>CP126898.1:13337500-15737500 GCA_030440675.1 Furcifer pardalis | reverse complement strand
GCGCTCCATCCATACAAGGAGAGTCGGCACCAGTGGTGGTGAAGTTTGGCACTCCAGCCGTTCTTGGGCTTCAATTCCCAGAAGCCCAAGTCCCTGCGCTTCCACGCACATGGGTTCACTGCGCAATAATTGCTTGGGTGTCTCGCATGCTTTCCAGTTAACGAAAAAACGAATTGCTGTACAATGAAGCTCAAAAACACCCACGCCTTTTCCAGATGTGACTTCTGTTCCCCATTTGTTTCTGAGCATACGTTGTTTGTAGAACAACGTCGTCAGGGTATTTCTGTCGTTGGGCAGTGCCAAGTAACCACGTTCTCGGCGCCCAGCCAACCTGCCCAGCCTGCCCACAGTGTGTCACACAATGTGTGGGTATCTGAGATAGGCTGGGTAAGCCGGGCTGAGTGGTGTCCTCCCTGTCCCAGGAAGCAGGTGGGGCTTTGGGTGGGAGGGTGGGTGGGACTAGTACTAGGGTGGCAGGCAGAAGCGCACTGCGGGGAGGGGGGGCATCTTTTCCAAAGCAGGAGATCAGCCACGTCTCCTCCTCCTCCTCCCTACGTGAGTCACAACTCTGCCCAGGATGAGAGAGCTTTAGAGGACGGGCTTTGCTGGGCCCACTCTTGAGCTTCACCAGGCTGCCATTCGCTCCTCAAGGGCCAAGAGTGGCCTCCTGGTGTTCTTGGGGGTCCATTTGGCCTGCTGGCTTGGACACTGAGAAGGAAGAGATCTAGGGCTGGATGGTCCACAGAGGCCAACATAGTGCATTTCACTTCCGCTTCCAGGAGCGCGGCAAGGACAGCATGGGCCGGATGACTTGGTGTCAGGGGCCAGATCCGGCCCGTGGGCTGTAGTTTGGACACCCCTGCTTTACATCATCTTTGTTTGGAAGAAAATCCAACCTGGTGTGCAGTTCTGTGCAGGTTCCGGGGGTCCTGCTGACCTCCAATGGCCCCATAGCACAGCCCATGTGCTCAATAGTGGCTTCTGTGGACAAAGGGCTGTGCCTGTGAATCCCATGTCTGCCCTGGCTCCTGCCGACATAGCAGTTCGAGTGCAATAAATTGCAAGTAGATAAACAGGTACCACTTTGGCAGGAAAGGTAAAAGTTGTGCGCGCTCCAGCATCGAGTCCCGCCTGCCACACCTGCACAGAAATGTCTGCAGACTCGGACAGCGCTGGCTCTTTGGCTGCCAACAGAGATGAGCACTGAACCTTAGGGACACGGCTGGCTTTCAGGCATGAGTGACCTTGACCTATGACCTTAGACCTCAAAGGCCTCCCCCAGCTATGACTCTGCTCTGAGGTAAAAGCCAAACAACCAGAGCTGCACATCCAGACCAGACCATGAGGAATGTGGAGGGAAGGGCGAGGGGAGACACCTTGTCTTGCTATGCGTGCCCAGTACGGCAGAGAAGCCACCTGAGGAGAGGAGGAGGCCACACCTGGAGAGAGTGCGCATGCGCGCGCGCGCACACGCACACACACACACACACACCCTTAGCAAGTGACTGACTCAGCACCGATTCTTCCAAGCTGGAATAACAAGCCTTCTCTTCACCTCAAGGGAGAAATGTCAACTGGTTGCACACACGTGCGTGCGCACACGCACACACACACAAGGACAACCCAGCCTAGATTGCTCCCAACTGTACTTTGACTACACATCTCACAATCCCCGACGGCTGACTTTGCCACGTTGGCTGAGATGAGGAGGAGGAGGAGGAGGTGCCTTTTCTTGGGCCTCTTGTAGGAGAAGGATCCGGCCCGCCCCCCAGCCCCCCATCATGGGAGTAAACAGTTTTGTGCCCTTGTGGCCCACTGGTCCTTCTTCCTGAAGGCCAGCCCGGGAGGGAGGGAGAAGGCGTTGGATTCCCGGTGGAGCCGGCGGTTTCACCGCTTGGGGTGTGGAGCCCTGGGGTGGGTGGGTGGATCCGAACCAGTCTCCTGTCATAGGACCTGCTGCTTCTCCAAAACGCAGACCAGCTAGACCAGGGGTGGCCAAACTACGGCCCGTGGGCCAGATCTGGGCCCCTGACGCCAATTCAATCGGCCCGCGCCACCCTCGACACTCCTGGAAGTGGAAGTAAAATGCGCCAGGAGCGACAAGGCGGCATGGGCTGGATGAATCGGCATCAGGGGCCGAGTATGGCCCACCCCTGGTAGTTTGTCCACCCCTGGTTTAAGTAGTGTAGGCACCCCTGGTTTAAGCACAGAAGATGGCAGCTTAAAATCTAGTCCTGTTGCAAATCAGATGGCAAAGCGCATTTTACTTCTGCTTCCGGTGGGAGGAACAACGTGACCGGCCCACTGAACCACGTGACTGGCCCAGGCCTGAAAACTTTGGGCACCCCTAAGCTAGACCATCCTACTGGGTTGAAACCACGTCCTCAGTGGCATCAAGGAAGTGGAGCAAGACCTGCTGAGCACTGACTCATCCGGCGATGAGAGGGAGAAAACCAGAGGGTGAGGAGAAGAACCTGCTCAGGCGAAGCGGGCTGTCCTTCCTGGTTGATACAACAACTGGGGGGGGGGGGATGGTTGAGCGCCTGTTCTCAACGGGACGAGGGCTTTGAAGTCTGCCAGCCAAAGGGGCTGAGGAAGACGTGAGTCTCACCGCTGGGGTGCCTACAGAAGGCCCCATATCAAGGCATGGTGTCCTGGTTCCAGATCAAGGGCCAGAAATGGCCTCCAAGGCAGGAAATGAGCCTCAGGTGTGAGGTGGCCCTTGTGCATACCTGGCTACTGAGTGTACCCACCCTCGTGGTTGGGATACATGTCGAAGCCCTGCCCTGTGTAGTCCAAATGAACACAATGTAATAATAGCCAGCCATCCTCAAGGCACTCTTGGGATGTCCTGTGACCTCCTCAGGGTGGTCTAAAAGGCTCAGAGATGGCTCCCCTTCCTTTCTGGTACATCCCTGAGATCTTCTCCTCCTCCTCCTTCAGGTGCCGTATTTTGGCTATCCTCATGGCGATCGTCTTCCTGTCCTTAACGCCTTGGAGCAGTGTCTTCTGAGGACCTTCCACCAGTCTCTCAGGTTCTTCTTCAGCCATGAAGCCCGTCTACGTGCAGGACTTCCTCTCTTCTTTTTCCCAATGATCTTTCCTTGCGGAGCCTGTTGGAGTCGGTGCTGCACTTGATGTTGTCCCTCAGGATATGGCCAAGGGATTCCCAGGCTCTTGCAAGTCCAACCCACTGAGCCATGAATGTTCTGGCCATGGAACATCTGGTGCATGGCGAGGAGCCTGGCGTGTGGGTGTTCTGAATTTCGTACACTCCTTAGAAACCTCTGAGTCTTCCTAGATAAATCAACAAGAAAATGTGCCCACGCAACTAACTTGCAACGAACTTCCTGAAGTTTCTAAGTTATTCTTTCTGGACCGGGGTGTCTCCTCCCCCCCCCCCAACTGCAGGAAGGGTGTCAATATTTACGGCAAAAAGGTGGGGCTGGCACTGGGGCAGCTGGTTTGGCAGGTAGTAATCGGGAGCAAAGATCCTGTCCTCTTTCCCTCGCCTTGCAGGGAAGGACCCGTGGGAGGTCTTGGGCCAGATGTGACTCACTTGAGGCGGGGTGCCCAAACTTTTCAGGCCGTGGGCTGGTCATGCGGTTCACTATGGCCCACAGGCTGGATCCAGGCCCTTATGCCAATTCATCCAGCCTGCGAAGCCCTCATTGCTCCCAGAAGCGGAAGTAAAACCCGTATAGGTGCGCTTTGCTTCCACTTCCGGGAGCGACGAGGGCTTCATGGGCCGGATGAATTGGCATTGGGGCCCGGATCCAGCCCATGGGCCATAGTTTGGACATGCCTGCACTAAGGTATGGTGGAGAATGACACACTGCCGGGGCCGCCTTGGGTTTCCTGCCTCCCGTCTATTTATAAATGCAGGCCAACATCCCTCCGACCAGATCAGCCCATGGGTGTTGGCCAAGCACAACAAACAGGTGGGGCTCGCGGGGTTGGGCCGGGCCAAGGGGGTGGAGGAGCCTGGCGTGCGGAGAGGAGTGGTGTGGTGAGGAACACAGCCCGGAAGAAGGCATGCAGAGCGCATGATGAGAAACATAAGCCTGGGTCAGCTGAGGTGGGAACGGGTCCAACCCGGGGCTGGCAAAACGAAGCCACTGGCTTGTTGGCTTGGTCGTCGGCCAAACTTAAGTCCTCATCGGTGCAGGTTTCTGGCAGAACAAGAAACGAGCATCTCTCCACAGTCACTCTTGCTGCCCATCATCAGCCCCCCCCCCCGAGCCTGTGTGTCTTGCGCTTAGGGACCCCGACCCTCACCCTCTTCAGGGTCCTCCGAGGGAAGTTGAGTCTCTCCGCTCTATGACCCCCCCTCCTTTCATCTCCTCCCTTGACCACCTTCTACTTTGGTTCTACTCTTTTTGTATTTAGGGTGGGGGTGGTCTGGGGTCCTCCATGAGCAGATCAGAGCCATGAGCTGCCGTGCAAAACACACAGACAGACAGACAGACCTCCTTCATGGGTCTGCAGCCCCCCCCCTCTGCCTTGGCTTTTCTGATTTCTGATCACTAAGGGTTATAGAGACCCTCGCGTGCGGAGCACTGGTTGCTCCCAGATGTGCCATACCACCACAACTCAGAAGGTCAAGGTCAAGCTTGCTCGAAAGCCAGTCATATCCAACTCTAGGGTTCAGTGCTCATCTCTGTTTCAAAGCCGAAGAGCAAGCACTGTCTGCGTCGGCAGACGTCTCCATGGTCATGTGGCAGGCACGACTAGACACCGGAGCACACGGAACGCTGTTTCCCTTCCCACCGAAGGGGTCCCTATTGATCTACTTGCAACGTCTTGCTTTCGAACTGCTAGCTTTGCAGGAGCTGGGACAGACAACAGGCACTCTCTCTGTCCTGCAGTACTTGGGAATCGAGCTCCGACCTTCCAGTCATCAAGTTCAGCGTCTTAACCGCTTGAGGCACCACAATTCAAAAATGCTGGGCTCAAATCACCCCTGAAACCCACATGGTGACCTTGGACTCGGGACTTTGTCTCTCTCTCGTGATGTCATTTATGAATCAATTCCTTTGGTTTCGGTTTCTCAGCCAGCTTGACTCACCTAATAAATCTGTTTTTTGAGCTATATATATATATATATATTCCAGGTTACTTCCCCCAAAGTCATTTTTAATTGCACAGTGTTGTTTGTTTGAGACGCTCAAGTTGCGGGAGGGGCTGGAGGAACCCTTTTGTGTTACCTTGAGCTCCTCGGAAGTCAAGTATGTGTGTGGGATGTGTAAAACCTATGACATGAACAAGATATAGTATTTTCTGGAATTGTTGTGCTTTGGTATTGTTGTGCTTCCTTTTCCGTCATTCTGCCTGAGCAAACCCTTTTCCCTTTGACCCCCTGCATTTGGTGTAGATAAACCATGCCTGTAAGTTTCACTCCTTGCCTGAAGAAGTGGTCTTGAGCCACCGAAAGCTAACAATAGAAATATAGCAGTTAGTCTTTAAAGTGCTACAGTGTTTTTCATATTTTGTTTTCTAAGATACAACACCATCTTTCCCACATTTCTCAAGCAGAATCACAATCCCAGTAAAATGAATCTCATGTCAGAAATTATGCTGGGTTGAAAGGATTTTTGCTGGAGAAACTCTGCTCCTTTCATGTCCCCAAGATCCATCGTGCAGCAGTCGGGGAATCAAACCGCAACCTTCCAGTCTTCGAGCTCAATGTCTTAACCACTAAGCCACCTGCAGTACTGCACAGTTCCAGTGAGAACTGAAGATGAGGAGGAGGAGGTGCTATAGCAGTGGCGGAGGATCCAGATCTTTCCATGTGCCACCTAGGCCTGAGAAGACCCAAATTCAGCGGGGAGGTCAGTGGGGCAGGAAGGAAGGAGCCCTGCCTGCCCTCTGCTTCTGTTCGGGAGGCCTGCCCTGCCTCATTACGTCCAGGTGTAAACAGAGCATTAGTCAGTCTCCAGAGCATGGCCGGTGCCCCACTTCCCACCGGAAGAAGGGAGGTGATAATGATCCTGGAGGGAAACTGGGTCAGAGATGGGAATCATCGCTCCCACACAGCAGGGAAAGACGATCCAACCCTTCCCGTAGGCCAGACAGAGAGGGAGGCGACCATCGGAAGCTGCCATAAGCTTCGCTCTTGGCACCCAAAGGCGCACATTGTGTGTCCCTGAAGGCTCAGTGCTCGAATAAGAACCATTCCCACTTCTTCTGTCTGAAGACGTGTGCAACTGGAAGGCTCCAGAAGGAACAGGTGTGATGGGAGGTGGAATCCCCTTAATGTCAGAGAGACGTGGTTCAGGCAGGCATGGCTGTTTGAGAAAACCAGACCTCAAAGCAGGCTGAAGCCCTCGAGTTGCTGTTTGACTTCGATTCGATGCCACAAGGGATTCGCGGCCTCCAAAAGGAACTTCAGAAAGGCACCTCCTCTAGGTTTGCATAGTTTATTTCGGTAAATACTGTTCTTGCAAGTCAGAAAACTTTGGTCAAGACCAGGGCCCCCCAAACTTTTTGGGCCTTGGGCCAGTCACATGGTTTAGTGGGCCGGTCACGTGGTTCCACCAGAAGTGGAAGTAAAAAAATTCCTTGCAATCTCTTTTGCAACAGGATTTTGCACTCCTGGAAGCGGAAGTAAAACGTACCCATATGGGTGTGTTTTACTTCTGTTTCCGGGAGCGACGAGAGCGGCACGGGCTGGATGAATTGGCGTCGAGGCTGGATCTGGCCCACGGGCCACAGTTTGGACACCCCTGATCAAGACAGTCAGAAATCTTCCACTCTCCTGTAGAGAGAACCTCGAAGTCAAGACCAACTGGGTTTCCTCGTCCTTCCATGGGCCTGAAGATTTGAAACCATGCTTCCTTCCCCCGCCTCGTAGTGACCCTTTGGAAGCCAAGCCAGGGGTTTTGTTCCTTGCGTGAACTGGCTCTGAGGACATGTTTGCTGCCCGTTGACCCTGAGGTGCCTCCAGTTCCATGGCCAAGAGGCAAAGAAGCCTTGTGCTTCAGGGCTGTGACTCCCGAGGCAACGCTCTTGGGCAAAGTTCCTGGCGGCCTCTTTCTCAGCGATGTGCTGATGGGAGGCTGCTTGTTGTTCCCGTTTGAACCCTCCGGCCACCCCAGCCCACCCTTCTTCAAAAGGAAGGCGGTGGCGCAACCAGCTCAGCCCCGAGAAGACCTTGGCTCATCTCCAGGAAGAAGATTGCCTCAGCAGCCGGAGCAGTTGCTCCATGCGCCGGTCTCTTTCAGGAGCATGTTTTTGTTTTTGATCTTCTGACTCACAAGAGGTGTCACAGCAGAGTGCTAAAGATGGCCCCCAAGGGCAGGAAAGTCAGGAGGGGGGAGGGGGTCAGCTGTGTCCTGGCCGTCCTCTTCCCGGAGGTCTTCCTGCTGCCGTGGGAACCAATTCTTTCCTTTCGTTCTCCTCCTGGGCAGACGGAAAAAGGCAAGACCATGTCAAAACAACCCCGAGATGCAACCAGCTGCCGTGTGCCTTGGAGAAACCCTTGGAGGGGTCGCCATGTTTGCAAGGACCCAGTTCAGGACCAGGGGGGGTTTCGACCGACTACAGAAGCACCTTCAAGCAATGAGCAAGCCAACCCTCAGGATGTCCACACCTCTGGAGTGCTTCAGTTCCAGAAGCCCCCCCCCCCCAAGGAGCCAGAAGGAGCATTGTGCATAAGCCACAATCTATGTACACACAGTCACACATCCAGAGGTTTCTGGCGGGCATGATTTTGAGGAAGCAAATGTTTCAGTCTGGCCAGGTTATCCTCCTATGGTCATAGAATAGACCCTACAGACAGTGGCTCAATGCCGATCGTGACGGTCCCCGAGTGAGTCAAATGGTCCCACTTGAATCCCTCTTGATGGAGGGCAGAGGTCAACCGTGGCCTGGGGCTGAGGAGGACTTGCCAAAAAGGGCTCAGGACCAGAAAGTGACTCAGTGGTACAACTGATGAAGCCACTGCTCTTCATCCAGATGGATCCAAGTGGGACCACTGAATCAACTTGAGGACCATCACCCTTCTCTGTGGACTTCTCCACCCAAGGCCGTTGGTCCTCAGGGGGGTCAGTTTAGTTAACCGCTGCCTGATGTTGAGCATTGAGTCAATGGCAGTAGGGTCTACTCTGTGGCCAGAGCAGAACTTGCCCGGATGTTCCCTTTAGGCCACTTTTCTAATGCTCAGTCCTATCCCGCCGCTGCCACCGCCCAGGATTCCTCCACTTGGAAAGTGCATGGGTTCCTGGAACTTCTCCTCCATGCATTGAAGGACAACTCAACGGAAGAGCAGCCGCATTCAGAGCGTGGAGGAGGTTGGAGATGAAAGGGGCCGAATCCCCTCCTGTCCCCTTCCTTGGGTGCCTTTTGGGGAAGAGACTTTGGGCTGAGGTGGCAAATGACGCCAGCGGTCCTCAGTGGTAGAAATCCCACCAGTGCCAAGGCAAGGGCTTTGCTGAGCTACCTGGACCTGCATTTTCACCCCTGCAAAAGAGAGGCTCGGATGTGATCTTGGTCATGTTGTCCCAAAAGTTGCCATGGGCACTTGGCGAGGCACGAAGGAGAGAGGGAGGGGTTTGTGTTGGTGTGTTTGTTGTGTTGATTTTTGTTGTTGTTGCAATTCCTTGCATCCAGAAGTGCAGCTTAGAGGAGGAAGGGCCTGATCCTGGCCTAATGGCCTCTCCTCCAGGGAGCTCTCACTGCTCAGTCCCTGGTGACCCCACCCCGAAGGGAAAGGTTACTCTTTCTCAAACCAGGGCTACCACCTGGCTTGGACTTTGGTGCCTGTGGGGGACCCAGAACTTCTGGCAGGCCATTTCTGGCCCTGAAAGATGGAGACCGTGGGGGGGGGGGTCATCTGGGGATGGGTTCGTCCGCGTGACACACCCTCCTCCTCCCTCCTCCTCTGGAGATAAGCCCAGTCGTCACGTAGGCCTGTTGACTCGCCTGCCAAGTTTCACTGGCATAAACAGTCTGGCACACGCCCGGCATGAGAGAAGCAGCCACGTCACGGGGGGGGGGGGGTGCGCGGCCAGTGGTGCTTCCTCTTGCCTTGACATGGACGCCCACTTTCGTTTCAGCAGCCAAAGAGGGAAAGAGTTTCCATTTCTTTGAAATGTGCCACTTACACGCTGGAAAGCTAAAAATACAACCGCAGCCCAACCAAAGTAAACAGCATGACAACTGCGACAATGTTTGGGAGTTGTGATGCTTAGGAGAGTGCGCGCTTCTCCTCAGGCCCCAGCCTGCCTTTTGCCAGGGACTTTCCTACCCTTTGGTGGGTTGCGATGCAGGGCCCAGGCGGAAGAGTGCCAGCCAACCGAGAGCACCAGGAGCCACCTGAGATATGGACCAAGGAGCAGATCTGAGGGACTTTCCTCTGTGCCCAACCTCTGCAAGGGGTGGGGAGAGACACCCCTGCCCCACAGGTCCTCTGTGGGTGAGCCTGTGGGTCTTGCATTGAGGGGCTCCAGCCCTCAGGCTACTCAGGGCCCTCCAAGTGGCGTCGGGGAAGGAGGACTTCCTCAGCAAGGTCCTCCTCCTCCTCGACTACATGGTCTTCCCTGCCCAGTGCATGAGCTCCTCCCTCCCTCTTCCAGTTTGGTTTTCCTCTTGTGTATCTTTCATTGTGTTTGTTTCCGAGTAGCCCTACCTACCTCCTGTCCTGTCTTTCCACTGAAGGGGGATCAACCAGCTCAGGGGCTTCCCGCGGTCACCAATTCCCTAACTCTGCCGTGCGTTGACTTGTCCTCTTCTTTATACCTTGCACTCATTGTCAGGATGTCAGGAGCGCAACGTTTTGCAGCTCCTCTATGGTTCACTTCTGGAGGTTGCGGGATAAGGGGTCAGGCTGCCCCACCACCATATTCTAGGGGAGAAAGAACGACTGGGCTTAGGATAGGGGTGGGCCAACCTTGGCGCTCCAGATGTTCTTGGGCTTCAGTTCCTAGAAGACCAAGTCCATGTTTTCTATTTAGCGTCTGCGCAGTAAACCCATTCGTGTGGATTCACAGGGACTTCAGCTGCTGGGGATTGAAGCCCAAGAACACGCGCTGGGGTGCCATGAAGTTTGGCCATCAGTGGCTTAGGGGCTCTCAGGGGAAAACCCTCGACTTGTTTGTTGTTCAGTCGCACAGTCGATTCCGACCCTTTGCGACCCAATGGACCACCGTCCACCAGGCACTCCTGTCCTCCACCCTCCTCCTCAACTCGCTCAGCTTTGTGCCCATTGTGTCTACAATACCATCTAGCCATCTCATCTTTGGCCACCCCCTTCTTCTTTTGCCCTCCACCCTTCCCAGCATCAAGGCTTTCTCAAGCGAATCCTCTCTTCTCATTTGATGTCCAAAGTACTTTAGTTTCATCTTTACAATTTGACCTTCTAAGGAGCAGTCAGGGTTGATTTCTTCTAAGATTGACCTATTTGTTCTCCTCGCTGTCCAGGGGACTCTCAAAACTCTCCTCCAACACCACATCTCAAAGGCATCTATTCTTCTGCGCTCAGCTTTCTTAATGGTCCAGCTCTCACAACCCTACATTGCCACCGGGAATACCATTGCTTTGACTATGTGAATTTTTGTTTGCAATGTGATGTCTCTACTTTTCACTATCCCCCCCAGGTTTCTAATTGCTTGCCTCAGTCGCCTTTTTATTTCATGGCTGCAATCCCCATCTGCAGTGAGCTTTGATCCTAGGAAAGTAAAATCTGTCACTGCTTCTACTTCTTCCCCATCTATTTTCCAGGGACTGACAGGGCCTCTGGCCATTATCTTGGTTTTCTTTATATTGAGTCTCAAGCCAGCTTCTGCAGGGAAATAAAAGACTCCAGGCCTGCTGGCCCACCGGCCGGCCCGTTCTCTTCCTCTCCATCCCCACTGAGCCTGCAGCTTGCAGAGAGGCGGGAGGGGAAGGTGGGCCGAGGAGGTTTGTTCCCAGGCGGTGGTGGTGGTGTCTCCTTTCGACATACCCCCCCTTCCTCCTCTTGGCTCACCTCTGGTAAAAGGTTTTGAAATGTTGTGACCAGGAAGCGGCGGTGGTGCTGCGCAAGGGCTTCAGGCAGGGCCACGTTTCCCGGCAGCAGCCGCTGTGACCCGTCTTCTCAAGGTAGTCCAAAGCTGTGGCATGGCGTGGCTCAGGGGGGCTGGCGAGGGAAGGAGCCAGGCGGCCGGGCCTCCTGGGTTTGAGGACAGAGGCAGGGTTGAAACCCAGAACCTAAGGCCGGAAACGGCCCTCGTCCTCCTTTGCCCTCAAGAGCAGCAGAAACGGAGCCACGGCCTCCTGCCTCGTGTCCCGCTAGGAGTGGAGGAGATTCGGGGCGATGGACGCAGCTTCACCCAAGCGAAATCTCCAGCCCAAGCGGAAGCCTCCTGAGTAACTGGGTGTGAACCAGTCTCTCCCAGTGCTTTGCGGGTCCAGGCAAAGGGGAGGAGGAGGCCTTACCTGTGTCTCTCCCCCCCCCAAAAAAAAACAAAAAAAAACACAGGTCCACTGAGCCACCTGCACTGAGGATGATGGGTTGGCTGGGAGAATGAAACTCGGGAGTGAGTCCGATTCAGGCTTCATGGGGAAGGAGAGAAAGAGACCAACAAACAACCAGCCAGTCAAAGCCTCCCTGCAATGAGGGAGGCGTAGGCTGGGTGAATCGGCGTCAGGGGCCGGATCTGGCCCACGGGCCATAGTTTGGGCGCCCCTGGTTCCAAGTGGAGAAAATGGCAGCCTAAAATCCATCTCATCCTGTTGCGAAACAGAGGGTAAGGTGCATTTTACCTCCAATTCCGGTGGGAGGAACCATGTGACCGGCCCGCTGAACCACGTGACCGGCCCGTGGCCCCAAAAGTTTGGCCGCCCCTGGTATAAAAGTGTGATGGCTATGTTTTGCTCCTGCAAGAGCGCCAGGGTGTTTCTAATGCTGGCTTTCCTTGAACCCTCTGGTTTTTGCCTTCCCAAAGACTGTGAAGAAGGAGGAGGAGGAGGAAGAAGAAGAGGAAGAAGAGGAGGAGGAAGAAGAGGGTGTCCTGCCTGCTGCCATCTGTCATGGTTCCTATACTCTGTGAAGGGAGGGCGGGCAGCCACCCACCCAGATCCGCTTAGAGCAGGGGTGCTCAAACCTTTCAGACCCTGGGCCGGTCACATGGTTCAGGGAGCTGGTCACTATGGCCCAAGGGCCGGATGTGGCCCCTGATGCCAATTCATTCAGCCCACAAAGCCCTCGTTGCTCCTGGAAGCAGAAGTAAAACGCGCCGAGGAGCCTGGTGCAATCGTTGTGCTTGCGTAGCTGACCCAGGACAACCCCAGCGGCTGGTCCTCCACAGATGTTGCTTTCAAAGGGTGAACCACAGTGCCTCCTGCTGGGGAGGACTGTAATTCTCCTCCTTCTGCCGTATCCGATTCCAAATATTGGCCATCCTCGTGGCGATCCACCATGAAGACTGTCCTTATCAATATAATGCCGCTGCCTTCCATCTGCCTTCCGCATCACAGTGTGACACCCAGAGTACCACTGATCCAGTACCACCAGTCACTTTTCTGGTTCTGAGCCCTTCTGGCACACAAAGTCGTCCTCCTCCTCCCCAGCTGCCAGGATGGATGAAGCTGCTGCCCTCCATCAAGAGGGATTCAAGTGGGACCGTTTAATCCCCTTGGGGACCATTATCACCCTTCCTTCCCTGCGGACCTGGGCGCCCAAGGCCATTAAATCTTCATGGCGGTCAGGTGAGTAAACCACCACCAGATGATTGGCATCGAGAGGCTGGCAGTAGCAGGGTCTACTCTATGACCATGGCCAGACAATAAACCAGGCCAGACAATTTATTATTGTTGTTGTTGTTTCAAGATAATCGCAGATCTAAGGTTTCAAAATATCATTTTTATCCTTTGCCCAAGGCTTTTTGTAGTTAATGTTTGGGGAGGGAAATCCACGGACATGCTGCAGCATGAAAATTAAAATGGTTCGATTGACCTTTATGGTGCCTCCCACACACACTGCACTTCCTCTCCTTGATTCATATCTAAGAAACAAAGGAGGACAAGATACCAGGATTTATCTATTTCCTTAATGCAATAGGTTCATTTCACCTCTTCTTTTGCAGCTCCCCCGGTGGCTTAGTGGGTAAGATGCTGAGCTTGGAGACTAGAAGGTCGGGTTTCGACGCCCGAGGGCTGCACTTGGGGGGGACATGAAAGGAGCCTCATTCGGGCATCGTCCCCTGAGTGGAGCTTCTCCAGCAAAAACCCTTTCAACCCAGAGTAATCTCTGGCACAAAATTATCATTATTTTCTTTGTAAAGCACGTTGAACCGGCAAGCCCCAGTCAAGAGGGCCCGACAATGAAAAGACCCGGCTTTTTAACGAGGAACTGGTTCTGACGCACTGAAATCGGTTCATTTAAATTTATTTTACAAATATATAATATAAAGTATGCCAGCGAATGAATCCTATCACTTAACACAAATTAATGCCTGGCCCTTCCCATTTGGTAATTATGGGTAACAGATCCACTTTGTGTGTGTGTGTGCGTGCGTGCATGTGAGTGTCCCCGGAAACACAGCAAAAGTTAGACTATGGATTCGTCGCGGGACAGAAATGAGAAGTCCCTGAATGGATTTCAGACTGAACAGCAATGAAGTTAACCGCTGGGGAGGGAGACAGACAAGCGCTTAACGAAGCGGCTAGGGCTCCTCTGCAGCCAAAGCAGTGCCGAGCTCTGGCGAGAGGCAATTCCCCCGACTCAAGACGCCCAAAGGCCAAAGGCTGGCCCAGCGACGGAGGAGGAGTGCGTGGCCTTGTGCAAACTACGCAGTGCAAAGGGAGGCCCTTTTGCCGGACCCTTCAGGGGAAGGTGATGGTGGTGAGGGGCATCAGCTCCAGGGTCTGCTCCAGGGTCGGGCGCTGCTCCTGGTAGTCCGTGCTCTGGCCGTTCCCGTAGTGGCCGTACTCAAACTTGATCCGCAGCTCCCCGATTTTGGACTGGGGCAGGATGTCCGGGATCCACTCGATGATGAAGGGCGTCGGCTCCTTCTGGTCAGGGGACGTGTGACCTGGCCGGGGGGAAACCAGGAAAGAGGGGGGGGGAGGTACTTTTTTTTGGGGGGGGATCACATAGAAGAACCAACTCCGTCTACCACCCCCTAAGAGAGCCTGGGGGTGGGTGGGGAGGAGAGGAAACCCAATGGCCAAAGACTGGAAGATGTACATGGCATTTGTAATGGATGACTGATGCGGCACCTCCTCGGAAGAACTGTTCCAAAGAGTTATGGACAGGAAGACTATTGCCATGAAGACATCCAGAATGGAAGAAGAATTAAAAGGGGGAGAGAGAGAGAAAGCCCCCCCAGGAGGCAAAGCCATCCATCCAGGGTGTAAAAACTCACCGACTTTCAGGAAGGTTTTGAGCTCCAGGGGCCGAAGCACCGGCTGCTTCTCCAGGCGCCCATAGGCCTCCGGGATGCTTTCCACTTCCACTTTGGGGCACCGGAAGGGTTCGTAGGTCCCGTCCCGGTTCTGGATGAAGCTGCGGGTGACTTCCAGGGGCATCTGGGTGAGGAAACCGGACAGAGAGGGTGAGGACCGGGAGAGGTGGGGGGTGGGGACTCTGACGGAAGAGCCCTCTGAACAAAGAGCCCCACTCTAAGGAAACCCGCCCCCCCTTCCCGGCAGTGTTATAGGATACGGAGCTCCTGGATCAGGAGGACGAGGACTAGGGGGTTTAAATTTACCCACAGATCACGGCGATTGTGGAGCGCTGGAACCCACTCCTTCCAGATCAGCTCCATCTAACAGGCGTCTGAATCCTGAAAGCGAAGCTTAAGAGCCGGGTCCAGAACCTCCGGCCCTCTCTCATATTGGATAGGGCAGGGGTGCCCAAACTTTTCAGGCCACGGGGCGGTCACGTAGTTCAGGGGGCCGCTCTCTGTGGCCCACGGGCCGGATCCAGCCCCTGACACCAATTCATCCAGCCCGCAAAGCCCTCATTGCTCCCAGAAGCGGAATTTACTTCCATTTCTGGGAGCAACGAGGGCTTCGTGGGCCAGATGAATTGGCGTTGGGTGCCAGATCTGGCCCATGGGCCATAGTTTCAGCATCCCGGGTATAGGGCTTCAATTGGCCCGTATCCGAAGGGCTTCTACGGGGCTGGCTGAGTCATGCCCGTGGCTATTCTCCAGGTAGGCCTGGGGGGGGGGGCGGAACCAGCCTTACCTCAAGCGTATCAAAGATCTGCTTGACCTGCAGGACGTTGGTGATGTGCCAGGTGTACTTGGAGAACGTCCCCAAGGGTAAGGCATCTTTCCGGACAAAAGCTAGAAGCAAAGGAGGCCACGAGAGAAAAGCTCAAGCCCAGGAGGCGGCCAGGCTCCCTCCCTAATACTACTCGTGAGCAAGTCACAGCACTGGAAGGAAATCTCCTCATGGCAATGCAAAAACTCACACGCCGGCCCTCGGAAGTCCCAACAGGGACATTTTAATTCAGAGTGAGAGCAGTTACCGTGATCAGGAAGCAAATCCTTCCAGATGCAGAAGTAAAAGGCTTCTGGGCCTGACGAGGGTGGTATGGGCCAGATGAATTGGCACCAAGGGCCGGATCCAGCCCACGGGCTGTAGGCTGGGCACCCCGATCTACAGACAGAAACTTCCTTCCTATTCTCATACAGCAGAAACCAAGCTTGTAAGGAAAGGAGGATTCCATGCCTTCCGCTGTCCTTGTCCACCTCCACTCTTGGGGAGCTTCCAATGGGCAGTGGCAGGGGGGAAGCTGTATTGCTCAGTTACCTGTGGTTGAATTTGGGAGGCGTTTCTTGATGCTCCCAATGGAGATCCTCTGCTGAAGCGCCTCAAAGAACGCCTGGGGAATGTGGAAGACCAAGGGCTCCGGTTTCCCTGTGTGGACAACAAAACGAACAACTCACTGACCGAAAATGCCTGGTAGGCAAAAAGACAACCAACAACCACTATCCTGCCATTGATTTCTAAACTGCTCCACGTACAATGACCAAAGCCCCACTTAGCAGAGAGAACAAACAAAGCCACCCGAACAGATGTGGAACGTTGGATGCCATCCACAAAAGCTCCACTCGTTGGACATCAAAATGTTTCCCTTATCTAGGCTTTCAAAATAATTCCTAAGCAAACCCTGGAAGCCAGAAGTTACTTCTTCTCTGTGGGAACACTCACACACGCAAACAGGACAGGACAGGCCTCCTCAGATGCGGCTCTCCAGGCGTTCTTGGATTTCAATTCCCAGAAGGCCAAGTCAGGAATGCTGCTGATCAGGGGCTTCTGGGAACTGAAGTTCAAGAACGGCTGGAGTGCCAAGGTTGGCCATCACTGAGCTATGGTCTTGATCAACCCCAATGCTCCATCAAGTTCTTCTTCATGGTCTCTGTTAATCCATGTGCGTGCAAAAAACAACAACCCATTCATGTGGATTCACAGGGGACAACAAAGAAGAACAGTTACAGGTAAGCAACCTGTCATTATAGAGCAGGGATCTGCAAACTTGGCTCTCCAGGTGTTCTTGGGCTTCCATTCCCAGAAGCCTAAGTCAAACAAATCTGATCAGGACTTCTGGGAATGGAAGCCCAAGAACACCTGGAGAGCCAAGTCTGAGGAACCCATGGACGGACAGACAGACAGACAGAAGGGGGGTTCAGTGACTCCTGGTGGGCTTGGGAGTCATCCTTTCCACCCTTTTGATCTGCCAGGCCTGTTGTGTTGTGATTAAAACCGAGTGCAGTTTCGTTCTTGCTCAGGTAGTTTCTCGATTGCCTCCCAAGCCAAGATCCAGGCCTGCCTCTGCCATGTTTCACCAGCACAACCGAGCCAGAGTTTGGCCCTTCCCTTTGCTACTGGGCCACCTTGGTGAGGGAACCTTCCCTACTGGGATGCTGGAGGTTCCTTTGGGATGGCCTTAGGATGCCTGGCCAGATATCCCGCTACTGTAATGGAGTGGATGGTACAGCCAGCGACTCAACGCTGAGTGTTGGGCAGTGGTTATCTTACCTGACTCCCCAAAGGGGCCCAATGGCTATAGGCAGAGGATAAGCCCCTTCAGGTAGGGTGAGGGTCCCCCTCCTCAGTGGAGGAAAGGCCACTGGAAACTATCCTCTTGGGCCCAATGGCAAAATGAGCGGAGGAGACCATTCTGACTCCCAAGGGCTACGGAGGCGGAAGAGGCCGTGCCAGATGGACTGGCTGGGAAAGCGCACCTGGATCACATCCTCAAGGCTGCGGCAGTCCATTGCAGCCTCAGCGTTGAATCCTGTATGTCTCATTTCGTGTGTGCCGCAGGAGGTGACAGTGTGTGGGTCACTTTATGGCAAGCTGGGATCCACCTTAAACAAACCCACGCCAAAGGCATTTCTCCTGTTTGGCATGTGAAAAGGATTCCCAGGGGAAAGGGTCTACTCAGATGCAAGTAGCCACCACTACTGCCACCGAGGCCTGACACTTGCTGAGCCAAGAGATGCCGGTGCCTCCTTCCATCCCTCGTTGCCACGGCCTGGACCCTAGTTTGAAGGTGGAAGTCCCCATGGGGGTTCCTCTGTTCAGGGGGCTGACTGGGCCAATGTCAGCACCAGATCCGTGACCCTTGGAAGGGCAAGACCCAGGAGGGCCACTTACCATCGAACTGGTAGTGCATGGCCTGGTGGATGCGCTCCGTGACACTGGCCAGCCACTCCTGGAAGGTCAACGTCACCTGTGACTCGTCCAGCACTTGGCTAGAGCCTAAGGCAAAGGAGAAGGCAGGGGTCATTTCTTCATTTGTTACCTTACGGTCTTTTGCCTTGGCTTCTATAATAATGAGCTCGGAAGAAAGAGGCCACCCTGAGGTGGAGCGCATGGTAAGGTCAGCGCCCCCCCTTGTGGCTCAAAATCCAGTCATATCTGATGCTATGCGCTCATCTCAATTTACAGACAGAGCCAGCACTGTCTGCATTTGCAGACGTTTCCATGGACATGTGGTAGGCATGACAAGATGCTGAAGTGCAATGCATGCTGTTACCTTTCCCACCAAAGTGGTACCTATTTATCCTCTTGCAATTCCTTGCTTCCAAACTGCTAGGTTGGCAGCTGGGACACAGACAGGAGCTCACTCCATCATAAAACGCTCAGGTCTCAAACGGCTGACCAGCCGACCTTCCAGTCATCAAGTTCAGTGTCTTAACCACTAAGCCGCCGCAGTCCCAGAGTCAAGTGTACACTTTGATTTTTATTTATTGAAGTATTATTAATTTTTCGGGTCAAAATTCATGCTCAGGGGGCTTAAATTCTTAGGGTTCAATCCAGTCTTACACCAGTTTTGAGCAGAGTGGCTGTAAACCCCACTGTGTCAGTGGATCTTGGCTCTAAATACACCTCTGGAAATACAGTACATGGAGGGCAGGCAGGGAAAGAGTTCTACAGCCGTGCTAAAACCAACCCCGAGCACTTCCCTTCTCACCTTGCCTTTTAAGCGAAGCCACAGGGCTTTTCTTGTGTACACCTTTCCGCAGGTTGCTGTGGGTGAGGTCCTGTGACAAAAGGGAGCTATTCGGCTGCGTGCCTGAAATTTACATTGAAGCAGCTTTAGGATGAGTTCCACATATTATTATTATTTTTTTGACAAGTTGCTTCTTTTTGATTGCAAAACGCAGTCTTCTTGGCTTGCGGGTCATTCAATCATATTGGTCTATTTAAAACTGCAACTAAAAATACGTGCATTTACCATATTTGCTAGTATATAAGACACACTCCCAGCCCCTTAAAATACACCGGAAAAATGGAGCGCGTCCCATACTCTGATGCGTCTACTGCATTTACTGGCGTGTAAACACACTTCTGCCCCTTAAAATACACCAGAAAATGGAGTATGTCTTATACTCCAAAGCGTCTTATAAGCTGGCAAATGCAGCAAACTTTATTATAACACAGCCCACAATGGGTCACCTTTTGCGGTAACCCCTCAGGTGGTGAAATCCAGGTCTAAGACTCTTACCTAGGGCAGCTTCCTTTTTCCTCCTCTTGGGTTTAGAGGTGGGCAGAGCAGATTCAGGCGGGCAACCAAGCTGCGTTCCTATCGTGGGCTTCAGACCTGGGTTTTCAGGAGAGAAGGCGGCTCCGTTCTTTCAAATTGCCCAGATTTCTCACAAGAAAATGTTGTAACATCTACAGCAGGAGTTCTCAACCTTTTAAAGCTGGGGGCCAGGCCATGCTCTCTCAGGCAGCTTCAGGAGACAGATGGCAATTTTGCCCTTCCTCCACTACATGGCACTTCACGGTGTGTTGGAGGCAGTGGGGGCCCACATGAAATGGTGCTGGGGTCCGCATCCGGCCTGTCGGCCGCAGGGTGAGAATCCCTGACCTATACAATCCCTACATTTCTAGCCTGCCTCGAGGGATTGGAGAGCTCCAGATATCCAGGGATATTCTGCCCTCTTTGCTGAATTTCACTCTTTTTGTTCACCTTCTCTTTCTTTATAAAAGCCAGTCTCTGCCTCTTTGATTTGCAAAAAGAAAAAGAAAAAAGAAAAGCTCCATTTCCCCACCAATAAGAAGCCAAGCTGGCCAGGTTATCCTGCTATGGCAATAGAATAGGCCACACTGCCAGCGACTGAATGCCCATCATCAGGCGGCAGATAATTAACCTGACAACCCTGAGAAATAGTGGCTTTAGTGATCAGTTGATAGTCCCCAAGTGGATTAAAAGGTCCCACTTGAATCCATCTTGATGGAAGGCAACAGCTTCATCCCGCCTGGCCTGGGGCTGAGGAGGACACTGTGTGCTAAAAGGTCTCAGGACCAGAAAGTGACTCATGGAACTGGATCCGTGGTACCATGGGGGTCACGCTGCGATGTGGAAGGCCGATGAAAGACCACTGCTTTATATGCGCAGGACAGTCTTCATGGCTGATCGCCATGAGGATCGCCAATATTCGGAATTGGATACAGCCCAAGTAGAAGGAGAAGCCAACTGGGCTCTTAGGCAGCTCTCGACAAGGCCGGATTTCCAATTCCAGTTGTGCTGTGAGTAAACCCTTTTCTCATGGGGGTGGGGGCACAGTTGAAGCTTAGGTGGGTGGGGGGGGGGGGCTTAGACATGGCCAAAGAAGGAGGACAAACATGCCCCCAAACACACACACATACAGAGAGAGAGAGAGAGAGATGCCGGTGATGCCAATCCACAGGTCTCCATGAAGAGCCAGCTATTGTGTTCTAGCATTTTAACTGGGTCACAACGCATATCGTCACCCAAGCAGGGGAAACACTCCTGAGTCTACTACCCAAGGCTGCCCACCGTGGTGGACGATGAGCAACTGTAAAGCCCTCCCCCAACTGGGCTGCCTCCTTCCGGTTCTTCATCGTGGAAATAAGCCTGGGGGACTCCAGCCGTTCTTGGACTTCACCTCCCAGAAGCCCAAGTCCCTGTGAATCCCACACAAATGGGTTTACTACGTGGAAGTCACAGGGTCTTGGGCTTCTGGGAAATGAAGTCCAAGAACAGCTGGAGTGCCAAGGTTGGCCATCACAGAGTTCTAGGCCTGCCGTTCCCTGCCCTTACCCACCACTGGAATCGTAGCTGAGGAAGCCCGCAAACTCCTGGGCCAAAGCATCATCGCTGGCGAAGGCACAAAGGCAGGCAAAGAAGTGGATGCACTTCTGGCCGGCAGCTTCTTCCTCCTCTTCCTCCTTGGCCGGCCTGGCCCTGCCGGGCCTCAAGGCCTGGCAGGAGCAGAAGAAGCGGTGCTCGGTGGTGTTCCTGGGGCCGGCCTTGTGGGCGAAGGAGGCGTGCAGGTACCCGAGGTGGTGCTTCTGGCTGGCCTTGCATTTCACCACCAGGATGTTCTTGGTGATCCTTTGGACCAGAGGCCCCGTGGGCTCAGTGGCCAGCTGCCAGAGGGTCTGCTTGGTCTCCGGAGGGGCCTGCATGGCGTTCAAGACGGAGCTCTTGAGTGTCAGTGGTGTGGCCTCCGTCTGGCAGTTTGCCGCCAGTTTAATATGCTGGCACTGGTTCTCAACCACGCCTTGGGTGGCGCCCTTCAGGCAGGAGGGGACGTGGCAGCGGCCGGAGCTGAGCTGGGTGAGGATGGTCCCGTCAACCGTCTGGAGGGTGGTCTCCGAAACCCCCAGCTCCACGAAGCACCGGTAGTCTGGGCCCCGGTCCCTTTGGCGCACCGAATAGACCTGCAGGTCTGAGCCTGTGATGATTTTGACGGCGTCCACGCCGACCGGCTTCCGAGCACCGTAGCGGAAGACGGTGCCACAGGTCTTGTTCTTGCAGCTCAGCCCGCGGGTTCCATTGTAGGTGCCACAGTGGGGACATTTCCTTATCCCCCTCAGGGTGGCCTTTCCCAAGTCAGATAAGAAAGCCGGGACTTTGTTCCTTATAGAGTTGAATTCCATCCTTTAGGGAGTTTGGAGAAGGATGGGGGGGGGGGGGAGAGAGAGACCATATCAAGAGGTGAAAACCTTGAAGCACTGGAAGGCATTTCTGAACGTCCTTTGTGGGTCTGGACCTACAGGGTGCGCCTATGTTCCTATTCCCTACTCGTGCTTTTACGGACTGCGGTGGCTTAGGGGTTAAGATGCTGAACTGGATGGTTGGAAGGTTAGCAGTTCCAAGACCCAAATGCTGCAAGATGGCGTGAGCTTGTGTCTCTGTCCCAGCTGGATCAAGTCCACTTCATCAAACATAAGAGCCTTCATGGCATCAATTTATACACATCCAACCCAGAGGCACAGAAGGGCTGATCCACGAAAGCTCACGTCAAATTACAGCAATTAGTCTTTAAGGGGCCACAATGTATTTTGTCTTTTGCTTTGTTCTGATATGCTTGAAACATAGACTAACATGGTGTAAGAGTGTGTGTTGCCAAGGCGGGGGAGACAAAATATTTGCATTATGCAAATCAAAGCCTCAGTTGGCCAAGTGGTAAATTAGTAAATAAGGACATTCCCTCCTGGAATTGGCACAAAGATGATTAAATCAACTCACTCTCAAGTTCTTCTCCTTCAGCCCAGGTGGAGGGACACCCAGCCTGACAAAATGTCCCTGTGGTGCCTTTGACTCAGCTCCTCACCTGTGGATGATAGGCTTTGTTCTCCTAGGGAACTGGGGCAGACCCATGCTGCCTTTTTCTCCCCTTCCCCCATTTATTTTATTTTTAATTATTATCATTATTTTTACTGGATACAAATCAAAATCTAGCCAAAATGAGATGGCTAGATGGTATTGTGAACGCAATGGGCACAGAGCTGGGCTAGTTGAGGATGGTGGAGGAGTGCCTGGCAGACAGTGGTCCACATGGGGTCACAGAGGCTCTGAATCGACTGTGAGACTGAACAACAAAACAAATCAACAATTTGGTTCACACTCGAGGACTGGAATAAAATTAACAGTCAAGGCCCTTGGTTAGGGCTTGAGCTGTTTATTATTATTATTATTATTATTATTATTATTATTATTATTATTATTATTATTATTAGCCTCAGGCAGCGTAGTTCCCTGGGAGGCACTGACCCGGCCACTTCCCAGTCAGGCACTCTGCGTAAGCTCAGGGGCTCTGCAGTCCTGGCTCCTTTCCTTCCGGGACTCTCTCCTTGGAGGCGGGGGACGAAAGCCGTGACGTCACAAGCACCGTTGCCACGGCGACCCGGCCCAGGCAGGAAAAGGGGGCCTTCCGGTCCTCCTGACGTCACTTCCTGTCGCTCCCACTGCCTCCCCCGCAGCGGAGGGCTCGGCGCGCAGGACCCCTCCCTCTCCCCACCTGAGCGTAGCCCGAGGGCCTCCTCGGCCTCGCCGTTACCTGGGCGGCTGCGGGAGGGCCCCGGACTAGCCCGGCTCGGCGCCCGCTGAGGGGAGTCGGCGAGCGGCCTCCGCGATGGCTCCTTACAAACGCCTGGCGGTGGCCGTCTGTAACGGCATCTCCCATTGGCCCGCGGGGATCACGCGGCGTCTCCGCCGCAAAGGACGATGGGAATCGTAGTCTGGGGAAGGCAGCGACACAGGAAAGGGCACTTCTTGCTCTGCCAGGCTGGCATGGAGGAAGGCGGTGATGGTTTAGGACAGGGGTGCCCAAACTATGGCCCATGGGCTGGCTCCGGCTCCTGATGCCAATTCATCCAGCCCACATCACCCCCAGAAGTGGAAAACATGCCTGTGTTTTGCTTCTGCTTCTGGGAGTGACAAGGGCATCAGGAGCCAGATCCGGCCCACAGGCCATAGTTTGGGTACCCCTGGTTTATAAAGTGTAATAACATCTCTGTGTGTTCTGAGCCTCTGCTCAACTGCAGCCACGGAGCCCTTCACAGGCTCAGGCGGTCAGAAAGTGGCCTCCATCATGGCATGTCAAACCTACACAGTCAACACAAAGTAATGCCCCTACCCAGTGGTGGGCAGCTGCCGGTTTGGACCGGTTCTACCGAACTGGTAGTAAAAATCCTGGGGTGGGTGGGTAGTAACCCTCCCAGGAGACCACCCGGGATGTTTACTTTTTTTTTTGGAGGCGACCATTTCGGTCCCCTCTTTGGCCGCTTCCTTGCCAGGGTGACTAGGGTTTGTGTTTGGGGTGGGTGACATGATGTTGGCTCCACCCACAGTGTGGTAGTAAATTTTTTGACTCCCCCCCCCCCCCGATGCCTGCTGGGTGAAAGACCAGCAGATACTTGGAAAGGGGGTCATTATGTGCTATAAAATGGAAAGTTTTTACTGAGTAGAGCGGCACACAAGTCTAAATAATAATAAAAAACACAAGGCCAAGGTTGCACTTGCTCAAAAGCCAGTCAAGTACCTGACTTACAGTTAAAGAACCAACACACTCTGCAACTGCAGACCTTTCCATGGCCATGTGGCAGGCAAGACCAAACACCGAAGTGCACAGAACAGTTACCTTTCCCGTCGAAGCAGTACTTAGCTACTTGCAATGTCTTGCTTTTGAACTCCAGCACTCAGATCTTGAACTGGTGACCTGCCAATCTTCCAGTTGTCAATTCTATTCAACCTTTATTACGGTCGACAACCAGTGCAGTAGAAAGGGTTTAAGTGCATGAAATAGTCAAAATGCACCACCACAAACACGGGAGTTAAAACAAAATAGAATAAAATCAGTTCTTAAAATCTGTCAATATTACCATCGTAACCACAAAGCTACCACAGCCCCAAAACATAAATGGGGTACAACCAAAAGCAGCAGTTCTTGCTCTGGGTACCTGAAAGGGGAGGGTAGAAGTGTCTCCTCCTTGGGAGATGTTTAAAGGATACTCCTTTTGAACAGGTTTCTCTTTCAGTCACTGAAAGTCTTTTGGAGGCCTTTTCAGCAGGCAACTCAAAAAGGCCTCCTTCCGTAAGTACAGGATAGGACCCTTCCGTTTCTTCCCAAATGTGGGCTACAACGTCTGGAGTTTATTATTTTATTTATTCGATTTATATACCGCACTACTCAGTAAAACCGAGTTTATGCCTAACCAGCAAAGTCAGCAAAAGGGAAAGAAGCGCATTCCCCTCTTCTGTGAACACTGCAGTGGCTTTCAAAAGCCACAGCTTCTGAGATGAATGACTGGAGCTTCTCATAGACAAGTCAGATGAAGCTTCTTTCAAAATGGACTTCAAAAACACAACATCACTCACCTCCACTACTTTTGTAGAAGGAGATCTTATTAAAGAAAGTTCCTTTTTTTAAAATTGAAGGCCTGGCAGAAGCGCAAACTGCAGGGGACCCGTGAGAAGATCGTATATAGGCTGAATTAACTATTAACCTCTTGTGTACCTGGTGAAGTGATGTGTCTAGTTACTTTGATCAAGAACCCTCTTCAACTAGTAAATGAAAGTTACAAGCCTGGGAGAGCCCCTCTCAGTTTGGTCTCATAGTATTTCAAAACCCAACAGGAATCTTAAAGAGAGCTTCGCTTCTTCACATTTTTGAAAAGCTACTTTCTTCCCATCCCCTCGTCATGATGAGCTGCTGTCAAAGCAATTCTGATTTACGGCAACCATCAGTACAGAGTGCTCAAAAGTGGTTGACCATCCCCTCCTTTTGGGGAATGTCCTGGGACTCTGCAGTTTGCCCAAGACAACACAGGCTCTCCTTGGAAAGCCCAGTGAAGAACTGAACTCTCAACCACAGATCACTAAACCACTGAGGTATTTATGACATTCAAATAATCCATCCTTATGAAATACATTAAAGTTTCCATTAATGCCCAAAAGAAACTCATTTATTCCTTGGTGTTCAAATACAGAGGGAAACCGAAGTACAACCATCAGAACTGAGAAATGTTTTTTTAAGCCCTCTTGTTCTCATTTTAAACTGGGTAATGGAATCTCAGGCTGTTTTAATGGAAGATTTTAACGACTCAAACCTGGCCTATACGCAGCTCTATTGCTGAAAGTATACACAGAAAACCCCAGGCTCACATCAAACCTCTTCATGTCCTCTTTTGAAAGAGAATTCCATAGGTAAAAGGGTCAGAAGGTCCAAGATTCATTTATGCTCCCCACACAGCTCCTTCCCATTTCAAGCGGCCTAGCTTTGTTCATTCCCAGGGGTGCCCAAACTATGGCACACGAGACCTAGTCTGGGCACCTCTGCTCTACAAAATGCCAGCTGTTAATATACTTTGGGACCACTCAGTCATCTCAGGTTTTGTCCTAGATTTTTTTTCTTTTGTTTTCTTCTGCTCAGTGCAAAATAAGCCTTCCAGTTTTAGAACGGCTTCTCTAAACTCCCCACCTCTCCCGAAATAATGTGGGGTGGAAATCAAGATGAACAGAAACTGAACCATTTCGCACCCAAGCTGCATCTTGTCACGGAACCGCCTCTTTCCATAACATAAAGGTCATTAGGACAGTCTGTATAAGTGCAATATTCCCTTAATACACTGTTTCACTACAACCAGTGCCCAGACTTTAGCAGGGATAGTTTTACACAGGGCCGTGACAGCAAACCTTGGAACTCCAGCTGTTCTTGGACTTCAATTCCCAAAAGTCCAAGTCTGTGAATCCAGACGAATGGGTTTACTGCGTTGTCCAAGAACAGCTGGAGTGCCAAGGTTTGCCATCACTGACTTAGGGGAAGTTTTTCGTTCTTTCTTCCTCCCTCCCCATTTTCTTTTCTGCACTCCCTGAAGGTTAGTCAAGGAGGTAGGACTGAAGAGTTTTTGACCTCCGAACCATTAGAAACACTTCATTCACTGGCCCTTCAGGTTTACCTGTAACCCTGGTCTGATTCACACAAAGCTCTATCATTCATGCTAAACCAAATCCCATTTACTCCACTCAAGTAAAAAACCAACTGCTAACAGTTAAGACCAATGTATTCTCTACATCTTTGAAAAACTGAGAGCAGGACTGTTTTTTATTCAAAGTCTAACAATGTATTAGATATTCACATGCAAAAGCCAACGCTTAAATCGTACTCATTAAGTCACGGAGATCTTTTCTGCCTGCAATCCTTTCCGAGAAGGAGACATACAAAAGATGACTTGACTTTTGTGAAAAATATTAATTTTGCTAAAATAGTTTACATGATAAAGGATACATGTAAATGTAAAAACGGACAAGGTTTTAAAAAAGCTGGTTCATAAGAATGTGTCACATTTTAATAATATTTGAAACTGGGCTGCAATTCGGTGAAGATAAAGAGATCTTAGAACGAAGCCAACAGGGATTTTCCCAGGCACCTTCTCACATTAAACAGAAGTAACAACTTGAAGAGCTGAATCAACCCAAGAGCTTGGAGGTACAACGATCGTGTGTTTGGACTTTCCCACCCCCGCCACTCCTAGTTAATAATTTAACAGCTGACAGTAAGGCAAAAAACCACTTTTTTTTGAAAAATGTCTAGATACAAAATAATGTAAACCAATAAGTTATATTTGAAACCCCGGTATAACAAAAGTTGAGGAGATGGACACTTTATACAATAGGCTCTCTTTAAAACAGAATTGTGCACAAGCTGAAGATTACAATAAACCTTCAGAATTCACACAGTTTTGGCGTGTTTTTTCTTCTTCTTCTTGTACAACTTCTTTCATATACATTTTAAGTCATACTAGGAATGCAAATTAGAACTGCACGCTACTTCAGTGGAAAAAAGAGTTTTGATATTTGTGCAATTTTCTGCCCCAATCTATAAGTGGCAGAAATCCCTGCATTAGCTGTGTTTCAAACAAGGATCTTAAGAAACACATCTCAAAGGAGGAAAAGAAGGCAAAAGTTGGCAGATATCCAGCATCTAGTATTTCCTCTGTGTGTGTGTGTGTTTAAAAAAAAAGTGGACAACAGTTTCATGATTAAAAATAAATACTGTTTTGACTTTTGCACTGACTTGATTGGATAGATTTTTTAAAGTAAACAAAGGATTTACAATGCTCCATATAGCCTCGAAGTCACCAGTTGTTCTGTTACAGAGTCCTTCTTTCTTTCTTTCTCTCTCACTCACTGTGTTTCAAAACCGGCCATCCGATATCCAGTCTGACTAGTTAAAACACTTCCATTTTGCCCCTGGGGGGGTGGAGGGGGTGGGGGCGGAGGCGGCGGGACCCCATAATTGGCTCCCATCCATGCTGCAGAGGACTGGGTCTGACTGAAGGGAAGAAGAAATGAGAGGAGGCAAAGTTTACACAGAGGCCACCGAGTGGAGTCCAAGAGGACACCGAAGTCAGACACGCCTTTTGCCAGGCCACCCAAGGCTGCAGCCTAGGCCAGGGGTGGCGAACCTTGGCACTCCAGCTATTCTTGGACTTCCAACTCCTAGAAGCCCAAGACCCTGTGCATCCAGACAAATGGGTTTAATGCGCGGATGCCAAGGGTCGCCATCACAGGCTAGGCCTAAGAAAAGTCTCTTTCACACACATAGACAGATTTCAGAAATTGTTTCACACTTTCAGAAACAAGGGAGTCCGTGATATGCAAGGTATTTCGAAACTGTATAACTAAGGATGGTCCTGCTGAATGACCACCAGCTCCCTTTACAATAAGCACAAGTGGATCAAAAAGCTGGATATTTGGGCAAGGATACAGAGCTGCTAGTTCAGTGAATCCTTTCACATGAGGTCAAAATAAGGCTCCCTTCTGAAACCAGGCTAGGAAGGTCAAGGTCTCCCTTGCTCGAAACCCAGGTGTGTCCAACTCTAGGGGGCGCTGCTCATCTCCATTGACAGCCAAAGAGGCAGTGTTGTCTGTATCCGCAGATGTTGCCATGGTCATGCTACCTCTCCTGTCAAAGCAGTACCTGTTTATCTACTTGCAATTTCTAGCTTTTGAACTGCTAGGTTGGCAGGAGCTGGGACAGAGATGGGAGCTCTCTCCGTAGCACAGCACTTGGGTCTCAAACTGCTAACCTACCAACCTTCTGGTTCAACATCTTGTACCACTAAAGCCACCCCAGTCCCAAACCACGCTGGGCACACATTACCTAAATCCCTGATTCCAGGCCTGTCCGTACATTCCATAGGCAGGGACCTGCCAGCCGTTTGGCATGTACTGGCCAATCTGCTGGGCGTTTCCATACCACTGGCCCCACTGCCCATAGGGTGGAGGGTATCCCACTTGGTTCTGCTGGGAAAGGCAACATAAATCAACCTTAGTGTGCAACAGACATTAAAACACACCCAAAAAAAGTTAACACAGTGGTTCAAATACAAGCACACTTCTTTTAAACTTCACACATGAAATGAGGCCCAGATAGAAGTTTCAGTTCACACAGCCCCCCCCCCCCCCGGGGTCTATTTTAAGTCTAGAAGACTTCTTTGGGTCATAAGTTATCACAGTACTGAATGCTAGGGAGGTTTATCCCTTGGTTTCCTTTTTATGCCATTTCCCTTTCTGACGTTTCCCATCAGTGCTGCTCTATGAAACCCCTCTGGGCAACCCAGCCAAGTGCTCTCATCCAGACCAGGCTTTCTCAATCTGCGGCCTGTGGGCCAGATGTGGCCCGTGGCACCATTTCATGTGCCCCCCCCCCCACTGTCTCCACCACACCAGGAAGTGCCATGTGGTGGAAGAAGGACAAAATGGCCATCCGGCTCCTGAAGCTGTCTGAGGGAACATGACCCAGCACACGGTTTTAAATGGTTGAGAACTCCTAATCTAGACAGTCTTTTTCTGGCCCAGTTACAAGACAACATTTAATGTGAAATGCCAGCCTGGGGTGGGGTTGGGCTAGAGTTGGGAATTAGGTGTGAGGAGGGGTTAAATCTCTTACCTGTTGGATTGGATTTATCATGTCTGGCGTTTCTTTGCCCCAGTAACATTTCACAACATGCCCTTCAATAGTCGTGCCGTTCACGGAAACAATGGCGTGCGCAGCACTTTCGTGGGAATTGAACCTGTGAACATACAAGGTCTTCAGTCAATAACCCCTCCTTACCAAAAAGCCGGGGGGGGGGGGATGCACAGCCAGGAGAATATGCTTTTGGAAAGTCCAGGGAGCAGAAATATTATGTCTCTGCTAGATCTATACAGTATATATCCGTGATGGCAAAACTTGGCACTCCAGATGTTCTTGGGACTTCAATTCACAAAAGCCCAAGCCCCTGTGAATCCATATGAATGGGTTTACTGCGATTCATCTGGCCCACACTGCCCTCGTCGCTCCCGGAAGCGGAAGTAAAACACACTCATACGGTTAAGGCTCTTCCAGGTTAACCCTTCCTCTGTATGGGCATGTTTTACTTCCACTTCCTGGAGCTGTGAGGGCCAGATGAATCGCAGTGAACCCATTCGTGTGAATTCACGGGGGCTTGGGCTTCTGGGAACTGAATTCCAAGAACATCTGGAGTGCCAAGGTTCGCCATCACGGGTATGTATAAACACAGCAGAGACATAATGTTTCTGATCCCTGCATTTTACATTGTGCCTGCATGATCTGAGGTGGAACCCACCTTCCTGGTTTCTGACAGATCCATCACTGGACTTTTTTTTTTTAAGTTATGTCTCTGTTATGTGTAAGCATAGGGACTTTGATGGCTCATTGGTTAAGAAGCTTGCCTTGTTAGCTGG
Organism: Furcifer pardalis; assembly: GCA_030440675.1. Classification (NCBI taxonomy): domain Eukaryota; kingdom Metazoa; phylum Chordata; class Lepidosauria; order Squamata; family Chamaeleonidae; genus Furcifer; species Furcifer pardalis. Next base: position 15,707,553 of record CP126898.1, on the reverse strand, counting down.
AAGGTCAGCACGTCAGCAGTTCAAGACCCGAGTACTGCATGACAGAATGACTGCCTGTCCCTGTCCCATCTCCTGCTAACCTAGCAGTTTGGAAGCAAGAAATTGCAAGTAGATCAATAGGGACTACTTAGGTGGGAAAAGATTTTGGGGACCTGAAAAGAGCCTCATCCTTTGGGTGTCCCCTGAGCGGAGTTCCTCTAGCAAAAATCCCTTCAACCCAGAAAGCACCTTTGTGTGCTTCTGACTCAACAAAAAAGTACAAACGTCAGTTGCACAGATATACTTGTGTGCCGGGCATAAAAAGGCAAACGAAGACATAGAGCAGTGGTGGCGAACCTATGGCAACATGGCACGTGTGCCAGAGGGGGCACTAAAAGAGCCCTCTCTGTGGTCACGCGCACCATCACTCCTCTCCCCAGCAGCCCAATGGGAATGCTTCCTCGCTCCCCCAGCACAGTTCGTCCCGCCCCTGTGCAGTGTGGAGAGCAACCTCTTGAGTTTGGGAACCCAAAAATTTCACCACCAATGACATAGGGCAATAATAATTGTAGGCCATCATGCCAATTTGGACTCGTGGCAACCATTGTTTCCCCCTAGGCAGAGCGAGGGGAGCCCTGGGGCTGCTAGGAGGCCCGAAGGGGAATCGACCTCTCCTGGCTCTGCAGCCAAATACCAAAAGCACTAAGCTATCCAACCAGCTAATAATAAGGCTACTTAAATATACCCATGGAAAACCAGTTCCATACCGCACAAAGGAGTATCCTTTATCTGGGAAGACCCGGATTTCCATTATCTGACCAAAGGGAGAAAATGTCTGCCGCATGAGTTGTTCTGGAAAAAGGGAAAAAGAGAGAGAGAGGAAGTCAGGAGATGCCTAACTGGAGCCGCTTCTTCCTGGAACAAGTCAAAATCCAGATAGCAAACCTGTTAGTCCGGAAGTAACGCCGCCACAGTACACTGTGCAGTTGCTTGGACTCGACTGATTTACAACATCGTCATAGGAGAGTTGTTTGGCATTTGCTGGAAAAATAACACACACAAAAGCCTTTTCAAGTCACTGATTTTCTCACAAGGAAACACAAGCCTTTCTCAAAGCCCTCGCCCGCCGTTACAGCTCATCCCTAGCACTGCGTTACAGTTTGGCTCTGCAGACACATTCCAGACCAAGGACTCTCAAACTCTCTCTGGTTCCCCAGGGAAAGGTTTGGACTTCAGCAGCCGGATGCCTCCCTGACTGCTAGGGATTCTGGGAAAGGAATCTGTTTGAAACGTCTTCAGTACATCAAGCCAGCGACTGAAGGGCATCATGAGAGGTGGAAATGTCAGCCCTTACCCCTGGGGGGACAAGTCAGTTCTGAAGATCCTGCCTGCCTTCTACAGCTGGAGAAGAAGTACCACCATTCCAACTGCGAATGTAAACATACTTACACTCATAGGTGCTCTTTGGAGCGGGAGGTTTGCGTGTTGCCCAGTTAGTCCGGATTTGTCTTCCACCAAGCCACTGCCCCCCCATCTGCTGAATGGCATTTTCTGCATCCTAGCCCAAAAACAAAACAGATTTTCAAAACCAATCAGCAAGAAGAAGCTCTGATAATATTAAGACCTTGGATAATGCGAAGGCAAAGCAAAAAACCTTTGCAAAAACAACAGCGTCATGGGCTACAATATCAAAGCAACAAAAAGTATCAGAAATACACAAGGACAGCCACTGTGTATCTTCGATCAAGATAACCCTTGCTCAAAAGCCAGCGTTGTCTGTGTCTGCATACATTTCTGTGGCCATGTGGCAGGCATGACTAGACACCAGAGTGCATGGAACGCTGTTTACCTTCCCCACCAAAGTGGTCCCTATTTATCTACTTGCAATTTCTTGCTTTCAAACTGCTGTCCCCACTGTATTCTTACTCACCCATTTATTGAAAAAGGAGACGAAACCATATCCTTTAGACTTCCCTGTTGCCATGTCTTTAACTACACGGGCATCCCTGCCAAGGAAAGAGAAGGGCACTTAAGGGCCGGGAGAAAAGGGTCCAGAGGAAACTGCCTCACACAATTCTCACGCAGCTCATTTCTCCTGTTTCGACTTTAATAAAATGAACTTCTCAAATGCACCAGCAACATATAGTCAAAGCAAATTTTCCCTTTCACTAACGTTTTATTATATGATAGCAAAAGTTTAACTTAATTGTGTAAACATGCAAAATCAATAGCTTTTTCTAAAAAACAACTATTTTACAATCGTTGGTTCGCAGCTCAAAATGCTTGTACATACGGTTAAAAACACTACGCATGGTCAAAGCAGCTATTCCAAGGAATAACTGAGGGCATGTAACTGACTAACATATTAGCAACCGGCTCCCTTCAACCATGCAATTTATAAACTTACTAATGGCCAACACATTCTACCTACTTATTAGAAATAGAAAATAGAAAAAATGAAAAAATAGGAATTAAAAGGCATACGTCGCCTGTTAACTGAATTCTTTAATTTTCTCAGGTCAATTCGTTACCCCCTTTTTGGACTTGGGCAGCTGTAAATTTTGAGAAATTGACATTTTCAGAAATGGTTGCATTATGGAAGAAAATAAACACTAACATGTTTCTTTTAACTATACACTATTAAATACTCTTTTAAAAACTGCATTCGTAATTAACAATCATACAGGACTGATTGAAAACTACAAAATATATATAGCAAAAAATTTAGAAAAGTAAATAGAAAAACTACAACGTTTGCCCACTGTGAACTGTAGCTTGCAGTTAGCCATGGCAATGCTGTCCATTCTTCAGAGACATTCTGCAAAATAACCAGAGCCCTATTATTGGAGATTGAGTTAAAAAAGACAAAAAGAAAAAGAAGACCCAGCTACAAGCGCTAAACCCCACTGACGGAAAGGTGGCTTCCATTCATTACAATGCATCTTGTGCAATTCATACATAGGAGTGAAGTATCAAGAATGACCTCAAGTGTGCAAGACTGCTTAGCCCCTCTCACCCACCCACCCACAGAATCCAAAACATCACACACACAATCACAAAATCGAGCACGTAAGAAAGACATGCAGAGTGTTAACTGAAGAGGAAACTCCAACTATCCAGACTACAGGAACCTTTGGGGCAGTGGAGGCGAACCTTGGCACTCCAGCTGCTCCTGGACTTCCAATTCCCAGAAGCCCAAGTCTCTGTGAATCCACGGAGACTTGGATAGCATACTGCATACACACAGTAAACCCATTCATGTTACTGTAAACAGAGACTTGGGTTTCTGGGAATTGAAGTCCAAGAATACCTGGAGTGCCAAGGTTCGCCACCACTGCTTTAGGGTGCAAGATGACCATGGAAAAGAATTTCAACAATTTAGTTATTCCATTCTACACTAACATGAATTTTAGGAAAGGAACAAAATAATATGGAAATTACAAAAATATCCGACTAGGCAAGATGCTACTCTGTAGAAAGCAACAGAACTTTACTGAATAATTGGATATATGCCTGATTAATTTCATTCGTCTAAATGAGAACTGTGTTACAAATAGTTTGAGAACAGTTACAATCATAAGCCTGTCGATGTTCTTCTCTATATACTGTATCCTAAAAGCGGAAAACCATCTATACTTAAGTTTAACTGGTATTCTAAAATATGATACCCAAGAACTCAAAGCAAGCAAGCTGCCAGAAGTTGAATGCACTTACAAAAATATGTCAATTATAAGTACTAACTACACGTTAATATTTTTAAAAAGCAAAGACAGATTCATGTTATTGCATTATTCAAACTGATTCTCCTCTCCCTGAATTGATCAATGAGAATTCATTATTGCCCCCAGAAATTTAAGGTCTTACTGTCTTCCTGTCACACCCACAGAGAATAACTATGACTTTGCTTTGGCTTTTAAACATTATGGCCTGGATCCTACTGAGCTTCCACTGAGCAGGAAGTCCTGCTTATGTAGTAACACAGCCATGCGTGTAATACTGCTGCTGTCAAGCGGAGAATGGCTTTTCCTCCTTATGTTGATCACTGCTTGCATAATGGGAAGAGTCTTAAAAAGAGGCCATTCATGGCAGGACTTTCCCCTTAATAAGATACTGCTGCCTTAAGACTGGGGAAAGGAATTATTTTTCACAAACTGGTATGACAGGATAATTTCAAAGGAATATTGAAGCAAATGTTCATCCACAACAATAGGCTGATGCTTTACATCCATCTTCTCGCAGCTGCTGCTGAGTTAGGTGGCATTACAGATCTAGACTCCCAAGATGGTGTGGAATAGCACCCACAAGGCCGCCTCATCCCCAGAAGAAGGAAGAGTCCACAGGCTACTTGGGGGAAATCCAAGCTTTAGAGCGACCAGCACAACTGGACAACTTGTCTACCCACAATATCCATCCTGCCTTTCTCACTTTACTTGCCATCACAAATCTGCTGAATCACAAAGCTATGGCTGAGACTACGGCTGACCTCTAAATGGAGGTGTTCTAAAACTCACGTTACCTGCTGTGAAGGTCAACAGGTCTTGGGGACAGTCAAATACAGGGGTTCCCAACCTTTTCAAGCCAGGGGCCGGGTCACACACTCTCAGGCAGCTTCGGGGGCTGGATGGCCACTTTGCTCTGCCTGCATGATGGGGGTGGCCATTTTGTTCCAACAACTTCAAACAGGTGGCCATTTTGATTCTTGAATGCCCTTGGGATTGGTGGGGGACACACACGAAATGGTGTCGGGGGCTGGATCCTGCCCATGGGCCTTAGGTTGGGAACCCCTGTTCCAGTAGAATGCTCTGCTTTAAGAGGGAACCATGCTTACGTCCTCAAACTGATTTCTGTTTTGTTCAATTAACAATGTCCAAATTCCTAAGATTTTGTTGACATACAGGTGCCTGGTCTGATGTAAATTCCTAAACATGCTTTTGCCCTCATAAATACACAGTATGGGCAAATAGGCTCCCAAACAGCAAGAACATATATCCACCCAGCACCACAAGTTTGTGCATTCAATTGACTACTGGAGGCTTTGCAAACCTTTCGGTTTTGGACTTCAATTCTCCAGAATCCTAAGTCAATCCCCCAAAGCACTAATTGGCCAATGGACTGACTTAGGCTTCTGGAAAATGAAGTCTAAAACCCAAAGGTTGGGGAACACTGGACTACTGTATGCCTGTTAAATAAGCAGACAACTATTATCCTGGAAATAAGCAGACAACTACTATCAGGAGTAAATGTATGTTAACAGAAATAGGACATGCTGTTGTCAGATATGCTAGATAAAAAGAGACCGTGCTAAATTGGGATATCTAGATTTACTTATCTAGCTCTCCCTTACTTTTTGAACCCTTTCCAAGAAAAAGTAACATTTATAGGCCTGTTCCTTTCTATGTAAAAGGCATTCTTAAAAAGTTGTAACAGCCACTTTCAAGAAAAAATAAATGTCATGTAGACAAATGCCCTTTTTCTGTACTGGGGACCACACAGACAGTTCAGAAAAGGGATCGATAAACATTAATGCATCAGTAGTTGATATAGAAACTATAAGTTACCAATCTACAATTAGTGATCAATTTTTGTGGTGCAATGGTCTGAAACTGTTACCTTGTCTCTGAGATTTCTGTTTATAGATTTGATTAGGACTTTTACTTACCCTCCTTGCTTCAGATTCTTAGCATCTCACATAATTTAAGCAAAACCTCTTCTTCAGGGCAATAGGCTACCAAGAATAACCACGAGCCAATGTTTCTTTAGAATAGGAGGCAGACAACGTGCAAAATCTTTTTTTTTTTTTTTTGGTAGCCTTAAAACACCACTGAAAACTACAATGCTGAATTTGGGTGACAGGTAGGAAAATTCCATATAAAATAAGCTTCTGCATGCCTACTAGGGCATGCATGCACACAGTAAACCCATTTGTGTGGATTCACAGGGACTGCGGCTTCTGGGAATTGAAGTCCAAGAACAGCTGGAGTGCCAAGGTTTGCCATCATAGGTATAGATGGTGAGCACATATGAGTAAACTATTCCTTTACACCAGGAGTGCCCAAACTTTTCAGGCCACAGGCCGGTCACATGGTTCAGTGGGCCAGTCACGTGATTCAGTGGGCTGGTCACGTGGTTCCTTCCACAGGAAGCAGAAGTAAAACATGCCTTGCAATCTGTTTTGCAACAAGATGAGATAGATTTTAACCTGCCATTTTCTCTACTTAAACCAGGGGTGCCCAAACTACGGCCCATGGGCCAGATCTGGCCCCCAACGCCAATTCATCCTGCCCACGCCGCCCTCGTCACTCCTGGAGGTGGAAGTAAAATGTACCTTAGTTTGGGCACCCCTGGTTTATACAAACAATCCATAAATTGGCCATCAACCAATTCTGAAGCTAAAGAATAAGCACCCTCCAAAGACTCAACCCATCTTCCCTCCATTTCAGCAGTTACCAAAACTCACAACATATTACAATAATCTCTATTCAGAAATAGGTTCAGCCTCTTTTAATTATAACTGGAGCAAAAATAAAAGGTTAGATCCACTACAGTACTGTACACTACACATAAAATGTCACGGTATCTGGCTAACTCTTAACACTATAAACTGGTTTCTCTGATCTCCTTATGGACACTTTCACATCCCTTCCTTCTACAACAAAACAACAACAACAAAAATAGGAAACTTCTCTGAAGGCCAACCTCTAGTTTATTTTATTTAATAGAGCACCCATTTCACAAAAAGCCAAAATCTTTCAGCTCCTAACTTCTATGGAACCTAATGCATATTGAAACTGTTTTGACTATTCTCATTGGAAGCTGTCGCCTATAGCATCTTTACATTAGAAAACCAATGTCACACTGCTTAATAATTATAATGGGATGAACATGCATATTTATAAATAAGACTTGAAAAATAATAGAACCAATGGCTCGATACACACTTTTAGAACAAAGTAAAATGACTTGTTTGGCAATCACTTAATAAACTAAAGCACTTTGGAGAACATATGCTGACAGATCAGATGCAGTGTAATACGACACGGCCCCCACGGTCTCTCACAAGACATTACTTACGATATTCTTCCAAACGGTGCAAAGGCTGCTTTTATATCTTCCGTTGTAATTTCTGGGCTGAGGTCTCCAACAAACACATGGAAGTGGTCTTATCAAGAAAAAGAAAGAAATGTCCATGTTTGCAAAGTCCCCCTGGAAACTCTGGGAGTTTTCTTTCTTTTTTAAAGAAAAACCTGCATCAATTGCCATACATCTGGAAACTAGAGCTCAGAACTAGAATCTTGTGTCTTATCACACAATAAAATACATCGTTGTTTAATATAGAAGCACCAACAGACATGACAATACACAGGTACAGTAAGGCACATGTCACGAGAGTTTACTTTTTATTAAATTATCTGTTCCTCATATGAGAAACTGTATTTCCATGACAGCTTTATTCATGTTGCACCAGAAAGATTATATTACAGGTTCGCTTCATAATGCTACTATTTAGCTTTATTTATACATAAATTTAAGAACACTGAGCTTAAATGTCTACTGGTTCTATGAACAAAATAGGATACTGTAAACAAACCAGTAGAGACAGCATAAATTATAAACAACTCAATCTTAAATTATATTTTGTGAAAAACAGCCAAAAAAGATACCTTTCATTGCAACAGTTTGTTGTTAAAGTATTTGACAGTTTTCTGAAAAGCCAACAGTTTTGGTTGCCCAGCCTTTTACACCATGTATCCATGTGCATTCAAAGTATGTGAAATCCATGAGCAAGTGAACTAAGACTGAAGGCAACAGAACGGAAACAGTAATCCCTTCACAGTTTAAGTTATTAGAGCTATTTACATTAGCACTGGTGATACAACGATGTCATCTTTAAGGACTTTCTCGAGAGTCACACAAAGCCATTATGGTTACCACTCTAACTGGTTTTCAGAGCACACATGACACTTTACAACTTCACCTTAGCAAGATTATGGTTAAATCCACCCCCCAAAAGGTTTAAAATTCTAAGGCCAGATAAGTAGAGGAGCAACACACTAGCTGTGCAAGGGGGAAATGACCCCAGTGGAAGAGCACCTAGCAAAGGCTGCAAGGAAATGTTATCGTTGTGTCTCACAAATAGCAGCCTTTCTATCTTGCCCTGGCAAAGAGGGAAAGACTTGTGACTGCAACAGCAGCTTAATCCTGATCCATTTGAGAGAGGAGGGGGGAATCTTGTAACAATGGAACAACCCCCCCAAATAGCTCCAGGCGGTTAGTGAATACCCCTGAGAGATTTCATTTTATGTTTAAGAAGATACAATTACCTTGTGAACGCAGTGTGTTGACAACGGTACTACCTGATGACAAAGATTAGATTTGTTCTTAAGTTTATTAACACAAACACATTAAATAATATCTTAGGATAATGATCAAAACAATAGGGCAAATATTAGCATGATGCTTATTACTTAACATTAAAAAGACTTTTGAGCAAATAAATAGTCATTACTCAGAATTGTAAGGAACTTACTGCTGGTATCTTTCTTCTGGCTGCTGGGGGTTGTGGCCCAATTCACTTTGACCTCCTACAAATACATTTGGCTCCAATTACATTCAAGGTCATTGCAAGACTGGCCTGACTTTCATCTGACATTCTCCAAGAAAAGCATAATTTTACAAACATCTGGCATAGCAGCCAGAATCCTGTAGTGAAAATCCATACATTTCCATTTCACTTGAAGAACTATGCAGTATCAGCACAACCAAGGATGCAACTATCTATCAGTGATGGCGAAACTTGGCACTCCAAGTGTTCTTGGACTTCAATTCCCAGAAGCCCAAGTCTCTGTGAATCCACATGAATGGGTCTACTACACAGTAAAACCCATCCGTGTGGATTCACAGAGACTTGGGCTTCTGGGAATTGAAGTCCAAGAACATCTGGAGTGCCAAGGTTCGTCACCACGGATCTATGAGATCACCCATTTACACAGCATGAATCTGGCAGGATTCTACCCAATTATGTTTAAAATAATAAGTCTGCTGCACCTGATGAATAGCTGAATTCTTTGAACAAAAAGACTTCAGCAAAAACCGCATATTAAAAAGTGAGCTACAATAGGAAAAAATGTAAAATTTCAGGTTATATTTTATTACTTTGCTGAGTCACTTTATTTAAAAGTCCAGAACATTAAGGATAATGAATAATTTCTCTTATTATTATTTTTATCATAGCATATCACAGCTATTTTGGCTGTGAATTATTCAAGGTTGTGCCTTAAGAAGAATGTTTAAAGTTCAAACTTTAAAAAATTCTGCTACAGAAAAGATTAAAACTGGAGGCATTGTTACCTTTGCCTTTTCCTCTTCATTTTAAAAGCAATTTAATCCAACTGTACAGGAGCCATGCATCTCTGTGCCTGCTCACTATTTACCAACGGGCGCTTACCTTACCCATGATCTTCCGTCCATTCATAGCCGCTAAAGCTGCAGCTGCATGACGATGCTCATAGAACTCCACAAAACAGTATGGATCATTTCCAGCTGTCTAGATGAGCCAAGAAAAATGTTGTCAGAACAGACAAGCAGCTGAACCCTCTCAATTAGGCATCACTTACATTTTACAACAGTAAAGCTGTAATCCTCCAACTGATTTATTCTTTTTCTGTTTAGAAGTGGAAGGAAAAGTTCCATTCCAGTAAGGATTCCTGTCAAATTAAAAGTGTTCAGAATCCAAATGATAATTTTAGACTTTATAACTGTGTGCCTGTAACTCTTTAGGGACACAAAGGTTGCAGTCCATAGGTAAAGCAGGGAGTAAATTCTGCTGACTGGAATGAGGCTTAATTCTGCAGAGACCCTTTTATTTTCCATGTTGTTAGTTCCTTTAACTCAGAGGTGACCAAACTATAGCTAGTGGGCCAGCACCGGCCTACGGCACCAAATCATCCAGCCCATGCTGCCCTCACCACTACAGAAAATAAAATGCACCCATGCACAACGCTGCCGTATATGCAGCCGCAACTGTTGTAAATGCATTTATGACAGCCGCGGACGCATTTTACAGCAGGAGGAACGTGACCAGCTCGCTCGACCACGTGTCCAGCCCGCAAAATGAAAAGTTTGGCCACCGCTGCTTTAACTTGTTCATTAACTGCTCAATTAAATTTGTTTCACCCTCCTTACAACATCCCATTTGAGATGGAGAGCAAGCACACCATAAAAACCCCTTGATACCCCTACTTTTTTAATCTTCTAAGACCAATTTTTCCTACATAAAGAACATGTTCTAAATCAAGTTACTAATCCCAACTAGAATAGGCCTCACAAATCAGCTAATGAATAAGTCAACACTTCTGTGCTCAATTAATGATCTCAAAACTGAATTTGAGTCTCCTTTTTAGCTGCAGAACAGCAATAAACATACAATTTAAATATTTTCAACATTCAGGCTGCCCAATATTCTTTGTACACTACACAAGTAAACTTACATCCATTATCATTTTGCAGTTTTTGCATGGTCCAATCTGGCTGAACAGCTGGAGGATTAGGGCTTCAGTAACATCTCTTGATAGGTTCCCCACATATCTGCAAAATTGACATAATTTCAGAAACAAACTTTCATAGCAAGACCTCATGAATGAGAAAAGCAGAGAAGCAAGTGCACTTCCCCCGGTTTAGTAAAATCAGAAGATGCCAAAAAATAATAATCAGTGAAACGTTAAACCAAGGGTTCGCAACCTACAGCCTGGAGACCAGACCTGGCCTGAGGCCATTCCATCCAGCCCGTAGCAGCGACCCTGGAAGTGTTTGTGCCTGCGCATGTGCAAATGCACCCGCTGCAGTTTATGGCATTTGCGGCAGGAGGAACCACATGTCCGGCACGCTCAGCTATCTGAAGGGGAGTTGTCTGGCCTGTGGAGGGGAAAGGTTGAGAACCCCTGCATTAAATCATATAGGGAAGCTTGTTTACGCTGCACAAAAGCAGAATCTTTCTCTGTCATAGGACTGAAACCTCTTCAGGGAATTTGTATAAAGTGAAAATGTTCCTTTTTTGAATATTTTTAAAATAGAAATTATTCTTTATTTCTGGTAGAATTTTTGTGAGTGAATATTTATTCCGATTCTTTTTTAAAATTAAGCTGATTAACAGGCCTGTCAGAGTACCTGTTGCAAATATTCAGCTAAAGCAAAAATGCAGCCTTTGAAACCCATATCCCTCTTTGTTTGGAATCTTCTTTCACTGGGCTGTAAGGAAAGGACTTTACAATGATCCAGTCTGCTTTCATCTCCAGGACTTCCTTCAAGTTATCACTGTCCTCTGAGCACACAGCAATTTAAAGGCATTATTGTTTGACTCTATAAAAGAATCCACAATCATTTGTTTGCAAGACCTAAGCAGTTTCTGGATGTCATTAATTCATTATTGTTGTGACATGCCGACAAGTCACTTCCTAAAACTCTAATGGGATTCTAAAGGTATGATCTAGGAAAGGGAATGAGCAGTCCCACTTCAACACCCAATCCACTACACTAGTCTGACTCTCAAAGTCAAGAACAATTCCAAGCATGCAAGAAGAATACTTTAAATATCTCTCTTCAAATTTCAAATAATCTATTCCTGCCTTTGGACTGTGTACAAGAATCACACACACACACACACTTTTTGAACTATGAAAGCTACAATGAACAAATGTCCATGGCACAAGCTGCACTGGACACTCAACTATGCATGGTCCGAACAATATTAATTTGGCTGCAATTGGCTCACCTAGTGGGTAAACTAAATTTTACCCCAACTTCTCTGACAGAGGTTTGACTCTTATCTGTATCACTCTAATTCCCAGAAAAAGTGGGGAGGGGGGGAGGAAAAGGAACTTCTGTTTCAAACTAAGGCAGGGAAACAAGAATACAGAGTAGCTGACAGCTTTCTATTTGGTGAGTTGCAGACAATTCAATGAACATTATCAGAAGTGCAACAGGCTCAAGTGGGGGCTGCTGGCAGACAACAACATGTTGTGCGAATGTGGAGATATAGAAATCTGGCTCATTTCCTGGTCTGCCGATTACTACCAGAAACATGCACTGAAGAGGGGGTTTAAGTTTGGCAACATGCACTGCAGAGGGGGTTTAAGTTTGGACAACAACAAAGCCAAGAAAGTGGCTTCATTCTGGCAGTCCAAAGTTTCATCAGGACAAGAAAGACGAAGACCCACCATTCCCTGCAATTATTGATGGAGAAAAGGGAAGATGGTTTGCTCTCATCCCCTTTAGTGGAACTCTTCGTCTTTCTTGTCCTGATGAAACTTTGGACTGCCAGAATGAAGCCACTTTCTTGGCTTTGTTGTTGTCCAAACTTAAACCCCTTTAGTGGAACTCTTTTTTTCCCTTTTGCATCTCTATTGCTTGCTTCAAGGACATTAATTTTTGTTAATTACAGTATTTACTAATCTATTACTTTTAATTTTATTTCTAGAACCGCAGAGGACAAGCATATCAGAGAGTAAATAAAAGCAAAAAGACAAAAGCTGTTGTGGTGCTTTAAAGACTAACTGCTGTATTTTAATGTGAGCTTTGATGAATCGAGTGTGATGAAGTAGATCTTGATCCACCAAAGCTAACATTAAAATATAGCAGTTAATTCTTTAAAGCGTCACAACAGGTTTTGTCTTTTGTTTACTCTCTAATATGCTTATTGTCATCATCAGGTTCACAAAGACTGGTTATATGTTTATTTATCGTATGACGAACATCAGTTGTCGACATTAATGTTGATGAGCACAAATTATCCATCTCAGGTTCCTAGCTAGAGTTCCACATCTAGGTTCGGAAGCCATTGAAGGGCTTCTTCATCTGTGGCACTAGGCAAATCCTCCAAACATGCGTAAAAGACACCTAAATATAATGTGGCCCACGGCTGGCCTACTTCACAGTCAAAGACTGGTATAAAATCAGTTCAAGACCTAACCTAAGAGCGTTAAGAATGTAGGGAGTTCCTAGTAAAGTTTTTTTTAGTTAGTATGTTCATGTCCAATAAATCCAAAATGTTCAAATATCTACTAAGTCCTTTAGGTATTATTATTTATTATTATAAAATAGAAATCTCTCATTAGATTCACAGTCGAAGACTAGTATGAAATTAACAGTTCAAGACCTAACCAAGGACTACTTCAGAGCTGATATATTATTATTATCATTATAAAGCCGCCTTTTTGGTCTCTGAATGGGGCGGGCGAGTCCAAAAGCCTTAAGAAGTACAAGCGAAGGGACGGAGGCGCCATTGGAAACCGCTCAGGAAGCGGGAGAGGCGGGGAAGGCGACGTGGCAGGCCCCGGGGCCCTTCCTTCCCGAGGACGCCGCACCAGCTAGGCCTCATCGCCTCAGAGCCGCCTCACGGACGGCCTGCCTGACTGACTCACAGCGTCTTGGGCATTTCGTCCTCCATGGCGGTGGCGGAGATGATGATGAAGATGATGATGGAAACGGCGGCGGCGGCCCCTCCTCCTCCTCGGCTCCCCCTCCTCTCCCTCCGCCAGCCAAACCGAGGGCGAGCCCAGGTCGCGAGGGAGGCCCTCCCGAAGCCCCCGCGACGGACGAACAATCCCGCCGCCTCGCCGCTCGTTCCTCTCAAGATGGCGCTGGCGGGCTGAGAGGCCCGGCCGACGGAAGGGACGCGAGGCGCATGCGCCGGGCTGGCGCGCGCAGGCGCGCGCGCGCGGAGGCGACCCTCTCCGCGCGAAGCGCGTGCGCCGAACGGTGGCGCCTGCGCGCGGAGGCGACCCTCCCTCCCTCCCCCCTGCGCCGACACCTGCCAATCCCGCTTCTGTGTGTGCCTTTGGCTGCGGCTCACGGATCTCGCGAGATTTCCTCCTGGGCGCACGCGCATTGAGTTCTACCCATGGAGAGGGAATTTAAATTTGAAAATTGTTTTTTTTTCCGCCCTATTTTTAAAAATGTGGTACAGTACATACTATACTCTATATAATGACCAACGCCGTATTATTTGCGTCCAAACTGTGGAAGTAGAGGCGCACATGACCAAGAAAAACATCTTGCGCCGCCCGGGAATCGAACCCGGGTCGCAAGAATGGGAATCTTGCATGATACCACTACACCAGCGGCGCGGATGGAGAATCTCTTTGGAAAGTCGACCTTACGAAGTAAAAGGTACATAAGAAAGAGGGAACGATTCTTTGTTTGCCAGTCGTGTAAGATTTTTTTTTTGCCGGTTTCGTGGCAAATAAACCACCCAAAGTATAAATGCAAGCTTGCAAACAGGATGCCTGGAATATATTCATACGCTTTAAATATGCACAATGCAATAAACTGATTAAAATAAAGCAACTGTGTTCCTTGTTGCTCACTGCAGCCCAGTGTAAGTTTCAATCCTACATAGATCCCTGCATTTTATTTCTGTTTTTATTGGGATGTAAGCCGCCCAGAGTCGGGTCCCCCCGATTGGGGCGGGGTATTAAATTTAATAAATAAATAAATAAATAAAATAAAATACTATGGATGCAAAAAAGAGCACTTTTCCTCCACCCTATAGGAAAAGTGCTCTTTTTTTGCAACTACAGTATATCCATTGCACACACACACAAAAGAATTTCAGCAGATACATATACATATACTGTACACCATCCATGACAAAAACTCTACCTGTTGAATTTCTCCCTGCTACACTCCATGCAAGGAGCCTTTTTTAGCCCTACCTAAGGAACAGCACTGGGTTTATTCATTAGTTCCCACACGTTCTTGCTCCTGAGGACGGAATTATTTATTATTATTTTATTTATTAGTTCAATATCTTCTGCCCCAACCAGAGGTGCAAAGTTTTAAGCCGAGGGTTTTCTGGACCTAAAAACTCAGCAAAGGCGGAAAGATCCCATTCGGGAACGGGTGAGGTTTTGCCCCCTGCCCTAAAAGGAGGGGGGTTTGCAGCCAAGCCTTCCTAGGGAGGAAAGGAACGCCAGCGAGGTAACAAGTAACGGGGCAAAGCGAAGTAACGTTTCCCTTTAAAAAGGCCTCTTCTTTCTCCTCCTCCTCCTCCACCCACCGGAGGCGGGACTCCAGGCCGAGGCCAAGAAGAAGCCCAAGCCGGGCCGCCTCACTTCTCCGCTGCCATAATAGCCGCCATGGGGTCGCTTTCGGGGCTGCCGTTCGTCGTCCTCCTCCTCCTCTTCGTTCCCTGGGCCGCCCCCAAAGGCCTTCGCCACCCACCGGGCAGAATCGGTAGGAGGAACGAGTCCCCTATACTTCAAGGCTGTGTGGAATTACTTTCCAAAAAGTAACGCCTTCCCCGTTACTTTGAGGCCCAACAACCGGGGGTGGTGGTGGCGTGTCTGTGTGGGCGTCTCTTCCTCCCCCAAAGGGCATTAATTAAACCCTGAGGAGAAAGAAAAGCCTAGTCGGGGTTTGTTTGTTTTTTGAGGGGGTGGGGGATATATTTTCAGTAGGACAAAGAAGGGGGCAATTAGGCGAGGCTAATGAGGACTGCAGTGGCTCAAGTCACTAAGACGCTGACTGGGAGGAGGAAGGTCAGCATTTCGATTCCTGAGTACTGCAGGACGGAATGAGCTCCCGTCTCTGTCCCAGCTCCTGCCAACCTAGCAGTTCGAAAGCAAGAAATTGCAAGTAGATAAATAGGGACCACTTCGGTGGGAAGGTAACAGCGTTCCATGCGCTCCGGTGTCTAGTCATGCCTGCCACCTGACCATGGAAACGTCTACAGAAGCAGACAGCGCTGGCTCTTCGGCTTAGAAACAGAGATGAGCACTGACCCCTAGAGTCGGATACGACTGGCTTTCGAGCAAGGGAAACCTTTACCTTTACTAATGAGGAATGCCTCAGATCGTTACACGTTCCTCTTGCGTTACAAGTGAAAGGCCAGAGGCAGCCTGTGGGGGGGAGGTGAGCATGGAAACAAAAACCAGAAACGAGAAGTAAAAGTAATTCGTTTTATTAAGGGAGGGGGTCCCCTTGTTTTCCCCAGGGCTCAAAAGAACTGTCCTTGCTCCCCTGTTTGCAGAATTGGACCCCCGGGGGTCCTAAGGGGCCCATTCAGGCTCCCCCTCCGAATGATGGGACTCTTGGTGGGGGGTGATGGGACATGGGGATGATGGCCCCAGACTGAAGCCTACACTCTCTCCCTTCTCTCTCTGCAAACACACTGGAGTGGGTACAACAGGTTTTCAGGACCTCCCGTATCCCTACATTATTAATTCTCAGTTTGGGTGTTGGTTCCAAGTTTAAAGCTGGCTTTCCAAACATTTTAATTCTTAAAAAACAAGTGAGCTATTTATTGATTAATTTAAGGGGACAGGAAGGTTTGTTTATTGGTTGCCTTCGAATAACACATTTCTCCCCAAGTCTCAAGGTGACTCACAGATCGTGGAAACCCTAATGGGTTTCCTATGTCATACTTTTGTTTTACCTCATTTATTTTTGCCCTTGAGGTTGTTTCCGTGTTCGTGATTTGGACATTGTCCCCATAGATTGGGCAATGCAGAACCCAAGGGAAACCTTGCGTAAGAGGAATTGTAGGAATTGAATGGGACTTCTGTCAGTTCATGATCCGTTGATTCCCTACTTCTTTGCTTGTTCCTATAAGTCTTTTGGGTTTGTTTGTTTGTTTGGCTGGGTCAGGGGGGGTCCAAACTACGGCCTTGCTCCCGACGCCAATTCATCCGGCCCACAAAGCCCTTTGTCGCTCCTGGAAGCGGAAGTAAAACACGCCTGTACGAGGGCTTTGTGGGCCGGATGATTTGGCGTTGGGGGCCGTATCCAGCCCCCCTTGGCTGTAGTGACCAGCTCCTTGAACCACCTGACCGGCCCACGGCCATAAAAGTTTGGCTATCCCGGGGTAGATAATGCCTCTCTCCATTACTTCAGAAGAAACAAGTTGCCTAAAACTCACATTTTCTTATAAATTTTCTTATTATTTTCTTATAAACAGCAAATATTAACCTTTTTGCTACCTTTCTTCTGCAGAACTGCCATCCTAGGTTAATGTAAGTGGGTACTGAGCTGTTGAACTCCATGAGATTTCTTCCCAAATAATCATCTGTTTAAGGTTGCCCTTAAATACAGGCCTAGGCTATGTGTACTGTACTTGCATTGGTCAGATAGTGTACTCTACTGTATTTCCTTTCTGAATACAGTAAGAATTGTTTTAAATTGCAGGCCTAAATTCCGCAGTGTGCCTTGTCGCGTACAGGTCCCTCTTGGGAATATCCACCCTTCTCTGAAGGCTGCACCTGCTCTGTTGAGACAGAGATGAATCAGAATATTATCCTTTTTAAAATCTTTCAGGGAAGAAACCAAGAACAGGCTGGGCACTGCTTTCCATGAGGCCAGTTCAAACCTGTCAATCAGTCGCTTATTTTATCTGCGTGATCCAAGTCAGGGACAAGGACTGTTTCAGGAAGCCGAGATGAGCAAAGGGCCTTGTGAAGATCTGTGGTTCATGGCCATTTTCACGATGGCGAACCTAAGGAATGCGACTCCCATCCTGCGGATTCGATGACAGAGTGGATGCTTTGCAACGCAAACCCACAAACAGACATCCATGGCATTTCTTAGCCTGGAAAAGCTCGTGCCAGATAAAACTTATTTTATTTACTGTATTTCATGTTTATACTGCCCATCTGGGGTATTTACCACTCTTTGTGTGAGCCTTTCAGTTGACACAAGACTCTTCCTGGTTTTAATCTCAGGTGTGATCGGAGCGGGCATTGGGGGGACGTCCGCAGCCTACTTTCTGCGCCAGAAGTTTGGTAAAGACGTCCAGATCGACGTGTTTGAAAAAGGAGACGTCGGGGGCCGTTTAGCTACGATCCATCTGGAAGGAAAAGATTATGAAGCAGGGGGGTCCGTCATCCACCCCCTCAACCTGCACATGAAACATTTTGTCAAAGAGTTGGGTACGAATGACGCTTGGGTGGGGACACACTCTGCTCTGTTGCTTGCATTCCTCCTAGTTCATGGTTGTAGATCTGTTTAGTCTCTCTGCTCCACTAATTGGACCTTTTTTTAAAGGAAGAAATAGAAACTGAGTTTGTGCGCACCTTTGTACTTTGCTCTTTGCTGTGTGTGCTACTGTGGTTACGCCAGCCCCTTCTGCTGCTGTCTCTCCACTGCCAAAACATAGATAATGGGTTCCTAAAGGAAAGGACGCAGTATAACAACTCTCAGGTGTCATCACAGAACTCAGATATTACTTGTAACTTTACCTAAGGCGCCTGATAGTAGCTTCATAACAAAGAGTGATGATGGCTGTAGATGTAGAGTTCAGTGAGGAGACAGATGAATGTGGAAATGTTATCAGTGAAGGAAGAGACATGAATCAATCTCACATTTCAAGTAGGAATTCTGCAGCTTAGGAGTTAAGATGCTGATCTTGACAACTGGAAGGCCAGCAGTTCAATACCCGAGTGAGCTCCTGTCTCTGTCCTAGCTCCTGCCAACCTAGCAGTTCGAAAGCAAGAAATTGCAAGTAGATCAATAGGTATCGCTTTGGTAGAAAGGAGAACAGCATTCTGTGCACTCTGATGCCTAGTTATTTAATTTAATAGATTTATATACTGCCCTATCCAAAGGACTGGGCGGTGTACACAGTTAAAACCAATATAAAGCAATTTTAAAACCCTTAAAAACATAGCAATATTACCCACCGCTGTGCCCTTTACTGTCTAAAAACAAATATAAAATCTGCATACCTTAACTTCAAACAATTAATTACAGGAGAGGGGAGCCTCAGACGAGGCAGAAAGGGAAGCTTGTTGACAATCCCGGCCCCCAGACCCATTTTCTCAACCACATCTTCAATTCTTTCCTAAATGGTAGTAACTGGGCCTGGAGTAGTAGTTCTACCGGGAGGAGGTTCCCTAGTGTGGAGGCTACAGCCGAAAAGGCCCTTTTCTTTGTGCTGGAGAGGTGAGCCTCCCCAACATGGAGGGGGCCCTCTCCGTTTGCTCTCGTGGGACGGGTCGATGTCCGAGGAACGATGCAGTCCCTGAGGTATCTTGGTCCGCTACCATGAAGGGCTTTAAAGATGACAACCAGCACCTTGAATTGCACCCAGAGACAGATAGGCAGCAGGTGAATTGCCTGAATCCAGATCTGACCCATAATACTATCAACTTCTGAAACTTCTCACACTTTTCCTGCCCCCCCCCCCCCGAGAGATCAGATTTTTCACCTGCACCCCAAAAGAAGTTTATCCTTTGAACCTTCCTGGTCAATGTCCTCCTGCAATGCTCTTTCTCTACCAAAGGCCAGGAATGCACATCGGGAAGGGGTTCGGGGCCTCCATACTCACAGAATCTGTTTCCAACTTTCCAGGGCTCCCTGTTCCTAAAAAAGGCGGTGGACTCTTTGGCATTTACAATGGAGACGCATTTGTTTTTGAGGAGAGCAGCTGGTACATTTGGAATTTTTTCAAACTCCTCTGGAATTACGGACTGAACTTTCTGCGGATGTTCATTTGGGTGGAAGAAATCTTGGACAAGTTTATGAGGTAGGAAGATGCATCAACTAGAACGGGGGTGACCAAACTTTTCAGGCTGTGAGCCTTTACTTCAAAGAAAAAACTCTGTTAAAAGCATACCATCATTTAGGGGGGAAAAACCCTAGACATATAATTACAGGGCTTAGCTCATAATTAAGAGAGTTTAGGAACAAGTAGAAGAACCAGTTCCCAAATAATTAAAGCAGCAACAATGCCCTGCAGTGAAGCAAGGGACAGGATAAGGTGGACAATTAAGTCCATGTCTGAAAAACTGGTGTGGATAAGGGGTTTGGGGAGAGCATTGTTTCCTCACCTTTGGTTTTTGGACTTCAATTCCCATAAGCCTCAGTCAATTCCCCAAAGCACTGATCAGCCAATGGACTGACTGAGGCTTCTGGGAATTAAAGTCCAAAAAGCCAAAGGTCAGGAAACACAGGTAGATGCAAGTTTGAATCCTCTGGACTAGGAGAAAGATCGAATTGAAATGAAATGAACATTTAAAATAAAGTTAAAGTAAAAAAATAAGGAAAAGGGACTTTGATGGCTTAGTGGTTAAGATGCTGAACTTGATGACTGGAAGGTTGGCAGGTCAGCAGTTCGAGACTCGCAGTGCTGCTTCTGTCTCTGTCCCAGCTCCTGTCAACCTAGCAGTTTGAAAGGAAGAAATTGCAAGAAGATCAATAGGTACCACTTCTGTGGGAAAGGCAAGTGTTCTGTGTGCATATAATCATGCCTGCCACATGACCACGGAAACATCTGCAGACGCAGACAGTGCTGGCTTTTGGCTGCAAACAGAAATGAGCACTGGACACTAGAGTCAGATACAACTCGGTTTTTTTTGAGCAAGGGCAGCCTAAATAATGAGGAAGCCTGACAGAAGCCGACCAAAGTCCTTCACGTGGCTTTCCTTGTTCCCTTTTGCAAAAAATGTACCTTGTCTTTTTAAAACTGCTCCCTTCCTCTTTTGGCTCAAAGGATCTATCGCTACCAGTCCCACGACTTTGCCTTCAGCACTACGGAGTCCTTGCTCCACGCTATGGGAGGGTCTGACTTCCTTCGGCTGCTGAACCAGACCCTTGACGAGTCCTTACAAAAGGCCCGCTTCTCCCAGAAGTTCATCCACGAGATGGTCACCCCTGTCATGAGAGACAACTACGGGCAAAATTCTAACGTCAACGGCTTTGTGGGTAAGCGGCGTTTCCTTCGGAGCTGTTCCAACTGCCCAGAGAGTCCACTAAGAACTATGGGGTGGTATAAAAGTGTGATTGCTATGTTATGTCCTTGTTCAATAGGAAAATGTTATAATGACGGGCTGTCTACAACGTCTATTTCTGCTCCTCCACTTTATCAAGCTCTTCTTCTTCGTGGTCTCTGTGAAGCCACACGCCCAGGAAACAACCCATTTGTGTGGGTTCACAGGTGACCACCGAGAACAGTTACAGGGTAGCAACCAGTCATGATAGCATCCTGGTGGCAACTCGGGGGTTAAACTGCTGTCCTGCAGTCAACGTGTTGTGAGTTCAGTCCTGCCCAGAATGTTTCATATACGGTATTGACTGAGTTTTAGCAGTCCTTAAAACAATATTTTACCCAGGACCCCATATGTTTGGGGGGGGGGGACCAAATTTTTCCCACCAGGATCCTGGCCACACCCCGTCAAACAGTTGAGCGGGGCGGTCACGCAGTTCCGCCCGGCGGTGGCAGTGTGTGAAATTGTGACTTGTTTCGGGGCATTTTCCCTTCCTTTGCTGCTTCTCTTATAGGAGGGAGTGAGGAAGGGCCATTTTCACACACCCTTTTAATTTTTTTCGCCATGTTTTCAGCTATTCCGGCAGCAATCCAGCCCACGGGCCATAGTTTGGGCACTCCTGCCATACGCTCTATTCAACGATGGGATCTACAGATTTACTGCGCTTGCTTTTGCCTTCGTTCTCAGTGACAGACCTGTTGTTGTTTATAGGTGGGGGGGCGTTTTTGTGCTTTCAGACTGATCACACCAACCCCTTTTGTTCCTTCCTTCTTCACCAGGTGCCGTATCTTTGGCAGGGGCCGACCCGGGGCTTTGGTCAGTGGGAGGCGGCAACAAATTGGTGTGTGCTGGCCTTCTCTCTGTTTCAAAAGCACAGTTGATTTCCGGCACCGTGATCTCGCTGGAAGAGAAAACACGACCGAAAGGGCGCTCAGGTGAGGAAAGCTCCGAGTGAGAAACAATGGAAAAGGCGAAGAAACTCCCTCTAGAATTGCTTCTAGGGGATTCTATGAGTGAGGCTTGCTTGTGCGAATGTGAAGAGGCACAGATCAGATTGCTTTGGGGTTAGTGGAGCTCTCTGGCCGGGTGACCCTGAAATGGTCATAGAGGAGACCAGGGAGTTCTCAACCTTTTAAAGCTAGGGGCCATTGGGTCACGCTTCCTCGGGCAGCTTCAGGGGCTGGGCGGCCATTTTGCCCTTTGTCCACCCCGTCCCCATGGCACTTCCTAGTGTGGGGGAGGTGGCAGCGGGGCCACATGAAAGGGTGCCGAGGGCTGCATCTGGCCCGCAGGCTGAGAATCCCTGGAGTAGACCCTATTGCCAGCGACTCGACACTGAGTGTTAGGTAGCAGTTAACTAACCTGACCACCCTGAGTGGCAAAGTCCACAGGGAAGGAAGGGTGATAATGGTCCCCCAGTGGATTAAATGGTCCCACTTGGATCCTTCTTGATGAAGGGCAGCAGCTTCATTCATCTTGGCCTGGGGATGAGGAGGAGGAGGAGGACTTTGCATGCCAAAAAGGGCTCAGGACGAGAAAGGGACTCAACAGAACTGGATCTGTGCTACTATGGGTGTCACGGGGCAATAGATACTTGGGACAGTCTTCATGGCTGATCGCCATGAGGATCGCCAATATTCAGATTCAGATACGGCAGAAGAATTTTTTGGTCCATCTTTTCACCTCAGCAATAAATATTAGAAATAGATTCTCAGGTTGATAAATACAGTTGTACCTCGCTTAAAGAGCATAATGAGTTCCACAGGATTGCTCTTTAAGCAAGTTTGCTCTTTAAGCGAAACACCACTGTATTAAAATGTTGGAAGAGTTGAAGCCATTTGCCAAAGGCAGCCCTTGCCTATTTTAGCACCTACAAATGTGTTTTCACATCATCATCTTCTTCTTTCACATCCAGATGAAAGTCCCTGAGTTTTGAGCAGGGATGAAACAGGGAACGAGTGTGTTCCTTTATCAAGAGCCAAACAGCTACAGAGCCCTCAGTAGGTACAGGAGGGTTTCGGGTATCAGGGCAAGCGCTTGAGATCGGCTTGGGAAAGACATGGGTTCAAATCCTTACTCCCTAATGAAGCTTAGGGGCTGACTTTGGACAATCAGTCTTTCAGCCAAAGCAACTTCAGAAGAGTAGCTGCGAGGATAAAATGGGACAAGGGGTGTTTTTTAAGAGACCAGCCAGGATACAGAGAGGGTAAATGAAGCAAATAAATACTGGCCTTAAGTTTCTTTTAGAGCTCACCAGAAACGCAAGAGCTCATGAAACCTCAGGCAGCCGAGACTCTCGTGAGACCATACCCTTCTTTCTTTCTTTCTTAAAGGAGAGTCTGTGAAACTCTATGAAGTTACATACAATTCTCCAACGGGATTGACCTCAGAGTTGTACGATATCATCCTGGTTGCCACTCCGCTGCACCGTAAAATTGCAAACATAACGTTCCGCAACTTCCAGCCGCCTATTCCTGAGTTCCCCAGGCCCTACCAACAGGCGGTGGTGACTTTTGTCCACGGACAGATTAACACCTCTTTCTTTGGCTACCCAAGCCCTTCCCAGTTCTCTCTAAGCAGCATCTTCACCATGGAGAACCCCAAGCTGTTTATCAACGGCATTGGCGCCGTCTCTCCCGTGCAAGGCGAGCGGGAGGAGTATCTGGCCTCCCGCGTGTGGAAAGTCTTTTCACACGAGCCTTTGACCAAGGAGCAAATCCAGTCACTTTTCTTAGCCTACGATTCCGTGGCAGTGAAGACGTGGCTTGCTTATCCACGCTACAGCCCTCCAGAGAAGTGCCCGCCGATCGTCCTCCACGACCACATGTATTACCTCAATAGCATAGAGTACGCCGCAAGTGCCATGGAAATGAGCGCCATCGCAGCCAAAAACTCTGTCCTCCTGGCTTACCACCGCTGGTACGAGAAGCCGGATATGATTGACCAGGAGGATCTGCACGAGAGGCTCAAGACGGAGCTTTGAGGAGGCGAAACGCATCACTGAGAAACAAAACGACACACTTTGCAAGAGAAATGGTGCCCATAGGTGTTTTGAATCTGTAGTCACGGAGAACACTGTATTTCCATTTCTTTGTTTCCCTTTTCTGCAAATAAACTTCCTGTAAACAGTTCTTCTGCGTGCAGGAAGAAATTTGAAGTGGCGTAAGCCACAGGTGAGGTTTTCTCCATGCACACAAAAGAAACCATGCTTTCTGACAAAATGCTGCTGAGCTCCTAACCAACACCTCGCTGCAACAACTTCAGTGTGTGTGTGTGTGTGTGCGCGTGTGTGCATTAGGATCCGGTTTCAGTGTGAAACCTCTCCCATAAGGCTGCCTGCAAATATTTCTCTACATTTGTGTTGGGATTCCGCAGCAGCAGCCTTTGTGCCTCATGCTTGTGTTCTCTTTTCACTGACTACTGAAGTAGCTGACATTTAGCCACTTACAAATACAGGCCGGTTTTGCTGTGTGATTCTGAAAGCTGGTGTAGGACTTCTGTTCTAACATGACCTTGTAAGTCAAAACCCTTTGGCAATTATGTATTAGGACTCTGTAAAGGAAAGTTTGGATGGTCTAACAATAGGAACGGTTGGAATTATTGCTGTGTTTCCTGTGATTCTTGAAGGAGCAGTGGGAGGAAGTGGAGTCTGGGGGGGGGGGATCAGGTGTCTGTTGCTCTAGGGCAGTGACAGCCAACCTTGGCACGCCAGATGTTCTTGGACTTCACTCTCCTTAGGGAACCTGCCAACTGAGTTGCACCTCCAGACAGAGCAGCTGCCCTTCACGAAGGGTGTAAAGACATGGCTGGCGGGGCAGGTCTGGGGTACTGTTCCATACGGACACCCCAACCTGCTGGCTCATCTGATTACTTTTTTAATCTTTTAACTCGTCCAAATTTTTAATCTCTTAAATTTTATGTATGGGTCTGGATTTTATCGACAAATTTTACTGGATTGTTGGGTTTATATTGCGGTGTTAGCCGCCCCGAGTCGCTTCGTGAATAGGGCGGCATACAAATATGACTAATAAATAAATTCCCAGAAGCCCAGGTCTCTTATGTGAATCCACACATACAAGCAGTAGACCCATTCGTGTGGATTCAGAGACTTGGAACTTCTGGGAATTGAAGTCCAAGAACAGCTGGAGTGCCAGTAAACCCATCTGTGTGGATTCACAGGGACTTGGGTGTCCTGGAATTGAAGTCCAAGAGCACCTGGGGTGCCAAGGTTGGCCATCACAGCTCTATGAGGTGTGCCTCCTACTCACAATTCTCTTAAAGAACACTGCTTGAAAAAGGACAAACTGGCCTCAAGTAGGAAAGAATATCACCAAACCATTTGGCTTCCTGATGAAATAAAAAGGCCAGAACCAAGAATTCAAGGCGAATCCATGGATCCACAATGCTGTCTCTAAAGCCAGTGAGAATATCTTTTGTTAATCTCCCTTTTCTGCAGCGTGCAAACTGGGGGGGCTTCAGTAATGCAGACACAAAGTTCCAGGTACACATTGTCTGTTTCGGGATAATTCTGTGGAGAGTACAGTACTGAAAGGCATGCATTTAGTGAAACTTCTGAAAGAAATGATTATTCTAATTTTAACAGTTTATTTAAAAAAGAAAGGTAGATAAGGAAATGT
The DNA here is from genome assembly GCA_030440675.1 of Furcifer pardalis. Taxonomy (NCBI): domain Eukaryota; kingdom Metazoa; phylum Chordata; class Lepidosauria; order Squamata; family Chamaeleonidae; genus Furcifer; species Furcifer pardalis. The sequence continues at coordinate 15,682,184 of CP126898.1, read as the reverse complement.
ATACAGAATGTATCCTAAAGAATCAATACAAAACACAACATCCACACTAGTAGAATCCACTAGTTCATTTACACCCGTTCCAAAGCTTCTAGCATAATGATGCTATTTCCTCGTATTACCTAGAAATTAAAACAAGACAAATTATTTTTCCTACTTAACAGTAAGGAAAATCACTAGAGTTACCAGGCCCAAGGGTAGTTATGACACTTCAATGCTTAGCTTTAAAAAGAAGGTTTTTGCTTCCACAAACCTACTACTTTGAGTAACCCTAGTTTAAGACAAGGAAGCTGACAAAGATACCACGCAGTTCCTTTGTTTAGAAGACATTTCATAGGAAAACAAAAATGGAAATTACTGTTTATCATAAATGCTTTTATTCAACTGCATTTTACATTCTGGCCAACCAGCTTCTCCACTATGTCAATGTGGACTTAAATTTATGTTTTGTCTTGTAGACTTGTATCTTGTTTAGTTTAGCAAAACTAGGTTGGCAGCCAGGGGGCCTCCACAGAGCAATTAGTTCAAGCCTCAAAGAGTAATAATACGCCCCTACTCTTAAGGGTTTCCTAATCAAAAGGTATGCCCTGAGGACAAATAATAAAGGAACTGTTTAGCCTCTTTAAAAAATGATTCACAGCAGATTAAAGGAATATGGCTCTCCAGCCACATTGATGCCCCCCCCTCAAAAAACAAAACTCTGAAAACTGTCTCAAAGTCTTTTTTTTTTTTTGCGGGGGAGGGGGGAATCAAGCTTTGTGCCAACACTTCACTTTTGCAAAACACTTAAGCAAGCAGACAGAGCAAACATTACACAGTATGTAAATAAACCCAGCAAATTTTAAAATCACGTTTTAAAAAGACAAGCCAATTATATCAGCTACCCATCTTCCTGTGCTATTTAAACCAACACTAGATTTAAGGAAGTACACGAGACAATGGACTTGAAATTACCTATGTAATATTGCGCATCTTCCATAGCAGAAGATGTACAAAAGACTGGATTATGTTAGCTTAGTATTCTTTCAAGGTGTATAAAGTATGACTTGAACAATTTTAAGAACTTCAATTTAATCGTTGCTTACCACCATCCCAATGTTGTTCTGCTGTCCGCCTTGTGCCATTTCCACACATTCGTCTATCACGAGATTCATAAATGGATCAAAGCCTCTTAATATGCCCTGGACATGCCGGCCACCATTTAATTTCACTGCAAAGGATTTGGTTAGAAAGAAACTAAGTTAATTTTGGCTCTTGCTGTACTTTATCAGCATATAAACAGCAATGACAATTGCATAGCACTTAGAGTGCACTATAAACATAAACAGGGTTTTTTTTTTAGAAAGGGACTACAGTACTTCTTTCCAACAGATCAACTGCTGCAAACAGATGGCTATATTCAGTATACAAAGAACAGATATATTTGCTTGTGTGTATTTATCCACTGATTGGTTGCATATATATCCTGTCCATCTGGGATATTTTCCCACTCTGTTTTGTTATCTAGGGATGGTTTTGTGTAGAGATAACAGAAGTGAACTATTCCTGCTTGGAAATCTGTCTCTTGCATAACAGGGCCAGCAAGAAAAATGTATAGACCCAATAGTTTTTCTTTCGCGTCTAGATCAAACTTTGGGTTGCCAAAATGGCTACGTCGTTGGCCAAACTTAAATCCTCGTCAGTACATGTTGTAGTAACAAGCAGACCAGCAAATGAGCCAGATTCTGTATCTCGCCACATTCGCACCACGTGGACTATGCCACCCTTGAGGCCATCAATTGTTATTTTGTGTGTCTTTCTGATTTTAATTACTGTACACTGCCCAGAGTGGGAAACTATCCCAGATGGGTGGTATAGAAATGTAATAAATAAATCAAGCCAAAGCAAGAGTTCTGCTTATTTCACAGACTCAATTCTAGGGGGGAAGCTGGTGCTCGATCCCAGGGATGGGTTGAACAAGCAGGTTGCCCTCCAGCCAGGCTCTCAAGTAGGACAGCCATCCCCCATTGGCACAAAACCTGCCTGCCACAGTGCCCAGTTCCCCTGCTTGTATTACGATAACAAGCACAAAAATATGCTCCACTTACGTGACAGCTTCTTGTCCATGAATCTAAGGGGGAAGGAGGAGAAAAGCCATTAAGCACCATTGTGGGACTTCCCTGCAAACCAAGCTGTGCTGCTCTAACCTTTTCATAGCTCTATGTGCGACTGAAAAAAATGCAACTATGGGGATCCGCAAGGCATGCCGGGAAAGCGCAGGCCTCAACCGTGGCCTAGTGGCCTCCACAGGCCCAGAAGCCTCCTTCGCGTAGGTAAGCATGGCGACCCCCCAGCCACCCGTCCCGGGACACCCTACCCCCAGCCCCCGGCCGCTTCTGCTGTCGCGGCCCACTCACTTCTTCAGCTCCGGCGGGTGGGCTTTGCTCATGGTAACTCCTTCACGAGGCTCCCTCAGCCGCTCTGTGACTCTCGCGCCTGCGCCTTCGCAGCCTTAGAACGTCACGGCGCCGTGCGTCTATCCGTGGCGCCAATCCCGAAGAGCCCCGTGCGCATGCGTAGAGGACGCGTACGCCTCCCGCGGGAGAACGCACGGTATTCTGCGGGGCGAGGACTGGCTAGGCTTACCAACCAATCACGGCGGAGTAGAGCGTTCCTGCCCGCCTCCATAGTTTCCCCGGCAACCAATCAGCGGCCCAGAAGCTAATTCCCTCCCATTTTTGGATGGCTCGCTTTCTCCACGTGTTTTCAGCCTGCGAATGATTCAAGGCAGCAGAAGTGAATACTGTATATATATTTAACAGTGTGCCCAATTTAATATCAATTGGGACGTTATGGATTGAGCATTTTATGCTTGTCCTCAAAGACTTACGACTACATTTCTTTAGGAGTCCAATCTCTTGGATAAATTGGGTTAATTATTGACCCCATCCATTAAATTAATTAAATGGATGGGATCAATTAATTTAATTTAATCCATTAAATATGGCTGCTAAGGATATCATGGGTTGACCATGTGACTATCGGATAAGTGTTGTTCTGGATGGATAAAGAACAAGAACAAGCCGCCCAGAGTCGGGTCTTCCCGAGTGGGGCGGGGTATTAAATGTGAATAATAAATAAAATAAATAAATAAGAATTATTAAAGACCAGGAGTTCTCAACCTTTTAAAGGTGGGGGCCATTGGGTCATGCTCCTTCAGACAACTTTTGGGGCTGGATGGCCATATTGCCCTTTCTCCACCACACAGCACTTCCTGGTGTGGAGGCAGTGGGGGGAAGGGTCACATGAAATGGTGTCATGGGTCACATTCAGCCTGCGGGCCACAGGTTGAGAATCACAGTTCAAAATGGTGGAGGACAGAAGTGCCTGGCGGACAGTGGTCCATGGGGGTCGCAAAGGGTCAGAATTGACTGCGAATGAACAACAAAAGAAACCTCTCATAACTTGGGCCTATCACATTTCAAAGGCATCTATTCTTCTGCTCTCAGCTTTCCTAATGGTCCAGCTCTCACAACCATACATGGCCACCGGGAATACCATTGCTTTATGCGAATTTTTGTTTGCAAGGTGATGTCTCTACTTTTAACTATGTTCCCCGGGTTTCTCATAGCTTGTCTCCCAAGAATCAGCTGCCTTTTTATTTCATGGCTGCAATCCCCATCTGCACTGATCTTGGATCCTAGGAAAGTAGTCACTGCTTCTACTTCTTCCCCCTCTATTCTCCAGGGACTGAGAGGGTCTGTGGCCATGATCTTGGTTTTCTTGATATTGAGTCTCAAGTCAGCTTTTGCACTCTCTTCTTTAAGTGGTACTTAAACCCAAATAAATATGTAAAAGCTTTCTTCTGTTTCCTACCCTTCCTTTTCTAGTGGCCTTTGAGAAAGAGAAGCACACCTAAATAGGCACCTGACAGTCTCTCCTTTGCAAATCATGTGGAAGAATTATGAACTCTGACAATAAGCCACTGGTAACAACTTAGAACAGGTTTCTTCATAATCTCAGGAGGGGGGTGTATTATTTCCACAGGAATTGAAGAGGGTAGCATCCATTATTCAGAACATCACTTATCTTAAAAATCTCTGAAATGCAAATTCTTTCACTTTTTAAAAATTATTTTTATTTAAACAGTCAAGAAAATAGTTCACAGTTTGATGTAACAGAAAAGGGGGAAGAGGGGCTGGTTTATGGCACCAGGTTTTCTTGCAGTTCCCATAACTCAATCATGTCAGAATCAACACATCAGTTTCACGAGAACTCTTCTGCTCAATGGCCAGAAGCTCTGTAATTGGGGGTCATAATCATCATGGCCACCTTGCTTAGTATCCATTAAATCCAGAAATTCAAAGTTGTACCTCCCGTATATGAGGCAGAAATCGTGAGAAGCGTCTCTTCAGAACTGCCAGGGGAACCCCTTCCAAATTCTCCTGCTTCACCAACACCTCAAGGGAAATGGCACTATACATAAAATCTCCCTTGTGCCCAAACTTTAGACTGCCATTTTCTCTGCTTAAACCAAGGGTGCCCAAACTAGGGCCCATGGGCCGGATCTGGCCCATGGGCCATAGTTTGGGCGCCCCTGCCTTAGATGTATCCATAGAGCGGGGAATTTCTGTCTTTCAGTTTGCAACCTTTATTTTAAACACAATCTTTCTAAACAGGGGCACCCCACAATACAACACCCCAAACCATCAACGGAGATGTGCCCAGATGTGTAGTGCAGGTTTCCAGCAAGTATCTTCACACCCGTTTTCGTTTTAAGCCAGCTGCACTTTCCTGTTCTTCCTCCAGGCCGGGGTGGGGTGTGTGTGTGTTACTGCGTGATTCCTGCTAAGGATTCCTTCATCTTCTTGCCCATGCTGGGGATGAGGCTCATATGGTCATCCACACACTTTGTCACGCAGGTTTCCAGCTGCTGCTTGACCAGATGTTCTTTGCCCCCCGAGTCAAAGGAATCTTTGGCTTTGTCGGTGCAGTGCATGGAGCAGCGAGAGAGACGGTCCTGTCGGGGGGGGGGGGGATTACAAATGATGAGAAAGTGAAGTAGGAAGGCATGAAAACAAACCGCTCAAACACTCTTTAGGTCACTCTTGCTCAAAAGCCAGTCATATCTGACTCTAGGGTTCGATGCTCATCTCCGTTTTCAGCCCAAGAGGTAGCATTGTCTGCGTCTGCAGACGTTGTCGTGGCCATGTGGCAGGCATGACTAGACACCAGAGATCATGGAACATTGTTACCTTTTCTGCTGAAGTGGTACCTGATTACCTCCTTGCAATCTCTTGCTTCCAAACTGCTCGCTTGGCAGGAGCTGGGAGAGAGATGGGAGCTCGCTCCAACACACAGCACTCAGGTCTCAAACTGATGACCTGCCACCTTCCAGTCGCAGAGTTCAGCCTATTAACCACTAAGTCGCAGTAGTTCAGAGGCTCAAATCTGGACTGCAGTAGTCCAGAGGCTCAAATCTGGCCCACAGGAAGAAAGGCAAACGCTAGCTGTCACAAATGACTCAATAATGACAGGGTGCTTACCTGTATCTGTGGCTCTTCTTTGTGGTCACCTGTAAAACCACATGAAGGGGATTTGTGTGGATTCACAGAGACCACGAAGAACCGAATAAGGGCAGAAACAGACTTTTGCAGGTAGCCTTCTGGTAGCCAAGATGAGCATCTTTACCACTAAGCTGCTGCAATCCAGAAACTCAGATCTGGCCCACGGGTGGAAACAAACTCAACGCAAAGCTATCTTGCAAAAGAGTGGTGCCAGCCAATTAGGTTCAGAGCGTGGCCCTCCTAACGAGACTATCCGAGAGTGTGTGACCTTTTGGCCTTTGGTTTACCTCCCCCTTACCTGGAACCGCTCCAGCTCCTGGGTGACAAGGGCCTGGGCCTGGGCCAGGGGAGTGTGGCAGCGTTCGATGCACTGGTGCACTTGTTGCATGGAGGCTTTACTATTCTCACAGCAGGCCGCGCTGCACCGGAACATGGTCCCCTGCGGAGAAACGGGACATCATCATCATGAAACAAAAGGTTCAACAGCAGTTAAGACACTGAACTTGAAAACTGGTAGGTTGTCGGGTCAGCAGTTTAAGACCCGAGTGCTGCACGACGGAGTGAGTGCCCGTCATCTGTCCCAGCTCCTGCCAATTTAGCAGTTCAAAAGCAAGACACTGCAAGTAGATAAACAGGTACCACTTAGGTTGGAAGGTAACAGCGTTCTGTGTGTCTAGCCATGCCTGCCACATAACCAGAGAAATGTCTGCAGGTGCAGAAACCTCTGGTTCTTTGGCTGTAAACAGAGGTGAGCACCAAACCCTAGAGTCGGGACACGACTGGTTTTCAAGCAAGGGAGATCTTGACCTTCCTAACAGCCCTGCAGAGCAGAACAGAGGGAGAGACCCAAAGCCAAACTGTAAGAGCCACTTGGCCTCCAAAGGTCCAGCCCTGCCTGCATCCCCCCCCCCCAAACACCTTCAAAGGGACCGGGAGGGGGGATAGGACCAGTGGTGGATTGTCAAAAATTTTACTACCCCACTGTGATGTCATCACAGTGTGTGCGGAGCTAACATCATGATGTCATGTCATGGGCGGGGCCAAAGAAAAAAATACAAAATAATAAAAACAGGGAGCTTCAGGCTATAGGGAGCTTCAGGCTAGCAGCTTCTCTTCCTCCTCCCCGTTTGGGAGGACAGCAAGGAGGCCGTGCATATGTGCCAAGCACTAGGCGTGCATGCACACCAAGTGCTTGGCATGCATGCGCAGTGGGGGAACCAGTGAAAAGGTAAGCCCTGAAGGTGGTTCCCCCTAAAAGCTGCTACAGGTTCTCTGAGACACTGGGAAAAGTTACTACCGGTTCTGGAGAACTGGTGAGAACCTGTTACATCCCATCACTGGATAGGACGGATCCGTCCCCCACCCCCCCAGCAGTGGAGCCTCACAACAGCCAGGCCAAGCCTAGTAGGCTCAAGGTCACCCAGCCGCGGCCGAGCAGAGGACTGAGCCTTGGAGACAAGACAGGGCCAGCAGGCCAGGCTCTGGAAGAGGGGGCGAACCCGCGTGCCTTCCTTCCCACGTGCGCGCCCGACCTGCATCTTGCGGATGGTCTCTCGCTCCAAGTCCTGCACCATCCCTTCCACCGCCTCCTGCACGCGGAGCTGCGCCGCGTCGGCCATGCCGGCACCCGGGAGGAGAAGGAGGGAAGGCAGGCAGGAAGGCGGCCCAAGCCCGGGACCTCCCACCGGGCGGGAAGCAGCCGCAGCCTCCAGCGACCGGCGCCAGGCATTGCATGCCAGGGAGAGCTGGCTGGCCCGGACGGATGGCAGCCTGCGGGGCGGGGCAGGGCAGGGCAGGGCAAGGAGGGCGCCCCTGGTGGATGGAGTGACGACCCCCAGGGGATCCCTCCGTCCCGGAATAGTTGGGTCCGGGGATGGGGTGGGGAGTCCCGTCGCCTCTTGAACAGCTGGATTTGCCTCTGGAACAAGCAGTAGCAATGACGCTTCTCTGCCGCCCCATAATTATTATTATTATTATTATTATTATTATTATTATTATTATTATTATTATTATTATTATTATTATTATTATTATTATTATTATTATTATTATTATTATTAAATTAGATTTATATGCCCCTCTACTCACCTCACTGAGGCGACTCAGAGGGGCTCACATAACATAAACATATACAGTATCACAATCTCAAATATAAATACAGCATAATATAAAAATATAACAACAGATGCAGCACAGATAACACAATCAATAAATTTTACATAAAAGAAAAAACAATACAATAAAATACAGTGTAAAAATACAATACAGTCAAGAGAGACAGCAAGGTCTTTATGGCTGAGCTAGCTGGTCCACACAGCTGGCCCTCATTCCCCCTCTCCAGCAGGCAGGGAGAGTTCTGTGATGTTCCTGAGGTGGTCATGAAGGCAGCAATAGCAGTAGCAGCAAGGTCTTTATGGCTGAGCTAGCTGGTCCATAATTATTTATATGTGTTAATTCAGGAAGGACAGACAGAAAGAAAAAGAAAGACGGATGGATGGATGGATGGGAGGAAAAGAAATGATTCGTTCCCACGGGGTGAGGAATCATCAATATGCAGATGATACCCAGATATACATTTCGGGGACCCTAGGGATGCAGTGGAAGTCCTATCCAGGTGCCTGGAGGCTGTCAGGGTCTGGATGGGGGACAACGGGCTACAGCTGAATCCTGACAAGACTGAGTGGCTGTGGGGCAGGGGGGGCAGAGGCGTAGCTACCGCCGTATCTGCCGTATCAATTATACGGGGGGGGGGGCAACGTGCGTAAGCAAAACAAATCTTTACCCTTCCTAAGGGCCCCCAAACAAATTTTTATACGGGGCCCCGCCAAGGCATGCTACTCTTCTGTCAGGGGTCCTGCACTATCTCGGGAGCCACCATCTTTGGTTCTGGATGGGGCACTTTTGCCCCAAACAGACCCGGTGCGTAACTTGGGGGGTCCTCCTGGACTCGCAACTCCTGGCCTTAGGTAGCGTAAATATTTCAATCGTAACCTTGCCACAATCTTTGGGCTAAATTGCACTGTAGTCACACCTTCACTCTTCTAGGGCCGTGATGGCCAACCTTGGCACTCCAGCTCCTCTTGGACTTCAGTTCCCAGAAGCCCAAGTCCCTGCGAATCCACACCAATGGGTTTACTGCACGTACGCCGTGTGGATCCCCAGGGTTTTGGGCTTCTGGGAACTGAAGTCCAAGAACAGCTGGCGTGCCAAGGTTGGTCATCACTGCTCTAGAGGCACTCAAGGTGGCTGGTGGAAAACTACCAAAGAGGAGGAAGATGCTTCATCATCATCAGGTTCTGCTCCCATATTTCTTCTGAGATCAGATCATGGAGCGGGTCTTTGGAGGGGAACCTGATTGCCTGCAATGAATCATCTGCATCAGTTTCGGTTGTCGAATTTCAGATCCAACAACAGGAAGGAAATTGCTCTGAAAAACACATGATAGGAAATGAAGTCAAAGGACAGGGAGCTTTTTAAATCTCTTTCCAATCTGAAAAAAAAGAGGAACCTGGTTGTCTGGAAGTGATGAAACGAAGGTTGACACAAAGATGTGACTCAACAACGGCTGGGTTCTCTTTTGACGCGTATCAAGTGCATAAAATCAGGCGGAAGAAGGCCGAGTCTTCCTCTTTCTAGGAAAATTTCAGATCTAGCTGGAATTTGGGAAGCCCCAAAGACCTTGGAAACATAGGGACCCACTTCCCCAATAGTTGTCAGTGGAGATGTAGCTCAAAAAGTCACTTTTCCCAAGCACTGATGGGGGGGGGGGGAGGTAAATTGGGTGGTGTTTTAGTGCTAATGTTTTAGTGCTAATTCAAGGAGTTGAGGCACAAAGAAGGTACTGAAACAATGGAATTAGCCTTCAAACCTTGGAAGATCACCTGCCTCCAGGTGTGTTGCTTTTGACTTTAGGATCTTTGCCAGGTCTGTGGTTGTATATCCCAGCTTTGTTATCTTTCTCTTTTATGTTCCTTATCTGCCCTCCTTCTATCCTATTTGCAAAGGTGATCTTGCTATGGTCATAGAGTAGACCCTACTGCCAGCCACTCAACACCCATCATTAGGCAGCGATTAACTAACCTGACAACCCTGAGGATTCACAGCCTTGGGTGGCGAAGATCCACAGGGAAGGAAGAGTGAGGGTGCCCAAGTGGGTTGAACCCATCTTCATGGAGGGCAGCAGTTTCATCCATCATAGCCTGGGGATGATGATGAGGAGGACTTTGTGTGCCAAAAGGGCTCAGGACCAGAAAGTGAGTCGTGGAACTGGATCTGTGGTATGTATGGGGGGCCCACGTTGTGATGTGGAAGGCAAATGGAAGGCCACTGGGTTATATTGTCCCCAGGGCAATCTTCATGGCTGGTCACCAGGAGGAGAGCCAATATTTGGAATTGGATACAGCACAAAGAAGAAGGAGAAGAAGAAAGCATGGTTTCCTGTAGACACATTTAGGGCTGACGTTACAGGTACATAGATGCTTTCAAAAAGTTACAGCCTTACATTACCCAGGAGGGACAGCGAGAGGAATTGAACCTTGGACCCAGCAGTTCGAAGTAGAGGCTTCACCATCGCCAAGCACTTCTTTTGCTTCTGGCCCTGAACTAACTGTGGCCTTGAACTGGAACAACACGACCCTCCTTCCACCCACCCAGTGCCCACCTTGTTAGTCCAGAAGATCTGGATTCTTTCAAGGTTCGCTGGGGCAAGGATTTCAAAGAGAATCGGCTCATTCTTCTCTTGGCCAGGCCAGACCTAGCTCCATCTCTGGCAGTTTCCCACGTGGAACGTAGTGTAGATGTCTGGAGTCTCTTCCGCTGTTTTGACCCCGGTGGCTTCAGACACTGCCGCTGTTGAAGGTGGACTTTCCCTTTCCTGAACTGCTTTTTATTTTACCGGGATGGAACTTTTGCAAATACTGTATCATGCATTCGTTAATGTCTGCAAGATATAATGTGTGTTTTCATCCTTTGCATCGGGGGAAAGAGGAAGAGGTGGCGTCACCATTTCAATGTTGTGAAAATAAACTTGGCTTCCAGCCTTATGAATTAGGGAGGTTGTGTTAAGACTTTGGCAACTACCGCTCATGCTCAGCATGTACAGTACTTGGACGTTTCAAACTCCTTCACCCATACCGTCTCGGTAGTCTTGAAAAACAATTCTACTACTATAAGGTTTAATCGCTGTTCTTTATCTCCAGCAGGAGGCGCCACAAGTCCATTTATTCCTATGGAAGATGCTTTGGCTCTCTGGCGGCAGAAAAGGCCGTCCTTCTTCTCTTGCTGTACCATTTTGCCCAGAAATGATTCTTCTTCCACATCCACCTCAAACCCTGGACTGGCAAAATGAAGCCACTTTCTTGGCTTTGTCGTTGGCCAAACCGAAGTCCTCATCAGTGCCTGTTTCTGGGAGTCATCAGTAGACCAGTCAATGAACACATGGATTCTGTCTCTCTCCACATTCACACAGCATGTGCTGCCATCCCCCCACCCCCATCAGCCCTCCCTTGAGCCTGTCGGTCTTGCCCTTGGGGACTCCAAGCCTCAGCCTGCTCAGGGCCCTCCAAGTGACATAGAGGAGGTGGAGCTGCTCAGCTCTGTCTTCCTCCTTCCATGTTGTTCCTTGTCCAGGGAGTTCGTTCTTCCTCCATCTATCTTCTCGTTTGGTTTTGCTCTTGCATCTCCTCAAGAAATGTTTGTTCTTGCCATAAAGCTCTTCCTGGATCTGAACTGGTGGACTTGAGGCTCATCTCCTTTCAAAGGATCTCAAGGGTCCTTCTCTTGCTTAGTTCTCTTGGCCTCCGCTGCTACTTCTCTCCTGATCTTAGGTGGAGCCAGACCAACCAGAGGGTCTGTTTGCTCAACTGGGGCAGGCTTGATGCATCCGGTCACTACACACATTCCTACCTCTTTGCCCTCCACAACTCCTTGGGGTGGTTGCTGCTGTTTGACTTGGTCACATGTCTCAGTCTGATGTGCCAGTGGTGATGTGACTTCAAAGGAGCAGGGAAACCAAAAGCACATCAGGAAGCAGATCCCCAGAAATTGCCAGTGCAAAGGGAGTGGGGAATGCCAGTTACCGCCAGAGCAAACACTCCACCTGTCCCAGTTGACACATCCCAAAGCTGGAGGAGGTAAGAACTGGGCTTGTCCCATATCGGCGGTGGCTGCAACTTGTGTCCAAGAATACATTTTTCCCCCTGAAGTAGGAAAAGTGCCATTGGGGTGAATTTGTTTAAGGTGGATCCCATTGTGCCATGAAGTGACCCACACACTAGGATCATGGAGGAGCCCTCACCTGCAGCACACATGAAATGAGACATGCAGGATTTACCACCGGGACTGCAATGGACTGCCACAGCCTTGAGGATATGGACAAAGCACCTTCACAGCCAGTCCATCTGGCGTGGCCTCTTCTGCCTCCGTGACTGTTGGGAATCAGAGTTCCTTCTCCGCTCATTTTGCCCTTGGGCCCAATATGATGGTTTCCAGTGTCATTTCCTCCACCGAGGAGGGGGACCCTCACCCCACCCCAAGGGGGTCCTCCACCCATTGCCATTGGCCCCTTTAGGGAGTGAGGTAATATTGACTGCCACCCAACACTTGGTGTTGAGTCGCTGGCTGTATGGTCCTTAACGGGATGTCCAGGCAGACAGAGCATCAAAGGGACAGCTCTGAGGTCTTGCTTCACACAGAGTCTGACATCACCCTGGCCCAGTGGATGTTGTTAACCCCACACACACACACACACTGAAGAAATTGCTGGGAGGAAGTGGGGGCATTGGCCACTTTGGCTTCTGCAATGCGGAGATCTTGGCTTGAGTCAGGATGAGGTCAGAAGAGTCCGTTCAGCTTATTTGGGGAAAACAGCCTTGGCTCTTTAGTTAATGTCTTTGAGACGGCAAGGGAGGCGACATCACGACATCTCAAGTCACAGCAGGTGGGCGACTCCAGAATGACACAGACATGGCAGGAACAGCCTCTCCTTCTTCTTCTTCACTTTGATGACTGGCTGTGGCAGTGAAAAGTTGTCCATTAGAAGGGAGGCAGACCTGGAAACCAGTCAATGGTCCACTGGGGGCCTGAGAAGTTGATACGGTGTCAACAACCGTCTCCTGTCCTGAAGAGGCAACTCAAGCTTCACCACCCAAGCAAGGAGCCATTGATTCTCCACTGGTGAAGAAATGTACGGGCAGAAAACACATCTCCCGGCGGGCGGGACACGTTTGACGCTTCTTCCTTAAAGCAGAAAGGCTGTGCTGAAAGCTAAGCGTGCCCGGATTGGGTTTGTTTCATGGTGAAATGGCTGCAGACAACACAAGGAGAAGGCCTTGGGGTCAAATTGTATGTTACAAATTGTGCATTGCTTGCACTTGAAATCGGATTCCTGCTTTGGAGCAAGAATGCCGGCAGACCTTTGTTCTGAGCAAAGGAAACTCGGCTTGGCGAATGAAACCTATGTTTCCCTCGGATGGCCAGTCTCGACGAAACAATGCATGCTGCCTTGGGAACTACAGGAGGTATAAAATACTGAAGCAGTAACCAGAGTATAGAGTCTAATTATGTGTGCTATCTGTAATATCTAATTTGACCCCAATGCCTTCTTGTTGTATTATGTGCAAACACTTCACCATGAAACAAACAAAAGCAAGTGATCTATCTAGGTATGCATTTCTGAGACTGCCATGTTTTGGTGCTCAAAGAATCATGTTTTGGTGCTCAAAGAATTTGTCCTTGTCTAGTTAAGGTTAAGCTTGTGTTTGGAAGTCCAACTCGGCCCCCCTTCCTCCTGGGAATCACTAAACCTGACAAGGGTGGTGGGCATTTCCTGTTGGAAAAAAGGAAGGCAGAGATGGCTAACTTAAGGTCAAGGTCACCCTTGCTCGAAAGCCAGTTGTATCCAACACTAGGGTTCGGTGCTCATCTGTTTTTAGCCAAACAGCCAGCACTGTCTGCACTTGCAGACGTTTCCATGGTCATGTGGCAGGCATGACTAGACACTGAAGTGCACGGAATGCTGTTTACCTTCCCAACAAAGTAGTACCTATTTATCTACTTGCAATCTTTTGCTTTTGAACTGCTAGGTTGGCAGGAGCTGGGACAGACAATGGGCACTCACTCCATCATGCAGTACTCAGGTTTTGAACCACCATCCCCCAGTCAGCATCTTAACCACTTGAGGCAGACTTCAACCAACCAACCATTATTATGGTCCAAGACCAGCATGTTACAGCAAAAACAGAACAGAAGTTAAAATACATAAAGGAAGTAGGCTTGTTTTCTCTGGCTCTGAGAATTGGCATGGCACTTCATCCATTAGCTGCAATTAGCCTTGGCAAGGTACACAAACCTGACTAATACAATTCTGGGCAGATTAGCGCTGTGTTGTTGTTGTAGCATCTCTGCTTCTGCAGGTGTGTTTGGAGCAGGGAGAGAGCACGGTGGCCTCTGCAGAAAATAATTTGCAGGTGTTGCTAGGTTTGACTGCACAGGTGGGCCACATCAGGACTTGGTTTGCCATCCAGGTTGGTTGCCTTGGCACCTGGCATCTGGCCTCCTGCCTCCAGCCACGTGTTTCGAGGGAAATACAAGCAGCCAGTCTGGTGAAGTCATCTTGTTCTTGGGGGCAGGAATGTGACCCTGCTAATTATGGAGACTGAACTCATGAGAAAAGCAGCCAGTTGTTCCCCCCTCCCTCCCTCTCTTTCTCACACACACACACACACCCAGGCACACGGCTGCATGTTTTGCACAGAGAACAAAAAGGAAAAACTACTCCCAATGTGTGGGAGTGCAGAAAAGGTGGAGCTGCTGCTGGCCTTAGGGTTGGGTTGTCTTAGGGTTCTGGTCACGGGGTGGTTAAGCTTGTTGTACTGCAACCAAAAGGTTGTGAGTTTGATCCTGACCAGGACTGACGGTTGACTCAGCATCTTCCAGCCTTCCAAGGCAGGCCAAATGAGGACCCAGCATTTTAATGGGGGCAAAATGCTAATTAACTTGTTAACTGCCCAGAAAGCGCACTAAGTACTAAGGTAAAGGTAAAGGTCTCCCTTGCTCAAAAGTCAGTCGTATTCAACTCTAAGGTTCGGTGCTCATCTCTGTTTCAAAGCCGAAGAACCAGTGCTGTCTGCTTCTGCAGATGTTTCCATGGTTATGTGGCAGGCATGACTAGACACTGGAGCGCACGGAGCGCTGTTACCTTCCCACCAAAGTGGTCCTTATGTATCTACAGTACTTGCAATTTCTTGCTTTCAAACTGCTAGGTTGACAGGAGCTGGGACAGAGACGGGAGCTCAGTCCGTCATGCAGTACTCGGGAATCGAACTGCTGACCTTCCACCTCCCAGTCAGCATCTTAGCCACTTGAGCCACTGGGACAGTATATAAGTGTAATTGCTTTGCTTTGATTGCTTTGTGCATTATTTAGAAATCTTCAGGTCTAACTAGGCTAGAACCGGCTGTAAACATACAAGAAATATCTATCTACCTACCCACCCTCCCACCTACTCATCCACCCCACTCTGTCTGTCTGTCTGTCTGATTCCAATTCGAAGTTGCACAAACTGTTGCAAAGTTTACATTGAGGCACAAGTCTTCTCGAGGAAGGAGCTTTGCAGAGGGGGTTGCGCTGTCAGTTGTGCTGTTCATTGACTCCTTTGTTATACTACAGTCAGATCTGTGGATTGCCTGAACGCCACGCCTCGTGAACTTCCACCTGCACAGCTTTATGACACACCAAGTGCAATAGGAAGCAAGTGTGCATTGCTGTTTAAATGCCAGACCACAGGACAGCCCCCTCCTCCTTTTTATTGTGTCTCTTTTGGGGGTGACTTAAAGGCTGGCAGGCTTTATTTGAGATTTGTTTTTATGGACTGGAGCCCATGCCTTCAGATACATGAACATTATGCCTAATAAAAGTTATTACTGTTTAAGGAAACCCCCAAAACCTTTTGCTGGTTTTGCAGCCACAGATAAATAGCACTTTTTGTCATTCAACCCAGAAACATTAAATTTATGCAGAAACACAATGGGAACTCATAACAACTGTGGTGGCTGAGTGGTTAAGATGCTGAACTTGGCGACCGGAAGATTGGCAGGCCGCAGTTTGAGACCTGAATGTTGCTCGACAGAGTGAGCCCCTGTCTCTGTCCCAGCTCCTGCCAACCTAGCAGTTTGAAAGCAAGGAATTGCAGGTAGATGACAGTAGTGGGCTCAAACAAAAAATTACTACCACTCTGTGGGCGTGGGATGGTGGGCGTGGCCAGGGAAAAAGCCATGTGTTGCACCTGAATTAGGACTACTTTATTTCAAAACCTGGATGGACAGAGGGGCCAGCCAGAATTTCTGCTACCGGTTCTGGAGGTGCGAACCTGCTGATGCCCACCACTGCATAAATAGGTACCGCTTAGGCGGTAAAGGTAACAGCATTCCGTGCACTCCATGCCTGCCACATAACCACAGATACATGTATAGATGCATAACAGGACTGGCTCCTTGGGTGTAAACGGAGATGAGCACCAAACCCTAGAACTGGATACGACTGGCTTTTGAGTAAGCGAGACTTTAACCCCCATAGGAATTAAGGGACCGAGGTGATTGTTAGAACCCCAAGTCAAAATGAGTTAACACTGAAGCATAGAAAGAGTCGGGACTACAAACCCCATCCTCCGCGCTTGGCTTTGGGGCTGTGGGGCTTTACACTTCTCCCAGAGCAGAGCCTACTCCTGTTTTGCAAAGCCAGACCAAGCTAGGCTGAAATGGATGGGCTGAGGAGATGCTGCCATGCGCATCCGAGGGGGAAATCAGTCCATCCGCTCACCATAAAAGGTCCATTTGTTGGAGAAGTTCTACCAAGAGGAGATCCAGGGACATTTGACTCTTGAGAGAGAATTCCCAGGATGCTGAAGCCATGACTTCATAGCCTTGAATTTAGATGCTCACGCGCGCAACCCCCCCCCCCCGCAGTGCCTAAGGAACACTAGCCAGCCAGATCAATGGCCAGCCCAATCATTCAATCGTAACCAGAGCTCAGCTGGACAGCCATCCATCTGGGAGACGTCTATTCCGAGGGCTTCTGTCCAGAACCAGCAGCTGCCTCTGGGATTCCCTTCGGGGAGTTTTCATCACGTTCCTTCTTTCTCCGCCGTTCCTGTCTAAGGAATGGGACAGCGGTCAGTCTAAGCCAGGAGTGCCCAAACTACGTCCCGGGGGCCAGATGCGGCCCCGATGCCAATTCATCCAGCCCACAAAGCCCTCATCGCTTCTGGAAGCAGAAGTAAAATGCGCCCGTTTTACTTCCACTTCCAGTAGCGACGAGGGCTTTGTGGGTCAGATGAATTGGCACCGAGGGCCGCATCTGCCCCCTGGACCGTAGTGACCAGCTCCCTGAACCATGTGACTGGCCCACGGCTCAAAAAGTCTCTTGGGGAACTCAACCATCCACACTATGTGCATCAGCTTTGGCCCTAAGCGTCTCCGCTGCAGAGTATGCTACTCCAACATGGAGTGCAACCACACAAGCAAAAGAAGTTGACATCGCTATGAATGAAGACCAATAGGGGCCTGCGGCGGCTCAGTGGTTAAGAAGCTCACCTTGTTAGCTGGAAGGCTGGCAAGTCAGCAGTTCAAGACCCAGGAACTACATGACGGATTGAGTGCCCATCTCTGTCCCAGCTCCTGCCAACCTAGCAGTTTGAAAGCAAGAAATTTCAAGTAGATTAATAGGGACCACTTCGGTGGGGGAAGATCTTGGGGAGATGAAAGGAGCTTCGTTTGGGCCTCCCCTGAGGCAGAGTTCCTCCAGCAAAAATCCTTTCAACCCAGACAGCACCATTGTGTGCTTCTGACATGATTTAAGACCAACATGCTCAAGCAGGGGCTGCTGGTGGATAACAACACGATGTGTGAATGTGGAGAGATACAGAATCTGGGTCATTTGCTGCTCTGCCGATGATTACCAGAAACATGTATTGATGGAGATTGAATGCTGGCCAATGACAAAGCCAAGAAAGTGGCTTCATTTTGGCAGTCCAAAGTTTGATCTGGATGTGGAAGAAGAAGAAGACTGTGGATGATGGAAGGGGAAGTCCAAGGAATGTCAAGGGGGCAGGAAGGTTGCCAATGACATCCACAGGTGTTTCCCATTGATTAGACCAGCCCCCCCCCAACTTTTCAGGCTGTGGGCTGGTCATGTGGTTCAGCAGGCCAGTCATGTGGTTCTGTGGGCTGGTCACATGGTTCCTCCCACCAGAAGCAGAGGCAAAATGCGCCTTGCAATCTGTATTCCAACAGAATGAAAAAGATTTTAAGCTGCCATTTGCTCTGCTTAAACCTGGGATGCCCAAACTATGGCCCATGAGTCGGATCCGGCCCCCAATGCCAATTCATTTTACCTGCACCGCCCTTGTTGCTCTCAGAAATGGAGCATGTTTTACTTCTGCTTCTGGGAGCGACGAGGGTGGCGCAGGCTGGATGAATTGGCTTTGGAGGGCTGGATCTGGCCCACGGGCCATAGTTTGGGCACCCCTGGATTAAACTCTGTCTCAATGGCGTAGTTTCCCCAACAGAAGGCAGCCTGTCTTTTGCTCTTCCTGTTTCTACAGAAACCCAGGTAGGAATAATCTCTGCTAACGAAGGCGGCCACTTTGGGCATTCGACGTCTAGACAGATCAGTTTATATCCCGTCTGTGGACTTTTCACATTTTGCATGGATTCAGTCATAAATCTGTTTCAGTCCATTTTTCGCACAAGCTGTTCTTGTTTTTAAGCACACACTGAGACGACATTTGTTTTTCACATGTAACTTACCCTCATGGACCTATTTCACACGTGCCTTTTTACGGAAGCTGCCTTTTTACCTGTCCTTAATAATATGTGGATTTTGCATCCAGTTGTTGAAAAGCTGAGAGACTCGGGGCATCATCCAGGTAATGTAAAATCAGAAGTCAGGGTGATGGGAAAGGATTCATGTTGCCACGGCTCCAAATGTTGACTCTGGAAGTCCTCGTTTTAGGAGCATGTTGTTGTATCCACAATACAGGTCCGATGGGGCCCATCTTTCCCCTCCTCTCTTCCAGGTTCTTCACACAGAGAGATTGCTGGAGACAGAGACTGAAATCACGCACCCAAAGGCAAATATTTACTTTGCAGTTTGAAATCCAGGTGACAAACTGTTCTCTCCAGTTCCCATTTCAGTGGGAAACAAATGCAGGGGTTAAACTGCTGCCCTGCAACCCAAAGGTCATAAATTCAATCCTAATCTCTCCTGTCCTTCCTGTCGATGTCTTTTTGAAATGTTTTGCATAATGTATTGATATAGTATCTTGTAATTGTTTTGTTATCTGATATTTTGATCCTTGAAATGTTCCTGTTTTTGATACTTTGTTATTTGATATGGGAAGTGGGATGTATTGTTTCGTTGTGAGCCGCCCAGAGTTGCTATAAGCAATTGGGGCGGCATATCAATCGAGTAATAATAATAAAATGCTCATTGCCTGTCAACTGCCCAGAGAAAGCACCAAGCACTTATATGGGGTAGGGTAGAGGTGTTATTGCTATTCTGTACTCTGGTTGCCACTAAGCGTTAGGCAGAGTGTGTGCGCGCGCGCATGTGTGTGTTATATTTCATATGGAGCATCTGTGTTGCAGAAACCTAATCCTGGCTCCTCGTGTGCTTTCTGTGCACTGAAAAAGCTCTCGGCCGGCCACAATAGCAGACCCAGACCTCTCCCTTAACTGATGGGGGTGGATATTTTTTGTCATGTCACACATTCCCCGGATCCTTCGGCTGCCTTGGGATGGCTGGGAGCGGGGGGAGGGCTGTTAAGTCTAAAACAGGCCGTATAGAAAACCATAATTGTTATTAGTTGGATCTTCTTTTCCCAATCTCTCTCTCTCTGTCTCTCCAGCAGAACCCAAAGTGGGCGTGACTGGTTTAAAATGGAAGGGCAAGACTGTGGTTGGCAAGGGAAAATGGAGTGGCTGGGGATAAATGGAAAACATTTACCGGTATGTACTAATTTGTACAGACAGACGGAGAAGCAGGCGTAAAAAAAACAACACGTGTATAATTAATCAATCTGTCCCTTTGAGTTGATATAGAGCAGTGGTGCCCAAACTAGGGTCCGGGGGCCAGGTGAGGCCCCCGATGCCAATTCATCCGGCCCATGAAACCCTCGTCACTCCTGGAAGCGGAAGTAAAACACGCCTGTACGGGTGCATTTTACTTCCGTTTCCGGGAGCGACGAGGGCATTGTGGGCCGGGCGTGTTTTACTTCCGCTTCCAGGAGCGACAAGCGCTTCGTGGGCTGGATGAATTGGTGTTGGGGGCCACACCCGGCCCCCGGGCCTTAGTGACGGGCTCCCTGAACCACATGATCGGCCCATGGCCCAAAAAGTTTGGGCACCCCTGATATAGAGCCATAATGGCCAAGCTTGACAGTGCAGCTGTTCTTGGACTTCAGTTTTCCCAGAAGCCCAAGTCCCTGTGAATCCACACCATTGAGTTTACTGCGCATACACACATATGTGCAGTAAACCCATCCATGTGGGTTCATAGGGACTTGGGCTTCTGGGAAGTGAAGTCCAAGAACACGTGCAATAAACCCATTTGTGTGGATTCACAGAGACTTGGGCTTCTGGGAAGTGAGGTCCAAGAACACCTGGAGTGCCGAGGTTGGCCACCACTGCTACAGAGGCCTCCCACATTGAATAAAACTCAAGTGCTCAGTCCATAAGGGACGGCTGGTTTTGCTGGTCCAGAGAGGACCACAATGAAAACCGTGGCATCCCTGAAGCCCTTGAGGAAGAATCGTGCTCCCCACCAGCAGATATTTCACTTCAGCAAATGAGAAATTGATTTTCTCCTCCGGGACACTCAATACAACTCAAACCATGGCCATTTCCCGTCAAAGCGGGTTTAATGAAGAACAGAGGCAGGCGGCCTGTTTTGACACATCATGTCATGCAATCTGCTTTCTCACAAATGGGTCACAGATTGTGACATTGGATGGTGGCTTTTTCTTGAGTTGCAAAGGCTTTGGTGAGTCACAGGCAAGTATTTTAGCATCGTTATGTACAATTCTGTGCAGCAGAGTCACTTAAAGAGAAACGGACAATGTAACATCCTTCTCAGGGTCGCCAAAACCCTTCCACCAACGTATAGCCATCCTAATCCTCCTCCTTTTCAAGCCAGGGGCCATTGGGTCACACTCTCTCAGCTTTGAGGGCTGGACGCCCATCTTGCCCTGCCTGCACAATGTGGGTGGCCGTTTTGTCCCAACAGCTTCAATGGGGGGGTCATTTTGTTTCTTGAATGCCCTTGGAGGGTTGGGTGCTATATGAAATGGTGCTGTGGTGCTGTGGGCCAGATCTGTCCCACAGGCCCCTGCCTTATAAGAACTACAGAGCTTGCAAGAATGACGGAGCTGCAGGCGGAAAGTCTTACCCAACCGGTGGTGCTCAGAAGTTCTGTAGAAGTGCTTTGCTTCCTTTCTAAGCACTCGGAAGTCGAGCCCTCCTCGCCCAGCCAGTTTCCCCTTTTCACCTCACAGCCTTTCCCCTCCCTCTGGAGCCCTTCATAAAGTCGTCACACAGACTTTTGATCCAGGCCACTTCTGCAGCCTCTTGAGGTCACTGGAGAAGTGAAATGCCTGAGCAGGTCTTCTTGCTCACATAGGCAGCATTTGGGCCAAAAGAGGTTCAAGCTGGTTTGGCAAGTCAGGCACCAGTGAAGGATGGCAGGAATGTTTGCAGAGGGATTTCTAGGCAACAGACCTGTTTATTTTCACAAGACCACGCCTTGGGAATTGGCACACACACCGAGCAGAGCCACTTGTCTCCCTCAATGTGGATATCACATGATGTGCAACTGGTGAGTGCCAACAGGGTGTGCGAGTGAGTGTGAGCGTGTGTGGATAGAAAAGTATGATAAAATAAATAAAATAAAATAAATAAAAGCAAACTAGGGAAATACTCTCTACTTCCATCTAGTGAGTAGTTTTGATATTGCAACTCAGAAATAAAAAGTACAGTACAGTATAGACAAGACAACACCACATGAAACTTCATCTTTCCACTTGGGGTTAATAAGAGACATCAAACCACAGCCCTTGTGGCTCAGCAGCTGCACATATTCTGATATTCACTTTGAGGGAATACAAGCTTTAAAACACCCTTTAGGTGTAACTTTTCAAGAGAACCAAGTTTTGCTCATTGCATCTAACTCAGTGTTTTCCAACCTTTCATTTTTGCACATTCAATTCCCAGAAGCCTCAGTCAATTCCCCAAAGCACCCATCAACCAATCTACTAACTAAGGCTTCTGGGAATTGAAGCCCCCTGGTGGGGCATGGGGGTCCCCACGTTGGGAAACCCTGGATTCTAACTGACTTCACAACTCTTTGGCACATTGTGTGTTATCAGAAAAAGGAACTAATTAACGTATAGGCTATTCCCTGTTCTAATTCTTCATACCAACAAGCATGCGACTAAGGATAGTGCTAGTTTCAGAACTATGCAAATTTAATCAAAAGTGTAAATGATGAATCGCCCACATTTACAATGATCTATCAATGAAGGTGTGTATTTTCCCCCTAATTGGATAACAGTTGTGACAGCAAAGATCGCAAGAATGTGTCTTGCAACAGCTCTGTGTGCCGCTTAGACACGGTCAGCTACGACTCAGTTAATTTAGGTAACATGATAATTATCCGTTCATTTGCTTCATAGATTAAGCAAGAAGAGAATCACTCAAGTCTTTGTCTTCATCTTCTTCCGTTTCCAGATCATACTTTGGACTGCCTGAATGAAGCCTCTTTCTTGGCTTTGTTGTTGTCCAAACTTAAGTCCTTGTGGGTGTATGTTGATGGCAAACCAGTCAATGAGCCCCCCATGGGTTCTGTCTCTCTCCACATTCACGTAGCATGTGTTGTTCTCCACCAGTGGCCCCCACTTGAGCCTGTGGGTCTTGCCTTGAAGGACTCCAACCCAGGGATACTTTTGACACCATGTCCTGGTCTAAAAATGGAACTGGATTCTTCTGGGCCCTCCAAATGATGTTGGGGAGGTTGAGATCCTCAGCCATTTCCTCCTTGTCCACTGAGCTCCTTCATCCTCCATCTTCTCATCTGGTTTTGCTCTTGCCTATCCTCAAGGATGTTTCTTCTTGCCATAAAGCTCTTCCTGGATCTGAGCGGGTGGACTCGAGGCTCATCTCCGTTCAGAGGAGACCAGGAGTTCATTCTCTTGCTTCGTTCTCTCAGCGTCCACTCCTACTTCTCTCTTGATCTTAGGTGGAGCGATACCAACCAGAGGGTCTGTTTTCTCAACTGCTGTAGTCGTACGCCACAGCGGATGGGTTTTAAAGCTCTGTCAGTCCCACAGACGGCCCTACAAAGGACAGAGTCCAGTCCCAGATCTTGTCTGGTTTAGGATAGATGGTTGTGGGAACTTTTCCAGTGGGGTTTAGAAGTTGAGTTGTGTTTCCTACAAGCCAAGACCTCATAAGAAGGGGCTTCATTCAGCTCATCCATCGCAAAACAAGGGGCTTCGGGGAGAAGGGAAATCCCAAGATATTTGGGAAACGGAGCAAGGCTTTCCTACCATCCTTTTGTATGCATCCTTTACTTCCAGTCTGGGGAGGGAGGGTTTCCTTCTGGCAGTGAAAGTCACACTTATTTTCTGTTTGACTAGCAAACATCTGGGCATGGAGCAGCAGCAGCTGGAGAAGCCACTGAGCTTGGACTGTTTCAAGAGAAAGGAAAATATTCAAGCCTGTGGAAACATCGACATCTTCTTGAATCAAATTGGTTCCAGCAAGAATATATATTCCCCCACTTTGGTGCAACCATGGTGGCAGACCAAATAACAAAAATTGCTGAAAGAAAGAATCTGTTTTGCAACAGGATGAGATAGATTTTAGGCTGCCATTTTCTCTGCTTAAGCCAGGGGTGGCCAAACTATGGCCCATGGGCCAGATCCGGCCCCCAATGCCATTTCATCCAGCTCGTGCCGCCCTCGTCGCTTCTGGAAGTGGAAGTAAAATGCACCCGTACTTCAGCTTCCAGGAGTGACGAGGGCAGTGTGGGCCGGATGAATTGGCATCGGGGGCTGGATCTGGTCCACAGGCCATAGTTTGGGCACCCCTGATTTAGAGGATAGCCTGCCACTTGAAATTAACAGTGAACAACCAAGACCTGTAGGGGGGAGGGGGGAAGAAAGACCTCCTGATTTGTCCCCAGGGATACTTTTGACACCATGTCCTGGTCTAAAAATGGAACTGGATTCTTCTCACCCACTTGGTGGATTCAAAAGCATGCCTCAAAAATCAAACATGATTTTTCAAAGAGAAGGGGGGGAGATATGCTGCTTTTAATTGTTTTTTCCCCTTTACACAACATGGCATATTTTGTTCAATAATTTTTTTAAAATATATTTTTTCCTTTTATCTCTTGCCCCATCCGTCCCCTGTCGCTTCTCTTTTAAGACTGGGAAATATGGAAGATGGTTGTGGGGAAGCTAGTTATGCTCAAGGCCTCCCATTTGGGTTGTCTTTGCAATTCCAGGCCACCCAGCCGGCCGGGGGGGGGGGGGGAGATGTTTTCCACCACAGATTAACACAATGTGCTTATTCTGCTTTTGGTGAGTCAGTCGGTCACTTTGGGCAAGAGGAGGAACAGAAATCTGATTATTTCCACCCCACCCCCTTCCAGCCTGCAATGTATGTTGTGGTGGTCGTGGCACTTCTTTCTCTGGCTTGGACCAAAGTCAGCTTGGGTAGCCGGCCCTTGAACATGAGGTGTCTAAAGAGCAATAACAGCAGTGGTGGGCAGCAAAAAATTTCATTATCACACAGTGGGTGGAGCCTATGTCATGGGTGGAGCCTACATTGTGGGCAGAGCTTATGTCATGGGTGGAGCCTACATCATGGGCAATCTAGTCATGCCTGCCATATGGCCATGTATACATCTGCAAACACAGGCAGCACTGGCTCTTTGGCTATAAATGGAGATGAGCACTGCACCCTAGAGTCGGATATGACTGGCTTTTGAGCAAGGGAGACCTTGAACCACTTGCAGGGACAAAACCTGATGGGGCAGGGCAGAGAGGTGGGCGTGGCCACCCAATTTTGCCACTCCCCTGCCCAGAGGCCATCCAATTTTGCTACCCCTCTCCCAGGGGCGTGCAAACCTGTTGCTGCCCACCACTGAATAACAATTGCCATGACACTCCTATGCCACCTGCGCCATAGAAGTGCTTAGTGCAGCCTTTGGGTGGTTCACAAGTTAATTAGCATTTTTGCCCCCCATCCTACGGAAGGATGGAAGGGATCTGGGTCAAACTCACAACCTTTTGGCTGCGGGACAACCGATTAACCCCTGCACCCCCAGGGCTCTCTAATGACAGGTTCCTTACCTGTAACTGTTCAACTTCTTTGTGGTCCTCTGTGACTCCACATGAATGGGTTTACTATGCATACGCAATCTCACGTATACAACTTCAGGAGGGAAGAAACATCCCACCGCAACAACGTCTCATGCACCCGGTCGTCCCAATTCACAAGGGCACCTCCTTACCGTTCCCGAGCCTCTTGCTCTGCACTGGAACTTAACCCTTGCATCACCACTTCTGGGAGAACCAGGGAGGTTAAAAGGAACTCTTACTATGCTCAGGCAGTAAGGCCTTTGAACATAGAGCAAAACAAAGGAGGCTTCTGGTAACGTAGCAAGCTAAGCTTCATGTGTGTGTGTGATAAGAAAAACAACAATCTTCAAAGAGAAACAGCTGTTTTATTCCATCAGGTTCATGTAGGAAAGTTCATGGAAAAGCAGAAGTCAAAAGGTTATATCCATAAGATCAGTCCAGTAAACAGTCCAAGATATTTAGGTAATCATAATGAAAACATGCCAGCAGACAGTCCGGGGTCTTAACTTATGGAGAAGCAGAGTAATCCCATACCAGCAATCCCATACCAGTCCAGGGTCTTACGCCATTGAAAATCCAGACACGTACTAACTCTCACTTCTCTGCATGTACATTCTGAGTCCCTTTGATGTGTTGTATGGAAAATTGGTAATCCTGTAACAACAAAGACCATCTCAAGAGTCTTTGGTTTGAACTCTTCATCTTGTTCAGGAACTTCAATGCATTATGGTCAGTGAGTAACTGGAACTCTCTTCCCCACAAAAATGGCCTGAGCTTGTTTACTGCCCATATTATGGCCAGGCACTCCTTTTCCACTATGGAGTAATTACGCTCTCGGGGAAGCAGTTTTCTGCTGAAATATGAGATGGGATGCATGTTTCCTTCTTCATCCTTTTGGAGGAGACATGCGCCAAGACCATAATTACTGGCATCTGTTTTCAAAATGAACTCTTTGTCAAATTGTGGTGGTCTGAGAATAGGGTATGAAACCAACTTCTCTTTTAACAAGTCAAAAGACTTCTGACACTCATCAGTCCACACAACCTTAAGAGGTTTTCGTTTTTGTGTTAGCTCAGTCAGGACATGTGCGATAGTACTGAAATCAGGAATAAACGCACGGTAAAAACCAACCAGACCTAGAAACGATTTCACCTGATTCTTCGTCTGTGGCGTAGGCCAGTCCTTGACGCTTTGGACCTTGGCATGGACTGGAACCATTTGAGAAGAACCAACTTCATGTCCTAAATAAATCACTTTTCCCAAACACCATTGGCATTTGGATGCTTTAACAGTTAAACCAGCATCCTGAATACGTTGCAGGACAGTTTCAAGGTGTTTAAGATGATCAGAAAGTGAATCACTGAAAATTGCAACATCATCAATATAAGCACTTGCAAATGACAAACCATTCAAAACCTTGTCAATCATTCTTTGAAAAGTAGCAGGGGAATTCCTTAACCCAAAAGGCATTCGTGTGAAGGCAAACTGTCTTCCATCTGCTAAGGAAAAAGCAGTTTTGTGTTTAGCACTTTCTGTTAGAGGTATCTGCCAAAATCCTTTGGTCAAATCTAGAACAGAAACATATTTAGCATTAGCAATCTTGTGAACCAAATCATCCATTCTAGGCATTGGGTACAGATCAGGAACAGTTACAGCGTTCAGCTTCCTGTAATCAACACAAAATCTTATTTCAGGTAAAATGTTACCAAATGCATCTTTCTTCTTAGCTAGAACAATTGGAGCTGAAAAAGAAGATTTAACAGGTTCAATGACACCCATTTCCAACATTTTCTGTACCTCTGCATCAATTTGTTTTTGGACTTCCCCCACTGTCCTGTAAGGGGGAGCCCAAATTGGCTCATCTGTAGTGAGTTCTATGTTATGTGTTTGCAAATTACAGTTACCAGGCTGTGATGTAAAGAGATGTCTGTATTTACCTAGGACAGATCTTACCAGCATCTGTTCATGTTCAGGAACCTTGCTATTAATATACAGATCATCAAAATTCCCAGCACGCTGGTATTCATCACTGAGACAAACAAGATCAGCATTTTCTACATCATTAGGTATAGCAGTGTTCTTCATGACGCTGACAGCCCTGGAAGAATACAATTTTAAAGAGTTAACATGATAAACAACAACTTTCCCCGAGTCCCATTGTACAGCATAGTTCACTGCGCCCACACGTTGAATGACTTTGGCTGGGCCTTCCCATTCGAGGTTCAGCGTAGTCACTGGCAAAGGTTTAAGAACCATAACTAAATCTCCCACATTAAACTCTTTATGTCTGGACTTGCGATCGTGGTAAGTCTTATAAGTCTCTTGGGCAACAGTCAGATTGTCTTTGGCAAAGGATCTCACTGATTTCAGTCTCTTTTGCAGTTCATACACATAAGTAGCAGCATGTCTGGAAGGCAGTTCCTCTTGGTCTTCCCAGTTGGCTTTCAACAAATCAAGAGGTCCACACAAGTTCCTTCCAAACAGCACTTCTGAAGGACTAAAATCACCAAGGGATGCATGTGGTGTAGAGTGATATGCAGCTTTCAGGAATGGCAACGCTTCAGCCCAACCTTTGCCTTGGGCATGTACAAAAGTCTTGAGCATCTTTTGGAGATTGGCCTGAAGTCGTTCCACGTTTCCGTGTGATTGCGCGTGGTAAGCGATTGAAAAAGCTTGGGTGACACCTGCTAGTTGACACACCTTCTTCATTAACGCAGAAGTGAAGCACGTTGCACGGTCACTCACTAAAATTTGTGGTAACCCCCATCTTCCTATTATTTCCATGAAGGCATTAGCAACTTGAGTCGAGGAACAAGTTGACAAAGGAAGAAATTCAGCCCATTTGCTAAAAGTATCAACGTAGACCAAGATAAACTTCTTTCCTCCTCGGGAAACTGGCAAAGGCCCCATAATGTCCCATTCACAACGTTGAAATGGGATGCCTGTAATCACTGGAGATTGCATGTTCGCTTTGGTTTTGGACTGGTTATGACCTCTCCGTTGACACAGATGACAGCTTTTAACATAATTTCTGACTTCCTGAGTCATTGAAGGCCAATAGAACTTGTCTGCAATGCGCTGATAGGTTTTCAGCTGTCCTTGGTGCATTGAGAAAAGGTCGTCATGAGACAGACGTAGAATAGCATCTCTGTATTCTTTAGGAACCACTAGCTGCTTTTTGAAAGGCAAGTCTGATTGCACCTTTACATATCTGTACAACAGTCCTTTATCAGTTTTCACAAATTGAGCAGACAGATGGGGTACAATGTCCTTCTCCAATACTGCTTTATCTCTGAGCTCCTGCAAAGATAAATCGTTGATTTGTGTGTCTAAAAACACCTCACTGGTGACTGACAAGTCTGGGCCAATTGTGAAAGTTGTAACACTGTCTCCACTTTGTTCAGTAGATGGAGCAGTAACATCACTTGTGGTCTGGGAACCATCATTTTGTGACGAGGTTGAAACAACATTCTTAGCTTGCGCCCTGGTTGTTACTTTCATCTCTTCTACACAGGAACCCTGGGCATTAGCTGGAGAGTTTTGCATATTTACTTTTTGCACCTCTCTGATCAAATTGAGACCAATCAGGAACTTAGGTTGGCGTTGACACTCATGAACTAGGCAATGGATTTCACCAGTAAACTGCTGGAAAGTAACTTCCACCTTGGCTAGCTTTACAAAACAAGGAGACCTGGTATCAGACGAATACGGTTCCACTTGAACTCTGGCCCCTGGCACAATTTGAGTTGGGTGTACCAAAGAAGAATGAATCGAAGAAACATCAGAACCGGTATCAAAGAGCGCATCTGGAATCTCCAAACAAGTGCCATCTGGGCTATGTAGTACCACCAGTCTAGTTTTATAATCTCTCATCCAAACCAAGTCTTCCTTGCTTAGGAATTCTGCTGGGGTAATTATATGGTCTACCCTTTCACTTGGAGTCTGAACACATAGAGACCAGGTACCATCTTGGGTCACATCTTTGACCAAATCAGCAACAGGGTCTTGATGACTCATGACTTGAGAACTTTTAACTGGCAGAGACACTTCAGCAGATGTGGTTGGCCTTTCCTGCTGGGGCTTTTTGGAATGTTGAACCATTTTAGCCTGAGCAGCAGGTGGAGATTCTGTTTTCTCTTTAGGCCTAGCACCACTAGGAACAAACTTAGAAGTAAAAGGCTTCTTAGGTAACTTACAATCTCTGGAAGTAGGCCTTTCATCCCTTCTTTCTGACAAAACAGGCCTTCTGTCATCTCTTTGTGGCCTTCTATAATCCACAGCTCCTGTTTTACTCTGTTCTTGGGTACGCTTCAAAGCAACAAGTGTATCTGTATCTTGGGCTAACTCAGCAAGAGTTTCAGGCTGCCTGGACAAAGATGACCATCTCTCTGGGTCTTCCCTAGATGGGTCACTGTAATCTATAGCATCACCAACACACACAGGCACCTCATAAGAACATTCAGCCTGCCCTCTAGCTTCTTCAAGCTGCAAGGCCAAAATCTGAGAGAGCTGGTACAACACCTGGGCCAAAGTAGGCTCCTCTGAAACACTGGGTACAGGTGGGGCCCTTCCACACTCTGCACCACCAACATCTGGACAATCTTCACCCCCCACGGGCCATCCTGACCATGCCATCTGGGGGCCAACAGCCTGACAGTCCCCATTCTGCTTCATCCCCTCTCTTCCAAAACACCAGGTAGCATCTGGGTGGACCAACATCTTGGGGTCTAAGCTGGGGAACTGCAGGGGCATTAGCTTACCTGCCATTCTGCAGGGCCAGAACACGAGTTCCTCCTTCCTGGAACGCAAGACAGCTTCAAGGGCCACTTCATGGGCCGGACACAGGAACGTTGAGCATCCCTCCAGCTCAGGGAATTCCTTCTGAACCACAGCTATGTAAATAATCCAGGAGAATCACTGGCTGCTGCCAGCAAAATACTTTCGGTTTCAGCCGAAGGCTCACACACACACACAGGAGAAAAACTGGAGATCGCCACTTCTTCAGGGCACGTCTCCGAAAGGCCAAAACAACATCAAAGGCAGGGAAAAGATCCCACCGCTGCCACCATCTCACGTATACAACTTCAGGAGGGAAGAAACATCCCACCGCTGCCACCATGTCACGATCCAGCCGGCCCCCACTCTTCTGGTAAACCCCTGGAAACCAAAACAAACCTACACAGGGCGAGCTGGACGGCTAATTAGAACAGAGATCCAACTCTCAGCTGCTTATCAGCTCTTAAGGGGTTTTTATTTGGTAGCGTGTTCAAAGATTTGTGTGTGTGAAAGGCAGCTCTTACCCTTTTTAGTCCAATGAAGACACGTTGTTCAGAAAAATGATGAAGATTTATTGATCAGGTTCATAAAGCATAAAAGTCAGTAGCACAGGTCTGTCCAATAAAGTCCATAGGCAAATCTAGGTAACCATTTTTAAGGAGCAAAAGTGCATAGCTCCTCTAGGCTAAAGATTGCTAGCCCATTGAGATTCAAAAACAAAAGCTCTCTAATCAAAAACAGGTCTTAATCCATGAAGAAACAGAGACGAACTCTTTCTTCTCTCCAAAATGGAGAATTTGCAGTCAGATGGGACTGCTTCAGCCAATGACGTATCAGCAAGCAACAGAGAAAAATTTCTCAAAACAATAGTACATTGTTTATTCACGTGCACACAGAATGAACTGGGGCTAGTCATAACATGGCTCTGCTAAAGAGATAAGACGGGTACACTGACACTAAAAACATCGTTGAAAAACATGCTATTACACAGCCTTGAGGCTCAGAGAGAGAAAAATGGATTTTTCTGAGGCCTATTTGAAATTACTACTTAATCAAGCTTTGTGAGCATTAGGAAATTGATGCCAGTTCCTGACACGCAAAGTAATCCCATTCATGTGGATTCACAAAGCCCATGAAGAAGGATTTAATAGAGCACAGGAGCAGACTTTGTAGATAGCCCAACATGAGAACATTGTTATGTTTCATGAGAATATAGCTGTAGCAATTATACTTCTGTACCCCCTCTTCCCCATTATACTTAGTGCCCTCTCTGGCAGGGGTGGGCTCCAAAAAATTTTACTACTCCACTGTGGGTATGGCCTGGTGGGCGTGGGAAATCCCTCCATTGCACCTGAATTAGGACTCCTTTAGTTTGAAACTTGGATGGGTGGGAGAGCCAGCCAGAATTTCTGCTACCGGTTCTGGCGAGCTGCTGGGGTGAACCTGCTGATGGCCCCCCAGTGGGTCTACTCTGTGACCATCACAGGATCAACTAGCCAGAATCGAGTGCATCGCCTTGGAGACAGGGCACTGCGGACCCATTTCCCCCATGCGCTCTCCACCCAAGAATGAACTTCCCGGATGCCCTGCCTGATTCTAAGAAACCGGCCTGGCAGGAGTCATTCTTAGAAGACAACCACCACCACCCCCGACACAGCAAAAATGAGCTTCTCTGGAATCGAGACCTTTTGTCCCTTGGAGGTGGAAGCTGTTGGTTTGCTTCTAAGCTTCGAGGCTTCCCTGGAGCTCTTTTCCTGTCCTGGTGGAGCGGCAAAGAGAAAACAGGCTGAGACCTTCTCTCTCGATCAAGGGCTTAGGCTGGCCTTTGGCCATTTCCAAGGCACAAGTTCCTGTCGGATTACACGGAGGATATGAAGCAGAGAGAGAGAGAGAAAGAGCGACAGAACAACAGGCTGGATTGTCAAGGCTGGCAGTGTACACACACACACACACACACTCACAGCTCCATCCACCTCCTCCTCTGCTGCTGCCTTCTCTTTTTGCCTTCCATCTTTCCTCCCCTCAGGGCCTTCTCCAGAGAGTCCCCTACTCATTGGGTGGCTACTCCCCCCTTTTAATTTTGTAATCTGCTAATTTCTTAACTTTTGTTCCTTGATTTTTATGTGTTAGATTTTAATATCGGTGTTTTTATAGGGTTTTATAATGTTTTATAATAATTGTGCGAAATTTCATTTCATGATTTGGGATTGTCCAATTAATGTGAGCCGCCCTGAGTCAGGCTAAGAACCTGAGCAGGCGGCATGTAAGTGCAAAAATTAAATTAGATTAGATTAAAGGGTGATGAGCACTGAACCTTAGAGTCAGATATGACTGGCTTTTGAGCAAGGGAGACTTTGACGTAGTAGCACTGCCTCCCCTCCCTTGTCTCTTGGTCTTGGGGCTGAATCTGATCTTGGCAAACTCTAGGCCAGGGGTGGTGGCAACCCTTCATGGCACTCTAGCTGTTCTTGGACTTCAGTTCCCAGAAGCCCAGAAGCCCAAGTCCCTGTGAATCCACACGAATGGATTCACAGGTGGCACATCCCATAGCTTGAGTCTGCGCATTGCCTGGCAGACTGGCCTCTCTGGGGGATGGCAGGCGCTCCCTCTCTTTCTCTCTCTCTCTCCCGGAGCCTCGGAGCCCATCTGCCACCCAGAGAAGGTCAGAGAGCCCTCAATTGGTTTACCGCAGCAGAAATTCCCTGTAAGCAGATGAAGGACTCGGGAGCCGCTCGTTAAGCTGCCCGCGTGGCTTTGGGCCCATTAATACGGCACGTTGTCCCTCCGATCCCCACTAAGCGCCAGGCAAGCTCCTCGGAGGGCAGATCCGCTTAGCGACCCAAAGGCCATCTGTCGCCTGCTGAGTGAGGCGGGTGGGAAAGAGCAAAGCAGGACCGGAGCCCCCACCTATAAAAGAAAGACACCTCCTCCCCCAAACTGGCTTAAGCCAACTGCCTTTTCCAAGAGGCCCTGCAAAACCAAACCTTTCCCCCACCTCTGTGACATCATCATAATTTCGTGTCAGAAATTCTTCTGGGTTGATTTTTGCTGGAGAAAGTCCGCTTGGGGGACGCCCAGATGAGGCTCCTTTCATGTCCCCAAGAGCTGAGACAGACGACGGGCACTCAATCTGTCATGCAGCACCCAGGTTTCGAACTGCCGACATGCCAGCCTTCCAGCTAACAAGGCAAGCTTCTTAACCACTGAGCCACCACGGCCCCTGTGTGACATGAAGAGGAGACACGCCGGCCCCAGGGACAAATGCCCCAGCGATGTCCAGCCCTTCCTAGACCAAGACTTGTCCAGGGTCATCAGCACCATCCATCAGGAGGATGCTGTGTGGTTCCCCCCCAATCCCCCCCCCCCAATAGAGAAAGCAAAGCAATCTCACTTCTAGACCTTGCCCCACAGAAGCACTTAGAAGCGCCCCTCCCTCCTCTCTGGGCAGTTCACAAGTTACAGTAATTAGCATTTCCCCCCTCCAGAATTCAATCTGGGCACTCATCCGAGTGACCACGCAAGAGTGGAAGAGGCCGAGTCAACCTGGAGTGTCTCCAGGATCGAAATCACAAGGTCAGCAGTTTGGACTGCAGTCCAGCAGTTTAACCTTTCCAGGTTTCCCCCTCTTCACTGGTCCCAAACAATTCCCACCCCAAAAGGAGGATATACCCGGTGGGTTCCCCCCCCTGCCCCCGCCCCAAGGAGCTTGGCCTGCCTCCCTGTCTCTCCTTTGCACGTTTAAACCAGCCCAAAGGTGCTTTTTCTTCCCTGTTGCCCCCTGTTCACGCCACCCTTTAGTTTAATCGCTGCTTGTTGCCGTTCAGAGCCAAACCCAATTGGGCCCCGGCCAAGGACGGCGTCCGGCTGCCAGTTGCAAAGGAAAGGTCCTTTTTCTGGCTGTCGAAGGACATAATCAGGTCTTGGATTAATTTCAAGAGATTAACATCATGCATACAGAGAGCGCTTGTTAGCATTCAATTGGCACCGTTTGGCTTGGAAGGGGTGTGTGAAAGCCCCCACCCCCCTCTGGTCCTCTTGGGGCTTTGGAGAAGAGATCAAGGGCTAAGTTCTTATTTAATTTTTTTTAAAGGTTCCTTGCTCGGTTTGGTGTTACCTTTCCTTGGAGGCTCTTAAAAAGGCCATTTTTGCAAATTTTGGGCTTGCCAGGGGTAACTCGAGGAGGATTTATCCAAGTCAGGGCATTCGCGTCACCAAGGGAAAGATCTCGCCCCTCGTGGCGTCCTTAAGACGGCTTCGCTTTTCCTTCTTCTGCAGGGCTAAACGAGACATTGAAGCCATGGTTGACCCAAAGTCAACTGAAACTTGGCTGTCCAAGAAATATTCAAAAATGAAAGGCTGGCCTTCTTTTCTCCCCTTTTTAATTATTATTTTTTTAGGTTTAAAATCAAAATTATATTCCGATAGCTTCGATTTCATTTTGGGACAACAGCCCCTGCACCTTCCCCACCATTGCCTGGGATGTTCAGAGACCAAATTTCTAAATACCTGCCACTCTCCATGGTCACCCACAGACCCACTTCCATAGGTCCCCCTGTGGGAACTTCAGAGGTTGGCTCGCAGACCTCCTCATCTTTGGCCACAGGGATGTGACTCATGGGATCTGGAGTCCAACAGCGGTTTGAGGGACACAGCTGGCCCACCCCTGCCTAATTCATTTGAAGATGTTGTGAGCAACTGTCAACAACGGGGCAATTCAGCATTCTTGGTCTATGTACACATTGTTCAGGCATGTGGTGTATGGACTCTCCTCCAGGCCCTGTGAGTTTCAGCACCTGCAAACACACAGTATTTCTTCTTTTCCTGCAATCCATGTTTTCTTCAAGGTTGAGTAGGAAATGGCTAATTAAAGGGCCAGTAGTGGAAAACAGGAAACCATTAACTAAATGTCTGCTGGGCAAGAAAAAAGGGGCCTTTGCTGAATGGGACCTAATTCTGCTCCTAGCATTTTATGACTAGGCTCCAGTGAGGAAGATGCCAACCACAACTTGCAGAACAAGCTTCTGAACATCATATTGCCAACAACAGTCTTAATCTTAATTTAAGATGTCAAAGAAGGACCTCTTTGGGTTTCTCCTTTCAGTTTTGTAGACAAGGGTTCAAATCCTGTTGCACAGTTACACAAACAGCGTACTTCTAGATGAATTGCAGTAAGTTAAGAAATTTCCAATAATTTCTTTTTTCATTAAAAAAAACCACCCCGGAAATTTCTATAAATTTCCTTTTTAACAACCAGATATTTCTGTAGCCTGCTGAACTGGGTGACTTAGCATATGGTAGACAATGGCTATGGAGGTTTCTTAAAAGTTGTGTCTTTTGTGCAACAACACAACAGGACTTCAGTCACAAAGTCCGTGACTGCCTCTAGTTGACACCTATTGGGGCCACTTTTAATTCTAAACGTGTAACAGGTCTAGACCAGGGATGCCCATGTGGTTCTGGTCATGTAGTTCAGGGGACCTGTCACCATGCCCCACTGGCTGGATCCAGCCCCCAACGCCAATTCTTCCATCCCACGAAGCCCTTGTCGCTCCTGAAAGCGGAAGTAAAACGCCCTCACATGGGCACGTTTTACTTCCGCTTCAGAAGCGACGAGGGCTTTGTGGGCTGGAAGAATTGGCGTTGGGGGCTGGATCTGTCCCCCAGGCTGTAGTTTGGGCACCCCTGGTCTAGACATAGGTTGGAGTAGCATGCTGACAAACGTCAGCACAGCAGTTAAAATACTTCAACATTTTTCCACCTATGGATCTTTCTCTTCCCTTTGCTGTAGCACTGAAACCTTAAACAAAACTTGGAAAAGTTACTTTTGGGGGGAATACACCTCCCCAAGTGGTGGCTGGATGGTTCACAGAGTTGTAATCAAAGAAAGAAATACAATTAGTTAGTTTCTGGGGTGTGGCTTTATCCCTCCTGTGTAAACAGGCACCTTTTGTGTGCAGGTGAATGCCAGGCTGGAGATGAATGGAAGCTAGAGGTTGGGAAAAGGTGAATGAGTCCGAGGAACCACCACTGAGTCGCTATTCCGCCCACTTGACAAACACAGGACAACACCTGGCTGTGGTGAAGTCTCTGTTCATTGACAGGAGGTCATTGTGAAAATACTGCAGGGCTGAAGACCAATGAAATCAACAAGCGGTGTGAATGTGGAGAGATACAGAATCCATTGGCTCATTTGCTTGTCTGCCATTCACTGCCAGAAACATGTCCAGAGGGAGATTTAATTATGGCTAACAAGAAAGCCAAAGAGGTGGCTTCATTTTGGCAGTCCAGGGTTTGATCAAGACACGGAAGAAGAAGCAGCCGCCGCAGCCGCCCAAGTGATGAGTGCCAGGTACCTGCCAGTCCTCTGGTAAAAAACACAACCTACCAACCAACCCAACCCAACCCAACCCACCTACCTACTTAGCTAGCTAGCAGGGAGACTTCCCAGAGTGGCCCCTGGTCCAGCCCAACCCAACCTATCTACCTGACTGCCTGCCTGACTGCCTGCCTGTCTGCCTAGCAAGGAGACTTCCCAGAGTGGTCCCTGGTCCTTCTCAAAAGACTGGAACATGAGGCTGCTTCTCAGCAGGGCTGAATCTTGGGTGTTTCTCCTTCTGGTCCATTCAAGCAGGACTCTCTGTTCTGGAAACCTTTGCCTTGCCAAGGCTCAGGCCAGGGGAAGCAATCCACAGGAGACAGAGTGCCTCTGGACCTGTGCAGAGAATCCAGAAGACACTCCTCTCCAGGGTCCCAGAAATGGAGGTTCAGGTGTTGTTCGTGACCTGAGCAAGAAAATTCACCCCGAGCGTCCATCCGGCTGGCCGGCCAGCCCCTCCTGCCTGCCCATCTTGCACCAGATGGCTTTCCTAGAAAGAGGAAGTGAAGCTCTTCTGCCAGTTTTTATTGCTGCGGCTGTTTGCATGTACTGTATACTGTAACCCCCCATTTCCTCAGTGAGGTCAAGACAGTGTACGTGGCTCTGCTTTCTCTCCACACGCCAAGCCTATGGGATAGGTCAGGCTGTGAGAATGGGTCTGGCCCCAGGTCACCCCCACAGGCAAGTAGGGCTTTCAGCCCAGGTCTCCTGAGTCTGACCATGTCCCAATGCCACATGCTGGCTGCCCTTGGCTTGTGGGGCTCAGAGGCAGGCAGGGAGGGCGGCCTGCCCATGTCACCCCATCCAGACAGGCGAGCCGTGAGTGCCCCAGATCTGGCCAATGGCTGAACGTTACACATTCTATTTTATTTCTCTTAGATTCCTGCAGTGGCTCAGGTGGCTAAGAAGACCCTGCAGGTCAGCAGTTCGAGACCCGAATAATGTCGGACGGAATGAGCACCCGCCGGCTGTCCCGGCTCCTGCCAACCTAGCCATTTGAAAGCAAGAAACTGCAAGGAGATCAATAGGGACCACTTCGGTGGGAAGGTGAACAGCCTTCCATGCACTCTGATGTCTAGTCATACCTGCCACATGACCACAAAAACATCTGCAGAACCAGAGAGTGCTGGCTCTTCGGCTATGAAACAGAGATGAGCAGTGAACCCTAGAGTCGGATACGACTGGCTTTTGAGCAAGAGTGACCTTTACCTTTTAAAAATGTGCAACTGTTTTTAATGTGCGGGTTTTGTGTCGTTAGCCGCCCAGGTTAGGAAAATCTCCTAGATGGGGAGGTTGTAAATGCAATAAATAAATAAATAAAATATAAATAAATGTTTCTGGCACGCTGCAAAGGAATCTTTATTAGGCAGAAAACATATTCCTGGGACCAATTTTACAGGGGAACCTGGTAAAAATAGGAGAACAGGCCAAACAGCTGCTGTGGTTTGGGATTTTATTTGTTTCGATTGACTTGAGTGTTTCAGTGTCTATTTTTAAAACGTTTGCTCTGTTTTTAATATTGGCTTTTAGCATTTCAGGCCAGTTTTTTTTTAAAAAAAAAATTGTTGAGAGGTCCCTCCCCCCTTGCTTCATTATCCCATTTTGCAATTGCCAGAGGCAATTAAAATTGTACTGACATTTTGGAAGCTCTTTCGGCTGTGGGTTTTCAAGGGGGGGGGGTATGGTTACCCGACCCTCTGGAACCTCCTGCCCACCGAATTGCGCCTTCAAACGGAGCTCCTCCCCTTCCGAAAGGGCTTGAAAACCTGGCTGGCGGGACAGATTTGGGGACCCGGGACCATGGGCTCCCATACCAAGTGGCTCATTTAAGGACTGCCCCCCTGGGTTGGATCATGGGATTTACTGTTATCTATCCCTGTGTTGTTTTTAATCTTTTTAATCTTTCGATTGTTTTAACTTTGACGTTTTAGTGATAGTTTTATTCTTGTTTTATTCTTTTTATTCTGATTGTGGGCCGCCCAGAGTCGGGTCCTCCCGATTGGGGCGGGGTATTAAATTTAATAAATAATAATAATAATAATAATAAAGCTAAACAAGAAATAAACAGATTCTGGTTATTCAGAGTCAGGTTCGCCTGATTGGGGCGGGATAATAAATCTAAATAAATAAATAAATAAATAAATAAATAATTCAGTTGTTAGAAAAACTGTGGAAAACCATTTGAGGCCATAGTACAGCTGTGCTACTAGAACATAGGTGCCAAAACTATGGCCTGTGGGTCTGACCCAGCCCCAACACCGAACAGGCACATTTTACTTCTGCTTCCAGGAGTGGCAAGGGCAGTGTGGGCCGGATAAATTGGTGTCATGGGCCATATCTAGCCCATGGGCCGTAGTTTGGGTACCCCTGGTTAAAGCAGAGAAGATGGCAGCCTAAAAATCTCTCTCATCCTGTTGCAAAACAGATGGCAAGACAGTGACACGTTTTACTTCCGCTTCCAGTGGGAGGAACCACGCGGCCGGCCTGCTGAAACACATGACTGGCCCACGGCCCAAAAGGTTTGGGCACTCTTGCACTAGAGGACTTGATCCATGAAAGCTAACAATACAAATATAGCAGTTAGTCTTTAAAGTGTTACAGTATTTTTGTTTTATTCCTTTTTTGTTTTCTGATCTACCTGTACTAGAGGGTTGAATTTGAGAGATGAGTCCTCTGGGTGCCTTTCCTGGTTTTGGGTGACCTTAGGGCAGTTAGTAGCTCTGCCTGGTCTACTTTACAAGGTTGTTGTGATTGTAAGGTAGAGAACAAACACATTGCCTTGAGTTCACATTGCCATGTTCAGCCAAAACAGACGTTGTAATGAGCCCATAAAGGTAAAGGGTCACCCTTGCTTGAAAGCCAGTCGTATCCGACTCTAGGGTTCAGTGCTCATCTGTTTCAAAGCCAAAGAGCCAGCGCTGTTTGCTTCTGCAGACATTTCCATGGTCATGTGGCAGGCATGACTAGACACCGGAGGTGCACTGTTTACCTTCCCACCGAAGTGGTCCTTATTGATCCACTTGCTTTGGAACGGCTAGGTTGGCAGGAGCTGGGGCAGAGGCGGGAGCTCATTCCATCCTGCAGTACTTGGGTATCGAACTGCTGACCTTCCGCCTTCCAGTCAGGGTCTTCTTAGCCACTTGAGCCACTGCAGTCCCCTAACGAGCCCATAATTAGAGCCAAAACAGGTTTGCCTTGAGAAACCAGATTTCAACCCAACTCATTCCCTGTCTTTGTGTGGTTTGGAGTTTCATTTCCTTTTGCTTCTTGTGCCCAGGGGAGCAGCCGGCCGGCCCTTCTGGCCCACTCTGCCACAGCGCTGGTCTTGTCTGGTACAGTTACTGAATGCTGCCCAGCTGGTTTGAGGTGACGTCTGTCTCTCTCTTCTCCTCCTGGGAAACTGGCTCTGCCAGAAAAGGAGGAAAACATTTCAAACCAGGAGGAGGAGGAGGGAGGGGAGAGAAATGGGCAAGGGATGAAACTTGGAGAGCTTTGGAAGGAGG
The DNA here is from genome assembly GCA_030440675.1 of Furcifer pardalis. Classification (NCBI taxonomy): domain Eukaryota; kingdom Metazoa; phylum Chordata; class Lepidosauria; order Squamata; family Chamaeleonidae; genus Furcifer; species Furcifer pardalis. The sequence continues at coordinate 15,642,569 of CP126898.1, read as the reverse complement.
TCTGTCAAGGAGGCACCTGAGCCTGCCCTGTCATTATTGCCTGTTTTGAATGGCGTGGCGCGTTTTTAACAGGCTTGAATCTCTCACAGACTTTATCTTGTTTTCCTCTTTACCTAGCGGAGTTTCTTCCGCAAAAACCCTTTATTCCACCCAGAATAAATTCTGACGCAGAAGAAGAATTATCTTTACTGTTCGGGGTGAAAATATTTGCTCCTCTAGGCAGGTCTCGCGTTACTCTGAGGGTGAGTCTTTCCCTCCAGACTGGTCAGGGCAGAAGAGGAAAAGGTCCGTGTGTGTCCCATTGTGTCTTCCCAATAAACACGCGTGGCCAGTAAGGCTGATGGGCCAAGGACTTCAGGACCACCCACCACCGCTGGATGACCAAGTGGCGCATGGGAACTGGTTCTCCTTGGTCTTGGCCATAGTCAACACCATCTGAAGAAACACACTTGCAAAGGCTGGAGAGAGGAGCATGGGAACTCACCCATAAATCATGCTGGGGGTCCAAGAGCAGCTTATTTAAGATCCCTGACGCCCCCATCTTCTAGCCATCTCCAAAGAAGAGAGGATAAAGACAAGCTCTATGGCATCTCCCATTTCTGGGACCATTCACTGAATCCATCCTCCTGTGTGGCAAGATCTAGGTCAGTGAGCTTGTGGGTCACTGGGGCACCAGAGATCTGTGGCAAGCCATGCTCTTGATATTGGGTGCGTGGCAGCCTCAGGGTTCCTCCCGCCTCGCAGTTTCAGAGCTGGGCTTCCCACACACCTGGGCGGTCCAGAGACCAACCCTGGACTGGGAGCCAACAGCAGATATAATGAGCCATTCAGCAGAGCCTGGCGTGTTTGTGTTAGACAACACCATAAATCCACACTTCCAAAGAGTCAACCTTCACCAGTAACACCACAACTGAGCTGCAATCTGGGTTGGGTCTACTGTAGGTCAGGTGGGGAAGGTGATGAGCATGGATGGCCTCTACAGCAGGCCACCAGATGTTCCTTAAGACCTTTTCTCAGAAGAGCAACATGGCATCTGCTCCACCCCCTCTCTTCCACTGCCTTCAGATGTGGCAGGGTGGGGCTACACCTCCCATCATCCTTACCCAACTTGCCCAGAGAGATCAACCTTTTTGCCCCATGGAAAAATCATACAGCAATGTATTATGAAAAAAAAAGTGTATTCCGTTCATTTAAATAACTATGAATTTGGCGTATTCTGGAAGAAACAAAGCCAATCACAGAAACATTTTACATCAATCAAATTAATTTAACCACGCAATAAATTAAAACATTAAATATTAACTTTCAGTGCAACCACATATACAGAAGGGGAAGGGAAAAGTGTAACTTTGACTAAAAAATAAACTTCAGGTTATAAACAGTCAACTTAATTATGGAAAACGAGGGGGAGGGGGAGTGTTCACTACAAAGGGATTTGGAGTCAACACACAGCAGAGAAATGGCTTTTCTAGCACAGAAGTTTATTTTGTCATAATCAGAGGAGATGCATCCCATGGAGAGAATTGGCACTGTCTGACGGCATCTCTGGTTTTTGCGTGTCGAATACTTCTCAGTCTTGGAAACATGATCGAGTTTTTGTTTGTTTGTTTTGGGTTTTTTTTTGTGTGTGGAAACACTCCTGAGGTTTCATCTTTATTCGGCTGGTCAAGTCCCCAAACTGCATGAGAAATACAGGTGACAACTAGTCACCCAGTCAACAATTAAAAGTTTCTAAAGAAGAGCTGCGTCATCCCAGAGGAAAATGAGGTTGGCTACCAAACTATTTTACTGAGAATTCAGGCCGTTGTCTTGCTCATTTCTCCCTCTGTTGAAGTCCAGTCTGGGCTTCTTAGCTCGTGATTTTGGGTGTGTGTTTAAATGAAAACACAAGCATCTCTTAAGACTGGATCTGAAGAGGGGATGAGATTCTGGGGAAAAGACCCAACCCCAACCCCCCAAATCTGTTTTACTGACCAGCAAATAGTTCTTCCGGAGTCCTTGTATACTTAAATGGACTTTGTTACACTTTAAAGCAGGGGTTCCCAACCTATGGCCTGTGGGCCGGACCTGGCCCATGGCGCCATTTCATGTGGCCCATGAAATGTCTGGTCGAAAGCACTGGAAGAGATAAGTCAACAAACAAGCCAACCCAACACCCAGGGAGAGGAGGGCAGCCCGAGGGTCACCGCGTGAGTCATGGGGATCTGAGCTCAGAATCTGACTTTGCACTTTGCCAAAGCTAAATAATATCCGTCTGAACCAGTCAAAAGTGAACTGGTCGCAGGTGCCAAGGCAAAGCCAAGGAAAAACAATAAATCTGAAGAGAAGATTAAAAACTTAATTTTACTCATTCTCTCTTTTTGGAAGTTCTTTTTCTTGTCGTCCTCCTGAGCCACGTCAAAGAGTGGGTTTCCCCGAATGCAACCAGAAATATAAAAGGAGGGACACATTAAACGATGGACAAGGGGTTGTAAACCTGCCATTTTGAGAACCCGAACTAGCCAAGAGAAACCAGAAGGAGGCGAAACTCAAGACCCTGTGGATTTGCATCATCAGGAAAACGGGCAAAGTGGCCTCTCCTCCAGCTCCAAGGGGGAAAGGTCACATTTTACAAAGGAGGAGGAGGGGGCTCTGATGCCCACCTTGCAACCAAACCAACCAGGCTTTGCCAATTCAGGAACAGGAGGTGAGCTTTTGAACAAGCGCTTCCCATGAGCAATGGTGTCTGTAGTGGAAACTAGATGTGATGCTAAGCAGAGCAGGTGGTTTAAAAGACTAGACTGGTTAAGCTGACTTCACACCTGGAGGCCCCATGGATTCAACAGAGCACTTCTTCCACGTGGGACCAATCAATGTTGGCTTGCAATCTGGATGTCACTCACGTTGTGAATCTGCTCCTGGGCCGAGTCCAAAACTTGAAAGGAGGCATCTAATGTGTGGACTCCAGTCTAGGGAAAAGGCTTGGCACCCAGGATAGCTCTGTAAAGTTTGGGGCAAGATCTCAAAGTGGACTCACCCCCTCCATTGATACTGAAGCTACTGGCTTTCTCTGGCTATGGGGCTAAACCAGAGGTGCCCAAACTACGCCCCGTGATCTGGCCCACAGGCCGTAGTTTGGACACGCCTGGTCTAAACCAGTGATGGTAAAACTTGGCACTTCAGCTGTTCTTGAACTTCAATTACCAGAAGCCCAAGTCTCAGTGAATCCACACAAATGGGTTTACTGTGCCTATGCTTGTTCACAGAGACTTGGGCTTCTGGGAATTGAAGTCCAAGAACACCTGGAGAGCCAAGGTTCACCATCATGGGGTCTAAACACTGAACTGAGCTTTAACTGTCAACTGGGCTGTTCAGAATAAGATGGACGGATGACCACCCTTGGTAGAAACCAAATCCTTTGAGCCAGCAGTGTCAGTTCTAGCCAGAGGTGTCCCTCCACTGCACATCAAGGACCATTCAACTGGCATTCAGAGGCCAGAAGACCATTCCTCAAAAACACCGGTAGATCCTGGCCATTGTTGGGAAGATGCCTTTGGCATCACAACTGTGAAGCTGAGAAGGAGGAAGAGGCAGGCACCCACACAAAGGTCCTGAGCTTTACTGAATCCTAAGGCTGTGGTGGTGAACCTTGGCACTTCAGCTGTTCTTGGACTTCAATTCCCAGAAGCCCTGTTCAGCTGGTGAACTGACTTGAGCTTCTGGGAATTGAAGTCCAAGAACAGCTGGAGTGCCAAGGTCTACCACCACTGCCCTAGGGGATGTTGCTACACAAACCCACACCCAACAAAGACAAGTTGGTGTTGTGAAGCTGGCAACTGAAGGGAAGGCAGTAGCATCACTGTGAGAACTTGGCTCTCGGGCCCAGGCCGAGGATCCCTGACTAGGACTCAGAACAGAGGTGGGCAAAATCCAGCTCCCCAGATGGTCCCAAGTTGAGTTCTCATCAGCCACAGCCAGCATCACCAATGGCAGGGGATACTGGAGATTGTATGGAGGGACTCTGGCTACCTGCCTTCAATCCAAGCCACAACAAGAGGCCAGAAACCATAGCCAGCTTCAGAGGAAACCCCGGCTCCTGCCACGGCTTGTAGGGCCAATTTGCCAAACACAAACAAACAGAGGTCCTTCTTGAACATCTCCCTTGCATCCACCAGGCCACGATTCGTGGATGTCTATTTTTCCCTTTCCTCTTTTTTTTTTTAATTTTAGGGGGAAGTCTGCAGAACAGGCACTTTCCCATCAAGCAGCCCAGAAGGCTGGGCAAGGGAGGAGAAAGGGAAGGAGGAAAGGGACAACAAAGAAACTTCTTAATTTGCACCCAGAGTTTTAAGTCACAGCAAAAAGAGGAAGGTGGAGGTTCTTTGCCTGCTGCTGCCTGCTTCAAAAGTGGTGCCATTCTATGCCTCATTTTCTAAAACAGGGTCCGCAGAGCACAGAATTGGCATCAACTGGGTATCTGCAGCACGGTGACTGTGGAAAGCTTCCTTTGGGTGTAACTAGAAGATCTTCTGGGAACCTGGGGACACGAACACGGAGGCCCGACTTCTCCAACCGATGATTGTTCTCTTCCGAGAAGATCAACATTGTTAGTCGCTCCTTCGGAGTCAAACCTGTGACCGATGTGTAGATCCAAGAGCATTTCCGTCCGGCCAAAAAGGGTCTCAAACAGGGAAACGAAACCATCTCAACCTGAACAGTCCGTGTTTCCGGGATGAGCCGGCCTCTCTGTGGGCGCATTTCTTATAGCAACGTAGACAAACAAAACAAACAAACAAAAAGTTCTCCCAAGTGCGCTCTTTCACTTACTGCAATGTCTCCGAGAGTCCTTGGTAGTCATAATTTCCTTCTCCAAATGTGTCTGATGTCATGGAGGTGTTTCCCCCGCTTTCCCTTGGGCCAAGTTCCAGGAGCCCAACAACGTAGGAAGAGAGGAGAGAGGTCTGGATTCCCCGCAGTTGCACCGAGTCCGATACGCCTCGGATCTCCCTGGAAAATAGTCTTCCCTGTGTCAAGTCTCTCCCAGGAGACCGGAAGTCTTCCTCCGGGAGGCAGGCAGCCCTGGTCTGGGTTAACGTGCAGCTATACAAGTCTCTCAGCAGGACGGCTTGTTCTCTTTCAGACGACTGCAAGGGAAACACATACGCAAAAAGTCTCAAAAAGGAGGAGAAAAGCATGGAAAGCAAAGCAAAAAAACAATCACACTGCCATCTTGCCCTATAGAAGCACTTAGTGCCCTCGCCGGGTGTTTCACTACTACTACTACTACTACTACTACTACTACTACTACTACTACTACTTTTATTTATTTATTTATTTAGATTTATATCGCTGCCCACTCGCCATGACGGTTCAGGGCGGCTTACAAACATTTGCAATCACTAATCTGTGATTGCAAACTCTCACTACTACTACTACTACTACTACTACTACTACTACTACTACTACTACCACTACCACCACCACCACCACCACCACCACCACCACCACTACACCACCACCACCACCACCACCACCACCACCACCACCACTACTACCACTACTACTACTACTACTACTACTACTAATAATAATAATAATAATATCATTTCAGAAATTATTCTGGGTTAAAAGGATTTTTGCAGGAGAAACTCCGGCTCAGGGGATGCCCGAATGAGGCTCCTTTCGTGTCCCCAAGAGCTAAGACAGGCACTCACTCCGTCATGCAGCACCCGGGTCTTGAACTGCTGACTTGCCAGCCTTCTAGCTAACAAGGTGAGCTTCTTAACCACTGAGCCACGGGAGCCCCTGGTCACAAAGTAATGAGTGTTTTGCCCCCAACATGCTAGGAGCTCATTTGAGCAACCTTGGAAGGGTGGAAGATGCCGACTCAACCTTGAGCCCTGGTCAGAGTTGGCCAACCCCTGCTCTAGGAGGTTAACAGAGGGTTGTCTTAAATCTGAGAGGACCTAACGACCGTCTCACCCCCAACCCTCCCTCCCAGGAAAGGGGCAGTTGTAGGTACCTGTTTCTGAGTGGCAGCAAGAGGACCCACCCTTCAGGAGGCCGTTGGGTTTTTCATGCCTGCAAACGATGCTCCGGCACCAGTCAAAGTGTTTCCGCATCCGGCAGCAGCTGTCAAGGCAAAACAACCGAGAGTCACACCCTCCAGTTCAGGGCAAGGAGAAGGAAACAGCCAATGGAGACAGCTTACCTGGGGGGTGAAAGCCACTTGCCACCACCCGCGCAGAGACAACAACGCCTTCTGGTTGGCCTGAGCATGGAGGCGTTCCATGCACAAAGCCAGCCTCACACAACAGTCATTGGCCAGGTTTGGCCAAGCCACCCCTCTGTCTGCAGCGGCGACAGTGCAGAGTGACCCCCTGGGCACCCATCTGGATCGCTACATCTACCCAGATAATGTGCCTTCAATGGGGAAAGATCCCTATAACCTATATCTTTGCATAACAATTAAAAGAACGATGTAACCCTTGATTAACTCAAGACAGGGCCTTCCTTCCTCCATGCATCAAGTTGAGTTCAATGTGCTTTTAACAGAGCCACAGTTACTTCTATTGTATCACCTGTCACAAAAACTTTCCTGTAAAATTCTCATTCACAACACAGGCTGTCTGACAGAACAAAGGGTGAACTCATACAATTGTCAATAGAGGTTGAAGGTTAAACTCATTATCAAATGTTCAAAGCCGGGTTGTCTTGTATCCTCCTACTATTTGCAACTGAAAAGGGGATAATAACAATTTCATATGAGAAATTAATCTGGCTTAAGAGGATTTTTGCTGGAGGAACCCCACTCAAGGGATGCCGAAATGAGGCTTCTTTCATGTCCCCAAGATCTTTTCCTACTGACATGGAACCTATTTATCTACTTGCAATGTCTTGCTCTTGAACTGCTAGGTTGGCAGGGGCTGGGACAGAGACGAGCGCTCAATCCGTCATGCAGTACCCAGGTCTCGAACTGCTGACTTGCCGGCCTTCCAGCTAACAAGGTGAGCTTCTTAATCACTGAGCCACTGGAAAGGGGGATATTTACAACTAATCTGAATAACAGCCAGATATCATCGGCCATTACCAGTTGTAACAAGCCATGTTGATTTGCATATACCAACATATTGTAATGTAATGTAATGTATTGTTTGTCAGCCGCCCTGAGTCGCCACAGCGAGTGGGCGGCAATATAAATTTGAAATAATAAATAATAATAAATAAATAAATAATAAATACTTATCTCTTATGCTAACTAACCACTCCGTATCTGATATGTATAAATTGAGGCCATGAAGTCTCACTCCCATGTTTGATGAAGTGGACTTGATCCACGAAAACTAACATTAACATTGAACAGTCTTCAAAGTGCTACAACGTTGTTGTTGTTTGGCCTTGTTTTGTTTATTCTCTGACATGCTTGAAACATAGACTAACGCGGCTCTGATTCAAAAAAAATTTTCCACAATTACTGGACTCACAAAAAAAAAGTCTTAACCTATTTGTAGATGAAACTATTACAAGAACAGTTTCCTAATAGGAGTCCAGCACTAGGCGGCAAAACAAGCGATGACTCTAGTCTGAATGAGTTTATTTACTCTTCTTCTTCTACCTCACCCACCCTCCTCCTTCCAGGAAACTCAACGCGGCATGCCTTGAATTCCAGATGGTCTTCCGGTCCAGGCACCGACCAGCACCAGGTCTGCTCAACACACACACACACCCCACACACAGCATTATTACATGCCTCTCAGGGCCACCAAGAGATCCTGCCATTCGAGACTGCATGGCTGTACCTCTAAAGAAAGTCATGAAATGCTTCTGCAGCGGAAGCCCCGATACGTACTGTATTAAGACGCACACGATGATGAGAACCACCGAAGCGATCACGGAGACCACCACCAAAGCTGTGATGGTTTGCTTCTTCTGGTTGGCCGCTACGACCGCAAGGAGGTCGGCGTGTTCACATCGGGTCCCGACATACCCAGAATGGCAGCTGGGAGGAGAAAAGAAGAAAGAGTAAGATCAGCATGTGAGAAACTCAAGGCGTGGGGGGTGGACTCCTAATCTAAGATATGAACAGGAGACCAAGTCCTCGTTCCAAGTCAAAAATGGAATGTGTGTCTAATTCAAGGGTTGGCCTACCCAGGAGGCAGAGAGGGGGAAGGTGACCCTGCTCTGGTCATAGAGTAGATCCTACTGCCAGCAACTCCATGCCAAGCATCAGGCGGCAGTTCATTAACCCGACAACCCTAACAGGCCTGGGTGGGGAAGTCCACAGGGAAAGGTGGTGGTCCCCAAGTGGATTAAATGGTCCCACTTGGATCCCTCTTGATGGAGGGCAGCAGCTTCATCTGTCCTGGGGCCAAGGAGGACTTTGTGTGCCAAAAGGGCTCAGGGCCAGAAAGTGACTCCAAGGAAGTGAACCAGTGGTGGTACTCTGGGGGTCACAGTGCAATCCAGAAGGCCAACGGAAGGCCACGTCATCATGTGGTCCCCAGGACAATCTTCATGGTGGATCACCAGAATGAGAGGGCTGTGGTGGCTCAGTGGCTAAGAAGCTCGCCTCGTTAGCTGAAAGGCCAGCAAGTTGGCAGTTCAAGACCTGGGTACTGCATGATGAATTGAGTGCCTGTCTCTATCCCAGCTCTTGGGGACATGAAAGGAGCCTCATCCGGGCATCTCCTGAGCGGAGTTTCTCCAACAAAAATCCTTTCTTTCAACCCCAGAAGAATTTCTGACATGAAATTATTATTACCAGGATTGAGAGTCAATATCCGGAATTGGATACAGCACTTGAAGAAGAACAAGAGAGGGCAAGGACAGACACACAACGACACAGGATGCAGGTTACATTTATCCTGCATGAACTGGGGTTAATGGAAGTTGTGATCTGCAGGGCACCATGTTGCTGAAGGTGTGGGTCGACTGGGGGTCCTGCCCACCTGGGTAGAGAGTTTGCCTTACGCTCCACCCTTTCTCATCCAACGGCTTGATCTCAATATTTAAGCAAGCAAGCAAGCATGGAGACCACAAGGGAGGAGGAAGAGGAGGTGGCCTCCCCATGCCTTCCTCCCCCCTGGGCCCCACCACTACCCCATTAGGGATGGTCCTTTTGGGAGGCAAGACTTACACGCATGCTGGCTTCTCCTCTTGGACCACGAACCTGCACGTCCCGTGGAAACAGAACTGACTGTGGACATCTGGGCAGCTGTTAAAGTGGGACCTGACGGCTGCTGCCACTGGGGGACCTGGAAGAAGAAAGAGGGGGTGGCGTCATCCTTCCTTCCATTCTACAACCAGAGGCCTCTTCTTCCAACCACGGAAATCTGTGGCTTTTACAAGCGACAGCTCAGCCTTTCAATGACTTCACTCCAGTAATGACCCACGAAGCTCCCATTGTTCCCATTTTACAGGCAGAGAATTAGCAATGAGACTTCTATGCGCTGCCCCATATAAGCGCTTAGTGGGTTACAAGTAATTAGCATTTGGCCCCCCAACACCCTGGGGGCTCATTTCACCGACCTCAGAAGGACGGAAGAGGCTGAATCAACCTGGATCCCCATCAGGCTCAAACTCACAACATTCTGGCTGCAATACAGCTGTTTAACCCCTGGGCCACCAGGACCCAACAAGGACAGGTTGCTTCCCTGTAACTGTTCTTCTTCGTGGTCCTCTGTGCATCCATGCTCAGTCAACCCATTGGCATGGATTCACAGAGACCACAAAGAAGACCTGGACAGTTTGCAGGGGCAGAACTAGACACTGTAGGCAGACCATCATTAGAACATTGCTCTACTGAACAAGGATTGTGGTTCTCTTTACAATGTCTTGTCTTTAGCAAGGATAGAGCCATAGCAACTGCACTTCTACACCACCCTGTAGCGCTTCGTGGCCTCTCTGGGCAGTTCACAAGTTAACTGGCATTTTTGCCCCCAACATGCTGGGTCCTCATTTTACCCACCTTGGAAGAACAGAAGAGGCTTCTATGATAAGAGATGGGCATAAACCCAAGGCCTCCTGCATAGAAACCAGTCCTCCTACCCCAAGCTTGGCGACAGACTCCTTACCCATCCTGAAGCCCTTTTTGCCCTCCCCAGGGATGTCTGTTGGGTCCCCTTTTACACGGCACGGCTTTTCCGTAGGCAGCCCCTGGGGTTGGTCGTTTGGTCAGAGAGAGTCAGGATTCTCTTCTGTCGCTTTTTTTTGGGGGGGGGTTCACATCCCCCCCCCCAAGGTAGGACACTTCATGGGAGCAGTGCATGACATATTATTGTGTGATAGAAAGACACACGAAACCTTTCCACGTGCCATCATTTCAGCACAGGTAGCTCGATATTCGGTGGCCATGGAAGACACACAAAGTCCAGCGTTGCCGGAGCGCATGGAACACTGTTACCTCCCCACCAAACAGGTCCCTATTTATCTACTTGCAATGTCTTGCTATTGAACTGCTCAATATGCTTGCTGACTCCTAGCAGTGGAGTTCTCAATTTTTTAAAGCCAGAGGCCATTGGATCACGCTCCCTCAGGCAGCTTGGGGGGGGCGGGCGGATGGCTGTTTTGCCCTTCCTCCACCACATGGCACATCCTGGTGTGGTGGAGGCAATGGGGGTGAGCCACATGAAATGGTGCTACAGGCCGCATCTGGCCCACGGGATGCAGGTTGAGAATCCCTGATCTAAAGCAGTTGGGTTTGAACGATCTGCCGACCAAGCACCTGCTTCTTTAACACTTTGCTTGCACTGGTGGCTGGCCCGATGCCCACCGTACATGTGAGTAGGAAATGACAGAAGCCACAGAAACATCGGCACAGCGATGAAATCCGCTGCCATTTAGCAGCCGTGTTAAGTCGGGTGCAACGAAACCAAGAAAGAGCTTTATAGTGCCTGGAAAGGCTATCAAGTGTTTCACTTTGCCAAAGTTTCTGTGGACTTTAACCCACTTCTCCAGGTGTAAGCCTGGAGTAAGGCTTGACTGGGCAGCTCTGGGTTGACACAGACGCTCGTGCCAAAGAAAACTTTCCCCTTTCAGGCACTACAAATCTCCGGGTGTTTTAGAAACCTGTTAATCTTCCAGGAGCAAAACACGGCAGTGGCGGAAACCTCCGGCGGTGTCTTTTCCAATGCTTCAGCAAGTCCCACACGAAAGCCACGAAACCGTGGGTCTACCCACGTACAGCCCACACTTAGCCATTCTTTTTAAAGTACTATCTGTATATTTCCCTCCAGAGACTTCACCCCTCCAAAGCTTCAGGCCCAAGCCATAAACGTACAATGGGAACTTGGGAGAGCTTCTTCTTTCTGCTGACCAGCCACAAAACAAAGCCAAGCTCATTTCCCAGCGAAGTTTTTGATTTCTCGAGGGTCCTCTACTTTGAAAAACACATCCAAAGTCTCACACACTTCTGTGACCCCCAAATTTCCATGACCTAAGAGGACAGATTAAGAAGAAAGGGACTGGGTGCCAAAGGCTCAACTAAGGTGAGCCCAAGCCTCAGAAACGGGCCCTGCACGACCGAGGAAGCAAACGAGGTTTCCTCTCGACAAGAAAAGTTGACAGAACTCAAGCAGTAAAACAAAACTTTGCTATTGCATCCTAATAGTAACGGTCAAGGGGTCTCCCATGCTCAAAAACCAGCCACATTCGACTCTAGGGTGCAGTGCTCATCTCCATTTACAGCCAAAGAGCCCGCACTGTCTGCATCTGCAGATGTTTCTGTGGCCATGTGGCAGGCATGACTAGATGCCAGAGTGCAACAGAACGCTGTTACCTTTCCTGGTGAAGCGGTACCTATTTATCTACCTGGAATTTCTTGCTTTCGAACTGCTAGGTTGGCAGGAGCTGGGACAAAGACGGGAGCTCACGCCATCTTGCAACACTCAGTTCTCGAACTGCTGACCTTCCAGTCGTCAAGTCCATCTTCTTAACCCGAAAGCCACAGGAGTCCCCTTCCTATATAATACTAAACTACTGTCCTGATACAGACTGGGAAGACGCTTTGGAAATAAAAAGGCATTACAACTGGATATGTTTGGGAGGATCTTTCCCAATCCTTGACACCCCCCTCCATTTCCTGACTGCTGTTCTACATATCCGGAACCATTTGAAGTTATATTACTCAGCTCAGACAACAATATCCTGCTTTATAAATTAGACACACACACACACAGCAGCCGCTGCTTAAATGCAAACCCAGTTCCCATTTCAAAGTCCTATCAAGTTCCTGTCCCAGCAAGTTAACAGCAGGCCAGGCAATAAATGTAATTAAAAACACAGTTACACCTTTCCAGGCAGCCCTGGAAGACATTAACCATCTTCTGGGGAAGGGGGCCTGCAGGCAATACACAAAAAGATGTTTCAGAAGAGAGAGGTTTGTTCTGTTCCTAAATGATTTTACATCATGATCGGTTGCAGCCCGTTTTGAGAAACGCTTGGGAGAAATCAAATGACCAAAGATTGGCGTCAGCAAAGAATGCCGTTGCACAAAGAGAATGTATTTGTAGGGCATTCATGGTGAACCTTGGCACTCCAGCAGTAAACCCATTGGTGTGGATTCACAGAGACTTGGGCTTCTGGGAATTGAAGTTGAAGAACAGCTGGAGTGCCAAGGTTGGCCATCACTGGTCTAGGGAGACTGACTCAGCTATTATAAGCTATTCCAGTTGTTCCACTGAAGCTGGTGTGGAGATTTCCCTCTGAACTGGGACCTTACGAAGCAAAGGGTGGGGGTGGGGTGGGGGACCAAGTTTCCATGAAAGACCAAAGCCTTCCATCATCGCTCATTCTGCAAGGATCAGAAGGACAAACGTTGGCCAAAGTTGACACAACCTCAAAAAGTGTTCTCTGAGCATTTGCTGTTCAAGGGCTGTTTAACATTCAAATACAGGGCATTATTAATGCCAGTTTCCTTGAAGCAAAGAAGAAGGAATCTATTGCCGCGTTAAGACTCCAGTGGGTGCCAAATGGTGCGGCCCAATTGCCTGGGGGTCTTGGTTGCTTTGCCCACATTATCCCCGTTCCTGGGCAGCCTGCAGTGGCTACGAGTTGAATAATAGTCTTAGTACAATATTTACATACAGAGCTCTATATCAAGGTCTTCGTTGCTCAAAAGTCAGTCGCATCCAACTCTAGGGTTTGGTGCTCATCTCTGTTTATAGCCAGAGAGTCAATGTTGTCTATGTCTGTAGCCATTTCCATAGCCATGTGGTGGGAATGCACAGAATGCTGTTACCTTTCCCCCAAAGCGATACCTGTTTATCTACTTGCACTGTCTTGCTTTCTACTGGGTTGGCAGGCGCTGGGACAGACGACGTGAGTTCATTCGGGTCTCAAACTGCTGACCTGCCAACTTTACAGTCCAGTTCAGATTCTTAACCACTAAGCCACAGAGATGGCAATATATGCTAATTTCCTCCTTCTCACTGATTCTGTCTCCTTCAATATGCTCTGATGAAACCCTGATGAAGCCACAGTCCTTGCTTGTGACACTCACTAAGACGACAAAGTCCCCCTACAAAGTATTGGGAATTTTGCATCCAATAGTCTTTTGTGCCCCAAAGCACAGACAGACAGACAGCTGCACACAAGCCCTCCAGTCTGTAACATGCTTAAACAAAGCAGCTGACACTGTACTTTCATACAATTTGCACAATGGCAGAAATTGTGAAAGTGGTGCAATTTTGCGCAAAAGGGGCAACATTTTGCACACAAACCAAAAATATTGGTTTTGCCCACCTGGGTTATGATCATTCCAAAAAGCCAGAACATTTCTCAACATCCTTGTTGGAGGAACAGACAGAACATCTCCGTCTTTTGCCCTTGCATGCAGTGTGGAGAATGTTGCGTATTTTACATCTATACTAAATAGAACCCGTTGCATTATGGCCCGAAATAAGTGACAAGAAATCCGGAGATGACATCAGGATTTTGAGGAGTGGGCACTGAGGAGTGGCCTTCCATTGCCCAGCCGCCCCATCGGACTGTCTTTTGCATTCACCTACTGGCTTCTGTCTGTCACTAGGGACTGTGGTGGCTCAAATGGTTAAGACGCTGAACTTGGTGACTGGAAGGCCGGCAGGTTAGTGGTTCAAGACCTGCATGACACTCAGCTGTTCGAAAGCAAGAAATTGAAAGTAGGTAAGTAGGTACTACTTCAGTGGCGTTGAGTGCACTCTGGTGTCTAGTCATGTCAGCCACATGTCCATGGAAATGTCTCCAGATGGCTATAAACAGAGATGAGCACTGAACCCTGGAGTTGGATACGACTGGCTTTCAAGCAAGGGCGACCTCACCTCATTGGCATGCAGACCTGAATGGAGCCCAGAGCAGAACCAAGAGCACCACTTAGGCATGGTGAGATCTAAAGTCAACACTCAAGGCTGCTGTTTGGTATCCCAACATCCGTGGCTCTTGGAGTCATGGAAATGGGGCCACCAATTCTGGAGGAACTCAAGAGAAAGGCAAAGATTCTGAACCAAAGGACCAGGATTTCCCTGCCATCTCCAGAAGGAGCAACATCTGCCTCCTGCCTCCCAAGAGGGGAGAACAGTCAAGGCAGAGGCTAAATTTAAACCATCTTTTTGCTTGGCTAGCATCTGCCCCAAACATGAAGAAGCAGCACTTATATTCTTTCAAAAAGATGAAGAGGGGGGTGTGTGTGAGAGAGAGAGTTGTTTCCTCTTGTTCCCCTACATCAGAGGGTGCCCAAGCTATGGCTCATGGGCCAGATCCAGCCCCCAATGCCAATTCATCTGACCCATGCTGGCTTCATCGCTCCCAGAAGCGGAAGTTAAAAAACATGCCCATCTGGGTGTGTCTTACTTCTGCTTCCGGGAGCAACGAGGGCAACCTGGGCCAGATGAATTGACATCATGGGCCGGACCTGGCCCACAGGCCAGAGATTGGGCACCCCTGGTTTAAGCTGGGAAAATGGCAGCTTGGAATCGCTCTCATCCTGTTGCAAAACAGGTTGCAAGGCACATTTTGCTTCCACTTCCGGTGGGAGGACCCACGGGACCGGCCCGCTGAACCACATGACAGGCCTGTGGCCTGAAAGGTTTGGGCACCCCCTGCCCTACGTGGAGACGGCTCACTCTCCTGTAATCCTGTGCTTGCCATTTTGAACCGAAGCTGAACATATCCCTAAGAAGGAGGTTTTTATGTGGAGGCCAGAAGGGTGTTTACAAATGGACCTTTCCAAGAGACACAAATCGCTTTCCGACAGGGTGCCGGGTAAATAACCAGGGATGTATGAATCGGCCCCCTTACAAGCGTCCAAAGCCACTTCTCTTCCAACCTGGACTTCAACATGAAAGGGGGGAAACTTGCATATGCACACACACACACACACACACACACACAAAACCCCAATGGTGCCTAGCTTTTCACAAAAACATCTTACCAAGGGATGAATTACTGGACATGCTTCACACAAGCTGTATTTCTTGAGCTTTTCGCCCTTGCCACTGAAAAGTGTTGACAAACTTGATCCCCTGCCTCATACAATCTCTTTCAATTAATTCCATTCATAAATATCCAGTTCTGTCTGGCCAGGCTATCCTAGTATGGTCATATAGACCCTACTACCAGGGACTTCAACACCGATCATCAGGTGGTGGTTAACTAACCAGGCTGCCCTGAGGATTAGCGGCCTTGGGTGGCAAAGTCCCCAGGGAGGGAAGGGCAACGAGGGTCCCCAAGTGGATGAAATGGTCCCTCTTGAATCCCTCTGGATGGAGGGCAGCAGCTTCATCAATCCTGGCCTGGACCAAAAGGGCTCTGGGCCAGAAAGTGACTTGCAGAACTGCATCGGTGGTACTATAGGTGCCACGCTGCAATGCGGAAGGCAGAGGAAAGGCCACTGCATTCTATTCTCAGGACAGTCTTCATGGCTGATCGCCATAAGGATCGCCAATACTGGATTCAGATATGACAGAAGAAGAAGAAGAAGAAGAAGAAACATCCAACAGAGCATCCTGGGGGTTAGAAGGAGAAACACAAACTGAGAAATAAAATAAAAAAATAATATTTCACTGCCTTTGATTTAATCAACTACAGTATTGTGGAGATTATTTTGTGTGTGCGTGTGTGCGGGCGGGCGGGCGGGCAGGTGGGCGCGCAAAAAGTCAAGTCTCACCTCAACTACAAAGCAAAACTAATCGCCAGTCAAGAGTCAAATGAATTCATTAAGGTCTGAGAACTGATTGGAGAGATCTGGTCCAAAGACTGGACGATGCATGGCAGTTTCCTAGGTCCTTCCTACAGGTAAACCTTCTGCAGGTAGGCATTCTCTCCCAGGCAGAGCAACTTCCAGGATTCATAGATGCACCCCTGGCTCCTGGTTTTCCTTCTTCAAGGGCATTCCCATCACACTGGGTTGGCCATTGTGAGCTCTTCTTGCGTACCACATCTTTAGCCCCAGCCTTTGAGGGCTGAAGAGGCCACATACAGTCCCAGGCATCACTTAAGTGAAACTCCAATAGCCAAGTTGGGGAAGAGATGCGCGGCTGAGGGCAGGGAAGCCCTGTTTGCTGATGGCAATGAAAGACAACCACCTCCGTCCCACAGCCACCGGGGCCCAGGAAGACCACTTCAAACATGCCTGGTTTCTCTCCACCAACCCAACCGTGGTCAACTGTGGGCTTTGCAAAGAGGGCAAATACAGCCAGCCTCTCCTGGGATCTCTGGTTACAAATATTCCTCAACTAAGTTGGAAGGGACCTCAAATGACAACCCTAGAGATTGGCTACCTGTTGAAAGAGTCTTCTTATGCTGTGGATCAGACAGTGGATGAAATAAGCTCATGACTAGGTGGATGGAGGTTCTGCTTCTGCTGTTAATTGGAAACGGTCGGCTAAGGAGGACAAGCTAGGTGGACCCTTTGGGGCCGGATCCAGTCGTGATAGTCCCTGAATTCTACAAAACAAAAGCTACGGCTCTGGATTTTTAACCGGTCGGACAGGGAGAGTGAGGGGCAGCTGTGTGGACTGGCTGGCTGGCCAAAGACTGCTGTCTCTCTTGACTGTACTGTATTTTTTACACTGTATTTTATTGAATTGTTTTATTGTTTTTTTCTTTTCATGTAAAATTATGCTGTATTTATATCTGAGATTGTGATACTGTATATGTTGCCTATGTTATGCAAGCTGCTCTGAGTCGCCTCAGCAAGGTGAGGAGAGCGACATATAAGTTTAATTTAATAATAATTTAATAATGATGATGATGATGATGAGGGGGGGGACAGAGACGGAGATGGAGGAGGAGAAGATGACAAGAGAGACAGAGGAGGAGGGGAAGAAGACAACCACGATGATGGAGAAGGAGACAGAGAAGAAGATGGTGGTGCCAGGAGGAAAGGGGAGATGAGACAGATAGACAGACACACACCCTGCTTTCCTGCAAGAACTCCAACCCGACAGGCAAAGTGGGGTTTGAAGAGGAGAGTGCACTGAAGGCATCTCGTCAGTCCATTGGAAGAGCGAAGCCCTTCCTATCAAGGGAGCCGCTCCGGCTTGCGGAGATGAGGAATGAGGAAGGAGGTTTCATTTCACAGAGTTGTGCAAAGAATGCAGGCCAGATAACAATGCTGGGGGATAAAAGCTGACACTAGATCTCTTGTGTGGTTACATCAGCCATAAAATGGGAGTAACAATATGCGATGCCACTGAAAACTGGAGCTGCCAAAGGAACCAAAGCACAGAGAGAGCTGAAACCACACCTGCATTCCTTCAGAGGTTAGCAAGACACACCGGAAAAGACAGAACTGTCCGGGGTGGGGTGGGGGATGAAGATTGCTTGGAAATCCCCTCCAAAGAACGGCTGGGATTTCTTTGGTAAGGAGGGAGGAATGAAGCCAATAAGCTCCCGGCCTGACTTCTTCCTCACAGGTTCCCACCACCACCACCACGATGTTCCTTTTCCCCTTCAGAGCCAAGGGTGTTGGTATTTCTAGAAAGCAAAAGTGACCAGAGCTTCCATGTTGTCAAAAGCAAGCTCCAACCTCGCCAAGACTTAGCATTTGCAACAGCTCCGAAAGGTAGAAGTTACATCTCATCCATAGATCTTAATGTCACCTGGTTTCATTCTAACATGGGGATTCCCCACCTATGGCCTGTGGCACCATTTCATGTGGCCCATGCCCATGCCGCTGGCATAACAGAAGGGGAAGCATTTACAGCAGCCATAAATGCACCCACGACTGTCGCAAACACGTTTACAACAGCCTCGGATGGATTTTACAGCAGCGTTTATGCCAGGGGAAACCACGTGAATGACATTTAATGCCTCTTGCCATAGATCCCCCCATGGGACCGTGCAGTGGCTGAGGGGTTAAGACTGTTCGCCTTTTCTGTGGTCACCTGTGAATTCACACAAACGGGTTTACTGCACGTAGTTCACAGAGACCACGAAGAAGAGCTTGATAGAGCCAAGGGGCAGAAACAGAGCTTGCCGATAGCCCATAATTAGAACACTGATATATTTAACAAGGATAGTTATATTTTAAAATTATTATATTTAACAAGCAGTCTGTCCAGGTTGTCCTGCTATGGTAATAGAGTAGACCCTACTACCAGAGACTCGACGCCGAGGGACGCCGAGTGTCAGGCGGCAGGTAACAAACCCGACTACCCTGATGACTAACAGCCTTGAGTGCCAAAGTCCACAGGGAAGAAGGGTGAGGGTCCCCAAGTGAATTAAATGGCCCCATTTGAATCCCATCTTGAGGAAAGGCATCCATCCTGGCCTGGGGCTGAGGGTGAGGAGGACTTTGCATGCCCAAAGGGCTCAGGACGTCCAGAAAGGGATTCGTGGAACTGGATCCGTGGTACTAGTGGTGTCACACTGCAATGCCGAAGGCAGAGGAAAGGCCACGCCAAGATATGGTTCCCAGGACAATCTTCATGGCTGATCGCCATGATGATCGCTAATATTCAGAATCGAATATGGCAGAAGAAGAAGATATTTAGCAAGGATACAGCCAAAGCAATGGCCCTTCTAAAAGGCCTCTTCCAACTCCGTGACTCCATGATCCCCCCCCCCTCCCGGGTTCCCATCAAGACTTTGCCCTTAGCTGGACCTTCTCTTTGAAAACCCTCTCATAGAGGGCTACGTAGAAGGCGGCTTCCTCTTCCCATCTGACTACGTGGGGCTCTGAAACCCCCCAGAAACACCCCCTTTCCAATGAGGACATGCAGGAGTGGCCGACAGAGCCTTTGATTGACACTTGGCCACACACAAAGGCAAGAGTCACCACCACTGGCAAGGTGTCAGCAGGTGACGTTCCACAACTGATGAACTCACCACTGAAGGCCGACGTCGTGTTCTCCAAGGCACGGCACGCCGCTAATAAAACCCCTGGAGGAGGAAAAGACATCGAGGCTTAGAAACAGGACAACTGTTTATTTTTCAACATGCTATTTTTAAAACTTTGCTCGACAAACATTTTCCAGAGTAAGTTGGTATTGTTTTTCCTTCTGACGCGATCATTGCAAAACACAAAATATTCCACTCAGCGCTGCAAATTTGGGTGCCTGGAAAATCACAAACAGGTATGAAAGGTCAGTCCAGCACAGTGATGAGATTTTACCGGTTTGGACCGGTTTGTTCAAACCAGTGTCACCCCATCAGGAGAGGTCACTGGGGTGGTGGTGGTAAACCCCCGGGTGACCGGTTTGGTCACCTCTCTGGCCCCCTCTAGAAATGTATTTCCGGGCAGTGAACTGCACATGCGTCAATCCTCCGTTTGATGCATGCACAGTTCTATTTTTTAGTGCGCATGCATCAAATAGAGGTTTGACGCATGCGCCCCAAGAAAAGACTGTGGTGGTTGAGTGGTTAAGAGGCTGAACTTGATGAGTGGAAGGTCGGCAGGTCAGTAGTTTGAGACCCGAGTGCTGCACAACTGAGAGCTCCAGTCTCTGTCTCAGCTCCTGCCAACCTAGCAATTTGAAAGCAAGAAATTGCAAGTAGATAAATGGGGACCTGTTCAATGGAAAAGGTAACAATGGAAAAGTAGCTGGGAGAGATGACAGGTGCTCGCTCTGTCATGCCGGACTCGGGTCTTGAACTGCTGACCTGCCAACCTTCTGGCCCTCAAGTTCACCGTCTTAACCACTAAGCCGCAACAGTCCCTTTAAGGTGTTCCTGCATAGACTTATTTAGACTTATTTTTTTTCTCCATTAAAAGTCAAAGAATCTTCATCGCAAGGGGGGGGACTAGCCCCCAACCCCAACCCCAGCCTGTAAGCCCCAGCCCCAGCCCCAGCCTTCATCAGGCAACAAGATCCACGGTCTTTTGTTTGTGCCTAAAAAAACACCCTCTGACCACCCAAACTGGCCTTTCATTCCCCCAGGCTAGGGTGAAGAGACACTTTGAGGTCAGTAGGTCTTTCCTGTTTGTATCCAGAGTTTCCCCTCAGCCACCTGATCTCCTTGGGAATGCATGACTCCTAAATTGGACAGTCAACAGGTACAATTGTTTACATCTCTAGGATAATTCCAGTGTTTATCAGGCTTCTGCCTCAAATGAGGTTTCGGTCATACCTTTTTCACAGCCTGAGGGAGCACTGCTTCTAGAACCAGAATCAGTGTCGCATCTAATGAGGTGCCTTAACTGGCCACCCAGTGGAAGACATGGCCTTAAATGCTGATGAGGAAGGAAGGGAGATGCAGCCTGTCCTTAGCCATGCACAAAATTGGGAAGGGGCTCTATCCCGCACTCTGCCTCAGGCAGCAATTTGTCTTGAACTAGTCACAAATCCAGAACCAACATATTGGGGGGGGGGGGGTTTATAATGAAGGTGTCTGTGATGATAATTTGCAAGCTATGTCAGTTTGTTGCTATTAGGTAAAGATAATGGTAACAGTCTCCCTTGCTCAAAAGCCAGCCATGTCTGACTCTAGGGTTCAGTGCTCATCTCTGTTTAAAGCCAAAGAGCCAGCGTTGTCTGTGTCTGTAGATATTTCTGTGGAGATGTGGCAGGCATGACTAGACGCCAGAATGCAATTTCTTGCTAACGAACTGCTAGGTTGGCAGGACCTGGGACAGAGACAGGAGCTCACTCCATCATGCAGGACTCATGCTTCGAACTGCTGACCTGCCGCCTTCCAGTCAGCCTCTTAATCATTTGGGCCACTGTACCCGATTGCAGGCTGTGAAAGCCATTCAGATTGATGGAGACCCTACACAGCTCCCCAAGTTTCTTGTCCTTAACACCCCTGCTCAGCTACTAAAGACCTAACACCCCGGGGCTTCATTTAATGAGTCAGTCCATCCTGTACTTGCTCTTCCTCCTTCCCTGCTGACTTCAACTGTTCCCAGTTCAGAGGCACATAAGCAACCAGGAAGGCCCGGGATGGAAGGGACACCCCACGTGGGGCTAAGACTCAAAGGCTACCCGTGGGAGTCTGTTGTGTCTGTCGTGGTCATGGGAGGCTTTGCAAAGGCCAGCAAGAGAGGCCCCCACAGTATCTCCCCCAAGGCAAGGCGGTGGTGGCAGGTGGGATTTCTCATTTCCCGGCCACAGGTCGGCACAGGATTATCCAGATGATCAGAGCGCATGCTGGCATTCCACCACCCATGGCCAAGGGTTTTAGGTCAGGATTTGCTGATACAAGTTAGAGGCTTTACCGGGAAATATTTTAGCCTTGAGTCAGAGAACCAGGTTGGTATCAGAGAGAGGGAGGGAGGATATTGAAGGAAGGAAGGAAAGAAGGAAGGAAATCAAAAGGAAGGAAATCAATGGAAGGAAGGAAGGAAATCAATGGAAGGAAGGAAAGAAGGAAGGAAATCAATGGAAGGAAGGAAGGAAGGGAAGGAAGGAAATCAATGGTGGGAAGGAAGGAAATCAATGGAAGGAAGGAAGGAAATCAATGGAAGGAAGGGAGGAAGGAAGGAAGGGAAGGAAGGAAATCAATGGAAGGAAGGAAGGAAGGGAAGGAAATCAATGGAAGGAAGGAAGGAAATCAATGGAAGGGAGGGAGAGCCATTCCATAGCTTGAACTCGGTTGGTTTTTGTTTGCTATGTCTATCAGCCCCCACTCAAAACATATTCCCCCCAGAGGAACATCTGGGAGGCAGCGGTTGGTCACCAGCCCTGACTCACCCCCATGGGGTCTCCTGGCTATCTTGTATGAGAGCTGAGCTTTCCAGCTGTTTTCATTTCCACTGGAGAACCGAGCCCTGCATGAGGTTCCTCTTCTGGACCCAAAGTTGTATTTTGCCACTAACACCAATGGTTCTACTCTTCTATAATGGTCAATGCGGTGAGATTGTTTATTGCTTTAAAAGGGGGGGGGACACAAGCTGCAAAATAGAACTGGGAGATTGGCAGAGGGAGCAATGGAAAAGGGCAATAAATGATAGATTAACGACAGAAATAAAAGTTAAAAAAGGAATTGTAAAGAAATCAGATTTTAGAAAAATATGAGGAGAATTTCTTGATTACATTTTAGTAAAAGGGAAAGGAGCAAAACCTGGGTGAGAATATACATCGTTGTGGATAGAGGGACAACTACATGTATATGTTTAAAAGGGTTTGAAATAGATAGTAGATTGAGCAAAGTACAATATCGTCTTCCTCGTTCATTTCCCAATCAAACCCTGGACTGCCAAAATGAAGCCACTTTCTTGGCTTTGGTGTTGGCCAAACTTAAACCCTCTTCACTCCTGTTTACTATCTGACATTTCTGACTTCTATGTGGTGGTGCATGGATTACACTGCTGTCCTGCAACCCAAAGGTTGTGGGTTCGATCCTGACCCCAAGGATCAAGGTTGACTGAGCTCTTCCATACTTCCAAGGTCGGAGAAATGAGTCCCCAGCCACGGCGAGTGGGCGGCAATATAAATTTGAACTAATAAATAATAAATAATAAAATGCCAATTAACTTGTGAACCACCCAGAGAAGGCACTAAGCCGGGGTGCCCAAACTATGGCCTGGGGGACGGATCTGGCCCCCAACATCAATTCATCCAGCCTGTGCCACTTTCGTCGCTCCCATAAGTGGAAGTAAAACGCGTCCATATGGGCATGTTTTACGTCCGCTTCTGTGAGCAACAAGGGTGGAGCAAGCTGGATGAATTGGTGTGTGTGTGGGGGGGGGGGCAGATCTGGCCCTCAAGGCCATAGTTTGGGCATGCCTGAACCTGTGGCTGGCCTGCGTCTGAAAAGTTTGAGCACCCCTGCACTAAGCACTTATATGGGGCAAGGTATATAATTGCAATTGCTTTGCTTCCTACCTGTGGACCAGGAGTCCTATAGGATGAAACCTAGTCTGCCCAAATGAAGAGTATTGATGCTGGTACAGTATGACAATTACAAGATTCTTCCTTGTTTTGTCAGGGGAGAGAAAAACACCATGGGTGGAATAGAAGCATGAACCGGAATAATGCCCTGGCCTCAACCACAGCCCGTCCATGACTCTTGAAGCGGGGAAAGTGGTTTCCCGTGCAATTCTTTTTTTAATCAAGCTCCTTGGACATATCTGAACTCTTGGCCCAGTGCCCAGGACAGGTTTCCCTGGGACAGGTGTGTCTAGCAGCTATTCATGCTTTAAAGGCCGAGCACACAATAGGCTGAATGGAACATTAGAATACAGTCTAATCTCCTGATCAATAGATTCCTGTGAATGGGGCCTCTGGGCTACAACCTGTTTGTCATCTTGGTTGACCACACCCCTTCTCCCTTTGAGCCCCTGAATGTGGTATATAAAGAACATGCCTGTAAGTTTCACTCTTTGTCTGATGAAGTGGACTTGACCCACGAAAGCTAACAATAAAAATACAGCAGTTAGTCTTTAAAGTGCTACAGTGTTTTTTAATTTTATTTTGTTTTGTTTATTTTGTTTTGTTTTCTGATATGCCTGAACCACAGACTAACACAGCTACTATTCCAAAAAATTCAAACCTGCCTGTAGGTAGAGGAGGAGCGTGTGAGTTGGCCAAGCCTCTCTCTTTTAAGCAGCACTGCCTGAATACCAAAACCAAAGTTGGTACATGGAGCTACATCTGCAGGAAACTCACAAACAAGAAATGGGGAAGTCAAGCCTCCACGCTAGAAACATCAGCTTTAGCCCCGAGCATCTCTGCAGCAGAACAAGCTACTCCAGTGTGAAGCACATACATCACTGTGAATAAAGCCATCCACATAGTGACAGGATGCCTCAAACCTACACCAGTTAAAGAAAGGTGTCCTCTTGTTGGTCTGGCTCCACCTAAGATCAGTAGAGAAGCAACAGCGGAGGCTGAGAGAACTAAGCAAAGAGAAGGACCCTCGACATCTTCTGAATGGAGATGAGCCTCAAGTCTACCGACTCAGATCCAGGAAGAGCTTTATGGCAGGAACAAACATTCTTGAGGGTACCAAGAGCAAAACCAAATTAGAAGATGGAGGAAGGAGCTCACTGGACAAGGAATGACATTGAAAGAGGAGGATCTGGCTGAGGGACTCAACATCCCCTAGATGTCACTCGCAGGATCCTGAACAGGCCAAGGGTTGGAGTCCCTCAGTGAAAGACCAACAGGCTCAAGTGGGGGCTTCTGGTGGAAAACAACATACTGTGTGGATGTGGAGAGATCTGTGTGGATGATCTCATGTTCTGGTCTGCAGATCACTGCCAGAAATACGCACCGATGAGGATTCAGTTTTGGGCAATGTCAAGAATGAAGAAAGTGGCTTCATTTTGGCAGTCTAGGGTTTGATCTGGACATGAAAGAGGAAGACAAGATTCTCCCACCTTTCCTAATTTTGTCTTTTCTACCTCTTGTAGAGACTCAGTCCAAAGGAAATCAGCGAGAGCCATCAGTCTTGGTGATGCGAATCCCCTTAGTAATTTTAATGGAAGGCCACCCACCACCCTTCACAGGTAGGGGTGAAACCCAACAGGACGTGAAAAGGATGTGTGAACTAGAAGCCAATTTGGCTGCAGCCCCCATCAAGGGAGAGCCAGGTGTGGCAAGACCTGAGAGGACCTCTTTACAAAGGTGGTAACTACAGGCTCACTCAAGCTTCAGCCCTTGCTTTTCTTCCTCAGTGGGTAAATAAACTCCTTTGCTAGGACAGGAAGGATTAGCAAAGTGTTTGGCCTGCAGTGGCAAATTCTCATGTGTAAACAACCACTAGAGCGCATGGGAAGCCCCTAGAAAAGAAACGGGACACCTGGATTATTGGATTAGATGCCGCCCAAGAGAAACCTTCGGCCCCTGGGGTTTGCATTCTGCCCCTCTAGGAATAGATCCTGGGCCAAATCAACAAACCCTTCAGGAAAACTCTTGAATCCAAGATAAAAGTCAACAGCCCAATCCTAAACATGTTTACTCAGAAGCAGTGGTGGGCAGTGACAGGTTTGCACCACAACCACTCCTGGTTTTTTAAAGCAAAGTTGGATGTCCTTTGGGCGGGGGGGGGGGATTGGGTGGCCCCTCCCCCCTCCCTGCTCTGCCCAGACTAACATAGCTAACATTTAAAACATTTTATTCTGTGCAAGCATATCAGAGAGTAAACAAAACAAAAAGACAAAAACTTTGTGGCACCTCAAAGACTCACTGCTGTATTTTAATGTGAGCTTTTGTGGATCGAGTCTGCTGGCTCTTTGGCTATAAACAGAGATGAGCACTGAACCCTAGAGTTGGTAACGACTGGCTTTTTGAGCAAGGGCAACCTTTACCTAATAACAGAAGGTCCCTGCTTGGTATTCGAATTTGATGTCAGGTTTTGTCCCTGCAAGTGGTTTGAGGTCTCCCTTGCTCAAAAAGCCAGCCATATCTGACTCTAGGGCACAGTGCTCATCTTCATTTACAGCCAAAGAGCCAGGGCTGCCTGTGTTTGCAGATGTATACATGGCCATATGGTAGGCATGACTAGATCGTCCATGATGTAGGTGACTCACCTACGTGTTGAGATTCAGCAGGTTCACCCCAGTTCACCAGAACCGGTAGCAGAAATTCTGGCTGGCACCTCCACCCATCCAAGTTTTGAAGTAAAATAGTCCTAACTCAGGTGTAACGCAGGGCTTTCCCCTTGGCCACGCCCACCACACCATACCTATGGAGTAGGTAGTTGCTCTCATCAGGACTTACCCCCTGGGTCTTTAACCAACTGCAACTAGGAAGTAGCCTTTAACAAGCCCTCTAGCAGCAGGTTCAGTGGGAATCAGCCACTGGGGATGTATTGGAGCCCTTTAAAGCAAAATATCTGCAAAAAGATTGGTTGTAGCAAATAAACAGCTCCCCCATCCACAGCAGGGGAGGGAGGGAGAGCTTTGGCCAGGAGGCCCTTTCAAACGTGGATCTCTAGGTGTTTGTAGCTAATATAGCTCAGAAGAACCATGAGGATGGATGCCTCTACATGCTGCGTCTCTCAACCAGGCTGGGACAACATCTGGGTTCTTGGGGAGGGAGAGCTCCATTCACTCACAGGGAGAGGGAGGGAGGGGAGGGGTTGCCTTAGAAATCGCCTTGCCTTACAAATCTGGGGAAACAGCTGTATTTGAGGAACAGGAACCAAGAATGCACAAAGGTGGAAGATGGAGAGAATTCTGAAGTAGGGCAAAGTGCAAGTCTACTTTCCTTTCAGAGGAGGAGGAAGAGGAGGAGGAGGAGGAAAAGAATGATGATGTTTAGGTGGGATGCTGCAAATCAAAGCTATGTGTGCAATCTTTAACACAGGAGTTCTCAACCTTTTTAAGTTGGGGGCCATTGGGCCACGCTCCTTCAGATAGCTTCAGGGGCTGGACGGCCATTTTGCCCTCCCTCCACTACACGGCACTTCCTGGTGTAGTGGGGGACCACATGGAAGGGTGCCGAGGACCACATCTGGCCCACAGGGTGCAGGTCGAGAATCCCTGCTTTAACACATGCACACATTCTCTCTCTGTCTTCTCCTGATGGCACCAGAGGTCCATCGTCCAGGGCAAGAAGGCTCACCCACCCTTGGTAGGAGCCACACACACACCCTGCCCTGTGTTGGAACACACACACAGGTCATCACTGCCTCAGAGAAAATACGCTACACTACACCTCACTCAGGCAAGGTGGTTGGTTGTAGCTGCTTTTTAAATCTGCCTGGATGAGGATTCAACTTGAAAGATCATGGCTAAACTTTCAACCCAGTTTGCTGCCCTTTGTCCAAACTCTCTCAAATTCCCAAAGTCGTCTGTGATCACCAGTGTCCATATTAAAGGAGGATAATACTGAGGAACTCAACTTCTCTGACGACCCTGAGGATGATCGGAGTCCTTAAATGTAAGACCAACAGGCTCAAGCAGGGGCCGCTGGTGGACAATAACAGGCAGTGTGAATGTGGAGACAGAATCCATTGGCTCATCATCTCCAGGTCTGCTGGTTACTACAAGAAATCTGTACCAACAGGACGTAAGTTTGGCCTAGAAAGTGGCTTCATTTGTGCAGTGCAAGGTTTGGTCAGGGCATGGAAGAGGAAGAGGAAGGCAAGGACAACGGCCAGTGTCGGTTTCCTGAGAATTCACCTTCTACCCTTGAACGGGATCCCCTTCCTTCACTGCCATGGCTTATTATGGACAAATCCACCAGCTTAGTGTGACTGACAAACAAAGAACAAGGTCTCACTCCATCCCTCCCACACCATTTCCTCCTGACCATCTCTTCCCAACCTTTCATTTCAGAGTTAAGGCACTGCAATGGTTCAGTGGTTAAGAAGCTCGCCTTGTTAGCTGGAAGGTCAGCAAGTTGCCAGTTGAAGACCCGAGTACAGCATGACGGAATGAGTGCCCAGCTCTGTCCCAGCTCCTGCCAACCTAGCAGTTTGAAAGCAAGAAATTGCAAGCTGATAAATAGGGGCCACTTTGGTGAGGAAAAGATCTTGGCAGAGGCGTAGCTACCGCCGTATCTGCTGTATCAATTATACGGGGGCCCCGGGCCACGGGGGCCCCCAACGTGCGTAAGCAAAACAAATCTTTACCCTTCCTAAGGGCCCCCAAACAAATTTTTATACGGTGCCCCACCAAGGCACGCTACTCTTCTGGATCTTGGGGACATGAGAGGCGCCTGATCATTTGGCTGCCCCCTGAGCGGAGTTCCTCCATCCAAAATCCTTTCAACCCAGAAAGCACCCTGGTGTGCTTCTGACACACCAGGAGGTACTCAAAAATCAACCAGTCTACCCCTGCGGTTTTCTGCTTTCTATATCCCAGGGAGAGAGAGAGAAAGTGTGTGTGTACACAACACTCCGCTAGCCAACCCAAACCGACCAAGACAGAGCACTGTTTGTTCTGGGTGACGGACTGGCTCTAATCTTTTGTCTCTACGAGAGGTTGCAGCCACATGACTGCGTCCCACACCAGGCCAACTTTCACACCTGTCAAAGGAGACCATTGTTTTTAGCAGTGGCGTAACCTGCCCCTAAGCCTTAGTAAAGTTTCTCCAAGTAGCATCCCTGTAATTATAGGGCTATTGAAAGAAAGAAAAGAAAGAAAAAAGACAGATGGGAAGGAAGGAAGGAAAGAAAGAAATTAGGAAAGAAAGAAAGAAGGAAGGAAGAAAGGAAGGAAGGATGGATGGAAGGAAGGATGCCTTAGTCTGTAGACCTTTTCCTGGAGTAACTTTGCAGGCTAATTAAAAGTAGGCAACCCTCCTGTCTTGAACTTTGCCTTAGTTATAAAGTTATAAAAACAATATCTGCTTCCTTGAAAACATTGAGCAGAAGCACCAGGTCAGAATCCATCCCCAGCCTCTGCTGTTCCTTCAGCGCTGCAGATTTTGCAAGAACAGGTTGAGGAAGGATAGAAAAGAAGAGAAGGAAATGCCCGGGAGGCGGGAAGCGAAGGAGCGGGGGATGACGCGATACCCCCAAACATGGGGGGGGGGGGTTGTTGGTGTCTCGGGTGCGAGGGAAGGATGGTGAGGCTCTCTGAAATCGGGCACAAAATCACTTCTCCGTTCCTGCCATTCACCCTTGTGGCGTAGGGGTTAACCTGCTGTACTGCAGCCCAAACGAGGTGAGTTCGATCCCGGCGGGGATTAAAGGTTGATTCAGCCTCTCTTGTCCTTCCAAGTTCGGTAAAAGGAGTCCCCAGCGCGCGTGCGCGCGTGTGTGGGGATGCGAATTAACTTCTGAACCAACCAGAGAATAATGCGCTACTAAGCGCTATTGTGGAGGTAACTCCTTTTGGGATGGGGGTGCGTGGGGGGGGGAGGCTAGGCTAGACACCCCTTCCAGCCCCTCCGAGGGGGTTCCTAAGACCGACCAGGGGGCCGCTCGCCCCCCCAGAAGCCCTGCGCGGAGTCCAGGCTCATCCTAAGCTTTGGTCTTTTGGTGAGGTTGTATTTTATGATTTTTACTGTACTGTTTTGAGTGTAAGCAAACAAATAAGCCGATGCGCCCGCCTAGGAATCCCGGCGACTCCTGAGGGTGTCTTCTCCGAATAAAATACGTTCCATCGGGTCCTGTAGGTCCCGGCGGGGCTCCTCTCGAGTAAAGGTGGCGAGGTGGGTGGTGAGAGAAGCCCAGAGGACCGGCCCCCGGCGCTGCCCCGCCTCGCGCGTCCCGAAGCGCATCAGTTTGGGAGGCGGAGGGGGGGTTCCCGTGTGCCCGACGAGAGGGGCGAAACCCGGAGAGACGCTGGGGACGGGGAGGCGGCGGCGGGGGGGGGGGGTCGCCGCCGGCCGGAGCCTTTCTCCCCACCCACCACCCCGGGACACAAACTTACCGAGCGCAAGGAGAGCGACTTCGACAGAGGCGGCCGCGCTGACCATCTTGCTCCGTCGACGGCGCGTCCGGGGCCGAAGAGGCGGCGGGGTTCAGGCGGGGCCGGTCTCACGTCGACACCCCCGGCCGAGCCTACCATGCCCCGCTGGGGCCAGGCAGAAAGACCCGACGGCGATGCTCCGTCCGTCCCTCTCTAGCTACCCCGACGGTTCCCGGCAAGAGACGCGCTCGGATGCCAAGGCAAGCCTAGAGGAGCCTCAGACGGGCGCTGCGCTTCCTCCGAGGAGACCCAGCTCGCTCGCTTGCCTGCCCGCCTCCGGTCTCCGGGGGGGCCCCGCTCCGCCTTGGCGTCCCGTCCCAGGTGCGCCCAATGGCCGAGTGCGGAGCGGACGGCGCGGCCGCGCCTCCCCTTCCCGGCCCCGCGGGCTGGTTGGCTGGAGGGAGGGAGGGAGGGAGGGAGGCGGCAGGCAGAGGCAGAGGCGCCCAGGCAGCGGTAGGCGGCGCACCTGAGCCCCGACGGAGCGCCCGGTCAGGCAAGCGCAGGAAAGGAGAGGAGAAGAGAAGGGGGACCCGGAGCCAGGAGTCTAGATGGGGGGTGGTTGGTTTCAGGAGGGGCAACAATGTCATACACCCACATATATAACATTGGCATGGGGGGGCAGACTGTTAGGTCAGAAGGGTCCCCCCCCCCCAACCTGGCTCTGGCCTTGAGCAGAAGTCAAGGTTCCCTAAGCAGCTGCGCTGAGGAGGAGGAGGAGGGAGCCCTTCTTCCCACTAGGGTGGGGTGGGGGTTTAACTTTCACACAGAGCTCCTTTTCTCCCTCCCAGGGCAGGAAGGTTGCCCGTCTGTCTTATCTCTGCATCCCTCTATGCATCCTTCCTTCCATCTTATCTACGGTATCTATCTATCTATCTATCTATCTATCCATCCATCCATCCATCCATCCATCCATCCATCCATCCATCCATCCATCCATCTATGCATCCTTCCCTCCTTCCTATCGATCTATCTGGCTGGCTGTCATCCATCCATCTATTAATCCACCCCTATTCCTTCCTTCCACCCACCCACCTACAGTACAGTACTCTATATGCATTATATCTATGCATCCATCACATCTATGTGTCCATCTGTCCAGTGATGGGCAGCAACAGGTTCATACCAATTCGTCAGAACCAGTAGTAACTTTTCCTGGTGTCCCGG
Organism: Furcifer pardalis; assembly: GCA_030440675.1. Classification (NCBI taxonomy): domain Eukaryota; kingdom Metazoa; phylum Chordata; class Lepidosauria; order Squamata; family Chamaeleonidae; genus Furcifer; species Furcifer pardalis. Next base: position 15,611,701 of record CP126898.1, on the reverse strand, counting down.
AGAACTGGTAGTGTCTATTTATTTATTTATTTATTTACATTTTTATACCGCCCTTCTCACCAGGGCGACCCAGGGTGGTTTACAACATAATAAAAGCATAATAAAACCCAACCCAAACCCATTGTTAAAAGCAACAAAATTACAATTATAAAATTGAAAAAGTTTTTAAAATTTATAAAAATTAACAGGTCCCAATAATAATTAAAAAGTTAAAAACTTTAAAAGATTAAAAGACCAGGGGGGAGAGGGAGCTCAAACAAGCCAGCGAGCTGGGGTCATGGTACCGCCAGGACCCCATACCTGTCCCACCAGCCATGTTTTTAAGTTCTTCCTAAAAAACAGCAAGTCCATCTGAAGACCTAGCTCAGTTGGTAGGAGGTTCCATAGGGCCGGAGCGGACACAGAGAAGGTCCTCCTTCTAGTGCCAGAGAGATGTGCCTCTCTGGCCGATGGAACAACTAGAGAGCCTCTCCGGTCCGCTCTTTTGGGAGGAACCACCTCTGGGGCTTACCCTTTCACCAGTTCCCCCACTGCACATGTGCAGCCTCCTTGCTGTCCTCCCAAGCATCATCATCATCATCATCATCATCGAAAAGCAATTTCTAATTCCAGCTGCCCTTGGCCTAGTAGTGTTCAGAATGAAGCCTTTTCTAGAGCAAATCAATTCTGCGCTGATTTGCACATACAGGGTTAACTGTATAATTGCTTTCTGTGCCTGGAACAGCCCTCTATGTGGAAGGTAATCATTAATGCTTACTAATTTGCAGGGTCACCATTAAGTGGGAAATGACTGGCAGGCATGGAGAAACCAGACATGAAATCAGTAGAAACAAAGTTACTCTACTGGTGGAACAAGGAACATTTCCAAGATTTTTCCAATTGTAACTTTTAAAGTTTATTCAAGTACTGTACAAGGGTATTTTGAGTTTCATACTTGTCTTTTACCAAGTCTATGTTTTTTTTTAAAGCAACAAAAGGTGGTAAAAAGGGGGAAACAACTGGAGCAGATAATATAGTAAAGTCACTTGCCTAACACTGTAGTAACAAGAGGTTGCTCTTGAAACGTAATGGACAGGGAGGTGGAGCTGCTTTGTAAATGTGAGTTTCCAAGATTTGCATTTACATAGGGTTGCCATATGTCCTGGTTTTCCAGGATTTTCCTGGATTCAAGCTGTCCCAGACAGTTTAAGAAAAAAACATGTAAAAGTCCTGGATTTTTCAATTTGAACAAAGGAAGCAAGATCACCCCTCACCAAGGGATTTTTGCAAAGAGTTAATTCACTGCCTCCCTGTCTTTCTTTCAATTATCCTGCTTGAAAGTGGCAAAGGCAAAATAGCACCCTGAGAAGCCCACTGGGGAGGAGACACTCGCAAGTGAGATAATTGAAAGAAAGGCTCAGAGGCAGTGAAATTACTCTTTGCAAAAATCCCTTGGCTCACCTTGAAGTTTGGGGGACAAGGAGTCGTCCTCAACCCCTTTCCTCAAAAGCTAGGAGGGAGCAAGAAATACCCATATCTAAGAAGCCAAATCTACACCATACACTGGGACGGAGGATTCCTTCTTCACATGACCCCAAAGGGTTAATTGCATAGGGTCGGTATTCCCTGTCTGCCCTGGACAGGGATTCTGCTGAGACTTAGAGCCCTGACAGCCCTGTCTGACGCATGCACAGTTTGAGGAATGCAATGACATCATGTGGCTGTCCCGGTTTGGCGGGAGAGAATTATGGCAACCCTGAACAAACACATCTTGATCATATTATTATTTTTTTAGCTACAAATTCCAGAATCCCACAGCTGGCAAAAGGAGTTGTAGTCTAAAAATGGTTTTCAAAGTTGCCACATCACTATACCTGTTGAGAAAATATACTCTCTGGTTGGTTTGGCTCCACCTGAGATAAAGAGAGAAACAGTAGTGGACACTGAGAAAACTAAGTAAGAGAAGGACCCTTGACACCTTCTGAATGGAGATGAGCCTCAGGTCTGCCAGCTCAGATCCAGGAAGAGCTTGATGGCAAGAACACACATTCTTGAGGGTACACAAGAGCAACACTGAATTAGAAGATGGAGGACGTTGTTAAAGGAGGAGGATATAGTTGAGGATCTCAACCTCCCCCAAGGTCACCTGGAGGACCCTGAAGAGGCTGAGGGTTGGAGTCCTTAAATGCGAGACCAACAGGCTCAAGTAGGGGCTGCTGGCAGATAAGAACACATGCTGTGGATGTGGAGCGATGCAGAATCCATGGGCTCATTTACTGGTCTGCCAGTTACTGCCAGAAACATGCACCGATGAGGACTTAAGTTTGGCCAATGACAAAGCCATGAAGATGGCTTCTATTGGCAGCCCAGGGTTTGATCTGGACATGAAAAAAGAAGGGAGAGGGAAGAGAAGCAACCAGAAAATTTAGGCTAGAGAGACATTGTGTTTCCTTCCTGCTCTGGGCCATATTATGATTCCATGGCTCTGTGAACTATCATCTCCAGCATCAGTAAGCATTTATCAAGCTCCTTGTGAAGAGAGCATCATCCTAACAGAGTGATGGTTGTGTCCTTGGAAGACAGATTGGAGGGCCCCAGAATCCATTGGTTGCATTAAAGCAGTGGTTCCCAACGTGGGGCCCAGGCCCCACCAGAGGAGACTTCAATTCTCAGAAGCTTAAGTCAGTAAATTGGCTGGCCAGTGTTTTGGGGATCTGACTGAGGCTTCTGGGAATTTAAATCCAAGAACCAAAGGTTGGCACACACTGCATTAAAGAGACAAGAGGACAGATGTGTTTTGCAAAGAGTGCAAAAACCAAGTCCATCCGTCCTTGTGCTGATTTCCTTCTCACCCACATGCTGACAACAACATTGTTTATTGATGTAAACAAAATGTGCTTCCCTTCTTGGATTCTTCCCCTCCCCTCCCTGAGTCATTTATGAGGATTTTTGCTACACTTGATAGTCAGAATGATTCAGAAGGACTGGTCAGAGAGGCTTAGTGCCAGGAAAAGGGGAAAGGTGTCCTTAGCCGTGGGGTGGGATGATGAGAGGAAATAAACAAATAAGCCCAGGCTGGCTAATCAAGTCTTAGCAAAGCTAACCAACTTTGGAGGGGACGAGGCTCCCCTGGGTGTGCTTTTGCAAACCAACCTCCACTGAAGGTGGGGAAGTGCATGGGAGTTGAAGAAGAAAATCTGCTTTCTTTTTCAGCCTACTTTGAAGAGGCAACCTTTCCATCCCAGGGGTCTGGTTTTCCCCCATCAGCTGCAACAAGCATGTCCAATGGTGAGGGGCGAGGGCGGTCCAAAATGCATTTGGAGGGTGCACAGTAGAAAGAGAATCTCTAGTTCAACAGCACCAGGAATACCTTTGTTGGTTTGGCGCTGTTGGTTTACGGTATTTCTGAAGATAAGGAGAGAAGTAGCCGTGGGCACTGAGAGAACTAAACAAGAGAATGACTCCTCTGAATGGAGATGAGCCTCAAGTTCACCAGCACAGATCCAGGAAGAACTTTATGGCAAGAACAAACATTATTGAGGGTGCGCAGGAGCAAACCCAAATTAGAAGGTGGAGGAAGGAGCTCCCTGGACAAGGAATGTCATTCAAGGAGGAGATGGCTGAGGAACTCCACCTCCCCCAAGGTCACTTGGAGGACCCTGAATAGGTTGAGGGTTGGAGTCCCTCAATGCAAGACCAACAGGCTCAAGTGGGGGCTGCTGGTGTGAATGTGGAGAGATACAGAATCCATTGGCTCATTTACTGGTGACTGCCAGAAACATGCACCAATGAGGACTTAAGTTTGGCCAACAACAAAGCCAAGAGAGTGGCTTCATTTTGGCAGTCCAAAGTTTGATCTGGACACAGAGGAAGACGGAGGAGGAGGAGGAGGAATGCCTTCAGATTTCTGCAAACCCAAAAGTGGAAAGGGAATTCTGCTGAGACAGACAAGAACTTCCTTCCAAGCAGATCTGGTAGAGAAGAAGTATATATATATTTTTTTGAATAGTAGCCGTGTTAGTCTGTGGTTCAGGCAGATCAGAAAACAAAATAAAATAAGCATAACGAAATGAAAAACACTGTAGCACTTTAAAGACTAACTGCTATATTTTTATTGTTAGCTTTCATGGATCAAGTCATTGATTAATTAATTCATGTTGGTGGCACATGGAGATGCAAATCATTTTTAAGGCAATGTCAGCTAGCCACAAAGCCTCTTCTCCAAGAAGCATGCAACTTTTAACCCTCCCTGGATTGGGCCCACCCATTCCCCATGCAAAACACAGGGCACTTTAATCTTCAAGAGGTATAAAACCCAACAGCAGTCATAAAAGAGCCCACTATGTATTTACCAGCCAGTCAACTAACAAGGAGGTCTCTGTGTTTTTATTTAACATGAAGGGGGGGTCGGCCATGGGCTGACTTTGGATGAGGAATGTGGAGGATGGGGAGGCAGCAGAAATGCAGTCTGACTCCCTGACATGCCTGGCTACATCACTTGCAAAAGGGAAAGGGGAAGGCGGAGGGGGGGAACGCACTGCTTCATGGTCAGGCTGTCCGTGTCTTTGTTGACTTTGGAGTGGTGAGAAAAGCCAGCGACGTTCCTGGTCATCCGTGTTGTGCAATGACCCAGGAAGATGTGGGTGCAAATTCCTCTTCAGCCAGGAAGGGCATCGGATGGCTGGAAGCGATGCGGCAAAGGGCCAAAGTCTCTCTCTTTCTCCTCCGAATCTGAAATGTAGTTTACTCCTCCGGGCAAAGGGTTCCCCATTCTTAGGCACCGAGAAGGAGAGGGGTGAGAAAGCCTCCCCCCCCCTTTGTTGTTGTTCAGTAGCACAGTCAATTCCGACTCTTTGCGACCCCATGGACCACTGTCTGCCAGCCACCTCTGTCCTCCACCATCTACCTCAGCCTTCCCAGCTCGGTGCCCATTGCATCCACAATACCATCTAGCCATCACATTTTTGGCTGCCCCCTTCTTCTTTTGCCCTCAACCCTTCCAAGCATCAAGGCTTTCTCAAGTGAGTCTTCTCTTCTCATTTGATGTCCAAAGTACCTTAGCTTCATCTTTACTATTTCCCCTTCTAAGGAGCAGTCAGGGTTGATTTCTTCTAAGATTGACCTATTTGTTCTCCCCGCTGTCTAGGGGATTCTCAAAACTCTCCTCCAACACCACATCTCAAAGGCATCTATTCTTCTACGCTCAGCTTTCCTAATGGTCTCCCCCCCTCCCCCATTAATTAATTTAAAAAGCTCAACCCCAAGAACATGAGGGAAGCCTCATCTCTATCAGACCTTCCTTGCTGGCACTTTCCGGAGCATCAGGCTCAAAAGGGGGAGGGGCTACTGGCAGACAACCACACGCAATGTGGCGATGGTGATAGTTTCAGAGGGACATGATGTGTTTTCCGCTCTTTCGAGAGGAGATGCACTTGCTTGCCTCTCTCCACCTTCTTCCCTGTGGTGGTCATGGGGTGGTGGTGGCCTCTCTGTATTGGGGTCTTGCTTGCATCCCTTGCTGAAATAGTGTCCCTTGTCCCCTATAAGAGGTTTCCTTTCCTTTAGGTCAAAGGGGTCACCTAGGTTTGCCAACAGGGCTGTCACTCCTTCCAGGGCAGTGGCTGAGTTCCAGCTCTGCCTGCCTACCAGGGGGAACATCCGTGGGAATGTCTGTAGAAAGCAAACAAAGACCTTCCCTCTCTGCTCTTCAAGGGTTAAAAGAAACCTGCCTAGTAATTTCCTGCAGAAATTAATCATTCCTGTCAGCTTGGGAAGCCATGGGGGCCCCTGGGGGGAAATCCTCAGTCTCTTCCCCCACCCCCATTGCCCGTCCACAGCCGGAGGACCAGGTGTGAGTCAGTCCCACAAGAACGACAGGTATCTGCCCTCCTCCTAACCATACCTGTGTGGGAGGGAAGCTGGGAGAGCCTTTGGCATCTGTGCCACCAACCATTCTTTGCAAAGACTCCCAAGTGCTGTAAACATCGGCCTGGCAAGAGATTCTCTTCCAAGCCAGAGGCCTCCTCAGTTTGATCTTCTCTCCCTCTCCGTTGATCTGATCCTTCCTTAGCGGTTGGGTTTGAGTTGTACAAGACATAAGAGCAGATGCAGAAGCAACCTTTACAATTCCTAAAGTAATGAACGTAAGACAAAGGGGGACGTTCGTTCCCATCCCTTCCTCCACTCCAGGGCAATCTGCCTTCCCTGCTTCAGGTGAGAATTTATGGTCCCTGAGTGCACTCAAAAGGTACAGCTGGACAGAAAGCACAGAGCACTGTGTGGTTCACTGTGACCCATTGGCTCAGATCCACCCATAAGCCACTTCTTCTTTTTGTGCCACACCCGATTCTCAAAATTGGCTCTCCTTGTGGCAATCAGCCATGAAGAGTGTCCTCGGTGCAATATAATGCAGAGGTCTTCCATCTGCCTTCCGCATTGTAGTGTGACACTCAGAGTACCACCGATCCAGCTCCTTTTGAGTCCCTTTCTGGTCCTGAGCCCTTTTGGCACGCAAAGTCCTCATTGGCCCCAGGAGGCCAGGATGGATGAAGCTGCTGCCCTCCATCAAGAGGGAGTCGGGTGGGATTTAGTCCACGTGGGGACCCTCACCACCCTTCCCCCCCCCCCGTGGACTACACCACCCACAGCCATTTGTCCTCGAGGTTGTCAGATTAGTTAACCACCCTCTGACAACCGGTGTTGAGTCACTTGGCAGTAGGGTCTCCTCTATGACCAGGGCAGGGTCACCTGACCAGACTGGGAACAAGCCCAAATGTTTGGCTTCTGATGCAGCACCTGGGAGGGCAGGGCAGGGCAGGGCAGGCACCACAGCAGGCCAGGACCTTTCCAAGAATAAGACCAGCCCTTCAGGGGCTACGCACAGGCAGGAACAGCAAGCCTGGCCTGTCGGGAAAACCATCCGTGCCCCCTCAGTTGCCAAGCATAAACACACCCTAAAAGCTGTTGGAGGTCTTCTGGGGCTGACTGACTCCATGGAGCCACAACCCACGGACAGGGGATCCCTTTGCAGAGACCGACACACTTTCTTTAGGGACAGCCGTTGTCCTGCATCCAGACTGTCAATTCTAGTTCCACTCCTCCTAGGAGGATCAATAAATCCCCCGCCCTCAAACAGTGAAAATCTTGCTCAATTAACTACACATTAAAGCAGGGATTCTTAACCTGCTGGGCAGATGCGGCCCGTGACACCATTTCATGTGTCCTCCCCCACTGCCTCCACAATGTTCTAAGGGCAAAATGACCATCCAGCCCCTGAAGCTGTCTGAGGGAGCGTGACCAGGGGCCCAGCTTAAAAAGGTTGAGAACTCCTGTGTTAGAGGAAGTGTGTATTTCCTGGGGTTACAACATTTTCTCACCAGGAACGCAACTGTTTCGAAGCTTGTGCCGGACACTCTGATTACAAAGGAAGGCCTTGTGCAAAATGTGGAGTAAAGGCAAGCGTAGACTAAGGCAACAAGCCGTCTTTGGTCCCTTTGAAGAGCTCTGCTTTTATGATAACTCTGTTCGCTTGGGCTCAGTTGCTTTTGTGGCTTTTTTGTTCATCTATTGCAAAATGTCTTCCGAGCTGTCTGGGAAGGAAACTTGCACCTGAGATTCTAGTTGTTGTTGTTGTTCTGCCCTATCCAAATCCAAACATTGGCAATCCTCAGGGCATGCAAAGTCCTCCTCCTCATCCCCCCCCCCAGGCCAGGATGGATGAAGCTGCTGCCCTTAAGATGGGTCTAAGTGGGACCATTTAACCCACTTGGGGACGCACATCACCCTCCCGTCCCTGTGGACTTTGCCATGCAAGGCTGTTAATTCTCAGGGTGGTCAGATTAGTTGACTGCTGCCTGACACTCGACACTGAGCCACTGGCAGTAGGGTCTACTCTACGACCATAGCAGGGCCACCTGGCCAAAGTGGAGATTATTCAGAAGTAAAATTGTGGGATTATCAGGAACAGAATTAATAGGTTTAAGGATCACATTTGGTAGGGTTTCCCCAGCAGGTTAGTATTACTTGGGAATGGAATGACCTTTCGGCTATTGAGCATCCTTCTCTACCTGCTAAATAAACCCCCTCCACCCTACCTGTCGCCTAATTGCCAGAAGGTTTGAGGGCTCTGGTGCCCCTTTTCCTGCCAGAGGTTCCTGCCAAACCACACATATTTAGCTCTTTCAGTGGCTCCTCATCAAAAGGCCTCTTAATTTCCTTAAGAAGCCCTGTGAATGGGACTCTTAATGCCCCTGGTGTCTTTAGGACAATTTAACTTCATCCGCGCCATTCACATTTCATACATTTTGGCAAGGCTGGTCCTCCGCTCGCCGGGCATTTGCTCTTTACTGCACAAAGGTGTCTTTACCCGAGAGTTGTTAATGGGCTTCTGTCTGGGGACTGGGGTGGTTGCCATATTGCAGACTCCATCCAGGTATGCAGAATATCCTGTACAGAAATGTCCACGGCATCGATCCCAAATCCCCTTTGCTCCTCAAGGCTTCAGCAAAGGAGACACAACCGTCTCCTGAAAATTGCCAGCAAAAATGAATGCAAATAGTCACACTTTCCCCAACACTGTTCACTGTCGCATCAGCTTCAGTGCATTTTTTTTGACCACTCATGATTGCTTCATTCATCTTCTTGCACAAGGTCCATCCTAGACCAGTGATGGTGAACCTCGGCACTCCAGCTGTTCTCAGACTTCAATTCCCAGAAGCCCAAGTCTCTGTGAATCCACACGAATGGGTTTACCGCTGTCCTGTGGAGTGCTAAGGTTTACCATCACTGTCCTAGACCCATTGTTGGCTTATTTCTGGAGGTCTATCTTTTAATATTCATATTTTCATGAACAGAGTCAAGCGTTGGCTGACTCTGCCTACCTAATAGTGGGGAAGTTTGGCATTGCTCTCCCATCACAGGATCCCATTGTTCCCCACTGGTACATAACTAATTTATGTGTAAAGGGGAATGATGCCCCTAGTGAAGGTGTGCCTTCCAATAGAGCTAATTGTGAATTTCATTACAAATACATTCTCCCTGGGCCTTTCTTAGGATGTGTATTTCTGCTTCAGAAGATGGGCTGCCTGTGAGGGATTTCGGATGAGGATTTTAGTGTTAGATTTATGGCCTATGCAGTTGGGTTTTCTCCATTGCTTTGGGTACTCAGGGAATAAAGGTGATGGGGCCCCCCTGGGCCCCCACAGGATTTCAGGTAATAGACCCATGAAGGCGAACCCTGGCACTCCAGATGTTCTTGGACTTCAATTCCCAGAAGCCCAAGCCCCCGTGAATCCACATGAATGGGTTTACTGTGATTCATCCGGCCCACATTGCCCTGGAAGCGGAAGTAAAATGCACCCATACGGGCCGGATGAATTGCAGTAAACCTATTTGTGTGGATTCACAGGGGTTTGGGCTTCTGGGACTTGAAGTCCAAGAACATCTGGAGTGCCAAGGTTGGCCATATAGACTATCAGGGACCGCAAGGCCAGGGGAAGGGGCTGCCTCTCCTCTCCCAACCAACCAGGGAGCCTCTCCGCAACCTCTCTTTTGGCAAACAGCTTCCCCGTGACATCATGGCCGGAGGCAACAGAGGGCAACATGCACAAGAGAATGAGCAAAACTTTGGCCCAGGAGTGGAAAGCGGTGAACAAAGACCGTGACTAAGCAGCACAACATGGAAGGGATCCTTTTTGGCCTTCAGGTCCCAGAAACTATCCGGTGGCATTTTTGCTGTCCAAAGAATGGTAACCAACAAGAAAACAACAACAACCCAGAACATTTCTGCTTACTTTCTCCAATCCAGCAGTTCAGTCAAAAACCTTTACTGCAGGCTAGAGGGGTTGATTTGCATCTTACTGGATGGATGAGGAATAGAAGAGATGGTTGCTGTTGTATCCGCCCCTGTTCCGGAGGGTTCCCTGCTTCCTCCTCCTTCCTAATGAGAAATCCTTGAACTTCTGGAATGAATGAAACTCCCCCAAGGGTGACACAGCTGCCCACCGTCCGCCCTCCTGCCTCTCCATTACTCACCATCTGCGCTTACTCAGGGAGATGCCCCCAGCTGATAGCAGCTGCCTTCCCAGCTAATCTACAGAGGCCAATTAGCAATTATGTGGACATGCTGTGATAAGATACCCAAGGCAGAGTGAAAGGAGATGGAGGCTCCTGGGAGAAGGCGGCTGGCCAGCCTTTCTGGCTCATTAGCAGCAAAAGAGGAGAACGCAGGCCAGGAGGTTTGGGAAGGTAGATCTCTAGGAGGAGGAGATTCTGGCCCACCCACCCTCCATCCAAGGTTGGCCCACCTTCCCTTCCCTTCCCTGTTAGGGGATGTTTCCACTCATCCCATGTTAATGTAGCTCTTATCTGCCCTGAGCCCATTTGCAGAAAAGCCAAGCACAAATTAGTAGGAGGGGGAGGGAATGGCAATTGATGAGCATCTCCTCTGCTCCCCTTCTGCTCCTGCTTTGGGGAGGGTTCAGGGAACAGGATAGTCCTAGAAGCCAAAGGCAGGAGCTGAATTTGAAGACCCATAAGGGTGAGGGACTAAGGGGTTAAGACACTGAACCATAAGGGTGGCAGGCCAGCAGCTTGAGACCAGAGCGCTATGCGATGGAGTGAGCTCCCGCCGTCTGTCCCAGCTCCTGCCAACCTAGTTCAAAAGCAAGGAATTGCAAGTTGATAAATAGGTGCCACCTCGGCAGGGACAGTAACAGTGTTCATGCACTCCGGTGTCCAGCGATACCTGTGACATGACCACAGTAACGTCTGCAGACAGTTTGGCTTTTGGGCTGTAAACGGAGACGAGCACTGAACCCTAGAGTCGGATACGACTGGCTTTTGAGGAAGGGAGACACCTTGACCTCCTTAGGTTGGGGGAAAGAGTTTTTCTTTTCTTTTTTTAAGGCCCCACGGAAGGCATGCGTCTGCCGCCTGGCCTCGTCAAGCTCTATGGGGTATTTTATTCCATGGTCTCTCTATCGGTTGACATTTGACACATCTGGACGACTGGCAGCCAACGGTCAGAGCGTTTAATTTCTCAGTACACACACCGGGATTGAGCTTGTTGAGGCTTTTGTTGAGGCCAGGATGAATATCTTCCTTCCTTTCTGGTTGCACGTGGCAATCATTTGAAAAGTCCGTTCCTTCCAAACTCCTGTACTTGTTTTGTGCCTCCAGGTGCCTGGCTGTGTACGGTGACCCTCATACCACTCTTGAGGCATCAAGGTGTGGTTTGTCATCTCCACCTCCATCGAGGTGAACTCAGGCCTTCCGAGTCCCTGGCCTGACGCTTCTCTGTATGTCGAACTGCATGAACTTCGTTGATGTGCAGCCTCTATTGCAGATGTTGTTGTTGTGAGTCGTAGTGACCTGAATTGGGCTCCCACGGCATGTGAGAAATTTAAGGAGTGGTTTCTCTTAAACCAGTTCTTGTGACTGAGGGAGGAATTGAACCCTCGTCCCATGCGGTCTCTGTTACACTCAGCATTGCTGCCTCCTCATTGACTGGGGCTTTAATTGGTCTTCTCTATTATCACAATGCAGAATTCACGTGGAACACACAAAATAGAGATCTGACTTCTACTTTCACTCTTAGAACGTATCAGCAGTCATTCTTTTAATTGGGAGTTTTTACTCATTCATTTTGACGGTCTTTGATTCACAAGCCATAAGCCTCACGCAACTTGATGGCACATTAACAGCGACGGCAGCAAATACTTCTTCTTTTGTACCAGGACAGATTCTCTTATTTCCAAACCATCCCCACCTCTGCAAAATAGGTAAAGGTCATGGTTGCCTTTGCTCAAAAACCAGTCGTATCCAACTCTAGGGTTCAGTGCTCATCTCCTTTTATAGCCAAAGAGCCTGTGTCAGCAAACGTTTTCATGGTTCTATGGCAGGCATGACTAGAAGTGGTCCCTATTTATCTAATTGCAATTTCTTGCTTTCGAACTGCTAGGGTGGCAGGAGCTGAGACAGAGACAGGCGCTCACTCCATCGCCCAGCACTCGGGTCTTGAACTGCTGACCTGCCGATCTTCCAGCTATCAAGTTCAGTGTCTTAACCACTAAGCCACTGCAATCCCTGCAAAATAGCCCATGGTGCTTGAAAATAAAATCCCATCCCAAAACCTTCGGAGCTTGAACTGATCAGTTTCCCCCCAGCTTGGGATCTCTCCAGATCATAAATCTGTGCCTCTCCTGGATGATGAATGACAACGACTTGAAGCCATTTCCCTCTCTTGGAAAGTTCTGTTCCAGCTGCCTGCCTGGGAATGAATGGGACGCTCTTTTCCCAAGGTGAAATCCCAGGCTGGCCTAGAGAGGGTTGAATTAGTGAGAGAAGGGCGTCCTCTCCTGACTCCTTCTGGAACTGCCTAGGAATAAATAAATATGTGAAACCCTTACCGTCGACTAGCAAAGGAAGGGTTTCTTCTGGAGCACAAGGCAAACCAGACGGGTCCAAAGGGTCGCACAGCATTGCTGTAAAATGGAAGTCTTGCTCTTTTGACAGCCCAATTCGAACTGTTTTCACCCATCAAAGCAGGTGTAAATTTTAGTCGACCTCATCCGCGTTCTTCCTTTAAGGCAGCAGCCGCAGTTCCAATATTCTGCAAAAGGTCATCCACTCACATCTCAGGCTGACCATTTCAAAACTGTGACTGACACAATAACTGCACCCAAAGGGTGTTCAAGGAGTTCTGGAAATATAGAATCCCCCCACGACCACCCCAGGAACATCCCAGAACTCTCCCTGCCAGTCGGACAGGGAGAATGAGGGGCACCTGTGTGGACTGGCCGAAGACTGCTGTCTCTCTTGACTGTACTGTATTTTTTACACTGTATTTTACTCTATTGTTTTATTGTTTCTTCTTTTTATGTAAAATTTATTGATTGCATTATCTGTGCTGCATCTGTTGCTATACTTTTATATTATGCTGTATTTATATTTGAGATTGTGATACAGTACTGCATATGTTGCTTAAGTTATGTGAGCTGCTCTGAGTCGCCTCAGTGAGGTGAGTAGGGCAGCATATAAGTCTAATTTAATAATAATAAAATAATTATAACTGTTTGGAAAATATGCAGTGAGAAACGACTAACAGGCCAGTACAGTCAACATAACATGACATGCGCTGGGGTTCCTTCAGAAGAAGAAATGCCTATTTTGTTCTAACAGTCAGTTCAGAAAAACTTTTCGAAACTAGAAACAGAATCCCCAAAATCTGTCCTATCTGTGTGATAAGGTTCCATTACATTGTTTAGTGAACGGGGTCCTCTTTAGCCAGTGATGCGCACACACACACACCCTCCCTACAGACTTGAGGCGGGATCTCTACTACAGCCCTGTCGATTCAGCACCACGGAGAGTTCTCACTGGGAGAAGGGCTGGGCTGGGCTTTGGTGGGATTTCTCCAGGGCCCTCTATCTCAGCCCTCCTGGGGGGGTTTCCATGGTGCCGTGTGGGTGTTCATTGAGCACACCCAATTGAGTAGAACCCAAACCCTACAATTACTGTTGCCCTAACCTCGGGCACAGTGGAACTGCCATGGAATTACAAAGTGACTTCGCTGAGGTGCATTTAGCAGTGGGTGGTTGTGAGCCCCAATTTAGTTGTTAAGTGAGTTTTTAGTTGTTCTACAAGGTGACCATTTGGAGAAACTTCTGCTCTTTAAGTGAGTTAGTCTCTAAGCGAGGCGCTCTTTACACCAGGGTTTACTGTACATGAAGGTGAATCAGTTCCTTAACTGAGTCCATGCAGTTGGGTAAGCTTCCAACCCAAGTTCCACCAGATCACCAAACGTAATGACGATCAAGACCTCGCAGTGATCCTGCGATCACAGTGATCCAATGTGAGTTTGACATTGTTGTTCCTCAATCGCACAGTTGAATCCAACCCTTTCCGACCCCATTGGAACACAGCAAGTCAGGCTCCTCTGTCGTCTGCCATCCTCTGTAGTCTGCTCAGATCTACACCAACCGCGTCAACTGCTATCTCTGCCGCCCTCGCCCCCTTTCTCCTTTTGCTTTCGCTCTTTCCCAGCATCCAGTGAGTTCTCTCTTTTCATTTGGTGGCCAAAGTCCTTGAGCTTCAGCTTTTGTCCTTCTAAGGAGCAGTGAGGATCGATTCCCTTCCGGATGGACGGATTGGACCTCCTTTCAGTCCAGGGGACTCTCAAGAGCCTCCTCCAGCACCACAGTCCGAAGGCAGAACAAGGATAGCGACAGCAGTTCTAACATACGAATGCTTTTCAGCTCCATTCTGCCACAGGTGGCAGTAATGGAAGGACAGTGGGGAAAGGTTAGGGTCTTAATGGCCAATAGATTCCCCAAATATGAACATCTAGGTCAGTGATGGTGAACCTTGGCATGCCAGGTGCGTTCTTGGACTTCAATTTCCAGAAGCCCATGAATCCACATGAATGGGTTTACTGTGCATATGTGCGCTATCACGCATCTAGCCTGGAAGCCAAAGTGGGACTCTGCAAGTGGCCTTCAGCGATGAGTGGCCTCCCTCTACCCAATTAAAACTAGTTGCCCTTCAAACCCATATTGTCTTCTATGTTTTGAAGTCCTAAGGGCATAAAAATGGGAGATTTCTTGCACAGCATGTGGCTCTAATTCCTTTAACAGGCTGTAAACTCAGGGACTCCTAATGTTTTTATGGTTCATCCCAAAGCCCTAAGACACATTTTAAAGCAAGACATTGCCACAAGAGTTACACAGGGCTATAGGAGTTTTAAAGAAGAGAGAATTTATTCACAGGTCTGCCACTGATCCTGTTGGGTGAATATGCTCTTTTATTTCCACAGCATACAAACTGTATATAATTAAATACAGTAGTAAAAAAAAATTGGCTACCAACAAAAAGGTAAAGGTAAAATGTGAAGGTAGAAGTTCAACAGCACCACCTGCCAAGATATGTACACATTAATTCAATTTTTACATCTCACTTTTAAAGGACAGTCCAAGATATGAAACCTTTAAGTTCAGTTCCAGTTTTAGGAACCTACAACCTAGCTTGAGTTATGGTGGGTTTTTTTTTTAAGTATTTGGATACAAATCTAACTCAAAAGGCACTCAAAGGTTGCAATTTTTTTTAGCAGAACAATCAGGATGCATATTTCCAATATATGTACAGAACTAAAAAAATGTTTTTAAAACCTTTTATATTTGGCTCTGACGGGACACAAACCAAACCCTTGCGGTCAAGTTGATATACAATGCTGAGCATACGGAAAGAACAGAAGGCAATGCCACGGGCGATGTTCATAACCAAAATCTCTCTGAAAGTCATCCTTGGGCATTTTGCTCCAATACACACACATTGTCCAAAGCAAAGTCACAGGGCGTCAGGTCCAAGGAAGTCTCCCGTACTTCTAAAAGTTACACCAGATTCAGCATTTCATACAGGCAGCTCTTCACATGATAGAGCTGAAGTGACCATGGATGCTCTAGGGCCATGATGGCCAACCTAGGCACTCCAGGTGTTCTTGGACCTCAAGTCCCAGAAGCCTAAGTTAGGACTCTTGCTGATCAGGGCTTCTGGGAATCAAAGTCCAAGAGCATCTGGAGAGCAAAGTTTTGGACAAAGTCTGAGACCTAGATCAAGGTCCTCAAACTTGGCTCTCCAGATGTTCTTGGACTTCAATACCCAGAAGCCCTGACACGCAGGTGTGTTGACTTGGGCTTCTGGGAACCAAAGTCCAAGAACATCTGGAGTGCCAAGGTTGGCTACCACTGATCTGGGGGACAGGATATGGCTGTTGTGACACAAGAGCCCTGTTTACACCTGGATTTGGCAACCAAACGAAAGGAGGCGACCCATTGCTCTTCAGAGCTGCAAAAACGTGCCTCTACTTCAGGGCGCAAAGAAAAGGACCATCAAATATTAGGGTGGTAAACAATACAGAAAGGGAACTGCTTCAGGACTGGAGCCTCTGCAAACTGAATTAAAAAACAAGAAGACTGAATTTTAAAAATAGGCGTCTTAAAAATAAAACAAGATATATTAGATGAAGGTGTTGCTTAACAAGAAACCTTCATAAGCCCTATAACACGTAGGTTTTTTTAAAAAAACATGAAAGAAATATATAAGCTGAACCCTAGCACCAAAACCACCAAATCCAGTAGGATTTTTGCCAAGGGAATAACTGGCCCTTCGCATTTAAGAGAGTTCAGGAAGAAGATTGAAACTTTGAGAACATGTAACATTTAGATTAACACTTCATTGTTTTAAGCATGTGCTATTCCCTTTTCATGAACATATCCAGCTGGAGTAGCTGCATTTAAATTATCCCCTGCAGCTCTTTCACAGATCAACCACCACTGGCTATAGCGAGTTTGGATTCCTTTTGATGTGCAATGGAATGTACAGACAATGGGTGGAAATTGCATTTTATCGGCTACTATTTCTAAGGCATTTTTCCATTACTGGTTTTTCTGTAGAGCAAAGGTGTCCAAACTTTTTGGGCCACTATGGCCCATGGGACGGATCTGGCCCACAATGCCAATTCATCCAGCCTGTGAAGCCCTCATTGCTCCCGGGCACCTTTTACTTCCACTTCTGGGAGAAACGAGGGCTTTGCGGGCCAGATGAATCGGCATCTTGGCCAGATCCAGCCCACAGGCCGTAGTTTGGGCACCCCTGCTGTAGAGCAAGAGCACTTGAATTAAAGCAGTCATGAGAGAAAAGACAAAAGGGATCCAAACTTGATTTTTCTTTTCAGCTTTCTAAGGTTTCTGGCTGCCCGTCTAGTTCTCGCCTCTTCTCTGGGGAAGTGTAAAGGAAGTTGCAGCAGATGTACAAAGGGAAGACCAGCAGCCGGCTGTCCAAATTCATCACCACCTGTTCCTGAAGAGCAAGCAAGCATGAAGACATCTTTGGGGGTGGAAGGAAACCTTGTGCCCCTGGATAGTCCAGAATGCCCATGTAAGTGTGAGATGAAATACAACCGGGAAGGTTGCAGACCGGCACGGCGTAGTTTGAGAGACGCTACTCAATCAAACAGTTGGCCAAGGTCTATTAGTGTTAAGAAGAGGAGGGCGGGGGGGGGGACAGTTCCAAAATAGTAAAGAAGTGTGTAGATTTCCACACCACTAACAGGAACACAATACAAATACTTTTGAGGAAAGTTTAAGACAGGACTCCCCCATATGAAATGTTTTCAAGGAAAGACCACCAACAAGAGGTTGTCAAACATCAAACCAAAACACCAAGCCAAAAGCCCATCAGATACATACCTGGTCTTTTTCAAGAGTCAGAATCTGATATCCTGCCGTTCTACTGCCAATCAGCTTTCCACTGCTATTGAAAGAAGCCAAACGCAATCTGGGGGAGGGGGGGAGAAGAAAGGTTACACTCAAGAAGCCACAGCTGGGGATGAACATCTGTGTTTTCCCCTGAAGGGGCAGGGGATAGAAATGGCTTTTAAGAGCCAGAGGTCTGCAGGGCCTTCATTACTGCCTGCCAGATGTGTAGAGCTTCTTTCAGACCCACCTGAAGGCAATATTCCTCCGGGGCTGCAGGCTGACGGAGCCACTGCACGGCTGGTTCAAGGTGTTGCGCTTGAAGACGATGTACCGGTTGGTGTAGGTGACCAGCAGATCAAAGCCAAAGTTGAAGCCTGTCCACCGCCAACAGTACTTGAAGGCATAGAAGAAATTTACTGCTCTAGAGACCGACCAGGGCCTGGACAGCCACACCCCGACCCCACTCAACATTACTGCTAAAAACATCTGCACTTTGATTATAAGTCCCTTGACAAGTTAACAAACTTCTGGCCTATATATGTATAAGGTATCAAACTGCTGACCTGCCAGCCTTCCAATCGTCAAGTTCTGCACCTTAACCACTAAGACACCGCAGTCCCTATGTACGTATGCATGTGTGTACGTATGTACGTACACATGTATGTATATAGCAGGGGTGCCCAAACTATGGCCCGGGGGCTGGATCCGGCCCCTGACACCAATTCATCTGGCCTGCGAAGCCCTCATCACTCCTGGAAGTAAAACACACCCGTATGGGCACTTTTTACTTCTGCTTCCAGGAATGAGGGCTTTGCGAGCTAGATGAATTGGCGTCAGGGGCCAGATGCGGCCCCTGGGCCATAGTGACCAGCTCCCTGAACTACGTGACCGGCCTGAGGCCTGAAAAGTTTGGGCACCCCTGGTATAAAGGATACATTAATCTATAAGTGTGTGCTGGATTAAATGTCTATGAATGCTCTCATGAAACAAGTATGAGAAGACCAAGTATCTTGTACTCTGGGAACTTGAGGAAAGGAGAAGACACACCGGGGGGGGGGGGGGTGTAAATAAAAATGGGAAAAGTTGAAAGCAGCAGGAAAAACAGGAAGGCCAAACACAAGATGGGTTGACTCAACCTGAGCATGGAGGGCTTTTAATAGCAGGACCTTGGGGGGAGAGGGGAATGGGGTCATGAGGTCACCAGGAGCCAAAGGAACCTGACAAAGAAAAACCTACCAGTAAATGGATCCATTTGTGAAAATAGTATTTGTATTAGAATTCACCTTTAAGCAAACCCTTTACGCAATTTGTTACTAAATCACGTGCTTTTAAAAAAGCAGAGGAGAAAACACTTATGCTTACGTCACCGTCCTTGGCGAGTTTTCGGCCGCAGCGCATGCTGGTTTTCTCAAGTTCTTCTTTATTAATTTCTTGAGGCCTGAGGCATATGAAAGAGACTTCTATTAACGTGGCACTGGGGTCAAAAGGTGCCTGTTAGACCGGGGGGCATCCATAGCCCTCTCCCCCTAAGTCAAGGGGCATTGAGTTGCTCCATGGGTCGGTGTGTTCTGCCTGCCATGGATCTCAAAGTTGCTTATTTAGCACCATGTCTGAATGTATCCCGAGTTACAGAGGCGACTAAGAACAGGATTGCTAATTAAGTCTCATTTTGCTCACGTGAGCCGGCGGTACACCTGGCAGGAGGGCTTGCTAGTGCAAAGGAGGCACAGGGGAAAGTGGCTCACAAAACAATATTCCCACTGGAAAAGGGGGCAGGAGACTTTCAAGGACAAAATGAATACAGGTGTCCAAACATTTGCTCCCATGGTTTAGACTGTAAGTTGTAGCGAGGGCTGCCTGCAGAGTCTAAAGCTGGGGGTCCCAGCCTATGGCCCGCGCCGCTGCCATAAATGCGCCCGCTTCCATTCCACGGGGTGTGGTCTGGCCCACTCAGCTGTCCAGAGGGTGTGGTCAGGCCCGCAGCGTAAAAAGTTAGGGCACCCCTGCTCTAGAGTGCTAACAATTTCTGTGTGCTAAAGACTCAACGGCAAAGCTCAAAGAATAGGCAGCAGTCCTGGCTGTACTACTTATTTTAAGGATATAACACTGTAGTATGTTTTGCAGACACCACACTGGAAATGTCACCAAAATACCTTCCCTAAGTGCACTGTACATTTTCAGAATTTGAGCTCCACAAATCCAGTGTAAAAAGCCTGTCTCCTGAATCTCTGCAAATTATTGCAGTCAGCAACCCTGCTGTTTTGGTTTGTATAAGGATGTTCAGTGCAAGAAATGCAGGGAAAGACTTGTGATAACTGGTGCAGGCTCAATGCAGGCACTGCAGGGAAGAAGGGACGGATCCTTTGCATTTGAGAAGATCAGATGAGCGGCCTCATTTTTCTCTAGGACAGAGGGGGTGGCTGAATGTTTTAGTTGGTTTCCAACATCTACAGAACCATCCCTTAAACTTGGGAAGCCTTAGTTTAAAGAGCTATTCTGGCCACAAATGTATCCCGAGATGCCCGATGCAGAGGAAGGGGGGGATGTTAACGAGTGATGGGGAAAGGATGGCCCGATACGTACCCAACATCGTTGTCCTGTTCTGTTCTCAGCATGGCAAACCATTGCTGCTTGTAAACAGAGGAGAGCCATTCTAAAAGTTAAAGACATCAAAATGGGCCTTTTATGGGGGAGCACATGGAGAGACAGCAGCACTGAAACTTATGCATAGGAATCACGAGCGGCCAGATCAAAAACCTAATCTAATGCCCCCCCCCCTGCCCTGCCTTGAATGATTTGGGTGGTGCCCAGGGCAAAGGGAAGCCCCAAGGACTCCTCTGTTGGAGGGGCTGCAGGAAAAGGAAACCCAAGCACTGGCAGGCATCCCATCATGCCTCAAGGGGAAACAGGGCGTCTTGGCTCTTGAAGGAAGTTGTGTGTGTGTGTGGGGGGGGGGGGAATCGGATCAGAGTGGCAACAGGAAGAAGTCACCAAGCAGCTGTACAAGAAACATGTAGCGAAAGGTAGATCCAGTAATCCAAATGTTACTAAACAGCCTGCCTAGGGAATCCTGCTCTGGTCAAAGAGTAGACCCTACGGCCAGCGACTCAACCCCGAGTGCCAGCTGGTGGTTAACTAACCTGACCACCCTGAGGACAAACGCCTTGGTTTCCCAGGTCCACAGGGAAAGAAGGGCGATGTGGGTCCCCAAGTAGGTTAAACGGTCCCACTTGAATCCCTTTTGATGGAGGGCAGCAGCTTCACCCATCCTGGCCTCCTGGGGCTGAGGAGGACTTTGTGCGCCAAAAGGCTCAGGAAATCCATAAAGAGACTTGTGGAACTGGATCGGTGGTACTATGGGTGCCATGCTGCAATGCAGAAGGGCCACTGCATTATTATATTGTTCCCGGGGCTGGTTGCCACAAGGAATGGCCAATATTTGAAATCAGATACGGCACGAGAAGTTTTGCTAAGTGGAAGCGTTGGTTGTGTAGCAGCAACCACAGAAGGCACTGCATGCAATGATCTCTTTCACTTGGGACAGTCCTCCCGCAGGGAAGGGGGGGGGCTGCATTCTCTCCCAGGGTCATCTTCACACCAACCGCTCCATCCATTCAAACGCAGCACCTCTGAATTTGTGGGGAAAGCAATACAGTGGGGATAAATCCTCAATGCTCGCCAAGAGATGGCCTATGACAGTGACGGCAAACTTTGGCACTCCAGGTATTCTTGGATTTCAATTCCTAGAAGAAGCCCAAGACTCTTCAATCTCCTGATCTTAGACCCCACTGGATAAGCAACTGGTCTCCACCATCATAAGCGAGGCGGAGCAGTCCTTCCGTCTGCCCGGACCCTGTTCTGAGCTGGCAGGGCTAGAGGCCTGGCCTTTCCAAACTCAGAGCAAGACAGTGAAAGCGGGGGGGGGGGGGGGGAGAGATGGACAGGTGTGAAGGTTTCCTACCTGCTGGGATCAGACAGTCTCGCTCAACAATTCTTGCTGATGCCAGATCACTGACAATGTACTGCAGCCTTAAATGTTTGAACACTGTCAAAAACGGGTGTCCTTGTTCGGATCCCAAGAATGAGGTGCCATCCCCGAAATCTGCAGTACCATAAAAGCCACTGCGAGTTCAAAAATGTTTTGGTAATATATATATACTGCACACTAAATAAACAATGTGAACCAGCATGAGATGGGTTTTGCCTTTGGGGAGCACAGCCAAAGGACTTGAAGAAATTTGACCCATGTACCACAACTAAGTCCTCATTTGTTTTTTAAATATTCTAATTCATACCCTGCCTGAAAGCCAGTTGTATCCAGCTCTAGGGTCCAGTGCTTATCTCCATTTACAGCCAAAGAGCCAGCACTGTCTGCGTTTGCAGATGTTTCCACTGTCATGAGACAGGCATGCCTTGACACCTGAGTGCACAGAGCACTGTTTACCTTCCTACTGAAGTGGTCCCTCTTTATCTACTTGCAATGTCTTGCTTTCGAGCTCTTAGTTTGGCAGGAGCTAGGACAGAGATGAGAGCTCACTCCATCATGCAGCACTCGGGTCTCAAACTGCTAACCTGCCAACCTTCCAGTCAGGTTCAGTGTCTTAACCACTAAGCTACCGCAGTCCCTATGATTCCTACCCAGTGGTGGGCAGCAGCCGGTTCGGACCGGTTCTACTGAACCGGTAGTAAAAATCCCGGATGGTCTCCCGGAGATGGTTACTTATTTTGGAGGTGACCGGTTCGGTTGCCTCTCTGGCTGCCCTTCCTTGCAGCCCAAAATGGCTGCTCATAAGTGTGCATGCGTCAAAACATCATTTGATGCATGCACACTAAATACTGGAGGCGCACATGCATCAAATGGTATTTTGACGCATGTGCACTTACAAGCAGCCATTTTGGGCTGCAAGGAAGGGCGCAGCGGCTGGCTGTTGAGTCCCTCAGTGACCTCTTTGGAGGAGCGGCAGTGGCAGCCTTCCCTCGACTGCTGAAGCTGCTCCCTCACTGCTGCCAGGCCAGGCCACGGTGCACTGCCGGACCGGGCCAGGCCTCACTGCCGGGTCAGGCCAGGCCAGGCCAGCCCGGGCTAGGCCACGCTGCCACTGTTGCCACCTGCCTGCTGCTCCCCGACCCCAACCAGGGTAAATGACTAGGGTTTGTGTTTGGGGTGAGTGGGTGTTTAAAACACTGTGTTTTATGCAGTGTGCTTTTATTTCTATTTAATGTCTAATTTGTATTTTTATGTTTTTTATTTCTATTTAATGTCTATTTAATTTATATTTTAATGTGGTTTTTATTTCTATTTTCATGTGGTTTTTATTTCTATTTTCATGTGGTTTTTATTTCTATTTTTATGTGGTTTTTATTTCTATTTTTATGTGTACTGTATTTTTATTTTATTTTTTACTTTGGCCCCACCCACATCATTGGCTCCGGCCACATCATCATGATATCAACTCTGCCCATGACATCATGACATCAGCTCCGCCCATGATGTTGGCTCCGCCCAGTGTGGTAGTAAAAATTTTGGCTGCCCACCACTGTTCCTACCTACTCAAAGACAAATTAACAAAAAGACAAAACTGAATTTGCATTAAATGGCTGATAGATTACAAGGCCAAGTAAACTATCAAAGCATATTAACCTACATGGACCATTAAGGAAGTTTCAGGTACATCCTACAAGAATAGAGGGGCTTTAGATTTCCACCAGTCAAAATCTCAAACCAAAGCATTCACAAGTTCCAGAGGTGCAGAAATACCTTTCCTGCGCTTCACAAACCAGGCATCTGCTTCACTTAAGAGTTGTTTTAATGATCCATTCCAAGAAGGCACCAGTTGAAGGAACATCCACTAAATTCAAACCAAACTGCGGTAAATTAGGGTTTACTTGGTAGGGAAAAATGTTTTAACGCACACACACTTCTTTACTTTTTACTTTAACCAATATGAGTAAAACTTTTGAGTTTTACAACTGTCACAAATGTCAGCAAAACAGTGTCAAAGTCATATTTACCACTTAATACCAATTAAGGCCCGAGATTGCTTAGTACCTTCTTGAGAGCAGTATACACATCCATTTCTACTTGCATGACAAAGAGGTTGGAAGAACTGACCAGCTGCTTCATAAGGTTTATGCTGGAACAAAAGATAAGGGATAAGAACAGTTTAAAATGTCCAGAGCCTGGTGGGGCAGGAGTTAAACTGCTGTACTGCAGTCCAAACTCTGCTCACAATCAGAGTTCAATCCTGACAGGGATCCAGGTTGACTCGGTCTTCCATCCTTCCAAGGTCGGTAAAACAAGTACCCAGCATGCTGGCAGCAAAATGCCAATGATCTTGTGAACCACAAAATATATATATATCAGCAGATTCCTTTCAAGTTGAATTCTATTAAATGTTATAGCAAAAAAGGTTACACACATATTTAACCATCCTTAAGGCAGGGGTGCCCAAACCATGGCCCAGGGGCCAGATCCGGTCCCCAGACTGTAGTTTGGGCACCCCTAAACCATGTGACCGGCCCACAGCCTGAAATGTTTGGGCACCCCTGCCTTAAAGTAATCCTGGCATAACTACTGGTAGTTAAATTACTCTTAAACTAAACCCCTCTGCTTCTAGTGGGCTGAGCTGTAAGGTAAGTCTGGATTCAACCCATATTATCTCAATGATGATGATGATGATGATTTTGTGTCAGAAATTATGCTGGGTTGAAAGGATATTTTTGCTGGAGAAACTCTGCTCAGGGGACACCCGAATGAGGCTCCTTTCATGTATCCAAGACCTTTCCCCCACCAAAGCGGGTCCCTGTTTATCTACTTGCAATTTCTTGCTTTTGAACTGCTAGGTTGGCATGAGCTGGGATAGAGACGGGGACTCATTCCATCATGCCGTACCCGGGTCTCGAACTGCTAACTTGCTGGCTTTCCAGCTAACAAGGCAAGTTTCTCAGCCACTGAGCCACCGCAGCCCCTATGATCTCAATTAACCCTGGAAAGGCGGATTCTCATTTACCTGAGTTCTTTGAAGAGTTCCACACTCTGGTGTGTCATCAGGTTGTTCAAGAGCCATTCGAGGCACCTAGGTGGGAAATGAAGCGTTTCCTTCACAGAGTGCAGGCAGATGTCCTGCCCCGTCTTACCCAAGCAATTCTGCTCGAAGAGCAGGTGGCAGTCATGGCCAGGAGGGCTTTTGCTCACGCCCGCGCCTGGATCGGGACTCCTTCCTCACAGTCACACACGCTTTGGTCACCTCCAGACTTGATTATTGTAATGCCCTCTACATGGGGGTGCCCTTGGCAACCATTCGGAGGCTTCAACTGGTCCAGAATGCGGCTGCTCGAGTTGTGATGGGGTGCGGGCATTATGCTCATGCCTCACCACTTCTCCGAGAGCTGCACTGGCTCCCAGTGTGCCTCCGGGTGCAATAAAGTGGGATAGAAATGGAGGAACAACATGCAGACATGGCTACGAAGAAACCATCTTCCTTTGTAGTCGCTTGCCAGGGTAAACGCCTCGTGGCATATACAGTATTGCTAACTTCAACCACTCCCCAGCTACAAGAGTGTGTCTCTTTATGTCTTCTCAGCACCAATACTCACTTTTTCTTCAAAGAATCTAATCCATATGTTCCTGCAGAATTATAATAACTGCAGACAGTTTTTGTATTGATTGTTTCCTTCATCGTTTCACCGCACTGCTGTATTAAACCATCCTATAAATACATGATGTAGAACAAATCTTAAATGCCAAGCCTAAATATGTTTCTTTTTCTCTCCAAATTCTGTCTTATAAGTGAACAAATATATTACTTTTAGATACTTAATGCATGATATCTTTAGCACCTAGAGAAGACCTGCCATTGGCTACAATTTGATTATATTTGTTACTTGAAACATTTGAAATTCTAGCACTTAGTTTTAAGACATAGTAATTCTCACATCCTGGAACAGACTTCTGAGTTATCACATATAATCTATCTGGATGGTGCCTTTCAAAGTATCAGGTCTGATGAAGTGGACTTGATCCATGAAACCTCACACTGAAATACAATAGTTTTTAAAGTGCTACAATGTTTTTGTTTTGTTTATTCTCTGATATGGTTAAAAGTATCAGTAGAAGTCTCTTCCACAATCACACTGTCCAAAATCCCTCAGACAAATTACTGCATCAGGAAACTTATACATACTTGCAAAGCTTCAACTAAAAAAATCAGGGGAAAGTGGGATTATTAAACAGGAGCAACTGTATGGCATTCATAAAATAATGAGATTTGCAAAAGAAAATGTTCTGTGAAGGCCTTGCAGTTGAAAATCGAAAGAAGTGCTTAATACTAATACTAATACAGTACTAATAATATGTATCAGAAATTATTCTGGATTGAAAGGATTTTTGCTGGAGAAACTGCACTCAGGGAACACCCGAATGAGGCTCCTTTCATGTTTCCAAGATGTTTTCCCACTGAAGTGGTCCCTATTTATCTACTTGCAATTTCTTGCTTTTGAACTGCTAGGTTGGCAGGAGCTGGGACAGAGACAGGAGCTCATTCCATCATGCCGGACCCGGGTCTTGAACTTCCAGCTAACAAGGTGAGCTTCTTAACCACTGAGCCACCGCAGTCCCTAAATGCAGAATAATAAAAACTAAGCTGACTTACCAATTGCAGCATGCAGGCGGCTGCTAGAAGGGCAATAACGCGGCTTGGATTTATTAAGACTTCATCTCGATAAAGGGAGCCAAAGGCTACCTGTAAAGCTGAAGAAGAAATAAGCCATCACGGCTGTCAAAACAGAAGGTTGTTTTCACTCGCAGAACATGCATTTCATAATTTAAAGCACCTCTTTCCCTTGCAATAAAGTGAGTTGACCTTAGAAAAGCCTTTTTAAGGCAGGCAAATTTAAATGCAGAGGAAAACACCTCAAATAAACCAACAAGCCATAGAAAAAGCAGGAGGAGGACTACCCAGGACAGAAAATAATGGCTGATGAAAAGAATACGTTAAAAATTATCCCAGCTATCTAACTCTACTGTTCCTATTTCACAACATAACCTAAGCAACATAATTCTTCCTACTGTCAAGTTTTTCTTCTTTCTAACAATGCTGGCTTAGTACTCTGTTGCTCTGAGCCTCATTTCATAATTAGAACAGAAATGTCTAAAGTCTTGACTAATTTATCTTTTACTGATTTTAATGGATTTAACTTTAACTTTGGCCTAACTTTAAGTTTCAACCCAACCCAACGTTTGCTCAATGGGCAATTTACCAATAACGGCTCTTGGCTTACCTTCTATATCGATATTCTGATCAGGTATTTCCAGTTCTATTGTATCCATCCCTGATTCCTTCCATGAACCACTGAACATACTTGAAAAGTAGCCAGACTGCAGAAAGATGACATAATTAATTCCCAAAAACATTGCAAAAGCAATCGTCATACAACATAGAGTACATAGCAATCAAGTACTGTAGCTGAAATCCAGTTTGACAGTGTCAGGGGGCAAAGCCCTGCGGGAATTGTAACCTGAGATCACTTCTTACAGGTGTTGCCCTTATACAAGCAGAGAGACCTCTGAGAAGGCTGGGCTGACACGCCTACCTGCACAGGATAATCCTGGAGACATTCTTATGGGAGAGGCATAGAAGCCATATAGCTCCTGCTTCAGTCATTGGACAAAAGGTCCTGGCAAAAGTACTTACAATTTTGTTGTTGTTGTTCAGTCGCAGTCGATTCCAACCCTTTGTGACCCCCATGGACCACTGCCCGCCAGGCAAGGGGAACAGTTTGGTAGAAGAGTTCTCTCCACAGGCATGGAAAACCACTTCTACTACCTGCCTTTAGAGCAGGGATTTGCAACCTACAGCCTGCAGGTCGGATCCAGCCCACAGCACCAATTGATTTTATGATTTTTATTGTACTGTTGCTGTTGTGCCTGTAAGCTGCCCTGAGTCGCCTAGGCGAGTGGGCAGCAATATAAATCTGAACAAACAAACAAATAAATCTGGCCCATGGTGAGGACGCTGCTGCCAGATGTGCCAGAAAATGTTGCAAAAATGTGCTGAAGCATCAAAAATGCACCACACTCACTCCCACTGCCACAGGAAGCGGCAAAACATCTGAAAACATGTTGTGAATGCACCCGCCGCCACCAGAAGTGGTGGAAACAGGAGGCAGAACTACACCTCTGGCCTGCACAGCTGTCTGAGGGGGCCTGGTCTGGCCCACAGCGCAAAAATTGCGAACCCCTGCTGTAGAGAAACATATTACACTCAAACCTCGCATAAAGAGCACCTTGCTTAAAGAGCAGAATTTTCTCTGAATATTTGCCTTGCTTAACAAATAAAACCAACCAAAAACTTGCTTAACAAATAAATCGGGGTTCGCATTCCCAACCCACCCCACCCCCCAGAAGTCACTGGAGAAAGAACTGCATGCAAGACATATCAATTTATATGGTCTCACATAATAGATGTTGCTGTTTATAAACATGCAGTTAAATGCAGACAATTGAATGCCTCCCTTTGATAGACATCTAACAGCATTAACTTGTAATTGGATTATTTTGGGGGGGGGGGGATAGGTTCCTACCTGACATAAATATATCTTGTGCAAATTCCATTCTTCTCCCAGGGCGCAAATTTTAACATCACTGTTTTCACCGTTCAAAAACAGAGTCTGATAAATATACTTGGAAGTGCTTTTTAATTTTTTCCTGGAATAAGACAAGCAAACACTTAGAATTCCAACAAGTGTAAATAAAGCTGATTTATTTCACAAGCACATAGGTCAGAAGACTCCTCTTGCAAACTCAAACCTGTGGCTTCCTTTTTTAGAGCATGGGTGTCCATACTTTTCGGGCTGTGGCCCGGTCACATGGTTCAGTGAACCGGTCACTATGGCCTGGGGGCCAAATCTGGTCCCGGTCTGTAGTTTGGGCACGCCTGCTTTAGAGACTCAATCCTTCATACACCCCCATATTGCTTTTAAGCTATAACTTGAGCCCACCTTGAAGTCCCCAAAGCAGAGTCCAGGAGAGCAGCTGTTGCCCCGGTAAAGGTCTCCCTTGCTCAAAAGGGAGCAAGACGTGAAGGCGCTCATCTCCCTTTACACCCCAATATCAGCAGCAGTAAAAGGAGGTACAGTAATGTCAATTAAAGGGTCCAGGGTCAACATTGAGCAGCAACCCTAATGACCTTATAGGCCTTTGAAGGATTGTTGACTCAAGGTGCTCTTAAGCGATTTACGCAACGTTAATAAAGTGGGATTCCTCGTGAGGGGGGAGAACTAGTTCTGAGGTATCAGAAGTTATTCAAAAAGTAACGTGTGAACTCTCGTGCGTTGTTGTTCCTGTCTGCAAGACCTGAAAAGCTTGTTGGGGGTAGGTGGGACTACATCTCCCAGAACCCTCCAGGCAGCTTTAGAACCCAGACGGGCGGCTTTGCTGCCTGGGGAATTCTGGGAACTGTAGTCCCAACGCCCGCAGCGGTTCCCCCGCCGGCGCTACGGACCTCCTGGGGGTGTTGAGGAGCCGCTCCTCCCTCTCGCTCTCCTCGCCGCTCTCGCTCTCGCTGTCGCCGGGCCCGGGGCGCCTCCGCTTGGCCGCCCCGCCACCGCTTTCCCTCAGCGACCCCCGGGAAACCGCCACCGCCAACTGCCCTTCCCCGCCGGGAGCCGCCGCCGCCGCCGCTTCCCGCCCCTTCCACACTCGGCTGCTCAGGGAGCCCATCATTGCCCCCTTCCCCTCCTCCGCCGTCTCCTTCTCCTCCTCCTCATGGGGGCTCAGGCGGAGCGGGGGAGGCGGACGACACCGGCCGGAAGTCAACAGCCCCTAACGGTATCCGCCGCCATTATGGCCTCAGCGGCGGAGTCTTCCTTGCGCATGCGCCGCCGCACGGGTACGCCATAGTGAGACGCTGTTGCGACGCGCATGCGCCGCCGCGGCCTCATTACCACCCACACTTGGGACACGCATGGGTAGAGCGTCTCAGCTTTTTTTTTTCAGGCCATAGAGATAGGAGGGCCAGAGCGGCACGCGCCCTCCTTAAACGGAAGAAAAGAGGAGAAAGCCGGCTTGGTTAACGGGGAGATTACGTCACTTCCCGCACTGGGGACCGGAAGCAGCAGGCGCATGGCCATGGCGAAAGAGGCTGGTGGCGGCGGCTCTCACCGACCCGGGGCCTTCAAGCAACAAAACAAGGCCCACAAGGCCGGGAAGCACCGCGGGAGCAACGCCCGGAGGCAGGGCGGTGAGGAGGGGGAGGGGCTTATGCAAAGTTATGCAAACGAAGAGCTTTTCTAGCGGCTAGGTCTGGTCTGTTGGGGGGTTGGAGCTTCTCTTTTCCGTGGCACTTTAAAAAAGGTGCCCAAACTATGGCCCCGGGGGCTGTAGCTGACCCCCCCCCACACACACACACACACCAATTCATCCGGCCCACGCCACCCTCGTCGCTCCCGGAAGTGGAAGCAAAAGCCGCCTGGAGTGACTTGGGGAGCGATTAGGGTGGCGCGGGCTGGGTGAATTGGTGTCAGTGGCCGGATCCAGCCCCTGGGCCATGTGATCTGCCCACAGCCTGAAAAGTTTGGGCATCCCTGACTTAAAAGATTTGGGTGCCCTTTATATGTGTACAGGTAATTCTAAATTTAAACAATAGTAAGCAATAAA
The DNA here is from genome assembly GCA_030440675.1 of Furcifer pardalis. Taxonomy (NCBI): domain Eukaryota; kingdom Metazoa; phylum Chordata; class Lepidosauria; order Squamata; family Chamaeleonidae; genus Furcifer; species Furcifer pardalis. Next base: position 15,581,815 of record CP126898.1, on the reverse strand, counting down.
ATACAAGTTTACTTACTGAAATTAAACCAAACTTGCAGTAAGATGATGTTTGCTTTCGTATACATCCACTTTATTAATACAGTATTTAAAAAGTTGTGCCCCCTTCCCTTGATGCCCTAAGAAGCTGCTTATTTTGCTTAATGGTTAATCCACTCCTGCTGCTAGGCCAGTCCCAGGGAGGTCCTGGCCACCCCCTCATTTGACCCAGTCAAAGGTTGGAGTCCCCCTAAAGGCAAGACTAACATGCCCAAATAGGGGCTGCTGGCAGACAACACCACACGGTGCTAATGTCTCGAGAGAGAGACAGAATCCATGGACTCATTTACTGGTCTGCCAATGGCTGCCAGACTGAGGCATGCGCCAACCCGGACTTGCATTTGGGCAATGATCAAGCCAAGAAAGTGGCTGCATTTGGGCTGTCCAGGGTTTGATCAGGACACAAGAAGAAGAAGACCCAGGAAGAGCCCACAGTTTAGTGTGTTAATTATTCATTTATTTAATTTGCTACCTTTCTAGACTGCCTTTCTCCCGGTGAGGCAGCACATAAGCGATTAAAGCAAGTTACATTCAAAACGCCTTAAGCGACAAGGCTTTTAATTTTAAAAAAGCGCTAAACATGACAACAAAAATAAGTAATGAATTGTACAATTCTTATTCTTTTCTGTCTAGGTCAGACTCTGAACTGCAAAACAAGGCCACCTTTGGGTGAATTCATTCTATAGTTCTTTTCACCTGGTCTAACGTGAGAAAGATTAGCTGGCACAACAAGGTTGCTGTTGGCCAGGATACACCCATTTCTGTTTTTTAAAAAAATACCACTATCTTTGAGGAGGCTCTTTCTCCCACATAGTGCAATGATAATTTTAAAGTCCCTTAAAGCTTAGAGTACAGTTAAAGAAACAAATCCATCACCCACCAGGGACTTAGTCTCAGTTATAAGCTTCCACAATGAGTGAGCTCTTTAAATATGTTAAATTTTTGTTTGTTTGTTTATAAATAAATCAAATTTATATACAGTAATACCTCGGATAACGTTTACCTCGGATAATGCTAGAATCGCATAACGTTAAGTAATCGGGGGGGGGGGGGAATTGCATCGAATAACGTAAAGGTCCTATGGGATGCATCAGATAACAACCACTAAAGCCTGTGTGGTTACAGTGTATATGGAGCTTTAACGTTATCCGATGCATCCCATAGGATTTTAACATGCATCTGATAACACTAGAAATCAGATAACACCAAGACTTGTGGAACCAAGTTTTAGCGTTATCCGAGGTTTTACTGTAGCCGTTTTAGAACATGTAAATAAAAAAATATATAAAAAGATCCCTGCTGCATGCTTACATAGGGGACAACATGGAAAATCTTCCATCCACTGTAGACATGTGAAGGGGTGCCCACACTTTTCAGTCCGCAGGGCTAACCACGTCCCCAGACAGCTGATCGAGCCAATCCTGTGGTTCCTTTCCCCGGAAGTGGAAGTAAAATGCACATGCACGTGTGCAGAACTCTGCTGTAAATGCTCCTGCGGTTGTCATAAGTACGTTTTATACTCTGGTTTCTCTTCAGATTGCATAAACACATTTTACTTCAGGGAGCGATGCAGGCCAAATGAATTGACGTCCAGGGCTGGATTCGGCCCATGGGCTGTAGTTTCAGCACCCCGATCTATGGAATAACACACATGAGCGGTCACTTCTTTCTTTCCCCCAGGCCGGATCTCCGTCAAGACGCTTAGTAAGCAGCAGCGCCGCACCTTGGCCAAGCAAGACCGCAAGCACAGAGCCTGGCAGCTACGCCAGCAGCGAAAGGAGGCGGTGAGTCCAGGAGTCACCTGGCAAATATGGGTTCAGACCTCCTACTGGTAAAAGCCAAGGGGAAAGAAGAACTCATGTGTTGCGTTGTTGTTGCTTTTTAACCATAGGTGTTGGAAGAAAAGCGGAACTTGGGGCGCAAGAATGGGCCCCCCCACTTGGTGGTGGTTGTGCCGTTGCACTCGAACATTATTACGCAGCGGGCCTTGAGCCTGCTTCAAAGCAACGAAGCCTCCATTGTGTGCAAAGCTGAAACGGGACCGCCCGGCTTTGCCTTGCTGTGTCCCCGATCCAAGCTGCAGTGGCGTTTTGTGGTGGCTGATACAGGTAATGGGTGTCTTTGATCGCACGACCCATTCTTGCCGCAAGGTGTGTCCTGTCCTTACCTGTGCTGCTTTCATGTCATCCAGGGAACCTTCACACCACACTGGACCTTGGCAAGGTTGCGGATACGCTCCTTTTTGTGCTGGACCCTCTTGAGGGCTGGGATGTTGCTGGTGATCATTGCTTGTCCTGCATTTTTGCCCAGGGCCTCCCCAGCTATGGTGAGTATGGAGTAAAATGCAGATTTGCATCACAGCACAGAAAACCTTGGCTCTAATTAGAAAACAGGCATTGAAAGGGAACGAGCCAGTCAGTACAGGAAAATTGCTTGAAGAATGAATGCTTCGGGGGAGGGGGGAGTATATAGTGACTAACTGGGTTGAAGGCACAGTGGAAATTTCAGATACATTTGTTAGATCTTGTTTGAAAAATAGAAGCTGAGCGTTATGAATTGTGGGTTTAACCGGCCACAGTTTTGCTTGGCTGCCTTATGCATCAATATGATTTCTTTCGAGGGCCAGAAGGAAGAGGGTGGGTGAAGGCCTTTCTTCTTCAGCAGCCATATCTGATTCCAAGTAGTGTCTCTCCTCATGGCACACAGCCTGGGAGCCATAGAAAGCAGTGGCAAGCATGATGTGGGCTGGATGAATTGGTATCAGGGGCCGGATCAGCCCTGCTGGCCGTAGTTTGGGCACCCCTGCTCTAGAGGACAGCCTGTGTGAATGAGAGGAGAAGTACAAACCATCTCCCATAGGATACAATGCATGTGATGCCCCTCAACATGCACTGAGGAGGACCTTATGTTGGCAAGAGGAAATGCTATCGGTGGCCTGATAATGGGCAGGTGTCCTCTATCCCTTTTAAATTGTATTTTGTTTTTAGATGCGTTAATTTTAGGTTTGTATGTTATTCTGTGCTAGTGGTGCATCTGACATGGATAAAGAAAAGAAGGAATTCCCAAAGGCACTGATCGGTCAATGGACTGACTGAGGCTTCTGGGAATTGAAGTCCAAGAAACAAAGGGTGGAAAACCACTGGTCCACTCTACGACCATAGAGCAGGAGGATAACTCTGCAAGCCTCATGAAGGCCGTTGGGGCTCTTGCTTTGTGCCTGATGCCATCTTTTCTGTCCTGCACTGAGCGTTATAACCCAAATCATTGTGGCTGCCTCTTTCTTGTCACCTTTAGCCCTTGCAGTCCAAGGTCTGGCCGACCAGCCCTTGAAGAAGCAACTCGACTGCCGTAAGAAGCTGAGCAAGGTGATTGAGAAGAGATTTCCTGAGGCCAAGCTCTTTCCCTTCGACACGGAGGAGGAGTCCGTGCTGCTCCTGCAGCACCTGGCGGGCCAGAAGCAGCGGCACCTGGCCTTCCGCGACCGGAGAGCCCACCTGTTAGCCGACGCGGCGGAGTTTGTGCCTGGCACAGACACTGGCTTGGTTGGGACGCTCAAGGTGTCTGGCTACATACGAGGGCGCAGCCTGGATGTCAACAGCTTGGTGCATGTCGTGGGCCACGGAGACTTCCAGATGAGTCAAGTGGATGCCCCGCAAAGGCCTCCTGCGCCACACCGCAGAGCCACCAAGCATCATCAGCATCTTCCCAGGGTGAGCATGGGGGACCAGGTGAGGCCACTGGTTTGGCTAGAAGGTGCCAGGATGCTGCCGTCTGGCATGGGTCGTCGGGGGTGTGTGTGTGAGGAAGGGCGCTTTTCTGCCTCTAAAGCAAGGGGTCCCCAACCTTTTCAAGCTGAAGGCCAGGCCGTGTGCTCTCAGTCAGCTCTGAGGGCCAGGTGGCCATTTTGTCCCAACAACTTTAAAGAGGGTGGCCATTTTGTTTCTTGAATGCCCTTGGAGGGAGGACCATATGAATGATGCCGTGGGCCAGAACTGGCCCACAGGCCTTAGGTTGGAAACCCCTGCTCTAAAGCGTCTTCTTCTCTGGTCCTGGTCTCTAGGATGGCGTTAGCAGCCCAGCGGATGAATTGGAGGAAGAGGTGGAGGTGCTCGGCAGGGCAGACCCTCTGAAGCAGGCCTCGCTGCAGTCGGAAGCCGAGCTCGACCCCATGGAGGGGGAGCAGACCTGGCCCACGGAGGAAGAGCTGAGGGAGGCCCTGGAGGGTCAGTCAGAGGTTGCGCCCCAAAAGAGGTTCCATTGGGGTGGGGAGGCGGAGCCCATGCTTTGGCTTCATGTCACGTCCCTGTCCCCCTGCCCGTCCCCTCGAGGCCAACTCCTTCCTATAAGGACCGTTCTCCAGTCATCTGATAGGTTGTTACTGATGGGTCTACTGAGTGGTTAAGACACTCAACCTGATGACTGGGAGGGCATCGGTTCGAGGCCCGTGTCATGCAGGACAGAGTGACCTGCCATCGTCTGTCCCAGTTCCTGCCAACCTAGGAGTTCAAAAGTATGAAATTGCAAGTAGATAAATAGGGACCACTTTGGTGGGAAAGGTAAACAGCACTTTGCGTCTAACCCTGCCTGACATGACCACGGAAACGTCTGTGGATTCAGGCAGTGTGGCCTCTTTGGCTGTAGAGAGAGAGGAGCACCTTACTCTAGAATCAGATACAACCGCCTTTCAAGTAATGGAGACTTTGACCTTTACTTGACTATGCAAAATGTGGCCATTCTTAAGTTTTCAAGCTTTTGATGGTTGTAGAATTAGGACGTCGGCATTTGTGGCCTTGCCTGTTCCCGTAACTGGGCTCCGTTTTCTCCTTGCCGTAGTCGACATTTCAGCCAAACACTTTGCTTTGCTTAGATGGAAAACCTTATTTGAGAAGGACGTTTCTGTGTGTGAGTGATGTGGACGGTTTCCTCTCTTTCCCCCCACAGAGTCTTTAGAGGAAAGGAAGAAGAGAACCAAGAAAGTCCCCAAAGGCACGTCTGCCTACCAGGCTGCCTGGATCCTGGACGAAGAATGGTCGGGCAGCGAGGAGGAAGAGGACGATGGCGAGGAAGGCGAGGAGGAAGGTTTTGCGGACGAGGCCATGTCTCAGGTAGTTGGGTTGGGGCTCCCTTCGGTCTCGCCTGGGTGGAAATGCCCCACCGGCTGCCTTTTCTCCCTAGAGGCCCCTTTTAGGGCGCAGAGCTGTAGGTATTCTCAAAGTGAGACGTTGTCAACCAGGAACAGCCGAAGGGGGGAAACGTGGTGTTATAAAAGGAGATTTAAACGCAACCCCCAAGGGCCTTGATAGAGCCGTGGCAGTGCAGGGGTTAAACTGCTGTACTGCAACCAGAATGTTGTGAGTTCGATCCTGACTAGGGGACAAGGTTGACTCAGCCTCCTCCATCCTTCCAGGGTCTTTCAAATGAGTCTCCAGCATGTTGGGGGCAAAATGCAAATGGACTTGTGAACCACCCAGAGAGGGGGGCACTTCTAAGCGCTTCTATGGGGCAGAGGGTAGAGAGCAGGGCCCTCCAAAACATTTGGGTCCATGGGCCATACACATGGTTCAGGGGGCCGGTCACTATGGCCCGGGGGCTGGACCTGGCTCCTGACGCCAATTCATCCGGCCCGCAAAGCCCTTGTCGCTCCCGCGAGCGGAAGTAAAAGGCACCCAGAGACAGACATGTTCTTGCGCCTTCCTTGCCTGTCCTTCCAAAACCCACACAGGGTGTTGTTTCTGTGTCTCAGGACGGAAGTGGCACCGAGGAAGAAGCAACGGAGGAGGAGGAAGAAGAGGAGGAGAAGATGATGGAGGAGGAGGAGAAGATGATGGAGAAGGAAGAGGAGGCCATGCTGGAAAAGTACAGGCAGCAGAGGCAGGAGGCAATGTTTCCGGACGAGGTGGACACCCCCCTGGAAGTGGCTGCCCGCATCCGGTAAGCGGACCCCCCCCCCCCGGGGCCGGTTTCTCAAGGCATGGCTGGGGGGGGGGGACGAGAGATTCTGGCCTTTGAATGCTCTCATTTTTGTTTTTGCCCTGGCAAGGGCCGCTCCAAACCAGCCTTTGGAAAGCAGGAGTGCTTTCTCACTGCTGATGCTGCTTCGTGGCCGGGGCGGGGGGGGGGGGGGGGGAAGCAGGGGCGGCAGCTCCTCCATTGGTTGTGATGGGCATTGCAGTCGGAGGCCAGACTAGCTGGAGAGTGAAATCTGCTTGCCTTGCAGGTTCCAGAAGTACCGGGGTTTGAAGAGCTTCCGGACCTCCCCCTGGGACCCCCGAGAGAACCTGCCAAGGGACTACGCCCGGATCTCCCAGTTCCAGAACTTCTCCCGGATGAGGAAGCATGTTTTCCGGCAACTGGAGAAAGAGGAGAGCGGAGGAGCCGAGGTGGGTGTCTGGCCCTCTCCCTCTCTCTCTGCAGGCCACAACTTTGTGAGGGGGGGGGGAGAGAGGTGGAGTTCAGCCGCTTGTGGCTGAGGAACTCAACCTCTTCCTACGACATTGGGAGGGTTCTGGAGAACATTCCAGAGGTTTTAGAGTAGGGGTTCTCAAGGTTTCTGGGCCACGGGCCGGGCTACTCTCCCTCAGGCAGCTGAGCAGGCCGGACACAATGGCAGTGGGCACGTTTGCACAGGCGTGCTTGCTTCTGGGGTCGCTGCTGTGGGCTGGATTGAACAGTGTTGAGGGCCCGGCCAGTGGGCCATAGGTTGCAAACCTCTGTCTTCGAGGAAGTAGGAGGAAATGAAATGCCTTTCATAAGTAAGTCCACCTCTGGGTCTTTCCTTCTTGATGCTGAAAGGGGTGGAAGAGTAAGCGAAGAAGACGAAGCCCATTGGGGGGTCTGTGATGCTTCTTTCTCCCTTCGTTTTCCCCAAAGGTCGGCCGGTATGTCACCCTCCACCTCTCTGGCGTCCCCATCTCCCTCATGGAGAGTTTCCAGCACGGGAGGCCGCTGGTGCTTTTCACGTTGCTTCCCTACGAGCAGAAGGTGAGTCGGGGAAGGTGGCCTATTTCTTCATTCCTGGTAGAGGATCCATTGGAACATATCTTGGCTCGCTTGGGGGTCCATGAAAGCCTGTGGGGTTTCACTCCCTCCCTTGACCCAGATCCCTGGGCAAGCCAAAGCATTCCTCCTGCCTGGAGCAAGTGGGGCCCGGGGAGGGGGAGGTTGGACTAAATGGCATAAAAGGCCCCCTTCCAACTCAGTGGCTCTATAGCAGTGATGGTCAACCATGGCATTTCAGGTGTTCTTGGACTTCAGTTCCCAGAAGGCCCTGATCTGCTGGACTTGGGCTTCTGGGAATTGAAGTCCAAGAACACCTGGAGAGCCACGTTTGCAGACCCCCTGCCTCTAGAATGACAGGTTGCTTACCTGTAACTGTTGTTCTTCTTCGTGGTCCCCTGTGAACCCACATGAATGGGTTGCAGTATACTCTTTCATGTGGATTCACAGACCATGAAGATGAACTTGATGGAGGGTAGGGGCTGATCTAGACCGGAGGTCCTCAAGCTTGCTTCTCCAGTTGTTCTTGGACTTCAATTCCCGGAAGGCCCTGACTAGCAGGAGTCCTGACTTGGGCTTCTGGGAATTAAAGTCCAAGAGCACCTGGAGTGCCAAGGTTGGCCATCCCTGCTCCGTAGAGGCTTCACAGTTCTTCCTTGTTCCCTTTGTGGTCTGCAGATGTCTGTGCTGAACCTCCTGGTGAGACGCCACCCAGGCTACAGCGAGCCGGTACAGTCCAAGGAAGAAGTGATCGTCCATTGTGGATTCCGGCGCTTCAGGGCTTCCCCACTCTACTCTCAGCACACTTCAGGTGTGTCTCTGGGATTTGGTCTCATGCCGCAGGAGACCAGGATGGGCCTCTGTCGTGTGACCCTTTGTTGGGGGAAACTTGGTTCTTGGGAGAAGGAGTGAAGGCTTGTCTCTGTAAGAGTCCCTGCAGAAGGGACCCCAGAACTGCCCATCATCGGACTCTAGGGCAGGGGTGACCAAACTAAGTAAGGGCAGTCCTTTGGGCACCTCTGAACCATATGGCCCGACCACAGCCCAAAAAGGCCTCCTGGGAGCCTGGCACCCGTTCCTATGGATTGCCCTGACTTATGTAAGCCTTGCCTGGTAATGAACTCCTAGGCATTGTCTCCAAATGAGCAAACCACGTTTATATCTTCTCTCTAGATATGGTTTAAAATTGGTTCAATTCCCATTCTTTCTGTTATAGTCTCATTCCTCATTTTATCCCTTCTAGTCACTCCGGCAGCTCAAAGCACAGTTTAAGCAGGGATTTGAACCCATGTCTCCTGAGGCCTAATGTTACACTCCGCCCGTTTCACTGCTCTCGCTCTTTTTGGCAGTTCACCTCACCTGAATGTTTTATTTCCCTTCCTTCAGCGGACAAGCACAAGTTGGAGAAATTCCTGCCGGCAGACGCCTCCTCCGTTGTGGCCTCCATCTACGGCCCCATCACTTTCCCACCTGCCTCGGTGTTGCTGTTCAAAGAGAAGAGTGAAGGTGCGTCCTGGAGGGGGAGAAGCATTGAGTGGCTGCCCTGTTTTCCACGGTCAGGACTCCAGGGGCTTCGGGGTTAAGATGCTGAACTTGATGACTGGCAGGTCAGCAGTTCGAGACCTGATTTCTGTGCAACAGAGTGAGTTCCTCTTGTCTGTCTCAGCTCCTGCCAACTTAGCATTGCGGGGAGCCTGTGTGCAAAGCTTTAAACAGACTACGGGGTAAGGGAGACCAAGGGCTAATGTGAGAAAGTGGGGTTTCCCTGTCAGTGACAGCCTGTGTGAATGCAGAGAAGTACAAACGCTCTCCCACAGGATACAATGCACACGATGCCCCTCCATGCACTGAGGAGGACCTTAGGTTGGCAAGAGGAAATGCTGTGGAAGTGGCCAGATATTGGGCGGATGTCCTCTTGCCCTTTTACTATTTTGTTTTTAGAGGTGCTAATTTTAGCTTTGTATGTTATTCTATGCTGGTGGTGATGTGAATAAAGAAATAAAGCCGTTTGAAAGCAAGAAATGGCAAGTGGATAAATAGGTACTGCTTTGGTGGGAAAGGTAACAGCGTTCTGTGTCTAGTCATGCCTGCCACATGTCCACGGAAACGTCTGCAAACGCAGACAGCTCTGGCTCTTTGGCTATAAACAGAGATGAGGGCCAAACGCTCGCCTCGGGCACCAGCACGGGAGACCCCTTGACCTTTACGGAGGGAGGGGGGCAGCCTGGAGCCTGAATTTGCCACATGTGTGAATTCTTCAGCCGCTGTCTTTCCTTCGCAGGAGCGCACGCCCTCCTGGCCATGGGCTCTCTGCTCAGCGTAGACCCCGACCGGCTGGTCATCAAGCGAGCGGTGCTCAGCGGCCACCCGTTCAAGATCCATCGGAAGCTGGCTGTGGTGCGCTACATGTTCTTCAACAGAGGTACGAGGCGGGGGTCGAAAGGCACATCTCGGGAACTGGAAGAAGCAGGGGAGGTTCAGGTTCTCCGGCAGAGAAACTGCCTCCATTCCACTCGGTCCACAGGCAAGAGGGCCCAGCGGCCAGAGGGTGGCCGTGGTAGGCTTGTTTGTGAGGAGGCAAGCCAGACACCTCAGGAGAGACACTGTACAGTGTAGGTAGGGCAAGGGAGTGTGTGCATGTGCGCCTGTGGTCCCCTTGTGTCTTCCGTCCAGGCTGCTGGATCCCCCCCCCCCACCTCAGAAAGGTAACCCCAGCAGATGTGCAGATGTTGTCCTCCGGGTGTTCTTAGGCTTCTGGTCAGGCCGTTCTGGGAACTGAAGTCTAAGAACATCAGGAGAGCCGATTTTGCAGACCCCTGTGCTGTGATGGTCAACCTTGGCACTCCAGGTGTGTTTGGACTTCAGTTACCAGAAGCCAAGTCAAACAAACCTGCTGATCAGGGCCTTCTGGGAATTGAAGTCCAAGAACATCTGGAGAGCCAAGTTTGAGGACCTCTGGTCTAGATCAGCCCCTTCACTCAGCGATGGGAATTTTAAAAAATTACTACCACTATGGGTGGGGCCAAATCTGGGCATGTGACTTGCAGGGGGTGGCCATGTGATCTAGTCATGCCTGCCACATGGCCCTGAAAACGTCTGCAAACACAGACAGCACTGGCTCTTGGGTTGTAAATGGGGATGAGCACTGCACCGTAGAGTCGAATACAACTGGCTTTTGAGCAAGGGAGACCTTGATCTTTACTAACCACAGCAAATGTGAATACCAAACAGGAATCTTCTGTTATTAAGCAGAGGTTGCCCTTGGTCAAAAGCCAGTTGTATCCAACATTTTGCCACCGGTACAGGTGAACCGGTGGGAGATGCAACGCCTGAGGCTGTGTTTATTTGGAACCGGCCCAAGCGGCACGGCGCGAACCAAAGGCGGCTCTACTGACGTGGCTCCTTTTCTGGCCAACAGAGGACGTGCTGTGGTTCAAGCCTGTGGAGCTCCGGACAAAGTGGGGTCGGCGGGGGCACATCAAGGAACCCGTGGGTAAGTGGGCCGGGGGGCCCTGGAGGGGTAAATTCACTCTCTGCCTGGTGGCGCATGGGGTTAGACTGCTGCCCTGCAGCCAAAAGGTGGTGAGTTTGATCCTGGCCAAAGGACAAGGTTGACTCAGCCTCTTCCATCGTTCCGAGGCCACAGCATGAGGGGGGGGATGCTAATTACCTGTAACCCACCTAATTACGTGCGCCACTAAGTCCTCCTGTGAAGTGGGGACAGAGGTCTTGCCAGCCGTTAATCCCCTTGAACCTCTCACCCTCCGCTTTGCCTGCCCAGGTACCCACGGACACATGAAGTGCCAGTTTGACGGGCAGCTGAAGTCCCAGGACACGGTGCTGATGGCGCTGTACAAGCGGGTCTTTCCCAAATGGACCTACGACCCACATGTGCCTGAACCCCGCGGGAAAAGCAGCAGCCTCCCCCTGCCTGGCCAGGAGGAGCAAGCGATGGACTAGAAGACACCCACCCACCCACCCCCTGGCCTGCCTCGCCTCAGGGCTATTTATTGCCAACAGGAATATTCTTTAAAAAAAAAAAGCCTCGTCTTCTGGGTCGTTTTGAGCTAGACTAGAACCTGGCGGTTCCAATACCACTGGAGTAATAATTATGCTTCTAAAGAGAAGCCACCTGGGGTAACACACAGACAGACAGACAGACAGACAGACAGACAGAGAGCGCGCAGCACAACATGCTGTGAGGACGCAGCAGACAGGGAGGGAGCCCAGAAGCTACATCCATTTCTCACTCCCCATAACTCGGTGTTTGTTTGGCTTTTGAACTTCAATTCCCAGAAGCTACTGTCAATCCCCCAAAGCACAGATCAGCCAATGGGCCAACCGGGGCTTCTGGGAATTGAAGTCCCAGTTTCCTATAGGCAGCCTCACATTCAGAACCACTGATATAAGCACACTCTAACCCAGTGTTTCTCAGCCTTTGGTTCTTGGACTTCAATTCCCAGAAGCCTCAGTCACTTCCCCAAAGCACTGCTCAGCCACTGGAGCTTCTGGGAATTGAAGGGCCCCCTCCCCGCCCTGTGGGGTCCGGGCCCCATGTTGGGAACCACGACAGGGATGATAAGTAGGAGTAGAAAACACATTTCCCTCTTTCAGCTGAAGTCTCCCTTCCTCCTCCTCTTGCCTCCATTTTATCCACGTCTCCCTTGGACTTGGGAAGTATTTATTGCAGGTTAAAAATGTGGCTAAGAGGCTGAGCTTGACTGGAAGGTCAGCAGTTCGAGACCCACATGCTGAGCAACAGTGAGCTCCCATCATCAGCTCCTACCAACCTAGCATTTCAAAAGCAAAAATTTGCAAGTAGATAAGTAGGGACGACTTGGGCGGCAAAGGTAACAGTGTTCCATGCACTTCAGCTCCTAGTCATGCCTGCTGCATGTCCACAGGAATGTCTCGGTGCCTCAAAACACGCCTCTTCCTTCTTTTGGCCCCTGAGTTGTCAGGGGTGGGGGCTTCCTGGTCCACTTTCAAGAGTGATGAAGCCCCTTCCGGGAGTGATGGGGGACGCATTTGTGCATGCAGTTCCTGGCAGGCATGTGCCAATGTGCCCACTCCTGGGGGTGTGGTCAGTTTCCCAGCACAAAAGGTTTGGGCACCCCTGATCCAGGTCAGGGATTCTCCACCTGTGGGCCGGAGAACTCCTTTTTTGCCTCAAGGGTTCTGATCGCTACAGGCGCGACAGGAGATTCCTTCCTCCATAGACGCTCGGCTTCAGTTTGTGCGTCTCCTGGTACAGCAATGGCAATAAACCAGACCACTTTCTTTCCCACAACAGTATGTCAGTGAAGCAGATTTCGATCTGTGACTTTCAAAGTCCCACAGGATCTTGACTCATTTTCTAAAACTTCCTCTACTTGATGTTCCCAATGAAATTCAGGATCAGTCTTGAGCTAGTTCTCAGCCCTAGTTTGTATTTAAATGAGGGTCGATAATCCCAGTTCCCTATAAACACCGAACACGTTCCTGGGGCAAAGTCCAAGTCCAGTTTTCCCAGCCAGCGCCATGGATTGACAAGACAGATGGGGAAAGACCCTTCAAAAGGTGACTCAACCACATCCACCCCGTTGGATTCTGAGTCACAGTTTCCCAGAACGGATCATAATTGGCTCTGCACAGTATCACAAACTGCCTTGGAGAAAAATTGGTGGAATGGAAAATAGCCTTACGTGCGTTCCAGTGGCTAGTCGTGCCTGCCACATGACCACGGAAATGTCTAGAATTAGACCGCGCTGGCATTTCAGCTTTGAAACAAGAGCACTGAACCTTAGAGCCAGTTACGACTGGATTTCGAGCAAGGGAAACTTAATTTTACTTTTAATCATTCGTGTTGAAGAGGTTGCAAGGTTCCTGGTATTGACTGCTCCAGGATGGGCCGTGGCTGCAACCTTTCCCAGATGTTGGTTTTATTTCTTAGCTTATTCAATTTCATGCTACCCCCGCCAAAAATGGTGGGCAGCAACAGGTCCACCGGTGTTAGTGAAATTGGGTGGTCTCTGGGCAGAGGAGGGGAGCAAAATTGGGTGGTCACGCCCACCTCCCTGCCCTGCCCCATCAGGTTTTGTCCCTGCAAGTGGTTCATGGCCTCCCTTGCTCAAAAGCTAGTCCTATCCAACTCAAGGGTGCAGTGCTCATCTCCATGTACAACCCAAGAGCCAGTGCTGCTTGTGTTTCCAGATGTACACATGGCCATATGGCAGGCATGACTAGATGGCCCATGATGTAGGCTCCGCCCACAGTGTGGCAGTGAAATTTTTTGCTGCCCACCACTGTGTGGGAGGGAGGGAGAGAGGGAAGGAAGGTTTGACCTGATGGACTTGGAAGACCATCATCCCCACTCTGACTAAAACGAAGGGAACCCAAAGAAAAGACACACAATCACACACACAGAAACCCCAGGAAACATGGAATAGGCCAGTTGCTGAAGATGAGAGATAGGAAAGGTCACCTTCTGCCAAGCGAGCTCAAAGAAAGGCCCGTCTCTTTCAGCATGAGTGGCACAGCTGTGGCCCCCAGCAGGCCACGGGTAGGACGGAAGCGGCTGTCTCAGCCCAAAGGGAGCCAGTGGTAAATCTCCCCGTGAGCTGTGCTGTGAGATTTCTGATTGGTAAGACAGTTTAAATATTATGCAGCCGAGAATGTAAGAACCGGGAGGTCGGGTCCTCCCAACGCCATGGATGATGGGCCCACTGCTCCATGGAGGATGCCGTAGAGGGGCGGTCCGTCTCTTCTTCCAGGCCGAAGGAAGGCCGAACGGGTCGGTCCATCAGCTAGAGGAGCGGCAGCTGGCCAATATGCCCCTGCCACTCTGCAGGTAAAGCGCACTAAGCTGCCGTGCTTGTTTTGGACTTTCTCCGCAAGAGTCCCACCACCACCCCCTCCAACTCCTGGATGCCTTTATGTTTCACTCCAGCAGAAACTGTCAAAGAGGCACTTTAGCAAAGTGCTTCCACAGTTACACTGCTTTTCTTATTTTGTATTTTCTCTCTTAGTCAGAATCCTAATAAAGCCAGTTCCTAACATCCTTACATTGATGTGTGTATATTATCCAGTTAGGGCAGTGATGGCCAACCTTGGCATTCCAGGTGTTCTTGAACATCAAATTCCCAGAAGCCCCAGTCAACACTCCTGCTGATCAGGGCTCCTGGGAACTGAAGTCCCAGAACACCTGGAGTGCACCCAGTAATCTGGATGGTTTGCAAATAACTTTTACAGTGTTTGAAAGATTCACAGCTCAAAGCATTGGCCTCCATGCAAAGCTAGTTTTATTTTTCTACCGTAAGCAAGTCTAAAACCGATCACCTTAAGGCAGCAGAAACGGCAGCCTGGAGCAAGAGTTCCCTGTGCCTGTTGAGAACCTTTGCGCCCGTGGGGGCTTCTCAGGGCAACCTGGCCTAGGTCGCTTGGCGCATGAGAGCATTTGGCTGGAACAGGCGATGTGGCTTTTCAGAGGCCCAGAAGGGGAATCGGGAGGCCAAATTCTGCTCGGACGCCGCCTCTCTCTCTCCCCCCATCAGACGTAAGGCAGCCCTGCTTCGGGCTCTTCCTCTTCGGCCAAATCGTTAGATGATGAAGAAGAAGAGTTGGGGTTGTCCAGAGGCAGTTCCTGGCAGCCCTCTTCGTTAATGTAGGGGTCTTCGTTCCCAATGAGCAAGACGACCACCAAGTGGCACTCCAGTCTCTTCAGGAGGAAGAAGAAGGGAAAAAAAGTGGGGGGAGGAAGGGACAGCCGTGAGAAATCAGGCCAAGACTTTGGTCTCTGTCCAGGGGCCCCTGTTTGGGCTGAGCACGGCCAGGGGTTATTCAGCCTCTGGGAGGGGGCTTGGGGGAAGACCCTGGTGTGTGTGTGGGTTCTTGTGGGGCAGGTAAGACTTAACGCTCAGCTCCAGCTCTATGCAAACACCGGCCGATCCCACAGGAGCAACTGCGGATGTGTCCAAATCCCTGGGATTTAGAAAGGGTTGGCCAGAATCCACGCTCTCTGCCAGTTGAAGGGCAGTGGCTTCATTCGGGGCTCCGGAGGGTCTGTGTTTGCACAGGTGACTAGGAATTCAATTACAGGTCAAGGTCGCCCTTGCGTTGAAAGCCGGTTGTATCCAACTCTAGGGTTCAATGCTCATCTCTGTTTGTAACTGAAGAGCCAGCGCTGTCTGCATAGGCAGACGTTTCCATGGACATGTGGCAGGCATGCCTAGACAACCGAAGTGCATGGAACGCTGTTTACCTTTCTTACCCAAGTGGCACCTATTTATTTACTTGCAATTTATTGCTTTCGAACTGCTAGGTTGGCAGGAGCTGGGGCAGACAGCGGATGCTCATTCCTTTATGGTGCCCTTGTGCTTTGAACTGCTGACCTTCCGCCTCCCAGTCAGCATCTTAACCCCTTGAGCCACTGCAGTTCCAGGAATTCACTTGGGGTCTGATTTATCACCTGCTCCGAGTAGCATCAATACTCTTCTGGTATGTTCCGTGGCCCCTGCGTAGCTCTCAGTGAGCCACGCATGGAACTTAAGACAGATTGAAGGAATCTGTTCTTAAGAGCCAGAAGGCTCCCTGGAAAAGTTCCCAACAGTGGGGCACAGGCCCCACAGGGAGACTTCAATTCCGAGAAGTCTCAGTCCGCCCATTGGCTGCTCAGTGCTTTGGGGAACTGACTGAGGCTTCTGGGAATTGAAGTCCCAAGAACCAAAGGGTAGGAAGCTGGGTTCTTTTTGGACTTAGCAAATGGTCCCACTGTCAAATGGGGGGTGGTGTGTGTGTGTGTGAGAGAGAGAGAACCAGGATCCTGTTGGCTCCTTCCGTATCACACCGTGGTTCATTGAGCCCTTTTGGCCTGTGGCCAAAGTTGTGGCCGGAAAGACCTTTCGGTAAAGCCCAGCTTGCTTGTGCAGGAACAGAACAGGATTCCATCTTGTCAGTTCTGCTTTGTGTGCCAAGGCTCAGCAAACCCACACACACACACACCCCGTGTGCCCCTTCCCCCAAGTCTCCAACTGGGAAGTCTTTGGAAACCCTCATTTTCTCACCGGTGCATCTGGTGCGATTTCGCAGTCCGTGGGGTTCACGTCCGTGTAGCCTTCGGGGCAGCTGGCGTTCACCAGCACGGTCTTCACGTGGAAGGCACGCCCAAACGCCATCTGGAAGGCAGACCCAGGGGACAAACTGGTTGGAAAGGCCGGCTTCCGTTCTCGGGTGGGCGGCTCATGGCAAGGAGGGGAACTGGCCTGAAGCCACCCTGGGCGAGTCCCAGCCTCCTGCCCGGAGCCGGTGCCCGTTGGGGTCCCCCTTCCCTTCCCTTCCCCACCCGCCTCTCCTCCCTCGCTTACCTCGACCGTGATGTGAGTCTGCAGCCCCGGTGCCCGGTAGTAGGTGGTGTTGTGCTTCCGGTTGAGGAAGTCGAGGGCCAGACGGTGGGCTTGGAGGGCCTGGCGGTGGACCTCCAACTGCTGCCTTTGCCAGGGGAGCTTGGTCGGCTGGGAGGAGGTCCTGAAGTGCAACTTCCCTTGAGCCACCGGGGCCCCCAAGAACAGCAGCAGCAGGACTACAAAGCCCATGGGGCGGCAGTAGCAGGTCCAGCAGGAGGAAGCCATGTCCTTGGAAGGAGGAAGGCAAACCCAGAGTGGCCGGCCAGGTGGGGAAGGTGGGGAGGGCAGGGAAGGCCCCACCCACACCACGGCCCGCCCGACACAACGGCCCGCCCAGGAGGGCCAAAGAGGCCACCCAACCACCCACCTGGGCAGGTGAGCAAGGTGGCCACAAGGGCACAGAGAGAGCCTGCTGCCCGTCCCAGGGTTTCAGGGATGTGGGGGGCAGGGGGGGCTGGGCCCCACTTCACAAGCCCCACACACAGGGTGGACAGGAAGGCAAGAAGGTGGCTAGTCTTGGTCTCTAGTGACACATCTTGACACTTGACGATCTTTCCTAAATCTTTAATTGCTGCCCTTCCAAATCTCAAATCTTTTCTAGCTGCAGTTGAGGATAGCTTTTTCTTCACTGTCAACCCTGAGGTTGTGTTGTTGTTGGTCTTCTGTAGTTGTGTCTTCCTGAGGTTCAACTGTAGCTCTCCTTTGGCACTTTCTCCTCTTCTCCCCCCCCCCCCCACTTAACTAAAAGTTCTTCTTGATTGGATTTTTCTTCCAAAGCATTTCTCATTCTTTTATCTTTTCTGCATAAATCTTCAATGGATAGTTTCCACCTTCTCTTTATTTTTCTCCTCCATTAGTTCCACACGAACCGCATCTATTTCTGGGACTGATACACAATGGGTCTATTTTTCAGATTATAACCAACCTCTTCAGCCAGGTGTGTTTGAAATCTTGATCAGTCTTTCATTTTGAGAGAGATTAAACTGATCTCTCTCCCTCTCTCGTATCTTGTGATGTTGATGTCTTGGTGTGTTTCTGAGTCACGTAGAAGCAACCAAGCAAGCGTCATGTTGCTTTTTGGTTGTCGTCCAGTTCTGGGATAAACCTTCCAAAGAACTGGATTTTGTGTCCTGCCAGAAATAACTTTCCATGTTTCACAATCAAACTTCTTTATTTCATTCCACAAAGGTTAGCATTGTTCCATGCGGCAGCCATGACAAGACTCTCCAGAGCAGGGCTGCTCCGTCCTTTTCAAGCCACTGGGGGTTCCCATCGCTGTAAACCAGTGGTGCCCAAACTAAGGCCTGGGGGCCAGGTACAGCCCCTGACGCCAATTCATCCGGCCCACGAAGCCAGCCCCTGACCCTTAGTGACCAGCTTCCTGAACCACATGATCGGCCCATGGCCCAAAAAGTTTGGGCACCCCTGCTGTAAACTGCCATAAAATGTACCCATAGAGATTATAAATGTGTGTCGCAGGCACACCGATGGCTGTCATAAATGCGTTGGCAGCAACGTCGGGCCACATGAAATGGTCCACAGGCCAGGTCTGGCCCGTGGGCCGTAAGTTGAGAACCCTTGCTCCGGAGTCTAGTCATGCCTGCCGCATGACAACAGAAAATTCTGCAGATACAGACAGGGCTGCTGGCTCTTTGGCTGCAAAGAGCCAGAGAGGAAAAATATCCCAAATGGGCAGGGTAACGGTCACTTGCTTGAAAGCCAGTCGTAGGCGACTCTAGGGCTCAGTGCTCATCTGTTTCAGCCAGCACTGCATTTGCAGATGTTTCCATGGAGGTGTGGCAGGACTTCAATTCCCAGAAGCCCAAGTCTCTGTGAATCCACACGAATGGGTCTCATCCGTGACTTGGGTTTCTGGGAACTGAAGTCCAAGAACACCTGGAGTGCCAAGGTTGGCCATCACGGCCCTAGAATGATCTTTTTGATTTCTGTTATTCCTGAACCTTTGATACAACAGGAAATGTGTCCATATATATCTTATGTCTCCAGTGTACAGTATCTTGTCAGCTGCCCCTCATTCTCACTGCATAATATTATGCGTACTTGTCACAAATACACCCTTCAAGTGTAAATGGGCTTGAATCGGCCCTATTTCTCTGAAAAAAGGTAAACATAATAATTCAGTGGACCCTCGCTTAACAAATTTAATGTGCTCTCCGGGACCTTTTGTACTGCGAAAAATGTGTAAAGTTCATTTCTGATAGGAATGCATTGAATGCAATTTCTCATAGGACTGCATTGCAAACAAAAAATGTGTTAACCAAAACACGGCTTCCCATGGGAATGCATTGAAAGCCAATTAATCTATTCCAGAAAGAAAGAAAAATTTGTTAAATGTGTGTTGTTATATTGTATGCTCTATTATATCGCTGTCAGTTGAGAGGATGTTGTATTTCTGATATCTGACCATACTGTTATTTTGTATTGCTGGATGGGATTTTCTTGACATTATATTGTTATACTGTATGCTATATTATATTGTTAGATTATATCTCTACATTGTATTGTTGGATTGTACTGTTATAATACATTTTTAACATTAAGTTAGGCACAATTCCGTCTTTTTATTAGTGCTTGTGGAGGTAAACAAGGTGATGATTTGTATATAAATATAAACACGCAGAGAGAGAAAGTGTGTCGGGGGGGCGTAGTGTTGTCCCTGCCCCCCATCCCATCCCCCCCCCCGGATGTATCCTGACCTTCCTTCAAGCCATCCAGGACTGGATTTCCCACTCTAACAGCCTTCCAGTTTTGGCGGCCGCAGCTGGGAGAGATTCCCAGCCTGGGGGGCTTTCCTGGCACCCAAACAATCCCCGCGTGGGGTCAGGGAGGCGGTGGGGCTTGTCTCGGCTTGCATGTCCGGCCGTTTCCTTGTCACCCCAGCAGGGTTCAAATGTGGCCCCGTATCCGGCGCGGCCCTCCTCTTCCTCTCCGCCGAGCGTCCTTCTGCCCTTGTCAGGGTGGGCTTCCAAGGCCTCCCGCTCGGCTGGCCTGGGAAAAGGGCAGGAGCTCGAAAAGAGCCACATCTCCACTGGCGGTCAGCTCCAGGGCAGCGTCAGCGGGGGGCGGAGAGAACGGCCCCTGGCCAAATGGGGTCCCATTCAAGGCCACCTCCACGCGCCCCTCTTCGCACAGGAAGACCAGCTGGAATGAAGGGAACAGGAGTCGGAGTCGGTGGGAAGCGAACCCACGGCCCGACAGGCGAACAAAAGTTTTCCCAGCCCAGGGCAGGAAAAGGAAGACCTCCCAACGCCTGCCTGCACAACAAATCCCATGATCCCCCTTGAGCAGCCGTCCTAGTTGACCATGTGGAGGGTTGGGAGGAGGCTGTTAAAAGCGCCAGGAAGGTTTCCCAGGACCCCTATTTTCTAAGCCAACCTTTGCTCTGACCTCAAAGTACCGCTGGGGCTGGAAGGGGAAGCAGGAGCCCATCGTCGTCCCAGAATCCTGGCCTCTGTCTGTGCCTGGACCCCAAGACACTCTCCTGTCTGTGAAGGTCACCAGGAAGGACCAGAGGGTGCGGGCCGGATCCAGGCTTCTCAAGCGGACGCAGAACCTGGGAAACAATGGCAAAGTTTTATTACCAGCTGAGAAAAGCACGACGGCCCAGTGAGGGGATCTTGCCCCGTCGGGTGGGACGGCAGAGAGAGCAGGTGTGGGGTGGGGGTGGGTTGCGTGGCTGCCAACGTACTCTTGGGGGTCCTGGTGCACCAACCCTCGTGCCGTAATGGTGCCTCCAGGCCTGAAGCTCTCGGGGAGCCCACGAGAGAGAGGAAGGTCCTGGAAGGGGGCAGAGAGGGAAAATCAGCCCCACAGTCTCCCCAACAGAAGACAATAATAAAGTCCCAGGAGCGCGTTGAGACTCACCAGACCGGCGGAGCGTCGAAACAAGGGCTGCAAGGTGGGGGGGGGGGAGCAAACAAATCCAGATTAAGACCTGAGGCTGGAATTGAAAGATGGGGGGGACGACTCCTTCCTCCCAAGGGCCAGGCCCCCACCCAGGCAGCCACGAGCCACTCTTACCTGGCTAGTAGGGTATCCGGGCTGGCTGGTGCCAAATGGCTGCGGAAGGAGGGAGGCATGGAAAGAGCAAATCAAAAAACCATTTGGGGGGGGCGAAATCCCACCCCCAACCATTCCCCAGACACCCCCTCCTGCTCCACACAGCCCTGTTACACCCCCCCCCCCGAGGGACCCCCCAGTTGAATACTGTACATTATTAGGAAGGAAGATGATTGTTTTCACAGAGACGTCACCGAAAACTCCCAGGGTGTCGATCTTGGCCAGTGGGACCTTGAAGGGGTGTTGGGTGAAATGTTGGCCATTGATGCTCACCTGGAGGGGAGGGGGGGAGAGCGCACATTAAGTCCCCCTCCCCATGGCCTGACCCACAGCAGGAGGGGAAACCACCTGCCCTCTTCCAAGGCTGACCTCTTCTTCCAGGTGAAGACTGACCTGAGCTTCAGGAGACATTGGCCTGGAAAGCAGGGCATCTTTAACCTCTTGTGGCATGGCTGTAGGTCTCCCCCCCCTTTGCTGCTCCCCCCCTTGTCGTACCTGAGTTTCCGCCTCACCTTTGCCTGGTCTTCTTCAAAGAGAAACAGCAGGTGGAATATCTCTCCTCTCTTCAGGGGCAGGTTAGAGACTTTGGTCTCTTCCATCCACCGGCCCTCGACCAGAGAGTTGAAGATCACGTGAGGATGCGGCCGGAACCGGGGGTTAAAGTGCAGGCCAATGTCGGCCCGGGGGCTGACGCTGGACCCCACCTGGAAATCCACCTGGAATCTGGAGAATCAAAGGCAGGGGGGGGGCAGAGGTTTCTCTGCTGCACGGGGGTCCCCCAACCTTTCCAAGTCAGGGGTTCAAAAGTCGGGAGATCCAGCCTTGGCCCTCCAGGTGTTCTTGGACTTCAATTCCCAGAAGCCCAAGTCAAGACTCCTGCTGATCAGGGCTTCTGGGAATCGAAGTTCAAACACAGCTGGAGTGCCAAGGTTCGCCATCACTGCCCTATTGGTAGTGGGGGGGGGGGCCAGAGATTGGAAGTCCCGGGAGGCATCAAGATCAGGAGAGAGACTTGAGCCCCCACAGGGGATGGTTTTAGCAAAGGCTTCAGAAAATGAACGTTACCTTTCCGCTTCCACCGAGATCACCCCGTGCATGGAAATCATCCTCCCGGGGGAAAGACCATCGAAGATAGTGGTGAAATAGGGAAGGACCTGCAAAAGGGGTTAAGGGGGGGGAGGACAAAGCAAATCAGGGGGAGAAGATAAAGGGGGGGGGGGAGAAGAGGAAAGGATTGCCAAATATCTTCCCCAGCTGTTGCTCCTCCGCTTTTAACAGTGACGTGTGACCCTCGTCCTCGTGAGTTACTCAGCCTCACAAATCCCACGGGTTGCAACACACACACACACACAGAGGGTGTTTGCTTGTGAGAGAAAGCAAAAAACAAACACAAACAACCCTCCCAACAATCTGGTATTGTGCGTTAAAAGTCCCGTCCCGTCTCCTCCCCCCCCCCCATTAACCCAGACGCTCCGAGGGTCCTCCCAGGAGGAAAACGCCCACCCTGCCAGGTTGACCCCCGAGGAGGAACGAAGGGAATAATTGGGCCCCAAAATCAGCCCCCCTTTTCGCCCCTAATCCAGCTGTTCCCAAGTTTGCCACGGGTCGAAGGGAGGCAACGGAGGAAGCCCTTCGGAGAAGAAGTTACTTTCTGCGCCCCTCTCCGTCCCCCCCCCCCGGGGCTTTATTTTTCTGGAGGAGGGATTTTGCCGTCCTGCCCCCCCCCCCAGGTCCTTCTTTGCAAGGGGGAGAAGAAGAGGGTGCCCCCCCCGCCCTTTCGCTCTTTCTCACCGGGTGGAAAACGGGGGGCTGCAAGAAAAATGCCCCCGGGTCCGCCGGCCGGGAGGGGGGTGGGGGCTGCTCCATGCTGGCTGGGCTGGCGGCTTCCCAGTTCCAACTGGAAGAGGTCACGTGGCGCCCCTCCCTCCCAACTCTCCCCCCTCCCCTCCGGCACAGCTGGACAGGGAAACACAGCTGCACTCCACCCGCCGCTTGGGGACTCCAACGCCCATCATCCGCAGGGACTCCGTCCGGAGGGAACGCTGGATTCGCCCAGATCTCTCTCTCTCTCTCTCCTCCCCGGGAGGTCTTGGGCCTGCGTGCCGGCCCCTCCCTCTGTCCTACCTGGCAGGGCTGTTGGGAGGGCGACGGGACGGAGCTTCTCCTCTCTGGCCGCTCTGCCTGCAACTTGCGCGCTTAGAAAGAGAGATAGACTCGCTTTGGCCGCTGCGTGGCGAGACACGTGGGTCGCGGTTCCGACGTGTGGTGGGAACCTTGGGTTGGGGTTCCTAGACAGGGGGGAGCCCCCCGCCCTCCTCCCGAGGAGAGACCCCCCCCTCCATGGGGAAAACAAAGACAGGGGAGAGGTCACCCCAAATTGGGCTTCCAGGGCTCCGCTGGTGGGGTTGCGTGTGGGTTTGGTTTGGGTGCTCTTCCAGATTTGGGAGGGGGGGCTAGGCAGGATCCAGCGGTGGAGTTGGGCTTCTCCCCCCCCTTCCCCCCCCCCTTTTGGTCCCGGGCTTAAATTCAGAGAATGGACCTCTCTGAGCCTTTTCTGCTGCTGCCTTTTGCATGCTTTCTTCTTACTCTCCTCGTTGTAGTGGCGCTTTGTGGCCACAGGAGGCAGACCCTTCTATGTAAAACGGCTCCACGGCTGGCCAATCAGAGAGCAGCCTAGCCGGGACGAGGACCGCAGCGGTGAAGCGGAGCGGCTCAGTCTTCACTCAGGTCCGACACTGCAGCCGCCCAAACACAGAGCGGGGTAGATGGAAAGGCCAGGCATCAGCGGCGCGGTTTTCACTCAGGTCCGACCTTTGCTTTCCACAGACGGCCACAGTCTACCCTATGAGTGATCAGGACCCAGTTTCACCCCATCTGCGTCTCTGCTTTGCCCCTTTTTCCCCCCCATTTCAAAACTGCCTGCAAGATTTGAAGTGTTGGAGGGGATGAAGACGATCCTAAAAGGAAACGACTGTCACCTTATACTGTATTAATTTTCAGATTTTAGCGTTAAGGACGTTTTTTAAAATCGGGTACTTATTTCTTTAATGTAATGGTTTTTAATGATAGTGGACCATTTTATCGTGATTGTGGGTTATGAATTGTGAGCCGCCCAAAAAGTCGCTATTATGGCAATAGGTGCGGCCATATAAATAAAAATCAATAAATAAACTACCCTTACCTAACAGGGTCTAAAGATTGCCTCTACCTGAAGGCCGTCGCTCCTGACCTAGATGGTCTGTAAGCAAAAAAAAAAATCCTATTTGCCTTTTCCCAAGACAAGCAGGACATTTCCCCATCCTTGGGTGAAGGGAAATGTGAAGAGGAGGCGGCCTTTTTTTCTTACCCAGAAGGAGTTGCCCCAGGTTTTGCAGACTTCTGGAGAAGATGAAGAGTTCAAAACCTCCTTCCTAAATAAACGGAAACGTTTTGTTGTTGCTGAGTAGCCTCACCAAACAATGGAGATTATTGTTCTTCTTTCATGTCCTGATCCAACATTCACCTGCCCAAATGAAGCCCCTTTTTTTCACTTTGTCGTGGCCCAAAGATAAGACCCTCATATTGGTGCATTCCGTGCGTTCCAACCTTGAGCAACTTAGAGAGGCCAAGACTACACACTGGTGGGTTGACAGAACAAGTCCTGTCCCGTGACGGTGCGTTTGTAGCCATAGCGTTCAGAGTATATTATATACACCAGGAGTTCTCAATAGGTGGGTGGTGGTCCCAGATGCGAAGGTGGCGAGTGTCGCTTGTCTATTCACGGTATCTAGCAAGGTGTGTTTCCCAAATGCTGGTGTTTGGACTTCAATTCCCAGAAGCTTAAGTCAATTCCCCAAAGCACTGATCAGTCAGTATACTGGCTTAGGCTTCTGGGAACTAAAGTCCAAACACCAGCATTTGGGAAACACTTTATTCTCGGGATCTGAGGAGGGAGGTGAAGTCCAGTGGCGGCTCCACAAAAATTTTACTCCCAGTGGGGGTGACCAGGGGAAGCCCTGCGTTGCACCTGAATTAGGACTACTTTATTTCTAAACTTGAATAGGCGGGGGGGGGGGAGTCAGAATTTCTGCTACCGGTCCTGGCGAACTTGTGTGGAGCTGCCGATGCCCACCACTGCCACTTCCACCGCCCCTCCAGTGATGGGATGTAACAGGTTCTCACCAGTTCGCCAGAACCGGTAGTAACTTTCCCCAGTGCCCCGGAGAACCGGTAGCAGCTTTTGGGGAGAACCACCTTCGGGGGCTTACCTTTTCACTGTGCATGCACACACCAAGCACTTGGTGTGCATGCATGCCTACAGTGCTTGGCCTGTATGCATGGCCTCCTTGCTGTCCTCCTTGCTGTTCTTGTGTTGTGGGTGGGTGGGGTGAGGTGTGTGTGTGTGTGTGTGCGCGCTTATTTTTATTTTATTATTATTTTATTTTTTATTTTCCTTGGGTTCGCCTACAGTCATGACATCATGATGTTAGCTCCGCCCACACTATGATGACATCACCACTGCGCCCCTCCCTCCCTCCTTTTTCCAGCATTGGCGCTTCAGCGGCTCCCCTTCGCGGCACTTCGGCCCTCCCGCCGCTAGGGGCCGCCCCCACGAGACTTTCTTCTGTCGCCGCCTGGAAGAGCGGAGGGGGCGTGGCGTCCGCCATCCGGGTCCCGCGGTCCTCCCGACCGTCGCGGAGGGAGGGAGGGAGGGAGGCGGGCTGCCCCTGCTGCCGCGCAGGCGCATTAGAGTCGCAGGGCAGGCCGCGGCCGCCAGTCTTGCTTGGTGCGGCAGGCAGGGCTGGGCTCGCTCCCTTGGGCCGCCCCTTCCCTCCTACCTTCCCTCCCTTCCTTCCCCTGCAGGCGGAGATGATAATGATGGCGCTGAGCAAGACCTTCGGGCAGAAGCCTGTCAAGTTCCAGCTGGAGGAGGAAGGAGAGTTTTACATGATCGGCTCCGAGGTGGGGGAGGGGCGAGGAGGGGGAGGGGAGGGAAGAGGAGGAGGGGGAGGGAAGAGGAGGGGGAGGGGAGGGACGAGGAGGGGGAGGGAAGGGGACGAGGAGGGGGAGGGAAGGGGAGGAGGGGGGAGGGAAGAGGAGGGGGAGGGGAGGGGGAGGAGGGGGAGGGGAGGGGGAGATGAACCCCCCCCCCACGACACCCCTTTATATCTGAAATTATCTTTTCCCCCCCCCCCCTCCAGGTGGGCAACTACCTGCGGATGTTCCGGGGCTCCCTCTACAAGCGCTACCCGTCGCTCTGGCGCCGCTTGGCCACCGTGGAGGAGCGGAAGAAAATTGTCGCCTCGTCCCACGGTGGGTGGGTGGTTGGTTGGCAGGGGAGGGGGAAGCCCCCTGGGAGGGAGGGAAGCAGGCCGTAAGGATCTCACTCTTTTTCTTCTCTCCCTTGCAGAGTCCCAGCGGAACCACAGTCCACGGAGGTGTAAGTCTCATGCGCTGCCACTGCTGCCACTTGGACCCGGGTCAGGCTGGAGTGGAGTGGAGGGGCCGGCAGCCCCTTTGGGTGCCCCTGGGAGGGGTGGAGGAAAGGTCTCTCCTGCCTGGCCCAGAGTGGAAGCTTTGTGCCTTCCTCCACATCTCTGGGTGTTGAGGGGAACCCCTAGGAAAACCCTAGGTTGGTTGTTGGTTTGCCTTGGCAGATGACCGCTCATGCCTGGCCTTTGACCCCTGAGAATATGGGGTAGGCTTGGAACGGCGGCTGGGGGTCTTGACAGGATTTACGGGCATGCAGTGAGCAAATGCTTTTATCATGGGGGAACTGGAGCCTCTTGGGGGTCGGGGTGGGGCATCGCCCCCCCCTCCATCTTGGCCCCTTGGTGTCCATCAACATTAGGGAGGTCACAGGTTCTCACCATCCCCTCTTGCAAGTGTTCAGCGGAGGAAAGTTTGTGCTCACCTTCTCCCGAGGGTTCGGAAGTCGAGTTATTTGGAGCCCCCCCGAGACCCTCCGTTCTCAGGACCCAAGAATCTCCTGGGCTTCCTCTGTTGCTTTGCTTTTGTGGCAGCCACTTCTTCTCAGCCACGTTCTGATCAGGGAAAGTGGTTTAGGGAGGCAAGCCTTGCTCCGTGAAACACTTCCCTGGAACAACTGAGCGCAGCATCGCTCCTTTTTAGCCCCAGCCTCTAGGAGTGACAGCTACATGTGCAGGTACCTCCTGCCCTGTCAGTCGTTGCGGACCTGGTTGACCCACGCTCTTTCCACTCCCCTGTTTTAGATCACGGCTACACCACGCTTGCAACTAGTGTGACTCTCCTGAAAGCCTCCGAAGTGGAAGAGATCTTGGACGGAAATGATGAGAAATATAAAGCTGTCTCCATCAGCACAGAGCCCCCCACCTACCTCAGGTGAGAAGACAAGCCCTCTGTTTCTTCCTAGAGCAGCAGAGGAATGTGGGGAAGGAAAACGGGCATCTCTCGGAGGCCTTTGGCGTCACAGCAACTGAAAGGATGCTCTAAGGTGGCGTTAATTGTCACCAGGTGCCCTCAATGGTGTCCAACTCACAGGGAGCCTAGTAAGGCTTTTGAGGTATGTGGGATGATCAGGGAGCAGTTTAACACGGCTACCTTTGCGAGTGAGTCTCTATGAACCGCAGGGATAATTTTTGCTTCTACTCAAAGTCATTGGAAGCTGTGGGTTAAGAATCCAGAGCCCCGTTGATCTCTGTTTATCTTATCCTATGTCAGGGCTTACCAAACTTGCTCCTCCAGGTGTTTCTAGACTACAGAAGCCTCATTCAGAACACCTGCCAATCAGGAGAGCCTAAAGGCAATTTTGCTGACCAGTGTTCTCTGTACTGCACCCCAGTGACTGTTTCATAACATGTGCAGGGGTGTGTTTGCGCACGTGTCTTGAGTCTGGCCATGCTTTAGAAGCTCCCACGCAGCAGTGCTTTCAGTCCCGCCAGCCCCAGCCACCCATGGCTTCCCACTCAACACTGGTCTGTTTTCTAGGGAGCAGAAGGCCAAAAGGAACAGCCAGTGGGTTCCGACGCTTCCGAATAGTTCCCACCATCTCGACGCCGTGCCCTGCTCAACCACTATCAACCGGAACCGGATGGGCAGGGACAAGAAGAGAACATTCCCACTCTGGTAGGTAGACCTTTGGACGGGTCAAGAGGTGGCTTTGAGCCTCAGGCAGCTCAGGCGCAGGTCTGAGTCCCCTGCCTTGGTCCATTCCTTGCCGGCCGGTGGTCACTTATGCGCTCTTTTGCAAACCTGTTGTTGTAATACCTTGGCTTTGGCAGACGTGCTACTCTGGGGCAGAAGGTGTCGTTGACGTGGTTGCTCTCCTCAGTCCCTCCCCCCCAAAGGTACTTTGGAAGAGGTTTAGGGAAGGCAGCCTTGCCTCAAGAGGCGCTCACGGCCTGCTCAGAATGTCATCTCTGCCACGGACACGCTTGAGGCAAAGGCTGGTGGTTCTAGAGCAGGCCTCAGCAAACCTTGGGCTCTCCAGGTGTGTCCTTGGACTTCAATCCCCAGAAGCCCAAGCCAGGCCACTCCTGCTGATCAGGGCTTCTGGGAATTGAAGTCCAAGAACCTCCTCGTAGAAGGAGCCCAGGTTCCCCCCCCCAACCCTGCACACACACCCCGGCTTGTGTTGAGAGGCCTGATTTGTGGCCTTGTGCTGTATTTCAGCTTTGATGACCATGACCCAGCCGTGATCCACGAGAATGCCTCTCAGCCGGAGGTGCTGGTCCCCATCCGGCTGGACATGGAGATCGATGGGCAGAAACTGAGGGATGCTTTTACTTGGAACATGAACGGTACGTGGAGAGACCTTGAGCTGTGGAGACTTTGCTTGCTTTCACCACAACACCACCAGCGGATGCCTGTTGAACGTGAGGGTTTCCCAATTAACCCTCTTGGCTTCAAAAACACGGGGCGTCAAAGGTGGAGTCTGTAACCCAGGACTAGTAACCGTGTAGATCAGGGGTGCCCAAACTATGGCTTGCAGGCAGGACCCGGCCCCCGATGCCAATTCACCTGGCCAGCGAAGCCCTCGTTGCTCCCGGAAGCGGACGTAGAACGCAACAAGGGCTTCGTGGGCCGGATGAATTGGCATTGGGGGCCAGATCCAGCCTGTGGGCTGTAGTGACCAGCCCACTGCCCGAAATGTTTGGGCATCCCTGTTGTAGATGGTTTTACGCGTTAACTAATAAGTAGAACATGAGTTGGGTTTGCTTTTGATGCTGGGTTTGGGGCAAGGGATTGCGTTCCCCTCTTTGCCGCCTTTGTGGTTGTCTTGGAGGAAACGGAAAAGGCTTGTAGTCAGTCAGTCATTCTCTCCCCACAATGATTTTTGTCTTCAATTGTAAATGACTCTGGGCCTCACGTTGCTGCTTTTTCACCTTTCCTGTTTTTAAGTAAGACGTTTGGATTTTTGAACAAATCTGTCCAGCAGATGTTTGATGCAAAATTTACTTTCCTAACATCTGTGCCTCAGATGGATGCTTCCATCAGGGCAGGGAAGAGCTTCTCATCCTATCCAAAGGCCTTAAACTGCCGACTGCCTCATCTCCAGAGCTCGAGAGGGCCTGGCATTTCCTGGTGCAACTCGAGGACCGCAATAAACGTTAGTTTTTAAAAACGTCAGCAGTAAGGTGGTTCTTCGTTATCACAACGTTGAAGTGGGCACAATCATGGGGTATCTTTGGCTAATGGGGGGAAATCAAAGCCCAAAAGATGCAGAAGAGTTCGAGGCGGCGTGAAACTGCCTCGTGCCCTTCTTTCTCTCTGTGTTCGCTTGCCTGCAGAAATAATGGAGTCGCAGAAGTCTCTATTCCAGCACATTTCAAAGTGATCTGTCTGGAATTCCATGGGATGTCTTTTAAGTGACAAGCCATTTATTTGGGCAGGAGAGAAAGAGCGCATACATTGTGTCCCTGCCAGCTCGTCCTAGCAGCCCTGCAACTAGTTCAGAGCGACACTGAACATTGGAATCCATCACCTGACCTTCACCTTTTGTGTGTGTGTGTCTCTCTCTCTCTCTGACAGAGAAACTGATGACTCCGGAGATGTTCTCTGAGATCCTCTGTGACGACTTGGACTTGAACCCTCTGACCTTTGTGCCTGCCATTGCATCCGCCATACGGCAGCAAATTGAGTCCTACCCTACAGACAGCCTCTTGGAGGACCAGTCGGATCAGCGCGTCATTATTAAGGTCAGGGCATCAGGGAGGAGGAGGAGGAGGTTTGGCAGAAGGCTCTGTGGGCCCTTGGTGGGTTTCCTCACCAAGAGCCAGTGGCTCAGAGAGGCCCGGCTAGAGACACCGTGGCTGGGGCCGCATTTGGCTGAGCTCCTCCCTCTGCCCACAGCTCTTTTCCCACTGGCCCGCCTGCGAAGTACCCTCTGTGTGGTCCACCTGTGGACTTCCAGCTGGGCACGCCTTGCTGCCCTCTTTTGAAGTGGACAAAGACATTGGGCACCAACCCATGGTGCAGGGCAGGGGTGGCAAACCTACACAAGAGTGACTAACAAAGAGAGGGGAGAAGAACGCATTGCTTTGCATTTAAATTGCCATTTCCCAACCTTTGGTTCTTGGACTTCAATTCCCAGAAGCCTCAGTCAATTCCTCAAAGCACGGATCATCCCGTGGACTGACTGAGGCTTCTGGGAATTGAAGTCCAAGACCGAAAGGCTGTGAAACACTGCCCTGTGAATCCACACCTATGCACAGTAAACCCATTCATGTGGATTCACACATCAGTGTTCCCCAATCTTTGCCTTTTAGACTTCAGTTCACAGAAGCCGAAGACGATTCCCCAAAGCATGGATCAGCCGATAGACTGAGGCTTCTGGAGATTGAAGTCTGCTGGTGGGGCCTGGGGCCCACATTGGGAACCAGTGGTCTAAGCTGTATTTGGAGTTTCGCCTACGTGTCACCTAAATGTTCATGTGGGGTGAACATTATGCAGGACGTGGAGTGATTTGGGGGGAAAAGAAGCAGCTTTGCCAATTCCTGTTCCCCACTCAGGGCATTATTATTCCCCCACCTCACCCCCCTGATCTCCACGCTGGGCCTTCCGGGGGTGGGGGGGTCAGCCTGGACTTTGAACTCCAAAGGGCGGAGGGTCCCTATGTGCCATTTCCCTCCAGCTCAACATCCACGTGGGGAACATCTCCTTGGTGGACCAGTTCGAGTGGGACATGTCGGAGAAGGAGAATTCCCCGGAGAAGTTTGCCCTGAAGCTCTGCTCGGAGCTGGGGCTGGGCGGGGAGTTTGTCACCACCATCGCCTACAGCATCCGAGGGCAGCTGAGCTGGCACCAGAAAACCTACGCCTTCAGGTGAGCATGGGCCTTGCCCTGGGGCTGCCCCTTGGCCACAGCAGCCGCCACGGAAGGTGCTTTGGCTCCCCTTGGCTTGACATTGGGGTGCCCGGGAGGGGAGGCTTCTCTGCTTGGAACGGAGATGAGACGTGTGCGTGACCTTGTCCCTGGAGTCACGGCCTGCCTTCTGACCAGCTGTGCTTCCTCCTCCGTGTGGTTTACTCTGTTTAGTGAAAACCCCCTGCCGACTGTGGAGATCGCCATCCGCAACACGGGGGATGCTGACCAGTGGTGCCCCCTGCTTGAAACGCTGACAGACGCAGAGATGGAGAAGAAAATCCGGGACCAAGACAGGAACACCAGGTGCCTCTGCCTGTTCCTTCCCTTCAGCAGGCATTTGTTTGTTTACAGGACTAGCAGGTGTCACCCTGGGAAGAAGTGGGGCGGCTTCTTCTGTTTGCCCTAACTCTCCACAGAAGCAAATCCCACTCTGCATTGTCTTTGGGTGGGCGAGCCCCTAAAATAGGGGTGCACAAACTACTGGCAATTCATCTGGCCCACTAAACTCTCATCGCTCCTGAAGCAGAAGTAAAATGCACCTGTCTGGGTGTGTTTTACTTCTGCTTCCAGGAGCGACGAGGGCTTTGAATTGATGTCAAGGGCTGGGCCCGGGCCATAGTGACCGGCTCTCTGGACCAGATGGCCAGCTCGCAGCCCAAAACGTTTGGGCACGGCAGCCCTAAAGCATGGCCGTTCCAGGCATTAGCCCCAGGTGTCTCTGAAGGGCAGAAGTGCCCCTGGGCGCGTTTGCCAGTCTGTCCCAGTTCCTCTCCCAGCAGGAATAATTCCCAGCTGGCAAACAGGGCCTGATCCTGCCCGTGTCTCTCTTCTCTCCCTGGCAGGCGCATGAGGCGTTTGGCTAACACGGCCCCCGCCTGGTAGCCCCTCCTCCGGAAGTGGCCGCGAGACGTCCCTCCACCTTCCCGACCGAGGACTGAGCAAGGGGGGGGCGCGAGCATGGCTGCTATTTTCTTTGCCCACCTGCCGCAACTGGCCCAGCAGAGACCCCCAAAGGGCAAGGCCCACCCCCGGCCTCTGCCTGCCGTCTTGAGCGGGGTTTGGGGTCCCAGAAAATACCTGCGTGGTCCAAGTCCTTCCTTCTCCCCCCTCGACCCAGACACCTTTTTAAATAAATAATATTTTGTTTTCCACCTTGTCTCTTCTATGCTTTCTACAGTTCCTTTCCTTCATTATTAGGGAGCCAGTGGGAAGAATGAACCCCAGAATTCTGCTGGCCTCGGGGGTTACGTAGGAGGGAGGGGGGGCAGGTGTCAGGCAGGGCCAGCCAGGAAAGACCCCAGAGGAGGCAAACTGGTAGCGAAAGAGACAAGAAGAGAGGCTGTTCCATACATTGAATGACTCTTTACCGACCCATCACTGAGCGCATAAAACGGCCCCATCTGAGCTCTTGGACAACAGGGAAAACAGGCGGTGGGGCCGAGGCCTCGTCAGCCAGTTGTGTCTGGGTGAAGTCGGGGGGGGGGGGCCTCCACGCCCAGCCGGTTTCCTCAACACACACAGGCTGTTGAAAAGGATGTTCGAGTCCCTCCCTTTCCCCTGGAGACTCCTGGGTCTGCAGTTCTGTCCTGCCAGCAGTTTGTTCTGGAGGACCAGGGAGAAAAGGGGGGTGCATGCCTCTCCCCCTCTTTTAAAAAGCTTCCACTGCAGGACGGACTATCCTTCCCATCCACTCTGCTGCCAAAAAGGGGGGGCGGGAGGAGGGCAGATGAACTGCCATCCCAAGTCTCTTGGCGCTCCTGGAGTAAACCTCTGCACCGCTATCCAGAACGCGCCTCCGTCCATCCAGCAAGCGAAGCGGGGGGGGGGGGCTATCGGGGATCCTGGTCGCCAGCAGCCAGCAGAGGGTCTTCAGGCAGCGGTTGGTAGTTTGGGTCAGCCTCGGGAGGGTCAAACACAAGCTTCCTGCCAAAGAAAGCCAGAGTCTGTAGAGGTGACCACAATATTCCTCATCCCCCCAGTTCTCCAGCCTCTGGATTCCCCCCGAGGGGGGTGTTCAGCCTCGGGTTGGGCTGCCTGCATGAGCATGATTGCTCTTAGCTGCCAAGGAGGAGAGAGAGACCGTCATGGACAGTGATGGAGAACCTTTTAGAGACCTTTGAGTGCCCAAACTGCAACCCAAAACCCACTTATGTATCGCAAAGTCGCAACATGGGAGGAAGGAAATGCTGGGCAGAGGGGCGGGCAAATTCTGTGCTGGGGGGAGGGAGGAAGCGCTCCCATTGGGCTGCAGGGTAGATCAAACTCTGTGCTGGGGTGCCTGTACAGGTGCCCACAGAGGACTCCACGAGGGCCACGTCCGGCACACGTGCCATAGGTTCACCATCACTGGTCATGGGGAACTTACAGGAATCCTGGCGTTACAAGCAATTTCTTCCCTCCCGGCTGGTTGGGGAAGACGTCCTCCAGGAAGTAGTAGACGTGGCCCACAGCAATGCCTGTAGAAGAAAGAAAACCCAGGCTGGACGAAGGCTCCCCTCAGGGCTCCCCGGACAATCCTCCGCTGGCAGCACCTTCCTGATCCCAGGAGACCCCTTGGTCTCCGAGGAGACCCTCATGGCCTCCCTTTCCATCTGCCTAGCCAAAATTTCCCATCCTTGGAGGTTTACTGTACATATGCGTTGTAAACCCATTCATGTGAGTTCACGGAGACCACAAAGAATAAAAATTTGATAATAGAGCATGGGGCAGAAACAGACATTAGCTGTAACTCGTCATTAGACCATTGCTCTATTCAACAAGGATTGAATAAAGCAACCAACCCTGCAGATTAGACCCCCAAGAGGAGGAGGAACATCAGCTGGCAGGGAGCCGCCCCCCCCCCTCACCTAAGAGATCAATGATGATGGAGTTGCCTAGCAAGAGGGAGAAGCCCATTAGGACCCAAGGCAGGAAAGGGGCCTGGAAATTCAGCAAGCCAAAGAAGTTCATGCGGATGTAGGGGTTCCTCCGGCTCCAGACGTAGACCAGCATGATGGTGAAGGCCTGGCCCAGGAAGAAGAGGCTGGCGAAGAAGCCAAAGAGCTGAGGGGCAAGACGGAGTCAAGGAAGCTCAGCCAGGGCTCTGCCGGCCTTTCCAATTCAGGCGCATTAACTTTGCCGGCCTGGTTTGGCTCTGCCTGGATGACCTCTAGACCAGACCAGACCTCCTCCTCCCTCTCTCCAGGCAAAGCCAACAGCCCTCCCACCAGTGGGGAGGCAGAGCTCAGCCCTCCCAAGCATTTCCTGCCAGAAGGAAGCTGCGTTTTGTGCACGGAAGCAGGGGACGCCCACCTCCCACCCCACTTGCTAGGGGGGCAGCCGACACGTGGGAAAGGATACGGTCATGAGGAATCCCCCAAAGAGGAACATGAAGATGAAGTCGGCCGTCCTTCCCCGGAAAGAACCTTCCTCAAGCATCCGGCAGTAGCGGTACCTGGGAAGAGGCTGTCAAGGAAGCTGACAGGTGTGAGGTCAGCCCGGCTGGAGAAGCAGATCCCACTGGGAAAAGTGGCTGCAGGGAGGAGGAGGAGGGAGACTAACAGGAGAGCAATAGCCTCCTTCAGAAGCTGGAATAACGGGAAGTTGTTGTTCAGTTGCACAGTCGATTCCGACCCTCTGTGACCCCCATGGATCATTGCCCGCCAAGCTCTTCTATCCTCCACCATCCTCCTCAGCCCGCCCAATTCTGTGCCCATTGCATCTATAATACCCTCCAGCCATCTCATTTTCGGCCACCCCCTTCTTCTTTTGCCCTCCACCTTTCCCAGCATCGAGGCTTTCTCAAGTGAATCCTGCCATGGCTAGAGGAATCCCCTTCTCTCTCACATGACGTAAAGAGCCCCAATTAAATTGTTTCCTGCTTTGCACAGACCAGTCTTCTCAACCCAACATCATTATTAAACCCGCAGGTGTGTTGATCGGGGCTTCTGGGCACTGAAGCCCAAGAACACCTGGAGAGCCCAGAGGAACCCAGAGATAGCCAGAAAGAGGAGGAAACTCAACATCAGCGCCACGTGAAACCCATGACGCCTTCATGCTGCCCCAGACCATAGCAGCTGTGTAAAGGCCAAGGTCACCCTTGCTCGAAAGCCAGCCGTATCCAACTCTAGGGTCCAGTGCTCCTCTCTGTTTACAGCCATAGAGCCATCGCTCCACTTGTCTGCAGATGTTTCCGTGGCCATGTGGCAGGCATGACTAGACCAGACAGGGAATGCTGTTGATCTTCCCACCGAAGGGGTCCCTACTTAAGTGGCCACGGATGTTGGGGTCGCCCCCCAAAAGGATACAGGAAGACCATGTTGAAGAAGAAGCTGAACCCGAGGGGGCCGAAGAAGAGGAAGCTGGTGAAGAGCCTCCAGAGCTGCAAGAGAAGGACCCTGATGGAAAGGGGGAGACCCCCAAAAAAGGGGGAGACCCCAAAAAAGGGGGAGACCCCAAAAAAGGGGAAGCCCAACCCCCACCCACCCCTGAACTCCCCCTTTCTGCTGCCCCCCCCCCCAAATTAGGAAGGCTGCTGCAGGACCAGGACCCCGTTGGGTAGGTGTGGCTCCTGGGGGTCGTGCAGCACCCCCCCCCCACTGGGGCCTCAGGCGGCCCAGGGGAGGGGGAGGCAGCCCGGACTCACCTGGAACCTCCTGAAGATGAGGTCCGGGTTGAAGTAGAGCTGGAAGGGGGTGATGAGCTCCAGCTGCTGCGAGAGAGAGAGAGAGAAAAAAAGAGAGACGCGCATGCGCACCGGCGGCTTCGGAAGGCTAAGGCACCCCCACCCCAGAGAAGCCCCTCGCCCGCCTGGCCCCGCCCCTAAAGCCCTCGGTTACCACGGCAGCGGTGGTGATGACGCAGGCGGTGGTGTAGGCGCGCGTGACGGCGGGGATGCCCAGGTACTCGGCGGCCAAGCCCTGATAGGCCATGGCGGGGAAGGGGGACCCGGCGGGGAAGGGCGGAAGACGCGGCCGCGGGAGAAGCGCCCTCCGCCTGGCCACGCCCCCTCCGCCGTCCCCAGCCAATCGCCTGGCGGGGGGGAGGGGTCAGAACGAAGCACGGCTCGGCCACTCACACTTCCCCGGCCCCGGAAGGGCGGAGACTGAGTGACGTAGGGAAGCGGGGCGGGCTGTGAAGGCGGATCGGCAGACGCCCGGACCAATCGGATCGCACGAAATAAGAGTTGTTGTGTTCGGGTCAGAAAGGGCCACGTGTGTGAAGCCGGGAGGGCGCCAGCCAATCGCCTGGAGGTTGAGGGGCGTGGCCTCTGCTTACTGAAAAGGAGAGACATCACCTTGCAAACTAAAATTCGTCTAGTCAAAGCAATGGTGTTTCCAGTGGCAATGTATGATTGTGAGAGCTGGACCATAAGGAAAACTGAGTGCAGAAGAATAGATGCCTTTGAGATGTGGTGCTGGAGGAGAGTTTTGAACTGGACAGCGAGGAGAACAAATAGGTCAATCTTAGAGAAAATCAACCCTGAATGCTCCTTAGAAGGTCAAATAGTAAAGATGAAGCTAAAGTACTTTGGACATCAAATGAGAAGAGAGGACTCACTTGAGAAAGCCTTGATGCTGGGAAGGGTCGAGGGCAAAAGAAGAAAGGGGCGGTCAAAGATGAGATGGCTAGATGGTATTGTAGGCACAACGGGCACAGAGCTGGGCGAGTTGAGGAGGATAGTGGAGGACAGGAGTGCCTGGCGGACAGTGGTCCATGGGGTCGCAAAGGGTCGGAATCGACTGTGCATCTGAACAACAACAAAAAGAAGGGAAAGAGGAGGAACCCAAAGGAGATGTCTTGTCTCGGTCAGGAAGCCGTGGGCTTAAGTCTCCAGTGTCTGAGCGGGGCAGTTGTGGGAGGGACAGGGCGGTTCAGAGGCTGTCAGAAGACTGAGATGATGCCCAAGATCAGCCACAAAAAAACTTTTATTTATTTATTTCATTTATATCCACCCCATCTGGGAGATTTTCTCATTCTGGGTGGCTTACAAGATATTTAAAAAAAATTTACAATAGAAAATTAGACATAAATAATAAACGAACAAAATAAATTATAAATACCAAGCAAAAAGCAAAAAATAATGCCCCCCCCCCCCCAATTAAAAAAAGCCCTAAATCAACACAAATTTCCCTTCTTACAGGATCCAGTTCAAATACATTTACGACACTCATTTTTATTCTCTTCCTCCTCCCCCACTTCTTTTTGCTTTTCTTCCCTTTCTTTCTTGGCTGCCATTCTGTGTTTTCATTTGGTAGATGATTGGCAGAATTTGGTCGCACATGGATTGCCAGCCTTTCCCATAAGGGAAGCCTTGCTTTGCCCTGCTGTCCTGTCCCCTACCTGTTCTGGTCCCCCTCCATGGCCACGCAGGCTCTCAGTCTTTAGCTGATGGTTCCATCCATCTCTCAAAATGAACATGATTTCACACACAACCCAGAGGCCAGATCTGGGTGTCTTAAAAGGTTCAGGTCCAGACTTAAGCAGCCACAAACATTTTTGTAGGGAAGCTGTGTTAGGGCGTCGCCACACAACAAAAGCTATTTGGGCATCTTGTGGGTAACTGAAAGGCTCACAGACTTAAGAGAGCATGAATTTTTGTGAATTGTGCTCCAGTTTATCAGAAGCTAACCAAATTCTTCGAAACATACACAAGAGATGGGACTGGAGGGAGAAATTAAATGCAGAAACTGCGGACTGTGACAACCGCATTACTAACCCTGGCTAGTGCCCAAACTGCTGTGAGGAACACACACTGCTTGGCACTTTTAAGGTGGTTCCTGAGATATTCTCATCTTAGTAGCATCCCTTCCTCCTCCCCTCCCCCCATCCTGTCCTACTGGTTGTGTTCCAAAAGAGAAGTGGTGGAGGTGATCACGATGCACCCCAGGAACCGGGTGGTCCTGCAGCTCAGGAGAAAGGCATGGTTTGCTGGGGTGGGCTTTATTGAACTGTTCCCATCACCTCTGGGCCCCCACCAAAGGCCAGAGGGAGGCGCCGCCATGGACTGACAGGCCTTGCCTCCACCTCTGGGCCCCCATCAATGGACGAAGGGGAGATCATCTGTGTTTGTTCACCGTATTTGTTACTGTTGCCAGGGCAAGTGGGGAGCAATATACATTTGAACAAACAAATGCCTCCAATTACAAGGAAAGAGCTTAGCCTGCACATGTGGAAGCCCTTCCAAGTTCCTCCCCTCATTGTTCCCCACCTGTCAAAGCAGCTTCTCCACCTGCCTAGTCAGGTGTTTGCATCATAGTGTGATGAGGAGGACCAAACGGGGAGATTTCCCTCTCCAGAGGGTCAAACCACACTTTGAATGTCTTCCCAGCGCAACGGCCTCCGCCTGGGCAGGCTCAGAGCCAAGGCAGGACCAGGACCACCTG
The DNA here is from genome assembly GCA_030440675.1 of Furcifer pardalis. Taxonomy (NCBI): domain Eukaryota; kingdom Metazoa; phylum Chordata; class Lepidosauria; order Squamata; family Chamaeleonidae; genus Furcifer; species Furcifer pardalis. Next base: position 15,543,633 of record CP126898.1, on the reverse strand, counting down.
ACTCTGGGCCCATCGCATTTCCCCGCCACTAACCAGCCTGTCAAGAGATACCTGTGAGGTCGGCACTGCCCGTGGTTTTTATCATTCCAGAAATGGGAAGGCCCAAGGGTTGGCCGGCAAAGGGGGCGGGGGGGCGGCGGCTGTGGCGCCCTCCCCCCCAGGAAGTCCCCTCCCCCCGATCATCCCTCCCCACCCTCCGTAGTAGCAGGGCGGGTTGGCAGCCAGGGCAGTGAAGTTCGAGTTCGGATGGGCCAAGTCGCCCCACCGGCTTTTTTGCCTTGCCTGCCTCCCTCCCTCCGGGTCTCTTCGCCAGCCTTTCTTGGGGGGGCCACCGGCGACTCCCTCTAGCCGCTTCCCCGAAAAGGGAATCCCGAGATCCCTGCCCTCCTTCCTCTCTTAGCCCCCTCCCTCCCCCACCTGCAAAGATCTGGAAACCGGAGCGCGCCGCCTCCTCAATCTGGGAGCGCCTCGGGGCAGAGCCGGGCGGCCGATCTCCGGCTTCCGAGCGGAGACTGGGGGTGGGGAGCGACAAGCATCGCTGGCGGGGCGGCCTTTGACCTGCGGTGAGGCTTCCGTGCCGCTCCTTCCCAGAGGCGGCGGCCCAGGTGATCGGGAGCAGGGTAGGGGGCAGTCGGGGTCGCCACCGCAGAGGAATCGGCTTCGCCGCCGGGATCGCGGAGCATGTCGCCTCCTCCCTCCGGCACGGCGGCTCGGCCTCTCCCCTACCGGGAGCCGCGGGAAGGAGCCGAGCCCAGCGCAGCCCCGTCCGCCGCTGCGCAGCCTCCTCGTCCGCGGAGCCGCCAGGTGAGGCCCCTGCCCGGAGGGATTCCTCCAAAGACGCCGGGGGTGCCCTGCAAGGGGGGGGGGGCGTCCGAGCCCTAACTCCGACTCCTTCCCGGTTTCTCTCCTTAGTTTCGAAGCGGGGTCCTGATCCTGACCGTGTGCGCAGCCGGCATCGGAGGCACTTTGCAGTATGGCTACAACCTCGCCATCATTAATGCCCCCTCGGGAGTAAGTCCTGGCCTCGTCCCCCCCCCCCGCTCTGGGGAAGCTTGGAGGGGGGCAGTTTAGATGTCAGTTGGCCTGTGCAAGGAGGAGGAGGGTCCTCTCCCTGCCCCCCTTCCCGGCTGGGAAAGCCGAATTAGCAGTTAGCACTGAAGGACTGGGCGGTTCACACGGGAACGAGCCTCATTTGGCTCCATTTAACCGACCTTGGAAGGACAGCCAACTTTTGACCTCCCGTCGAACTCGGACCATGAAGCCATTTGTGGCTTTGGTCCAGCAGCTCCTCCATCCCTGCCTGGTCACCAGGGCTTTCCCTGTCTGTGCCTGAATTTCCTGTGACAACAGTCCTGTGAGGTAGGCTGGCCCTGGAGAAAGGGACTGGCCTGCCCTCGCCATTGAGCTTCCAGAGTGGGTAGGAGGATGGGTGGGTGGGTGGCGAGGAGTTCCCCAGGCCCCTGCATCTCACACGCTGCCCAGGCCCTGCCCATGGATGGTGCTTTCTTCTTTTGCAGTTTATCCAGACCTTCGTGAACGAGACGTGGCTGGAGCGCACAGGGACCCCCATGGGCCAGAGGACGGTCACCCTCATCTGGTCCTTCATAGTCTCTCTCTTCCCTTTGGGGGGGCTGGCTGGAGCCCTCCTGGCTGGTCCCATGGCCGTCCAGCTGGGAAGGTCAGCCCTCAGGAGGAAGGGCCACAGCCCTAATTTCAGGGACTTTGGAGTTCACGCTGTCTGTGTAGATTGATCTGGAAGGCCAAGAAGGGGGGGGGGGCTCAGCAATGGGTCTCTGCCTCTTGGGGTTTGGAGTTCCCAAACAGGGTTCTGTCTTAGCTGGGAGTTCCCTTCTTGTCCCTGGGTTCTCTGGCTACTCAGCAGGAGACCCTGGGCACAAGAGGGAGGGAGGGGGGAGGGAGAAGGCAACCCCCTCTGCCCACCCCCACCCCACCCCACTTCATTCCAGCTGGGGTAGGGTAGGGCTGTTAGCTTTTCTGTCTTTCAAAGGCTGTGCAAAGGCCAGGGCTTTTGCCGTAGGTGTCGGGGGTGGGCCGGGGGGGGGGGCAGCGCTGGTGGCGCTGCTCTCCCCCTCTCCTTCACAGACCCCTCTGTGGTCCAGCAGGAAGGGGGAGCCTGTCATCCTTCAGATTTAGCCCATTGCGTCCCACTGTCCTTTCCCACTGGTTGTACTGGCCAAACTCACTGGGAGCTGAAGTCCAAAACCTGGCTGGGACACCCCAGAGAAGAGCCACTGCCCTTTTTTTGGTGCTGCTGGTGATGGTCTGTGTGGGCCAGAGGAGGGTCAGGGGGGTCATCCCACCCCTGCCTGGCCTTTAGGCAAGGTAGAGCACGATGTAGAGGTTACCTGGAGCTCAGAGGTGTGTGTGTGTGTGTGTTCGTTCCTGCCAGCCCTCTTTTTATCTCTCCCCTCCCCAGGAAGACGTCTCTGCTGATCAACAATGGGTTTGTGGTCCTTGCCGCGTTGCTGGTGGGATTCAGCTGGATGGCCAAATCCTTTGAAATGATCCTGCTGAGCAGATTCTTTGCCGGAATCAATGCCGGTAGGTTTTAAATGCCTGATTTCCACAGCTCTTCCACCACCGGTTCGGCTCCAAACGATCGGTTGTGACTCTGCTGTGTTTCCCCTGCTGTGGTTTGGCCTTCGCGTGGGGCTCTCTCTTCCTTCTCCTTTACTGAGAGATGAGGAGACAGTGGGAAAGAAAGTTTGGGACTAGATTAGGACACTGGGAAAGGGGATCAGTGTGGATTCTGCTGGACTCGAACTCCCCACCCCAGCCGTTGTGGGGTCTCTGCTGCCGGCCCCTTCTCTGTCTCTTCTCCACAGGGGTGAGCATGAGTATCCAGCCCATGTATTTGGGGGAGAGTGCGCCCAAGGAGCTCCGTGGGGCTGTGGCCTTGACGTCGGCCTCCTTCACAGCCCTGGGCTTGGTCCTGGGGCAGGTGGTTGGACTCAGGTGAGATCCAGAAGGAAGGACCCACTGCAGTCTGGGAAGTGGCTTGGTTCTGCCCGTTTCCCCACTTCCCACATGGGCTGCTATTTGGCCCCAGTTTGAGTGACTCCAGACTCAAGCCCTGGGTAAAAGCTGCCCGGGAGCCACATGTAATGCAATAGGATACTCTTGGGAAGCCCAGAGGCACTTCCTGCCTGCCTGTGGAAGCGGAAGGTACCCAAGTCTTCCCAGGTGGAAAAAGGGCCACCAGGACTCCACCTGCTGCAAAGGGCAGCCCAGCCAGCGCAGTTGGGAAGGGACACACATTCCTTCCATGACATAAATGGCCGGCTGGGTCTTGGGTGGCTTTCCTGGGACTTCCTTTGTCAATTTCAATGCAGGGAGATCCTTGGAGCAGAGGAGAGTTGGACCCTCCTCTTGGCCAGCAACCTGGTGCCGGGTCTGATCCAGCTGGTGCTTCTGCCTTGGGTCCCCGAAAGCCCCCGGTACTTACTGATTGACCAAGGGGATGAGCGGTCTTGCCTCTGTGGTGAGTCTGTGCTGCAGGGCTGTCACCTCTCCAGGTGCTGCTCAGAGGAGGAGGAGGGTCCCAAAGGGTGGCTAGTTTGGTTAGTTTGTTTGCATCACAGTTTTCACTGGACACTCCAGTCATACCTGACTTGCTCTTAAAAAGAAGAAATCCATCCATTGATAAGAATAGGCAACACAAGCTTATATATTAGGGGTTCCCAACCTAAGCCCCATGGGCTGGACCTGGCCCCTGGTGCCATTTCATGTGGCCTCCCCATGCCTCCAAGAGCATTTGATAAACAAAATGGCTGCCCCTTTGAAGCTGTCAGGACAAATGGCCACCCCCACCGTGCAGGCAGGGCAAAATGGCCATTCGGCCCTCAAAGCTGGCTGAGAGAGCATGACCCAATGACCCCCGACAGAAACCCCGGGCTTGGCTGTTCTGTCTCCACCTCTTCCTCCCTCCTTCCCTGCAGCCTTGCAGAAGTTTCGGGGCGTCCCCGATGTCAGCGATGAGTTGGCAGAGCTGCGGGTGGAGCAGGACGCCCTCCGGGGCAAAGTGGCTGCCTCTCCCTGGGCCCTTTTGCGGGACCGGGCCGTGAGGTGGCAAGTGGTCTCCATCGTGGTGCTGAGCAGTGCCATGCAGCTCTGTGGCAACGACTCGGTGAGTGCCAGCCAGGAAGGAGGAGCTCAAGGGGGCTGCTTGGGACCTCCCCTGCTTGCACCCTTTGGCAGATCAGGGGAAGTGGCCGCTTTGAGGAGGGGAAGAGTTGGGGGGCAGAGGGGCATCACGGGGGGGGGCAGGAGGAGGCAGTTTAACAGCCCTCTGAAACCATCCTGTGGAATCAAGGAAGAGCAGGGGTGGATTCTTGCCCTCTGGCAAAGTAGAGACTGTTCTGGCCCCAACCAGGATTCGTGGAGAGGGAGGAGGGAGGGAATGCCATCTGCTCTCCTCCGTCGGGTTGACAAACGTGGCTGAATCTAACCAGTTCTGTTTGGATCAGAGCTTTGGATGCACGGTTGTCTCTCTATAGCATCAGCGCCATGGCTCCGACCTTCACCCCAGCCCTGCCTTTGTGCCCTCAGATGTACTCCTATGCTTCCTACGTCTTCCAAGCGGCTGGCATCCCATGCGACAAGATCCAGTACTACATCATTGGCACAGGGAGCTGTGAGCTGGCGACAGCCCTGACCTGCGTAAGGATGTCCTCTTTTGCTCAGAGGAAGTTTTCCACGGCAGGTGAAGTCCCTGCCCGGCCGGGAAGGGTGGGCCAGACCCTGGGTTCCCCATGAGCTCCAGGAGGCTCCGTTATGCCTTAAAGAGGCTCCTTTTGCCCCACTCTGGAAAGCATCTCCAGCAGCCAGAAGGGTCCATAGCAGAGATGCACAAATACAGCCTGTGGGTCAGATCTCCACACACACAATTCCACTTCTGGAAGCAATGAGGGTGCCTTGGGCCGGGTGAATTGGTGTTGGGCCCACGACCTGAAATGTGGGGGGGGGGGGCTGGTTCAGAGGGTCATGGGGTCATAGAATCACTCAGTTGGAAAGGGCACCTTTGAGACGATCTAGTCCGACCCATTCCTGCTCAATGCAGGAATCCAAACCAAAGCAGGTCTGAGAGATGGTTCCCTTGAATGCTTCCATTGTTTGAGCGCTCTCCACCTCCTCTCTAGGCAATGGGTTCCCCTGGCAAGGAGGTTTTCCTGATATTCAGCCCACAATCGGCCTTCCTGTAGTCTTCAACATCCCTTTCAGGAATTGCCAAAATCAAGATAGACATAAACCCTTAAAATAAACAATCCCACATCCTGAATGCTTTAGGAATCAAGAGGTTTAAGTCAAAGGAGTCCAGCCCTCCAAGGATGGAACCAGATCAGGTGGAACAACCCAGATGCTCCCCAGTCTCAGCTGATAATTAAACACCGTCCAGGTGGGAAACTAAATGGGGATGTTAGCTGGAGACGAAAGTTTGCAGCCAAACTCCTTTCCCGGCTTTGCTTTCTCCCCAGAACCTGCTCATAGACCGGGCTGGCCGACGGGTGATGGTCATTGGTGGCTACTCCCTCATGGCCGTGTGGGCCGTGGTCTTCACGGTGGCTTCTTCTCTGCAGGTCACAAGGGGCAAAAGGAGGAGGGTGGTGGATAGAGTAAAGGCTAATTGTTCCTACCTCCCCCTCCATCATCATCATGAATGTTTGGGTCCTGCAGGACCGTCACAGCTGGATGCCATACCTCAGCATGAGCTGCCTCTTCGCCTACATCCTGAGCTTCGGCATTGGGCCAGGTAAGTTGCAACAGAACCAGCCCCTTCCCTGGGAAGCTGCCTGCCTGCTTGCCTGCCTGTGAAAGTGCAGCCCTTTCATCATCCTAGGGGGCCAAAGGACTGGCTGCTCTTATTGCAATGATTGGTGGCCAAGGAGAAGGAAGGAAAGCAGGAAAACGGGCCCTGTGTGTGCGTTTGTGTGTCTGTGTGGTTTCTTGGTGCTAAGGAGGGGCCCGTGGGAAGCCTGTGCAGACCTTTGCTGGGCCTGGAGGAGGCCACCTTCCCAGGCTCGGATGGGCTGGCAGGAGTCCAGCCACTTTCTAACCCAGGTGAAATAGGGGGGAATAGGGGGCGGGGGCAGAATAGAGCTTGTTAATCCACCTGGTCTGTTTGTGTGCGTGCTTGCAATACAAAACGGAAAGCCCTGACGGACACGGTTCCCCTGGTGCTGCTTTCTTTGGCTCTAGCGGGCGTGACCGGAGTGATCCCGGCCGAGATATTTGACCAGGTCTCCCGCCCGGCTGCCTACATGATCAGCGGGTCTCTGCTCTGGGCCAACCTCTTGCTGGTGGGCACTGCCTTTCCTTTCCTTCTGGTAGGTCCTCCTGGCTCTGCATCGCCCTCCCAGGTTGCCCCTCCCCAGGCCAGGATAGGTTTCCCAGCACAGGAGAGAAGGAAGGGGGAGGGGGGGAGAGAGAGGACGCCTTCAGGAGCTTCAGCCCAACCAAGGCTGGCCAGTCATGAGCAAAGAGCCCCAAAGCAAAAGGGGGCAACCTGTGAAAGGGAGGGGGTTCAGTAAGTGACCCCTGGCTGACAGGTGAGTCCCAGCCTCATTTCTGCCTTGTGTGTCCCCCCCCCCCCAGGAAAGCCTTGGCCATTTCTGCTACCTGACTTTCTTTGCCGTCTGCGTCAGTGCGGCTCTCTACGTTGCCTTCTTCCTCCCTGAGACGAAGGGCAAAACCTTCCTGGAAATCTCCAAAGAGTTCCACAAGCAGAACTTCGGTGCCCAAATTGGCAAGAACTCCGTGCCATGTCCTGAAGACACCAAGTCCACCCTCCTGTAGCCATGGCGGAGGAAAGAGAGGGGTCTGGTCAGAGAAACAGAGACAACGCCCCCCCCCCCAGCAGTGTCCACCTGAAGACTCTTTCTTTCTTTTTGCCCCTTGAGTGGCTGGCAGGGGGCAGGTGTCAGCGCTGGGGCTATTTGGGGTGTGGAGAGTCTGTTTTGCAAACACTGAAAGTGCCTGTAACGTCACAGCCAGCGCCTCCCCTGTGGGGATTCTGGGCTGAATTATTGCAGAGGAGTTGGTTCAGCTTCTACTTTGGGGCCATCCCTGTCTCCTGCTGGACAGACAGACAGACAGCCCTGGTGCTTTGCTGGAGCCTTGAGCCTCTCTGGCCTTCCTCCCACCTCGGTCGGTCGGTCAGTCCGTGCCACTGCCACAGCTGCCTGGAACATTTCCTTCCTTCTGTACCATTCACTCCAACCGTTCGCTGCCTCTGGAAGTCTTTGTCGTGGCTCCAGCCACAATAAAGGTCTACTCTACGCTGGTTGATACATGTGTGGCCTGGTCTGTTTTTGTTCTCTGCCCTGGTTGACCCACGTGGCTCCTCTGGGTTGGTGGAGACTAGAGATGAATTTCCCATTTCACATCCATCCATCCATCCATATTAATTCCTTCCTTCCTTGCCAGGTGCAAGGGTTTTAAGTACACACCAAGCTGCCTTCACTTTCATGGGTGGAAGGCTTCCTACCCTAGAGAGAGGGGGCATGCAGCCCTTCCTCCTCCTCTTCCTCACTCCCTGCCCCACTTCCATAGGTGACTGGGCAGGATGGTCCAAGCCCCCGACTGACCAGACACTGACCCCCTGAATGGGACACCAGGTGCTCTGGAGTCCCCAGGTCTGCAGAGGCGAGTTCTGCTCCCGTGTGGGCCGGAATGTGCAGGATCCGGGCTGTGGCGTTTCAGGCTCAATGGCCTGGAACCCAATGGCTGCCTAAGAGATAAGATGAAGCCACCTTCCCTCCCTCTGCTGGACACTGAGCTCGGCCATTGGGCCTTCGGCAGTCGCTCTGCCTGACTAGTTTTGACCTTTCCCCCGCTGTGAACCATTCCTCGGTTGCCTCCCGTGGAGGTTAATGGTTGATTCAAGCCCACGCGGCAGCGGCTGCTGCTCCGTCAGGAAGGGCACAGAGAGGAGGTGAATTTTAACTCGGGTGTCATGGTTCCCACCGCCACTCCCAGGGCGTCAAGGGGGTGTGGAGGCCTGGCGGCCACTTCGGAAGGCACCTTCCCTGCTCTAAGCTGCACATCCTCGTCTGTACGGGATGGAGGGGCTGCGCTCCATGCTGGTGAGTAAGGCTTCCTTCACACAGACAGAGCCTCCCTGCCACTGGGCACAGGCAGGACAGGAGGAGGAGGAGGGCAGCCAACCTGCCGGGACGGCAGGGGAAGAACTGCCCTCCCCGGTAACCACTGGGGTGGCACATGGATTGGGTCAAGGGCTGGCTGGCAGGCTGGCTGGCAGGCGGCTCTCCTCATCCCCCTCTGTCCCCCTGCCCTGCAGTGGAACATGGGTGATTAGAGGGCCTTGCCAGGGGAGCCACACCCGGTTTGCCAGGGCCCCCCCCTTCCATCAGGGGTTCATCTCAATCTGTCTTTGCAGGTTCAATACCGGAAGCTGTTCCAAATGCTTCTGGTTCTGGGAATTGGTGGGAATCTTCCAATTGGGTACCAGATTTCAGTCATCAACTACCCATCTGTGGTAAGTGGCTCCCCTGGGCACGTGGACCCGCCTGCTGTGCGGCAGGGATGATGTCCGTCCGTCCGTCCGTCCGTCCGTCCGTCCGTCCGTCCGTCCGTCCTTCCTTCCTTCCTTCCTTCCTTCCTTCCTTCCTTCCTTCCTTCCTTCCTTCCTTCCTTCCTTCCTTCATGCACACACTTTGGAGAATACCCACTGGTGGTGCCATGAAGGCGGCTGTAGGGTTTTAAAGAGTGGCAGAGCCACTCTGGCAAATCTGTTCCTCCGTCTGCCCGACCATCATCTGGTCCTTCGTCATCTCTCACCTGGTGGTGGTGGTGGTGGGGTGATGAGTCACCTGACCTCTTCCGCTGGTGTTTACAAACCATCTTTGGGGGGGGGGGGTTCCCAGCCTCCCTCCCTTTCCCCTGGGCTTCAGTTCCACCTTTTTCTCTCTGCTGCCTCTGCGATAAAAGGCCCACCCAAGAGCCCACAGGATCTCAGACAAATCTACCAACATTTTCAAAATTGCCTTTCCCGGAGCTCTGCCAGCATTCTCATCCCATCCGGATTTCCAAAGACCAGGCCCCTTTCTTTCCCTACACACAAACTTCCTTCCAGGGGGAATGGGAGGGCTTTGGGGCTAGAAGGTTCCTCTGACAGAGAGCAGAGGCAGCCAGAGTTGGGTGTGTGTGTGTGTCCCCAAACTGGGGTATCCAGAAACAGAACAGGGCAAGAACATTGCTAGAATGTAGAGGAGCCACAGGGCCCATTCCAAGCAAGGCCTCCCCATGAAATGGATTCCGCCGCCCGCCCCCCCGCCCCCGGGAATCACAGCCCATTTCTGGGGCCTGGAATTTAGTATTGCAGGCTGGGGAAACCCACGAAACAGAGTCAACAAAGTTTAATTTCTTAGGGTTATAAACTGGCTGTGGGGTTGCAGTGGCACAGTGGTTAAGAGGCTCGCCTTGTTAGCTGGAAGGCCGGCAAGTCAGCAATTTGAGACCCGGAGGCTGCCTGACGGATTGAGTGCCCGTCTCTGTCCCAGCTCCTGCCAACCTAGCAGATCGAAAGCAAGAAATTGCAAGTGGATATATAGGATGGGATAAGAGCTTGGGGATATGAAATGAGCCTCTTCCAGGTGTTCCCTGAGCTGAATTCCTCCTGTGCTGGAAAATAGAAAAATATAAAACCAAACAGACCCCATCTTTGCCCTCCCAATAACCTACAAAGTGGCATGACAACACTCCAGCAAAAATCCTTTGATCCCAGAATAATTTCTGACATGAAATTATTATTATAATTTCCCCTGCCTCAGTACATCCAAAGGTTTATGAACGAGAGCTGGGTGGAGCGGAGCAGATCCCCCCTGGGTGAGAAGACCCTCCAGTTCCTGTGGTCCTTCCTCGTGTCAGTCTACGGTGTGGGAGGCCTCCTAGGATGTCTCTGCTGTGGCTACTTGACGGGGAAATATGGCAAGTAGGTATCCCAGCAAAGACACCCGCCCACCGTTAAAGCCCTGGGGCCCATCCCAGAGGACAAAGGGACCTTTTCCTCCCTCCCACACAGAGCCTGGCTGGGCTTAGAAATGGATCTCAAAGATATAACTTTTATCCAATGCCAAAAAGTTAGCCTAGAATTTAGGAGATCCATATCAGAGAAAGGAAGCTGAGGAATTATTCCTCTCTGAACTTTTGCAACTTAAAAAATCACCGTCAAGGGGGTTTGGTTCTTAACATGGAAGGTTTGGACCCCATTACAGGGCCCAGCTGAGAATGTGGCGTCTTCCCTGGCCCTGGAAGGGGGGGGGGGAGGCTGCTGCTGAATATCCCTTTGGCTGGGAATGGGGTGAGCCAGGGAGCCCCTCCTCTCCTGTAGGGTCCAGGGCATCTGGGGGCCGGGAGGGCCCCCCACCAGAGGCCCCGGAAAGGCTATTGAAGGCCAGGGGGTGCCACCCCAGCTAGTAACTTTGCTCTTCCTTCCTGACTCCCACCCACCACCACCACCACCACCGCACTCGTGGACGTGGGTGCAGAAAGAAGAGCCTGCTGGCCGTGGACCTGATGGTGGTTGCCACGGCCTTCCTGGTGGCCTTCAGCCGCCGAGCCAAGTCCTTCGAGGCGCTCATGGCGGGGCGCTTCCTCTACGGTGTGGCGGCCGGTAAGGCTTGGAAGGGGGGAGCCCATGGTTGGCCTCACCTGCCCACAGGTGAGCCCGGCCTTGCCCGGTGCGGAAGGAAGACCATGGCTGGTTCTCCGGGAGAAGGTAGCCAGAGGCCCCAGGTGACCCTCGCCCTGCCCTCGGTAGGGGCCTCGTCCCGCCCATTCCCCTGTCCAGATCTAGCGTCGGTTGGCCAGGGGATGGGACCTCTTTGATGGAGGGAGTGGGCGTCTTGACCCATGTCTCTCTCTCTCTGCCCCCTCTCCTCTCCCAGGCTTCTGCCTGAACCTCCACCCCCAGTACGCGGGCGAGGTCTCCCCGAAGAAGCTCCGTGGCTTCGCCAACGCCACCACCAGCTTCTTCTGGACCCTGGGGAAGGTCCTGGGCCAGGTGCTGGGCCTCAGGTAGGCTGCAGGGCGCGTCCATCCCTCGGGGGGGCCTTGAGGTGGTGGGTTAGGGCCAGGGAAACCCCCCCGACGCCCCACCGGCCGGCCCAACGCGCTGTCCCTTCCTCCCTCCCCTCCAGGGAGTGCCTGGGGACCGAAGCCGCCTGGCCGTCGCTGTTGGCCCTCCCCGGAGCCGCCGCCCTCCTGCAGCTGCTCGCCCTGCCCTTCTTCCCGGAGTCGCCGCCCTACCTCTGGCTCGAGAAGGGCGACGAGGGGGGCTGCTTGAGAGGTGACCCCCCCATCCCGATTCCCGTCCCTTCCGACCGCAGAGCCAAGCGGAGCGCCCCGGGACACCCCCCTGCCCTGCTCCTCCTCCTCTCGGTGGCTCAAGGGGACCTGGGGCGCCCCCTTGCTGGGAGACCCCGATGGGCCCATCCCCAGCAGGGGGGGCTGGGGGGCTCATGATCGGGTCCTTGGCTCTTGGCCCCCGGGGGCTACCAGTCTTTGAGGGCGCTGCTGACGGGGCCCTTCTCTCTCCCCCCCCCCCCGCAGCCATGCAGCAGCTCTGGGGCCCGGGCGACCACCGGGAGGAACTGGGCGACCTGAAGAGCGAGGCCGAGGCTGGAGGTCAAGGGCGGCGCCGAAGCCAGAGCGCCCGCGAGCTGCTCCGCGACGGATCCCAGCGGCGGCAGCTGCGCGTCCTTCTGGCCGCCGTCGCCACCCTCCAGCTGTGTGGCATCAATGCAGTTCAGTAGTAGCCCCCCCGTCCCGCCCCCCCCGGAGAAGCTGCCTAAGTGGGGGGAGGGTCTCCTCCTTTTGCCCTCCCCGAGGGGCAGCAGAGAGACCAGCCCAAAGGGGGAGGGAGGGTCCCTATCCCAAAGAGGGTCTCCCTCTGAGTAGCGATCCCCCCCCCCCCAGGTCTACTTCTACGCTTCCGAGGTCTTCCGCCGGGTGGGCTTCCGAGAGGGGCTCCTGCCTTACCTGGCGCTCGGCGTCGGATCCTGCGAGCTCTGCGCTTCGGTGCTCGGGGTGAGACCCTCTCCTCCCCCCCCCCTTCTCCCCTTCTGGCCACCCAGCTAAGTGGGGGGGGAGCGTCACAGGCTGGCAAAGAGGCTCTTTGCTCCCCCCTCGATGCCTGGGAGGGGGCAGGGGATGCTGGGACAAAGGCGCCCCTCCAACTGCTGCCCCCACCATTCCGCCCTCCTGTCCCCCCTGCCCCCCCCCGCAGGTCGTGGCCGTCGAGCGCTTCGGCCGTCGGAGCCTCCTGTGGAAAGGCTGCGGACTGATGGCGCTGGTGCTGCTCCTCTTCACGGCCACACTCGCCCTGCAGGTAGGGGGGACGCCATGGTCTGGGGGGGGGGGGCTTTTTCCGCCCCTCTTTGGCATCTCCCCCCGCTCGGACCGGAGCGCCCGAAACCCCAGAAGCGGGTTTGGGATCGCTGACTGAGTTGGCAAAGTGCGCATCAGATCGCGTGTTCCGGTGGGGTTGGAGAGTTTGATGGGTTGGGGGGGGGGGACCAGTGGGGGAGACTGGGGGGGCTGTGAGGAACAGTGGGGGGGGGGGCTGTTGGAGGAGAGCAGCGGGGGGATCCGTCCACACGGAGGCACTTACACCTCTCTAGGCAAGCCACATCCCCTCTTTAGGGAACCGTGGGTCGCCCCCCCCCCCCATGGAGGCTGGGCTGGCTGGGTCTCCCTTTGGTCCGGAAGCTCTGGCGACGCCCATGTTCTCTGCTTCCTCCCCACAGACTCAATCTCCCCAGGTGATGCCTTATTGCAGCCTGGCTCTGCTCTTGCTGTTTGTCTTCATCTTCGGTGTAGGACCCAGTGAGTAACGACTGTGCAGGTGTAGTTGTGGGGCTGGGGGGGGGGGCACAGGGAACAGCTGATCTGGCGATGGGGGGATATATCTCGCCTCCGAGGGAGGGCCAAGAAGACCTGGTACAGAATGTGTGTGTGTGGGGGGTCTCTCTGGAAACTTCAGGAGCCAAGGAGGAGAAGCCAGGGGAGTTGGAAGGGGTGTCACCTGGGCCCTTCTTCTCTTCTACCCTAGATGGAGCCACCATGGCTGTCATGATGGAGATCTTCAGCCAGGCCTCCAGACCAGCCGCTTTCCTGATCGGGGGTTGCCTGAACTGGGCCGGCCTCTTTCTGGTTGGCCTCACCTTCCCCTTTGCTGTGGTCAGTGCCTTTCTTCTTGTTGTTGTTCTTGTTCTTCTTCTTCATGTTCTTCTTGCTCTTCTTCTTCTCCTCTTCCTCCTCCTCCTCTTTCATGTCCCCCCTGAGGCCCCTTCTGAACAGCATCCACAGGTGCTCAGTGGGTGTGGGAGCCTAAGGGGGAGGGGCCTCAGCCCCACTCATCTCCATCCTGAACATCATGCGTGGGGAGGGGGATGGGCAGGGAGGAGGACCAGCAGCCCAGGGAATAAAGGCAGGAACACTGGCTAAGGTATGTGTGGCTGGGAGGAAGATGCCTTACCCAGACTTAGTCCAGGGCGACCAGCTCAGACTGGCAGCTGTGGGTCTCCTGTCTTTTAGGCAGGGATTTCTTCCCTGGGGCAGAACCTGTGGGTCTTTTCCTTGCCAGTCAGGGCCCCCACCCCAAAGCCACTCCCGGTCTCCCTAGAGACCCTTCCAAGCCTCTTTGGGGCAGAGAAAGGAAGCAAACCTCTCCCCCACCTCCCCCAGTCACTCCTTGTATCAGGCCCAGGGATGCTGCCTTAGGGAAGGGGAGCGGAGCCCAGCCCAGCCCAGCCCAGCCCAGCCCAGCCCAGCCCAGCCCAGCCCCCCCCCATTGTGTCCCCCCCCCCCGGGGCTGAATCCGTGCTCTTTTGTCCCTTGGCAGGAAAGCCTGGGCCCTTTCTGCTTCCTCCTCTTCGCCACTGCCATCATGGTCACTGGGATGTTCTTCCACCTCTTCCTTCCTGAAACGAGAGGGAAATCCATAGCTGAGATCGCAGAAGAATTTGAGAGCTTCCATGGCTCTCTTTGTGGCAAGAGGCTTCCTGGCAGCCTGGGAAGACATTTCCAAGAAGACCAGTCGGTCTACTCCAGCTTCTGAGCCTCTCCAGCCTTGGGGTGGTGGTGGTGGGAGACCACCCTGTGGGGCTCCTCCCCCTCTCAGCCCTGGATGTGCTTCTGCCCCCCCCCCAGCCCTACCCACCCTCCCACAAAAGAGCAGAAGCACCTGCATGTGTGTCTCCACTGGCACTGAGAGATGGGCCAGACACGTCCTCTGTGGATGGCTGAGCTTAGGACCAAACCAAAGAGGTCCTTTTGGCCTCACCCTTCCCTGGCACCTTGGCACCTTATCCCCCTCCCCAGTCCACAGCGCTGCCTGCTTCTCCTTTGGGCGCCTTCGCTGCATTTCTGGAGAGGCAAAGGTTTCTTCCTGGGTTGTGGCGCTCTGGAACTGCCTCCCCACGGTTGGGATAAAAATCTCCTCCTCTGCCTTAAATCCTATTTTCATTTTGCCATCATCTGTTTTAAAATGATTTTATCTGCAGGCACCAAAATAAAAATAAGAGAGACCTACTCCTGTTTCTTTTCATATCCCCATGATATGTTAGTTCTAGTTTTAATGGCTTTTTTAAAGAGTATTCTATGATGTTGACGTTTTTATTTGTCATTATTTTTCCACTTCTGTATGTTGCTTGATTGTCATGTGAGCCGCCCTGAGTCGGGTTTCCTGAGTGGATGGCAATTAAGTATGAAAATTAAATTAAATTAAATTAATGCCTGGCCTTGACCGTCATTGACAAGCCAGCCAGATGACAAATGAAGCTGGTTTCTTCTGGGACGGCAGAGGAGGAGGAGGAAACCCCAGCCACCCAGTGATGTCTCAGGCCCAGCCACAGCTCTGACCTTCAGGAGATGGGGGCCCTGTGTGGTCCTCTTCCCTAGTGGTGGGGTGGGATGAGGGCAATGACTTAACTCCCTGGCATGGAATTAAGGTGAGGCGCACAGATCTCTGTGACAAGGGATTTGGCTGCAGATGCATTTCCTTAAGGGGCTGGATGGAGGTTTTCAGTAAGATTTCTTACGACCAAAGAGCCCCTAAAAAAGCACCCCACGGCCCTCCCTGGATGATGGCAGAGGGCAGAGACCACCGGAGCAGAGACCCTCGGCCTTCCAGCAAAAAGCAGCTTTCCTGGCCAACCCCAGGACTGGGTCCCCCCAGCGCAGAGGAGGTGGGAAGGGAAGGGAGGGAGGGAAGGAAGGCTTTCTTCTGCTTCCCACTAGGTAGCACCAAGAGCATCGGAGGAGGCATTTTTAGCCTGTTGGGCCCTACTTGAGGGAGCTTTCAGGGGGCTTGGAAACCCAGGGGGTGGCCCTGAGCCAGGCATACTCTCTGGGAGTGGCCTACCTTGCAGGGCTGTGGTGAGACTGAAACGAGCTACTGAGGCCACTGAGTGCTGACTGGAGGAAAAGCAGGACGTGTGCTCAGAGCATGGAGGAGAAGGGGGGGAGGTTTCGTGGCTGTTTCCCCTCCTGCCCTCCAGCAGCTTCTGGGGGCTTCCTGGGGATCTCTCCGGTCTGGGGCATGGCAAGTATTTCCACATGGGAGACACCCGTCATCGCAGGGCATGTGTCTTCCTGTGTTCTTTGAAAGGAGCACTGGAGGGTTTTGGACCAGAAGAGCCACCTTGGCCTTGAAGAGCCTCCAAGGGGACCCTCCTCCTCCTCCTCTCAGCCTCCCTGTCATCCACGTGGATACTTGACGGGGACCCAAGAAAGAGAGACAGCAGCAACGCCTGCCTTGGGAGGTTGGAAGGAACCCACCTTCCCTTTGATCTTCCTGCCAACAGTTGGAGACACCACCACTACCACCTCTGCCTCAGGATGAGTTCTTTTAATCTTTAACTTGAATGGAGTTCCTGGAAGATGGCTTTGGGGGGCTTTTTAAAGCTTGTTTGTTGTACAGTTAAGGCTTTTATTCATTTGGTGTATTCTAATTATTATATACTGTAGTTTGTTTTCCTAAACTGTTAATCCTTGTGTTTTTAATTCTACTTGTTACCCACCATGAGTTCTCTCCTGGGGAGAAAGGCAGCCGGCATATAAGACAGACAGACTGACTACTGGACAAATGACTGGTCAGGCAGGCAGATAGATTAGAGAGAGAGAGAGAGAGAAGAAAGGAATAGATAGATAGATAGATAGATAGATAGATAGATAGATAGATAGATAGATAGATAGATAGGAATAAAGAAAGTGATAGATAGATAGATAGATAGATAGATAGATAGATAGATAGAAATAAAGAAAGGAATAGATAGATAGATAGATAGGAATTAAGAAAGGAATAGATAGATAGATAGATAGATAGATAGATAGATAGATAGATAGATAGATAGTAGGGGATAACACTGATTAATCTTGATCACTGTTAATATGTTAATCAATTTTATTTGCATTACGAAACTGATGTGCCTTTAATCAAGCCCCCCCTTGGCACTGATGAACCCATCCTCCAAGCCCCAGGATGAAACATTAACCTCCGGCCTCCAAGCGTCACCCCAGCCAGGGAGGAGGCGGCGGCGCGGGAGAGGACGGACTCCTTGCCCACTCTCTCCTTGGAGGCTGCCCTGGTCTGGAGTGGAGATGGCCGGCAGTTCCCTCGGGGACCTGGTGAGTTACTCCTGGTGGGGCTGGCTGGGTCTGCTAAACATTTTCCACCCGGGGGTCTCCCTCGCCAGGCCCCTCTGTGGGAGCTGCTTTCAAACTTGCCTGGCCCCCCTTTTTTTAAATAAATGAATTGGTTCTTTTGGACAGATTTTGGAGGGAAGGAAATCTTAGCTGTGAACTTCAGTTTCCAAAGTGACTTGGGGGGGGATGGGGGGAATGCTGCCCACGGTCCATCTTGCCCAGCGTGGCTCCTGGGAGGCTCAGTGGTGGCTGTGGATCCTCCGTTCCTATGCACAGATTTGGCTCAACTAGACTGCTGCAATGTGCTCTACAAGGGGCTGCCCTGGGAAGCAATCCAGCAGTTCTACTCTAGTGGCACGTAATGCCACTGGGAAGCCAGCTGGACTGTGGCCTTGTTTGCTGTTTCAAGGCCACCTGGTCCCTCTACTACTTCAGGGTTGGTTTCAAGGGGCAGGTTTTGACCCCCTACCTGTCCTGTACCCAGAATATCTGGGAAAGGATCACCTCCCATTTGATGAAACCACAGATCCCTGACACCAAATTTATTTAGGATGTCAATAATCCCAAAGCCCAGGTTATCTTTCAGTAGACTTGAGGGTTGGTCTGTCATCTTGCCCTTGTCCAGATGGTCTCGGCTGTGTCTGTAAGCCAGAATCTCCGGGCTGTGTAGCTTAAAATACTAGAAATCAAAAGGTAACAAAGTTTGGTGACAGGGATGTATTTCCAGAAATGGCTGGAACGAAGGCTGTTAAGCATTCTCTAATGAGTTCTCCTCGGACTTTGTGGGCTGTGTCAGTTCTTGGACTGTTTTACTCCCTCTCTTTATGCCCCCGATCCTCGGTGATTTATTGGCTGGGGCCTCTGTTTCATCTAATTTTGTGTGTTGTTTTTTTCCCCCTGATGTGAAATGAGCTGGAACAGAGTCATGAGTACAAAGTGGGATTTAGGTGACATAAACAGGCTCCTTCCTCTCCTCTCCTCTCTTCCCAGCTCCAGTACCCGCGTCTTCTTCAGATGATGCTCGTCCTGGGAATTGGCGGTACACTCCAGGTGGGCTTCCAAGGGTCTATGATCACCTACACCTCTGTGGTAAGTGGGAACGCAGGGTCAGCAAGGGTCTCTCTGGGGTAGGAAGACCATGGGCCTCTTCCAAGACCTCCTGGATCTCCTGACCATCTTGGCATTTCAGCTTTCCTTTTCTACCCCCCCCCCAAGGTCCTTCTGGGGCACCAGAAATTCTCCAGTTGACCCCCAATGTTGCCCTGTTTTCCCTTCCTCACAAGCAAGTCCTCCCACTTTGAAACATTTACTCATTACAGTATATATACCCAACTGTGTATTGAAAGAATGAGGGACACAGTAGATTAGTGGTTAAGAGGCTGAACGTGACAACTGGAAGGTTGGCGGGTCAACAGTTCAAGACCCGAGTGCTCCAGCGGGAGACCTGCCTGGTGTCCATCAGCGCTTCCTTGTTCCCTTGCTCTCTCCGTCCTGCCTCCTGAGAACATTCCTCTTTTCCAGCACGTGAAAGCCTTGATGAACGAGACCCTGCTGGAGCGGTCTGGCCACCCGGTAGCCCACAGTACCCTGACGCTGCTCTGGTCCCTGGTCGTCTCCATCTTTGCTCTGGGGGGGCTCCTGGGCGCTATGGCCAGTGGACGCTTGACCACCAAATACGGAAAGTACGCCTGAGAAGCCAAAAGAGGGAGTCTGCCTGGGATGCCCGGACAGGAGCCAGAGGGGGGGCTGAGGAGGCCAGGGGGGGGCTTTGGATTGGGAGGGGGGCCTCAGGGCCAGCCTGTGAGGTTGGGCTCCTCGATCCAGCCCCTGCCCAGGGCCAGAGGGGGGCTCTTGCCTGGCTGGGCACCCCCGTGTGTTCCCTCTGCCTCCCCAAAGAGGCTGACCCGCTCCTTCTCTCCATAGGAAGAACTGCCTCCTGGGCAACAACCTGCTGATGGTGCTCAGCGCCTTCCTTCTGGGCTTCAGCAAGATGGGCCAGTCCTTGGAGCTACTCCTGGTGGGCCGTTTCCTGTGTGGCATCAGCTCAGGTGAGACCCGGATTCTTCTTCTTCTTCTTCTTGGCATTGGAGGCCTTCAAGAGAACATTGGTCCAACCTTTGACTGGGATTCCTGCCTTGAGCAGGAAGGACTGGTGGGTCTGGATGGCCTCAGAGGCCCCCCCTTCCAAGTCAGTGCTTCTAGGAGTCCTGTGAGCCTAACCCTCATCCTCTCCTTTGCCAAGGTATGATCCTTCCTCTCTACGCTCAGTACCTGGGCGAAGTCCCGCCCAAGAAGCTCCGGGGCTTTGCAAACTCCACTGCTTCCATCTTTTGGAGCCTGGGCAAAGTCACAGGTCAAGTCCTGGGGCAAAGGTAGGGTCGCATTGGGCCATGGGGCTCTTCAGTACAGGAGGGGGGCTCTTTGGAGGCTCCCCCCCCCGACACACCATGGCACCATGGCTGGCTCCCTTTGGCCCAACCTGGCCCACCCCACACCCCTTGCTGCCTTTAAACCTGTCCTGCTGTGGGCAAGGCAGGTTGGAGGGCCCTTCCAAAGACAAGCCCCATTCTGTCTGCTTTGTCCCCCAGTGAGCTCTTGGGAAGCGCCACCCTCTGGCCACTCCTGATGGCCTTCAGTGGCGTTCTGGCCACCATCCAGCTGCTCACGCTGCCTTTCTTCCCGGAGTCACCTCCTCACCTGTTCCTGAACAAAGGAGATGAAGAAGGATGTTTGAAAGGTAACACTGCATGGATTTCAGCTGCCTGGGGCTTAAGCCAAATTTGCCGTCCCCTGGTGGACGCTGGCACCTGCTCCCACTAGGGCTTCTGGGAATTATAGTCCAAGAACACCCATAGCCCAAAAAGTGCCGCCCGGGGCGGGCCGCCCCCAATCCTACGCCCTCCTGCCACCTGGGCTATTAAAACTGCCTTGCAAGAGTCCTGCCTTCTGGGGGGGGGGGCATTTGCCTGACAGGGGTATCCCTTAAGGTGAGGACTGGGTGTGTGTGCAGTGTTATGGGGGAGGGGGAGCCATGCCTAGCTGGCTACTAAGCATAGCACGGTGTCTCTCTGCCTTCTCTCATGGGCAGCCATGAAGAGCCTGTGGGGGGTGAAGTCCTCCCACCACCTGGAGCTGGAAGACCTGAGGAAGGAGCGGGCGGCCCAGCAGAGCTCCCGAGGCAGAAGCATCCTGGGGGTGGCCAAGGAGCCCTCCCTGCGCTGGCAGCTCTACATGCTCCTCCTCTCCGGCTTGACCATGCAGCTGAGCGGCATCCAGGCAGTTGAGTCCGGCCGGCCCTTGGCCAAGGGCAAGCCAGGCATTCTCCCCCTCATTGGGACTCCCCCCCCCCTTGAACCTTTCTTTGGGCCACTTTGTCCCTCCAAAGACACCCGTTTCATTCTGCATTGGGGTTCAGCAAAGCTTGTTCCCAAGGTTAGGGTTCACGTGGAACAGGGCAGTGGAAGCCTGTGGCTGAGGGAGGGAGGGCCTTGGAGGGAGGGGGCCGGATCCCTGCCTTCCCTGCCTAAAAGCCATGCCAGGATCCATCCCGGGAGCAGAGCCTGGGCTTTGCCTCCATCCTCAGGGCTTCCCTCTCTCCTTCCCTCCAGATCTACTCCTACACCTTTGAAGTGCTGAGCGCTGCAGGATTCCACCAGGACCACATCCCTTACCTGTCCCTGGGGGTCAGCACCAGTGAGCTCTTCTCGACGTTCCTATGTGTGAGTGACACACAATCCTTGCCTTCCCTCTCCCTCTCCCCCCCCCCAATAAAAACCCCAGCCAGAGGAGGGGGATTTGGGCTGGGAGTGGGTAGAAGAAGACCCACTTGGGCTCCAGGGGGGTCATCAGAGGATGGCCAAAAGGGGGTGGGGTGGTCCCCACCCCAAAACAGAGCAGAAGGGAGGGGAGAACAGGGAGAACCGGCACAGGGTGGGAGCCACAGACCTCCAAGAGACCCCAGGTGGGGAAAGTCCCATTGTCCTCACCCACCCCATTGGTTGTGGACTGGGTTAAATAGTGCACCCTTAGCTGGTGGCATGGGTTGGCCAACGCCATGCGGGTTCTTGCAGAATGTGTTGCCCATGCGATGTGGGGCACAAGGGAGTTCCTCTCTCCCCACCCCCACCCCACAAGTGGCACATTTAGGGCTGCCCTCCTGTTGGGGAAACCCCTGGGGGTGTTGTGGGGCTGGTACGGGCAGGGCCCCAAGGGGTGGCTGAGCCCTGACCTGCCCCCCACCCGCCATTCTGCCCCCAGAGCTTCATCATTGAGCGCTTTGGCAGGAAAGTCTTGCTCTGGGGGGGCTTCACCCTGATGGCAACTGTCCTGGCCCTCCTCACCTTGACCCTCTCCCTCCAGGTAAGGAGGCGGGTGGGGAGGGTGGAATTGGGGAGGGGGTCCTTTTGCTCTGGAGCCTAGCCCCCCACCCACCCCAGGAGCCAGGGCTTCTCTACCCAGGGATCTTGCCTTGGTGGTTCTGGGGGTGGGGGTGGTTTGGCATGGTCAGAGGAGGAAGAGGAAGATGCTCCTCCTCCCGGCCTTGGGCTCAAGGAGGGCCACAGAGGTCCTGGTGCTAATGGGGAACCCCAGGCCTCTTCCTCCAAACCCCCCCCCCCAAGAGGTTCCTCTAGAAGAGTCTTTCCCAACCTTTGGTTCTTGGACTTCAATTCCCAGAAGCCTCAGCCAGTCCATTGGCCGACCAGTGCTTTGGGGAATTGACTGAGCCTCCTGGGAATCGAAGCCCCCAAACCAAAGGATGGGAAAGACTGCTCTGTGAATCTACAAGAATGGTTTTACTGTATGCGCAGTAAACCCATTCCTGTGGATGCACAGAACAGTCTTTCCCCAAACCTTTGGTTTTGGGGCTTCAGTTCCCAGTAGGCTCAGCCAGTCCATTGGGCGACCAGTGCTTTGGGGAACTGAAGTCCAAAGGCCAAAGGTTGGAAAGGCCACTCTGGAACTTCACAGGTGGGACGGAGCCAGGCCTGCATTTCCAAAGAGGGACATTGAAATGCAGGGACTCTGCTTTGCCTTGTTTATTCCAGCGCTGGTTCCCTTGGACGCCCTACTGCAGCCTCGCTCTGATCTTCTGCTTTGTGATTTGCTTTGGGGCAGGACCAGGTAAGCTGCTTGCTTAAACGGGCCTTTCCTGTGCCATGTCTTGAGAGCCCCATCTTTTACCAGTGGGGCTCTCTGGGTTGGCCACCTGGGCCAACTCTGGCTATAGCTCAGCAGGCCAGTCACGTGGTTCCTCCCACCAGAAGCGGAAGTAAAACACGCCTTGGGATCTGTTTTGCAACAGGATGAGATGGATTTTAAGCTGCCATTTTTCTCTGCTTAAACCGTACCGGTGTGTTTTACTTCTGCTTCTGGGATCAACGAGGTTGGCGTGGGCCAGGTGAATTGGTGCCGGGGCCCTGATCTGGCCCACAGGCTGTAGTTTGGGCACCCCTGGTTTAAAAACAGAGGGAGGCAGGAGGAAATCTGTAGGAGATTCTCTGATCTCCCCAACAACCACGTTCTCTGGTTCTTTCCCCAGCGGGTGCCACAACTTCCGTCCGGATGGAAATCTTTGACCAAAGCTCCAGAGCGTCTGCCTTTGTGATCGCTGGAGTCCTGAACTGGGCTGGCTTCTTTGTGACGGGCATGGCTTTCCCCTTGATGATGGTGAGAGGTCCTGCCTGGGCTCAGGGGCCACCGCCGCTTCTCTGTGAAGGAGGCTGGGCTGGGTAGGAAAGCGTATCCCTGGGTGTGAAATCCAGCTGCACCTTGGCCCAGTCTCTATGAACATCCTAAACAAGGGCTTCTTTGAAGTATGAAATGCCCCCTTCCCTACCTTTCTTCCCCCTCCAGGAGAGTCTTCGCCAGTTCAGCTTCCTTGTCTTCATGGGGACCCTTTACGCGGCTGGACTTTTCTTCTACTTCTTCCTTCCTGAGACCAAAGAAAAATCAATCCTGGAAATCCAAGAAGACTTCGATAAGCTTAATTTTAAGAAGAAGCAGGTTTTTGTCATAGAAACAAACGTCAAAGAAAACGGTATATTCTGCACCAAACTGTAAAGGATCAAAACTCCGGGACTTCCAGAGGTTGGAACTGGCCTTTGCCAGCCTGGTTTCGGGACCCATGTTGCCACTGAAATGGCTTCTGTCCCTCTGACAGGTGGAAAGTTGGACAAGGACTATGGCCTTGTTAAGAACAGCCCTGAGTCTCAGCATCTTTTTGGGCAGATGGTGATGATGGCAAGGATGGCAAACAACCATGTCAATGGACGGCCTGAAAGACCACGGAAGTTTTGTTTGTTATTAAACTGAGAGCCATGAGTGGCAAATATGCATGGAAGTGTGAAGGCTGCATGATTTTCTCCAGGTTAACTATCATTCAGTACTCAGGTCGGGGCTGCATCACAAGCACCCCCGAATGATCTTTTGGGAAGTCCAGTTCCCCAGAAACACCCAGTCATGATCTAGAATTCTAGATCAGTGTTTCCCAAACTTTGGCTTTTGGACTTCAATTCCCAGAAGCCTCAGTCAATTCCCCAAAGCACAGATCAGCCAAAGGACTGACTTGGGCTTCTGGGAATTGAAGTCTCCCTGTGGGGTCCCAAGAAAGGGGCCTTCAGAAACCCACCCTCTTAACTCCTGGAGGCAAAAGGGAGGGAGGAGTTTTTATCACAGCCGGCAGCCTCTTCCTGGACGTGCCTTGTTGGAAGCCTGGAAAACTCTGCCTGCGGAAGCTTCTGGCCCTCAGGGCACACCTGTCCGGCCTGTGCCCCTACACAAAAACAGGCACAAGCACACAGACCCACACAGGGGCTGCGGACGGCTCTATTCCGTCCCCATTGATGGTGGTCTACGCTTAGAAGAGAGGTTTGGGGTTTTAGACCGACCTGGCGCTGTCCAAGTGCTGATCCTTTGTTCCAGTCCCTGAGAGGTCGTCCTTGGGAGGGTGGAGAAAGGATGGATTGCTGACCACTGCAAAAGAGGTCACGTGGCAGGGCCGGAATCAGGGAGGTGTCTGAAAACCCTCCTCAGCTAACAGCCAACCCCACCCCACGATGCCAATGTGAGTGTGACATGGTTGCCGCTCCAGAAATTTGTTTTGCTCCTCCTGAATTTTTTTTCACCCCCCCCCCATCTAGAATCCTGGCTACAGCCCTGTCACATGGCCCTCCTAATCCCCCCCCCGTCCCATTACTGACGTATAGGTGACTCAGCCGAAGGCTCTTGTGCCCTGAGTAAGTGGGGTGGTGGGTGGGGTTGGGTTCTCCCTGAAAGACCACCCACCTGTGTCTTCAAAGTCAAGTCATGTGATTCACATGTCTGTGTGTGTCCCCCCCTAGGATGACCCTTAGTTGTCTCTGGGCTTTCAGGAAACACAAGCAACACCCATTGACCATTAACTTCACACCCCCGAGTGCAGTCCAATGGGGTGACATCACCTGGAGATTCTCCACCAGCACACCTGGGCCCCCCACCCCACCCCCTTCTCCCCTTTGGCTGAGAGGGCGGTGCAGGAGCTAGCCTTGTCTTGGCCCTGTCATTGGATGTCGGAGCGCCCACGGTTGGTTGATCTGTTCAACCAGATGTCACGCGCGGGGCCCAGAAAAGGCCAAATGGACGCGTAAATTGAAAACTTGCCGAGTAAACTTTAACTCAACGGAGCTTCCTGGAAGTTCCTGCAAGGGGGAAAGCCGGGAAAGGCTCACAGAAAGGGGGAGGGCTGAGAAAGGGCCTGGTCCCACCCACCTCAACCCCCTTGGAAGAGCTGGTCCAGAAGTTCTCCTAGGCCTGCTCTCTCTCTCTTTCTCTGCCCAGCCATGGCCCGCTTCCTCTCAGAGCTGGTGAGTCCTGCCCGGGGTGCTCCTCTGGGATTTCTCCACAGCCTCAAGTAGCCCCTTGGAGATGGAGGCGTTTGCTCAGGGGAGCAGCATTTGCAGATGATGAATGGCTTCCTTTACTGGGCAACCATTTAAATCAGGGGTGCCCAAAATTTTTGGGCCATGGGCCAGTCACATGGTTCAGGGGGCTGGTCACTACATCCTGGGGGCTGGATTCACCCCCAACTGTGAATTCATCTGGCCCACGAAGCCCTTGTCGTTCCTGGAAGCGGAAGTAAAACACATCGAGGGCTTCACGGGCTGGATGAATTGGCATCAGGGGCCGGATACAGCCCCCGGGCCATAGTTTGGACACCCCTGATTTAAATGCTTGTCTGGATGGGTGGAGAAAGGCGAAGGCGTGGATGCACGTGTGTCTGTGGGATGGCATTGCAAAGCATGGCGTCTCTCCGGGGCTGCTTCCACTGTGCTTGGCCGTCCCTCGGGGGCTCCCCTGGCTGATCTGTGGAGGGGGGGTGGCGACCCCCAGGGCTTCCCCTTCCAGTCAGCACTGAGCTCCACTTGGCCTCCGCAGGTCCAGTACCGGGGCCTCTTCCAGATGGTTCTCCTGCTGGGACTGGGTGGCAGCTTCCCCTACGGGTTCCACATCTCCGTCATCAACTACCCATCATTGGTAAGCGACAAACGAGGGACCACCCTCCCCCTCCCCACAATCCGCCCTCAGGCACCATAGGAAGGAGCCTGGGGTGGGCTTCCCTGCTTCCCCCCACCCCTTTTGAGCAACAGGAACCGTCAAGGACATGAACATGGTACTGTATCTTTGATCACACAATGCAAAAACAAGGGATGGCTCAATCCCCAGAAGCCACGTGTGGATGGGGAGGTCTAGTACCTGGTACAAGAGTATTGTCTTGGTTAGGAGAGGAGAGAGAGAAAACAAAATCTAATCTCTAACAGTCATACAGTGAGCAACGCCACCAAGGAAATCTACCCTAGGAAGGAAGGGCTCAGCTGAAATATTTTGAGGTAGGAACAGAAGAGGGTTCAATGAAGTAGTAGGCAATTATAATTAGCCCCATTAAGTGATTAGACAGTGAACTCGCTATGGCACTCATTACAACACATGCTCTCTTTCATGAGTTATTTCATTATTTATTCCAGCTGACTTTTTCTCTCTGATGTTCAGTTAAAGTCTGGAGAAAATCAGAAGAGATCCCGGCTAAGTGGTCAACTAATTGTAGTATTAATTAGATCTGATTGTTCCAGCTGAAGCAGCTGGCTGACATCTTAATTTAAAAAAAAATAGAAGAATGGGCTGGGAAGTTAATTACTGATCCTGTTAGGATTTACACAGTCAAAAGGTGGGTTTGGCCTGGCAAAGGACCCACAGCTGGTAAATCGAGCCGCCACTGACCTGACCTGGGGGGGCTTCACTTCCACCCCCTTCTGAGGAGGGAGAAAGAAGGAAGGTCTGGAGTGCAGACAGTATCTGCCCCCCCCCCGGACAAATTCAGTTTCAGTCCTGACTAGACAGGGTCCCACAGAAATGTTAGAGTTGTTAGTCGTTATTTGTGCAACTCTTGTTGATTTCAGTGGCTCTACTCTAGCAACCACTAATATTTGGATGCATTGCTCTGAAGGCCAAGCAATCCCCACCTTCTCCCACAATGGTGCATTTGCTTTGGGGCTTCCCAAAGGAGATGCAACTCAGATGTGATCCTGAATGTTCACCTAGAGCACAGGTTACGAGTCGTGGGAAATAAATGAAACCTAGATACTCCATCATCCAGGGAGTAGACCTGTGGCCTTTGCGATGGGTGTTTAGCCTTGCGATTGCTGGCATTGAGTGCCACTGGCTGCCACACGATGCAACATGTCTGGGAGGTTAGAACAATTGCATTTGATGCCCATGAAAGATGTGACAACTGGCTTTGGGCAAATGGAGAAGAAATGAAAGCAGGAGGAGGTCAATGCGGCTCATGTTCTCCCCCACACACAGCACATTAAGAAGTTTATCAATGAGACGTGGCTGGAGCGACATGGCGTCCCCCTCCCTCAGGAGACAGTCCTCCTCCTCTGGTCCTTCATCGTCTCCATCTACGGCCTGGGTGGGCTCCTGGGGAGCCTGGGCTGCGGGTACCTGACAACAAAATACAGGAAGTGAGTCTGTCCTCCCGGGAGACGGATTCGGCCTCCTCCGTTGGGCTCACATGTCAAGAGGGGCGCTGGAAGAGAAGGGGGCCTTTTCCGGCCAGGAACCGACCACCCCTTAGGGTGGGAGGTGTTTGCTCTGGCACCTGCGCCAGGGGCATTTCATTCCAAGAACCTGACCCTAGGTGGCTTCATCCCTGCAAAATAAATGGAGCCCTTCAGCTGGTCCAGCCTTCCCCACCCTTTGACTTTGCCACTCTCAGCCCACCCTAGATTTCATCCCTAGGTGGATTGGGCCCATGGCTGGTCAGTGGGTCAACCAATGGGGTCCCCTGGGCAAGCTCCCTCCCACCCTTGCCAAATGGGTGGAATGGGACGGGGGCTGGTTGGCTCATGGGGTGTCACGCCATGGCCCAAGCCATCCTCACTATGGCCTGGAAGGAGCCATTGAGTGGCTTAGCTGGACCACCTTTGGCCCCCCGTGACCCCCCTCTGCCCCCCTCCCTCACAGGAAGAAGTGCCAGATGTTTGCCAACGTGATCCTGCTGGGGGCTGCCCTGATGATGGGCTTCAGCAAGAGGGCCCGGTCCTTTGAGATGGTCTTGCTGGGGCGCTTCCTCTATGGAGTCGGCATTGGTAGGAGGGGGGGGTCCATTGCTGGAGCCCATTCTAGCATTTTAGGGCACACCTGTGTGGAGCATTTGGACAGGTAGCCCTGGGTGTCCACTGGCAAGAAAAGTCTTTGGCAAGGCCAGGTAACACCTTTATGCACTGACTGGCCCCCTGCCATGGTTCAGTGGTGCAAGCGCTCTCAGTAAGACACACCCCATTTGTGGTGCCTTCAATGCCTCATGGCTTTTTTTGGGGGGGGGGCGGATTTTAGCCAGAGGGTCCCACGGAGGGTCTTCTCTCTTGTGTTCTTCTCCTTCCTTTTGAACAAGGCTTTGCTTTCAACATCCACCCTCAATACGTGGGGGAGATTTCCCCCAAGAAGCTGCGGGGATTCACCAATGCCACGGTGGCCGTTTTCTTGACCCTGGGCAAAGTCTCGGGGCAGCTGACCGGACTGGGGTGAGTGACGGTTGCTCCCTTTAGCCACTCAGTCGCCCACAAAGGGGTCTGGATCCAACCCACAGGCTGCCCTTCCTTTCATCCCCGCAGGGAAATCCTGGGGAGCGAACCTTTCTGGCCTTTCCTCCTGGCCTTCAGTGGCCTCACGGCCCTGGTCCAGCTGGCCCTGCTGCCCTGCTTCCCAGACTCCCCTTCCTACCTCCTCATACAGAAGGGCAATGAGGAAGCCTTCATGAAAGGTGAGCAGACCCCTCCCCGGCTACAAAGGGCCCGGCTGGGCTGGGCTGGGCTAAGCGGTCCGTCCATCCATCCATCCTGCCTGTCCATCCTCCTCCTCTGCTGCAGCCATCAAGCAGCTCTGGGGCGAAGGGGACCACCAGGTGGAGATTGAGGACCTGAGGAAGGAGAAGGCAGCTGGGGCCAGAGCCAAGAGCCTCCGCGTCCTGGAGGTGCTGAGGAGCCGGTCCCTGCGGTGGCAGCTCTACGTGACGGTCACCGTCATGACCACCTTGCAGCTGTGTGGCATCAATGCAGTTGAGTCTCCCCTACACACACAGGCCCAGGCTGTTCCTTCAATCCTCTGCCTCCTCGCACCCCCAAGAGGCCCCTAACCTCCCCCCCTTCCTGCCTTTGCCAGATCTACTTCTACTCTTTCGAAGTCTTCCGGACGGCCCAGTTTGAGGAAGAGCTGATCCCCTACCTGGCCCTGGGCGTTGGGCTCTGCGAATGCCTCTCCTCCGTCCTCTGTGTAAGTCCTCTGCTCTCAGGGCATGGATGGACGGAGGGCACAGCCCCACATCTGCCCCCACGGCTGACCTTCTAGAAGGAAGGAATGTGGGTGGGTGGGCAGGGCTTGGGCCACTCAGCCTTTCTGGAATTGAGGGGGTTTCCTGCCTGCCGCCAAAGTCCACAGGCAGCCTGAGCCTCCGTCTCCAAAACACCCCCCCCCCTTTTCCCTCCCTCTCAGAGTTCCCTAATTGAGCGCTTTGGGCGGAAGAGGCTGCTCTGGGTGGGCTACGCCTCCATGGTGCTGGTCCTGCTCCTGCTCACCTTGACCCTCTCTCTCCAGGTAAGGGGGCGGGGCTTCAGGGAGGCCAGGTGTGGAGCCCAAGGTGGGGAAGCAGGTCTGGGAGGGAGGAGGGGATCCTGGAGACCCCTCAATGCCCCTTCTGGCATGAGCCTCCTCCCTCCCTTTGCCCCCTGCTCAGCCAGGGGAGGGCGAGAGAGAGAGGGTCTGCTGCCTTTTCCCTCCTCAGCACCGTTTCTTCTGGATGCACCAGGCCAGCGTGGCCCTCATCTTCCTCTTTGTCCTCTTCTATGGGATTGGACCCTGTGAGTGACCAGGGAGGGGAGAGGACTCCCATCCTGGGCAGGGAGGTCGTGGGGCTCCTGGACAATCTCTGTCCAATGGGTGGGGGGGCTCCTCCTGCCCAAAGTCCCCACCCCAAGTACCATCAGCATGGGGCTGCGTGGCTCTGTGTTGGGGCCTGTCTAGCCTCTGTCCTTGGGGGAGCCTGCCCTGGGACCCTCCCCCTCTAGCTTAATGGGGTGGGGTGGGGTTTCCTTCCCTGCTGGTGAAGGAGGGGGTCCCAGGGAGACACAGAGGTTCCCCTCCCTCTGCCAGCTGGAGCCACCATCGCGGTCATGGTGGAGATCTTCAGCCAAACTTTCCGTCCGTCGGCCTTCGTCATCGTCGGCTTCATCAACTGGATGGGCCTCTTCCTCCTCGGGATGCTGTTCCCATTCGTGGTGGTAAGAGAGCCACGGTAGCCTGTGGGACTTGTTAGCCTGAAAGCGAAAAGGGGGCCTGGGGTGGGGTGGGGGGAGCGGACAGACCCAGGGTTTGCAGGGAGGGGTCCCCCCCTATATCTTTGGAAGGAGACCCCTCTCTCCAAGAGTGGCTGCACAATACCAGGGCTAGCGAGATTCCCAGGGATCTCGGCCTGGGGCTGCCCTTCACCTCTACTGATATGAGATAGACACTAGAACTGAACGGAGCCGACACACATGGATGTCCTTTGGTTGCTGAAGATCCACTTCCAGAGAGTCTCGCATTGTGCATTTGCATAACTTGGCTGGTCCTTTTTAAGTGCTAAACCTACATTGACGTGCTGACCTTTCAAGAGCAATCCCAGGGCCGTCTCTCTGGCCTGACTCTGACTGCAGGGCTCAGGCAGGGAGGCAGGAGGGCCCCTGAGAAGGCCTGGGCTGCCTTCCCTGGGCCTGATCCTGCTCTTGCCAAAGGCACTTGCAAGGGAAGTAGGGAAGGCTTGCCTTTCATACCCGGCCTCCTCTTCCTCCTCCTCAGCCTCTCTCTTGCTCCTGGTTTCTTCAGGAGCTCCTCGGCCCCTTCTGCTTCCTGATCTTCGTGGCCATCCTCTCCGTTTCGGCAGTGTTCATCTACCTCTTCCTCCCAGAGACAAAGGGGAAATCCATCGTGGAGATCACAGCAGAGTTCAACAAACTGAATTACAGGAAGAGACATGTTTTCCCCACCGAAAACCATTTCCCCAAGGAAACGGTTTACTGTACGAAACTTTGACCTCCCCATGCTATTGTGTGTGTGTGTGATGTTCAGGGAGGGAGGGAGGGAGGGAAGCAGACCTCCAGGGGCCCCCCACTCCCTCTGGGGTTCGGCCTTCCTCCTGTCTCTCTCCTGAAGAGAAGGGTCTGAGGGGGCAGCCTGGGCTCAGGGGTCGCAGCCAGGTCCCTGCAGCTCCCAAGGTCTCTCCCACTGGCCTGCCTTGCAGGGCTGTTGGGAGGAGGAGGAGGGAAAGGGGAAAGTTCAGAGAGAGGGAAGGAGGGGAGCCGCGTCGTTCCCTGGGCCTCTTGGGGTCTGTTTGGGGCTTGTCTTTGGGAGGTGCTCCTGGATCCAGAAAAGGAGATATAAAAGGGCCCTCTTAGAGGCAAAAAAACCCACTGGTTTCTCAGTAATTCTGATTCCCTCCTTTTCAAGATGTGTGGATTTCCTTCTTTTTCCCCATCATCATCTTCTTCCACTCCTCCACCTTGCAGTGCTCAGGGTGGACTCCCTAATAGACCCCCCCCCCCGGGGAGGGTGTTCCAGAAAGCTAGACCAGAGCTGGGCAAGGGATGCTGAGCCCCCCCCCCCGTGTTTCCCAAATGCTGGTGTTTGGACTTCAATTCCCAGAAGCCTAAGTCATTTCCCCAAAGCACTGATCAGCCAATGTACTGACTTAGGCTTCTGGGAATTGAAGTCCACCTGTGGGCTGTGTACCCCTTGTTGGGAACCACTGCCCCCCCCCCATCCACCCACTCTGCCTTCTAAGAGATCTGCAGAAAAGGGACACACGGGTGACGCAGGGGTTAAATTGCTCCACGGCAACCAAAAGGTTGTGAGTTCGATCTTGACTAGAACCAAGGTTGACTCAACCTCTTCCGTCCTTAAACGAGGACCCAGCGTTGTTGGGGGCAAAATGCGATTTAGCTTGTGAATCGCCCGGACAGAAGGCATGAAGCGCTATGGAGAAGTGGGATAGAAGAAGTAGCTTGGCTTTG
Source organism: Furcifer pardalis (assembly GCA_030440675.1). NCBI lineage: Eukaryota > Metazoa > Chordata > Lepidosauria > Squamata > Chamaeleonidae > Furcifer > Furcifer pardalis. The sequence goes on along the minus strand of CP126898.1, from coordinate 15,512,368 downwards.
CTCTCTCACACACACACACACCGGGTGTAAATACACACGAGAGCCAGACCGGGGCAGAAGGGAGGGGGGGTCACCTGAGGTCCCCGGGGCGGGAGGGAAGGACAGGGGAGGGGCCGCCCAGCATTGCTTACGTGCGGCCAGACACAGCCGGCGTCGCCCCAAATCCCCCTCCCGCCCGAAGACTTTGGTGCCGGAGACCGAGGGAGGGGAGGAGAGGGGGAGGACCCTAGAAGGCCGGCCCCCTCCTCGCCCCACCCTGCCCCAGTCCTGCCTCCGAAGAAGCGGGAGGCGTCAGACCCATCCGCGCGTGCACCCGGACACGCGCACATTCACTCACACGTCCGTCGTCTGCAAGCCACCGAGCCCGCCCCGTCGCGTCTCTCTCTCTCTTGCCGCTCGTCCCGCCGTCCATTCATTCCTTCCGCCCGCCGCGATGCCCGCCTTCGTGGTCAACACCAACGTGAGCCGGGACGCCGTGCCGGAGAGCCTGCTGGGCGAACTCACCCAGCAGCTGGCCAAGGCCACCGGCAAGCCCTCCCAGGTGAGACCCCGGCGGGGCGGGGAGAGGCGGCGAAGGGGGCGCTCTGCACGTGCTCAGAGGCACCCTCGCCACGGGCGACTTCTTTGGGGCGCTTCGGGCGGGGAGGGAGGTGGGAACAGGGCCTCCTCCTCCTCCTCCGTCGGATGATCCCTTCTCCCCGGGAGTCTGGCTAATCTTCCAAAGCTCCCCCCTCCCTATTCCTGGGGGTGTTTCTCCCCCCCCCCCACCCTCCCAACCAAGCTCTGGCTAAACAGGTCCCGTTCCTCTCCTGGCCTGCAGTACATCGCCGTCCACATCGTGGCTGACCAGCTGATGTCCTTTGGGGGTTCCTCCGACCCCTGCGCCCTTTGCAGCCTCCACAGCATCGGCAAGATCGGCGGGCCGCAGAACAAGACCTACACGAAGATGCTGTGCGATCTGCTCAGCAAACACCTGCACATACCTGCGGACAGGTGAGGAGGGGCTGCGAGGCAAAGGAGGGCGTGGAAGGCAGGGAACCAACCTCCTTGGGGATGGGGTGGTGGTGGGGAAATGGGGCACTTTTAAAAGATACACATCAAAGGCCCCTTCCCAGGAAAATCTAGCCCTGCCCAAGAGAGGTGAGAAAACCCTTTCCCATCCCACCGTCTCTATTGCCATTGTTACATAGACAGAGGGACAAAAGAAAGGCCATCTCTGTTCAGGTGGAGATGGAGAGCTCTGCTGCACCAGTGAATAAAGGACCTAATAAAAAGGTTTTTAAAAGTAAGGAAGAATCTGTCATTGCCCAGGGTGGCTTCCTTATGTGCAAGTCACTGTCCTCTGGCTCCCCCCCCCCCCAATTGTCTTGCGGAGAAGCCGCCTCTTAGTCTTGATGCCTCCTTTGGCTCTTTCTCCTGCAGGGTCTACATTAACTACTACGACATGAACGCCGCCAACGTGGGCTGGAATGGGTCCACGTTTGCCTAGGAAGGATCACCCCCACCTGTGGGGGCCACACCCCAGCCAGCCTCCTTGCCCTTCATTCCTGGGCATCTTCAGCACCCCACCCCACCCTGACACATTTCCACTGTTATTGTTTTTCCTTGGAGAACAAATAAAAGTTTAGGTGGGAGTTCTCTGGCTCAAGTGTCTCCGATGAGAGCAGGTCAGTGGGGCCGGGTGTGTTGTATGTAAAAGGAGCTGAATTCTCCAGGGTGGATGGGTGGGTGGGCAGTTCTCCAGGCGAGATTGGAGGAAAGGGGGCCAGGCACACAGATCTTGCCTGATTCTGAGAACTGAGCCGGGGTTTGCATGAGTCTGTGGTGAGTTCTTGGTTGGATGGGAGACCCTGGACAGCTGTTGGTCTTGGGCAGGGGTGAGCGGTGGAGAGGTCTCAGTAGGCAGAAGGCCTACCATTGTGGCATTTGGGTGGGTCTCTCGGGGCAGTTCCGGGGCAATAATTGATCCTGCTCTTAATGGGGAGGAAATATTTGTTGTCAGGGAAAAGAAAAAAAATATAAAAGTGTTGCCGAAAATGGGCAAATTGCAGCTCTTGTGGCTGTGGGTGCCAAAAGGAATGCGTGTACCCAAAGTAGGAGAGAAACGCTTTATTCTGCTCTGCCAGGCAGCCAAGAACAAAAAGACCAACGTGTTGTGTAGAAAAGGCTGAGGCAGACATCAGGCACCCCAATACACAAAATTCACCATGGGCCGGAAGTGGCCTGACCGGGTTGACATCTCTTGTGCCAAATTCTCTTGCCATAAATCAGTTCCTTTGATGTGCTGCCTGGCACGTACACAGAGAGGGTTTTTTTTTTTTTTTTTTTGGGGGGGGGGGGTAGACACACACCAGACTTTTAGTTCATTTAAAAGTTCAATGGCTTTTCTTTGGCTACAGGATGAGAACGAGAAAGAGCGGCAGTAGAAGTGGGTTCAGTGGTTCTGGATCCCCTGAAACGTTTCGGGTGAATTGAACAACAGCACCCCATTGGGCAACCATTAAGCTATAAGGAGCTTAGCTGTACCTAATGCAGAGAGAGAGAAAGTGTGTGTGTGTGTGTGTGTGTGTGTGTGTTAGAGAGTCTGTGTGTGTGTGTGTGTGTGTGTGTGTGTGTTGAGTGTGTGTGTGTGTGTGTGTGTGTGTGTGTTGAGAGTCTGTAAGCCGCCCTGAGTCGCCACGGCGAGTGGGCGGCTATATAAATTTGAACTAATAAATAATAATAATAATAAATAATAGTGTTAGAGAGAGTGATTTATTCACATTTATGCCCCGCCCTTTTGATGCTGGCACCACCACGGCTTGCAATACATATATAAAAATGCACATCGTCACATCTATAAAATCAGAATAAAACCCCGCCAGTGGGAGGGAGGGGCGAGGAGGAGCACACAAAAGCCTTCCTTCTGCCCATGCGCGGCAGGTGGGCGCCGCTCAGCGCATCTCCCACCATGCACTGCGCCCCACGCGCTCGAGGATCCCGATTGGCCGGCGGCCTGGTTTCCCGCGGCCAATCCGGCGCGGGCTGGCCCGCGTGCCGACGTCATCAGGAAGCGCCGGAGATGCATCCGTGTGGCGGCGCGCTGGCAATGGCGTTATTCGTCGTTAACAGGTGAGGAGCCGCTTTAAAACCCCTGAAAACAAGAGTTTTGGTTTTTTAAAAAGGGCGGGGAAAGCGAAATTATGGGATGGAAAGTTTTAATAATAATTAATAATAATAATTAGTGTTTCCCTTCCTTGCCTGTCTGGCCCGGCGGAGGTAGGTCTCGTTCTCCGTTGGGCTGACCGGCCTGTCTTTCTCCCTCTCGGGGCCTTTCCCACAGGTACGTGGCGGACCAAGATGAGGAGGCCTCGGCGGAGAAGGCCAAAGTGCTGCTGCGGCGCCTGCAGGAGCGGGCACGAGTCCGGGAGCTGCAGAAACGGCAGTCCGGTGGAGAGGGTCCTGCTGCGGGGTCAAAGAAGAAGGCACCCGAGAACGAAAGAGTGGCTTTGGATGTGGAGGAAGAACCGAAAAGGGAGATCAGGAAGAAGAGAGAAAGGGAAGGATCCCCTTTTGGAGAAGGCCGGAGGAAGAAGAAGAAGAAGCCGCCACGGGATAGCGAGGGAGAAGCTTTAAGTGAGAAAAGGGGTGGTTTTACTTTGAGCAAAAGCGTAAAGAACGAGGGGGAAGCCAAAACAGCACAAGAAAGAACCAATACAGATGAAGGTAGAATCACTTGTCCTGATTCACTCTCCGGAGCTCTTCTTTATCCTTTGCTTCTCTTCCTTTGAATGTTTCTTCCTCACTGCAGGAAGGTCTAAGAACTCTGTTTGCTACATAGATAAATATCCCTGGGTCTCTCTGGCTTTATGACTACCAAAAGAGAGACTGCTTAGCTAAGTTACTGTGGGTGTCTTGGCTTGTCTCCCCTTGTGAATTGGCTCCTCATTTCTCTGCCTTTGAATCCCACTTGGTGTAATGTGAACTGCCACTGCCCATTTTCAGCCTTTTGAACAGTCCTCCTCTCCCTCTTGGGTCCTTTTTTTAAAAAAATTTTATTTTAAGGTTTTTACAATATTAAAAACAAACTAACAAAACAATCTACAAAACATAAAAGAAACAATTACATACAAACAAAGAAAAAAAAGTAGTAGCCACGTACATCCTACAGCGTTAAAAGATGAGAAGAGGGAGAAAAAAAATACATATCAATATAATATAATGTAGTCAGACATTATTTTCAATACATTTACTATACTGTATATGTACAAAATAATAAAGTTGTAATATGGTGGTTAAAGAGGAGAATAGACATAAAGCTCTTGGGTCCTTTTGGGGCTCCTAGCTTGGATACAGAGCTTGGGTCATAACTCAGCTCCTTTCTCCCCAACCTCCCTTTCTTGAGTTCCAAAAAAAAAAGCCACAAACAGTTTTCTTCTCCAGACTCCTATCTGAGACTCCAGTTGTTTTCTTTGCATATGTTCCTTTTGGCAGGAGGTGAAAGTGAATCAGAGAACCAGCAGAAAGACGCAAGTTCCTCTGAAGGTTCCTCTGGAGCCAGGGAAGACAAGAATCAAAGCAGTGAGAGGCTGCAGATGGAGTTGGTGCCGAGCCTAAAAGACCCACCTCCGCCTTCTAGCAGCCTCGTTCTTGGCAGCTATGATCAAAAGTCGGTACAGAAAGTAAGTTCTTTGATAGCTGGTCATCAGTGTGCTTTGTGGGTGGGTGGGTTAGTGCAGCAAAGACCAGGTGAGGTGGGTGAGATGTTGTAGATCAGCATTTAAAACCACAACAAATGACAGTGAGGTCTTGTGGATTTTCATTTGGGAGCCTGTTCGGGCTTCTTCTCAAGCTAGAGTTTCATTGTCCCCTCCTGGGTGTTTTCCTTTGACAAAGGGCCAGAGCAGCACATAGAGTCAGTCGTCTTTGTCATCTTAGTGTTTCAATGTGTCCCTTTCAGGTGCCGCCTCTTCTGCCTCCATGGCTGGCTCAGCCTCAGCTCGTTCCTGGAAGGATCAAAGAGAACCTGGTCCCGCTCCAGGACGTTTCAGTCATTCACTCAAAGCTGGCAAAGAAGCTGCAAGCAAATAGAGTAGAGTTTCTTTTCCCAAGTATGAAAAGGGGCTCTTCCTTATTGACACTTCACATTTTTGTCTAGATTTGAAGCTACAGTTTGTTGCCAGAGATTTGGGCCTGAGCATTTACAGTTGGTGTCTAGAGGCTGAGAATGTCTTCTTTTTCAGGGAATTTTGGGAGGAATTGCTTACCCGTAAGATATTTTTAGCCCAGTTTTAATAAAAAGAAAAGATATAGGTAGGATCCCCCCCCCCCGGGTGAAATTAGGGGCTGTGAATTTTATTTTTGTTTAGTTTGTGCTAAACTTTTATTCAGCTGTAAAAGAGAAGCAGATTTAATATAGTTTTATAAGGCAAAATAGGAAATTTAGGGTGTGTTTTTTTAACCTGCCTTAAATGTTGTGATTGGATTAAAGCTTGCAATGCTACTTGTAAATATAATGTGAGGCAGTGGCTCAAGGGGCTAAGACACCGACTTGGAGGCAGAAGGTCAGCAGTTCGATTCCCGAGTGCCGCAGGACGGAGTGAGCTCCCGTCTCTGTCCCGGCTCCTGCCAACCTATCCGTTTGAAAGCCAGAAATTGCAAGCTGATAAATAGGGAGCACTTTAGTGGGAAGGTAACAGCGTTCCGTGCGCTCCGGTGTCTAGTCATGCCTGCCACATGAACATGGAAACGTCTGCAGAAGCAGACAGTGCTGGCTCTTCGGCTTTGAAACAGATTAGCACTGAACCCTAGAGTCGGATACGACTGGCTTTTGAGCAAGGGAAACCTTTACTAATTACAAATTAAAGGAAGGCTTGCTTTGCTCTACCACAATTTTAAAGAACAGGGAACTGGATAATTGAAAACACATATTCAGTGCAATAGCAAGGTTCAGGAAGATGTGTCTTTTTGTATCTGCAAGGTGATATACCCAGGAAAAAGAAGAAACTGCCTCTCTCTACTACAACCACATGAGGATTACACACACTCTCTCTCTCTTTCCAGTTCAGGCGGAGGTGATTCCAGCCATCTTGGAAAGTGGGTCCAGTGGGTTTTTGGCTGGAAAGGGAGGCTCCCCTCCGAGTGATATCTGCGTCTCTGCACCGACAGGCAGTGGAAAGACGCTGGCCTTTGTCATCCCAGTGGTGCAGGTGAGCTTCTGTGTGTGTGTGTGTCTCTCTCTCTCTCTCTGTACATTTTACAGCTGAGGTGTCTCATAGCATGCATGGACAATGGTGGTCTGTGGGTTTGCGTGTAAGTGCGGGTTGGTGAACCTGTTCTGCCTGGGCAGAACCCTCCTTGAAGCCTCTTGAGCAGAGGTGGCTGTGGCTGTGGGGATTCCAGGCTGGCCCCTTTCCCAAGGGGTGCTGCTGGTTTGTCTGGCCAGCCTAGAAATGGAGGCGGCAGCAACAAAACCAAGGCTCCTCCTGTTTCTCTCTCGGCAGGCTCTGCTGGACCGTGTCGTCTGCCGGGTGCGAGCGCTGGTGGTCCTGCCCACCAAGGAGCTGGCGCAGCAGGTGCGTTCCTGGCAAGGGGAGGCCTTGCTTTCCGGGGCTAAACGGCAGGATGTTCACCTCGGCCAAGTCACCTTTCCCCAGAGCCTGAAGGCCCTGGTGAATATGGTGGTGGCCCAGAGGTAGGGCCTCCCCTCTCCTCCAGGCACAAGAATGCCTTTGGGTGTGTGTGTGAGAGAGAACTGGCTGGAGGACAGTAGCGAAAGGGGACGGGTGTCAGAGTTTCCCATTTGGCCCCAGAAGAGCAGCAGTAGAAGAAGAAGAAGAAGCACCACTGGGGAAATGTATAAAAGGACGGCTGGGCAGGCGGTGGGTTTCCTGGCTCTGCCGTTCTGACTCTAGAAGATGTTCTTCCCTTTATTTAACAAGAGCAGGGAGAGAAAGGACACCTTCAGCCCCACCTTCTGTCCCTGCAGAAAGGAAGGCAGTGCAAAGGATGGAAATGGTCGTGAGAGCCATTTAGGCATATCAGAAAACAAAACAAAACAGTAAACACGGTCGCACTGACAGACAAGCAAGCACAACAATACAGCTTCCCACAGCCATCAGCATTTTGCTTGAACACACCCTACTCCCTTTGACCCCTGAATTTGGTGCATAAAAACCATGCCTGTAAGTTTCACTCCTTGTCTTAAGAAGTAGACTTGATCCACGAAAGCTAACAATAAAAATGTAGCAGTTAGTCTTTAAAGTGGTACAGTGTGTTTTCTTTTGTTTTATTTTGTTTTCTGATATGCCTGAACCTTAGACTAACACGGATACTATTCCAAAGAGAGCCCTTTAGTTGGGGCGCCCTTAGGCTTGTTCTCTTTGAAGCGGTCGCCGTCTTAGTCTGTGCAAGTGAGAGTGGGCGAAACAGAACAAGAAAAGGCCAGAAATGTCATGGCCCCTTAAAGACTCCCTCCTAGATTCCGCGGCGAGGAAGGTCTCTGATAGGATTGTCCTGCCTCTCTTTCCACCCTTTGGTCCAATTGAGGTGTCTCTTGGTTCCAGCAAAAAGGTTCGCTCCGCAGGCCTTCAGCCTCGTCCAAACCCAACCCAACTTTCCCTCCAGACCTCCTGCCTTCTCGGAAAGTGGCTTGTTTGTTTTGCTTTGTTTTGTTTATAGAGCACTCCTTTGGTAAGTGTTTCTGGGCGTTTTGAAATTAAAAGATACAAAGTAAGATGAACACAAAGTGGCATAACCCCATTGATAAACTTAATCAGTTTAATAACAGTAACCATCAGTAAGAAGTTTTTATCCCAGAAAGGGGATATGGGGGGAAGCAAAGCTCACGGTTATTCCAGGCAGAATCGCTCTCCATGCGGCCTCTCTTGGCTTTCATGGGCTTTTTAAAGGTCAGGGGGAAAGAAAGAACCCGGCAGGCCCTCTGGACCAGTGAAGTCCGTAATGGAGGGGACCCTAGCCATGAAGGAAAACCCACTGCCGCCCCCCTGTCCTGCTCCCCCTTTTCTGGAGACCTTACGGGATTTCAGCCGTCCTTTTATTCGGTGCTGCTGATGGACTTCTGTTTTTTACAGGTGACCAAAGTATTCAACATTTACACAGATGGGACGGGACTGAAAGTGGTCCAGATCGCGGGCCAGAAGTCCTTTGCCAGGGAGCAGGAGGCGCTGTTTGAGGAGACGTAAGCCAGCCCCTCACGCCTGGCCTTTCTTTGCCCTCCTGCCCTTTGCCACCTTCTGGAGACTCATGCTGGAATGGAGACACCTGAGCCAGAGGGACAAACCCGCCCCCCATCCCCAACTTGGGTTCTTGCTGGTCTCCATGAAGCCCCTCCCCTCCATCTCCTCCTTCTCCCACAGCCTGATGGGATTCCGTAGTCTGGCCGATATTGTGGTGGCCACTCCAGGGCGCCTGGTGGACCACCTGCAGCAGAGCCCAGCCTTCAGCCTCCGAGCCCTTCGCTTCCTGGTGAGTGGAAACCCCTGTCGGGGCTGGAGGGGGGGGGCTTTCCCTGCCTGCCGGGGGGGGGGGGCTCCTGTACAGCCCCCATCACCCTCTGGCCTTCAGGGGTCTTTGTGCGAATGAGCCCTCCCTGGAACACAGAATCCTGGTTGCAATAGAGGCTGCCAGCCGTTGCGAAGGGGCCAAACACCTCACCCGGAGAGTTTCTTCCAAGCAAAGCTCTCCCTCTTTCCCGCTCCAGGCAGAGATGCTCTTGGTCTGCCTGTGGTTTCCAGGGCTGGGTGACCCTTTCCCTCCCCCTGCCCACGTTGCATGTGTGAACGCAGGTCATTGACGAAGCAGACCGCATGATTGACGGGATGCACCAGAACTGGCTGCAGCAAGTGGTGGAAGCAGCCGGGGCGGAGGAGAGCGCTGGGCCCCGAGGGGGGCTTTGGGCCCAGAGGGAAGGGAAGCCCCTCACAGCGGCCAGGTAAGCAGCTGCTTCCTCCACTTCTAGGTGTGTGTCTGTGTGTGTGTGTTCGGGGGGTGGGGAGAGTCTAACAAAGATATCTCCCCTCCCAACTTCCTGGTCCTGGGAATTCTCTCTGTCTTGTTCATAGTCAGGCCTGGATCCTTCCAGCCTGGTATTCTCAACCCCGCCTGGACTCCCGGGAATCTCATGGGGGGAGGGCAGTCCCCCCATCAAATCCTAGCCAGGCCTGGCCCTGCTTAACTCCCTGACTCACATGGGATGGAGGCTTCAGACTAGCAGGAGGGGTGTGTGTGAGTTTCCACCCGGTTTCTCTCTCCCCCCCCCCCTTTTTCAGGGCTTTCGTCCCGCAGCTCCCCCTGCAGAAACTGCTCTTTTCGGCAACGCTGACCCGAGACCCAGAGAAGCTACAGCCCCTCGGCCTCTTCCGGCCTCGCCTCTTCATCCCCGTCTCCTCCGAGCAGGAGGCCGGAGCGGCCCAGCCGGGCGCAGAGAAGCAGTCCTACGCCCTCCCAGAAGGGCTCTCGGTGAGCGAGTGGGAAAGAAAGGGCTTTCCAGGCCCTCAGGTGTCCCGGGGAGGGGGGTTCCCTGTGATTGGGGGGGGGCAGATCCTGTGCCCAGGTGAGGGTGAAGGTGACCCCCCCCCCCCCAGCACAGGAACCAGCCCCAGTCCAGCCGAGGCAGCCGGGTCTCTGCCAGAATCCAATGAGCTGTGGCTTGTAGGGTGATGGATGCCCCCCTTCTCTCCCCCCCCCCCCGGGCAGCAATACTACGTCCCCTGCAGCCTGAGCCGGAAGCCCCTCTTCCTCCTGCACTTCCTGCGGGGGCTGAAGTTCTCCCGCGTCCTTTGCTTCACCAACAGCAAGGAGACCTCCCACCGGTGAGACCTTCCTTTGGGCTTTGGGCGGGTGGATAGGGAGGGCCCTGCGGGGGGCTTGTATGGAAGCGGGGGGGGGGGGCAGCTCGAGGTCCCTTTGGCTCTGGGTCTGCAGGGGCGGGGGGGGCGGAGGAGACAGTTTCAGAGGCCGGGAAAGGGTCACACCAGCCCTTCCTGAGCAGAGATGGGGGGTGTCTCCCTCCCTCCTTCCTAGGCTTTTCCTGCTGCTCCGGGCCTTTGGGGGGGTGAGCGTGGCTGAGTTTTCTTCCCGCCTGAGTCCAAGCCAGAGGAAGGGGACGCTGAAGGAGTTTGAGCAGGGCAAGATCCAGTTGTAAGTGGACTTACCGGGGGGGAGGGGGGCAGAAGCCACAGGCACAATCTGGTCCGGGCAGGGAGGGGGATAGGTTGGTGCAGAAGGGATCGGGGCCCTCCACCTGCCCCTTGTGGGATAGTGGAAGCCCCGCCAGCGCGCCCCCCCCCACACACACACACATGCTGTTCTAGGACCCTTACAGGCCTCTTCTCAATCCTAGCATTAACCATTGGTCACTAATCAAGGCTTTTCAAAAAGTCCTTTTTTAGAACCACCCTCGGTGGAGGTTTCAGCGCATGCGCGCGTTTTGCCTGTTCCCTGCTCATCCCCAGTGTTTCTTCCCATCGCAGGCTGATCAGCACAGACGCCACGGCCCGAGGTATCGATGTGGCCAGCGTGAAGTGTGTGATCAGCTACGACGCCCCGCAGTTCCTCCGGACTTACGTCCACCGGTTAGTTTTCCTCTCCCACTTGTCTGGCACCTCCGTGGCTGTGTCTGGGTGAGGGGGAGGACCCTTCCTCCTGTAACTGGGGGTGGGTCAAGATCCAGGAAGGAAGGGGCTGCCTGGATGACCCTCTGCTCTTTCCCAGGGTGGGCCGGACGGCGCGTGCAGGGAAAGCCGGCCTGGCATTTACGTTGCTGCTGAAGCCACAGGTGGGTGAAAGTCTTTCTCTCTCTCTCTCTCTCCCCCTGCTGCCTCCTCCTCCTCTTCCTCCCCAGGGAAGCCCAAAGGCCGAGCCCATGTGGCTCTTTGCCTGCTCACAGCCCTGCTTTCCCCTCCTTTGGCAAAAGCAGGGGGGATGCAGGGGGGGGGGCAGAAGCCCCTAAGGCCTGGAGATTGGGAGTGCTTGGAATCTGCTGCCATTGGACTGGGGGGGGGGTGGAGAGAGAACCTTGGAAGGAAGGAGCCCTCGGCCAAGCCAAAGCCCCACCTGCCAACCGTGGGGGGGGGGGGTCATTTCTGCCCAACCCAAAACAGCCCCCTGGGGGTGTCCCTGCAAGGCCAAGCCCAGCGTTCACCTGGGGGTCAGGGGATCCCCCAGCAGGGGGGGGGGCTGGGCTTGGGTCCGCCTCCCCTGTGGCCTTTCAGAGGCCTGGCTTGGCCTCTTCTTCCCTTCCTTTCCCTCCAGCCTTGCGGAGTCTCTGGCACACACTTGGCCTCGAGATCTGCCAGGCTCCCTTTCAGGCTTCCCGGGTGTGTGTGTGCAGAACAGTGTCTTGTTTACACACACACACACACACACACACACACACACACACACACACACACACACACACACACACACACACACACACACACACACACACACACACACACACACACACACACACACACACACACACACACACACACACACACACACACACACTGGGGGGGTGCAGAACAGTGTCTTGTTTACACACACACACACACACACACCCCTTTTGTGTTCCAGGAGAGCAGATTCTTGGCGATGTTGAGGGCTGCTGGACTTCCTACCCTGGAGCGGCAGGTGGTGCAGAATCGTCACCTTCAGCCTCTCCTCCCGCGGTACCAGGAGGCCCTGGCGGAGCTCCAGAACCTGGTCAAGGTAGGCAGATCTCCCCCACCCCCCGGGTGTATGTGTGTATCACTCAGCGCTTATATGGGGCGATGTCTGTAAGTGTGATTGCTTTGCTTTAGCAGCCATTACGGAAGGTTTTGTATTCTCCCCCCCCCCCCTTTCCAGGAGGAGCATGCTGAGAACCGGTCCTGAGGCCTCCCACCCAGGCCACCCAAAGTCATGGAGGAGAAGCCCAGGCTAGGTAGAAGGGGCCTTCCTGGCCTATGGAGAGCGGACCTTTGGATGAAGGCCAAGCAGCAGCAGAGGAGACCCATTGGGTTTGAGGCTCTCCTTGGGAAGGAAGGATTAGAAGAACTCTTTGAAAGGAAGGCGTGGAGTGAAGGAGCAGCATAAACACCTTCAGCCTCTGGGCCAGAAGTCTGGCTCTGAAGAGCAGGTGGGCCAGCCGGCCGGCCAGCTTCCCTCCCTCCCTCTTCTGGCTCATGGGGCGAAGCCAAACGACTCTGGATCTCTCTTGCTCTGAGGAAACCCTAGCAGAGAGATTGAGCAGCAATAAAAAGCCAGGCGTCCTCCTCAGTCGCCCCGGATTCCGGCCACTCCTGCCTCCAGTTTGCCTTTGCTTCGGGGCTCCGTCGCCTTCAGTATTTTGCCTCTGAGGCCCCCGGATGGATCCCCTGCACCAGTCTGCTAACCCAGGGGTGATCAGTGTGGGGCTCAGCCCCCCCCCCCAGTGGACTTCACTTTCCAGAAGCCTCAGCCAGTCCATTGGCTGACCAGTGCTTTGGAGAACTGACTGAGGCTTCTGGGAATGGAAGTCCAAACACGAAAAGTTGGGGAACGCCGCTGGGCTCCCCTCTCTCTTGGCTGTCCTTCCTTTCTCTGCTTCCCTCTCCCCTCATGAACTCCCGGGATGGGGGGGGGGGACTGGACTGGGAAAGGCATGGGGGGGGGGCAAAGTGCCCTTGTGGCCAGAGGGGGAAATGTTGCAAAACTGTCCTTGGGGAGGGGGAAGGTTTGTTCAGTTCTTGCCTATCCTTGGACTTTGCAAAATCAGGGCAGGACGGTGTGGGGTGTGTGTGTTTGTGTGTTGCAACACTCAGCAACTCCTGACCAGATTCACACAACAAGAGCCAAGCACAAAAGGAGGGAATGGGGGGGTGGGGGCAAGCCCCTCTCTCCTGACCGCAGAGAGCCTGAGAGATCCATGATGGCGAACCGGGGCACTCCCAGCTGTTCTTGGACCTCAATTCCCAGAAGCCCCAGTCCCTATGAAGCCGCACAAATGGGTTGACTGTGTGTAGGCAGGGAGGGGGGCTTCTGGGAATTGTAGTCCAAGAACAGCTGGGAGTGACGAGGTTGGCCATCGCCCCTTGGAAGGGAGTGTGTGTGTGTGAGAGAGAGAGGCCTTCCCTTGCCACTGTTTGCTTTAGAAATCAGCCCACGCACCCCTGGCAGCCACCTGGGGGGCGGGGGGGGGGCCCTCTGGGGTTCCTGCCCAGGTGAACTTTCTCCGGCTTCTTCTCAGGAGACTCTCCTCAGCCTCCAGCAGAATTTCCTGCTCCTTGAGGAGGGACAGGCACAGGCACACACACACACACCCCAAGGTCTCAGACACACACCCAGCAAGGGGGCGGGCCTCCTCCACCAGGGCAGCTGTGAGTGAGCCGGGGTGTGTTTCCCAGGCACACCTGAGAGGCCCCTTGTGCAGCCAGGCCGGCCTGCCTTCCTTCTCCGAAAGGCCTTCCTTCCTGCCTGCCTCCCTCCTTCCCCTGCACTGCCCCTCTGTTGCTGCCGCCGCCAAGATGGGCCTGGAGCTCTACCTGGACTTGGTCTCCCAGCCCTGCCGGTCGGTCTTCATCTTTGCCAAGAGGAACGGCCTCCCCTTTGAGTTCAAGTCGGTGGAGCTGGTCCAAGGTGAGGCAGCTGGGAGGGGCCAGGGAGGAGGGGGCCTTGGTAGCCCCAGGCCCAATGGGGGTCCCCTCCCCAAAATTCCAGAGGCAGGCTTTGAGGAGGGGGGAGGCAATGCTGATCAACTCCATCAGGCCTTTTACCCATTAGGTACCCTAATTGGCCTGGGAGGGAGGGGGTGGGGGGAGTTGGCTGCAGGCCAGGAGCCTAGAGTCTTTCCTTGGTTTGGGTCTCTACTGGGACTTCTTTGGAGGGGGGGGGCATGGAGGCTGTCCGAAGGACACTGCAGAGGGGTAGGAAAAAGCCCTGGTGTTGAAGGGGTTAAATGCGTGTGCTGCAGCCAGAACGTTGTGAGTTTGATCCTAACCAAGGCGCCAGGTTGGCTGCCACTTCCATCCTTCTGAGGTCAGTTAAAAATGAGGACCCAGCATGTTGGGGGGCAAAAGGCTAATGAGCTTCTGAACTGCCCAGAGAGTGCAGTAATTGCTACACACACACACACACGGCCACGTTGCCTTCCCCGGGGGGGAGGGGGGGTCTTTTCCGTGGCCAGAGGCACGTGGGGACGTCGGGGACCCCCTTTGCATCTCTTGATACCCAGAATATCCCAGCCAGAAGAAGACATTTGCACATGCTTGGAATGGACCTTGCACACGTCACTAGTAAGGGTACTGCAAGAGGACACACACCGGCGCGTGCAAACCTGCCTCTGGTGCGAAGGCTGAATAACCTCTTGGTGTCCCTCTGGCCCTGAGTGCCTGGAGGGGGGGGGGTTTACAGCCTCGAGCCCTTGTCCTTTGCCCCCAATGTCCCCCCCTCCCCTGGCCCTCCTGGGCAATATCTCCACACACACCCTCCACGTTTCCCTGGGACCCTTTGTTTGTCGGACCCTGCAAGGAAAGAGGCCGTGGGCCGGATCTTTCGCCACCAGAGATTCAGGGGGGTTTCCCTCCCTCGTTTCAGGGCAGCACCTGGGAGACGCCTTTGCCAAAGTGAACCCGCTGCGGAAAGTGCCGGCCCTGAAAGACGGCGAATTCACCTTAGCTGAGAGGTGAGGCTCAGGCTGTGCCAACGTACAACCACACACACACCCCTGACGTGAGCTCTCCAAACCTGAAGCCAAGGGGAGAGAATTCTGGCCCAACGGTCAGGTGCAGCAGCCCAGGAAGCCTGGGGGTTTGGGCCTCTGGGTCAGAGAAGCCCAGCCCTGACGGAGAAGGTCCTTTTCTTCCTGAGGTCCAAATATTTTAAGTCAGGGTGCCCAAACTTTCTGGGCCTGGGGCCGGGCACACGGTTCAGTGGGCCAGACACGTGGTTCCTCCTACCGGAATTGGAAGTACTGTATAAAACACCTTGCAACAGGATGAGATAGATTTTAAACTGCCATTCTCTGCTTAAAGCAAGGGTGCCCAAACTATGCCCCATGGGCCAGATCTGGCCCCTGATGCAAATTCATCCAGCCAACGCTGTCCCCATCACTCCCAGAGGTGGAAGTCAAACACACCCATATTGGCCGTTTTCCTTCCAATTCCGAGGGCAGTGTGGGCCAGATGAATTGGTGTTGGGGCCAGATCTGGCCCACATGGCATAGTTTGGGCACCCCTGCTTTAAGTGGTGAGTCAAGGGGGGGGGGCCTTTCATCTTCTTGGGGCTCTTCCTGAGCAGGGCCTTTATCTCCAAGGTCTCTCATTGCAAATCCCTGTTTGATGTTAGCATTTTCTTGACTTATGTGTCTTAGTCTTATCACAGCTATTCATTAACATTTGATTAAGAAAAGTCTAAACATTAACTTTTATTCTGCAGGAAAAAACTTTTGTTCTTTTTACTCTGAAAGCTTAAACTAGTTGTGTTTTTTTTTTTTTTTTGGGGGGGGGGGGACAATTCATTTATCTCAAAAAGAGAGTCCCAGGGAAAGCTGAACAGTTTTGCTTTGTTCTAAATGCAACTAAATATCATCCTTTATTAAATAATAACTAAAGTGAAACAAAAAAGGAAGTTAGTGGCTGAAGTTGCAGCTGGAGGAGGCCTGTTGAGTCAGTGGAACCTATGGAGGAGCTGATCTACTAAATCAGGGGTGCCCAAACTATGGCCCATAGGCCAGATATGGCCCTCAATGTCAATTCATACGGCTCGCACCGCCCTTGTCGCTCCCGGAAGTGGAAGTAAAACGCGCCCAGGTGCATTTTACTTCCATTTCCAGGAGTGACGAGGGCAGTGTGGGCCGGATGAATTGGTGTCAGGGGCGGACCTAGCCCACGGGCCATAGTTTGTGCACCCCTGGATTGAGCTGAGAAAATGGCAGCTTAAAATCCATCTCATCCAGTAGCAAAACAGATGGCAAGGCGTGTTTTACTTCTGGTGGGAGGAACCACGTGGCCGGCCCACGGCCTGAAAAGTTTTGGGGTCCTTCTTCAGCAGCCAGTTGCAAACACAAGGCTGGGATGGGGAAGGGGTGGCGGAGGGTCTTTCCCTGCTAGGGTCAGCCCAGCCGCCCCCACTCCAGTGGCCACCGGTTCCACAGGCTCAGGGTTTCTCTCCCCCCCCCCACGGGCAGCATCGCTATCCTGCTCTACATGGCGAGGAAGTTCAAGACCCCCGACCACTGGTACCCCTCCGACCTGCAGCGCCGTGCCAAGGTGGACGAGTACCTCTCTTGGCAGCACATGGCCACCCGCATGGCTGGCAGCAAGCTCTACCTGGCCAAGGTGAGCTGGGGGGAACCAGGTGGGGCGAGGGCCCCTCTCAGCCCTGCAGGGGAAGGGAGAGAGAGAAAGAGACCTGCTGAGGGGGAACCCCTCTCTCCGACCAGTGGCTAAAGGTGGGGAATAGATGCAGCATTGTTAATAACCTATGTCTCTCTTCCTAACCCCTTGGCAGAGGTTGGCCCCCCTCTTTCTGGACCACCCCCTCCCCCCTGAAAAACTGGAGGAGCACCTGGGGGAGATGAACAGGGTCCTCAAGTCCTTTGAAGAGACGTTTCTCCAGGACCGGCCCTTCATAGCGGGCAATGAAATCTCCCTGGCCGACCTGGTGGCCATTGTGGAAATCATGCAGGTGAGACCCCCTCCCCATCACCCACCCATAACAACTCGGGGGTGGGCAAAGAGGCCTGCTCAGTGGGGTAGAGATCTGAACCCAGGTCTCCTGCATCCTGGGACTGAGTAGTTCAGATGCTGAACTTGAGGACCTTCAGTTCGATTCCCGGGTACTGCAGGACGGAGTGAGCGACCGTCTCTGTCCCAGCTCCTGCCAACCGAGCAGTTTGAAAGCAAGGAAGTGCAAGTAGATAAATAGGGACCACTTCGATGGGAAAGGTAAACAGCGTCCTGTGCACTCTGGAGTCTAGTCGTGCGTGCCACGTGACCACGGAAACGTCTGCAGGTCCAGACAGCGCTGGGGTCTTGGGCTGTAAACAGAGATGAGCACCGCCCCTCTAGTCAGATACGACTGGCTTTTGAGCAAGGGAGAGACCTTGGCTTTGCCCTCCCTCCCCCTGCTCCACCAGGCTAACCATTGCACCCCACTGCCACTGGCACTCCACCCAGGCCTGGCCATGGAGGGCTTCCCCCACACACACCATTCCTCCTCTGGAGGGCTGACCACACACACACCATCTCTCTCTCTCTCTCTCTCTCTCTCTCTCTCTCTCTCTCTCTCTCTCTCTCTCTCTCTCGGCAGCCTGTGGCCGCAGGCTACGACCTCTTCGAAGGCCGCCCCAAGTTGGCAGCTTGGCGCAGCCGGGTGGAAGAGGCCGTTGGGAAGGACTTGTTCCAGGAGGCGCACGAGAAGCTCTTTGCCCCCGTAGAGATGACGACGCTCGAGGCTTTCCCCCCGGAAACAAAGGAGAAGCTCAAGCAAACCATCATGAAGTACCTGCAGTGAAGCCCTGGATGGACAGACAGACGGTCCATTTCTCCTTCAATAAAAAAGTGTCAGGGAAAAACCAACCTTGCGTGGTCTCTCTTCAGGGAAATGCAGAAGCCCAGGTGACATAGGGTGACGTTTTCTCTCAATGTACGGAGGAGACCCCCATGAGCAGTTCCTGTCTTTCTCAGTACTGCTCTTGCAAACTCCAGGCTGTGGTTTCCTTTACGGAATGGATCCATCTCTTCTTGGATCTTCCTCTTCTCCTGCTGCTGCCTTCAACTTTTCCTAGTATGGTTGATTTCTATGGCAAGCCTTGCCTTCTCACGAGGGGCTGGAAGCACCAGGGCCGCCATTCTGTGCGTTTTGCTTCCAGGAAGAGCTCAGGAACCACAAGCCTCCCTTTCTGGTGGTCTGGAGTCACCTCAAAGTTCTCCTCCAGCACCAGCGTTCAGAGAAACTGACCCCCCCACACCCTTTCCTGTGGTCTTCTTCATTGTTCACTGCGGTGGCTCAGTGGTTAAGAAGCTCACCTTGTTACTGGAAGGCTGGCAAGTCAGCAGTTCAAGACCCGGGTACTGCATGATGGATTGAGTGCCCATCTGTGTCCCAGCTCTTGGGGACATGATAGGAGCCTTATTCAGGTGTCCCCTGAGCAGAGTTTCTTCTGTAAAAGTCCTTTCAACCCAGAATAATTTCTGACACAAAATTATTATTATCTTTCACATTCATGTACAGTAAAAAAAACTCATATAAAGAGCGCTTCATATTGATGGATTCCGTAAGACACCCTGAGTTGGTTTTCACCAAGCAGGATGGCATATAATAATAATAATAATAATAATAATAATAATAATAATAATAATAATAATAATAATAATAATAATAATAATAATAATAATAATAATAATAATAATAATAATAATAGAGACTAACTCACTTAAAAAGCAGCATGTATTTGTTTATTTATTTTACAGACTTATATGCTGCCCTCCTCAAAGAGATTCAGGGCAGCTAACAAAGGCTTAAAAAGATACATAAAAACACAATATAAAATCCAATTTAAAAATTATTAAAATATTAAAACTAAACAAGTTAAAAGATTAAAAAATTCATACAATGAGAGAGAGGGAGGGGTCAAATGAGCATTTCCTCTGAATGGTCCCCTCGCTTAACAACTAAAACCAACCCAAAACTCACTTAACAAATAAATCGGGGTTTGCAATCCCCCCTCCCACTAGAAATCACAATTGGTCACTTACAAAGGTGTTTCGCTTAAAGAGCAATCCCGTGGATCGCATTATGCTCTTTAAGCGAGGTACCACTGTACTGTATATAAACAATCTTCTCTTTATCTGAAATTCTAGGATGGACTCTGGTATCCAACAGATATTTGGTCTCTAGTGCCTCTTCCATTGCATAATCCCGCTTCAAAGCGGGAATTGAGGCCCTATAGAGTTACGGCATCTCCTTTCTGCATCTAGGTTTAAGGTTCGGATTTCGACAGAGCCGGTTTCTGTGTTCAGGCACTATTTATTTCAGGAGTTCTCAACCATTTTAAGCAAAGGCCCATTGGATCGCCCTCAGGCAGCTTCAGGTGGCCGGACAGCCATTTTGCCCTTCCTCCACCCCATGGCACCTCCTGGAGTAGTGGAGGTGGTGGGGGTGTGGGCACATGAAATGGTGCTGTGGGCCGCATCTGGCCCATGGGCCGCAGATTGAGAACCACTGATTTATTTGCTCTTGGCGATTTGTTTCCCCTCCACGTGCTTTGCAACCAGCTTTTGCTTGGGTCCCTCCCCGGCCCATCCCGTGGTTTTGGTTAGCTGGCTTAAGGGAGGGGCAGCCCGCCTCCCGCTCCCCACTGGGGCGTCCAGTAAAGAGGAATCCGCATTATTTTAGCTACTTAGATCAATGTTGAAATCGTCGACAAACTGGAGTGAAATTATTGTTTAAAGAACACCCCCAAGGGGGGGGTTGGGTTGGGGGGGGGGTTGATGATCCCCACATACCCCTTCGCCCCCCCATTCCCAAAGGCGCCTCCCTCTGGCCAAAGGCCATCCCTGCTCCGCTCCGCCTGGCACCGGCCCAGCTGGCACCCGGATCGCCCGCCCTGCGCCCCGTGGCACTCGGCGGCGGCGGCTGCTTCTTCCCCGGGGACGGAGGGGCTTGGAAAAGGCGAGCGAGGCGGCGATGGGGCTGGAGCTCTACCTGGACCTGCTCTCGCAGCCCTGCCGGGCCGTCTACCTCTTCGCCCGCAAGAACCGCATCCCCTTCGAGATGAAGGACGTCGAGCTCTTCAAAGGTCCGCGGGGGCGGCGGGCGGGGCTGGGCAGCCCACCCACGGGGGTGAGGGTGGAGGAGTCTTCGCCCCCGTGCCTGGCCATGAGCCCCCCCCTCCTCGGAAGTGCCCCCAAGGAGGAAGCCCCTTTCTTTTGGGAAAGTCAAGGGGGGCTGGCAGACTGGGCCACCTTCCTCCCCATCCCAAGGGAGCGCCCCCCGCCCACCCCACCGTGAAGCCTGATCAGCTGACAGGGCACCCCCTTCTTATCTCCCCCCAGACTCCATCCTGGGGGCCAAAGAGCCAAGCGACCCCCACGCCGGAGCAGGACCCGCGCAGCCGCCAGGTGACCGTGCAGACAGACCACCCACCGAGGGGGGGGGGGTTGAGAGGCATTGGACCCCTTGGGGCGGGGGGCGGGGAACAAGGCCATAGCCAGGATTCTAGGTTGGGAGGGGGGGTGTTTTTTCAGAAGGGACAACATGTCTCTCTCTCTCTCTCTCTCTCTCTCTCTCTCTCTCACACACACACACACACACACACACACACACACACACACACACACACTCTTAGGGCAAGGGCCCTTTTAGAAGAGGGACACACACCAGAGTCCTGGAGCTGTTCTCCCAGGACAGGGGTGCCCAAACCACAGCCCGCAGGCTATATCTGCCCTCGATGCCTAGTCATCCGGCCCACGCCACCCTCACTCCCAGAAGTGGAAGTAAAACACGCCCCTATGGATGGGCACATTTTACTTCCACTTCTGGGAGCAAGGAGGGTGGCATGGGCCGGATGAATTGGCGTAGAGGGCCAGATCTGGCCTGTAGGCTGTGGTTTGCGGACCCCTAGTTTAAGCAGAGAAAAATGGCAGCTTAAAATCTATCTCGTCCTGTTGCAAAACAGATTGGTGGGCAGGTTTTCCTTCCCTTTTCCGGTGGGAAGAACCCTGTGACTGACCCACGGCCTGAAAAGTTTGGGCACCCCAGGAGGCTCCGGCGCCCCAGGTCCAGGCGCCCAACCCAGGTCATCTTTGCCCTTCAGGGGCAAAGTTCTTCTCCCGGGACTCAACTTTGGAGGCTGGCCTCATATGTTTTGCTGAGCCAACAAACCAGGACAGCAGCAACAGGCTCACCCCTCCCCTCCTCTGCCCGCCACTTAGGACACCCCTGCTGCATTTCATGACCCCACCCCACCCCAATCCCTCCTGTAGTGTCCAGGTGGTTCTTGCTCCTGAAACAGCTGGAGTCAGCAGCTGGGTTAATCAATGGCTAGCAAAGAAAAAGGGTGTGGCACCTTAAAGACACAAAAAATTGCAAGTATTTATTTATTTATTTAATTTAAAGAAGTACCACTGTAGTGGGAAAGGTAACAACATTCCCTGTGATCCAGCCTGCCACGTGACCCTGGAGACTGGCTGATGCCTTGGCTCTAACTGGGGTTTCTTCTCTCCCATTTGGGGCTGGGTTTTTAGAGCCAAAGACCAAAGTGACCCTGATGAAGAAAGTGCCTCTCTTGAAGGAGGACGATTTCATTTTGTCAGAAGGGTAAGGAGGAGGGAGGGGGGAGGGAGGGGGTCCCCATGACCCACCTCCAGGGCCTTGAGAAACCTCTTCTCCCTTTGGATTCACTTGGTCTCCTCTCCCCAAAGAGAAGACCAAGTGAATCCCCATCCAGCCCTCCGGCCTTTCCCTTTCCACCCAAGGCCCTTCTGTAAGTCATGGGATGGCCAGACACGCTCCAGGCAGGAGGCAGAGCCGGTCGGGGGGGGGGGAGCAGCCCCATCGCCAGTGGGTCTCCTCGCATGAAAGGCCTGCTGCCTTTCCCATTGGACTGGGGTGCTTGCTGGACTTTGCTGAAGGCGTGCCCGTGCGCACCTGTACAGATGTGTGGGGGAGAGACCCTCTGATGGCTCTTGGCCTCTCTTTCCCTGGGCAGGACAGCCATTCTGCTCTATCTGAGCCGCAGATATGAGACCCCCGACCACTGGTACCCCTCCGACCCACGGAGGCGAGCCCGGGTGGACGAGTACCTCGCCTGGCACCAGGCCAACCTTCGTGCCCACGCTCCCAGGACCCTCTGGCTCAAGGTGGGTGATGTTGTGTGTTCCGTCTTGACAAGGCTCAAAGTTGACTCGCATCCTTCCATCCTTAAAGTGAGTGCCCAGGGGTCAAAAATGCTAATTAACGTGTGACCTGCCAGGAGCAAGGTATGGGGGGGCAAAATAGATTCATGGCATTGCTTGGCTTCTGTGGCCCCCGATTTTCCACGTTTCCCCCCTCCCCCAAGGAGGTGGACCTGGCACTGGTCAGCTACAGATACCCCTTCCCAGAGGGGCGGGGAGAAGGACCAGGGGGGCCTGCAGGGGTGTGTGTGTGTCTCTCTCTCTGCCAAAGGCTGCCCTCCCCCCCCCTTTAACAGGTGCTGATCCCCCTCTTCACGGACCAAGGGCCTCAGGCGGAGAAACTGGAGGAGGCCATGGAGGGCCTCCGGGCCTCGCTGTGGCAGCTGGAGGAGACCTTCCTAGGAGAGCAGCCCTTCCTTGCAGGCCAGGAGGTCTCGCTGGCCGACCTGGTGGCCCTGGTGGAGCTCATGCAGGTAAGGCACGGCCCTCCCCAGGACTCACCTGTCCTCCCTTACAGGTGGCATCTCCTTGGCACAGGAAAATCCTGAACTGGGGAAAAGCCTCTGATTTCGAGGGCTGTCCTTCCACTGGGAGGGGAGGGGGAGGCCTGTGGCTCAGGATCTTCCCCTGGGAATGGTGATGCTCCCAGGACTCATAGCTGTGGCTCTTCCTCTTTTTCTTTCCTTCTTTTTCCCTTTCTTCTTCTTCCTCCTGCTTCTGCAGCCGGTGGGCGTGGGCTGCGACGTTTTCCAGGACAGGCCCAGGCTCTCCGCCTGGCGTGACCGGGTGGAGGCATCCCTGGGCCAGGAGCTCTTCTTCCAAGCCCACGAACTGATCCTGAACGTCAAGCAGCTCAGCACCCTCCAGATGGACCCCCGACTGAAGGAGCGCCTGGGCCCGCTCCTGCTGAAGATGGTGAAGTGAATAAAGAGGAGGCAAACGCCCGCCTGCCCGGCCTCGACTTGTCCTCCCATGCCTTGCCTTTCTTCCCTGTGGAGGGTCCGCAGAGGGACAGCCTTGGCTCAGTACCAAAGGGGCAAAGGGGAAGGAGGGAGGGAGGGGAAGGATGGGTGGAAGGGAAGGAGAGATTCATTTCATTTTTCCTTGTCAGAAATTTCTCTGGGTTGAAAGGGTTTTTGCAGGCGATGCCCAAACGAGGCTCCTTTCATGTCCCTTATTGTGCGATGCTCGGGAATCAAACCCTTGCGTCCAGTCTCCAAGCCTAGTGCCTTAACCACTACACCACCCGGGGAGCTAGGATGGATGGATGGAAAAGATGGAAGGAAGGAAGGAAGGAAGGAAGGGAAGGAAGAAAGAAATGATGGTTGGAAGGAAGAAGGGAATAGAACAGTGGTGGCCAAACTAAGGCCCGGGGGCCAGGTGCGGCCCCCGACACCAATTCGTCCAGCCCGCGAAGCCCTCGTCGCTCCTGGAAGCGGAAGTAAAACGCACCCGGAAGCGGAAGTAAAACATGGGCTGGATGAATTGGCGTCGGGTGCCGCCCCCAGCCCCTTGGGCCTTAGTGACCAGCTCCCTGAACCACATGATTGGCCCACAGCCCAAAAGGTTTGGGCACCCCTAGAATAGAAGGAAGGAAGGGGGTCTTGTGCACGGGTTTCCTCTACCTCCAGATTTAGTGAGTTGTCATAAAAACGGGAGGATTTGACTCAGGGTGGCCAAATATTTTATTTATTTATTTAGATTTATATTGCCGCCCACTCGCCGAGGCAACTCAGAGCGGTACAACAGTACAATAAAAATTATAAAATGCAACCACATAAAACAAGCAAACCAGAACACAAACTAACTCCCATCCGGCCGTTGTTGTGGGTCCAGAGGAGGGGGCGATGTGCTCAGCCACTGCTAGGCCTTGGCATCTTCTTCCTCAGGCAGAATATTCTGTCCAAAATATTCTGTGACCCCCCCCCCCTTGGCCTTTGCCTTCCTCCTTCAGGGATGCCCCCCCTCCCTCCCCCCCTGAGCAGAAGAAAAGCCTCCCCCTCCCCCCCCCAAGAGGTTCTTCTCCTGCCAAGGCTGGCTGCTGTGGGAGGCTCTTGCCTGAGTTCGGGGTCTTCTGCCCACCCACGGCTGAAAGCCCCTGTGGGGGCTCAGACATCTGGGGGGGGGGACAGGAAGGGCGAGGCAGACCCAGCAGGGCAGGCGCAAAGGAGAGGGAAGCCTCTTGCCTTTTGGGACACTGAAGCAGATCCAGACCCAGCGGAGGAGGGGCTGCTTTGAAGAGGAAGGGGCCCCGTTTCCCCCGGAATGGGCTTGCCAAGCGGGGGGACTCTGAAGTGACACGGGGTGTGTGTGTCTAGCTTTGCCTCATGAGCCCCCCTTACCAGGGGAGTGGGCTGGGGCACCCACCCTGCAGAGGGCACTGGTTTCGGTACCCAAGACAATGGCCCCCAGGCTGGCCTTCACTAAAAGTGACCTTTGCTCGAAATCATATCTGACTCTAGAGTTTGGTGTTCATCTCTGGTTGTTACCTTTCTCACCAAAGTGGTATCTATTTATCGACTTGAAATTTTCTTGCTTTCGGACTGCTAGGTTGGCAGGAGCTGGGATAGGTGACAGGTGCTCACTGCATCACGCAGCCCTCGGGTCTCAAACTGCTGACCTGTCAACCTTCCAGTCGTCAAGTCCAGCGCCTTCCCCACGAAGCCGCCGGAGTAATCCTGCCTGTCCTGGCCAGGGCTTATTGCTGCGACAGGGCCGGATCCTGCCCACGGAGGGAATGCCAAAGGCTCCTCCGCCTCCGCCGGCCTCCTGCCCTCTCCTTGGTCTGACAGTTAGTCCTTTGGGGGCTCCCCTGAGGGTCCCCCCATCACTGGTGCCCCATCCCCGAAGAAGGGGTGGCAATGGAGCGGCGAAGGCTACCCTAGTGCTAGACTGTCCAAGGGGTGGAGGCCACGGGAGACTCCGCTGTGCCAGGCCTAGAAGCCTCGCCCTCCTCCCACGGACCCCTTTGTGGCCCCCTTCGTGGGCCAGAGAGTGGAACGGCTCGGCCTCACCTGATTGGCTCCTGGGATTTTCCCCAGAGCGGCCGTTGACTTCCCTGGCCAATCAGGGAAAGGGTGTCTGTTGGTGCCTTCGCCAGGGTGGGATGTGTGTGAAGGAGGTGGCGGTGGGGAAGTCCCTTGAGATCATCCGGCCAACAAATCCCATGCGCCCCCGCCTGCCTCCCCATGAGCTCCCTCCAGCCTGGCCATGGTGCTTGAGCTCTACTTGGACCTGCTTTCCCAGCCCAGCCGGGCCGTTTACATCTTTGCCAAGAAGAACAACATCCCCTTCGTCATGAAGAGCATCGAGATGCTCAAAGGTAAAACAAAAAGGGTGTGTGTGTGTGTAAAGAGAGGCAGGCAGGCAAGTAGGCAGGCAAGATGCTGCCCCCTCCCCATTCCAGGGAGCCCAGAGCTCTTCCTCTCCTGGCCCCATTCCTCACTCAGGGCTAGTCTCTTGACAGGCTGCAGTCTCCAGCCAGGTAAATCTCTCTCACACACACACACCCCTACCTGCCAGGGGTCTTGGGGTGGAGGGTATTTTCGAGCAATGGGTGGAAGGGCTTCTTCCTCTCCCCGCAGGGCAGCTCTTCAGCGAGGAGTTTAACAAGGTCAACATCCTCCGGAAAGTGCCGGTCCTGAAGGATGGCGACTTCACCTTGGAGGAATGGTCAGCGGAGGACAGGCTGAGGGGGGGGGGCAGGTGGGGAGGCAAATGCCCGTCGCTCTTCCCTCTGGCTGGCTCAGCTACGACCTTGGGCCCCTTGAAGCACCTGGACTCCCACCCACCCAGCTCAGCCCCCAGCCAGGTTGGGAGCATAGGAAGGACGGCACCTGGAATGCATCGCTTCACCTGGAGTATTTTTTTTGGGGGGGGAATCATAGTTCATCGATACAGACCTGCCGGACTCTGCTCTCTAGCCCCCCTGTGACTGGGAGGACCACCCCTAGGGAAACCGTAGCTGAAAGCCACGAGCGGGGCCAATTTCTGGCCCACCCCCCAAATCCATCCCTCCATCCCCAGCACTGCCATCCTGCTCTACCTGACACGGAAGTACAACACGCCCAGCCACTGGTACCCACCAGACATGAAGAAGCGCGCCCGCGTGGACGAGTTCTTGGCCTGGCAGCACACCAACGTCCGCAACACCGCCTCCAAGATCCTGTGGCTCAAGGTGAGGCCTCAGGTGGGCCAGGGCCAGCCCCTCCCACACCTGAGCAAGACCACAAACCCTCCTCCAGGGTCTGGGCATGGCTTTTGCCTTGCCAGGCAGCCCAAGGGAGGGAGGGGGCTCAGGACACACACAGCTCCCCCCCCAAAAAAAACCCTGACAGGACCCCAAGGTAGCAGACGGAGAAGGCTCCTGTCTGTCTCATACACTTCCTCTTCTTGTGCCGTATCCGATTCCGTATATTGGTGATCAGCCATGAAGATTGTCCTGGGAACCATATAATAATAATAATAATAATAATAATAATAATAATAATAATAATAATAATAATAATAATAATAATAATAATAATAATAATAATAATAATAATAATAATAATAATAGCAACAACAACGATGACGGTGGCCCGGGGGCTGGGGGAAGCCCTGCCTTGCACCCGAATTAGGACTACTGTACTTTGTTTCAAAACTTGGATGGGCGGAAGGGCCGACCAGAATTTCTGCTACCGGTTCTGGCGAACCTGCTGAATCCCACCACATCTTAACCCTTCCAGCGCCTGAGTGGCTTCTTCAGGTAAATCAGGTGGCTACTCCGGCAGAGAAACTGAACCCTCCTTTCTTGGGGTGGGGGGGCAGGTGGTGATCCCCCTCTTCCTGGGTCAGCAAGTCCCCCAGGAGAAAATGCAGGACGCCATGGAAGACCTGAGCCTGTCCCTGCAGAAGATGGATGAGAAATTCATCCAGGACAAGCCCTTCATCATCGGCAACGAGGTCTCGCTGGCGGACCTGGTGGCCATTGTGGAGCTCATGCAGGTGAGAGGTTCTGAGAGGCAGTTCCCAGGCTTCTGGGAACTGAAGTCCAAGAACATGCGCAGCAAACCTACTCATGTGGATCCACAGAGACTTGGGCTTCTGGGAATAGAAGCAGAAGAGTAGCGTGCCTTGGCGGGGCCCCGTATAAAAATCTTTTGGGGGCCCTTAGGAAGGGTAAAGATTTGTTTTGTTTACGCACGTTGGGGCCCCCCGTGACCCGGGGCCCCCGTATAATTGATACGGCAGATACGGCGGTAGCTACGCCTCTGAATAGAAGTCTAAGAACAGCTGGAGTGCCAAGGTTTGCCACCCCTGGCCTAGACCCCACAGCCTGGCCCCCATGTCCTCCCTGCTGCCTGCCTGATGGGGGTCCCTTTGTGGGTGCCTACATACCGTGGGTGGGCTGAAGAGCCCCGACGCGTACTCTTTTCTTCCCCACAGCCCATGGGAGCCGGCTGGGATGTCTTCGAGGGCCGCCCCAAACTGCAGGAGTGGCGCAAGCGGGTGGAGGTGACCCTGGGCAAGGAGCTCTTCTTGGAGGCCCACGCACGGATCCTGAACACCCAGGAGCTGCGTAGCATCACCATTGACCCCCCGCTGAAGGCCCAGATGAAGCCCATCCTGCTCAAAATGCTGAAATAAAACAGGCCCTCCCGGGGGTCTCCTTCTCCCCCACCCCCCCTGGAAGTCCTCTTTCCTGGGTGTGGGATCTGTTCCCTTCTTGGGCCAAGAGGTGGTGCCTGGGTCAGGGGGGTTATGGCCCCCTTGGACCCAGGAGAGGGAGGGGGACGGACTCCTGGACTGAGGACGGTCCCGAAAGGGTCTGGGTTGGCGAGTGCGCGCACACACACCCTCCTGGAAAGAGAGGAGGTGGGATCTGGGTGATGGGTTGGTTGGCAAGGTGTGGGTGTGTGTGGGAACCCTTGGGACACCTCTTAGCTAGAGCAGCACAGACTATCTGGAAAACCATTATCCCCTCCACTTTGACTTCTAGGTGGGTCCGTTGTGGTTTCATTGACTAAAACGACCCACCTGGTTTTCACACACACTTCCACAACTCAGCTAAACTGGAAGATCCCCCCCTCCCAATAATAGCAGAGGGGGGTGCATCTTCCCTGCCAGAGGGAGAAGCTGGGTCCGAATTGGGGGGGCGGGGGGAGAGGACTCGTTCCCTAAGCCGGAAGGGCCCCCTGTGGCGATTCCGCCTGTTGAGTACCATTCGGTGGGCGTACCCCCCCCCCCAGGGTCTTCCCCGAGAATCCCTTCTGGGGGAGGGAGGAGGGCCGGCAGCGGGGCGCGAGTGGAGACCTCTCGACGGGGCGGGCGGGCGGTGACAGCGGAGCTCGGGCCCTTCTGCCCTGGCGGGGGAGGCTCCAGCCAGGAGTCTTTCTCTCCCTCCCCCCCCGCAAAGGTGGGTCCGCCTTCCAGATCCCCTTCCCTGCTCCGTCCATCCAGCCTCGAGGGTCGCGCGGCGGAAGGGCAGCCCGGCCGATCGACCCACCGGCCGGCCCGGGCAGCACTCGCCAGGCGGCGGCCGGCCGTTGGTTGGGGCGGGGCGGGAGGGCGGCTGGAGGGGAGGCGCTGCCCGCCCGCCCTCCCTCGGCGTCTCCCCGCCGCTGCCCTCTCGTAGCTCCGCCAGGTCCGTCCCGTCCGGCCATGCCCTTCGTGGAGCTGGAGACCAGCCTGCCGGCGGCTCAGCTGCCCCCGGACCTGCCCGCCAAGCTCTGCGCTGCCGCCGCGGAGATCCTGGGCAAGCCGGAGGAGGTGAGGAGGCCCCCCGGTCGGTCGATCCCCCCACCCCACGCAGTGGTCCCCCCTTTCTCCCCTCCTCCGCCTGGGAGGCGCCGGGCAGGAGACTGACCCCCCCCATCTCTCTCTCCCCCTCCAGCGGGTGTCGGTGACGGTGCGCAGCGGGGCCTCCATGGTGGTGGGGGGCTCGACGGCGCCGGGCGCCCAGCTCTGCGTCTCCTCCATCGGGGTGGTGGGCTCGGCCGAGCAGAACAAGGCTCACAGTGCCCGCCTCTTCGCCTTCCTCACCCGGGAGCTCCGCCTGGGCCCCGACCGGTGAGTGATTCCCCCCCACCGGGGGACGTCCCGAGACCTGGGGGGTCGGACGTCGGCCCAGCTCGGGAGGGGGGGGAGCATGGCCTCCGTTGTCCCGAAGGAAGGAGACCGCCGCCCCCCAGGAGGCGGAGGGGAGCAGGCGCACCGGGGGGGGGGCTTTCACTTTCCTAGCCCACCCCCCCCCCCCCCCAGTCAGACGGACGTCTTCCCCGTTTCCTCCCCTCCGTCTGTGCCAGGATCGTGATCCGCTTCTTCCCGCTGGAGGCCTGGCAGATCGGCAAGAACGGGACCGTCATGACCTTCTTGTAGGAGCGGCTCTTCAGCGGCAGCAGCAGCAGCGGGAGACCCCACCCCACGCCCTGGCCAGCCTTCCCTGACTTTTTGGGAGAAGATCCGGATAATAAAACCCGCTTGGCTTCTCTCCTTGGCGTTTCTCTTCCTTGGAGGGGGGGGATCCCCCTTTCTCCCCCACGGAGGGGACCCCCGCTCATGGTGCTTCTCTGGTCCAGGTTATCCCACCCCTCCCTCCCAGGGGAAGGGACTCTGGAGGTGGGTTGTTGGGGTTTTGTTGCCTTGCAGGGCCAAAGCCAGGATTCGAGGTGTGGGCGGGCAAATAGGTTTTCAGGCTGGGCAACCTCCAAGCCTCTTTCCAATGCATTCCTATGGGAAGCCCCGCGCTTTGCCTGGTGTCCCCCCCCCCCATTTTCTGCCACGAGGCTTCCAAGTGGGGAGAAAGCAGGACGGAGGGTCCCCTCCTCCCACCCATTCCCAGGGACGGGGAGAGAAGAGACCCCCGGTCCAGAGGAGAAGCCCCCGCAGCAGCCCCACCGCCTCTGCTCCTGGAGGGTGAGAGAGAGCCGGGTTTGGAGGGGGGGGCGTCCTGGAGCAAAGCTTCATCCCAAGGCGACCCTGGGGGGGGGGGGACTCGGAGGTGCCCCGATTGCTTCCGCTGCCCTCCTCCTGCCATTCCCCCACAACAGCCCTGTAAGGGAGGCCAGCTCCAGCAACTCCCCTCCTTCACCCCCCCACCCCGAAGGCGGCCTTGCTCCCCTTTGGGGCCTTTGACGCCCCTTCCAGCAGGGCGAGAAGACACAGGCCCGGCCGCAGCCCTGCAGGGAAAGCGGGGAGAGAGAGAGACCGGTCGACACTGCAGGGCTGTTGTCCGGGGGGGGGAGCCTATGTCGCTCCCACCAAGGGAAGAAAATGGGGGGGGGGGGCTGGGGAGTCACGTGACTCTCCAGCCCCGCCTTAAGGGCCCCCACCCCCACCCCGCTTCGATGCACGAGGGCGGCATGGAAAGGGGACTCGCCAGCGCCCCACGGAAAGGTCGCTCTTTCCTTTCACGAGTCCCTCTCCTGCAAGGGAAGGGGCGGGGCATTCGCGATACCGGAAAGGGCGCTTGTCCCGGCGGCCACGCCCCTTCGCAGCATCCCGGTTTCCTATTGGGTGGCCGGCCTCGGCCAATGGGAAGCCGCCTTCCTCCCTCCCTCCTCCATCCTCGCCCGCGGCCGGCGTTGACAGGCAGCAGCTCGGCCGGTGAAGCTTCCCGACCGGCCCTTCCCTTCCCCGTCGCCCTGCGGTGAAAGAGGAGGGGTTGGTGGGTTGGTTGTTGCCGGAAGGTCCCTGAGGTCTTGGCTGGGGGGGGGGGAGGAAGGAAGGAAGGGCCCCGCCCACCTCGTAGGGACCCCCCACACACACACACACACGGGGGGGGAGGAGGGGAAGGGTTGCCCCCCCCCTGTTTCTTGGGTCCCCCCCATGGGACCCCCTCGTTGCCTATGGTGCCAGAAGAAAGGCAGGCAGGCGGGGGGGGGGGAGGAGGAAGAGACCCACCCACCTCGTAGGGACCCCCCCCCACACACACACACACACGGGGGGGGGAGAGGAGGGGAAGGGTTGCCCCCCCATGTTTCTTGGGTCCCCCCCATGGGACCCCCTCGTTGCCTATGGTGCCAGAAGAAAGGCAGGCAGGGGGGGGGAGGAAGGGCCCCACCCACCTCGTAGGGACCCCCACACACACACACACACACGGGGGGGGAGGAGGGGAAGGGTTGCCCCCCCCTGTTTCTTGAGTCCCCCCCATGGGACCCCCTCATTGCCTATGGTGCCAGAAGAAAGGCAGGCAGGCGGGGGGGGGGGAGGAAGGGCCCCACCCACCTCGTAGGGACCCCCCCCCCCCACACACACACACACGGGGGGGGGAGGGGAAGGGTTGCCCCCCATGTTTCTTGGGTCCCCCCCCCATGGGACCCCCTTGTTGCCTATGGTGCCAGAAGAAAGGCAGGCAGGCGGGGGGGGGGAGGAGGAAGGGCCCCACCCACCTCGTAGGGACACACACACACACACACACACACACACACACACGGGGGGGGGGGAGGAGGGGAAGGGTTGCCCCCCCCATGTTTCTTGGGTCCCCCCCATGGGACCCCCTCGTTGCCTATGGTGCCAGAAGAAAGGCAGGCAGGCGGGGGGGGGGGAGGAGGAAGAGACACCCCCACCCACCCCACCCACCCCAGGATCCCTCTAGTACTGTTTTAGCATCAGCCTTAGTATTAAAATCTATTCCTCTGCCTGAGAGGATGATTTAGTGGACTCGAGTCCACCCTACTCTGTGCCTGATCTACATCTTCAGAGCCCCCCCCCTGCCCCCAGTAACACCTGATTCTCCTCCTTAGGTGGGTGAGTGAACAGAAAGTCTGCAGAGGTGGGGGTGGATGGAAGGCTGAAGACACCCCCAAGCATGGTACGGTTGCCCTGATCCAGCTCCCTGGGTGGGTTGCTTAGAGGAGGACGTGGCTATATTGGACCTCTCCGAGAACTGGAGAGGAGTGCTGTACTTGGAGAATATATCTGTATACTTTTATGCCGTTAGCCGCCCTGAGTAGGAAAGTTTGTCCTAGAGCAGGGGTCCTCAGACTTGGCTCTCCAGGTGTTCTTGGACTTCACTTACCAGAAGCCCATGTCAGCACACCTGCTGATCAGGGCTTCTGGGGATTGAAGTCCAAGAACATCTGGAGAGCCATGTTTGAGGCCCCCTGTCTTAGAGGAGCAGGAGATGAGTTTAATAAATAAATAAACACCGCTCTGTCTTATAATTCCCTTTGTGAGAGAAGGTGGTTCTTAGGTTGGGCCAGAAAATTCCCTGTTGGATGGTGGCGTGAGTAATTCTCTGCCTATTTCTCTCTTTCTCTCTCTTAGTGGTCAATTTTCCTTGCAAAGAGGCTGGTGTCTGAATTCTTTATAGCAACCTGCCAATGCCCATGTAACCCCCCTCCTGCTCATTTTCTCAGCTGCATGCTTACTGATGTCCTTATTACACACACAGAGAGAGAGTTGCTAATGAATTTCAAAGAAGAAAGACTAGGATTCTGGTAGTAATGCCAGTGACCAGGGCCAGATTTTCCTATAGGCTAACTAGGCTTCAGCCTAGGGCCTCAAGATCAAGAGGGGCCTATATTCAAATAAGTGTTCTCGACTTTTTTTAATTTATTATCCGTGCCACATTTTTTATAAAGGTTAGTACCAATCACAACATGTTTCATTTAGCATATTGATATATATCACAGTAATGATGCATTTTATTATCTTTCATGTAATTTACATACTTAAAATGGGAGGTGAAAGGGCCCCATAGGCCTAGGGCCTCTTTTCATGTAAACCTGGCCCTGCCAGTGACCCTATTGTAAGAAAGAGGTCTGTTATGGTTCTTTTTGACACAGTTCCCCCCCCCCTTTTTTTTTTTTTGTTTATAGATTAGGATTGCAGCATTGAACGCCAGCTCCACGGTTGAGGATGACCATGAGGGGAGCTTTAAAAGCCACAAAACCCAGACCAAGGAGGCACAAGTAAGCAAAGCCGGGTGGTGGTGGTGGTTCTAGCCCTGAATTCTTCTGTCTTTTAGGGAAGGTACATTCAAATGGAATGAGAAGTGATGGCTTCCCACAGCCCTGCAGGAGCCCCAGACTCCATTCCCACATAGCCATAAAGAGCCATAAAAAGTGGCTTTTGCCTGTTCCTCATTGCCACGCCAACAGTAATGTCTTGAAACCGTGGTTTTAGAGGGAGACAGACTGTAGCTTGATGTTTCCATCTTCTCCCTTCATAAACCACTTGCTTGGAAATGGTCTCATTTTCCTGTCCCCAGTATTCAAATTAACGGCACTGCCAGAAATCTGCCTGGCTGCAGATCAAAGTCCGGACCATACTTCGTTCTGCTCTAGAAAATCATCTAGTTTTGCAGGCAGCAAATGGATTATTTAACACAGTGCGTATATGTGGGAATTCCGCAGTGATGGTAAACCTTGGCACTCCAGATGTTTTTAAACTTCAATTCCCAGAAGCCCTGATCAGCAGGAGTGCTGGTCAGGGCTTCTGGAGATTTTTAAATTTAATTTTTAATTTTAATTTCCAATTTGCATAACCGCCCAACTCAAAATGACTCGGGACGGCTCACAGCATTAAAACAATACAAAAAAAACAACAACCATAAAAACCCAATTTAAAGTACTACAGAATTTAAAACTGACATTCAAGGACAGCTAGAATGCCAAGGTTCGCCATCACCGTCGTAGGGTAACTTAAGGGGAAGTGACCAGAGCAAGTGGCGACATCCCATAAGGTCCCTGGTCTCCGGGGACACCCAGCCTATGCCATGAGAGAAGCAGGCATGACAGCAGAGGTCGTCTTAGAGAACGCTTTTGCTTGTGGTGCTCCCTGTTCAAATATACGGCAGTGACGTCTGTCTCCTATTTGAAAGCAAAGTCGCCTTAAGGCTGGCCATGATCCTCTGTCTTGGTTCCTAGGAAGCCGAAGCCTTCGCCTTGTACCACAAAGCGCTGGACCTGCAGAAGCACGACCTGTTTGAGGACTCGGCCAGAGCTTACCATGAACTCCTGGAGACGCGCCTCCTGCGAGAGGTCCGTGGGAGAGAGCCGGGGTTGGGAGGCCATCGCTCCTCCTCTCCATAGGCGGTGGCCGAGCGCCGCCTCCTTCCGGGGCTCTGTTGGAGGTTTCCCCGCCCCGAACAGGGAGCAGAGGCCAGGCCACGCTCTTCATCCTCAACAAGATCTTTTTCCCCATCTCACTGGCTTTCCTCGTGTGACCCAATCCAGGCCGTTCCATCGGGTGACGAGAGAGAAGGCCTCAAGCATCCCGGCCTGATGCTGAAATATTCCACTTACAAAAATCTGGCCCAGCTGTCGGCACAACGAGACAATTTTGAGACCGCCATGGAGTTCTACCTGGAGGTACCGGAGGCGTCTTTCCATCTATCCCGCCTTCTCTGTCTTTGTGCCTGAGGCCAGAGGGGGAGGTGCTGGGGCAGGGGTGCCCACACTATGGCCCACAGGCTGGATCCTGCCTCTGACACCAATTCATTCGGCCCGCGTCAGCCCGCACCACCCCTATGGGTGCATTTTTACTTCTGCTTCTGGGATGACGAAGGGGGTATGGGCTGGATGAATTTGCATCAGGGCATTTGGGCACCCCTGGTTTAAGCAGAGAAAATGGCAGTTTAAAATCTATCTCGTCCTGTTGCAAAATTGATGGCAAGGCATGTTTCATCTCCACCGGGTGGGCAGAACCACGTGACCGGCCCATGCGGCCTGAAAAGTTTGGGACCCCTCCTCCCCCATCACAGGGTCTTTCCCCACTTGAAGGCTCTCTGCCCTTCTCACGGCGGGGGGGGGGGGGCTTGCTCCCCCCCGACCGCACCTTGACTTCCTGATCTGTAGCCTCTGTTTCTTCTCTGAGGAGGGCCAGCGTGGGGCCAGCGTAAGGTTTCTTTCCAAAGGTGAGAGAAGCCAAGGGTGCCTCTTAAACAGCTCTATTTTGGGCCAGTGGCTCTGTACATTTCTGAAAATCATCAAGACAAGCTTTCAGGCGTTGTAGCCATTATTTTCATGGGTGCTTTAGTTTTGTGGTGGCAGCTCATCAAAAGTACATTATTTTTGTTACATCGCAAAAGCTGCCAGATCACCCAAACAGAAATGGCCTTGTGTGCTTGTGTGTTTGGACCTCTTGTGGCATGTTCTCCTCCTCCCCAGGCGGTGATGCTGGACTCCACGGACGTCAACCTGTGGTCCAAGATTGGCCACGTGGCCCTCCGGCTGACCCGCCTGCCCTTGGCCCGCCACGCCTTTGAAGAAGGGCTGACGTGTAATCCGGACCACTGGCCCTGCCTAGACAACCTCATCCTCGTCCTCTACACGCTCAGCGACTACACAAGTAAGGAAGGGGCCCCATCTTGGAGGCAAGCAGATGTCAAGGGCAGCAAGAGCACAGCAGGCCCATCGGGGGGGGGGGGGGAGAGGGTGGCTTTGCGTGGCTAAAGCGGTGATGCCGCCTGAGACCTGCCTTTATCCCTCGCCCTTTTTTCAGCATGCCTGTATTACATCTGCAAAGCCTTGGAGAAAGACTGCCAGTACAGCAGAGGGCTGGTCCTGAAGGAGAAGATCTTTGAGGAGCAGCCCTGCCTTCGGAAGGACTCCCTCCCCATGTTCCTCAAAGGGTGACATTCCCACCCACCCACCCCTTTTTTTGAGGGGGGCGTTTGTCCCCCCCCCCCAATTCTCTTGACTCTGAAAGGTGTCAAAATTAAGCTTCTAGAGCTGCAATGGTGAACTTTGTCATTCCAGGTGTTCTTGGACTTCCAATTCCCAGAAGCCCAAGTCTCTGTGAATCCACACCAATGGGTTCACTACTGCGAGAGTCCATGTGTGTGTGGATTCTCAGAGGCTTTGGGGCTTCAGGGAATTGAAGCTCAAGAACAGCTGGAGTGCCAAGGTTGGCCATCCCTACCCTAGAGCTTAATTTTCCCTCGTAAAGGACAAGAGGCGTGTTTCCAGGTTGCTCCTGGGGGACTTGAACCCTCGGCCAGAGCATCCCATGTGGGTGGGGAGGGCCCCTTGAAGGCAAGGGCCTTCCTGGGGAGCCCTCCTGCCCTCCTCCTCCGTGTCCTTCGAATCTTGTGGCTTCTCTGGTCCTGAAACCCACTTCTGCCCCCCCCCTTTAACCCGCTCCTCTCCCTCCGTTTCTCAGCGACCTCCCAATCCATGAGATCTCGGTGGGCGCGGCTGAATCCAGTGCCATCCTGGAGGAGGCTCAGGAATTGCGCCGTAAGAGGCGGGCTCTGCTGGTGCGGAAAAGCGAGCCGGATTTGAAGCTCGTCCAGCCAGTCTCCGTCTTCACGTAAGTCTCTGCTCCGGGCAAAACCCTTCCTTGCTTGTGGCCAGAGACCAGGAAACCTGGGGGGGGGGGTGGAGAGGAGGGGGATATTGTTTTACCTGAAAGCGGGCCAGATCTGCTTCCGGCCTGACTTGTTCTCTCAGGAACAGTTGGCGTTTGGAAATGAAGCTCCCAGTCTTTAGGAAGTGTCATCCTTTAGGGTGCCTTAGGGGGCCATTTGTGGCCATGACGTGCCACGGTTGCTCTTGACTGCCGTGGCTCTCGGGCAGGTGGAAGTGCCTCGGGGAGAGCCTGCTGGCCACCTACCAGCACTTGACCACGGGCGAGCCACCGCGGCCCAGCCTGGGCAAGAGGATCGACCTGCTGGAGTACCAGGACCCGGACCGGCTCTCGGACGTCCTGGCCACAGCTGCCGCTCCGGCCAGCCTCCTCCAGCCCAACCCAATCGGCGTGAACCCCTTGGCGGCCGTGACGGAACCCGTGCTGAGCTACACTCCAGTGATCCCCACCTTTCCCAGCCCAAACGCCCTGGAGCCCATCGGTGCGGCAGGTGAGCAAGAGGCGATGTGGCACAGGAGGGGTTAAAATGCTGTAATGCACCCCAAAGGTGATGAGTTCGATCCTGACAGGAATCAAGGTCGACTCAGGCTCTTCCATCCTTCTGAGGTTGGTCATATCAGGACCCAGCATGTTAATGGGGGCAAAATGCTAATTACCTTGTGAACCATCCAGAGCAGGGGTGCCCAAACTACAGCCCGTGGGCTGGATCTGGCTCACGACGCCGATCCATCCGGCCCACGCCACCCTCGTTGCTCCTGAGAGTGGAAGTAAAACACACCCATCCGGGGGCGTTTTACTTCTGCTTCCGGAGCAATGATGGTGGCATGGGCCGGATGGATTGGCGTCATGGGCCAGATCCAGCCCACAGGCCATAGTTTGGGCGTCCCTGGTTTAAGCAGAGGAAATGGCAGCTTAAAAATCTCTCTCGTTCCTGTTGCAAAACAGACACGTTTCACTTCAGCTTCTGGTAGAAGGAACCACGTGACCGGCCCACGGCTTGACAAGTTTGGGCCCCTCTGATCCAGAGAGTGCGTGAAGTGCTCTGGGGCAGGTGGTATAGAAG
The DNA here is from genome assembly GCA_030440675.1 of Furcifer pardalis. Classification (NCBI taxonomy): domain Eukaryota; kingdom Metazoa; phylum Chordata; class Lepidosauria; order Squamata; family Chamaeleonidae; genus Furcifer; species Furcifer pardalis. The sequence goes on along the minus strand of CP126898.1, from coordinate 15,475,168 downwards.
TGTGATTGCTTTGCTCTGGGAAAGACATCAAGTCGTGTCTCTTCCGTTGGTCCAGTTGGCCCTGGTGAAGGTGGGCCTGGTCCGGCCGCCGGAGGTTTGATGAAGACTTTAATTTGGCTCCTCGCAGGCGATGCTTTGGCGAGTGACAAGTCGAAGAAAGGGATGAAGCGGAAAAGGGTGGTGGAGGAGAGCGGGGAGACGGCCAAGCGGCGCTCGGCTCGCGTGCGCAACACCAAGAGCAAGAAGGAGGAGAAAGTGGACTTCCAGGAGCTCCTGGTCAAGTTCCTCCCTTCCCGGTGAGGGCCAAGGGGCCTTTGGAGGAGGAGCACCGAGCCCTAGAGTTGGATAGGGCTGGTTTCTGAGCAAGGGAGGCCCTTTGGGGACGGATCGGGGGGGCTGGCCAATTTCCCCTGGTGGGCGAACAGGTGGGGCGGGTAAAGCAAGGCTGTGACCTCCTCCTCCTCCTCCCCCTCTTCCTTCCGGCTTTAGCCTGAGGAAGCTCGACCCGGAAGACGAGGATGGCCTCTTCAGCAGCTATGCGCTCCAGGCGGAGGACAAGGAGGAGAACGTCCACTCCAGCGGCTCCTGCCGAACGTCGCTTGACCCCTCTGCCTTCACAGAGTCCGGTAGGGAGGCTCCTGGGTGGCCTTGTCCGAAGGCCCCCCCCCCTGCCCTCAGGCTTAGCATAACCCGCCTCTCCCAAATTGGGTGGTGTGGAACACTCGCCTTCCTTAGAGGACTGCAGCTTCCAGGAGCCTGAGCCTGCACAGCCTGTGCTGGAGGCTTCTGGGACCTGTAGTTCAAGGACTCCTCTAGGGACCTACGTTTGGGCTGAGGACAGGCTCTTCTTCTCTTCCAGAGGAACAGGAGGTCCAGGCTTTCCTGGTGGCCAACGCGGGCAACGGGGGCCTCCTGGAGCTGATGATGAGGTACCTGAAAGCTGTCAGCCAGTCCTTCCTCGCCAAGTGGCCTCCGGGCTTGTCGGAGACAGTCCTCAGCCTCTACCACAGCTGGCGGAAGCACAGCAGCAGTTTGCCCAACCCGCTCATGAGGGACTGCCGCAACCAGCACATCCGGGTCAGAACACGGGGCAGGGGGGCAATGCTTATTTTCCTCCACCAGCACCAGCCCCGGGTCTGGCTTTCTCATTGGTGGGGGGGCCTTCCCTCTGAGGCCAGGCCCTGGTCCCGTGAGGGGGAACCTTGGCTTCCTTTCCCAGAAGACCAAGTCTCTGTGAATCCAGAGTAGAGGTAGTCAACTCATGTGTGTGGCTTCTGGGAATTGAAGTCCAGGAACAGCTGAAGCGCCAAGGTTAGCCATCGCGGCCTGTGACTGAACTCTGGCTGCTCTGAGCAATCTTTATAGCATCCCTGGGTGGGAAACGGGGATGGGGGGGGGCTTTGAGAGCATGGAGTAGCCCATGCCTACTCAAGGGAGGAATCCCAATCGAAGCAGCCAAGACAACCAGCTTCCCCCTTCCTCCCAGGACTCTTGTGATGATAATGATGATTGCTCTCTTCCCTCTTCAGGAGATGATGCTGATGAGCTTGTCCTGCATGGAGCTGCAGCTGGACCAGTGGCTCCTGGCCAAAGGGAAAAGCTCCCTGGGTGAGTGAGGGAGGGAGTGGGGAGTCCGGTCCCTGTTAGAGCAAAGTCCCTGCTGGCAAAAGAGAAAGGCAGGCAACCCTCCCTCCCTCCCTCTGGGGAGCCCTGCCTTGTTCTCCACAGGCGCCGCGTCCCTCTGGGTCGGCCGCTGGGCCGAGGAGCCCTGCCTTGTTTTAGTCGGCCACAAACCTGGCCTAGAGGTGTTCTGTGATTGGGATTCTCCCCTCTCCAGGGGTTTGGGCTGAGGCGTCTGGGGACAACCTTCACCTGCCCAGAGCCTGTGGAGAGCAGCCCTCCCAGGGCAGAAAGGAAAGGACTCCCTTGGTCCCTCGGCAGGGTGTGTGTGTGTGTGAGAGAGGATCAGGACCAAGGGGTGCTGCCTGTCTGTCTGTCTCTCCTTGCCCTCCGAAGGAGCAGCTTGGCTGCCTCTCGCATCCTCCTCCTGGGCTTCCCTCTGCTGGCTGGGCTTGTGCCACCTGCCGCTCTCTTCCCAGGACGTCCCTCTGTGGGTGAAGTGGGGGGAGCCCACCCTGACCTGAGCAACGCCTCTTTCAGTGTCTCCACGGAGCGGCCCCGCAGCCCAGGCAGCCAATGGCAAGTTTGGGCCGGACTTCCCCGGGACCCACTTCTTGGGGGACCTGCTTCAGCTCTGCTTCGCCTCTTCCCAGCGGGACCTCTTTGAGGAAGGCTGGCTGGAGTTCGTGGTCCGGGTGTACTGGCTCAAAGCCCGCTTCCTGGCCTTGCAGGTGGGTCTTGGGATGCCCGGGAAATAAACGGTGGTGGGAGGGAAAGAGGCGGCAGGCGGCTGATCCAGGCTGGTGGGGGGAACTGAAGGGGGTCTTGGTTGTGCTGGGCTGTGTTGTAAGAAGGTGGGCTTCTTACTTCCGCAGGGTGACATGGAGCAGGCCCTGGAGAACTACGACGTCTGCACGGAGATGCTCCAGAGCTCCCCTGCCAGGCAAGCCACGGCTGGCGGCAATGGCCAAGACGTCGTCATCCGGCTGCCAAATCTCCAGGTGGACTCGGTGGTTTCCTTGGAAGAGGTAAGGCCGACACCTCCGAGCGGTCACTTCCTTTGATTCTGATGAAAGACAGCTGTATTTTTGGCCAATGACGCTTTACATTTCTGAAAATCATCGAGACAAGCTTTCAGGCGATGTAGCCGTTATTTTCATGGGTGCTTTAGTTTTGTGGTGGCAGCTCGTCGAAAGTACATTATTTTTGTTACATTGCAAAAGCTGCCAGACCACCGAACGTAAGACGTTCATTGAATTCACGTCAAAACTATAAACCCCTTGTGGCACTTTTAAAGTCCCACTCCTGTATTTGAAGGTGACCTACCATTTGTTCTTGCTCCCACGTATATTGCTGGCTTGACTTCATAGGCCAGGAAGTGTTGCAGGCTGGAATCAAAGCTGGTGGCTTGGCCCATGGCTCTCCTACGTGGAGGGGGCAGTCCTGAGCCTCAGGAAGCCAAACTCTGCTACGGGTCTGAAACCAGGCCGTGCTCAGCCTTGAGGGTGGTGGGTTTGCTTCCCCTCCCAGGGTTTCCTTCCCTGAGGAACCCGGAGGGGGGGGGACGTGGCCTCTTGACCTCTTCCCCCTCCCTCTTGCAGATTGACAAGAACCTGAAGTCCCTGGAGCGCTGCCAGTCCCTGGAGGAGATCCAGCGCCTGTACGAAGCGGGCGACGACGCGGCCGTGGTGCGCTTGCTCCGCCCCACGCTGAGCCTTGGAGGATGTGGCCATGCCAAACACCTGGAGTTCGTCATCTCCATCCCGGAGAGGCCCACCCAGCTCCTCCTCCTCCAGGTGGGCCTTTACCTGGCCACCAGACCCCAAGGACAGGGCGGGGAGACAGTCAACGCATGGGCGTGGCTTCACAGGGACCGGGGCTTCTGGGAATTGGAGTCCAAGAACACCTGGAGAGCCCCGAGGTTGGCCATCACAGCCCTTGAAGGTGGGCCTTCAAAGCAGGTCCTGTTCCAGGCGAGAGCCGTTCCCGGCTGCCCGCATGTCTTTTCTGCAGGGCTCCTACGAAGGATGGGTCAGGGTCTCTCCTCTGAGCCCCAGGTGTCTTTTCTCCCCCCTCTGCATAGGATTCCCTGCTGAGGCAGAAGGACTTCCAGCAGTGCTTTGAATGCTCGGAGGTGGCCTTGAACGAGGCCTTCCAGCAGATGGTGAACCTGACCGAGTCCTCGGCCAAGGAGGAGTGGGTGGCGACCGTGACGCAGCTCCTGTCGGGCATTGACCGCTCCCTGGCCTCCGATAGCGGCGTCCTTGGGGAAACCTCTGCCCTGCAGAGCCTTGTCCGCCTTGCCAACAACCTCATCCAGGTAGCCTCACCACCCATGGGCCTGTCCTGCCGCCTCTGGGCAACTCCTGGGCCGCGTGGGCTGGAGGGGAGAGGATGTGAGCCGGACAGAAGAGAGACAGGAAGAAACGGCTTCCCCTGGGAAGGACCAGGGAGGGGAACGTTCCCCATTTCCCAGGGGCCGCGGGTACGGTCGTGTTTTACCCCCACTGCCTTTGGTGCTTCCGCTGGTGCTCTTTGAGGCATCCTGGAAGAGGGGGTGGGAGTCAGTTAAGTGAAAAAGCCCACCCAGTCCCATCCTCACTCTTTCCGTCGGCCTGCCTCTCTGAGCCGCTGAATCGTCCGCCCGCCTGCCGTAGGGATTCCCACTCTGCTGAGGACTTTTGCCCAGGGTGGCCGCACTGGACTCTGGACTGCTCACCATCCCCACCCCAGCGCCCTGTGTAGCTCTGGGAGGGCAGAGGCCGGGTGCCTGCCTGCCTGTAGGATGGAGTTAGGGTTAGGCTTGGCCTTGCACGAGGCCTCCTCCTCCTCCACATGCATAAGATGTGCTTCTTGAATGGGCAGATCATCGACTGCAGCATGGCTGTGCCAGAGGAGCCAAAAGAGCCCTCGGTCTCTTCCGTCCTTCCCTGGGTTATTCTCCACCGGGTCATCCAGTACGAAGAAGACAACCTCCGGGCCCTCCAGCAGCACCAACAGCAGCAAAACACCCCCAGCGGGGAGGAAGGTGGGGATGCTGCCTGCCTGTCTCTCTGCCTGCCTCCTTAGCCTCACCTTTTTAACCCTTGCCCTCCTCGAGAGGAGATCCATCCGGCCCAACGCCTGGGAGTGCTTCTGCGTTGCCCCAACCTTCATGTGTTGGCCAGAAGGGCCAGAATCCCCATCCCAAATCGGGGTCTTGCGCCATACTTATTGCTGGCAGGGGGGGTTGTTGTGGGTGGGAGGGGGCATGGAGTCTCGTGTGTTTGGCGTGGGGCCCTCTTTGACCCGTGGCCTCTTGCTCTCCGGGGAACAGCCGCTCAGAGCGTGGACCGCCCGATGCTCCCCTCCTCCCTGATGCTGCTGAACACGGCCCACGAGTACCTGGGGAGGCGTTCGTGGTGCTGCAACTCGGAGGGAGCCCTCCTGAAGTTCTACGTGAGTCTTGGCCACGTGACGGGGGGGAGAGGGGGGCTCCGTGCCTCCTCATGGCCTTGGGCCTGGCAAAGAGTGCAGTGCTCCAGTGGGGGGAGGGGGGAGGCTGTGGGTCTTCCTCTTCCCCAAAACAGGGGATGAAACCCTCCCCCCCACACACACACTGCCCTGTGGGCCCTCCCGTGCCCCATCCCGGGGGAAGGGGGGCCCTCACCTTGCCCCTGCTTCCAGGTGCGGGTGCTGCAGAAGGAGCTGGTGGCCTCCACCTGGGAGGAGACCCACCCCTACAAGGAGGAGCTGGAGACGGCCCTGGAGCAGTGCTTCTACTGCCTCTACGGCTTCCCCAGCAAGAAGAGCAAAGCCCGCTACCTGGAGGAGCATTCCACCCAGCAGGTGAGGCCTCACCTGGGGGGGCCACGCAAGGGGGGCTCCGGCAGGGCAGGGCGGGTCAGGCCGGCCCACCAGCTGAGCTGGGCAGGGCAAGGCAAGGTCCCTCTTCACAGCAGGGAGGGAGGGAGCAAGCGAGAGACACCTGACTCTCCCCATCCAAAAACACAGTGGTCTGTCCTCCCCCCCCCCCACTCCTGCCCCCCTGAGCCTGTGTGTGACCCCCATCAGGGAGTCTTCAACAGTTGCCGAGGGAGGAAGGGCAGGGACCCCTGGGCCAGGCCAGACCCACGTCTGCTGGGCGGATGCCCCGGCCCTCCCTGAGCAGGCCGCGCTTGGCGTGGGGCTGGCTTGTCCGGCCCTCTCTCAGGGTCTCCCCCTCCCTCCCCTCCCAGGTGGAGCTGACGTGGGAAGAGTCGCTGTTCCTCTTTGAGTACTTCAAGCCCAAGACCCTCCCGGAGTTTGACAGCTATAAAACCAGCACCGTCTCGGCTGATCTGGCCAACCTGCTGAAGAAGATGGCCACCCTCGTGCCCCGGACCAACAAGCCCATGCTGCGGATGGAAGAGGTCTCCGGGTACATCGAGGGCACCCACAGCAAGGTATACACAGGCGGGGGAGCGGGAGGGGGGTAAGCCTGGTGTGTGTCTGGGGGGGGGGGAGTCTTAGGGGCTGGGGGGGGGGCTTACTTGTGCTGGGCGCCTTCTGCTTCCTCCTGGCCCTTGGGTCGGTCTGTCCTGCACGGAGGATGATGCCTGTCCTTGGGCCTCAGGTGCCAGCGCTTCCGGAGGGGGCCGACTGCTCTCCCCCCGCCGTGACGGAGCTCTACTACCTCCTGGCCGACTACCACTTCAAGAACAAGGAGCAGTCCAAGGCCATCAAATTCTACATGCATGACATCTGCGTCTGCCCCAACCGGTCAGTCTAGACCTCTCGCTCCCCTCGAAGCCCCTCTCAGACGCCTGACCCCTGGCGGAGGGGCTCCTGACGGACCCTCCCCTTTCAGTCTTCCCTTGTTTCCCTCTGTGCCCTGGGGAGATCTATAGGTCCCCCTTGCTCAAATCCCAGTTATATCTGACTCTAGGGCTTGGTGCTCATCTCCCTTTACAGCCAAACAGTTAGTACTGTCTGTAGCCATTATCTGTGGTCATGTGGCAGGCATGACTAGACACTTACCTGCCAAAGCAGTATACTTATTTATCTACTTGCAGTTTCTTGCTTGGCAGAAGCTAGGATGGATGACAGAAGCTCACTCGGGTCTCAAACCACTGAGCTGCTGACCTTGCAGCGGCTGGGCCTCAGTGGGCCCGCGGTGACCTTTGCCCTGGGCAGGGCCCCTCCCCCTTTAGTCTGGCTTCTCAGAGGGAGGGAGGCGTCTAATCCTCTGCCGCCGCTGCCCTTTCAGCTTTGACTCGTGGGCCGGGATGGCGCTTGCCCGGGCCAGCCGCATCCAGGACAAGCTGAACTCCAACGAGCTGAAGAGTGACGGCCCCATCTGGAAGCACGCCACGCCCGTGCTGAACTGCTTCAAGCGGGCCCTGGAGATGGAGCGCTCCAACCTCCCACTCTGGATCGAGTATGGCACCATGTCCTACGCCCTCCACTCCTTCGCCTCCCGGCAGCTCAAGCAGTGGCGGGCAGAGCTGCCCCCAGAGGTGGTGCAGCAGGTGAGGGCCGGCCGGTCGGCCCACCCGACGGAGCGGAGGGGCCCCCAGGGTGGCCTGCCTCTCAGTTGCAGGTCCCTTGGTGTAGAAGGGCTTGGCTTGTGGCTTCTACACCACGCCGTGTCCCCCAACGCCCATCCCCAGCAGCCTCCGTCCATCCATTGGCTGACCAGCACTTGGGGGGTTGGCCGTGGCTTCTGGGCATTGAAGTCCAAGGACCCCAATGCTGGGCAATCCTGCCTGCCCGGGGGGCGCGCATCCCCTCCTGCCCTGAGACCCCACTCCCCCCTTCCAGATGGAGGAGCGTCGCAACGGCATGCTGGAGACGACCCAGCACTGCTTCACGTCGGCCTCCCACTGCGAGGGCGACGGAGACGAGGAGGAGTGGCTGATCCACTACATGCTGGGCAAGATGGCTGAGAAACAGAAGCAGCCGCCCGAGGTCTACCTGACCCACTACAAGCAGGCCGCTCACTTCCTCCACGAAGAGGCCGCCCGCTACCCCAAGAAGATCCACTACCACAACCCACCCGAGCTGGCCATGGAGGCCTTGGAGGTAAAGCAGGAAGGCCGGTGTGTGTGTGTGTGTGTGTGTGTGTGTGTGTGTGTGTGTGTGTGTGTGTGTGTGTGTGTGTGTGTGTGTGTGTGTGTGTGTGTGTGTGTGTGTGTGTGTGTGTGTGTGTGTGTGTGTGTGTGTGTGTGTGTGTCACCCGAGGCCTCTGACCTCTGTGACCTGGGGTCAAGAGGCTGCCCACTGTGTCTCCTGTTTCCCTAAATAAGCCTCGTGGCCGGTGCATAGAAACCACCAGAGCTAAGCCAGAGGAAGTTGTCCATTGGCTGATCAACGTTTTGGATACATATACAGTTTCTAATACGTTTTTCCCTTTTATTTTTGCGTTTTTGTGACCTCGTTTGAGTGTCTTTGTGTAAAATGCTTCATAGTTTTTTCCTGAAGTCTAATTTCAAATGTAATAGTGTCACTACAAAGGTTGTTCTTTCCTCTTTCAAGTGCACTTTGGGTCATCTGAATCGGTTGTGTGGTTTGATCGCTGGGCTGTCAGAAAGCAAATCCCCCCAATGAAGATTGCATTTTTTCAAGGCAATTTTTGGAAGCAATGACGTCATCGCTGTGTATTTTTGGCCAATGGCTCTTTACATTTCTGAAAATCATCAAGACAAGCTTTCAGGCGATGTAGCCATTATTTTCATGGGTGCTTTAGTTTTGTGGTGGCAGCTTGTCGAAAATACATTATTTTCATTACATCGCAAAAGCTGCCAGACCACCCAACCGAAACGTAAGACCAGTCCTGTACAGTCATACCTCGCATAACGAATTTAATCCATTCTGCGAGGTTGCTCGCTATGCGAAAAATTTGCTATGCGAGTATGACTCGCATAACGAATTTTTTGCTATGCGAGTCGGACTTTTCCCTATGGAAAAACTCGCATAATGAGTGTTTCTATGGGGAAAACTAGCATAGGGAAAAAATTCGCTATGCGAGTTTTCCACATAGAAACGCTCATTATGCGAGTTTTTCCATAGGGAAAAGTCCGACTCGCATAGCGAAAAATTCGTTATGCGAGTCAGACTGCTTAGCAAAAAACTTGCTCATTATGCGAGTTTTTCGCTAAGCGAAACGCTCGTTATGCGAGGTTTGACTGTATTTCAAGGTGAGCTTCCATGGACCGAGTTCCCTTGTTCTGACCTGCCTGCTGGGGGTCTCTCCCTCTCTCTCTCTCTTGCAGGTGTATTTCCGGCTCCATGCCTCCATCCTGAAGCTGGTGGCCCTGCCGGACTGGGGCGTTGAGGCTGAGTTGCTGGTGGCCTTTATGAAGGAAGCCGCTGAAGGGCCCTTTGCCAGGGGCGAAGAAAAGAACACCCCCAAAACCCTGGAGAAGTGAGTCACGGTTTCTTCTGGGCAGGCGCTTTGGCTCTCTGCTCTCTGCCTAGGGCCGGAGAAGCCCTTTCCTAGGGATCCTCCCATCCGGCCCCTTCCCCTGATGCCCAAAGCCATCCCTAGCATCCCCATCCAGCCCAGGCAGGGGAGGGTGGCATAGGCCAGGGGGGGAGTGAGGAGCTCAGTGGGCAAGGAATGACATTAAAGGAGAACATGGATATGCAGCCAGAACATTGTGATTTTGAGCCTCATGGGGATCAAGGTTGACAACCTGTCTGGCTCATGTTGTCCCTCTTCTTCCTCTTGCCCCCCCCCGCCCCCAATTTCCAGGGAGAAGCTGTGCCTGGCGGACGAGGACTCACACTCTTCGGCTGGGACGGTGCCAGGGGGAGGGCCGGGGGCCTTCCTCCCCTCCTCCTCCTCCTCCTCAGGTCCAGGTCTGACTTCCCCACCCTACGCAGCCACTCCGCTTGACCACGATTACGTCAAATGTAAAAAAAGCCGTCTGCAAGCCTCGCCGGATGGTATAGTCCCTGTTCTCACTAATGCCGCCCCCCTCCCCCACCCCCAGAGGGGCTGGAATCCCAGGGTGGGAGGGGGCCGGCCTGGGGGCCCCCAATCCATTTGCTTGTGTCACAGAGGGACGATGGGGTTTGTGGTAGCATGGGCAATATTGTGACTTGTATTTTAACATCACCAAGGCTGCTACCTCCCAGCCGGCCGGTCCCAATGGGCAGGGCGGCCCGTGGGTGGGGTGGGGGGCCATAACTGGGCTTCCTGGGTCCACAGGCTGGGCTGAGGCCGAGGTGGGGGTCCTTTTTCTGGGGGGCCCTTCTGCAGTGGAGGCGCCTTGGCCTTTGGGGGGGGCAGGAGGTGGCAGCCACGGGAAGGAGGGCCACGGTCTCAGGACAAAAGGTGGGCCTGGTCTGGCCTGACTCCCACCCCCACCCCACCCCATCTCTTCTCTGCCTTCCATCTCTATCTCCTTCTTCTCCCCACTCAGGCCTAGTCTCTCTGGTGGGCTCCCCTCACCTTCCCTCCCTCCCACCCTCTCTCGGGAGGGGGGCATCGTAGCCTTGAAAAGACAGGGTAGCAGTCAGGGTGGGTGGCAAAACGCCCTCATGGTCCGGGTGGCAGCAGAATTCCTGCTCCCAAACCAGCTCCTGGGCATCTCCTTCTGGGGGTGGCAGATCTTGCCTTGGTCGCCAAAAATGCCTCATTTAGCAAGAGCTCTTCTGCGGCTGCCTCTGTTCACACGGCCTTTATATTTGGAAATTAGAAGGATAGATGGGGAGGGAGAAGAAAGGGGGCTTGGTTGGATTCTGACTGGGAAGGTGGGGGGAGCGCAGCGGGAAAGGCCTCCTTCCTTCCTTCCTTCCGTCCTTCCTTCCTTCCTTCTTTCCTTCCTTCCTCAGTCTGTGAATTATTATTTCTTTCCTTCCTTCTTTCTTTCTTCCCTTCTTCCCTCCCTCCCTCAGTCTGTGCATTATTCTTTCCTTCCTTCCTCAGTCTGTGAATTATTATTTCCTTCTTTCCTTCCTTCCTCGGACGTGGGCCGCCCCTAGAGAGAGGGCCAGGATCCTTTCCCTGCTGGACGTCCTCTTGCATAGCCAGGCCTTGGGGTCCAATGAGGGAGGTGAACCTGTGCACCTCCCCCCCCCCCCCGGGTGGCCTTTAGCAATGGGAGCCTGGGCTCCCCCCTCCCTGTGCCTTCTACGCCTCTCCCCACAGAGGGAAGCTGGCAGGAGACTCAGATGTGGAGCCTTCCCTCTCTGGGAATATCACTGGGCCCGACTTCCCTCCAGGAGGGACACAACACCCCCCTCCCTCTCACGCAAACCATGTCCTTTGCATGTGTGTATGTGTCGGGGGGGGGGGGGAATCCAGCCCTGTCCTTTAGGCCAGCCAGCGTTTCCCAACCTTTGGGGGTTTGGGGACTTCAATTCCCAGAAGCCTCAGTCAGTCCATTGGCTGGTCAGTGTTTTGGAGAAACTTTTGGCCCTGTCTGGCCATAAACCAGTCCCCCCCCAAAAAGGGGGGTTCTGACAGAGGATTCTGAGAATTGAAGCCCCCCCCCCGGTGGGGCCTGAGCCCCACGTTGGGAAGCACAGGTCTCAGCTTTGCAATGCCACATGTGTCGTGTCAGCCATCTGTGTTTTCCTTGGGCATCTTGGTGTGCTTGTTGTGCAACACATGCATGGGGCGTGTGGGGGGGGGCATTTACCCACCCACTAGAGCAGAAGACTCTCCCTCCTTGTCACGTTGTGTCCTCTGCACCATTAGATGATACGTGGCTCTTGTTGTCCTTTTGTGCGTCGTCGTGCTTTTGCCGTCCGTGTCTGTGTTTGTGTCGCCAATATTGCCTGTGCTGCCCCCACCCCCTGGAAAAACCAAACAGAGCAAAGCCCCTCCCCCTCCTCTTCCTCCTCTTCCTCCCTGCTTCTACCCATCCCGGCTTGCTTCAGCTGCACGGCAGATCCCCTTCCTGGCCCTGAGGGAGTTCGAGTCCTCTCTTGGCTTGGCCCAGACTCCGCCGGGGCCGCTCGGGAAAGACAACCGGGAGATCTCCGGCCCCTGGAGCAGGTTTGGCTGCCTCCTTCGCCCTTGTGCAGGGCTGGCATGGATCAGCCGCCGGGAGGAGGAGCCAGGATGCCCCCTTTTTGGGTTGGCCACTCCAGACTCCCCGAGGCAAACACGGTGGCCCCAGGGGAGGACTGGCTGTGACCCTTCCAGTCCTCAAACCAAGACAAGCACTCCAGCCTCTTCCAGGGACCCTGGGCCACCCCTTCCTCCTTTGCCCAAACTTTTCAGGCCATGGGCCGGTCACGTGGTTGAGCGGGCAGGTCACGTGGTTCCTCCCACCGGAAGCGGGAGTAAAACACGCCTTGCAACCTGCTTTGCAACTGGGCGAGATAGAGTTTAGCCTGCCATTTTCTCTGCATAAACCAGGGGAGCCCAAACCATGGCCCGTGGGCCAGATCTGGCCCCGACACCCATTTATCTGGCCCACGTCACCCTTGTTGCTCTCGGAAGTGGAAGTAAAAAGCGCATTTTATTTCCGCTTCCGGGAGTGATGAGGGTGGCATGGGCTAGAAGATTTGGGGTTGGGGTTAGATCCGGCCTGTGGGCCGTAGACTGGAGCACTCCTGCTTTAGAGAGGCTCAGCCTGGAAAGGGATTTTCCCAGTGGGATTTCAGATCTAGGTGGACCTCTCGCTTCAGTGGCAACCTGGAGGAGCATGAACTGGCAGCGTTCTGTCGGACTCCTTGAGGGGTGTGTGTCGTTTCCTCCCCCCTTCTAACTGCCAAGGGTTTGGGGGTGGGTGGGGGAAATGTCTGTGGCTGCATTTCTGCACCGCTTCTCCACTTGTGCCTCCCTGTGTGCGCGCACTCTCTCCATCACTGTCCCTGGTTTTGTCAAAAGGGCCCCCCTGTCTTCCTGCCTGGGTGCTTTCAATGTAGCTTCTGCTGTGTCTTGGTCGAGGCCTAAAGGGCCGGAGGGTCTCCCAGGCCCCCTGGCCAGGCCACAACTTTCCCAGAGCCCCTCTTGGGCCAGCAAAGGCCAGGTGGGAGTTGGGGGGGAGCTTAGCAGCCGTTGGCTACGGTTATATCCTCGTGAAATGGAACTATTTTTTAAATACAGACAAACCTCTACAATACGAATTGAATTCATTCCTCGAGGTGTTGCTTGTACAGCGGACCCTCGCTTAACAAATGGCTCGCTCAACACAAAAACTGCAGAACAAAACGAAGTCCATAGGAAACAACAGCTCGGTTAACAAATTTAATTTTGGAAAAGATTAATTGGTTTTCGATGCATTCCTGTGGGAAACTGCATTTCAGTTGAATTTTTTTTGGTTTAAAATGCATTCCTGTGGGAAATGGCATTCCTATGGGAAACTCACTTTACCAATTATTTGTAGTGCATAAGGTCTTACCGTACATTGGTTAAGTGAGGCTCCACTGCATCGTGAATAGTTCTTATCTTGAATTTCCCATGGGAATGCATTTAATGCTATTTCCCTTAGGAATGCATTGAATTTTGTATTGGGGGGGATCCTATTAAAAATGTGTACCTTGAACCTGATCCCCCACCATGTATCTCGAGTTTTTTCTTGTCGAGCCGTTCTTATCTCAAGGTTTGACTGTATAACAACCCTTGTTAAATAGAACATTGCTCTAACGATGGGCTATCTGCAATGTCCATTTTTTGCCCTTACATTCTTATAAAGTTCTTCGTCGTGGTCTCTGTGAATCCACATGAATGGGTTTACAGCACCACGAAGAAGAACAGTGACAGCTAAGGCCCCCCTCCTCCTAGAGACCTTCCGGTGGTCTCTATGTTGGTCCTGTGAGACCCCTGGGCTGTATAAGGACAGGTTGGTTTCCTGTCACAATTGTTCTCCTTCTTCTTCATGGTCTCCTACGGTCCTCCCTTGCTTTGCTGGATCCAGTTCTGTTCCTTTCTCTCTCTCTCTCACACACACACACAGACACAGCGGCCATCCTAAGGAAGCACTGGCATGTATCTAGGGGGGTCTCTGGACCACCGGCCAGTGCCTTCGACTATGGTGTCCCTCCACTCCTGCTCCTTGTGCCTGGCCGACTGGTCCCAAGCCAGACCCTGCACCTTAGGGGAAATGCTGCTTTGCGTTGGTTGCCTTTGGGGTCTTCAGGGCGGCCTGGGAAGCTTCCCGCCCGTCATGTCTCCCTTCCTTCCTTCCTCCCGAGCAGAGCGGAGCCAGGACAGCACTGCCGTGGTCCTTTCTGATTCCAACTCCACCCAGGACATCTTCCACGAGTTGGCCGGCTCCCAGGAGAGCCCCAAGAAGATTTTCCCCGAGCAAAAGGCCGGCCCGGAAACGGCCGCGGGAGGCCCCAGCAAAGAGGCCTCGGGATCCCTGGAGGAACGGAGGGGTAAGTCCACCCGGGCTGCCTGTGTTTGCAGAGATATACATGGCTACATGGCAGGCATGACTAGATCGCCCACGAGGTAGGCTCCACCCATGAGGTAGGCTCCGCCCACGATGTAGGCTCTGCCCACAGTGTGGTAGTGAAAACTTTTGCTGCTCCCCACTGGCTTGGAGCCTGTTTCGGTGTCCTCTGTTGGGGAGGGGGTCCCCTCCTTCCCAGTCCCCTGAGCCTTGGTCTCTTCTAGGGAAGTCGGAAGAGCCCCCCGTGGAGCTCCCCGAGCCCTGCAATGCCACCATGGAGCAGAAGGCTGAGGGTCCCGGTGGGCCTGCCAAGGCCCCATCCGTCCCGTGGGACTTCAGGAGGCGGTCCGAGCCCTGCGCCGAGCCCTTCCCACTGGGCTTGCCCACAGGCCGGGAGGAGCAGCGGCACTTCCTGACGGAGCAGTGCGTGGCCGCCTTCCGCCTCTGCCTGGGCCGCTTCCCCCAGCACTACAAGAGCCTCTACCGCCTGGCCTACCTCTACGCCTACAGCCCCACGCACAAGGTAGGAGGAGGAGGAGGTGTATATGTGTGGGCCATATACACTTGGGCCATATGCTCCCTTTTAACGTCCAGTGGCAGAAGCTGCGCTGGACAAGCGCCCTTGATCTGGCTTTCTTAATTATAACAATGGTCTAATTATGGGCTGTCTACAAAGTCTAGCCCTGCCCCTAAATTCTATCAAGCTCTTCTTCGAGGTCTCTGTGAATCCACAGGAATGGGTTTACTGCGTGTTTGTGCAGTAAACCCATGTGGATTCACAGGGGACCACAAAGAAGGAACTGTTACAGGTAAACAACCTGTCAATTAAAGAACCTGGGTGGGCACACAGGGAGTTAAAACAATTGTCCAATAGGAAGTGGAGAATTGGGGGGGGAAGCAGGACATGGAAGGGGGGGGGTTGGGAAGGGGGTGGGGTGGGAGGGAGGGATGGGTAGGGAGGAGGCAGCTGGATCCTGGTGGCCAAGTGCCTCTCTCCCCCCCCCTATCTTTCCCTGCCCCCCCCCCCAAATATATCCTGCTGCTGCTGCTTCTCCCTCCCTCCCACTCTGCCCTACATAGAACCTTCCGTGGGCGCGGGACGTGTTGCTAGGCAGCAGCATCCCATGGCAGCAGCTGAAGCACATGCCGGCCCAAGGACTCTTCTGCGAGAGGAACAAGACCAATTTCTTCAATGTAAGTCCCCAGGGGGGGGGGGGTGTTTGGGGCGGGGGGGGGGGTGTTTGAGGAGCAAGTGCCTCCCGGATCCCCTCCCTTAAGACCCCCCACCATCCCCATTGGCAAAGGCACTCCCAGCCCCTCCTCCTTCCTTTGGGGAGGGCGGGACTAACCAACCCCAAGACAGGCAGGGCTCAGGGGAGGGGAGGGGACCTTGATGGGCCATCTGGCCCAGGGGTAGGGGAGGCTGAAGAAGGGGCCTTCGGCCTGCTTGCCCCCACCCCACCCCCAGCCGTGGGCCCCCAGCCAACTTCTCCAACACCACCCCAGCCTCCCTCTGGATGGGAATCCCTGGCCCATAGGGCCAAAAGGATAGTGGGGCAGGAAAGGGGGGGGAGCGAGTTGGGGCGGTGGGGCTGCCTTCCTCTTGACCCAAGCAGAGGATGATGGGGGGGGGAGGGTAGAATCACCCAGGGTTGGGCTTGGATGATGGCCAGAGTCCCTCCTGCTGGGGATTTGGAGCCCTTGGGGGAAGAGGAAGGCCCTTGGAGGCTTGGGGGTCCCTCCCTCCTTCCCTCTGGGGCACCAAAGTCGTAGATGTTGGTGGGCTGAGAGAGGGGGGGCAAAAGCTTGCCAGGGCAGGAGGGGGGAAGGAGACCCTTTGCAGCTGCCCCTCCTCCTGGCCGAGCCAGGTGAACAGGTGACCCCCCTCCCCCAGGGTGACCCCCTCCCCCAGGCCCCCCCAATTGGGCAGAAGGATGGGAGATCGGGTACCCCCCCACCCACCCACTCACCCACCCGTTGCCCCTCTGGCCAGCAGTCTCCTTCGGGACCAGCCCGGGGGGGGGGGGCACAACAGGGTGTCAAACCCCCCAGCGCTGCGGCGGGGGTTCCGAGGGGCGGAGGAGGAGGCGGGGCTCCTCCGCGAGGGAGGGAGGGGGAATAGGAGGAGTCGCTCCGCCCCCACTCTGCCGTAGCCCCGCCCCGGCTGTGCCGTAGCCCCTCCCCTTCCCCGGTGCCTGCGCGGAGGAGGAGGAGGAGTCACGTGATGGCCGCCGCCGCCAGGCATTGCTGATGGCCCCCGATGGCGCCGGGCGTCCCGGGGGCGGAGGCGGGAGGGGGAGGAGCCGCCCAGCATGGTAGGGGGGAGGAGGAGGAGGAGGAGGAAGGCCGGCCAGGGAGGGGGGAGGAAGGGAGGGGGAGGAAAGCGTTTCTCTCTCCCCCCCCCCGCAGGGTGCTTTTTTCCTTTGGGGTCTCAAGGCCCCCCGCGGGAGCCCCATCGCCCCCCTTTTTTTAGGCTCCTGGGGTCCCCTGGGGGGGGAGGGAGGGGTTGGGCCTGCAGGGCCCTCGAGGGGGGGGGAACTGGACGGGGAACATCCTCCCCCCCCCACCAAAGTTTGGGACTCATCCTCCCCCCCCCCACCCCGTTGAAAGGGGGGCTCAGGCCGGTGGGGGGGGGATCCTTTGCTGACTCTCAGGGGTCCAGCAGGCACCTCTGTGTGTGGGTGTGTTGGGACAGCGTCTAATGGGCTCAGGCGGAAGAAAGCGTGGGGGGGGGGCACGGTGGCCTCCATCCCCCTCTTGCAAACCCAAGCCCGTGGCTTCCCTCGCAGAGTCCCTGGGTCTCCCTCTCGTGGGGCTTCCTCTTTTCCCGCTGCGTCCAGAGTTGTTTAGGGTCGGATTGTTCTGTCTGCAGAATGGGCGGGGGTGGGGGTAGGGGGGGGTCTTATTTTGGAAGAATCCCACCCACCCCTTATCCTGAAGCCCTGCAGCTCCTCTTCCTGCTGCCTTCTGTGGGGTTCTGGGCCCCCAGAGGTTAGTTGGTGAGGGGCTGAGCCCCCAGGCTCCCTCCCCCAACCGGCAGGCGGGCCATGCCTCTCTCTTGTGCTTGCAGGGCATCTGGCGCATCCCGGTGGATGAAATTGACCGGCCGGGGAGCTTTGCCTGGCACATGAACCGCTCCATCGTCCTCCTGCTGGACGTCCTTTCCCGGCTGAAGGATTACCCCACCCTGCTGAAGGTCTCCTCCATGCTGCAGAGGACCCCCGACCAGGGAAAGTGAGGACACCCCCCACCCCACCCCCCAATGTCTTCCTTTCCCTGCCTGGGGACACCTGAGGGCTCGGCTACGTTCTGGAGAAAACCACAACTCACAAGCAGGGCCTGGGCATTAATGGGGAGAGTCATGGGGTGGTTCTTATTTTGGGGGGGGGCAGGAAAGAGTTTGGCTCCTTTGGTTCCCCTTCTTGGGTCTGGAAGGAGTCCTGTGTAAACGCAAAGTAGAGTTTTGTTTTACTTATTCAGTCATTCATTTATTTATTCAATTTGTCTAGCTGCCCCAATCGACATGCGAGTCTGGGCAGCGTACATAAAAATCCCCAATGTTTAACACTCTAGAGACCCTTCATGGGTTTTTTTTTTTGTCACAAACAAAGTCTTATTATGGTTCCTGGGCCCCTTTCCCACCATGCCTTAAAAGCACAGAGGAGGGAGGGAGGGATTCATCCTGGCTTCTGGCAGCCTCTTTCCACTATGGGGCTTTAATTTTTTCAGGGGGGGGGAGGAAGCCCCCCCCCTGTGTTGCAGCCCTACCCTTCACACCCCTGGCCTGGTGTGTGTGTCTGTGTGTAGGCAATGAATTGAGAGCCCCCCTCCTCTTGTGGCTTACCATGGGTCAGGCCCCCACCTCACCCCGCCCCACTCTGGCTCTGTGGAGGCTTCCGTCTTCCCGGGGCGCCTTTTGTGTTTCTCAACCTTTGGTCTTGGGGACTTCAATTCCCAGAAGCCTCAGTCAACTCCCTTAAGCACTAACTGAGGCTTCTGGGAATAGGAATCCTCCTGCTGTGGGGCCTGGGCCCCACCTTGGGAATCCCTGAGTGAGAGCCCTTTCTCTGCCCTTTCCCCTGACCTGCAGGAAGTATTTGCGCGATGCGGACCGCCAAGTCTTGGCCCAGCGCGCCTTTGTGCTCACCGTGCTGGTCCTGGAAGAGATGCTGAGTGAGCTGACAGAGGTAAGCCCCCCCCCCTCCGCCTGGGCCCCCGCCTAGCCTCTGGGCAGAGAGAGAGAGAGACAGGCCCCCCTCCCTGTTTGCCTTCCAGGTCTCTGAAGCTCCAGATCCGGCCCGAGGCAGCCTTTGCAGCTCAAGGATGACCACGGATGCCTCCCACCCGGAGGAGGGCCAAGACGCCTTCCCCAAGAAGCCCCTCCTCTTTGAGGCCCAGGGTGCCGAGGCCCTGGCGAAAGGAGACGCCCAGGTGTCCCGCCCCATAGAGCCCCCCACGGAGCCCCCCGCAGAGCCCATGGAGCTGGAGGGGAGTTCTGAGGAAGCCCAGAAAACAGACCCTTCTCAGGGTGCCTGCAGGGCTCCAGAGGGGGTGAGAGGGCCGCCTGGTGGCAGCCGGCCCGCCAAGGACCGAGGAGGGCCCGAGAGCCGGACGACGGCCGAGCTTTCCCTGGAGGACCTCAGCATCAGCTCTCAGCAACAGCCGCCCACACCGCAGCCACTGGACCCGGCCATCACCAAGGGCCGAGGGGGGGTCCAGGCGCCTTCGGCCGAGGAGGCCACAGGCCAGAGGCCGAGCCGGAAAAGGAAGCTCTTGCAGGACGCCGAGTCGGGCAAGACTTTGCTCCTGGATGCCTACCGGGTCTGGCAGCAGGGTCAGAAGGTCGTGACCTACGACCTGGGCAAGATTGAGAAGATCATGTCTGAGACCTATATGCTCATAAAGCAGGTAAAGCCCAAGCTTTGGAGGGAGGGCCAGGCCGCCTCCAGACCCCACCACCCACCCCACCCTCTCTCCCCAGAGCACCCCCTGGACCATTCACAAGTTAATTAGCGTTATGCCAATTATGTTAATTGCTTCCGGGAACGACAAGGGTGGCATGGGCTGGATGAAGTGGCGTCGGGGCCTGGATCCGGCCCATGGGCCATAGTTTGGGCAGCCCTGGATTAAGCAGAGAAAATGGCAGCTTAAAATCGATCTCGTCCAGTAGCAAAACATTGTAAGGCGTGTTTTACTTCCGCTTCCGGTGGGAGGAACCACGGGACCAGGCCACGGCCCAAAAAGTTTGGGAGGCCTCTGCCCTACGTAGTATCAGTAATAGGAAAAGAGGGGAGCTGTCACGGCACAGGAGGAGGGGGGATTTCTGGGGCCTCCTCAGTCCTTGGCAGATGCCTGAGGAGATAGAGGGCTTTAAAAGAGAGGGAAGCCTCTTGGGGGGGGGCAGCCCCACTTTGGGGTCAAGTCTGTTCCAGGGAAATGGTATGCCTGCCTGCCTCCCCCCCCCCCCCCAAGAGGTGTCCAGGGCAGCTTCCGTGGGCTGATCAAAGGGGAAGCAGGCAGCAGCAGCGCCCCCCCCCCCCACACACACACACAGAGGAAGCAGGTGGAGCACGGAGGGATCAAGAGCAGCATACGGAACAACACACAGGGTGTGGAACTGGGTCAGTGTGAAATCTCACGACACACACCTACCCTAGCCCTGATTCCCCCTTGGAGGGGCAGCCAAGCCATGGAGCCACAGCGGGAAGGAAGAGGGTGGCCCCTGGCCAGGGGGGGAAGCAGGGAGGGAGGTGTGTGTGTGTACATCCTTGCTGACTGTCCCCCTGAAGGTTGCGGGGGGGGGGCATTTGGGTCACTCTCTCCTGCTCTTTCCCTTTCAGGTGGACGAAGAGGCTGCTTTGGATCAGGCCGTCAAGTTCTGCCAGGTCCACATTGGAGCCTCGGCACAAAAGCAGGTACCTTCCAAAGGGGCTGGAAAAGGGGGAGAGGGAAGGAAGGAAGAAACACCCCCCCCCCCCAAGAGGCTCCTGGCTTCCTTCCTTCCTTGCATTATTATTAATTCCTTTCTTCTTTCCTTTCTTCTGTTTATTATTATTTCCTTCATTCTTGCCTTCCTTCCGTTCATTATTATTAATTCCTTCCTTCTGTTCAGTATTACTTCCTTTCTTCTTTCCATCTTTCTGTTCATTATTATTTAGTTCGTTCCTTCCTTCCTTCTCTTCATTATTATTAATTCCTTCCTTCTGTTCAGTATTCCTTCCTTTCTTGTTTCCATCTTTCTGTTCATTATTATTTGCTTCATTCTTTCCTTCCTTCCTTCTGTTTATTATTAATTCCTTCCTTCGGTCCAGTATTACTTCCTTCCTTTCTTCTTTCCATCTTTCTGTTCATTATTATTTCCTTCCTTCTTTCCTTCCTTCTGTTCATTATTATTAATTCCTTCCTTCCTTCTGTTCAGTATTATTTACTTCCTTTTTTCTTTCCTTCCTTCTGTTCATTATTTCCTTCATTCTTTCCTTCCTTTCTTCCTTCTGTTCATTATTATTAATTCCTTCCTTCCTTCTGTTCAGTACTACTTCCTTTCTTCTTTCCATCTTTCTGTTCATTATTATTTCCTTCATTCTTTCCTTCCTTCCTTCCTGCTCTTCATTATTATTTCCTTCCTTCCTTTCTTCTTTCCTTCCTTCGTCTGTTCAATATTGTTAATTCATTCCTTCTGTTCATTATTATTTCTTTCTTTCCTTCCTTCGTCTGTTCATTATTAATTCCTTTCTTCTGTTCATTATTATTTCTTTCATTCCTTCTTTCCTTCCTTTGTCTGTTCAATATTATTAATTAATTCCTTCTGTTCGTTATTATTTCTTTCCTTCCTTTGTCTGTTCATTATTATTAATTCCTTCCTTCTGTTCATTATTATTTCTTTCCTTCTTTCCTTCCTTTGTCTGTTCATTATTATTAATTCCTTTTTTCTGTTCATTATGATTTCCTTCCTTCCGGTCATTATTATTAATTCCTTCCTTCTGGTCATTATTCTTTCCTTCCTTCTGTTTATTATTATTAATTCCTTCTTTCTTTCTGGTCATTATGATTTCCTTTCTTCCTCAGTCACTCTGTATGATTTCCTTCCCTCCCCCCCACCCCCCAACTGGGCCACCACTCCCCCAGGGCCTTCTCCTCTTGCCCCTGATCTTTCGGCTGGTTGTTCCAACCGGGTCAAGGAAGGAAGGAATCAGTCCTTCTTTTAAGCCCCCAAAGAAGTGCCAAATGCAGAACCTCTGACAGGAGCCCCTACCCAACTTTCCCCCTCTCTGAACCCCCCCCCCCAGGAAGCTCCTTTTGGGCAATCCAGGGGGGGGGGGTCATAAGCTTGCACATCCTTTATTGCTTGGGAGCTTGGAGACTTCTCTACCCTTCATATATATATATTGGGGAGGGGGCACTGCGGGTGTTGTTCTCTTGCCTGGAGGGGGGGTCTCCATTCATTCCTCCTCCGCCGTCTCTTTTCCAGGTGTCGGCAGAGACTCCGACCACCCCAAAGCACCCACGGGATGCCCGGGAGAGCTGCTTCTTCTCCACACTGGTGGCTCCTCCGGCCTCTCTGACCCCTCCGGCCGGGCCGCTTGACCCCTCGGCCTCGGAGCCCCTTCTGCAGCTGAGCGAAGCCCAGTCCAAGCCCAGCCTGGCCTCCCTCTCGGCCGGAGCCCCGATCCTGCCCCCGCCTGAGCCCCAGGCGGGGCCGGAAGACCTCAGTGAGGCCTCGCCCTCCATCCCTCTTGGACAGGGTAAGAGGCTTCTGGGGGGGCTGGCTGGAGTGCTAGAAAGGGGGGACGCCTGCCCCGCCCCTCCCCCCTGAGCAGAGGAGGGGGTCCCCTGGGTGGTCTTGTGCCCACACACACACACACACACACACACACACACACACACACACACACACACACACACACATCCTGTTCCTGGTTTTGGGAAGGGGGCTGGCAGGGCTTCCGTAAGAGGAATCATCCTCATCATCATCATATCTTTGCCGCCAGAGCTATGCTTGAGCAAAGGGAGTTGGTGGGAAACCCGGGGGGGGGGGGAGACCAAGTGCCCCCCTTCTTCCCCCCCCCCATGCCATCCCCTTCCAGCTGCATCGGCAAACACAGGTTGCCCTGGCAACAAGTGGAAAGAGGTTGGGAGGGAGCCCGTGTGTGTGTGTGGGGGGGGGACAGTTTCTGGACTGTGGCTGGTGCAGACGTTTCCTGCCTGCGTCTTCCTCCATAAGGGCCCGGGAGGGGGTGCAGAAAGGGGGGATGAGGATGAGGATGCAGTTGGGGTTTTCTGCCACAGGAAGGGCTTCAGACTCTTAGGTGCCGTTGTGGGTGAGTGGGTGGGGGGAGGATCTCTTGTCAAAAGAAACACCCCAGAGAGGAGGGGCCGCCTGTGGGCCGGAATCCCAGCAAAGTGGAGCAGCCACTCCGGGTCCAGAGGACGGAAGAGGGACGGGATCCTTCGGGCAGGTCTTTTGCCCCCCTCGCCCTCCCACGTTTCGTGGCTGCAGAGGACACTTGTGGCACGTTGGAAAGTGCAGTTTCGCACCCTTTATGTTAAGATCCTCGTTAAAATGGGGGGGGGGGGGCTGGGTTGGTCCCTTGCTTTTGTTGCTCTACTTTGGTCTCCAGGATGGACGGACCCTCCGGCCCACCCCCACCCACCCCCACCCCAGAGCAGAGAAAGGATGGAGGGGAAAGGTGGGGGCCGGCAGGCAGACCTAGAGGGTCAAGAGGATTTGGGGTGAGAAGGGTCCCAGGGCCACAGTATTGACCCCCCCCCCCATGAAGGGGTCTCCGGTCCCAGCTGGGCAAGGCTGGGCTCTGGCCCACCATTCCAAGGAAGGGCTTCTTCTGGCCAGCCCGAGTGGGCTGCACTGAGCTTCAGTGAGGGTGGGCCAGGCCCTGCCTTTCCACCTGCCCACCCCACCCCTGCCTGAGGACCTGTCATCGCTCCCCCCCCCCCGGTGAGGAGTCTCTGCCCCATGGCAGGTCTTTGCTTTTTCTGTGCCCTACAGGCAATCAAGCCTGTGCACCTGTGGGGTGCAAAGGGGGGGGTTCCTTGTTGTTTGTGGGGCTGGGAAGAGGAGGGGGAGAGGCTGGGGGAGTAATTGATTCCCTCTCTCTCTTCCCTGCAGTGGCAGAGGTGGTGGTCTTGGCATCATCGGCCCCAGGCGCAGACGAGGGGATCCGGGCGGAGCGGCCCCTGGAAGGCGGCCTGGGCTTGCCCCAGGAAGAGGCCAGTCCCTGCGGCCAGCCCAGGACAGGAGGGGGCGGCGGTGCCGTCACGGCCCACCCCGCTCCGGCCAACCCAGCCCTCTGGCCCCTGGAACTAGAGGAGCCCTTGGCCAGCATGAGCTCAGCCGGAAGGCTTTCTGGCCAAGGTCAGGAACGCACATGCGCATGGACCAGTCCCCCCTTCCCCGTGGGGCCCCTGTGAGGCGAGTTTCTCCTCCTCCTTTTTGGTCTTTCAGCCGCCAGTTCCTGTGCCGAACTCGGTGCCACTTCGCAGCCCCCGGGGGGCCAGTCCGGGAAGGCCGAGGGAGGAGGAGGAGGCCGGTGCTGCGCCGTCAAGGCCCGTGTCTTGCCCCCCATGCCGAAGCTTCTCATCCCCTCCTCAATCACTAAATTCCCCCCGGAAATCACCGTCACCCCCCCGACCCCCACTCTCCTCTCCCCCAAGGGAAGCATCTCGGAGGAAACCAAGCAGAAGCTGAAGGTCAGTCCGGGTGTGTGTGTGTGGGGGGGGGGGCTCCACCCAGGGCAGAGCAGGTTGAATTGGCATCAAGGGGCAGATCTGGCCTACGGGCCGTAGTTTGGGCACCCCTGGTTTAAGCAGAGAAAATTGCAGCTTAAAATCTATCTCATCCTGTTGCAAAACAGATTGCAAGGCGTATTTTGCTTCTGGTGGGAGGAACCACCTGAGCGGCCCCCTGAACCACGGGACCGGCCCACGGCCCGAAACGTTTGGGCACCCCTGGCCTACAGCCTGGCTTTGGATGGGCAGAATCGGGGAGAATGGGAGAAAGTGTGTGTGTCTGTTAGGGATGTGCTTTCTTTTGACGCTTCCACCTCCTCCCTCTTCCTCTTCCTCCTCAGTCGGCCATCCTTTCGGCCCAGTCTGCGGCCAACGTCAAGAAGGAGAGCCTTTGCCAGCCGGCCCTGGAGATCCTGGAAACCTCCAGCCAAGAGTCCTCCCTGGAGAGTGACGACACCGAGGAGGAGGAGGAGGAAGAGGAGGAAGATTACGGCATGGATGTCTGAGGGGACCCCCTACTTGGGCGGGTGGTTTCAGTGGGGGCCACAGGGGCCCCCTCTCTCCCTGGCACAAACTCTGCCCCTCCACCCCCGGCTTGCTCTCCCTCCCACTGGCCTCGCTTGGACCCTGCTTTGCACCCTCTTCACCCACCGGTCAGCCTCTGGCCACCACTGCTTGCCTTGCCAGTCTTGGACTTTGGGGTGCCAAGGGGGGTCCCCCGTCCCCACCCTCCCCACCCCTGGCCCTCATGGGCAGCCGGGCACAGGGGGCCAGGGGGCCCAAAAGGCTAGCCCTGCACTCAACGGAAACCTGGCCTCCTCCGAAGGCCTCCCCCGGCAGGTGCAAGCGGCATGGGCCAAATGGGGAGGAGATGGGGGGGGGGAAATCTTTGGGCCTGCTGAGAAAAGCCATCAGTGGGTCCTTTGGGGTCAGGTCTGTACTGGATGGACAGACAGACGACACGCACAACAAGGCTTGGCTTTGGGTTTTCTAACGCTCCATTGGCCAGATTTCCATATGCGGAAGAAGAAGAAGAAGAAGAGAGGGAAGGATGATGGTTTTTTTCTACTGGGATGTTGGATTCCCGCCTCCTTCGCACAGCAAGTGTGTGTGTGTGAGAGAGAGATGCACAACTCCTGTGTTGAGCTAGGGGGGCACGGGGGGGGCGGCTTCCTTCCTTCCTGAGGCTGAGCAGTTGTGTAAATAGATGTTTTTCTAATAAAGTGGAAACTCTGGAGATGCTTCACGTTGTGAGTCCCAGCCCAGCGGGGACAAGGTTGACCCAACCTCTTCCATCCTTCAGGGGCTGGTTAAAGGAGTCCCTGGCATGTTTGTTAGGGGCAAAAGGCTAATTAAGCCACCCCCTTAGATCGTTTCCCGGCTTCCTCCAGGAGGGAGAGTTAAAAGTGACTTTTGGGTTTGGTTTCCATGGGGCCCTGGAGGAGGCCAGATTGCCCCCCGGGGGGGGGGGGAGATTTATACCTGCAATTAAATGCTCATCCATTTAAGTTTGAAAGGCCGCCTCGTTTGAGGGGGGAGGGTTTGAGGGGGGCACTTTGCCAGGCAGGGCTTTCAAAAAGACAGACATTAAAGGGAAATTGGCTGTTAATATAGACTTTGTCCATCGAACACTTAAAAGCAGTGTTCTCTCTGGATTCATTTACACACCACGCACACGCACACACACACACACCCAAGAGGGCTGGTCTTTTGCTGCACCTGTTGGAAGGCGACCCGTTCCCCCTGCTGCCTGGGAAAAAGCAACTTGCCCTTTCCAGTCCAACCACCCCCTGCCCAAATCCCTGCCATGGCTGGTCAGTGGCTTCTCCCAGGGGGTCCAGATTGAAAAAGCCAGGGAGGGGCTTTTGACCCTTGGAAGGGCCGGGGGGGGGAGCTGAGCCCCACTGGCCCCGCGGAGGAGGAGGAAGTCCATCTTCCAGCCTTTGGCTCTTGGTTTCTCTTCTCCCGTCTCTTTAGTAAATAATTCCGTGCAAGAAATTACTCTGGGTTGAAAGGGTTTTGGGACCAGGCCCGAAGGAAGCCCCTTTCATCTCCCCAAGATCTTTTCCACCACCGAAGGGGTCCCTGTTGATCTACTTGTAATTTCTTGCTTTCGAATGGCTAGGTTGGCAGGAGCTGGGACAGAGGTGGGCACTCAATCCGTCCTGCAGTACCCAGGTCTCGAACTGCTGACCTGCCGGCCTTCCAGCTAACAAAGGGAGCTTCTTAACCACAGAGCCACTGCAGCCCAATTCCCTCTCGACATGATGCCGAACTACTTAGTTCTCTGCCTCCCTTCTTAGCATTCTCTATGACAGAGGGGCCCAAATGACACAGCTCATAGTCCAGATACTGCCCCTGACACCAATTCATCCGGCCCATGCCATCCTTGTCACTCCCTGAAGCGCGCATACAGGTGCGTTTTACTCCCACTTCCGGGAGCAACAAGGACAGTGTGGGATCGGATGAATTGGTGTCGGGGGACCAGATCTGGCCCACAGGTCCTAGTTTGGGCACCGCTGGTTTAAGCAGAGAAAATGACAGCTTTAAATCTATCTTATCCTGTTGCAAAACCGATTGCAAGGTGTGTTCTGTTTCCGGTGGGACCGGCCCGCTGAACCACGTGACTAGTCCGTGGCCCAAAAAGATGGGGTGGTACTCCTGCTCTCTGACAGTCATAGTGAACCTTGGCGCTCCAGCGGTTCTGGAATGTCAATTCCCAGAAGCTCAAGTCCCTGTGAATCCACATGAATGGTCTTACTGATGTACTTCTGGGAATTGCCGTTCCAGAACCGCTGAAGTGCCAAGGTTGGCCATCATGGCTCTCCCGCATCCAAAACTCCTTCCTGCCTCCCTCGGAAAGAATCCCAGTGGGGATCCAAAATGCCCCCCAGGTGGGGTCCCTGGAGCCCCACAGAGGCTCATGTATAGGGCTGGTAGAGGGGGGAGTTCTTCAGAGATTGACTGGGAAGGGACTTTCAACAAGACAGCTCTCCCCCCCCCTCCGATTCAGGCCTTCCTCTTCCTTCTCCTCCTCCTCCTCTAGCAAACCTTAATGGCTGCAGTAACGATTTTTTAACAGAAGGAAAATGGGTAGTAAAAGTAACTCAAGTTAAATGGGTTTGGATCCGACTTTGCAGCCACTTTCCAGGCTGCTTTTAAGTGGGGCCATAAATCCAGGGAGAAGCCCTTGAGGGCTGGGGGGCCATTTGCCTTTTAATGGGAGAGTTCTGGGGTGCCCCCCTCTCCCCCCGCCCCCACTATAACTCGCCAAAGGTGGACAGGAGGGGGTTAGTTGGGGAGGGGGCTGTTTTTCAGAGTCAGCAGGGGCCAGAGTGAGGCAGCCTGGGGGGGGGGGCAGATCCTGGACCCTGCCTTGCTCTCTCCTAAATGCCTGGGGGGGGGGCACCAGCCCTGCAAGGTAGGACCAGGCGGGGCCAGAGGGAGGGGGTCACGCCCCTTTCCGCCAGTCGAGGGGGGGGGGACACAGCTCTTGCCTCAATGGCTCCCTCGGGGACACCCAGAAGATACTGTCGGGGGAGGGGGAGTCTCTTTGGGGGACCCCCTCCTCCCAGCCAGCCACCGACTTCTTAAAGGCGAGCCTCCCGGCGGTTCTTCCAGCCGAGGCCACCGACCCCGCGCCCCAAGGTCTGGCCACTCTGCGCCTGAGGACAACCCCCCCCCCGACGGCCACCCGGGAAGATGCAAGCCGGGCCAGGTAAGTGCCTCCGCCTCCTCCTGCCCCCCCCCCTTGGGTCCCGTCCTTGGAACATCCCGGCCGTCCCAGAAGCCTGACGAAGGCCGGATCGGGCCCAGGCACTCGGTCCCAACCAGCCCCGACGGGCGAGACCCGTCGGAGGAACTCCCTGCCACCAGATGATGATGTGTGTGTGTTGGGGGGCCTGTCTAGTATCCTCCCAAATTCAGGCAGGGTTTCGGGGGGCTCCTCTGGGCAGCCCGAGGGTTGGAGTTTTTGATCCGAGGGTGCGGAGCCCCCTTTGAGGGGGGGACTGGGGGGGGTCTTTGCCTTTGCTCAGCCTGACGGTCCACTCTCCCCCCCCCCCCTTTTGCCTCCTCATACCCGACCCTTGGGTCGCTTTGGCTCCGTTTCCGAGTCTCCTCTAAGGGAGAAGTTGCAGGCTCTTGGGGGGGGGGGGGTCTCCCGGAATTTGAAAGCCCAGCTGGGTCAGGCAAGACTGTCAGCATAGCGCCCCCCCCGTTACTTGCCTTGTGAAGCCCCCCCCCCAACCCCGAGGGGCCCCCACCAGGCGCTATGGAGGGGCGGTAGAGACATGATGTGCCTACTCTTGCTATTGACCCCCTTCCAAGTGCCGCCTGAGGTCCTGGAGACCCCTTCTTCTTCCTCCTCCTCTTCTCATCATCCTCATCATCCCCTGGGCGTCGCTCTCGAAGACCTGGAGCTATGGACCAAGTTCCATCGGGTGGGGACGGAGATGATCATCACCAAGTCCGGGCGGTGAGTGTCAGGCGAGGGGGTGGGGGAGGGCTCCCCCTTCTTCTTGCTTCGCCTGTTGATCCCAAATTGAGGCGTCCCCCCAACCCCCCCCCCCGGCTCTCCCCGAGTCCTGACCTGAGGGGGGAACAGCCCTGCCCTTCCTGGGGTGGATGGAGGGGGTTCTGAGAAGCCCCCCCACCAGCCCGCCTCTGACCCCCTCAAAGCCAGCCTCCCCCCTTGGGGTTCAAGTTCCAGGTCCTGGTGGGAAGCCTTTCGCTTGTTCCCTGGAGAGGACCCCCTTCCCCCTCACACACCCTTGTTTGTGGTTCTCTTGCCCCTGGTCACCCCCTCCCTTTCCGGGGGAAAGAGAAGGCCCCCCCTCTCTCCCAGGGCACGGAAACCAGCCAGAAGGAAAGAATTAATAATAATGAACAGAAGGAAGGAAAGAAGAAAGGAAGGAAGTAATAATGGACAGAAGGAAGGAATTAATAATAATAATGAACAGAGCTCCCGTCTCTGTCCCAGCTCCTGCCAAGGTTTTGTTGTTGTTCAGTCGCACAGTCGATTCCGACCCTTTGCGATGACCCCATGGACCCCTGTCCGCCAGGCACTCCTGCCCTCCACCATCCCCCTCAACTCGCCCAGCTCTGTGCCCATTGTGTCCACAATACCATCTAGCCATCTCATTTTTGGCC
Source organism: Furcifer pardalis (assembly GCA_030440675.1). Lineage (NCBI taxonomy): Eukaryota > Metazoa > Chordata > Lepidosauria > Squamata > Chamaeleonidae > Furcifer > Furcifer pardalis. The sequence goes on along the minus strand of CP126898.1, from coordinate 15,446,336 downwards.
GCCCCCTTCTTTTTTTTGCCAAGATAGCAGTTTGAAAAACAAGAAATGTCGAGTAGATAAATAGGTACCGCTATGGTGGGAAAGGTAATAGCATTCCATGCACTCTGGCATCTAGTCATGCCTGCCACATGACCACAGAAATGCCTGCAGATGCAGACGCACTGGCTCTTGGACTGTAAACGGGGGTGACCCCTAGAGTCGGATAGGACAGGCTTTTGGGGGGGGGGAGATCTTGACCCTTGCCCTGTAAGTGGAGAGGAAAGGGGCAGCCCAGGAGGGTTGGCCAAGGGAGATGCTTGGGTGGAGGCCCTCCCCTCCAGGGATGATGATGATGATGATTCTGTGTCTGAAATTATTCTGGGTTGAAAGGATTTTTGTGGGAGAAACTCCGCTCAGGGGACGCCTGAATGAGGCTCCTTTCCTGTCCCCAAGAGCTGGGACAGAGACAGGCGCTCAATCCGTCATGCAGGACCCGGGTCTCAAACCGCTGACTTTCCCAGCCTTCCAGCTAACAAGGCGAGCGTCTTAACCCTAGAGCCACCCAGTTGCCGCTGGTGCAGACCCGGCTGGCCACACCAGGAGAGGCCCGGACCACCCAGCCTCTCCAAGGGCCGGACGGAGCAGGAGGAGGGGAGGGGGCTGCTTGTCCCCCTCCTAACCTGACAGCACCTCTGGCTCTGGGGAATTATGGGGCATCCAGGTGTGTGTGTGTGGGGAGGCAGGGATCCTCAGCCGCCTGGCCTTCCTCCTCCTCCTCCTCCTCCATTAGGCGGATGTTCCCGCAGTGCAAGATCCGAGTCTCCGGTTTGCTCCCTGGCGCCAAATACCTCCTGCTGGTGGACTTTGTGCCTCTGGACAACTTCAGGTACAAGGTGAGGCTACACCTAGGTGGGCCACATGTCCCCCCCCCTACCCGCATACCTGCCCTGCCTGTTGGGAAGAGGTGGAGGGCAAAAGGGGGGCTCGTTGGCCCAGACCCAGCAGCAGGGAGTAGTTTGGAGGCCGGTGCATGTGTGTATGGGGGGGGGGGGGGTTGTGGTCATCTAACACTATGGCCAGGGTCACTGTGAGGGGGAGGGGAGAACCAGACCGGTCTGGCACAAGGTGGAGGTCAGGGGGGGGGTCCTCCTCTGAACATCCCGGGGGAGGGGGATTGTCTCTATGTGCGTGTGTATCTATGTGTGTGTCTGGCTGCTTCTCCTGTTCTGGCCCCAGTGGAACAAGGACCAGTGGGAAGTGGCTGGAAAGGCCGAGCCCCGGCCCCCTTGCCGGACCTACGTCCACCCAGACTCCCCGGCCCTGGGCAGCCACTGGATGAGGGAGGCCGTCTCCTTCCAGAAGATGAAGCTCACCAACAACACCCTGGACCAACAAGGCCACGTAAGGCAGAGCGGAGGGGGGGCCACACAGGGTGCCATGTGGCCCTGGGCCACCAGAAAGGGCCCTCACCTATCCTGCCTTCCCCTCCACGCAGGTCATTCTCCACTCCATGCACCGCTACAAGCCCCGCTTCCACGTCCTGCAGTCGGGCGACCTCTTCGGCTGCGGCTGGAGCGCCTTCCGGACCTTCAGCTTCCCAGAGACGGCCTTCACCTCCGTCACGGCCTACCAGAATGAGGAGGCGAGTGGGGAATCCCTGCGGGCCGTCTGTCAACCCCGACCCCCCGACCCCCCGGCCACTTCCGCAGTCCAGGGAGGGAAGGAGATGCAGTTTGACTCCCACTTCCAGGAGCAATGAGGGCGGCATGGGCCGGATGCATTGGTGTCAGGGGCTGGATCCGGCCTGCAGGACATAGTTTGGGGGACCCTTGATCTAGGGTCATAGAGGAGACCCTGTTGCCAGTGACTCAACACCAGGCTCAGTGGGGCAGGGTGGGGCATTCCCCCCCCCAGGCTTCCAAACGTCTTCTGGCCCTGACCTGCCCTTGTCTGTCTTTCCCCCTCTGAAGATCACCCAGCTCAAAATCAACCACAACCCCTTTGCCAAAGGCTTCCGGGAACACGGACGGAAGGCCTGCAGGTAGGGACACCGCCCGGCCCACCTTCTGGCCAGAGGCCAAGCGGTGCAGGGGGCGGGAAGGCTGGCCTCTCCCAAGAGCAGAAGCCTGGGGGAGGGGCAAAACCACACCGCCAGGAAAAGGTGACATCACAAAGTGGGGTGGGGGGGATCCCCAAAGGGCCCCCCTGGATGCCTCCTTCCTGCCTGGAGCGCTGCTTGCAAACTGGGGAGCCCCCTCCCCCCAATTCTCTTTCCTGCAGGGAGGGCCGAGCCCCACGGAAAGGAACGTCCAGACCCCCCGTCAGGGCCCTGCGGGAGGAACCCAGACCCCCTTCGGGGGAGGCAGGTAAAGCCCACCAGAGACAGCCTGGTTGGGTTTCCATGACTCCCTTGCGAGGACTGGTGTGGGACCCCCCCGAGAGGGGCTCCCATGGCTGAAGCCCCCCTGGTCTCTTGTGGCACCACCCAAGGTGAGAGATGCGCCAGGCATTCCAGCCTCTCTCCTTCCCCACCTGGCCATCCAGGGGTAGGGATTGAACCCAACCCAGGCCGGTCCAAGACCACTTCCTCCCCTCCTTCCCCACTGCCCCCCCAGACCCCCAACTCCCCCTCCTTTGGCTCTGTGGCCAGTCACGGCCGGCCTCCGCCTGGCTCACGGCTCTCTCGGTGCATCTCTTGCCAGACCTCACCTGGGCCCCCAGAGAGGCTGGGGTGAAGAAAGCGGCCTGCCTTCTCCTCCCGGCCAGCCATGACACCGGCCCCACATGGCCCCCGGACCCCAGCGGCCACCCGTGGAGCCCCACAGCGCCTCTGGCAAATGGAGAGCAGAGCGTCACGGCAGGCCACAGCCAGCACCACGGCCCGCTCTCTCTGCCGGCCACCGCCTGCCCACCCCAGGCCTCCAGGCAAGAGGCGGCCCCTCTTTTCTGGGCAGAGGGGTGAAAGGGGGGGAGTTGGGGGGGGGGCTTGTCATGCCTTATCTGACTTTAGGGTTCGGTGCTCATTTCCTTTTACATCCCAAGAGCCAGCGCAGGAGTCTGCAGACTTTTCTGTGGTCACATGTCAGGCACGACTAGATGGACAGGGAGCACTGTTACCTTTCCTGCTGAAGCAGTGCCTATTTATCCACTTGCAATTTCTTAGTGCTTAAGATGCTGAACTTGATGAACAGAAGGTTGGCAAGTTAGCAGTTTGAGACCCAAATGCTGCACGACAGAATGAGGGCCTGTAATCCAAAAAAGTAGATGAAAAGGTACTGCCTCTGCTGGAAAGGTAACAGCATTGACCAAGGAAAGGCCAACTCTTTGGATGTAAACAGATGAGCACCGAACCCGAGTCAGATACGGTTAGCTTTCGAGCAAGGGAGACCCTTGAACTTTCTTCACGGCAGAGGGACGTCCCCCCTTCCATCCTTTATCCTCCTCCCTCTCTTCCCCGCCAGGTTTCCTGAGCCGGCAGAGGCACCCCTGACAGCCCACCTCCCGGACCTCCTTCCGGCGCATGACTTCTGGGCCAGGCCACCCCCACTGGACTTCCCGGGGGCTCCAGAGCCCGAGGCCAAAGGTGTCCACCTGCCCGGCCTCCCCTCCCCTCTTCTGCCGCTGCAGGACTATGCTGGGCGGGGGGTCACCCCTGGAGAACCTGGCGGTGGGAAGCCCTTACCGGGCCCCCGGCAACCCCTGTACAGCCCTTTTGCGCCCGAGCCAAGCTTTGGCCAGTGGGGTGTCCCTGGCCACAGTCCCTACAGGGCGACCGGCTATGGGGCTTTCCCTGGGGAGGTTGGCTTCCAGGCCCCCCCGGGCCACAACCAAGGGGGGCTGGCAGACTGGAACCCCCCCTACCCTCTCTTCCCTTACGCCTGCTGGTGAAGAACACGGCCCACCCCTGGCGCTGGCCAAGGTCGGCTTCCAGAGATGCTACGAACGGACCCCTCGCTCTTCTCTGATGCCTAATAAAGATCACCCAAAATTTAGGGTCTGCTCTCCTTTTCTGCTCTCGAGGATCACAAATAGCAGACATCCAAACCAGGGATTAACCTGTGGGCCGGATGTGGCCCACAGCACCATTTCATGTGGCCCACCACTGACTCCACCACACCAGGAAGTGCCATGGGGTGGAGGAAGGGCAAAATGGCCATCCAGCCCCCCCCCCCGGGCTTTAAAAGGTTGAGGAACTCCTGGCCTAAACCCCTGCTTCCCACCCTTTGGCCCTCCAGATGTTCAGAGCCGCCCCTGCCCTCATCCCTGCCACCAGCTGTAGCCTTGAACATCTGGAGGGCCAGAAGTCGAGCGCTGCTGCTTCTGTGTCTAGGCTGGAGGTGAAACTGGCCAAAGGAAGGCACCCTCTGGGGAGTTCATTCTGGAGTTCTTTCCGCCTGCCCTGGTGTGAGAAAGATTAGCCAGCACAACACAATGGCTATTTCCGTGTACCCGGGGGGGAGGGGGGGCTCCTGCTGCCTGTGCGTTTTGTGCTCTTTTTGTTGTTCAGTCGCAGTCGATTCTAGGGCTCTATAAAAGGCCAATTTGCACAGCTTGCTTGGCCAGAGCTGAGGCCCTCTCTGGGCAGCTCATAAGGAGCCTTTTGCCCCCCACAAATCCCCCCCCCCAATTTTACCAACATTGGAAGGTTGGAAGAGGCTGAGCCAACCTTGATTCCATCAGGATCAAACTCACAACATTCTGGCTGCAGCACAGCAGTTTAACCGCTGCGCCGCCGCCCCCGGCTCTTCAAAGTGGACTTTGCCTCAGACCCCAGCTCTGCAGGTAGCGGAAGCCTTCCTCCTCCTGCCCTTGAGATTGACCCCCGACCCCCTCCTGCCCCACGGGGTACGAAGGGCAAGTCTTTGAGGATAAGCAGCAGCACCCAAGCAGGCCACTTGTGGCAGAGGGAGGCCTGGTTTCTGGAGGGGAGGTGGACTCTTGGCCTGATTTGGGACCAGCAAGAGAAGGAAGGAAGGAGGAAGCCGAGGAAGGAGGCCGGATGAAGGAAAAGGCATCTCGCGTGTCTTCTAAGAATATATTTAATACTGTTAATCTGTAGCACAAAATAAAAACAAGCTATGATGACCCCCCCAATCCCCCCCCCCCGGGTCGCCATAAGACCCACAGACGGAGCCTCCAGGCATGGGATTGCCTGGGAATCCCCGTGAGACTTCAGTTACACTAAATGCATTTTTTAAACAGTGAAGACTGTGGTGAATTCAAGGCCACCTTCCCCTCCTTGGGCCCCCCCTCCGGAAGGACACACACACACACACACCGCTCAGGGCTAAAACATTCACCTTTAATCCCCCCCCCCGTTTGCAAGGAGGGGTGAAGACGCCCCCCCCCCCGGTGACTCCCGTGTCCGCCTCTCCTGGTCCCACAGAGAAAGCCTGACAAGCCCCCCCCCCCCCGCAATTCAGGAGGAGGCACCCGGGAATCGGAGCCCGGTGGACACGATCCCAGGGAGGCTCTTGCACAAGGTGAGAAGGGGGGGGGGGGGGAACGCCACAGAAATGAAATGCCCCTCACAAGACTTCCTATCCCTTGCCCAGAACAAGGCACGGATACCCTCCCTTGGGGGGCCCCCACCACCCAGAAGTTCCTTCTGGACAGCGGCCTCATCCGGCACCACACGAAGGGGGAAGGTGGGGTGGGGGTCAAACACAAGCCTCAGCCTGTCACCCCACTGAAGCCAATACCATACTCCAGGGATTCTCAACCTGCGGCCTACAGGCCGGATGTGGCCCACAGCACCATTTTATGTGGCTCCTCACCACCTCCACCACACCAGGAAGTGTCATGTGGTAGTGGAGGAAGGGCAAAATGGACGTCTGGCCCCTGAAGCTGTCTGAGGGAGCATGATCTGGCCCACTGGCTTGAAAAGGTAGCCATACAGGCTTCCTCAGTCTGGAGTAAGGCTCACCTCATCCTGTGGCGCTTACTAACTTCTGAGGGAAATGTGCAAGGACTGCGCCACAAATCTTTGCATGCCTGATTGCCAACCCCCCACCCCACCCCACCCCACACACACCCCGCATAGACTGAATAGAGCTCCTGAATCATTCTAAAAGGCGTTCCTGGACCGAGGGAGGGAGGGGCCCTGGCCTGTGGTCCAGAGGAACAGCCCATGACTGGTTTCCATCGCTACCCACCTCTTCCTCCACATCCTTGACATTCACTGCAGGGCAAAGGGAAGGCGAAGGAGGGGCCCAACAAGCTGCTTGGGAAGCCACAGGCCACCCCCTGAGTTAGGGGCCTCTCACAGTCACTTCTCGGCAACCCAAGAGTCTCTGCTCGTCCGAGCGTGTAGCGCAGGGGTACCCAAACTACGTCTCGGGGGCCGGATCCAGCCCCAATGCCAATCCATCCAGCTGGCACCGCCTGCGTTGCTCCCGGAAGCAAAACACGTCCAGGAGCGACATGGGCGCTGCAGGTTGGAGGAACTGGCGTTGGGGGCCGGATCTGGCCTACAGGCTGTAGTTTGGGCACCCCTGGTTTATGCAGAGGAAAACAACAGTTTAAAATCTAATCTCATCCTGTTGCAAAACAGATTGCAAGGTGCAGTTTACTTCCGCTTCTGGTGGGAGGAGACACGTGACCGGCCCGCAGCCTGAAATTTTTGGGCACCCCTGGGTGTAGATAATGTCTCTACGTTGTTCCCAACCCCGGTTTGTTCATGGCAGCGAGATGATTTTAAATGGCTGATGGCACTGAGTGCAGCTTAACTATTCCTAGCACAAAGTTCAGTAGTAGTTGCAGTGGCTCAAAGTCTTGGGGGGGGGGGGGGAAGAAAGATGCCAGGTTGCTTCCCCCCCCCCCCACACACACACACAGGTGAGGAGGATGAGGGAGGGCCAGAAGGCAACTCCAGGTTCTATCCAGGTCCTTCCTGGCTGGGAGCTTCGAGGGAAGAAGTCTTGCTTGGCTGGTGGGGAACCTGCTCCTCTTCCTTCCCGGTGGGCCGTGGAGAATTTCCCCTTTCCTGCCAACCTTCCACACCCATCAGGATGAGCCCCCCCCCCCCCCGGGAAGACCAGACCCCTTTCTTTGCCACGAGGAAGAGCACCCCCCTCCAAGAAAGGCACTTTTAATACTGAGTTGAGCAAAGAATGCCAAAGAAACCCCAAATCCAAAACATACCCCCCCCCACACACACACACGTTGGACCACACATTCTTCTTCTCCTTAAATCATCATCATCACCCAAGGAAGTCAACTGTTCAAATCTTAAAAGCAAACGTTCAAGTTTCCAAATGTCCTGTGAGGTTTACACCTAGCATTAAAGGAACTCTAATCTGAATTATCCACTTTGTACACCTTGATGTGATTTACACAGAAGAAACTGCAGGATAGCGTTGATTTACAGTTATATTCCACATTAGTGATTATCAAGGCTCGCCAATTTAAAAAGCAACCGCACGTGTTTGCTCTTAAAAACGCAGGAAGTTCAATTCCAACGTGTCCTTTTCCCCTAAGTTTCTATGCGGCACGAAGGGTCCCTCTTTCAAAACCCTTTCAACGAGTGACTGCAAAATCATTGCAGATTTTAAAAATAAAAGCCTGGAAAAGCAGAGTTTTAGAGAGGTCTGGAGCAAAACAAACCAGTTGTGCGTCGCTATCAGAGATCGCACATGCGGTGCGGCATTGCAAAGGCTTTAGGACAGGGGTGCCCAAACTATGGCCCATGGGCCAGATTCGGCTCTGCCGCCAGTTCACCCACCCCACGCCGGCCTGGTTGCTCCTGGAAGTGGAAGTAAAATGCACCCGGATGGGCCAGATGAATTCATGTGGGGCCGGATCTGGCCCATGGGTTAAGAGTATGGGCACCCCCGGTTTAAGCAGAGAAACTGGCAGCATAAAACCTCTCGTCCTGTTGCAAAACAGATTGCAAGGCGCATTTTACTTCCGCTTCCGGTGGGAGGAACCACGTGACCGGCCCACCGAACGACATGACCGGCCCACAGCCTGAAAAGTTTGAACACCCCTCCCTTAAGATGATGCTCTGCGACCATCCCAGGCTCCTCCCAGCAAAATGGCAACACTCACATAACTGTCCTGTTAATAAACAAACCCAATTATAGCCGGACGAGACGATGACTCGAACTGCTTAAATAAATCTCCCTCCTCTGAAACCAAGCCACTCCCGTCCCCGTCCCCGTAGGCCACTTTCCACCAGGCCGCTGTGCTCTCCTGTGTCAGGCTTCGCTAACACCTTCCTCCTCCTGTTGGAGCTGAGCCAGGCCAGCGGGTGCCTCCGTTGAGGCTGCCTTCCTGGGAGGAGTCACCCACCTCGGCAGGTCAGAAATCCTTCCACGGAAAACTCTAAATACCAGGCAAAGCCACTCCGGCGGCAGGAGCGCCCGCCAGATCTTCCGCTGCCTTCCTTCCCAAGAGATCCGACAAGGCTGCCAAACCACCGCACGCTGGAAAGGAATGGGCAACCGGCAGGGCTGAAGAAGAAGATGATGATGATGATAAGGTTGCCATTAACAGTCATCGCACTTCAAGGGATGCTCAGGACAGCCAGGAAAAGGAAGCGGAAGCAGCAGCAGCAACATGGAAAGAGACAATGGGAGACCGATCGGATCATTCGTTCTCCTCGGGTTTCTGAGGGTTGATGATTTTGACATGGGTGAAGGGGAAGAGGCCCTTCCGGCCCTGGACCTCCCCTTCCCACTGGCCGTTGATATTCATCCGGGTCACCTTCACAAGGTCACCCACCTGCAAAGGGAAAGCGAGAAGGAAGGAAGGGGGGGGGAGAGACAAGACTTAGCATTTCTTACTTGGTTTTTAGTCTCAGGACTGCTTTTGCCAGGAAGTACTTCCGGTTCCAAAGTAAACGGCACTCTAAGCCCAGCCCTGGCACGGACTGTTCCAAAGAAAGGGCAGCTGCTCGGCTACTCCCTGCCTGGGACCTCCAGCCAAGACAAAAACCTAGTGCACCTTTTTTGTGACCGGTTTTCAGGCCACGGGCCAGCCACGTGGCTCCTCCCACCAGAAGCGGAAGGAAAACGTGCCTTGCCATCTGATTTTAGGCTGCCATTTTCTCTGCTTAAACCAGGGGTGCCCAAACTACAGCCCACGGGCTGGCCCATGGCCCTGATGGCAATTCATCTGGCCCACGCTGCCCTCGGCACTCCCGGAAGTAAAATGCATGCAGCGTGGGCCGGATGAACTGCCATCAGGGCTACGGGCCAGCCCATGGGCCGTAGTTTGGGCACCCCCGGTCTAGACGATTCCAAGGCTGCCCTCTGTCTCATCCGGGGGGGGGGGTGTCTCCAACTCCCCCCACCTCACCACGGGACTGAACAAACACCATCTCGGCCCCCCGGCACAAGAGCAGAGGCAGACCTGGCTTGCCAGTTATGGATGATTCCTCAAGAAAGCTGAGGACAGCTGAGCAAAGGCAGAATGGAGGCACCCCAAAGTCCCGGGGGTGGGATAGGATTGGTGGCTGGGTGGGGGTCACAGCCACCTGCGCACATCACAATTTATCTTCAAAGCCAACGCTCTGCAGAGCTGAGCCAGAGAAGGAAGAGCAGAGAGTCTCCTGTGTACGTTTGTGAAGGATTCCTTTTTCATAAACCTTTTTAGTAAAGGTCTCCCTTTCTCGAAAGCCAGTCGTATCCAACTCTAGGGTTCAGTGCTCATCTCCCTTTATAGCCAAAGAGCCAGTGCTGTCTGCGTTTGCAGACGCTTCCGTGGTCATGTGGCAGGCATGACAAAGTGCTGGATTTGCACCCATAAAGATCGCTGTTTGCAACAGCCAGAGCAGACCAGAACATAAAAAACTCTAACCCTGAAAGCAACGCAAGGCAGCACCACCAAAATCTTTCTGGCGCTCAGGAAGCAAGAGAAACCCCCATTCAAGAAGGAAAGGAAGCTGCGGCCTCTTTACGTGTGGAGCGTCTGGCCAGCCTTTTCCTCTACGTTACAGCGAGCAACATTCGCTCGCTCACCCGCCTGCCTGCCTGTCTCTTGGGAAGAACTGGGCTCTCTTGAGCAGCCACACGGGTCCAGCTGAGGTCCACCCAGGACACACAGCTGACCCCTCTACTGGTCACTCCTCACTCAACCAATGAAGGTCAGCACCAAAACCAGCGCTTTCCCCTGGATCAGCAGTGGTCTGGGAAGACAGATGTGTGCTAACAACGCCGCAGTGAGGACCCCTCCCCACTTGAGCCAAGACTCACCTGAAAAGCCACAGAGAGGCAGGCAGCCCCAAAGATCATCGTGTGCCTGTAGTACTCGAGCCCTGAACCAGACCCTGGTAGGTGGGAAGCCTCTAAACCAGTGGTGGCCAACCTTGGCACTCCAGGTGTTCTTGGACTTCAATTCCCAGAAGCCCTGAACAGCAGAAGTGCTGACTAGGGTTTCTGGTACCTAAAGTCCACAAAGACTTGGAGTGCCAAGGTTGGCCATCACTGTTCTAAATGCATCATCCCTTCCTGACCACTGGAGAAACACACTCATTTCCGCCTTCTCATTCAACAGCACGTGCCTGCCGGTCTCTGTTGTAGTCACCACCACAAGGTCTGTGACTGCCCTTCTTGGCCTAGCCCCAGGGATGTCCAAACTACAGCCTGTGGGCCAGATCCAGTGCCCGACGCCAATTCATCTTGCTCGCACTGCCCTTGTCGCAAAACACACTCAGACGTGTTTTACTTCCGCTTCCAGGAGCAATGAGGCAGCACCGGCCGGATGAATTGACGTCGGGGGCCAGGTCTGGCCTATGTGTCCTATTTTGGGCGCCCCTGGTTTAAGCAGAGAAAACAGCAGCTTAAAATCTGTCTCGTCTTGTTGCAAAACAGATTGCAAGGCATGTTTTATTTCCACTTCTGGAAGGAACCACATGACTCAACCACGTGATGAGCCCACAGCCTGAAAAGTTTGGGCACCCCATGGCTAACCAAAGGGACCCTGAGAACACAGCCGACCCACCCCTGCCAAGCGCCCTGCAGCACTAGAAGGGGTAGAGCTGCTGTATCGTTCTCTGCCATGATGGCTGACTTTGACAAGTGCTTCCACACAGGCTTTTTATTTTTTAAAGAAAGATCTGGGTGACCCTTCTCGATATTTTAATCCCACGGGTCCCCTGAGAGACTTTGACAAAGGGAGTTAATTAGGTATTTCTGTGTCAGAAAACTGGGTCCCCATTCTCTTGAGAGGAGAGGAGGTTTAGAGCAGAGAGGAGGAAGCGTCTCTGGAAATGGGGCAAACGTTTGCTGGAGAGCCTGCCTGTATTTCGGCTCACTGGCCCCTGGGCTCCCATGTGCCATGATGTCAGGGGCCGCTCAGCACCCAGAACCCACCAGCCGGGAGTCTGGCTGCCAGCTGCCCCGACAGAGAAAAAGCTGCATCTTCTACACTCTGTTTCCTCAGCCCGCCCTACCCCAGTGCTTCTTCTAGGGGTGGCCAAACTATGGCCCGTGGGCCAGATCTGGCCCCAATGCCACCTACCCTTGTTGCTCCCAGAAGCGGAAGTAAAGCGCGCCTGTCTGGGTGTGTTTTACTTTCGCTTCTGGGAGTGGTGTGGGCCGGATGAACTGGCATCGTGGCTGAAGTTGCCCATGGGTCCACCCCACCCACCCCAAAGTGAAGGGCCTGCTCAGACCTTCTCCCAGAGAGGAGGAGGGCCCCTTCTGGGGCTTCTCCGGAAGAGGTTGAGGTTGGGTGGGGCTCTAAAGAGCTTATCTTTTGGCTCAAGGAAGAAGGGCATCCACAAGCCTTCCTGGCAGCCTTTCTGCATCCCTACTTGCAAAGCCATTTGGCTTCCCATGGCAGCAAAGAGGGTCGATCAGTTTGGCCTTTCCTCCCCATGCAAAAGCTTCGAAATGTCTCAAAGCCAATGAACCTGGACCCCATGGGGTCAAGCGAGCCCCCTTCTTCTCCCCTAATCTTCCCAGAGGGGGCCACATCTGAGCACATTCTGCTCCACTTTGAAGTTTGCAGGCTTAATTGCTCTTCCTGCAACCTAATTTCAGTAAGCCCAGGAGTAGCTGTTAGAGTGAAGCTGCCCTCATAATTAGGAGAATTGCACCACTAAAAATAGGAACAGACAGGGACTCTGCGAGAGGCCTCACCAAGCCCATCTCTCTTGCAGCCCTCAATGGAGACCACTCAAGGCTTAACAAACGAGGCAGTTCTGGCCCACAGGTTCATTCAAGGGGGCCTTCAGAGGCAGGCAAACAGATGGGGCTGACGGCCAATGGAGATTTCTACTGCAAAACCTACAAAGAGAAGGAGGACCTCAAGGCGGTAAAATAATCCAGCCAAAAGGACAAGTTCCGTGTGCAAAGGAACTACAGGAAGTGGAGTTTACATTTTCTGACAAGTCTATCAATCTGAGAAGAGCAGGGGTGCCCAAACTTTCCAGGTCGCAGACCGGTCATGTGGTTCAGTGGGCTGGTCATGTGATTCCTCCCACCAGAAATAAAACATTGCAACAGGATGAGATAAGATTTTAAGCAGCCATTTTTCTGCTTAAACCAGGAGTGCCCAAACTATGGCTTGTGAGCCAGATCTGGCCCCTAACACCAAATCATCCAGCCCACATCGCCCTCATCGCAGGCTGGATGAATTGGCATTGGGGGCCGGATACGGCCCGTGGGCTGTAGTATGCACAAATACTTTTAAAATGTTCACACTGAAGCCTCTCTCCAAACAAGTGAAACCGGGAAAGGCACTCAAACCCCAGAACCAGTGGACATCTCTGCAAAGGGGCAACCATGAGGCAGACAAGCCTTGCTGCTGAAGGGAATATACAAGGGGGGACAAAATCCTTACCTCTAACGCCAGGGCAGTCTTGTCATAGGCACAAGGGACTCTCTTCTGGATGGCTTTGGCATAGACGGGTCCATTCTGTGCAGACGGCAGGGGGGTGATCACGGCCCCAGGTGTGCCGGGCAGGGCGGGCAGAGGGGTGGTGGTCTGGGGCTGGGCGTAGGCATGGGCTGGCTCGGGAATCCCGTAGCTGTTGGAATTCCTGTTCCCATGCTTTGAAGAGCGCACAAGCTTTTCCACGTAAGGGACAGGGATCATCCCAACGCGGCCATCTTTGTTCCTGGCACTCCACCACTGTTCCTCAGGCTTCTCCACAATCACCAGGACTTCCCCCTTCTTAAACGGCAGGTCCTCGGCATCATTCCCAAGGAAGTCATACAGAGTCCGAACATATTCCACGTTGTCTTCTGTAGCAGGCAGGAGGGGCGCAGATCCAGGGCCCCCCATCAGTGGTGCTGAATACCTAAGCAAAGACACAGGAATGAATTAATACATATTATTCTGCTCTAAAATGCAACGTTGGCAGCTGACCCTAACCCTACTTCTAACCTACCCACCTGAGACACAAAAGCACCTGACAGAACACATAATGGAACTCTGTTTTGAAACATAAAGAGTGTGCCTCGAATTCAAGAGACACTCCACTGGTGACGGGAGGCTAGCTAAGACAGACACACTTTGAAATATGAAAAGTAATAGGTTTGTGATGGAGCACAGAACTCTTCATTTTCCACACCATGCTGCAAAATACATAAGTAACATAGAGCAACAAAACGGGGATTGGAGAGACTGCCACAGTTTACGCAAGAGCTTTTCTTTAATATTAAGGACTCGGGCTTGGTTTAACCATACAGGCATGTTTTCCGTGAATCCAGAGCCTTCTGAGAGAATCATAGAATGACTGAGTTGGAAGGTGGGGGGCTTTGAGGGCACCCAGTCCAACCCCTCCTGCTCAAGACAGGAATGCAAAGCAGATACGACAGAGGGGTGTCCAGGTCGCAAACCCCAGGGAATATTCCTCAGCCTAAAGGACAGGAGGCACAGAAATCATTAGGATCAGAATTAGGTTCCTTAAATTTGGACCTCTTTCCTCCCAAAACGTATAACTTTATTTCCATACTTTCTTAGCACATTTCAAGAAGGCACTAGAGCACAAGGAGGTCTAATTTTTAAAATGAAGCTAACACCAAATGACCAATATTGTAAAAAAGAGGCACCACAGGGGAAAAGAAGACTGTCTTCCAATGTTAATTAAGCCTGTTATACAAAAATATGTCCCCTGCCTTGACTACCCTTAGTGGACAATCACCCCTTACAGGAGGGCAACCTGCTCCTTCATCCAAACCAACCAAATATACAACATCGATGCTACTTTTTGATGTATCGGTTTTTTAACTCCCACAACTATCACACCCACACATCTCTGAACAAAAAAGGGGTCATTCATCACCTTTCATGTGACTGAATAAAAACACCTCTCTTCATCAGTAACTAAAAAGCACCCTTCCTTAGAGAAAGCTCTTAGGGACTTGAAAGACTGGCTGCCAGTGTGTTTACTCAGAAGGAAGTGCCACTTCTTAGCCTGCCACTTTTCCAAAAAGCAGCGACAGCCTCCTGAAAAGAACCAAGCAGAAATCTGGTTTTTCTCTCTAGGCGTAAATAATTCCACAATCCAAAAGCATCCCAATTGCACAGCAATCTGGATTAAGAACCAAACTTGTAGAAGGACTTTGTGCGTGTGCATGCTAATACAACAAGTCAATAGGCATTCTTGCTTGGGAAATGTATGCAGGAAACATGATTGAAATCAACCTTATCTATTTTACTGCGCCCCACGACTGGGACACTTGGTAAACAGAATGACTGGAAAATGCCATTCGCAAAGGTCTTGGGTTAAACAAAACATGAATGACAGTGAATGGCAAAAAACATCATCCTACAGCATCATCCACTGATCCTGTTTCAAGCTACATACAAAACACCCACGTGTGCTGCAAAGAAGCACTCAAAAAGAAAACAAAGGAACTAAAAGGTAACTGGAACAATCTCTGATTTTGCACACGCGAGTGCAAATTCTTCACTTCAATTTTCAATAACCTTTTTTCCAAATAATCTCTTCTCACGACCTGAACTTCTCTGGGCTCTAAACATTTTACCCTTTAGAAGAGTTTACAACACCGGGCTCTGCCTCCACTTGGCAAACTTAAACCAATCTTCCCTAGAAACTTAGTTACAATACACATAAAGAGCCTAATCAAAGATTGTGGTTATTCTGAACCACAAGCGGGTCTCCCCTGGTACCGGCATGGCTAGTCTTTCTCACACTAGGTCTGGCGAAAGGAGCTGCAGAATGAACTCACCAAAATGTGCCTTCATTTTGGCAGTTTCACGTCTGGCCTAGGCATGGAGGAAGTGTGAGAAAGAGTGCTGTTACCCAGGGCACACACACGATTGCGGTTCAAAAACACCACAATGTTCAAGGAGGTTCTTTCTGTGTACTGGAACATCAAAATACAACATTGTCTTTTTCCTTTACAGTAATACCTCAGATAACATTAGTATCGAATAACACTAAAATCACATAACATTAAGCAATCTGGGGGGAAGAATTCCATCGGATAACATTAAGATCCTATGGGATGCATCGGATAACAACCGCTAAAGCCTGTGTGGTTACAATGTATCTCTATGGATCCCATAGGATTTTAACATGCATCGGATAACACTAAAAATCGGATAACACCAAGACTTGTGGAACCAGGTTTTAGTGTTATCCGAGGTTTTACTGTATTTACTCTCCGATTTGAAAGGGGGAGACTCGTCTCTCTCCTTATCCCCTCCTATCTAACCACCCAGAGTGAGATAACACCCAGAGGGGTAGTATATACATTCAATAAATAAATAAATAAATAAACCTGCTTCCCTGGTTTAAAACTCTGCATGCCCAGTTGAGAGGCCTGTGGGTGGGTAGGCAGGCAGACCCCCACCCCTGGCCTTCCCACGACCCAGGCAGCCTGGGACACAATTCCAGTCCCTGCCTGGGCTGTGAACCTTAGCAAAGTGGCACCGGCTGCTTTCCTGGTTCGAAACCCAGCCAGCCCCGTTGGGAGGCCTGTGGTTAGGAAGGCAGGCGGACGCCCAACCCTGGACCTCCTGGGAGGCTCTTCCAGTCCCTGCATGGGCCTCAGGGGTGAGTGTGTGTGTGTGTGTCCGTGTGTGTGTGTCCCAGTGCTTCTCCAGGTTGGCCCTTGTGTGTGTGTGTGTCCCAGTGCTTCCCCAGGTTGGCCCTTGTGTGTGTGTGTGTCCCAGTGCTTCCCCAGGTTGGCCCTTGTGTGTGTGTGTGTGTCCCAGTGCTTCCCCAGGTTGGCCCTTGTGTGTGTGTGTGTCCCAGTGCTTCTCCAGGTTGGCCCTTGTATGTGTGTGTGTCCCAGTGCTTCCCCAGGTTGGCCCTTGTGTGTGTGTGTGTCCCAGTGCTTCCCCAGGTTGGCCCTTGTGTGTGTGTGTGTCCCAGTGCTTCTCCAGGTTGGCCCTTGTATGTGTGTGTGTCCCAGTGCTTCCCCAGGTTGGCCCTTGTGTGTGTGTGTGTCCCAGTGCTTCCCCAGGTTGGCCCTTGTGTGTGTGTGTGTCCCAGTGCTTCTCCAGGTTGGCCCTTGTATGTGTGTGTGTCCCAGTGCTTCCCCAGGTTGGCCCTTGTGTGTGTGTGTGTGTCCGTGTATGTGTGTCCCAGTGCTTCCCCAGGTTGGCCCTTGTGTGTGTGTGTGTCCCAGTGCTTCCCCAGGTTGGCCCTTTTGTGTGTGTGTGTGTGTCCCCGTGCTTCCCCAGGTTGGCCCTTTTGTGTGTGTGTGTGTGTCCCCGTGCTTCCCCAGGTTGGCCCTTGTGTGTGTGTGTGTGTGTCCCAGTGCTTCCCCAGGTTGGCCCTTGTGTGTGTGTGTGTGTCCATGTGTGTGTGTCCCAGTGCTTCCCCAGGTTGGCCCTTGTGTGTGTGTGTGTGTGTGTGTCCGTGTGTGTGTGTCCCAGTGCTTCCCCAGGTTGGCCCTTGTGTGTGTTTGTGTGTGTGTGTGTGTGTGTGTGTCCCAGTGCTTCCCCAGGTTGGCCCTTGTGTGTGTGTGTGTCCCAGTGCTTCCCCAGGTTGGCCCTTTTGTGTGTGTGTCTCCGTGTGTGTGTGTGTCCCAGTGCTTCCCCAGGTTGGCCCTTTTGTGTGTGTGTGTGTGTGTGTGTCCGTGTGTGTGTGTGTCCCAGTGCTTCCCCAGGTTGGCCCTTTTGTGTGTGTGTGTCCGTGTGTGTGTGTGTCCCAGTGCTTCCCCAGGTTGGCCCTTGTGTGTGTGTGTGTGTGTGTGTGTGTCCGTGTGTGTGTGTCCCAGTGCTTCCCCAGGTTGGCCCTTGTGTGTGTGTGTGTGTGTGTGTGTGTGTATCCGTGTGTGTGTGTCCCAGTGCTTCCCCAGGTTGGCCCTTGTGTGTGTGTGTGTGTGTGTGTGTGTGTGTGTCCGTGTGTGTGTGTCCCAGTGCTTCCCCAGGTTGGCCCTTGTGTGTGTGTGTATCCGTGTGTGTGTGTCCCAGTGCTTCCCCAGGTTGGCCCTTGTTCCAAGGGTGGGCCGCCGCCCCGCCCCCCGCCCGTGGCACCGACCTGGGCGCGGGCTCGAGGAGGGTGGTGGTGTCGAGGTAGTGGACCTTGTAGAAGTCGAGCAGGGCGGGCAGGTGCTCGAACTCCTGGTCGCCGATCTTGAAGCGCCGCCCGGGCAGCGAGTTGATGATGTAGTGGGAGACGCGCGCGTTCTCCGAGACCGAGAGCACGTAGTCGCCCGGGCAGGTGGACGAGTCGCGCACCAGGAAAGTCCCGTGGCGCTGGCCCTGCAGGCGCCCCTGCGCCTCCGCCCGCGTCAGGGGGCCCGCGTACCACGAGGAGCGCTCCGAGGCCTCGAAGCGCGACGAGGAGGACGAAGAGGAGGAGGGCGGCGGCGGAGAGGCAGCGGCCGAGGCCGGGCCACCAGGCGCCGCCGAGGCAGAAGACGACGACGGGCCCGTCATCAGCAGCACCGACGGCGAAGGCAACGACGACGACATGGCGAGAAGGCCGGGGAAAGGCCCGCTCCCAGGGCCGGCGAGAGGGAGCAGGAAAGGCCGAGGCCTACGCGGGGCCTAGTCGTAGTCAGGCCTACTACGCGGGGGCCTCAGCGGAGCAGCATCGCCTGGCGCCCCGCCTGCCGCCGCCGAGAGAAGCCAGAGCCAAAATGGCGGCGCTTTGGGCCGGAGCGGGAGGGAGGCCAGCCCCGCCCCGCCGCGCAGGCGCACTAGGCACAGAGGGCGCCCTCGTATGGGGTCACGTGGTTCCCTTCCCGGCGCCAGGAAGTGGGCGGGGCACCCGCTGGGAGCTCCAGTCCCGTGGCTGCCTGCCTTAACGAAGAAATGTGTGGGTTCGATCCTAACCGGTCTCAAAGTTGACTCAGCGTGTCACGGGGGCAAAGCGCTAACCGTGAGAAGGCCCGAGGCATTCATGGGGGGCGGGAAGGTTAGTGTCTCCCTCCAAGACCAGTTCTAGTAAAGGTTTCCCTTGCTGGAAAGCCAGTCATATCCGACTCTAGGGGTCAGTGCTCATCTCTGTTTCTAAGCCGAAGAGCCAGCGCTGTCTGCTTCTGCAGACATTTCCATGGTCATGTGGCAGGCATGACTAGACACCGGAGCGCATGGAACGCTGTCACCTTCCCACCGAAGTGGTCCCTATTTATCTACTTGCAATTTCTTGCTTTCCAACTGCTAGGTTGGCAGGACCAGTTCTACCGGACCTTATTTATATTTATGTTGGATTAGGGGTCCAGGGGGTCCTGTCCGCCCTCAGCCAACGAGCCAGCGCTGCTGCCTGCCTCTCCAGACGTTCCTGTGGCCAACGTGGCAGGCTAGATCCTGGAGTCCTCGAAATGCTATTACCTTCCCACCGAAGTAGTCCCTATTTATCTACTTGCAACGTTTTAACTTTCAAACGGCTAGATTGGCAGGAGCTGTGGCAGGTGATGGGCAGCATTTGGACCTTGAACTGCCAGCTTCCTGGTTGTCAAGTTCTACATCTTAACCCCTGTGCTACCCCTGTCCTATGTGGTGGTATAGAAGTGCAATCGGTAATGGCTGCAGGGTCCTCCCTTCCGCCTGGAGTCTCCCACAGGTGGGTGGGTGGCCATAGGGAGCCTGATCCCGACCCCACCCTGGGTGGCTGGGGATGAGCAGGCCTGCCTGGAGTGCTTCCCTAGCCCAGCTCCTGCCTTAGGGACCAGATCTGCCCGTTGGGAGCGGGAGAGTTCTCCCTGGAGTCCCCCTTCTGGGGCAGAAGCAGAGGGCAAAACAAAAGAACCAGTCCACGACTCAGTGTCTCTTCAGCCACGTTCTTTTACTCACAAGTAGGCAGGGCAGAGATCCCAGTGATGTTCCACTCCCCCCGCACCCTTTGCAAACTTAAAAACAAATGGTTTCAAAAGGAAACCACCAGAAAAGGCCCCGTGCTTTCCTTGTTTTATCCTCTAACTTTGTTTCCATCAACCACCCTTCATTTACCATATTGGGGGGGGGGGGGATCTCCCAGGGGGGAAGAAGTTTCTCTCCCCGCCCCCCATCCCCAGCAGCAAAAGAAGGCTCAGAGGAAGGTGTCTCAGCCTCCCAACACCAGGGCTTCCAGAGCTAGCAGAACAAAAGGTAACTAAATGTGATGGTTAAATGCAGTCGGTGGGGTGGGGTGGGGTGAGGGTGGCATTCCCCCCTTCCTTCCTTCTCCTCCTTGGCACACAGTAAAGGCATTCACAAAAAGTGGTTTTCTGAATTAGCAGATATGTAAGCACTGACAATAACCACCACTGATATTCCCCAGTAATTAACACACCTCTTCCCTCACCCACCATCCCCAAGAGAGCGCCTTCCACAGGTGGTGCTTCTGGCCTGCCAGCTGCCATCCACACCACCGGCATAAGCCCCTGCTTTGGCATCCACACATCTGCTGGCTCGTTTCCGGCAGGCACTGCTCGATCACTGTTAGGGGGCCTGGGTGGAGGGCAGTCTTGTTCCCCCCAAGAGTGCCACGAGGCCGGCTGAGCAGTCTGTGCTGGGCTGCAAGGAGGAGGAAGCATCGGCAGCAAGCCAGTCCTTTTGCAAAAAATAAGGTGGCGAGGGAAGACGCCTCCTTCGTCTCCTCTTAATCGTCACTCAGATTATCAAAATCCTCCCAGTCCAAGATGCTCATGACCTCGGAGGAAATGTCCAAGGGGTGGTGTAGGTGGAGCCTGTCCTGCTGCCATTCGGGAGAGTGGCGCTCCGGCTCCATCAGGAGGGCCCTGGGCAGGGCGAGGACACAGGCGGCCATGCCGGAGATGTCGTCCTCCAAGTGTGGCCCTTCTTCCCAGCAGTCTCTCTCGGCGTCGTAAATGTGGACGTAGTCCATGCGGATCCCGCGGTTGTGAGATCGGCCGCCCAGCACGTAGATGCTGCTCCCAGAAACCGCGATGCCAGGCTCTCCGTGTCCAGCAGGCAGAGGGTTGACTGTCGTCCACTGGGAGGTGCTGGGGTTATAGCAGGCCACCTGGGAGGGAACAGAAGCCAAGCTAGGGGGCCTGTGAAGGTCACGTCCTGCCTCTCCACACAAAGAACCCCCAAGGTGGAGAAATCAAAACAATCCTTTCTCTCCCCGTGTGATCCAGACAACGACCCTGTGAGGCAGGCCACACAGGGAGCAGAGAATGGCTTCTGGCCACCCAGGCATATGTGTGTGTGATGCATTTGTAAAAACTAAATAAATAAACAATAAAGTAAAAACTAAGCAATAAAACCAAGGTAAGAATACAGTAAAACCCCGTATAACTAATTTAATTCGTTCTGCAGGGCTACTTGTTATACGATTTTATTGCTATACGATGCATGCATCTTATAACGAATTTCTCTATGAGATGCAGCGTACAACGACTATCTCTGGGGAAAAATCGTACAAAGAAAAAAAATGTGTTATACAATTTTTCCCATAGAGAAATTCATTGTACGATGCATCCCATAGGGAAGGATTGCATCGTACAACAAGAAAAATCTTTGTACAATGCAACTTTCCCCCCCAAATTCCATTTGTTGTACGATTTATTCGTTGTATAATGCAATTGTTATACGAGGTTCCACTGTATTTAACTTTTGGGAAATAGGGGAGAAAGAAAGGGAAAACTTTATCTAGATTACAAAGGGAAGATCAATAATGCCCCATGGGTGGTGGGCGGATATATTTGTTCATTCCTAGTGTTGTGTTTTTTGTGATATTAATAAATAAATGCATGAAAAAAAGGATCTGTGGTTTTCCAGTTAAATATTGTGCAGCTCCTGAAGATTCACAAACAGGTCTGGGGGACCGGGGGGCGTGGGGGGGGGGGAAGCAAGGCTGGTGGGATTCAGACCAGCAGCCTCCAGGCCCCAAAAGTTACCAAGACTGCTAACCACTATACTAGGGGTGCACAAACTTTTCAGGATGTGAGCCGGCCATGTGGATCAGGGGTGCACAAACTATGGCCTATGGGATGGATCCAGCCCACAGGCTGTAGTTTGTCACTCCTGCACTATACCATGCAGCTGGTGTTGGATGTGCCCCCTGAAAAGAAGACCCCCAGTTTCCTCCCATCGGCCAACACTCCCTGGGGCCAGAAACACACAGATGCCACCTACCTGTCAGGGAGCTCCCTTACCCCGGACATTGGGGGGGGGGGGGAGTCCTTGCTATCCACACACCAAAATCCAGAGGAGCCTCACCTGGTGAACATCCCGCCTGTAGCCAGAGTCGTTGTTACTGCCCCCGATCACGTACAGCCTGCCGAGCAGGGCCGCCATGCCGTGCCAGGCCCTCCGGACGGGGCTGTCGGAGAGGCTGTCCCAGGAATTGGCGACGGGGTCGTAGCAATGGAGCTCCTTGAGGTATTCCTCCCCTCGCCTCCCACCAGTAATGTACATCTTCCCGTCCAGGGCTGCTCCGGCGTGCGCATACACCTGCGTGGCCCAAGAGGCAGTCAGGAAAGAGGGAGGCGGAAGGGCTCCACAGAAGTCTCTCTCCCAAGCCCCCCCTCTGCAACCTCTCCCCCTTCCTCACCTTATTCCAGAGAGACGCCGCATACTGCCAGGTGTTGGTGGAGGGGTTGTAGACTTCCACCTCCCGCAGGTCCTCATGGTAGTCCCGGCCGGCCACGGCGTAGATGTAGCCCCCCAGCACACAGACGCAGAGGTCCGCGTGCTCCTGCTGAAGAGACTGGATCTGGAACCACCGGTTGTGGCGGGGGTCATACCTTGTGGAGGAAGAGGCGGGGAGGCCATTGACTCCTGGACACATGGAAGGAAGAGGGCCCCCCCCCTCCATCCCTGGTGCCCTGACCTCAGGACCCACTGAGAGCCTCTGCCTCTCCATCAGCCTCAAACTCCCCCCACCCCACCCATTTTTAAAGGGAAAGAAGTCCCTTTCTTACCTCCAGCACCTGGACTCTGCCCGAAATCCCCGCACGTTGTTATCTCCCCCGATGAGGTACACGAAGTTGTTGAGGACAGCAATGCCCTGGTTGGACATCCGTGGGGAGAGGGGTGCGCTGAAGTGACGCCATTCGCCCAGGGAAGGGTGGAGGTACCTGGCCTGGTTACTGAGGGCGGTGGAGGGGGTGGAATGCATCCCGCCAAAACCCACTACGCAGAGGAAGTCCGAGCGCAGCTGGGTCTGCTTGCTCTGCTGCACGGGCTGCAGGCTCTCATTCCTGTGGTAGGCCACAGCCTCGGCCACCGTCTCCTTCAGCGGGCAGGGGCTGAGCTTGGCGTGGAGCCGCTGGAGGGTTGCCAGCTCCATCAGGGGGAAGCGGACCGTCTCCAGCAGCTTGGGGGGCTCCTGGAGGGAGACCTGGTCTGCCTCCACCTGCTCGGGGGTGTAGTGGTAGAGGAGGGCCCCCTCGTAGACCTCGTTCTCTGAGGTGACCTCCAGGGCGTTGCTGCTCAGCAGGGCATAGACCTTCTCCAGCGGCAGGCGGCGGTAGCTCTCCGTCTTGGAGAAGGTGAGGAAGTGACTCAGGATGTAGGCATCCAGCTGTTCGCTCAGGGGGCAAAGGTCAAAGAGCTCCGCCAGCCGGTAGACGTCCAGAATGTTCTCATCGTCCACCCAGGCCATGAGGAAGTCAGAGCAGAACCGGATCACATCTGGGATCTGCAAGGGGGGGGGGGGAGAAACGCAAGAGGTTCCTTGGTGGGGTTATGGGGGGGGGAGAAGGAGGAGGGGCTCTTATGGGGAAACCCCACTGCAGGAAGCCACAAGCATTTTGCTCCACAACAAGCTGGGTACTCATTTTACCCATCCCAGAAGGATGGAAGGCCGAGTCAACCTTGGGTCCCAGTCAGGATCGAAGTCACAATGTTCTGGCTGCAGGACAGGTGTTTAACCCCAGTACCGCCACAGCTCTATGATGACAGGTTGCTTACCTGTAACTGTTCTTTGTGGTCACCTGTGAATCCACATGAATGGGTTTACAGAGACCACGAAGAACTTGACAGCGTAGGGGGCAGAAATAAACGCTGTAGAAAGCCCATCGTTAGAACGCTGTTATAGTTAACAGATACAGCGACAGACACTTCTATCGATCCAGCATGTCGTTATGGGACACCTTCAAATCTCTGATTGATCCCTGAGCTAATAATAATAAAAGTGTGTGCCGTTAAATCAATTTCAACTTACGAAGACTCTTTCTAGGGTTATATAGGGAGTGAATGTTCAGAAATGGTTTGCATTCCCTTTCTTCTATGGGGGCACCCTGGACTGTGGAGCTTACACATCACTGCACAGACTGGAGGCTTAATTGTTGTATATACTCAACTATAAGTCATCCCACATATAAACTGAGGTACCTAATTTGGACCTCTAAAACTATGCGTGCCACAGGAAAATAGATTGACCCGAGTAGAAGTCGGGGGTGGAAAATGCAGCAGCTGCTAGTGAGTTTCAATAATTAAAATAAATGAAAATATGGTAAAATTAATTGATTTAGACATTTGTGTGGGTATGTTTGAGTGTTTACATTGACCAGAGTATAAGTTGAGTCCCATTTTTGGACCTCATTGGGGGGGGGGGTTCCTAAAAAACCCGACTTATACTCAAGTATATACGGTAGGTAGTATGTAAATCTGCTCATGGGACTGGGCTTCTTTTCCACCTCAATACATGGTGCCATTTCTGGCTCTCACCTGAAGCTGGCAGGCTGCGGTCAGTATTTCCTGGACGTTGCTCAGGCTGACTTCCAGTTCAGAAGTATAGATAAAGTTCAGGATTTGACACATCGCGTTGTAAGAGACGCCCTCAATCCGGACTTCCTCCTGCTCCATTTCTCTCAGTCCCCCAGCAAACATTCCCCTGGAAAAGGCGGAGAAAAGGCCAGTTTCAGCCCTTCTCCTAGAAAGGAATTTCCCATAAAGATTTTAGCTAGATTTTAGGGTGCCATTTTTCCTGCTCAAACCAAGGGTGCCCAAAGTATGGCCTGTGGGCCGGATCCGCCCCCCCCAAATGCCAATTCATCCAGCGCACACCACCATCATCGCTCCTAGAAACAGGAGCGACGAGGGCCGGATGAATTGGCATTGGGGGCCAGATCCAGCCCACAGGCCATCGTTTGGGCACCCCTGATATACAGGGCTTCCTTACTTACAGGCTTAGGATTCCTTACTTACAGGCTTACACATGGGGAATGTTTTCTTTTTAATCAGCATCATCCATAGCCTTTCTAATCCCTCCAACTTGATTTTTCCAAGGTAAAAAAAGAAAAAAGCCTGGGAAGAACCTCATCCAAACCTGAAGTAATCACAGGAGGCGGCCAAGAGGATGCGATGCGCCTTGATGGGCCTCCCTTCCACGTGGAGGACCACGTCAAAGAGGATGCCCCTGTCCCGGAGGTCCACCAAACCACTCAGCAGGGACTCCGAGTGCTGGCTGCTGCGGTAGGTCTTGCTGGAACATTCCTTCATCTGCTGCAGCTGCTTTGGATCCGCATCCCCAGCCATTGCCACGCGTAACCGGAGGCCCAAAGGGCAACCACTGGGCCCACCTGTGGGGCAGGGGATAAGAGTCAGAGATGAGTTTCCCAGCTCTCCATCTTTACTGCGGTAGGAGGAGGAGGTGCTTCTAGCGGGCACAGAGACAGGATGCACCGCAAGGCCTCTATAATAGCCGGCTGTTATTGCTTGAAACTCTCCTGCTATTGACAGTAGGAGCAGCAATAGAAATAAATATAAATAAATAAATAAATAAATAGTCTGGAAAAGGCAACTTGCAGCTGAATGACAAGGGTGGTGTGGAGTGGTCTTAATCCAGGAGTGCTGCAGGGCCCATTGGGTCACGCTCCCTCAGACAGCTGTTTTGGGGGCCGGATGGCCATTTTGTCCTTCCTCCAACACATGGCATTTCCTGGTGTGGTGGAGGTGGCCACATTACATGGTGCTGTGGGCCGCATCCAGCCTATGAGCCTCAGGGTTGAGAATCCCTGATCTAATGGTTCAGAAAGGAGTAAAGGATTTGGGTGGGCTGGGGTGGATTTCCTCTGTAGAGGCCCCAGTAAAGCAGGTTTTGTTTTCGTTTTGTTATTCAGTTTGTTTATTTTTTTTGTTGTCTTGTTTAATTTCACCGCCCCCCCAGAGTGGGACTGAACACCCAATGGGCGGCACAGAAATGCAAGAAATACATTCTGATTGTATAGTTTTTTAAAAAAATATGTTGTTAGCCTCCCAGAGAGGGAGAAGAAGAATATCCCAAACAGGCTGATGGGTAGAGATATAATAAATAAATCAGTGGTGCCCAAACTAAGGCCCGGGGGCCGGGTGCGGCCCCCGATGCCAATTCATCCGGCCCGCAAAGCCCTCGTCGCTCCTGGAAGCGGAAGTACGGCACATTTCACTTCCGCTTCCAGGAGCGATGAGGGCTTCGATGGCCAAATGAATTGGCGTCGGGGGCCACCCCAGGGCCTTAGTGACCGGGTCCCTGAACCACATGATCGGCCCACGGCCCAAAAGGTTTGGGCACCCCTGAAATAAATAAATAAATATTAATAGATTAGGGGGGTTGGGGGGGGGTTTCGGTAAGGTAGGCCTGATCTGGACCCCCGGGATCCGAACTGGCTGTGAAAAGTCTGTGGAGGAGGCCACGGGGGTGGGGTGGGGGGTCCCTTTTTGCCTCACCGTCGACCCCGCTGGATCTCCGCCCGAGGCCGCCAAGGAGAGCCGGGAAAGCACTCTGCGCACGCCCAGAGGCTCGGCCAGCCCCACCTACCTACCTACCTGCCAGGGAGTCTCACCTGCCGCCGCCCCACTTCTTTTTCCGGCTGGGCGGCGATAGAGACGCGCCCTTCGGCCCCGGCCCAGAGCGGCGGCGCGCACTGCGCAGGCGCGCAAGCCCTAACAGGCCCGAGGAGGACGTTTCCGGTCTGGGCCGGAAATGCTTTCCCGCCACCGGAAGTGGCGCTTTGTACGTCCGGGGGCGGCTCCGGGGAGGGTGGCAGGAGGGCCGAGGCGGCCAGGATGGAGGAGAACGACTGGCGGAGCAACACTTTCCGGCAGAAGCTGGTCAGCCAGATGTGAGTCCCGGGGGGAGGCCCCCAAAGGAGGCGGGGGGGAGGGGAGGGCAGCCCCCCCCCCCAAGGGACCTGGAGGGAGACCCCACCACACACACACACACACACACCGGGGAGTGTGGGGCCTAGTCTGGGGGCAGGCAGAGTGTCCCCACTTGGTCTCCCACCCACCCACCCTCTTTCCCCTGAAACCTGCCTGTTTGCTTGTTAATAATAATAATAATAAAATAATAATTAATTTACCCGCCTCCCCCAGTCGGTGGAAGAGCCACTCTTGGGCGGTTTCCAGCCACCGAATTGGCAGAAAAAGCCCCCAAACCAGGGCATCCAAGACCACGGCCCAAAACAACCCCAAAGCCAGCGAAGAAGCCTTGCAGGGGTGGCCCTGAAGCTCCCGCCCTCGTCTTCTCAGCCGCCAACAGATAAAGACGTCAGAAATCCTTGAGACTCAGTTTAAAGAAAACCAAGATCATGGCAACAGTCCCTGGAAAATAGATGGGGAAGAAGTAGAAGCAGTGACAGATTTCACTTTCTTAGGATCCAAGCTCACTGCAGATGGAGATTGCAGCCATGAAATAAAAAGGCGACTGATGCTTGGGAGGCAAGCGATGAGAAACCTGGGGAACATAGTGCAAAGTAGAGACATCACATTGCAAACAAAAATTTGTATAGTCAAAGCAATGGTATTCCATGTGGCAATGTATGGTTGTGATAGCTGGACCATAAGGAAAGCTGAGCGCAGAAGAATAGATGCCTTTGAGATGTGGTGTTGGAGGAGAGTTTTGAGAGTCCCCTGGACAGCGAGGAGAACAAATAGGTCAATCTTAGAAGAAATCAACCCTGACTGCCCCTTAGAAGGTCAAATAGTAAAGATGAAGCTAAAGTACTTTGGACATCAAGTACTGTCCTTGCTCTCCTCGATCTCTCAGCGGCTTTCGACACTGTCGATCATGGCATCCTTCTGGGAAGGCTCCGGGGTTTGGGGATCCAGGGCACAGTGTTGTCCTGGTTTTCCTCATTCCTGAGGGACAGGACCCAGTCGGTGTGCCTGGAGAAGGAGGAGTCCAGCCCTAGGCCCCTGCAGTATGGGGTGCCTCAGGGCTCGGTACTCTCTCCTCTCCTATTTAACATCTACATGAAGCCGCTGGGTGAGATCATCCGTTCCCACGGGGTACGGTATCATCAGTATGCTGATGATACCCAGTTGTACATCTCAGCCCGTGGGGACCCAAGCGGTGCAGTGGAAGTCCTTTCCAGGTGCCTGGAGGCTGTTGAGGTCTGGATGGGGGAAAACGGGCTACAGCTGAATCCCGGTAAGACTGAGTGGCTATGGGTAAGGGGCCCCGCGTTGACACGGGAGTTACCAGCTTTGGTTCTGGATGAGGCAGTTCTGCCCCAAACAGACCCGGTGCGTAATCTGGGGGTCCTCCTGGACTCACGGCTACTGTTCAATGAGCAGGTGGCAGCCGTGGCCAGGAGGGCTTTTGCACAACTTCGTGTAATACGCCAGTTACGCCCGCTCCTCGACCGGGATGCCTTGCTTATGGTCACGCACGCTTTGGTCACCTCCAGACTTGACTACTGTAATGCGCTCTACATGGGGCTGCCCTTGGTGACCATTCGGAGACTGCAGCTGGTCCAAAATGCGGCAGCCCGGGTAGTGATGGGGCGCGGGCGTTATGCTCGGGCCTCTCCACTGCTTAGGGAGCTGCATTGGTTGCCAGTTTGTCTCCGGGTGCAATTCAAGGTGCTGGTCATTACCTTTAAAGCCCTATATGGTAGTGGGCCAGGATACCTAAGAGACCGCGTCACCCTAAGAACATCTGTCCGTCCCACCAGGGCGGATCGGAGGGGCTCTCTCGTTGTACCATCGGCTAGGGAGGCTCACCTCGCTAGCACCAGGAAGAGGGCCTTCTCCGTGTTCGCCCCGGCCCTCTGGAACCTCCTCCCAACTGAGCTGCGCATGCAGACAGAGCTCCTGTCCTTCCGGAAGAGCTTAAAGACCTGGCTGGCAGGACATGTGTGGGGTTCCAGGGATGTGGGATCCCATGTGGGGTGGTTAGTCTAAGGATTTTACCCTTCTGACGACACCCCCAGATACTGTTTTAGTCTATGAATTTTTAAATTTTTTATTGATGTGTTTTAACTTGGGTTGTAAGCCGCCCAGAGTCGGGCTTGCCCGATTGGGGCGGGTTAGCAAGTATGAAATATAAATAAATAAATAAATAAATGAGAAGAGAGGATTCGCTTGAGAAAGCCTTGATGCTGGGAAGGGTGGAGGGCAAAAGAAGATGGGAGGGCAAAAATGAGATGGCTAGATGGTATTGTAGATGCAGTAGGCACAGAGCTGGGCAGGTTGAGGATGGTAGAGGAGAGAAGTGCCTGCCGGACAGTGGTCCATGGGGTCATCGCAAAGGGTCGGAATCGACTGTGCGACTGAACAACAAAAATGGATTAAGTTCCTTTAATCCTGCAATGTCTCCAAGCGGTTTGGTTACAAAGGAAATAATTAAGCTTCGTTTTCTTATTCGCAGCACCACCACCACCGTCACTCCAAGTAACAGATAAAGAAACCAGGATCGAACTGAACGTTAATTAACTTCATTCATTAGAGCATCCCACACACCTGTAATCATTTTAGCTGTGGGAGGAAATGCTTGTGGCCACTCGGTGCCACTGCAGAGAAAGGTTCTGCTTTCTCACACCCTTTTGGACTTTTTAAGGTGTGGCGACAGGTGGGATGTTAAGAGCTTGAGGGTTCCGGGTACCTTTGCTCAGGAACAGGGGCTCCCTCAGGTGTTTTCAGCCCAAACCTACGATCCAACCTCACCTTCTGAGACCGAGCAAACAGAGGGTGAAATGTCAAGACAAATGCTTTTCTGGCCTTGTTTCAACCACTTTCTTACATTCCAGTTTATTGGCATCCTTTTAAAAGTGTGTTGACCAGAACTGGACACACTGCTCTAGATGTGGTCTAAGTAACATTCTGATGCTGGGAGTAATTATCTTAATTTGCTTGGAGGATGTTGTGGGTCCTGGATTTGTAGAGTGTGTGATTCAGTGTTGTCTGCCATTCGGCATGATTGCAATTGTGATTCTCACTGGTGTGATCCCCATTTTCTGTTAGTGATGGATTGCTGGCTAGTTTGCCCAGGAGGTGCTTTAGTTTTCCCAAACAGAGACCATATGGTTATCCTTACTCCCAACTTACTTGTGTTTGGGGTGCCTCCATCCTGGAAGGTTCCGCCGAGAGCGACTTGGGGTGGTGTTTTGTGGAGATGGAAAGGAAGATGGAGAACAGCAGGAATGGGTGAAGATCAGGCAGTAGAGATGGAGAGAGAGGGGAGGGCGGAGAATGAGAGCGTTGGCATTAGGAAAGATTGGGGAGTGATTTTGGAGGCAGAGACGCATTTGGAGAATGGGGTTGATGGTTGGTGAAGTATATATCAAGCTTGTGAAGTGATGGATGGAGAAGGAGATACTAGGGAAAGGAGGAGTTTTGTTCAGGAAAATATTTATTTTGTGGAAAGTGGTAAAGAGTTGAAAAAGGAAGTCGTACTAGTCGGCACAGAAGAACAGGGAGAAGGGAAGGGGAGAAGGAAAATGATCTGGTGAGAAAATGGGTCTGTGATTTAAATCTGATGGAGCCCATCCTGATGTTTACATTTAAGATAAAATCAAGGCAGTCGCGGACCAGCAGGATGAATTACTGTACAGTAATACCTCGGATAACGTTTTCCTCGGATAACGCTAAAATCGCATAACGTTAAGTAATCTGGGGAGGAGGATTGGATCGAATAACGTTAAGGTCCTATGGGATGGATCGGATAACAACCGCTAAAGCCTGTGTGGTTACAATGTATCTCTATGGAGCTTTAACGTTATCCGATCCATCCCATAGGATTTTAACATGCATCGGATAACACTAAAAATCGGATAACACCAAGACTTGTGGAACCAAGTCTTAGCGTTATCCGAGGTACAGTATTGCTGTATTACTGTATATTGTTTAGTTCATAGCCTGGTCAGCCGAGTGAATCGTGGCAAGATTATCAACATATGAGCGCTTTGCTACACGTTTTAGAGCGGAATTGAAGGTAATTTGGCAGGATCATGATTCCTTGTGTAATCCAAGGGTTCAGAACGAGACATTCAATAGTTTGGTTTGATGGTGTTAAGGTCAAACTTTTGGCGGATGATGAGGTGGAGAAAAGCTTTCCATGCTTAAATACACCCTCTCCCCTTTTGACCCCTTGCCCATCCTGGCTAGTGTGTCAATGAGCAGTTGCAGGAATGTGGCTTCCAGAGAATTAATTTGTCTTTGCCAGAGGACGGTATGTTCTTCTCGCTGAAAAGAGACATTTGTTCTGCCGTTCCCACCAAACTTAAATGCTGATACGGATGATTTGAACAACTTTAGACCTGTTGTCAGCTGACCTTTTGTCATAAAAGGGAGGGTGGTGGGCCAGATGTAGATATTCTTGGATCAAAGCCTTAGCTAGTTGGGGTTCAGGCCTTGTCACGGCACAAAGACTGCACTGGCCAATGTGGCCATCGTCTGCCAAGGAAGTTAAATGGGGCAGGTTAGTCCTGGCATGATTTCCTGTTCTTGGTCTGGGTACCAGAGCCAGGGAAGGAAGGAAGGCATGGATTTCATGGAGCTTTATGAAGCATTCCCTTCTCAAAAGACAACATGGTGGGGTTAAGTGGATCTGAATAAGACACTCTTTCTCTTCCTGTGGTGTGAAATGTGGAAGTCTGAGCAGCGTTTCTTTGCTCTGTTCATTGCAGCGAAGAGGCCATGAGGAAGGCTGGAGTCGCCCACAATAAGACCAGCAAAGAGATGGAGAACCACGTCTTCATGAAGGCCAAATCCCGGGTACGTTGTTGACTCCTCCATCTTTGGAGCCGTGAGCTAAACGGGGTGGGGTTGGGGAGGGGCAGGAGCCAGACTCTGGCAATGGGAAGGCTCAGGAGGTGGATGATGTGCTTGGAGCCAAGGGGACTGCCTAGCCAAGGGGCATCCACAGGCTGGATCTGGCCCCCAGCGCCAATTCGCCTGACCGGCCCCCACCCTTGTCACTCCTGGAAGCAGGAGTAAAACGTGTCTGTTCAGGCACGTTTTACTTCTGCTTCCGGGAGCTACAAGGGTGGCATGGGCCAGATGAATTAGCTTCAGGGGCTGAATCCAGCCCACGGGCCATAGTTTGGACAGCCTAAAATCAATCTCATCCTGTTGCAAAACAGATGGTAAGGTGGGTTTTATTTCCTGTGGGAGAAACCCCATGATCGGCCTGCAGCCAGGAGTGTTGGGGGGGGGGCTGCCCTAGGCCCAGATCCGGCCCTGGGTCCTTCAAAGCCCACCTTTGTCAGTGCTGAGTGGTGGTTGCTTTTGGAGGTGCAGTGGGGGTGGCTGGGGGTGTCTTTCTGGGTCCTTCCTCCCTGGATGCTTTCCAGCCCTTTCTTTTCCCCTCTCCTTTTGGGCTGATGCTGTTGGGGGTCCTGCCCAGAGCCGTCTCCTGTCAGTTCTTCTGCAAAGGAGTTGGGTTGGGGGGGACCCATGTTCAGTGACCTTCTGTTTGACTGACAGGAGAGGAGGAGAAAGTGGTGTTTGTGTGTGTGTCCCTCCCCCTCCCCCTGCCTTCTGGAAAAGAGATGTATTGGGTTTTCCTCCCCCTCGTTTAGGAGGAATACCTTTCTCTCGTGGCAAGGCTCATCATCCACTTCCGGGATATTCGTAAGTAAGGGTATTTCTGCGAAGCGGATTCAGGGAGACCCCAGAAGAACACTTGGGCCCTTGAAGGAGACCCGTCCCTTTCCGCCTTGGGATGGGATGGGATGACCCGAGGCAGGCGGTGCCAGTTCTGCCCTCATCCTTTCAGTTGCAATGCCTGAGTGTCGCCTGAAGGAGGGCAGAAACGGAAGGCCCCTTGACACACTTGCTGTGGATGGGGTGTGAGTGTGAGGAAGTGGGGCAGTCGTGAGTGAGGGTGCAGGATCAGGGCGCTCGCCCGGCCTTGGCCCCCTCCTCTCCATCCAGCCCCCCCAGCCCTTGAGAGACGGGGTGTGCCGTCTC
Source organism: Furcifer pardalis (assembly GCA_030440675.1). Taxonomy (NCBI): domain Eukaryota; kingdom Metazoa; phylum Chordata; class Lepidosauria; order Squamata; family Chamaeleonidae; genus Furcifer; species Furcifer pardalis. Next base: position 15,413,912 of record CP126898.1, on the reverse strand, counting down.
TGTTCCATAAAGGAGCCCATGGGCAGGAAGCGAAGCCTTTCTTGCACAGGGAGGGTAAAGAATGAGGAAGTAAAAAGTAAAGGGAGAGAAGTTTACGTCATCCTACTTTACATTTACTGGAAGTCACGTGATGAGAAAATAAAAGGAGCAGAACGTTCACTGTGCCTTGCAATGTTTTACTTCTTAGATAACAAGAAGTCGCTGGCCTCTGCGGGCGGTAAGAGTCCTTTCTCTGCCCTCTTCATTTCCCCCTCCCCACCCCTTGGGCATTGAGAGCATCACTCAGACGAGTGAGCCTCCTGGCAGATCCTGGGTGGGGGAGGGGCCTCTGGCCTTTGCCCCTGGGCTGAGGGCTTGGGATGCCCGGCTGAAGTAGAGGCTGGAGGAAGGGAAGGCAAAGGCCCCTCCGGGTCTGGGGGCTGCATTTGAGGCAGGCAGGGGTGGGCTTCTGGCCTCCTTGTCCAAGCTTGCTCTGTGCGGCTGCCATGGAGGGTTCACCTTCCGTGACTTATGGCCTTCCGTGACTTACGGCCTGCTCCCATGCCTGTTGTTTCCTTCAGGGCTTCTGCTTCCCTCCACAGACCCAATGAATGCCCTGCAGAACCTGACGGGGGGGCCCTCTGCCGGACCCCCGGCCATGGGGATGGCCTCTCGCCCGCAGGGAGCCCCTCTGGGTGGCATGAGTGGGCTTCCCCTGGCGCAGCAGATGAGCCTCCCTGGGCAGCAGCCCCCGAGCACGGCCAGCATGGGCACCCATGGTCTCCCTGGCCTCCCTGCCGGCAGCCAGCCAAGTGAGTCTCTCCTTCCGGCCCAGGTTCCTTCCGATCCCCAGCAGGGCCTTTCCGGGGCTCCCAGCAGGACGAGTGCCAGCCCAGGCAGTTTGCCTTGAGACGAGGCGTCTGCCCTAACTGGCAGCCTGTGGGCGAAAGAGTGGCCATCCTTCCACATTCTCCTCCGCTGGGCTTTCATGTAATACTGGGTTACAAACATGAGAAGAAAAGGCCACTGTTTAGGGATTATTATTATTTTTAAAAAAGCCATTAAAACGATTCAGCCCTGGGACGTTATAAAGTTTGACTTTCTTTCTTGCTTTGTTTCATTTGAGAGAAGGAGGGAATCTGTGTTTGGCTTAGAGCCGTCATGATGAACTTTTGGCACTCTAGCTGTTCTTGGACTTCAGTTCTCAGAAGCCCAAGTCTCTGTGAATCCACATGGATGGGTTTACTGTGCGTATGTGCAGTAAACCCATCGGTGTGGATTCTCAGAGACTTGGGCTTCTGGGAATTGAAGTCCAAGAACACGTTCAGTAAACCCATCGGTGTGGATTCACAGAGCCTTGGGCTTCTGGGAATTGAAGTCCAAGAACACCTGGAGAGCCAAGGTTGGCTATCCCTGGCCAAGAGCCCGAGTAAACCTGCTTTGTCTAAGAGAGAAAAAGTGCCTCCCTTCAGGAGATCTTTCCAGGAGTTGTTTTAAAAGATCAGTGGGCAAAGACTTGATTTGTTTGAGCTGGACATTTTCTCGCCCTTCGATTTCCTAATAAAAGAAAGATGCTTTTGAGCAATTGAAATAGAAGCCTAGAAATCTTTAGTATCTGAATCTGGCGGTTGGTCCCACTCATTTGGCTGCTGAAGAGCCGATTGACCCTTGTGGAAATTCCCTGGATTCTGTGGGACGGTCCTTTGGAAGTTGATCTTTCCTTCCTAGCTTTATTATTATTCTGGTATTCTTGGAACCATAATCGGACATACCCCAGACAACAGCTGCCTTGTGTTGCCCTATGGAGCACTCGGCTGGCCAGCCGGCCTCTGGGTTTCTTGCCCCCCCATCCCTGCATTTTTCCTGCAACGGTGTTTCCCCCCCTCGTATCTCTTGCTCAGCTCAGCTGCAGCTGCAGCAAATGGCCCAACAGCAGCAGCAGCAGTTCCAGCAGCAGCAGCAGCAGCAGGCTGCCTTGCAGCAGCAGCAGTTCCAGCAGGCCCAGCAGACGGCCATGCAGCAGCAATTCCAACAGGCACAACAGCAGCAGCAGCAACAACAGCAACAGGCGGCAGCGGCGGCGGCACAACAGCAGCAGCAACAACAACAACAAATGCAGGCTGTCCAGCAGCAGCAGCAGCACATGCTCAAAATGCAGCTGCATCAACAAAGCCAGCAGCAGGTAAGGGAGGAAGTTGCCCTCGGGGCTTCATTCCCTCTGTCCCCAAGGTGGGGAGCCTGTATTGAGGTCCTTGGATAAAAGGCATGAGGCCCGCAAAGGCCCGTGGGAGGCCACAAGTGGACTGGGGGGTCTGTGTTGTTTGTTTATTTTGATGCATGTCCCACCCATTTTAACTCCTTGTACCATTTCTGTGGGGTTGTGGTGCTTGAGGGGAAACGCAAGAGGCGGCCAGGGATCCCTCCCTTCAAAAGGCAGGGCGGAGCAGGGCTGGGTTACGGAGGAGAGGTTTAGGGACCGCTAGAGCGGAAATTGTGGGACTGCAGTGGCTGATGGGGGTGGCGGCGGGGGGTTGAGACATTGAGCTTGATGGCGGGAAGGGCCGGCACATCAGCCGTTTGAGACCTCGAGCGAGTGCCCTGTCCTCCATCGCAGTCCCTGCTAATCTAGTGGTTTGAAAGCAAGAAAATTTCAAGGAGATAAACAGGGAGCACTTGGGCGGGAAAGGTAATAGCATTCCATGCACTCCGGAGTCCTGCCTGCCACAGGACCACAGAAATGTCTTTGTTTGTTTATTTATTTATCCAATTTGCATAGCCAGCCAGCCAACTCAAAACGACTCTGTGCCACTCACAAAATTAAAAACAGCCCCAGCAGTCCAAATGCAGACAGCGCTGACTCTTTGGCTATCTAATGGAGCGGAGCACCGGCCCCTTGAATCAGATACAGCAGGGGAGACCTTGACCTGGCAGTTCTGTGCTCCCAAGAAGAGCTTTGCTGGGGAGGAACGGAGGGAACCGAACCGGAAAAGGGTGTGTTTGTGACCTCTTGATCTCTTCTCTGCCGTCTTTAGATGCAGCAGCAGCAGCAGCAACTGCAGCAGCGCCTTGCCCAGATGCAGCAGATGCAGGCAGCCCAAGCCATCCAAGCCCAGGCTCAGGCCCAGCAGCAGCAGCAGCAGCAGCAGCAGCAGCAGCAAGCGCCCCCCCAGGGGCCCCCCCAGGCCCAGCAGGTGATGCAGCAGCAGATGCAGCAGATGCAGCAGCAGCAGCAGCCGTCTGCCCCCGCTCAGCCGCAGCCCCCCCAGTCCCTGGTGTCCCAGGCTCAGACCCTCCCTGGGCAGGTCATGCCCATGCCTCTAACCCCGCAGCAAGTGAAAGCCATGCAGGTAAGTACCACCAATTACCCCCACCCACCCACCACCCACCAGCCTCTACCAGAGCTTCAAGGGAAGAGGTTTGGCCAGGCCAGTCCCTCTTGGGAGGGAGGGAGGGGCCTCCCAAGGAAGGCCAGTCTGGGCCCGGCCAGGCCAGAGGCTCCCTTTTGCAAGGCCTGGCCTGCAGTGGCCCTGCTTGGCGTTTGCTTGAGCTGCTCCTGGCTGAGATGCCTCAGAGCCAGAACTAGGGCAGCTAAAGAAGGGCCTACCGTGGGGAGGAGGAGAGTGGTGGGGGTGGGGGTCCTCTCCCCAAGCAGGAGATTCAGAAACCTTTTGGCCTGGGGTGTTGGCCTGCCATTTTCTCTGCTTAAACCATGGGCGCCTAAACTATGGCCTGCAGGCCAGATCTGGCCCCTGACACCAACCTGTCCGGCCCACACCACTCTCATCGTTCCTGGAAGCGGAAGTAAAACACACCCCTATGGGGCTGGGGCTGGGAAGGCCCAGAAACAAAGAGCAGGACCATGGATTGCTTGGCTTTCTGGGCAAACCACAGAAGGTGTGCCTGTCTGTGTGTCCTGATCAATTGCTCTTCTTTGCGTTGTGACTCAAGTTAAGAGCTTTGCAGCAACAACAACAACAACAGCAGCAGCAGCAGCAACAACAACAACAACAAGTGGCTGCAGCTCAAGCCCAGGCTGCCCAGATGGGCTCTTCCGGCCAGGTAAGGCCCACTTCGCCCACCCTGGATTCCCCACAAGGGGCAGCCTGGCCTCACGTGGAGGGGGGGGGAAGGGTTAGGGTCCCTGCCTAAATAGACCTCTTGGCGTGGGCTGCCTGTTGAGCCCTGGGGACCCTGGGAGGGAGGGAGGCTGCCCGCCCGCCCGCCTGCCTGGGCTTCCCCACTCCCGACCCACCTGCTGCCTGCCTTCTGTGTCGCCATTCCCGTGGCCTTTCTCTCTCCCCAAGATGATCACCACCACGATGGCCCGAGGCGGGATGCAGATCAGGCCGCGGTTCCCTCCGGCCCCCGCCCCTGCCGTCGTCTCTGCCACGCCTCCCAGCACCACCACACCTCTGGGGGGACAGCAGCCTATGCCACAGGTACGCCGTGGAGCCCAAGCCCCGGGGGGCCGGGGGGCGGATTAGGGTTTTACAGCAGCTCTGCAGGCTGGGGTGTGTCCTCCAAGAGGCTCTCTGCGTGTGGGTAGTTGCGTGGTTACATCCGTGGCAGAGGAATTCCGGCAGCCACGTGGTTTATCTGTGGGGCCCAAAGGCCTCCTCCAGGCAAGACCATACCAGGGAGGCAGGGAGGACACTTTGAAGGGGAAGATACCACCATTGCCCTCAAGCAGGGGTACCCAAACAATGGCCTGTGGGCCGGATCTGGCCCTGATGCCAATTCATCTGGCTTGCACTGCTCTCGTCGCTCCCGGAAGTGGAAGTAAAACACGTTTTACTTCGACTTCCGAGGGCGACGGGGGCTGGATGAATTGGTATTGGGCTGGATCCGGCCCACAGGACGTAGTTTGGGTTACCATAGTTTAAAGCAGAAAATGGCGGCTTAAAATCTATCCCTTTCGGTTGCAAAACAAATTGCAAGGTGCATGGTGGAAGGAACCCAGGTGACCGCCCTGCTGAACCAGGTGACCAGCCCAGCCCAAAAAGTGGTGGGTGAGATGTAGGTTTATGGTCATGATCCACTTATGCACTGAATGCTTTTGCTGTGGTCATTAAATAAAAGCAAGCCAGGCGCCTGAAGAGGTTGTTTCCTGGTTATGTTTGTTCCTGAGGAAACCCAGAGATTGAGGCAGGGCAGATCAGCCCCCCAAACGCTCCCACCCCAGCAGCTCAAGGGCAAACCAGGTGTGGAGGTAACCCTGGTCAGAGCAGGATCCCCCCCCCCCGGGGGGGAGTTGAACCCGACTTCCTACTTCAAAGAAAAGTATGACGTGATAAATTGACTCGTGAATTCCAACTTTAAAGGGGCTGTTTTTCAAAAGTCTGGTTTTAGGGAGATTTTGGGGTGAATTTCTTGAATATGGTTTTAGTGGCGGGGAAAGGAGTAAAGTCTGGACAAGGATATTTAATGTTCTGGAAAGAGGGGGGATATATACATGACAGTTGCAGAGGATGCCACTCAGGTGCACAGAAGAGTGACGGAGGTCCCCTCACCCTTTTTATGGAACTATATTTTCTATTTGTTTTTTTAATTTAGTTTAAAAAAGGATGCTTTGAAGGGCTGAGAGGAGACTTTGAAAGGACCACTTTGGCCTTTGCTTCCAGGGAGCCATCACTGACCTCCCCCCTCCCCAAGGAAAGCAGTCCTGGCCCCCCTCTCCCGGCCCACCTGGATTTTAGGCTGATTGCCTTCTGACCAGCAAGAGCCCCCCCGGAAACCCCCAGGGGTGCATCTAGTGCCCCCTGGGGCTTGCCTGGGCCCAGTCCGACTCCTGTGTGCGCTCTCTCTTCCTCCTCCTCCTCTTCCTCAGGTAAGCCAGGCCAGCATCACCATGATGTCGTCGCCGTCGCCTGTCCAGCAAGCCCAGACACCCCAGCCCATGCCGCCCCCACCTCAGCCCCAGCCCTCACCCCAGCCTGGCCAGCCCAACTCCCAGCCCAACTCGAACGTCAGGTAAGCCTTTGCCCCCCGGAGGGGTGGCGGTGGGTGGGACCCCTCTTCTCTGCCCTCCCCCCAACCTCTTGGCTTCTCCCTCCAGCTCCGGGCCGGCCCCTTCCCCTGGTGGTTTCCTGCCCAGCCCGTCTCCGCAGCCCTCCCAGAGTCCGGCTGCCGCAAGGACTCCGCAGAACTTCAGCGTCCCCTCCCCGGGGCCTCTCAACACTCCAGGTAAGGCACGTCCTCACCTTCAGCCCCGGGTATGGGGGGCCGTCTGTGCCCCCTCCCTCCCCACAGGGTCACGTGTGGAAGGGATCCTTTGGAAGTCTTGGAGGGCCTTTTGCGGCCACCTGAGGAGAAGGGAGCCCTGGTCGTGCAGAGGCTAAGCTGCTGCTCCGTGCAGCCAGAATACTGTGAGTTTGATCCTGACCAGGGCTCAAGGTTGACCTCCTCCATCCTTCAGAGTTTGGTAAAATGAAGACCCAGCATGTGAATGGGGACAAAATACTTATGACCTGCCCAGAGAAGGCACTAAGCCAGGGGTGCCCAAACTAAGGCCTGTGGGCCAGATCCGGCCCCTGACGCCAATTCATCCAGCCTGCACTGCCCTCATTGCTCCCAGAAGCAAAATGCACCCATCCGGGCTTGTTTTGCTACTGCTTCCGGGAGCGACGTGAGTGGTGCAGGCCGGATCTGGCCCATGGACCCTAGCTTGGGCACCTCTGGTTTAAGCAGAGAAAATGGCAGCTTAGAAATCCATCTCATCCTGTTGCGAAACAGATTGCAAGACGCCTTTTCCTTTGCAGGCAACCCCAACTCGGTCCTGAGCCCGGCCAGTTCCGGCCAGCAGTCAGAGGAGCAGCAGTACCTGGAGAAGCTGAAGCAGCTCTCCAAGTACATCGAACCCCTGCGGAGGATGATCAACAAGATCGACAAGAACGAAGGTGGGCCTGGAAGGAAGGGAGGCTCCATTCTCTTGGGCAGGGAAGCGGCCGGCCCAAATTTTGCCTTTCCGAAGGCCCTCCCCCGCATTTATTCTTAACCTGCAGCCCACGGGCCGGATGCAGCCCACCGCACCATTTCATGTGGGGCCCCCACTGCCTCCACCATAACAGGAAGTGCCATGGGGTGGAGGAAGGGCAATATGACCGTCCGGCTCCTGAAGCTGTCTGAGGGAGGGTGACCCCAATGCCCTTCCCCCGACTGAAAAAGGTCGAGAATTCCTGCCCCAAAGAAACGAGTGACACAAAGATTTGAGACTTGGGGGGGGGCTATTCTATGGGCCAAGGTCTCTTGGAGCAGGAAGGGGGGGATCCAAAGGCCCTGGGAGGGGGGAGGCATAAAGACACCCCTCCACCCCCACCTTGGCCCAAGGGAGGGAGGGAGGGCTCTGCCAAAAGCCAAGCCCGGAAAAGCCCAAGAAGCCCCCCCCCCCCGCCTCCCCTCTGGCTCTTCCCTATTTTTGCACCCGGGGGGGGGGTGGCCCTCCTTCATCCTCCAGCCTTTCCCAAACCCTCTGGCTCCCCTTCCTTCCCTCCAGACAGGAAGAAGGACCTGAGCAAGATGAAGAGCCTGCTGGAACTCTTGACGGACCCTTCGAAACGGTAACCACCTCCTTCCGCCCTCCCCCCTCCCACAGAGAGACCCACAGAAGAAACAGCAACCGGGCGGGGGGGCAGCCCTTGAGGAGATGGGGGGGAGGTTTGGGCAGGGTTGAGGGTGAGGGAGCCTTGAGGGCCACCTCCCTTCTCTTGGGCACAGACCCACGATACACAAATGTCCCCAGGCTGCCCATGAAGGGGCATCTGCAAGTTGGGTGAGCGGCATGGGCCCATGAAGCCCCCCCTCCCCCTTTCGCCTAGCTAAGCTGCCTATTGCCTCGAAGGGGGGGGGCTCCCTTTGCCCTGGGCTAGATGGCCTTGGGGCTCCTTCCTCTGGGTCGGGGGGCTGGACAGAGCCTCTGTGAGACAACCCCCCCCCCCCAAAAAAAAAACCCTGGCTCTCCCCCCCCCCCCCCCCAGCTGCCCTCTGAAAACACTGCAGAAATGTGAGATCGCTCTGGAGAAGCTCAAGAACGACATGGCTGTGGTAAGCGGAAGGGGGGGCTGCTTCTGCAGACCCACAGGAAGGGCGTCTCTTTGGGGTGATCAAGGGGGGGAGGTGGGCACCGATGGTGTCAGACCTGCAAAGGGGAGGGGGTGTCCAGCCGATGTATTGCTTACCCTCTGGCTTAACTGAGACAGGGCTGAGGATGGTGGTGGTGGTGGTGATGATGGCTTCCTCTGTGGGGGCTGAAACTCAGCTGGGATCGAGGGTCTGGGATGGGTTAGTCTGTCCATGGGGGGTCTGAGAGTCCCCCTTTGATTCCATCCGTCCGTCCCTCCCTGCCAGCCCACCCCGCCTCCCCCGGCCCTCCCGCCCACCAAGCAGCAGTACCTCTGCCAGCCCCTGCTGGACGCCGTCCTGGGGAACATCCGCTCGCCCGTCTTCAACCACTCCCTCTACCGCACCTTCATGCCCGCCATGACGGCCATCCACGGCCCTCCCATCCGGTGAGCTCCACTTCCCGTTTTTAGTTCACATCTTATGGTCTATTTGTGCTGTTGGCTGTTTTCTAACTTGGTCGTTTGGTCTGTTGCCCCGGAAGCGGAAGTAAAACACACCCAGATGGCCAGATCCGGCCCACAGGCTGTAGTTTGGGCAGCCCTGCCTTAGAGACGCAGCTGAGACAGTCTTGGGCTCTTCCTGGCTAAAGGGCCCCTAAGTTGTCTTTGCCACCAGAGGCCGAAATGAGCCGCTCTGGCGTCCAGCCCGGCCCTGACTGGGCTTTCCTGGCCTTCGCAGCCACTGAACCGCAGTGGCCGCGTGGGTGTTGTGTAATGTGGCTGGAGGCTGCTGGGCTTTCTTGCCCGTGGCTGGCACGGGCAGGGAGTCACCTGCCGGGTTGGGGGGGTCTGTCTTTGACAGGACCCCCCTGATCTCCCCCCGGAAGCGGAAGTTTGAGGAGGACGAGAGGCAGACCATCCCCAACGTCTTGCAAGGGGAGGTGGCCAGACTGAACCCCAAGTTCCTGGTCAACCTGGACCCCTCGCACTGCAGCAACAATGGCACCGTCCACCTCATCTGCAAGTTGGGTGAGCGGCATCGGACCAGGGGTTGGGTGGGCCGGGTAGTGGCCTTGGGGTCAAAGGCCTCCAAGACGGCTCAGAGGCCAGAGGTGGGTCCCATACAGCAGGGGGGTCAGCACTGAGGGTTGGTCTCTGTCTGGTGGGCCGGAGGGGGAGGCAGGTGGCATTTCCTGGACCTTTGGCTGAGCCTCAACGGCCTCCTCTACGGCCCACGGACTTTGCTTCTGCTTCCAGACGACAAGAATCTGCCCAACGTCCCTCCGCTGCAGCTCAGCGTTCCGGCTGACTATCCGGACCAGAGCCCCCTCTGGATCGATAACCCTCAGCAGTACGGTAAGGAGGGAGGGGCTGGTTTTTTTTTGGGGGGAGGGTTTGAAGGATTGGGGTCTCCTGGTGGCCCTTGGGGAAGGTGGGGTCACGGAGAGTTCCCAGGCTCCCTGGACAAGATGGCACGGAGCCATCGAGTGGGCCATAAACGGTGTCCTGGGCAGGCCCCGTCTCTCATCGGGGGCCAGAGACATCTTGTTGGGAGGGGCCCATCAGACAGGATCGGAGGTTGGCCGGAAGGCCTCTGCGGCAGGCAAGGGGATCCCCCTCCCTCCCCAAGGATGCATGAAGGGTCTTCCATCCCCCTCTGGCCCTCGGGCGGCTGGTAGGCCTCCACCCTCCCACCCTGGGTCTTGAACCTGTGGCCCCCCCTCCCTCCCAGATGCCAACCCGTTCTTGCAGTCGGTGTATCGCTATATGATGTCCAAACTGCTGCAGCTTCCGGACAAGCACTCGGTCACGGCCCTCCTCAACACCTGGGCCCAGAGCATCTGGCAGGCCTGCCTCTCGGCCGCCTAGCCTGGTGGCCTCCTCCTCCTCCAGCCGGAACGGCCCTCGCCCGGATGCAGCAGCGGCGGGAGCCCACGAGGGAGCCCTCTTTTCATGGACTTGGACCCAGGCTTTGGGGGGCAAAGATCCCACAGACCCTATTTGGGGTGTGTGGCCTCCTGACATTTCTAGGGGGCACCGGGATGTGTGTGTGTCCTGGCCTTCCTCCTCCTCTTCCTCCTTGGTGCTCCAGGCGGAGATCGTGTCATTTGCAACCTTATTTGTTCTGTTATTCAGAAATGCCTTTGTAGAGAGGAGGAATTCTGGCCCGGGAGTCTCACTAGCCAAGGAAATTTGGGGGGGGGGGGAATCTTCAGGCCTGGCCCAGTCTCAGTATTTATGAATGATCTGGGTGAAGCTGAGCCCAGGGCCACAACCGAGCTCGGGCCAGACAACACAATCAACACTTCAAAAGCAAGAGGGAGGCCGGCTCAGGCGGAAGTCCAGTGTGGGAGAAAGGAGGGGGCTTCACGGGTCATACGGGCAGGGGGGGGTTCCCCTCGGTTTGTGCTTCCAAGGCTCAGTTGGGGGGCCGGGACGGGGGAGGGCTTTGCTGGATTGCTCCACCCTCCAGTGGTTCGGAGCTGCTTCCTAGATGCTGGGGGTCCCCAAGGGGGGTCCCCTCCCTCCCTCCGCTTGAGGAGGGGGTCGATTGGGGGGCATTTTTCCCTTTCTTTGAAACAAGGAATGGCCTTTGTGGAGGGGGGGCCGAGGGAGGGACTGGGAGGGGGCTGCCTGGTCAGCTGCAGTTCAAGAGCCTCCCCCTCTTGTACGTCAACGAAGGCATTTGTTTTATTGTAATAAATGTATTGTTCCAGTGTTCCTCCTTCCCTTCGTGGCCCTTTTCCGGGATGAGCTCCACAGAGAGTCCAGCTGGCCTTTGCCGGCCGGGCCTGGCCTGAGGAGGCCCCATGGGGGGTGGGGGGTCTCTCTTTCCAAGCCCCTCCAACGCCTCTGCTCAAAGGCCAAAGGGAAGGAGGGTGGAGGGGAGGAACACCGGAGGAGCCGGTCTCTCTCGGCTAGTCCAAAGGCGGCCTCGGCCTCCAACCCCCAGCCCATCAGGGCAAGGAGCTAAAGCCCCGTCCGGTGCAGCCGCTTCCTCTGGACAGCCTGCGTCCTCTTCTGCCTCTCAGCAAAAGCGTTGCCCAGGGTCTGCTTCAGGGCGGGCAGCACGGCCCGTTCGGCGGCCGGCAGTGGGGTCAAGATCCTGCTGGAGAGAGCAAAGGACACGGAGGTCAGCCGTGGCCACGGACGCCTGCCTGGGGGGGCTGGGCTGGGCTGGGCTGGGGCGCTTTCGTGGCCTGGCCATGCAGCCTTAACAGCAGGAAGAAGGATTCCTGGTTGCCCCTCCCACCCACCACCCACTCCTTGTGCTGGCTGGGGGCCCCCCAAACCTTTCGGGCCGTGGGCCAGCCACGTGGCTCATGGGTTCCTCCCACCAGAAGCGGAAGTAAAATGCGCCTTGCAGTATCTTGCAACAGGAGGGAGGGGTGGGCTTTTAGGCTGCCATTTCCTCTGCTTAAACCAGGGGTGCCCAAACGACGGGCCAGATCCAGCCTTCGCAACAATTCATCCGGCCCATACCATACGGACATGTTTTACTTCCACTTCCAGGGGTCACGTGGGCCGGATGAATTGGTATCCCCCCCCTGATCCAGCCTGTGGGCTGTTGTTTGGGCCCCTTGTGTTACACTGCCTGAGGTGGAGGCATGAGATACGCACAATTTCCCAGGCTGGGGGTAGGTGGGCCGGCCCTGGCCTCCGGTTTGGCCTTTGACCCTTCTGCTTTTGTTTAACCACCACGGTGTGGGGGCTGGGGGGGGGCAACCGAGGCCCCCCCCCCCCCGCAGCTCTCCAGCCTCAGAAGCCGGTCTTGGTCCACGTGGCTGACCGGCCCTCCGAGAGAAAGTTGGGGGTCCCCCCCCTTGATGGCTGCAGAGAGGGAGGGCCACAGGGTGCCCTCCTTCAGGCCGTGGCCAGGAGGGGAGAGAAAGGGGGGAGGGAAGGTGTGGGTCCACCCCACATCTCAGGCCAAAGGGGGGAAGGTGTGGGTCCTGGGGGGGGGATTTACCATGTCTTGGACGGGTTCTTCATCCTGGGCAGGTGTGGGCTTTCCTGGCTCCTAGGGGGGAGGGAAAACACACCAGGTCAGCAGGTGTGTCTCTGTGTGTGTGTCGCACTTGCACGCTACCTGGGATGCCTCGGAGGTCCATGCGGGACCCAACAGATTGGGGCCAGGGCATCCTCTGAGGCAGGGGATTCCTCTCCAAACCCTTTCCTCTACCTAGAGCAGGGATTCTCAACTTACGCCCTGTGGGCAGGATGCGCTTCTGCAGGTGTTTCCGTGGACACGTGGCAGGCACGATTAGACATGGAACGCTGTTCCCTTCCCTGCCAAAGTGGCACCTCTTTATCTACTATAAATGAGAGTGGGCCGCCTTCCTCTTACCCGAGCTGGCCAGCCAGCTTGTAGTCTTCGGGGATCCTGCGGGTCTTGTGGATGTCCTCCAAGCAGGACCTCAGGTACATCAGCTGGAAGGCCAAAGAAGAGGGGGCCAACCAGGTGACTCTCCCGCTCCTCCCCCCACTTGAGTCCCCCCCGCCCCACTGGAGCCCCGCCCGCCTCACCTCTTGCATTTGCATGTGGTTGATGTTCCACAGCTGGCGGATGACCACCTCGCACTCCTCCAGTGTGGGCGGCTTCCGCATGTTGGAAGGCAGGACGTTGGCTAGGAAGGGGTTGGAGGAGGCTGGCGGGATGGCCGGGGGCTCCCTGCACCCCCGCTCGTGGCTGATGGAGGGGAACAGGATGGGGGACGTGGCTCGGTCGCAGAACTCCCTGGCTCCGGGGTGCCGCTGGGGGCCCACCTTGGGGAGGCCAACGCCGGAGGGGGGCTTCGCACGGGGCTCAGCCTCTCTGCGGGAGAGAAATGGGCCCCTGAGTGCAGAGGACGGACAGACGGACGGAGCAAGTTCTGGGTCAGTCAACCCCAGTCCTCAAACACCCCCAGCACCCCCCTCCAAAAAAGGAGTGGGTCCTCCTTTTCCAGTTCCGTCTGGCCCACTGTGTAACACCCCCACCCCGGCCAGAGTCCTTTCCCTCAGACCTGGCCTCCGCCTCGAACACAGAGGGTTCCTGGGACTCTGGGCTGGGGGGCCCCTCAGCTGCCGCTGCTGCCGCCTTCTGTGGGGCGGCCCTGGGGGGCTCCTCTGGCCCCTCTTGGGCTTCCTCCTCCTCCTCTTCCTCTTCTCCCTCAAGAGACCCAAGAACCACCAGTGGCTCCTCCAAATCGACCCACAGGGCTAGAAAGAAAGAAGCCTGGGTGGAAATGAGGCCCCTCCTACCACCACCACTGTCCACATCTGCAGAGGTTCCTGTGGTCACGTGGCAGGCATGACTAGACTTTGGAACGCTGCCGACCTTTCCCACTGAAGCAGGTCCCTATTTATCTACCTGCCATCTCTTGCTTTTGTGTTACTAGGTTGGCAGGCTCTGGGACAGGGACGGGAGCTCACTCCATCATGTCCACACTTGGTGGGAGCCAAGAAGGAGCCCCCCCCCGGCTCCCCATGGCTTTCTGCCAGGCTCTCTCTGCCCCACTTGGAGCATAGAAGGCAGAGGGGGGCCCTCATAGCTTTTGGGGTTCCACAGGACCCCCTCCCCCTACTTACCACCTTGGCTCTGCTCCCCCCATCCTGGCCTGGGGCTTCCTCTGGACCCTTTGCCATCCAGGCTAAGCCTCCTGGGGGTCGACTTGGCAGGGGAGGCGCTGGGAGAAAACTCTGCAGAAAGAGAACAGGGAGGGAAAGACCAGGACCGGGGGGGGGGGGCTGAGGGAGGGTCTCCCTTTGGGGTGTAGAAATCTTCCACCTGGAGACAACTTGGGGGGGAGGCAGGCAGATGAAGGCCCCCCCTCCCCCTGGGAGGAAAGACCCCTTTGGGAAGGGATCTAGGTGTTGGGGGGGGGGGTCTGCTGGCCTTACCTGTCCTCTGCAGCATGGGGTACATGATCAGCCGGTAGTGGAGATCTGTAAGCAGAGGAGGAGGAAGAAGAAGCAGAAAGAAGCCCCCCCTTGATGGATGGATGGATGGAAGGAAAAGAAGGAGGAGAAGACAAGAGAAGGAAGGAAAGATAGAGGGGATGGGGACCCCCCACCCACCCCCCCTGGCAACGGAGACCCAGGGCGACCCTCGCCCCCCTCCTCCCCGCCCTGAAACGTCACCCCAGGCTGTGTGAGTCATAGCATTGACCCGGGAGGGAGGGGGGCTCATGGTGGTCAAGCCCCCCCCCCCAGGAGGAGATCAGCCAAGAAGGCAGCGGGGCGCCTTTGGGGTCAGGCGGTATGGAAGTGGGCCAGCTTCGGGGGTCCAGAAATGACGAGAGGAATCGGGACGACCCCCCCCATTGGCATTTAACTCCCCCTCCACCTATGGGGGGCCAGTGGGTGGGTGGGTGGGACACACACCTCCCCCCCTCCCGCTTCCCTTGGCTCAGCCCAGCCCACCCACCGCGGTTCTGCCTCCGGAGGGTCTCGATCTCGGCGTGGAGCTGCCGGAGGGTCTCGGCGTGCTGGGCCTGCAGGAAGCGCAGGCTCCGCTCCAGCTCCGCCCGGCCACCCGGCTCGGGCGGCGCCGTGGCCGGCGGGGCGGCCGAGAGATGGACCCGCGACCGGGACGAGGAAGGCGGCGGCGGCCCCGAGCTCTGCATGGCCGGCGGGAGCCCCGAAGGAGGAGGAGGGCGGCGAGGGGGCGGAGCCACGGCGGAGGAGCCACGCCCCCAAACGTCGCCATGGGAACCAGGGGGGAGGAAGCCCACGTGCCTACCGGACAGGGGGGGAGAGGAAGGGGCTCCCCCCGGGACAAGTACCCCTCCATGCCCCCATTTCCACACCCCCTGGCTGGGAACCCCCCCAAATAAGCCCCTCCCCATACCCACCCCACCATGGGGAAGGGGCGCAGCTGCACACAAGCCCCCCCACCTGTCTGATCTGACACCCCACCCCCCCAAATGCCCCACCCCCTTCAGCCCCCAAAGGATCCAGTCCAGCCGGGGAGACGGTTTGTTCTTTAAAGGTCCTTTTATATAAAGAGAATTGGGGAGGGGGCCACTTCTGGCCTCCCACCCGAAATTTAAAAAAAACGTGTCAATCTTGCAGGACTCAGGCCAAGCAAACCCACCCCCACCCTGCAGTGGCTCTCCCTGCAGTCCTTCACCCCCTCCCCCCCCCCCCAATAATCCATTTGTGGCCCCAGTTGGGGAGACGGACGGAGGCCTTCAGTGCCGGTGCGCCTTCCTCTGCTTCTCCGTCCAGAGCGTCATGACCACGGCGTAGAAAAGGTACCCGAGGAGGAGGAGGAGGCAGCAGGAGGCCGGGCCCAGGCAGAACCAGGAGGCTACGAAGAAGGCCAGAAGCAGGGCCAGCAGGAGGCGGTAGCTGGCTAGGAACCTCAGGCTGACCCTCGGGCCCTGGAGCCCCTCCGGGCGCCGCCTGAGGCCACCCGGGCTCTGCCTGGCCCTAGACGCCACGGACGGGCTGACCAGGTGGAAGCGGCAGAAGCTGCCCAGAAAGTCTCCCCGGGAGCAGAACCTCTCCAGGTGGGCTGAAAACTGGAAAGGAGAGGGGGGGGGGGGTCAGAAATACGCACACACACGGGGGGCAGGTCTTACTTGACTGTCATTAAAAGTAGCCATTAACAGTAGCAATAACATTTCTATACACCACCCCATAACGCTTGGTGCCCTCTCTAAGCCAGGGATGTCCAAAACTATGGCCCGTGGGCCAGATCCGGCCCCAACACCAATTCACGCTGCCCTCGTGGCTCCTGGAAGCGGAAGTAAAACGCACCCATCCAGCCACTTTACTTCCGCTTGCAGGAGCGACGAGGGCAGCGCGGGTGGATGAATTGCCGTTTGGGCCAGATCTGGCCCACGGGCCATACTTTGGACACCCCTGGGTTAAGCAGAGAAGATGGCAACTTAAAATCTATCTCATCCTGTTGCAAAACATTCCAAGATATGTTTTACTTCTGCTTCTGGTGGGAGGAACCACATGACTGGCCCACTGAACCATGTGACCGGCCCACGGCACAAAACGTTGGGGGGGGGGCTTGCTCTAGACTGTTTTACAGGTAATTTGCATTTTTCCCTTTATTAATATGCCGGGTCTTCATCGAAGCAAACTCGGAAGGACTGAAGGAGCCAAGTTCTAACCCCTGTGCCAAGAAGAATCTGGGTAGATGTTTAAAAACCATCCTTAGCTATAGTAAAGGTTGCCCTTGCTCGAAAGCCAGTCGTATTCGACTCTAGGGTTCAGTGCTCATCTCTGTTTCATAACCAAAGAGCCAGCACTGTCTGCGTTAGCAGACATTTCCGTGGACACGTGGCAGGCATAACTAGGCACAAAAGTGCACAGGACACTTCCGGAGAGCAGGAAGAGGCTTTCTGGCACAACTTACACGTTCGTTGATGGCTGAAGAGAGGCGGAAAAAGAGGCGGACGAGGGCTGGGCTCTCGTAACTCCGGATGGGCTGAAGCTCCGGATCCCCCTGGAATTCCACCTGGAACCTCCGTAAGCCATTGATGATCTAGGGAGGAGGAGGAGAGAAAGACCTCCCATTTCAGCCTGAAAGTGCGGAATTTTTTTGAGCCGCTATGAACTTTTAGAAAGGAAAACTCCTTTCTAAAGGCCCTGCTCTTACCTGGTACCTGCCCAGAGGCGTGAGAGCGAGTCCATCTTCCGTCTCGACGCAGTCCGGCAGCTGCTTCTTCCCGCTCTCGTCCTGAGCCGCCCCCCAGTTCACCATCAGCCGGTTCAGCTGGGCTTCGTTCAACTGGGAAACGGGGAAAGGAAACTGGGAACAAGATCCACCTCCCCTCGGGGGGGCTCAAACACCCCAAAGCTTCCTTCCAGTCCCCTTGTAGGATGGCCAAGGGAAAGACTCTAAGCCAGGGACACTTTACGGCAGGGGTGCCCAAACTCTGGCCAGCAGGCTGGATCCGGCCCCTGACGCCAATTCATCTGGCCCTCGCCGCCCTCAGAAGCTGGACTCCCTGCTTCAAAGCAGGAAAGGGGAGACGAAGGAAGCGCCCGGCCTACCTACCCGAAATACGTGGCAGAGGAACTCCAGGGCCTTCTCCAGGTATTCGTCCGTTTTCTTCACGCTCTCCTGCCCCATTTCGTCCAGGTCGTTGCCCGGGTAGGAGCCGTTCAAGTCAGCAGAGCTGAACCGGAACCAGGAGAAGAAGGACTGCCTGGCTGTGGCTTCTGCCGAGTGGTCCGAGATGGACCTGGCCGTCTGCTTGGCTTGGCTGATCAGCTGAGCCAGGCGCAGCACCTGCAGGGGCGCAAACGGCGTCAACAGCGGCCAGGGAAGCGGCCACCAAGGGAGCGCCACCCAGAAGCTGCCTGGCATCCCCCAAAGTCCATTTTGGGGGCCCCCTGGAGTTTGGCCAAAGGACTCTCCTGGGCTGCAACCCTCCCCCCCCCCGCCCTTGCACAGTTCCACGATACCCGGGAGGTGACCTGCTTACCAGGCTCCGGACCTCCGGCCCGAACATGGGCTTGTACTGCAAGTCCTGCCCTTCCAGGCTGTAGACGTGGCTTTTCACCTTAAAGGCAGCGTCAGTGATGTTGGGCATCCGGCCCGAGAGGAAGCTCCCTCCCAGGGAGGGGCCAGCGAAGAGGCGGTGCTGAGGCGGGTGGCGCTGGGGGAGTGCCGGATCCGTCTCCAGGAAGAGCTGCTCCGCTGCAGAAGGACATGCGAAACATTCGTAAACCCAAATGCAGTTTCCCGCAGGAATGCACTGATAACCAATTAATCCGTTCCAGAGTTCAGAAAAAAAGTATTCAATGCATTCCTATAGGAAACTCCGTTTCGGTTTATGAATTTTTCGCAATGCAAAACATCCCAGGGAACATGTTAGATTTTTAAACTGAGGTGCCACTGTATTAAAAAAAACCCACTTATATCAATAAATGTGTGATGAATGCAGTGGCTTAGTGGTTAAGATGCAGAACTTGACAACCCAGAAGGTCAGCGGTTTGAGACCCGAGCACCACAGGACTGAGTGAGCGTCCATCATCATTCCCAGCTCCTGCCCTGCCAACCTAGCTGTTCAAGACGTTGCAAGTAGATAAATAGGGACCACTTCAATGGGAAAGGTACCAACGTTCTGTGCGCTCCAGCGTCTAAACATGCCTGCCACATGTCCACAGAAACATCTGCAGATGTAGACAGCACTGGCTCTTGGGCTGTAAACAAAGACGAGCACCGAACCCTAGAGTCGAATACGACTGGCTTTCAAGCAAGGAAGACCTTTATTCTTGCCTCCCGGGTGCACGCAGGTGGGAGCAAGAGATATTTGGGGTCTGTTTTGTACCCTTGTGGTTCTACGCAACAGGGTCTGATGTCAGGTTGCCCATCGGATGGATGCCGGCTCCCCTGCTCCATCCAGGGGTTCCCCTGAGCAAAGGTCCAGGTGGCCAGAAAAGAGTCCCCTCCCCCCACCCGCCCGTGTTACCTTTCTGGATCATCTCCGCCAGTTGAGGCTGAGCGAACACTTTGGCCACCCGGAAGACCATCAGGGCGTTCTTGGGGCTGACCAGGTCGGTGCGGAGGGCCCGGTTGAGGAAGCCCACAAAGAGCTTGGTGTACATCAAGAGGTTCTCCTGGACGAAGGGGGCCCTGGGAGGAGCAGGGGAGGAGGAGGAGGTGGGCTGGGGAAGAACATCAGCACTACAACCACCCACCCACCCACCCCGGGACACCTCAATCTCTCTCTCTCTATGACCTTCTTGAACCCATAGTCCCTTTTTGTTACAGAAGGTGAGCAAGTTTACCAGCCTGGACAGGTTGTCCTGTTATGGTCGTAGAGTCGATCACAATGTAGGGGGCCCAAGCCCCACAGGGGGCATTCCATTCCCGGGAGACCACTGGCGGATCCATGCTTTGGGGGAATCGATTGAGACTTCTGGGTATTGAAGTCCCAAGAACCAAAGGTCGGGAAGCAAACTGAACAGAGTCCAGGCGTGGGGGGGGGGGGGGGGGCGTCTGCAGACTCGCCCCCCCCCCCCCCCAACCAGTGAATCTCCTGCCAATCTCAACCTGAGCACTTCTGCTATTCTGTAAAAAGCCACACTGGTGGCTCGTCTGTGATGCTTGTCTAGTCCTGCCTGCCGCATGACCACGGAAACGTCTGCAGACGCAGACAGCGCTAGCTCTTTGGCTATGAAACAGAGATGAGCACCGAACCCTAGAGTGACCTTGACCTTTGCCTGTTATGCTAGCCAGCCCTTGTGCACCTCTGTAGCTGGAGGTGTGAAAATTGACGCCGTGAAGTCTCAGGTCTGTGGACTCGATCCATGAAAGCCCAACATTAAAAATGAGGCCGTGAGTCTTTAAAGCACCATAACGTCTTCTGTCTATTTCTTTTTCTACTCCCTCCGGCCAGGGAAGAAAGACCTTCCTTTCTGGGCACCCCCGGAGTGGGCAAAGCCATCCTTCCACACCAGAAGAAACGCCACGGAATAGCCAGAGGGTACAAATAGCCCATTTCAGGGCCTGAGCCGGGCTTAGATGGCACCCTTGTCGGGCACGGAGCGCCCTTGCCTGGCTGGGCACCAGACTCACCACTTCTCGGAGACGCTGCGAGGGGAGGGCTCTGCGACCAGGTGGGGCTTCTCAGGGGCGTAACGCCACGGCTGCACATAACTCAGCCACATCTCCAGGACCTGCAGGGAGAAATCCAGCATCTCAAGACAGTTTGCTTCCCTGAAGGACCACTCGGTGAAAAGCGGCCTTGGTCCACAAGCCTAACAGGTGGGGACGGCACCATTTCTCCTGGAGCAACTGGGATTCCCCTCCCTGGATATTTACAGCAGGTGCCCCCAAACTACGGCCCACTGGCCAGATCCAGTTCTGCTTGCGGGTGAGGTTAAACTAGGGGTGTCCAAATTACAGCCTGTGGGGTGGATCTGGACCCTGATGCCAATTCATCCGGCCTGTGCCGCCCTCGTCACTCCCAGAAGTGGAAGTAAAACGTGCCCGGACGGGTGCATTTTACTTCCGCTTCCGGGAGTGACGAGGGTGGCGCAGGTGGAATGAATTGGCTTCACAGGCCACATCTGGCCCACGGGCCATAGTTTGGGCACCCCTGTTTTAAGCAGAGAAAATGGCAGCCTAAAAAAATCTATCTCATCCTGTTACAAGTTTTGGGGCGGCCCTGATTTATAGGGTTTGGGTGGGTCCAGCCGTGACCCCCCCCAGGCGCCCCATCCATACGTACGGCTCTGAAGGAAGCGTCGAGCGGCCAGTGGCCGAAGGAGTGCTGCAGAAAGACGTAGAGCTTCTGCTGGACGAACCGGGGGATGACGACCCTCTTGAACTCCTCCAGTGGGCTGGCGGCCTGCGAATGGCCCGAGGGGGAGGCCAGCTCTGGCTTCAGGCTGTTGCTGAAGGCGTGCAGGTGCTTCACCAGCAGCCGGATCACCAGCACATGTTCCTCCGTGGGCCTGAATTGCTCCTGCACCCGAAGCAGCAGCAGGAGAAGCAGAAACAGCAGGAGAAGCAAAGAGGGGCCCATCAGTCCTTTCCCCACCTCTGGGAGGGAGTCGGTGGGCAGGAAAGAGCCTGCAGGGCGGAGGATGAAGCAGAGCCACCGGGGGGGGGGGGCTACCCAGACCCCCCTCCCAATGGAGAGCCAAGCAGAGGAGGGGGGGTAGGGGGTCCCCATAGTGTGTGCCTGTGTTTTGTGTCTCTACATCGGGCAAACTCATTGGGCAGGCTGAGAAGAGTCACTTCAGGATGTTGGCCAGGCTTCCGGCATCTGGTTTCTGCTCCCCAGGAAGGAGTGGGGCCAAGCAGCGAGGACAGACGGACACACCCCACCTTCCCCACGGCTTCCCCCCTTTTCGGCTCCTCTGAGCCACCAGCCCCCCCCCCGGCGCTCTTCAACATCTCCCCCCTTCTCTGTGGATGGGGGGGGAGAGCTTTCCCACAAGAGCTGCCTTGGTGGGGGGTGGGGTGGGGAGACTGGACAAGTCATTGCTCCTACCCACTGGGGAGACAACTAGGTGTGGCTCATCCCCCCCCCCCGAATGACTGCAGGGTGGGGGAGGGGATGAGGGTTCTGAAAAGAAGCGAAATGAAAAAGGAGAGGAAAAACTAAAATACTTGGTACGTATGGAGGGCCTGGTGGCTGGACGGGGCAGGATGGCGGTGGTGGGTACTGGAGATACTGAGCCAGTAGTGGAGAGCTTCCAGCTGGGGGGGGGGGGAGGAGACGAGGAGGGAGGGGGAGGGAGGGAAGGAAGAATAATGCACAGATAGAAGGAAGGAAGAACGGATAGAAGGATGAAAGAAAGAAAGAAAGAAAGAAAGAAGGGAGGGAGGGAGGGAGGGAGGAAAGAAAGAAAGAAAGAAAGAAAGAAAGAGGGGTGGGGGTGGTTGGAGGGGGGGATGAACAGGGAAGACAAACCCAGGAAGAGAAACAAAAATAAACACAGAAGAATGAGTCAAATGCAATGAGGACAAGAAGAAAACCAAGGAGACAATGGAAAACACAACTTGCGAGACACACACACACCCTCCTGTGCGTTGGGGACTACACACTGGTGGCCAAGGCTGGCACTGGAAGGCCCTTGCCAACCTTTAACAGAAAGATGCCAATAGGATGGAGAAGACCCAAAGGGAAACCCTTCAGGACCACCGGGGGGGGGGAGGGGAGAAGAGAGAGGGAGCATGAGGTGGGCGTGTGGCGGTAGTGGTGAAGGGGAAGAGGGGCTGTTTTAAATGGAAGTGGAGGAGAGCACTTAGCCCAAGGGTGCCCAAACTACAGCCCGTGGGTTGGATCCAGCCCCCTATACCAATTCATCCGGCCCGTGCTACCCTCATCACTCCTGGAAGTACAACGTGCCCATACGGGTGTGTTTTACTTCCGCTTCCGGGAGTGATGAGGGCAGCGTGGGCCGGATGAATTGGCACTGGGGCCTGACCTGCCCCCACTCCCCAACACGGCATTTCCCATGTGTGCATCTGTGTATCTCTCTCTCTCTCTCACACACACACACAACCCTTGCTCAGAAGGAATCCCAGAAGCAAACTTTCCAAAGCAGGGGGTGGGGATGGTAGAAACCCCTCAGCCAGGATGCCGGTCGCCCCCTTACCTTGATGTGGGGGGACTGCATCTTCTGGTACATGTCCAGGGAGTAGTGATGGAGCCACATTTCAACAAAGACCTGGGGAGGGAGAAGGGAAATGTCAGCCGCCCGGAGTCGCTTTGGCAAGGGGGTGGTGACAGAAGTCCAATCAAATGAATGGATGGATGGATGGGAACCAAGGGGCCATCCAAACTCCAAAGCACGGCAAGCCCCACATGCCTTCCCTCCGTAGGACCAGGAGGGCTTTGAAGGTGGTTCTTCTCCACCAGTACGACCCCTCCCTCGCCCACTCCCAGGACCCGGCCTCCAGCCACGGAAGTGGAGCTGACCTGCAGTAAGGTTTCTGACCGCCAGATCTCCTGGGAGGCCGGGTCTGCATTGGCCGAGGTCTGGTGGGCCACATGGCGCTTCAGAAGGCTGGTGGGGTGCATCCCGTAGGAGGTGAAAGACATCGTGGGAGATCTTGAAGGGGAGAGAGAAGGGGGCGGGGGAGACCCACAGCCAGGCCCGTGAAAAGTCTGCCCAGGAAGAGGGCACCCACCCCCCAGCCCCAGCCCCGAGGGACAGGCACGTGGCCTCCACTCACCGGGGAGCAGGGGATGGGACGGCCCCTCGGAAATCAGGGGAGGGTGGCAGGAGGACGCTCCCCTCCGTGGGCAGGAACCACTTCAGGTACCGATCCACCAGGACGAAGTAGGCACTGTTGGACGTACTGACGTGGCAGGTCGGGTGAAGGTTCTGGGAGACGCACAGAAGAGCCGTCAGCAAAGGCCACAACACTTATATACATCGACAGATATCGTCGATACAGCCAAGACGCTGACTGGAGGGTGGCAGGTCAGCAGTTCGAATGAGCTCCCGTCTCTGTCCCAGTTCCTGCCAACCTAGCAGTTCGAAAGCAAGAAATGGCAAGTAGATAAACAGGGACCACTGGTATATGGTGTTCTGTGCACTCCGGTGTCTAGTCACGGCCTGCCACAAGACCACGGAAATGTCTCCAGAAGCAGACAGCGCTGGCTCTTCGGCTTTGAAGCA
This sequence comes from Furcifer pardalis, assembly GCA_030440675.1. Lineage (NCBI taxonomy): Eukaryota > Metazoa > Chordata > Lepidosauria > Squamata > Chamaeleonidae > Furcifer > Furcifer pardalis. The sequence goes on along the minus strand of CP126898.1, from coordinate 15,390,783 downwards.
GAAATGAGCACTGAGCTCTAGAGTCGGATACGACTGGCTTTCGACCAAGGGTGACCCTGACTGCCCCATAGGGCTTAGTGACCTCTCTGGGTGGTTCACAGGCGAATGAGCATTTTGCTCCCAACCTGTTGGGGAATCATTTTGAAGAGGGAAGGGTTTGATTCAACCTTGGGTCCTGTGAGGATCGAACTTACAATGTTTTGGCTGCAGTATAATAGTTTAACCTCTGCGCCACCAGGGCTGGATTCCACCCGCCCGGTCCTGAAAGAGGCTCTCCCATGGCAGCCCTTCCATGGGAGAGCCCCACAGAGGGAGGCCCTAGCACTGCACTCCAGCCTGCCCTTACTGGCACCGGTCAGGTGAGAGTCCAGAGAAGCAGCTGCCTCTCCACAACTGGAGAGGCCCACCCGCCTGCCCTAGGCCTGCCTTGGGGCTGAGTCCAAAGAACTCTGCAGAAGAAAGAGGGGGACCTCTGGTGTACTTACCCTCTGCGTCACAAGGGTCAACGCAAAGTAGAACATGTAATATTCATAGGGATCTGGCAAAGCCGTGTCAAGGGCTAACAGGAGACAAGAAGGTGTCTTGGCACAGCCAAACTATGCTCTGCCAGTGCTGTTTGGGGGGGTGTCATTCTTTTCTCCTTGTGGTGTGTCCGTGTTGGGGCAGGGGGGGGGGACACATGTTAATTTACGAAGGCTTTACAGTCGGGGTGCCCAAACTTTTTGGGCCGCGGGCTGGTCATGTGGAAGCAGAAGCAAAACGTGCCTTGCAATCTGTTTTGCAACAGGATGAGATAGATTTTTTCCCCGCTTAAACCAGGGTTGCCCAAACTATGGCTGGTGGGCCGGATCTGGCCCCCCGATGGCAATTCATCCAGAACACGCCACCCTTGTCACTCCTGAAAGCGGGACCCGGCATGGGAGGCCTCTCAGAACATGGGCGCAAGAACTGTTTCCAAAGCAGGGGGTGGGGTGGGGGCAACAGTCCTAAGGATACTGAGGGCCAGGTAGTAGCTCAGGCCCCCCGACGGAGGAAACTGGACTTTGTTGTGGTATAAGGAACATTCCGGCAAGATCCGCTCCTGTATTGAGGTTTTCACTGGGCCCTAAAACCCAAACAAAAGGTTACGGTTAAGTGAAAAGGACGCCTGCCAAGAATGAAACACCCCTCAAGTTAACCCAAAGACACCCCCCCCCGAAGCCTGGGTGGGGGCCAGACAGGTCTCACCCCACCCACCCCTAACCCAGGACCTCTTTTAACTAATAACGGCCAAATCCTCAGGCGCAGACAGAAACGATATAAGTTGTAAAAGTGCAAACAGAATACTAACAGGAAGGCAAGAGACCGGGAAGTCGTATCTGTACTCCTCTGCTTGAAGCTTGTAAACCAACTTCATCATGGGGCCTCTGCAAAAACACAGCAAAAGAGAGCTTGGGGGAGAGTGCTCAGGGTGGGGTGGGGTGGGGTGGTCTCATTTCAGGCAGGGAGGGAGGGAACCCCAGCGCACTCAAAGGAAAAAGCTCACCCAGGATCGAGGAAGTCAAGAGCCACGTTGTATTCGGTAGGATTTGCCCTCCCTTGTAAACAACGAAGGTTCCACCCAACGATGACACCATCCAGGCTGCCGAAGATGTTCTCCACCAGCCAGGGAAAGACGGGGTGCAGCTCCTTCCAAGGACCCGAAGGAAAGAGTAGGGGTTTAGGGCCAGATCCAAAGAGTCAGACCAGGCCTAAACCACAGGATGCTCAAGGTTCACTGGCACAGAGGAGGGTTTCCGTCCCTCTAGGACAGTCATGGCCAACCTTGGCATGCCAGCTGTTCTTGGACTTCCATTCCCAAAAGCCCAAGTCCCGGTGAATCCACACAAAATGGGTTTACTGCGCGTCCATCTTCGAGTGTCTTCCCTGGCCTGTAAACCAGGGTTGGCCAAACTACAGCCCGCGGGGCTGGATCTGGCCCACGCCACCCGTGTCACTCCAGAAAGTGGAAGTCTAAAAACAGCTGGAGTGCCAAGGTTGGCCATCATGGCTCAAGGGAGGGGAAGTTACGGGGAAAGGGCAATTGCCTGGGTCGGGTGACTCCAGTCTGAGAAACGACAGAGGGCCATCACGGCCACTGCCTGCCTTAGCTGGAGACCAAAGTAACGACCTTCACCCACGACACCAGGAAGGAGGAAGCCACTCTTACGGACCAACCAAGGGTGGCCGGAGCTTCCTACCTTGGCTGGAAACTCTTCAATGACCGTCACGAGGTCATGGCAGCGCTGGGCAAAGGGCTTGTTCAGCCAGTCCGACTTCAGGGTGGCCTGTTGGTCAACAAAAGGGAGGAGCAATTCGTTTCAGTCCAAGACACCAGGGCCTTCCCCACCTCCCGCCAGCCTCAGCCACAGCAGCTGTTCCACCAGGGCCCCCTCCAGGGGACACCCGTTGGACTCCCACCTCCCATCATCCTTGCAGGTCTGGCTGCCGAGGACTTGAGGTCCCATGGGGCGAGGGGTGATCCCTGTCCTTAAGGGGCAGAAAGGTCTCCCCCCCCCCCCAGCCAGTCAGCCAAGGGGCACGGGCCAGGCGAGGAGGCCCTCTGCCCCAGGCCTATCCCTGCCTGTGTGGATGATGGGACCTGGAGTCAGTTTCACTCAAGAGCTTTTCCTTAGAGCAGAAACAATCCCACCAGGGCCTTCTTCCCCCGTCCAGCCTCAGCCACTGCCCCGCCCTCCGAGGGGACGCGTCGGACTCCACCTCCCATCATCCTTGCAGGTCTGGCTTCCGAGGACTCGGGGTCCCATGGGGCGAGGGGTGATCCCTGTCCTTAAGGGGCACAGGCCAGGCGAGGAGTCCCTCTGCCCCCGGCCTATCCCTGCCTGTGTGGATGATGGGACCTGGAGTCAGTCTCAGTCAAGAGCTTTTCCTTAGAGCAGAAACAATCCCACCAGGGCCTTCTTCCCCCGTCCAGCCTCAGCCACTGCCCCGCCCTCCGAGGGGACGCGTCGGACTCCACCTCCCATCATCCTTGCAGGTCTGGCTTCCGAAGACTCGGGGTCCCATGGGGCGAGGGGCGATCCCTGTCCTCAGGGGACAGAAGGGCCACCCAAGGGGGCACGGGCCAGGCGAGGGGGCCCTCTGGCCCCTGCCTTGCCTGCGGATGATGGGACCCGGAGTCCTCCCCCAGCCTGCTCCTCCCTCCGCTCACCAGGAGGTAGCTGGGCTGCGGGAAAGGCGGGCCGCCCCCGTCGGGGCTCCGGAAGTGGCCGAAGGCGGGCGACATCATGGCGGGCAAGGGGGTCCGGGGCTTCAGGCGGCCCAACGGGGCCCAGCGGCCTGCCTCGCAGGGCTGTGGGGAAGGCAAGGCGCCCCGGCCTCAGGCGGCCACATTCGAACGGCGGCGGCGGCGGCCATTCAATTAGGCGCGGGCGGATGGCGTCACCGTCGCTCCCTCCCCCCCTCTCGGGCACGCTGAAGTGACGTCACGCGGCTGGCTGGAACGTAACGTAGACTTCGAATCTAATAGAGTGGCCCGCGCGCAGGCAGCTTCCGGGTTGCGGAAGGAACGTTTCCAGCCCGTTACAAGTAACGACGAACGGTTGGGTTTCTCTCTCTCTCTCTCGAAGATCAGGAACGGCCGCGAGCGGGGCGTCCTTTGCGCTCGGCTTGGACGATCCAGGTAGAAGCGGGACGCTTCTCTTCCCTGGACTATTATTACACCTCCCATGCTGCGGGGGTGGTGGGGGATCATGGGCCTCCCCCACCCACCCAGTCCAATTCAGGGGGTGCCGTACTGGCGCGTTTTACTTCTTCCAGGAGCAACGAGGGCTTCGTGGGCCGGATGAATTGGCGTCGGGGGGGCCGGATCTGGCCCTTGGGCCATAATGTCAGGCTCCCACCCTGAACCACATAGGACCAGCCTGCTGCCCAAAAAGTTTGGGCACCCATGAATTAAACGTTCCCACTCCTCCTGTTGCTGATTAAGAATTGCTCATTTCTTCTGTACCTCATCTTCTCTCCTTTCACTTTCTCTTGTTTTGAAATTACATTTGGATTAATTGCTCAGGAAATCTGCTGGACAGTTTCATTCTTCATGCTTAAGCAATGGGTCTCTTCCCCCCCCCCCCGGGACCCCCAGAGGATGCGTAGGAACCTACTGCTCAGAGGCCTGATTCATCGCATGAATGCTTCATCTTGTGTGTGTGTGTCATTCATAAAGCTGAACTTGGGACATGCTTCCAGGAGACCTCTTGGCTCCATGCGCCCCATCTGGCCCACTTTTCCAGTAAATGCTTTTGATTCCTGGATACTTGCACAGCGCTTCTTTTTGGGGGTTTAGAAGACCGTCTGGCGAACATCCTGTGTGTGGAGAACTGAGGGGTTCTCTAGGGAGAAATCCCCCAAACTCAGCACCACCACCAGCAGTTGAGTCGGGGCTTGGCTTGTTTCTTAATAATTAGTGGATGGAGTGTCATTAAGGGTAGGTGTGTGTCTGCATTATGCTTGAGTTCCTGATTTTAAAGCTGAGTATAGCCACTTTGGACCCATTACAATAACCAAGCATGCAGTCTAGTTTAACACAAGTAGTCATATTTATTTATTTGATTTGATTTGTAAGCCGCTCAGAGTCGGGCTTGCCCGATTGGAGCGGGGTAGCAAATACGAACAATAAATAAATAAATAAATATTTACTATATTTATATTGCCCCCTCCCTCGCCGAAGTGAGTCCGGGCAGTTCACATATGCTATGAGGGAAATTTGTCACTAACTAATTTAACTGGGACAATGAAGGAACTGAGACGGAGAAAAGAGTTTGAATATCTTGGTTCCATTATCAACCAGAAGGGTTCCTGCAGCTGAGGAATCAGAATTAGATTGAGGCTCCACACGCTTGTGTTCCCAATCACCATGTAAGGTCAAGGCCACCCTTGCTGGAAAGCCAGTTGTATCCGACTCTAGGGTTCAGTGCTCATCTCTGTTTATAACCAAAGAGCCAGCACTATCTGCATTTGCAGACGTTTCCAATGACACTTGGCAGGCAGGACTAGACACTGGAGAGCATCCGACTCTAGGGTTCAGTGCTCATCTCTGTTTATACCCAAAGAGCCAGCACTATCTGCATTTGCAGACGTTTCCAACGACACGTGGCAGGCAGGACTAGATACCGGAGAGCATGGCTGTTTATCTTCCCACTGAACTGGTCCCTATTTATCCACTTGCAATTTCTTGCTTTCGAACGGCTAGGTTGGCAGGAGCTGGAACAGAGACGGGAGCGCATTCTGTCCTGCAGTCCTCTGGTTTTGGACTGTTGGGTCTCCCAGTCAGCGTCTTAAGTGCTTGAGGAGGAGCTGCCAAACGAGTGGGGAGGAGCATTTGATGCCACGTGGGTCACCCCCCCCCAAAAAAAAAAAAAATCTCAAACATGAGCCCTGATGAATGGAGGGTGGTTTCCCACAATATTATTTATTAGTTCAAATTTATATTTGAAAGTGGGATTTTTTTTTATTTTGGAAAGTTCTGAAATGTTTTGTGCATTGTGCTAATTTAATTGTAACTGTATATTTTTCATTCTTTTTCTATCGCTGTTAGCCGCCCAGAGTCGCGGCATAAAAATTGAACAATTAAATTAAATTAAATATTGTATCCTTGGCAGGCCTTCCTGCCTTCCTTTCCTGGCTAATTTATGGGGGAAAAGGGAAGACGCAGTGGAGGGAATCCAAAGAAAGTGGCGTTTCTCTTCCCCTGTTTCTCTCCAAGAAGATTCCCTGCCAGAATGAGGAGCTGTTGCATGACGAAAGCCTCACCGGGGAGCCAGAGAAGAAGGCAGGGAAATGCCATGGGTGGGAAATGGGACCCACTCCGGCCCCACTAAAAGAGATGACCCCTTCCAGGGTGAAGATCCGCAAGGCAGTGGGGCCAGGCTGGGAATTGCCAGGAAAGCAGAGCCTGACAGCATGGGATTGTGCAAGAGGTTTTTGCGCACATCCCTTCCTCCCGAACTGAGCCTTCCCTCTCCCTTCACCAAGTTGGGGGGGGGGGACAAAGTGGGGAATTTCCAAAGGCCAAGGGAGGGGGGGAGTGAGAGAGGCTCAGCCTGGATGGACCCCAGCCTTCCCTTTCCCCTTGGATTCTTGAGCATCGGCCAAGGAGAGCCACAGGGGCTGGGCTGAGGGGGGGGGGAGTTTGAGAGTTCTCCCAGGGGCTTCTGAGGACAATTAACAAACCCTTTCCTTTGCCCCCCCCCCCCCCAAGGAGCTTTTTGGTGCTTCTGGTCCAGCCACTCTGCAAATTGTTCTAATGAACGTGATGCCAGCCCAACCACCCAATGATGGGGGGGAGGGAGAGATGGGGGCATGAACCGCCCCTCGGTGGTCTGCCAGGTTGCTACAGCTGCTGCCATGGTAGGAGGGGAAGATAGCAGCCCCCACCATAGGACCATTTGCCTCCTCTGCAATTATAGGGGGGGAGTAGCTGGTCCACTGACCCCCTCCCCCTTTTAACCCCCATGAACCAGTTGGATGAATGCAGACTCCTTTGTTTGACTCTGTGAGTCTGTGTCCTTTCTCTCCCCCCCCCCTTTTTGAACCCTCATCCCCATGGAGGGAGGGGAGAGGCAATTTCCATCCCTTCCCTTTCATTGTCTTTGCTTTGGGCTCAATTTCCCACTGTAAGCTGCTTGGGGCAGAGACTGCTCTCCCTGCACTCTGAGAAACACTCGGTCTGTCCAGTCTGTGCCTTGAGAAGCAAGAGCCTACGGGGACCCCCGAGAAGTCCCATCTGCACCCACAGCTTGTAGGGGGAGGAATGGGAGAAGCAGCCCTTTCCCCAAACATTTGGTCAAGGTCTCCCTTGCTCAAAAGCAACTCTAGGGTCTGGTCTTCATCTGCAGACATTTCTGTGGCCACGCGGCAGGCACGATTAGACACCAGAGCACTTGGAACAGCGTCACCTTCCCCACCAGAGGGGCATCTATTTAGCTTCTTGCAATTCCTTGCTTTCAAAAAGACTGGTCGGCAGGAGCTCATTCTGTCACTCAGCTCTCGCGGGTCTTGAACTGCTGACCTGCTGACTTTCCAGTTGTCAAGTTCACCGTCTTAACCACTAAGCCACTGCAGTCCTGGGCTGGTTTGCCTCCTGCTCTTTGCCAAACTCCAGGCCCACGGGCCACCCTTGCCGCTGCACTTCCTTAAGGCCCAAGAGAGGCAGAAGGAAAGAAATGGCGTCCGACTCCATTGGTCAGGGAAGGCAGAAAGGCAGCCCGGATTTCTGGTCCGATCTCTAAAATGACCCCTACTTGGCCAGGCTGAACCGATCCCCCCCCCCCGCCTCCCATGAACTCCCCTGCGGCCCTTTCCCTTAATTAAGTAAAAGAACAATAGGTCAGCCTTCTGGCGGGGAAGATCAACTCCAGAAGGAAAAATGCCTGCCTGGCCCAGAGGAGGCCCAGAGGCCGGAAGCTCCACGGGGTTGTCTTGCTGTGGCTGCTGCTACTGCCGTGTCCAAAGTCAACTTCCTCTCCGCAGGAGGCCCTCCTTCCCTTCCTCCCTCCCTTGGTTGAACATAAGAGATGGGGGGGCTGTTTTTTCTCCCACCTTCTCCTCCGTCATTCAAAATGGTGACCAGAGGGTGGACACTTGAACTCTTTAGCTCAGAGGGCTTCCTTCTGGTTGAGCCAGGCTAAGGGACAAGGGCTGGCCGAGGTCGCTGCAAATGAAGCAATGCGGACCCTCATGTTGGTATGAATCCACCTAAGAAAAGGAGGTTCTCCTGCTATGGGCATAGAGTAGACCCTCTTGCCAGCGACTCAAGACCAATCATTAGGTGGCAGTTTACTAACCTGACCACCCTGAGGACTAGCAGCCTTGTGTAGGGAAGTCCACAGGGACGGGTGACAGTCCTCAAGTGGATTAAATGGTCCCACTTGAATCCCTCTTGATGGAAGGCAGCAGTTTCATCCATCCCAGCCTGGGGATGACGATGAGGACTTTGCGTGCCAAAAGGGCTCAGGACTAGAAAGGGACTCATGGAGCTGAATCAGTGGAACTATGGGTGTCACTCTGCGATGCGGAAGGCAGATGAAAGGCCACCACATTATATTCACAGGATAGTCTTTGTGGCTGATCACCATGATGGTGGCCAATATTTGGAATCGGATATGGCACAAGAAGAAAAGGAGAGACGTAGCAGCAGACACCAAGAGAACTAAGCAAGAGAAGGACCCTCAACATCCTCTGAATGGAGATGAGTCTCAAGTCCACCAGCTCAGATCCAGGAAGAGCTTTATGGCAAGAACAAACATTCTTGAAGGGACGCAAGAACAAAACCAAATAAGAAGATGAAGGAGGAAGGATCTCACTGGACAAGTAACATCATTCAAGGAGGAGGAGATGGCTGAGGAACTCATCTTTCCCTACATCACCTGGAGGACCCTGAATAGGCTGAGGGTTGGAGTCTCTAAATACAAGACCAAAGGGCTTCCACTGTGTGAATGTGGAGAGAGACTGAATCCGGGGGAGGGGGCTTATTTGCTGGTCTGGCGATGAGTGCCAGAAACAGGCACTGGAGAGGACTTGAGTTTGGCCAACGCCAGAGCCAAGAAAGTAGCTTCACTTGGGCAGTCCAGGCTTTGGCTGGGACATGAAAGGAGAAGAAGAAGAAGAAGAAGAAGATCCTCATCATGGTCAACTGGGGTCTTTGAATCCAGGTCTCCTGGTCTCAATCCTCGTTCCGCGGCCCCTTGTTTCAAAGGGGGAGCCCAGTTGCAACAGCAGATCATCCTCAGCTTGCAACTCCATCCTTCCCCCTGGGGTGGTGGTGGTGGTGGTGGTGGTGGTGGTGGTGGTGATGGTGATGGTGATGGTGATGGTGATGGTGATGGTGATGGTGATGGTGATGGTGATGGTGATGGTGATGGTGATGGTGATGGTTTGACAGGCCACCCTTTCTCTTGGACTACTTGGCCACGTGTTGAAAGGCACAAGTGTGGGAGGAACTGGTGTAACTGGGATGATGGAGGGGTTGGGAGATCCCACCGGATCCCTGGCCAGAAAAGACTGGAGTTCCTCCGTGGGCCAGATCCAGCGGCAGGGAAAGGGGCTATGTGGGTGTTCCTGCATCCATCAATCTCAGGGCCTAACACGGGAGTCCTCAACCTTTTAAACCCGGGGGCCGTTGGGTCACGCACCCTCAGACAGCTGGGGGGGGGGGCAGACAGCCATCGAAATGGTGCTGTGGGCCGCATTCAACCCACATGTAGAGAAAACACAATTAAGCACTCATTAAATGCACACCTCTGGAGTCCTTATTAGAAGAGAGGGAGGAATCCAGTGGGTCCAGGCCAGCCCCCTTCCCCCAAAAAAAGAAGGCTCCAAAGTTCAGGACTGAACGGGATGTGACTAGATTCAAACTGATCCCTTCTTACCAGCCCTCCCCACAATGCTGGATTCATGCCCTGAGCACAGCACTCGGTAAACAGGACCCTCACATGAGCCTTGGGAACCAGCTGCCTGGTGTCCAAGTAGATTTCCTCAAAGGAGCAGAAATGGAATCGTGTTGGGGGGGGGGGGTTTGACTCAGGCGGCACAATCACATGGGCTTTGTATGTGGGAGACTTTTCTGCTCAGCCCTTCCCTGCTGCAGCTTCCTTTGGTTTCTTTCTCATCAGGGAAAGTCTTGTAACCCTCTAATTCAGGGATGCTCAAACTACGGCCTGTGGGCCGGATCCAGCCCCCAATGCCAATTCATCCAGCCCATGCTGCCCCCATTGCTCCTGGAAGCAGAAGTAAAATGTGCCCATCTGGAGGAGCGGTGAGGTTGGCGCAGGCCTGATGAATTGGCATTGGGGGCAGGCCGTAGTTTGGGCATCTCTGGTTTAAGCAGAGAAAATGGTGCGAAATATATAATATTGGGCACCCCTGCTCTAACTCCTCACCCCTTGGTTTCTCTGTTTATTTGAGCTCCCCCCCCTTTTTTTTTTTTTTAAGGCAGGCCCCTTGTATGGCAGTCCAGGAGAAATGTTGGAAGGCCAGATAGGATAGTGGAGGCAAAAGAGGGATCCCAGGAGGATGGAACTCCGCGAAAGCAGATAGCGAGACAGGAGGGGATGTTGGGCTTTTGATTTCTAACTTGGTGGGTGTCTGTAGCTCATGGACGACGGGCAGGAGTCCCCCCCCCCTTCTCAGGTCCTTTCTGAAAGACCTCCAAGTGGCTTCTTTTGGCTTCCCTTGCCTTGCGCCGGTCAGAGAAACGTCCGCTCCGTCCAAGGGACCCTCGGTCAGCCCAGGGGTGGCGGATGGGGGGGTGAGCCATCATCCAACAGACCCCCTCCCCCTCCCCTTCCCAAAGGGCGGTCAGTGCTCCCTCCAAGGCAGGGCGGGGCAGGGCTGGGGGGGGGCGTTACTGAGAACAGGTTTAGGCACAGCTCGGGCAAGGAAACGATGGGGCTGCAGCGACTGGGAAGGGGGTGGGGGGTTGAGGTTGACGGCCGGAAGGTTGGCAGGTGAGCAGTTCGAGACCCGACTGCTGCGCGATGGAGTGAGCTTTTGTCGCCTGCACCAGCTCCTGCCAACTTAGTACCTGTAGTTCGAAAGCAAGAAACTGCAAGTCGATAAACAGGGATCACTTCGGTGGGAAGGGAAACAGCGTTCCATGCACTCCATCATGCCTACCATAGGACCACGGGAACATCTGCAGACACAGGCGGCGCTGTCTCTTCGGCTGTCAGCGGAGATGAGTACCGAACCCTAGAGTCGGATACGAAAGGCTTCCGAGCAAGAGACACCTTAAGCTTGGCCTCGGGGCGAAACTAAGGAGCCAGTTCCGAAGCAGCGGGAGAGCCGGGCCTGACAACTGCCCAAAGAGGCATCCGGGGGAGGGAGGGGGTTCAGTTCTGCCGCCCTGGGACTCCCCCCCCCATTAAGCCCCTCCAGGACCGCGCAATTCCCTGGGGAACCACAGCCTGATCCCGACTTGGGAGAGAAGGAGGGAGGGAGGGGGGAGAGAAGGGGTGGCCGTCCAGTCCCGTCCCGGCAATGAGAAGAGGCGGGTCGGTGGGGGGAGGGTTGGGACGGGACGCGGCGGAGGAGAGGGAAGGGATAGGATAGGATAGGATAGGATAGGATAGGATAGGATAGGAAGGAGGTTCCCCGGACGGCTCTCCCGCCGCATCGCTCGGGGCGCCCCGAGGGCTTTGGGTCCTCTCCCGACCTCGGGCGTCTCAGGAGGTGAGGTGGGCCTGCCCCCGCCCCTGCCTCCCTCCCCCCGCCCCCCCGCCCAGGGCGCGCCCGTCGGCGGAGCCTTTCCAAGAGCTCGGACGGACCTTCGCTGCCGCCGTCGAGGGCGCGCCGCCGCCGCGGGCCAGAAGGACCATGGCTCTCTCGCGCCGGGCGGGCGGCTGCCTGGCCCTGGCCGTGGTGGCGCTGCTGGTGGCCGTCGTGGTGCTGGTCGTGACCCTGGCCCGGCCCCGCTGCGCCTCGCCCCGCTACCGGCACGCGGCTGTGGCGGCCGACACGCTGGCGTGCTCCGAGGTGGGCAGGTAGGTGGCCCGGTGGGGGTCGGCGGGGGGGGGGGTCGAAGGCGACGACAGGGCTTTCCCGGTGCGATGCCTGCCTGGCGCAAGACCCTTTCCTTTCTGCCCCGGACGGGGACCCCCAGACTGAAGCAGGGGCTGTTCCTTAGGGAAAGTAATTCCGCCCTTAAAGTGCTCCTCGTTCCCTGTCCCTCTGCTGGAACGCGTTATCCATCCCGTTCTCCAAGAGGGAAGAGGAGGAAACGCTTGCTTGGGAAATCGCTGCCCCGAAGGACCAGGGCTTGAGATGCTCTGAAGCGGGTCACCTTAGCAAGGGCTGGGAAATGGTGACTCGTTCCTCCCTGCTGAAAAGTAACTTCCTCCGTTACCAGCTGCAACTTGCCTTCTTCTTGGGCTGCTCAGAACTCGGTGGCAAATAAGGTTTCCTCCTGCCCGGACGTTATCTGTTCCCCAGGGGGGCCAAGGGAGGGCTCCATCCCCGGGGAACTTCTTATCACTTTGCAGCCAGACTCCTCCAGCCCTGCCGGTTGTTTGTTTGTTGTTGTTCAGTCGCGCCTGACCTTTCACAACCCCCTGGGCCACAAGATGCCACCAGGCTCCTCTGTCCAAAGTCTGCCCAGACCCACCACCTCTAATGATGCCATCGAACCACCACATGGCTTGGTGGGACATTGAATGGTTTGCCTTGAATTCGGACTGAGGTCCTTCTGTCATTTTTTATGGGATTTGTACCCCATCCCTGCTTTCCGCGCTCTCTTATGGGCCCCATTTCTTCTGAGGGATTCTTGCCCACCGTAGTAGATCGAATGGTCCCCTGAGTTAAATCCACCCACCCACCCTCCCACCTTAGTCCACTGATTCCCAAGAGATCGACGTCCTCATTCTTTCCATCTCGTTTCTGACAACATCCGCTCGGCTTCACTCATAGACCTTGCATTCCACATTCCTGTGCAATATTGTTCCTTAGTAAAGGTAAAGTTCTCCCTTGCTCGAAAGCCAGTCGTATCCGACTCTAGGGTTTAGTGCTCATCTCTGGTTCAAAGCTGAAGAGCCAGCGTTGTTTGCTTCTGCAGACGTTTCCGTGGGATGCTGTTGACCTTCCCACCAAAGTGGTCCCTGTTGATCTACTTGCAATTTCTTCCTTTCGAACTGCTAGGTTGGCAGGAGCTGGGACAGAGACGGGAGCTCATTCCGTCCTGCAGTACTTGGGAATCGAACTGCTGACCTCCCGCCTTCCAGTCACCGGCTTCTTAGCCACTTGGGCCTACACCCTCAGATTGTCCTTTTCCTGCCAGAGCCATCCACGGCTGAAGGTCCTTCGGGCTTTGGTCCAGCCACTCCTTTTTCTGGGGGTCCTTGTGCCGCTTGCCCCCCACTCTTCCCCAGTAGGCTTTTGGACACCTTCCGACCCGAGGGGCTCCTCTTCCGGCATCCTGTCCTTGATCCCTTGGATGCTGCCATCCATGAGGTTTTCTTGGCAAGGGTCCCGGAGTGGGTGGCCAGTTCTTTCTCCAGTGGGTCATGTTGAGTCTGTATTATCCACTATAGCCTCTCCATCTTGGGTGGCCCTATACGGCATGGCCTCATCAAAGCACACAAACCACGACAAGGCTCTGAGACTCCATAAGTCTTCTTCTAATCTCTAGCATGGGGATTATCAACCTGCGGCCCACAGGCCAGATGTGGCCCACGGCACCATTTCATGTGGCCAACCACCACCTCCACTACACCAGGAAGTGGCATGTGGTGGAGGAAAGGCAAAATGGCCATCCTGCCCCCAAAGCTATCTGAGGGAGAATGACCCAATGGCCCCCGGTTTGAAAAGGTTTGAGAACTCCGGCTCTGGCAGTTCGAACCTAGCAGTTCAGAAATTGCAAGTAGATAAATAGGTACCACTCTGGCAGGAAAGGTAACAGTGTCCTGTGAACTCTGGTGTCTAGGCCTGCCTGCCACATATCCATGGAAACATCTGCAAGCACAGACAGTAGTTATAAAAGGAGATGAGCACTGAACACTAGAGTTGGATGCAACTGTGTTTATTAGCGCAAGGGAGACCTTAAATCTCCCACATGTTCGCCTTCCATAACTGGGCGGCTCATTCCTTCCCATCCTTGAATGAACAAGGCCCGGCTTCTGCCTGGTGGTCAACCTGTGGCTGTTTTTGTCGATAAAAGAAGGGCTTAAGCAAGCAAAGCAAAGCAACTGTTTGTGTTTAGTTATCTTTTAAAAATCCAACAACCAGGACTTGATTGAGCTTTTCTTTCATGATCGATGCCTCGAGCACTTTGGGTGCAAGTCAGCTTCTCACGTGGAATAAAAACGAAATACAAACAAGAAATAAAACCCGAGGCTCTTTCTAACATGATCTGTCCATTTGTGTTGAACTATGTTTTCTTTGCGTTTCGCCTGGTACACTTAATCTGCAGGCACTGAGAGGTAGGCATGGGATTCCCTCCCTCCCTCTCTCTTTCTCAAGCTTTCTGCATTTGTATTAATCCCTGAAACCCATGATGGCCAACCTTGGCACACCACGTGTGCTTGGACTTCAGTTCCCAGAAGCCCAAATCCCTGTGGATCCACATGAATGGGGTGTTCTTGGCCTTTGATTCCCGGAAGCCCAAGTCCCTGGGAATCCACACGATGTGCTGTTCTTGGGCCAAGAGCACCTGGAGTGCCAGTAAACCCATTCATGTGGATTCACAGAGACTTGGGCTGCTGCGAATTGAAGTCCAAGAACACCTGGAGTGCCAAGGTTGGCCCTCACGGCCTTAAACCGTCTTCTGATTCCTGCCGAGTGCTCATCCTCTGAACGCTTCTTCTCCTAAAATGTGGATGAGAAGAATAGTGAGAGAACTGGATGAGGCCTCAGATGGCGAGGGAGGAAAATGTTCCATCTGTCAGTCCTCCAAGTGACCCTTGTCCCCCCCCCATCCCCTCCTGGTGCGGCATTTTGCCCCTCCGTCCTTCAATCTTCTTTATCTCCTCCAATATTTGCAGAACATCCTTAAGCTCTTTCTAATCTTCCCCGTTGTCAGGGGACTTTCATCCGCACCCCGTGTTTTATTGCTTTTGCCTTTGAATTCTTTTGAGTTGACCCAAAATGATAAGAGGTTCTCAACTAGGGGAACATCAAGGAAACCAAGAGAACAGCCACAGGCCAGACCAGTCCCTGGAGAATAGAGGGGGAAGAAGGAGAAGCAGGGGCAGACTTTATTTCCTAGGATCCAAGATCACGGCAGATGGTGACTGCAGCCATGAAATAAAAAGGCGACTGATTCTTGGGAGGCAAACGATGAGAAACCTGGGGAACATAGTGAAAAGTAGAGACATCACATTGCAAACAAAAATTCGTCTAGTCAAAGCAATGGTATTCCCGGTGGCAATGTATGGTTGTGAAAGCTGGACCATAAGGAAAGCTGAGCGCAGAAGAACAGATGCCTTTGAGATGTGGTGTTGGAGGAGAGTTTTGAGAGTCCCCTGGACAGCGAGGAGAACAAATAGGTCAATCTTAGAAGAAATCAACCCTGACTGCTCCTTAGAAGGTCAAATAGTAAAGGTGAAGCTAAAGTACTTTGAACATCAAATGAGAAGAAAGGATTCACTTGAGAAAGCCTTGATGCTGGGAACGGTGGAGGGCAAAAGAAGAAGGGGGTGGCCAAAATGAGATGGCTAGATGGTATTGTAGGTACCCATGATGATGAAACTTGGCACTCCAGATGTTCTTAGACTTCAATTTTCAGAAGCCCCCGTGAATCCACACAAATGGGTTTACTGCAATTCATCTGGGTCATACTGCCCTCGTCGCTCCTGGAAGTGGAAGTAAAACATGCCCGTACGGTTAAGGCTCTTCTGGGTTAACCCTTCCTCCGTACGGGTGCATTTTACTTCTGCTTCCAGGAGTGATGAGGGCAGCGTGGGCTGGATGGATCGCAGTAAGCCCATCCGTGCAGATTCACGGGGGCTTCTGGGAATTGAAGTCCAAGAACATCTGGGGTGCCAAGGTTCGCCATCACAGGTAGACGCAATGGGCAATGGGTAGGTTGAGGAGGATGGCGAAGGACAACAGAAGTGCCTGGCAAGCAATGGTCCATGGGGTCATTGCAAAGGGTCAGAATCGACTGTGGGACTGAATGACAACTAAACTAGGGCAAAAGGGACTGCGGTAGCTCAGGTAATTTGATTTGATTTGATTTGATTTGATTTTTCGACTTGCATGCCGCCCCACTCGCAGAGTGACTTCAGTTCCCAGAAGCCTCGGCAGCCAGTCCATTGGCTGATCCGTGCTTTGGGGAATTGACTGAGGCTTCTGGGAATTGCAGTCCAGAAAGTTTAGCTTGAAGCATTCTAGTCTTCTGTATTCAGCATGAGAAACCTTTGAGCTTTTCTCACGCAAGCCAAGGGCATCATTTGGGACATCCATTGTCCCCTTGTTTGTGCCTGTGTAGAGAGGTCTGCTTTTGTGCTTTGGCTTCTTAGCTTCCTGCGCCTTCTCAGCTGCCTCTTGGCTGACACCCTGTCAAGAGGTATTTATTTATTCTCATTGTTTAGGTGCATTTAGGTAAGCAAATAGCTATGCGCTCACGGGGATGAAAGGGATTTCCCAATGGGCCAGGCCGGCACTGTTGGACATCTTGATAAGGTTGTTTTGAAAATAAGAAATTGGCTAATTTTGTCCATGACGAAGCAATGCGGCGGTTTTCTGTGGGCTTAGCTCAAGGAGGGACCCCTCTGGGTTCTGCTGGGGGGTTGGAGGCCACTTGGATGTGGCAAATGGGCTTGGGTGGCCTTACAATTGTGTCATGTGTCACCCCCCCCTCCCCAGGTATTTTGCCTGTCTGTTGAAATGGGCTGTTTATCTTTAGATAACCTCTAAACCAGGGGTGCCCAAACTACAGCCCATGGGCTGGATCCGGCCCCTGACACCAATTCATCCAGCCCGTGAAGCCCTCGTTGCTCCCGGAAGTGGAAGTAAAACGTGCTCGGATCCAGCCCACAGGCCATAGTGACCGGCCCCCTGAACCACGTGAACTGGAAAGTTTGTGCACCCCTGCTCTACACCTTCTCCTAAAGGAGTGGGCCAGATTCAGTGCAGAGCCTTATCCGAATGGGTTTCCGTCCCCCAAATGCCTGCCTTTGCCAGAAGACTCAACCGGCAGCCAAGCTGCATTTGCTTCCACCCCAGTGAATTCCACCACCCACAGTCAAACTTACCAGGGCAACATCTAATGACCAATGTGCATCTTGTGTGCCATTAACTCACTTCCAAGCCCCAACAGGTTCCTCAAACCTCCATGAGATCTTTGACAGGTCAGCTCTCCATCATGAATGCACATGGATGAGCCGGGATTTGAACCTGGGTCTTCTGAGTCCTGGCATGCCCTCTCTGCTACATCCACCTGCCGTGACTGATGTTGGGAAGAGGCTTCCCCGGGGGACGGGGGAGGGCCTGCTGTGGCATCCACACATCGCCAGCCCCGAAGGGTTTCCTCCAACATCAATCTCTGCTTCATTTGATTCAATCCCAGGGGTGTCTATGGGGTTCCTCTAGACCAGGGGTTCCCAAGCTTTGGCTCTTGGACTTCAGTTCCCAGAAGCCCAAGTCAACTCCCCAAAGCCCTGATCAGTCAATGGACTGGCTTCACCTTCCAGGAATTCACCTTCCAACAACCAAAGGTGGGGGGACACTGCTCTGTGAATCCACACAAATGGGTTTACTGCACAGTCCATTGACTGAGGCTTCTGGGGACTGAAGCCCCTCTGTGGGCCCTGGGCCCCACCTTGGGAACCACTGCTCTACAGAAAAAGTTTCTGGTTTGATCCCTCTGCCTCCCTGGAGAGAGAGAGAGCGCACGCACCACACATTAGCCAGCTTCTTTCGACAGCAATATCTCTGGGATTTTGGATATGTTCTGGCCCAGGTCATTGGGCAATGCAGATCAATGAAGTGGAGAGGAACATGATGGTCTTGGAACATGGAGGACACGAAGTCACTGCGCATGGGTCACCCTCCGTTGCACTGACCAATGGCCAATAGGTTGTGCTCTGAAAGGTCCCAATAGCCAGCAAGGAAACCCTCTTTCCAGAAATCAAAAGCAGCTGCCCAGGCATGCTCAGCACACAGGCTGCCTGGCTTGGATGACACCCCCGCCATGCCTCCGGAGGATTTCGTGTCTCCTACTTCCTCGAGGACAAAAGGGGGGAGACACTGAGAGCCGCCACTGATGGGGGTGCTGGTGGTGGCTGTGGTGCTGGCCATGCTCCTGGCCTGGGCCCAGTGTGGCTCGCCCCGCTACCGGCATGCAGCTATGGTGGCCGACACGTGGACGTACTCCAGAGTGGGCAGGTAGGGGGCCGGTCCAGGTCAGAGGTGATGGTATGGTTCTCCCAGTGTGATGTCTGCCTGGTGCGGAGCCCTGGGGCAAGACTCTTCCCTTTCTGCCCAGGATGGGCACCCAATGGCAATTTTTCTGGCCCACACCACCCTCGTCGCTCCCGGAAGTGGAAGTAAAACATGCCCGTATGCTTCCCAACCTTTGGTTCTTGGGCTTCAATGCCCAGCAACCCATGTCCATTGCCCCAAAGCACTGATCAACCAATGTAATGACTTAAGCTTCTGGGAATTAAAGTCCCCCCCTGTGGGTCCTGGGCCCCAAATTGGGAACCACTGGTCCCAGTTCCAGCCCAGCTGAAGGAGGGTCAGAAGCCTTGCTTGACTGCCTCCTTCTTCTCTTCCTTTCGGTCCCTTCCCACAGTCTTCTGGGCCACCTCCCCAGTTATGGCTCTTGACCGAGGATAGGATTTTCTCACCTTGTCTTTTCTACCGTCTCACCGTCCTCCTTTCTCCCCCCCCCTACACAGGGATATCTTGAAGCAGGGGGGCTCCGCGGTGGATGCAGCCATTGCTGCCTTAATCTGCACCTCAGTCATGAACCCTCAGAGCATGGGCCTTGGAGGAGGAGTCATTTTTACCATCTACAACTCATCCACAGGTACGTAGGTAGTGATGGGGACAGGATTGGGACAAATCAAGATGGGAGTCAACCTAGGCCAGTGATGATTCTAGGTCAGTGATGGTGAACCTTGGCTCTCCAGCTGTTCTTGGACTTCAATTCCCAGAAGTCCTGGTCAGTAGGAGTGCTGACTTGGGCTTCTGGGAATTGAAGTCCATGAACATCTGGAGTGCCAAGTTTGAGGAACTCTGGTCTAGATGATTCTAGGTCAATGATAGTGAACCTTGGCTCTCCAGCTGTTCTTGGACTACAATTCCCAGAAGTCCTGATCAGCAGGAGTGCTGACTTGGGCTTCTGGGAAATGAAGTCCAAGAACATCTGGTTGTCACATTTTCTCTTCTCACTTCCAGGGCACGTGGAAGTGATTAATGCTCGTGAAAAGGCCCCCCAGGTGTTTGAGCGGAACCTGCTGGATCAATGTACAGAGAGCATTTTACCAGGTAATCTCAAATCTAGGGACTGCGGTGGCTCATAAGATGCTGAACTTGACAACTGGAAGGTCGGCAGTTCGAGACCCAAGTGCTGTGTGATGGAGTGAGCTCCCGTCTCTGTCCCAGCACTTTCCAACTGAGCAGTTCGAAAGTAAGAAATTGCAAGTAGATAAATAGGGACCACTTCAGTGGGAAGGTAAACAGTGTTCCGTGTTTAGTCATGTCCACAGAAATATCTGCAGACACAGACAGCACTGGCTCTTTGGCGATAAACAGAGATGAGCACTGAAACGTTGAGTCAGATACGATTGGTTTTCAAGCAAGGGCAGCCTTTATCTCCACCTGCTTGTTTAGGGGTCCAGTGGATTGCCATTCCTGGGGAACTTCGTGGCTACGAAGAAGCCCACCGGCGATACGGCCAACTGCAGTGGAAGGCCCTGTTCCAGCCCACGATAGAGATCCTTCGCCCGGGGATCCGGGTGCCCGAGGTCCTGAGCCGGTTCCTGCAGTACCCGGAGCTGCAGGCAGTTTTGAAGAGAAGCTCTTTACGGTAAGAGGAGAAGGTCAACTCCATCATGCGGGACAGATACGGCCCCTGGGAAGCTTTCTGGTTGGACCAAACCGGACAATACTAAGGGTCCGTCGTTATAATCGGAGTTCCCTGGAGAGAGGAAAGAAGTCTCTTTGTCCCAGAATGACCACATGAGACTCTAAACCCGGGGTGCCCAAACTTTTCGGGCCGTGGGCCGGTCACGTGGTTCCTCCCGCCAGAAGCGGAAGTAAAACGCGCCTTGCCATCTGTTTTGCAACAGGATGAGATAGATTTTAAGCTGCCATGTTCTCTGCTTAAACCAGGGGTGCCCAGACGACGGCCCACGGGCCGGAGCCAAGCCTTGGCACCCATTCATCTTACCCACACCACCCTTGTGGCCACCCATTTGAAGCTGTTGGGACAAAATGGCCACCACCATCAAGCAAACAGCACAAAATGGCCATCCATCCTTAGAAACTTGAAAAGGTTGGGGACCCCTGGCTTAAAGGATACCTGTTACAGCTTCAACTTATGAGTCAGGCTGATGCGCCCCCTTTATTCTCCTCTCCCAGGAGCCTCTTTTACAATGACCAAGGAAGGGTCCTGATGGCCGGGGAGACCCTCCACTGGCCGGCTCTGCTCCAAACCCTGGTTGCTGTGGCAGAAAAGGGACCAGGAGAATTTTACATGGGGAAGACGGCCGAGAAGCTGGTGAGGGACATTCAGGAACAAGGTAAGCATCTCGTGCAGCCCCCTCCAATCCCTTCTCCTCGAGAGTAGGATGGGGGGTTTGTCAGTGGGGAAGCCCCCTGGGGAAGGCAGGGAGGGAGAGGGGCCAGGAAGGAAGGCATCCAAGCCCCTCCCCCTCCGGAGCCTTTCAGGCTTGGCTCTGCCAACTTAGCTCACATGCACACTCCATAAATAAGTAAGTAAGTAAGTAAGTAAGTAAGTAAGTAAGTAAGTAAGTAAGTCATGGCTTGATCTGTTTTTTGGCCCACCTTGTGGAAGAATGCTCAAATGCCAACAATGCCCTGGAGAGGGAGGGGAGGAGGGAGCTCTACCCCCTCCCCTCCCCATTCACACCATAACCACATCTGTCTGTCTGGGGTCTTTCCAAACCCTGCTTCTGGCCGGATCGGAGACAGACCGGCCCCCTTCCTTGGCTTTCTGCCACTTGGACAGGATTCCAGGAAACAGCAGCTTTTGCCGGAGAAAGCCGTGTCGGAGAAGGGTCAGGCCGGGGAAAGGGCTCCCCTCCTCTGGCTAAAGGGTTTTTGGTGTAACTCACCCTGCCAGCCCTGCTCTAGGGATACCTCCTTCTGGGCAGAAAACAGACAACCCCTCATTAGAGGACCGAATCCCTGAAGGGCTGAAAGTCTCTAAGTCAGGATGGCCCGAACTCTTCAGGTTGCGGGCCGGTCACGTGCTTCCTCACACCAGAAGAGGAAGTAAAATGTGCCTTGCAACCAGATTTTAAGATGTCATTTTCTCTGGTTAAACCAGGAGTGCCCAAACTACAGCCTGCGGGCTGGATTTGGCCGCCGGCACCGATTTCCATCCGGCCTGTGCCACCTTTGTCGCTCCCGGAAGTGGAAGTATAACGTGCTCATACAGGTGTGTTATACTTCCATTTCTGGGAGTGATGAGGGTGGCGCAGGCCTTATGTCCATATGGGTGTGTTATACTTCCGCTTCCGCTTTACAAGGTGGCTCTTTTTGGGAAACCCCCCCTCCCCTTTAGCACAGGGGTGACCAAACTTTTTGGGCCAGGGGCCAGTCACATGGTTCAGTGGGCCAGTCACATGGTTCCTCCCACCGGAAGTGGATGAAAAACATGCCTTGCAGACTCTTTTCAAACAGATATGTTTTGTAACAGGATGAGATAGATTTTAGGCTGCCATTTTCTCTGCTTAAACCAGCTCCCCCCAAAAAACTAGGGCCTGTGGGCCAAATCTGGCCCCTGATACCAATTCACCCAGCCCACACCACCCTCGTTGTTCCCAGAAGTGGAAGTAAGGCATGCCCATAGAAGGGCAGCATGGGCCAGATGAATTAGTGTTGTGGGACAGAGGCCATAGTTTGGGCACCCCTGTTTTATTCAATGTATACCCACTCATCGCTTTATCTAAACCCAATCCAATCACTAAGCACCTTCTGCCATTGTTTCATCAGTCCTTAGATGAATTGGCATTGGAGGCTGGATCCGGCCCACAGGCCATAATTTGGGCACCCCTGCTTTGATAGGCAAGAGTTTCAGACTTAACCGCGGGGCCTTCTGGAGACGGAGAGGAGGTGATCCTTGGCCTGACTTTGATTCTCCCTTTTGCTTTGCAAAACACCCGGAGATCAAAAGGTTGGGGGACGGTTTGGGCAGTGGCCAGTGGGAAATATTTATGGCCAACGCTCGTATCTGTGGGCCCTTAAGCCCCCCCCGAGCCAGAACCGGCCACTTCTGGACCGCCTTTTCCTTCCGTTGTTCCCTAGTCCTCTCTGCCTTCAGAAGAGCTGCTAAGAGGGCCGGGAGGGAGTCCGGGGCTCAAAGCCCCTCCCGGGCACTCTGGCCCACTGGCTTCCCCACTCGGGACCCCCTAAGGTTGGTTTCGTAGCCAACTGTTTTCTTTCAACCCCTGAAAACCCCCTGCAGACTTTGGCTGGGTCTGAAAGGAAGAGCTCCAGGGCTGCGTGGTGGGAATCGGACCACTAGAGGGAGGTACACTGTATCGCTTGGAAGCCACACATGAAAGGGTGGGTTAATGAAGACTCAATTGACCGCTTCAGAGTGCCTCTGCTGGCCCAATTAACTAATTAACTTGGAGGCTCACAAACTGGAGGAGCAAGTTTCCCTTCGCCTTGCCTGTTGGATTTTACTTTAATTCCTCTTTAAATTGCACCTAGGAGAGGCCAAGGGAAAGATCGTCCTGCCTCAAAAGCCCCGTCATACCCAACTCTAGGGTGTGGTGCTCATCTCTGTTTTCAGCCAAAGAGCCAGCACTTTCTGCGTCTGCAGACATTTCCGTGATCGTGTGACTCAGTGGCAGAGCACATAGAATGCTGTCACCTTTCCCACCCAAGTGGTACCTCTTTATCTACTTGCAATTTCTTGCTTTTGAACTGCTAGGTCGGCAGGAGCTGGGGCAGGCGACAAGAGCTCTCTCCATCATGCAGCCCTTGGGTCTCGAACCACTGACCTGCCAACCTTCCATTCATCGAGTGCAGGATCTTAACCGCTAAGCCACTGCATTCCCCTAAAACAGGGTTCCCCAAACTTTTTGGACCATGGGCCGGTCACGTGGTTCCAGCGGGCCGGTCACGTGGTTTCTCCCACCGGAAGCGGAAGTAAAACATGCCTTGCCTTCTGTTTTCCAACAGGATGAGATAGATTTTTAAGCTTCCATTTTCTCTGCTTAAACCAGGGGTGCCCAAACTATGTCCTGTGGGCCAGATCTGGCCCCAATGCCAATGCATCCAGCTCATGCCACCCTCATCACTCCCAGAAGCGGGAATAAAATGCTCCCATATGGGAGCGACGAGAGTGGCATGGGCCGGATGAATTGTCATTGGGGGCCGGATCCAACCTGTGGGCCGTAGTTTGGGCATCCCTGCCCTCAATATTGTACCTACACTTTATTAAAGGTAAAGGCAGCGTCTGTTCCTTACAGTGCCCCCCAAGCTTCCCTCCCAACCTGCTTCTTCCTCCTGCTTTGGTCCCCAGGAGGCAGCCTGACCTTGGAAGACCTCCAGGATTACCGGGTGGAGGTGGTGACCCCCGTGAACATTTCGCTGGGCAGATACACCTTGTACTCAGCGCCACGGCCCGCATCAGGCCAGATCCTCTCCTTCATCCTCAACGTGCTCAAAGGCAAGCCACCGGGCGATGGGGAGGAGGGGGACTTCTGGCCTGTGGTGTGGGGCAGGAACAGCCTCATCCTGGAGCCTGGGGTGGAAGGAAGGTCATGGCCTCTGACCCCTGGGTGCGGCCCGCCTCCCCTTTCTAGGGTTCGGCTTCACCCGTGCCTCCCTGAGCACCCCTGAAAGGACAGCCGAGGCTTACCACTACATCGCAGAGACCCTGAAGTTTGCCAACGGCCAGAAGCCCAAAATAGACGATCCCAATTTTTCAGAAACGAAAGAGGTCAGTGACTCGGATTGGGGGGATGGGAATTTTCTCTGCCCCTGACTTTGCCCACACAAATTTTGTCACCCCATCAGGAACCCCCGACCCCGACCCCTTTGCAAGCATGCCCACCTCCAGGAGGGATCGGCACGAAGCCAATTCCCCCCACAGGCCTACTCAACCTTGATCCACCTCAGGATCAAACTCACAACACTTTGGCTGCAGGGCAGCAGTTTAACCCCTGGGCTCTCTTCAGTCGATGCCAGATGTCTCCTTGAGCAAATATTCTTGGCCCTGCCCGGCAGAAAGGCTTCCACATAAGCGGTGCCAGAGGTTGGGGGCTGAGAGGATGGGAAGAGGAACCGATGGAACTTCTCACTCTGGGCGTTCCCAGGGGGAGGCCGGAAGCGGCCCTCAGACCCGACTTGTCAATCTGGGCTGAGGAATGGGGCCTGACCCCAACACTTCCCCTTCTCTCCTCCCAAGGGGCCCGAGAGGAACCCACTGGCTCTACCCC
Organism: Furcifer pardalis; assembly: GCA_030440675.1. NCBI lineage: Eukaryota > Metazoa > Chordata > Lepidosauria > Squamata > Chamaeleonidae > Furcifer > Furcifer pardalis. Next base: position 15,366,670 of record CP126898.1, on the reverse strand, counting down.
ACCTTTGTATGATTAAGCAGTCCAGTAGGGGCCAAAGTGGGGGGGGGAGGGAGGCCCTGACCTCTGAGGGAAACACCCCCCCTTCTGCCCTTTGGGTTATGGGTGGGCTTACTCTCTCTCACTCTCTCTCTCTCTCTCTCACTCACACACACACAAACACACACACACCTGCCTTTGTATTTAGGATACGCTGAACACACTGGTTTCGGATTCCTTTGCTGGCCAATTCCGACAGCGCATGGACAGGCGAGGCGACCACCCTAAGGCCCACTATAACCTGAGCCACCCAACCGGGGCACCATTCAGCACCTCGCACGTGGCTGTGGTGGCAGAAGACGGGAGCGCCGTCTCGGCTACCAGCACCATCAACCACCCGTAAGGAGGGAGGGCTGGGGTGGTGGTGGTGGTGGTGGTGGTGGTGGTGGTGGTGGTGGTGTGTGTGTGTGTGTGTGTGTGTGTGTGTGTGTGTGTGTGTGATTAATTAGAACATATAACAATGTTCAAATGATGGGCAATCTACGGTGTCTATTTCTGTCCATTTGCACTATCAAGTTCTCCTTCGGGGTCCCCTGTGAACCCACATAGGCGCAATGCTGGTATATGGGGCAACCAGGCTTTCTCCCACCCTTCCTTCCCCTCTGGTGCCCTGGGGGACCAATAGCAATGCCCCCTCCCCCCCCAATAGGCAACCCCCCACTCCCTGTCCAGCGCCTTCCCATGGTGCCCTGTCGTCGTAAAGCCCTGGCAGCGCAGGGGTTAAAACTGCTGCCCTGCAGCCAAAAGGCAATGAGATCGATCCCGATGGGCCCCCAGGTTGACTCAACTCCTTCCACCCTTCCGAAGTCAGTAAAATAAAAGCCCAGCATGTTGGGGGGGGGGATGTTAAATAATGTGCGAACTGCCCGGAGAGTGGGGTTGGTGGTGGATAGCAGTGGTTTACTGTGCATAATTAACATTTGGCTCCCGACATGCTGGGTCCTCATTTTACCAACCTGGAAAGTGTGGAAGAGGCTGGGTCAACCTTGCTCCCTGTTGGGATTGAACTCACGATCTTTTGGCTGCAGCGCAGCAAATTTAACCCCTGCAGTTCCTCTTATGATGCCTGGCATTTTCTCCCCGCCCAGGTTCGGCTCCATGGTCTTCTCCCCACTGACAGGCATCATCTTAAACAACGAACTGGCTGACTTTTGCATGAAGCAGAAGAAAACCATCTCCCCAGGTAACTCACCTGCCTGACCTTCCCTACTCCGGTCTAAACCACACACCCCAACCCCCCTCTGCTTGGCCCCCTTCAGAAGAGCCTGCTTTTGCCTGCTGCTAACCTCCCTCCCTCCTGTGCCCCCCCAGGTGAGATGCCCCCTTCCTCCATGGTGCCGTCCATCCTCATCTCCAGGGACGGGAGGTCCAAGCTGGTCATTGGCGGCTCCGGCGGAAAGCTTATCATCCCCGCCGTTGCCCTGGTGAGTGGGTGGCTGGGACATTCTGGCCCTTGGGCCGCCTAGTCTGGGGTCCCCCCGGAGGCTCCCCTGCCAAACCGGGGTGTGTGTGTGCTGGGAAGGGGCTCTTCCCCTTGTGGACGAGGCTGACAGGGCCCTCCCCCCGTTTCTGCCCCTCGCAGGCCCTGGCCAACAAGCTGTGGTTTGGACTCGAGCTGGACGATGCGATTGAGGCCCCGATCTTCTTCGCCACCCAGGACGGCTCCCTTCAGGTCGAGAGAAACTTCACTCAGGTAAGCTGGGCTGGACTGCGGTCGCTTAGTGGTCAAGGCACCGGGGGTCAGTAGGTCAGCAATTTAAGACCCGAGTGCTACGTGACAGAGTGAGCTCCTGTCGCCTGCCTCGGCTTCTTCCAACCTAGCAGTTCGAAAGCAAGAAATGGCAAGTGAATAAATAGGTACCACTTTGGTGGGAAGGTATCAGTGCTCTGTTCAGTCTGGTGTCTAGTCATGCCTGCTATCTGACCACTGAGACGTCTGCAGACACAGACAGCACTGGCTCGTTTGCTGTAAATGAAGATGAGCACTGACCCGTAGAGTCAAATGCGACTAGCTTTTGGCATCTTTACCTTGACCTAAGCCGGGCTCAGGTGGGCCGGAGGCATGAAAAGAAGACACTAGTCCTCTTGAAGGGAGCTGTCCTAGTGGACCTCCTCCCTTCAATCCTTCCCCTAACATAGGGCCCCCCAAACTTTTTGGGCCGTGGGCCAGTCACGTGGTTCAGCAGGCCAGACACGTGGGTCCTCCCGCCAGATGCAGAAGTAAAATGTGCCTTGCAATCTGTTTTGCAACAGGATGAAATAGATCATAGGCTGCCATTTTCTCTGCTTAAAGCAAGGGTGCCCAAACTAAGGCCTGTGGACTGGATCCGGCCCCCAATCCCAATTCATCCAACCCACACTGCCCTCATCGCTCCTGGAAGTGGAAGTAAACGGGCTTGTTTTACTTCTGCTTCTGGGAGCGACAAGGGCAGTGTGGGTCCGAGGAACTGGTGTTGGGGGCCGGATCTGGCCCATGGACCTTAGTTTGGGCACCCCTGCCCTAACAGATCTCAGGGGGTCGCATGGTGGGAACAAGGGAGATGTCATTAGGAATGAAAAATGAATAAGACTGAAGTCCCCACTGTCTCCCCCCCCCCTTTGCAGGACATTGTGAAGGCGCTTCGTGAAATGGGCCACACAGTCAGCATGGCACGGATGCCCCTCAACGTGGTTCAGGCCATTGCCCAGGAGAGTCCCTGCCTCTTCCCCTACTCAGATCGCAGGAAGAATGGCAAAGCCTCTGGCTATTAGCCAGTCTCCTCTGGACTGAAGGAAGGAAGGAAGGAAGGGGTTCCAGTGCTTCATCCGGCCCACCGGTCACAGAGACACTCCTGCGGAGTTATGAGACGTCACTCCACATCTGTCCCCACCTTTCCAAAAGAAACCACAGTCGGACAATTAATATCCATGCTACCCCATTTTCCCTTGCCTGTCTCTTCTCCAGGCTGCAGTTCAACCGGGTTGGCGAAACAGATGTGCGTTTGGTGAAGGACTGGAAGAGGCAGACCCAGAATGAGACGCCGCTTTCCTTTTTGCGTCTTGTGTCATTCTGATTGCTGTTGCTCTGGTTGCTGTGCATCTCGGCTTCTTCTGCCTTGGCCGTGGGGCTGGAGCCCCTGTCAATGCGCGCCTGGAAGGAAGGAGCCACCCGTGGGTCTTTGGGACCCCTTTGTGGCCACGTCATGACCTTCCGTCCAGAATAGTGACACTGTGAAGGCCACCAAGGGGGGGCCTGGAAAAGTTCTGCCTGGGAGACCCTCCCTCCGCCAAGCCTGGAGAAGTTCCTTTTTTTGCACTACTTACGGGGCCTTAGAGGCGCTGCTGTCCAAAGGCGGCTTCCCTGCCAATTGTGCCGGGCTTGTGTGGGTCTAGGGGGAAATGCATTGGGGAGGGGCTGCGGCATCAAGAGCCCACCGGCCCACATGAGCCCCGACTGTCAGAAAAGCCGTGTGTGTGTGGGGGGGGGGGGGAATGCTTTAAATGCGTAGGAAATAAAATAACCCTGATAAGTGTGTGTGTGTGTGTGTGTGTGTGTGTGTGTGTGTGTGTGTGTGTGTGTGTGTGTGTGTGTGTGTGTGAGAGAGAGAGAGAGGGAGAGAGGTGTGTGTGTGTGAGAGAGGGAGAATGGCCAGAGGTTGGTTTCTTCCTCTGTGCTCTATCAAGTCCGTCTTCGTGGTCTGTGTGAATCCACATAAATGGGTTTCCTGCATGTGGATTCCCAGGGGACAATGAAGAAGGGCATCTACAAGGAAACAACCTGTCCTTATAGAGCTGGCGTCTTAATTTGCAGCCCCTCTCCTTCAAGCCGCCTGAGGCCCAACCCCAGGGGTTCCCTTTTCCAAATCCCCCCACCCCTTACCCAATCGCTGGGCACGTCCAGGCTGTTTCCACTCCATCGGGCTCTTTTATTCCCCATCATCCCCTCCTGGAACCAGCCCAAGAAGAAGTGCTCAGTTGAGAAAGTAGATTGGCGGTTTATTCTCCTCTCGAGTTGCGCCGCATCCATTTGTTCTGTGGATCCCCACCCGTCTTTATCCCCCCCCCCGTCTCCATCGCCCCCCCACCGTGCCCATTTATCCTTCGAGGGGAGTGTGAGGAAACAGTGGAGCCGCCCTCCTTCCACAACCCTCTCTCTGGAATTTTGGACATGTTCTGTCCCGGATCATTGGGCGATGCAGCTCAATGCAGCGGAGAGGAACACGACGGTCTTGAAGCGAGGAGGGCACGAAGTCACGGCGCATGGGTCACCCATCATTGCGCTGACCAGTGGCCTAGATTGTTTTGTTCCGAAGCAGGGTTTCAATAGCCGGCAGGGAAACCCCCTTTCCGGGAGTCAGAAGCGGCAGCCCAGCCTCGCTCCGTCCGCAGGATGGCCTGGACGACCCCAGCGCCTTTCGTCCAGAGGATCCCATGCTTCCTTTTCTTTAGCTCCTCTTCTAATTCCTGGAGGGAAAGTTGGGGGGGGGGCACAGAGGGTCACCGCTTAGGCGCCACGTGGCCCATAGATCTCTATTTAAGTTTTAAAAATTGATTTAATACATTTATATATGGCTCATCTAGTGAAGAGACTGGGGTAGCTTAGTGGTTAAAATGCCAAACTTGATGACTAAAAGGTCAGCAGTTCAAGACCCGAGTACTGCAGGATGGAATGAGCTCCTGTCTTTGCCCCAGCTCCTGCCAAGCTAGCAGTTCAAAAGCAAGACATTGCAAGTAGATAAATAGGGACCACTTTGGTGGGAAGGTAACAGAGTTCCCTGCGCTCCAGTGTCTAGTCATGCCTGCCACATGTCCATGGAGAAATCTGCAGATGCATTGGCTCTTTGGCTATAAAGAGAGCTGAGCACTCAACCCTAGAGTCGGATACGACTGACTTTCAAACAAGAGGTGACCTTGACCATTTATTTATTTATTTACTGTATTCATATTTGTATGCCTCTCTACTCGCAGAGCAACTCAGGGCGGCTAACATGATATCCTAAAAGCATACAGGTAACACCACCCCAGTATCCCAAGTATAAAAACTAACAATAAACATATTCAATGGATTTTAAATTTGAGATAAAAAGTTTAAAAGACAATAGAGTTAGGGAAAAAATCCAGAGCAAGGGATACTTATTAAATAATCCCATGAGGTGGGGTGATAGAGCTACTGGTGCCCCACATCTGTCCCGCCAGCCACGTCTTTACCCCTTTTCCTATAGTACAGCAGCTCCGTCTGGAGACGCAACTCTGTTGGCAGGAGGTCCCAGACCTTTTATCATTTAGTGAAAAGAATTCACTGCTCTTCAGTTCGTAAGGGCAGAGGTCATCCTTGTTCGAAAGCCAGTGGTATCTGACTCTAGGGTTCAGTGCTCATCTCTGTTTCATAGCCAAAGAGCCAGCGCTGTCTGCTTCTTCAGATGTTTCCGTGGTCATGCGGCAGGCACGACTAGACACTGGAGTGCGTGGTGTGCACATGGCTGGAGTCAAGGCTACCTAAGGCTGCCCAGTGTGGCCAATCTAAGGAGGGGGCTGGACCTAAATCTACCCTAACCCCTTCCACAGCAGTGTGTGTGTGTGTGTGGGGGGGGGGGGGGTATGGAGACTCCAGTTTCGGCCGGGGGGGGGGGCTTTAAAGCCAGCCTAGAGACCAGGGGTTACAGGTCATGCCCGTCCCTCAATCCAGCACCTTGGACAACTCCCAGCAGAAAGGGGGGGGGGTTGTTGGCCTCACCACCAGCCTTTACGGCAGGGGTGCCCAAACTTTTCAGGCCGTGGGCTGGTCACATAGTTGAGGGGTGCCCAAACTATGGCCTGGGGGCCACATCTGGCCCCCAACGCCACTTCATCCGGCCCATGCCACCCTTGTCGCTACCAAAAGTGGAAGTAAAACGTGAGAAGAAACCTCATGTGGACTGCAGCCTCCCCCTCCCCATTTTAAACAGATGACCCCCAAGGAGGCCCCTTAAATAGCCATCTGTGGATGGACAGGTGGACAGACAGACGGGTGGAGACTGACCTTCCCCACGGTTTGCTCCAGCTGAGTGTCTGGGGGGAAGAGCTGGTTGTGGACTCGGGGCTCCTCCACGGCGGCCTTGAGGTCATAGTCCAGCCAGAGGCTGTGGATGATGGTCTGAGCAAGCACAGGAGGAGGAGGTCAAGGGTCAACCCTCCATCCGTGGAAAGTAGCAGGGCAGAAGGAGACCCCAGCTTTTCCACAGAGCCCCCCACCCCCAATGCCCTCTATGGCTTCCCCCCTTTCCACCTGCCTGCCTTCACTGGGGGAGGGGGTACCTCTTGCCCCCCTTCCTGTGACCCACCAGTGCCGTTGCCGTGGTGATCTTGGTCCCCCCTGAAGCGCCGACCACCATCTTGACCTTGTTGTTCTGGTCCAGCAGGATAGTTGGGCACATGGAGGACAAGGGACGTTTACCTGTCAGGGAGGGAGGGAGGAGGCAGCCAGGTGAGACACCTTCCCCAATGCCCCCCCACCCCCATTTCAAAGCCACAGAGCATTTTGTAGCCTCTGGTGTCAGGCGTTTGCCCCCCTTGTTAGACCAGTGAAACGGGGGGGGGGGTCAGTCTTGTTGCCTGGGGAGGGGCTTGGAGGCCAGGAGGAGGGTCAAGACCTTGACCAGGGAAGACGGGGGGGGGCACATACCTGGGAGAAGGAGGAGCCCAGTTCAGAGGCCTCACCTGGGGCGATGAAGTTGGCCACGGAAGGGGCCACCCCAAATCCGTTGATGATGTGGGGGGAGCTGAAGTCGTCCATCTCATCGTTGAAGATGATGCCACTCACGTTAGAACGCAGGTCGGAGCCAAAGCTGGATCCGAGAGCAGCAGAGGGGGCAAGTTAGGGTCATTTCTGGGGGGGGGGGGGAACCCCAGTGGTGGTGGGGGAGATGACCCCCCCCCATCATGAGATGCCCCCCCTAAGGCTCTCCTATGACCCCCCCCCCCAGGCAAGACCTACATCCAGGGTCTTCCCTCCTCACATAACACACCATTTGAAACAGGGCTGGGTTGGAGGTCACCTCCCCCATCCCCAGGGTGTGCCTTTATGCGCCAGATCCTGTTCTACACAAGCACAATTGGAACGGCTTCCTTTTGGCGCACTTTGGGGGGCTGACCCATAACTGAGGAAGGGGCTTTAAACAGGGGAAAGTCTACCATTTAGTTAGTGCTCTGATTTAAAATGTCCTTTAACAGAATTCTTTGTTTTTAACAGCGTGATCTACTTCACTGGAAATCAGGAGTGTCCAGTGTCATTTTACTTCCACTTCCAGAAGCGACGAGGGTGTCACGGGCCAGATGAATTGGTGTCAGGGGACAGATCCTGCCCATGGGCCGTAGTTTGGGCACCCCTGCTGTAAATCTCCGGATGTTTTTACCTGTATCATTTCTCCCTTCATGCTTGTCTTGAAGGGGGCCATAAATCACAGACAAAACCACTTTGGATTCTCACGGGTAGGAACCTTTTTACACCTCTGTGGTTTGCAAATCATTTTGGAGGGGTTTTTTTTTAAATTTAAAAGTATGTTAGGCAAGGGTGGCAAAACGTTTCAGGGCGTGGGCCAGTCATGTGGTTCAGCAGGCCGGTCATGTGGTTTAGTGGGCCGGTCACGTGGTTGTGGAAGTAAAATGCAATCTGTTTTGCAACAGGATGAGATAGAAATTTTTAGGCTGCCATTTTCTCTGCTTAAACCAGGGGTGCTCAAACTATGGCCTGTGTGCCGGATCCATAGGGGAACATTTTACTTCTGCTTCCGGGAGCAATGAGGGCGGCATGGGTCAGATGAATTGATGTCAGGGGCCGGATCTGGCCCATGGGCTGTAGTTTGGGCACCCCTGATGTAAGGAGTTTTTGAGGGCTTTGGAAGAAAGAACGGAATAGCCTTCCTTCATAAGTCTGATTTCTCAGACAAGAAGCTCCTCCTGAATCACGTCTCTAGAACAGTAATAAATTCCACCTTTGTTTTTTGACCGGGGGGAGGGCAACCTGGACCGTATTAGCAGGCAACCCCCCCCCCCAAATCTCCCCTCGTTGCCCACTTTGGCAACTTCGGCCACTGTCCTCAGAGCCCCCACCTGTAAAGAAGGCCTGTGCCCCTACTATTGGTTGATGGTGCTGGTAGCAGAGACGGCGCTCCCATCCTCGGCTACCACAGAGACATGAGAAGTACCCGCGGAGTCCGGCACATAGTAATCGGGCATATAGTACTCGATGGGGTGAGTGATGTCAGTGATCTTGGCCCGCAGATCCTTCCCGAAGTACTCCGAGGTCATGTTCTTCACCACCTGGAAGAAAAGAGGGAGTCGGTCCGGATGAGGGTGAAGTAAAGAAAGCGTGGAAAGGGGGAACCACAAGATCATCCCGACGGACCACTTTCTTAAGGCCACGAGAGGAGATGGGGCTCCTTAGACCAGAGGTGCCAAACTTTTCAGGCCATGGGCCAGTCATGTGGTTCAGTGGGCCGGTCACGTGGTTCCTCCCATTGGAAGTGGAAGTAAAACACGCCTTGCAATCTGTTTTGCAACACGATGTGATAGATTTTTTAGGCCACCATTTTCTCTGCTTGAACCAGGGGTGCTCAAACTACGGTCTGTCAGCCGGAACTGGCCCCTGATCCCAATTCATCTGGCCCATGCTGCCCTCATCACTCCCAGAAGTGGAAGTAAAATGCACCCAACAGGCGTGTTTTGCTTCTGCTTCTGGGAGCGACGAGGGTGTTGCAGGCCAGATCAATTGCTGTCGGGGGCTCGATCCAGCCCTTAGGCCATAAAAGAGGAACATCTAAGAGTCCCTTGAACTGAGGGATAAACCCCGGAATCTGCCCCCAACAACAACATGCTGTGTGAATGTGGAGAGAGACAGAATCCGGGGGGGGGGGGGTGTCATTTCTGGCCTGCCAGTGACTGCCAGAAACCTGCACCGACGAGGACTTGAGTTTGGCCAACGACCAAGCCAAGAAAGCGGCTTCACTTTGGCCAATCCAGGGTTTGCTCAAGACACAAAAGAAGCAGCAGCAGAAGAGAGACAATAGGCAATAGGAGAGGAAGAGGAAGAGGAAGGGCAGGTGAAGCTGATCCTATGCCTCGCAGGTCAATGGGCTCCTTGCCTCGGTGACGTTGACGAATGCCGGGTCCCCAAGCAAGGTCCTCTTGGCGTAGGCGAAGCGGAAGGCCTCCAAGATGCGGTGGTAGGTCAGGCCTTTCTCCTCCAGGGTGGAGATGCTCTTGCGGGAGAAACGGTATCCTGGCTCCGCCACAGGGGAAAAGGTTGGGTTTCAGGAACAAGAGCAGGGACCTTTCCGTTGGCCAAGGATGGCCAACAGAGTGAATCCCAGGGCAGGGCAGGGCAGCCTGGAGGAGGCACTTTGAAAGGGCCTCCCTTACCTTTCAGGATGTTGAGGATGAGCGCCAGGACTGGGCCACTCAAGGGAGCTCCAGGGGTGTACATGGTATACTCCCCAAGGGTTGTTTTCAAGGGGTTCTCCTCCAAGAGAGGCCGGTAGTCCCTCAGGTCCTCCAAGGTGAGGATCCCTCCTGGAAGGAGGACAGAGAGGAAGAGCCTTCAGGGTGGGAGGGATGGCCCACCCATTGAAGGATCCATGCCTGGGATGCAAGCCCACCCCCCTTCCGTGCTGTGGAGGCCAGGTTTCCCTGCTGCTCCACTGCCCGCCCAGGGCCATAGCCAGGTGTCCTCATCATGAAGCAGTGGGGAGCCTTCGGCTGAACGTGAGGACCAGAGGTGATCTGAGTCCCACGGGTTAAAAAGGTCAAGGTGGGACCCAGACAAGGCCCTTCCAAGGTGGTCTGGCTCTTCCTCACCTGCTTCCTGGACCTCCTTGACCATCTGCTGGGCCAGCCTCCCTGTGTAAAAGGCATCCGGACCTTCATTGGCCAGGATCTCATACGTGTCGGCTAGTTTGGACAAAGTGAGGGTCTCGTTTTCCCTGAGGACTTTCCCGTCTTTGCAAAAGACTTCACTGGTGGAAAGAACAGAGGAATGGGACACAGCTCTTAATGACTCATGCAGAACGATTACTGGCTCCCCCAATGGACTGTCATTGTCTCGCCAGAGAGGAACTAGCAAATAGTGAATGGAAGAAGAGAATGAAGCCGGAAATCCATCCACTTCTTGGAGACCAAGGCGACAATTGTCCCTTCCCCAGGGCCACTTCCCCCTCTCCCTCCTTCACTTACCACAAGGCTGGATTGCTCTCAATGGCCATTCTCCTCCCCTCCAGGGCTTGGGCCAGGCCCTTCCCCACTGGGAACCCTTCCCTTGCCAGCCGGATACTGGGCAAGAAGAGCTCCTTCCAGGGCAGCCGGCCGTGACGCTTGTGTGCCATCTCGTAGCCCCGGATCTCTCCTGGCACGGCAATAGACAAGCCCCCTGGAGCAGATGGAGAACAAACAGGTCAGCCATGGAGAAGGCTCTTCCAGATCCCCTGGGGAGGGGAGGGTTCCTTGGGCTGCAGCACAAGGAAGAAAAGAGTCCCATCCCACCCCATCCCGGGAATCTGCCGACTGAGGCTGCTCGGGCAGTTCATGTGGGTGGGTATATAGCAGGGATTCTCAACCTCTGTCCCATGAGTCGGATGTGGCCCATGGGCACCATTTCATGTGCCCCCCACTGCCTCCACCACACCAGGAAGTGCCATGTGGTGGAAGGAAGGACAAAATGGCCGTCCGGCCCCTGAAGCTGTCTGATGGAGCATGGTCCGGTCCCCGGCTTTAAAAGGTCGAGAACTCTTAGTATAGAGGGTGCCAGATCTGGTCCTTGTGATGCCCACAGTCACGGTGGAAGGGCAAGCTGTAGAGGTGGAGATGTGAGGCCAGGGCCTTCTTTGTGGCAGCCCCTGTAGAGAAAGAACCTCTCCCTTTGTGCAGAACATGCCGAGAGACATTTCTTCATATTTTGTTCCACCCTCTTCTTGATAAAGGTTTTTGGCCCTCCCCTCCCGAACCCCCAAAAGTAACTCCCTTGAACAACCCCCCCCCCCAACAATCCAAGCAAACTTCCGTGAGCAACAACGGCAGCATGGGTTGGATGAATTGGCATCGGGGGCCAGATCAGGCCCATGGGCCGCAGTTTGAGCACCCCAATTTAAGCGGAGAAAATGGCAGCTTAAAATCTATTTCGTTGTGGTGCAAAAACAGATGGCAGGGCGCGTTTTACTTTTGCTTCCGGTGGGAGGAACCACGTGACCGGCCCACTGGACCACATGACCGGCCCACTTGCCCCCTCTCGCTCTCCTCGCTCTGACAGCTCACCTTTCAGGGAGAGCTCCGTGTCGTTCCCGAACATGTCCTGGGAGGCGTTCTTTGGGGCCACTTCCCTGGCGTTGATGACCTCCACTCGCCCTGCCAAGAGACAGACGTGGGGAGGGACATTTGAGGAGACCCTCCTCCTCACTCGCCAAGATCAGCAGGGGCAGGATACAGCCCCTTTGTCCGGGAAGGCCAGGAACGGACACACCTGCCCCAGTTTGTACAGTTCAATGACACCTTGCTTTCACCTGGGCAAAAGGAAAAATTTCCCCCTTCCGCATGTGTATCCTGTCAACATATCAGTTGGAAAGCGAGAAAAATTGAAAGTCGATAAATAGGTACCACTTTGGCAGGAAAGGTAGTAGTGTTCCATGCATCCCGGCATTTAGTCACCACATTTAGGTACCACATGACCACAGAAACGCCTGCAGAGGCAGACAGCCTCTTTGGTTGTAAACAGAAAGGAGCACTGAACTCTAGAGTTGGATATGACCGGCTGTGGAGCAAGTCAGACCCTTGACCTTTATTCCCACCTCCTGGGTCCGCACAGCGTTCCCAAAATGAGATCCAGAAATTAGTTATTCTAATAAAGCTGACCTGGAAAGGACCGGCTTATGGATTATGATTTGCTTCGTTGAACTATTTCTATCTGGAGTGGAGGGGGCCGGAGTGGTAAACCCCTGCCAGATGTGGCCAGATGTTCCACAGCCCCTTTGCAGCAGAAGGGGGTGGCCCTTACCGTCTGCTGTGTAGATAGTGAAGTAGAGACCCCCACCGATCCCCGTGCTGTGGGGATTCATCAGTCCCACGCAGAGGAGAGCAGCGATGGCCGCATCCACGGAGGAACCCCCTTGCCGAAGGATGTCCCTGCCAAACCGGAGACAGAAAGATGGGTGTTACTGCCAGGATGAGACCACCGCTTTCTCCCCTCCCCCAGGCAATTAGCACCCCCTGATGAGTGCCAAGACACCCTGGTATAGGTCCAGGATGGCGAACCTTAGCACCCCAGCTGTTCTTGAAGTTCAATTTCCAGAAGCCCAAGTTTCTGTGCATCCATACGAATGGGTTTACTGTGCGGAGGTGCAATAAACCCATTCGTGTGGATTCACATGGCCTTTTCGGAATTGAAGTCCAAGAACAGCTGAAGTACCAAAGTTCGACATGACTCTATAGATGTCCAGACTGCCTACACGAGAGGGGAGCTTTGCAATTAGAAGTTGAGCTTCCATAAGAAGTAAAAGACATTTCTTATCCTAATAAACTGCCAATTAGCTTGCTTTTATTGCCTGGTGGGTGACTGGGAGGGGAAGCAATGGGGGGTCGGGTGGGGGTGGCCTTTAATCTGCAGTTCTCTGGAGTGACGTTTTATCGCTTTCTTTTTTTAAAAAAATAATTTGTATTAAACATATAAGAAAATACAATATAAAAATACAATTAAGAAAAAGGAGAAAGAAAAAAGAAAATAATAATAATACAAAAATTTAAAAAGAGAGAAAAAGAAAAACAAAGATAAATCAATTGTGTGTTCCCTACACCAGTGTAGAGAATCGATTAGATTTTTAAAGTATAATGATGTATAAGTATAATGATTTTATTGGGAGTTTTATTGTGTGTAATTTTTAACTTTTTATCATTATATGACTGGTTTTATGATGTTAGCGGCCCTGAGTAGGAATGATTTTTTCCCGGGGTGGGATATAACTGTAAATAATAAGTAAGTAAGTAAGTAAGTAAGTAAGTAAGTAAGTAAGTAAGTAAGTAAGTAAGTAAGTAAGTAAGTAAGTAAGTAAAATATAATGTTATTATCTGCCTCACTTCTCCAAAATTATAAACTTATTTTGGACAGGTTTCTGTCCAAAATGGTTTTCCACTGCAAATTCAATAAAATATTTCCATAGTTTCCAAAACTGATTACATTTAATCAAACCTTTAAAAAAAATATGTATTTCCCCATGTTAATTTACTAATTAATGCAATGTCCCATACCTCTTTATACCATTCTTCAGCCCTGAGATTTGGAATGATTTCCCAGGGTTTGGCTATCATCAATCTTGCAAGAGTTTAAAAGGTCATCAATAAATTCTTTTTCCCCCCTTCCGATATTTTTAACATCTCCAACTCCAGTAACGATGCGACTTGGGGGTTTAAACTCTAATGCTATGTTTACTATGATTGTGGAACTTGTATTTGATATGTTTTATTATTATTATTATTATTATTATTATTATTATTATTATTATTATTATTATTATTATTATTATTATTATTATTATTATCATTATTATTATCATCATCATCATCATCATCATCATCATCATCATCACGATGATGATGATAATGATGATGATGTGGAACGTATAACTGTATATTTTTATATCTTTGTTAGCTGCCCAGAATCGCTCTGTAAGTGGGGCGGCATACAAGTCTAATATTTAATTTAAATTAAATTATTCTTGTCACCAAGATCTTATTAATCGCTTCCTAAGTCAGGAGTTCTCGACCTTTTTAATCCAGGGGCCATTGGGTCACGTTCCCTCAGACAGCTTTGGGAGCCCGATGGCCATTGTGCTCTTTCTCTACCACATGACACTTCCTGGTGTGATGTAGGCAGTGCCCCCCCATGAAACGGTGCTGTGGGCCGTATCCGGACCCATGGGCCACAGATTGATAATCCCTGTCCTAAATAGTGAAGCTGGACTCTCCTCTAGAAAGATGATGATCCCTGTTCTGGGGAATATTGTTGTGGGCTGTGGGGCGAGGGGGCCACATCTTACCTGCCCACCACCGAGCATGGCCCCGCATCGGCGGCCACGGCTGCTTTGCTGTAGACCTCGGCCCTGGGGGGCTCTGAGCGCAGCCCAAGGAAAAGGACCACGGCTACGATGATGGCCAGGAAGAAGATGGCCAGGAGCCCGATCTTCACCGACTTGGCCCTCATGATTCTGGAGGGGGAAAAACCACAGGTGTAGAGAGAAATTAATCTTTCGTCATTAAGCGTCGTAAGTGAACGAAAATTTCATTTACCCACAAAGATCATAGAAATGTTCACAAACCTAATCAACCCTCGAACAACTAAACTAACCTGCGGAGGTGTAAGTCAATTAAATGGATGATTACTAAAATTAATTATAGCCCGAAATTAAGAAACGAATTAAAGAAAACTTCACACAATTTTTTCTGTAAAGCACGGCATTTCGGCGCCTCTCGTTAACCATTAATTTTGGTCACAGGGATGTTAATTGATTCATTTGGCTTGCAGCCAACACTAACACTTGAGTCTAGAATCACTGCCTTTCTTGTGGTTTCTTTTCCGTACATTGTATCAAAGGTTCCCCCTTTCTAACAATTCTGTTAACATAAGTGTCCTTTGATCTAGAGTAATTGCTTCCCTTTTTGCAATCAGCAATGATTCAGCAAAAGGATCTTCAAGTCCTTGTCATTTCAAGTAACTTTAAGATCTTGAAGATTGGAAGGTCAGAAGTTTGAGACCCAAGTGTTGCACGATGGAGAAATAGCAAGTAGATAAATAGGGACCACTTCGGCAGGAAAGGTAAGAGCATTCCAAAGTCTACCGTATATACTCGAGTATAAGTCGGGTTTTTTAGCCCCCAACATGAGGTCAAAAAATGGGACTCAACTTATATTTGGGTCAATGTAAACAACACTCAAAAACATACCCACAAAATGTCTAAATTAATCTATTTTGCCGTATTTTCATGCCGTATTTGCTGCATTTTCCACCCCCGACTTATACTCGGGTGAGTCTATTTTCCTAGTTTTAGAGGTCCAAATTAGGCACCTCAACTTATATTTGGGATGACTTATAGTTGAGTATATATGGGTAGTTATGCCTGCCACATGACCATGGAAATGCCTGCAGTTCAAAACAAAAAATAAAATTGCAAGTAGATAAATAGGTACCACTTCGGCATGAAACAGCATTCCATGCATTTTGGTTCTAATCATGCCTGCCACGTGACCACGGAAATGCCTGCAGAGGCAGGCAGCGCTGGCTCTTTGGCTATAAACGGAGATGAGCACCAAGCGCCTAGAGTCGGACACGACAGGCTTTCGACCAAGGGAGACACCTTGAGCAAGTCCAAAGCCACTTGCTGGGTCTCTAGTCTCCACCCCTCTGCCCATTCCGCCTTCTGCTCAGGGTCAGCAGGTGTTGCTGCATCCACCCGAAAGGTCACCTGCCCACCTGCGGCTCCACCGACCTGCCTTCTGCGCTTCCCTTTTGCAACACGATGCCTTCGCCTCTGTCCCTTTGAGACCTCAGATTTGTGGCATTCGTGGCAGGAGACAGGGATGGAAACAGCCCCAGTGGAAAAACAGCAGAGGCGAAATCAATGGAGGTTGGCCACGGAGAGCTCACAGCCAGCCTTTCTTACCACACCTGATGCTCTTGCTTTAGCCGTCCACGGAAGGAGGACCCCCAGAACCACGCCTGAGGGGTGGGGGGTTGCGGTGTCCCTAATATGTTTCCCTGGCCTTTATATATGGCTTTTGGGACTGCCTTTTCTCTTCCCTGTCCTCTAGCATGAATCACATCCTTCTCTTTGCCTTTCCTCGACATTCCTGGCTTTGCCTCTGTCTTGTCCACTCGGATGACTCACTCACCTGCTAATCTCAGGGGAGCATCTTCACATCCAGGAAAGAGTGGGAGGCATAATTTTGCAACCCTAATTTTCATCCCTTGGGCCGAGTGATGTTACTCCGCCCAAAGCAAAGGACTTGTTCCGAAGGCCAGAGGGTTTTCCTGTTATCTCTTTTGTTGGCAGGCTAAACGTGACTCAGCAGGGTAAAGTGGCAGCAAGAAAGGCAAATGCAGTTCTAGACTTGCATCGACGGAAGTTTACTGTCCAGCTTAGGGGAAGAAATAGCGTCACTGCTTGACTGGGACATGAGTCCAGTTCTGTAGAGCCCAGTTTAAGAAGAATATCAAGAGGCTTGCACCAAAATACAGAAGAATCTTCAATCATTTTCATTGTCAACATCAAAGTTACAGGATTTGCTTTTATATTCAACTGTGATAGCACTTTTGCATTTTCTTCTTTAATCTTCCTTGAGTAGCCATTTTGAAACCATTATTTCCTGCCAGCTTCGACTCTTACTTCCTCTAAATCTAATTCTGCTTTCTTTCTTTATTCGTGTCAGAGGCACCACCAGCCTATAATAACAGAATACATCTAATCAAGTTTTTGATCTATGTTTTGAATAGATACCCAGAGGAAGTGACGTCATTTATAAGGCACAAATTGATTTCCTTCTGTTTGTTTCTCTTTGTAGCCGGATAGAAGTTGGGTGGGACGAGCGAATATCCGCTAACGAAGAAACAAGAAAACCCAAAAAAGGCAAGAGAAATCTTCTCTAAAACACTTATTCAGATTTCTTGAGGATAAAGCTCAAGGTCACCCTTCCTAGAAAGCCAGTTGTATTTGACTCCAGGGTTCAGTGCTCATCTCCATTTATAGCCCAAGAGCCAACACCACTTGCATCTGCAGACCTTTCTGTGGTCATGTGGCAGGTATGACTAGACACTGGAGTGCACAGAAAGCTATTATCTTTCCCTTCAAAGTGGTACCTATTTAGGTAAAGGTCGCCCTTGCTCAAAAGCCAACTGTATCCAACTCTAGGGTTCAGTGCTCATCTCTGTTTATACCCCAAGAGTCAGTGCTATCTGTAGGTGTTTCAGTGGTTTTGTAGCAGCCCTGACTAGACACTGGAGTGTAGGGAACACTGTTACCTTTCCCACCAAAGTGGTCCCTATTTATCTACTTGAAATTTCTTGCTTTCGAACATCAAGGTGGGCAGGAGCTGTGACAGGGGACTGGTTTACTCCGCGCATGCAGTGGATTCACAGCGGACCACAACGAAGAAGAAGAAGAAGAAGAAGAAGAAGAAGAAGAAGAAGAAGAAGAAGAAGAAGAAGAAGAAGAAGAAGAAGAAGAAGAAGAAGAAGAAGAAGAAGAAGAAGAAGAAGAAGAAGAAGAAGAAGAAGAAGAAGAAGAAGAAGAAGAAGAAGAAGAAGAAGAAGAAGAAGAGTTACAGGTAAGCAACCTGTCATAATATTGCCCTGGTGGCACAGGGGTTAAAACTGCAGCCAAAATAGTATGAGTTCGATCCTGACAGGGATCAGGGTTGCCTCAGGTCTAGTCTTGGGGTACTGAATGGGTACAGAGGGAGACTTTAGCTTCCCATTCCCTCGGGTGGCCTCCCTCCCCTTAAACAAACAAAGCCAGCTTCAAAGAGCTTTCCTTCAAAGAATGTCACCGGAATCTCTGACTGGGCCTTGTTGGTGAACATCTGGAAGATGCCCAGTTTAAAAACAAGACTGGAATCTGCCCTTTCCAGTTCTAGGCTGGGCCGTACAGGCAAGACGGGCCATCAGGAAGGGTGAAGGCTTGAGAAGACATTCCCTGGCATCAGCTCCCTGGAGCCCAAGCAAACAGAGCTTGGCATGAGATGGCACAGGGGTGTGTGTGTGCGTGTGTGTGTGTGTGCGTGTGCGTGTGCGCGCACGCATGTGTGCGGGCGCGGGTGCATGCGTACATTCGTGGGTGCGTGGGTGCGTGCGTGCACGTGCCCACCTGTGCATGGGTCGGTGGGTCAAGGAGACCCAAGGCGACCTTCCTGGAAACACACCGTCCCTCTTCATGACTCCCTGTTCCAGGGCCCGCCAAAAGGGGTCAGCTGGTCCCATGCCAGGACCTGAAGCACCCGGAGGACACCCTGTGCCAGGAGGGGAACCGGTGCCAAGTCCGCCCCTGAGTCCCAGAGTCCCAGAGCGTGCTGTGCTTCAAGGGCCCTGGCTATGCTCAGCCCTCTCCTCCACCCCCCGCAGAAGAGGCTCCTTCTGCCCTTCTAAAGAGTGCTTTGGCCCTCGCCTACCCTGGCACCACCCGTGGTTCTTGGGCACTCCGAGGGCAGCTTGCTGTAAAACGCAGGGGACCCTCTGGGGGAGGAGGGGGGGAGTGCTAGTCCAAAGGCCTTTGGGACCAAGGGACCCTGCTACCCGGCCAGTTATTTGAGCCACGCTATGGGGTCAAAGACAAACGAGCAAACACCAAGTGACCCAAAGCCCCAGGGCACGCACTCACCTGCAGAGATAGATTTCAGGCCCCCATTTGCACTGCTTATATCAGGGGTGCCCAAACTACAGCCCACGGGCCGGATCCGGCCCCGATGCCAATTCATCCGATCCACACCATCCTTATCCCGTGTTTTACTTCCTCTTCCGGGAGCGGCAAGGGTGGCATGGGCAAGACGAATTGGCGTCGGGGCTGGATCCATCGTAGCTTGGGCACCCCTGGTTTAAGGAGAGAAAACGGCAGCCTAAAAACCTACCTCCTCCTGTTGGGAGTCGGAAGGTCAGAAGTTAGAGACCCGGACACGGCACAACAGAGTCAGCTTCCACCACTGCATCAGGCATAAATTGAAATAATAATAATAATAATAATAATAATAATAATAATAATAATAATAATAATAATAATAATAATAATAATAACAATAACAACAACAACAACAACAACAACAACAACAACAACAACAACAACAACAACAACAACAACAACAACAACAACAACAACAACAACAATAATAATAATAATAATAATAATAATAATAATAATAATAATAATAATAATAGTTTGAAAGCAAGAGATTGCAAGTAGATAAATAGGGACCATTCCGGTGTTTAGACGTGCCTGCCACATGCCCACAAAAATTTCTGCAACTGCAGCCAGCGCTGGCTCTTTGGCTATGAAAGAGAGATGAGCACTGAACCCTAGAGTCAGATACGCTCTTTTGAGCAAGAGCAACCTTTGCCCTTTACCTTTACCGAAAAAGACCTTGGTCTTGCCGAAAGGAGCAAAGGACTGTCTTTGCTCACCAGAGGTCTGGTGGACCCACCCACCCACCCCAGGTGCCCACCACCACCAATCCTTGCCAAGCCACCTTACCTGCCTTCAAGGTAAGGGAGCCTTCCCTGCACTCAAGCCGGTGGCAGTGAGGAGGGCGCAAGGAGGTGGCACAGCCCAAGAAATGTTTGCCTTCTCTGATGATGTCTCCTTGGGTGGCACGGGGATCTCAGGCTGTCAGGTGTGTGTGTGTGTACGTGTGTGTGGCAGGTGAATTTATGAAATGGGCGTGGCCAAGGAGGGAGGGAGCCATCCGGACTGAAGGCATGGCCAGGACTGAGTGCCCGGGTTGCCTTCAGGAGAGGAGGCTGGCCAAGCCCCCCCTTCCCCATCTCTCCTCTTCCTCCTCCACCTCACCTGTTGCTCAACAGGTAGAAGGGAGGAAAGAGAGGAGGTTTTGCCCTGACATTGTGGACCTTCCTCCTTTGCCCCGGGGGAGAAAACTCCACACCTGCCACACCCATGTGGGCTCAAGGCAACTCTCACAAACGCCCCCCCCCCAATAAAGAAGGGCGAATGGTCCCCTCTCCCCCCAATCCAGAATAATCTCTGACTTTTCAGACAGGTCAGTCTGGGACGTGACCTGCCAGGAAGTTACACAGAGCACAAATCCCATCAGCCCCAGCTAGGGTGGGCAATGGGTAGAGGAGATGGAGAGTCGCTCATTAGTAAAATGGCCACAATCAAACACGTCTTTGAATTGGCCTCTGAACTGCCTCTTTCCCTTTCCTTTCCTACTAGCTGGAAGGCTGGCAAGTCAGCAGTTCGAGACCCGGGTTCTGCATGATGGATTGAGTGCCCGTCTCTGTCCCAGCGCTTAGGGACATGAAAGGAGCCTCATTCGGGTGTCCCATGAGTGGAGTTTCTTCTGCAAAAGCCCTTTCAACTCAGACTAATTTCTGGCACACCGTTATTATCATCACCCGGTACGTGAGCCGTCCTGAGGAATTCATCGTTCCAGTTCTTCTGCTGGAAAGAGCCCCAAGGCCCAGGGGTTAAAATGCTGTCCTGCAAACCAAAGGTTATGAGTTTGATCCTGACCAGGACTCAAGCTTGACTCACTCTCTCCTATCCCTCTGAGGTCAGTGAAATGAGAATTCAACATGTATCTTGGGGCAAAAAATGTGAATTACTCTGTGAACTGCCCAGGGAAGGCACGGAGAGCTCTATGGGGTGGGATAGAAGTGGGGTTGTTTTGGAGCCCAGCCCATCCCTGGGTCGAAACCAGCCCGTTTTGAGGGCCCAGCTTTGAAGAGCAAAGGTCCCCCCCTTCGCTCCCCCCCCCGGCTTCCCCGATGTCTCCGTCCGTGGGAGGGAGAAAGGCCAAAAAGCCAACCAAGTTTAACGGAAAGCTGATTTTCTGCACCAGGGTCTGTTGATGGTTGAACCATTTCTAGCAGAACAGCGGACAACATGAATGTTGGGAGGGGGCAGAGTTCACTGGCCCCTGAGCCTGTAAGGCAGGGGTGCCCACAATATGGCCCATGGGACGGATCTGGCCCCTGATACCAATCCATCTGGCCCACGCCGCCCTCGTCGCTCCTGAAAGCGGAAGTAAACCGTGCGAAGCATCCCCACCCGTCGTCACTTATGACCAGAAGGAGGAAAGTCCCTCCAGGGCAGGAGGAGGAAGAGCAGAAAGGATTTTGCCCTTTCCCGACACTCCCCGCCAGGAGTCTGGGATAGATTTCCTGGAATGGTTTGGCCGCCATGGATGGGCAAAATGACCTTCCTGGGCCCTTGCCTTGCGCGACTGTCCATAAACAAAGGCCCAGCATTGTATGTGCGTGTGCGTGCATGTGTTCCCCAGGATTAATTGGATTGATTTTTATTCTATTTACTATTTATTTTTTCTATCTCTATCCCGCCCACCGAACTATGTCAGTTACTCTAGTCAATGTCAGTACAAGGTATATCAGATAAAATGTCCAGAGGAAAGTAATAAAGATAAAAGAGATATAAAATCAGCACAGACGATTAACTAACAATAAAACCATAAACTCCAAATACAGTCCTGGCAGTCGAAACGTTTAGATCAGGAGTTCTCGGCCTTTTAAAGCCAGGGGCCATTGGGTCACGCTCCACTTCAGGGGCCGGACAGCCATTTTGTCCTTCGTCCACCCCGTGGGACTTCCTGATGTGGTGGTGGTGATGGGAGGCTATGGGCTACAGGTTGAGAATCCCTGGTTTAGACAGGGCTAGGGAAAGAGAGAAATGAGTTTAGGGCCTCTAGGTTTTTTATTCTTCTTTGAACCGTTTGCCTTTGGTCTTCCCAGGGAAGGGAGACAAAGACGGACGAAGACGGTGCGGGAAGCGCCCTGTAGTTTCTAAAACCACTGCTGTTGACTTGTTCTTTTGGCAGAGGTCTCAAGGGGCTGCGTGGTTAAGAAGCTTGCCTTGTTAGCTGGAAGGCCGGCAAGCTGGCAGTTCGAGACCCGGGTACTGCATGACGGTATGAGCTCCTGTGTCTGTCCCAGCTCCTGCCAACCTAGCCGTTTGAAAGCAAGAAATGGCAAGTAGAGCAATAGGGACCACTTTATGATGACTGGGTTTGAAAGTGAAAACACTTTGCCCCCCCCCTTTTTTGGGGGGGGCCTTCTTTGACCCCACCCCTTTTGCTGGGGCTGTCTTTGTGACGCAGCAACTGGATCCGGGCCCAGGAAGAGACGGGGCAGAACCGCTCCAGATTAGGCACGCAAGAAGCCTCGTTAAGCCTTTGGGAAAACAATAATTAAGCCTTGATTAAAACTGGCCCAGGGAGTGGAAGGGCAGCTGCCGCGCTCCTTGTCTTCAGGAATGTACTTCCTGCCTTGTCCTCTCTCAGCAGCAGGCGTGAATGGCCTCCATCGGGTGAATGGTCTCCATAGGGGTGAATGGCCTCCATAGGAGTGAATGGTCTCCGTCATGCTAGCCAACGCTGGCTCAGCAGTGGAAGCAAAACCGTGGCTGAAAGGAAGCTGCCTCTCCCCCTCGTGGCCTTACCTCTCATGTTCCAGGTAAAGGCCACCCTTGCTCAAAGGCCAGTCGTATCCAACTCTAGCGTTCAGTGCTCATCTCCGTTGATAGCCAAAGAGCCAGCCCTGTCTGGTCTGCAGATGTTTCCGTGGACATGTGGAAGGCACGCCTCAACACCCGAGTGCACAAACACTGCCTATTTATTTACTTGCAATTTCTTGCTTTCGAACTGCTAGGTTGGCAGGAGCTGGGACTGACAATGTCCCTCTTTTATGGTCTAAGGCAGGGATGCCCAAACTACAGCCTGTGGGCTGGATCCGGCCCCCCATGCCAATTCATCTGGCCCACGCCACCCTCCTCACTCCCACAAGCAGAAGTCAAATGCGCCCGGACATGTGTGTTTTACATCCGCGTCTGGGAGCGACGAGGGTGGCGTGGGCCCGGTGAATTGGCATTGTGGGCCGGATCTGGCCAGTGGGCTGTAGTTTGGGCATGCCTGTTTTAATTCAAGAAACTATACCTCAGCACTTTTGGATCGATTGCATCACACACACACACACGTTTAATTTTAATCTTTTATTTATTTAATAAAGCAAAAATGGAAAACCAGAAGTGGCCCACCATGGGCTCCCGGCTGGGCCGGCACAGCAGCCTAGAGGGGGCGGCGGGGGCTCTGGCCATGCCCCTCCCTCCCTACGCAGCCGGACAGAAGAGGCGCCTCAGCGGCGGCAGAGCCCGGACCAGAAGGAAGCCCTGCCACCACCCCTCCTCTACCTCCCTCCAGACCCACTCAGGGAAGCCTGGCTAGGGGGTCATCGTGTGCCCTGCCGCCGCCACCCGCCCACCTGCTTCCTGGGCTGGGCTGGGCAGGTAAGGTGGGGCTCCCTCGCCCCCCCCCCCATGGTCTGGTCCGGTCTCTCTCCCCCCCCCTTGCAGGATCTGGGCCTGGAAGGGACCTCCCTGAGTGAAGTTCTCTACAAGAACCCCGCCAGCTGCCTCAACCTGGTGGATCCCATTTCCCACGACCTGCTTTTTTCACCTGGCCAGGGAACTCCAGTGCCCCAAGAAGGTGAGGCTCCCCTTTGGTCCCCGTGCAGAGTGGGTGGGGTGGGGGTCCTGTGCCTGGCGTGGAGGGCCTTCCTTCCCTCCACCTGAGGGAGGCCGGCCTCCCAGGTGGGGCTGATGGAAGAAGAATCTGGGGAGACAGGGGGGGGGAGGCATCGTGGGGGTGTTGATTCCTGGCCTTCTTGGGGTCCCATTCATTCATTTTCCTTTCTATACCCCACTATACGACTCCCAGGAACGGCAAGGGCAGCGTGGGCTAGATGAATTGGTATTTGGGGCCAGATCTGGCCCACAGGCCATAGTTTGGGTACCCCTGTCCCAGTAGGTCCTGTGCCTGGCTTTGAGAGGCCTCCAGGAGGGAGGTCTTTCAGGTGGGGCGATGGAAGAAGCCTCTGGGGAGAAACCGGGGGGGGGGGGTTAATTCCTGGCCTTTGTTAATTAGCAGCTCCTCCAGTGGCTTTAGTGGTTAAGATGCTCAGCTGGAGACTGGGAGGTTGGGTTCCGATACCCAAGAGCTGCGCTTGGGGACATGAAAGGACCCTCACTCCGGCGTCCCTTGAGCAGAGTTTCTCCAGCAAAAATCATTTCAACCCAAGAGTAATCTCTGATGTGGAATTATTATTCATTCATTCATTATCCCTGCCTCCCACCCGCCACTGGTGGAAACACAATTCTGGGCAATTTAGCCACAATAAAAAAACAGCCCATAATACAGTAATATAATAAAAAGAACGATCCAAACAAAATAAAAATAAACAAGCATTAATAGGCATTAATAAAATACACACCTAGATGGCATTACAGTAATACATTTAGTTTTGAAGTGATTAATGCCCTATTTTTCCTATTTGCAGCAAAATAATAATAACCCAGCCAGCAAAAGAAAACAGAAAACCCTCCGAGTGGGGCTAGTGGTGAGATCCTGTACCTTTGCAATCCATGCCTTAGGAAGGGCATGGAAGTTGGAAGAGGGATGTTTCCAGCTGTTTACAAAATCCCATGGGTGTGGAAGCAGGTGCAATTTCCTCAGGCCATATATGCATTCGGACCCAACCGTGGCAGAGAAAGCTCTTTCCCTTCTCACAGGCTCTTGGGAACTTCTTTAGGTGCGACAACATGTCATAGTTGATGCGCTCGAGCGCTCCGGCATCATTCCTGAGGCCTTCTTCTTTTCCCCGGCTTCCTCCCATGTGCCTAAAACCCAAGAACCTGCTTCTCAGCCACCCATGTGGGATGGCTGGTGGTTTGCACAGTTGATCAGGTGCCCAGGCCTGGTGCAAGGTCAAAGTTGCCCTTGCTCAAAAGCCAGCCGTATCCGACTCTAGGGTTCAGTGCTCATCTGTTTATAGCCGAAGAGCCAGCGCTGCCTGCTTTGGAGACATTTCCTTGGAGATGTGGCAGGCATGACTAGATGTGCACGGAACGCTTGTGCAAAGTGACACACAAACACACCCTGCCGGCTCCTCTCTCCTGCTTTCAGGATTGTGACCCCTGGAAGTCCTCCGATCGGATTTGCCGGCAGCACCTGTCTCCTCATCTGAAAGGACGACGCCATGGGCTCCCCCGCCGGAAGTCCCAGGGCAGGTGCGTTTTCAGGAGGAGCTGCGTATGGGGCCGGGGGGGGGGGGGTTGGGGGGGGGGGAGAACTTGGCTGATGGGGGGGCTTCTGACTGAGGAAG
This sequence comes from Furcifer pardalis, assembly GCA_030440675.1. Taxonomy (NCBI): domain Eukaryota; kingdom Metazoa; phylum Chordata; class Lepidosauria; order Squamata; family Chamaeleonidae; genus Furcifer; species Furcifer pardalis. The sequence continues at coordinate 15,341,754 of CP126898.1, read as the reverse complement.
TGGGGGGGGGGATTTTTGCAGGAGGCAAAGCCCTCTTCCGTTCCCCCTCTGGGGAGGTAGGCCGGCATCCCCTCAAGGGCTCCTGGACCCTCATGGCGTCGCGGAGACCATGGCATGGGAGTCTGTAGGCACCGCCCTGACTGATGCCCTTTGGAAACCTCCCACAACAGGGGTGCCAAAATGTTTCAGCCTGCGGGCCAGCCATGTGGTTCAGCGGGTCAGTGACGTGACCAGAAGCAGAAGTAAAATGCCCCTTGCAATCTGTTTTGCAACTGGATTAGATAGATTTTTGAGGTTGACATTTTCTCTGCTTAAAGCAGGGATGGCCAAACTATGGCCCGCAGGCCGGATCTAGCCCCCCAACGTCAATTCATCTGACCTGTGCTGCTCTTGTCGCTCCCGGAAGCAGAACTAAAACTATATGGGCACATTTTACTTCTGCTTCTGGGAGCGATGAGGGCAGTGCAGGCCAGACGAATCGGCATTGGGGGCTGGATCCAGCCCACAGGCCATAGCTTGGGGGGGGGGCTGTCCTGCAGACCTGAAAGCCTTTCTCTCCAGGTGCTTAAGAGGCCCAGGTGCCCAGTCTCTCTCACACACAAGCACACCTTCCCTGACACACGAGCCATAGGGCCTCTTAAGCATGGAAATGATCTTGTGGTGCCTAAACCATCAGGCAGACTTTTGCCACCAGAGGAGGAGGAAGAAGCCACCAGTTGAGGCTCGGGTGGTTCTCACCAAAACAAAGCCAGGGAACCCCTCCGCCGCTCTGGCTTGTGACCCATCCAAAAGACGCTCTGGATTAAGCAGGAGAGATACATATCACTCCAAGTTCTGTTTAGTGCCGGCAAGTGGAAATGAGCAGAGTGCATTCACACGCATCAGCAAGCCTGAATGCCAAAAGAGGCTTCTGGCCACCCAAGAGGCTTCTGCAGCAGGCTGAGGGGTCGCCTCGGCAACCATTGCACTCCAGAGGTTACCACCACCACCACAGTCTCCCACTACTCCTTGCAGGCCAAGACCAGTGGCTTCGGAGCGGCCCAAGTCCCTTCTTGCCTCCATAATGCACCATAATGCAGAGGAGGAGGAAACCCCGGAAGTCACACAGAAGGCAGCGACGGATCAACCCACAGAAGGCCCAGCCTGGCAGGCAGGGATTCTCGGCCTGAAATGGCCCACGGACCGGCTGGCACCTCATGTGCCCACCACCACCACACACCGCCAGTGCCATGGGTTGGTGGAGGATGGGCCCCATGGCCGCCCGGCCCTCTAAGCTGCCTGAGGGAACCTGGCCTGTTTTTCTGGAAGAGCATTTCTCTCTTGCCCCCCCTCCAAACACCCCCACCCCAAACAACCCACTCTCCCCCCACTTGCCTGTTTTCCCTTTGCTCTGTGCAAACTCACGAGTTCATCCTGGGTTCCTGACTTGTTTCAGAGGAAGCAGCCCAAAGACGCACTGAAACAATGGCAGCCTTCTTCACAGGGCACCCGGTGGTTATCTCCTTGGGGAACAAGCGGTTCTCCACACGCACACACAAAGAGCTTCCCCTCACCCTCACCCTTTGCTAAGAGAACAGGTTTGCCTTGGCTGGGCCTGGGACCGGATCCAAAGGCTTTTGGCACACAAAGGGCCCACTGGCTGGAGGCTCCTCAAAGCCAACGAGACTCAAAGCCAGAGGTGCCCAAACTATGGCCTGTGGGCTGGATCCGGCCCCTGACACCAGTTCACCCGGCCCACACTGCCCTCTTCGCTCCTGTAAGCAGAATCAAAACGTACCCGGCTGGGCGCGTTTTACTTCCGCTTATGGGAGCGATGAGGGCCATGTGGGGTGGATGAATTGGTGTCAGGGGCCGGATCCAGGCCATAGTTTGGGCACCCCTGGCTTAACCAGAGAAAACGGCAGCCTAAAATCTATCTCATCCTGTTGCAAAACAGGTTGCAAGGCACATTTTGCTTCTGTGGCCCCACAGCCTCCCATTCCAATCTCCAGCACTGCTGTCTGTGATGTGTTAATAAAGCTGCTTTCTTGGAGAAAAGGTTCAAAGTCCTGTATGGGGAGCACGTAGGCCTGCGCACTGATCTGGGTGCCAGCCTTCCGTCCCCCCCTATCCTTCCCACCCAGAGAAATCCCACTGCACAAACCCCACTGTGGGGGGACCGGATGGGGTTGCACGGGCCCATCCCAGGGAGTCCAGTCCTGCTGGTCCATAAATCCCCCCACCGACGGCCCCAAAGGAAGTCCGAGCCGGCGGCTCCAAACGCCTCCTAGGTTCTCATTTTGGCTCATTCTTGCATGCTCCTCCTAAGAAAAAGGACTGCGATGCCTTCAGCCGGGAGGACAGGAGAGAAGACCTTCCACCCTGGCAATCTCCCCAGCCCCAGCCCAAATATTAAGGGTTTTTGTCAAAAGGGCAGCAAAGAAAGCAGAGTTAAATGCCCCGGGAGAGACACTTGTGCCCGTTGTTTAGAAAGAAACATGTTTATTGAAGCACAGGAAAGCCCAACACGACGAACTCACAAAATCTATTTCCTATTATTCATCCACAGGAAGTTTGTTTCCAACTTATCTCCGTTTCTGGAAGATGTTCCCACGGCCCATGCCACGGCCCCTTCCTCTCGCAGCCACTGGAAGAGAAGAACATCGACAACCTTGTCAATGGGGTAAACGCTCTTGAAACTGGGCTCCTAGCTATATGTTGTTGGACAATTAATACATTTTTGGGAGTCAATTAACATGGCAGCAAAGCAGCAGAAAACAACGTAGGGGGATTGGAACAAACAGATGCCCAGTTTAGCTTCCCCTTGAGCTAGGTGAAGGTCACCCTTGCTCGAAAGCCAGGCATATCCAGCTCTAGGGTTCAGTGCTCATCTCTGTTTCATAGCCAAAGAGCCAGCGCCGTCTGCTTCTGCAGACGTTTCTGTGGTCATGTGGCAGGCACGACTAGACACCAGAGAGCACGGAATGCACCGAAGTGGTCCCTATTTATACGATCAAGGAAGGCAGCGACCCCTTTCTCCTGCACGGACATTCCTAAGCAGGAGGCATTCAGTGTGTTAATTGCGATTAACAGCCTCCCCTAACGAGCTCAAGCCTCGGAAAAGCTCCGAAAGGGAAACGTGGTACTTTGGATAGACTGGATTCCAGCCATTTTGCTTAGAACCAGCGCTTTGAATTGTGCCTAGACCGGCAGCCAGAGGAGCTGCTACCATCTGCGGTATGAATTTTATAAATATAGCTGTGTTGTGGAAAGTATTTTTAATTGAATAGCCGTTAATTTCTTTGCATGTATGCAAAGTGCCCGGGGCTGCCACTTATCCAAGCAAGGAACCAAGGTTTGGAAAAGCGAAGAAAGGAAGTGGCAAAGAGTAAATGAAGAGGGGAGGGAGCCATTTCCTGATGCCATCCGAGAGAAGGTGAAGCTCAAAGTCCTTCCATCTCACCTTCATTAAGGCACGTCCTTCGCTAGAAACAGGCCGAGACTCACCTTGAGCTTTGAGAATCGCCGCTTTTCCTCGCCCGGCTCCAGAGCCCTGGTTTTTGTTCTTCATGCTCTTCAACATGGGGGCGTTTTTCAGCATATCTGGCAAGATGAGAAAGCGTATTTTGCTCCCCCGAATGTACACTTGCTCCAACTGGGCCACACGCCCGTCTCTGTAGGTCACTGTAATGTTGGACATCTGGAAGAGAAACCAAACACGGCTGAGGCCCAAAGCGCCTCTCGACAACCCGCTACGTTCTTTTAACAATTGTAAGAATCAGCCCTTGTCTTCAGAAGTTAAAAATTAGCTCAGTGATGGCGAACCCTGGCACTCCAGATGTTCTTGGACTTCCATTCCCAGAAGCCCCAGTGAATCCACATGAATGGGTTTGTTGCAATTCATCTGGCCAGCACCGCCCTCGTCGCGCCTAGAAGCAGAAGTAAAATGCGCCCATACGGTTAAGGCTCTTCCAGGTTAACCCTCCATATGGGGGCGTTTTACTTCCGCTTCCGGGCCCGACAAGGGTGACGCGGCCTGGATGAATCGCAGCAAACCTATTTGTGTGGATTCATGGGGGCTTGGGCTTCTGGGAATTAAACTCTAAGAACATATGGAGTGCCAAGGTTCACCGTCACTGAATTAGCTGAAGGGCAGCTGCAGAAAGGATGCATTATGAGTATATCATTCTCTATTATCCAAGCGTTGGCTTCTAAACTATGGTTACTGCTAGAATTTATGACCCTTAAAATCTCATCTACTACAGTGCATCCACATTCCCAAAACAGAGCGGGAGGAAATTTGTTATAAAGCTATGATGGCAAACCTTGGCACTCCAGGTGTCTTTGGACTTCAAGTCCCAGAAGTCCAAGTCCCTGTGAATCCACACGAATGGGTTTATTTTGTGTACGCAGAGTAAACCCATTTGTGTGGCTTCACAGAGACTTGGGCTTCTGTGAATGGAAGTCCAAGAACACCTGGAGTGCCAAGGTCCGCCGCCACCACTGTTATAAAGCAACAAATCAGCAATCAGGTGACCAGAGCTCCAACCAACTGGTCTGAAATCACATCAGAGCAAGCGCTAGCAGCGTCAGTTTGAAAAGCGAGCAGAACGGATGCAAACACACCTACACCCCATGGACCACCCCAAGGGATGATGCCAGGAGAGCCCATCTCAGGCGGGGGAGGGGGAGCAGGGGAGGAAGGTTTGCCAGACAAGCTGCATTTCTTTCAAGACAGTCTCAGTTGAGACCTTCTTTTAAATGGGAATTGCTTAAAATGCCCCCCAACAAAAAGCCCAGGGATGGAAAGCCTGTTCTTTGACTCAAGAAGTCCCGCTCCAGGAGCCTCACTGAAGCAAGGAGGAGTTGGCCAGGCAACCCCTCTGCCAAGACGCATCAATTCCAACTGGCCTCCTCAAACGTCACGTCCCTCTGCTAAGCAAGGTACAGTAATACCTCAGATAACATTAGTATCGAATAACACTAAAATCGCATCACGTTAAGCAATCTGGGGGGAAGAATTGCATCGGATAACATTAAGATCCTATGGGATGCATCAGATAACAACCGCTAAAGCCTATGTGGTTACAATGTATCTCTATGGATCCCATAGGATTTTAACATGCATCAGATAACACTAAAAATCGTATAACACCAAGACTTGTGGAACCAGGTTTTAGTGTTATTTGAGGTTTTACTGTAATTTCAAATGGGTTGGGTGGGTAACGTTAGGCAGCTCCCACCCCTGCCCCTCTGGAGACCCACCTGGCAGTTCATGTTGTCCTCAGCCTCGATGAGCTTCCCCCGGTACACCTCCCCGGTGTTGGTCTCGCAGGTGACGATGTGGCCTTCGGCCTCGTGCAGGACCTTGATGGGCACTCCGATCGACATGGCTGGGCCTGGGCAGCAGAGCCGCTACACCTGAGGGAGGGCAGGGATACCGGACCCATTCCCGTGGCCGGACAAGCACCCCAACTTGGGAGAGCCCCTCCACGTCGTGGTCGTCCCCTGAAACCCACTTGCAGGAGCCCCCCCCTTTCCCTGGATTCCAACGCATGGTGCACCCACATATCCAGGCTTTGGATCTCAGGTCTTCCAGGTATCGGGGTCCCCCCCCTTCAAGGCCCCCCCGGTAGGAGACCTGTGGGGCTTCCATACCTACCACTAAGAATCCTCTGGCGACGCCTGAGTGGCCTGGAAGTCTTCTGGCGGAGGCAGGTGGGGGGGCGAAAACGGTGGTTCCGTTCTGGGGGGGGGGAGAGAAAGGGTCACACGTGCTCAACCGGGGGGGCGGCGGCGGGAGACAGACAGACAGACAAACAGACAGAGCCCCCTCCTCCCAGGAGACCTCCCTCGGTTTCCCCCCTTCTAATGGGGATGGGCGGCAGAATTGGGCCTCCACAAGGGGGGGGGTGTTGAGGGGTTTTTTTTGGGGGGGCGCCCCCTGCTTTCCTCCCCCTTGGCCTAAATAAGGATCTGTTTTCTCCCCCCCCCCTTCCCCGCCATGGCTCCCGCTTCTCCCTCACCGTCGTCCGGCGCGGCAGCTCAAACTGGACGGCGTGCGCCCTGCGTCTCTCTTCCCCCGGAAGCCCAGCAGGCAGCGCGGCAGCGCCTTCCGGGACGCTCTGGCCCGCCGCCCCCGTTTCTATGGCGCGGAGATGCCGCGTTCGAAAAGGGCCCGGCGGGGAAACAGGAGCCGCGAGGGAAGGTTCCGGCTGCCTTTAACCCCCCCCCGCCCGCTGGAGCCGAGCGGGGCCTCAGGCGGCAACCCAGCGTGCGGCGGCCCCCCGAGGCCTGCCCTGGGTCAGGGCGGGCGGAGGAGGCGCCGCCCTCCCCTCCTCCTCCTCGGCTTCCCGGGACGCGTGTCTGGGGATGGTGTCGGGTGTACGTGTGAATGCGTGTCGGAGGGTGCCCGGAGTCCTCCGCCGCCTCCTCCTCCTCCTCGGGGAGATCCACGGGCCCCGTGTCTGAGGACGTGGGGGCCGGGGCGAGGCGGCGGAGGCGCGGGTCCGCCCGAGGCGGGGGCGGAGGCCGGGACTGGGAGCCCGAAGAAGAGGAGGAGGAGGAAGAGGAAGCTTCGCCCCGCGTGGGGAAGCGGCAGGAGCCGGAGCATGGCCCGGGCCGCCCCGTGAGCCGCCGAGCCCCCCAGCGCGGGCGCCTCGCCATGAAGAAGAGCCCCAAGGAGGAGCCCCAGCAGCCGCCCTCCGGTCAGTCGGCTGGGGAGAGCCGGGAAGGGGAAGGGTGCTCCGGGGCATGGGCAGAGTGCCGGGGAAGGGAGGTTGAGGAGGGCCAAGCGCTTTCTCACAGGCAGACACCCCCCCCCCCCGTGTCCAGGCAGGCAGGCAGGCAGGGACCCCCATCCCAGATGAAGCTGGTCCTTTCCCGGAGGCAAATCCAAGGAGCGTCTTTTAAACAGCTTTAAATGGGGGGGGGGGCTGAGAATCCCCCCCCCAATGGAGAAGGGGCTCTGGGGGACCCACCCAGGGACACCCCAAAAGGACAGACGGCTACCGCCCCTTGCCTCCCCCCCCCCTCCAGGCAAATCAGGACCGCAAGAGAAAAGCCACCGTGAAGTCAACGGAAAGGCCCCGCAGAGCAGATGATGGTTGGGGCGCGGTTTCAAATTGCCCACCGATGTCATGGATTTGGAGCAAGGCAGGCGGGTCTGCTTTGCGCAGTGCAGTTGTGGGCCACGCACGGGGGTGGGGTGGGGGGTGTCCGCGGGTGGGGGGGAAGGCATAGCTTCCAGCACGGCTCATCATGCCTCCCCTCCCTCTCCCGCACAGAGGACGACGAGGACGACGTGCAACTGAATGTCCCCATCCTGCAGCAGCTCTACCACTGGGACTGCGGCCTGGCCTGCTCCAGGATGGTCCTCCAGTAAGTAGGGGGCTGGGTTTGTTGAGCAGGGGGCTGGGAGGGAGTGAAGGGATATGCCGCTCTCCTGAGCCTGGGGTCAGTCGCCCCCAAAGGGCAGGTGACGGGAAGGAGCACTTGAGAGAGAGAGAGAGAGAGAGGCTGAGACCTCTCTCTCTCTCTCTCACACACACACACACACACACACAGCCGCTCTCCTGAGCCTGGGGTCAGTCGCCCCCAAAGGGCAGGTGACGGGAAGGAGCACTTGAGAGAGAGAGAGAGAGAGAGAGGCTGAGACCTCTCTCTCTCTCTCTCTCTCTCACACACACACACACACACACACACACACACACACACACACACACACACACACACACACACACAAAACTAGGGGCTTTTGGGTACCCTTTTTGGGGAAGAAGAGGGGCTCCCGAGGGCTGAGGGTTTGCCCCCTGTGCACCTGGCGCCTTCTTTGCCACCTTCTCCTTTGACTTCCCTTCCACAGAGTCAGTGCCTTTTGCGTGGCGGCTGTTCAGGGTTCACAGGAGGGGAGGATGGCCGGCCGGCCTTTGGCCTGTGTGTTGAGGGCCCCTGGGTAGCCTGTGGAGGAGAAGAGAGGCCGCCTGTCCATCCGTCTGTTCTCTCCATCCCTCCTTCTGCCAAGACCTTAGTCCGGGCGCTGGTAATTCCCCCTCTTGACTAATAACTGTCCACCCTCCTTCCTTCCTTCCTTCCTTCTCTTCCAAACGGAGCCCAGCTTTCGTTCCCTCTCTCTCTCCTCTTCCGTCCTGAATGCCAGTGGCTTCCCTTACATTGTGGCCCCTTTGCACTGTGAGGTCATCATCCCACCCCACCCCCATCTTGTGATTTTTGTCTCTTTTATCTACATCACCTTTGGCTCAGGTGAAGCAGCACTTTGGGTTCAAGTGGGCTCTTCTTGATAGAGAACGGCTTCTTCTCCCCCCCCCCCCCATGCTTTGCTTTGTCAGGAGTTTAGTCACACTTTTTCGTGAGGGGCTAAGAAGACGCTGACTGGAAGATGGGAGGTCAGCAGTTCGATTCCCGAGTACTGCAAGAAGGAATGAGCTCCCGTCTCTGTCCCAGCTCTTGCCACCCTAGCAGTTCAAAAGCAAGAAATTACATGTAGATAAATAGGGACCACTTCGATAGGAAGGTAAAAGCGTTCCATCCACTCTGGTGTCTAGTCATGCCTGCCACATGACCACGGAAACGTCTGCAGAAGCAGACAGCGGTGGCTCTTTGGCTTTGAAACAAAGATGAGCACTGAACCCTAGGGTTGGATACGACTGGCTTTTGAGCAGGGGAACCCTTTACCTTTACTAGGGTTTGGTGAGGATATTTCTGGATTTCTTGGTTTGCTTCTCAGTCTTGGCCACGTCCAGTGGACTTTGGTTTGGATTCTTGCCTTGAGCTAGCAGTTGGGACTTGATAGTGTCTAATCCACCCCACCCACCCACCCGGTGATTCTGACATTTATTCATTTCCCCTTTTGCCTCCTGGCTTCCCATATTTGCTGACTCCCCCCCAAACATCCAGTAGCCAGAGGCAGTGGGGGCCCCGGCCGGGCATACCCGATTTGTGCTGAAAAGAGCCCTCCTCCCCCCCAAGCATCTTGTTTTGTAGAAGGTTGTGCAGCTCCATAGATGCCTTGGGGTGGGGAGAGAGAGGCAAACACCCCCCTCCCCTCTTGAGGGCAGAGCCTTAGCCTTAAAACAAAACCACAGTAGGGGCCGAATTGCTCCCCCCCGTCACTCCCTCTGATTTGACCCCCCCAGATACCTGAACTGCCTGAATGACGAGGAGTTCCAGAAAGCCATCCAGGACCTCCGCCTGACCCGGAGCATCTGGACCATAGACTTGGCCTACCTGATGCGGCACTTCGGAGTGAAGCATCGCTTCTGCACCCAGACCCTGGGGGTCGACAAGGGCTACAAGAACCAGGTCAGCTTCCCAGAGGGAAGGGTCAGGAGTCAAGGTGCTTCCTTCTGGAAGGGCCTGGAGCAGGGGTGCCCAAATTTTTCAGGTCGTGGGCCGGTCATGTGGTTGAGCGGGCTGGTCATGTGGTTCCTCCCACAGGAAGCAGAAGTAAAACGCACCTTGCAATCTGTTTTGCAACAGGATGAGATAAATTGTAAGCTGCCATTTTCTCTGCTTAAACCAGGGGTGCCCAAACTACGCCCCGCAGGCCTGATCCGGCCCCCGATGCAAAGCAATGCCCATTTCCATTCTCTAATCAAAATGACGTTTGGGGTTTTAGCACTAGTGAACATTTCTGGTGAGTTTCTGACCGGGGCCTTCCTTCGTCTTCTCCCGGCAGTCGTTCTACAGGAAGCACTTCGACACGGAGGAGAACCGGGTCAACCACCTGTTTGCCCAAGCCAAAACCCACAAAGTCCTGGTGGAGAAATGGTGAGCCCTCCCTGTGTGGCCCGCTTCGTTATTCATTCCTTTATTTGCAATAATTGCTATAGAATGGTGCTTCTATCCAGCTCCATAGAAGGGCTTAGGGCCCTCTGTGGGGAGTTCCCAAGCTAATTAGCATTCTGCCCCCCTTAACACACTGGGTGCTCGCTTGACCAAATTTGGAAGGATGGAAGAAGCTGAGGCAACCTTGAGTCCCATCTGGATCAAACTCACAATGTATTGGCTGCAAGACAGCAGTTTAACCCCAAGTATCACCATTTAAAATATTTCCACCCAGGGAGCAAGAGAGATTTCTTCTTCTCAGCCAGTTTGGGGCAGCACCAGCTAGAACAGGGATCCACAACCTGTGGCCCATGGGCCGGATGTGGCCCACGGCACCATTTCATATGGGCCCCCCACCCACCCTTCTCTCCCCGCCTTCCAGTGCCGTGAGTATGCAGGAGATCCAGGCCCACCTCTCCGGGGGCCACCCAGCCATTGTGCTGGTCAACGCCGTCCTTCTGCTCTGCGATCTCTGCTCCAGCCCAGTCAAGTACTGCTGCTTCCTCCCGTTGGGCCAGAAGTGCTTCTGCCGCAGCCCCGACTACCAGGGCCACTTCATCGTTCTCTGCGGCTACAACAGGGCCTCTGGAAGGGTCTATTACAACAATCCGGCCTACGCTGACCGTGAGTAGCTCCGCCCCTTCTCTTTCCTTGGGGTGGGGTGGGTGTGACCCATTCCTGGTTTTGAAAACACTTTGAGATGATTTTTATGTAGGCGGGGTGGGAGGTTAGACACACAGGTTACAAAGCATAAGCCAGGGGTGGGTGGGCCGGATCCAGCCCCAACACCAAACCGTCCGCCCTCGTCACTCATGGAAGCAGAAGCAAAATGTGCCCATCCCTTCTCCAGGAGTGGTGAGGGTGGCATGGGCCAGGGGAATTGGTGCTAGGGCCAGATCCGGTCCACAGGCCATAGTTTGGGCACCCCTGGTTTAAGCGGAGAAAATGGCCACCACTGGCCCCTAAGCCCATCACATTTCTATCCTGCCCCATAGCACTCTAGGTGGTTTTAAGCAGGTTGCATCATTCCGTGCGCTTCAGCAGCTCTTGTGCCCTGGTGTTCTAATGACGGGCTATCTACAATGTCTATTTCTGCCACTATACTTTTATCAGGTTCTTCTCTGTGGCCTCTTGTGAATCCACACGAATGGGTTGACTGAAACCCATTTGTGTGGATTCACAGGGGACCACAAAGAAGATCAGCTACAGGCCAGCAACCAGTTCTTACACAGTCCTGTGGCAAACGGGTTAAACGGCTGTCCTGCAGCCAGAACGCTGTGAGTTCGATCTGACCAGACTTGTTTTCCTTCCCCTCCCCCATGGTCATCTCTGACCCCCCTCCCTGCCAGGAACCTGCAGCACCAGCATCCACAACTTTGAGGAGGCCAGAACCAGCTACGGCACAGACGAAGACATCCTGTTTGTGTACAGAGACAGCTGACCGTGCCCCCCCCCCGTCCCTCCTGGCTGGGGGTCTTCTGGTCCGTCCCCAGGGGGGGCTTCTCTTGGGACTCTTCTCTTGGCGCTCTCAGGCAAAATGGCAGAGCAGGAAGAAACTCCGGCCCAAGGTGGGCCGGCGAGAAGAGGCGCTGCCGGGTTCCCTGCTTTCTTCTGAGCCACCGAGGAGGAAGAATCCGGGCCGGAAGGGGCTGGCTGGAAAAACCCGGTAATAAATCTCATGCTCGCTGCATCTAAATTGGGGACCGACTCCCTCGATCTGCTCAGGGCACTGTCCGGGAAAGGGGCCGCCAGATGTTTCTGAGGCGCCGCTTTTGCAACCTCTGGAAAGTTCCCTCTTTCCTCCTCCCCAAAATCAGGTTTGAGACAACGAAGAAGAAACCCCAGGCGAGAGAAGATGGTCTTGTCCGTCTGTCTTCGTTAGGATCCAAGCCCAGCGTCGTCTTAGAGCAAAAGGGACAGAGGCTAAAATGCCTATTAGGGTACAGATGAAAAGGGGAAGGGGTGGTGGTAAAACAGCCGCGAGCTCTGTTCTGGCCCACCCACATCCCCCCAAAGCTCCCAGTTCTCCTCGTGCGACCACAGCGTTGGATCTGGCTCAGACTGGGACGCCTGTAGATCCCAGCGAGTGAGACGGGGTGGCATTTACCAACTCCCACCCTCCACCCCCACGATCTGTCCCCCTCCTTGCCACAAATTCGCTCCTGATGTACAGACTGTAATATAGAAACGCACGTCTTTGAAAGGTTTTGCCCTTTTCCCACTTGTGCAAAATGCGGAACCAAGTTCTGTTTCTTTGCAAAAGCAAGGACCCCCCCCAACCTTCCCCCCTCGTCCCTTCTAGGCAACCACAGAGGGAGGGAGGACCAGAAGAAGGCTTGGAGCAAGGCTCCCCCCTCTTCCTCAGCCCTTTCTTTAAGGCAAGGGTGCCCGAATTGTGGGCTGGATCCGGCCCACAATGCCCTCGTCACTCCTGGAAGTGGAAGTAAAACATGCCCGGATGAGGCATGTTTTACTTCCACTTCCAGGAGCGACAAGGGGGGGGCGTGGGCCGGAGGAATTGGTGTTGGTGCTGTATCCGGCCCACAGGCCGTAGTTTGACCACCCCTGGTTTAAGCAGAGGACACGCCAGGCTGAAAAAATTATCTCCTGTTGCAAAACTTATCTGTTGCAAAGCAGATTGCAAGGCGCGTTTTACTTCTGCATCCATTGGGAGGAACCATGCGACCGGCCTGCGGCCTGAAAAAATGTGGGCACCCCTGCAAGACTGGCCAGAGTTCCCTTAACCGCTACTCTGGTCGCTCAGAGCCTGGGTTTTAACAGGGCGAAAACCCACCTGTCCGCACGGAGGTCGCTAAGCTGAACCCCATCGCTCGACCCCGCCGGGGTCTACTCAGAAGCCAGTCCTTCCGTCCCCGTCGCACTGGGGACTTTGGAATCATCCTTTCTCATCATCCCACCAGGCTGTGCCGTGTGGCACCCTCCGTTTACAACTGAAAGGCCATGGGCTGCAGCCTCTCGGGAAGCCCAACACGCCGCGCCGGAGTGTGGCCCAAATCCAGAGCCATAGAAAGCCCTGCCTTTTGACGCAAGCGGACCCTGCTGGCGCCACAGAACCTGGGGGCTGGAGACACATGCCAGGGGTCAAAGGTCAGTGGCCGACCAAGGGTTCCTGGGCGAGGACAGCAAAGGGCCTTGGACTCGGCCCAACTCCTGAGCGTCTTTCACGAGGGCCGGAAAGAAGCTTCTTCTTCGGAGCTGCATCCAACGCTCGGCCTTTCTACCTCAGCGCACCGTAGCTGCCTTCAGGGCTCCCTGTGGCGCTCGGGATGCGCTGCGAGGCTCACAAGAGAGCGTTCCAACTTTTACAACCACCTCTTACAGCTGCACAAGAACAGCCGACACACCGCGCACAACGTTTTGTCTTTCGCACTGGGTTCAGTAGATGCTTTGATGTGCTTCAGAGGAGACCCTCTCCGCCAGTGAGAGTTCTGTGTAAGGCAGGGGCGTCCAGACTATGATCTGTGGGCTGGATCCAGCCCTTGACGCCATTTCGTCCAACCCGTTCCTCCCTCGTCGCTCCGAGAAGCGGAAGTAAATCACGCCCAGACGGGCGTGTTTTACTTCCACTTCCAGGAACGACGAGGGTGGTGTGGGCTGGATGAATTGGTGTGGGGCCAGATCCGGCCCACAGGCCATAGTCTGGGCACCTGTGGTTGAAGCAGAGAAAATGGCAGCCTAAAAATCTATCTCATCCTGTTGCAAAACAGATGGCAAGGCACGTTTTACTTCCGCTTCCGGTGGGAGGAGCCACGTGGCCGGCCCACGGCTTGAAAGGTTTGGGCACCCCTGACATAAGGCCTACCGCAGCTCATGGCAAGGTCCTTGACCGGCCACTTCCCAGGCTGACCAAGAGACTCAACCCTGCCTTTGAGGCCCCAGGGTGGCCTCCGGCCCCAGCCAGGACAGGTGTGTGTGTGTGTGTGGGCGGGGAGTCCCCGCACTGCCCCACCTGGATAGGAAAGCCACAGAGATCACCAAAGACAAGTGGAACCAGGGTCACACTTAACACAAACACACACCACTTTCCCCCTCACCAGGTGACTCTACAGGCAAAGCCCTGGTGAGACCAGAGGGGCTCCTCGTAAGTAATAGGAAAAGGGATAATTTACTGGCAGAGAAATTTTATACACACAAATATATTTTGTTTGTAAGCCACTCTCAATTTAAACAAAATAATAATAAAGTTGTTCAAGTAAATCTCCAGGGCCTGCCTATATTATTTTTTTTGGAGGGGGAGGGAGGGACTGCTGGTTGGTCTTTTAGGGGTGGGGGAGGGAATGAATTGGGGGTGGGGGGTCTCCCACTAATTGTATCTGTTGCATGTGGGGAAAGGCCGATGCCCCGTGTCGGCCCTGAATTATATGGGATAAATCTAAGCCATATGAGGATGATTCTTCCAAAGAACCGGTCCGTCTGTCTGTCTATGAGACGTGGTGGTGCAGTGGTTAAATTGCTGTACTACAAGCAAAAGGTCTGTCTGTCTGTCTGTCTGTCTAAATTGGGTGCCCAAACTAGGGCCCGGTCCCCCAATGCCAATTCATTCGGCCCTCGTCACTCCCATAGAGGCACATTTTACTTCCGCTTCCAGGAGCGACGAAGGCCGGATGAATTGGCATTGGGGGGCCGGCCCCGGGCCCTAGTTTGGGCTCCCTGAACCACATGACTGGCCCACGGCCCAAAAAGTTTGGACACCCCGGTCTAAATTGCCAGCGCTATCTATCTAAATATCTATCTATCCTGGGCTGCTCTTTTCTTTTAATTTTATTTTTATTATTTTAAAAATTACAGTGAGGTAAACATAAATCAAAATTTAGACAAATATATGGGGAAAGTAATGAATAAAAGAAAAATAATAGAAAACTATAGTAGTAGGCAGACAGCTAACATAAAGCAGTTAACTTTGTTCCAGTAATTAAAGGTTTCTATTCAATACTTACAGTTACTTTTAATTCTATATTTGTCATTTAAGTAGTTTATAGTTTCTTATAGACTTAATCATTTGTTATTAGTTACTGTATAATAAACTGGTTAACTACTTTCCTACTAACAGACACAAATTGTGCACTGTCTGCCTCCCGCTCTTCATTAATTATCAGTGTCAGTTTAAAATAGACGTATACCAGGGATTCTCAACCTGTGGCCTGTGGGCCAGTTGCGGCCCATGGCACCATTTCATGTGGCCCACCTCCACCTCACCAGGAAGCGCCATGGAGTGGAGGAAGGACAAAACAACCGTCCGGCCCCTGAGGCTGCCTGAGGGAGGGTGACCCGGGAGCGGCACCCTAGGATGTGATTCTCTGGCGGCCACGTGTGTCCGAGGCACGGCGGCTCCCGGGGGGGCAGTGATGGGGACCGAGGGGCGCAAGGGAGAGGGCAGAACTGTGTCACGGAGAAGTCTTCGCCCCCCAGAGCCACGGCTACTCCTCTTTGATGACGTTGGGTACAAAGTCGGGCCGGACAGCCGCAGCGAGTTCTTGAGCATACATCTCGTACCTCCCCGTCATCTGGAAAGAGAGCAGGAAGCAGAGTCAGTCCTTCTGCCACTTGAAAGCAACTGACAGACATTGCTCTGATCTGTCCACTCTGGTGTCTAGGCATGCTTGCCACGTGACCACGGAAATGTCTGCAGGTGCAGACAGCGCTGGTGCTTCAGCTATAAACAGAGATGAGCACTTGAACCCTAGAGTTGGATACGACTGGTCTTTTGAGCAAGGGTGATCTTGACCTTTAAGCAGACTGCAAAGGCTCAAGCTGTTAAGATGCTGAATTTGATGGCTGGAAGGTCAGCAGGTCAGCAGTTCCGAGACCCGAGTTCTGCATGATGGAATGAGTGCCTGCCTCTGTCCCAGCTCCTGCCAACCTAGCAGTTCAAAAGCAAGAAATTGCAAGCAGATAAATAGGGGCCACTGATGGGAAAGGTAACAGCGTCCTGTGCATGCAACAGAACCCCGAAATGTCAGAAACCAGAAAGAGCTGTGGGTTCATCTGACTTAAAATTCCAGGCTCTTTGGCTGTAAACAGAGGTGAGGACTGAACCCTAGAGTCGGATACAACTGGCTTTCGAGCAAGGGCAACCTTTCCCTTTACCTAGGCAGCAGCTAGAATTGTAGCTAAAAGACTCATTTCATTTCATTTTTCGACTCATCTTCTGGCCCACTCGCCAAGCGACTCTGGGCGGTGAACAAAGAAACAAAATATACAGGAACAAAAATCTATCCCAATTACAAGGTATCGCATCACAAAAACATTACAAAACATCCCCAATCACAGTTACAAAATGTCAAGTCATCATAAGAACATTTCAAAAATACATCAAAATCAATGTGCAAAAGCCTCACAAACTCCACCCCACCCACTCTGTCCATCTCCCTCCAGGCCAAGCTGGCCGAAGGAGCGTCCGGTGGCGGCATGGGTTTTTAAGCTGCCCCGGGCTGCGCAGCTGTCCCTCCTTCCCTCCCCGCCCAGGCCGGGCCGGGGAGTGTCCAGTGGGCATCAGAGGTTTTATGGTCATTCCAGAAAGGAAGATGCAACTACATCATCTTACACTACATGGAAAGGGGTTTTTGGACATCCTTTTCTGCAGCCAAATCTCATGGAGGATTCAAGGGTAAAACTTGTGGCGATCCAGAGCAGCATTTTGAAGCCCCGCAAAAAGCCATGACGCTCATAGAGCAGCTCAAATGATCCAGAACATGTGCATTATGAGCGGTCCGTGGATCCCACTGCCTGGAGAGGTGGTGAGCGCTCCATCGCTAGGAGCATTTTAAGAGAGATTTAGAGAACAACCCTCTGTTAGATTGGTTTGGATTCAGATTCCTGCTTTGAGCAAGAATGGGGTGGGCCAGATGGCCTCTAAGGACCCTTTTCCAAACTCAGTGATTCTATATTCAGGAAGAAGCAGAGTGGCAAAGTCTTTTTAAAAAAAATAATATATATTGGTCTCAACGCCAACAGAATCCCGACATGTCCAAAGCCTGATGAAGTCACGGTCTGGCCTACCTTAAAATTCCAGGTGTCACCCACTTGCCTGCAGAGGTTCAGGTCCATCTCGGCCACCAGGAGCCCGTCCTGGGTGCGGGAAAGCCCAGGCGTCCGGCTCCCGTCTGGAGCAGAGGTGTAACTCGAACCGTAGAAATAGCCGAAGTCACGGTGCGCTTGGAGAGGAGCAAAGGAAGCATAGGAAGCAGCATCGTTAGGGGTCAAAGGGCAAGGGGAGTGGACCCAAGGCAGCCCCCCCATTTCCCACCCCTACCTGCAGCCCCCCTTTTGCAGAGAAGACTCTGAGAATAGCCTACCTTCTCCACCATCTCCTGAAGTGAAGGGGTTCGGATAAACTTCCTGCAAGACGCAGAGGAGGGGGGAGTTAACAGGAGGGGGGTCCTCCCCCCCCAGCACAGCCCCCCTTTTCCCCTCCTCCCCCCATGAAGTCCAGCCCAGAAGTCTCCACTTTAAAAGGTTGAGAACTTGTGGTCTAGAAGGCCAGAGGGAAGACATTGACCTGAGAAAAGGCATGGCAGAAGGGAGCCCCAAGGGTCCCCCCACCCTCCAAGACCCCACCCCACCCCCTTTTTGCAAGGGAGGGAAGGACATGCACAGAAGCATGACTGTCAAGGGCTCCAGGAAGGGGGGGAAGCACATGTTCATTGAATGGCTGCAGAAGGTCAGGAGGTGACAGGTCACTCCCCAAGTGGCAG
This sequence comes from Furcifer pardalis, assembly GCA_030440675.1. Taxonomy (NCBI): domain Eukaryota; kingdom Metazoa; phylum Chordata; class Lepidosauria; order Squamata; family Chamaeleonidae; genus Furcifer; species Furcifer pardalis. The sequence goes on along the minus strand of CP126898.1, from coordinate 15,324,214 downwards.
TAGAGGCTTTTCTAGGTGAGACCCCCACCCACCCTCTCACGCCCATGGAGGCTGCAAGAAGGAGACCCCCACCCCTACCCCTGGTGGTTTGAACCCAGCTCTAACACCCAAGCTTTGCATCTGGAAGCAACGAGGGGTGGACGTCTTTCGTACCGTTCCCACGCGGTTGATGGCGCAGGTGAAGCAGTGGTTGGCGATGGCCGCATTCCTGGCTTCGATGGGCCACAGGGACTCGCTGGGGAGGAGAAAGAGGGTCTCCAATGTAAAGGCACCAGAACACGTGGCTTCTCTTACATCAGGGGCGCCCGAACCTTTTGGGCCACGAGCCGGTCACGTGGTTCAGTGGGCCAGTCATGCGGTTTCTCCCACCGGAAGCGGAAGTAAAACGTGATGTTTTGCAACAGGAGGAGATAGATTTTAAGCTGCCGTTTTCTCTGCTTAAACCAGGGGTGCCCAAACTATGGCCCGTGGGCCAGATCTAGCCACTGACGCCAATTCAACCGGCCCACGCCACCCTTGTCGCTCCCAGAAGCATTTTACTTCTGCTTCCAGGAGCAACAAGGGCCGCGTGGGCAGGCTGAATTGGTGTCATAGGCCAGATCTGGCCCATGGGCTATAGTTTGGGCGCCACTGTGCTACATCAGCCGAAAAGTCACTAAAACAGGATCAAGAGATGAAACTCAACTCCTGCTCATTAGGAACACGTGAGGTGTCGCCCTTGCTCAAAAGCCAGTTGTATCTGACTCTAGGGTTCAGTGCTCATCTGTTTATAACCGAAGAGCCAGCTATGTTCTGCATCTGCAGACATTTTCCTGGTCATGTGGCAGGCCTGCCTGGTCACCAGAGTGCATGGAACGCTGTTGACCTCCCCACCCAAGCGGTCCCTGTTTATCTACTTGCAATTTCTTGCTTTCAAACTGCTAGGTTGGCAGGAGCCAGGACAGAGACGGGAGCCTACTTCGCCACGCATTACCTGGGAATCAAACTCCGACCTTCCAGAAAGTGAATTCAGAGTCTTAACCACATGAGGCACAAACTTCAAAAGCCACAAACTTGGGTTCAATCTGACAAATCTTTAGCTGGCCTCACCTGAGCTTCCCGATGGTGGCCGAAGGGTTGAAGATGATCTCTGCCCCGTTCAGGCTGTACATGAGCCAGTTGAGAGGATGATGGCGCCCAAAGCAAATGTTCACCGCGATCTTCCCAAACTGAGTCTGGAAGACCGGGTGGCCCCGGTTGCCTTCCATGTAGTAGGTAGACTGCAAAGAGGGACCAACGGGTTAGAATGGGACGTCCCAAATTCCCTTCCATCAAGGGAAGTTGGTTGATTGATTGGATTTGTATCTTCCCAATCCCACCACCTCCCCCCCCTTAAAAAAACCTTACTCCCCACCTCATTGAAGTCCCCAATCCGCGGGATGTGGTTTTTCCTGCTTTTCCCAAGCACGGCCCCCGAGTTCGAAACCACCACCGCCGTGTTCCACAGGGTTTCGCTGTGGGCTGTGTCTCTTTCCAAAATGGGGGAAATGACCACCATGTTGTGCTTCCTGGCCAGCTGTAGGAGCACAGAAAGTGTTGGGGGGGGCCCCTTGGATTCACACCGTCCCAATAAAGCAGGACCCCCCAAAAAAATTTTTTTGGGCTGTCGGCCGGTCACGTGGTTCAGCGGGCCGGCCAGGTGGTTCTTCCCACTGGAAGCAGAAGTAAAGTGCACCTAGTAATCTAGCTTGCAAAAGGATGAGATAGATTTTAAGCTACCATTTTCTCTGCTCAAAACCAGGGGTGCCCAAACGACAGCCCGCGGGCCTGTTCAGGCCCCTGTCACCAATTCATTTGGCCCATGCCACCCTGGTCGCTCCTGGAAGCAGAAGCAAAATGCACCCAAGAGCGACGAGGGTGGCACGGGCCAAATGAATTGTTGACAGGGGCCGGAACAGGCCCACAGGCTGTCATTTGGGCAGCCCTGAAATAAAGGAATGGATTAAGCATTATTTCTAAGGTTTGCATCTTGTTTTCTTCTTCTTAGAGTGAGAGAGAGCGAGAGAGAGCAAGTCAACATGGCACGGCCTCTCAGGTCCCGGGAGAAAGCTTTCCTTGCTCCATGTCAGCCTCCATCCGTCACAGTCTCCTCTGATCCAATTACACCCGCTCTCTTCCTTCCCCTCCTGTCATTCCACTTCCCCAACTGTGCCTGAACATTGGCCACCACCACATCCCCCCCACATGTAACTAATCTTGCACTCCCACCTGATAGATAGATAGATTGATAGATAGATAGAGATAAAGAATCAATCAATCAATTAATCAAGATAGACAGATAGATAAAGAATCAGTCAATCAATTAATCAAGCTAGATAGATAAAGAATCAGTCAATCAATTAATCAATTAATCAATATAGATAGAGATAAAGAATCAGTCAATCAATTAATCAAGATAGATAAAGAATCAGTCAATCAATTAATCAAGATAGATGGATAGATAGATGGATGGATGGATGGCCAGCCTTTAAAGTGGCTGAAGGACCACCCACTGGGCAGGTGCAGGTGGGGACGTGGCCAGGTGTGAGTCACGGAACCTCCTCCTACACAGAGTTTGTTTGGTGAGCCATGAAGGCTGGACTAAGCGAGGAAGTCACTGGGGGGGGGGGCAAGCAGAACTTCCCTTGTGGTTTTCAAATGGGCCTCCTTTAGAGGAGGCCTCTGAACAGGAAATGTTCTTGGGGTTTTATTTCGTTGTGCCTCTTATCGTTCCCAGCCAGGAAGGGAAGGAGGCCCGGCCAGCTCCAAGTGCACTTTCTGAAGGAGCCACAAGAGAGAACCCGAAGGCCTTTCTCTGGCCTGCGCTTATGGAATGGCAGCTCAAGGGGAATCTACCTTAAAGGAGGGGGCAAAGCAAGCGCTTCTTTCCCAAAGCTATGCTTCAGAGGGAAAGTCTACTGGAAGAGATGGGCTTTTCTCTGCTTCAACCGGGAGTGCTCAAACTATGACCCCGTGGGCCAGATCCGGCCCCTGATGCCAATTCATCCAGCCCGCGAGCATCCTTGTTGCTCCTGGAAGCTGGTCACTTCTGCTTCCGGGAGCGACAAGGATGGTGCGGGCTGGATGAATTGGCATTGGGGGCCGGATCTGGCCTATGGGCCAGTTTGGGCACCCTTAGAGTAGGGCAATGGATTGGAGTAGGGCAATGGATGGCAAAGCCACAGCTGACCCTGGGCCCCTCCCATGGTAGGGGGTGGGTGGGCAGGGAGCTACCGCCGACCACCAGGGCCTATCCATGTTTTGGGCTTGTGGTGCCATGGTGTGGTTTGTGCCAAGACTGTTGGGACTGTGGCTCTAATTGGACTTCTGATTGAATGGTTTCCTTTTTCTTTACTGTAATGTTTCATGCTATTGTATTTTATTGTGTTAGAAAGTGTATATATGCTCTGTTGTTCTCATTAGCCGCCCTGAGTCATATTTGAGTGGGCAGCATACAAATTAAATATGATGATGATGGAGCCTTATTATAACCCCAGGGAGTCTCCTTTCATGGCCCCAAGAATTTCCCCCCCACCCAAGTGGTCCCTATTGATCTACTCGCAACGTCTTGCTTTCAAACTGCTAGGTTGGCAGGAGCTGGGACAGAGACAGGTGCTCATTCCGTCGTGCAGGACTCGGGTCTCAAACTTGCCAACCTTCCAGCTAACAAGGCGATCTTCTTAACCACTGAGCCACGGCAGTCCCAAACCCCAGAGTGGCAGGCAGGGAAAAGGGCCCGTAAAAAAGCATTGGTGTACACAATATATATATCTTCTAGTGTGACCTGTCCATAAACAGCACCGGCTGCATGTCAGGAGCCAGAAAGGGGGGGGGGGATTTTTTTCTCTCTCTACCTCCTGGCAAAATCTGGTAGTGGGTCCGTCTTCGGCCGACTGAGCAAACTCCGTCCAGGGAAGTCTCTCTCGTGTGCAGAAGGCAAACGGCATGTCTAAGGGAGGCAGGCAAAAAAGATGAGATCACGGAACAATGCATGGGGGGTGGGCTAGTGGCACTAGATCAGTGGCACTCAAACTTTTCAGGCCACGGGCCGGTCATGTGGTTCAGCGGGCCAGTCACGTGGTTCCTCCCACCGGAAATGGAAGTAAAATGCACATTACAATCTGTTTTGCAACAGGATGAGGTAGATTTTAAGCTGCCATTTTCTCTGCTTAAACCAGGGGTGCCCAAACCACAGCTTGTGGGCCAGACCCGGCCCTGACACCAATTCATCTGGCCCACGGCGCTCTCGTCACTCCCAGAAGTGGAAGTATGGGCACATTTTACTTCTGCTTCCGGGAGTGATAAGGGCAGTGCAGGCCAGGTGAATTGGTGTCAGGGCCCAGATCTGGCCCACAACCCATAGTTTGGCCACCCCTGCACTAGGTGAAGTCTTGGGGGCGGGTCCATAAACGGACAGCCATGAACAGCTCCTCCACAGCTGCATCTCAACCCTCTTTCCAAGGGGGAAAACTTGCATGCCCCCCCGGGGGATTTTAAGTCCCTACCCCCACCCAGGGTCATTCAGCCGCACTGATAATGGCCGTCTTTTTACAACGATTTCCAGACATTCTCACCACCACACAACTCCCTTTTAAAAAAAAAAACCCCCCATGCTCAGAGCAAATGCCAGAAATTGAATGGATCTAAGAGGAAGCCAAGATGTACACGAATCAAAAGTGTGTGCCCTTGTGACCTTGGCACACATCAGAGTGGGTTTCATTCTCCCTGCACCGGAATGATTACTATATATATACTCGGGTATAAGTCTAGTTTTTTTAGCCTCCAAAATATGATCCACAAAGAGGGACTCGGCTTATACTCAAGTCAATGACCCCTGTAGGGTCCCAAAACTGAGGTGGTGCAAATTCAAACATATACATTTTTTCAAAAGCACTAAAACAAAAAAATTGAAAACATTCCTGCACAAATGTCTGAATAAATTAATTGTACCGCATTTTCAAGTATTTTAATTACTGAAACTCGCCAGCAACTGCTACATTTCCCACCTCTGACTTATACTCGTGTCAGTCTATTTTCCTAGTTTTAGAGGTCCAAAGTTGGCACCTCGGCTTCTATTTGGGGTGACTTATACTTAAGTATATACGGTATGTTTCCTCAAGAGACCTGGGTTCAAATCCCTGCTTGGCTACAGAAAACTGAGTCGTCTTGGGCCAATGGCAAGCCAGAGACCTCTTCCAGGTGTCAAAAAAGCCTCAGGGGGGTCACCTTGAATCAGATGTGGCGTGTTTTGCTTCCTCTTCCGGGAGCAGCGAAGGTGGGGTGGGCCGGATGAATTGGCATCAGGGGCCGGATCTGTCCCACAGGCCGTAGTTTGGACACCCCTGCCCTAAACCATTCTGGGCTTCCGAGCTTTGCCCAGAGGGGAAGGAAAGACTTACTCCAGACTTCTTGGAAGCAGATGATGTTTACGCCACACAGGGCTGCCACATCCACCATCTCTTCTATGCGCTGGTGAAGAGCCGCGACCTACAGGGAGGAGAGTTCGGCCATTAAAGGCCCACTGGTGAGCCCATGGCAGGCAAGGCTGGTTTCTCCTCAACCCAAACAGACTCAGGGGATACTGAGTGGCCGCCTGCCCTGGCCTTACCTGTTGGGCAACCGGTGCCTCCGTAGGCAGGCAGATCCGGTTCTGGACCAGACCCACTCGCACCACGCGGGGCGGCCTCAGCTGCTCCTGTTTGGCATCAAATCTGTAGCCTTGCAAGTCAAACTTCCTGTGGGCAGCGGCAGAGACGGCCTCAGGCGGCAGGTCAAGTGGCCTGGGGGCAAGAGGAATCCACAGAGTGACCACCAGCCCCCATGCTGGATACACATCAGCATATCAGCCTGTTGGTTACCCCCCCAAACAACAACAACAACCCTGTGCCACTGTGAGCCAACCTTTGGAATTGCCCTTCCAGTAGAAGGGGGTGAATGACCGGGCAAAACAAGGCCAGGCCAATGACCGGTTCTCAGGCCAGCATCGAAGGACGAAGGGGGGGGGGGATAAAAGTCAGAAAGCAGGGCTCTAGAAGGCCACAGCCATGACTTCCATAGGACCCGTGTATTGGTTACAGCAGGGGTGCCCAAAACCTTTGGGCCGTGGGCCGGTCACGTGGCTCAGTGGGCCGGTCACGTGGTTCCTCCCACCGAAAGTGGAAGTAAAACGCACCTTGCCATCTGTTTTGCAACAGGACGAGGTAGATTTTAAGCTGCCATTTTCTCTGCTTAAACCAAGGGTGCCTAAACTGCGGCCCATGGGCCGGATCCAGCTCCCCAATGCCAATTCATCTGGCCCATGCTACCCTCATTGCTCCCAGAAACGGAAGCAAAGTGCAGGTATGGGCACGTATGGACACGTTTTGCTTCTGCTTCCTGGAGCAACAAGGGTGGCGTGGGCCAGATGAATTAGTGCCAGGGCCAGATCCGGCCCAGGGGGTATAGTTTGGACACCCCTGGGTTACACAATTGCCTGCTGTTCCGGGTTCAAAGGGGCCCCCTCCATGTTGCCTTTCCTCCTGTACTCCTTGGGAGCCCCTCCCTGAGGCTCCCCAAATTCAGGGGTAGGGGGTGGAGCAGGCAGGCTTCTGACTTTTGGGGAGACCCCCCCCCAAGACTGGCCTCCGGAGAGGGTGTTGGGCGGGTGTGGCTTTGGGATATTGTGTTGCTGGGGGTTGAAGAGAAAGACCGAAGGGGGTTTCTCCCCCCCACACACACTTTCCTCTCTTTGGGGTCTGCGGTCAAGGGTCTCCATCAACCCCCCCCCCCAGCATGCTTTGGAGAGTGAAATGAGTGGGCGAAGGGGACCCCGAAGCCAAGCGCCCCCCTCGCCCTCCCCGTCGGGCTCCCGGGACTCGAACCCCATCCTTCCCCGCCGCCGCTTGCAGGAAGAGCCCGGCCGGGGCAGGGGAGGGGGGGGCTCAGCGGTGGCCCCCCACCCCAACCCGGCCCCAGGGCAACGGTCCCTCCTCTCGCCGCCGCAGCACCTGGGGGTCTCGCCGTCGAGGGGCCGCCCCTGCTCCGCTCCCGACGCCGCCATCCTCGCCTCGGCCCCGGACGGAGCTCAGCCCCCGACGCGCCCCGCCCCACCTGGACCCCTTGGCGTCCCCCCAAGGAAGGACTCCTCCCCCCCCGTCGGCCAGTGACCCCCCCCTGCAGAGCTTGGGGGAGGAGGGGGAGGGGAACAACCCCACCCCCCAGGGGGCACTGCCTGCCCGAAGAAAGGGGGGCGCAGAAAAGCCCCCCCCCCAAGTGGTCTTTGCCCCCAAGGGCTCCGGCTCGTCGCCTTTCGGGTTAACCATTAAGCTTTTCTTCGCCGTCCATCGCGTCGTGTTTAACTAGAAGTCCAATAAAAGGGGGGGGGGCGGGGAGGGGGTCTCTACGCAACAGGTGGAAGAACCCAGGGGAGGGGGCGCTGTAGAGGTCAAGGCCACCCTTGCTCGGAAGCCAGTCGTATCCGACGCTAGGGTTCAGTGCTCATCTCTGTTTGTAGCCCCCCCAAAGCCAGCACTGTCTGCGTCTGCAAACGTTTCTGTGGACCTGTGGCAAGCATGCCTAGCGTGCACAGAACGCTGTTACCCTTCCCACCGAAGAGGTCCCTATTTATCTCCTTGCAATGTCTTGCCTTCGAACTGCTAGGCTAGCAGATTCCAAATACAGTACTGTATTGTACTGCATTGCTTATCCTCATGGTGATCGGCCATGAAGATTGTCCTGGGAAGGACAGAATAATGCATTTGGCCTTCTTCCGTTGGCCTTCCACATCACAACGTGGCACCCCGAGTACCATGGATCCAGTCCCACAAGTCCCTTTCAGGTCCTGCTGAGTCCTTTGGGCACACGGCGTCCTCATCATCCTCCCCAGGCCAGAACAGATGAAGCTGCTGCCCTCCATCAAGATGGACTCAAGTGGGACCATTTAATCCACTTCGGGACCCCCACCTTTCCTTCCCTGTGGACTGTGGGTCTCATCCAGCAACTGTTTTGCTAGCAAATGGAGCTCCGAAGCCAACTCAGATCCTGGCAAAGGGGAATAAATCAGATAATAATAATAATAATAATAATAATAATAATAATAATAATAATAATAATAATAATAATAATAATAATAATAATAATAAAGTTTATTAATTAATAATTTAATTATTATTATTATATGTTAGAAATTATTCTGGGTTGAAAGGATTTTTCCTGGAGAAACTCTGCTTGGGGGACGCCCGAATGAGGCTCCTTTTATGTCCCCAAGATCTTTTTTCCTCACAGAAGTGCTCCCTATTTATCTACTTGCAATTTCTTGATTTTGAACTGCTAGGTTGCCAAGAGCTGGGACAGAGACAGGCGCTCAAACCGTCCTGCAGTAACCGGGTCTCGAACTGTCGACTTGGCAGCCTTCCAGCTATCAAGGTGAGCTTCTTAACCACTGAGCCACTGCAGCCCCAATAAACCAGCTGATCGCAGACCTGTTGAGATGTTCTATCCTTGCTTCCTCATTTCTCTGTTCTTTTGTGCCACCTTGACTCTTTCTTTATGGCAAGAATGGGCATTCTTGAGGGTAGGCAAGAGCCAAACCAAACTAGGAGGTGGAGGAAGAAGCTCACGGGACAAGGAACGGCAGGAAAGGAGGAGGAGGAGGAGATGGCTGAGGAACTCAACCTCCCCTCCGTCACTTAGAGGACCCTGAATAGGCGGAGGTTTGGGATCCCTAAATGCAAGGCCAGCAGGCTCAAGTTGGGGCTGATGGCAGACAACAACACGCAGCGTGAACGTAGAGAGAGACAGAATCCATCGGCCCAGTTGCTGGTCTACCAATTACTACTGGAAATATGCACCCATGAGGACTTCAGTTTGGCCAACGCCCAAGCCAAGAAAGTGGCTTCGTTCGGCCCGTCCAGGGTTTGATCTGGACGCGAAAGTGGAAGCTGCCCTTCGATGGCATTTTGCCCAATGTTTTGGCCTTGAGCAAGGGCTTCCCAGTGGCCGTGGTCAACATGAAACCCCCTCCACGTTGTCTTCCATGCGCTGCTCAACCGGCCCCCACCAGCTCAGCCTGGTTTAAAAGGCTGTGTGAAGACAGTCACAGGAGATCCAGGAGCTGGATGGGGCTCTTTGGTTTTAGACGGCAGACTCGGCCGCCTCCCCTGGCCAGACTATCCCTACCGCAGCCCTGGGAATGCAACCCCGAGGGTGGGCTCAATGGGGTGCGGCCTGTGGGCTCTGTCCACACCGCCCCATAGAAAGGAGGAGCACCGCAGAGGTCTTGCCATGGGGTCACATAGTTGAACTCGGCTCTTTCTCTTCTATTCTTAGCCTGAACTTTCTCGGCAGCTGCTCTTGCTCTGCTCAGAGAGAAGCCGCGTCCAAACCAAAGTACGTGCAGAAGAAAGCGGCCCGCTGGCTTTGCCTTTTCCTTTTTTTTATACACTATAACTGGTATTCAGTACTTTTTTAAACAAATATTTAGAAAACATTAACTAAACAAAATTACATTGTATACAACATAACTCAATTCTAATTATACAAATAATGAATTTTTAAATAAATCTTTCTTAAAAATCACATGACTACATAACAAAGTGCATACCCCTAGTCCTGGGACCCAAATTCTTTGTCTATTATTATTATTATTATTATTATTATTATTATTATTATTATTATTATTATTATTATTATTATTATTATTATTATTATTATTATTATTATCCACACCACATTGTTTGATTATTTGTTCCAAAAGGTAATATATATCCTTGACCTGGCTTAACTCCATTAGATCAAGGGGCGCCCAAACTTTCCAGACCATGGGCAAGTCATGTGGTTCAGTGGACTGGTCATGTAGTTCAGGGGGCCGGTCACGTGGTCCCTCCCACTGGAATTAGAAGTAAAAGGTGCCTTGTAATCTGTTTTGCAACAGGATGAGATAGATTTTAGGCTGCCATTTTTTCTGCTTATACCAGGGGTGCCCAAACTATGCCCTGTGGGCCAAACCCGGCCCCTGATGCTAATTCATCCGGCCCATGCCACCCTCGTCGCTCCTGGAAGCGGAAGTAAAACGCGTCTTGCCATCTGTTTTGCAACAGGATGAGATAGATTTTAAGGCTTAAGCAACCATTTTCTCTGCTTAAACCAGGGGTGCCCAAACTACGGCCCATGGACCGGATCTGTCTGGCCCCTGACATCAATTCATCTGGCCCACGCTGCCCTCGTTGCTCCTGGAAGCAAAATGCATCTGAGTACGTTTTACTTCTGCTTTTGGGACGAACGAGGGCAGCATGGGCTGGATGGATTAGTGTTGGGGGCCGGATGTGGCCCACAGGCCATAGTTTGGGCACCCCTGCTTTAGATTCTTGAAATACACAATTTCGTGAGTTGAAGATATCAACAGGACAAGCCCCCCCCCCGTTGCACACCCACCCTTGGGTTTATGCCTGCACACTGCAAGCAGCTGGGCAGCCTCTGAGGTGCCGAAGTGTCCTTCCTGTGTCCTGCGGCCTCTTCCCCCGGCAGACATGGACTTCCTCCCAGGAGACCCATCAACATGCCAGCCTTGATGGGAAAGAAGCAACAGCTGGAATTGTGGCTGGATAAGGGAGCCTGGAATGAGCTCCCCTCCCCCCCCCAAACAGGGTCATCTCCTCCCCTCCCATCTTGACAAGCTTGGACACAGCTCTGGCCCACACAGGGCCCATCTTCTGCTCCACCGTGACCCACCAGAGGCCCCCCCATAGGGTTATGTCAAGGTCAAGGGTCTCCCTTGCTCAAAAGCAAGTCCTATCCGACTCTAGGGTTCGGTGCTCATCTCCACGGATCTGGCCCACTGGCCATAGTCTGGGCACCCCTGGTTGAAGCAGAGAAAATGGCAGCCTTAAATCTATCTATTAGGGCTTTTCCTGTTGCAAAACAGATTGCAAGGTGCATTTTACTTCCGCTTCTGGTGGGAAGAACCATGCGACTGGCCCACTGAACCACATGACCGGCCTACTGCCTGAAAAGTTTGGGCAGCCCTGCTCAAGACTTAGGGCTTTTCACTCCCAATTAAACAGGTCCAAAGGAAGATCTTTCTCCCAAGCCGCTCGAAATGTTTTCCCCAAAAGCAGCCTACAAGAGCGAATCTTAAGGTGATTCAGTTCATTAATTGCTAATTGTTTTGTTAATTCTGCAGGCTTCAGGGGGCAAGCTTGCCTGTCCTTTCCCAGCCACTTCTGGAAGGCTAAAGGGAACGGCCTCCCTTGCTCAAAGGCTAGCCGTATCCGACTCTAGGGTTCAGTGCTCATCTCTATTTGTAGCCCAAGGGCCATCGCTGTCGGCTTGTATCGTGCGAAGGAGCAAAGCAGAGCGGAAAGGAAAAGGCGCAGACTTTTCTGTGGCATGATATGGTGGGGTGCCAGTGTGGAGTGGCGCGCTGGGAAACGGTGCAGCCCCTCCCCCCTCCCAGATCATGTGCCAGGAGCACTCCACCTGCCACCCAGTGACAGATGCCCCCATTCATCATGCTGGTTTCGATGGGGCAGGAACAGCTGAGAAAGACAACAGGCTGCCCGGTTCTCTGGCTGCAAGGAGCAGAAGGGGGCAGCAGCCAGCAGGGAACCGGCGAGAGGCCCCACGTGCCGGCCCCAAATGCAAAGTCGCAGGCTAGGCTGCGGTGCCCAAACTACGGCCTATATAAATCAGAAAAATAAATAAATAATTGAGCCAGATCCGGCCCATGATGCCAATCCATCTGGCCCTCAAAGCCCTCATTGCTCCTGAAAGTGGAAGTAAAATGCGCCCATACGGGATCAATGAATTGGCTTAGGGGACCAGATCTGGCTCACGGGCCATAGTGACTGGCCCCCTGAACCACATTACTGGGCCACGGCTGGAAAAGTTTGGGCACCCCTGCGGTAGGTGGTCACAGGGCAGGGGCCACGTGAGTTTATAAATTATCATAAATCGGGTACAGAAACTACAGCCCATGGGCCAGATCTGGCCCCTGACACCAATTCATCTGGCCCACGCTGCCCTTGTCATTCCTGGAAGCATTTTACTTCCACTTCCAGGAGCAACAAGGGCGGTGTGGGCCAGATGAATTTGTGTCAGGGGTCAGATCTGGCCCACGGGCCATAGTTTGAGCATCCCAGATTTAAACCAAAAAAAAAATAAAATTGGCAGTATATCAGACAGTAAACAAGACAAGACAAAAATGCCGTGGCACTTTAAAGACTAATTCCTGGCTGCCGTGCCCAGCCCATAAAGCTTCCCCGATTAACTCGTGAGCCAGATATGTAATGGCAGAAAGCTTGTTTTGTAAACCTAACTCCTCAAACCCACTTCCATCATTGATTGCCTTTTATTACTGGTTGTAAATAACTCATTGATTTGCACATCCATCTCTTGAACCGACCAACTCTGCCCAGTTACTCTGGGCCTCTACACCAGAAATGTATAAATGTATGCCATGAAAATCCACTTTTATGCCTGTCACAGTGGACTCGATCCACGAAAGCTCACATTAAAATACAGGAGTTAGTTTTTAAGGTGTAACAGTGGGGTTTTTTTGGTCTTGTTTTGCTTTCTCTCTGATAGGACCAAAGTTTGTCTCCCTCCTTTTCATCCAGAACCACCGTCTTTATTCGTTTCCTTTCATCTGATGTTCCAAAGCAAATTTTATTTTTACAGCTCAGCGTTACTGTTTATTTCTGAAGTCTGGCTTTGTCGTTATCTTTGGGTGAGAAAACAAGGTAAATAATTTTGCAAAAATACGTACATGACTTGGGAAGTCGTATGTTCTGTCATGCAGATGTAACTTCTTTCGCATGCCAAGGAAACTCATTCATTCATCCACTCACACCCAGCCTCAGCTGGTCTCTTCTTCTCCTGCAGCAAGGGTGCCCAGACTACGGCCCATGGGCCAGATCCAGCCACCAATGTCAATTCTTCCAGCCTCTGCTGCACTCGTCATTCCTGGAAGTGCCTGGATGGGTGTGTTTTATTTCCGCTCCCAGGAGCGATGAGGGCAGCGCAGGCCAGATGAATTGGTGTCGGGGCCAGATCTGGCCCACAGGCCGTAGTTTGGGCGCCCTGGTTTAAGCCGAGAAAATGGCAGCTTAAAATCTATCTCGTCCTGTCACAAAACAGATGGCAAGGCGTGCTTTGCTTCCACTTCTGGTGGGAGGAACCACGTGATCCGCCCGCTGAACCACATTACCGGCCCATGGCCTGAAAAGTTTGGGCACCGCATCCTATAGGGACTGATTCTGGCAGGCAACTAATTACACTGATGCCAGTTACTGAACTTATAAGGTGTTTATCGCCCTGGGGTGGGGGGTGGGGATAGCACCTGTGGGGCGTGCGATTCACCTGTCTGCCGCCGGCCTCGAAATGTCTAGGATTGGCTCTGACGCATTTCCAAACCTCAGAACAAAAGCTTGCGCCTCCGGGTTGTCTGAGAGGCGTCGGTGATGGTTGAGTTGCCTTCCTTACCTATTGTCGTAGAATCCATGGAAAGAAAGGTAGGCTGGATTCTTCTTGCAGTTGTTGCTTGTTTATGCATTATGCCTACTTCAAAGGAAAGGTTAAAAAAAGGTAAAGTTCACCCTTGCTCAAAAGCCAGTTGTATCTGACTCTAGGGCATGGTGCTCATCTCAGTTTACAGCCCAAAAGTCAGCACTGTCTGCGTCTTCAGGCATTTCCATGGTCATGTGGCAGGCATGATTAGAAACTGAATGCTGTTACCATTCCCTCTGAAGTGGTACCTCTTTATCTACTTGCAATTTCTTGCTTTGGAACGGGGAGCTGGGACAGATGATGGGAACTCACTCCGTCATGCAGCACTCGGGTCTTGAGCTTCTGAACTTCCAGTTGCTAAGTTCAGCGCCTTAACCACTAAGCCACCGCAAGGGGAAGAAATTTCTGCCTAGGTAAGAAGGTTAAGAAGCCTTGGCTGGTAAGACAACTTTTGCTCTTATGTCTGACGAAGTGGACTTGATCCACAGAAGCTCACATTAAAATATAGGAGGAAGCCTATCAGGTGCCACAATGGTATTTTGTCTTTTAAAAATCTTGTTCACTCTCTGTTCTGCTTTCATATTTCTGCTGATGCCACGACATCTGGTGAAAGACGTGGTCACCATAGATCAGAATCAATTGAAGGATGCGGCCATCACCTAGCCCGACCAAGACGGCCGTTCCATGTGGGTGGCAAAATCCGGTCTTGCTCCTCTGCTTTGCTCCTGGGCTCTCTGGAGCCAGAGAAACCATTATTGGAGTACTTTATGGCAGGGGTGCCCAAACTATGGCCCGCAGGCCGGATCCAGCCCCCGATGCCAATTCGTCCAGCCCACGCCACCCTTGTCGCTCCTGGAAGCGGAAGTAAAACTCGCCTGGATGAGCACGTTTTACTTCCACTTCTGGTAGTGATGAGGGTGGCGTGGCTGTACATTGGACACTCCTGGTTTAAGCAGAGAAAATGGCAGCCTAAATCTCTCTCTCATCCTGTTGCAAAACTGATGGCAAGGCGCGTTTTCTTTCTGCTTCTATCTCTCCACTTGACTGGCCCACTGAACCACGTGACCGGCCCACAGCCTGAAAAGTTTTTTTGGGGGCCCCCTGCTTTATGGAGTGACCAGAAGAAAACCTGCATCTCTTTCTTCCCTTTTGAAAGTCCAGCTTACAAACCTCCCTGTCCAAAGCAGCCCCGAATCCTGGAAGATCAACCATGGCAAGGAAATGGGGATTGTTTTGTGTATTTGTGTGTTGGGGCTTTTCTCACAAACCCTTTGGCTCACACCTCCCGAAGGGCGTGCCTTGCACCAGCATTCCCCACACTAGATCTCACTGGTCCCAATCCTGCCCAGAGCGCCCCATAGTCGATTCTCAGAGGGGTCCCTGTTCCATGGGGAACGCAATGCTCCCTCCAAACATCAGAACAGGAGTTTGACCCACCGATACGATCTCTTGATCCAGAGTTTTCCTTCCCTGGAAGTCTCCAGAAACCCAGAAGGCTGGCTTTGAATCCCCCCCCCCCCAAATTAGCCCGGGGTCATTTCCAAATGGATCTTCTTCCATCGCAGGAGTTCTCAACCTTTTAAAGCCAGGGGTCGAGTCACGCCCCCTCAGACAGCTTTGGGGGCCAGACGGCCATTTTACCCTTCCTCCACCCCATGGCACTTCCGGCTGTGGTGGAGGCAGTGGTGGGACACATGAAATGGCACCGGGGGGCGCATCCGGCCCATGGGCCACAGGTTGAGAATCCTTGTTCTCTCTTATTCCAAAGCCTGAAGGGGCTTCCCTCATGGCCGTCAGCCCTGAAAATTGCCCTATAACAACCCCGTGGGCTTCCACTGAACTGTTGGGCGTAACCTCCACTGAAGTGGTGTCTTCTCCGGAGGCTGAACCTAAAGCAATTCTTCCCTTCTTCTTGTGCTGTATCCAGTTCTGGATACTGGCGATCCTCATGGCGATCAGCCATGAAGATTGTCCTGGGAACAGATAAATAGGGTGTCTTCCAAGTATCCGGACCCCTCCGTCTTTCTCGAACCAGGGACCGGCACAAGGCAGGGGGAGTTAAAACACCCACGGGAGAAATCTGGATTTAAACACAGCGAGAAACACGCGCCTCCCTCCCTCCCACCCACCTTCATTTTCCTTTACAGCCGTTTTTCGATTCCTTGGAAACAGAAATAACACATCTGAAGGATGCGGGAGAAATCAGGGAAAAGCGTGGGCCACCAGGAGCAAAGGCCCCACGTTCCTCTACCGGTACGGCTTTTGCAAACGCGGACTCAGCCCCCGGCCCCCTCCTGGGTTCCCAAGGAGATGCACAACATCCCCCGAGGAGGAGGAGGCTTCTGTTCCCATTGCGCCACGACCCTGGCCCGGCCCGCAAAGCGTTATTCCTCCCCACATTTCTGCAGAGAAGATCCTTCCGTTTGCTTGGCTCAAATGTTCCTTGCAGCTTAAGCAGCACTTGGGGAAGGAGCCGCTTGGAAGGAGCCGCCCCAAAATTCATTTCCCTGGCCGTGGCGGGGAGCGGGACACGCAACCCAAAGGAATAAGTGGAACCCAGCAGCCCCTTCGTGGCCAGTGGGCCACATGGAAACCCAGCTTGCTTTTTGGCCTAGGGACTGGGCCGGCCAGGGGGTCTGCCCCACGGAGGCCTAGCAGCCTGGCAGCAGCAGCCAGAGAGAAGCGAACTGGCAGCATTTAAAGAAGAAGAAGAAGGCAAGCCGTACTCACAATTTTACACTCATAAAGACAGTCACACAACCATGAATAAATATCACAGGCCTCTCAGCACCCCCAGAAAACAGGCAGAAACCACCCTGGCCGGAAGTCCTCTTGCAGCGTCCAGTTTCTCCCCGACGTCTTTCCCTCCCTCCATACAAGTCCAGCCAATGGCAAGTCCACAAAAGGTGGTGACCAACTGCCGTTTCCACTCTTTGGAGCCTCCCAGGCCTAGGAGAGAGTGTGCATGTGTGTATTTGTGTGCATGGACACACTTCTGACCACACTGGGCCCCATCTGTCTGACTATCTCTGGATGCACAAGGGGTTCCCCTGACCCCGTACCTGCCTCCAGGTCTGTCTCCGGTGCAGGTCAGAAGGGCCTTCCGGAAGGTCTCCCTTCCCATCACCACAAGGACCCCCCCGATTTCTCTGCTCCTCTCCTTGCTTTCTCCAGCTGCCCCCCAGGAGGCCGACAGAGACCCGGGAGACACCATTCCAGCTGCAAGACTTCCTCCGAGGCGAGTCCTCAAGAAAGACCATCTAGCATGGAGACCTCCCGGTCCGCCAGGCAAGAGGCATGAAACCGCTTGAGTTCCTGACTGAGCAGCTCTAGTTTCTTGGAGGCGCCGGAGAGGTCTCCATTCCGACAGGAGTTTGTGAGGTGCCCATTGATGTCCCCCTCCAACCCAGGCCTCTTCTGGCGCAACTCCAAACCCACCTCCACCTTCCCTAGGTGGCCCTCCACAGGGAGGCCATTCCAGTCCCTGCCGGCGAAGAATTGGAAGTCTCCCTCGCCAAGCCGTACGGTGGAGTTTTCGGTCTCCCCGCCATGGAGGGAGGTCCTCTGGCTGGAGGAGGCCGGCTTGAAGCGCTCCTTCCTGCCGAGGAGGTGCCGGTGGATGATCTTCCGGAAGGTGAGCCGGAACTCCCTGATCCGGTAAGCATAGATGAGCGGGTTGACCACTGAATTGGCGTGGGACAAGATGATGGCCAAGTACATCAACCAGAGCGGGGAGCGGAGGCAGCCCGGGCAAAAGAGGGTGTAGCAATTCATGATGTGCAGCGGGAGCCAACAGAGAGCGAACAACCCAACGATGATGGCCAACGACTTGGCTGCGTGGACCTCCTTCTGCAGGGTGGAGCGGGACCTCTCCCCCGGCACCACCGTCATCATCATCTTGTTCTCAATCTGCTTCAGCTGCCGCCGGGCGGCCATGAAGATCTTCAGGTAGATGCCAAACATCAGCAAGAGCGGGGTGAGGACGCAGGCGAAGAAGTTGTAGTAGACCATGTACTCCATGGTCACCACGGCCTCAAACAGGCAGGCCACCATCTTCTCACTGCAGTTGTAGGGGAAGGAGCCATTCTGGGCCAGCGGGGGCCGGTGCCAGCCCAGCATGGGCGTCAGGCCGATGATGAAGGACAGGAGCCAGCAGATGGCAATGATGCCTTTGGCCCGCGGGGCTGTCACTAAGGCATTGTACCTGGAAGGATGGCAAAGGGAGGATGGTGTGTAAATATCTACCCCAGGGGTGCCCAAACTACAGCCTGTGGGCCAGATCCAGCCTCCCGACTCCAATTCATCCAGCCTGTGCCCTCGTCACTCCCGGAAGCAAAACACGCCCATTGGTGTCGGGGGCTGGATCTGGCCCACAGGCCATAGTTTGGGTGCATTTTGCTTCCACTTCCAGGAGCGACAAGGGCAGCATGGGCCGGATGAATTGGTCTTGGGTGGCTGGGGCCGGCCCACCGGCCGTGGTGTGGGTGCTCCTGGTTTAAGCAGAGAAAACGGCAGCTTAAAATCTCTCTCATCCTGTTGCAAAACACATTGCCAAAAAAACAGATTTACTTCTTTTTCCGGTGGGAGGAACCACGTTACCGGCCCGCAGCCCGAAAAGTTTGGGCACTCCTGAACTAGCCGGTACCAAGAACGTGATTTTCCCCCAAGCCAGACCCAGGTCTAGCCTTCCACTCCCATGATCCGGACCACCCCCCTTGAATCTCCCCAGCCCCTCCTCTGCCGCTGCTCCGGCCATTGAGGAAATTCCACTTTAGCTTGGAGATGCGGAATGAGACGGGAGACGTCAAAGAGGCTTGGCGGTGGGGGGGGGGCACTGAGCTCCATCAGCCCTGGCTCCTCGGGCTACTTCTGAGGAGACCCAGCTGTTCTCCCAGGGTGAAGAGGCCAATGGCCTGCCTTTACAAACAGGCTCCCAGCCCAGCCCTGCTCCCTGGGGATTTGCCTCCAGGGCAGCTCCAGAGTTTGGAGGGGGGCTGAGAGGACCAAGGCAAACAAGATCCTCTCTATGACCCTCCAGGAAGCATCAGTAGCAGCGGAGGGGAATGCAGGGTCCGGCCCGCTGCTGCAACTTCGGAGACTCGGTTGCTGATGCCAATTGCAGCATATGTGCGGCAGCTACTGCTGACGCCTCCCAGGATCCTCAGCCCTGTGGCTTCTTCCAAAAACCCCTGCGGGGGGTGGGAAGCAGGTCAGGAATATATGGATTCTAGATGTTCTCTAAGAGCCAACGTGGTCTGTTTCTCTATGATCTTTTGCCGGGGGGGGGGGGATGAGCTCCCCAAGGGCACAGGACCACAGACCCCTAACACAGCAGTTCCCAACCTATGGCCTGTGGACCGGCCCACAGCACCATTCCCTGTGGCCCACTGGAGCCACCGCATCCAGAAATGGGATTGTAAACGCATGCATAAATGTGGTTATATCAGCCATAAATGCGCCCGTGGCTGTCGTAAATGTGGAAGAGGGCGCATTGACTTCCGCTTCCGGGGGCCTTGTCCGGCCCACTCAGCTGTCCAGGACGTGTGGTCAGGCCCGTGGTGTAAAAAGTTTGGGATCCCCTGGCCTAACGCAACTCATCTTGGGCTACGAAGGGCCGGTCGTAGAGCCGCAGCTTGTGGGCCAAACCAGACGAGGTCCAAACCCACCTACCCACTCCTGAAGTTATGGTCCATGTCCCCATCCTGGCCAGCTCTGAGTTTGCCCGTACAGGGGTTTCCTCCCCAGGTCCTCGGCTGTCTTGAGGACCTCCTTCTCGTCTCCCTCGTGGCCAACCTTCCAACACTCAGGGGGCCAGAACTCAACCGGGTTCTCCTGCCCAAACTGGGCAGTCAGCTATCCCTTCCCTTGACCAGACCAGCTAGAACGGTGCCATTTCTTCTTGTGTTTCCATTGTGGCGTGCCTATAGCTACACACACACACACACACACACACACACACACACACACACACACACACACACACACACACACACACACACACACACACACACACACACACACACACACACACACACGTTCGGCTGTGTTTGTTGCGTAACTTAGCCACGCAACTGAGCAACGGTTCACGTCTGTGGCGATGCCTCAACTTGAGACCGTTGGCCTCCCCAAGCTATGCCATCTGCATTATGCCGGCATCAGGTCCCAAGAGGATCCTGGTTCCTGCTTTACGCTATCTGGTCTATCCTTCTCGTATCCATAGCCTTGAAATGGGCATTTGATCAAGGGTATTATTCCTCGGCGCTCTTCCTGGCGGGCCACTTCCCCCTCTCCCCAAGGTATCATCGAACCGGCTGTGGGAAATTATGGCGATTTATTGCTCTGCTCATGCCAGGCCTTATTGGGTTAGACTAAGGAAACACAACAGAGGTGACTTTGCGATGGTTTTGGTCTCCTGTGGATGGCACCGTTTATTCCCAAACTTTTCAAGCCGTGGGCCGGGTCACGTTCTCTCAGTCCACTTGGAGGGCCAGAGGGCCATTTTGCCCTGCCTGCATGATGGGGGTGGCTGTTGTCTCCCAACAGCTTCTCAAATGCCCTTGGAAGGGTGGAGCCACATGAAATGGTCCCGGGGACCAGATCCGGCCCACAGGCCTGATCAGGAGGGGTGGGGTTTCACTCCAGGACAAGGGACGGTTGGCTTTTCCGCTTTTCCCCTACTCAAGGTCTTCCCTGTTCAAAAGCCAGTCATGTCTGACTCTAGGGTTTGGTGCTCATCTCTGTTTACAGCCCAAGAGCTAGCGCTGTCTGCATCTGCAGATGTTTCCATGGTCATGTGGCAGGCAAGACTAGACACCAAAATGCATGGAAAATTGTTACTTTTCCTGCCGAAGTGGTACCTATTTATCTACTTGCAATTTTTTTTGAACTGCAGGAACTGGGACTCGGGTCTCAAACCACTGGCCTTCCAGTCATCAAGTTCATCGCTTTCACCCCATGGCCACTGCAGTCCCTTTTCTGACTCTACCTTACCCATTTCCAAGCCACCCCCGTCCTTTTTGCCCCTTCCTCACCGGTTCTCAGACCTTCCAAGGCCACCTGTCCCGACTCACCTGAGCGGCATCCGGATGGCGATGAACCGGTCAATGGCGATGGCCAGCAGGCTGAAGATCGAGCTCTGGGTCAAGACCAGGACAAAGCAGGCAATGAAGAGGCAGCCGTAGAAGCTGGCGCAGAAGCCGGTGCTGATGGTGATGGCGAAGGGGATGGCCAGCACTCCCACGGCCACGTCGGCCGCTGCCAGGGATACCACGAAGTAGTTGGTGACGTTCTGGAGGTTGCTGTTGACGTAGACCGCCCAGCAGACCAAAGTGTTGCCCAGGACAGCCAGGACGGCGATGACCAGTTCCAAGAAGATGTAGACCACATCGGCAAAGAAGTCTTGGTTGTCCCCATGAACTAGCATGGTGGGGTCAGCGCGGGGGGCTCCTGGGAGATCCCCGTGTCCATAGCGGCGGGGCAGCCGGGGGGAGGGAGTCTCACCCCTCCAGCTGCCTGGTCTCCTGGAGTGGCTGCTCTGGTTCAGCGTGGGTCAGATACTGAGACAGGAAGACGGTCAGTCCAACATCACTCTTATCACAGGTTGATGACTCTACACAATCGAATTTCCTCTAAAAAAACACAGCCACTCTCCCACGCATTTCCCAGTCTCGCTTCCGACGCCTCTCAGGTCTTCCGAAGTCAAGCTCTTAGTTCTTACCGGTATGCCCACCGGCCTGCTGGGGCCTGTCTTTCAAAGAGGGGGCCGCTGGGGAGAAACAGAGAGAGAGAGAATCCATTCAGGCAATCATCCTCATAAAGCCTAATGACTTCGGTCACATGAGGACCCCCCAGCTCCTGTTGGGAGCAAAAATGCTAATTAACTTGTGAACCGGCCAGAGAGGGCACTCAGCGCTTCTATGGGGCAGGGAATAGAAGTGGGATTGCTATTGCTATAGCCGTCTTAAATATAGCAACGTTTGTTAAATATCACAACGTTCTAATGATGGGCTATCTGCAATGTCTATTTCTGCCCCAACACTCTATTAAGTTCTTTGTGGTTTCTATGAAGCCACATGAATGGGTTTACTGTGCGTACGCAGTGTGGATTCACAGGGGACTAAGAAGAAGAAGATGGCGATGGAGGAGGAGGAGGAGATGGAGATGAAGGCGATGGAGATAGAGAAGGAGATGGAGAAGGAGGAGATGGAGATGGAGAAGAGATGGAGAAGAAGAAGGAGATGGAGTTGAAGTTGGAGGAGGAGATGGAGAAGGAGGAGATGGAGGAGATGGAGATGAAGAAGAAGGAGTTGAAGAAGAAGTCAACTGGAACAGGCCTTTGCCCAAGCTCCCTTCCAAACAAGCACAGCCAGTTTATGCACAGGGCAGGAAAAGTCTGCAGGCAATTTGTTGGCGAGACTGGCTGAGGATTCGTGGGGCGGTAGGAAAGCGACACGTGGGGCAGAGCTGTGCCTGTCAGGGGCACGCCCTGAGGTCAAAGGGGATTGGGGCCACTTGTCACGCTGGCCAAGTCTCCTGGTCTGGGTCTTCCGGGCAGCAGAACCGGTTGCCAGCCGGACCCAACCTTTCTCTGCAGGCTCCCGCCACAGGATCGGTTCTTCCTGCTCACCACCAGCAAAATGTTCACGCGATGCATGGCTTGTGCTTCGACCAGCTGCAACTGCTCCCTTGTCCGTTTTTCCATCCCCCACCCCGGAACAGGCTGTTCTGTGGCCGCCTTCGGCCCCTGGCGGCCCCATTGTCTTCTGAACAACTCCGTCAAAGCAGCTGGCAGGGAAACGGAGGAGGAGGAGGCGAGACATTTGGGGCAGGGATTTCGAATCTACCCAGCAGCCAGAAAAAGGACAGGCAACAGGCCCACCTGCATCTTGGGGGGCAGGGGGGGGGGCGGGCGGGGAGGAGATTTCTGGCCTCAAAATGCCTGCACCTGTTTCCATCTGTTCTGACGACCAGGCTGCTCAAAAGGGTGGGGGCTGGGGGCTTCGTCCTGGATTGTTTCTGCTTTTACCATTTCCCTCTTGGTTCAAGCTGGTGGTTCTTGTTAATGTGAGTTAAGGAAATAAGGAAAGGATAACAGAAGCCAAGACTAGATCAATAGACGGAGAATGTGCATTTCTGGGCACAATTCAAAGTGCTGGTTTTAATCCCCTAGTCCAGGGTTCCCAACCTAAGGCCTGTGGGCCGGATCCGGGCCCAGCAACGTTTCATGGGGGCCCTCTCCACCCCGCCAAGGCATTTTTCAAACCAGGGGCCAGGTCATGCGCTCTCAGTGAGCTTCAAGGGCCGGATGGCCATTTTGCCTTGCCTGCACAGTGGGGGTGGCCATTTTGTCCCTACAGCTTCAAAGGGGTGGCCATTTTGTTTCTCGAGTGCCCTTGGAGGGGCAGGGAAAGCACATGAAACGGTGCCTTGTGCCAGATCCGAACCACGGATCCGACCCCTGTCATAAGAAAAGACAATCATTCTAGGAAAATTGGAAGGCAGGAGGGATGGACTGACTCAAGAGAGGAAGTGACAGTCCAGCACAACCGCCGTATGCTTCGAAGAGGCCTCACCTGGTGATCAAGGTTCAGTTTGGGGCACCACCGTTTCAGAAGAAGATGCAACGCGTCCAGGGCAGGGTGGCCAGGAGGCTAGAAGGTCCGGAGGCCAAGCCCTAGAAGACACGGCTGCGGGATCAGGGCCCGGAGAAGACGGAGAGGCAACACAAGGACCATCTTCCCATCTCTGAAGGCTTCTCACGTGGAAGGCCAAGCAAGGTGGACTTCTGCTGCTCAAAAGCAGCCCAACCGACCACGTCAAATGAGGAGAAGATCCTGGGTAAATAAAAGAAAGGCATTCCTGAGAACAAGAGCTGGTCGACAGGCAGCCAGATGGAAGAGAGGACGGGCCTTCCTTCCTTCCACTGGAAGCTCCTGAACCCAATATGGGGGAACCTCTTTCCAGGTACTTGAGCTGTGGATTTCCTGCTCCATCAGAAAAAGTGTTGGAACGAAGGGGCTGATCCTACCACTGCTGTCACTTGGGAAGCAAAAACCCTATCCATGGCTGGTTTACAGCTGGGGTGCCCAAACTATGGCCTACAGGCCAGATCCGCGCCCCCCTCCATGCCAATTCATCCAGCCCGCACTGCCCTCATCGCTCCTGTCTAGCACGTTTTACTTCTGCTTCCAGGAGCGACGAGGGTGGCACGGGCTGGATGAATTGGCATTGGGGGCCAGATTTGGCCCATGGACCATATTTTGGGCACCCCTGGATTATGCAGAGAAAATGACAGCTTAAGATCTAGCACATCCTGTTGCAAAACAAACTGCAAGGCGGGTTTTACTTCTGCTTCTGGTGGGAGGAGCAACGTGACTGGCCCACAGAACCACATGACCGGCCCACAGTTCAAAAAGTTTGGCCACCCCTGGTTTACAGTCCAGTGGTTCCCAATGTAGGGACCAAGCCCTACTGGGGGACTTCAATTCCCAGAAGGCTAAGTCAGTGCATTGGCTAATCATTGCTGGGACGGCGCATTTTACTTCCGCTTCTGGGAGTGATGAGGGTGGCATGGGCCAGATGAATTGTCAGGGGCCACACCTGGCCGATGGGCCGTAGTTTGGGCATCTTTGGTTTACGAAAAACGGCAGCTTAAAATCTCTCTCATCCTGTTGCAAAATAGATGGCAAGGCGTGTTTTACTTCCGGCGGAAGGAACCACATGACTGGCCCACTGAACCATGTGACTGGCCCGCAGCCTGAAAAGTTTGGGAACCCCTGAGTTTATGACCTTGCCCCTCAATCTTGAGCATGCCAACATCGCACTGGTTGTTCAGGCTGCGTTTTAAGATCCGGATGTACCGCTTGGTAAACCTTCCTGGCCAACTTAACCAGAGAGAGAGGGAGAGCAGCCAAGGCTGCCCTGACTCCCGAGAAGAACAGGCCCCGAGGCAGAGCCTGGCCAGTTTCCTCCTGGGAAAGAGGAATTCTTTCATCCAGAGACAATTCCCCCATGCACGGCCCGGAGGAGGGTGGCCGGATGGTACTCAAAGAGGGAAAGGGAAAGGTCACCCTTGCCCCAAAGCCAGTTGTATCTGACTCTAGGGTTCGCTGCTCATCTCTGCGTTTTCAGACATTCCCATGGTCATATGGCAGGCATGACTAGACAGCGGAGCACATAGAACGCTGTTTCCTTTCCCCCTTATTTATCTACTTGCTTTCGAACTGCTAAGTTGGCAGGAGCTGGGACAGAGACAGGAGCTCACTCCATCGTCCAAGAGGACACGGACCTAAAAAACGGAGCTGACAAATGAAATCTGTTTGTCCCAAAAAAGGTGCCATATCTAATTCTGAATATTAGCTCTCCTCGTAGACATGATTGTCCTGGGAGCCACCTAACGCAGTGACCTTCCACTGGCCCTCCGCATCACACTGTGCGCTCCCCGCCCCATAGTGCCACAGATCCAGTTCCACGAGACACTTTTTGGTCTTGAGCCCTTTTGGCACACAAAGGCCTCCTTATCAGCCCCAGTCCAGGCTGGGTGAATCCACTGCCCTCCACCAAGAGGGGTTCAAGTGGGCCATAGAAGAGAAATGACCCCTCTTCCTCCCATCAACCTGGACTTATTTATTGGCACCACCATTTTGGAGAATCCCAATGGCTTGCTTTTGTGGGCCTCTGGACAGCCCTCTTAACCTGTGGGGTGTGGCGTTGGGTTTCCACACCTTGATTTCCCAACCTGCAGCCTGTTCAGGTGCTTCACGAGGTCCCAAGCGAGGGGGCTTGGGCTTTACCGGGGGATCGCTTGGCCTGGTTTTAATGTGCCTCTTAATCCTAAACAACTCGTAGGGAAATGGCAGTTGAGCACATTGATCTTTTAATGGAAGAGCAATCCAAGCCACTCTGCCGACAGCCGGCCATAATCCAATTTTGCACGCTCTTCCCCGTCAATACACTTCCTGCTCTACCTATCCATCTCCTCCGGCTGGTGTAACCTGAGCGGCAGAGAGCCCTGCTTTGCAACAGGATGAGATAGATTTTTCGGCTGGCATTTTCTCTACTTAAACCAGGGGTGTCCAAACTATAGCCTGTGGGCCAGATCTGACCGCCAACACCCATTCATCTGGCCCATGACGCCCTTGCCGCTCCTGGAAACAGAAGTAAAATGTGCCCATACAGGTGCATTTTACTTCCACTTCCAGGAGCGGCAAGGGAGTCGTGGGCTGGATGAATTTGTGTCAGGGGCCAGATCTGGCCCACAGGCCATAGTTTGGACACCCCTGGTTTAAGCAGAGAAAATGGCAGCTTGAAAACCTATCTCATCCTGTTGCAAAACAGATTGCAAGGTGCATTTTACTTCTGCTTCCGGTGGGAGGAATCACGTGACCGGCCCGCTGAACCACATGACTGGCCCACGGCCCAAAAAGTTTGGGCACCCCCTGCTGTGGAATCAAAGAAGAGACTACAAATGGCAAGAGACAGCTTTGAACAACATGATAAGTGGTGTGTGTGTGTGTGTTTCCGGGGTGATAAAAGCCCCACAAGCCAACGGTGTAGCAACACTTAGAGATGTGGCATCTCTAGAAAACTCTCAACCATTCCCACCTCCCTTTTGGTTGGGTCCCTTTCTAGAGGTGCTCCCAGGGCCAAATGGAGCATGGCCGATGCCATTCTTCTGACAGGCAAGAGGAAGGGAAGGAGCCGGATGACTCTTTGGCCAGACCTGGTTTGGAGAATTGGTCACAGTTCAGGGCTCAGAAGGTGGAGATGATTCAGAGAAAGGCAACCAAAATGGTCTACTTCCATGTCAAACCTTGGACTGCCCAAATGAGGCCACTTTCTTGGCTCTGGCATTGGCCAAACTCAAGTCCTCGTCGGTGCTCGTTTCCGGCAGTCACCAGCAGACCAGTCAATGATCCCATGGATTCTGTATCTCTCCACATCCACACCGTGTTTTAAAATCCACCTTGAGCCTGTGGGTCTTCCATTGAGGGACTCCTCTGATCCTCAGTCTATTCAGGGTCCTCCAAATGACATAGGGAAGGTCGAGATCCTCCTCCATTTCCTCCTCCTTTCATGTCGTTCCTTGTCCAGTGACCTCCATCCTCTGTTTGGGTTTTGCACTTGAGTAACCCTCAAGAAGGTTTGTTCTTGCCCAGAAAGCGCTTCCTGGATCTGAGCCCTGGAGAACGTGAGGCTCATCTCCGTCCAGAGGACCATCTTGAGGGTCCTTCTCTTGCTTTCTTCTCAGTGGAGAATTAACAACAAGAGGGTCTATTTTCTCAACTGGTTTGAGGCGTCCTGTCACTATGATGTACACATGGACTTCATTCACAGCGAAGAGTGACAAGGAGGCCTCAAAGATGGCCAAGAGCCTGGAATCCACAACCGCCCCACCCAGGAAGGAGGGTCCAGCCCCCTGGCACCCATCCCTCCCTCCCGCGCTGCCCTTGCCGCTCCTGGAAGTGGAAGCAAAACACGCCCAGACAGGCGCATTTTACTTCCACTTCCAGGAGCGGCAAGGGCAGTTGTGGGCCGGGTGAATTGATGTTCGGGGCTGGATCTGGCCCACAGGCCTTAGCTTGGGCACTCCTGTTTTATGGGGATGTTGTCACGCTGAAGGGTGGGACAGAAGACAAACACACCAAGGGTGTGTGTCCCAGGCCTGTTTCCGGTGTGATGAAAGTGAAACAGGAGCCTGGGAAGCTCATGGGAAGTGGCCACAGCCAGGCCTCTGGGGAGGGGGGGGGGCTTCCTTGGGGGGTCCCCAAATAGAAATCAGGCTTCCTCGGCTCATATGGAAGGCAAAGGAGGGTTCTTTGCCTGCCAGATGTCACAAGCCTGAGCCCCAAGAGCCACATCTGGGCTTTCATACTTTCCTAATACTTGAAACCCCTCATTCCGCAATACACAGCACTAGATTTAAGCAAAACAAACTATTTATAGCATCTTTCTCTGTGTGTGTATGTGCATGCACTTCTCCACTTTCTTTCTCAAATTAAGTCCCTTCCACCCCATCTTACCCAATGGACACTTTCAAAGCAAGGTTTTGCCCTGGGGGAGGTGTAAGGACAGGGGTGCCCAAGCTAAGGCCTGTGGGCTGGATCCGGCCCCCGACACCAGTTCATCCAGCCTGCATCACCCTCATCGCTCCTGGAAGCGCGTGTGTTTCACTTTTGCTTCTGTCCGGGCACATTTTACATCTGCTTCCGGGAGCGAGGTATGTGGCGTGGGCCGGATGAATCGGCATAGGGGGTGGGATCTGGCCCATGGGCCATAGTTTGGGCTTTAAGCAGAGAAAATGGCATCTTGAAATCCATCTCATCCTTTTGCAAATCAGATGGCAAGGCAGGTTTTACTTCTGCTTCCTGTGGTTGGAACCACCTGACTGGCCTGCTGGAACCCCGTGACCGGCCCGTGGCCCAAAAAGTTTGGGGACTCCTGGAGGGGGTGGTGGTGGTAAAGAAGAAAATGCCTGGCCTGGGGAAAGTGGCTCCCATTCATAAGCAGGGTGGGAAGGAGGCGGAAAAAGATGTTCTGTCTCTTTGCAGGCGGTGAAGCCAGAAAAAACAAGGAGAGAAACAGCTGGATGGAAGTGGAGGAGGAAGAAGACAACAATGAAGAGACCCTGGGAAGAAGAGGACCGAACCAGAAACGGCCCTGATGGGCAGGAGGGAAAGATGGACAGTCCTCCATCCATTCTAAAAGGATCATTTTCCTGCTCTCCTCCTTTGAACCACAGCCGTGGGGAAGGGGACGCAGTTGCATCATTTTAACGGAGCGCAAAGCGTGTGTTTGTTTGTTAACGGGGTGACTTTTTTGTGGCATTCCTGCTTCACGCATCGTTTTCGTGCGAGCGGCCGATAGTGCCCCAGAAAGTGCCTTAGATAAAAATGGTGGAAGTAATAAAAATTCACTCAAGGCTTTCTTCTGCCTCCCCATCATACATCAAGTTCATGAGGGGATGCGCTGGCTCAGCAGTTAAGAAGCTCACCTTGTTAGCTGGAAGGCTGGCAAGTCAGCAGTTCGAGACCCGGGTACTGCATGACGGAGTGAGGGCCCATTTCTGCCCCAGCTCTTGGGGACATGAAAGGAGCCTCATTCGGGTGTTCCCCCGAGCGGAGTTTCTCAAGTAAAAATCCTTTCAAGCCAGAATAATTTCTGACACGAATTCATACCTGAAGCTGAACAACCAGCTCTGCCAACTGGGACAGACGGACAAGAGTCCCTGGGGGTCACCCCAGGGTATGTACAGGTGGGGAGGGGGCCCCAGGAGAAACCACGCGATATTGCCATCTGTTAGTGATTAAAGCTGTAAAAATTTATCCTCGAAGGCAACATTACAATTATCAGCCACTAATGGAATTGTGATGATGTTCTTGTTTACTCCCAAACAATGTGGCTCCATCTTTAATGTCATTAAAGGTTGGCATAATAAGTGAGAAACATCAAGCCAGAATGCCAGTAAATAGAAAAGTGCCCTTCCTGGGGGAAGGAGGATGTTTCCTTCCGGGCACCTTCCTTCCTTCCTTCCAGGCGTGTGTGAGATGTTGGGGATACCAAGAAGCAGAGCTGGCCCTGGGCGGGGGCAGCTGTCCGTCTCCATTTGAAAGATCCCTTCCAGCTGGGAGAGACTAGGGTTTAAGGCAAGGGTGCCCAAACTTTTCAGGCTGTGAGCCGGTCACGTGATTCAGTGGGCCAGTCACGTGGGTCCTCCCACCTGAAGTCAAACACACCTTGTGTTGCAATCCGTTTTGCCACAGATATGTTTTGCAGCAGGATGAGATAGATTTCAGGCTGCCATTTTCTCTGCTTAAACCAGGGGTACCCAAACGACGGCCCCGGGGGGGCAGCACCGGGCCCTGACACCAATTCATCTGGCCCATGCCACTCTCGTTGCTCCTGGAAGCAGATGTAAAATGCGCCCGTAGGCACATTTCCCACAAGATGTGGGACTTGCCTGTGTGAACTTACTCCTCTACTGACACCTGAAGGTGGTGACCCTGGGAGGAGGGAGTCCTTTCAAGACCAAAGACACCCGATCCATTTCCCATTCCCATGGCCACTCCACAAAGGAGCCCCACAAAGGAGGCTCTCCCCCCTTTCATGGGCATCGGATCCCCTCGCATCAGGGGGTCCCAAAGCACCAGCACTTCTCCAGTCACTAACAGGACTTGTTTGTATTTGGGGGGGGGAGGAGAGAAAGCAAGTGGGAGACTGTTTTAAAAAAATCAACGCATTTGAATAGCACACCTAAAATTGGCCACTTTTGCAGGGAGGGCAGGAAGGAAGGAAGGAAGAAAGAAAGAAAGAAAGAAAGAAAGAAAGAAAGAAAGAAAGAAAGAAAGAAAGAAAGAAAGAAAGAAAGAAAGAAAGAAAGAAAGAAAGGAAGGAAGGAAGGAAGGAAGGAGGGAAGGAAAGAAAAAGAAAGAAAGAAAGGAAGAAAGGAAGGAAGGAAGGAAGGTAGGAAGAAGAAAGGAAGGAAGGATGGACGGACGGATGAAAGAAAGGAAGGAAGGAAGGACGGCTAGGCACCGAGTGGGCTGGGCTGGGGATCGGGAAAGGTTGGAGCAGGACCCCCTCCTCGCCAGCCGGGTGTATAGCAGGAAGGAGAGGGGCGTAGAGCCCCCTTCTTCTCTACCCTCTGCTCCCAGGTATGTGTGGGGTGGAGGAGGAAGAGTAGTTTCTGCTTGACGGGTGCCGCTGCCCCCTCCCCTCTGAAAGCCCCCCCCCCCCGCAAACTGAGATGCCCCAAGTATTCAAGGATCCCGGGCGGGGGGGCGGCGGCGGCGGCAAAGAAACGGGTCCGGCTCGAAGTGTCATACCCCGCCCCGCCCCCGCCCGCGGAAACTCATCCCCCCTGTCCCCCCACACCCCCATCCCGCTCCGGGGGTCTCCCGGGCAAGGGGCTTTTCTTGTCTGGGTAGGGAGCCGTCGGGTGGGGTGGGGGGGAAGGACCAACCTCCAACCCCCCCCCCCCCCGATCTACCGGCGCCACTGAGGTCCTGAGAAGGCGAGAAGGAAGGGTCTTCCAGAGCGGGGGTGCGGCACGCCGGGTCAAGCCTCCGAAGGACGAAAGCAAGCGGGGCCGTCGGGTCGGAAGGCGGGGTGGGGGAGCGGATCCTGCCGCCCGGGTGGTGGTGGTGGTGGTGGTCCTCTTTCCCGCAGCGCGGGAAGGAAGCCCTCGGTCCAGGGCCGTGGACAGGGGATGGCCAGAGGTGGCCCACCCTGGCCAAGCGCGCCTTCCCATCGGGATGCTTTGAAAAGCGGCTCCGCTGCCCACCCTGAAGAAACCTTCGCCCACCCACCCCCCACACCTCGACTCCTGCCTCGGTCGTGGAAGGGGCTCCCGCCCCCCAAGCGGTCCGGGAAGAGGCGCGCCCCCTGGCCTACCTCGCAGGGCTGCGCGGAGGGAAGCAGGCAGGGAGGGGAGGGGGAGCTCCGCCGACGGGGCACAGGGCGGCGCCTTGAACGTGGGGACGGGCGCCCCGATCCCTCCGAGAGAGAGAGAGAGAGAGAGAGAGAGAGAGAGACGGGTGTCCCTCCCTCCCTCCCTCGCTCGCTCACTTGGGGCAGCCGGACCGCGCTTTGCTCACCTGTCCCTCCCTCCCTGCGGGCGTCCCTCCGTCCGTCTTCTCCGCCGTGCCTTGGCTGCGCCTTCCCGGCTCCGGGTGCCGCCGCCCAGCCCAGCCCAGCCTTGCCCAGCCCTCTGCCTGACAAGCTGCCGGTGGTCCGGGCTCCGCGGAGGCGCAACCGCCGCGCCCCCTGCCGGCCACTCGCCCGAGCAGGAGGTGGGTATGTGGGGTGGGGGAAGGCGAGGAGAGACCACCCGTCTCCTCTTGCCCGGGGTTGGGGGGTTGGGTTGGAGACCCTCCTCCTGGCCCACCGGGCAGGGGGGTGGTTGAGACTCAAGCGGAGAGGAAGCCCGGAGAGAATCGCCACCCCCACGACCTGGGTTCCCTCGTAGCAATAGCAATGACCCTTCTATACCGCCTCTCTAGAGTAGCGCTTCTTAGCGTCCTCTCTGGGCGGTGCCAGATCCTGACCAGAACTCCTCCGAGGTCGGCAAAATATTCATTACCTTGTGAACTGCCCAGAGAGGGCAGGAACCCGTTCTATGGGGCAGGGAGAGAAGTGGGGTTGCTCTTGCTGTAGCCTTGTTAAATATAGGTCAAGGCCGCCCTGGCTTGAAAGCCAGCCGTATCTGACTCTAGGGTTCAGTGCTCATCTCTGTTTATAGCCAAAGAGCCAGTGCTGTCTGCATCTGCAGATGTTTCCATGGTCACTAGACTCGAGTGTGTAAAACTCTCTTACCTGTCCCACCAAAGTGGTACCTATTTATCTACTTGCAATTTCTTGCTTTTGAACTGCTATAGGTTGGCAGGAGCTGGGACAGAGACTTCGCCACCCCTCCCCCTGAGCCCCTATTAACATATTATATTGTAATGTAATGTATTGTTTATCAGCTGCCCTGAGTCGCTACGGTAATAAATGACTAATAAATAAATAAATAATAAACCTTCCAGGCATGAAGTTCCATGTCTTAACCCCTTGAGCCACCGCAGTCCCTTGTTAAATATAACAATGTTCTAATTATGAGCTATCTACAATTTCTATTTCTGCCCCTGCCCCTCTATCTAGGCCTTCTTCCGCGTCTCTGTGAATCTACACAAATGGGTTTACTTGCACGTATGGCTTCACCCAGCCATACGGGCGCGTTTTACTTCCGCTTCCAGGAGCGACGAGGGTTTCGTGGACCGGATGAATTGGCTTCGGGGGCCGCACCCGGCCCCCAGGCCTTAGTTTGGCACCACTGACTTAGATCATGGTCAACCCACAGCCACAAGAACAACAAACAGATTGGGCACCTAAGGACTCTGGAGACCATCCCTGGCAATTACATCCTGACTTTTAAAGGTGAATGAATGAAAAGTTGGCCTCTGAGTGACTAAATGTTGGCTTGTGAACTGCCATACGGGCTTATATACCCCAAAGCCAATTAACCTCCCCCCCCCCCCAGATTTTCCTGCCCTAGGTCTCCACTGTGGCCCCTAACAATGTACAGCTAAGTGTTACTCTAACCCAGGGGAGCCCAAACTACAGCTCATGTGCCAGATCTGGCCCCGATGCCAAATCGTCTGGCCCATGCCACCCTTGTCATTCCTGTATGGGCGTGTTTTACTTCCGCTTCCAGGACCGATTAGGGCATTGGGGGCCAGATCTGGCCCTCTGGGCCATAGTTTGGGCTAGCTCAGCAGAAAAACTGCCATGCTGAGGAGCCCATTTGCAGCCAGCCCTGTTGTCTGTGAGCTATTCATACTGCTCTGCTTGGCAGCTTGGCTTGCCATGTGGAGTCCACACGGCAGTTGCCAGGCAGTCCACAATGCAGGGTGACCACCTTTCCACGAGAGCGAGGGGGGGACGATGACTGTGGGGAGCCATGCGGAGAAGTCAGCCGTGGAGACCACCTGATGCCTCCACGAGACAGAAAGCTTCTTTCTCCAAATGCCATCCTTTGAGAAGCAGAGCTACGACTCCGCCCAGAGCCGGGAGAAGAGCACTATTTTTAACCACATACAGAATCCTCCCATGATGTCTTGGAAGGCAGGGACACGATTCAGTCCATTTACGCCACACGCAGGCACATCCAACCCCGTCTGAATGGGCAGCAATCCTAAGCACATTTACTGGGGAGGAAGCCTCACTGAACACAGGGGGATTTGCTTCTGAGGATACGAAGGATGGTATTAAGCCAGGGGTTCTCAACCTGCCACCCATGGGCCACATGCGGCCCACAGCACCATTTCATATGCCCCCTCACCTCCACTGACACCAGGAAGTACCATGTTGTGGAGAAAGGGCAAAATGGCCGTCCGGCCCCCAAAGCTGTCTGAGGGAGCATGACTCGGCCCCTGGCTTTAAAAAGGTTGAGAACGCCTGTAATAAGTCACCTTTTTTCTTCTTCCGTGTCTAGGCCAGATATGAAACTGACAAGGCACCTTTTGGTGAATTCATTCTGCAGTTCCTTTTGCCAGACCTAGTGTGAGAAAGTTTAGCCAGCAACAGGAGGTTGCCGTTTCTAGAGTATGACCGATTGTAGTTCAAAAATGCCACAATTTTCGAGGTGGCCCTTTCTGCGTACTCAGTATTAAGCAGTTGAACCAATGTAAGCAGGGACCGCTATGGCTCAAGTGGTTAAGACGCTGAGCATGCTGCCTGGAAGGTCAGAGTTTGATTCCCGGGTACTGCAGGACGGAATGAGCTCCCGTCTTCATCCCAGCTTCTGCCAACCTAGCCGTTCGAAAGCAAAAAATGACAAGTAGATAAATAGGTGCCACTTCAGTGGGAAGGTAAATAGCATTATGAGCACTCTGATGTTGAAGCATGCATGCCCACATGTCCACGGATGCATCTGCAGACTCAGACAGTGCTGGCTCTTTGAGTATAAACAGAAATGAGCACTGAATCCTAGAGTCGGATACAACTGGCTTCTGAGGAAGGGCAACCAATCAATGTAAGCAACACAAGTACCTTGTAGTGTGAAAGAGGTGGAATTAGTTTTGTGAAATCTGACCCCCCCCCAATTTAACGAGTTTATGACAAGAGCCCCCATTTCTTTCACACGTTAACCTGAAAACAGGCAAATAAATTTATCCATCTGAGCATCAGAAATATAGTCAAATTGAAAGCAGGGAATTACGGATTTTGGCGGACCACTGGAAAGCGTTTCCAGCCCTGTAATATTTACCTGCCAGCCAAAATCCTGACCAAAGCACCCACATTCAACGCACAGCCACCGTCCACACTTTTGAGGTGCTTTTCCAAAGGTGAGCCTAGCAAACAAAAGGGTTCAAACAACGGAGCATAAACTAAGCACACAAAACGCCAACTTTGTTCTCGAATGGTGTTGCCTAGCACCTCGTTATTGGAAAGCGATGCGTCAACAAGCCAGCGCAGTCATTCTATGGGTGGATGCCCTTTAGGGTAAGAAGAGTCTTTCCACACCGGGGAAGGAAAGGGCAGGATCCAGAACTGTTGTCGGCTGCAACTCCGGAGAATTTAATTTTTCCTGAAGCAGGGAAAATGCCATTGGTGTGACTTTGTAGAAGGTGGATCCCAGCTTGCTATGAAGTGACCCATACACGATGCTCATGGAGCCCTCTCCTGCGGCACGTATGAAATGAGACGTGCAGAATTTTAACGCCAGGGCTGCAATGGACTGCCACAGCCTTGAGGAGATGATCAAGGTGTGTCTTCACAGCCAGTCCATCCGCCACCATGACTGTTGGGAATCAGAACAGTGAAGTGGTTCTTCCTCTGCTCATTTTGCCCTTGGGCCCAATAAGGAGCCTTTCCAGTGACATTTCCTCCACTGAGGGGGCCATCGGCCCATCTCTAGGGACTCCTCTGCCCCTGCCCCTTTAGGGAGTCAGGTATTTACTGCCACCCAATGCTTGGTATTGAGTCGCTGGCTGTACGGTCTACTCCCGTGATGGCGAATCTTGGCACTCCAGATGTTCTTGGACTTCAATTCCATTTGTGAATCTGCACAAATGGGTTTACTGTGATTCATCCGGCCCACGCCACCCTCGTCGCTCCTGTAAGCGGAAGTAAAACACATCCATATGGATGAAGGGTAAACTCGAAAGAGCCTTAACCATATGGGTGCATTTTACTTCCGCTTCTGGGAGTGATGAGGGCGGTGCAGGTTGGATGAATTACAGTAAATCCATTCGTGTGGATTCACAGGGGCTTGGGCTTCTGGGAATTGGAAGTCCAAGAACATCTGGAGTGCCAAGATTCGCCATCATGGCGAATCAGCAGGATGTCCAGCCAGACAAAGGGAGCAGCGAAATACAGAAGCACCAACTCCCATGTGCCTGAACACCTCACCCCCCTTTTCAGGCACATGGGCAGATACAGAGAGGGGATTCTTCCTGCCCCACTTGGTCAGATATGAACAAACGATCGAGACCTCCTTAACCTGAACTGGTGAAAGGAAATGAGACAAAAGGCATAAAAACTGTAATAAAAAGGAGACAACCGTAGATCAGGGAGCTATTAACATGTTTATTACACGCTTTAAAGGGAGCAGTCACTGAGGCATTTACTGCTGCTGCTACTCTCTTGGGAGCCTGGATGGAAAGCAGGTTTTCCCTACCCACAAGGTTTCCTTCCAGAAGGAGTCTCAAAGCACACGCGGCAAATCAGGAGCTGAAGGCACGGAAATGAGAGGTGTTCCTACCCAGCAACATGAAGTTCCTACTGAATGGACAGTGTGTGCTTTGGAGCTCTCGTTGGGAGCTTTGACAGGTCACTGTTTCAATGCACAATCAGCCACACCCAGTGGCTTCAACAGCCAAGGCACTGCTTAGAAGCAGAGATAGCAAACCTTGGGGCTATAGCTGTTACTGGACTTCAATTCCCAGAAGCCCAAATCCCTGTGAATCCACACGAGTGGGTTTACCATGCAGTAAACCCGTTCCTGTGGATTCACAGAGACTTGGTGTCCAAGAACAGCTGGAGTGCTAGTAAACCTATTGGTGTGGATTCACAGGGACTTGGGCTTCTGGGAATTGAAGTTCAAGAAGGGCTGAAGTGCCAAGGTTCGCCATTACAGGCTGAGAGGTTTTGCTCCAGCTTTAGAAGAGTCACTCGCCAGTTCTTGCTTTCCAGGCAAGGAGCATTTGTAGGTGACCCTCTTGGCTTGGCTACGGGTCCATCTTCCTCTTCCTCTTTTCTCCACTGGCTCTGGGGTTTCAGGGATGTGTGTGTACACTGCCTGGTATGTGACAACCGCACAACCTCTCCATCAAAGTAAGGCAATAAGTAGAATAAACACATTAAAAATGAAAGAGCTGATATGCAAGACACTTATTGAAATGCAACCAGAAGAAATCAGGAGCATGGCTCGGCTGTTATACTATAAACTAAACAAAGGAAAATGAACAATAATGTATTTGACAGCCATGTAGGCTTTTTAAAAAAAGGCAAATAAGAAAACGGATCAAGGATTATGTAGCTAATTTTCTAAATAATAGCTAAGATCTTCTTAATGAGCCTCTCTTCCTGTCTACAGAATGACACGACGGCTTTAACGTCTTGCTCATCCTTTTGGCTTATGGAATTATATTTTAACAACTGGATTTCTCTCGGGGTTTCAGTTTTGCCAAAAATAGTCAGCCAGTTCACACCATTTCTTATCATTTCTCTGTCGGCAGAGTTTGGCGTGCACCATTGGTCCTTGTGCAACTACCTTTTGTTTCATTCCACAACTGAAATTATCCTTCCACTATCACCACCACCACTGCTGCCACCATGTCGATCAAGTCTCCACCTTCACAGCCATTGGGCTTGAACAAAATCCATGGACTAAAAGGCTGCTGAATTCAGGAGAGGTGGCTGACTAGAAAAAGATTTTCCTCCATAATAATGCAATGAATAGAGAGGCGCACGACTGTGGAGCAAGACTTGTTTGGTTTACAAGCAACACACCAGAAGCAAAAGTTCCTTTATGCCACAAGAGTCCAAAAGTATGAAGTGGGGAGGGAGGTTGGTGGCCCTGTCTTAGTATTTGGCGTTTAGGACGAACAAAAAGGAGAAAAGATTCTGTCTTGGGGAGAACGAAGTTTGAGCCTCTTTTGCACTCATGATGGGTAAAATGTTGACTTTTCTGTCTTTTTAGGACTTTTCAGGAATCTCTGAACATTATTGTTCCAGGAGGAGGGAAATCACACAAAAAGGAGCTGAAATCTTTTCATTAATTCAAGGCATGTTCCAAGCCACTCCTAAACTTGGTTATATCTTTCTGGTATCACAAACCATGCACTAGAAGGTCACTTGGAAGCACAAGGAAAGAAATTCTGGCGACATTCTTCACAGGTAATTCCATCCTGCCCCTACCTAGATACAATCTTATACCTGTCAGGGGGGGAGGTCCCCCCCCCAACCACAAACATTAAAGAGCTGGGTTACCTTTCTTCACAAGATACATCTCTCTATGACCGTGATGGTGAACCTTGGCACTCCAACTGTCCTTGGACTTCAATTCCCAGAAGCCCAAGTCTCTGTGAATCCACACGAAATGGGTTAACTCTGGATTCACAGAGCCTTGGGCTTCTGGGAATTGAAGTCCAAGAACAGTTGGCATGCCAAAGTTTGCAATCACGGATCTACGTCATTCAATGGTGTCTGTTAAAAGTTCCAGACATCCATATATATATATAAAATATCATAGTTTTTGTAGATAAGCTATCAGGCAAAACAGAAAACAAACAAAAGCTAGTAACCATTCATGACAGGCAAGCAGGGAGAGCCTAGGAGAGGGGGGAACCCCTCCTTCCATCAGGCTGGCTGCAGAGTGGTGGCAGGATGCAGCCCCTTCTCTTTAGGAAAGGACAGACCCCTTGCTGATGCCCTGCCCAGTCTCTAGGCCAGTGATAGCCAACCTTGGCGCTCCAGCTGTTCATGAACTTCAATTCCCAGAAGCCCTGATCAGCATGAATGCTGACTTGGGCTTTTGGGAATGGAAGTCCAAGAACACCTGGAGTGCCAAGATTCGCCACCATGTCTCTAGGCATTCTGCGCAGCACCCTGGGGGAGTCATGACCAACTCCCCCCCCCCCAGGCAAGGACCCATTAAGGCACTTGATTGCTTGCATGCTTTCCACCTGGAAGGTGTCACGGGCCGAGAGCCACCGTACAATCCTGACATTATCAGTCTTTGCGCCTGCCTGTGGAAACCCCATTGTTTAGGTTCAGAAGACATTTGCCAACCACTCTTGCTGCAGACGTACAAGGGATAATAAACCAAAGAAACCCTTTTAAAATTAAACCCAGCCTATTCCGACGCAGCTCTTGGCAAATAAAAAGCAAAACTGAAGATGGGGCAAAGCGAGCTGTAACAGGAGCCCCACAGGGGCAAGACATTTTTCCCCTCTGGTGAAGCAGTTCGGTTGACCAACAGAAGGTTTCCAGAGAAGCCAAAGGAAAGGGAACTCCGTAGAAAACAGGACTGCCTGGAAGCACAAGATGTCTCCCACGTCTCAACTCATCTCCATGGAAGCTGGAAAGTCACCTGGGCTGGGCTGGAGTCTTTCCGGACCACAGTTGGAAGCTGACTGGCCAGTAGAGCAGAGGTAGGACGAAACACAGCTACTAGCTGAGCTTAGACTCGAACCCAGGCTCATCTCTGACACCGTTGACAGTCAAGAGGGCAGAACTGGGTGGGAATGGGGGGAGGGGACCAACTGCTTTAGCCTTCCTGTGATAATTGTGCACACTGAGCGTTGGAAAGAGTCTAAGGCAATACCAAGACTGTGGTTCGGAGTTTCTTGTGCCCCCTGCGTTTTTCTGCTGAGGCTCCACTCCATGGTGAGGAGCCGTTCATAGGAACAAAAGTATTTCCAATGCAGACGCATGGAAGTCCTTCTCCTGAATGCTTGCTTCCCGTGCACTCACTCCAACCAACAGGCACTTTTCTGTAGCCTCTGCTCAGTTCATTCTCCAACAGAAAAATGTATCCAAGTATCTTTGTATAATTATTATTTTTTTGAAGTTCACACTTCTTGGGCTCCAGCTAGTTTAAGCTATTTGGACGGCCGCTTGCGGTCACGAAACCTTGTCCACCCAAAGCCACTCCGAAGGGTCCATGAGAGTGTCACCAGGGGTCAAGAAACGTGGAAGAGACAGTCCAGCTGTGTCGGTTCATGTGGAGTCCTCGCTTCCCCTCCTTAAACGTTCTCTTTTCCGATTCAGGCGCTCAGGTTTCAAAGTATTTGTAAATGGCTGTAACGTACAACATGACATTCTGCCAATCAGGGCGCTCGGTTCGTACCATCTCGTTAATATCCTACCAAAGAGAGGAGAAATTAAAAAACCAGCATATGGAAAAGGTATCCCCCTGCCAAGAAGCCTGGAAATGCATTATGCTCAAGCTAATCATTAAGGCTTCTGGTGCACTATAAGAAATACTGTTAAATCTATTAATAAACAAACGCAGGCAGGCACGGACTCTAATTATATACACTGCCGAGTTTACCCAAGGGATGATAGTCTGGTCTGGGAAGTATAGTTTTACATGCCAAGAAGGGCCTGTGCCACTAGACCAGGGGTGTCCAAACTGCAGTTGGTGGGCCAGATCTGGCCCCGACAGCAATTCATCCAGCCTACGCCACCTTTGTTGTTCCCAGAAGTGGAAGTAAAATGTGCTCGGACAGGCTATTTTACTTCCACTTCTGGGAGCGAAGAGGGTGGCGTGGGCCGGATGAATTGGTGTCAGCAGTGGATCTGGCCCACGGTCCACAGTTTAGTCACCCCTGGTTTAAGCAGAGAAAATGGCAGCCTAAAAATCTATCTCGTCCTGTTGCAAAACATGTATCTTGCAAAACAGATTGCAAGGTGCGTTTTAATTCCGGTTGGAGGAACCAAGCACTGGTTCTCTGGTTATAAACAGAGATGAGCACTGAACCCTAGAGTCAGATATGACTGGCTTTTGAGCAAGGGAAACCTTTACTTTTACCTTGGCCAAAAGAGACGGAGACAGAAATGAAACACTGGTGGAGCGTGAAGTCTCTTCCCTCTTATGGCCTTTCATATTTTCTTCCAATGTTCTTTGCATGGTAACTCCAGGCATACATTTTACAGTGCCCTCCTCTCTACTCTGAAGAAGGAACCGTTTGCCCTTGATAAAAAGTGTGTGGATTCAGAAGCAGAAAAACCTGGCTTACCAAAGTGGATTTGATGCCAACACTTTCTGCCGCCTGGAAAGCCAGAGTGAAATTTCTCCTCTGAAAATACAATGAGGCTATAATTAAACACAATGAACAATGCAAAAAGCAAAGACGGCTTCAGAGACTTGTCTGGTTGGTTAGTCTTGCTTACTTTGACAAAGCCACTGCTAGAACACCCTTTCCCCACCCCCCACCCCAGTGGTCACAGATTCTTCTCGAGACCATGAAGAAGGACCTCACTTTTGGGTCTACATCTCCTACAGCCATGATGGTGAACCTTGGCACTCCAGGTCTTCTTGGACTTCAATTCCCAGAAGCCCAAGTCAGGACTCCTGCTGATCAGGCTTCTGGGAATTGAAGGTCAAGAACATCTGGAGAGCCAAGTTTGAGGACTTATGGTCTAGATCAGCCCTTACACTTTATAGAGTTCTTCTTCATGGTCTTTGTGAATCCACAGGGATGGGTTTACTGCGCATACACACAGTAAACCCACTAATGTGGCTTCACAGGGGACCACAAGGAAGGAGGACAGTTACAGGTAAGCAACCTGTCATTATAGACCAGGGGGCTGCAAACTTGGTCCTCCAGGTCTTCTTGGACTTCAATTACCCAGAAGCCCAAGTCAGGATTCCTGCTGATCAGGGCTTCTGGGAAATGATTTTCCAGAACATCCGGAGTGCTGAGATTTGTCATCACTCTCACAGAACTTTCAAGGCAACCTGGAGAGAGTTCTCAGCCCTGATGCCCCAAATGTCTTAAGTGGCAATAATGCTGTAATGCCAAATCTTGGCTTCACACGAAGGTTTTGTTTTTAAATGCCACTTTCTATCAAAGGACTTAAATGGGTAGAGAATAAGTGGAACCGGGGGGGGGGGGGGGAGGGGGGCGGGGCGGAAAGAGAATGGCTTTTAGCAGAGAAGATTCTTATGAAGGGCCACTGTAAGCATAAGGACAAG
Organism: Furcifer pardalis; assembly: GCA_030440675.1. Taxonomy (NCBI): domain Eukaryota; kingdom Metazoa; phylum Chordata; class Lepidosauria; order Squamata; family Chamaeleonidae; genus Furcifer; species Furcifer pardalis. Next base: position 15,283,029 of record CP126898.1, on the reverse strand, counting down.
CATAAGCAAAAGTGAGGAAAAGGAAGGTGTGGTTCTAATTCCAAATCACAAAGGTTTCCACCCAGGTCTTCTCAGCGTTGTCTACTGTACCTTGTCCTGGCTGTTGAGCTCCTGGTAGGGAATATGGGCTGGCAGGTAGGTATGGAGGATTGCACAGAAGGCCAATCCATCATTCCAGCTACTGCTAAAGTTTGTGATATCAATATTCTAAGAAAGGGAAAAAGATACAAACACGTTAAACTGAATGTTTAAAAAGATCCAAAATTTACTCATGCTACCATCACTTGTCACGTCTTCTTTCTCTTTTTTAAAATACTTTTTAAAAGCCAAGATATTTTACAAATTAATTGCAAATTAAGGAAAGAAAATGCCAGGGCAGAGGAAAGAAAAAGATTAATTGTTGAAAGTATAAAAAAAGATGAGAGTACTTGGGACAGATCTATCCTGGGCAAACCAACATCCTGCCTCCAATCCAGTTTCACATTATCCAAATCTTTCTTTCACTTTAATTCATCCATTCGTTTTCATTCTTTCATTAATTCTTTCATTTTCATTCTCTCTCTTTCGTTCTTGTGCCATGTGACTCTTTGGAATGTGGTCACCCAAGATCATATTGTTTTAAGGAAAGACCAGGTACTTCCAGCTAAAATCTCTTCCTAATGTAGCAGCAGACTAGTTCTTTTCTCCCTCTACTCCAGGGGTACCCAAACCTTTTGGGCCACGGGCCGGTCACGTGGTTCAGGGGGCTGGTCACTATGGCCCAGGGGCTGGATCCAGCCCTGATGCCAATTGATCTGGCCCGTGAAGCCCTCGTCCCTCCCAGAAGCAAAATGTGTCCAGATGGGCATGTTTTACTTCCGCTTCCGGAGCAACAAGGGCTTTGCAGGCTGGATGAATTGGTGTTGGGGGCCGTAGTCTGGGCACCCCTGCTCTACTCTAGTAAAGACACTTTATGGGTACGGTACTTTAAAAGATTAGGAATTAACTGAAGCAGATCTGGTACTTTCTCCATTTCTGTGCAGACACTTTTTTCATTGGTCTCAAATAATAATAATAAGCATTTAGTGTCAGAAATTATTCTGGGTTGAAAGGATTTTTGCGGAAGAAACTCCATTCTGGGAATGCCCAAAGGAGGCTCCTTTCATGTCCCAGAGATGGGCACTCAATCTGTCATCCAGTACCCAGGTCTCAAACTGCCAACTTGCCAGCCTTCCAGCCAAGAAGGCGAGCTTCTTAACCTGAGCCACTACCGCAGCCCCTGATCTCAAATAATTGTATGCCTCCAATGTGAAACTACACAACAGTGAGTAAGACTAGATCTCAAGAGCTTATTTGCTGTTCTTGGGATAAACATGGCACATTCCCCATCATCGGGATGGGCATGGCGTTCCACATGGCGTTCAGTTCATAAAGTAGAAATGTCAGTCATTTACCACTAGCTGCAAATGTTTAAACCTGACACTGAGGCAGCACAAGAAGGTGAAGCTGCCCTGGCCGTGATGGGAATGTTTCAGTAACATGGTGAGCTTATGGCAAGAATGCTGACTGATCAAAAAGCTAAAACCGTCCGTGCCAATGTTTGCTCCATCTGCCAAGCCACCTATGGCTAAGTAGCCTGGCCTTATCTTCCTCTGAATGGTTCTCAAACAGGAGTGCATGATGTATCTAACATTTTGCTGAGAGGCCTCTTAAGAGACCAACTACAGATCCTGCTAAGTTGTTTATGCTCTCAGCTGAGCACCCGCGTCAGCAAGCACATAAGAGGCATCCTTTGTGCCTAAGAAATGTATACTTTGTAGGGTTACCACATTTATTTCTCTATGTGGAATCATAGCAATAGCACAGTGTCGAGTTGGCCGGTGTATATGCCAAGAATAGCCCCAGAAGGGAAGCAAGACACACAGGTCCAGTGCAAGGAGATTCCCGTGGGAACAACAGAGGCATCCATGGTGGCATGGATGTCCCTCTACTTTCCAACATCTGCAGGAGAGGCCCTTCCAAAGCTTGGCCTGGGTGGCCAGCAGAGGTTTGACTCCAGCTCCCACAAAGTCCTTACCACAGGACCTGCTGGGTACGACTGATGGGAGATGTAATTCAAAGAGACCTGGAGACTCAGAAGTTGACTGTTTGTGGTCTAGACCAGTCATGGCGAACGTTGGCACTCCAGGTGTTCTTGGACTTCAGAATCTCAAATCTCCTGAATCCATGCACAGTAACCCTATTTGTGTGGATTCACAGGGACTTGGGTTTCTGGGAACTGAAGTCCAAGAACAGCTGGAGTGCCAAGGTTCACCATCATGGGTAAAGGCCCTGACTTTATGAAAGTATCCCATTTTAGCTTTTAAAGAAACATCAACAATCTTTTTGATGTTCCCTATTCCGTTGTCAAATATTTCCAGGTTCTTTCCGAGTTCACATCTTACACATTAAGAATACGGTATGCATTATCGATGCAATGGGCGTAGACCCGAGTGGGCTGAAAAGGATGGTGGAGGACAGAGGAACCTGCTGCACCACAAATGCTGTCTTTGAAGTTTTAGATTGCTGGACATAGTAAAAAATCAATAGTAATCAGATGCATTATGAAGAGAAGCCGAGGGTTGCTGAGGAGGCATAAACCCACATAACATCTCAGCAGATGGTCAGGCAGCTTCATGAAGGATGTGGCAAAAGCGCAGTGGCATTCGCTTAATGACTGCAACGTTTGCATAGAAGATTGCAAATGAAGGTTCTGGGAAAGCATCCGTGGTTGCCATATTTAGCCTGGGAGGAGAGGAATTGTCTCAGCCAGGAAATATTTTGCTGCTACTGCCACATCTCAGAGAAAGGGCTTCCTGTGAGGCTGCAAATCCTTCCGGGTGCAGGAGTGAGAGATCAGGCCCTTTGGGTCTTCCTTGCACACAAACACACAGGGTGCTCCTCCCTCAGTCAAGGGAAGCAACAACCAAGCGTGCTTAAGGACTTAAGGCAGTGATGGCGGACTTTGGCACTCCAGCTGCTCTTGGACTTCCATTCTCAGAAGCCCAGGTCCCTGTGAATCCACTCAGTCATTTTAGGATTGGAAAACGTGTGGCTTGTGGTTCCCCAAATGTGTGGGTGTGTTTTTATGTGTGCACATGTGAATGTTGCCTTCATGATCCCTGAGTCACAGGACTGCCTCCAGTGTCAGGAAGAGTTCTGAATGGCCGTCACATGCTTCTTCAGAACTCTTGGCGGTTTCATCACGTTTGAGACTGAGTATATCAAATAGCAGGGACTGCAGTGGCTCAAGGGGTTAAGTCGCTGACCGGAAGGCAGGAGGTCAGCAGTTCGATTCCCGGGTGTTGTATGATGACGGAATGAGCTTCCGTCTCTGTCCCAGCTCCTGCCAACCTAGCAAGAAATTCCAAGTAGATCAACAGGGACCACTTTGGTGGGAAAGTATATGGCGTTCCGTGCACTCCGGTGTCTAGTCATGCCTGCCGCATGACCACGGAAACATCTGAAGAAGCAGACAGTGCTGGCTCTTTGGCTATGAAACAGAGATGAGCACTGAACCCTAGAGTCAGATATGACTTGCTTTCGAGCAAGGGTGACCTTTACCTATATAAAACAGTAAAACCAAAGGGGTGGAATGAGAAAAGGCAAGACACACACGGAGGCCACCTTTAGCCCACAGGCAGTCTTAGAGAGAAGGAGACCGTTTAAGCCCCATTTGCTTGAGCCCCACAGTGGCCGTAATGATTCACAAAGCACATTGCTCTACTCTTGGCTTTTAGAGGCGTCGTTATATTCCCTGATGAGGTCTTGGCATGTTACCTAAACTGTAAAGTCACAGAAATGCAGACTATAAACAGAAGTCACACAAGGTAAGATTGCAGGAGGAATGCAAGATCACGAGAACCTGCTCAGCAATAATCACAGGAATCACTGAGAAATGCTTCGTGGGCTCTAATCCAGTGGTGGCCAACCTTGGCACTCCAGGTGTTCATGGACTTCAATTCTCAGAAGGCCTGACCAGCAGGAGTGCTGACTTGGGCTCCTGGGAATTGAAGTCCAAAAGCACCTGGAGGGCCAAGGTCCGCCATCATGGACCTCCCCCCCTCCGCAGGACCAAGCAGCGAGGCTTTCTAGGACTCTACTGCTGGGGGTCACCCATGGGGAGTGGATATAAGCAGGGCAGAGGAGAGGAAAAGGACCTTCTGGTTAACTTGCTCGGTTTGGCTATGCAAGGCACATATATATATAAAAAGCCACCACTAAGAAGCAAGAAAACCAGGCCTCTTTTGGAGGCTAAGAAGCTCGCCTTGTTAGCTGGAAGGCCAGCAAGCCGGCAGTTCAAGACCCGGACTGTGCATGACGGTTTGACCACCCATTGCCTGTCCCAGCTCCTGCCAACCTAGCATTTCAAAAGCAAAAAATAAAATAAAAAATGCAAGTAGATGAATAGAGACCACTTTGGTGGGGAAGGCTCTTGGGGGGGGGGGAGGCATAAAAGGAGCCTCATGTGGGTGTCCCCTGAGTGGAGTTTCTCCAGCAAAAACCCTTTCAACCCAGAATAATTTCTGACACTCAATTATTATTAACATGGTGTGGTTCTTGATCAAGCCACAGAAGTGCCGGCAGGTGGGTGAGTCCACCCCAGGCTCTATTGCCTGCCTGCCTGCCTTCCTTGCCACCACCTCCATCTCTCACAGGGACCGCGGAAGACCAGAGCAGCCATGCCATTGTCATGTGCGAAAGGGCTTCCTGGCGCACACAGGCTGCTAGAAAGAGAAAGCCCGGAAGCTGTTAAATGGAGGAAACTGTCACATATATCTTGCACCACAATAAGATCTATCTGATGCTTGGGAGGTTTTGACCATTCCCAACGCACGCCCCCACCCGCAACAAAAGTATGGAGCATCCTGCCTTTAAAAGCCAGGAGGGAAGTGGGTGGGTAAGGAGGAGCCTCCTCCACAAAGAGAGACCGACGTAGTCAGAAATAGCACCATCTGTTAACTGTGTGGGCAGCAAGGATGTAAAGGAGGGAAGGAGGGAGGGAGCAGTCCTCTCCTCTGCCTATACAGACCACGTTTCCCCTGGTAATAAAAGCTGATTATTAACGAGCACCCCCGTTTCTGTGCTGTGGTCTTTCAGCTTTGTATTTCATTGTAAGTCTCATGTCACAGACTAAGCCAAATTCAAGTGAGGACCGGAGAACACTCCAGAAACATCCAAGAGAAGGTTCCTAAACAAACACACCTTAAGATGGTCCTCAGCCTAATGGCAAAAGCATGGGTTTGATTTTTGGGGTGTGTGCATAGGAGTGTTCCCTGTGGCATCAACGAGAACAGAAAGCACTCTTGTCCACAGGAGCTTCTTGATAATGCAATATATATATATATATATATATAGTCTTTAAGGCAGGGGTGCCCAAATCATGGCCCTTAGGCTGGATCCGGCCCCCGACGGCAATTCATCTGGCCTGTGCTGCCCTTGTTGCTCCTGGAAGCAGAAGTAAAATGCGCTCACGTGGGCGCATTTTACTTCTGCTTCCGGGAGTGATGAGGACGGCGCAGGCTGGATGAATTGCCGTCGGGGGCTGGATTCAGCCCATGGGCCGTAGTTTGGGCACTCCTGGTTTAAGTAGAGAAAATGGCAGCCTAAAAATCTACCTCATCTTGTTGCAAAATATATCTGTTGCAACAGATTGCAAGGTACATTTTATGAGTGCTTCCAGCGAGAGGAACCACATGACCAGCGCACTGAGCCACATGAATGGCCCATGGCCTGAAAAGTTTGGGCACCCCTGCTTTAAGGCAACAGAAGATTTTTTTTGCTTTGAATACCAGCAAACTGCATAGCCTGCAATGGCTCAAGTGGCTAAGATGTTGACTGGAAGGCGGGAGGTCAGCAGTTCAATTCCCGAGTACTGCAGGATGGAATGAGCCCTCGTCTCCTGCCAACCTACCAAGTCGAAAGCAAGACATTGCAAGGAGATAAATAGGGACCACTTTGGTGGGAAGGTATATGGCATTCCGTGCACTCCCGTGTCTAGTCATGCCTGCCACATGGACCATGGAAACGTCTACAGAAGCAGACAGTGCTGGCTCTTCAACTTTGAGACAGAGATGAGCACTGAACCCTAGAGTGGGATACGACTGGCTTTTGAGCAAGGGAAACCTTTATAGCCTTTTGTGGGGCAGGGCATAAATCAGTTGGTTCACCCACCCACCCTCGTACCAGAGTGAAGCCAGTGGCAGGCCTGGAAAGGGTTCCTTTCCTTCTGAAGGAAGAGCCATCAGACGGCCACCCGGCAGGTAACATTCTTGGGGAACCTCTCTCTCTCTCTCTCTCTTTCTCTCTCCTGTCCATTTTGCACCAAGAACCACAAGGGCCTCAGAGGGAGCTGGTCAGTGAGGCAGCTGTTCTGTGAGAAGCCACAGTGAGGAAGTGCAACGTATTGCTTCCGCTCTCCCGAGGGGACAGGTGTGGCCCAGGGGAGAACCAAGAGTAGAACCAAGCTGAGCCTGCGCTGCTGGCCTTGAGCCGCCACGCCTCTGTTTGCCCCGTGCAGGAGAGGGCAAGCCCTGCCCTTACCTGGTAGCCTTCGGTTTTCTTCTGGCACCACTTCAGCAAAGCGTTCCTCTTGGAGCCCCCGTACTCTCTGGCCAGAGCCGACAGAGGGTCTTTCCTTTCCTCTCTACAAAGGAAGAACAGCATTTGAAGCTCATCCGTCAATGTCCATCAAATTAAAGCACTTCTTGAACAATAAAATACGGCAGCAGTTCTGGTTCCTTCTCTTTATATATACCAGTGACGGTGCACCTTGGCACTCCAACTGTTCTTGGATTCAAGTCCCAGAAGCCCAAGTCCCTGTGAATCCACACAAAAGGGTTTATTGAGCATATGTGCGGTCAACCCACTCATGTGGATTCATAGGGACTTGGGCTTCTGAGAACTGAAGTCCAAGAACACGTGCAGTAAACCCATTTGTGTGGATTGACAGAGACTTGGGCTTCTGGGAATTGACATCCAAGAACAGCTGGAATATCAAGAATTTTTGGGAATAGTAACTGCGTTAGTCTGTGGTTCAGGCATATCAGAAAACAAAATAAAATAAACAAAATAAAAATAAAATAAAAAACACTGTAGCACTTTAAAGATTACTGAAGAAGTGGACTTGATCTACGAAAGCTAACAATAAAAATAAAGCAGTTAGTCTTTAAAGTGCTACAGTGTTTTTAATTTTATTTTGATTTTGTTTATTTTGTTTCGTTTTCTGATATGCCTGGAATATCAAGGTTTGCCATCACGGCTCTATACTTATGCACAGTAAACCCATTCATGTGGATTGACAGAGACTTGGGTTTCTGGGAATCGAAGTCCAAGAACAGCTGGAGTGCCACGGTTTGCCATCATGGCTCTATACCCTATTTATCTGTGCAGCATTGTGTTCTGCCTGCCTGGTGCCCATATCACCGCCACCTCCCACGAACCCAACTAGCGGCATCCGTTTCCCCACGCATGCTGCCATTTCCTCTCCCACACAGCCAAAAGCCATGTGTTCACGCTATGCAAATTTATTTATTTATCCCATTTTTATATTGCCCAACTCACTTAAAGGGTTACTCTGGGCAGGTAATGATGACACAAAGACATACAGACAGCAAAGAGCAATATAATATTGAACGGCCCATTAATAACACCTGAATGGATGGCAGCTATAAAACCTGTGGTAGCTCAGTAGTTAAGAAGCTCGCCTTGTTAGCTGGAAGGCTGGCAAGTCGGCAGTTCGTGACCCGGGTACTGCATGACGGATTGAGCACCCGTCTGTCCCAGCTCTTGGGGAGATGAAATGAGCCTCATTTGGGTGTCTCCTGAGAGGAGTTTCTCCAGCAAAAATCCTTTCAACCTAGATTAATTTCTGACACGGAAGTATTATTGCCAGGAATAATTCTAATGGAGAACAGAACCATGCTGAGGAAAGGTGCGGATTCCTCTACAGGGGAAAGGCGGGAGGAGGGAGCAATTTAAGACCGATTTAAGTCAGCCTTTGCCTTCAGCTTGGATTTTGAAAATAAACTGATGGTATCTCGCTGTATCACCTGACTAGTGCGCAATGTCACCTTGAAAGGGAAAGCCAGCCAGAGACTCAACTGCCACCAAGCAATGTGCTTCAGGACCTGGGGAGCCAAATTATACCTGAGCAGGGAGGTGGGCCCGGCTGAAACCTGCCTTCTCCCTTTCCCTGCCCTGATGATGCAGGAGGAGAAGCAGCTCACAGGTGGAAGTGTTGTTGCAAAAGGAACGCAGATGGAAAATGTGGCACATGGGGTGGTGCCATGCACTATTTTTTTATCCAAAAATAAACTCTAGAGCAGGGGTTCCCAATCTTTTTCTTGCCCAGGCCCCACCTAAGCATCTCCAAAATCTTGATGACCAGAGAATTCTTATTATTCAAACAGGGAACTCCTAGTCACGTGGAGGCAACCTACAAGACCACTTACTGTTAATAGCTCGCTCTCAAATTGCCCCCCCCTAAAAATCAAATTGCCCCCTTGTGGGGCGTCTGCCATGTCCCTAGAATAGGGGTGCCCAAAGTTTTCAGGCCATGGGCCGGTCACGTGGTTCCTCTCACCGGAAGTGGAAGTAAAACACACCTTCCCATCTGTTTTGCACAGGATGAGATAGATTTTTAAGCTGCCATTTTCTCTGTTTAAACCAAGGGTGCCCAAACTACGGCCCATGGACCAGATCAGACCCCAATGCTAATTCATCCAGCCCACACAGCTCCTTGTCGCTCCCAGAAACGGAAGTAAAACACCTATACGGGCATGTTTTACTTCCACTTCCGGGAGCGACGAGGGGGGCGCAGGCCAGATGAATTGGCATTGGGGCCGGATCTGGCCCACAGGCTGTAGTTTGGGCACCTCTGCTCTAGAGAAAAAGCAGGGTTTTGAAAAGAGCAAAATGACATTGCAGAAAGGAAAGAAGAATGGTGGTGAGATATCCAAGATGTAGGGGGAAGGCTTATGTTGTAGCAATTGCCAATTAATGTAAAAATAATCTACAGTGCATTTTTCCTAAACACCCCCCCCCCCCAATTCCATTTCCTGGCTTATGGGGAGGACAGTCAATGTAAGACTCTTCGCTGCACCTTATCAATAGCATATCAGTTTGTTTGTTTCCATTTATACCCCAATCAGTTAGGATCATGATGGCGAACCTTGGCACGCCAGCGGTTCTTGGACTTCAATTCCCAGAAGCCCAAGTCTCTGTGAATCCACATCAATGGGTTTGCTGCACGTGGATTCACAGAGACATGGGCTTCTGGGAAGACCAAGTAGCAGACTGTATTTTTTTTTTGTGATGAAGTGTATTCTGTGCCACTCAATTGTTCTAGGGATGTTGAGTCTCATTTCCACCCATTCCTTGGAGGTCCCCCCTCCTAAAGCTTCTACTCTCCCACCTCCCAATGATGCTAACCCTAATCCCTCTCATACCCAAGCGGCGCAGCTTAGGTGACATAAACAACGAAATACTCAAATCAATGTGTGTTATCAACAATATGGGAAGGACGGGCCTATGTGCTCGGTTAAGAACGTAATAGAACTTCAAATCAGACTTCTTAAAAACAAAAAAGCTAAACATACGCAACACTGTCAGAGAACAGGACAGCTTGTTTCTAAATTCCAGTCAGGAACACCATTTATGTCAAGTTCTTTGTTTTGAAAATAGCGTTTCAGGAAACAAATAAAAATGGACTGTGTGGACACAATGAAAAAGAGGCTTACCACAAATATTAATCTTACCGGTGAGTTTGTTTAGGGCAACTGCATTCCAAAGCCTAGACTTGATTAATGGCTTCTTGTGGGTACACAAACTTTCATAACATTGCACAGATTTACAGATTTCTACCCTTTTATTCCTCAGGAGAAAATTCCTAACTTTTAAAGTTACAGTGGAACACTGGCGAGCAAACGGCTCGGTTAACATAAAAGTCTGTCTATCTATCTATCTATCTATCCCTTTCTTAGTTTCTACCTATCTATCTATCTATCTATCTATCTATCTATCTATCTATCTATCTATCTATCTATCTATCCCTTTCTTAATTCCTATATCTATCTATCTATCTATTTATCTATCTGTTCCTATAAATCAATCAATCAATCCCTTTCTTAGTTCTTATCTATCTGTCTGTCTGTCTGTCTGTCTGCCTACCTACCCACACACCACTTAAAGAACAGATTTCTCAATAAGGCTAAAAGTCAGCACAAAGTTCCTAAGATAGTGATCAGCAACCAATTTAGTGATAGAATTATTAAAAGGTATGTATGTGTCCAAAAGATCCATGGAATTTCAACGAATAGGTAGTTAAAATGCCTATGTACTCACGTCAGGCTCCGTCTTTAATAATGCTAGAGGTAGTAACAGGTAAAGGAATGATAAGGATGAAAGAAGGTAGAACTACTTCCTCTGCTTTAATCTCTCCCCACAAGAGGGCTGGGACAAGTGGAGTAAAGGGAACCTGGAAGGCAATAGCTGCACGGGATGTGTCAGGAGATGGCAAGCGGAGGCATGACTCCTCAATGACTTCATAGCCAGACAATTTATACTGGAGTGTGGAAAGGGTGCTGGGCATTCTGTCAGACCCACTCTGTGTAACCTCTGAGGATTCCTGGAGAACAGGCGTGGCACCAGAGACAATGAGGAGAGGGACTGTTGCCCCCATCCTTCAAGGACAGGGAAAAGACAGTGCCACAAAACTACAGTCTAACCCTGATAAAAGTATGAAAGAGATTTAAGTGGACAATCTGTCACACTTAAACTAGAATGCCTAAAGTACTAAGAAATGGAAAGGACCGTATTACAGCAGAGATACATAAAGCATGGTCAAAGATGAAGTAGGCTCAGAAGCCAAGGAGATGGACAAGAGGGTCAGGGCTAATGCCAGGCAGTTATATGTACAGTAAAACCTCACATAAAGAGTGCCTTGCTTAGAAAGTAACTCGCTTAAAGAGCAGCATTTTCTCTGAATGGTCACCTCGCTTAACAACTAAAATCAACCAAAAACTCACTTAACAACTAAATCAGGGTTCGCAATCGCACCCCCCCAAGTCACAATTGGTCACTTACAATGGTGTTTCACTTAAAGAGCAAACTCACTTAAAGCGCAATCCTGTGGAACGCATTATGTTTTTTCAGAGAGGTACCACTGTACAGGGTAATAAGCTCAGGTAAGAGTGTGTGTGTGTGCGTGCACGTGCGTGTGTGCGCGCGCACGTGTACTTTGGAAAATAAAAGAGGAAAAATGTGAAACTATTTTATTTATTTATTTATTGCACTTATACCTTGTCCATCTGGGATGGACTCCCACCCTGTGGGTGGCTTACCCTATTAATACAATAAAATAAAAGCAAAACAAATGTCATTAAGACAATAAAACAACCCTCGCCCACCTAATCAAAACCAGAACTGAGAAACCCAAGCTCTTGTGACAGAAAGGCAATGGGCGGGTCTCCTATTTGGTCTTCAATAAGCTGCAAAAGACCTCCTCAGACGGAAAGGTTTTCAGGTGTTTCCTAAGGGAAACGATTGTGTATTTCCAGAAGGTGGAGCAGAAGAAAGAGGGCTACTTAAAGATAGGATACTTCGATGGATTGATACAGCGGCCTCAAGACTGGATTGTGAGGAAGAAGATCTGGAGAGATGGAATCGTGTGGGACTGAAGCGTGTGGTCCATAAAGTACACTTTGCAAACCTTCACAAGAGAGGCATGCTGATGAAAGATATCCATCCCCACTTGTGGGCTGGGCCTCAGCTCCTGGGGCAGGCAGGCAGGCAAGAGGCGTGGCTACCTCTCACTAGCCTCCCCCAAGGGCCATCGTTGTATCTGGGCACTTCTAAGGCTCATGGGAGCAACTCTGCTCGGTTCTGAGGTGCCTCAGGGCTCTCCATAACCTCAAACGCTTTGAATTTAGACTATTTTATGTACTACTGGATAGTAAAGATAAAGATAGTCCTTGCTTGAAAGCCAGTCCTATCCAACTCTAGGGTTCAGTGCTCATCTCTGTTTACAGCCAGGCAGCCACCGCTGTCTGCATCTGCAGACATTTCCGTGGACATGCGGTAGGCATGACTAGACACCAGAGTGTACAGAACGCTATTTTACTTTCCCACCGAAGTGGTCCCTATTGATCAGCTGAGCGGTTGGGCTGAGGCCAGCCATAAGAACAACGGATGCCTTTGCCGCCCCACCGGACTTTTCCCTTGGCCGCTTAGCTGAAAGGGGACTAGTCTGAGTTTTGGCAATGTATTTTTTTATCTCTCTGTGTGTATTGTGTTGAAATGTGTATTACTTTTGAAATATGTATTCCTGAAATGCTTTTTTAAAATTGTGTTGATGTTATACAGTATTTTGTAATGCTTTATTTCTTTGTTCGCTGCCCAGAGTCACGTTGTGAGTGGGGCGGCATACAAGTTGAATCATAATCATCTACTTGCAATTTCTTACCTTCGAACTGCTAGGTTGGTAGGAGTTGGGACAGAAGACAGGAGCTGACTCCGTCCTGCAGTATTTGGGTATTGAACTGCTGACCTTTCAGTCATCAAGTTTGGTGTCTTAAACATTAAGCTGCTACAGCAGGGGTGCCCAAACTTTTTGGACCATGGGCAGATCATGTGGTTCAGGAAGCCGGTCACTAAGGCCCGGGGCCCAGGTGTGGCCCCTGACACCAATTCATCTGGCCCGCGAAGCCCTCGTCGCTCCTGGAAGCGGAAGGAAAACATGCCCATATGGGCGCGTTTTACTTCCGCTTCCAGGAGCGACGAGGGTTTCGCGGGCCAGATGAATTGGCATCGGAGGGCCTTAGTTTGGGCACCACTGCGCTACAGTCTATTTACTGGATACTGCAGGAGGGGCTTTTATGATTTTAACGCTAGGCCACAAAAACCCACCCTGGCAACCTTTCTAGTACACAACCCCTCTCTAACTCCCTTAGACCAGACATTGGGGAGAGTGAAGCAGACAACCCGAACAATGGCCTTCATCCCCCATGGGCTTCTCTAGCAGCTGCAATCCCAGAGTTGCCCAAGGAACCGCTCCTCACCTAGTCTATCAGAAGGTTCACTTTTTATAGTACATCAGAACCTTTACCTTCCCACAACACACAAAAGCACCAACCCAAAGAAACACTAAAAAAAAAAGGCAATTGTACCTTATGCGGTTGCGGGTTGTAGGGGTGACAGAGGCCGTGGGTGAAGAGGAGAGAGATAGCTGTGGAGAAGTCGTTCCCATGGCAATGAGAGAGGCTGGCGAAGCGCCATCAGGAGCGGAAATGTCCCGCTTGATTTCTTCACTGCTTCTTCGAGACACTGGCATGGACAAAAGGAAGGCGTCAGAAGAGGCCACATCTTCTTCTGGCTATTATTAGAGGAGAGTACACACCCACACCCCGCCTACCCAATGAGTAGCTGGCATTAAAAACACACACAAACACACACATATATATAAAGGTCTGCAGGCAGAGGAAGTTGTCACCGTATATCCATGATGGCCAACCTTGGCACTCCAGCTGTTCTTGGACTTCCATTCCCAGAAGCCCAAGTCCCTTTGAATCCACACCAATGGGTTTACTGGCACTCCAGCTGTTCTTGGACTTCCATTCCCAGAAGCCCAAGTCCCTTTGAATCCACACCAATGGGTTTACTGGCACTCCAGCTGTTCTTGGACTTCAATTCCCAGAAGCCCAAGTCTTCACAGGAATTTGGGCTTCTGGGACTTGAAGTCCAAGAACAGCTGGAGTGCCAAGATTGTACGCGCAGTAAACGCATTTGTGTGGATTCGTAGGGACTTGAAGTCCAAGAACAGCTGGAGTGCCAAGGTTCACCATCACAGCCCTACATCTACAGACAGCAATTACTTCCCAATGTGCATAATCTATTTGCAGAACAAGTGTTGCCAAAAAATACGTTTTAAGTTACACCTTCAACACAGACACCACCTGTAAAAAGTCTAGTTTGGGATTCTATCATTTCCATCAAGAAAAAATAGGACATGGAACCCAAAAGAGTCAGACCTGTAATCTGCCCCCGTTTATGCCACCTGGTTGCAAGAACAAGTCAGGGAGAGCAAGTCATAGTCCGTGGTAGAAGGTGGTCTTACAATGGAACGGAAGGTGGGTGTGTCCCTTCCTCCACAAGCACCAGAGATTCCCTGGGGAGGTGCTTAGCCTTCCCACAGTGTTACATCCATGTCACTTGGACCCCCAATACCTTGACTCCAGTGTGCTCTATCAATGGCACTTCTAGACACCCCCCCCAAAAAAAAAAAAATAGCACTGAGTGCCCTCTCGGGGCAGTTCACAAGTTAATTAGCATTCCCCCCCCCCCCATGATGGGACAGATGAGAATTGCTCACTCCGTCATACAGTACTCAGGTCTCAAACTGCTGATCTGCCAGGATCTAACATGCTGGACTCATTTTACCAACCTTAGAAGGATGAAAGAGGCTGAGTCTACCTGGATCCCGTTGAGATCGACCCACAATGTTTGGGCTGCAGTACAGCAGCTTAACTCCTGTGCCAACAGGGGCTCATACAGGCAGGTAGCCCAGCCGTACAAAACAGCACGGCTGTCCTTGGCAGGAAGCAGCCTGCCACCTCCAGAGAGCCCAGTGGGGAAAAGAGGAGGGGGTCCCTTGCCCGCTGTCCCTGCTGCCCACCTACCCCTTTGTATGGGCATCCCAACGTGGTTTACCTGAGATGGATTTGCCACTTTCCATGGCAGGAACCCTGGGCAGAGAAGCGGGTCTGCTGGCAGAGGCGGCTCTCAGCAAGTGGTCTGTACAGAGAAGGAAGGGTGAGGGTCACTGAACAAGCCACAGAGCTGGGCTACCGACAATGCCTTCTCCAAGGCAGGGACGGACAGCAGCGCCTTCGGGCTTCCCTCTTCCTTGCATACAAAGGCGGCACAAAGTGGAAGGATGAAAACATGCGAGAATGGAAGGAGGCAAGCCAACTGCGAGGTCTCACAAATAAGCATACAGTATTTTAAATGGTGAACTGCTTTTGGGTGGGTGGGGAAAGAGGATCTGTTTAAAATGATGGATTCCCTGTGCATAAAGGTCTCGGTCATGGCAATGCATCCTTCAGGGAAAGCAAATGTGGGCTGTTGGTTTTTGGTGGAAAGGGAACGCATAATGTTGGGTGGAGAGCAGACTTTATGGACGACTCCTGTTCTCAGGACGAGAGTTTTCAAGTGGTTTCGAAACAAAGACCATTCCTCCGTGTGGCTTCTTTTGGTCCCGGAAGAGCCTTCAAAAATGATGCTCACCACCTTGGTCAGGTAGAGCCCAATCCAGTCTATCTCCCTGTAGTGCTGCCTGGATTAGCCTAGCCCAGGGATGGCGAACCTTGGCACTCCAGGTGTTCTTGGACTTCAATCCCCAGAAGCCCAAGGCTCTGTGAATCCACACCTTTGGGTTTACTGTACATGTTCTTGGACCTCAATTCCCAGAAGCCCAAGTCTCTGTGAACCCATACCTTAGGGTTTACTGAATGTATATGCTGTAAACCCATCCATGTGGATTCACAGAGACTTGGGCTTCTGGGAACTGAAGTCCAAGAACAGCTGGAGTGCCAAGGATCACCATCACGGGCCTGGCCAGGGCAACAGGTGAATTTGCTTCAGAGGCAAAAGAACTTCCATTGATTTTTGCTCCTGTCAGAGTAAACTGCTGGTCTGAGGAGTGGCCTTTGCACATGCCGTCACACTTAACCGTTCCAATCACTGACAGCCAAGGATACTTGATGTGGCCATTCAAAACATCTGGAAGGCACCAGGTTTCCCATTCTCTAACTAACAGTCCCTCACCTGAGGAAGAATCTTTCCTCCTTACATCAGAAGAACAGCCAGCAGAGTTGGCAAGAGGAAACTTCTCCATGGTTTCCTCTTTGGCTGTGGAACTCCTTCCCACGGGAAATGCACCCCTGACCGCCCTCACCCGTGACTTCTGTGAGATCTAGTGTGATACAAGTTCTGTCCTTCACAATTACTCTTCTTTTTCAGTTCCCTTAAATACAGGAAGAGCTTTAGACTTCCTTTCCAATGCATAGCTATTCAAAGAACAGTAACTGTGTGCTTTCAAGTTAATCGTAACTTATAGGGACTGTGGTGGCTCAAGCGATTAAGATGCTGAACTTGCGGACTGGAAGGTCAGCAGTTCAATTCCTGAGTACTGCAGGATGGAATGAGCTCCCGTCTCTGTCCCAGCTCCTGCCAAACTAGCAGTTTGAAAAAAAGACTAGCAAGTAGATTAAATAGGGACCACTTTGGTGGGATGGTAAACAGCATTCTATGCACTCGGGTGCCTAGTCATGCCTGCCACATGACCACGGACAGTGCTGGCTCTTCAGCTATGAAACAGAGATGAGCACTGAACCCTAGAGTCGGACAGGACTGGCTTCTGAGCAAGGGTGACCATTACCTTTAAAGTGACCTTTTCCAGGGTTTCTGAGGAACAAAGTTCTCAGAAATAGTTTACTAGTGTCTCTTTCTTTCAGTGTGTGTGCGTGCGTGTGGCACGGTTTCACAGGTTGATTCTTCTCTCCACCTTTGGCTCCACAGCCAGATTAACAAAACCATTGAGCTATTCAGAGAATAGCTAAAGAAAATTAAACTCCAAATGTTCCCATAAGGCCGGGAAGACTTTATGCTGTAGGTGCTCAGCTGACATTTGTGAAGCTAGAAAAGGAAGCCAAACGTTTTGGTCATATGAAAACTATTCTTGAGAAAATTCTATTTTAAAAGCCTGTGACATAAATCAAAGCACTACGCCCACCACATGAGAGCTATTCAGTGCTTACAGGAAGGGCTCGCTGAAAAGGAACATGTACAACCAAAGCACCAACACCACACACAAAAAATATTAGGATATGAAGAAAAAAAGACTGGATATGGAAACAATGTTACTGCAATAGGAAAGCAATTCATAATGTCTTGCTACCTTTTTTTGTTAAAGAAAGATATGCATATGGCTGTAAAAACCATTGAACTAAATGGATCTCTGGATTCAGCCCAAAGTTTCTCCATTTAGTTCAATGGTTTTTACAGTCTATACATGGAACACGGGACCTATATTTAGTTTTACCTGGGTCTCAGTACCTGGCTTCAAAATAATGACCAGTACCCAAAACCTCAACCATAAGGGTGTCAAAGCTGGCTACCATATTCAGAATAAAGAGGTCAAGGTAGGATCTATTTAACATTTAACTCCACGGGTGTATTTCCGCTTCTGGGAGCGGCACGGGCCAGATGAATTGGCATCAGGGCCAAATCTGGCCCACAGGCCATAGTTTAGCCACCCCTGCCCTACATATAAGTGGACAACTCCTTGTTGTTGTGGGCTGTGTTCCCAAGAGAAAAAGTGCCTGTTCTTTCCTTCTCTTCTCTTCAACCCATCATTAGTTTGTTTTACCGCAAAGGTAGCAGCTGAGGAGTTATACAGGCACATTGTGGAAGGATGCTAGACGTGTACCTTGAACAGGCATCTCTGTATAGCTCTGCCTTTTGTCTGACAACGTGGTGAGAGGTTTCGAAGCAGATATCGAACCACCTACAGAATGTCTCTGAAGGGAAAGAAACAGGAGACAATGATAAACTACAAACCAGCTTAAAATTCAAGCATTATTATGACCCTGTCTGAATTTCAGAAGGACCAATAAGAAACAACCCTTCCCCTCCAAAGTGGATCTGAAACCCTTGTGGGTCGGTTCACGCTATTCTGCCTTGGGCGTGGGCTCAGCAGCAACATGAGACCCCTGAGCGATTCTTCTGCTCCCTCCTCCTCCTCCTCCAAGAAACAAGAGGCTAGTAGAAAAGAAGCCTTACATCCAAATCTGGGCCTAGCATCCCATGACCTGGTAAAGGTCTCAGTGGGGCAAATCCATACATCTCACTTTGAGCCTTCTGGAAAAGGCTAGGATGTAATTATCCTAATTAAGCTTTAAGGCAAGGGTGCCCAAACTTTTTGGGCTGCAGGCCAGTCACGTGGTTCAGTGGGCTGGTCATGTGGTTCAGTGGGCTAGTCACATGGTTCCTCCCACCAGAAGTGGAAGTAAAACGTGCCTTGCAATTTGTTTTGCAACAGATATGCTTTGCAACAGGATGAGATAGATTTTTTAGGCTGCCATTTTCTCTGTTAAAACCAGGGGTGCCCAAACTATGGCTTGTGGGCCAGATCCGGCCCCCGATGCCAATTCATCCAGTATGCACCACCCTTGTCGCTCCCAGAAATGGAAGTAAAATGTGCCCACACGGCATTTTACTTCCACTTCCGGGAGCGACGAGGGCATCAGGGGCCAGATCCAGCCCATGGGCCGTATTTTGGGCACCCCTGCTTTAATGTAATGGTCATTTTCCCTTCTCTTGTACTTTTAGAACACCTGTGCTGCTATATTAACCAGAGACACCAGCCTCAAGTGTTTCATCCCACATTTACCTGTATTGGAGACACTGCAGCTGCTGGCGGGGTTTTCAAAGGGCTTGGACTCAGTGGGGTACGAGGAATGGTAGCGGCAGCAGGGGTAGGAACTAAAAGCAGAGAGAAAATATTAATTTGTTTTATTTTTAAAGCACAAACATTTCAGAGGATAATATCTTCTTTTTCCAACTAAACTATCTAGGAGTATTTACTAAATCCACAAAATCTGGAGGTAGTCAACTGGGAGGCTACATCAATCTGGTTCTAATACACAAATGCATCAAATAAAACTATGAAAAAGAGACGGATCTCCCACCAAGCAACACCGATAATCTACATAATCAACAGTTATCCTAGTTTTCACAACCTAGGCCAATTTTCACATTTGCATGTGACTGAAAGCTACAGAAGAACAATTGTCTACACAGAGACAAATACAGTAAACACAAGGCAGTTAAAGACACACAAACACACAAAAAGATGATAAGGGCGTTTAAATCTATCTTAAAATGTAGACAAACCAGACTTGCCCCAGACTGAAAACCTCTGAAGGAACAGGATTGCTTGAGCTTAAGATGCAGGACTGGCGGTTTCTGAAACTGAAGCACACGTTATCTCGTGTCTTTCCAGAGTCTTATTCTCTAGTGTGGAATTCTTCTGCATGGAACGAACTACATTCTGCTGATGAGGGGAAACGGTTCTTCCATTTGAACAAGGAACTAACCAAACTCTGTACAGGTCCTTCCTTTTTTTGCTTTAAATTACCTTGAGAGGCATTGTCAAAAGATTTGATGAGTGTTTTGACGGTGGGCGTTGGCTCTGAAGATGTCGAGGATCTGCGGCTCAGCCCCATCCCTTGCCGGAGGGCAGCCAGGTCTCGTTCTACGGCATTCATGTAGTTGTAGACACGGCCACGCTCCTCTTCCTGCCTGAGGACCAGAACAAGGCAGGGGGTTATAGGTACATACATGCATAGGGAAAGGTCACTCTTGCTCAAAAGCCAGCCATATCTGACTGTAGGGTTCAGTGCTCATCTCTGTTTACAGCCAAAGCACCAGTGCTGTCTGCGTCTGCAGACCTTCCCATGATCATGTGGCAGGCATGACTAGACACCAGAGTGCACAGAACGCTATTTACCTTTCCCACCAAAATGGTACCTATTTATCTACTTGCAATGGCTTGCTTTCGAACTGCCAGGTTGGCAAGAGCTTGGACAGGCAACAGGAGCACACTCTTTCATGCAACACTTGGGTCTCGAATTGCTGACCTTCCAGTCGGCAAGCTCAATGTCTTAACCACCAAGTTACTGCAGTCCCATATATACATACATTCATACATATTTATGTATTTGTTACACATTTATATCACTCTGGGTGGCATACAGACAAATAAACAACAGCACCAAAATCAAATCAAATTACAAAAAAATAAAAATAAACAACAAACAAAATATCTGATGGTGTCTTGAGGGAAGCTCAAAGCGAACCAACTAGCACATAGACTGCACCCCCTTCTCTTTTCCCTCTTTTTCTTCCTTTCATTTCCTTCCACTCATTGCAAGAAGCTGCCTCTGGTCTTAGCGTGCTTAATATGTTCAATGTGCACTTTAGCGCTCCTGGCAAGAATCTTGCCCTTAACCTTCTTATTGACAATAATGTCCACAGCATGTTGAGTGGTGTCGTACACCCTTTCCTGTCTAGCCATGAGATACCATGTGGGGCAGGCCTTTTTGAACTGTGCCCATAGCCGCAATATCATTCTTCTTATCGATATGGATATAAGTAGCGAGAGGGACATCATCATGTTTACCGAAGGATCTTGAGAACATGTAATGAATTCCCTTTTGTGTTGCTAATAATAATGTTGTGTCAGAAAGTAATTCTGGGTTGAGAGGATTTTTGCAGGGGGTCGCACCACACTCCCTCAGACAGCTGAGCGGGCCAGACTGGTGGTTACCCCACTGTAAACACTGCCATAAAATGCGTTTGCAACTGTCGTAAACGCGTCCATTTCGGCTGGTGGTGGTGGCGGCAGCAGTGACGCAGACCTCATGAAATGATGCTGCAGGACAGGGCCGGCTCCCAGGCCGTAGGTTAAGAACCCTTGCTCTACAACCTCTGCCTCCATCAAGGCCTTCCCCTCTGGTAATAAGGAGAATGGAGTGCAGGCAAAACATCTTACTGATGAATTAATTCTCCAGCCACCCACGCAGCATTGTTTGAACAGCAGCCGCTAGGGGGAGCCCTGAGCTCACCTGTCCTTCAAGGTAGGCCTACCTTGGCAAAGGGAATTTAAGAACTTTGAAGTGAAGTAACAAGGAGTGAGAATGTGGTATTTCAAGACTTTGGCTAATGCAGTAGACCAGGGGTCAACGCTCCCGGAAGTGGAAGTACTTCTGGATGGGTGCGTTTTACTTCTGCTTCTAGGAGCGACGAGGGTGGCACGGGCTGGATGAATTGGCGCTGGGGACCAGATTCAGCCTGTGGGCTGTAGTTTGGGCACTCCTGGTTTAAGCAGAGAAAACGGCAGCCTAAAATCTCATCCTGTTGCAAAACATATCTGTTGCAAAACGAATTGCAAGGTGCATTTTACTTCTGCTTCCAGAGGGAGGAACCACGTGACCGACCTGTGGCCTGAAAAGTTTGGGCATCCCTGCTTTAGGGAGAAAGGGAAGGAGGAAACACAATCAGCCCCAATTTCTTTAGGTAGGTTTTTTTTTGGGGGGGAGGAGTTACTGCTGGGGGACAAAGCAGGAGTACCTGTGCCTAGATCAGAGAAAAAGGAGGCTTTTGCAAATGCGCCCCTTCCCCACATCTCTTCCAAAGGAAGGGTGCACAAAGATTCTTGAGAATGCATCTTGATGTCTTTCCCCCACCCATATGTACAACCGCCGATGCTTTTAGGGACTTAGAAGTAAGTATACGGGCTGACCAAAACACTTCATACGGCTGATATCCATCTCTCAGAGATGTAAGACATGAATCCTTTTACAAATATTTATGACGAATCCTGCTTCCATCCACATACTTGCGTGATTTGATTTCTTCCAGCTCTTTCGTGAGTTTTTCGTTCTTCTCCTGAGCTTCATGAAGCCTGCGTTTTAAGTCGCCAATTTCTTCCTGGGCCTCGGATTTTATATCATTGGCGATGACCACTGCCGTTTGTAGATCAGCCTGGAACTGCCGCCACTCTGCAGATTCTTCCTAAAATCAGGAAGAAACATCAGAAGGATCTGAATCATTCTCTTCCTTGAATCCCATTACTAAAATGTGGCAAGATACAACTGGACGATGTCTTTTGATCTATCAGCCTCACGCTCCCCACGCCAAACCATAGAAACTCTCCGGATCAAACTGGATAACCCACCCTTAGCCGCCTGTGTAAAGTCTTGATTTCTCTTTCCATGTCATGCTTCTGGTCTTGAAGTTTTTTGACAGTATCTGGCAATAAAACAAATTTAAAAAACTGAGTTAAGTGCATTTTATAGAAGCATTTATGGTAGTACTTCTCTTTACAGAGAAACACTTGTCTAAAACATAGAACAGTGATGGCGAATCTTGGCACGCCAGCTCTTCTTGGGCTTCAATTCCCAGAAGTCCAAGTCCCTGTGAATCCACACAAATGGGTTGACTGCACGTACGCAGTAAGCCCATTCCTGTGGATTCACAGGGACTTGGACTTCTGGGAATTGAAAGAACACCTGGAGTGCCAAGGTTTGCCATCACTGACCTAGAAGATACACTTACTGTATTTATCCTAAACAAAGAGAGGTTTACTTTAATTATTCATCACAGAATATTTATTTCTCTTATTTATCACAGAAGTCCATCTGTGCCTCTAATGATAAGACACATGCATCTATGAATTAAGATTTATTGTTGTTACATGTCAACAAGCTGCCCCTGACTTATGGTGACTCTATGAATGAACCATTTTCAAGATGCCTCTCCTCAACACTCCCTGCACGAAGAACTAGAAGATGACGCCCACCTGTTCGGCATGTGCTGAGTTCTCTTCTACTGTGCTAGCGTACTCTGCTATGGAGTCACACAGGGACAGAACCGGTCTTACTGTTTGTGACTGTGCATCCCAGTCAAATCCAGTCAGTACCTTATGTATGTTATTTGTAGTGGTTAGTGTTTAGACATTTGTTTTTGTAGATCAGTGGTATTATGAATGCAGCATTTATTGCATTAATAGTTTAAAGTGTTTTTAATGATGGTTTTTAAACATTGTTTGAAGAATGATATTTTTAATTGTGACTATTGCATTCTTTTAACTGACTGTAAGACATCTTGAGTCTGCTGTGGAGAGCAAGGCAGCACAATTGACAGTTAGACAGACAAATGGATGGAATGAAATGGAGGGTTTATTTATTTATTTGTTTGTTCAGATTTATATTGCCGCCCACTCACAGAGGCGACTCAGGGCAAGTTACAGGTTGATGCAATAGGCCCAGGGCAATCACTTTTCTCATTCGTAGGAATGCTGATTCGTTGGAAGCGTGCCTTGTTAGCTGGAAGGCTGGCAAGGGGGCAGTTTGAGACCCGAACACTGCATGACGGGTCGAGAGCCCGTTTCCTGTCCCAGCTCCTGCCAACCTAGCAGTTTGAAAGAGAATGCAAGTAGATAAACTGGGACCACTTGGGTGGAAAAATTTTTTGGGGACATGAAAGGAGCCTCATTTGGGTGTTCCTTGAGCTGAGTTTCTTCTGCAAAAATCCTTTCAACCCAGAATAATTTCTGGCATGAAATTCATCATCATCATCAGTTGAGGCTCTGTTCTCTTTGGTGACACCTTTCACAACTTATCCCAATGTTTCCCTTGTGCTGCAAGCGTGCCCCTTTCCATGTGTCCCACAGAGACATAGAAATAGTTTTACATCCGTTTCTGGTGGGAGGAACCACGTGACCAGCCCGCTGAACCACGTGACTGGCCCGCAGCCTGAAAAGTTTGGGCGCCCCTGCTTTAACCTTTTGGTGGAGAGTGGAATCCGGGCTCCCAGAGAGAAGGCTAGAAGGGAGAGTTCTTCTTAAGATACAGAGCTCCTCACTCACACACAAAAGGACTTACAACTAGCCTTAAGTGTAGAGTCTACAATCAGAGACCTTCTCAAAATTTCCCATGCTGGTATGATTCACATTGCGCTTTGCAGCTGTAGCCTTCGTCTACTGTTAACAGTTAACATTTTAATAATTAAAATAAATAAATAAGGGGCCTTGCTACTGAGAAGATGACCCAGAGATCCGTACTACTTACTCTCCAAGTCAGAAATAATGAGGTTGTCATGGAGCTTCACAGCCCGATGCTGCTCTACTTCGTCTTCTAGTTCAAAAATGGTTTCCTTCATGTCACTCCTTTCCGTTTCTTTTTCCTCCAGCTCTGTCCGAAGCTTCTCCACAGTCGTGTTCAGATCCTCAATTTGTTTCTTTGCTTCTTCTCGAAAAGCTCTATACTCGTCTTCTAGCTAGTTTAGAAAGCACAAACTGTGTCAAAGAGCAGAATGCCACAACAGGGTCTGGAAAGGCAGTGGTGGAAATGCAAAGTCAGATCTCTTAGCCCCACCTGAGGGAGAGCAGAGGGCCCTTGAAGGCGGGGAGAGTGCTAGGCTTTCAGGTGGCCCTGGGGTGCACTTCCTTTGCAGGGTTAAGAGTCCCAAAATGTATTAAAAGCCATGTCGCAGGAGGAGCTGAAATGAAACTGAAGCCTTGCATCAGGTCTTTCGGCAACTTACGCTAATGTTGCCAATTTTTGGTTTCTGAACTTCAATCCTCAGAAGTCTAAGTCAATTGCCCAAAGCACTGATCAGCCAATGGACTGACTGAGGCTTCTGGAAACTGAGGTCACCCTGTGGGGCCTGGACCCCACGTTGGGAACCACTGGCGTACCCCCTTTCTAACTTCTCTCCCAAATGGACAATGCTTGTCAAAGGCACTCAGAGCTCCTTCACCAAAGGCCTTCTTTCAGCAATGATCTATGGCCATCTCCTGCCATTCTAATACTAAAGGTGTCATCCGATAGTCACCTTCCCCAGAGCAAACAGTGACAATAGAAACGTCAAGGCCTCCCTTGCTCAAAAGTATCCAACTTTAGGGTTCAGTGCTCATCCTCAGTGGTGGGCATCAGCAGGTCTGCCCCAGTTCACCAGAACCGGTAGCAGAAATTCCGGCTGGCCCCTCAGCCCACCCAAGTTTTGAAATAAAGTAGTCCTAATTCGGGTGCAACGCAGGGCTTTCTCCCTGGCCACGGCCACCACACCACACCCACAGAGTAAGTAGGAAAACACATTTGAATCCCACCACTGGCTCATCTCCATTTATAGCGAAAGAGCCAGTGCTGTCTGTGTCTGCCAATGTTTCCATGGATATGTGGCAGGCATGATTATACACAGAAAGCTGTTTACCTTTCCCACCAAAGTAGTCCCTACTTATCTACTTGCAATTTCTTGCTTTCAAACTGCTAGGTTGGCAGGAGCTGGGGCTGAGACAGGAGCTCACTCCGTCCCACAGCACTTGGTTTTCAAACTGCTGACTTGCTGACCTTCCAGTTGTCTAGTTGAGTGTCTTAACCACTAAGCCATCGGAGTCTCCCTTAATAGAAAGGGAGAAATTAATTCTAAGTATGCACTGAGATGATCACTCTATCAAATTATACCTCAATTTACCTGTGGATTGACTGCCACAGCATGACAGGCATAATTTAATGAGGAATAAAGCAACATTCCAGTACACCCATTCTCCTCATCTGCTGTATGGTTATGAGGACCAAATGGACATGCAACAGTTTGATGCTACAGAACACCTGCAGTCTATTCTCACATATTCAAGTTAAATTAGGAAATCTACATTTCTTAACTTGTTGCGTAGAAGAAGTCAAATCTTCAATTAATAGTAACCCTCAGAAGGGGGAAGATAACAATATTACCATGCAGTTAAGATAATTGGGCAAAAAATTTGAATCCCTTATTTCGATTCCCCATCCATTGTCCCCAAAGGCTCAGAGAATAAAAGAGGAAGTATGGAGTATCATGTTTGCCAGCATATAAGACATACTGGAGTGTAAGACGCACACTGTTTTTCCAGTGTATTTTAAGAGAAAAAGTGCATCTATATGCCAGCAAATACAGTATTTGCTGACATATAAGAGACATGGGAGTATAAGAAGCGCAGCATTTTCCCAGTGTATTATAAGGGGAAGTGCATCTTATTCTCCAGCAAATACTGTATTATCTTTCCTTCACTACACTTCTTGACATCTTTACCTTCGCGATGGTGTCTTGCAGGCGGTTGGCATCGTTGCGCGTATGGGCGAGCTCCTCCTGAAGGCTGCTGGCTAAAGTCTCGGCTTTCTCCTTGTCAAGCCGGACGCTCTCCAGCAAGTCTTGGATGTCAGATTTGTCCCCAGAGTTGTGTATGGAATAGAGCTCAGCCACTTTCTGCTTCTCGTGCTCCAGCTGGGCTTTCAGCCGGTTCATCTCCATCTGGTCGCTGGCCACGGTGGCTTTGTACTCCTCCAACGTGGCCGCGAGAGCCGCCTTGCTCTTCTGCTCGGACTCAATGATGCGCTCCATGTGGTGGTTCCGTTCTTTCAGTGCTCCGATCATCTCCTGGGCTTCCTTGTTATCCTGTTCAGCCATCTTCAAAGTGTTGCTCAGGTGCTGCTGCACGCCAAGGAGCTGTTCTCTTTCGAAACGGGCGTTCTCCGCCAGGTCCATGTAGCGCTGCTCTAACTCCATGTAGCGCCCGCTTTTCATGTCTTCGTCCGTGACGCAGGAGATATGGTGCTCATCTAGAAGGGAGCGGAAGTACTCGATCTGGCGGCTAAAGTGTTCCAACTTATCGCTCTGTTGGCACAAGGATTCCATGAGGATGACTTTCTCCTCTCCCAGCCTTTCGTTCTCGCTGTTCAGCTCCTGGGTGATCTGCTGGAGGTCAGCAAGTTCCTGAAGCGTGGCCTGGAGCTCTTCGGCCGTGCTGTGCTGGTTCTCTTCCATCTGGTGTATCCGCTCCGTCAAGCAAGCCACAGACACCTCGCTGGCGTTGCCGCTGCTCCCCTTCCGCGACCTCTCCATGCTGGGCACGCCTTCGGACTCAGAAGAGGAGGGGGCGTCTAAGGCATCATCGCTCGAGGTGAGCGGCTGGTAGACTTCGCTACACTCGCTGTCCAGGTTGTCCATGGAGTTGCTGTGCTGGTTGTCCATCAAGGTGTTCTCGTCTTGACTCAGGAGGTCTTCCATGGAACCTGGGGCAGAGCCTTCCACCGAGGAGGTCAGGGTGCCTCCGCCATCGCTGTGGCTTCCAGCGGTCATTTCTGGGCTCAGAGAGTGGTACCCAAAAAGCTTCTCCGTGTTGTCCAACCTTTGCTCCAGAGAAAACCCCAGGGCGTTTAGTCTGTCCTTCAACATCCGGTTCTCATTCTTCAGCTGGCTGAGTTCTTCCCGGATAGCCGTGTTTTGCTCTTGCAACAGCAGCAACGTGGACTCAACATCCGTTGGCTGGTGGACCACAATGGCTTCCTTCTCCTCCGACTTTTCCTCCCCCTCAAAAGGGTCCTCGTTAAGCCCAAGCTGTGTGCGCATCTCTCGCAGCTCATTCCTCAGGTGTAAGATCTCCACATCTTTGGCCTTGGCTAGTGTTAAAAGATCCTTCACTTTTGCTTCCAAGACAGCTTTGTCACTGATCTGATTGTCTGATTTTGACTTACTCATCCGAACATCCGGGTCTGGGTTCGTACGGCTACGGAGGCGTTTGGCCAGGACTGCCTCATTGCTTGTCTGGCCAGTCAAGGGCAACTTCTTGCTTTGGGTTAGCCGGGATCGATCACGGATTCTTTCCCGAGAAGAGCTGGACTCCTTATTGCCTGTCGAAGTGCCACGCTTAGCTGCAGGATTTGTACCTGTATTGTTTAAGAGTTTGGAAAAACCATTAAACTGACATTTACGTTTTACACAAAAGTTTCCAGGATTACAGGACTACAAACTGACACTTAAAGAAATGAATTGTGCTGGCTGCAGATATAGGGGAATCTTGGTTAACAATTGGCTCAGTTAACATAAAACTCACATAAAAGGAAATCCATAGTAAATAGTGGCTCAGTTTACATAATTTTTTTGAATGGATTAATTGGTTTTCAATACATTCCTATGGGAAACCACATTTTAGTTAATTGGTTTCCAATGCTTTCCTATGGGAAATTACATTTGATGCATTCTTATGGGGGATTCAATTAAAAGTAATTTTTGCTGTAAGAAACATCCCGGAAAACGCATTAATTACATTAACCAAGGTTCTACTGTTTACCCATCACTCATTAAAACAGTTAATGGAACCCAATCCATTTCTAACAAGGCTTAGGAATTCTCTGGTCAATTCTCTCACTGACTTTATTACTGGGGTGACAGTAATATTTATTTCCTATTTATGTCAACAGTGACGACCATGTTCCATCAGGGTGTGCTTGGCTCAGAACTTTCATGACCCTGATGCTCCCCCCCCCCCTTCAATGGGATGTGGGCACTTTAGGCAACACTACAGAATATTCTATTTGGCAATATTTCTCATCTCAGCAAACGGCTCAAACTCCTCACAGACAAGAAAGCCAAGAGCCAGAAAAAAAGTGAAAAAGCAACTCAGGCCTGGCCTAGCCCTCAATCTCCATCTGGACTCCAACCGTTCCAACTGCCTTAGGCTTCTTATAGTAAACTTTCCTATTTATGGTAACTTGACAACTCCACTGCCAAATTCCTAGACCAGCATGCAGACCTATGCGGATATTTGAACTTTACTCGTCAAGCCAGTTAAAATATGTGCTGAAGGCACTGACTTTACTTGGCTAAGTCCTCTTCTAGAAAGGCCCAATAGTGAAACTCCAAGTGGTTGCTCTTGAAAAGCAGCTCCTTATTTTGGTGTATCCAAAATATGTAGAGGATACTGTATTGTATTGTGCGGCATAGAAGTCGAACAATACAATACAGTATCCTCTACATCAGGGGTGCCCAAACTATGGCCTGTGGGCCAGACCCGGCCCCCAACACCAATCCACCCGACCCACGCCACCCTCGTCGCTCCCAGAAGCGGAAGTAAAATGTGCCCAACAGGCCAGTTTTACTTCCAATTCCAGTGGGAGGAACCCTAAGACCAGCCCCACAGCCCAAAAAGTTTGGGCACCCCTGCTCTACATTTACATTTGCAGCACTTCTGCTGCTGAGAGACGGTTTTCCAGGCTACTGGATCTTTACCTGTCAGAGGCTTGGTTTTGTTCTCCGGGATGTTCATGGTGGTCCCTGCTGTGGAAGGTGCTGTGGAAGTACACGTGTTCTTTTTCCCCTTGACACCGTTGCTACTCGTAGTAACCCCACCAGCCATCCCAGTTAAAAGATCGTCATTACTCTTTGCCTGGAGGGAGGTCATTTGGCAGAAAAATGCAAACAACAAAAAGGACATGTCTCAATGGCAAAAGGCACAGAATTCATCGATCTCCTATTTAAAACTAGTAGTAAAATCCAGGGTGAATCGACATTTAAAACTCAGTACAGTGAAGACCTGTCTTTAAAAGCCCAGAAACAAACTAAAGCAGCAATTTAAAAAGAGAGATAAAAAAAGTATTAAATGAAATAAAATCAATCAGAGAGCAGCTGCTCCCCAGTCTCTTGAATCCGTAACTACCTATACTGCTTTTTAAAAGCAGGCAAGAAAGTAGAACACAAGGTTTGTGATGTATTCTTCCACTGTATCATTTGAAATCTGAGAAGAACAGATCAAAGTTCCGTTCAGGTTGAAACTAGCAGAATATCACTTGGGTACAGAAGCAGTTCTGAGCTATCTTTTGCTTTACAACCGCAAGACAGAAAGAGTAAACTAAGTCACTCCTAATGTCACAGTCATTGTTCAGATTCTGGCCACGGCTGTTGCTGGTAGCATCCATGTGCAACCGATGGTCTTCAAGAGTCTGCTCAGCACGTATATTTGCTACCCAAAAGGACCTTGGAGGACCAAGGATTCTGGGGTTGAGTTTACTTCTGAATGGGCACCAAAACCAGGTCCCAGCTAGAACTGCCTGGGAAAGAATTTTATCCTGCCTACCTTATATACAAGCCTTGTATATTCATTTTTATTTATATTCATGCCTTGTAAAGGAAAAGAAGCATCACGCCACTGCACTGGTGGACAGGCTAGCCTTGGACAATATTTGCAAACTCCAGCAAGTAAAGAATGGAACTGGCCACCTTCCTGAGAACTGGGAGATATGACCACATTCTTGAAAAATTCCATTATTCACATCTAGGGACAAGACAAGTGCTGGTTCTAACTGCCTGGACTCCTTTTTTCCAGGAAAAAAGCACCTCTGAGGTTAGACCTTTCTTCTGAATCTGTTATTAAAAGAAGTGTGGCTAGTTCAGCCAAATAGCAGACCCACCTTTCTGGAGTCAATGATCTACCAAGGTCTACCTTGGCTCAACCCCCAGAATCACTACATTCATGACAAAAGGGTCATGTAAAGTTAATGGCCACTCTGCTTTACTTCTTCCACTCTGACAACTGTCTGCTATGCTCTTATGGAGTGTGTACAAAGGGATATTTATTGCTTACGTGCACAACCAGAAGCTCACACTGTTTTCAATAGGCTCTGTTGAGCCTACAGCAATCTGCAGATTACAAGGAGTTTCATGGGTGAAGGGTTATAGCTTACCCACTTGGAATAAGATTCTGGCCAGTGTTTCATTTAGTACAGGCTATCCATGATTTTCATTATGAAATACCTCCCCTATGTCACTTGGAGGACTCTGAATAGGCTAAGGGTCAGAGCCTCTTAATGTAAGACCAACAGGCTCAAGTGAGGGCTGATGGCGGACAACAACACACTGGGTGAATGTGGAGAGGTACGGAATCCATTGGCTCATTTACTGGTCTACCAACTACTACCAGAAACAGGCACCAATGAAGATTTAAGTTTGACCAACGACAAAGCCAAGAAAGTGGCTTCATTTTGGCAGTCCAGGGTTTCATCAAGACACAAAAGAAGAATTTTGAAAAATTTCTAGCTTTGGTTTAGGCATATCAGAAAACAAAATAAAAAACACTGTAGCACTTTAGAGACTAACTGCTATATTTTAATTGTTAGCTTTTGTGGATCAAGTCCACTTCTTCAAACAAGGAGTAAAACTTACAGACATGATTTATATACACCAAATGCAGGGGTTAAAGGGAGAAGGGTTTGTTCAAGCAGAGTGACAGACAAGCAAGAATAACAATACAGCTTCCTACAGCTATCAGTAATCATAGACTATTCATATTAGTTTTAAATGTCTCCCTTTCAATCTCAAAGGTGTGGAGAAAGCTTTGGTTGATCTCTAATCTTTATGTCACCTTTATTTGTGATGCCGTGTTACTGTTAGTCTTAAAAAACCAGATGGATAGATATTTGCTGAAAACCAGATACAGTTAAACCTTGCTTAGCGAGCGTTGTGCTTTACGAAAAACTCGCATAACGAGCGGGTTTTTCAAAAAGTGGTCCAACTCACATAATGAATATTTTCGATATGCAAGTCAGACTCCCCCTATGGAAGCTATGGGGGAAAATCACATAAAAAAATCGCTATGCATGTTTTTCCCCTTAAAAAGCTCGTTATGCGAGTTTTTCCATAGGGATTTTTGCTATGCGAGTCTGACTCGCATAGCGAAAAACTCGCATAGCGAGCAGCCTCGCTGAATGAATTAAATTTGTTATGCGAGGTATTACTGTAGATGTTTTTCTTAAAACAGCTGTATTTTCATTCATTCTACCATATAAAGTTTTTTTTTATTCTCACTATGTAATTGTGTTTCTTCAAGTGCTACTTTGTTAAAAAGAGTATTTTAGGGGGGGGGGGGGTTCTTCCTAAAATGATTTCAGAAAATTCCCTTGTCTAGCTCTGCACTTAGTAGCAGATGGAAATATCCACAGCAAATCTACTGCAGGAAAGTCTCATGGTCTTCACCTGCTCAAGGAATTAATGGTTCCCAGAAACACAATGGAGCAAATTGCACATCCTTTGATGATGTTGGAACTGTGCCTTATTTAGTAATACCAACAGTTTTGAACCAGCAGGCCCACACAAGTTAACCTTCCTGCCAATTCTTTGTATTCCTACCACACCCTGTATGAAGTACTGTATTGAGTAAATTAATTATAGACATGCTATGTAGGTAACAGCCATGCTTTACTGTGCCAAATAGGTCAGGTTGTAAAACTCTCGTGTGATTCAGCTTGGAAAAAATCTACACTGAAAACATGTACTGTACTATGCTTCCAGCTGCTAAATGCTAAACTTATCAAAAAGCTTCATGGACCTCTACCGACTCCTTCTCCCTTACGCAGACATGGATAGAGGGACACAGTTTTGACAGCAGGGCAAAGTGACATGTTATAAAACAAGAGATACATGAAACCACTGCTTGTGAATGGAAGTTGTATTCCTTCCCTTAGATAGAAAGATAGATGGAGAGAGAGAGAGAGAGAGAGAGAGAGAGAGCACTTGTGAACCTCTGTCCTACCTAAATAAAATGACCGCTATCTATTACTAGCTAAAACTTGTTAGACAAATATTACCAGATTCCAGTCATGTCCAATATGATGGAATATTGATGCAACATCAATTGAAATCCATACCTGCCTCTTTCTTACTTTGCACCTGAATGTCACCTTTGTATTAAGATATTTATATTTTGCCCAATCATACATGATTTCAAAGTAGGTAACTGTTTAACATTAACAGTTCTACTGTTAAAAAACAAATCATTAGGTTGGTTCAAAAATCAGCAGTAATTAACACAACATATCAAAAGTAGCAGTCTAATTAAAACCTATAGCACTTTTCACCTGATACCTAAAGTGTTTTATGTGGCAGCACCAGGCACAGAACATTCCAAAGCAGGGCTGCACTAGATTGACCGCAATATGCAATACACACCTCTCTGTCAGAAATTTAATTTAATTTACTTCTCATACCTGTATGCCGCCTAATCAGGAAACCTGACTCAGGTCAGCTCACACAATATTATGCAGTAAACACAATAATACAATATACAATAGAGACAATAATTATACCATATTCATCCTACAAAAGCACATAGCATAATACAAAACAATACAATACAATAATACCACGGCCTCTCCACTCCGGCCACAGGCAAGTCTGGGGAAATGGGGAAACAGTCCTACTTATCACACACTAAACTATAGAAGTTAACACCTCTGTCCCAAAATGTACTGGATATGGAGTCTCTCAAGCAGCAGGATATTTCTACTTTATGCACAGTACGAAAAAGTCCAGAGCTAGGCTCTGGTTTTTAATCTGACACTTTCAGAAACCAAAACTTGCAACAGTTGAGAATCCTTCAAAACATAAGTAAAAGGCATAAATCAAAGAAACACACCTGCCAATACCCATTAACACTTAATCCTCTATTACAGTGAGGGCAAACCTTGGCACTTGAGCTGTTCTTGGACTTCCAATTCCCAGAATCCCAAATCCCTGTGAATCGACACAAATTGGTTTACTGGCACTTCAACTGTTCTTGGACTTCAATTCCCAGAAGCCCAAGTCCCTGTGAATCCACACAAATGGGTTTACTACACATAGGCTGGGAACTGAAGTTCAAAAACAGCTGGAGTGCTGAGGTTCCCCATCACTGCTCTATTATGTTAGTTTAATATGACATAATTGAAATCGAAAACATCCTGCCTCAGTGTTAAAGCCACAGGATCTCATGTTAAACTAAAGCTCCCACATAGAAACTGTTAATAATTGAATCCAAATCCAATCAATACCAATTCCACTTTATCTCAAAACTAGGGTTATCTGACAGCTGTAGGACTACAAATGTATCAGGGGGAAATAATCAGGCAATAATACCTTCAATAATGAGGTTGTTGTCCCTGCCTTTGGAAGTTTTGTCACCGCAGACACTGTGGAGCCGTTTTCTGGTCTGACTTTTTCCAGTGTTTGTATTTTATTTATTCCAGGCACTTTGGGCGCTGAATTGATGCTCCGGCTTGCTTTCTTCATTCTTGGCTACCAGCTTGATAGGCATTTACAAACTAATCTGAAGAGGACAGAAGAAGAGAGTTGAAATGTTTGCCGTGTTAGTCTGTGCAAGCATATCTGAGAGTAAATAAAACAGAACAGGGGAAAAGAAAGAAAAAATGTTGTGGCATCTTAAAGACTAACTACACTTCATCAGACTTGAGCCACAAAAGCTCACAGTTAAATACAGAAGTTAGTCTTTAAGGTGCCACAAGAATTTTTTTTTTTACTGCTGTTTTATTTACTCTCAGAAGAAGATAATTTCACAGTGGTTACATCTAGTAACATTGCAAAGATACTCCTTACACAGTAACATTTGTTACTGAGGGCCTTATTTGAAAATAACAGGAGACAGTTGCTCAGCGAAAACTTAAAGGAGAAACGAGAACGCTGCTTCTGCAGCTGGCAAGACAGAATTTTTCATTCCATGAAGGGTTTGTTAACTGGAGCCAGTCACTACATTACTGACGCGTGGTTTCCCAACAATAACTCCAATAATTTGATGCGCGTACTGAGATAAATTATGAAGAATTATCTTTTACTCAAAGTAAGACGTAAGTAGGAAAACCTGTGACTATTCCATTTTCAGAAGAAAATTTAAAAACTTCTTTAAGAGGACTTTATTATGAGCAAAAAGTAATACACAAGTATTCTAAATAAAACATAAAAGCCAGTAAGCACAACAATTGCAACTGCATTCACTGTGGGAACCAAGAGCAAACAGTGAAGGAGCCATAATTAAACCACTTTCCTTGGTGTTAGGCAGTTCCCATCAAGTCTTACATAATTGTTTAGTACATAAGACCTTTTAAGCACTTAATGGATACCACAGGAGACATTCTGAAGTGATGGGCCAAGCCTAATTCTTGCCAACTGGACACTTTCCCACTAAGCTTCTACTGTAGATCAAAGTTCAATTTAATGTTAGTTTAGCAATGGGTTAAATCTCTGTACAATACCCACAGCTCAGTTCCCTGCACCAGTTCACCATCTTTTGAATACAAGTAAAACCTCATATAACATTAGTATCGAATAACACTAAAATCGCATAACATTAAGGAATCTGGGGGGAAGAATTGCATCAGATAACATTAAGATCCTATGGAATGCTTCAGATAACAACCGCTAAAGCCTGTGTGGTTACAATGTATCTCTATGGATCCCATAGGATTTTAACATGCATCAGATAACACTAAAAATCATATAACACCAAGACTTGTGGAACCAGGTTTTAGTGTTATATGAGGTTTTACTGTACTGTACTTGGGGAAGGGAGGGGAAAGATTCCCTCCAGATATTGAAAGACTGCCATTCGCAGTATTCCACACCATGGAAGGCTATGTTGCTAAGAAAGAGAAGATTTGAAGTCCAACACTACCTGGATGGCTGCCTACTCTCCATTCTTTTGCCCTCACAGATGGAACTCATGTGCCAGCCAGAGAAACAGGCTACTTCTGCCCAGGCAGGAGGTTTCAACAGCTTGTTTTAATGCCATCTAAACTATCTGTGGCTCTCTGAAGCAGTCAATGTAACCGAGCAATGAGTTCAATACAAGTGCCACATCTTTAACTCAGACAGAGCATAGAACAGCCAGGCATTTTAACACAGTTCTATTGGGAAACTAACAGGACAACCAGAGGTTGTTGGATTACAAATCCCTTCATCCTTCATTGCTGATTATCTTGACTAGAGCTGATAGGAGCTGTCGTTCAGCAACCACACACTGACCACTCTGTCTCAAGCCACTGTGAACTTTCAAATGTACATAATTAATAATTAGATTCTCCCTGCTCTGGCCCCATTCTAAATCTGGACTCTGTCTCAAAAAAACACATTAGGGACTTTCAATTAAGACGGTTGGATTTTATACACCAAGAATGCCAGGCAGAAAGCCAAGGTACGTTGTTGAAATATTTCTGTGCTATCAAGAGAGGGAAAAGCTCATGCCTTCTAGTTTATGCTCAACACTGACTTCCTATCAATGGAACACAAATTTCAGACATGTAAAGATCAAATATCACCTCTAATACCCAGCGCAAAACTTTGAAGCATCATAGTTGTATTAACTGAGACCTAAACACAGTACAGTATTCCCCTAATATTTAAAACAGTTCATCCTATAACACAGACATTTCTAGATCAGATTACAGATCATGACTAATTTATGTCCTATTGATTTTATGAAGCTATTCTAGGTAAGACTAAATCTAGACTGAACTCAACACAATTAAATTTCCAAGGATATTTAGAACTGCATCCCAGAAATAAGCATAATATATAAATGGAGTCAACATTAATTGGGTCATCTTTTATTCCTGTAAGTATGTCAGGATAAATTTATGTAACAGCTTTGCTTATTGAGAAATAAAGTCTGTCTCATGCTGGGCATTTATTGAGAATTTTTTTCAGCAACAGGCAAATAAGGGCTAGTGGAGATATAATCAGCCAGCCTCTGAACCATGGCTAAGAAGTCAGGAGTAAGTCAAGAGATCACAAACTCATTCCCTGTAGTCCTTCTCCTCTCTTGAGCAATCTTCCCTTCACTTTCCTCTTCAACAAGAAGTCTGAGGTTAAGAACAGTCCAGCCTAACCAGGTTCCTTGCATAACAAAGATTTTTGAGTACTGACCTATGCAATAGAATTCAAACTGCTAATCCATTAACTGCAAGCCAAAATTTAAGGAAGACTCTCACAGACTTACAGAGCATTTATGCTTAATTACCACAAGCATCAGGTATTTTAATATTTTCTTGGCCCAGAAGTTTTATTTAAGGACGCATGAAACATCCATAATAAATACATGTTCAAAGTGCAAAATATTTAACCTCCAATGCTTATTAGTTTGTATTAAGATGTTACCATTTTGATCTAATTTAACTAAAGAAAGCTTCTTTAGGCTACTGGATAGGCTACTATGCTTGGACCAGAACTGGTTCTCTCAGCCAAAGCTTGGAAGGTAATTACTCCTGGACTGTCTTGCATCTCAACATTGTCAGCTTGAGACACCATGAGCCATGGCATACAAATACAGTATTGGTGATCCAGCCTGTTAGCCTAACAGTTCTTTGTATTGTTGAATAAGCCAAACAAATACAATGGAAATCTTAGCAGTGAAAGTGCATGAGCTTCCATCATTATGTCTAAATTTAGCTCAGTCGTCAGATTTGCCTTACAGAATATGGCATGTATAAAAAACAGCAGCATAAAGAACTTATTCTGCTCTAAGTGGAAGTCTTCCAGTAAGCTAGAAGGAAAATGTTCCAGAGCTGCTAAAAGTTATTTTAGTCTCTTCAAACAGGAAAATTTTATAGCAGGAGGAAACTGTTGCATTAGTAAAAACTAAATTCCTTTTTGCTCTCCCTTTATAGGCAGAATTTTAAATTTATTTCAATAAGTGGGATCATCATGAAATGCTTTGTTTAGTTAATGGAGGGAGAGAAGGTGTTTTTAAATGAAAGTTTTTAATATTATCATTTGTTCTTAATTATATTTCATAGTACAATTTGTATGCCAATTTTTTTTACCCAGGATTTCTATTTGTATTTCAATTTTTTTGTAAGTCAAACCATTTGTATGTTAGGGTTCCACTGTATTTTAATAGTGTTTATTACATTGCTAAAATTGCCTATGATTTACCTTGGGTTCCCTATGAGATAGTTGATATCTACTTTATTTATCATTTATCTTTACTGAAGTAATGTACATGTGAGGGTACTGAATAAGTAGGATTTAAATTAACTTGTTCACATTTTTCATCACAATATGTTAAGTACAGTATATTACAATTTACTCGGCAAACCTGGAACCCAGCTACTATTTCTGCATAAACCACTTGTGAAAAATTAACAGCTTTAAGCAATATTTGATAGGTGATCTTTCATATACAAACACATTTCCACATGGAGGTTTCAGTGGTCACCTTTATCATCTGGTCTACAACCTTCTTAGCTTCAGCGTTTCTGAAGCATGCAATGTTTCCAAACCATTACTATGGTCTCAGTTTACTTAATGATAAATGCAGGCTAAGAAGATCAGTCAAAACAAGTTCTTTGACTTATAACCTAGTTTTATAACCATGAATATTCATTCATTTAAAGGTCCATCAGCAGGGTAACAATTTTATACAATTATCATAGGCATGCCTAATCGTTAGTTAAGTTTCACTGAGCTCAAAGGGCTTATTCACAGGAAAATACATGCAGAATTATTTCCCTAGCTTTGCACACGCCCAATGAATATGTACAAAATTACACCAGAGTAAATATAGTGTCAAGCTATATGTTATCCACATATACAACAACCAGGCACAGAAATATAAATTTTTCTTTGGACATTTCTATGGGTTAAGTGATTTCCGAGGGAATACATGTTCAGATTTTTGTCCTTAAAAACAAACAGGATGTGTTTCAAGGAATGTTCAGAAGCAAGAAATCCTGCTTTAATTAGTATCAAAATGAAAGCCAAAATTTCTTAACAGTGACAACTGTTTGAGTCTTAAATATTGTAATACTGTTTTTCCGGCTATTAACAACATAACCCTACATTGACTATGAAGTAAATTACACTGAGTACATCATCTACTCCCAGGTGAACTGGAAGAACATGTTGAGCCTTGACCTGCACTTCAAATTCCACCAGCCTCATCTAGCACAGATAAATCCAAAACATCTGATTTGCATTAGGTTGGGGAAGGCTAGTGGATAGGATTGCAACCAAAGCAGTTGAAGAACTTATTGCACTTTTTAATTCCAAAGACTGGGGTCCTATTATAGATACAACATGTTAAGCCTCTCAAAATCAACACTTAACACTATTTGAAGAATAAGAAATAAATTTATATAATACTCCATTCTGCGTAATGTCTACAAAGTCAAGACAACACAATGGCCACATCAAAAGAAAGTAGATAAGTAGCTCTGCAGGCCCAGGATGATTTTTAGTGCTTCTGACAGCACCTATCTTCTCTCCACATAAGCTACTTTTGAAAATGTTCAAATGAATTTATTGTTATCATCATTTTTAGGATGGTGCAATGCCAAGGGTTATGGAAGAAAAGGCAAAAACAATATTAATTGAAAACTCCTTCCAAAATGAAAAATCCTTAAAAGATGGGAACCTTCAAAGACAAGCATTTGTATCCACCACCATCCATTCTGATCTGAACAACTTGTACATTCTGATCATTAGGTAGCTGGCCAATATATCCACAGATAATTTGGAATAAAACTTCCACATCACCTGTCATGATTTCCTCCAACACAGTGATTCCTGAATTAGAGGGTGAGGGGATATCTGAGATGTTAGGAAACTACAATAAACATCTTCTTTAATCTTAGCTCACCCACTCCCCACAACAATTTCTATTTTTCCTTTCTTCCAAAAATGAGACTCAAGACAACTTACATCATGATTAAAAGCATATAAATGGCACAGTTCACTGATAGCATCCTTTTATTAAAATGCTCCTTTCCTCTCAGCAGTCAGTTATTTCCATAAAGGCTGCCTGAATAAGCAGGTCTTTTTCTATTGTTGTTATAAAGACTATGTATTTGAATAAAGTTCACAGAAGAAATAAAACTAGGTTAAATGTAATCAATTTTGCATTTTGAGAATGTTAGTAAAACCACTATAAATTCACTACAAACCAGCAGCCTAACAACTCAAATCTCTTTCTATCTAGAGTAAAGTAGTTTGAAATATTTGGAGCAGTATTTACTTACACCATATATATCCCTCCTCGCTATCCTGTTGTATACTTACAGCAGTTCACATGTTTCTAAACCACTGAAGGTAACAGGAATTAGTCCACATTTAGAAGATACTGGTTTGAAGAAAGCTGATCTATACACTGGATGGTAGCAGTTTTACAGGAGGGCATCTTTCCCAGCACTTACTAGAGAAGCTGCAACCAAATCGGGGGCCTTCTTTAGAGGACTGGATGTGCAAGACAGGTGATGGGTAAATCCCAAAGGTTTTGCCTCCTGGGTCTTCTGCGCAGCCGCTGCCACTGACAAACTGTTAGGGGTGAAAGGCAGAGTTGCAGTGATCTATGGCAATTCTACTCCTCTGCTGGGTTCAAGGTGTATTATCTATGATAGTACAGAAATACACTTTTGTCATGGTACATGTCATCATACTGCACAAGTGCTCCCCTTCTTTGTGGGTGGGGAAGAACAACATCCACGCTGAAGCTGCCCATCAGTAGCTACCCAGGTCTGAAAGTCTCCACAGGTCCTAAATGGTAAGCACTGACTCTCATTTGGTGAGTATACACTGGACCTCATTTTCAGTGCTTGCTAGGATGATAATGATCTTGATAGGAGGGAAACTCTCTTAGTTCCTATGACAAGGACAGTTGTTGGCTTTAGGCAGTGGGATTCAAAATCTCTGCTGAATGTATGCTAGATTAACATGGCCTGCCCCCAGGGCACTGAGGGGTCCCAACACTTTCTTGGCAGTTTTGAGGGACCTTTCTAGACACTTCATCAGGTTATTCTCTTGAAACTCTGGTTTATTTTTAAAATGACAAAATGGCCTGCATGTAGGGATTGATCAGTCTTGTACAGTACATCCCTTCTCTCACAGCAGAGCCAAATGTCTTCCATGATTTTTTCAAAAGAGATGGGTGAGATAAAAGATCTCCTTAAGAGTTCTTTTAAGCTATGAAGTAGTCAGAGAGGGTCCCTTCTTCTCCTGAGACCACTTTGAACATTGGCTACAGCTTCATAGGCAGCCAGGCCCTTCTCCTAGGAATCACCATGGGGATTCAAACTCCCAACTTCTGCCTCCCACAGCCAGATACCTAACTCACTTGCCCAGCCCAGGTGGTGTCAGTGATACTGCACTCCTAGATGACTCTGAGGGGTGGGGTGGTAATTTGCAAGGACCCTTGCCCTATAAGAAACCACCCAATTATTCTCTAACAAGTCAACCATCAGCCTGCACTACTGATTTCTGTGACCTACTTGGAGAAAGCCAGGTGTGGCTGTTTTGGGATTCCTTGAGCAGAACACCTCCTTCCAACAAGGAAGGCAAAGGCTAGTGGTGGGGAAGAGCACCTGATGTGAAATTCAATGACAGGGGTAGGTAATGCCCCCTCTCCCATTCCACTGGGCCACCTTGTTGCCTACATTAGCGATTCTATTAGAGTCCCTATCCTTATATAATATCTATTACATTATCTTATATAATATAAATATTATATTATGTTATATTATCATCCAGTGATGGTGAATCTTGGCCCTCCAGGTGTTCTTGGACTTCAATTCCCAGAAGCCCAAGTCAGCCCTCCTGCTGATCGGGGCTTCTGGGAATTGTAGGGTTCGAAAGGGTTTGACGACATGGCTGGCAGGTCAAGTGTGGGGACCCAGTAATGTAGGTTCCCATCCAGGATGGCTGATTTAAGGGCAGCCATCCCCCCCCCCCACCTGGTATCTGTATCTGTTATTACAGTAAAAACTCATATAACACTAAAACCTGGTTCCACAAGTCTTGGTGTTATATGATTTTTAGTGTTATCTGATCCTCTATGGGATCCATAGAGATACATTGTAACCACACAGGCTTTAGCGGTTGTTATCTGAAGCATCCCATAGGATCTTAATGGGCATCTTCCCCCCAGATTCCTTAACGTTATGCGATTTTAGTGTTATTCGATACTAATGTTATATGAGGTATTACTGTATTTGTTTTTATCTGTTCTACTGTTTTTTAATGTTTTAAACTTTTATGAATTTTTAAGGTTCTTTATATTGTTTGTTTACAGATTACCTACTATGGTAATTTATACTGTAAGCCGCCCAGAGTCGGGTTTACTCGAGTGGGGCGGGGTATTAAATGCGAACAATAAATAAATTGTAGTTCAAGAACAGCTGGAGTGCCAAGGTTCACCCTCATTAATAGTGTATATATTATAATATAATCCCTGTCCTAATAGAGGTGGCTTTCCTACAGGAGGCCAGACAAACAGACCCTTCACTGCCACTAACCAACCAACCCCCCCCCCCAAAAAAAAACACCCCTTCCTCCTATGGCTTGATTTACATTTCAGACCCGCCCCTTCATTAATTACTCATCTCATCAGCCTCCCCACGAGCCCCTGTTGTGTTGGGGCCGCCGAGGCAGCGACTGCCTTAACCGAAAGAGACCAGCTGTGTTAGTAAACAACCCAGTGGACCCAGGCCCGCCTCCCTTTCCAGGAGGGAATAAATGGGGGGGGGGGTCCCCACCAGGCAGTGTGGGGGCGGCCAAGGAAGCCCCAAGACCACCGCCGACTCCCCCCCCCAAGGCCGAGGGAAACAACCCTCCTCTCCTCAGAACACCCCCCCCCCGACGACTGAGGCCTCCCCCCCCCCCAACCGTCGCCCCTTCCTGAGGAGAGATTTACGTCGCTGAGGAAGGGGGAGGAACAGTCCTTTCCTTCCCCCCCACCAACCCCCGGGTACCGGGCCTGGCCTTACCGTACAGCAGTGCCCCTCTTTTGGGCCTCCTGAGGAGACACTCGGCCCCCCCCAAAGCGAAGGCGGTTCGGAGCCCCGGCGTCGTCAAAAATAGGACGACAACCGGGACGCTGGCGAACTCCCCTCAGAGTGCCAGGAGCCCTTCTGCGCAGGCGCAAGGCTGGGAGCGCAACGCGCAGGCGCCGCGCTCGGGAGGAGGAGGGCTGGTTTTAATCCCGCCTGCGCATGCGCACTGCCAGAGCCCCGAAAAGGCGGGAAGCGTCCGGGCCTCGCTCTGCTGAGGCGACGCCAGGCGCCTGAGGGGAGGAAGAAGGAGAACCCAGGCCGCCTGAGGCGAGCATTGGTTGGTTTGGGGGGGGGGGCAGGCGTTGCTTGGCCGGTCGCGGCCTTCCCACACCTCGGAAGGAGCGGGTTTTTGAGACCCGCCTCAGCTGTCGGAGGCGGGAAGTTCCTCAAGTGAGGGTCGCCGCCTGAGGTAATTCTGAGGTAACTCCGCCAGACTCCTCCTTCCCCAATAGTGAGTACAGTAATACCTCATATAACATTAGTATCGAATAACACTAAAATCGCATAACATTAAGGAATCTGGGGGGAAGAATTGCATCAGATAACATTAAGATCCTATGGGATGCTTCAGATAACAACCGCTAAAGCCTGTGTGGTTACAATGTATCTCTATGGATCCCATAGGATTTTAACATGCATCGGATAACACTAAAAATCATATAACACCAAGACTTGTGGAACCAGGTTTTAGTGTTATATGAGGTTTTACTGTATTTTGACACAGTGAATGTGTGAACATGTAATCTAGTTTAATGTGGAGCAGAGGCGGTTGTTGAGGCTCCTGCCGCCCCCTTGGCCTCTGCTGCCTGAGGCGCTTTCCTCTCTGACAGGGTGGGAAGAGGGCAAAGATGGCAGCCTGAGGGAAGAAGGGGCGACTGGGCGGGTGTTTCCTCCTTGGTGGCCAGGGACGCCTGTTGACAGAGAGGGAGGATGATGGCGAGCATCATCATGTAGTGGGTTTTTTTTTAAAATGGGCCTTGGCCAAACCTTTAAGAATACAGTACCATGCTATTGATACAGTAGCGTCAGCCTGTTGGCTCATCTGACCCCTCCCTCTCTCAAAGTATGCATTTTTAATCTTTATCTTTGCTTAGTTTTTAATATTTTAATATTAATTTTAAATTGTATTTTATGTCTTTTTTTTTTGAAAGCAAGAGATTGCAAGTAGATAAATAGGGACCACTTCGGTGGGAAGGTAACAGCGTTCCGTGCACTCCGGTGTCTAGTCATGCTTGCCACATGACCACAGAAACGTCTGCAGAAGCAGACAGCGCTGGCTCTTCGGCTTAGAAACAGAGATGAGCACTGACCCCTAGAG
This sequence comes from Furcifer pardalis, assembly GCA_030440675.1. Taxonomy (NCBI): domain Eukaryota; kingdom Metazoa; phylum Chordata; class Lepidosauria; order Squamata; family Chamaeleonidae; genus Furcifer; species Furcifer pardalis. The sequence continues at coordinate 15,239,673 of CP126898.1, read as the reverse complement.
TCGGATACGACTGGCTTTTGAGCAAGGGAAACCTTTACCTTTTTAAACCTTTGTTAGCCGCCCTGGGTCTCTTTGAGGAGGGCGGCATATTAGTCATAATAAATAAATAAATAAAGTGAGCTAGTCAGTTTTTAGCACGCCTGCCTTCCGTCAGGTATTTATTTTGTTTATTCTATTTTGTTGTTTATTGCTTGTATACCACCCAGAGTGGGAAATATCCCAGATGGGTGGTATAAAAATGTCAATGTAAAGGCTGCCCTTTGCTCGAAAGCCAGTCGCATCTGACTTTAAGGTTCAGTGCTCACCTCTGTTTCAAAGCCAAAGAGCCAGCGCTGTCTGCTTCTGCAGATGTTTCCGTGGTCATGTGGCAGGTATGACTAGACACCGGAGCACACGGAACGCTGTTGACCTTCCCCCCGAAATGGTCGCTATTTATCTACTTGCAATTTCTTGCTTTCAGACTGCTAGGTTGGCAGGAGCTGGGACAGAGACAGGAGCTCATTCCATCCTGCAATACTCGGGAATCAAACTGCTGACCTCCCTTCTTCCAGTCAGCATCTTAACCACTTGAGCCACTGCAGTCACAAATAGCAATAAATGATCCAATTTTTATACGGTTAGCATATAAAAACAAAGCACTACACTGCATCTCCTGTGGTTTAGATTCAGATGTTATTTCATGCTTGTCTTAGTATATAAAGGAGTCATAGAATCACTGAGTAAGAAGAGGTCTTATAGGTCAGTGATGGCTAACCTTGCCACACCAGCTGTTTTTGGACTTCAGTTCCCAGAAGCCCAAGTCCCTGTGGATCCACATGAATGGGTTTACTGCATGTACACACAATAAACCCATTCATGTGGATCCTCAGGGACTTGGCGTCCAAGAATAGCTGGAGTGCCAAGGTTTGCCATCAGTATTATAAGTTGTCTTAACTGAATCCCTTGTACAATGTAGGAGCAACTCCTACTAGATGGAAGATGTCCAGCAAGAGAAAACCCATAACCTCTGGCTCACTGGCTTCTTTGTTTTACAGAACTTCAGGTAAGTTTCTTCTCATTTTACAACCATAATTACAGTAACACTGATTAATTACAGAACAACAATTCGCATAGTCAAAGCAATGGTATTCCCAGTGGTAATGCATGGTTGTGAGAGCTGGACCATTAGGAAAGCTGAGCGCAGAAGAATAGATGCCTTTGAGATGTGGTGCCGGAGGAGAGTTTTGAGAGTCCCTTGGACAGTGATGAGAACAAATAGGTCAATTTTAGAAGAAATCAACCCTGATTGCTCCTTAGAAGATCAAATAGTAAAGATGAAGCTTAAGTACTTTGGACATCAAGTGAGAAGGTTCACTTGAGAAAGTCTTGATGCTGGGAAGGGTGGAGGGCAAAAGAGGGGGGGCAAAATGAGATGGCTAGATGGTATTGTAGATGCAATGGGCACAAAGCTGAGCAAGTTGAGGAGGATGGTGGAAGACAGAGATGCCTGGCGGGCAAAGGTCCATAGGGTCGCAAAGGGTCGGAATTGACTGTGACTAAACAACAACAAAATACCAATGCAGATATAGGTGGTATCTTTCAGATCACTTAAAAAAAGTCAAACTTTAAGCAAGTGTTTATGATTCAAGATCATTTTTTCAGGCCATACCTATTGTGGATAGAGCAGAACAATTAATATAAATAAGAGCTCAACAATCATGGTAGATGTTTATGTCAGGCATCTTAATAAATAGCTAGGCTTGTTAAACAGGTACAGAAGTAATTTATTTAACATTGTATACAAACAAGAGCTAGAAATGCCTTGAATCTCCTGGTTTCCACATACTGTACAGCTTTTCAGTCTCTTCTTTTCCATATAGTTTTTTTTAAAGATATCCATTTGTTTCTTCTTGGAAATAAAGTCACTGGAAAAACATTTGCCTGCAGCAGTAGTTCTGAGTGCTCAGCACTTCTTTACAATTGCTTTTTTCCCCTGAATCAAAGGTATTTTGAATACTGAAGCAAGGAACATTGAAGCAGTATAAAATATCAAAGCAAAACATGAAGGCAGTGTTAAACTGTGACAACAAATAGAAGCTATGTGGTGGAAAATCATGATGATCCACCAGTAATGAATGGGAAAACCTACCAAAGGCTGAAAATGTCAGTACTGTACTGTACTGGTAATATTTAATTGCATTTATGTATAAATAAATGCTTCAATGTATCTGCTTGCCTTTGAATTCACCAAGAATTATTAATGCTTATAACAAAGGGAACATACCCCCCACAAAAGTCTTCATAAAAGCACAAGAAAAAGTATGCTGTACTGTACTGTGTCATTTGATTTGGACATTTTTAGATTTCGTTTAATATAGGCACTGCTATTCTGAAGGTACTGGAGGTACATTTCCAGCAAAGTGATATTCTGGGTCCTGAAGTCACTCATTGGAGCGAACACACTAAATTTAAATCAGTCTCTGATTTACATGGCTACTCTCTAGAAATCAGAGCTGCTCCCAGAACACCTTGTTTACTTCAGGTTAACAATGATCATGAGGCACAAACTGTCTAAAACAGATCACCAGTGGTTCGGTGGGTAAAAGCACTGTGCTTGGAGACTGAAAGGATGGGGTTTGATTTCCCGAGAACTGCACGATAGGGGACATGAAAGGAGCCTCATTCGGGCATCCCCTGCAAAAACCCTTTCAACCCAAAGTAGTCTCTGACATGAAAACACAACACACCCATTTCCCTGATTTTTGTGGGGGAGAAGCCAATGTCTGCTCAGCTCTTGCATTAAAATTAGGCAGATTTAAATGATTTATAAACGGGTGAACTTTTAGTCACACCTACTACAAGGGCTTCTTTTATGAAGGGATAGTTCCTGAGGTTATTCAAGGCAGAAAATACAAGGTTGTGGTTAAAAATTTGGGATTAAATAAAGGATGGTTGAAGCACTCCTAGATGACTCTGAGGGGGTTGGGTGGTAACTTGCAAGGACCCTTGCCCTAGAAGACAAAACCATCCATGTTTCCTAGTACAGTCATACCTCGCTTAAAGAGCATAATGCGTTCCACAGGATTACTCTTTAAGCGAGTTTGCTCTTTAAACGAAACACCATTGTAAGTGACCAATTGTGGGGGGGATTGAGAACCCCGATTTATTTGTTAAGCAAGTTTTTGGTTGGTTTTATTTGTTAAGCGAAGTGAACATTCAGAGAAAATTCTGCTCTTTAAGCGAGTTACTCTTTAAGCAAGAAGCTCTTTATGCAAGGTTTGACTGCATATTGAACAAGAGATCAAGTCTGAACTTGATACCCTAAAATACCCTATCTACTTTTGCCCTTTCATATTATAACTCAGAACCATGGCTAATGGTTTTGTCTAAATTTTTTGTAGCTTATTTGGACTATAAATACAGTAAAATTGTCTTATGCATGTAATCATAGAGAATCAGCTCCCATGCTATTTAAGTTATCACCCTTTAGGGGTCCTTGTCCTTATCATTGGAAACAATCTACAGATCTTGATCCTTGACTGAAACAGGCAGTTGCTGTTTACTAGATGGTGTGCATCCACTGTTATACCCATTTATCGTCTAGGAGTAGATAAACATGCTGACTTATATGGGGCTTGATTAATGAAGAGGAAATGCCAGCATTTTTCTCTTAAAAGCTTACACTCTTCATTTACTGAAGGTTGATCATCTGAATTAGCACTTTCTGGATAAAATATAATGTGATCAATGTATTCCTCAGTCCCTAGTTCAGGAAGACCAAGATGAACCTGGATATTTTGGCGGGAATAGTCATAGTTACTAAAAGTCATTTTTCTAACTATATTCATAACTTGCAATACTATCTAAGTAATCCTTCTCAAAGTACTGCTTACATCATGAGTGGCATTTGTACAGTTGTACCTTGCTTAAAGAGCATAATGTGTTCCACAGGACTGCTCTTTAAGTGAGTTTGCTCTTTAAGCAAAACACCATTGTAAATGACCAATTGTGGGGGTGGGGGATTGCGAACCCCAATTTATTTGTTAAGCGAGTTTTTGCTTGGTTTTATTTGTTAAGCAAAGCGAACATTCAGAAAAAAATTCTGCTAGGGCAAATTTTGCTACTGTGAGGTATCATACCTGATTGAATACCAACTGCACATGTCTATGGTATAAGTGTGCGTTAATTGACAAGACACTGATATGCATATGAGGAAACAGGTTTTGGGGTGTATGTGTGGCCACAGTAAGTTTGCTTCCCACACACAGAGACTGGCTGTAGCGTAGCCCTTTTATTTTGCTTCATGGAATGTACCAGAAGCCATTGATAAACAAGCTATTTACTGCATTGTCCTGCCCCGAGATGAGTTTTGATAATACTAAGGTACAGTAGAGATTTAGAATGTGAATACTGTACTAGCTTTTAAATACTGGAAATATTTGTACAGTAATACCTCCGATAACGCTAAGACTTGGTTCCACAAGTCTTGGTGTTATCAGATTTTTAGTCTTATCCGAAGCATGTTAAAATCCTATGGGATGTATTGGATAACGTTAAAGCTCCATAGAGATACATTGTAACAGCACAGGCTTTAGCGGTTGTTATCCGATACATCCCATAGGACCTTAACGTTATTCGATCCAATTCTTCTCCCCAGATTACTTAACGTTATGTGATTTTAGCGTTATCCGAGGTAAACGTTATCTGAGGTATTACTGTACATTTAATCAGCATAGGCAATTTCCTGCCAGCAGAAGAACAGAACTTAGAATAATTGGAAGATGCAATTCCCAGGCAATGAGGCCAATGCAAAAACACAAAGATGCACATCTCTAGTAGAAAAAATGACAAAGCCTTCTTGATATTCTCATACTCATTTTAGTTTTAAGAAATGCTTGGAGGGAAGGCTTTACACACCAAACTGGATAGTGTAATTTTTAGTAAAAAAAAGAAGTGTTTGCATGCTCCCAGTTTATTTAAAATGGCTAAGAATGGTTTTATAAATAAAAACCTATTCTAAAAGACCAGTCTTAAGAGCCTCTTTTTTGCCAAGATCCTGATAGAATCAAGGATCAGATAGAATACAGAAATGAGAAATCCTCCATGTTTGGTTACTCTTTCCAAATAATAGCCATTCTCTTCATAAGAACAAAGAGTATCAATATATATATTGTTGCTCTAGCAGATGTTATTGCTACTTGTATCTCCCTTTACACCTAAGTGCTAAAAGAGGAAGAAAAAGATGATTAGCAAATGTTATGTCTCCTTTAATCCAGCAACTCCAGTGCGCACCCACATTTTGATTTAGGTAGTAATACTTCGGATAACGCTAAGACTTGGTTGCACAAGTCTTGGTGTTATCCGATTTTTAGTGTTATCCGATGCATGTTAAAATCCTATGGGATGGATCGGATAACGTTAAAGCTCCATAGAGATACATTGTAACCACACAGCTTTAGCGGTTGTTATCCGATCCATCCCATAGGACCTTAACGTTATTCGATCCAATTCTCCACCCCAGATTACTTAACGTTATGCGATTTTAGCGTTATCCGAGGTAAACGTTTTCCGAGGTATTACTGTAATTCTTTACTCTCTTCTACAACTACAAAAACACTTGATCTATATAGATTTAAAGAAAGAGAAACCTCTTTCCTATATCATGCTTTGAATTACACTTAATCTTTTCCTAAAATAATGAAGGTGGTCCTACTGGATAAGCCTCTTTTCTCACATGGTCATGGCAGGATATTTTAGTTTTGCCTTTATCCCTTTCACAAGCATGTTGTAACCAACCCAAAATACTGTAATAGATATACTAGTACTGTACCTCAGATAACGTTATGACTTGGTTCCGGTTTTTAACGTGCAAGTTAAAGCTGTTCTCTTTCTGAAGAGGAAAGGGAACATGGGGGCAACCCGGTTTGCTTCAACCCCCAGCCATCCTGATCCCAAAGCAGAGAGCCCGTAGTGCCAGTTTGGCAGCCGGGGGGAGGGGACAGGCATGCCCAATTCCCCCCCAGCCAAACCGATAGGTCTAAGCCTCAGTAGATCTCTGCCCCAAAGCCCGCAGAGCTGATCTCTAGCCCTGTGGGCTTTGGGGCAGAGATCAATGTCGGGGAATTTGAGGCAAACAATTGCATCATACAACCTTATCTTAACATTGTGCGATGCAAATGTTTGCCTCAAATTTCCTGACATTATCCGATTTTAGCATTATCCGAGGCAATCATTATCTGAGGTATTACTGTATACTGTATGCCACAAAACCTATAGTGTGCTTTATACCTGATGTGCAAAACTAATGTATAAGCCTACTGATTTATAAATAAGTTGAAACCTCACAGCTCTACACCCTATATACCTAGCCAAGCCACTGATGAAAATTGGAATAATCTCTGGCTCATAACCCTTATCAGCTGGATTAATTTTTTAAAAAGTACGTAAATGTGTTTGGGAAGTGGTAGGACATGGTGAATGCAATTTCCCTTGAAATATTCTTAAATTATTCTCAAACACAGTCTTTTGCACCACCCTATCTAAGTAGGTCTTTATTTTAAAATGGTTAAGGAGATCTCTTTTGGTTATAAACATTATAAGAGTCAGAACATTTTTTTCCATGCACAGAGGAGAATTCTTGGTGAATTATAGAACAACAACCTCTGCAAACCAGAAAAATGTTGATGATTTAGAAGAATGCTGCATGCCCCTTTGGTCTGGTCTAGTGCCATGGCTGACTGTACCCTCTGTGGTTCTCTCCACTGTGTGCAGAGATTGCAGTAACCAACTCCAAGACTAGCCAACACTTTCATTAGAATCTTGCTTCTGGAAGGGACAAGCGGACGGTGTTTGCTTTAGGCAGTATGGATCAAGAAGTGGCTGCTTGATCAGGGAAAATTTATTATGGTGCACTGTGTCAAGAGCACTGCATTGGTACTAGGACTATGGCCGAGATGTTTCTGTCTAAGGGGCTGCTTGTCTTGTTATCAACTTGTTCAACCACTAAGACGTGCAAAGTAAGCTTTTCCATGGATAACATGACTTGCTTGACTAGTATACAGAAGACTTTCTTCTCTGCTGACCTAAACTTGCCAAGCTGACCCAATATTGCCAAACTTTGGAATGTACTCTTCCTGGAAATCACAGTTGTTTCCTACTCTTGTCATGTTCAAATAGGTCTTTTATCCAAACACATCCTTTTATATTTTCAGTTGGTTTGAATGCACCACAACTTTGAAAAATATGCACTATCTACATTATTTTTTCTAGAAGAAAGGCAACATATAAATTTAAGTACATTTTAAATAAAAGATCCCTCCACAGTTTAGGCAGAAAATGGGACAGGAGGGGAATTTAATCCTTAGGTCCTATGAAGAAGTAGTGATGTGCGTATCATCCCACACTGGGACAGCTAGAGTCACTGGCATTGTGTCAGGTCTACATCATTCTCAGAAACAAAGGCCATATTGATATGGAAACAAGTATATACTAAAAGGCAGTCATGGTAGCTTTTAAGATGATGCCAAACAAAGGAAATAAAAGCACATTCACCTAAAATTCCAAAACTTTTTACATTATTTCGCTTGCATAAAAAGTTGTTTTAAACATCAGTTTTAAGTCTGGTGCACTATTTTGTCCAGCTCAAGTCCATCACTTTTAAGGAAAGCATAGATTTATAATTTAAAAGTCAAACAATTAATGCTTAAATTAGTTATGCAGTCCATCCCACATCCACATGCCTGCATGTAGGAATTCATCTAAGTATTGAAGGTAACCCCCCCCCCCTTGGGATTACAAAAATAAAAAAAAATAAAAATCCACAATCACCTTGACTGTTAAGCAACATAAAGCATCAATTCAATATTTAAAGTACAGTTGTGTATAAAGTTAAAATAATTCAAAAAGAAAATACAAGCAAACTAAATTGGCACATTTTTTGTAATATTGCTTTTCTAGTTTTAAACTGCAGCCATGGATATGTAACAATCAGTAAGGGATGAAGGAAAATAATATCAATTATTCAAGAAAACATTGAAAAATTGAAACCAATCAGTCAACAAGTCAAAGCTCTTAACAAATTCTTTTTCTCAGAACATGAGCAAATTTGCCCCCAAACCCCCTCCCAAGTTTTTAAAAAAGCCACATACATTTTAACCTTCTTTACTACCCCTGTGACTTTTTAAGGACTCCGATTGTCTTCTTTAGGACTATGGATCTACTGTTCCATTTTTCTGACTGCAGGAAACACAGCTGACAAAGAGATAATGTGTAACAAAACATTGTAATTCAAATAAACCATCCCTTCATGCTATAGAAAGGTAAACGTTAATATGTTTTATGATTTTGTAGTGTTCTGTAGTCCTTTTTCAAGTGCAGCATACTGTACTGCTAAGTGACATACCAACAGCCTCTTTCATCCAGCAGCTTCCTTATTTAACCAGGAGTATCTGGAAAGACAGCAGAGGGGACCTAAATGCACTCCTACCTCCTATTGTTCCACAGCAGCTGCTATATGTTGTAGACAATATATAGTCAGCATGACTTGGAGCTATTAATTGCCTTAAACGTCCACAAAGTTATCAAGTCCCACTTTACAGCAGCTGATTAATGGTCACTGCACCACCTCATGCGAACAATTCTGCAATTTACCTATGAGGAGTGGAGGAAAGAAAATGTGCGCATAGGCCCAAGATTCATGCACATCTCTCTTTAACAGGCCAGGACATGTTGCAGCCAAACTTAGACATGTATGTAGCATCTACACCTAAAGAGGGAGAGGCACTAAGCAATATCAAGCTTTTGTATGAATGATCTCCAAATGCATGAAAAATGCTGAGATGCTCAGAAGGATGATCCAAAATATTTCCTCCTTTTAAAACATGTGACTTCACAGTAGCAGAGGCAATTGGCAACAGTAAGAACTGAAGTGGCTGGCAAAATCTGCATTGCTCCACAGATTGTTTTATGCTGTTTTAAAGGAGTCATCATCTATCGTGTATCACAAGTTATGTGAAATCTTGTAGAAAACCTCTCTTCAGTTTTAAATTCAAAGCCAACAATTATCTTTTAACTTCTTAGCCCCTCACATTTTAGTAAGTATGAAAGAATGTGTGTCCTATTGTTGTCCATGAACAGTTTCTTTTCTTCTTGATAAAATCAGCAGTGGACAGAGAACACCTAAACATTATGCTCTGTTACCAGGTGGAAAATAATAAAATACATTGTTTCTTCCAAAATATAAAACAGAATGAAAGCCACACATTTCTCTCCTGAGACTCAGCAATTAGTTAAGGTTTTCAGTTTTCAGCACTGATTTATTTCTCGTACTTACAGTATGCTGATGGTTGAAATGGCCGCTCTGATGCCCATTTAATATGGAATGCCTGAAATTTCTGGAGGGTAAACCCTACCTGCTCAGTCTTCATTGTTACAGATTATTAAATATCTATTTACTACCAAAAAAGGGGGGATAGGGATGCTTTCCATTTGCCACATACAACTCTGAAGAACAAACATAAAATTCAAGTATCAAAAAGGCTATTAGGAGAAGAGTTTAAATTAAGCAGCCAGGGAGACAGTCATTGTCTTTTGTCCCCAGAACTCTGGGGTAAAAGGTTGTGATTAGATTGTGGTTTTAACACCAGCACAGCCAGCATCTAATTGGGTATAGTAATGAGGGAAAGAAGCTTCATTGCTTTGTCATAAGCAGTAGTGAGAATGCCCGTAAACCCTTTTGCAAGTTTTTCATTACAACTGGAATGCCTAAAGATTCTTTCACATTGGTGATGCACATTATTTTTGGTCCTTTCAGCAAAAAACAATTAGCCTACAGTTATCCCCTTCACCCAGTGCTATCACCTCACCCTCCTTCCATCTCCTTTAGCATATTAATCTTTAGATGATATCTGATGAAACAGGCTATGCCTCTTACAAGTCTCTACCTTGAAAAGGACAAAAAGCAGGGAAAGAAGATTTATGTTCCCAAGGAATTTCTAGGACAAACCAATAGGCTTGTATGTGAAACCTCCAATTTGTTTGTTTATTGGGGGGGAAAGCTTGCTCAACCCAACACTGGGATTTCCAGGTAGAGGTCATCACTGATAGGTATGTTCTGAATATGTATTCAATTAAAAATCAGAACAACAGTAGCTATAAAAGCTACAGTTTTGATCTATCTTTTGCTCTTCACAAGTGGTCCAGGTAGAAAGCTTTCCAAAGGCAAAATTAAATCCATAAAAACCATTGCGCATTTTCCACAATGGTAGTTTCCACTGTGCAGTGTTTCCCTCTGCTGGTGGAAACTCAGAGCACAGATACCCGGCACCAGTCTTTTTTGTAATCTTAAGGGTGAAGGGAGGGAGGAATGTTTTTTCTTTGAAACAATAAAAAAAACAACCCTTTATCTGTTACTGCCTGACAAACAGTACAGGGATGGACTGCCTTTTCCCAGTACAGAAGGAGAGGACGAGACATTGGAAGGAGGTTTTCCACATTGCCAGAGAGGGTCAGTTCAAATCAAGAGCCAGTCCAACATGCTCTTTCGTGTCAGGCTTCTACACTTCTGTAGAGAACAGGATGCTCTGTCTTTTGCTGTCAGGCGTGGGGATAGTCTCTAGTTGCAGGAAGTAGAGGAGCACTTGAACCTGGAAGGAGGGGAGGGGGAAAGAAAAAATGTTCAATGGAAACCTACTCTGGAAAACAATGGACTTATTTTCCATGACAAAATTAAGGAAAAACAGGCATATCGAGGCAGAAACGTATCTGCCACACATGTAGACAAAGTTTGTTTGATTTGTTGAATGGAGACATTTCTGCCTTCCATGTTTATTCCCAGAATATCATATATGACAAGTAAAGCCAAGGCATGATAACAATTTTTTTTTGGGGGGGGGGGTGGAGACGTACAAAATCAACAGCATACAAACCAACACCACCATAAAATTCATACTTAGAAACAACTGGAATTTTGGTAGTGTCCCTATTCACTGCTGAAATTGCAAAAAGAGTGATAGGTTAGCCTCTTGAATTGGGATACTGGCACTAAAAAGAGATAATTGGTTGCTGCCCACCCACAGTGCAACATCCCAGTGCATTTATTTCAAATTATTATAGCACTGTGTTCCAAAGTATGGAGCTGTGTAAAGGTAAAGACTAGCACAATGGGATGAGCCCAGAAATAGCCTGAAAAGCCTACACAGTAAATGAATCAAGGGTTGGTTTGGGAGGGGAGGACTATGTTCCTACCACCTGACCCCCAAGTTATTAGTCCAGATATTTTTATTTGGCCTAGCTGCAGTTTTAACACTGCTGTAAGGCTGCTTTGTGGTGAGGAGGCCCTTTGTGTTTTAATTGGCTAAATTGTACTTGGGACCTACCACATAGCACAGTCTCCCCTAAAGAGACACAGGTCAACCTAACGATGGCATCAAATGCCAAGCATGGTTTGGCACTTCTTCTCCTTCACAGGAACCTGGTGAAAAGGAGAAATGGGTGTAGTCTAAATATTGGTGCTGTCTCATTCTGTATCTCTGACTGATGGCACTTACCGGTATGTATTCCCATGTATGTGTTGAAAGGGAGCTCTATGGGATCCCATACTATTAATGTCCCAGGATAGAAGTGCAGTGGCTCAAGTGGCTAAGAAGACGCTGATTGGAAGGCAGGAGGTCAGCAGTTCGATTCCCGAGTACTGCAGGACGGAATGAGCTCCTGTCTCTGGCCCAGCTCCTGCCAATCTAGCAGTTTGAAAGCAAGAAATTGCAAGTAGATCAATAGGGACCACTTTGGTGGGAAGGTAAACAGAATTCCGTGCGCTCCGGTGTCTAGCCATGCCTGCCACATGACCAAAGAAATGTCTGCAGAGACAGACGATGCTGGCTCTTTGGCTTTGAAACAGAGACGAGCACTGAACTTAGAGTTGGATGTGACTGGATTTCGCGCAAGGGTGACCTTTTCCTTTACCTAGAAGTTCTAATCCATATGGGCTTGGGAAGCAAGAGCCCACAGTGGCAAAATTAGTAACACAAGCTGGAAATTCCACCACCTGAAAAAGCTCCAAGAAACAGTATACTGTACTTAAACAAGATGTGAAGCTCTACCAAGAATGTTTCCCTCTTCTAATCAAACGGACAGATGAAGCTTGCCTTAAGGCTACTTTCCGTGATCAGTTAGTAAATCTTTTCTAGTATTGGCCTCTTTTTACCTGAGACATGACCTCTAGTGACCAGCTATCAGTCATTGCTATTGGCTGGGTTGGATTTGCAGGGATTTTACTGTCCTTTTCAGATGGTCTGAGCAGCGTTGGTCCAAAAACAGTGGCCAGGTTGTGAAGTGACATCTTGTTGATGCTCTCCTTTTCAGCGATCCTAAAGCAATTTGCACAGAGAAGATAAAGCTTGGTTTTACAACATTACAACAGGAGTCTACCCATGCCCCTCTTCTTAAAAATGTACTGCTACCAAATCATAGTAAAATGGAAATCAAGAGATGCCCTAGCAAAAAGTCTGTACCTGTAAAGAACTCTCAACTATGGCAGTAATCGCAGTGTCACAGGAAATCCAAGCACAGAACTGTTTGTCAGTCCAAGCCCTATCATGGTCAAATTATCATTGCAGTCTTGTGTCTGGCATGGAATCTCCATCATAGCTAACTGCACCTTTATAGAGCCAGAAAGTAGAGATGGGACTGTAGTGATCCCTTAGTTCAATTCTCTGATTCAGACATGCTGTGACAGCCGCGCTCCTAGATCTCACAGCTGAGTTTCTCCTTAAATACCTTCAGCAAGAACAGTCCACCTTCTCTGGCAGGGTGTTGTACATCCTTTATTGAAAGTAACTTTCTCCTAACATAAGCCAAAATTTGCCTCCCTATAATTTTACTCACCCACCCCCCTCAAGGATTGTTGCCTTGCTGTGGCGAGGGGGCTTGCATGGTTTGATGAGGTTATGGGCTATGCCATGTAGGGCCACCCAAGATGTACAGGCCATAGAGGAAAACTCAAACTAAACACAATTCAGTGGTGAAGGAACTAGCAACACACACACACACACACACACACACACACACACACACACACACACACACACACACACACACACACACACACACACACACACACACACACACACACACACACACACACACACACACACACACACACACACACACACACACACACCAGTAAATTTGCCAAGAGAACCCACACACACACACACACACACACACACACCAGTAAATTTGCCAAGAGAACCCCATGGGCTATATCAAAAGGCTAAACGATACGACACTGGAAGATGAGCCCCTCAGGTCAGAAGGTGTTCTGTATGCTACTGGGGAAAAGCAGAGGACAAGTACAAGTAGTCTTTGACCTTGAGCCAGATATCCTGGAGTGTGAAGTCAAGTGGGCCCTAAAAAGTATAGTATTACTAACATCAAAGCTAGTGGAGATTATGGTATTCCAGTGTTGCACTCAGTATGCCAGCAGATTTGGAAAACGCAGCAGTGGCCACAGGATTGGGAAAGGTCAGTCTATGTTCCAATTCCAAAGAAGAGCAATGCCAAAGAATGTTCAAATTATTGTCCAGTGGTGCTCATCAAACAAACTAGCAAGGTCATGCTCCAAATCTTACAAACTAGGCTTCAGCAGTGGATCGAGAACTTCCAGAAGTACAGGCTGGGTTCCAAAGAGGCAGGGGAATGAGAAACCAAATTGCCAACATTTGTTGGATCATGAAGAAAGCAAGGGAGTACCAGAAAAATGTATACTTCTGTTTCACTGACTACACCGAAGCCTTTGATTGTGTGGACCACAATAAACTGTGGCAAGTCCTTAAAGAGATGGCAGTCCCAGACCACCTCATCTGTCTTTTGAGAAATCTGTGGGAGAGTCAGGAAGCAACAGTTAGGACAGGATAGAAAACTACTGATTGGTTTAGAATAGGAAAATGAGTACAACAAGGCTGTATACTGTCACCCTGGTTATTATTTAACTAATATGCAGAGTACATCATGTGTAATGCCGGGCTGGATGAAGCACAGGGCAGGATTAAGATTGCTGGGAGAAATATCAACAACTTGAGATACGCAGGTGACACTACCCTAATGGCAGAAAGTGAAGAAGACCTAAAGAGCCTCTTTATTAGGGTGAAAGAGGAGAGTGCAAAAACTTAACATCAAAAAATCCAAGAGCATGGCATCTGGCCCCATCACTCCCTGGCAAATAAAAGGTGAAGAAATGGAAGCAGTGACTGACTTTACCTTCTAAGATCGCTACATAAGGTGGCTGTAGCCATAAAATAAAAAGATGCTTACTTCTTGGGAGGCAAGCTATGGCATACCTAGGCATCATAATAAAAAGTAGAGACATCACCTTGCCAACAAAAGTCTGCATAGTTAAAGCCATGGTATTCCCAGTAGTCATGTACGGCTGTGAGAGCGGACCTTAAGGAAGGCTGAGAACAGAAGAATAGACGCCTTTGAACTGTGGTGTTGGAGGACACTCTTGAGAGTCCCCTGGACTGCAAGGAGATCAAATCAGTCAATCCCAAAGGAAATAAATCCTGACTGCTCCTTGGAAGGACAAATACTGGTTGAAATCAAATGAGAAGAGAGGACTCACTGGAGAAGGCCTTGATAGTAGGAAAGATCAAAGGCAAAAAGGAGAAGGGGGCGACATAGGATGAGATGGCTAGATTGCATCACTGATGTGGTGGGCGTAGATCTGGGCAGACTACAGAGGATGGGAAATGACAGAGGAGCCTGATATGTGGGGGTCCATGGGGTCACAAAGGGTCGGACTAAACTGTGCAGCTGAACAACAACATTTTACTGGTTTGATTTATGCCCTCTAACAGTAAACTGAAGACCAATTCTGTTCTCCACATTATACAGGTCAGGAGAGCCTTCTGGGTTCTTGAGGAGAGAAAAGTACCTCATCAAATCTCTTCTTATAATCTTTTTTTCTTCAGGCTAAAAACACTCAGTTCTTGGAACTGCCTCCTTGTGGAATTTTATTTCCTCACCCTTCTTGCTGCCTACCCTCTGGATATGCTCCAGTTTGTCTGTACCTTTCTTAAAATGGGTACCCAAAATTTGGCACAGCACTAGAGCAGAACTATTATACAATACGCTGCGTGATATGGACACTGTTGCTTCTGTGCCTCAACATTACCTTTTCAGGTGGTCCAGGAGGAAAAGAAAGGTGACTAGGTTGGGTTCCGGAAGAGACAGCAGTAAATTCAGCATACAACTTTCCTTTGCAACAGGATCTGAAAGGGCTGGAAGAGAGAGGAGGAAATGAGTGTCAGGATGGGGGCAAGAGTTTTGTCAACTGTGCATTTTCAAAACTCACTGCAGTGCACATATACGATGGTCACTCAAATGATAAAAAGATTCAGAAGCCAAGTTCAACGAAGAGGCTTCCATACCGCACAGCTCCCCTGATTTTATAACCAGACCAATAAGAATAGTGCACAACCTGTATCTTGGGCAGACATTAATGACCTTCAACTTGTGCATGATCTGAAGCTCCCTGCATCCTTTAACAGTGGTTGATGGAGGAGGGGATATAATCCAAACAACATCTTTCTTAGCAAGAAGATAGCAGTACAGTGCATGAAAGTTGTTGATGGTCCAATTCCACACACTCAACATAGACCCAACATGTGTCTACAGGGTGTCCCAAAAATCAGTTTCCATGTTTGTTGGTTGGTTGTTCTGGCCCTGTGGAATGGCCTGAGAGATTCCCTAATCTTTTACCAACCAAACATATTTGTGGAGCTACTTAAAAGCCGTGGTATAAGAAGAAAAGATTATAAACATGGGTTATTTAAAGGAACACATTCAAAATACAGTACAGTACTATTACTTGCATAATGTGTTTTAATTTTAAGAAGGATAAATGGGTGAATTTTTGAGAGCAGTTGGATAAAAATGTAGAGAAGATACCATTGCATCCAGAAAAATATGATGGGTTTATTCATTTTGTGAATTTTTTCATCAAGGAAAAATATTCCAAGAGGATGCTACACCCAATACATCAGGGATTGAGTGAGGAACAACAAAACCTCTGCTGGATAGATATCAGGCTCTCTACAACCAGGATCCTTTGGAGAAAGAACTGATGCAAACTCTAGCTAAAAGTCAGAAATTACCATGATGTGTGTAAGTCAAGAACCTGGATATGAAGCTGAACAGTACATTTGCTTGGAATCTCCTTACAAACTTTGGTGAGATTTAACCAAACCACGGCATAATTATACTGGAGTAACAGCAGACCAAGTAGCTAATCATGTGCTGAAGAGTGGATAAACACAAGGCAAAAAGGCACAGGAACAAGCCATCCAACCAGAGGAGCAGGAGGGGGAATTACTTTTAAGGACATATAAACAGGCAGGTTGAAAGGGGAAGGACTTATGGATGTGTGAACTTGTATAGTAAATGGATACCCTGGAAGAGCTTCTGTCAAAATATATTCAGTTGTAATTTCTCACTTGTTGACTACACAGCCCTGAGGTGATATATCTGCAAGTCATCATTCTTGTGTATTTGCAAATCTTGAACTGTAGTACACACCAATGCCTTCAGCAAAGTTGGGATAGAGTTCATCTGTAAAGAGTGGTTCGGGCAATTCTCTGAAGTAGAGCTTTAGTGTTCCTGCAATGGCGTTGACATCCATCTCATTCATCATGACAGAGACATCTTTATTATCTGCAAAGAAGACAGAAGAAAAAAAGAAGATGTGAGGGAGGTAGAGATTGTAGCTCCTTATGTACTTTTGAACTTTCTGTGTGTCCAAATTGTAGTTCCTTATTGGGGAAGAGCAGAAGGGAAGCACATGTCGCTCCAGAAAGAGTTAAGAGGCTGGGCCAAAGCTGAAAGGACCTTCAGCTGTGGATGTGTCTGAGGGTGAAAGGAAAATCTGATGTTGTAAAGAACAATACTGCATAGAAACCTGGAAAGTAAGATCTATGAAGCAAGGTAGATAGGTAGTGTCCCTATCCACTGTTGAGATTGCAAAAAGAGTAATGATAGGTTGTTAGCCTCTTGAATTGGGATACTGCCACTAACTGAAAGACAGAAGACAAAAAAGCTAAACCATACAAAGTTGGAAAATTTGACCTAGTAGTCAAAAATGAAGCAGAACAGTGTTCAAACCAGTTGGCTCTACTGCTCATTTACAACCAATCCAGAAGTCATCATTCAGCCCCTGAGTAAATATCTGAACATAGCTGTCTAACAATGTGAAAGTAAACCTAGACCGGGCATAGGATATCACACCACATTTTAAGAGTTGTTACTTATACTATACAGTATAAAGCAGTGTTTCCAACCTAAGCATCTCTAAAATCCTGATTCGCCACCCCCTGCCCAGTGACATATAATTCTTATTATTCAAAAAGTGAACTATTCATGTGGAGGAAGCCTAAAAGGACATTAACTTGGTCTAACTCATGATTGAATTCTCCCCCCACCCCCTAAAAATCAAATTGCCTCCTGAAGCAGAGGTAAGCTCCTTGACTTTCAATTATCTATAGGCCCACTTCCAGCACTAGAATTCTGTAACATGGACTGGGCATTAGAAATGCTTATTAGAAAATGTCTTGAGGAGACCATCTGAGGTGGGTATACAAAACCTCTAAAACCAGTAAAGAATCAGAGTTGATGGACAGACGGTTTAGTAATAATCCTGGCCTGTATGTTTGGCTAGAACACTAACTTGATTTAATTTGCTGGAAAGGAAAAGATTAGAAGCAAATACTCACTGACATCAAAAGCAGCTTTCAAAGCCTGGATATCAGTTGCAACACCAGAAACCCGGTAGATACCCACTTCTTCCATGCCACGGCGCTCTACCTCTTCCACACACTGACGCACAATGTAAGGCACCTTGGACCGCTCCCTCCTGCAAGAAGGTCAGTTCAGTAAAAGCAGAAGGCAGCACATAAGCCAGTAGGTTTTTGTTCTATAGCGGACACCCCATTACATTAAACTGAGTCTTTTTGCGATGAGTGCAGTGCCCAGTAGCCCTGCTATAGCATCGCTATAGCATCTTATCAAGCTTAAACACAGGTGTTCAAATGTAACTATACCAAAGTGATTCCGGGTGGCTTACAATCAACCATAAAAAAACACTCAAGTATAAAAACATCCCTACAGCAATTAAAATCATAAAAACATTATTTGCCGGCGTATAAGACGACTGGGCGTATAAGACGACCCCCCCACATCTCCACTCAAAATATACAGTTCGTTATATACTCGCCGTATAAGACTACCCCCTCTTCCGCACACCTTCCACACACCAAATAAAACATAAAAGAACATCAGATTTGATTTCAACAACTCCCTGTGGCCGGCACTAGTGCGCATGTGCGAGCTCTGCGTAGACAAGGGGCGGGGCAGAGCGCCACTGCTTCCCACCGAGCAGAACAGGCCGGTCATGCCGAAAAGGCTGGCACCCCTGTCTCGCTGCTGATGCTTGGCGCAGCCATGCTGGATACCGCGGGATACTGGATGGTATGTAGATTGAGGTGGGTGGGCATCGGGAGGCCACTATGGGCACCAGGCGGGCATCGGGAGGCCACTGTGGGCAGCTATGTCTATCCCAACTGAAGTGCACCCGGCATATAAGACGACCCCCCCCCCCCTTGGAGGCATATTTTTCAGGGGGGAAAAGTAGTCTTATACACCAGCAAATACTGTAACATTTGAAAGCCATTAAAATGCCCTGTTCATAATGGCCTATCAACTCCTATTTCGGTAATTAAACTGTCTCTGTAGAAAATAACAGTTTTCCACTTTTGGAATTACTATCAATTCATTCAATGGCTGAAATCCTGTTGTGCACAAAGGTGAAGGTGGCAACAACAACAGAAAATTGCCACTGATTAAAGAAGATTTGCCAGGGGTTAAATGCACCCCAGAATCTCCAAAGTTTTAAAATTTGAAACAATGTGCCTCTAATGTTAATGCCATTATCATAGCACACCAAGAGCTGTATCAGGGACTATATCACTTTCTTGTTTCTACCAAATGTATAATTTTCTCTGAAATATACTTACCCCAACAAACAATGACAATAATGACAAAGACCAAGGGTTAAACTAATACAGTAGAATACAGAGGGTATGAACATTTGTGAGAGGTGCGGCTCAAAAGCCTGGGAAATCCCATGGTTACCCGTAGTCATTTCCCAGCAAAAGGAAGAGTCTGAGGACTAATTCCAGATCATTGCAGACCGGATGATATTCAAAGTAAGCAAACAGGTTATATGCAAGAACACATGTCATACATATGTTGCTTACGTAAAGATGATGATGCTAATAAAACAGTGGTCTGTTTAAAAAAAAGAGCAAGCACAAGGGAAAGAATTGACTGCATGGATTTCTACTTTTAAAAGGGGTGCTTTAACTCACTTGGTGACAACAGAAATCTTCACTCCAAATACTCCTGTTTGCTTGCGAGAAGGCATCCTCTTTAAGCTGAACTCCCTGCTTGTGAACTTGACAGATAGCTTCACTTCAACCTTGGAAACAAGAAACTTCACAATTACTCTTTCCAACTAAAACCATTTTTCTGTTAGCAATAAAACCTCCCAAACAGCCCTCCAGCCTTTCAGAACAGGACAATAAATATCCAAATATCCATTGTCAAGGAATTCACCTCACACAAAAGAAAAATGTGCTACCAATCAACCCTATTTATTCAGCACTTTATACCTTATAGTTGCTATTACATCTTTCAGTGCTTCTGATGCACTTGTTGGGAGCTGTGAAGATTTGATCTCACTGGTTTGGTTTGCAAAAGTTGTCATTTGCTTTTCAGAGTTTTTTTTAAAAAAGGAAATGGAAGGGTGAAATTTAAAATGTTTGGATAAATAAACAAGACAGGATTACAACTGTAGGGCCATGCGTAGGATTAGGTCTGGTATAGGTTTTCTGTTTGAAGGACATTGTACAAATTGAACTCTACCTCCAAAAAGCACAGCAGCCCCCTCCCCATGAGTCCCAAGAGCAGAAGTAAAACCCACTAGCAGAAAACAGACCTACTAAAACCAGCTTGGGATTAAAACATTCTCCCACTGTTTCCACTGCAAAGCCCTTGAGAGTCTTATGATGGTCAGAGCTAGATGCATTTTAAGCAAACAGCAGTAGCTCTGTATGCTTGTAAATTCTCTTACATTTGTAGTGGCTTCCCCAAGCAAAACAATAACCATCCCAGGCAAGTTAAACAGTACTTCTAGAAAGAGGGTCCAATTTTGTCTGGTCCTGAATAAGATTCCCATTATGTGATATTCTTCATTCTAGAGGTGTGCTTTCTTTATGGAGGTTTGAAAAAAGGAAAAGCACAGGATCCTAGCTGTTAAAGGCAATTCCAAACCCTAAGCACATTCTCCTCTGCAAGATCCTTGTGCGTTGTGCCCCATGTTAATTTAATTTTCTCTACAAGACTTCAATCTTTCCTGCGTAGAGCCCCAAAAAGAAAGACAATCTGACTGCCCAAAGACAGTTGCCCACTCCAAAGAACAGGAGCTTCGGCAGAAAGACCGCTTTGTTCAGGAGCAGTGGTCCATATGAAGGAGCAACTATGACACTCTTTTACTGTGCCTGTTCTACTTTTGCACTTCAGATCAGGGAAGATGTAAAGGCAACACTTTGAACAGGCTGTAGCTGAGAAACAGGAAGAGAGAGGAAACTCATACATGCTGTTTTTCCTGTCCAGCAACGGACTGTTCAAATATGCCAGATGCCTTTTCACACATGCACATTGCTTCTATGTCGTTCCCTAGAAGAGACTGAAATAGCAGCAGAGTTCACATGCTTGGCAAGATTATCAATATATAACCTCCGTGTGTCTACAGATTCTGTTACCTGCCTGATGAACAGTGGAAATTGCTTTTTTACTGTTAAAGAGTGCAAGACCCCAAAAGTGACAAGAAGCAAACCAGAGGCACCCAGGCCATCACTCTGAATGTACTTTGTACTTACTCCGTTCATGTAGATGACTGTGCGTTGCCAATCTTTGTCTTGCAATGCCTGTGGATCCAGCTGGTGGGGGGGAAAGTTTAACTCTTAGCAAGCTAGCCAACCAGTTACAAAAATCAAATCAGCTACTTTAGATATAGTGGTTGTATCTAATTAACATGTAAGTCATGTTATTTAAACTTGCAGGATCCTGAGTAACGCAAAGCTTTATTAGATCTCCCGAAAAGCAATTTCACACCTCAAGAGTTGTTAAAACAAAAATTCCATCTTAGTGCACTTACGTTTCTTTGTTACCTTCTGTGCAGAGAAATTATTTTTTATTTATTTAAATTTGTTTATCACCCTCCTCCCCAAAGGGACCAAGGGCAATTCACAACACGTCAGCATCCGCAACAATTTAAAACCAGTTCAAAAATTTAAAAAGTTTTAAAATTAAAACTATATCCCGGGTTGGAAAGTGCTCCATTGAGTAGCCTGACAAATCTTTCTGCCACAGACCCTGCTAAACATCCTGCTTTGCTTGGCTTGTTCAGCCTCATTCAGAAATTTGAAAATCTGTTGTACAGACTTAGGACCAGCTTATCTCTCTGGCTCTGATGAGGCGTTAAAGCCGTCCCTCAACTGTACTGCTTTTGGCACTTAAGTTTTGACTGGGATATGTGGAAGAAAAGGCTCACAGAAATTGTTCTTTCATGACCCTTATCCTGCTGAAAAATTGCAAACAGAAAAACCGACCCACCAATTCACCTTTAAGAAACAAAACCTGGCACAACATCTTTCTATGAACTTTTCTGATTCTCGTTGATAATTTGCCTGCACTATCCACAAGAAATTGGTACATGCCTGAAGTGATCATGAATTACAAATGCTTGCATAATTTGAAAAATTTTTTTAGTGATGCAATAAAGGTACCACCTTTCTCCTGCATTTGTATTGCATAAGGATCACAAAATTGTCGATTTCTTTACAGAAATAGTTTAGAAGCCCACTCCTATTTTCTACAAATCCACTGTTTTCAATAATGAAATACTAGCTTCAAATCAGACCGGAACGTGCCTCCCACCTATCACAATATCGAAAATGGAAACCATTTTACATACAGCAGAGGACTCAATTCTTGTTGTGGTGGAGAGAGGAACAGGCAGAAGCAAAGCTAACCTTTTGTGTGTAGTGGGGCCAGGGATGGAGGCTCCTGGCCTTTGTATGTTTTCCAGAAGAATCCAGCTGAGTCCTGCTGGAACAGCTGAGGCAGAAGTGTCTGAACACTCCCCGAGCGGCAACGTGGGCCAAGAGCAGCTCCCACATCTCCTGGTGCTGTACGAGGGACTTGCACATCCAGTCTCCTCTCCTCTTCTGGCAGAAGGCTTTTTAATGCAAACCATTTCCGGAAGCATCTGCCCACCCTAGCCAAGGTCCCAATGAGGCGGCTGTCCTCTTTGTTGCATTCCCTTCCCAAAAGGAAAGGATGCAGGGGTTTGTTATGGCACTCTCACAGACTTCTCTCGTTACCCCTGTTATTTTTTCCCAGAATTGAGAGGAAATTGCTTTTGAAGTGTTGAGTTTCCTTTGGGGAACTACTGAGCAACAAACGCCTCCAAATGGTTTTCAGGAAGTGATGAGGAATATTATTTGAAATTTTATTGTCAGCACACGCATCTTTGTGATATTGTGCCAGATGAATACACAAAACACTGAATTGGGAGGGGGAGTCACCTATACCACAAAGAGTGGGAGAGTAGACACACCCTGGTAAGCCATGAGTTAAAACTACAGGAATGCAAGTAAGCCTGGGTTCCTACATTGTACAGACACATACGTGTGCATGGAGGAGACTCTGTTTCTACTTTAGGTAAGGTTGCCCTTGCTCGAAAGCCAGTGTTATCCAACTCTAGGGTTCAGTGCTCATCTCTATTTACAGCCAAATAGCGCTGTCTGGGTCTGCATACATTTCTGTAGCAGGCATGCCTTGACGGTGGAATGCACAGAATGCTGTTAGCGTTATCCAAGGTTTTACTGTACAGTACTTCAATTTATTCAAAAAAGTTTGCTTCGTTACCACTGCCTTGACGGTGGCTTGCTTAAAAAAATAAGTTGATTGTTGGGTTAAATAACACAGAAATATATTTTCAGCTTCTCCTCATGACCGTGCTAAAAAGGATGGGTTGGAGGAAGCAGGTGAAGCCTAAGACTGCTGCAACATATCCTTGTAATACTAATCTATGGTTTAATATCATATGAAAACTAATGTGCTCTCTGAAACTTGCACTAGAAGCATTACAAGAATCCATGCAAAGTCTTAAGTGAAAACGTTTCCTTTGTGAATAAACCAAAATGCTGCCAACTATAATATTGTTTTACAACTAAGCAAGGAGGATTGCTAAGTGGGAAGGGATTCCAAGAGAAGTAAAGAGGAATATTATATTAATTGTGGGTCTTAGAATCAGCACATTTGTAATCCAATAAAATTATTTTTAAAAATACAAATATATATTCAAGAAACATCTACTTTATAAAGGATATTTTCTAATTAGTATTGATTCTAATTTCAACTACAGCTTGCTCAAGATAAAATCTTTTGCATCAACATTATAAAATTAACAATGAATAGTCCTTTCCACCCCACATCTCCAAATCATGTCAAGACAAAGAGTTGTTAGCAAACTTGGAGCATCTTGGAAAAACCATCAGGAAGCTTTCCACCAAATCTAAGGAAATTATTGGTAAAAGTTGTCTTAAGCCATCAATCAGAAATCCTAGATCCCAAATTTCTGAGATTTCAAATACTGTATAGCCTGCCTGTTTCTCAGGGAGACACTCATTTTCACAAACATTGCAACTGGCAGGATCTGCTGTTGTAAACAAAATATTACTTGTAGTTTCTGCAATGTATTTTATCTCATTGAGTGCAAATGCAATATGTAGGCAAAACAGCAACAGACCGACATACAAGATTCAGAAAGTGTAAGCCTGCCATCTTGGCTACGAAGTTGAAACAGCCACTGTTGAAACATTACACGCTGAACATTATGGCCTATCTGACTTTCCTTTGGTTGGAACAGATAAAATATTAAAATGCAATCCTATTGGAAGAGATACAGACTAACTCCCTTTACAACTCACAGCCTGAACCTGGAAGACAAATACATGGCGTCCACTTTAGAAAGACCTGTTTCTAGGTTCTGTAACTGCCGCCTTGAAAATAAGATGATTTTACCAGAGGAACTAAAAGCTAAAGACAAACATTTTGCTGAAATATTTCACAACTTCTCTCTGTTGCTGTTCAGTCGCATAGCCGAGTCTGACCCTTTGTGGCCTCCCATGGACCACAGCGCACTCAGCCTAACTTATGGTCCAGCTCTCCCACCCATACATTACTGCTGGGAAGACCATCGCTTTAACTATGAGGACTTGACTGAGATGTTGTTCAGTTCTTTTTTTTTTTTTTTTAAATTATTCTCTTAATATACGGTACATCATTGTAGTCACATAACAAGCCAAAACTATATATAAACTAGCAGATAATAAACACATTGCAATAATGTGTCATTAAGCAAATGTTGAATTAAATGAAGAAGTTTGCAGTTTATTACGAAACTGCAAAAACCCCAGGCCTGTGTTTTGTTCCTGAGGTGGGATATTCCCAAAGTTTAGCACCACATGTTTCCGGCTGTTACCAGATTATCTATAGCAGGACCTAGTCTAACTGGAAAGGTCTTTGCAAAAGTTGGGCAGTTGTACAGGGAATGAGTTATTCTCTCTGCTGTCCTAACTCTAAGGAGTTACATGCTTACAATCAAAATCTGGCCCAGTAACAAATTAGCAGCCAGTGTTTTTTCCCCTCCAGCATTAGTAACAAAGTACAGTAGTGGCTATACTAGAGGGTAATCACAAAGTAACCTCACCACTGTGTTAAGTTGCTGTTCATACACAAACATAACAGCAAGAATAGCAGGCAAAAATGAGTGGATGCCAGCCAACTCAATTTGAACTTAATGTTTACATTTATAAATTGCCTCCCGGAAGACTCAGAAGCGACTAACTTTGTCATGTTTGAAATGCTGGCATACACATGGTGACACCATGAATATGTGCTGACCTGTTGTGAGAAGGCAGATTTTAAATACAAAGGTCCCAAACACTCCATTTATGTTTCCTATAAAGAGATATTCAAGCAAAGTATTGTATAAAGCTGGAGGGGAAAAAATTCAAATGGTCTGAAAACTTTTTAATTAAATATGGAAACGGGTCATGTAAACAAATACCCACACTAGTCTGTAATTAATCCAGCATCTCAGTATCCACCTTCTTTGAAATCGATTAGAGAACATAAGTAGGAAATAGCTACAAGAATGGGACTTGGAAAAATATCCCTCAGAATGTTTTCAGAACAAAAGTTCAGACCTGAAAAGTGGCTACTAGCAGAAGAAGTAGTGACAAAAGTGTAGAGAGGAAACAGACGTTCCGATGAATTATATTTCCTAAGAACAGGAGTACTATTTCCACCCGCCTGGACAGACTGCCGCTTCCATGATCAACACAAACGGTAGCAGATAAGAGCAGGCAGGCCAAACAATGAGTCTGAAGGTCAAGACACAAACCAGACTGCAAACAGAAGGGCAGAGTGTCAACATCTTAAGCCTATTAATATAGTGGGACTGACTGGAAATCCCCAGATGAATCATCCATTTGGAAGTGACTGGAGGAGAATCTGTACGGGAACTGTTGTGTTTCTCTGGAACTACAATCTTTGTGTTTCTCTGGAACTACAATCTT
Source organism: Furcifer pardalis (assembly GCA_030440675.1). Classification (NCBI taxonomy): domain Eukaryota; kingdom Metazoa; phylum Chordata; class Lepidosauria; order Squamata; family Chamaeleonidae; genus Furcifer; species Furcifer pardalis. Next base: position 15,213,937 of record CP126898.1, on the reverse strand, counting down.
TGTGTTTCTCTGGAACTACAATCTTTGTGTTTTGTTTGGGCTACTATTGAAGTTGGGAGATGCTTCCTTGAGACGTCCTCTGTAGGCCAGATTTTAGGTGGCCACTCTGTCTTGATGTTGAACTCCATCCATCTCCACTGGCCTATTCTCTTATGCTGGCCTACTCTCCTCTCCATGGCAATGCACTCTGACCAGGGGTGCCCAGGATTTTTGGGCCATGGGGTGGTCATGTGGTTCCTCCCACCAGAAACGGAAGTAAAACACACCTTGCCATCTGTTTTGCAACAGGATGAGATAGATTTTAAGCTGCCGTGTTCTCTGCTTAAACCAGGGGTGCCCAAACTATGGGCCACAGGCTGGATCCGGCCCCCGATGCCAATTCAACTGGCCCGTGCCACCCTCGTCACTCCCGGAAGCAGAAGCAAAACAAGGCAAGCTTCTTAACCAATGAGCCACCACAATCCCTAAAAGAGAAATATACCTCCCGAATCCAAGTTCCAGAAGCATCACATGCTAAAATAAAACCATCTGGAAACATAGACTGATGGTGAATTACTGCTATTTTTTAGTGGGAATGGAAAAATAGAACACTTTAAAAGAACTAGTAAGCCTCCTGTAGCACATATAATAAATTGTGGTGCAGAAAACGTTGCGGAAACATCTGCTGCTGACATGCAAACCGTGCCCAAAACAAGAAAGACCATTTTCCAAACAAAGAGCAGATGACCAAACAGGAAATATTGTGTTGCTGGATCCTTCTCCATCTCTACTTTGACACACACACAGGCTTTGGTTGTGTGTTTCCCCGCTTCATCTCTTAATCAGCATGCATAAAGGATAAATGTGTAAACAGTTCTCACTCAGCACCTAGTTACCAAACTTCACTGCTGCTTCAATAACAACAACAACAACAACAACAGAGAGAATGGTGTGATTCACAAATCCCAGAAGTGAGAAGTAGCATTCCCAACGGTTGTGCCAAGTTCTCATTAGCCCAATGGGCACACTCCGACAGCCCATCAAGCACCAGAGTGGAGCATTCAGATGAACAGGTCCCACCATTATGGAGTTCGCACACTTTCCCCTCAGTTTGAGGAATACTGCCAAAATGCTCAGAAATCCACAGACAGGGAAGACGAGCAGCATTTCTTGTGGCTGAGCCTCGACTGCTGATTAAAGGGCAAGAGTAATCCTGGGGATCAGCACACAATAAAAAGACAGGAGAGGTATTAAAACATGTCAAGGTTGCAGTGTAGAGAACAATGCCTTCGCTCTTACCTCTATGGAATTATCCTGGTAGCACAAAACAAGAACTGCATGAACTGCCTCCCAACCCAATCATAAACCTTTGAGAAAACCCTCCGGCTTAAAGACAACCTGTGTTTAAAGCAGGGGTGCCCAGACTACGGCCCACAGGCTGGATCCGGCCCCTGACACTGATTCATCCAACCCACGCCGCCCTCATCGCTCCCCGGGTTTAACACTTTGTTGGTGCATAGCTAGACATTAAGCACACAGGAAGGAAAGGGTTAAGATTTCAGTCTCCATTTGCATTACCTTCCTCCAAGAGCAACAATTACACTCTTCCAGAAGCTTCCATTGGTATGAGAGGAAAGCATCAATGCTGGTTGATGGAGTGTACCTGGCATGGTTTTAGAAGCGAATGGATTTGCAACAGCCTACCTGGATTTGGCCTTTGCCCATAATTCTGTCCGTGGTCTCTCCGTCTTCTTTGATCACCTTGATTTTGTTGTAACACTTCTCATAGCACAAGATCCGCAGAGTTTGTGATCCCTCGAGTTCTATCTCAAATTCCTGCAGAGGAGGAAGGTAAATCGTTAGTAAACTCGAGAAGCCCGTGTAGTCGCTGTGGGCGATGGAAGCCCAGAGTCCTGCTACAGCCTACCTTAGTGGTGCTCAAACTAAGGCCCGGGTGCAGCCCCCGGGCCTTAGTGATTGGCTCCCTGAACCACATATGGCCTACCTCATTCCAGTTCGGCTCTGCTGTGTCTCTGTAAACTCTGGTTTTGGCCTTGTTCACAAAATACCCAAAGGAATCCACTTCTAAGGTGCAGTAAAGATCTAGAAGGAGGAGAATGACCCAGAGAAAGCAAGAGTTCAATTAGGACCAACTGCACCTGTGATGAATGAACACACAGGCAATGTTCATCCCCAGGTGCCGACTGCTAGCCAGACACACAAATATGACCACACGTTACAGGTACATTATGCCAATATAGTGCTACCTTCACCGGCTCCTGATCTGCTTCACGATTGAACTCAGAGATCTGTTTCCTACATACAAAGCCCTGGTGGCGCAGTGGTTACACTGCTGTCTTGCAACCAAAAGGTTGTGAGTTTGATCCTGACCAGGGCTCACGGTTGACTCAGCCTTCCAGCCTTCTGAGTTCGGTAAAATGAGTCCATGGCATGTTGGGGGCAAAATTAACCTGTGAACTGCCCGGCGAGTGCACGAAGCGCTAAGGGGCGGTATATAGTGGCACTATGACTGCGTAGTCCTTTCCTAAGGAAGGTTTTTCCTGGCAACTGCTCTAAAGTTCTCCAGCAGCAGGAAATGTTCTTTTCACTTGTCCCGCTTTTTAAAATCCAAACAAAGTGATTTTAAGGCAGCAACTTCTGTTTTTCATGGTGGTTTTACTAAAGTGGTTTTGATCCATGTCATATTCACATGGTGCTATGTGTCCAAGCAACAGGGCAAACTGAAGGAGTAAGAAAACTAGAGGTAACTTTGCTGATAGTATTTTTAGCAGAATACAGTAATACCTCGGATAACGTTTGCATCAAATAACGCTAAAACTGCATAACGCTAAGCAATTCGGGGGGGAGGGGATTGCATCGGATAATGTTAAGACCCTATGGCAGGGGTCTGCAAACTTGGCTCTCCAGCTGTTCTTGGACTTCAATTCCCAGAAGCCCAAGTCAGCACTCCTGCTGATCAAGGCTTCTGGGAACTGAAGTCCAAGAACAGCTGGAGAGCCAAGTTTGCTGACCACTGCCCTATGGGATGCATCGGATAACATTCACTAAAGCCTGTGCTGGTTACAATGTATCTCTATGGAGTTTTAATGTTATCCGATGCATCCCATAGGATTTAACATGCATCAGATAACACTAAAAATTGGATAACACTAAGACATGTGGAAACAAGTTTTAGCGTTATCCAAGGTTTTATTGTAATTAGATTTCCATTTTGGGAACCAGGGCTTGGCTCTGTTGTACCAACAATTGCGGGGTTGTTGTTGTTGTTGTTTTTTGGGGGGGCGCACACACACACACAGTGAAGCAATTATAACTCACTTGAACTCTGCTTGAAACCAGTGGCTGAATGGACAATGACATTCAGGAATCCATACAGACCAGGGGATTCATCATCTGCATTCAGAAACATATAGAGGTAATATAACAGCTCTCAAGATATGGAGAGAATCCCTTAAATATTTTAATAAAAGAAGAAATATGTTAATTAACGAAGAGGCAGGTGAACAGGAGTGTCCCTATTTCAGGGCAATCCTGACAACTTCCTATGCATACAAACTGTTTGAAATTGCATGTCATCATGACAAGATACGACAGTTCCAAACACTTAGAAAAATAGAAAGTAAGTTAATACCAGACATCTATGGTAATATAATGGGCAGAGTGTGGGACAAGGATTTAGGAATTAAACAAACCCCTTCAGGCACAATGTTCACAGCAGTCTCATCTAGAAACCCTGAAACTACTCCAAAACCCAAAAGTCTAACGCACGAGATAACATTCCTGCTCCTTTCGAAGGTGGTGGTGATTTTTCCCCAGAAGGAGCAACGGATGGATAGTTGTCAGCCCCAAACATGACTGTAGGCATTACTACTTGCAATGAAGACCGTATGCTGCAGACTGATACAAACAGTGCCAGTGGCCAATTGGAAATTTCCCCATGCTGTCCACTTTAAGAAGTGGCAGGCCAGGACTTGCTACGACAGCAGATGAGGCTGACTCGGCTTAACACTTCATACCTTCTTTGTTTATTGTGAGGGGAATATGATGAACGGTCTGAAGTTTCACACAGGAATTTGTCAGCATCTGCAGCTCTACTGAGGTCAGGGAGAAGCTTTTGAAGCCTGCAATTCAGAAGAGAGCTGTATCAGAATGAACTCATGCAGATCTGGAGACAACTGAGAGCAAACGTTTAGACTACTCGTGTTTGCCTCCTTTCATTGGAAATTCCTATTACAAAGAGCTTTACATGGAGGAAGAATTATGGGAACAGAGATCTATGATTCTAAGCCCCCACCCAATCATTTCCTGCAAGAAGACACTGGCAGCCACCATACAGAGGGGTTTTATTTGAAGGGGAAAAATGTTTTCCAATATAACAATGACTTGCCAGCCGACTCCTATGAATGCAGAAGATACATCATGCTGCGAGAGGGAAATGAATGAGATGCTCTTCTGATCCGTACTGACATGTCCATGTCCAACACAGACCACACTCTGCTGCAAGGGTGCCCAAACTATGGCCCACAGACTGGATCTGGCCCATTGTTTGGGCACCCCTGGTTTAAGCTGAGAAAATGGCAGCCTAAAGTCTATCTCATCCTGTTGCAAAACAGATTGCAAGGCGTGTTTTGCTTCCGCTTCCAGTGGGAGGAACCATGTGACCGGCCCGCTGGATCTGGCCCACGGCCTGAAAAGTTTGGGCACCCCACTGTACTGTCAGAGACTACCAGCCCTCATGCCTATGCGTGAGGGACATTTAGTGGTCCAGAAGAAACAGCCTTAGAAGAACTAATCTGAGGACATGCCGTGATCTCTCTCCTCTCAGGCTGGCGACCAGAATCAGAGCAAAGACACGTACATTTCTTCTGTTGCTCCCGGATGATCTCTCGCCACTCCGCCCGTTCATAGTCAGATGAGATGAGGAAGGTGTAGCTCTGTGAGACCAGCAAAGAAAAAGGATAATAATGTTTGTTTATACTGCAGAATCTCCAGATAACATACAAGAAACCCCTAATGTGTTAATTTAGAGACCATAAAAAAAATCTGGCATTCTACAAGTGCCACTTTTCTTCATTTTCTTGGATGCACAAATGCTACAAATTTCAGCTCAAGCAAGACACAAATTCCACACTCTTGAAATGTCTTCCTGAAAGTGTCTACTGAAGTGTGACTTGCCTAGCAGGGTGCAAATGTACATGGAGAGAGACAAGAGAGAAAATCTCAGAGGTGTGGTTCTCACTTTACCATAAAGATAATATTTCACCTGTCAGTGTATTACAAGTAAAAAACTACAGTATGTAACTTGTTCATGGAAGGCTAAGAGACCAGTGTAGCTAGGCGTGCCTTTGCCCAGCTTTGTCCCAACAAACGTAGTTTAACCACAGTGATCTTTGCCAAACAAAACTACCTTTCAGTCCTAACTCACTGAACATGGAGCAACAATGGCAGCCAGCTTGCTACTTGGCGTGTGCTTTAAAGATAATATATATCACCAGTTTTTTGTGTTGCTGATTGTAGGAGTCTAAAGTTGTGAGTAGAGGACACAAAACTTCCTCTGTGGCAGCATTTTGACTGTGTCCCTCCTAGGCAAGGGTTGTCAGGCTGGCTCTACCCTTACTCATCTTCTGCCCGGCAGTCATCAACAGATTGTTCAGTCTGGCCTTTGGCTTCATAAAATGATAGAATTACTGAATCCAACCCCAAGCAGATTTGGTAAGACAGAGGTCTACTTTTCTCTTGAATACTTCCAGCACTGCAGAGTTCACCACCTACCTAAGTCATTGATCCCATTGTCATACTACTTTAACAGTTAAACATTTTAAAAATGATATTTAGCCTATATTTGGCTTACTACAGTTACAGTACACTATTACATGTCTGGGAGGAGTTGGATTTTTTAAAAACTAATCTCTTTAGAAATAGATGTCTAACTCTGATCCAAGTGTCAAGGTAGACTTAAAAAAATCTATTTTTTAAAATTAAGAACTATTGAATCTTATTTACAAATGTTTAAGGAAAAGATTATGTGAACATATTGTCTCAGAATTTAGAACTAATAGTCTCTATTTCACAAGGAGATCTTTGAATTATAAACATTTTAAATTAAAACTATTTTAACAATAAATAATTTATAAATTTGATGCAAATGAAAAAAAATCCTGGTTCTTGAACTAGCACATCAATTTTATGATATTCCACAGCTTCTGTGCAGATTATTTAAATTAATATGTTTGTCTTCTGAGTATTCAGTCTATTACACACGCACACACACACACGCACGTGCGCACACACACACGCACACACTACAGATTTCAAACTGAGTTTGTGTCTCCAGAGAGTAACAACAATATTTGGAGATGAGAAGTTGATTAGCCCTTTCCCCTAAATGTTTACCTGAAGTTATTCCTGGGACTCTCCCTCCCCCAATACAATATAAGGTGAGACAATTTTGAGACTTATCAAAATCTACAGGACTGCTTTCAATACTGTCCTTGAGGATGGCTAATTCCTTTGGCTTGGCAAATTTAGCTATTGTTCCTCTGCAATTTTGTGTGAACAAAGCTAAACAACAACCGTACACTTTCAGGCAGTGATGGGCAGCAGCCGTTTCGCACCAGTTCGCCAGAAACGGTAGTAGCTTTTTCCAGTGTCCCAGAGAACCAGTAGTGGCTTGGGGGGGGGGGGAACCACCTCAGGGGCTTACCTTTTCCCCCACTGCACATGCACACCAAGTGCTTGGTACGCATGTGTACCTACAGTGTTTGGCATGAATGTGCGCCTACAGCACTCTGCCTGCCGAGCCAAGCAGCCATTTGCTGCTTGGAGTGTGGCAGCTCAGAGCATCAGGTGGCCATGCACATCCATGGAGGAACCAGTGGCTGCTGCTGAGGGCCTCAGCAGCCTCCTTGCTGTCCTCCCAAGTGGGGAGGAGGAAGAGCAGCTGCTAGCCTGAAGCTCCCTACAGCCTGCTCTCTAGGGTAAGTGACTCACCTTTGGATGTGGGGTGGGTGGGTGTATTTTAATGTGCATTTAATGTGTATTTATTTTTAATGTGTATTTTAATGTGTTTTGATTTTTTACTTATTTATTTATTTACTTAGATTTGTATCCCACTCTCCTTGGTAGCAACCGACTCAGAGCGGCTCACAAGGTCCCCTAATATCATTATTAAAGTGCAAACAAAAATACAATAGCATACAATATAACAAAACAAAACAGTAAAGTACAGTAAATATCATATAGTAGGTCAGTACACATTACACATCAATACACATTATAGTACAATCAAAATATCATGGCATGTAGTGCAACAGAGCAATAAGGTTCAATAAATATCATACAGTAGAACAACACACATCACAGTAGAAAACATTATAATGCAAAAACGTCCACCTGCGACTATAGTCCATTTCTTCTTCCTGGCCAAAGGACGTTGGTCGGGAGTCCCAGCTCTGTCTCCTCTCCCCGGGCTACTGGGTGAGAGGAGTCCGGGGGGGGCAGGTCTCATAGCCCCCAGCCCCCAGCTCAGCTGTGTCTCCTCTCCCCGGGCAAGAGAAGGAGTCTGTTAAGGTGGCAGGGCTGCCTCCCAACTGATGGTGGGGCCGGGAGGGCACAGGGCACATCGACGTCTTCGACCCTTCTGTGGCCGCCGGAGGCTCCTTTATCCTGTGTATTTAATTTATATTTTATGTGTTTTTATGTCTAGTTAATGTGTATTTAATGTGTATTTATTTTTAACATGTATTTTATGTGTTTTTATGTGTATTTTTATGTCTATTTAATTTGTATTTTTATGTGTACTTATTTTTATGGGTTTTTTTACTTTGGCTCCGCCCATGACATCATGATGTTAGCTCCGCCCATGACATTGGCTCCACCTGCAGTATGGTAGTAAAAATTTTTTGCTGCCCACCACTGCTTTCAGGTATCAGAATTGTTAGTGAATACAGGGTTATTGAAAGTAAAGACAAGTTAAGCAATAAGATCATGGGGAAAAGTACAAAAAAAGTATTAAGCTTAGAGCAAGCAAGAATGCATTTTTCCATGTTAAAACAAACATTTCAATGCATTCTAGATGCATTGAAGTGGGGAAACCCAGACTATTAAAAGCCATGCAAGAATCACTACGAAAGAGACAAGCTCATCACCTCTGCACATTATTTTAGAAAAAGGATGGATACTGGGGCCTTCGAACACGTTCTTTTTTCCTTTCTTTCTTGCCTGTCATCCCCATCATTTTGTCCAATGGTAAGAAATAGCAGACTTGCAGTCAGGTTCAAGAACACAGAAAAAGCAATAGTAGCCCCGATTTGAATAGATTTGACACAATTATTATTTTGTTCCCCCAAATCCCCCAAAGATGTTAGCATTTGACCAGTATGATATATAAGCACTTGAGTATCTGTCCCTCTCCATGAACCACAAGAAGTCAGCTGTGAAGAACTTGGAAAGGGATCAGCAGACATATATCATTGTACAGGAGACTTCTAAAAGCGTAAACCCCAAAAGCCCTGCAACTTAACTTTTATGTGAGGAATATTCATCTTGGAGAAAACTCACTCAATGCTATTCTAAGTCCTCCCTCCACAAAACATCATCTGCTACTGAATGCACGCACACTTCCAGTGCTCATGGAAGAAATGTTCCTGACCTTACAGCTAACAATGGAAAGGAGTGGAGGAGAGAATTCTAGCCAGAAGTAATTCACTTGGATCCACAGACTACTGAACAACATCCCTGGGCCTGCAAAACTTGAGTCAATTAAGAACAAATAACCAAAATTAAGCAAAAAGCAAAGTCTTGCGGCACTGTTAAGACTAACAGGTTTTTGTATGGATTTTAAAAAGGGAGATTTTCAGCAAAGTCAAAACAGAGTATCTAGTGAATCCACCTCCAGTATTACCGAAAGCGGTCAGCACAGTGCCAAACTGGTAGCGAAGAAGATGGTATAAATGTACAATGGGCCAAAACAGAATGACAATAATCAAAATGTGACTAAATACGGAAGGACTTTGAAGTGGCTTAGGGTATTTAGCTCATTAGTTCTGAATGTACAGAATTCCACCATACTCAAATGCATACTCAAATACTGGGCTCTCTCAGCAGCAGAGAAAAGCAAAAGGTTTCCAGAAAAACAGGCCCCATAAAGGGCAGCCCCAACAGGTAGAAGATCTGTAAAAATTGAGATTTTATGCATCATCCTAACTTCAATCTGGAAGGGCATCAAGAGCTGCCACAGCCTTTCAAAGAAGGTTCTTCTTTAAAGTATTAATTTTTCCCTATGCACACAGCACTTAGGATTGAAAGAAAGGCTCCTGTTGACTTCTAGGGGAAGGATTAAGAAAGTCCAACTTCCATTTTTCCTGGGAAAAAATTGTGGGACTGTGCTTAAACTCACAGAAAATGTCCCATGAAAGAAAACTGAGGCCCGTGACAAAGTGATATACGGGGTGGAATGACAAAACCCTTCCTGTCCAACTTTCATTTTAAACCCCCCCCCCCCCCGAGGGATGGCCACTTACCTTGCCATTGCGATTGTGCACACGGAAGGCCATGTTTGGAGACATGAGCAGAAGCAAAGATTCCTGCTCCGAAAGCTTCTTTTTCAGCCTCTCCATATTCTTGCTGCCTTTATTAGCCTTCTGAAAAAGACAAGAGGCCATCACTTCCCATCCAGACAATGGGCCTCAGTGTTTCATTTCCATAAACCTCTAATGTGTCACTGGTGCCAATGCGCTGTCTGACTTTATGCTCCCACCCCCCACCCATGTCACACCACTGGTTGGTTCATTGGCTGCCCTTTCAGAGTCTCCTATATGCCCAAGCATAGCACCTACCATTCAAACTAGGGTGCTCCCAAAGGATGCTGCTTCAAGGATGGTTCTTCCAGGCAGCCAGGGAAGAAGCAAATGTTCAATACTGACATGACTGCTCCCACCGAGATAACCAACAATGCGTGTGTCAGCAGACGGACAAGCGTCACATTCCTACGTAGCCTGACACTTATTCTGAGTATGGGTTTTTCATGACACAAAGGGGAACCAGAGGTTTCAACTGGCCACAGCAATGTCCCAAGCAGAGGTGCAGCCCCTGATGTTGTGCAGGATAAACTGGCTAGCTTACTGCACGTGACAAAATCATCTCACGTGTTGCATAGGGGTGTTCTGAGTTCAGTCCGTTGGCTTGTCTGATGAGGGACACTTTGTGGGCAGAACCGGCAGTTCTCAACCTCTTATACAGAGCTGTTAAAAAAGTTTTGTTGCAACGCCTTGAGCAGGACCCTGTCTTGCTTCTCAAGACTAAAGTGCACCATGAAATCTCATTCCAAATAAAAATGGCTTGTTTTTTAAAGTGTCCAAAGACACCTGGCTTTGCCACCAAGAACTACCTCCATCATCACATTGTGCATCTCCCCCGGTTAGTGATTAAGGTGCTGAGCTGGAGACGGGAAGGTTGGGTTTCGATACCCGAGAGTTGCACAATGGGGGAACATGAAAGGAGCCTCATTTGGGCGCCCCCTAAAAATCCTTTCAACCCAGAATAATCTCTGACACGAAACAAAACCACGGCTACTACTCGAGGTTTACTTTTTCTCGTTGGATGTCGCTCTTGAGCTGCGAAATCTTGATCTTCATGGCATCCAGCTCCTCGTCTGGCACCAGGGAGATGTTGGGCAAGGCCTCAGAATCATCCACCATCTGGAAGCTGAGGTCTGCGAGTGGAATGTACCATTTGCAGTCATACTGCTGGCTTTTCCTAAAGAGTGGGAAGGCAGAGGTTGACTGGCTTGTCTTTCTGCTCACCCCCTCCATTCAACTCCCTATAGATTTCCAAAATGGCACTGCAGCCTGTGCTCATGACGCAGAGGGCATCTAGAGGAAGCCACCTAGATCTCTTTTCTCACACACGCCAGTGACTCAGCCTTCTCCCTCCACTCAATTCGGGTCTCAATCCTGCAAATCCTTTTTACACTTAGGAGACTCAGCTTGAACACTGTCGAGGCACCCATTGCAAACCCCATTTGCTGACATGGATACCCGTATTACCAAAAACGTATTCTCAGTGTGAAAAGGAAGCTTGTTTACCAGGGACCAGACAGATAAACAGACACATGGTTCCCTGCAAAGACCAGCATCGATAAATGTGGCTCTCGGACTGGGCATCATTTGACTATTCTCTTTCTCATAGACAGATTTCCTTATCCTTAGCAGATACATGACATGACAGCAACAAGCGCTAAGTGCATAGTCTAGAACAGGGGTGCCCAAACTTTTTGGGCCATGGGCCGATCATGTGGTTCAGGGAGACAGTACAGGCGCATTTTACTTCCGCTTCCAGGAGCGATGAGGGCTTCACAGGCCGGATGAATTGGCATCAGGGGCCGCACCTGGGCCTTAGTTTGGGCACCATTGGTCTAGAACCATGATGGCAAACCTTGGCACTCCAGCTGTTCTGGAACTTCAATTCCCAGAAGCCTAAGTCCCTGTGAATCCACACAAGTGGGTTTACTGTGTGTACAGTGAACCCATTCGTGTGGATTCACAGGGATTTGGAGGTCCAGGACAGCTGGAGTGCCAAGGCTTGCCAGTCTAGAAGATGCAACATGGAACAGCAATCAGTCTGGGAGCTTCTTCATTGGAAACGGCCCTTCCTACTCTATTGGCTACAGTTTCTCAAGTACCTGCACATGCTTAAGAGGCATCCTGTTCCCGTTTCTTACACTCCATGTCTGAACTGGGAAAGAATAAGGACTGAGCCTTATCGCTTGCAAGTATCGAAAGAGAGTCCAGTATCTCAGCCCTACAACTTTGCTTCTGTTGTACCTGCTCACCAGGTATCTCTGGGAAGCTTTCTTTCCCACCCACCCCCTTTATGCCATAAGTTCACACAAGTTCCGCAGGACAGCCTCACCCTCCAATCTGCTTCTTCAGCTTGGCACACAGGAACAAGTCCGTGAAGAGGAAGACGTGGCGGAGTTTGCGGGCTCCCTCCACCAGCTCTACCATGAAGCTGTCTTTCATTAGCTGGCGGTGCTGCCAAAAGAGAGAGAGAGAGAGAGAAAGATGGCACATTTGAGCAAGTGAGGAAAGCAATGGTCAGAGACAAGGACTGGCTGGAGAAGTGTAAGAATTTGGCCTTCTGCTACTGCAGAAAGGATATCCTTTTGTATCCTACCCAGTGCCAGGAAGGGAAATATGAGACTGAGGTACTGGATATCTGGAGGGAAAAAGAGACCAGCCGCAGGGCTGAACTGGAGCCCTAAGCTTATTTTACCCTTTGAGCGATGAGGGTAGTGTGGGCCGGATCTGGCCCATAGGCCATAGTTTGTGCAACCCTGGTTTAAAGCAGAGAAAATGGCAGCCAAAAATCTATCTCATCCTATTGAAAAACAGATAGCAAGGCACGTTTTACTTCCACTTCTGGCGGGAGGGACCATGTGACTGGCTCACGGCCCAAAAAGTTTGGGCACCCCTGACCTAAGTGATCTGAAGGGAGATCTGAAGCACAGCTGGTCAGAGTCCATGAAGGTCAGTAGGTCAGATGGTACACAAGACATCATCACATCAGAAAAAGAGAGAGAGTAAAAAACACAGGGCTTGAAAACCACAGGCAAGCGAACAACCAATCAACCAACCAGGGCTGGATAAAATAGTGACCAAGGGCACGCACACATTTGGTGATGTATCATTTTTAAAGCGTTTCTCAACTCAGGCAATAGACTGAATGTCTCTTCCACTTGTAAAACTCTCCCCACAAAACCTCTATGCTATCCAAAGAGCCCCTCTGCCAATATGATTTGGTGGAAGACAAGGGATGAGAACAGAACCTCAAACGAAAGAATTCACTGAAATACAGTATTGGAGACTATCTCGTGTTCCTTACAGTTATCAGACTGCACAGAAATGGAGGTCTGGACTAGCAAAAAACAGCCACAAAGTGGCCACTGTGTGTTGGGGAATGGGTGGAGTTGACACTCATGCCAAGCAGGAGATTTTTTGGCAAAGACCCTCCAACCGTAACTTGCAAGGATTATTATTGTTTCCATTAGCAGCCAGAGTGCCTGAATCAGAGCACATCCAGAGGAGAGCAGTCGGAAAGCAGCCTGCATTTACCTTAGACCAGTGGTGCCCAAACTACGGCCCGGGGGACAGGTGCGGCCCTCGATGCCAATTCATCCGGCCTGCGAAGCCCTCGTTGCTCCTGGAAGCAGAAGTAAAACGGGCCCATACGGTTAAGACTCTTCTGGGTTAACCCTTCCTCCGTACGGGCGCGTTTTACTTCCGCTTCCAGGAACGACGAGGGCTTCACAGGCCAGATGAATTGGCGTCAGGGGCCGCACCTGGCCCCCGGGCCTTAGTGACCGGTTCCCTGAACCACATGATCGGCCCATGGCCCAAAAAGTTTGGACACCCCTGCCTTAGACCTTCTCTGCATTGCTAATTTCCTCTTTTCCCCCCTCCCAACAATTTACAACACAGGCAAAAATTATTTGCAACACATCGGCTCAGTGGGTAAAGGCATCATACTTGAAGACCAAAAGGACTGGGTTTGATTCCCAGAGAGCTGCATGATAGGGGACATAAAAGGAGCCTCATTTGGGCATCACCTGCAAAAAAAAAAATCCTTTCAAGCCAGAGTAATCTGACATGAAAACACAAACACACACACACCCCTACATTGAGTTTGCAGTCAAACGTCCAGAAGACCACCAGAGGGCAGAAGAAAACTATCCAGAAATCTGGCATTTGCACAGATTTCCTAGTCTTGGATCTTTCCCCTTTTTCTAAGCACAATTGCTTTACAAACCTTAGGGAGTGGCTGAAATCCAAACATTTACCAGAAACACATCAATGAAGATCAGTAAAGATGTCACAAGGCTGGGAGCAAGCTTTGAAGGGCTTAAGAAAGCTTTTCTTCGAGTTAAGGATTTGAAGTGTTTTAATGGAGAAAAACTTGGCTGAAATTTTCAACAGCTATGATGCAGGCGGGTGCACCAGAACAGCCTGCCATAAAATAATTATCTCTCCAAATAAAACCCAGGGTTTCTTAGGAGAGAGTCCTGCCTGTTCCTGGGGAATCACACAATACAGTGTGGAACAGCGTCACGACACCAGATTCCCGACAAGATATTTAAAGGATAATTTATAGAATTCCTGGAAAAAATATTTTGGATATGGAATCATTCTGGACAACAGTTTTTAACCAAGCTGTATGCTTTTCATGGCCACACGTGCATGAACAGAGTCTCCTCCTCATGCAGCATTTGCTAAAACAAAGTTCTTTCTGAGCTCAGCCAGGGAGCACGGGCAGACCCCTTTGGACACAGTATTGCAACGGAAATGGACACAAACATACGGTCAGCATTTACTGCTCTGCAAACGGTTCTTCTCAAACGGCATTGGCCGCAGTTGAGGTTTGGAGCTACTGGCTGACAGCAGAGCGGGAAGGAATCACTGGGCTCAGCTTGGAGAAGACTCCGCCTGCCCCCCACTGAGGCTTCTGCAATGCCAGCCCGCATTAGTGTTTCCACCATCCCTCTGTAGTCCTCATTTGCCCCCAGGGTCTACAGACACCAGGCAAAGACAAAAGAAGGATGCTTTACAATCCACTTCTGCAGTGCTGTGGGGGGAGGAGGGGAGTCTTTGCACAGGGCCAGCCTCTCTTCAGCAGTACTGAACCCTCTTTCCCATTTTCAAGGAGCCAATGCATGTGAATTAGGAGGCAAAGAAGCTGGCCTCCTCTGGGCCCAAGTGTCCTTGTTTGATCCAGATAAGCTAAACAGTCTTTGACACACCCACTCCATGCACATAAGTAGAGTTCTCTGCACTATGGTTGTAGCAGTTCAGGCAGCTGTGGCTGCCATGACCATGAAATCCCAGGATTCACAGCATGGTGTAGGAAACAAAAGTTCTCTGAACAACAGCTCTTCAGCGTAGAGCATTAGAGTCTTCCTCTCGGCATGCTTGTCTCTCCCCTTCTCTAGACAGCAGAGCTAGTGGGCAATTATTCTGGACATGAACCTCTGAAAAGGACAGCCCTGGAGCATCAAGTTATTACCTTACAGAGCAGGGGTGCCCAAACTACAGCCCATGGGCCGAATCCAACCCCAATGCCAATTCATCTGGCCCACACCACCCCTGGAAGTGGAAGTAAAAGGCACCTGTATGGGTGTGTTTTACTTCCCCTTCCAGGCAGTGATGAGGCTGGTGTGGGATGGATGAATTGGCATTGGGGCCAAATCTGGCCCACAGGGTATAGTTTTACTTCTGCTTCCAGCAGGAGGAACCACATGACCAGCCCACGGCCCAAAAAAATTGGGCACTGCTACCTTACAGTCGGGTTTTATTCTAATGAATAAGCAGAAATGTCAGCCATTTCACGTCTGGCCTAGATGAAATTATCAAACATATGCAAGGTTCCTTACATGCTTATCAAGAGCCACTCGTGCGATGAAAGCTTTTTTCACCACCATACATGTAACTGACTCAGCAACACAAGAATCCCTGTGTTACCACCCAACTATTCTCTGTGAAGGACCAACAGGTAAAAATTGCTACTCTTACAATTTCAGTTAATTCTTGACTGCACCGATGATGATGATCTCCAGCAACATTTGTGAGACGGTACGTGTGTAAGTGTGAAATAACACTTTATGCATCTGACTTGGATGCTGCACATGGATGCTGCCTTGACCCATGCCAAGCAACCCGCTGGGAACTCACCTCTCCTTTCTGTACAGTCATGGATTGCCTCCTGGGTGTGATTTCCTCATTGATGCTAGAGAGGAAGTTCTGAGAGATGCGGAGGGCGTCCTGCAGGAGTAAGTAGTCTGGGTGGGTCGACGGAGTGTGCTTCAGAAGATCCTGCAGCATCAACAGAGGGAGGGACAGGAAAACTTCAGGGGACAGGACTCAGTCCCAGGTGCTGCAGAAGATACTCATCCTACCTAAGGCGGGGGGTGGGGCGCTTCCTTGCTACAGCCCCGCTCTATGCATCACCAGCGTCAACACCATCCTGTAAGTGCAGGGAACTAAAGACCTTGATCAAGATGTTCTCGCAGCCACAGAAGCAGCAGTGGAAAGGCAGGGAAAAGAGGGAAGTGAATGCAAGGCCATGTCGTTACAGGGGTAGATTCCATGAAAGCATGTTTTGGAAGGGAGAGAGGAAGGCCTAGAAAAAAGCAAAGGTGCCCAGCAAGAGCAGGATCTCTTGTGCGAGTCGTACAGGTGGGAGAGTGAACGTTTGGGGAAGAGCTTCTTCAGGCTGGATAAGGTAGGCAGAACATGGGTGGTGCTGGAAAATAGCATGTGCACTTACTTTGAGCTCTAACACACTGCAGTGGCTCAAGGAATTAAGATGCTGGACTTGAAGACTGGAAGGTCGGAGTTCAATGCCCAAGTACTGCACAACGGAGTAAGCTCGCATCTCTGTCCCAGCTCCTGGCAGCCTAGCAGTTTGAGAGCAAGAAACTGCAAGTTGATTACTAGGGACTTCAGTTGGAAGTTAAACAGTGCTCTGCGCACTTCAGTGTCTAAGCATGCCTGCCACATGTCCAGGGAAATGTCTGCAGATGGTAGACAGTACTGGCGCTTTGGCTATAAACAGAGATGAGCACTGAACCCTAGAGTTGGATACGACTGGTTTTTGAGCAAGAGTGACCTTTACCTTAACACAATTTCTGCATAGTGTTTTCTTGCATATAACACAACACGCCTCTCAAGCTGCCCAATAACCTCCTTGTGGAACTGCAAGTCATTTGCCGCCACCACCACCCCGAGGAAACCCGAGACTAACAACCCTCGCAGTTCAGTTTCAGGAGAGAGAGAAAAGAGGAGATTTTCATCCTATATATAAATCTTGTGCTCCTTTGGTGTTCATCTCTGGGTCACTTTTCACTCTCTTCCGCGGACAGTTGCTGCATTCGGGGCTTCAGGTTTCCAAACACACACACAGAGAGACATAGTGCTGTGTGTCCATGCTGACCTTGCCGGCAGAGACGGCCACGGCTGACCTTCAAAACAACTTACGTGGAGCACGAGGGTGCTGCGTGTGACACGGTCCACTGGCTTGTAGAGGAGTGCTGTAGAGAACAAAGGCAGGGGGAGGGGAGGGAGAGAGATCACTGTCTGCCCTTGGAGCCAGACAAGGACAGGTCAAGGAAAAAGGCTCACGGCCAACCGCGGGAGCCAGCCCAGAGACCAGGAGTGCCCAAATTTTTGGGCTGTGGGATGGTCATGTGGTTCCTCCCAACAGAGGCGGAAGTAAAACGTGCCCTGCAATCTGTTTTGCAACAGGACAAGTTAGATTTTAGGCTGCCATTTTCTCTGCTTAAACCAGGGGTGCCAAAACCATGGCAGATCTGCCGCCTCCGCCCCCCGCCGCCCCCCAAAAAATGCCAATTCATCCGGCCCACACTGCCCTTATTACTCCTGGAAACGGAAGTAAAATATGGCCATATTGCTTTCGTGAGTGATGAGGGCGGTGTGGGCAGGATGAATGGGTGTTGGGGGCAGATCTGGCCCACAGGCCGTAGTATGGGCATCCCTGCCAAAGACCCTTGAATAGCAGGCAGGCAGAATGTCCCAACCTTACGGTTGCTCCACAAATACAAGTTTCTCTGCCCTCCGCCCCGTGTCTTCCATGGGAGCTAAAAGGCTGCCGTTCCAAAGCCATCTGCAAACAATTCTGCTTGCAATCCTCCAGTGAGCGAGAGGATCCCATCCTGATAGGAACAAGGTTCTAAGTCCAGAGGTGTGCCGTGCCACTCACTTTCCAGGGAATTCTTTGTTGTCTGGTCTTTTGAATCCTTGGTACTCCGGGCCTTCAAGTTCTAAAAAAAGAAGAAGAACCAGATATGACGCCTTTGTCTTTTCCTGTGCATTTGGGGTCCAGCGTCGCCAGCTGCCTCCCCAACCAGGCTGAAGCAGGCTCCCCCCATCCCAATCAGTATAGAGATGGCAGAAGGTGTAATGGACAGGGATCTCTTGCCCAAGAGGTAAAGAGAAAACTTTGCTCCTCTTCCATCTTCAGCCCCAGTGAGTGACAAAGAAGAAGAGGGGAGAGTCCTCCTTTGATACAGCCACAAGCCACGGACTGACAGGAGGAAGCGAGCAAGGAAACCACGGAGAACCAGGAAGGCACATGAGGGAGGGCAGAAGCCGGAGAGAGTTTCTTCTTGCAGAGAAAACTAGGATGGAGAGAATTCTTCATGCCGATCTGCATTTCCCTTGGCTGCCCTGTGAATTGCTTGATTTGTGCCAAGAAATGTGGCCCCAAACACCCTGAGGCAGCTAAAGGACAGATCCTAGATTCAAACTGTTGGCAGCACCCAGCTACGTGTGGCACACCACAAGGGCTGCGTTCCAGGGCACAACATCCAGACAGGGATGGTTGAGGAAGCCAGAATGCCCTGCTCAGAATGCACAGGGCTTCCCTCCCAAAGGAAATCAAAGCTTCCACTTGGGAAATACTCTCCTGGCTGAGGACAAGATGAGTCCTTCGCCACAAGTGCCTTTCTTCTTGCCTTAGGAGATTTGAGGCTAATGAAAGCTGAGCGCTTCTTGACTGGCAAAGGGTCCTTGTGGCTCCTTCCCATTCATTTGCATCCCCTTTTGCCAAGGGCTACCTCACCACAGATGGCCAACACTTCTCTCCCCACTTCACTCCACAGAACCACCGTGGCTAAGGCTCTTAAATGCCACCTAGCAAAAAGAAACATCCTCGCAAACTGCTTCTGCTACTCTGCAAGATGCTTTCAGCCAGGGGTGCCCAAACTTTTTGGGCCATGGGCCGGTCACATGGTTCAGCGGGCTGGTCGTGTGGTTCCTCCCAAAATGCACCTTTCCATCTGTTTTGCAACAGGATGAGAGAGATTTTAAGCTGCCATTTTTTTCTGCTTAAACCAGGGGTGCCCAAACTATGGCCTGTGGGCCAGATCCAGCTCCTGACACCAATTCATCCAGCCCACACCGCCCTCATTGCTCCTGGAGGCAGAAGTAAAACATGCCTGTGCAGGTGCATTTTACTTCTGCTTCCAGGATCGACGAGGGCGGCATGGGCTGGAAGAATTGGCGTCCAGAGCCAGCCCATGGGCTGTGGTTTGGGCACCCCTGGTTTAAGCCCTGACGAGAACCAAACTGACCTTGGTAACCCCTCTGACCAAGTCCAAGGTGAGTGGGGGCAGCTGACCATCGGAAGAGGCTGCAGCAGGCTCCCCTCGAGGGCCCCATCCAATCCCACAAAGCAGATGGAGGCATGGCTGCCCCTGTGGCATATGCGCCTTGGCATCGCAGCATTACCTACCTCTGAGATTTCCGCAAACTGAGCGTTGGCCTGGCAACACTTCTCCGCCGTTTCCATGGCAACCTCATAGTTATCCACAAAGGCCCGATAGACTCCCAGCTGGCTGGCCTACAGGAAGCAAATGGGAATATGAAGCCAGCGTGGGAAGGGGAGGAGAGAAGAGGACCACCAGCCACAGTGGCCATTTCACTGCACGCCACAGAGGGCAGAAGACAACACATCAAGAAGGACAAAGGAAAACTGGAACACACACCATCGTAGGCCATTGGGAGGACTGTTCCATCTCCCACAACTGCACTCACACACATGTGAATACATACATGCTCCCCTCAACAGTCAGAAGGCATCCTGTTACTATCCTAACTGTGAAAGAAGCTCTGCTGAGACTTTGCTCAGGCAGGGAAGATTCAACTTTGGGGGTTGGGGAGAAGGGACAGCATAAAAACCACACAGGCCCCCAGCCAGTGGTGCAAGGCCTCAAGGGCCCCGAAGTCCTAAAAAGCAAAGTGCCAAGACCAAATCTAGGGAAAGGCAACCGAAAACCCTATGGGCAGAGCAAACAATGTAAGCCACATGGAAAAGTCACACACTTTCCACTTTAAAATGGCTCTCTTTGGAATCCTTCCAGAAGCTGAAAAATAAATGACTATTATTTATATTGGTCTTTGTGCTCCACCCTAAGCTCAGCAGGAGATGAGCAGTCCACAACCTACTAGATGCAGTGCCATGAAAGCCCGATTCAGAGAACTCAGGCTGATGCCTCCATGCCACCCTCCTGCTCCCACGGAACCCTCAAAACAGCCTTGTGAGTAAGGTCAGCCTGAACAGGCCAAAGGGAAAGCAGAACCCCACTACCCAGAAGAGAAGCAAGGGGAGGAGGCTGCAGAGGAGCAATGCAAGAACCTGAAGTCCTGGAGTAAGCTTTCACTATGAGTCACTGAGACTGTGCCATGATCTCATTTGCCAACATGGAAACAGAAGCTGTACTTTGGGCCAGATGGCAAACCAATGGGCTCAGGAAATCTCTGGGAGTGCTCCAAGCATGTCTGAACTTTTAAGCAGCCCCTTGTATGCTCCACAGTCATCCCCACAAGTTCACACATACACACCCTGTCCACCCTCTCTGTAAAAACCTCAGCTATCCCGCAAAGATGCTTTCTTCTCAATCCTTCCTTTCCTCAAGTTCTTCTCTTGTTCTGAAGACTGAGGCCAGACCCCATCCTAGTCACAACAGCCATTGTTGCTTCCTGAACAGCCAAGACCACCAGGAACCTCGGTTCTTCTTCCCCCAGCAAATCTCACAGGCCTGTGGCCCCCAAACCTCCTGCAGCTACCACAAGACAATCTGCTGACAGACAAACAACCCAACCATTGTGAGGTGCTGCACCTGGCATCCAAATGTCACTTGTCAAAAGGTTCCTCCCCTGGTTCTTTGGGAATGTAAGTAGGGCTCTCCTTGGAAGGAAAGAAAGGAGAGAAAAGAGAAATCCCAGGAAGAGGGGCCAGAATCCTCTCCACAAAGGGCAAGGTCTGTGTAAGGCCTCCCCAGTTTACAAGTGGAACTGCCTGCCCACAGGAAAGCACTTCCAGCAGCACTTCTGCCTTCCAATGGCAAATGGATGCACCTTGAACTAAGAGGGTCTTTCCAAGAGGAGGGGTGCAGACCTCCCCCCCCCCCGGAAGCAAAATGAAGAATGACAAGAGCAACAGGGTAGGGGAAGACCTGGGAGTGATCAAGGAAGGACATGAGAGGTCTTTTTCCTCCCCTTTCCAGGGGCAATACATGGAAGAACAACAGTGGGACAAGGGGTGGGGGCGTGGGAGAAGAAGACCCAGCGGTAAGTGCAGGGTGGGGCTCACCAGCTTGTGGAAGAGGTCGCCCACCCGCTGCTGGTGGCTCCAATGCTGGACTCGTGGTAGCAAGCCATCATAGAACTCCTTGTGGATCTCGTAGAGCTCCGGGACCTTGAAAAAGATGGTCTCAATCTGCTGGCCGGTCAGGACAGGCTGGGAAGTGGTGGCTGCAGCCTTCAAGGGCTTCATGGGCTGGAAAAGAGGAGCCAAGGACAAAATGAGACTTGTAGGAAACAAGTGCGCACACACG
The DNA here is from genome assembly GCA_030440675.1 of Furcifer pardalis. Taxonomy (NCBI): domain Eukaryota; kingdom Metazoa; phylum Chordata; class Lepidosauria; order Squamata; family Chamaeleonidae; genus Furcifer; species Furcifer pardalis. The sequence continues at coordinate 15,192,531 of CP126898.1, read as the reverse complement.
CATGTACAGGTGCACCCATGCTGCATTCTCCTGGCCTGTCCTTAAATTATGGGACTTGAGGGCTTCTGGCTGCCCCGATCTATAAGTGGATCTGGAGACTCACCAACACCACTGCCTACACCCAGATGGATGTGGAGGCCAAGAAAAAGTTATCCCGCCCCCCAGGCATTCTGGGGCCTCAGACAAAGGGGTGTGTGATGCTCATGGGCTCTGCAAAGTCCTTTTGTGATTCCCCTTCAGTCCCAGGGGATGTGCACAAGAGAGCTTTCCAGTTGAGTGCACCCCACAGTATTGCATGGAGAGAAGACGGCTCTTGGCTGGCCCTGAAAGCAAATCCACCCCCATCCCGCCCCACACCAGGTATCTGGGGCCCTTACCAGCAGTAGAGCCTCCAAGTGGCCCAAATAGGTCTCCTCGCTAGCCAGTATTCCAGAAAGGACCCACTTTCTCATCTCCAGGCCTTTCTCCAGGTCTGTCTCGGTCTAGAGAAAACAGGGAAGAAAGCAGCCAAAGGATAAAGGCAGGCCAGCAAAATAGGCCAACGTGGAGCAGAAAAGTCAGGAAGATTCTCACTGGGATGCCCGAAAACATCAACCACTAGAACCCCTGGGAACGAAAAGCTGTGTGGATTCTGGAAGGAAAGCCCTTCCATGCCAGGGAGGCAGTCCCCAAAGTAGTCATAAACCCCACTGCAGTTTAAAGGGAGCAAGAAAAATCCCAGGGCTGGCAACTTGCTTGCTTGATATCCTGGCGAGGCTTATCCCCCTTTCAGGGGCTGCGGTAGTGGCTCAGTGGTTAAGAAGCTTGCCTTGTTAGCTGGAAGGCTGGCAAGTTGGCAGTTCGAGAGCTGGGAACAGCATGACAGATTCAGTGCCCGTCTCTGTCCCAGCTCTTGGGGACATGAAAGGAGCCTCATTTGGGTGACCCCTGAGTGGAGTTTCTTCCCCAAAAATCTTTTCGACCCAGAATAATTTCTGAGACAAAATTATTATTTGCCATCTTCCCTTACAGATACAGATATTCCTTTTGCATGGGAGAAATAAAGGGCCCACCTCAAAATGCCTAGCCTTGCAAAAGATCCAGGAACCAACAGTGTACGGAGGAGAGGGAATGAGCTGTGCCTCGTCAGCCATCTTTGAAGGTTCAGGTTTTAAACACATCCACTGCGCCCCCAGACAGGCTGCACGGAACATCCCAACCTCTTCCTGCACCTACTGGTCCCTGTTGCCCTCTTGCTACTGCTCTGGCCGAAAGGCATAGCATTCCCTGCAAAATACAAGTGGGGGGAAGTGCAAGATGGTCCTCAGAGCACCTCACAAACACACTTGGAAGGCAAGTAACAGTTTTGAACAGGGGTACCCAAACTACGGCCTGTGGGCCAGACTGGGCCCCCAATGCCAATTCATCCGGCCCAGATTGGTATCTTTTAACTTCCATTTCCAGGAATGACAAGGGCGGTGTGGGCCGGATGAATTGGTGTAGGGGGCTGGATCCAGCCCATTGTTTAAGCAGAGTAAAAGGCAGCTTAAAATCAATTTCATCCTGCTGCAAAACTGATTGCAAGGTGGGTTTTGCTTCTGCTTCCGGTGGGAGGAAACATGTGACCAGCCCCACTGAACGACGTGACAGGCCCGCAGCTCAAAAAGTTTTGGGCACCCTGGTTTTGAAAATCCTCATGGCTCAACAGCTGTTGAGAACACCATTCTGATTAACACCCTTTTAAAAAGCCAGCCCAGATGTTTCTAGCTGGCCTGTCAAAATACTCTTGGTGGCTGGAGCAACCCTTCCTGCCCCCCCAGTGGCTCCAGTGTTTCCAGAGGCTGCTCAATTAGCACATCTGGCCAGAGCTTCCATGCAGGAAGGTGGGTCCAGGCCACAAAGCAGCCAACAGCCTAGACATGAGGGGTGGGGGAGAGCGACCCACCACCGCCACTCCTGCGCATGGGATACATTCATTTTTTCTCCTGCGGCTTCCCTTGAACAAACATCTGAAGCCTGCTGCTTGCATCCAGCTGAACTGGGAAGGTTTTCTGCCGCTCCAGCCAGCTCGGCTTCTTGTGGTGAGAGGAGGAGGAGGAGGAGGAGGAGGAGGTGCAGGGAAAGAAGCCAAGCATATTTATAACTGCCTAATGGGGTTCCTGCCAACCTTGGCTTAGAAAGGCCTTGTGCAGCCAGGCAAAAGCAGTGAAATGGCAGAGGAGGAGGAGCATGAGAAGGAGCATGAGAAGAAGAGAGAAGGAACGAGCAGCCCTGCGAGGAGTTGACCTTGGGGTGGGAGCCAAAGGCCAGCAAGGGAAGGGGGAGCAAATATTGTACTTATGACTGCCAATGTTGTGGTTTCCTAGTTTGGTTTTGCATTTCATTTCATCTATTTTACTTCTATGTTGCTTTATACATTTTAATCCTGTTTTGACTAAACTGCCCAGAGTAGCATTTTGCACTAGTAAAGATAAAGGTTTCCCTTGCTCAAAACCAGTCGTATCTGACTCTAGGGGTTAGTGCTTATCTCTGTTTCAAAGCCAAAGAGCCAGCGCTGTCTGCTTCTGCAGACATTTCCATGGTCACGTGGCAGGCATGACTAGACACCAGAGCGCACGGAACACTTTCCTTCCCACCAAATTTGATTTTTTGCTTTGTTTTTTGGAATAGTAGCCGTGTTAGTCTGTGGTTCAGGCATATCAGAAAACAACAAAATAAACCAAATTAAATAAAAAATACTGTAGCACTTTAAAGACTAACTGGGGCAAGACTAACTAGGACAAACAGGACAATCTTTACACAAAAGAATTAATGGACACAAATCAGACATCCGGAATGGCAACATGGAGAAACCTGTCTCAAACCACTTCACTCTAACTGGACACTCTATCCAAGACCTGAAAGTTGCAATTCTGGAACAGAGAAATTACAAACTAGGATTGAAAGGGAGACAGCAGAAATCAAATACATCCATCTGTTAGACACCGAGATTCTGTAACGCCCAGAATCTCCAAGGAGGTACTTGTCCAACGAAGAACTAGTTTGCCTCAGCACACTGGGCCACAATGCCCTCATAACTCCAGGAGGTGGAAGTACTTCCGCTTCCAGGAGCAACAAGGGTGTTGCAGGCTGGATAAATTGGTATCAGGGGGCAGATCTGGCCCACAGGCCATAGTGACTGACCCCCTGGACCATGTGACCAGCCCGCGGCCCAAAAAGTTTTGGCACCCCTGCTATAGACCTTCCTCTTCTCCCCACCCTTGGACAGTGAGACTCCTCCAGAGAGTCCAGCTGTTATTATTATTTCAGATGTATATCCCGCTCTACTCAGGCGAACCCGACTCTAGGCGGCTTACAGAGCATAAAAAGTAACAATATAACAGTCACAAATTCCACATTATCATAATCACAGTCATCATCAAACAGGCCCGCAGCTGTTGGTGCCACTGCTGCACATGAGTCATAAAGCAAAAAACCACCACAACCAGGGAGGCCTCTGGGAGACGACGAAAGCACCACAGAACGATGATTGACCTGTTAGATCGGCCCATCCCTTTATTTACTAGGAGCAGAAAGGAGCTAAAGCTCAGACGGGGAGGCAGTCTCCACTCCATCCCATCCCGTACCCATCGGCATCCACAAGAGGGGATGGATCCCTCATGCTCATTTTCTAAGGCAGCTTTTGGGAAGGAGCCTTCCTTTCTCTTCCTGGAAGGACAGGGGTCACGGCTAGATGCCAGGGAAGCTCAGCCATTTTACAGTCCTACAGAGATTTCCCTGAGGATCCCCATGGAGACAGAGAAGTTTCCTGAAGTAGCAGCAACAGCGCACACCGCCTGGGCCAGCCCTGCCCCACCATAAGATCCACAAGCTAGCAAATAACCCCCAGGGAGGTCGCCCGTGTTGGAGTAAAGCAGCCACCAGTCCTGCCCGAAGGTTAAACCAGAGCCCAAACCAGGCAGGGGAGATTCCCTTCTGGAGCCCAAAGCCTTGAGGACCATGAGGGTGGCCCTTTGCACCCCATGTGGTCTTGAACTTCAGCTCCCAGAAGCTCAAATCTGTGAATCCACCTTAATGGGCTTGCTGCATATATGCACAGTAAAATCATTGGTGATTCACAGAAACTTGGGCTTCTAGGAATCGAAGTGCAAAAACAGCACCTACGTGCAGTAAACCCATTCTTGTGGGTTCACAGATTTGGGCTTCTGGGAACTGAAGTTCAAGAAAACCTGGAGTGCCAAGGTTGGCCATCATGGCCCTAGGAAGCGCTCAGAACAATGTTGAGAATGAGACCCAACTCCCTTTCCTTTGCAGCCCAAGGTGGCCCCATACAGAGCTTCCACGGACAGACCCTCAATGTCCCTCTACACACCGATTTCTTCCATGCTGCAGGTTTCAATCTGATCACAGCAGGGAGGGCAAAGGCTGAGGGTTCCAGCCCTTTCCCACCAGAGGCCACCCACCCACCCACCCGGGGAAGTGAAGAGGCACTCACGGATTTCATGGACTCCAGGGAGCCGGAGGAGAGGGTGTCCCGGCTACTTCGGCTCTTGGAGCTGAGATGCGGGGAAGAGGAGGGCGAGTCATCGATGTAGGGCATCGTGTCATGATGGCGCCGCTGTTCTTCGGCTCGGTCGGCATCATAGGCGTACCCAGGCGGCATCCCCCCGAAAGCAGCATCTGCAAATACAAAGGGACAAACAGCAATGAGAAAACAGTTTACCTGGGGTGGGACGCACCACATGCCTCTGATCCTAAGCACATTGCCAGGATCCCCTTCTTCTTAGCCTTCCTGTCATTATGACCTCAGAGGAACTTCATCCTCCCCAAACACACCTTCAGACACCTGCCGTCTTGCCAGGTGAGGGGATGGTTGTATGGAACGGCACTGTATCCCAGGCCTTTGACGCTATGAACCACAGCGGATCATGTCTATATGATGAGCCAAACAGCTACTGACTGGACTAGGAAGCCCAGCGGAATGGAAGGCCACTGGCTGCTCCCAGTTAAAAATCTGAAGCAAACTAGTTCAGTAGCACAGAAGGGACTGGCAAGTGCTGTTTGGCTTTAGGGCACTTCAGGGCCTCACCAAACCTACAGAACAGGCTTTGAATCTTTATCTTACGCAGAATTAGGACAAGACCAGCCACCATGAACATTTTAACGCATGCCTGAAGAAGTGATCATGAATCATGAAAGCTCGCACAACGTTTTCGTTATTTTTAGTGATATAATAAAGGTATCGCCTTCCTCCTACTTTTTTTTTTTTTTTTTGCATTCTTTACAATTTGAATAATGATCAAACGGCTAATCTTCCTTGTTTGCCATTTTGCCTCCGTTACACTCAAGCAACACTTGCTCAAAATACGCTTGGGACAACTTTAGAGGGCAATTTAGATAAAATTGCCATACTTTGGCAAGTGATAAGCACCAACAATTATTCTGATTTTCAGCCAACAGGAATGATAACTAACATCAGAGGAAATACTCCATAAAGTGTGATCTCTAGGATTATTATTCTGGGCAGAAGCAAGAACAAGCGTGTTTGCAGAGGAAGGACCAAGCCAGCAGAGATGGGGATCCAGTTAAGAAAATGGCCAGGATGTTCCCAGGGCTTGTCCTTTCCTACGTTGGACACCTTGGTTGGCGACAGACGAGAGGTCACGCCGGGAAGGGCAAATAAGATTTTGAAGGAGAGGTCAGTTTTTCATAAGGCATGACCTTGCACACATCCCATAAGTAGACTGAGATAGGTTTTTAGGCTGCCATTTTCTCTGCTTAAACCAGGGCTGCCCAAACTATGGCTTGTGGGCCTGATATGGCACCTGACACCAATTCATCCAGCCCATGCTGCCCTCATCGTTCCCGAAAGCGGAGCTAAAATGCTGTAGTTTGGACACCTCTGTTCAAAAAGGTCTTCCCTGCCTCTCCCTGGGCAGGGAGAGTCTGAGAGCCCACACAGGAACCGTTCAGAAGGTGCACCAGGAAGAAGGGTCAGGAGGCCAAAAAAGATTAAAAACAACCCTAAGGAACAAAAGTGGCACAAGATCCATGCATGGAAACAATGTAACAGCTTGTATGTCATACCATTTAATAAGGCAACTGTGTAACAGCCGTGCTGTAATCACAGAAATGTCACGCCAACGACTCTGCATTCTTCATGGGGGCTGGATGGCGTAATACCCTGAGCTCAGGATGGGAGGCAGGGCTGGGCCCTTCCTCTTCCTTGCCAATGCTCCACGCCAAGGCAAGATCTCATTTCCACCCACCCCACCAATGCCACATGCCTCGGGACCTCTTTCTAGCTATGTAATTACAGGGCAGCCTCTGCAGGACAAGATCCCAAGAGGATGGATTCTGTTGCCACTCGTTTGCCATCTGAACTGTAAACCCATTCACGTGGGTTCACAGGGACTTGGGCTTCTGGGAATTGAAGTCCAAGAACAGCTGGGGTGCCAAGGTTTGCCATTGCTGCTCTAGAGCAGGGATTCTGAACCTGCAGCCTATGGGCCACATGCAGCCCACAGTACCATTTCATGTGGGGACCCCACTGCCTCCACCACACCAGGAAGTGCCATGTTGTGGAGGAAGGGGAGAATGGCCATCCGGCCTCTGCAGCTGTCTGAGGGAGCGTGACCCGGCCCCCGACTTTAAAAAAGTTGAGAGCACCTGGACTAGAGTGTGCATGGTGGGCCTCCTTTCAGCCCCCTCCTGCCTCTCCTTCTCACTGACACCTCCCATGGGTCTGATTCACCACAAGTGCCTCTACCAACTTCCCTGAGCATCACAAACGGTGCTTTGCACCAGGCAGCAGCCGGTCTGATCCCATCCAAGAGGTGTGCTTGTGTGTGAGACCATCTACAATCAAAGGCTCCTCTGACAAGAAGAGGGCTGGGGCTTTTAGCCCAGCTTGACTGCTACATCTCCATCCAACTAATATCTCCCCTGGGAGATCTACACAGGGAAAGGGGGGTCAGAGAAGGTCTGTGGGTCAGCTCCCCCTTCTTGCCAGTCTTCTCCCTCTCCCTGCCTCTCTCACCCACAAGACCTCCCTGCCTTAATTCCACACAGAAAAGCCAAGCGCCCGGCCCAGCGGAGGAGGCCAGTCCCGGACGGTTGCCAAGGAAACGCAGCAGCGGCTGCCAGAACCTGCACTAGGGAAAGACACTGGGGGCCCAACCCCCTTCCTTCCCTCCCAGAGGAGCCCGGAAGGCAAACACAAAAGAGGAACTGCAATGGCAACTGATCCGCGCATCATGCGACACCCCCTCCAATGCCTGCCGCCAAGGCTCCATCCAACCTCCCCGGCCCCAGAACTGCAGCAGAGCCGCAAAGCAGGGACCAATCCTGGCCAGAGAAGGAAAGACAATCCGCCCTTGGCAGGTTTGGGCAGAGTGCCAAGACCAGGGCACACCTGGAAACCAACATTCAGCCTTCATGCAGGTGACTAAGCGCAGCAGCAGCAGCAGGGCTGGTTTAGGAAGGGGCAAGGCTAGCAAAGAGAACAAATAGGCCGATCTTAAAAGAAATCAACCCTGCCTGCTCCGTAGAAGATCAAATAGTAAAGATGAAATTAGGGTACTTTGAACATCGAATAAGAAGAGAGGATTCACTTGAGAAAGCCTTGATGCTGGGAAAGGTTGAGGGCAAAAGAAGAAGGGGCGGCAGTGCTCTCACAATAAGAATTTCGTGTGAGAAATTATTCTGGGCTGGAAGGATTTTTTTCCAGATAAACTTTGCTCAGGGGACGCCCAGACGAGGCACCTTTCGTGTCCCCAACATCTTTTTTCCCACTGTTGTGATCTGAAGTCATGCCAACAAATGTAATGCAGTGCCTCTGCCCAGCTCGTTCCACATGTTTGTTTCTGGTTTTGGGCATGGGGCTCTTGGTGAGAATGCCCTCCTTCCAGAGCAGACAGCTGCCTACATCAACAACAGGCCCAGCTGTTTCCAACTGGACAACTGCAGCATAAGATGCCCGTGAAGGTCAGGCCGGAGGGGATGAGCGAGGGAGGCCTCCCCTCTGGCTGAACCTCGCCTCTGAGCTGAAACAGAGTTCAGAGGCTCAGAAAAAGGAGCCAAGCTTATGGAACGGGACTGTTGCTCCCCCCCCCCCCGGACTCATGATAAAAGTTTTGTGTCAGAAATTATCCTGGGTTGAAAGGATTTTGGCTGGAGAAACTCCACTCAGGGGATACCCAAATGAGGCTCCTTTCATGTCCCCAAGATCTTTTCCCCAATGAAGTGGTCTTTGTTTATCTACTTGCAATGTCTTGCTTTCAAACTGGTAGGCTGGAAGGAGCTGGGATGGAGACAGGAGCTCATTTTGTCATGAGCTTGGGTCTCGAACTTGGGTCTCGAACTGCTTGGGTCTCGAACTTGGGTCTCGAACTGCCAATTTGCCAGCCTTCCAACTAACAAGGTGAGCTTCTTAACCACTGAGCCACTGCAGCCCCTTTCCTATGGACTGGGAGTGAATGAGTCAGGATCCCTCCCCTCCACTTAGAGACACCAACTGGCCGGCCCTTCCCAAACTTTGGTTTTTGGACTTCAACTCCCCAAAGCACTGATCAGCCAATGGACTGACTGAGGCTTCTGGGAACTGAAGTCCAAGAACCAAAGGTTGGGAAAGACTGCCCTAGATGTAGAGTGGTGGTGGAGCAGGTGGGGAATAATATGTCAAGGAGAACATTGGAAAACCTCACTTTTCAAGGCCTGCTTAAGGCTGTTTACAATGGCATCTATGATGATTAAATACCCTGTTGAAGGCTGGCATCAAGTTGCTTCCACCTCATCATCGAACTGAGTCAACCAGATCAGACTTTATTTGAATTAAGATCCAGCCATCCCTTCCCTTCCCTCAGGCCTGTCTGCAGCCACGTTCTGCCAAGAACATCTGGAAACACATCCAGCCCATCAGTAAGAGCTCCGGGATACAATAAACACTCCGGGCTACTGCCAACCGACCCCACTGCGTCCTGATGTGAGGAATAAACATGCTTTTCACATCAAAGATCCAAACAATCCAAGGCTCCTCTTGACGTGACCCCCCTCCCTTCCCCCGTTTGGATGTCAAAGAGGCCAGAAGGGAGATGCACCTTTTCCACCCAAGGACCCTCCCCTGCTAGGTTGGCAGGAGCTGGGACAGGCCACAGGGCGCTCAAACCATCATGCAGCGCCCGGGTCTCAAACTGCTGACTTGCTGGCCTTCTAGCTAACAAGGCGAGCTTCTTAACCACTGGGCCACCGCAACCCTTGATATTTCAGATGAACACTTAAGCACTTATTTCTGTCTCTCCTCTTATTCTTTAAACGTTACTACTGTCTTTTAAAATCCCAATGCTTTCACAGGTGACACCATTTACAGAGATTTAATTTTGTTGGCTTTATTTATTACACATTGCCCAAGGGCACCCACTAGGCCAAGGGTGCCCAAACTATGGCCAACGAGCCAGATACAGCCCCCCACCAATGTCAATTCATCCAGCCCACACTGCCTTTGTTGCTCCCAGAAGTGGAAGTAAAGTGCGTCCATGCAGACACATTTTACTTCCACTGCTGGGAGCAACGAGGGTGATGTGGGCTGGATGAATTGATATGGGGGCCGGATCCAACCAGTGGGCCATATTTTGGGCACCCCTTCTTTAAGCAGAGAAAATGGCAGCCTAAAAATCCATCTCATCCTGTTGCAAAACAGATTGCAATGCATGTTTTACTTCCGCTTCCAGTGGGAGGAACCACGTGACCAGCCCGCTGAACCACGCAACTGGCCCACGGCCTGAAAAGTTTGGGCAGCCCTGGGCTAAGCAGACAAAAAAGATGATATGCAGAGAAACAAAGACGATGTAAAATAAGCCTGGGAGAACCAAGCAGGGTGGTTCACGAGCCAATTAACATTTTTGCTCCCGTTAACAAGCTGGGGACTCATTTGCCCAACTTGGGAAGGAGGGAACAGGCTGAGGCCACCTGGATTCCCATTGGGATCAAACTCACAACATTTTGGCTGCAGGGCAGCAGTTTTAACTCCTGCACCACCAAGGCTCCTGTAAGCATCTTAGTCTTCCGGATCTGGGATAGCAACCCACTCGCAGGCAGCCAGAAAACAGCAAAGCCCTCCACAAACATACACACACACCCCTCTCTCTGCCAATTTTAGGCCTACCATCCGCAAACAGGAGGAAGCGGCAGGCACAGCCTGTGCTCTGCTGCCCCAGGCAGCCTCGGGAGCAAGCCACGTCTGGATTGGGAAACAGCCAGAGAGAAGCTAAGGCCTCAGCGGCCATCTGGAGAGCAGGAAGAAAAGGGGAAATTCTGGGAGTTGTAGTAAAAAAGGAAACATTCCACACAAACACACACACTTTCTCTGCAGAGATGGAGTGGGGCCCCCTAAAAACTCACCTTGAAATCTCTGTGTCCAGCGGTGGACATCAGCAGGTGCGCACCAGTTCGCCAGAACCGGTAGCAGAAATTCTGTCCGGCCCCTCAGCCCATCCAAGTTTTGAAATAAAGGAGTCCTAATTCGGGAGCCGCATAGGGCTTCCCCCCTGGCCACGGCCACTGGGCCACGCCAACAATGTGGTAGCAAAAAAACCTGGAGTCCACCACTGTGTCTGTCCATCCTAATTGATCACACAATCTTTGTCACACACGGATTCACAGCCAGTCAACGTTCAGAGCCACCGAGGGAGGCTTCTGGCTTCTTCCGCCTCCACTGCCCACTTCTGGAGGCCAGAGGAGGCAGGCCCGAAGAGCTCCAGAGGCCTCCTGGGCAGGTGGAGAGGCAGGCCTTGTTTGTGCCGAGACTCTAACAAGAACATGTCACCAGACCGGCTCTTGCCAAGGCCCCAGGGGTCGGCTCAGCCCTGGAGGGGTTTCCCAGAAACCGAACTCTTCCGGCTTTACAAACCAGCAGAGGCAGCGCTTGGGACCAGGAGGTCAAGACAGCTCAGGCTGCACAGGGGCTAAGCTACTGCCCTATAGCCAAAAGGCTGTGAGTTTGATTCAGACAGTGATCAAGGTTGACTCAGCTTCTCCCATCCTTCCGAGGTCAAACGAGCCTGAAGGGCAAAATGTTAACTTGTGAACCGCCCAAGGTGTGGGATAGAAGTGGTGTGAGATAGACGTGGTGTGGGATAAAAGTGGAATTGCTATTACTCGTTTATATCCTTGTTTTAAGAATACAACAGTTACAGGTAAGCAACCTGTCATTATAGAGCCCTGGTCGTGCAGGGGTTAAACTGCTGTACAGCAGCCAAAATTTGAGTTCGATCCTGATGGCTATCAAGGTTAACTCAGCCTTCCATCCTTTGGGGGTCAAATTAGTCCCCAGCAGGTTGGGGGCAAAATGCTAATTAACTTGTGAACAATGTGGGGTTTGTGCTTTTTTGGGGAGGTTGGGAGGCTAATTACTCTGTGTATCATCCAGAAGTGCAATGCTATGGGGCCGGATATAAGTATAATTGCTATTGCAAAGAGATGCTAATTAAGTCTTAGGTCACAGGCTTTCTATGAGGAAATACAGGAAAAGGTAGAGCTATCAGGAATCATAATTTTGTGTGAGAAATTATTCTGGGTTGAAAGGAATTTTGTGGGAGGAACTCCACTCAGGGGACGCCTTTCATGTGGTTCAGGGAAGTTGGTCACTCTGGCCCATGGGCCAGATCCAGCTCCCGGCGCCAATTCATCCAGCCCATGAAGCCCTCATTCCTCCTAGAAGCGGAAGTAAAATGCACCCATACGGTTGTGTTTTACTTCCACTTCTTGGAGTAATGAGGGCATCACGGGCTGGATCAATTGGTGTTGGTGGCTAGATCTGGCCCACGGGCCATAGTTTGAGCACCCCTGCCTTAGTGGCTTTTATGATTCTCCCCGTTTGTTCAAGGCGCCATATAAGACCAAAATGATGTGTGCAGATGGATATTAAGCCTTGTTCAGTGGCCTCGATAAAGCAAAGCTTTGCAGGGGTTTTTCCACCCCCTGGGGATTCACTCCCACCTTTTTCCTTCTCTGATGTTCAACCTCACCGGCAGAGAAAAACTCATTAAAAGGAGAAAGATGGAGACAGCCATGGCCGGCCTTCTGTCAAGGGAAAGATTCCTTTTCTGAGATGCTGACTTGACACAGCTGGACTCCACTGCTGCCTCAACCCTGTATCTTAAGCACTATCGGTGTGTGCGCATTGGGGGTGGGTGGGAGAGATGCACCCATGGAAGTGGGGGGAGGGCCACGGCTTTCAACTCTCAGCTGCCATTTTGCAGCCAACCTGATTTGAATTATTTCCCCATTTGCCGAGCCCGAGATTCCCTTTCTCTGCACAGAGGCATGGAGGGGAGAGATAAGCCCCCCGTCCTTTGGGTCCCGGTGGAGGAGAGATAAGAGGCACCCGGGCTTATAAGGAAGCGGCTTTCCGCTCTTCCAGCCTGAGCTCCCCAAGGTGGGCAAAGATGCCCCCCTGCAAAAGAGAAGACAAGACTCCTGCAGCAGAAAATTGGGGGGGGGGGCCCCAGCAGGAAATACACTGGCCTGCCAGGACCACAACATCACACACACACACCAGTTTAACACAGCTTTGGCAGCTGCCACCGTAACATCAGACCTGGCCTGGAGACCAAAGTGACCGAGAAGGACTAGATCCGGGGCCGAGGCGGCTCCGTGCAGGCAGAGCAGCACGACTGGCCTATTCCCCTGGCTGGCCCACTTCAGATGGAACCAGGCCCACCCTTTGTGCAGCACAAGAGAGAGGGAAGAAGGGGTTTTTTACCACCCTCCATGGGCAGCGGCACTGTGGTCACTTAGTGGTCAAGACACTGAGCTTGGAGGCTGGAAGGTCTAGGGTTCGATACCCGAATGCTGCACAATGATGGATCCTGGGGACATGAAAGGAGCCTCGTTTTGGGCATCCCCCGAGTGGAGTTTCCCCAGCAAACATCCTTTCAACCCAGAGTAATTTTCCTCCATGGGGGAGCCTCCATCCTGAAAGGGGGAAGGTGAACCGATGACGCTCCAGGCGGGACTGGAGAGGACCCTTCCTTGAAACCCACACGCCATAGAAGGACTGAGATGGAAGAAGGGCCCTTTGAGGCCACCTAGTCCAGCCCAATGCAGGCATCCCAAACAAAGCAGATCTGACAGTCGGTCGCCCGATGCTCTCTTTCATGTCTTCCTAGTTCCATTGTCACACTGCCCCATTCAAAAGAGTTCCCTAAGACTCAGCCCATATCTAGGTTCCTCTAGTTTCAGCCTGTTAGGACGTCTCCTGCACTCGGAGGACGGAGAACAGGCCCTTCCCTTCCTCTTTAGGACCATCTGTCAGGTATTTGAAGAGTGCTATCATCATCATCCTTTCCCCTCTCAGTCTCCTTTCCTCAAGGCTCAACCTGCCCACTTCCTTCATCCTTTCCTCCATAGGGTTTCATTTCCAGTCCTCCCATCATCCTTCTTACCCTTGTCTGGACCCGTTCTAATTTATTGGCTTCTTTCTTAAAGTGCCCAGAATCGAACACACGACTCTAGACCAGGGGTTCACAACCTTTTCAAGCCAGGGGCCGGGTCACGTTCTCTCAGTCAGTTTCAAGGGCCAGACGGCTATTTTGCCCTGCCTGCACAATGGGGGTGGTGGTGGCCATTTTGTCCCAACAGCTTCAAAGAGGTGGCCATCTTGTGTCTCAAGTTGTTGTTCGACTTGTATGCCGCCCCACTCGCAAAGCGACTCTGGGCGACTAACAAAGATACAAAATATACAGTTCCAAGGTACCACATGATCATAATACAAAAACATTTCAACACATCACCATCACAAATCATCACTAATCACAGTATCAAAAAGTATCAGTACCACAATATCAACAAGCATTGCAAAAAAGAAAAACCTCACTTGAAAAGTCCTACAACACTCGCATGAGTAGTCCCACAGAAAGTCAAATTCCCTGGGGGGGTCCACATGAAATGGCACCACGAGCCGGATCCGGCTCACGGGCCTTAGGTTGGGAAACTCTGCTCTAGATTGACAGCCATCTTCAGAGAAATAGTAAATAAATGTTATCCAGGTGGCACTAGAAGACAATGTTGGAGCCTTCCCTCCATGGTCTACCAGCCTGGCCCACCAGCCCTGCCCACTGTCCCAGCTAGAGTAATTATTAGCCAGACTGGGAAGCCACTGGCCTCCTGGGGAGGAGCAAAGCCAGTTTCCTTAGCTGGGGGAATGGGGGCAGCACAGGTCATCTTTCACAGGGCCCAGAGAGAAATGGCCTGCTTGATGCTAGCCCAGTGATGCTAACCCCTGCCAGGCCTCAGGCGGTCATTCGTGCAATCAGTGGAGAACAACCCCTCGCACATGGACCCAGGATAGCTCACCTCTCCTGAGCATGGGGGCTTTTCAACCCACCCAGGAGTGAATATGTAGAGCACGGGTGGCCAAACTATTCAGGCCGTGGGCCAGTCATGTGGCTCCTCCCACTGAACGCAGAAGTGAAACACGCCTTGCAATCTGTTTTGCAATGGGACGAGATAGATTTTAAGCTGCCACTTTCTCTGCTTAAGCCAGGGGTGCCAAAACTATGGCCTGCAGAACAGATCCGGCCCCCAACACCAATTCATCCGGCTCACACCACCTGCACCGCTCCCAGAAGAGAAAGTAAAACAGGTGTGTTTTACTTCCGGGAGCGGTGTGCGCTGGGTGAACGGGTGTCAGGGGCCAGATCTGGCCCATGGGCCGTAGCTTGGGCATAATGTAGAGCTTCATGGCCCCAGCTAACCCTGGGGACTGGATGGGAGTCCAGGCCCTTCAAAGTCCATTTCCTTCTGGCGTCATAGCAAAGAATAGGCCTTGCTCAGCAAACCCACTCTACTTCGCAAGAAGAACGAGGGCAGAGAAAGGCACAGGGGCGGAATTCCCACAAGCCCCCATTCCAGGTGAGCCATGCATGGCAAATGGAGGCAGAGGCTGTGGCTGAGAAATCCCAAGCCTCAGTGAGGATTTGTGTTTCCAGCACAAGAACACCACTAGGCGTGGTGGGCGGCTTTTGTTTGTGGGGGCCTTTGGGCAAGGTTCCCGTGATCCATGTCAAACCATCTGCGTTTCCCATTTGCAAAGCAAAGCACACCCACCCAACACAGGAGGGCTGGCAAGCTCTTCCAAAACACGCAAGCAACCCATCCACTGCCTTTCAGCACAGGCAACAGGGCAGCGGGCATTCCAGTTTGGGTGAAGTTTACCAAAACCTGTGCCACTTACACCACTCATACCTTTTGCAAATGCCAAATCACTTCTCCAGAGCACCAGACCCATCTCACCCTGGTTCTCCCCCGTTTATTTTGAGACCAGGCTTTTAAAGAGTGTTTCAAAGCTGTTTCACACGGTGTTTTTACACTGCGTCTGTTTCTAAAGTGAGCAAAACTATTCTTTGAACGACCCTCTAAAAGGTATCTCCTCTACTCTGCAGTTGCCTGTTTCTAAAAGGCATTATTGGACTTTCCTGTTGAACCCTGGTTTAAAGATCCAGTTGGCAGTAAAACAATAAAGGCTTAACATAAAATCTAAAAATCCTCACACTCTCCCTTGCCCCTTCCTGTTTGCTTCTGGAAAAACAGCATTCTTTCTCTGGCATTTGGGTGGCCCTGGGACAGCCCCACCCACCTCCACTTCTCCTGGGGGCTGGGGGCATGCCATTAACCCTTTCCTCAGCCCTTCTTCCTTGCAGCTGATCTTACTGGTGTGTCTCTACCTCCACGGCAACACAAATACACACACACACACAAAACAGGAGCCAGGCTGGGGGGTAGGCCACCATACTTCTGCTGCCACCTTGACTTTACACCTGAGCTCACCACAGGCCGGTTGGTTTGATGCACGAGTACAGTACTGCCTTGTTTCTTAGCTTGTGAACAAAGCAAATGTTCAAAATGGAAAGCAAAAACACTCCCCAGGCCACAACACAAGTTAAACCGGGGGTTCTCAACTTACAGCCCAGGGGCTGGATGCGGCCCATGACACCGTTTCATGTGCTCGCTTACCCACACACCGCCTTCGCCACACCCGGAAGTGCCATGTGTGGCAGGTAGGGAAAAATGGCCAACCGGCCCCTGAAGCTATCTGAGGCAGCGTGCTTAAACCATAAAACATGACAGTGTGAACGGACCACCCCAGCCGTTCCTTGAGGTTCCCCTTCCATCCTGGCAAAACGCGTGTGGGCCAAATACCTGGAGGGTTTTCCTCTCTACGGCCAAAAGGAGCACCAATGGCTCACCGGCACCTCTGGCCACCTTCATGCACACAACAACCCTCCAAGGTAGACCAGGCTCAGAGTCTGGCTGGTGGAATGGCCCTCCCTCCCTCCCTCCCTGTCCTTTAGCCCCAGAGCCCTTGCTGCCACTTTTTCACTTCTATGCTGGACTACTGCAATGTGGCCACAACATGGAAACCACCAGTGGGTTCATGGTCTTCGGGGGGCCACACACACACACACCCCGCAGCCAAGGATCAACCTGTTGCCAAATCCTCTGATGGGACCTTCCTTTCTGTGGCCCATTGCTCTGGATACTTCCATTTATCCTGCCTCGTTTCCTCCTTGGGCTTTTGGGAGGTATGAGCAAAAAAGCCAAAAGACTCCCAACTCCTGCCAACCAAGCAGTTGGGAAGGAAGAAATTGCAAGTAGATAAACAGGTGCCGCTTCGGCAGGAAAAGTAACAGCCTGTCATGCGTTCTGGCATCTCATCATGCCTGCCACATGACCACGGAAAGGTCTTCAGTCACAGACAGCGCCGGCTCTTTGGCTGCAAGTGGAGGTGAGTATCTAGTCAGACATGACTGACTTTTGAACAAGGGAGACCTTGACCTTTTTGACCTTTAGGAGCCAGACCATGGAAACCTGGAATTCCCATTCCTTGAATGGAGGCCACAGCCTCGCCAGGCAATGGGCCCCCAAATCCAGGCCAAATCTGCACCCTCCTGGAGACAGCCCAGACCGGAACGCGACAGGCACATGGCCAGGACACACCCTCCCACATACATGGCATCGCAGGAAAGCAAAGTCTGGAACAAGTGGCCCACGTGGGTCTAGGTCAGGGGTGCCCAAAACTTCTGGGCCATGGGCCGGGCATGTGGTTCCTCCCCCCCCCCCTCCAGGAGCAGAAGTAAAATGCGCCTTGCAATCTGTTTTGCAACAGGATGAGATAGAGTTTAAGTGGCCATTTTCTCTGTGCGGACCAGGGATGCCCAAACTATGACCTGCGGGCTAGATCCGGCCCACACCACCATCGTGGAAGCAGAAGTAAAATGTTTTGCTCCCAGGAGCAACGAGGGTGGGGAGGGCCAGACAAATTGGCGTAGGGGGCTGGATGTGGCCCATGGGCCATAGCTTGGGCACCCCTGGTCCAGGTAAACTGCCAGAGGTCCACACCCTCCCCACCCAAAAAGGGATGGACAGTTGAGCTCGGCTTTGGGGGGGCATGTATCAAGTGCTGCTTTGAGGGGGGGAATCAGATGGACAGGGCAACCTGGGTGGATGGGGACTGGCCCAAACACTGCAGACATGGAGGCCCCACCTGAATGGAACTGCATCCAAAAGGCAGTGAGTTCAATCCTGACCAGGTTCAAGGTTGACTCAGTTTTCCAAGGTCGGTATAATGAGTTCCCACCATGTTGGGGGGCAAAATAGGAGTGAGATACAGTACCACACACACCCTACCAGAGTCCAACCCGAGGCCCCCTCCCCCCAATCTTCTGCCCCTCTCTCTCCCCCCTCCGAGGGGCCCACCTGCCTCTCCGTGGACGCCGCTCTCCAGGTGGGCGGCTCTCCTGGCCACGGGGCGCTGGCTCGGGGGCTGCCGGTGGCGCTTGGGGGCCTGGGGCGTCGGGGGGCTTCCGCTGCTGTCGAAGGACTGCAGCGAGTTCTGCGACGGGGACCGGCTCTTGTCCCGGTAGAGGCGCCCGGCGGTGGGGCTGGGCGAGACGTGGCTGGAGGGGCCCGAGGAGAACAATTCCTCCTCCTCTTCCTCCTCCTCGCTCGACGTGAGGTTCTCGTTGGAGCTGCAGTCCGGCGTGTAACCCCCGGCCGCCTCCTCGAAGCTGCGCAGCGGCGAACAGGAGCGGCGCGGCCAGGCCAGCGCGCCGCCTCCCCCCCGCAGGCCCCCTTCGGCCTCCCCGTCGGGGCCCAGGCCCCCCACGAAGACGCTCTGGTAGGGCTGCAGCAGCTCCGACGGCGGGGGCGGCCCAGTGGCCGGCGAGGTCCAGGTGGGGCCTGCGGCGGCGGCGGCGCGGGGCCCCCCGGGGGTCTCCAAGAGGTGGTCCCGCAGGAAGCGCGCGTTGAGCTCGGGGTCCTCGTAGTCGCCGTCCAGGCCGGCCCAGGCCAGCCCCGCGCCGGCGTCGGCCGAGCGGCCCCGCAGCGGCGGCAGTTTCCGCCGCGCCTCGAGCTGCATGGCCTGCGTGCCCAGAGAACTGATCCGCTCCGAGACGTCGCGGTCGTTGACCCGCACCAAGCCCCGCTCGTGGTGGTACTCCAGGTTCACGTAGAAGGGCTTGTCCGGGGGGGCGGACGCCGACGCCGCCTCCGGGCCCTCGGGCAAAGCCTTCTTCAGCCGCTCGAAGGTGGTGCGCAGCGCAGCCACGCCGCCACTCCCGCCCCCGTCCGGGTCGCCCTGGCCCACCCCGCCGCCGCCCTCCTCCGCCTCCTTCCCCGACGACATGCTTAGCAAGCGCCGGCGCCGGTTGCTTTCGCCGGCGGGCACCGGGCGAGCCTTGCCGGGGGAGTCCGGCCCCGACGGCCCCCTCGGCTTCTCGGGCTCCGCGGCGTTGCTAGGGCGGGCCGAGAGCTGGCGGAGGACGGCCGGACGGGGCCCCCGCGGGTGAGGCTTGTCTCCGGGCTGCGGCTGTGCCTTGGCTCTGGCCTGGCGCTCCTCGGCGGCAGCCCCGGGGGCGGGGGCGTCGGGTGGGGGGCCCCGGCCTTCCTCTTCTTCCTCCTCCTCCTCCTCGTCGTCGGTGGCGTCGCCGCGAGCCCCGCGGGCGTGGGGGCCGCGCTCAAAGCCCCAGCGGCGCCGGTCGTAGCTCTTGCGCTCCTTGGCCAGCAGCGTCTGCAGGTAGATCATGCGGAAGCGCTCCTTGTTGACGGCCAGCTCCAGGCGCCGGATGGAGGCCTTGCAGCGCTCCAGCTCCGCCTCGATCTCGCCCACCGAGCGCAGCGCCATCTGCGGCGGCTCCGAGTCCGCGAACTGGGCGCGCCACGCCTCGGCGAAGCCCACCGGGTCCCCCATGGCGGCGGCGGCGGAGCCCCGTCCGAGGGCGGCGAGTGGCGGAGGCGACAACGGCGGGCTCTCATCCCCGGGGCGGCGGCTCCCAGCGGACACCGGACCGCCCAGCTCCGACCGGCGCGCCCTGCCCGCCGCGGCCCATCCCCGGTCCCCGGTCGGGGCCCTTCCTGGCGGCGCCGGGGCTCGACGGGGCCGGAGAACAAAGGGAAACGCCGAGGAGGCGCGTCTCTTTCTTTCTCTCCTTCTCCCTTCCTTCCCCTCTTGGCTCGCTCGCTGGACGGAACCGACGGGAGCGGCCTTTAGCCCATGCCGGTGGCCGCGCGGGGCGTCCGGCTGAAGCCCGGCCTCTTCGACTCTCGACGGGCGGGCGGGCGGCGGGAGCTCCGGCTTCTGCCCCTGGCGGGCGGGCTGGGCTGGGCTGGGCGGTGACTGTGGGGCGGGGCCCCCTGGGGGAGGGGGCGGGGCGGGTGGGCGGCCCCCTTCCAGGACCCACGAGGGGGGAGGAGGAGGAGACGCGCCGTCGTAAAGGCTCCCTCTGCTGGCGAAAGCGACGGGGGCGTCTTTGACCATGTGCAGAGTGCAGCCGCCCTCTCCACCTCCCATTGGCACTCCAGATGTTCTTGGACTTCAGTTACCCAGAAGCCCAAGCCAGCACTCCTGCTGATCAGGGCTTACTGGGAGTTGGAGTTCAAGAGCATCTGGAGTGCCAAGGTTGGCCGTAACTGGCCTACAGCCTCCCTGAAGATTTCCCCCCATCCCATGCGCCCCACCACAGGGTTTCAGCACCCGCGCAGTTTAGGCAACCTAAGCAACAAAGACAGGAGTATTTGGGAGTCAGAGAAAGGCAAGAGGAGCGAATCGGGCTTTTATTTTATGACATCTCTACAATCATGATTTTTTAAAAAATGTTTCATTTAGATAAGGCAGGATCCAATCTAAAGTCCACTGCTGGGGAGGGTCTGAGGCACTCAGTTGGGGAACAAATGCAGAACAGAGGAGGCAATACCTTTTAGAGCAAGGGTGCCCAAACTATGGCCCGTGGGCTGGATCTGGCCCCCTGACATCAATTCATTCGGCCCGCTAAGCCCTCATCGCTCCCAGAAGTGGAAGTAAAATGCGCCTATACAGGTGTATTTTACTTCCATTTCCAGGAGTGACAAGGGCTTTGTCGGTTGTATGAATTGATGTTGGGGGCAGATCCGGGCCACAGGCCATAGAGACTGGCCCCCTAAACCATGTTTTAGAGGGTCACTTTAAAAGATACCACTTCCGTTCTGCTTTTGTTTGAATTTATGGACTGGTCACACTGCTTATTTGTCCATTTAAGAAGCCATGGCCTTCACGAGGATTCGATGAGAAAGTAAACAGGCGCATCTTACTTCCGCTTCCAGGAGCAGGCCAGATGAATTGGGGCTGGATCCGGCCTGTGGGCCACAGTTTGGGCACCCCTGGTTTAAGCAGAGAAAATGGCAGCTAAAAATCTATCTCATCCTGTTGTAAAGCAGACGGCAAGGTGCATTTTACTTCTGGTGGGAGGGGCCACGTGACCGGTTTGGGCACATCTGGCCCAGAAGATGAAAACATCTGGCTTGGGGTGTCTCCTCTCTCCCCGCCATCAGCTCTGTGACCCTGAATTTGTCTGTCCAGCCCCCCCAAGAGAGTTTGCTGCCTCTACACTCATTTTGGACAGGAAGCGATTAGGCCGGGTGAACTGTATGCTGCCTGCCTGGCAGCTTTCTAGCGGTCTCTGGCGATGAGCCCACGTAACGTGGCAGGGCTTCTCCTTTGCCCTCCGTGTCTTTGTCCCACGATCCAGTCGCTTTGCGGTTCCTCAAGGGCGTTTTCTGCCTTGGGCACCTGGTCAGAGAACCGCTGAGATTTTAGAACGGGAAGGTTCCCAAAGGCCATCTGTCCCACCCCATGGCCCACCACTAAGGTTTTCCTGACAGGGGGGCGGCTTTAAACCCATCCCCAGACGGAGAATTGGTAGAACAAGCAAAAGGAACAAAACCAGGACAGGAAGACACAACTTGGGGGGGAAATAGGTATGAATATATAGAATATTGTTAAAAGAAAACAATTATAAATTCGAAGTGTAAGTCGCATAGGTGGTGGGAAGCACAGAGAAAATTGTTTTGTTGATGTAAGCCAGACTACGGCTTGTGGGCCGGATGCGGCCCACAACATCAATTCATCCAACCTGCACCGCCCTTGCCGCTCCTGGAAGCGGAAGTAAAACGTGCCCGTAGGGGTGTGCATTTTGCTTCTGCTTCCAGGAGCGGCATGGGCCAGATGAATTGGTGTCAGGGGCCGGATCCAGCCTATGGACCATAGTCTGGGCACCCCTGGTTTAAGCAGAGAAAATGGCAGCCTGTAGCAAAACAAATTGCAAGGCACGTTTTACTTCTGCTTCCGGTGGGAGGAACCACGTAGCTGAAAAGTTTGGGCACCCCTGATGTATAATTATATGACTGGTTATTCTGTGTGACAGTGATGGTTTTGTGCGTTTGCTTGAATGTTGTTGTGTTTTAATTTTTAAAAATGGGTTTTTTAAAAACCTTTCCCAAAAGATGTCCCACCCTCTGGCCCCCCTGGCCTCCCCAGGAAACCCACTCCGCTGAGGGCCCGATCTTACCATAGCATTGGTCCAAAGGCCCTTAGCAGCAGCTCAGGCTGGCTTGACGGTGGCCGTTCGAAGGTGTCGAGGAATCCCCTTCTATTTCTGCCAGAACAACAAGATGCTCAGGTCAACTTTCCACTGCGCACTTTTCCGTGGAATTAAAGCAACAGGCCACCCACGCCAGCCATGGGCCTGTCCAAACTCTTACTGCTAGGCAAGAGGCCAAACTGGTCACACTAGGCATTCCTCCCCCCCAATCCAAAGCAGCCCCCCTGCCAACCTGGAGGGGAGAGCCTCGTATTGCTTGAATTTGGCGCTGTCTGTGGTAAGGGGGGGCAGGGGAGAGGGTCACAGATCTAGGGCTGCAGCAGTTTTATCCCGCCACCATGACAATGTTCGAAAGCAAGAAATTGCAAGTGGTCCCTATTGATCGACTTGCAATTTCTTCTTTCAAACTGCGAGGTTGCCAGGAGCTGGGGTAGCTCGCTCCGTCATGCAGGACTCGGGTCTTGAACTGCTGACTTCCTGCCTGCCAGTCAGCGTCTTAAGCCACGAGAGCTACTGCTTAAAGCAAGCCAAAAGAAGGGAGGAAGCCCGGCCTACTGATGAGGTTTCCAGCCCCGATCTGAGCCGTGGGTCGGTGGTTCTTCTCCAGCTCCTTCAGCACCGACTTCTCAAAGGCCAAAGAAGCCACTCGGAAAAAGAAATCCTTCACGTTTTCCCCTGCAGACAGAGGGGGGAGGAAGAGGAGGGCCGTGATGGCGAACCTCGGCACTCCAGATGTTCTCGGACTTCAATTCCCAGAAGCTCAAGCCCTCGTGAATGGGTTTGCTGTGATTCATCCAGCCCACGCCACCCTCGTCGCTCCCAGAAGCGGAAGTAAAACATGCCCAAATGGCTCCCCCATGACACCAGTAAGCTGGACGATACGGAATACCAATGTTGCAATTAGCAGCAGGACTGTCATAAGAAGTAAAGGATGTTTGTTTTCCCCTCAGCATGAAGCTTTATGTGGCTCCAGAAGCAGCCAATTATCTGGGTCGTACAAGGTGCTCATTTGCACATTGGTTGTGCAGAAAACAGCCGCTTTAAAGGCGCCCAGCTGTAGAGGTTGACAATGTCGCATGTCTGATGTCTCCTGCTGTGGCTGAGCTCTTCAGGCGAGCCTCACCGGAGCACCAAAGTACAGGTGTGCCATTGGCAGCATTCAGACACCGCACTAGAGCGGGAAGCCGGGCCCTTTGGCCGGGGAAGGAGGCCGCCAGCAAACC
The DNA here is from genome assembly GCA_030440675.1 of Furcifer pardalis. Lineage (NCBI taxonomy): Eukaryota > Metazoa > Chordata > Lepidosauria > Squamata > Chamaeleonidae > Furcifer > Furcifer pardalis. The sequence continues at coordinate 15,169,418 of CP126898.1, read as the reverse complement.
CACCCACCCCACAGCCCTCGCCCATGAGCCCGACAGACCTGTTTTCGCGGAGACAGACCAGTACTCTGCCTGCATCTCGTTGGCGATATGGATGGCGTCCGCTTCGGTCCGCTCGCACTCTGCGTCCGACTGAAACCACAACGAAGGCGACACTCAAATCGGGGCAAGCCTCTCACGCCTACGGAAATGTTTGCAAACGCAGACGGCGCTGGCTCTCCAGCTATGAAACAGAGGTGAGCACTCAACCCTAGAGTCAGATATGGCCGGCTTTTGAGCAAGGACGGCCTTGATCTTCGCATATCACTTTGACAGATCCGGCAGACAAAAAAAAGAATTCAGTAACAGGAAGAAAGGGGGGATTAATTAATTAATTAATTGGACTGTCAGGAGCTGCAGACAAACAACAGTGGGTGGTCGTCCTCCTTCTCTTGCTCTGCAGACCCAAAAGGCAGGCATAAGTTTAATAAAGAAGGGAAAAGCTGAGGAATTGGCTGGGAGGGTCTCTGGAAGAACTTGACCCACTGAAAGTGGTCATGTGGCAGGCATGACAAGATGCTGGAGCACACAGAACATTGTTACCTTTACCCACCAAAGCTGTACGTATTTATCTACTTGCAATTCCTTAGTTCTGAGCTGCTTGGTTGGCAGGAGCAGGGACAGATGACAGGAGTTCACTTCATCGTGCAGCGCTCGGGTCTCGAACTGCAGACCTTCCAGTGTTCAAGTCCAGGATCTTAATCTCATACTTACCATTAAATCTTTCTTGGTTCCAACTAAGAAGACAAACGTGGACTCGGGACTGTTCTCCCGCAAAGCTTCTTTTAGCCACTGCCTGGAGAGGAAAAGAGAGGAGGAGGAATATTCACCCTTCGAGGAGAAAGTCCTTAGCTCAGGCCCATGGGCCAGATCTGGCCCCATCACCAATTCATCTGGCCTGTCCGTGTGTGTTTTACTTCTGCTTCCAGGAACAACAAGGGTGGTGTGGGCTGGATGAATTGGTGTCAGGGGCCGGATATGGCCTATGGGTCATAGTTTGGGTACCCCTGGTTTAAGCAGAGAAAAATGGCAGTTTAAAATCTATCTCATGCTGTTGCCAAACAGATTGCAGGCGCGTGTTACTTCCACTTCCGGTGGGACAAACCACATGACTCGCCCACGGGCCGAAAAGTTTGGGCACCCCTGTTCTAGTCCAATGATGGCCAACCTTGGCACTCCAGGTGTTCTTTGATTTCAATTCCCAGAAGCCCCCAAGTCAGCCCTCCTGCTGATCAGGGGCTTCTGGGAATTGAAGTCCAAGAGCAGCTGGAGTGCCAAGGTTGGTCATCACTGATCTAGTCCAGCCTATAACTTATGGCCAGCCAAGGGAGTTGAGGGCCTGTCGAAGCCTCTCAGCTCCATTGTAGGCTAAAATTAGCCCTGTAATTTGGACCTCGGGCGGCTCTCTGACCTGGTGGGGCGCAGGTTTCTTCCTTCGGCAAATAGGTTTATGTCCACCTGTTTGCCAATATCCTCCCATCCTGGCCCAGGGCTGTATTCAAAATGTGCACGAAATGTGGCAAAGAGAGAGGGATCCGCGAGGAGCAAAGGATGAGCATGGCAGGAAGGAAGGGAACAGCCTCCCTGAGAGGGGAAACGGAGCCCACAAGGCAACAGAACGGAAGAGCAATGCGCACCATATGGCCTCCCCTCTCGAAAATAGCATATTTGGCTGTGCCACCCTGAACGATGGAGGGATTCAGCCCCGGCAGAGAGGCAGCCAGGAGGTGGCTGGGCACACCATGTCCCTTCAAACGGGGACACAAACACCCCCAAAGCCACACAGGTAACGCTGAGCCCTGCATGGCCTCAGCGGAAACACAGCCAGGGAGAGGAAGTGTGGAAGGAGAACCTCCCGCCTCAAGTGCCCTGGGACGAGAGGAGGGGTTCCTTCAACACGGGCAAAGGACGGTCCTCAGATCCCATCGATGTGTGGCTTTAAATCAGGGGTGCCCAAACTACAGCCCATGGGCCAGATCTGGGGGCCCAATGCCAAGTCATCCGGCCCATGCCACCCTCATCGTTCCTGGAAGCAAAATGCATTTTGCTTCCCCTTCCAGGAGCCACAAGGGCAGTGCGGGCCAGATGAATTGGCATTGGGGCCTGGAACCGCCCCATGGCCTGTAGTTTGGGCACCTCTTGTTTAAGGAGAGACAATGGCAGATTCATATCTATCTCATCCTGTTGCAAACCAGGTTCTTCGAGACCCTCGGCTGCCGGCTGAACCTGGGGCACCTTTGGGCCTCCAGATATTGGGATGTGTGTGTGTGTGTCCCAGTTCACACCAGCATCGTCAGGAAGTGCCAATGGTTAAGGCCAGTGGGGGCCCCAAGGACATCCAGTTGCTCTGGCCTTCCCGGTCCGGAGGAGGTTTTGCAAGGCTGGACTCCGACAACTCACCGTGTGTGTTGTAAGGTCTGGATATCAGCCAAGTCGAAGACTGTGATGATGACTGGAAAGGAAGAAATTGGGGGGGGGGGTGTTAGACATTGCCCCCGTTTTCCAGTTGAAGCTCAGCAATTGTCCAAGCAGAGTGGGGGGACACCCCCCCCCCAATTTCCTGGCCTCTGGAGCTCGGAGGAGCCACACAGGACTTGCCTTCTGCGCCTCTGTAGTAAGTCGATGCAATGCACTTGAACTTCTCCTGACCAGCCGTGTCCCATCTGTGCAGGGGGGAAAGCCAAGAAGGGGGTCAGCCCAGCGCCCCCCCCCCCCAGAAGCCAACCCAGGGAAACAAGGGGGCCACCGGAAGGAAGGGGAGAAAGCGAGAGGGGTGTGTCTCTCTCTCTACCAGCACGTGTCTAGGCAGACAAAAGCCACAGGCACTCGGCCCTTCATCACTCCTGGAACAGGTTGGGAAAATGATACCGTATCTACTCGAGTATAAGTCGGGTTTTTAGCCCCCCCCCCCCCAAAATGAGACCAAAAATGGGACTCGACTTATACTCAGGTCAACATAAACACTCAAAAACGTACCCACACAAATGTCAAAAATAATTAATTTTACTGTATTTTCATGTATTTTAATTACTGAAACTCACTCTAGCAGCTGCTGCATTTTCCACCCCCGACTTATACTCGGGTCAGTCTATTTTCCTAGTTTTAGAGGTCCAAATTAGGCACCTCAACTTATATTTGGAACAACTTATAGTCGAGTATATACTGTACTTTAAACATGGGTTCCCAACCGTTCCAAGCCAGGGACCGGGTCACACGCTCTCCGTCAGTTTTGAGAGCCGGATGGCCATTTTGCCCTGGCTGCACAATGGGAGTTGGTCATTTTGTCCCAACAGCTTCAAAGGGAGTGCCCATTTTGCTTCTAAAATGCCCTTGAAGATGCCAGAGGCCGGATCCGGCCCACAGGCCTTAGGCTGGGAACCCCTGCTTTTAAAAAAAACAACCACCATTTCTAGCTCAAAACCCATTTGTATCTGACTCTAGCCAATGGTGCCCATCTCTGTTTAGGCAGTGGTTCCTAATGTGGGACTCAAGGCAACCAGGGGGGCTACCAATTCCCAGAAGCCTCCATCAGCACATTGGCTTTGGGGAATTGACTGAGGCTTCTGGGAAGTGAAGTCCAAACACCAAAGGTTGGGAACTGTTTACAGCCAAAGAGCTGGCACTCTCCGCATCCACAGATGTTTCCATTTACCACTGCAGCTGTCAGGGCATTCCTCTAAGAATTGGAGGGGGGGTTCTATTTGGGGGTGCTACATCAGTGCATCTTCGTTACCCCTGTCTACAGAACCACCATCCCCCTCTTTTCTATGACTTTCCTCTGTTCACGATGCAAAGCCATTTCATTCCACAGGGTGTCCCACGGCTCCACAAAAGATCCTCACATCTCCAGGTTCCAATGTGAACCTGCATTAATGCGGTAAGTCAAGGGAGACCTTTGGGGGCAGAACAAGATGCTTTTGGCCAGAAGTGGGTTAGACTTAAAGCCGTCCCAGTATTTCTTCATTGGCGTGGCTTTCGGGGTTGTCGTAGAGCAAAGTTCTCAACCTTTTAAAGCCAGAGGCCGGGTCACACTCCCTCAGGCAGCTTCATGGGCCGGATGGCCATTTTGCCCTTCCTCCATCACATGGCACTTCCAGGTGTGGTGGAGGCAGTTGACATGGGCCACTTCCGGCCCACGGATTGAGAATCCCAGTAGTAGAGGCTGAACAGAGTAACACTATATACTCGACTATAAGTCATCCCGAATATGTCGAGGTACCTAATTTGGACCCCTAAAACTAGGGAAATAGATTGACCCGAGTATAAGTCGGGGGTGGAAAATGCAGCTGCTGCTACTGAGTTTTAGTAATTAAAATACATGAAGATATGGTAAAATTAATTAATTTAGACATTTGTGTGGGTATGTTTTTGAGTTTTTATGGTTGTGTTAGTGCTTCTTTTTTTTATTGTATGTTTGAACTTGACCCAAGTATAAGTCAAGTCCCCTTTTTGTATATCATTTTGGGAGTTAAAAAAACTAGACTTATACTCCATTATATGCAGTAATAATAATTTCATTTCAGAAATTATTCTGGGTTGAAATGATTTCTGCAGGAGAGACTCCGCTCAGGGGACGCCCGAATGAGGCTCCTTTCATGTCCCCAAGAGCTGGGACAGAGACAGGCACTCAATCCATCACGCAGTACCTGGGTCTTGAACTGCCAGCTTGCCAGCCTTCCAGCTAACAAGGTGAGCTTCTTAACCCCCCAAGCCACCCCAGCCCCTTACTAACTTACATCTGAAGGCTGAAGGGGGATCCGGCGATCTCGAAACGCTCAATTTCAAAATCCACCCCGATGGTCGCCTTGTAATCTCGGTCAAAAGCATCTTTACAAAACCTGCAATGAGAAAATTAGTTTGAAAGGGGGGGGGGAGAGAAATTGGGGGAGGAAGAAAGAGCAGGGAAGACTATTGACCAAAGAACCGGATGGTCTCAAGTGTTTATTTAATGACAATATTAGGAGTTTGGAAGTCCTGTTGATGAGGGCATGGATCGGCCTGCTTTTCCAGGGGACTGGCAAATGGACCCCTTTCCTGGCAGTGATATAACTGAGATAAATAAAAGGGCTCCCCCAAAGGTTGTCTGTCTTGGGGGGGAGCTTTGTGCTCTAAAAGCAGAGAAGGCTTGACATAAAACAGAGAGCAAATTGGTGAAACAAGGGGACTGCGGTAGCTCAAGGGTTAAAAACCCCACCTGGTTAACTGGAAGGCCGGCAAGTTGGCAGTTCAAGACCCGAGTACTGCATGACAGAATGAGTGCCTGTCTCTGTCCCAGCTCCTGCCAACCTAGAAGTTTGGGGGGGGGGGAGGCATTGCAATAGGAGTCGCTTGAGTGGGGAAAGTTCTTGGGGACATGAAAGGAGCTTCATTCAGGTGTCCCTTGATTGGAGTTCTCCAGAAGAACTCCTTTCACCCCAGAAAACCCCTTTGTGTGCTTCTGATACAATAAAAAAGAGTGGAAGAAGGCCGTAGGCCAGGCCTATCTTGAAGCCCACTCGACCTACCTGTTGATGAGGCTGGTCTTCCCAACGCAAAGGTCGCCCACCATCACCACCTTGGACACTTTCAACCTAGAACACACATCCTCACATTACAGCTGGCCTGGCACATCTGCCCTAAGTCATGCCTAGATCTCGCCCAGAACAAGGGTCAACTAAAGTGTCTCCCAGATGAACCTTTGGCCCCTGGATTGGGAAGCTCTTCCTGTCCTTACTCTAAGGCAAGAGTGGTCAACCTTGGCACCCCAGGGGTTCTTGGACTTCAATTCCCAGAGTCCCTGATCAGCACACCTGCTGGTGGGGGCTTCTGGGAGCTGAAGTTCAAGAACACCTGCCAAGGTCGGCCAGCCCTGTTCCAACACAGGGTTGACCCCAAGGTCAGAATTTGATCCCGCCATTAAATAGGAGCAGCCAAAGTACCCTTTTCATGGAGGTGTTTATGGGCCTTCTGCAAACTCAAGAGGGGCAGCTTTCCGGCCCCCAACTTGCTTAACCTTCTAGGATGGGTGGAACCAAAGCAAGGCAGGGCTTGAGGGAGGTCAGAGGCGAGAGGTCTGTTTTCAAGGAATTCCCCCCAAAACATAGCTGAATTTTCTATGTACTGTATTTCTTTTCTCAATAAGGGCTAGAGCAGGGATGCCCAAACTTCTCGGACCATGGGCCAGTCACATGGTCCAGTGGTCCTGGTCACATGGTTCCTCCCACCGGAAGCGGAAGTAAAACATGCTTTGGTATCTGCTTTGCAACAGAATGAGACAGATTTTAGGCTGCCATTTTCTCTTCTTAAACCACAGGTGCCCAAACTATGGCCCATGGGCCGGATATAGCCAATGACATCAATTCATCCAGCCTGCGCTGCCCTCGTCACTCCCGGAAGCGGAAGTAAAACCATCCGGAAGTGTTTTACTTCTGCGAGTGACGAGGGTGGCGCAGGCCGGATGAATTGATGTCGTGGGCTGGGTCTGGCCCACAGGGCCCCCATGTGACCTAAAGCAGGACAAAATGGCTGAGACAGGCAGACCAGCTCCCCCCATTCTCCCCCAACATGAAACATGGCCTCAAACTCACCCCACAGCCTCGGGGCTCCTTTGCTGGCAGGTGACCTGGGGTTCAAAGTGGTCTTTCAGCTGGAGTGCAGCCTCTGGCGTGTAACACTGCAGACGTAAGAAGAGCCAGGGTTTGGCCCGAGGTGGGAATGGAACCAGGGAAGGGGGGGCGGAGGAGAAAAGTTTCCGTACCTTTGGAAACTGGGATATGATCCTGTCCCTGCTCACAGGGGGGGTCACGTGGAAGGGTGTGGTCTTCATGGCGCACGTTCCCTTGGCACTGAGAAGGATAAGACACCGGCCACAGAATCCCTGGGGTGGAGGAACAAGGATGTGGCATTGTGTAAAAAGTATACAGTACTTTAAATTTGCTTTAACGTGGTCCGACCAGTGGTAGGGACTGCGGTGCCCCAGCGGCCAAGATGCTGAACTTGACAACCAGAAGGTCAGCAGTTCAAGACCTGTCATGACCCATTGTCTGTCCCAACTCCTGCCAACCTCGCCGTTCGAAAGTCATAAGTTGTAAGTAGATAAACAGGGTACCACTTCGGCAGGAAAGGTAACAGTGTTCCATGTGCTCTGGCATCTTCTGCCGGCCACATGACCACGGAAATGTCTGAAGACGCAGACAATGCTGGCTCTTTGGCAGGAAACGGAGAGGAGCACCAACCCCTAGAGTCGGATATGACTGGCTTTTGAGCAAGGGAGACGCCTTGACCTAGTGGTAACACTGTAAGTTTTTTAATGGTACCATCTGAACATATAGTACAGTGATTTTAAACCTATGTTACTTATTAGCAAGGGACGACAATGGCTCAAGTGGTTAAGACACTGAACTCGCTGGCTTGAAGGTTGGGATTTGATTCCCGGGTACTGCATGACGGAGTGAGCGCCTGTCTCTGTCCCAGCTCCTGCCTATGTAGCAGTTTGAAAGCAAAACATTGCAAGGAGATCAATAGGGACCACTTCGGTGGGAAGGTAAAGAGTGTTTGGTACACTCAGGTGTCTAGCCATGCCTGCCACATGACAGTGCTGGCTCTTTGGCTTTGAAACAGAGATGAGCATTAAACCCTAGAGTCAGATACGACTGGCTTTTGAGCAAGGGTGGCCTTAACTTTTACTTACTTATTCGCTGTTGTGTGCCAACCTGGAAAAGAGGAACAAAGAGACGAAAGGAGAAGATATCTCAGAAAGAGAGAGCAGGGGGCTGGGGGCAGAGAGGGGGCACAAGGGGTGGCGTGGGGGCAGAAGTAGGGGGGGGGGTTTGCAGAGACCAAGTGAAGCGGCCAGAAGGCCTGGCAGTTCTTCACCCACCTCTTCCTTTCCTGCTGTGGATTATACTTTAACTCCCCCCCCTGCCCCCCCCTCCGGGAATTTCCAGGCTGAAAAGCTTCCTGTTCCCAGGAGAAATAAAAACACCAACCCCCCCCCCAAGGGCAGCCTGGTTTTGGGGGGGGGGGGGCTTTGCCTGTCTGGAAACCCACCTCTTGAACGTGTCCCCCCCCCCTGCTCAGAAAGCCGGAAAAAAGGGGGGGCAGTTTGAACCCGAGATACACACACTCTCTCTCTCTCTGATCTGCTGGGGGGGGGGGGCTTTTGCAAAGAAAGGCGACCCCCTCCCGTGGGAGCCCCCTCCCTCCCCCAGGCTCTCCCGAGGGAGGGTCTGCCTCCGTCCTGGGGGGGCGGCGGCGCTTGGCAACCTTTAGATGGAAGCCCCCCCCCCGCCCTCCCTAATGGGTGGGACTCCAGGCTTCTTTCCTGGGGCGGACCCCCCCTCCCGCTTCGGGGACCCTTTCTGGGTGGGGGTGGGATGCGCCTGGGCAGGTTCCCCCCCCTCCTTAAGCGAGTGGGGTGGGGGGTCCTTATAGGGCGAGGTCTCCAACGAAGCGGGGGGGGGGATTCCCTGCATTTGGGAGGGGGTGAAAAGGGATTGGGACCCCTGTCCCTTTTGGGAGGGCCCCCCCGATTTCCAAGCAGCCCAGGAAAGCCAAGCAGGGATATTGGGGGGGGGGAGGGACTCACCGGAGCGCGGGGGCGGCAGCTGTCCGGCGGCGGCTGTGGCGCGTGGCCATAGCAACCGGAGCGGGAGCGCGCACGAGGGAGGGAGGGAGGGGGCGCGCATCCCCCCCCCCCGCTTGCAAATGCCAGGTTGCGGCGGAGCTTTGGAAGGCAGCGATCGCTATAGGCTGGGAGGAGCCAGCTGGGAGGCGTCGGAGGGGACCGAACCCGCGCCCTTCCTGAGCGGAGTTCCTCCAGCCAAAATCCTTTCGACCCAGAATAATGTCTGACACGAAACTAATACTAATAATAGTATTTCCTATTAATTATATATATATATATATATGCTTATTGATCTTTCATCAGTATTTAAATTAGATAAAATATTTATGATTTGTTTCTGTGATAATGTTCAATTTCTCGTTTATGATAGTCAGGTAAACTTTATTAATGTAACACTCTAAATACAGGACTTGTAAGTTGTGCATGCTTTTGCCATTTTTTCCTTTGTAAGCATTCCTTTTTGATCTCTGTAATTTTTAATCTTAATTTTTATACTGTGTTTTTATTGAGTTTAAAGTGTTTTTTAAAGTCTGTTAGCCGCCCCTGAGTCCTTGTGAGGAGGGCGGCACAAAAGTTTGATCAAATAAATAAATAAATAATACCTCTAATGAATGCAAATTCCTTCCACCCACGACGTTGTGATCGTCTTGTCGCTTGTAACTGTTTTTGAGCTGCAACGTATCTATAATATCTGTCCATATTGTTATTTTTGTATTGCGTGATGGGATTTTCTTACATCACATTGTTCTATTGTATGCTACAATTATATTGCCGCCAGTTGAGAGGACGTCGTAGCTATGATATCTGTGACCATATTGTTATTTTGATATTGTTGGACGGGATTTTTCTGACGTTATAGTGTATGCTATATTATATTATTGGCTATATCTCTACATTATTGTATTGTTGGATTGTACTGTTATATTATTGCTTGATTATTGCTGTGTGGTGTCCTATCACAGTATTGCTGCCCGATTATTGTATTGTATTCGTGATTGTATTCTACTTGTTTTGTACACCGCCCTGAGTTGTTTGCATCAATTAGGGCGGTATAGAAATCCAATAAATACGAATCCTAGCATTGCCCTGTCAATCTCTGCAAGTGGAGTTTGGGAAAGGGGAGCTGGGCTGCGGGCCCCCCCTCCCCAATGCCCACCCCCTTTTTTTCAGCTCCTCCCCTTTGCAGCTGGAGCCACGCCCCCTCTGCCTCCAGCCCGGCCAGGAGCGCCTTTTTTACGCACGCGCTACGCTACTCGCGCTGCGGCTCCCCAAGGCGCTTCGAGGGCGCGGGTTGCGCTGCTTGCGCAGCTTCGGATTCACAGAGCCGTGGCGCCGTTGTCGCTAGGCAACCACCGCACGCTACGGCGGGGTCCCGCTTTCCCCGGTTCTGGGCTCCCCTTTTTGTGGCTTCTTTTGCCTTGAAACGCTTCCCTCGAAGCTGCCTTAACACGTGCGCGTATCTTTTCTTGGAATCTCCCAAACAGGGCTGGGAATAGACACGTGTCTGAGGAGGAAGCGTGTGTGTGTGAACGCCCCCGCCTTGCTCGTCTCCTTGCCCGCTCACAGCCACACACACACCCGTTTTTCCAGCCGACTCCTCATTTGCCCGGCGATTGGGGTCCTGTGGGTGGGGATGGCGCACCCCCGTATCTCCCACCAGTTGCCCCCCGACATCGACCCCACCAAGGCCCCCGTGGCCTTTGGCCGGCGCGCTCTCCCGAAGCTCAACGAGGAGATGCAAGACCCGGAGCTCTTGACCCGGCAACGGGCGCTGATGGCCCTCTGCGATCTGGTGCACGACCCGGAAAACGCCTACCAAGCCATCAGCCTGGGTAAGAAAGAAGCAGGGAGACCCCACCATCCCGCCCCCCCCCCAAACCCATCCCATCCCATCCATCTCCCTTGAGCCAGACTCTGGTCCAGGTATGGCCCACCTTCGCGCTCCAGGTGTTCTTTGACTTCAATCCCCAGAACCCAAGTCTCTGCATTTACAGAAATGGACAGAGAGCACCATGGCCAGGATCCTAGATGGGGGCAGGCGGATATTTGTTCAGGATGGGGGGCAACAAAGACTCTATTCAATGCATTCCTATGGGAAACTGCACTTTTGCCAGGATGGGCAAAAAAGTGCTAACTCAGGGCGGGCCAAGCCCTCCCTGGCCACACCCTAGCTACGGCCTTGCCAATGTGAATCCACACCAATGGGTTTACTGAGATGCACACAGACTTGGGCTTCTGGGAACTGAAGTCCAAGAACAGCTGGGGGGCTTGCGGGCTTCAGGGCAGGGCAGAGTTGCCCTCTGGCACCAGCAGAGCTGAAGGGGTTTTTTGGACTCCCAAGTGCCCAAACTCCCCAGCCCTAAAACACAGCCTGTGGCTGCTCATTAGAAGGACAAGGGCTGAAGCTCAAGTCCTTTGGGCACAAAAGGAGAAGAGAGGACTCACTTGAGAAAGCCTTGAAGCTGGGAAAGACCAAAGGCAAAAGGAGAAGGGGGATGAGGTGGATGGATGGCATCCTTGATGCAGTGGGCTTAGAGCTGATTGGACTGCAGAGGATGGTGGAGGATAGGGGTGCCTGTTGTGTGGTGGTCCATGGTGTCGCAAAGGGCCGGACGTGACTGTGTGACTAAACAACAACAACAACAACAACAAAACACAGCCTGAAAGGCAGGTTTTCACCCCTCTGTCTTCGTGGAGGTAGCCCCAAGCCACCTAACTGGGGAATACAGATGTAGGTAGAGCAATGGCCCTTTCATTGACACCCAGCCACCCGTCGTCTGTCCCAGCTCTTGCCAACTTAGCTGTTTGAAAGCAAGAAATTGCAAGTAAATAAACAGGTGCCACTTTGATGGGAAAGGTGAAAGCATTCCATGTGGTTCGGCATCTAGTCATACCTGCCACAGGACCATGGAAATGTCTGCAGATGCAGACAGCGCTGGCTCTTTGGCTATAAACAGAGATGAGCACCATGCCTTAGAGTCGGATACGACTGGCTTTCGAACAACTTTGACCTTAGCGTGTGCTTTATTGTCTCCAGGGCAGAAATAGTGAAACAAGCCTGGAAACCATTTCCGTGCACTTCTAAATAAATGCAATGATGTGTTCCAGGGTTTCTAGAGACGTTGAAAAACTTGCTTTCGGACGAGGACAGCACCGTGCGCCGAAAGACGACGGAGGTCTTGTACATCATGGCAACGCACAGCGTGGGCCGGTAGGTATCTGCTAAGAACTGGAGTAAAATTTGGTGTGTGTGTGTGTGTGTGTGTGTGTGAAGCAGGGAACTCCCTTTTGTATTTAAATGTTCCCCAAAAAAGGGGAGGGGGTGTAGTCCTCAGAGACTTCTACCTTCCTCGCTCTCTACCTTTAGGACCGGGTTTTTAGATTACGGCGTCATCCCGGCCCTGGCGAAGCTTTTGAATGACCCAGTGGACATTTGTCGGTGGAACATGCATTACAGCCTAAAACTTGTGTCAGAAATGCCAGCAGGTAAGAGGGATCAAACTATTCAGGAGAGAGGACATGGAAATGCCTTTGCTCTGTACAAGGTTCAGAATTGGGGTTTGGTGGTTAATACCGAGTGCCATGATGGCGAACCTTGGCACTCCAGCTGCTCTTGGGCAGTAAACCCTTTGGTGTGGATTCACCGGGACCTGGGCTTCTGGGGATTGAAGTTCAAGAAGAGTGTGTACGTGCAGGAAACCCATTCATGTGGATTCACAGGGACCTGGGCATCTGGGAATTGAAGTCCAAGAACAGCTGGAGTGCTAGCAAACCCATTGGTATAACAGGGACTTGGGTTGCTGGGGATTGAAGTTCAAGAAGAGTGTGTCCGCACAGTCAACCCATTCATGTGGATTCACAAGGGCCTGGGCTTCTGGGAATTGAAGTCCAAGAACAGGTGGCATGCCAAGGTTGGCCATCGCTGACCTTCGTGTCTTCATCCTGCTGTTTGTGTGTATGTTGATGTCACGTTCTATTGCATTGCTAGTTAGGATTGGGCCTTCTCAGCATCTGATGGACCCCCTCTGGGAGGTCTCCATGGATGTTTCCAGGGGGCCGTTTCGTCTTCTGCTTCTTCGCCCTGCGTGTGGCTCCGTTGTCATGCTCGAGACCTTTGGAGGGAAAGTGACGCTGGGTCAAACTTTGCGGTGCGCAGCCTGCGCCCCATGCAGTCGGGATTGAGTAGGTTGATCTCTAGGTGATGGATGGTGTAGAGTAGGGGCGTCCAAACTGTTTGACCTCTGGGCCAGTCATGTGGTCCAGGCACCACTATCACCTGGGGGGCTGCATCTGGCCCCCGACACCAATTCATCCGGCCCCCAAAGTCCTCGTTGCTCCCGGATTCAGCTAAGGTAGCAGCAGGCCTAGTGGTAACTAGAACTGTTATAATGTTTCCGTGTAAAAAATACATGACTCAGTGACTGACCATTTGAACAGCTCTAGTGGGCCTTAAAATCTGTCCGTGACAGGGAAATTCTGAGTTCAGATTTGGAATCGGCACACGCGCTATCACGTAAATCACATGTGCTACTCCCAGTAGCAAAACCGTTTTGTTCAGTGTAATAAATAATGCTACAAAGGGAGGAAATAATAATATCATTTTCTGTTAACATTTTCTATGTGCAACTCACTCTCCTCGCTTTTTATGGGTGTAGTGGAAGAATTAAGCTCATTATCTAGCGGTGAGCTAAGTGGTCCGGCTTCGTAACCTGACTCTTATTGTTGCTGGCTTACTTCCCGTCGTCAGCAGTTTGAGACCCGAGTACTGCATGATGGAGTGAGCTCCTGTCTCTGTCCCAGCTCTTGCCAGCCTTGCAGTTCGAAAGCAAGAAACTGAAAGTAGATAAATAGGGACCACTTTGGTGGGAAGGGGAACGGCGTTCTGTGCGCTCCGGTGTCTAGTCATGCCTGCCACATGACCACGGAAACGACAACTGGAAGGTCTGACATTGATTCCTGAGTTCCATAGGGAAGTGGCCTCATTTTGGCCATCCAGGGTTTGAGCTAGACATGAAAGAAGAAACATTTTGCAAGCTGGAATATCGAATAAGATGGTTTCGCACTAGAGACAAGCCCTTGGTCCATCTCGCCTGATAGACCTCAGCTCACTGACTTGCCCAGACATGCCCGGTCGCTGCTGGAACATGCATGCCACCAGGGGACGTGATGCAGCTGAGGCGGAAGCAGGCCTAGCTGCAACTGTTCTAATGTTCCTAAGATGTCAGGATCTAGGGGGAAACCTTTGAGTCCAGACAGGGGGAAACCTTTGAGTCCTTGCACGGACAAACCACAAGCACACCACAGCCCGGTTAGGATCATTCAGGTTATTTATTTTTGCAAAGTGGACAGCCGACAACGTTTCTGAGCGTTTGTGGTCTCCTGTTCTGCTTTTTCTGAAAAGCCCTTGGCTGAGAATGCCCACCTTTCTTCGTACAACGGGGAAACAGAGGGAGGGAGACAGGGGTGTGTTGGGTAAGAGATGTACATGTGTGTGTGTGCGTGTGTGTAAGAGAGAAATAAGTGAGTGCAATCATGTGCTTCACGATTTTGAACGCATATTTACACATTTGATTTACAATGGTGTCATAGAAGTCTCTTGGGTGGGGGGTGGGGGTCAAAGGGGGGACGGAGCTGCCTGGCCACTGGCCAGATGACCCCCAGGACATTATTATTTTTTCCAGTGAGGTCATACGGAGCTTCTTAAAGCATTGAAACTCAACTGTCAATTTACTGGAGTAATAATCCCAATGGCATTATATACTGTATATATATATATATATTTAGTACACCAGAATGAGCAGAGAACGGTGTCACTTCCACTTCCTTAATGCCACTGCCTTTTTAAAAAAATTAAATATCGAGACATTTAAATATTGTTCATACCACTCATATGTTCACCTAATAATTACAGCACATTTTTTTAAAAAAAAGAACCAAAAAGAAATAATGAAAGACAGACAGACAGACAGACGGCTCTACTGTACAGTTTCATTGGCTCTTGTGTGTACAAAACATCACCGCACTTCTTAGCATTCCCTTGAAGGAACAGAAATGTCCATTGGCACACTCATAAAATTGAGACACGGAACAATCGTATTATTCGTTTTTTAAAAAGTTACCTTTTTATATCTGTGTATTTTGTTTTTGTTTTTAAAACCAACCACTTATTAAACTTTAAAAGTTTGTGTGTGAAGGAGAGAGAGCAAGAGAGCACAATTTTTTGGCAAAAAAAAGGGGAGGTAAAAGGAAACTTGTTTAATGTACAAAACTTCTCACTGGTTGAACAAAGACTTGAGTTGGGCCCTTTATTTAGCAAAGGCCGTTCAATGCCTCCATTTTAAACTGCATAATGTTGAAGATCTGGACAGCGGGAAAGGCCTCGGCGTCAGGGCAACGGATCCCCTGAACCGTCCTGCGTAATCACTTCCTTCGAAAGGCGGAAAACTCGGGTGGATAAACCAGGAGGCAAAATAGGGACACGTGGGGCAAAGGTGTGGATTCAGCACTAGCCTCTGCCTGGGTCTGCATGACCAGACTTTAGACCGGGGTGTCCAAACTACGGCCTGTGGGCTGGATCCAGCCTCTGATGCCATTCGTCCAGCCTGCGCCACCCTTGTCGCTCCCGTACGGGTGCTTTTCACCTCCACTTCCGGGAGTGACGAGGGCAGCGCAGGCCGGATGAATTGGCATCAGAGGGTGGATCTAGCCCACAGGCCATAATTTGGGCATCCCTGGTTTAAGCAGAGAAAATGGCAGCTTAAAATCGATCTCATCCTGTTGCTAAACAGATTGCAAGGTGGGTTTTGCCTCCAGTGGGAGGAACCACGTGACCGGCCTGCAGCCCAAAACCTTTGGCCACCCCTGCTTTAGACAGCCCACCAGCTCTGCAAGTGTTCTGTGTGTGTATGTGTTTGTGTGAAAGGGACACTGTGGTGTGGCCATGCCAGCTCTCTATCCTCTGGTTGGCAAAAGACATCCATTCTCTTGGGATGGGGCATGGCTGTAAGGCCCGCTCCCCCTTCCTTCCCTCCATCCCTCTCTCTCTTTGCCCCCAAAGTGCCATGGTTTCTAGGACAGCAAGGACTGCAGTGTCTCTCCCCAAAGCACGGTCGCTCTGCCGTCTCAGGATCAGGAATAAATAAAACAGACTGAGGGAACCAGCAAGGACAGGGCAGTCCTCAAAGCCCTCCCAGGCAGTTCAGAACCTTCCCTTTTCAAAATGGGTTGGGGGGCTGGCGGGCCGGACCGTCTGTCTCAAGGCATCCGTTTTGGCTGAAAACCCCTGCGTAGGCGGCCGAAAGAATCGGCGCACGTCCTGCTTCCGATCGCTCCCTTCCGAGGGTGTGGAAGGTCCCAGTTCTGCCCCGTTGTTTCCGCAGTGGAGTAGCGGCGGTGGTAAGGGCTCCCCTTGTCTGCCCGAAGCAACCCAACGCGTTGGCACAGATCCTCAGCAAAGGCCGATATACTTGAGATTGTTTTGGATGATGACATCTGTCACTGCGTCAAAGACAAACTGGATGTTACTGGTGTCGGTGGCGCAAGTGAAGTGCGAGTAGATCTCCTTGGTCTCTTTGTTGCGGTTGAGGTCCTCAAATTGGCGTTGGATGTACACGGCCGCCTCCTCGTACGTGTTCTGGCCTTTGTACTCCGGGAAGCAGACCGTGAGCGGGATCCGGCGGATTTTCTCCGCCAGGAGATCCTTCTTGTTCAGGAAGAGGATCAAGGAGGTGTTGATGAACCAGTTGTTGTTGCAGATGGAGTCGAAAAGGCGGAGGCTCTCGGCCATGCGACTCTAAAGGGGGAGAAGACAGAAGGGTCAAAAGGAAGCCCCCGGAACCACATCTAGGCAGCCACCGTTTCATCTGCAAACCAAGACTTTCTGTTTCACACCCATGCGGCAATGACAGCGGATTTCCCCATCCTGGTTGGTGGAAAGAGCTAATTTGCATAAACCAACAGGTTAAAGGAGTGTTAATTTGCATAAACCAACAGGTTAAAGGAGTGTTAATTTGCATAAGACAACAGGTTAAAGAAGTGTTAATTTGGCTAAACCAGGGACGCCCAAACTACGGCCTGTGGGCCAGATCTCTCCCCAACACCAATTTGTCTGGCCAGCACCACCCTCGTCACTCCCGAAAGCAGAAGTAAAATGCGCCCAGAAGGGTCTAAAATGCCATTTTACCGAAATTAGGAAAAAAAGAGAGCCCTCTCTTCCATCAACGAAATCAGGGGTGGCCAGCCTGGAGTGTGCCTGCTTTTTCCTTTACTCATGTCAAATGCGCCACCAGCACATAACAACATACAAAGCTGAAATTAATACATCAAAAAACAAAATAGAATTTAAAAGGGCGAGATGACATCTGCCCAATATCGGGCCACATCAACAGCATTTCTTCTTGCCAACATAAGGCCCTCCCCAGTACACACTGAGGGGCATCCTGTGCATTGTATCCTATGGGAGATAGTTTGTACTTCTCCTCATTCACACAGGCTGTCATCTACAGCTGAAGTTCGCAACCTTTTAAAGCCAGGGGCCATTGGGTCACACTCTCTCAGACATCTTCGGGGGCTGGACGGCCATTTTGCCTTTCCTCCACCCCATGGCACTTCCAGCTGTGGTGGAAGCAGGGGGGCACATGAAATGGTGCTGTGGGCAGCATCCAGCCTGCAGGCTATAGGTTGAGAATCCTTGTTCTACAGGGAAAGCCCGATTTCTCTGAGTAGCCCTTG
The DNA here is from genome assembly GCA_030440675.1 of Furcifer pardalis. Taxonomy (NCBI): domain Eukaryota; kingdom Metazoa; phylum Chordata; class Lepidosauria; order Squamata; family Chamaeleonidae; genus Furcifer; species Furcifer pardalis. Next base: position 15,152,047 of record CP126898.1, on the reverse strand, counting down.
ATCTTCCTACCCAGGGGCACACAGTCTGTTGAAAGCATTCCACACCATTCCCAAAAGATCAAGTGGTGCACCAAGGTGGACCACCCCTGAGCATAATGTGCCTGTCTACGCATGGCTTTCCTTTTCTCCGCAGACCCTTTCCCATGCAGGAATGCTTTCTGCAGGCACATCTGGCCTTCCAAAGCCACACCCATGGATTGTACTGGCAGGCCCAGAAGGGGTGCTCCATAGGGAGCTGTCCGTGGTACCCAAACCCATCGCCTCCTGGCTCTCAAGGGGAGGCAACCTTGGTCTGCGACTCAAAACAAGGATCATTCCCCAAGCCAATCTGAACCCATCCGTTTCTGAAGATCAGAGAAAGCCCCCAGACTACAAATGAAGGCAGTCGACACAATATCAGTCGTCTCAGTTTGTCATTTCCCTGAGATATTTAACCCGATGTTTAACATTGACTTCTTTCATCAAACACAGGAGCTCAAAAGTAACACTTTAAACAAGAGAGTTTATAACAGGGGTTACCCAACCTTTTCAAGCCAGGGGCCGGGTCACGCTCTCTCAAGTCAGCTTTGAAGGCCTGATGGCCATTTTGCCCTGCCTGCACACGATGGGGGTGGCCATTTTGTCCCAAGAGCTTAAAAGGGGTGGCCATTTTGTTTCTCAAATGGACTTGCAGGGGTGGGGGTGGGACGACATGAAATGATGCCAGGGGCTGGATCCAGCCCATGAGCCTTAGGTTGGGAACCCCTGGTTTATAAACACATCTTTCTAGGTGCTGTCAGAATGCATAGATAGATAGATAGGTAGGTAGGTAGGTAGGTAGGTAGGTAGGTAGATAGATAGATAGATAGATAGATAGATAGATAGATAGATAGATAGATAGATAGATAGATAGATAGGAATTAAGAAAGGGATAGATAGATAGATAGATAGATAGATAGATAGATAGATAGATAGATAGATAGATAGATAGATAGGAATTAAGAACGGGATGGATAGATAGATAGATAGATAGATAGATAGATAGATAGATAGATAGATAGATAGATAGATAGATAGATAGGAATTAAGAACGGGATAGATAGATAGATAGAAATTAGGAAAGGGATAGATAGATAGATAGATAGATAGATAGATAGATAGATAGATAGATAGATAGATAGATAGATAGATAGATAGATAGATAGATAGATAGATAGATAGGAATTAAGAATGGGATAGACAGATAGATAGATAGAAATTAGGAAAGGGATAGATAGATAGACAGATAGATACTGTATTCTTTTTTTAGTTCCTAACTCTCTCTCTCTCTCCCCCCAGTAGTTAGATAGATAGATAAATGTTTTAAAAATTAAAATAAATATCCATTTGCTAAAATGTAGAACTCCACAGGTTCCTCCACCAGTTCAACCCTAAGCCCCATTTCCCATCCAATGCAGGCCATTCTGCCTTCTGCTCTCACCTCTTGAAATGTTAGCCTCATTTTATGGCAACTGTACATTGGATGAGGCATTCCTGCCCCTCTTCAGCTGATCAGATCAGAGGACGGCGCTGTCATGCTTCATGCAGAAAGGGTTTTAATTCTCATTACTCAAAAAGTGAACTTTGATTCATGCAGAGGAAGGGCTGAAAAGCCATTCTCTGTTAAAAACTCATTCTCAAATTGCCATCCTTAAAAAACAAATTGCCCCCCTGTGGGGCATGCCCACCCACCCACCCCCCGCTGGGAACCACAGCTCTACACAATGGATGGAACAAAAGAGACAGAAAGATCAGGCGCAAGAATGAGACCAAATGAAGGGCCACGTGTGGAAGGGACGTGCCCAGTTGTCACCAGCTTGGGGGATGGAGAATACAAAATCCAGCCTGGCAGAAAGCAAGGCTTTAGACCCACTGTTTATAGCAGGGGTGCCCAAAGGTGCCATGGGCCAGTCACACGGTTCAGCTGGATGGTCACGTGGTTCAGCGAAACAGTCATATGGTTCCTCCCACTGGAAGCGGAAGTAAAATGCGCCTTGCAATCTGTTTTCCTAAGAGATATGTTTTGCAAAAGGATGAGATAGAATTTTAAGCTGCCATTTACTCTGCTTAAACTAGGGGTGCCCAAACTATGGCTTGTGGGCCAGATCCAGCCCGTGCCAATTCATCTGGCCCACACTGCCCTCATAGCTCCCAAAAGCGGAAGTAAAACTCACCCCTCTGAGCCTGTTTTACTTCCGCTTTTGGGAGCGACAGCGGCATGGGCCGGATGAATTGGAGTCAGGGGCTAGATCCGGCCCACAAGCCATAGTTTGGGCACCTCTGGTTTATAGGCTCTGCTTTGTGCTTGGAGAGAGAGAGAGAAAGAGACAGTTTTGTTTTCAAATTGTAACCTGCCAGGAGCCATTAAAATCAGGCAGGGATTTTCGGCGGCTAAGCTGGCAGTGAGGAACACACACTTTAAGCCCCGTAACTGAATCCGGCCACACGCCACGTTTCTCCCTGGGGTTTCCATGGAAATCGTAAGTGTTATTTGAGGTGTTAATATATTCCGAAACTCGGCGGAAGATTATTCATGTGGCAGATGCTGTTGGCAGCCAAGCAGGCGCAGGGGAAAGGGACACTAATCTCTACGCAAAGGCTCACGTCCTCGCATGCGCGCATGTGGCGTGTGTCTCCCACTCCTGATCCCAAAGGGGAATGTAAAGGCTAGGACAGAGACACCCTTCCGTTTCCCCCAGCGGAAAGTGCACGGAATGCTGTTACCTTTCTAGTTGAAGTGGTACCTGTTTATCTACTTGCAAATTCTTGCTTTCAGACTGCTAGGTTGGGAGGACCTGGGACAGATTACGAGAGCTTGCTCCGTCCTGCTGACCTGGCTGACCTTCCAGTTGTCAAGTTCAGCATCTTAACCCACTAAGCCAACCTATGGCCCGGATCCGGCCTGTGGGCCCAAATAATCTGACCCTCCCCTTGCTCCTGCCACCACCATTTTACTTCCGCTTCTTGGAGCGATGAGGGTGGCATGGGCTGGATGAATATAGTGTTGTGGGCCAGATATGGCCCATGGCCCATAGTTTGGGCACCCTAGTATAAGCAGATAAAATAGCAGCTTAATATCTATCTCATCCTGTTGCAAAATTACGAAGTGTGTTTTACTTCTGCTTCTGGTGGGAGGAACCACATGACCAGCCCACTGAATCACATTACCGGCTGGCTGAACCATATGACTGGTTTGTGGCCTAAAAATTTGGGGCACCCTGGCTTATGCTGACCTGCCCAGCCTCCTGGTTGTCAATCAACAGGTGCCACTCTTAATGGCTTGGAGAATAATGTACCTGAATAGTCCAATCTTGCCTTCATATTATCCTGGCCTTTGTAATGCTATTAAGATGCCTTAAAGGAATGCAATGGCTTAGAATGCAATGGTTAAGACAACACTGAACCTGATGACTGGAATGCCAGCAGGTCAGCAGTTTGAGACCATCTCTTGCCAACATAGACCTTTGAAAGCAAGAATTTGCAAGTAGATAGCTAGGTACCACTTTGGCCCTCCAAACACCTTTCCTTGTGCTTCAGCGTCTAGTCATGCCTGCCACGTGACCATGGAAGCATCTGCAGACACAGACAGGGCTGCAAACGGAGAGGAGCACCAACTCCTAGAATGGCTTTCGAGCAAGGGAGATCTTTACCTAAGATTAGTCAAGGTCAAGGTGTCACCCTGGCTTGAAAGCCAGCCGTATCCGACTCTAGGGTTCAGTGCTCATCTGTTTCATAGCCAAAGAGCCAGCGCTGTCTGAGTCTGCAGACGGCTGCGTGGACAATGCGGCAGGCATGCCTAGACACCGGAGTGCATGGAACGCTGTTGACTTCCCCACCGATTACTTGATGCCATACATTTGTCTGTGACCCCCCAGCTCAAATTTTAATTTAATTTAATTTAATTTTCCAATTTGTGTAGCCGCCCAACTCAAAATGACTCTGGGCGGCTCACAACATGTATTATTATTATTATTATTATTATTATTATTATTATTATTATTATTATTATTATTATTATTATTATTATTATTATTATTATTATTATTATTATTATCGTCATCGTCATCGTCATCGTCATCTCAAATTTATATTGCATTTATACAGCAGTCCAAAACATTAAAAACCCATTAAAAAAACCTAATTTAAAAATACTACAGGAATTAAAAGAACGAGGATCAAAAGAATGAGGGAGCGCTATTGCTATTATTTTATCAGCCAGTCCCTGACTTTTCACATAGGAAGAGGGACTTAAGTCTTCCCGGACCCTCGAGGGACTTAAGTCTTGCCAGACCCTCCAACACAAGGGAAGGTGGTCCAGGAGGAAAACGCTGGGATTTCCATGGCCCTTCGGCTCCAAAAGGCCTTGGATTCAGCACGAAGGAGGAACCCCGAGAGAAATCCATATCCAGCTAGAACGGCAAGGCCTAATTGAGTTAAGCCTGGAAGACTAATCAACTGAAGCATTAATTAAAGCGAGGAATTGGACAAGACATAGGTTGAACAGACAGACAGGCAGTCTCCTTCCTGCTTCTGGGGAACGCTTGACCAAGTGGGTCCCCTCCAAACCTGACCGATGGATTTCTACTGGAAAGAGAAACAGAGAAGATGGATTTTGCCTTTCGGTCTCGGGGTAGGACCTTCGGATATTTCTTCATCCACACTTGCTGTCCATTTTGTCCGCAACCTGACGGATCCCGAAGTTAAGCCTGGCCTAACTTCATCCTGATGGCCTTACACAGGTATGCAAATAGGAGGTGAGCAGAAGGGGAGCAAAACTGGTTTTTCAAGGAAGTATTCTGGCCTCCTTAAGTAACGAACAAGGGATTTGAAGAGCTGCCTTTTTAAAACCCTCTTTCTGCCCATGTCTACCTGCAAATCAGGGAATGAGGCCAACCCCATTTATTTGGGGGCATCCCACCCTCTCTGTTTTAGCCATTGTCTAGGGCAGGGGGGTCTTCACACTTGGGTCTCCAGGTGTTCTTGGACTTCAGTCCCCAGAAGCCCTGATCAGCAGGAGTGCTGACTTGGACTTCTGGGTAATTGAAGTCCAAGAACACCTGGAGAGCCAAGGTTGGCCATCACTGACCTATGGTCTTCTAGCTCATATAGGTCCTCAAACTTGGCTCTTCAGATGTTCTTGGACTTCAATTCCCAGAAGCCCTGATCAGCAGGTGTGCTGACTTGGGCTTCTGGGAACTGAAGACCAAGAACACCTGGAGAGCCACGTTGGAAGTAGGTTTCAGGCAACCAGTAATCATGGTTTGGTGGGTGTGAATCCAAGTCTGACTCAGCTGATTTCCTAAGTATGTTCTGGTGGCAAACTTTCTGCTTGGTCTTTAAATGATACAAGTTGAAACCAGTCTCAGCCGTGACAAGGAAAGGCACAGGTTGTCCCCCCCCCCCCAAGTTTTTACCACAACTTCCTGGCAGGTTGGGTTTCCCTTCCTCCCACTTTGTGGGCAAAGTTCAGCTAGTAAAAGCTTGAAATGTTTATTGTCGGCAGCTCTCAGTGTTAACCAGGCGTGCCCAAACTGTGGCCCATGGGCCATGTCCTGCCCCCAACCCCAATTCATCCAACATGCACTGCTTTCGTCGCTCCCGGAAGTGGAAGTCAAACACGCCTGTCCGGCTGACTTTCGAGCAAGGGTAACCTTGACCTTTATATTTAACAAGGATTGTAATAGTTATTAAGGATATAGCAATCGCAATGACCCTTATGGGTGGTTCGCAAGTTAATTAGCATTTTGCCGCCACCAACATGCTGGGTTCTCATTTCACCAAAGGACAGAAGAGGCCGTGTCAACCTTGATCCCTGGTCAGGACTGAACTCACAGCCTTTGGGCTGCAGTACAGCCATTTCACCCCGGCGGCCCCCCGGGCAAAAGAACCTGATTTTTGCTAGTAAGTGTGGATAGAAATTCTGGCCCAAAGGGAAGGAGAAACTTTGGGCCGGATGAAGGCCCATCATCTCTGAAGCCTCTGGAAGGGGTGGAAGGGACCTCCGAGTCACACCGAAAGAGAGCAAATGACTCCTTTGAGATAGATACCGAATCTACCTGAATCTCCGCACAACACCTTTGGCCAAAACTGGAGGCAAGAAGGTTGAAGCCAGGGATTCTCAACCTGTGGCCCACGGGCCAGATGCAGCCTGTGGCACCATTTTATGTGCCCCCCCCCCCCATTGCCTCTACCACACTAGGATAGCAAACTGGCTGTCCGGCCCCCGAAGCTGCCTGAGGGAGTGTGACCCAATGGCCCCTGGCATTAAAAGGTCCAGAGCTCTGGCTCTAAGCCTGGCCTGCCTTTCCTTCTGGAGTTGCTGACTTCATCCCCTGTGAGTTTGGGAACCATTTAAAAAAAAAAAGGGGGGGGGATATTCACATTGTGCCTCTAGTTTAGTGGAAGAATCAGAAGCCTTGGAGACTCAAGGTAACATTACAGGCTCTGCAGCCAGAGAAAGTCGGGCATCCATTTGATGAGGCCGTGTCGTTATGGAAACAGGAAAGCACAGTATGTGAGAGAGATGGGGTGGGAAGGCTAAGCAGTCAAGGCCAGAGATGGCCAACCTTGGCACCCCAGGTGTCCTTCGACTTTGGTTCCCAGAAGTCCAAGTCTCTGTGAATCCGCACAAATGGGTTTACTTGGGCTTCTAGGAATTGAAGTCCAAGGACAGCTGGAGTGCCAGTAAACCCATTGGTGTGGATTCACAGAGACTTGGGCTTCTGGGAATTGAAGTCCAAGGATTCCCATTGGTGTGGATTCACAGAGACTTGGGCTTCTGGGAACTGAAGTCCAAGAACACCCATAGGTGTGGATTCACAGAGACTTGGGCTTCTGGGAATTGAAGTCCAAGAACACCCTGGAGTGCCAAGGTTCGCCATCACGGCTCCAGGGTTCAGTCAGGACACGAGAAAAGAAGATGCATTTTCCCAAACCAGATCCTTGAATGGAGCATCTCCACTTGTGCGTTCTCTCCCTCCCCCCCCGCCACTTTCCCCGATTCTCACAACTTGTCATTCTCTCTAATTGCATGCCAGTTATAAACAGTCTCTTGCATTACTATTTAATTGCACCTGACAGTGCGGTGTGTGTGTGCGTGTGCGTTCCCCACGTTATGTAAAAGTGCTTTGTTTCAGAAGCCATACTGTTGAAATGCTCCCCTCTCCCCACCCTGGTTTCTATGGACACAAAAGCCGAATTATCATCATTAGAAGCATCACTCCAAGAACACGACGTTCGGCTTCCTCTTCCCCAAGGAATTCGCTGAGCAGATGTTCCAAAATGAGCATCAGAAGAAGGCAGCGCAAGAGGAACATGTGAACCCAAGGTGCCTCCACCGCGGTTCCTAACATCCAGATGCCCCAGGATGGTGGTGGAGTGGCATGTGGAAAAAGCTAGAAAATTCTGCCTCAAGTCCCACCTAACAGGACAAGTCCATTCACTGACCCACCTGGGATGTCAAGGGGAAATCCTAGGCCAGTGAGGGCAAACCTTGGCACTCCAGGTGTTCTTGGACTTCAATTACCCAGAAGCCCAAGTCAGCACTCCTGCTGATCAGGGCTTCTGGGAATTGAAGTCCAAGAACACCTGGAGTGCCAAGGATGGCCATCACTGGCCTAGGCAAATCCCAACCTCCTGGCTTTCGGTGGTTGGACCGTCTTCCCAAACCCTCCTGTTGCTGGACCATCCTCTGTTTCCTCTGACATTCAAAGCAAGATCTCTGGCTGGCCTCTCTCCAGGTAACGGCTGTTGTCCTCCGCTTCTAACCTGGATCCCCCGGAAGGAGCAGAATTCATGGCAGAATTCCACCTTTCACAAAGCAACCAACAAATGAGGATGGAAGACTTGTGGAGTGTTTTAGCTGCCCCCGTTTTGCAGAAGTAACCGAATAGCACGTATCCACACCCTGATTCATTCAGTATAATCCAGACTTCTTTCACATGCCGGCCTTTTTTTCTTTTCTTTTTTTACGGTATTGTGGCATATCAGGGAGCCACAGGAAAATTGGCAAAGGCAGCAAAATAAAGTCAAATGCAGTTTTCTGTAGGAAGAACATTTTGTAACAGAAACCAATGGCTGGCTGCCCTGTACAGAAAACAACCGGCCAAGAAGGACTTGGTTCATGTCCTTTATGCAGTTTCGTACATTGAGGATAGAAAGTGGAAATCAGAAACAAAACTGGCAACAAAGGTTGAGTCAATGAGGAGGGTGAGCTCAACAGTCCACACCACGGGTGCCCAAACTACGGCCCGTGGGCTGGATCCGGACAGAAACTGGTGAGTCAACAGCCTAAATCAGTGATGACCAACCTTGGCACTCCAGGTGTTCTTGGACTTCAGTTCCCAGAAGCCCAAGCCCCTGTGAATCCACACAAATGGGTTTACCATGTGTGTGCATTCTGGGAATTGAAGTCCAAGAACAGTGTGTATGTGCAGCAAACCCATTTGTGTGGATTCACAGAGACTTGGGCTTCAGGGAATTGAAGTCCAAGAACACCTGGAGTGCCAAGATCCGCCATCGCGGGCATAAAGCATTGTTTTAATGGCCATCTCAGTCATTGGCCAAATCTATCGACTCCAGTGCATGAGGGTCATTTTAGGCTCCACAAAATGACCTTCACCTTAATTTTGAAGTCCTAAAAGGTTTCTTGGCCACTTTTTGTTTTAAAAAAGCATCATTTTATAATACTTCATGGAGTTCCTTGCCATGAGGGGAACTAAAGTTAAACCAAGATGAACCTCAATTCATCCATCATCATCATCATCATCATTTCGTGTCAGAAATAAATCTTATTTGAAAGGATTTTTGCTGGAGAAACTCCGCTCAGGGGACACCCGAATGAGGCTCCTTTCATGTCCCCCCAAGATTTTTCCTCACCAAAGTGGACCCTATTTATCTACTTGCAGTGTCTTGCTTTCAAACTGCTAGGTTGGCAGGAGCTGGGACAGAGATGGGAGCTCAAACTGTCATGCAGGACTAGGGCCTTGAACTGCCAACTTGCCATCCTTCATTAACAAGGCAGGCTTCTTAACCACTGAGCCGGTGCAGCCTCAATCATGTCTTTTTATCAAGCCAGGAGGAGATGACGGAGGAGGTCAACCCTCCCGACGTCACTTGGAGGACCCTGACTAGGCTGAGGGTGGGGGTCTCTAAAGGCAAGACCCACAGGCTCAAGTGGGTGGTGGACAACAACACAAAATGTGTCAATGTGGAGAGATAAAGAATCCATTGGCTCTTTTGCTGGTCTGCCGAGGATGGCAAGAAACGGGCAACAAAGAGGACTTGGGGTTGGCCAACGACAAAGTGAAGAAAGTGGCTCCATTTTGGCTGTCCAGAGTTTGTTGTAAGGGACACAAAAGAAAAGACAATAAGCCCATCACTGTGAGCCAGATTTTGACCAAGCGGTGGAGATGAAACACCAGCAGAATTTTGACCAGCAACACAAAGAACATTTTGGAAGTTGTTTCCCCACGGTTGTCATAGCAATGGTTCTCCTGTGGCCACCGATCCCAGCTTCAAAGGAAGCCTTGAAACATCTGAGGATCAGCCTTGATGAGAAGTTGTGATTTGCAAGACACACAACAGAAAGGGAACAGCTCCACCCATGCATCTCCCCCTACCCCATATCCCACCCAGCCCTGGGGCCTTGACCCTGGAAAGACAGACACCACCACCACCACCACCAGCAGCAGCCTGGCCTTACCGTCTGATTATCCTCGTACAGCTTCAAGTCGTAGCCGCTCAGCTCCACGCAGAAGATGATGGCCGTCACCCCTTCGAAGCAGTGGATCCACTTCTTGCGCTCGGAGCGTTGTCCCCCCACGTCCACCATTTTGAAAGTCAGCTCCTTGAAGGTGAACTTGTTCTCCACGATGCCCGTAGTCATGTCCCGGGAGCGGAGGATGTCCTCCACGGTGGGGATGTAGTCCAGGGCGGCGATGCGCTCCAGGTCGTTCAGGTAGTAGGCGGCGTTGTCCTCCAGGTGGTACTCGTTGGAGCGGCAGAAGCACTCCTGCACGCCCGGGTCGGCCCACAGCCGCCGCATGACCCCCAGCAGCTCCGGCGTGATCTCCCCTTTGCTCTCGGCCGGGCCGGTTAGGGCGAAGAGCTGGACGGCGTCGTAGGCCCGGTCGGGGTTGTGGAACTCGATCTTGAGGCTGGCCAGGGCCCGGATGATACGGGTGAGGGAGTCAATGGCGTTGTAGATGATGAGGGGCTTGTACTCCTTGCAGGCCTCCAGGTTGAAGCCGCCGCTGTGGATGATCTTCATCTGCTTGACGATGGTGCTCTTGCCCGAGTTGCTGGTGCCCAGGAGCAGGAGCTTGATCTCACGCCGCTGGCGCTGGCTTTCAGAGCGCAGGTGGCGGTCAATCCTCCTTGACCGCCGGGCTGCCTCTTTCTCCTCTGAGCTTTGCCGACATCCCATGGTCCAGCAGAGGCCGACCGGAGGAGGGAGGGAGGAGGCTCGGGAAGCGTCTCTCTTGGGCCCCTAAGGAAGGGTGGGCCGGAGTTCTCACGCCCCACAGGGCGGGAAGGACGCGGAAAGGCCACCTGGCAGGGATGCTAAGCCTCAATGTGCAACTCCCAGTAGGCACGCAGCTCCTCCTCAGAGGAGGAGTAGGCTGTGGGGCCGCCGTGCTCCAAGACCCACATGCCGGGCGTGGAGGGCCAAGCTCAAGTGAACGAAGCCATCTAAAGTCTCCGTTGGGTCTCCAAAGCCCAAGGGGGGTCCTTCTCTTCCGTTGGCCACCCCTGCTCCTTTCTACTTCCCCAGGGGGCGGGCGAGGCCATTGGGTGGGGCGGAAGCCACCCCCGTAAAGCGCTGAGCTGTCTTCATCGGCCTTTCAGCTCGTCAGGATTGGGTGCGCAAATCTGCAGCCAGACCTGTTCAGATAGGGTAGGACAGAGAGGAAGATAGAGAAATGAGTGGAACCAACGATGAAAGGTATCCTCTGTGTTTCCCCAGTGGTCCATTCACTCCGCCTGTCCTCTTTCCATCCCAAGTGGAAAAGAAAGGAAGGAAGGAAGGAAGAATAATGGAAGGAAGGAATAATAAACAGAAGGAAGGATGGAAGGAATTAATAATAATGGAAGGAAGGAAGTCTTGGATTGAAAGACCAGTCAACCCAATGCAGTAATGGTCAACCTTGGCACTCCAGATGTTGCTGAACATCAATTCCCAGAAGCCCTGATGAGCAGGAGTGCTGACTTGGGCTTCTGGGAGTTGAAGTGCAAGAACATCTGGAGTGCCAAGGTTCGCCCTCACTGCAATAGGGTGCCTGCGCTCAAGGGACCTTCCCCGCCCTTGCAGCACCACAACAAGTCCAGCAAAACTGCTGGAGAGCTCAGCGGTTCAGGTCTTTGGCTGTGGAGCCAGAGGACGGGAGTTTGATTCCCCACTGTGCCTCCTGAACAAGGGCTGGATTCTGTGACCCACGGAGGTCCCTCCCAGCTTTGCAGGTTTAGGATTGTTCATTGGATGAGGAGGAGAAGTTCCCAAACTTCAACATCTGAATATCTGGCCGACAATTTATTTATTTATTAAACGTATACCCTGCCCCTCTAGGGGGGAAAAACCTCTTTCCTATTCTGGGCAGCTAAACGCATAAAACTCAACAATAAAAACAGGACACAAATTTTAAAATTGTCATATAAATACAGTACATCAAACAAAAAAACCCCTAAAGCAGGAATTCTCAACCTTTTAAAACCGGGGGCCATTGGGTCTCGCTACCTCAGACAGCTTCGGGGGCTGGATGGCCATTTTGCCCTTCCTCCACTCCACAGCACTTCCTGGTGTGATAGAGGTTGTGGTGGGCCACATGAAATGGTGCTGTGGGCCACATCCGGCCCACAGGTTGAGAATCCCTGCCTTAAAGGAAAAAACCTTTTGTGATGTAGGACTGTGGATACATAACAACGACAACAATGATGAAAACAACTAACAGCAACAACAAAGTCCATGTCTAGAGAACCACAATTTTTTTGGTGTTTGTCATTTCTCCCAGTTGCTGTTTAAGGACACACACAGACACACACAGACACTCTCTCTGCCATTTTCCCTGCACCGTTTCTTGGCTACCGCACCTGCCTCCACGTTACAAATGGCCCACTTTTTCTGGAGCAATTTATACTACCGAAAGCCACTCAGCACACACCCAACCGTGCACCGCAATTTGCCAAAAGCCTTCAGCCTGTGCCTCTGGGGAGTGTGAAGGGAACAGATGGTCGGTCCTTGTCGATAAGGAAGAGAGAGAGAGAGAGTGTGTGTGTGTGTGTCAGAATGTCACCCATACAAATGCCTCCCCAAAGACTCCCCAGTGCCAGGGAGTCAGTGGGGTGAGAGAGAGAGAGACACATGCGGGCCCAGCCACACCCCAGTGCTACATCTGCTCCACTGTTGACATTGTCTACAGATGTGCCAGAAAGTCCCGCACCTAATGCATGGGTGCCCAAACTTTTCAGGCCATGGGCCGCCCACGTGGTCCTTCCCACCGGAAGTAAAACTCGCCTCGCCATCTGTTTTGCAACAGGATGCGATAGATTTTTAGTCTGCCACTGGGATACATTTCTTCAAATGTTGGCCTACCCATGGCTACGGCAGAAACGCGCCCCTTTCCATTTCACAGGAATGGTCAGAAAGGGCTCCCTTTGTGGAATAATGCAGGCATGCTCTGACGCGTGGATCTAGCAGGCGCTTAGACGGGCAGAAGTCACGGCTGCCCTGCTGAAATGCAAACTGAATCTAGTTGGTCTGACACCACCATAGATGCTCTCGAACGGACTCCAATGTCCATGCCTAATTTCCTTAACAACGTCCACCCTAATTCCCGCAGCCACACACACACACACACCGGTCTCCCAGCAGGGACCAGAGGTGGAACATGTGGCTTGCAGAAATCGACTGCGCTGGAAGCACGTGGTCAACGGGATGTGTTGACAGGACGTTTCCAATCCACCACCGCTTATTAAATGGCTGGCTGGGGCTGAGTCACAGAATCCGTTCCTCGTTTGTGCAAAAGGCCTGTTGGTGCGAGGGATGTGTGTCGAATCAGGGCACACCTCTTTGCTCGCCATTTCTTACTCCCTCTCTCCCTCCCTGCCTTGCATGGATTCTGACCTGACCCCTCCCTGCCCTACGAAATCATAATTAGGGTTAATCAGTACCTCCCTCCGTGTAGGACCAGTGAAACTGACCACAGCCAGTGGCGGGGGACGCCCAAGGTCAGGCCCGCCTATTTTTCACCTATGACCATGTTTCTCGATCATCTCAAACCATCTGAGTCTCCAGACAGTTCCATGGTTATGGCTAGACACGGAACGCTGTTACCTTTCCAGCAGAAGCAGTACCTATTTATCTACTTGCAAATGTTTGTTTTCAAACTGCTAGGTTGGCAGGAGCTGGGACAGATGGGCGCTCAACCCATCATGCAGCGCTCAGGTCTCAACCTGCTGGCCTGTCGACCTTCCAGTCATCGAGTTTGGCATCTTAACCACTAAGCCACCACAGTCCGCAGAAGAAACCACTCTTAAATAACCTGCAGGGATGGTTAGAATGACCCGACTTCCTCTAGACATCCATACCACGCCCAGCCGTGTGAACTGAAAAAGCCCAGGCACACCAGAAAACAAAAATACTGCAGCACTTTCAAGACTAACTGCTCTATTTTTTAATGCAAGCTTTCATGGATCATGTCCGCTTCATCAGACATCGGAGTGAGACTTTGCAGCATGAACCTATATACACCAGATACAGAGGCATAGAGTGATTAATCAGAATGACAGATTTGCATGCAAATCAATACAGCTTCCCACGGCTGCCAGGAGCCAGCTGAAAGAACCCAGTGCCCCTCCCCTTGCCAGGCACAATGGAGGGCAGGGCTGGGCCAGGTGTGGTGGCCACCGGCCTCATGAACCCCACCTGCCCCTCTAATCCCAGGATGGTGTGGGAGGCCTCATCCAGGGTACCTCCAGGGTACCTCCCAGAAGCCCAAGTCCCTGTGAATCCACACGGATCCCACCTCCGCCTGTTCTCTCCTCCTCCCTGGCGTGGACAACTGGCCAGAGTCCTACATATACAAAGCCCAGCTGGAAGGAGGACCTGAATTAAAAGAATGTGGACGGTGAAGTGGTCAAGCAAGAACACCTCCACGTGTCTGCACTGACCCACTCCCAGTTTGCTAGAGGGATTCTGCACCCCCTGCTTTTCTTGGTCCCGACCCAAGGACAGTCTAGGACAGTGATGGCCAACCTTGGCACACCACATGTTCTTGGACTTCAATTCCCAGAAGCCCAAGTCCCTGTGAATCCACACGGATCCCACCTCCGCCTGTTCTCTCCTCCTCCCTCCCTTCCACACCCATTCTTTCTGAATCCACTCTTTGTGTCCACAGCAAGGCAACCTACCATCTTCTCTGCCCGCCTTGACCCTCCTTGACCCTGCCAGCCACCAGGCCGGTCCCTTGGGAGTCCAAGCCCAGACCCTGGGTGGGCAGAAGGAGGCCAGGCTAGGCCGGCAGAGAAGGATCTCCTGGCCGTGTGGAAGGCAGCATCCAAGCCCCCCTCCCTTTCTCAGCAGCCTTCCAGGAATCGAGGCTTCTGCAGAAACTTGCTGGCTGGTTAATCTGTCTGTGAAAAGCAAATACCGAAAGGCCAGTGCAAGTGAGGCAGGCGGGTTTTATGGCAGGGGCCGTTTGTGGACGCCATGCCGATGTCCCTGGAGTGCTGGGTCCTAGCAGGAGGCACTTCGGCCATGCAAGGGTCCGACTCCGGTCTCTTTCCTCCATGAGGGAGGGACAGTGTTGCATGCACAGAAGGCAGCAGCCCCCTTCCTAGGAGGACCCTATATACAGGAAGACCCCATATAAGAGGACCCTAGAGCGTAAAGGTCTCCCTTGCTCAAAAGCCAGTCATATCCAACTCTAGGGCCTGATGCTCATCTCTGTTTACAGCCGAATAGCCAGCGTTGTGTCTATGGATGTTTACGTGGTCATGTGGCAGGCATGGCTAGAAACGGAATGCCGTTACCTTCCCCGCCGAAGTGGTCCCTGTTTCTCGGCTTGCCATTTCTTGCTTTCAAAACTGCTAGGTTGGCAGGAGCTGGGACAGATGGCAGGCGCAGGCACTCGGGTCTCAAACTGCCGACCTCCTGTGTGTACGCAGATGTTCTTAGACTTCAATTCCCAGAAGCCCAAGTCCCTGTGAATCCACACAAATGGGTTTAATGGGTGTTCTTGTATTTGATACGCGCAGTATGCATACGCACAGTAAACCCATCCATGTGGATTTACAGAGACTCAGGCTTCAGGGAACACCTAGAGTGCCAAAGGTTGGCCATCCCTCTCCTAGGCTGAAGCGACAGCTAAATCCCCCTGAAATGAAAGGGACTTACTTCTGAGGAGACCAGCGTGGGGTCCAAGGGAGTTGTCTGTACGCCTGAGACTTAAAACAATGGAGGTGAAGGGAGGGGCAGCCTTTGTTAATGATTGACAGGTGAGGGAGAGGATTGCCCCCCCTTCTCTCCCTCATGTGTGTGTGTGTGTGTGTGTGTGTGTGTGTGTGTGAGAGAGAGAGAGAGAGAGAGAGAGAGAGAGAGAGAGAACAGTCAGTGGCTGCCCTGGGTGGGGTGGAAGCATCTCGTTAACTCAGGGATTCTCAACCTGTGGCCTGTGGGCTGGATGCGGCCTGCGGCGCCATTTCATGTGTCGTCGCCCCCCCCCACTGCCTCCACCACACCAGGAAGCGCCATGCAGTGGAGGAAGGGCAAAATGGCCATCAAGCCCCCCGAAGCTGCCTGAGGGAACGTGACCCGGCCCACGGCATAAAAAGGTTGTGAACTCTGGCCTTAAGGTTTAATTGAATTTGTCTGGCTCAAGGGTTGCTCTAGAGGAGACCCACCTTCACAACCTTCCCCTCTTGTGAAGCCAGAAGCAGAAGCTGAAAGAGAGAGAAATGCCATACATTTGAGTGAGTTTCTCCAAGGGCAGCGGTGGCTTAGCTTAAGATGCTGAACATGGCAACAGGAAGGTCTGCAGTTCAAGACCCGAGCGCTGCATGATGGAATGAGGACCTGTCTCTGTCCCAGCCCCTGCCAACCTAGCAGTTTCAAGAGCAAGGAAATTGCAAGTAGATAAACAGGTACTGCGTCAGTGGGAAAGGTGACCACATTCCATGAACTTCAGAATGCCTGCCACATGACAACAGAAACAATCTGCCAATATGCCCAGCCAGTCTTATCCGAATCTAGGGTTCGGTACTCCTCTCCTTAGACTGCCCAAGAGCCAGCGCTGTTTGCATCTGGAGATGTTTCTGTGGCCATGTGGAAGGCAAGGACTATAGACTCCGGAATGCACAGAACACTGTTACCTTTCCCTTCGAAGTGGTACCTATTTATCTGCTTGCAATTTCTTGCTTCCAACCTGCTAGGTTGGCAGGAGCTGGGTCAGAGACAGATCCCTACTCTTTAGTCAGCAACCTGGCTAGCAGCCTTCCTCCTCCTCCTCTATGAGCCCCCTTGACCTTCAGTACTGGATTTAGGTCTCTTCATTTTGATTCTGTCCTGTTGCTTTGTTATATTCAATTGTTATCTTTTGAAACTGTTATGATTTGTGATAATATGTTTATTATGACTGTGGAACCTGTATTTGATATGTGTATTATTACTGTGTTGAACGTATATTTTATTTTATTTATTTTATTACTTCATTTTATTACTGTATATCCACTGTGTATGTTTGTTATTGTATTCCTTTTAAATTATGGTTTATATTGTATCTATTGTATGTATTGCTTTATGACTATGTAAGCCGCTCTGAGTCAGGTTCGCCTGAGTAGGGCGGGATATAAATTTGAAAATTAAATTAAATTAAATTCGACCAACTTCTGTTTCATGTTTGGCTCTTCTCTAATCCATTCTAGTCCTGCTAATCTTTTAAAACCAGCCATTCATCTAATTTACAGCCTTCCTCCCCTTCTCTTCTGACCCAAGATCACCACGGATGTGTTTCACGGAATCCACCCACCTCTGGGTCTCATCCTGTGGCCATTTGGATTAGGCTATTGCTTCCTTTAGACTTTATTTATTTTTGTCTTTTGCCTGATATCCCCATTTCTCACTCCGTCTTTTAATTGAATATTTAGCATCTTCCCCTGCTTCTCCCATTATGGACTTGGTCTGGACATCAATAGATCAGGACTGAAGACATCTCCAGATTATTAATGAGCCTCGTTAATTTTAGATGATTTTTAAAATAATTTGTATGTTTATAAGAAGGGACCCCGGTGGCTTCATGGTTAAGAGTCTGAACTTGGCGACTGGAAGGTCAGCAGTTCGAGACACGACTGCTGTGTGACGGAGGGCGCTCCCGTCTCTATCCCTGAACTTGACAACCCAGCAGTTCGGAAGCAAGAAATTGCAAGTAGATAAATAGGGAAATAGGGAGAGTGTTTCATGCACTCCGGCATCTAGTCATGCCTGCCACATGACCATTGAAATATCCGCAGACTCAGACAGTGCTGGCCCTTTGTCTGTAAACAGAGATGAGCAACGCAGAGTTGGACACGACTGTGTCCTGTCCTCAAACTCAACCCTATGGCTTCCCCTCACAGAATTGATCCATCTCCTAACTGGTCTTCCTCTTCTCCTACTGTTTTCTTTCCACGATTCTTCAATCCAGATTATGGGAAGAGTGGTAACGGTCAAGGCCACCCTTGCTCAAAAGCTAGTCGTATCTGACTCTAGGGTTCGGTGCTCATCTGTTAATAGCCAAAGAGCCAGCCCTGTCTGCGTCTGCAGACGTTTCCGTGGACATGTGGCAGGCATGCACAGAACGCTGTTTACCTTCCCACCAAAGTGGTACCTAATTATCTACTTGCAATTTCTGGGAGCAGGGGGAATCACTGACATTAAATAATCTTGAGCTATCTGGATTTTAAGGAACCATGAAACAACAAAGAAAAATTCAGCGTGGTTGCTGTGAACAATTCATGAGGACTTCATGAAACAATTTTGGGGCTTCTTGCGCTGGTGGCACTTGGTCGGGTTACATGACCATGTGCAGAGTGCAAGGTGTCCTATCTGTTCCTCCAGTGCTGGGTGAAACACACACACACACACCCCTCTTATGTGGAAGTATCTCCTGGAACATGTGGCCAAAATCCATTAGTGAAATTCTTCAATGGTTTAAAAATAATTGAAAGGCACATAACTAGCGCCATCAAAACAAATGTCGAAGAAGTTGAGACCATTTTTGGATCACTAAATTAAAAAAATCATTGCGAGCTTTCGTGATGCAAGACCACTTCTTCAGGCATGCAAAGAAGGTAGGGAAATCATCCATGAAAGTCCAAATGTTCGTGCCGCAGTGGTCTGTTTATTTCTTTATTTATTTTATTCAGATTTATATTTGCCAGGCTCTGTTCTTAAAAAATAAATGTGAAGTAGCAGCCCATTTTATAGCCCCTCATTTCACTGATGATTTCCCTAGCTTTGCATGCCTGAAGAAGTGGTCTTGAATCACGAAAGCTCGCAATGATTTTTTTTTTGTGATTCAAAACAGGTCTCACCTTCTTCTACATTTGTTTTGTATTATGGGTCACACGGTTGGTTGATTGGTTTGTTTTATAGCACCATCGAGACTTTGTCGGCTTGGCCTCTGGAGTCTGGCTTTGAGATCAAAACAGAAGAGAATATCGTATATACTCGACTATAAGTCGTCCCGAATGTAAGTCAAGGTACCTAATTTGGACCTCTAAAACAAGGAAAATAGATTGATCCGAGTATAAGTCGGGGGAGGAAAATGCAGCCGCTGCTAGCTAGTTTTAGTAATTAAAATACATGAAAATACGGTAAAATTAATTTATTCAGACATTTCTGTGGGTATGTTTTTGAGTTTTTATAGTAGTGTTAGTGCTTTTTAAAAGATGTATGTTTGAATTTGCACCACCGCAGTTTTGGGACTCTGGGGGTCGACCCGAGTATAAGTCGAGTCCCTCTTTTGGATCTCATGGGGGGGGGGGCTAAAAAACTAGACTTATACTCGAGTATATACGGTATTCACCTTCTGCCACTTGAACGGCATCTTCCATCAGAGGCAGAGCACATTTTACACAGAGGGAAGTCTCACTGTCTCCGATGGGTCTTCCTCACAGGCCAGTGTGTCCAGGATTCCAGCCTAGGTTCTAATTCTGTAGCTGGGAGTAAACCACGAGTGAGTTTCGTGGGGAGGCACTTTCTGAGAACCTCTCTTCGATGCCATGCTTGTAATTTCCTTGTTTTTTTAAATAAATAAGTAAATAAATAAACGCAGGAGAATTGATGGCACAAACCAGAGGAGTGCCAATATCCGGGCAGCCTCTTCATCAGGGCTTTAGAGCCAAAGGCAGGAAAGTCATCTCTCTGCATAGACTTGATTGGTAGCATCAAGGACGAAGGGCGGGCCGGCGGAAACCACTACGGAAGCAAATTGGTCCTTCCTATTCGGCCACGTGTTTGGGGGGGGGGCAATGACCTGAAATCCCACCAGCTAAAATGGTTTGTCTTTTGTTATTCAGAAGTTAAAGTCAGCATTGTCAGGTGACATTGATCAATGGGCAGGTGACCCCCCTCTGGGCACATTTCTATCCAAAAGCAGTGACACATCTCCCATGGGCCGGATTCAGGTTTCTGCTACACACACACCAAGAATCCTGTTCTGCCTCCCATCATCAGTCCGGCTACATCAGGGGGTGTCCAAGCTTTTCAGCCCATGGGCCAGTCACACGGCTCAGCGGGCCGGTCGCGGGGTTCCGCCCACCGGAAGTAAACCTCGCCTCTCACTCTGTTTTGCAACAGGAGGAGATAGATTTTAGGCTGCCATGTTCTCTGCTTAAACCAGGGGTGCCCAAAACTATGGTCCATGGGCCGGATCTAGCCCCCAAACACCAATTCATCTGGCCCACACCACCCTCTTTGCTCCTGGAAGTGGAAGTAAAACATGCCCATACGGGCGCATTTTCCTTCCACTTCTGGGAGCAACGAGGGTGGGGTGGGCCGGATGCATTGGCATCGGGGACTGGATCCAGCCTATGGGCCATAGTTTGGGCACCCCTGTGCTAGATCATCATGAAGGCTGTTTTACACCTGTGTAAGAAAGGCAAGGTGACCCTAAGATGGCTCCAGGTTCCTAAGCCACGGCCGGAAGGCTGAAATCTTCACTTACCTGCCCAGTCACTCAATCATATGTCTGGCATTTCCTAACCCATGTTTTGACCCACCCAGGTACAAACTGACCAGGTCAAAAGAGGACCAGAACCTCCCAAAGGAGGGAGTTTAACCATCCCTAACCTCCCCCCCCCCCATACACTGAAATGAGGACAGTTTCCCCTCTTTTGCTTCTCCTGGAGGTCTTCTCGGGCGACCTTGTTTTGGGGACTTCAATTCCCAGAAGCTTAAGTCAATTCCCCAAAGCACTGATCAGCCAATCTAGGCTTCTGGGAATTGAACCACCACCCCTGTGGAGCCTGCTGGGCCCCACTTTGGGAACCACTGCCCGCTAGAGCATCCATCCTCACTCTTTGGTCCAGGGCTTCTTTCACATCATCATCATCATCATGGCTTGATCCTACAACACAGATGCGCAAAAACCGCACCTCCCCCCCCCATCTCTTCCCTTTCGGAGGCCTTCCCTAGACTCGCCATTCTGCGAGCAGGAGGCAGGCAGATCGAGGCTCCCTACTCCTACTCCTCGCGAGTAAAGGCCTCCAGAACCACCGTGTGCGTCCCAAGCGGCCACGCCAAGCCCCCCTCCCTCGATGGGGAGGTTTTTAGGTCGCCCTCCACCCAAGGGTAGGGACCTGTCCTTCTCCCAGGGCTGAGATTTTTTTTTTTGGGGGGAGAGGGGGGACGAAGAGACGCGCCATGTTGCGAGTGTGGAGGGAACGGATCCTGCCCGCCCCGCCCCCCCAAAAAAAAAAATCATCCTCCTCAGAAGCATCGCCGGCGTCGGGCTCTGTTCGCATAGGAGAAGGCGAGGCTGCGACACGAAGCCCCCTCCTCCCTCCCCGACCCCGAAAGCCGGGCCGGAGCCTCCCCAACGAAGGTCAGCGGGCCTGCCGCGAAACAAGGGGGGGCGCAGAGGGAGACGGGCAAGGAAGCGGGGCCACGTGCCCACATCGGGCCCCCACCCCGAGACCCAGGCTCCGGCAGGCGACCCGGGGGGGCGCCTCGCCCCTCGCCTGGTGGCCCGACGGCGGGAAGGCAAAGCGCTGTCCAAAAGGCCAAGGCAATTGGCGCCGCCTTTCCCGTCCCTGCCGTCGGGGCCCTCCTGGTCCCCCCACCCCACCCGGCGGGAAGGTCATCCCTGAGCCTCAGCATCCTCCTCAGCAGCATCCTCCCCGCCGCAAGCAGGACCCGCGCCCGCCCCGCCGCCACTCACCGCCGCCGCCGCCTCTAGAGCCGCCCGAGGCGAGGCGGGCGCCCCCCGCAGCCTCCTCGTCCGCCTCTCCCCCCTCCGCTTCCTCCTCCTGCTGCTGGGCGGGCAGGGCCGGGCGCCGCCGCCGGCGGGGGGGCTCCCATCCTCCGGGGCGGGCGGGGGGGGAGGAGGAGGCGCTGCCTGCCAGCCGGGCTCCCGCACGCCGAGGCCGGGATCGGGGCCAGCCGTCGCCACCGCCCGCGCGACGGGCTGGGCTTGGGGGGGGGGGCTGGGCTGGGCTGGGCAGCCCTTCCCTTCCCTCGCCTCGCTTTGCCCGACGGAGGGGGGGGGGCGTTGGGGGGGGGGAGAGCCTTTTGCGCGCCGCAGAGGATCCGCGCGCCCCGATTGGCCGGCCGGGGCGGGGATTGGCGCGGGCGCGGGCCAATGGCGGCGCGCCTCCGGGCTTGGAGGTGCGCGCCCCCCCCTTAAGCTTCGTGGGGCCGCCACGTGGGGGAGGGAGGAGGAGGAGGTGTCAAGAGCCCCGGGCTGGCCGCCCCCTTCCTTGCGGGCCGGGGTGGGGCGCGGGAGGGCTGGGCAGCTCTGGGGCCCCCCCCTCGCGCCCCTGTTGCCCCAGATTCAGAAAAGGTGGAGCAGATAAACTTCCAGGCAGAGGGGCCCAAACTACGGCCTGTGGGCCAGATCCACTCCCCCCCTTGCCAATTCATCCGGCCCGCTGCCACTCTCGTTGCTCCCGGAAGTGGAAGTTCCCACCAAGGGACTGCAGTGGTTTCGTGGTTAAGATGCTGAGCTTGATGACTGGAAGGTCGGCAGGTCAACAGTTCAAAACCTCCAGGGGGGTCATGCGGAAGGCATGACTAGATGCAGAAGTGCAGGGGGGTGCTGTTACCTTTCCCACCCAAGCAGTACCTGTTTATCTGCTTGCAGTGTCTTGCTTTGGAACAGGACGGGAGCTCACTCTGTCGTGCAGCCCTCGGGTCTGGAACTGCTGACCTGCCGACCTTCCAGTCGTAGGGGTCGCAGCCAAAGCTCCGAGGCCCCCCACCCACCCACCGCCACTGCTCCCAGCGATGCTTCCTCCCTCCCCAAGGTGGTCCCTACGCAAAAGGATGCTCTTCTTCCTGCGACGGTTGCCACGGCAACGGCAGGATCTTCCCGGAGCCGCAGAGGCGCCCAAGCCATCCTTCGTCCTTCTGGATGGTAAAGCCTCGGCTTATTGACACGCCGCCCGGACGCCCGGGAGAAAAGGACCGAGCATGACGATGTGGCGCTGCGCCTCACAGCCCCCCCCCCCCACTCACACTGCCGTGCAAGGGGGCTTAATTCGGGTGCCCCACCCACTCACCCCTTTCAACCCATGCTGGTCCAGGTGCCTCCTCCTCCTCTTCCCTTCTTCCCCAGGAGGAGCTCTTTCAGGGACACCATTCTTTGCAGACGTGGGGTTGATATAAATTATAATAAATAAATAAATTTCTGGGTTAAGTACCACCACCACCCCGCAGATTAGTTCAAAACCCAAATATTGCATGATAGAATGAGCTCCCGTCTCTGTCCCAGCTCCCGCCACCTAGCAGTTCGAAAGCAAGAAATTGCAAGGAGATCAATAGGGAGTACTTCGGTGGGAAGGTAAACAGCTTTCCGTGTGCTCCGGTGTCTAGTCATGCCTGCCACAGGACCACGGAAACGTCTGCAGAAGCAGGCAGCGCTAGCTCTTCGGCTTTGAAACAGAGATGAGCACTGAACCCTAGAGTTGGATATGACTGGGTTTTGAGCAAGGGAAACTACCTTTAGTAGAGGTACAGGTCACCCATGCACTTCTATAAGGGTAAAGGTAAAGTCATTTCCTGTGGTCATGTGGCAGACATGACTAGACACTGGGACACACAGAACACTGTTCACCTTCCCACCGAAATGGTCCCTATTTATCTCCTTGCAATGTCTTGCTTTCTGGGCAGTTCACACAATAATTAGAACAAATATAAATATAATAAATAAATTAGAATTTGGCGCGCACACATGCACAAAAATGCTGGAGGTGCATTTTACCCACCTGGGAAGGAGGGAATAGGCTGAGCCAAAGGATTGAATTCACAACGTTCTGGCTGCAGGGCAGCAGTTTTTCTAACCCCTGTGCCAAGAGGTTGCTTACCTGTAAACTCTTCTTCTTCTTCTTCTTCTTCTTCTTCTTCTTCTTCTTCTTCTTCTTCTTCTTCTTCTTCTTCTTCTTCTTCTTCTTCTTCTTCTTCTTCTTCTTCTTCGTGGTCTCCTGTGAATCCACACCAAGGGGTTTTCCTGTCCATGGAGCCACAGACACCACAAAAAAGAACTTGACAAGAGGTTAGCGGCAGAAGTAGACACTGAAGATAGGTAGCCCACTATTAGAAAACATAGGAAGAGAGGAAGGACCAATGCGGGATGGACTGACTTTGTAACAGAAGCCACAGGCTTGAGTTTGCAAGAGCTGAGCAAGGCTGTTGAGTGTTCTGGGAGTCTCTCCTCTGTAGTGTTGTGAAAATTGACAGTCTCTTCCTTCCCCAGGCAGGCTCTATTTCCAATTTATTTGAAAGGGCATGAGCCCCCCCCCCCCCCGGGCCCATAAATCGCCTGCTAGAGCAGTTCTCAACCTCTTTGAGCCGGGGGCCGGGTCACGCTCTCTCAGACAGCTTCCGGGGCCAGATGTCCATTTTATTTATTTATTTATTTAGATTTATATCGCCACCCACTCGCCAGGGCGGCTTACAATCAGCAAAACAACACAGCACCCAAAAAAATTTAACCCATTTTTCTAAATTAATAATAGATTTTGCCCTTCCTTCACCACATGGCACTCCTGGGTGTGGTGGAAGCAGTGGGGGCCCCCACATGAAACAGCACCATGGGCCGTGTCCGGCCCACAGGCCGCCGGTTGAGAATCCCTGTGTTAGAGGATAGAACAGACTGTTCGTTTTTACACCCATAGGGTCCCTGGATGCAATTGGACGGCAGGTAGCGACACCAACAATTGGTCACCTGTGCCACGCCCATTTGTACCTGGCGCATAGGCGAGCCAAGAGGAAGTCATGGGCAAGCCAACCACTGAAACAGCCCCTTCTTCTGACTTTCCCATCCTTTGTTACCGTTGTCCTGATTCATCCATCAGACCAGCTCTCTCTCTCTCTCTCTCTCTCTCTCTCTCTCTCTCTAACCAAATCTGGAACTAGGTTAGTTAAAAATAAAGAGATCTGTGCGTTTCCCTTCGGCAGCATGCGAGACATTCATTTCAGGAGGGTTTTGATCTCAGGGGACGCCCCAAATGAGGATCCTTTCACTTCTCCAAGAGCTGCGGCAGAGACAGGCACTCAATCCGTCATGCAGTACCCGGGTCTCGAACTGCCGACTTGCCACCCTTCCAGCTAACAAGGCGAGCTTCTTAACCGCTGAGCCACAGCAGCCCCTCTGTGGTGCATTTATTCCATGAGTCTAATTTCTTACTATAAATATTTTAAAATATATATATATTGTAAGACACCCAGAGTGGAAAAATATCCCAGAAGGGTGCAATATAAATATAATAAATAAATAAATAAATAAATTATTATGGGTGACCTTTTGATGCCCTCAAATCTCTAAGGCTGTGATGGCAAACTTTGGCACTCCAGGTGTTCTTGGACTTCAGTTCCCAGAAGCCCAAGTCAGCACTGCTGCTGATCAGGGCTTCTGGGAATTGAAGTCCAAGAACATCTGGAGAACCAAGTTTGAGGACCTATATGAGCTAGAAGACCATAGGTCAGTGATGGCCAACCTTGGCTCTCCAGGTGTTCTTGGACTTCAGTTTCCAGAAGCCCATCTCTGTGAATCCACACAGATGTGTTTGCTGCATTCGTGTGGATTGACAGACTTGGGCTTCTGGGAACTGATGTCCAGGAACACCTGGAGTGCCAAGGTTTGCCACCACTGCTTTAAGGTGGACTTGATAGGGAGATACGCACATTGGACTCATGTTCATCAGCTGCACACGCCCCTTGTGGTCTGTTGTCATGCCCTCGTCTTCCCTCCTTCAGTCAATGGAGAAGCAGGATCCGACACGGCGTTGTGCGTCAATGCAACCCCAGCCCATCAACACCTCCGGGGAGGCAGAGGAGATAATTTCAGTGGGGATTTCTTAGAGAAATGGGACTCTATCCCCTTTATGGAACTACCGGCAAACAAAACCATTTAGCGCCAACACGGCATGTTGACATCTGATTACAGGACTCAGCTGTGGCTGATAAATAATGGTTTTCTTTCCAGCGCATAGATCGCGTTGGTTCTACCGAGTTTTAATGAGTTTCTAAAATTAACAGCCGGCCTCCAGGAAAAAGCAGGTTTCTTGCTCCACAGAGAGAAGCCCAAAAAACAAATCAGCCCAACCTATTTGTTCTTGTCCGCTGGGATGGTTGTGCTTTGAAGCATTTGGGCAACTTCCTACCCATCAGAAGGGCTCTGTATTATCTGCATTTCTCTCTCCAAATCTATCATTGAATGCAGGATGGTTGCCTTCATGCCCATCCTCTGGGCTTCCTTTTGGAGCCTTTGGTTGGTGACTGTGAAATGAAAGGATAGACTAGATCAAGGATGGCCAACCTTGGCCCTCCAGGTCTTCTTGGACTTCAATTCCCAGAAGCCCAAGTCACCACTCCTGACTGATCAGGGCTGCTGGAAATTGAAGTCCAAGAAGACCTGGAGTGCCAAGGTTGGCCACCACTGGATTAGAGGGTCATCTGGTCTCTCAACCTGGGCTTGCCCTCTTCCATCTCATCCCACCCAACTCATGGTCCTTTTCATGCCCACCAGCTTCCAACCTCGACATGGAAATCTTGGGTGAGGCTGTCTGAGGGAAGCTTCCAGAGACACGTCCCTCTGGTCTTCTTGGCAACCTCAGCTTTCGTTTTGCTGTATAGTCAAGCCAAGGCAGTCACCCTCACCTGGACCCCATTTGCATGAAAGCCCCAGGTGGGCAGGAACTGTTGAAAGACCCCAGGAGATGTTTGCACAATCTTCTTTTGTGCAATGTGTGTTATTGCTCAACCTAGTTGAGATGTTCTTAAACATCCATGATGCCCCCTCCCAAGCCATTGTCCTGTTTCTTGGTGGATTTAGTAGTGACTAAACTGGAGAAAGCAAGGATTTTAGTACCCAGCCCAGTCTTTAGAAACTGGCCATTATCTCAGATGCCCCTGTGGGACCTTCTGCTTCTTCTCCCCGGTTGAAGGTCCTCCTCATCCATCTCCACCCATCTCTCTTCCAGGCAATCCTCTTCTCTTCTCAACACCAACGCCGGGCAGCTGAGGTCCACTTTGTGCTTGGCTTCTTCCCTTCCTTGGTTTCTTCTTCCAGGGGCCGTCGGGATTGTGGACAGCGGCTTGATCGCTGCCCTGGTCGTCAAATTACATACGGAACTAGAGAGCATCCAGGAGCTGATCTTGGACACGCTCGCCTGCTGCCTGAGGGTGGAAGCCTTTGAGGCGTTGGCTGCAGGAGCCGTTGGGGTCCTGAAGGAGAAGCTGATCCACTGTTCGGTACCCATAAGGAGCAAGGCAGCCCAGGCCCTCATGGCTATCAGGTGAGGAGGAGGAGGAGGACCCATGCCATCTTTGACCCTTGGCATCTGGGCAGTGGGGGGCGATCAGGATCCAGGATCAGGCCAGGCAAGATGGAGTTCCATGGAGGCTACCAGTAAAGGGTGATCAAAAACTCAATTAAAAATTCAGTCCTATTCACACTTGCTTTCCTAGTGCAGGAATCAAGGATTGTCCAAAAGGACAGGGCAGGCTTTGAGGCTTGATATTTGGATTGCAGAGCAGAATATTCATTCATTCATTCATTCAGTTAGTTTTGATGGGTTTATCTGAAAATTTAATGTTTGTGTCAGTTTGAATGTTTTATTTTTATACTATAAGACACCCTGAGTAGGAAAGTTTTTCCAAGAAAGATGGGATATGAATTGAACGAATGAATGAACAAACAAATGAATAAAGTTAGTTAGTTGGTTAGTTCATTAGTTAGTTAGTTGCAGTATTTCTATGCTGCCTGCCTAGTGAGTACTACAACTCCAGGCAGTTAACAAAAAGTCACAAACAATATAATAACAACCACCAAAAAGAAAATTTAAAAGCACAAATGCAGACAAAACTATTTATAAAATAATGACTCCTGATCCCTTTTCCCTTTGGGCAATAGCATAACTTATACCAAGGGTGGCCAACCATGGCATTCCAGCTATTTTTGGACTTCAGTTCCCAGATGCCCTGATCGGCAGGAGTGCAGACTTGGGCTTCTGGGAAATGGAGTCCAGGAACAGCTGGAGGGCCAAGGTTGGCAGTCACTGGCCTAGACCAGTCCATTCCAACTCAATGAGACATGGGACCCACAAACTGGCTCTCTCTCCCCCAACTTTCCTCCACCAACTTTTGCTCCCGTCCAAGAGCTCAGAACATGGAACCTCTTTTCCCCAATGCCATGTTCCAAGCACCTCCCCTGCAAGATGGTGGATGTTCTCTTGGGCCGCCTCTATGGAGAAAGCCCACCAGCCAGTCACGAGAGAGCCAGCTTTTAGCTCCTAGGTTGCCAGAGGCACCGAGAGATGTCAAGACCTTCCAATGGATGCGATGCTGATTTTTTGGGCTCCTCAGCGTCCCCTTGGAAGGCAAGAACATGGTCCTGCAAGAAGATGTCTTCTCAGACCTCGTGATGCTGCTGGAGGATGAAGACGAGGAGGTCCGGGCCAACGCAGCCGGGGCGCTGATGTTTGCAGCTGTTACCACTCCAGGTAAGAGGGGACCCCATGGCCAACCCCAACTGAATCCATCTCCTGGGCTCAGGCAGGACAAGGAGCACCTGCGTTGACTTCTGGGTTTGGCCGTTGACCAACTGGATGGTTCTCAGCCTTAGAAAAGAGACACCATTCCTGGCAGTGGACTCTTGCTCCCCCAGTCTAGGAGTCAACTCCATCCTTACAGCCAACGGCCACCACTTTTTTGCTTCCAGCCCTTGGACATCTTGAAAGGCTTGCCAGACTTTCCCCAGTGCCTGGGCAGGTCTAGCCATGGGACCTCCTGGCAGTCTGGCAGTTTCTCTCTCTCTCTCTGTCACACACACACACACACACATACACCATGTCACCCCCTGACTAGGCATCCCGTTCCTCCCTCCCGCCCACTCGGGTCTTCTCTTCCGTTCCAGGGAAATATGCTGCCATTCATGCCAACGCCATTGACACACTTCTGCCGCTGATCAACGACAACAAAAGCAAAGTCCGCCTGTACGCTATCAAGGCATTGACCATGCTGTCTGAAGCCCCTGAAGGCCGCAAGGCCCTCCTGCCCCATGTCCAGGATTTCCAGGAACGGATGGACGACCCCAGCCCGGCCGTGCAGAGGGCAGCCCAGATTGCGGTGCAGGTGATTGAGTGGAAGCCTTAGGAGAAGGAGGAGATGGAGCCTCCGAACAGGTTGAGGAGCCGGTTGGGTTGGCCTTTCCATTATCAATAAAGAAAGAGCTTCCTTCAGCGTCCATCTCTCTCTTTCTCTTTCTGAGCTTTGTTCTGTGGCAACGGAACGGCAGAACCAAAGGTGCCCCTTGCGTAGCACAGAGTGCAGATGCAACAAGGACAGGGTGGGGTGGACAGGAGAGTGACCTGGTGGTGACCACAACACTCTAAAGACGAGGCTCTTCACTCTCCTTCTCTCGGTTTGGGTAACTGGTCAAGTGCCACTTGGCCTTAAGAAGGCCACCATTATCACCATCTTAAAGAAAGGTGATCATAGCACCACATGGATGGGTCTTCCTTGCATACACGTTGTTCTTGGACTTCAGTTGCCAGAAGTCCCTGTGAAGGCACAAATCCACACATACACACAGTAAACCCATCTGTGTGGGTTCACGGGGACTTGGGCTCCTGGGAATGGAAGTCCAAGAACCGCTGGAGTGCCAGTAAACCCATTCGTGTGGATTCATGGAGACTTGGGCTCCTGGGAATGGAAGTCCAAGAACCGCTGGAGAGCCAGTAAACCCATTCGTGTGGATTCATGGAGACTTGGGCTCCTGGGAATGGAAGTCCAAGAACCGCTGGAGTGCCAGTAAACCCATTCGTGTGGATTCATGGAGACTTGGGCTCCTGGGAATGGAAGTCCAAGAACCGCTGGAGTGCCAGTAAACCCATTCGTGTGGATTCATGGAGACTTGGGCTCCTGGGAATGGAAGTCCAAGAACCACTGGAGTGCCATGTTTGGCCATCACTGGCCTTGCCCATCTCTCTCCCTCTCTCTCTTGGCCCAAATGGGGCCACCAGGACCAGCTTCTCCAGATCCATTTCCAACCTCTATAGCCTTGGGCCAGGGTTTCCCAAAGCCATGGACCCTTCCACCCACCACCTCTGGGGGCTGAATGAAAGGCACACGGAGCCCCCTCAGGCTCAGCTCTCTCCCGGAAGGAGCCGGAGAGGAAATGCAGGCCAGGAGTCGCTTCTGCGTCTCCCGCCGCCCTGGAGCTGTCCAGGGTCCTGAAACTCCCTCCCGGTGGAAAGGCTCCTTCCGAGGCTCCTTCGAAGAGCCTTAGACGCTTGGCAGGTGCATTTTACTTCCGCTTCGCTGCAAGGGCGGTGTGGGCCGGATGAATTGGTGTCAGGGGCCGTATCCAGCCCGCAGGCCATAGTTTGGGCATCCTTGATTTAAGCAGAGAAAATGGCAACCTAAAAATCTATCCCATCCTGTTGCAAAACAGGTCTCAAGGGACCTTCTGCTTTCGGTGGGGGGAACCACGTGACCGGCCCATGGCCCAAAAAGATTTGGCACCCCGATGTAGACCATCCTCCCTAGTCCAAAGATCTGTTGACTGATGAATAAACATGTTTGACTCTGGTTCATCCTCCGCTTTGGTCCCACGCGGGAGAAGAGGGCTGGGGACAGGATGTGTCCTCCTCTTCTACAACCCCACCTTCATGTTGTGCCACCAGAAAATGAGAGGGGGAATCTTCATCAGACTAATTTTTAAAAAGCTCCACTCATTAGCCACTTTGTCATGACTGAAGTGCCACATTTTGTTTCTTGTTTCACTTCAGGTTGCAAGACTTTTGTTTATCGCCTTTGCTGGGGTTTGTATGTATTTTAAAGACATCTTTCCCTTAACATGAACATCAGTTGACGCACCGTTCTCAAATTACTCCTCTGTGTACACAGAAAGAGACTGTGGTAATTTTGATCCACACTCAGGGATAATACCCTGGTAATGGCAACCTTGTTGTACCGACTAATCCTTCTCACACTAGCTCCGGCAGAAGGAAGTACAGAATGAATTCACCCAAAAAAATTATCTTCATTTTGGCACTTTCATGTCCGACTTAGACACAAACGAAGCAGAAGAAATCTTCTCTCCTGCCTAAATATACCCCACTTGCACACTTCCTTGAAACATTTTGCACAAGTTTTTGAAATGCAAGCTTGCTTTACGGCAGGGATTCTCAACCTGCGGCCCACAGGCCGGATGCGGCCCGCAGCACCATTTCATGTGCCCCCACCACTGCCTCCACCTCACCAGGAAGTGCCATGGGGTGGAGGAAGGGCAAAATGGCTATCCAGCCCCCAAAACTGTCTGAGGGAGCGTGACCCGGCCCACCGGCTTAAAAAGGTGGAGAGCTACCGCTTTATGGACTACTTCATTCCCCAAATCTCTCAAGTGTGCAAATTCTCGTGGCATCTTACACATCGTCAGGAGAGGAGTGAGAAAGTGCATTTTCATTGGCCATAGTTGGGGTTGCGGTGGCTCCATGGTTAAGAAGCTCACCTTGTTAGCTGGAAGGCCGGCAAGTTGGCAGTTTGAGACCCGGGTACTGCAGGATGGAGTGAGGGCCCGTCTCTGCAAAAATCCTTTCAACCCAGAATAATTTCTGACACAAAATTATTATTATTATTATTATTATTATTATTATTATTATTATTATTATTATTATTATTATTATTATTATTATTATTATTATTATTATTATTATTATTATTATTATTATTAGCCATCCAAATTCTGTCGCGACAGCTTGATTTGTTGACAAAACTTTATTGTGTTTAAAAATAAAGCTCTTGTACCTTTTTCAACTATTATACAGTCAAATTAATGTACAAAGACCAGCCACCTGGGGGGGAGGTCGTCAAAAGCATTGCCTCTCCGGCAACTTTAAGCCCACCCAGGTTGCAATTGACCTGCGGAGACCAAAAAGAGCCAAAGGCAGAAAATGCCAGGGAAAAAAGGAAAAGGGGGAGAAATCATGTGAAAATTCTGCGATGGGGAAACGATGTAGACACAACCGAAGTGTACAAAAAGGCATTGCTCATTATGCAACCAATATTGAGTCCACAAACCATTCCCAGAAGATGGACAGCCGATGCACTTGGTCTTCCCCACCTTGGCTTTGAGAGGAGAAGGGAAGATGATTGTCCTTGTGGCAGAGGAAGGTTGATGATGGTCAAGATCTTCTCTCTCTCTCTCTCTCTCTCTCTCACACACACACACACACACACACACACACACAGAGAGAGAGAGAGAGAGAGAGAGAGAGAGAGAGAGAGCCAGGTCTGTGCTTACCCTTCCAATCGATCCTTGTGATTCAGCTCTCGATTAAACCCAACTTAATTGGCACAATCAAGTGACGGGCCGGCTAAGTACCCGGCTGATCCCTGTCCGGTTTTGCAGCGCGAATCCAGGGAGGGAAGGAGGCCTTCGTTTGACAAAACTAAAAGTGATGAGTGAAATAATAATAATATCCGACCCCCTCCCTTTCGCCGTTCTCTATGCGAAAAAGCCGTGGCAGAAGACAGCCACTGCCAAGAGGATGATGGCATTCACATTGGCCACCTTCTTCCAGAAGGGGTCTTCGGAGGTGTCGGTCAGGTTCGCCTGCATGGCCTCCTCTTCCTCTGCGGTCAGCTTGGGGCCCGACTGGTCCAAGCCACAGAACCAGTTGCAGGCCTTCCGTGGGCAGCTTTGCTCCTCGTCCAGGGCTGGGAAAGAGAAACAGGAGGCTCAGCACCCCTGGATGGGATCCAATCTACCACCGGCAAGAGCCCCAAGCCCAGGGGCTTCCATGCTCTGTGGCTGGGCAGGCCAGAAGGTCAAGGTGGTGGGGCTGGAAGGTTATGGCCATTACAGCACAGGTTGCTCAGACCTCACCATTACATATTGACCATAACTCTTATGACAACACGATGAGGTGGAAGTTTCTAGCAGGCATCGATTCCTGCCTTGAGCCGGAGGCTGGACCCAATCACCTAAAAGAGCCTCCCCAACTCAGTTATTCTATCACTCTATAGCCCCAAGGCCACCCTTGCTCAAAAGCCAGTCATATCTGACTCTAGGGTTCGGTGCTCATCTCTGTTTCATAGTGTTATCTGAATTTGCAGACCTTTCCATGGTCATGTGGCAGGCAAGACTAGACCCTGGGGTGCATGGAACGCCATTACAATTTCCCCCTGAAGGGGCACCTATTTATCTACTTGCACTTTCTTGCTTTCTAGCCCTTCTGTTTGGCAGGAGCTAGAACAGAGACGGGAGCGCACTCTGTCGTGCGGCACTGGGGTCTCGAACTGTTGACCTGCCCACTTCCCAGTCCTCAAGTTCAGCGTCTTAACCACTAAGCCGCCACAGTCCCTCTATGGCCACAAAGAATAACTTTTCCAAGCATTGGTCAGGGCATAGCCCAAGGAATCCCATCGTAAGGCTAAAAACTGGCCGGAATTTGAGACCGGAAATCTGGCCATTTGTTGGTCGGAGCCGGGAGAGGAAAAGGAGTAGTAGCCTATGTCAAAATCCCTGAAGGGTTAAAGTTTGCCTAAAATGTCTTCCGTTGTTATTTTAGCTGCTCTCTCACTGCCTCCAATGTGGGGATGCTTTGAATTGTGTCACTTTTGCCCACAACTCTCCCCTCTCCTCTGTGGCCTAGTGGTTAAGGCATTAGGCTTGAAGACTGGAAACACTGGTTCAATTCCTGAGAGCTGCAAGATGGAGGACATGAAAGGAGTCTCATTTGGGCATCCCCTGCCAAAATCCTTTCAACCCAGTGTAAACTCTGACACGAAAATGAACCTGTTATAGTAATTTCATGTCAGAAATTAGTCTGGGTTGAAAGGATTTTGGCTGGAGAAACTCTGCTCAGGGGACACTTGAATGAGGCTCCTTTCAAGTCCCCAAGATCTGGGAGAGAGACATGAGCTCAATGCGTCCTGCAGTACCCGGGTCTCGAACTGCCGACTTGCTGGCCTTCCAGCGAACAAGCCAAGCTTCTTAACCCCTGAGCCACCGCAGCTCCTTCCTACCTCCCTCAAACTTCTCAGCTGTCAACCAGGAGCCGATTCAGCCAAGGTGAAATCCAAGAGTAAGTCACAACTCGTGTGGGCCCATTGAATCAGTGGTGCCAGCTGAGGAGTTGGCTTGACAGCTCCCCACCAATTCAATGGGCTGACTCCAGTTGGGATTTGCTCCCGGATGTTGGCCTGCAGAGAAACAGGAGTTAAAGATGGCATTACTGGTTACGTCTTCATAGCTGGAGTGGCTCTGCCCCTCGTCTCCCCCGTCCAGGTCGATGCGCGCCTCCTTGTTGTTGCGCAGCGTCCAGCAGAGCCGGTAGAGCTGCCAAAGACACAGAGAGGGATTACAAGCAAGCATAAAAGACACGGGGAAAGGGAGTGTGGCTTCTGGGTTTTGTGACGGAAAAGCGGGTGAGCCAGGGAGGCAGAGGCTCAAAATGAGAGGAGAGCCAGCCATGGCAAACCTTGGCACTCCAGGTGCCCTTGGACCTCAATTCCCAGGAGCCCAAGTCCCTGAGAATCCACATGAATGGGTTTACTGTGCATACGCACAGAAGAAGGAGGAGGAGGAGGAGGAGGAGGAGGAGGAGGAGGAGAAGGAGAAGAAGAAGAAGAAGAAGCTAGTTTTATGCTGCTCCTGCATTTCCAATATCCAGTGGAGCTGTGAGAAAATGGAAGAACTGAGGTGGGGGGGAGGGGGAGGAAATCGGGGGGAGGTGAAAAATTAGGGGGTGAAGATTAGGCTTACATGGATGTCGTCGATGGGCTTGGTCAGGAACGAGACGACCAAAATGATGATGATGGAGATGACAAAGAGGATGATGGCAAAGTACAGGTAGTGGACTTTGCAGATGATGTCCGGGCACGCGCTGGGCAGGACGCAGCTGCCTGTGCCGTAGGCGAACTCCGCGATCATCCGAGAGAGTCCCATCAGCAGGCCGATCAAGAGGCCCCAGAAGGCCCCCTGCGGAAGAGAAAGAGAAAAAGAGAGGCTGGTTTTTTAACATCAATGGCAGTCCAAAAGCAAGAAATTACAAGTCAATAAATATGTACCACTTCAGCAGGAAAGGTAACAGTGTTCTCTGGGCTTACTTGTTCATTGACCCTCTTGCAGAAGATGGCCAGGAAGAAGACGGCGCCGATGGGAGGCCCCAGGTAGCTGGTGATGGACTGGATATAGTCGAAGAGCTGCCCGCTTTGAGCCGACTGGACGACGGGCACCCAGAGGATGCTGATGCCAATTAAGAACAAAATGAATACCCTGCCAAGAAGATCAAAGGATGAGTAAGACTCTGCGGGGGCAGGGAAGGAGCACTTGAACCTCCTGAAGACCCCCTTGAGGCATCTCCTTGGGCTTCCTCCAACCCAACCCAACTGGAAGCAAGGCTGTCGGATGGCAAGACTGTGCATTGTACGGTTAGGCTCCTTCCACTCCCAGCCTTCCTTGAACCCGGGTTTCGATCAGACGCTCTCAACGTTTTTCAGCCATGGGCCGGACCACAGTCTGAGTGGGCCAGACGGGTGCTGTAAAACACATCCACTGCTGTCATAAACACTTTTACAACAACCGTGGACTCGTTTACGGCTGTAGCATATGCGTTTACGATGGCATTTATGGCTGTCGTAAATTCGTTCACGTGGCCGTAAATGAGTCCGCAGTCGACTGATGGAGGTGGCTGGAGTGCGATTGGGGGCTGGATTATTTGGTGCTGTGGGCCATATCCCGCCCACTGGCCATAGCTTGTGAACCCCTGCTTTAGATGCACAGAGAGAGAGAGAGAGATTCTGTCCATGCTTGGCACCCCCACCCATCAAGTACCACATGCAATTAGCCCAAACGCCCTGGAGGGAGCGCTGTGGCACCGGCCATGCCAGGAGGGGAGGAGGGGGAGGAATCACAGATGCTCCTTTTTTTTGGGGAGGGAGTCCCAATGTCACCTTTGAACCCTTCTTTTCTTAAGGTCAGCCAGAAGGTCAGGGAGTGGCCAAGAGACCTTCAGGCGCTCTAGAACCAGTTGTCCATCCAATGCCCATCGCACGGGATCTTCAGGAAAGTCTGTCATGTGAGGCTGATGCAAGCGCATGCAAGGAGGCCAGAACCCAAAGCAGGATGAGCAGATTTATTACAGGGCGCATTTGCAAGCATCGTGGGTCAGTTTTCCCCAAGGCATCATTCATTCATTCATTCATTCATTCATTCTTCAAATTTATATATTGCCGCCCAAATCAAACCAGCCGACTCTGGGTGGCATGACAACAGTGAAAACATTACATCCTAAAACATTAAAAACCCTTAATAATCTTTAATCTTTTCCTAGCTCTGTGCCCTAGTGGCGCAGGGGTTTAAATCACTGTCCTGTAGCCAAAACATTGTGCGTTTGATCCTGGCCAGGAATCAAGGTTGACTCGGCCTCTTCCCTCTTTCTGAGTCCCCAGCACGTTAAGGGGGGCAAATGCTAATTAACTTATCAACCAGTGGCTGCAAAACTCGCCTTGTTAGCTGGAAGGCTGGCAAGTTGGCAGTTCGTGACCCGGGTACTGCATGATGGATTGGGTGCCTGTCTCTGCCCCAGCTCTTGGGGACAGGAAAGGAGGCTCATTCGGGCGTCCCCGCAAAAATTCTTTCAACCCAGAATAATTTCTGACTTGTGATCCGGCCAGAGAATGCACTAACTGCTTATATGGGGCAGTAGAGAAGTCTAATTGCTATTGCTATAGAGCCGTGATGGCCAACCTTGGCTCTCCAGGTGTTCTGGGACTTCAATTCCCAGAAGTCCAAGTTTCTGTGAATCCACACAGATGAGTTTACTGTGCGTATACTTGTGGATTCACAGAGACTTGGGCTTCTGGGAACTGAAGTCCAAGAAGACTGGGAGAGCCAAGGTTAGAGAAGGATTCCCTCCCGACGGCTGCAGCTCAGACCCGCTCACCTGCCCACAATCATGAGCTCCCGTTCCTTGGCATTCTTCCGCAGGTAGATGTAGATGTCCATCGTGAAGAGAGTGCTGGCACTGTTGAAGATGGAGGTGAGGGAACTCATCAGCGAAGCCATCATCACCGAGAGCATCAGGCCTCGTAACCCTAGAAGACCAAAGGGGAGAAGTGGGGTCAACTCCACTGGGCCTCCCCAGCCAAACCACCATGTCTTCTTCTGCCATGGAGATACCCTCCAGGGACATCTGAACACCGTGAGCCCATGCGGTCCTCGCCTGCTGGCCCTTTCTTCTGGCCTCCATCCTCCTGCCCTGTCCCAAGACCAAGATCTGCCTGGCTAGGGGATCCTCACCGTTGGGCATGAGCCGGACCACGAGGGTGGGGTAGGCCATGTTGGAGCAGCCCACTTTCGTCCCACAGGCCGCCTGGCACTTCTCGGGTACCACGCAGGCCACCTCATCTGCGGAGAAAGGGCAAAGAGGGAGATGGTGATGCAGCCAGGACATGATCCTACTTCGGCAGGTGGCCATACCTGGTGGCCCAGGGAGACTGTTTGCTTGCCTGCTTGCTTGCCTGCTAGCTAGCTAGTTAGTTAGTTGGTTGGTTGGTTGGATGGATGGATGGATGGATGGATGGATGGATGGATGGATGGATGGTTGGCTGGTTGGTTGGTTGGTTGGTTGGTTGGTTGGTTGGTTGTACTTACTTACTTACTTACTTACTTACTTACTTACTTACTTACTTACTTACTTACTTACTTACTTACTTACTTACTTACTTACTTACTTACTTACTTACTTACTTACTTACTTACTTACTTACTTACTTACTTACTTACTTACTTACTTACTTACTTGCTTGCTTGCTTGCTTGCTTGCTTACTTACGAATTGTATTTTTATACTACCCATGTGGGATATTTCCCACTGGTGCACATACAAATAATAAAATAACCTAATAAAGCAAACAATAAAACAAAACATCCGAAGAAGTGTGTCAGGAAATGAAATAGACCTGCCTGGTGTCCGTGGGCATGGAGGGCCAACTGACTAGCTGGCTGATTGTGACGGGTGTCCCATTCTCTTCTTCTGAGGGTGCCAGAGACGCAGGAAGAGAAATGCCCAGGCTGAAGAAAGAAGGGCTCCCAGGTGGGCAGGGACAACACCTGCCTACCCCAGGTGGACTCTCACCTGTGTACAGGATGCGGCTGATCATCCCCGTCATCACCATCAGGAACATGGGGAGCAGCTTCAGGTACCCGCAGAGGATGCAGCCCCCCTTGATGTGGGACATGTTCTTGCCCGAGAGACAGCGCTGGACAATCACCTGCCGGAGGAAAGCAGTCAGAGGAAGCACCTGGCCATGGCTGGGGGCCAGGTGGGCCACCTCTGGCCTCAGGCCACCCACACCCAAGGGTGGGTCACAAGGGCTGATGAAACACCCCAGAGGATTTCCACCCCCACCCCCCAACCCTGGTGGAGGAGCCCTGGTGGCACAGTGGTTAAGTGGCTGTCCTGCACCCCAAAGGTTGTGAGTTCAGTCCTGGCTAGCGATCAAGATTGAGTCGCCCTTCCATCGGTAAAATGAGTCCTCAGCATGTTGGGGGCAAAATCCTAATGAATTTGTGAACCGCCAATAAAGGGCTCTCAGCGTTTCTACAGGGCAAAATATATAAATATATATAGAAGTGTGGTTGCTTTGCTTCACCTGGTCGGTGCACCAGTACCACAGGGCCAGGATGGTGAGGCCAAAGATGAGTCCCGGCCAAGGCATGTCCCCGTCAATGGGATCGCGGAAGATCTGGAAGGAGTCCGGGCGGGGCTGGTAGCATTTCTCTGGGATGGTTAAGTTGGGGTCATGGGTGTCCGAAGGGATGGCATCCATGTAGCGGTCAACGAAGGACTCGAAGCCTCCCACTTCATTAAAGGCTGGGGCAGAGGAAGGAAGGATTAATAATAAAGGAAGGAAGGAATTAATAATAAAGGAAGGAAGGAATTAATAATAAAGGAAGGAAGGAATTAATAATAATGGAAGGAAGGAAGGAAGGAAGGAATTAATAATAAAGAAAGGAAGGAATTACTAATGAAAGCAGGAAGGAATTAATTATGAAGGAAGGAAGGAATTAATAATAAACGAAGGAAGGAATTAATAATAAAGGAAGGAAGGAATTAATAATAATGGAAGGAAGGAAGGATGGAAGGAAGAAATTAATAATAATGGAAGGAAGGAAGAAATTAATAACCAACAGAAGGAAGGAAGGGATGAACAAAGGAACAAAGTAAGGAATTAATAATAATGAACAGAAGGAAGGAAGGAATGAACACATGAATGAAGGAACGAACTAAGGAATTAATAATAATGAACAGAAGGAAGGAAGCCAACCAGCCAGCCAGTCTAGGATGATGCTTGGACGAGACCCAATTGGCGTTCACACTTCACACACACAGAAGCAGAAGGTCTCCCAGGAGGCCACCCGTGAGCTTACCAAATCCGGTCAGGATGATGGATCCTACCAACATGATGATGGTTTGCAGTGTGTCAGTGTAGATGACGGCAGCAAGACCACCTGGGAGGCCAAGAGAAGGCAGGTGAGATGGATGGGGTCACTCCTTCCCCCAGGTGGGAGGGAAGAGGTCCTGAACCCCCTTGACCATTGGCCAGGCCAAGGGAGGCCTTGAGCTTCTTCTGGTGGACCTCAAAGGACCTGTTCCCAGGGGAGATGTTCTCAAAGGTCTCTCTCACTCAAAAGCCTGTTGTGACCGATTCTTGGGTTCAGTGCAGTTTACAGCCAAGAGCCAGTGCCAACTGCAGATGTTTCCATGGTCATGTGGAAGGCAGGACTAGACACCAGAGTGGTCAACACTGTTTCCCTTCCCACTGAAGTGGTACCTATTTATCTACTTGCAAATTCTTGGGTCTCAAACTGCTGAACTGTCCATCTTCCAGCCGTCCGAGTCCAGCATCTTAACCACTAAGCCACCGCAGGGAAATAGAGGGGAATGGCCAGAGTCCAGAGGCAGGAGAGCCCTGGGACGGGCTCCCCTACCTCCAGGGGTCAAGCAGAAGGGCCAGAGGCCAAAACAGACCGCTCACCTGTGATGGTGTAGAGGGCAGTGATGGCCAGCAGGATGACGACGGCCACATAAATATTCAGCCCGGTGGAGATCTGGATGAAGATGGCGCCGGAGAAGATGTCTGCCTGAAACAGGAAGGGAAGAGTGGGCACCTCAGGATCTTGACCGACTGGTTGTAACCCCGTATGGGCGCGTTTTACTTCCATGTCTGGGAACGACGAGGGTGGCGTGGGCTGGATGAATTGGCGTCGGGGTCCGGATTTGGCCCATAGGCCATACTTTGGGCACCCCTGCTTTAAAGAATGCCAGTAGGCCATTGTTTCCTTTCATGCTATCAGCAGGCATTGGGCTTTGCTGGAAGAGGTGCCGTCACGGGCCTTACCACGGCCACCATGACTGTACTTTCTACGTGACCACTAGCTGCAAGAATGTGGGGAAAGTGTAAACGTGAGATCTGTGAGAAGACTGTTACAATGATATGGGGACGTGAACATGATTTGGGTGAAGAAACCATTGGGTTGGCTGTAGGCCAACGAGCTACACAAAGTGGTGTGTTTAGCATAGTGATAGATGGGAGATGGAGTAGAAGTTCCCTTTTTGGATCTCAAGAAGTAACCTTGCTAGAGTTTGGCTGCTGAAAGGATGCAGAAGTTACTTCGAAAACAGACAGATTACTTTACATTCAGGGAGGAAAGTGATTGTCTTTTTTAGATTGTTGACTTCTCTTTGTTATTCCCATGAGCCGCCCAGAGTCTCCAGAGTGGGACAGTGATATAAAGTGAAAAAATAAATAAATAAAATTGTCTTGAACATTCCTGATATTGTAATTAGCGAATGCTTTTTCTATTACTCTGTGAAGCTACTGAAGATCTACATCAGGGATTCTCAGCCTGTGGCCCGTGGGCCAAATGTGACCCATGGCACCATTTCATGTGCCCCCTCCGCCACACCCGGAAGTGCCATGTGGTGGAGGAAAGGCAAAACGGCCCCCAAAGCTGTCTGAGGGAATGTGAACTCCTGATCTACATGCTTTTATCAATCTTTTATTCTAACTAAAGAACTGCTTCATCAACAAGAGTGTTTATGGAAAGGAGGAAGAAGACGTGTGTGGCCTTCTTCTTCTTCTTCAGTTGCCATATCCATTCCGGATATTGGCTATCTCATGGCGATAGTCTTCCCGTTCTTAACTCCTGGGAACAGTGTCTTCCGAGGACCTTCCACGCCAGTCTCTCAGGTTCTTCAGCCATGAAGCCCATCTACGTCCAAGGGCTTCCTCTCTTCCCAGGGATCTTTCCTTGCAGAGCAAGTTGGAGTATATTCTATATTTTATATTGTTCCTCATGATATGCCCAAGGTATTAGAGCCTTCTGTACTTGAGGGCCTTAAAGCATTCTTTTCCTTTATCCACCCATCACAATACTTCTACATCAGTTCCATGATCAACCCATGATATCCTTAGCAGCCGTCTGTAGATCCACATTTCAAAAGCTTCAATTCTCTTTTCAGATGCTTCAGTCAATGTGTCTAAGCTTCGACTCCATAGAACAACACTGGGAATACGTCACATCTCACTATTCAGATCTTTGCAGTGAGAATTAGATCTCTACTGCGTAACAAATGTCGCATTCTTATGAAGGTGGATCTTGCCTTTTCTATTCATCTTTTAAGATCTAACTTGGGATCCCAATTTTCATTTAGCATACAGTGGAACCTCGTATAACAAATGCTCCCTATAGCAAAATAATAATAATCACACAGTGAAAAGAAATCGAAAAACATGGTGCCTCATACAATGAAAATTTTCACAATGTGATTCAGCGGCCCTATGGGAAAAATCTTACAATGAAAATCTCTATGGGGAAAATTGCATAGCAAAAAAAAATTTCATTGTATGGTTCCCCCCCCCCCCATATTTTCATTGTATGATTTTTCCCATAGGGATTTTCATTACTGTAAGGGGAGAAATCGTACAACAAAAATCACATAGCGCACAGCCGTGTAGAACAGATTGTTTTCGTTGTACGAGGTTCCACTGTACTCCCCAAATGGACAATTCTATCCACCTTTTTGATGTCTTGTGCTCCTGCCATTAGTTTGCCTCGAGTTGGTGTTCGGCTTATAACCAAATGTTTCATCTTCTTGAAATCCAAACTCTATTTTGCACTTTGAAGCTCTAACGTCATCAGCATATCGGATGTTATTCCCCATTAATTTTAATGCCCATGTTTAAATCTGACAATTCTTCTGAAAAAATACTCTTCGAATATATATATATTAAACAGTGTCTGGGAATAACACACGGCCTTGTCACAAACGTATTTGAACCTGCTCCATGTGAAGCTGCTCTTCAACTCTGACTTGAGCTGCCTGGTTCCAATAAAGCTTGGGCGACAATTCTGATATCTTTATCATCTGCACCTATTTTCTTCAGTGCTCCGATCACCTTCTCCGGCTGGCCTCTATAAAACACACGTGCACGTCACGCCTCGTGTCAGCCATAAAAAATTTGTACCTGGAATGTCAGGAGTGTTTCTGGAGAAAGGAAAGATCTATAATAACATCCCTTATCGGACCTCAATGACAAAAACGCTTCCCTGAAGGGAGGCGGTTAATTATTGAGCTTCCTGCACAGAAGGAGCCTCCCCAGATCACCCGAGCCCAGTTCAGTCCCATCTGATAAGTTCATTAAGGAATGTTTATGGTGCTCATTAGGTTTATCAGCCCCCCAGGTGCTCATGTCCCAAACACGTGTGCAAAGTCATGTTCAGAAGATGGGTTGACTCAGCCTATTCCATCCTTCTTAGGTTGGCCAAATGAAGACCCAGCATGTGTGTGTGTGTGGGGGGGCAAAATGCTAATTCACTTGTCAACCGCCCAGAGAGGGCACTTCTAAGCGCTATGGAGAAGAGAGAGAGAGAGCGAAGTGTCATGTTCTCATTGTTATTTATTTATTTATTTAGTTTTATATTGCCGCCCACTAGCCATGGCAGGGCAAGAGAGGGGCGGTGACCAAGGAGTCCCCAAGGGGCCACCTTCTCCCCCATCCCTTGGTCACTGCCCCTCGCCCCATCCAGACACCCTCCCATGGTGCCCAGCCATCCCCTGGTTACAGGTAGGACACCTGCCATCATAGAGCCCCAGTAAAGCAGAGGTTGAACGTCTGTCCTGCTTCCCAAACATTGTGAATTTGATCCTGACCGGGGGAACAAGGTTGACTCAGCTTCTTCCATCCTTCCAAGGTTCGTCAGAAATGTTAATGGGGGCAAAATGCTTATTCAACTTATACACAGAGCACATAATGTGCAATGTAGGGAGGGAGGAATCACAATTTGGGATCAAAATTGCTGGGAGAAACATCAATAATTTGAGATATGCAGATGATACCACCCTAATGGCAGAAAGTGAGAAGGACCTAAAGAAGTTCCTGATTAGGTTGAAAGAAGAGAGTGCAAAAGCTGGCTTGAGACTCAATATCAAAAAAACCAAGATACTGTAATAGCAACAGGCCCTCTCAGTCCCTGGAAAATAGATAGGGAAGAAGTAGAAGCAGTGACAGATTTTACTTTCTTATGCTCCAAGATCACAGCAGATGGAGATTGCAGCCATGAAATAAAAAGGCAACTGATTCTTGGGAGACAAGCGATGAGAAACCTGGGGAACAAAGTTAAAAGTAGAGACATCATATTGCAAATAAAAATTCATCTGGTCAAAGCAATGGTATTCCCGGTGGCTATGTAGGGTTGTGATAGCTGGACCATTAGGAAAGCTGAG
Source organism: Furcifer pardalis (assembly GCA_030440675.1). Classification (NCBI taxonomy): domain Eukaryota; kingdom Metazoa; phylum Chordata; class Lepidosauria; order Squamata; family Chamaeleonidae; genus Furcifer; species Furcifer pardalis. The sequence goes on along the minus strand of CP126898.1, from coordinate 15,108,536 downwards.
CGCAGAAGAATAGATGCCTTTGAGATGTGGTATTGGAGGAGAGTTTTGAGAGTCCCCTGGACAGCGAGGAGAACAAATAGGTAAATCTTAGAAGAAATCAAACCTGACTGCTCCTTAGAAGGTCAAATTGTAAAGATGAAGCTAAAGTACTTGGATATCAAATGAGAAGAGAGGATTCACTTGAGAAAGCCTTGATGCTGGGAAAGATGGAGGGCAAAAGAAGAAGGGGATGGCCAAAATGAGATGGCTAGATGGTATCATAGAGACAATCGGCACAGAACTGAGTGAGTTGAGGAGGAGGGTGGAGGACAGAAGTGCCTGGTGGACAGTGGTCCATGGGGTCATTACAAAGGGTCGGAATTGACTGTGCGACTGAACAACAACAAAATAGAAGTGTGATGGTTTTGCTTTGCTACCTACCTACCTACCTAGCTACCTACATTGGGCCAATGCAGACGTGCGGACAGGATGGAGCCTTCACAGGCTGCACACAAGCAGCTCCCTGAGCACTTGCCAAGCCAGGCTCCCCCGGGGAAGCCCTCACATGGGGCTCGCCAGCCTCCAGGGCTTCTTCTGCAGGTGAGGCAGGCTGACAGGCCAGGTGAGGGAGTGGGAGGGGATTCCCAGCTTAATGGGTAACCCTGATACCCATCAGTGATTGCCAGCCTGATGGAGGCGGAGGGCAAAAGGCCAGGCCTTTTAGGCTAATTTCTGCCATTATCTCTCCGCTGCTGCCCGTGGGGGGTCAAAGGGCAGCTTGCCATGGCAACAGAAGGCAAAATCACTGGCCAGGGGTGGCGAAGCGCAAAGGAGGGAGGGTGGGAAACAGGGACCGCCCCCACCGGCTCACCTGCTACCAGGTGGAAGTCAGAATCAAGCCCACCTGGGAGGGAGATGAGGAGTCTCTCCTCCAGGACAAAGAAGGGGCTGAGCGCCATACCTGTCCCAGGTGAACCCCTGTGAAAACCTTTCCATGGAGTCAGTGGGGTAATGTGTGAGTGTGAGAAGGAGAGACCAACTCCCTGCCACCTTTTGCCTCGTCCTTACAAAGGCAGAAAAAGAAGTTCAGTAAACCAGGCCCAACTCACGGAGATCTTGGTGAAGATGTAGAGGAGGAGGGAGAGGACGGAGAGGTAGATCTGGATCCGCCTCCCCCCAAATCGCTTCCTCAGGTATTCCGGCATGGTCACCACCTGTGAAGGGAGGAAGGAATGAGGAAGCATAGGGCACCAGAAGGAACCAGAGGGGTCTGAGCCCCTGAAGGGGGGGGGGGGAATGGCTCGAATTCTCCCATGGAAAGCTCAGATGCCCCCCCAGGGGGGGGACTCAAGTTCTTTGTGGTCTCTCTGAATCCACAGAATAAACCCATTTATGTGGATTCACAGGGGACTACAAAGAAGAAGAAGAGTTACAGGCACAACCTGTCCTTCTAGAGCACTGGGGTTGAACCAGGGGTTCGCAACCTATGGCCCATGGGCCAGCCCCGGCCCCTGATGCCATTCCGTCTGGCCTGTGACAATGACCCCGGAAGTGGAAGAGGGCGCCTTGACAACAGTTGTTTACAACCTTGAGAGACCCTTGGGGGTTAAACTTCTGTCCTGCAGCCAGAACGTTGTGAGTTCGACTCCTGCCTTGCCCTTGCCCTGAGGGGCCATTTGGCCCCCTTGCAAAGTGGCAGGGCGGGGGCAGCCGCCGTGGTTAACGTGAGATTAAAAGGAGGGGGTATGTGTGTGTTCGAAGGCCTCCGCCTGCTAAGAGCATACAGAGCAGAAGCAAAACGGCCAGTTTTTTGGGGGGAGCCCTGCCAATAAAGGGCCACCTGCGGCAGGAGGACCCCATGCCCAGTGCCCCATGGGCAAGGGGAGCACAGAGGACGGGTTCAAGGAGGGGCAGAAAGGAGAAACTCAGGCAGCGTATTGACCCAGGGGAGGCCGAGAGACCGGGGGACGGACAGACTTACTCCAGCCTTGACGTAGATGGGCACAAATAGCCAGCCGAGGATCACCACCATCACCAGTGCCTGGGAGCCAAGACAGAGGAGAGACGGGTCAGGCACTCTGCACATGCTTGGAGAAGCTACTTTTAAAAAGAAAAGGTCTAGCCAGCACCAGGAGGAAACGGTGGCTCAATGGAAAGACTTCAACCCTCGAAGAATTCAGGGGGCCCCTCCAGCCAAAAACCCTTCCCGGCTGGGATGGTGACTCCCACCCCCCATGGATGGTCTCAGTGCCCAAAGACCATCCCTGCCCCTCTTTCCCTGCTAAATGGGGACTCTCTGGGGCAAGAGGTTTGGGGGCTCCGTAAAAGCACCCAGGGCTATTCTTTCAAAAGCCACTGCCCCGGTTGTGGCCCGATGGCGAGGAGGAGGCACTCACGTTCCACTCGAAGGCCCCCATGGCGATGCCTCCGGAGGCCCCGTTCCCGGCCAGCCCCACAAAGTGGCCGCTACCAATGTTGCTGGCAAACAAGGAAGCCCCGATCTGGAAAGGAAAGCAGGAGAAAACTGGTGGGCCACTTCCCTCTCTTGTGGGGAAGAGCCGGGCCAGATCCAGCCCCAACTTGGCCTGGCCCAGAAATGGCCAGATCTTCCTTTGGGGCCGAAGCTTTGGTTTCTGGTTTTTCTTTTACTCAAAGTGTTTTAGGGTTTCCACCCCCTGATTGTGCCCGGTCCACACTTGCAATCCGGGGAGAGGGACTCGTTCAGGGGTGGGTGATCCCCAGAGGTCCTGGAACTCCAGCTCCCAGAAGCCTTCTCCACTGGCTAGGCTAAGAGTGCTGGGACCTGTAGTCCAAGAGCCTCTGGGGACCCAAGGCTGGGAACGTCTTGACGAGTTGCCGAAGGAACAGGCGCTTTCTTTTCCCATGGGTGCTGAAGAACTGGGTGTGGAATCACAGGGGTTGTTAAGGCAGGACATTCCCAGAACCCCATTTCCAAAGACCCCTTTGGAGTTTCCTTAGGAGGGAAAAGAGGCACACACTGGCCTTTGGAAGATGCCACTCACCGGCCACCAGACCATGGTCCGTCCGGCTAAGAAGAAACCCCCCACCGTCCCACGGTTGGTCGTGTACATGGCCTGCGGGAGAGAAGAGGTTGGAGCCAATAATGAGGGACGCGCAAGTCAACGGACTGCGCAGTCAACCCATTGGTGAGGCTTCTGGGAACTGAAGTCCAAGAACAGCTGGCCTGCCAAGGTTGGCCATCCCTGGTCTACTCTATCAGCATAGAAGGTCAACCTGGCCAGACTCAAATCCAGTCCTTGACTAGCACTCAACACATCCGTCCAGAAGCACAAAAAATGCAGGTATCTGCTAGAAAGACCTGCCAATTCTACAAAACCAGTTGACATTCCACCACCACCACCCAAAAAAAGTAACTTTCTGAAGCATTTTGCAAAGAAAACCCATGCCTAGGCCACTCTGCAGGCTCAGAAATCTAGATCTCCCCCCCCCCCCGCCGCTATTTGCACATGAAGTTGGTGGAAACAGTGGTGGGATGTCAAAATTTTTACTACCCCACTGTGATGTCATCACAGTGTGGGGGGAGCTAACATAATGACATCATGAGTTCATGGGCGGAGCTGGCATCATGATGTTGTGGGCGGGGCCAAAGAAAAAAATTAAAAATAATTAACAATAAAATAAAAATAAGCACACACACACACACACCTCAACCCACCCACAACACAAACCTGTAAATAAATTAAATAAAATACATTAAAATACACCCACCCACCCCAAACACAAATCAACCAGAGCTTTTCAACCAGAGCTTAAAGCTTATTCTGGCTAATCTTTCTCAGGCTAGGTCAGATGAAAGGAACTACAGAATGAACTCACCACAAGATGGCTTCATTTTGACACTTTTCAACTTTTCAACAGTTAAAGAAGTTAGGTACTAAGTCTTTGCCTAGCCAGTTCTCTAGGATAATATGCCTTAATGTAAATGTAAAACAGCTGTACCTCCTTAAGGGTTCTCCAATTGGAACAACAATTGGAACAGCACAGGTGTAGCTTATTGATGAGGTAACTCCAAGAATTTGCTTAAAAACCCCAAGCCTGGCCTGCCAGCTCCCAAGCCTTTTTAGAAACTGTGGTAGTACGTCAATATAGGTAAATGTATTAAATGCACATTAAAATCAGAGGCGTAGCTACCGCCGTATCTGCCGTATCAATTATACGGGGCCCCCGGGCCACGGGGGCCCCCAACGTGCGTAAGCAAAACAAATCTTTACCCTTCCTAGGGCCCCCCAAACAAATTTTTATACGGGGCCCTGCCAAGGCACGCTACTCTTCTGATTAAAATACACACAGACACACCACATCCAAAGGTGAGTCACTTACCCTGTGGAGCAGGCTATAGGGAGCTTCAGGCTAGCAGCTTCTCTTCCCCCCACCCCCAGATTGGGAGGACAGCAAGGAGGCCATGCATATGCGCCAAGCACTGTAGGCATACATGCACACCAAGTGCTTGGTGCGCATGCGCAGTGGGGAACCAGTGAAAAGTTAAGCCCCGAAGGTGGTTCCCCCAAAAAGCTGCTACCGGTTCTCCGGGACACTGGGAAAAGTTACTACTGGTTCTGGCGAACTGGTGAGAACCTGTTACATCCCATCACTGGGTGGAAAGCAGTGGAGGAATCTATTGATGGTGTTTCACACACGCTCTCTACACCCAGTGCAAAAGGTGAGATAAATCAGGTTTCGCTTGCAGGAAACACAGGGCTATTTCCCCCCACTGCGGACATAAAATCTTGACGCTCCCTAGGAATGGAGACAAGAGACCAGAATGGCCCACCCCATCCTCCGTCCACAATGAGCCGAAGGACGACCACTGGAAGCAAAACATAACTGTGGCCTTTATGACCCTGAAGCCGGTACTTTGGCCAGAGGAGAAGAGGATCCTCTTGAGATGGTTTCTGAGCCTCAAGGATTCTCAACCTGTGGCCCATGGGCCAGATGTGGCACACGGCACCATTTCATGCGCGCCCACCACCACCTCCGACACACCAGGAAGTGCAAAGGGCAAAATGACCATCCAGTGCCATGGGGTGGAGGAAGGGCATAGTGGCCATCCAGTCCCTGAAGCTGCCTGAGGGAGCGTGACCCAATGGCCCCAGGCTGTAAAAGGTTGAGAACTCCTGATCAAGAGGGAATTCCAGTGGGGCTTAATCGCCTTGGGGACCCTCACCCTTTGGACTTTGGCACCCAAGAGTTGTTGTCAGGTTAGTTAACCACCACCTGATGATTGGTCTTTACTCACTGGTGGTAGGGTCTACTCTATAACCATGGTAGGGTCACATGGGCTGACCTCAGAAACCCTAATAGCATCACCTAAAGTAGCAGCAACATGAAGCTAATGAAACTGTTCCTTTTTACTTACAGTTACATCTGAATTTCCACAACTTTTTTGGCCAGATTAAATTTGTGCTGGTCACTGTCCCGGCGCTTCCTGACCTTGGAGAAGCCCCATACAGAAACCCCACTCTTAACCAGCCCCCAAGGTACCCTAGTCCCTTGAGATCAGCCCAGACTCTATCTGTAACCCAACGGGGTGAAGGGAGAGAGGCGAGTCCGAACCTACCCAGAGGCCGACGGCCAAGACGACCAAGAAGTAGATGAGGATGACCACGATGTCGGCAGGGTTGTCGATGGCGATGCGATTCTTGTTCATGGAAGGTAAAGGCGTGGTCGCCGGCGGGGCCATGCTGGTGGTCTCCATCTTGCCCGCTCTGCTGCTCCTGCCAAGGCCGCTGCGGCTGCTCCAGTCCTTATATATCTCCTGGTAGATCCTCCCAGTTAATATTCAATCCTTTGGACTCTATTCTCCCAATATGTCTAATCTGTAACTGGCAGCGCCTGTCCTTTCTCCTTTGCGAGGCACCTGGAGCCTCTGCCAGGTGAGGGCTCGGGTAGTCTTGCTTCACATCCTCCTTGCCTAGAGGCGGCGCCCAGCGAGGAGGCCCTGCCTTCACCTGGTCAATGGCAGGTGTCGGCAGCCTTTGTAGCCTGGGAGCCGGCAGCAGGGCTGGCAGAGAGGGAGCCGGAGGGAGGGAAGGACCAGCTCTGGTGCCCCGTGGGTGCCCAAGGTGTCCTCTCTGTCGCACCTCCGCAGGTGGGCCTGGAAGGGCTGGCCTCGGCTCTCCGGGACCACTGGGGGGGCTGGTGGACCCTGGTCACCTAGAGTCACCCGAAGAGATGCAGGGCAAACTTCAGGGACTCCCCAGGCTGGCATTCCTACCATAAGGCCTTGCGCATCTTCCCCACGGAGAGCGGAAAGGGCCCTTCTGGAAAGAAAGAAAGAAAGAAGGAAACGAGGAGGGGGAAGAAATCCCAGCAAAGCCCTTGCTGAACCCCAGAAGGTTTGTAAGGTGGCCCATCATCCACAAACTCCAAGCAGGGCAAACGTTTGACCCCCAGTTTTCCACTGCAATGGCCAAGGTCACCCTTGCTTGTAAGCCAGTCGTGGTCAACTCTAGGGTTCGGTGCTCATCTCCAAAGAGCCAGCACTGTCTGCATCTGAAGACATTTCCATGGTCACATGGCAAGCAAAACTAGGCTTTCAAATGCTGTTACCTTTCTTGCCAAAGCAGTTCCTATTTGCCATTTCTTGCTTTCCAACTGCTAGGTTGGCAGAAGCAGGGACAGAGGCGGGTACTCACTCGGGTCTTGCGCTGCTGACCTGCCAACCTTCTGGTTGTCAAGCTCATTGTCTATAACCACTAAGCCACCACTGCCCTGTGTCGGTTAAACCCCAAAAGATGTCTAGTGCAGCCAAAAGAGGCCAGGAGAGCCCTCTGGTTCTTGCTGGTCTGCAACTCCCACCAGCTCCAAGCCACCCTAGGCAAGACGGAGGGACTCTGGTGTGTGTGTGTGTGTGTGTGTGTGTGTGTGTGTGTGTCTGTGTCTGTGTCTGTGTCTGTGTCTGTGTCTGTGTCTGTGTCTGTGTGTGGAGCCCCACCACATCAGGAGGGCTCCCCTTTCCTCCTCTGCCCCAAAGCCATGCAAGAGAGATGGCCACAGATGTGGAGATCCAACATCCCAAGGGTCCACCTTCTCCCGGCCCAAGACTTGCACCTCTGGCAGTCCTCAAATCTGCAGTCGCTGATCCTTCTTCCAGAGGGTGGGGGAAAGGGGTCTTTCTTGGGGCAACCAAGGCCAGGATCCCCTCCAGCCAGGCAGGTCGGGGAGCTGCACCACCCGGAGGACTCCGGGGCCCAAGAGGCGCCTCGGCCAAGTTCGGAGTTGTGCCCGGCAGGCATGTTGTCGAAGCGACGGACACCGGATCTCTCAAGTGAGGAAAACATTTGTCGAAACGACCCCCACCACCCACCCCAAAAAAAGGAGCCTGAAAGGACGAAGGAAGGGAGACAGAGAGGGGGGTGGGGGGTCCCTGCAAGATCAGCCTGGGTTTCTGAAGATTTGTTCCATGGGTGCCTCCCTGGAACATGCAATGGGATACTCTTTCCCCCAAGTGCCTTCTGTGAATTATCCTCGCCACCGGGACCAGCCTTGGATTGGAAGGGACATTTCCTCCATCCTTTGGGCCAGGTAAACTTTCTGGGCCCCGAATGCTTACCTTGGCAAAGGCCTCACTAAGCTGGCGAATAAACAGGGAAGCCGGAGGGATTAAAGGGCAATAATTAAACGGGTGCCTTCCTAAGCCAGCTCTGGCCTCATAGCAGGAACATGAAATGAAGCATAGATAGGACCGCAGGTGGGATACCTTTCCCGGCATAGGGTATGCCTCTCATTCATCACAGCCACGCATCAAGGCCAAGAAAGAGGTCTTCCCAAGGGTAGGGTGACCCAACTACAGGGGCACCCAACCTACAGCCTGTGGGCTAGATCTGGCCCCTGATGCCAATTCATCTGGCCCACACCGCCATCGCTGCTCCCAGAAGTAAAACACACACACCTATGGCAGCATTCTGCACCAACGCAGGCGCATTTTACTTTCACTTACTGGGGTGTCATGAAGTGATGTCGGGGGCCAGATCAGCATTCTGCGCATGGGCTGGCATGTTTTCCTTCCACTTGCGGTGGAAGCGACCATGTGACCAGGCAGATGAATCACATGACTGGTCCACGGCCTGAAATGTTTGGCCACCCCTGCTTTAGCTATTTATGTTGCACCGATTTTTAAACTTTTTCATAAAAAAGACTAAATCTAATCCACCAACAAATGTTTCCCCCCCGAAAGTAAGATATTTCCAAGGAATCCCAACCTGGTAAATCTGCCAAAAAACTGACATTGCTCTTGATCAACCCAATGTCCGTTGGAAGGGGGATCAGCACCGGTTCCCAACGCTATTTAGTAAAGGTTTCCCTTGCTCGAAAGCCAGTCGTATCCGACTCTAGGGGTCAGTGCTCATCTCTGTTTCTAAGCCGAAGAGCCAGCGCTGTCGGCTTCTGCAGACGTTTCCATGGTCATGTGGCAGGCATGACTAGACACCGGAGCGCATGGAACGCTGTTACCTTCCCACCGAAGTGGTCCCTATTTATCTACTTGCAATTTCTTGCTTTCGAACTGCTAGGTTGGCAGGAGCTGGGACAGAGATGGGAGCTCATTCCGTCCTGCAGTACTCGGGAATCAAACTGCTGACCTTCCGCCTCCCAGTCAGCGTCTTAGTGACTTGAGCCACTGGAGTCCTATTTAACGCTATTTAACGTGGCTGAAAAACAGAGGGAGTTTGGTCGGGAAGACCCTTGGGCACAGAAGGGCTTGGCATTGTCTTGGCCGTTCCCTTTGAGAAGGAGACCCACAGGTGGCAAAGGGTGGCACTTTCCCTCCCTTTAAGAGGGTTGAATTCATGGCCTCACCAGCATCGGTCCAGGGGCTCAGAGCGCCCCAGCAATGTGGCTCCCCAGGCAGAACCGGCAGCCGATCGGCAGTGGAGGTTCCAGGACGGAAGCCGTGGAAAGGAAGCTTCAGGAAGTGGCAGTTGGAGGCAGTTGGTCCAGGCCACGGGGCCACGGGGCCACGGCTCTGTATCCTCACACAGCTACCTTGATGGAACGACAGGTCCAAGTTCTTTTAAAAGCACTTCTTTAAATGTTTATTAGTATGACTCAGTGGCGGTTCTGTGGATCATTTCACAAAACACACACTTGTGGGACTCTTTATTATTACTCAACATCACAGGACCAGCGGACGCTACATGACGGCTGGAGACAGAAGCCCCATTACGGTTGGCCAACGAGGAAGATCCTCAAGGCTTAAGTGGAGGGGTGGGTTTCTCCTTCTTACGGGAAACTTCTCAGTGCTTAAGAGTTGGAGAATGTGGGCAGGTCACACCCTTTCTGCCACAATGGCAAAGGCTTTGCTCTGTTTTCAATGCCAACCAGGAAACATAACCCTTCCTCTTTCAACCTTTAGGCACAATTTATGGCCAATGGACCTCCTTTTCTTCCCCTACCAGTCAATCCTGCCCAGGACTTGGACACAACTAGGTCTTCAAGCAGAGAACACCCTCTAGAAGAGGACTGTTCCCTGGACTCCTTCAAGCAGAGGGATGTTCTTCATGGATCAATTAATTTATCAATCGGTCGTTTCATCAATTAACTTATCAATCGGTCGTTGTAGGATTGAAAGAACTAAGCAAGAGACGGACCCTCGACACCCTCTGAATGGAGATGAGCCTCAGGTCCGCCGGGTCAGATCCAGGAAGAGCTTTAGGGCAAGAACAAAGAGTTGAGTTACGTGTGCAGACAGAATTGCTGTCCTTTAGGAAAGGAGCAAAAACCTGGCTGGCAGGATGGGTTTGGGGGACGGGCGGCATGACGACCCCCAGCCCATTGGCTTCTCTGAGCCCCCTTGTCCTCAATTAGTATAAACTTTTAATCTTTTAATTTGTTTTAGCTAGTTTTAAACTCTTGATTAATAACTTTTTAGATTGGGTTTCAATTGTTATTGATGCTTTTTGTTGTAAATCGCCCTGGGTCACTTTGGGGAGAAGGGCGATGAATAAATTGACTAATAAATAATAATAATAATTACTCAAGAGCAAACCCAAATTAAAAGATGGAGGAAGGAGCTCAATGGACAAGGAACGACATTAAAGGAGGATCTGGCGGAGGAAATCAACATCCCCAACGTCACTTGGAGGACCATGAACAGGCTGACGGTTGGAGTCCCTCAAGGCGAGACCAACAGGCTTAAGGGGGGACTTCTGGCAGACAATATCATGCAATGTGAATGTGGAGAGAGACAGAATCCATGAGGGCTCATTGGCTGGTCTGCCGATGACTGTCAGAAACATGGACCAATGAGGACTTGAGTTTGGCCAACGCCAAAGTCAAGAAAGTGGCTCTATTTGGCCAGTCCAGGGACATTCTGGGGCTCCTCCTAACCAACAAAACCCATTTCCCGGCTTCCATCTCCCCTGCTTTGAGAACATGAAGTTGGGCTTGAGTACTCTTCAGGGTCCTTTCCGGCTCTACGTCATGATCCTGTGAACTCAAGGATGGAACTTGCCAGCTAGACACCGCGACGTCTCTGCCAAAAAAGGGGACGTTATGATCCATGTTGACCGGAATCCTGCTATTTATCCTGTTATTTATACATGCGGATTTAAATCCAATCGCGTAAATCTCAGTAATGACATCCTGCTAATTAAGGCATCAATTGTTGCATTTATGGCTTCAAACTGGTCGCGCAACATGGCCGTGAAAATAGAAATCATGAGTAAACATGTTCTGTCTACTCTTTTTGTATCAGAGAGTAAACAAACATACACGACAAAAAATACAAAATAAGTTGTGGCACCTTAAAGTCTAACTCCTGTATTTAAATGCAAGTGAAACTCACATTTAAATACAGGAGTTAATGTTTAAGGTACCACAACTACTACTACTACTTCTTCTTCTTCTTCTTCTTCTTCTTCTTCTTCCTTTGTTTACTCTCTGATATGCTTAAAACACAGACTAATACAGCTAATATTCCAAATAAATAAATATCCTTTTATATGGGGAGAGCCGTCTTCGACACTGCAGGCGAACATATTCTCCTAACCAACCAATTTTGTTATTTATTTTATTTTATTTAGAAAACTAACCGAAGGGCAATTGCCAGGATTCTCTGATGGGGGCTTTTAAAAACATGTTCGTCCTATAACACTCTAAACTGACAGGATCAGGTCAGTGGCGAGTCCCAACTGGTGTGTCAAAGCAGGCAAGAAAGGAGTAATGACCCATTTCTCCAAATCCTAAATCAAGGTCATCTTTGCTCGAAAGCTCATCATATCCAACTCTAGGGTTCAGTGCTCATCTCCGTTTACAGCCAAAGAGCCTGTCTGTGTCCGCAGATGTTTCTGTGGCCGCCAGGCATGAATAGACATTGGAGCGTGTGGAATGCTGTAACCTTCCCCACCGAAGCAGTACATCTTTCTCTACTTGCAAATTCTTAGTTTCGAACCGCTCGGTTGGCAGGAGCTGGGACAGATGATGGGAGCTCACTCCATTGTGGAACACTCAGGGTCTCAAGCTTGTGACCTGCCGATCTTCTGGTTGTCAAGCGCTGCATCTCAACCACCCCAAACTTATAGTCCACGGAACAGAGTCTCTGTCACTCTCTGAAACATGGAGGGAGAGACGATGGCTATGGTGATGACTTTGGTGTAAACCCACCAGAACGCATGAAGAACCCTGAAGACAATCCAAGGTGTGTCTGACTCACACCAACAGAAGGTGTGGACCCATCCAGGAAGCATATCGAGGGGAGTCGCTGTGTTGTTGTCAGGGAGATACAGAGTAAGGGATTCCTTGAACCAGCGCCTTGTCTAAGGAGGGATTGATAGCCAACATCTTGATGGAGCAGTTAGACCAGCTCTGACGTCCGTCATGGGACAAGATGAAACCTGAAGCATTGTTGAGAAGAGGTGTTGAAGGCTTATGGCGAACAAGAGGCTTATCTTTGCTTGGGGGAGGGGGAGAGGTCAAGAGAGGTCACCCTTTTGGGATTCCCTAGGCCTCGTGATGTCCAACCTTGGCACTCCAGGTCTTCTTGGACTTCAATTCCCAGAAGCCTCAGTCATTTCCCCCAAAGCACTGATCGGCCAATGGACTGACTCAGGCTTCTGGGAATTGAAGATCTTCTGGGCCCCACATTGGGAAACACTGGTCTAGGCCAGGGGTGCCCAAACTTTTCAGGCCGTTCGCCGGTCATGTGGTTCAGTGGACCGATCACCTGGTTCCTCCCACCGGAAGCGGAAAATGTGCCTTGCAATCTACTTTGCAACAGGATGAGATAGATTTTAGGCTGCCATTTTCTCTGCTTAAACCAGGGGCACCCAAATTACGGCACGTGGGCCGGATCCAGCCCCCAATGCCAATTCATCCAGCTTGCACCACCCTCGTTGCTCCTGGAAGCAGAAGTAAAACACCCCCACATGGGCACATTTTGCTTACGCTTCCAGTAGCGGAAAAGCCCGATTGCTGAGAGGACAGAAAGTTCCTCTTTTGAAAACCGGATCAATGTTCTGGAGAAGGTCTCAGAGACAGATAAAGCGAGGCAAGGATTTACCTGTCCTTTGCCCGCTATCTAAAGAGAGGGGAAGAAGTCCCAAAGGTTCACCTTACCTGACAAGGTGGGGGGAAACACACACACTCTCTTGGGTGGGGATGGGGGTGCGAGTGTCCCCTCTCCCTGGCCCAAATCCTCCTGGTTCTATTTGGACTTTAGATCCAGTTTGGCTTCTCTCTTTGTGACAGTCATTATCGATTCATTGTGGCTGTGCAAAAGATTGCAGACACGTCTGGTCAGGTTCTCCTGCAATGGTCATAGAGTCAGAACTGGATCCGTGGTACTTATGGGTGTCACAGTCTTCAATGCAGAATGGTTGGTTAGTACAGAAGACAGAATAGCTGGGCCTGCAAGTCCCTTTTTACACTTGGCAAGGACTGAAGACTCTCAATGGATATTCAGACGACGTATCCCTGTGATGCTTTGGTCTGTCCAGCGGCCAATGTTTAGCGGAGGGGTTACAGCTCAGCTCCCGTCTCTGTCCCAGTTACTGCCCATCGAGCCGTTCGAAAGCAAGGCATTGCAAGTAGATAAATAGGGGCACTTCGGCGGGACGGTAAACAGTGTTGCATGCACTCCTGTGTCAAATCATGCCTGCCACATGTCCACGGATACGTCTGCAGATGCATACCAGTGCTGGCTCTTTGGCTATAAATAGAGATGAGCACTGAACCCTAGAGTCAGGTACGACTGGCTTTTGAGCAAGGGCGACCTTACAACACAACCACTGTGGCAATAATAACCATGTGCTCTCAAGCCAGTTGGGCTTCTAGGGACTGATCCTTTTCCAGGCTTGGCTCAGGTAGAGGATCCTCGGACGTGGTCGACCCCATTCCCTCCCTCGACTAGAGGCTCATAATGGGTCTGTGCCATTTACCAAAGGTTGCACACAATGGATCTTGATACGGGATCGAACTCCCAGCCTCTGGCAGGGAGCCAGCTCTTTGGGTAAGGAGCCTAGCTTTCAGACCTTGAACAAAGCCTATTCCAGTGATTCTCAACCCTGCGGCCCGTGGGCCGGGCATGGCCCACACACCATTTCATCTGGCCCACCACCACCTCCACCACACCAGGAAGTACCATGGGGCGGAGGAAGGGCAAAATGTCCCTCCAGCCCCCGAAGCTGCTTGAGAGAGCGTGACCCAATGCCCCCCCGGCTTTAAAAGCTTGAGAACTCCTGGCCTAGAACCACCTAATCATGGTGGCATTTCACCCTGGGGAAAACAACCCCCCCCCCCGGGTCCCAAATCTCCCAAGCCCTTGACTAATATTCAAACCACTGAGATGGGGGAAAGGCCTAAGGATGTCCGTCACCAGGAACGCAGAGGTGAGCCCGGGGTCTCGGCAGGTAAATAGACACACGGATCAGCCCTGGATGCTCCCAGGAGGTGTATTTGCACAGAGGACACACGCAGGTGTGCCGGGAGGGAGAGCCACCCGGGAGCCTCCTGGCCCAAGCCAGGCTCAATAAATAACTAGGGGAGGAAGGAAAGGGGGGGGGTGTCCTTGGTCACCAGCCCTGTGGAAGAACCAGTGCAGATCAAGGACGCAAACACAATGGATTTATTAGCAGAGAGGATAATAATGGATTTCAGGGAATTAAAGGAAGGAAGAAGCCACCTAAGACCCCTTCGGGAGAAGAGGGGGGGTCTCTGGGATCGCCAGGGGTCCAACCCCACCCCTATGAGCTGGGCATATTGAGGAGCACTTCTTAGGGGTGTACTGGGGTCCCCAAACTTTTCGGCCTGTGCTACAGTCACGTGGTTCAGCGGGCCGGTCACGTGGTTCCTCCCACCGGAAGCGGAAGTAAAAGACGCCTTGCCATCTGTTTTGCAACAGGATGAGATAGATCTTTAGGCTGCCATTTTCTCTGCTTCAACCAGGGGTGCCCAAATTACAGCCCGGGGGCCGTATCCAGGCCCCTACGCCAACTCATCCAGCCTGCACCACCCTCATTGCTCCCGGAAGCGGAAGTAAGACGTGTTTTACTTCCGCTTCCGGGAGCGATGAGGGTGGTGCGGGCCGGCCGGATGAGTTGGTGTCAGGAGCCGGATCTGGCCCAGGGGCCACAGTTTGGGCACCCCGATATGTACACTCTGGTTTTAAAAACTCGATGGGGTTGAGGGGGGGGGGGAAATCAGTATCAAACAGTCAGATGGATACAAGTACAAAAAACACAGCCCATCACCCTTGGGGGAAGAATCAAAACCAGGCTGGGTGGTGGTGATGATGATGATGATGTATCAGAAATCCCTCTGGGATTCTTCCGGAGGCTGGGAAGGACATATTTGTACCCCTAAGTCAGGACTTCTCGACCTTTCTAAGCCAGGGCCACTGGGTCATGTTCCCTCAGACAGCTTTGGGGGCCGGACGGCCATTTTGCCCTTCCTCCACCACATGGCACTTCCTGGTGTGATGCGGGGGGGGGCCCACATGAAATGGCACTATGGGCCGCATCCGGCCCATGGGCCGCAGATTGAGAATCCCTGCTGATGGAAAAATTCAGCTGCTGCTAGTGAGTTTCATGTATTAAAATACATGAAAATATGGTAAAATTAATTAATTAGTTTAGTGTTTGTGTGGGTGTATTTTTTGTTTTTATGGTAGTATTAGTTTGTTTTTTAAAAACTGTGTGTTTGAATTCACAGCAATGTGGTTTTGGGACCCCCAGGGGTCAAATCTCCTTTTTAGACCTCATTTGGGGGAGGGGCTAAAAAACTAGACTTATACTCTAGTATATACAGTAAACAGGTACCTCTTGGGCAGGAAAGGTAACAGAGTTCCCTGCACTTTAGTGTCTAGTGCTGCCTGTTAGGTGAGAATGGAAACGTCTGGTGCAGACGCCGGTCGCTCTGGCTCTCGGGCTGTAAAAGGGGATCAGGGTGGCTGTCAAGCGAGGCAGGGACCTTCTTACCTAAACCTCTAGTAAATGGCTTTTTAATTTGCCACGATGGTGCTTTTTATTGCCAGGGCGGGTCGCATTTTCTACCTCATGTGTTACACCTCCATCGGCTGGCCTTGAGCGCGGAGCACCTTGACCTGTGAAGGTGAGGAGGTTCCTTTAGAAAGCTCCTCCTCCTCCTCATTCCCTCCCCCTCCCTAGCAATTAAAACACCATCAGGGCTCATTAAACAGCCATTTAACGCACCTTTATGACACTCGCAGCCTGGTTCTGCCTCCCGGTTTGGAACCCTGAGAATGCCACCAAAAGAGGCCACCTACTATAATAAGAATAAGAAGACAAAGAAGGAGAAGGAGGAGAGGAGGAGAACATGGCGAGGAGGGCAGTATAGAAATATGAATGAATGAATGAATGAATGAATGAATGAATGAATAATAATAATAATAATAATAATAATAATAATAATAATAATAATAATAATAATAATAATAATAATAATAAGAAGAAGAAGAAGAAGAAGAAGAAGAAGAAGAAGAAGAAGAAGAAGAAGAAGATGGCGAGGAGGGCAGTATAGAAATATGAATTATTATTATTATTATTATTATTATTATTATTATTATTATTATTATTATTATTATTATTATTATTATTATTATTATTATTATTATTATTATTATTCAGGAATTTATTCTGGGTTGAAAGGATTTTTTTTGCTGGAGGAAGTTCCGCTCAGGGGATGCCTGAATGAGGCTCCTTTCGTGCCCCCCAAGATCTTTTCCACCACCAAAGTGGTCCCTATTTACCTATTTACCATTTCTTGCTTTCAAACGGCTAGGTTGGCAGAAGCCTGGACAGAGATGGGTGCTCATCCCGCCGTGCAGTATTCGGGTCTTGAACTGCCAACTCGCCAGCTTTCCGGCTTACAAGGCGAGCTTCTTAACCACCGAGCCACCGCCAGCCCCTGAGCCCTGCTTAAAAAGAGCAAACAGGATCATCGCACAGGGTTCCCTACAAGCCGCGATCGCCACTGGCCTCCTGCTTCTGTGAGGAGGAGGCCATGCGCAGGACGAGGCCACAGGCAGCCCGCCTGGGTCTCTAGAGTTGCCGTTATCAGGTGGCAAGGATCCAGCCGAAGTGGTCTTTCTTCCTAATTGGCACCTTCTGGGAAGATAAGGAGCTTGTACGCCCAGAAGCACATTCCGGTCAATTCCGAGAAGACTTGGGTCCACCTGATTACGACGTGTGCAAAGTCCACACAGATAGGGGCGACTCTTTGCCACCCTATTATTAAGGAACATAAAAAGTACTTTATCAAAGTGCACAGAGGAGGGATGTGTTTCTGTTGTTACTACCAAACAAACACAGAGCGGAGGCGATATCTTTTAGAGCAGGGGTGCCCAAACTATGGCCTGTGGGCCATTAAAATACAGTCATACCTTGCATAACGAATTTAATTCATTCTGCGAGGCTGCTCGCTATGCGAAAAATTCGCTATGTGAGTCTATCTCACATAACGAATTTTTCGCTATGTGAGTTGGACTTTTCCCTATGGAAAAACCCGCACAACGAGCATTTCTATGGGGAAAACTCGCATAGCGATGCAAGCTTTCCCCCTAGAAACGCTCATTATGCGAGTCAGACCGCTTAGCAAAAAACTTGCTCATTATGCGAGTTTTTCACTAAGCGAAACACTCGTTATGTGAGGTTTGACTGTAAATCCTAACTCTCCCCATGAAACGAGCTATTTCCTGCCACAGTGGAGTTGGAATATACCTAGAGACAAATCTTAACATCTTCGCCTCACACCACTGCCTGATAAGTGTGACCAATGTGTTTCCTGGAACTGGAGGATGTTAAGAGCTGACTCAGAAGTACAACAGATTATCTTACAGTAAGAATTAACTGTTGTAAATAAATTGATTTATATATTGATATATTTAATGTGAGAGTGTTTTATAGCTGTCATTATGTTTGTTTTAAAAAAGGCTATTTTGTAGATAACCCGCCCATTTTTGTCAAGTACTGTATACTTCTGTCCCGGTTTTGTGGGAGAGAATTATGGCAACTCTAATTTCACATCTACTTGGCTCACACCCAGCTGTGGCATCTCCGAAGGGGAAGCGTGGCCCGTGGATAATTCCCACAAACTGGGGAGCTGGCCTATAGGGATTATTACCTATATGATCAAGAAATCATTATGATGATGATGATGCCTTATCTGAATCTGAATATAGGTGATCCTCCTGGCGATTAGCCATGAAGATTGTCCTGGGAACCTTCCATTTGCCTTCCACATCGCAGTGTGACACCCATAGTATCACTGATCCAGTTCCATGAGTCCCTTTCTGGTCCTGAGACCTTTTGTGTACATAAAGCCCTCCTTATCAGCCCCAGGCCAGGATGGATGAAGCTGCTGCCCCCCCCCCCCAAAAAAAAAAATCAAGATGGGTTCAAGTGGGATTTAATCCACTTGGGGGCCATCACCCTTCCCTGTGGACTTCCCCACCCAACCTGTTAGTCCTCAAGGTGGTCAGGTTAGTTAACTGCTGCCTGATGCTCGACGTTGAGTCACTGGCAATATGTTCTACTCCAGTGATGGCCAAGCTTGGCACTCCAGATGTTCTTGGACTTCAATTCCCAGAAGACCAAGACAGCACTCCTGCTGATCAGGGCTTCTGGGTACTGAAGTCCAAGAAGACATGGAGTGCCAAGCTTGGCCATCACTGGTCTACTCTATGACCATAGCAGGATAATTTGGCCAGAAACCAATCAGAGCTTCCAAATAAGTCACAGAATGCAACAGAGGAAGTGAAGTTCAGTGGGTTAAGCGTGAGGAATGTTATCTGGGCATCAGAGAGCTGTTGATTTAACCCTAACCCCATCCTACAACACCTCAGAAGCCATCCATCCATTGGTCCTTCCATCTGTTAGAGGTTGCTGCCTCCAACTGAACTTGGCGAGAACTGCACGCCACACCACCATCCTCTGCAAAGCCGCTTCCGGCCGGGACAGCCGTCAACCGAACAGGTGGCCTCCTAAAATTCAATTTCTTTCACAGGAGGTGCCGGAGCCATGAATTTGGCAAGTCAGGCCTTGGACGCGGAAGGCGGGTGTCTTGGAACAAGTGCTTGCCTTTGCATGTCTTTTAGATTTCTGGAGGCAGCCAAGAGCTGCGGTGAGAACATGAAAGAAGGCACAGAATCTTGGCATTTGGGGTCAGAAGCTCAGCTTGCAGGAGAGCAAATCCTGGGCACGGTTTGATGGGCAGGAACTCTAGCATCCTCTGCCAACATGGCGGCTTCTCCTGTGCCTTTGGAGCCGAGCTGCAGTCTTCACCGAAGATAAATGGGAAGCCAGCCCCCCCCTCTCCAAATTACATCCTATCCCTGTGATGGTGAACCTTGGCACTCCAGGAACATTGCAACAGCACTGGCAGTTTCAGTAACTAGTTGTAAGGCACGGCTTGTTAGATCACTGCCAGGAATTGCTGGCGTTTTTTACTAGTTGTCTCAATCTCCAGAAAATCCAGACAGCCACTTCCTTTGCTCAACTTCCTCTGGATCCATCAGCATTGTTATTATTATTTTAAATTGACTATTGGTGAGCCTTCATACATTAGGTGCAAACACACTGTAGTAGGGTTCCAGCGGTGTGTTTTCCCCACTAGTCTCTCATTCATCACTGCTGAAGTGAAACCCATTCATTAGGAGGGATAATTCTATAAATGCAGAGTAACTGCTCTGTAATTCTACAAATGCAGAGTAACCACTCTGTAATTCCATAAATGCAGAACAGTTACCTTCATGAAAGCCAAAATTGGCAGGTTGAAATCCTGTTATGTACTTATGCAAACAGTGTGACTTTGGGAATCGCGTTGTCCTAAGAAATCATAGAATAACCGGGACCGCAGTGGCTCAGTGGTTAAGAAGCTCGCCTTGCTAGCTGGAAGGTCGGCATGTCATCAGTTCAAGACCAGGGTACTGCATGACAGATTGAGCTCCTGTCTCTGTCCCAGCTCCTGCAAACCTAGCCGTTCGAAAGCAAGGAATTGCAAGTAGATAAATAGGGATCACTTTGGTGGTGGAAAAGATCTCGGGGACATGGAAGGAGCAGCGTTTAGGCGTCCCCTGAGCTGAGTTTCTCCAGCAAAAATCCTTTCAACCCAGAATAATTTCTGACACAGAATTACTCTTTATGGCATTGAAATATTAATCCTAGGGACGAAAAACAGGGGGTGGAGAGCAGATCAATACTATCTCCGTAAGGAAATCATCTGTTCCGGAGCAGAAGCCAATTTTCTCTACCCATCGGGAAGACGGGTGTCTTAGAAAGAGGCCAATGGATGGATGAAGAGGCCCAGAGAGACTAATCTAATGGAGACGGGAAATTAAGATTTCAACCCAGCCCTCTTGGGATGATTTCATTCCAGCAGGGTGTGTGGCTCTCCTCCTCCTATGCACTGAGACGGTTTCTAGACCCAGGGGTTCAGATTATCCCCACTTCCTTTCCCAGCCTCAGCCAGCCTCCTGTATCCCTAGCAACCGTCTTTAGGGAAACCACGTCACACACGGTCTCCGGGACAACCGGTTGCCACTGCAATGACATCACAGCGTTGGCATGGCAACATGCCGTGAAAAATCGAGGGACGCTCGCTCAGAGTAATCACTGGATCGCTGGAAGGGGATGGGAAAAGGGAAATGCAGAATAAAAAGGTGTGCGAGGTTGAGGGGAGGAAAAGGGGTCGCCCTGCTTGCGAGTCCAAAGGAGACTCGGGTGACCCTTCGACTGGCTCAGCATCCGACCTTGGGGCTGGTATCAAGAACTAGGAAACAGGATGGCCACAGGATGCTTGTTGCCTGGTAACTGGCCTGTATCATCTATGAATGGTTATGTCTAAAGGGACTGCAGTGGCTTAGTGTTTAAGGCAGGGGTACCCAAACTTTTTGGCCTGCGGGCTGGTCACGTGGTTTCTCCCACCAGAAGCGGGGGGGGGGGGACATGCCTTGCAATCTGTTTTGCAACCGGATGAGATAGATTTTAAGCTCCCATTCTCTCTGCTTAAACCAGGGGTGCCCAAACTACGACCTGTGGGCCAAATCCAGCCCGACACCAATTCATCCGGCCCACACCACCCTCGTTGTTCCTGGAAGCGGAAGTAAAACGGGCCCGTACAGGCGTGTTTTACTTCCGCTTCCAGGAGCGGCGAGGGTGGCGTGGGCCGGATGAATTGGTGCCAGGGGCTGGATTTGGCCCACAGGGTATAGTTTGGGTACCCATGGTTTAAGTCTTTCAGAAGGTCAACAGGCCAGCAGTTCAAGACCCAAGTATTGCAGGATGGAGTGAGCTCCCGTCATCTGTCCCAGCTCCTGCCAACCTAGCAGTTCGAAAGCAAGAAATTGCAAGTAGATAAACAGGTACCACTTGGGCAGGAAAGGTAAAGTGTTCTGTGCACTCTGGCATCTAGTCATGCCTGCCACATGACCACGAAAACATCTGAAGACGCTGACAACGCTGTCTCTTTGGCTGCAAATGGAGATGAGCACTGAACCCTAGCGTCAAGCAAGACTCCCCAGTGTGGTGTGGACAGTGACAGACTGAGACTCAAGAGGCCTGGGTTCGAATCTCCACTCAACCATGGAAAGTCACTGGGGTGTCAAAGTGATAAAACTACTCCTTAAATATCTTACCGACCTTCAAAGACCTATCAGGGATACTGTATGTCTATGCCAATAACAAGCGACTATCTGTAATTATGTTTGGACTAAGGTAATTGGGAGTAACTTTTTGCAATATATCCCAGCCTCTGGCAAGACTCCAAGGTTAATTTCGACCTGTTTTCTCCATCATAAATTGTGTCAAAAAATCTCTCTAAAAGGTGTTCACTTATGAGGCATAAATTAGTGGGCAGACCTCATGAAATATGCCGTGAACAGAGCTGGAGTGTGAGGAAACCTGAGCAGGCCACTTGCAGCCACGTAAAACCTCTTAAAACAATCTGTTAAAAGGACCAACTGCTGAGAAGCGATTGTGAAAAGGTTTAAGCCTACATTGACATATCAGAACTACAATGAAAGCTCTGCTACTGGACAGGACAGAATACTTTTGCCCTGGGAACGAAGATCACTCTTGATGGCTTCCTGAATTGATCAAACAGAAAGGAAAATGGAAAGCAGACTTCCTATTCACCAAGTCATGGTAGAGGCAGAATGACCATGTGCCTCTTTGCCAAAGAAGGGCCGCTATAGTCTTTACATCTGTGGACCAATAAAACGTGGGCTCAAATATCAGATTTTCTCTCACAAAAACCTGGGGCAGCTGTAGCTTTGCCACGCACCTCAAATCAGACAAGCTCCTGGGTGGCTTCATCAAATATCTTTGAGGACCAAGACTCTAAAGACAAGAATATTTGCCACCTAAAACTTCACTGTATAACACTTGGCACGCCAGGTGTTCTTGGACTTCAACTCCCAGAAGCTCAAGTCTATGTATTATATGTCATGATTTTTGTGTGTGTGATTGTTTGTTAATTTTTCTTTTCTAAAATTAATAAAAATATTATTTAAAAAGTCTCTGTGAATCCACACAAATGGGTTTACTGCACGTATGCATAGTAAACCCATTTGTGTGGATTCACAGAGACTTGGGCTTCTAGGAATTGAAGTCCAAGAACACACACAATAAACCCTATTCATGTGGATTCTCAGAGACTTGGCCTTCTGGAAACTGAGATCCAAGAACACCTGGAGTGCCAAAGGTTCACCATCACTGGGTCAGGGCCATGCTCAGCTTTAGTGACCCAAACGGGCACCCAACCAGGGCAAAAGCCACTCAGGAACGAGTGAGTCATGCCTGCCCCATCTCCATCGTTTGCTCCGGCCCTATGGACCTCCTGCCAACTGACCTAGAGCGCTGCTGTCCTTTAGGAAGAGTGTAAAAACTTGGCTGGCGGGGCAGGTCTGGGATACTGGTGGCACAATGCCCCCAGCCTGCTGGTTAATTTGAGCCCCCTCGCCCTTTTAATCTTTCAATTTGGAAACTTTTTAGATTTAATCTGGTATTAACTTTTTGATCTTTTAAAATTTTTAACCTGAATTGCTGTAATTTTTTTTTAATGTGATGTTAAACCGCCCTGTCACCTCGGTGAGGAGGGCGGTGTAGAAATTCGAATAATAAATAAATAAAATAAATCACTCCCTGCATCAACGGAGGGGCAAAGGGTCTTGACAGACATTTCTCCCGCTTGGATCATCCATCAAAGTTGTGTGTGTACGACAACGGGCCAGTTGTAAAATATATATTTGAAGCCTCTTTCATGACAAAGGGCAGAAATCTGCTGTCTTCCCTTAACTTCTGTGTTATTACCAGAAACACTGGTGACTGAGAAAGTAAGAAATTAAACTGTCCAGAGGGTGGAAGCTAAAAAAGATGTGTTTCGCCTAGCTAGGCTCTTATGCCAGAACAAATCATATGCAGCAGCAGGAGCCTCTATTCCTGTACAAGGGAAGAGTACACATCTTCACTCTGCCCTTGTTTCTTGCCTCTGAAGGCAAGGGACAAAGGCTTGGGGGTGGAATTTGTGCAGGCTGAAGGTAAACCTGGATGTGTCTTTCTTCACCTTCTCCAAGGAACTCCTTTCTATTTGACTGCATTTTTAAAATACGAAAAGCCACTTTGCAAAGACAGCGTAAAGCCTTGAGACAAACCACAGGACATCTTATAGCTTTATCTCCCCAAAGCAGCAGTTTATTTCTTTAAATTCCCAAACACTTAATTTAGATGTCTGGCACCTCATTCTCATCATCCGCCTTAACATGGGATAACATTGACACAGTGCTGTCAGAGTACACAGGCAACTGAACAGCCAAAGAACGGACAAAGAAACAAAACACACAAAAAAAAAAACCCTGCCATGATTCTTAAAAAACTGAGAACAAGCACACACACACATCAAAACCAAAACCTCAACGATGCCTTGCCTGAAACCAAAGTCTGCGCATGAAGGAGGCAAACACAGATCGCCATAGAACCTCCCCACTCTGAAGCTGATGGAGTTTGACAAAGTCTAGCTCTCCACTCCCGTTGGTGTGTAGGAGGCAGACTGCAGAACACACAACCCACTCCTTCCAAAGGACACAAATTTAAATAACTGGTTCCTGATCAAGTCTCCTCAATCACTTGCCATTATCTTATGAACTCATAGAACATGGTATGAATCAAATGAAACGAAAATGCCTCATTTTTAAGTTTCTTTTTTACATGATTAATGTGCCACTGTGGTCAACAGGGTTGATCTACCAATGCTTAAACCCCGCCATGCCCATAGAAGCCCTGTCTGTTGCCGTGCCCGGCAAACCTCACAGCTGTGCCAACAAGACAGATATGCTTAGCACTAAATACATTGTGTGGTCGTGGCAAAGAAGGTACTGGTGGATGGTGAGGAAGAGGAAGAGGAGGAGGAGGAGGGTCGCCGCCGCCGCCGATGGAAAGCTGTGGCATGAGAGAGGCTCCGCTTCAGTTGTTGCTCTCCCCAGCTTCCTCGTCCTGCTGGTCGCTTGTCCAGAGCGTGAGGTTGTCTCGAAGGAGCTGCATAATGAGGGTGGAGTCCTTGTAGGAATCCTCGTTGAGGGTGTCCAGCTCGGCAATGGCGTCGTCAAAGGCCTGCTTGGCCAGGAGGCAGGCCTGCTCGGGGGAATTCTGGATCTCGTAGTAGAAGACGGAGAAGTTGAGGGCCAGGCCCAGGCGGATGGGGTGGGTGGGCTGCATGTGCTCCTTGCTGATGTCAAAGGCTTCCTTGTAGGCGGCTTCTGAGGCCTCCACCACACTGTTCTTCTTCTCACCTGCAGCGACTTCGGCCAGGTAGCGGTAGTAATCGCCTTTCATTTTCAGGTAGAAGACCTTGCTCTCGTACTGAATGTCACCGCAGTTCTTGATGAGGAACTTGTCTAAGAGCGCCAAGACGTCTTGGCACACTGTCTCCAGCTCCTTCTCAATCTTCTCCCGGTAGCTTTTCACCTTCTCCAGCTTCTTCTCGTTGCCATCAGACAAGGTCTTCTGTTCGATGCTGCTGATGACACGCCAGGAAGAGCGCCTGGCCCCCACCACGTTCTTGTAGGCGACAGATAGGAGGTTCCGGTCTTCATTGGAAAGGGGCTCATTCAACTCAGTCACCTGCAAAGGCACACAAAGATATTGATGAGGCAACTATATAAAGGCAGCTTTCTCTCCGGGGGAGCCATTGGCCCACAGACATAAGCATTGCACTGCATACATGCAGGCATAATGCACAACTGTTTCATCAACCATAGCAACTGCTTGACAGATTGCATTCTATTCTGTACAAAGAGCAAAACAGCCTTGTTCCACTCAGCAATCCATCTCTCTTGGGATTCTTGTGTACCTTTGTTGAAACACATCAATAAAAGATTAAAGAAGCCAAAAGACATGCAAGAATTCTCAGTGAGTTATGGACTCATATATTATCCAGAAATGCTGTGTAGTTATCAAGTGTGCATTTTTAAATGAACATTTTGGAAAGCTTTCAGAAAATCAATATTCAAGTTTTATCTTTTACATCATTACATATGAGAAACTTATTCAACTACTTAAAGGAAGATGTAAGCAGGAAAACATCTCTACTGCTTTCTTATGCAGGAAAGCCAAATACTCTTTTTGTACATCTTTCCCAGCATGAAGCTCTATGAGTCCTGTGATTCTCTTAGTCTGGACACAAAATGCAGGATCTTTACACACCAAGGGTGGGCTCTCCATGTGATGATCCTGACCCACACAGTAAAATACTAGAGAAACGGTGCCTATCCTGCCACAGATAATACACCCCTGTTATCTAACTGATCACATTAGG
The DNA here is from genome assembly GCA_030440675.1 of Furcifer pardalis. Classification (NCBI taxonomy): domain Eukaryota; kingdom Metazoa; phylum Chordata; class Lepidosauria; order Squamata; family Chamaeleonidae; genus Furcifer; species Furcifer pardalis. The sequence goes on along the minus strand of CP126898.1, from coordinate 15,083,255 downwards.
TCTCTAAAGCAGCTAATTCCCTTGTTTTCTCAAAATAGCAAGTGCACACTCACAGAGGGCCTAAGCCAGTGATGGCAAACCTTGGCCCTCCAGCTGTTCTTGGACTTCAACTCCCAGAAGCCTGAGTCCCTGTGAATTCAAGCGCAATAAACCCATTTGTGTGGATTCACAGAGACTTGGACTTCTGGGAAATGAAGTCCAAGAACAGCTGGAGTGCCAAGGTTTGCCATCACTGGCCGAAGCAAACATTTATGTCACTAGTCATTTAATCAAATTGGTCCTTCCACCTTTCCCTGCTTAGCTCCTCCTCATGTGCAACATTTTAAATTAAAGCTTCCAGAGGAAGTTCCATTTTGTCTACACACCACAGCTGCCAGCGTATAAGACGCAATGGAGTATAAGATGTGCCTCGTTAATACTCAAACAAGCCCACTACACACAGTACAAGACACATTTCATTTTTCCAGTGTATTGGGGTGGGGGTGGGGAGAGATTTGGTCTTATATGCCAGCAAATACAGTAACACAGTAATACCTCGGATAACGCTAAGACTTGGTTCCACAAGTCTTGGTGTTATCCGATTTTTAGAGTTATCTGATGCATGTTAAAATCCTATGGGCTGGATCGGATAACGTTAAAGCTCCATAGAGATACATTGTAACCGCACAGGCTTTAGTGGTTGTTATCAGATCCATCCCATAGGACCTTAACGTTCAATCCAATTCTCCTCCCCAGATTACTTAACATTATGCGATTTTAGCGTTATCCGAGGTAAACGTTATCCGAGGTATTACTGTACAGATTTCACAAAGGAGTACTAACCTAATAAGCTAATTAATAGATAGGTGCTTAGAATATGACAGCCACCAAGAAGTCCTGTTCTCACCAAACAAGCTTTGGAAGGTGATGAAACTGAGACCTCACCAGAAGAGCTGAAGAACCAGGAAGAGTCACGTGGGCTGCCGAGATGAGTCTTCTTCAAAGGAAGACTTGTCTCTTGACTAAGTCACCAATAGCAGATCTCATTCAAGGAAACGGAATAGCTCCATATCTTGCATCAGGCAATCCTATGACACTGATAGGAATACCCCTGTCCACTAAAGATGTTCCGTCTCTAACAAGCTAGTTGAAATATGTACATGAAAAGTGCGCCTACCTACAGTGGTTTTTTTTTTTTTTGACTGACTAAAGTTAAGATGCTGAGATGTTATTTTACTCCTTTCCCAGACAATCTAAGGCAGGGGTGTAGCTGAGTGCCAGCAGGTTGAAGGTCCTTCAAGTTAAACTGCAGCACAGCTTAAACTAGGGGTGCCCAAACTACGGCCCCCGGGCCAGGTTCAGACACAATGGCAATTCATCTGGCCCATGACACCCTCATCACTCCTGGAAGTGGAAGTAAAATGTGTGGGCCATAGTTTGGGCACCCCTGGTTTAAGCAGAGAAAATTGCAGCCTAAAATCTATCTCATCCTGTTGCAAAACAGATTGCAGGACGCTTTTTACTTCCACTTCCAGTGGGAGGAACCATGTGACTGACCCGCTGAACCACACAACTAGCCCGCGGCCCAGAAAGTTTGGCCACTCCTGGCCTAAAACTTGGACAGTTGCTGCTGCCACTCACCTGTGGGCTAGAATAAGCCCAGATAGCCATTAGAAGGGCCACTGGTGTTACTCAGCCTAAGGCTGCTGGTTAAATGCATTTAACAATAGTTTTGCCATTCCTCCTTCAAAATGGAATGACTGGTTATGCAATGAACAGAAGTGCAATGCAGTTACAATTTCAAGTACTCAGAATATGATTTGAAGAAAGCACAACTGATGGCATGTTAATAATCAATTGCCTTGCTTTTGTGATTGATTCAGCCTTACATAGATTAGATCAAACCAGGCTTAATGTCATATGATTGAAGAACTAAGAGGGAGATGTTAAAACTTAGGCATTACTAGGCAAAGTAATTTGTGAAGAAATAACTTCACATTTTATTCTCACATTTTATTCAAATTTAATGTTTCTCTTTATGTCTTAATTAACTGGATAAAATATAACAATGTTATTTTATGTTGAGTTCATAAGCAAACCTATTGAAAAAAATGGATTAAGAAAAAAAGGCCCTGACTCCAAATTATCCCGAAGTAATAGCATCAACGTTGTCTACTGTATCAAAATACTGCTGCTAAGACTGATAGACACAAGGATGTCTAAGAACATTTGTACTAAAAACAGCACCCAAAATCACGGCCCTGCCTTGTGTGGAAAATGCACAGAGCCACTCAAAGTCAGCAAGTAGCAAAGCAGATGGACAAAAATATCTTTCAGCAGAATCATTATCTGGGGCTGCAGTGGTTAAGAAGCTTGCCTTGTTAGCTGGAAGACCGGCAAGTAGCCAGTTTGAGACCCAGGTATTGCTTGATGGATTGAGTGCTCATCTGTCCCAGCTCTTCTGCAAAAATCCTCTCAACCCATAATAATTTCTGACATGAAATTATTATTACTATCTCTGAGGCTGAGCAGAAGAACCTGAAGCATAACCAAAAATGTTAAGAGAAATGAGAGCACACAGGACCCCCTCCTCCTTCCACACGCACAAACGGTAGCCATGGCTTACAGACTTTCATGGCAAACTCACAATGACTGTGCACAAAAGGAACAACTCCCAAGCAAGTGGAGGATCCAAAGATTCTCATTCCCTGCATTTGTAATTCATTGGAAGAACAGGATCCCCATGATAGTAGCAGGCTTGGCAACCAAGTCTGAGGAGACCTTATGCCAGTGATGGCAAACCTTGGCACTCCAGATGTTCTTGCACTTCAATTCCCAGAGGCCCTGATCAGCAGGAGTGCCGACTTGGGCTTCTGGGAATTGAAGTCCAAGAACACCTGGAGTGCCAAGGTTGGCCATCACTATCTTATGCCTCTGCCAGGGAAGAAAATCTATATGGTCTTCATTTCCATGAAGAAAATGCATGGGAACAGACAAATTTTCCCCAAGCCAAAATAATGCATTGTCACCCCAGATTTAAGATCTACTTAAATTAAACAATGTAGTAATGGATGCCCAGAGAGAAAGTCAGGAAATAAGGCGGAACATTAGCGCATTTTACTGCACAAGACTGTGAAGATGGGGGGGGGGGGAAGAGGCATGAAATTAGGTTATATATAGCTTATTTTTCCATGACATGGATGGATCAGATTGATTTCTACACACACACACCCTGGAGGTACCAAAAGCCACCTGTTGCCAAGGTGAGGATGCTTTAGGGGTGCAGCTTAAAATAAGCGACTGGGACGAAGGGCACATCCAAATCACCCTTTTCCTAAAACCATAGGCAAAATCTCCTCTCACACCCACTTGGGGGGGGGGGGGAGAGCATGGATGATCATTTGAGGAAGTTTTCCCACGTGGAGCCTTGCCCAGGAGGGATTCCCTGCAAGATCTGCCCCACGGGGGGGGGGGGGGGTATTATTATTAATCAAATTTATATTCCACCCTACTCAGTAGGGGTTCCTGACCTACCCTTATCCTCCTGGCTGGTAGAGGGGAGGGAAACGACCCAATGGCCACCTTGGTGGCCGTTAAGGGGGGGACCTCTCCCCCCCCTTGGGAGGGGCTTCCATGACAACGCCCAGGACTCCAGGGAGGGGGGGTGTCTTTTAGAACAGGCACCCTTTGTGAATGAAAAAAAAAGCCATGAAGTGGGTGGGGTGTGGAAGAGGTAAAGGACAAGGCACCAGACACCCACCCACCCACCCCAAACACTGGGATGCCCTCTTGCATCCTATCTCCCCACCCCCGCTTTTGAGGGGAGTACTTGAAAACAGAGCTGGGGGGGGGGAGAGTTTGTTTCCTGTGTGTTTTCATTGGTTGTTACTGTATGATTTCAATCTGTTCTTATATATCTAGAGAATGATGTGTGTTTCGCCATCACACTTCTATACCCACTCCCGAAACGTTTAGTGTCCTCTTTGGGCGGTTCACACGTTAATAAGCAATTTATGCCCCAACTTGCTGGGCATTCGTTTGACCCACCTTGGAAGGATGGAAGAGGCTGAGGCAAACTTGTGCGCATTCTCTCTATATATATCCGTTACTGTAATTTCAGCCTTTCCCCATCTACTGTTTTCCTTTATTATATAGAGCTGCTTATAGATATAGATAGGAATTAAGAAAGGGATAGATAGGCAATTAAAATAGATAGATAGATAGAAACTAAGTGATAGATAGATAGATAGATAGATAGATAGATAGATAGATAGATAGATAGGAACTAATAAAGGGATAGATAGATAGATATAAAGAAAGAAAGAAACTAAGAAAGGGATAGATTGATAGGAACTAAGAAAGGAATAGATAGATGGATGGATAGATAGATATAAACTAAGTAAAAGATAGATAGATAGATAGGAACTAAGAAAGGAATAGATAGATGGATGGATAGATAGATATAAACTAAGTAAAAGATAGATAGATAGATAGGAACTAAGAAAGGAATAGATAGATAGATAGAGGTGCTCGTTTCAAAGGGGCGGAGGTGGTTGAGGGTACAATTGTGAATGAATGAATGAATGAATAACGCAGATAATTCCCCCCCCGTCAGCCCCCGCCCCAGGAAGGGGGTCCCCAGCCAAAAGATAGGGTGGGGGCGATGGTTCTTTGGCCCTCCTTCTGGGGTGGGGGCGTCGATGGGGCAGGGAGACAAACTCCCTCCCCCCCCCCAATCCCCACGGGGGGGAGAAAGCGGGGCCTGCCTGCCTGCCACGGAGGCCCCCCCCCCCGGGTCTCTCTCTCTCCGCCCCTCCCCCATTCCCGTGAGGGGGGGAGCATTGGCCTCCCCCTCCCCCCCTATAGTCCCCTCACTCACCGCCTTCATGGCCGAAGCCATGTCGTCGTATCTCTCCGCCTGCTCGGCCAGGCGGGCGCGCTGGAGGAGCTGCTCGCGGTCGCTCATGGCGCTGGGTCGGGGGGTCGGTCGGTGGGTCGGTGGCGGCGTCTCCGTCTCCCTCCTGAGGGGAATTATCTTCCCTTCCCTTTTTTTACCTCAGGCGGACGAGCGGGATGGAGGAGCTGCGCATGCGCAGACGCGCCCTCAGGCTTCCCTCGCGCTCTCCCTCACTCGCACCACCACCACCAGCGCGCGCGCTCAACTGCCTCTGGCGACGCTTCCTCCGCGCGCATGCGCAGCTCTCGTCCCCCACGGGCGCGTGGCTCCTCCCTCTCCCCTCCGCCTGCCGCGGCGAGGGAACCAGGACAAAAGAGGCGTTGCGCTTGCGTAGTAGAGCCCTGCTCTCCGCTGCCAGCCGGTCTTTTCCAACGGCGGCTGCTGCTAGAAGGAAAGATACTGCGCATGCGCTCGAGAGAGAGAGTCTCGTAAAGGGCGGAGCTTGAGACCGGCGCGCCGTATTTCTAGCTGACGTCACCTGCTATAAATAGCTCCTTGCGCAGGAAAGGGGGGGTTGTTGGGCCGGCGCGGCGCATGCGCAGTGGCAGTGCTGCATTGCAAAGCTGGGTTGGGTTGGGTTGGGTTGTAGATAGAGGGAGGGAGGATGATGCCCCCCCCGTCCCTTCCCGGGAAGGTCTTGGACCTGCCTTGCCACCCCCTTCACCGGTGCTGACTGAGCACAACCACCCTGCAAGGTGGGACCCGGGCTGAGCTCTGCAGAGGCACCTTGGGCAGCAAGACAGCCCACCATTATAACTAGAACTGTTACATTTAACAAGGATTGTTCTGTTTAACCAGGATCTAACCATCACACTTCTATAATATACACCACCCCATAGCACAGGGATGCCCAAACTATGGCCAGTGAGCCAGATCCGGCCCCTGGTGCCTTCAATGCTCCTGGAAGTGGAAGTAAATCGCACCCATCTGGGCATATTTGTCTTCCGCTTCTGGGAATGATGAGGGCGGCGTGGGCCGGATGAATTGGCATTGGGGGCTGGATCTGGCCTATGGGTCATCATTTGAGCACCCCTGGTTTAACCCCCATGTACCACCTGGGCTCTATACGGACAGGTCGTCAACCTGTAACTATTTCTTCCAGGTCACCTGTGAATCGACACGAATGGGGTTTACTGCTTGTGGATTCACAGGGGACCACGAAAGACAGGACAGTGTGTATATGGGCAGAAATTGACATTCTAGATAGCCCATCATTAGAACATTGTAATATATAACAAGGATATAGCAATAACACCTATATATCGCCCCATAGTTCTTAGTGCCCTTTCTGGTGCCTTAGAAGCACGGATGCTCTCCTTACTCCTCACATATTAGGCTGCCCCAATTCTGGTTGAAGGGCTGAAACACACAAGGCAGCATGCACACAAAGCACATGAAAACACTGGAGGGGTGGGGTGAGGATAATGTTCCAGATCTGAGCCAATGTTCTCTTTCCATTATCTTCTTCCTCCCCAGTCAGGTGGGAAGAGTCCAGACCAGGGGGTGCCCAAACTATGGCCTGTGGGCCGGATCTCGCCTCTCCCAATTCATCCGCCCCACCCTGCCCTCGCTGTTCCCGGAAGCGGAAGTAAAATGCACCCATATGTGTGTGTGTGTTTTACTTCCACTTCCAGGAGCGACAAGGGTGGCATGGGCTGGATGAATTGGCATGGGCCATATCCGGCCCACAGGCTATAGTTTGGGCACCCCTAGTTTATGCAGAGAAAAGCAGGTTGCAAAGGTGTGTTTTACTTCTGCTTCTGGTGGGAGGAACCATGTGACTAGCCCGCTGAACCACATGAATGGCCCACATCCCAAAAAGTTTGAGCACCCCAGTCCAGACAGTGAGAACAGCCCAAGCAGGTACTTCAAGTACCATATATACTTGACTATAAGTCATCCTGAATATAAGTCGAAGTACCTAATTTGGACCTCTAAAACTAGGAAAATAGATTGACCTGAGTATGAGTGGAGGGTAGAAAATGCAGCAGCTGCGAGTGAGTTTCAATCATTAAAATACATGAAAATACGGTAAAATTAATTTAGACATTTGTGAGGATATGTTTTTGAGTGTTTATGTTGACCCGAGAATAAGTCGAGCTCCGTTTTTGGACCTCATTTTGGGGCAGCTAAAAACCCCGACTCATACTCAAGTATATATCGGTAGGTTTGGGCCGGATCCCTGGCCTCATCCTGCCCGGAGGGTGAGTCTTGCCAGCCTCCCTCGCCTCCCTCTGCCTCCGTGCTTGTTCATCTCTCTGTTCCATCTCCTTGCTGGGAACGCATTACTTATTCATGCACTGCTCATTTCCTGGTTGCCAAGGACTGCGGCTTTACCCAAGAGGAACTGGTTACAGTAAAGCGGCCAAAATACGGCCCACTTTACCCAGCAGGGTGGCTAGAATAGCAAGGACTGGCCCAATGGTTCCGTGACCGGAATGAAGAATTCGGAACATCAGAGTCTTTCTCGCATCTGTGTGAGCGTACGCATCAGCCACGCTCCGCACATGTTCTCTCTGCTTATTGTGCCCTGGGGGAAATAATCAAAAATAATAATCTGCAGAAAACCTCTGCCGATGAGCAGGGGGCTTCACTCGCGAACCACAAAAGTCATTCTAATAACACAGGAGTTCTCAGCCCTTTTAAGCCGGGGGCCAGACCACGCTCCCTCAGACAGCTTTGGGGGTCGGATGGCCATTTGGCCCTTCCTCCACCCCATGGCACTTCTGGGTGTGGGCTGCAGGCTGAGAATCCCTGCCTTAATAGGTTTTCTTTTTATATTCTTCAAAAAAATAATCTGCAGAAAGCCCATGCCGATGAGGCGGCCTTGTTTCGCCGATTCACTCACAAACCACAAAAGTCATTCTAATAAAGACTTTAATCTTTTTTTAAAAAACCACATTTAATTGCAAAATAAAAGGAACACTGTAACCTGGAACTGTAAATGGGTTTGGCAGAATTGGATACAAATTCAAAAATAGCCTAATAAGGTGGGGGAGAGGAGCTCATGGAAAATACACACACCAGGGAGGGGGCAGTTAGAGAAGCAAACACCCCCCCCCCCAAAGTATTGCTTTAGAGCCGTGATGGCGAACCTTGGCACTCAAATTATGGGCTGCCTGAAGTCCTCTCCACTCAGGGAACTCCCTTTAATTCCCAGAAGCCCAAGTCTCTGTGAATCCGCAGAGTAAACCCATTTGTGTGGATATGCAGAGACTTGGGGCTTCTGGGAATTGAAGTCCAAGAACACCTGGAGTGCCAACGTTTGCCATCACGGCTTTAGAGAAAACGCTGCCCAGATGTGCATTCTTCAGTTAGCCAATCTCCATTTCTCCACACACCCAAAATGCACAACCTTCTGAACCATAATCCCACTTCAACCTTGATTTATGACCCCTTGGGCTTCATAACCACTTTCAGTTTCGGTCTCCTCCTGCAAGCAACGAACACCAAACACCGCGATCCCTTTGCAAAAGGATGCTCCCAACAGGAAGGAATGGAAACGTCATTGAGCCCTTGACTTCTGGAAGGAGCATTTCAAAGGTCCACCGATTGCCTTCTCCCTCTTATGAAGTCCTGAAGTCCCCTCCACTCAGGGAACCCCCTTGAGAGCAACCAGATGGAGCCCAATGAAGAGATCCTGCCTCACAAGACCAACTACACACAAACACAACCTGTCTCCTTGCCCCGTTGCTTTGTGGAAGGGGAGTCAGTCTCTTATTGTCCAGGGAACATCTGGACTGCAAGAACTGGACTTGTGCCCCCTTTTCCACCCCTGGAAAGAACCCTATAATGGAAGCAAACTCTGCTGCCGCCGCCCCTCCCATGGCGAAAGGAGAGGCGGGTTGGATCCGAGACTCCCATCTCCTGAGGACGTCCCGGCAGGCCCCACGGCGATGTGGAAAGAGGGAGCTCCTCAGGTGGGAAACACGCAAGGAGGAAGGCTTCACAGGCGGCTGCCCAAGGAGAATTCGCAGAGCCACGAGGCAGCCCAGAGGGTGTCGGTGGCCGAGAGATCGCAGGACGGATCGCACAACCCCTGCAGCAAAAGCAAAGCCTGTTAGCCATGCTGGTGCAAACCTCCACGCCACGGGCAAGCAGGAGGGGAGTTTGGTAATGGCAGGGATTCTCAACCTGCAGCCCATGGGCCCATGTGGTAGAGGAAGGGCAAAATGACCGTCTGGCCCCCGAAGCTGTCTGAGGAAGGACGACCCAGCCTCCAGCTTTGAAAGATTGAGAACCCCTGGGCTATGGGGTCATTTGCATGCCAGCCACTGTCTTGGCATAGTCACTAGCCACCCGCCAGGCAAAGTGGGAGGCAGGTATAGGAAAGAGGCCCCTTTTCCTGCCCCCCCCTCTTGTGGCAACACCTCCAACTGGCCCTTACCTGCTCCGAAGCCAAGACCCGGCTTCCTTCTGGGCAAGACCTGGAGTTCACTGGACGGCACTGGGATTTGGCCGACTCAGATGAAGAAGAACTAAGGATGGGAGGGAGAAAAAGCCAGTGAAAGGGCAGGATGGCCCTCTAGTCCAGTGATGGCCAACCTTGGCACTCCAGCTGTTCTTGGACTTCAATTCCCAGAAGCTCCAGTCCCTGTGAATCCACACGGATGGGTGTCCTTGGACTTCAATTCCCAGAAGCAAAAGTCTCTGTGAATCCACACAAATGGGTGTCCTTGGACTTCAATTCCACATGAATGGGTGTCCTTGGACTTCAGTTCCCAGAAGCCCAAGTGTCTGTGAATCCACACCAATGCCATTTGTGTGGATTCACAGACACTTGGGACTTCTAGGAATTGAAGTCCAAGAACACCCAGAGTGCCAAGGTTCGCCATCACGGCCCAGTGTAGCCCACCCTCTTATTCCTCCAGTGGAGGGCTGCAGCAGGTTTTGTCACCCCCTCCAAAAAAACCCAGCTGGACCTGTTTAGCCACAAGTCCAGGGCAGGGAGAGCGATGGTCAGCCAGCCTGGGTTCAAAGCCAGACAGACGCCCAGCTCGTGAGATCTGCCCTGTTTAGACCAGAGATTCCCACCCTCCCTCCAAAGCTGCCAGGGATGCCCCAGGGCCGGCGTGATTAGGGCCTCCTCCTCCTCCTCAAACCCACCTCTCTCCCCACTGTGCCACAGGGGGCTTCTCAGACGCCATCTTACCTGACGGGCTGCAGGGCAAGGGCTGCCAAGGAGGGCTGGGTCAGTAACCTCTTGCTCTCCACCAACGTTTCCATCTCGATATCCGCCAGTTCCCCGACCGTCCTGGGAAGAGACACCCCACTATGCAGAGCTCCGGCGCCAGCAGCCGCACTGCCTGGATTTGAACAAAAGCCCCAGGTTAGGGGAGCCTCTTCCAGGGTCCAGGCCTCTGTTGGCTTCGTGGCCAGGAGCCTGGCCAGAATGGGGTCCCATGGGGCCAGAGGGTGAAGCAAAGCAAGAGAAGCACACTTCTGTACCCTGCCCCATAGCTCAAAACGGACTCACTCTGCCCTAGCTGTACTATCCAATAAAATGGTTTTGCACTAGAGACAAGCCCTTGGTCCATCTCGCCTTACAGACCTATTTCTGAAGACTTGCCCAGACACGCCCAGCCTCAGCTGGCACATGCATGCCACTAGGGGATGTGATTCAGCTGAGGTGGCAGCAGGCCTAGTGATAACTGCAACTGTTATAATGTTCCCATGTAAAAAAAAGGTAAAGGTTTCCCTTGCTCGAGAGCCAGCCATATCTGACTCTAGGGTTCAGTGCTCATCTCTGTTTCAAAGCTGAAGAGCCAGCACTGTCTGCTTCTGCAGACGTTTCCGTGGCCATGTGGCAGGCATGACTAGGCACATGGCCACACTGTTGACTTTCCCACAGCTATCGCACACCTATAAATCTGTACGTAATGGGCAAATTCTGAGTTCAGAAATGGAATGAGCACATTCGGTATCATGTAAATCCCGTGTGTTATTTCCAGGAGCAAAATTATTGTTATGCAGGGTTAGCATTTTGTACACTAGGGACTCATTTAATGACCTCAGAAGGATGGAAGCGCTTGAGTCAACCTTGATTCCTAGTCAGGATCAAACTCACAACCTTTGGTTTGCAGCCATCAGGGCCTTCCTCCCCACCACAGTCTCTCCTTCTCTGTCCATCTTGCCTTCTTCCATCCGGAGGCTTCCTCCGGAGCAGGTACAGCAGCACCGGCAGGACACGGCCTCGATCCAAAGCGTGCACTGGACCCCCTTGTGAGCTGTGGTGGGCCGTGTCCACGGGACCCTCGAGGCCTTCCAGGGCGGCAACAAAAAACCCACCTCGGAAGTGGGGATCGGGTCCTCCTCCTCCTTTGGCTCAACCTTCGGAAGTTGCCCTGAAAGGGTGTGAGAAAGGCAACTTCAGGGGCTGCAACTACAACACTCTTGGAAGCTTAGAATTGACACTAATTTTCATCTCAGAAATTACTCCGGGTTGAAAGGAATTTTGCTGGAGAAACTCAGCTCAGGGGGTGCCCGAACGAGGTTCCTTTCATGTCCCCAGGATCTTTTCCCCACCCAAGTGATCTCTGTTGATCTACTTTCAATTTCTTGCTTTCAAACTGCTAGGTTGGCAGGAGCTGGGACAGAGACGGGTGCTTAAACCATCATGCTGTACCCGGGTCTCGAAATGCCAAATTACAGGCCTTCCAGCTAACAAGGGGAGCTTCTTTACCATGGAGCCACTGCGATATAATGGTTTTGGTGCTTAAGGGTCTCACTTGCTCGAAAACCAGTCATATCCGACTCTAGGGTTCAGTGCTCATCTACATTTACAGCCAAAGAGCCAGCACCATTTGCATCTGCAGACATGCTAGATGACTAGATGCCAGAGTACACAACACTGCTACCTTTCCTACCAAAGCAGCACCTATTTATCTACTTGCAAATTCTTGTTTTTGAACTGCTAGGTTGGCAGGAGCGGGGACAGACAACGGGCGCTCACTCTATCGCGCAGCATTTGGGTCTCAAACTGCTGACCTGCCAACCTTCCAGTCGTCAAGTTCAGCGTCTTACCTGCTAAACCACCGCAATCCCCGCAGGGCACAAAACCTCACGTCAAAGAAAACAAGGAAGTCTGTAACATAACACAGGATTCTCTGCTGTTTTTTGGCAGGTGAAAAGCAACTCAAGAAGGCGGCGGCTCTTTCTTTCCCAGTGGGAACCACTAACGGGGCCACAGGGAAGGGGCTGAACTGGTTCTGGGGTTTATGGGACGTTATCAAAAATGTGGGGAGATGTTTCTCTGGACACTTGACCTCTGGCTGTGCCTTATCTCATGAAGCTTCCTCAATCAATTCATTAGGACAGGGCTGCCCAAACAATGGTCTTCGTCGTTCCCGGAAGCCCTCGTCACTCCCTGGCACTCGCGGAAGCAGAGGGCGCGTTTTAGTTCTGCTTCCGGGAGTGATGAGGGTGGGGGCCTGGACGAATTGGCATCAGGGGCTGGATCCGGCCCATGGGCCGTATATTGGGCAGCCCTGGTTTAAACAGAGAAAATGGCAGCTTAAAATCTATCCCATCCTGTTGCAAAACAGATGGCAAGGCATGTTTTACTTCTGCTTCTGGTGGGATGAATCACGTGACCGGCCCACTGAACTCTGTGACCGGCCCACGGCCCGAAAAGTTTGGGCACCCCTGCATTAGGAGATGGGCAATGTCAGAATGTTTACTTTGTAAACCTACCTCCTCAAATTGACTTCCACCAGAGATTTACCTGAAAAAACTAATTAAATTTTTTGACTGGTTGTAAATAACTCATTGATTTATATATCCATCTCCTGAGCTGACCAACTTTGCCCAGCTACCCTGGGCGTCTAGTTCACATGTATAAATGTATATTGTGAAAATCCACTACTTACGTCTGATGAAGGTGGACTTGGTCCACAAAAGCTAACATTAAACTACAGGAGTTAGTCTTTAAGGTGCCACAATGGGGCCTTTTTGTCTGTTATGCTTTACTCTCTGACCTGGTCCTGGTTGGTCTTGCCCAGCATTGTCCTCCAGAAGTTCCCTTGGGCAGGTTGTAGGGTCTACAGCGCCCAGAGGGAGACGGGACTCCTCTCGCATGAGTTTCCGAGAAGGCCGACGGCGAAAGTTGGCAAACCAGTTGTAGATGTGGTGGGGCTCCAGATTTGTCTCACGTGACAAACTTTCCTGCAATTGACAAACCAGAGGCTCAGTCAAAAATCCCATCTTCGGATTCACTCCTGTGACTCAGTTTCCTCGATGGAAGGGGACTCGATTGCATCCGTTTGTGGAAATGGGTTGTACGACAGACAGGAAGCAGAAGACTTACAAGACATAGATGACGCTTGACAACCATGATATAAACCCCAAGGTAGCCTGTAGGGTGATTAATAATTTCATGTCAGAAATTATTCTGGGGTGAAAGGATTATTGCTGGAGAAACTCTGCTCAGGGGACGCCCAAATGAGGCTCCTTTCATGTCCCCCAAGAGCTGGGACACAGATGGGCACTCAATCTGCCATCCATAGGGTTGCTGTATGACCCAGAAAACCAGGACTGTTCTGGATTCAAGGTCAGAAAAATTGTCCCAGACAGTTCAATAAAAATCATATTAAAGTCCCAGATTTTTAAAACTTACTGATTTTGTATTATAACACACCATTAAAATAAATTTGAACTCTTTGACCAGTGTGTTTCCTGGAACTGAGGACATTAATAGTTGACCACGACATGACTTTTCAGAAGCACAACAGATCATCTTACGGTAAGAATTAACTGTTGTAAATAAATTCATTTATGTATTGTTATATTTAATGCGAAAGTGTTTTATAGCTGTCATTATATTATGTTTGTTTCTTCCTTTTTAAAAAAGGCTATTTTGTAGATAACCCGCCCTTTTTGGTCAAGCATACTTCTGTCCCGGTTTTGTGGGAGAGAATTATGGCATCCCTACTCATGCAGTCCCCGGGTCTTGAACTGCCATCTTGCCAGCCTTCCGGCTGTTAAAAAACAGAATTGTCAAAAGTGAGTGATTTAAATAATAGGCAGAAGGGTTTATATAGAATTTGTCCCATGGGAAGATAGAGAAAGGCCAGGACTCCAGCAGAAGAAACGATTTAATTTTGGAGATAAATGTACAGTAACTAGACGAAAGAGAGGAGGAAAAGAAATGTTCGGTTTGTTTCAATGTTACGTTACAAAGTCTTCTTTTTATTTGAGGTTATTTCCCCCCTCATTTATGGGTTAGCTCTTTAGTGCAGGAGTGCCAAAAAATTTTGGGCCGCGGGCCCGTCTTGTGGTTCAGGCGCTATGGCCCGGGGGCTGGATCAAGCCTCCCAATGCAAATTCATCCGGCCCACAAAGCCCTTGTTGCCTGGACTGGTGTGTTCACTTCAGCTAGCGACGAAGGCTTTGTGGGCCGGATGAATTGGTATCAGGAGCCAGATCCGTCCCCTGGGCCATAATTTGGGCACCCCTGATTTAGTGTGTTAAAAGCAAGTTGTATTTGTTCAGCCATTGTCATACAGTAGACGTGACCAGATGTCAGAGATCACGGAACGCTATTACCTTTCCCACTGACACGGTACCTATTTATCTACCTGCAATTTCTTGCTAGGTTGGCAGGAGTTGGGGTGGATGATGGGAGCTTGTTCCATCACGCAACACTTGGGACCTGCTGACCTTCCAGCTGTCCGGCTGGGCATCTTAACCACTAAGCCTCATTCCCACCCCCAGACCTCCCCTCTCTTGACCACGGCTCGGGAGGGTGCAGAGGAGGGGCTTTGCAGAAAAGGGCTCTTCCCGGGGGAGGGGAGCCTCATTACCCTCTGCGCCTTGCTGGGCTGGGTGGTCACCTCCGCCGCAAACCTTTGCAGGATCTCTCGTACTTCCTGCGGGTAGTTCCTCTTCCTCGGTTCCTCGGGACGCAGGGAGGCCGGTGGGGGGTTCCTGCACAAAACAGAGGCAGGAAATATTGGGGTGGGGTGGCAGAACCCCAGGCACAATCAGGGAACCCTTTCTTCTTCTTCTTCTTCTTGTGCCAGATCCGATCCCCAAACCTGACTACAATCTAAGTTCTTTCTTTTATCGTGCCAGAAGCACACAAAGGGGCTTTCTGGGGTGAAAGGTTTTTTTGCTGGAGAAACTCCGCTCAGGGGATGCCCGAATGAGGCTCCTTTCATGTCCCCCAACAGCTGGGGGGCGGTCACGTGGCTCAGCGGGCCAGTCACGTGGTTCCTTCCACCGGAAGCGGAAGTAAAATGCACCTTGCAATCTGTTTTGCAATAGGATGAGATAGATTTTTAGGCTGCCATTTTCTCTTCTTAAACCAGGGGTGCCCAACTCCAGCCCATGGGCCGGATCCAGCCCGACACCAATTCATCCGCCCCATGCTGCCCTTGCCGCTCCTGGAAGCATAAGTAAAATACGCCCCTATGGTGTGCGTTTTACCTCCGCTTCCAGGAGTGGCAAGGGCGGTGTGGGCCAGATGAACTGGTGTGAGGGGCTGGATCCGGCCCATGGGCTGGAGTTTGGTCACCCTTGAGCTATGGTTTGGGAGAGAAAGCAAGAGTTCTTCACCTTTAGCCACAAGGAGAGGGGTTTCCCCTATAAGCAGCTTTGCTTGAGAACAAACTTTCCACATGAAAGAGGCAAGCCAGGCTCAAACTGGACCTTGCCTGACCCTTGACCTTTGCCCATCTGAGGCCACTCTTTGGTTCTGGCCAACCCTGGCCTCTGCCAGTGGGTTTCCTTCAGCTACAGAGAAGTCTGGGATCTGACTCAGAGTCCCTGGCCACCCCGGGGAGATGCCAGTTCTTCCCATGGCCACATGGATCCTCCACCTGGCCCGCTTCAAGTACCTTTTCCTGCACCGATATTTCTGGACTGCTGTCAAGGACTGGGCGTGGCGCTTCTCCATGGCTTGGCGATAGTGGATCTCATTCCACAGCTTCAGCAGTTCTTCCTTCTCCACCACCAGGCAGTTCTGAGTCAGACAAAAATCAAGGTGGTCCGTTGCTCACAAAAAATGTCCCCCTCTAAACCATCGCTACCTTTCTAGCTCTATAGCCATGATGGCCGACCTTGGCACTCCAGGTGTTCTTGGACTTCAGTTCCCAGAAGCCCAAGTCCCTGTGGATCCACACCGATGGGTTTACTGCGCGGTCCTGCCAGTCTTGGAGGACAAGCAGAAAACATAATTTGGAGAGGGATGGAAATGCCCGGATCCAGATCCTTCCAAGCTCTGGCCTAAAGGGAGGAAGGGGAATCGAACACTACCTCTAGAAGTTTGCAGGCTGCCTCGTATTGCTTCTTGCAAAGGAGGACCAAAACAGTCGCCCGGACAACAGGGAGGCAGGTGAGGAACTGGGGCCGGTGCCGGTGCCGGCCGATGGCTTCCACCAACTTCCGGAGGCCCTGCGGGGAGTCTTGTAGACCCTGGCATAGCAGCTCGGCCAACTTCAGGAGCTGGGGCTGGACAACCTCCTGGCTGTCACTCTTCTCAAGCAGAGCCAGGAATGGCCTCATCCTTCTGGCCCGGGTGTCCATCCTGTGGGGACACAAACCTCACCATCACCTTCCCTGCCCCTCCACCCTGCCACGTTCTTCTTCTTTGTGGTCCTCTGGGAATCCACACCAATTGGGTTTACTGTGTGTACGCAACAAAACAACTATTATTATTATTACTATTACAGGTGGTCACCTAGAACAGTCACAGATAAGCAACCTGTCATTATAGGGCCCTGGTGGCGCAGGGGCTAAACCTGCTGTCCTGAAGCCAAAAGCTTATGAGTTCGATCTTGACCAGGAATCAAGGATGGCTAGCCTCCTGCATCCTTTGGAGGTGGTGAAAATTCTTCCCCCAGCATGTTGGGGGGGGGGAGAATGCAAGTTAAGTGGGAACTCTCCAGAGAGCGCACTAGCCAAGGTCTCCTCTGGGGCAGGTGATGCGCTTGCATGGCTTCTCCTGGAAACCTTTCCCCCTTGTTCCATCCTGACCAGGTTGACTGAACCTCTTCTGTCCTTCCAAGGTCAGGGAAAAGGGGTCCCTCTGAGCCTCTGGGGTGGGGCAAAAGGCTCATTCACATGTGAAGGGTCCAGAGAGGGCACCCAATGCATGAAGCGCTTCTATGGTGACGTGTGATCGCAGTGTGATTGCTTTAATTGTGGAGCAAGGTACGGTTTCCAAAACGTGGTGCAACCTCTCGGCTCTCCATGGAGATTGTCCCCCTGGGAACCCCCATCGAACACCACCATGTATTTATTTAATCAAACTTTTATGCCGCCCTCTTCACAAGGACCCAGGGCGGCTAACACACTTTAAAAACACTTAAAACACAGTAAAAACATGGTATAAAACCAGAATGAAAGAGGATGGCCTTCTCAATATTCTGCATCACCTCTAGGACCTCGGATCCCGACCTGTGATGAGTCCCTTTCTGGTCCGGAGCCCTTTGGGCACCCAAGGTCCTCCTCTTCCTCCCCAGACCCAGAAGGGTCCATGGGGGGGCATCCCATCCCTTTGGGGACCCTCACACAGGAGCATCCAAAACTTGACCCAAATAAATAATTTTTTAAAAAAATCAACAACAACCTGGACCGACAACTTTTAAAAGTTTCGTACTTGAAAAAATATATATACAGTATATATATAAAAAACAAGGATCGTGGCTGGAAGGTAAAACGTTCTCGTGTCTCGTCCCCGCAAGATCGTTTCCACACGGGCGGTGATGAAGGAAGGACGGAGGAGGGTCCCGAGGAGGAGGAAGGGGAAGGCTGCCTTGGGCGCCCACCCAACCCGGCTCCGGGGCGCCGACCCTGGGGAGGCTCCGGCGCTTCGAAGTCCGGCTTCTCCCCCTCCAGCTCCGCCGGGGAGAGGAAGGATCCGGCGCGCGTCGTCCAGCCAGCGCCCCCGGACCCAGGCGCCCGCCCGCTGCTCCCACTGGGCGCCTGGCTGGCGGGAAGCCCCGGGCACGTGTCTACCCGGCGCACGTGTGGATAGGGTGCCCCTATTCCTCCCCCCCCAAAAAAAACGCTAAACGCCCCAGCTTTGTTGGAGGGTAGCCCTGGTGCGGGGGGGGGGCAAGCTCTGACCCTTGGACTCCCCATCCCAAGGGGGGGGGGGCGTCCCAGCCCCCTCCTCTTTCTCCCACCCCCCCCAGTCGTGGGTCATCGGCCTCCCCCAGCCTGGTTCCAACCCACAGAGCTCCCTTAATAGGGATAGATAGGGTGGGGAGGGTGTGATGATGATACCCACCCACCCACCCCAGGACCCCCAGAAAGAGTCCAGAAGAAGGGGAGGTTTTTCTCCCCTGCGTTTGGCTTCCCTCTCCCCCCCCCTCACCCTCCACGGCCCACTTTGCAGCGCCTTCGGGTTGAGGAGCAGAGGGTAGACCAGAGCCGAGGGGAGGGCCACGGGGGGGGGGGGCAGGGGGTCCCTCCTCCTGCTTCCTTCCTTCTCCCCCCCCCCCCCAAGGACCAGCCCCTCCTGAGCTTCAGCTCCATCCCTTGCTGATTTCCTGCTCAGTTTCATTTCCTCAGAAAGAGCCTCTTTGCAAAGGGGGGAGGCAGGGCTGCAGTGGTTGGGGTGGGAGTGATGGGCTTTGTTGTTCCCCTCCTCCATACAGCCTAGACAACTCCGGCCACAGGTCAAGGTCGCCCTGGCAAAAAAGACAGCCCTATCTGACTCTAGGGTTCAGTGCTCCTCTGTCTGCGTCTACTGACCGTTCTGTGTTGATAGGTCAAGGTCACCCTTGCTCGAAAGTCATTTCCGACTCTAGGGTTCAGTGTTAATCTCTGTTTCAAAGCGAAAGAACCATGTGAGGTTGGCAGGAGCTGGGAGACAGAAGGGGCACTCACTCTGTCATGCAGCACTCGGGTCTGAAACTGCTGACCTTCCAGTGCAGCCACCTTTGGGCGAGTTCCTTCTGCAGTGCCTTTCGCCTCACCTGCTGGGAATGGGTATTGGCAACCTGAGCTATGCGGGCGACGCCACCTGAATGGCAAGGAAGTGAAGATCTTCTCAAGCAGGGGTGCCCAAACGATGGGCTGGGAGGCCAGATCCAGCCCACAAAGCCCTTGTCACTCCCGGAAGCGGAAGTCAAGCGCACCTGCGAAGCCCTTGTCACTCCCTGAAGTGGAACTAAAACGCACCCATACGGGCGCGTTTTACTTCCACTTCCTGGAAGTGATTTGGGCTTCTGGGAACTGAAGCCCAAGAACAGCTGGAGTGTGTGCAGTAAACCCATTCGTGTGGATTGACAGGGGCTTGGGCTTCTGGTGATTGAAGTCCAAAAATACCTGAAGTGCCAAGGTTTGCCATCACGACACTCATAAGCACTATGGGACAGGACCGAAGTGTGATTGCCACATTCGTTAAATAGAATTAATTTTAAAACAGAACAATCCTCGTTAAATGTCACCATGTTCTAATTGTTCTGGGCTACCTACAGTGGCTATTTCTGCCCCTACGACATCCTTAGCAAGTTCTTCTTCATAGCAAGCAACCTGTTACTATAGAGCACAGAGGTGGAGCTGATGTCCTGCAGCCAAAACGTCGTGAGTTCCATCCGGGCGGGGCACAAGGTTGAATCAAATCCTTCTATCCTCAAAATGAGTCCCCAGCATGTTGGGAAGGAAAATGCTAATTAACTTATGAACTGACCAGAGAGAGAGGCATAGATGTGTCATTGCTCCTTCAAATTGATAATTAGGCGCCCTCCCTCTGAGGTTGGCCCAGGAGAAGAACAGGCACTGATCGCCTATGTTTTATTATTCTAAACGTATTTCCATAGGCCCACGTGGCCCCCAAGAGAGCTCGGCACAAAACCCGGAGTGATTCCATGAGTCAAATGGCTTTTTGCCTGGCTTGCTCTGAAGGTGACCAACCTCCTGGGCCACCTTTGGTTCTAGCTGTGGGCATCTGCTCTGTCCCAGAAGCTCCAGTCCGGAGGGCGGCAGGGAGACCCTCCACCCGCAAAAAGCACCAGTGTTCTTCCCATGCGCTGGACAGACCCTGGTCTCCCATCCTCCATGCCCTGCATCTTGGCCCCGCCAGTGGCCGTTGGCTCCTTCAAGGCGCGCTGGCGTGCATCTTCTCCAGGCAGGCGGTCCAGAAGGAAAGGAGGCGGTTGTCCTTATTCCCGCAGAAGTCCGTGAAGTCCCTCAGCAGCCGGTCGGCGAACCTCTCGTCCCCCGTGGCGCTGGAGCGCCACGTTTTGGTCAGCATGGTGTTGTGGGCCCAGTTGTAGCCTACCCGCTCTTCGCAGAAGACCCCCTGGGCAGAGGAGGAGCTGGTGGAGTTGCGTCGTCGTCGTTGCTGGCCGGAAAACTTCCGCTTGGAGTAAGGCAGCTGCAGAAACACCGTCCCTGGAGGGGGGGAAGGAAATAATAAGGGGGAAAAGTGGCAGGTAGAGTCTGTTTACTTCCACATTCAGGCAAGAGTTGGAGAGAGATTTTTTTTGAAGGAAGGTTAGAAAGAAAGTGTGTGTGTGTGGTGTTATTAGGACCCACCCAGCAGTGAAGAGGCGAGCCAGAAGCAGCAGACGCAAGTGAGAACTTTTTAAAGTTCTTGCTTGCTTCTTCGCTGCCGGGTGGGTCCCGATTCCCCCCTTTCTCTCTTACCTTCCTTCCTTCATGAAACTAACACGTTGACAACCTGTTTACTTCCACATCCAACGAGAAGGTGAGAGTTGGAGATTATTTTTTTGAAGGAAGGTAGGTTAGAAAGAAAGTGTGTGTGTGTTGGTTTGGGGGTTATCAGGACCCACCCAACAGTGAAGAGGCAAACTAGAAACAGCAGGTGCAAGTGAGAACTTTTTAAAGTTCTTGCTCACCTCTTCGCTGCCGGGTGGGTCTTGATCCCCCCCCCCCCGACTTTCTCTCTTACCTTCCTTCTTCACAAAATGAACACATTGACAGCCTGTTTCCTTCCACATCCACTAAGAAGGCGAAAGTTGGAGAGAGAGTTTTTTGAAGGAGGGCTAGAACCAAAATGTAAGATGTTCATCAAATTCACGTCAAAAGAACAAGGAAGGTAGGAGAGAATAGAAGTAAATAAATAAGAAACAGAAGAAGAAGGAGGGAAGGAATAAACAGAAGATGGGAAGAGGTAATAATAATAATGGAAAGAAGGAAGGAAGGAGGAGGGTCCCGGGGTGAGTGGAAGCCCCTCTCTCTGGGCTGTGGCTCAGCCCTGGATGCCTGCCAGGATGTGGGCCACAGCAAGGCACCCCAAGCCAGGCCGGCTCTCCTCCTGCCCTGAGCCTTCGTGGCCAAGAGCCGTGGCCCTTCCACGCAGAGTCCGGCCGCTCCCAAGGGGCCACAGCTCTCTTGAGGGAGCATTGCTTCAGCCTCGGTCAACACAATGAGCACAAAGGAACGTTCGATGGGGAACGAGGAGAAGGCCTGGATGGGCTTTAGAAGGGACAGATCAGGAGGCAAAGCACAGCCAAGCCAGCTGGGAAAGGGGGAGGGGGGTCTTTGTGGCTGGTTTTCTAACAGAGAAGCCCCCTCCCCCCCTTGGGCTCACCTGTGACATGGATGTATTGGGGTTTGTTCTCTGAAGGGAAGTTGAAGGCAGAAGAAGAATACTTGTCTTGGATGAAGCCAAACCTGGAGAGGGAAGGAAACATGGCAGGAAGAGAGACATGAGCCAGGCGACAGGGTAGCACACTCTCCATCCCACCCACCCCATGCTCCATGTTCACCTCTATGAACGAGGAAACCAGGGGCTACCCAGGAGCAACCAGGTCCTCTCCCCACCCAACATTTGAGGGCTCAGAGAGGTACCCCGTAGCCCCCGCCCCGCCCTCACTCACCTGTGTGCAATGGCCTCCTGGAGAAGATGTATCCGGTCCCAGAAGGTTTCCGGTTCAAAGCCTGGGAGGAGAGACGAGAAGCCAAGGTGAAGACGGTTCTCTAACTATAGCAGGGGTGCCCAAACTACGGCCCACCAGCTGGATCCAGCCCCTGATGCCAATTCCTCTGCCCCACGTTGCCTTGTTGCTCCCGGAAGCGGAAGTAAAATGCACCTGTACGGGCATGTTTTACTTCCACTTCCGCGAGTGATGAGGGATGAATTGGCATTGGGGGCCGGATCCAGCCTGTGGGCTGTAGTTTCACTTCCACTTCCAGGTGCATTTTACTTCCGCTTCCGGGAGCAGCGAGGGCAGCGTGGGCTGGATAAATCGGCATCAACACCAGATCTGGCCCATGGGCCATAGTTTTGGCACCCCTGGTTTAAGCAGAGAAAATGGCAGCTTAAAATCTATCTCATCCTGTTGCAAAACAGATTGCAAAGGCACGTTTTACTTCCGGTGGGAGGGACCGCGTGACTGGCCCACTGAGCCACATGACTAGCCCATGGCCCAGAAAAATTTGGACACCCCTGAACTAGAGGAATGTCAGAGCCATGGCCCTCCCCCCTTACTCAGGTCCACGTCCAGGGGGCCTTTTCCGGCCAATCCTCCCATGGATTGCACCTAAGCAGGCCTACCTGTGCAGGGAGGGAGGGGCATCAAACTCCCCCCACCCCGTTCCCAGCAAGAAGAGGGGAGGACATGGGGAGAGGCCAGAACACCCGTTGGAGCCAAGTTTAATCCACAGCATGGCCTCCAGGCAGGGAGCATGAGATGGGCACCATGGGGTGGGGTAAAAGGCTCTTTCTTCTGCCGGGAACGTGGTGGAATGGGTCGTACATCCATCCATCCATCTGAACACATGGAAAGTCCATCCATCCGTCCATCTGAACACATGGAAAGTCCATCCATCCGTCCAGCCATCTGAACACATGGTAAATGCATCCATCCAAATACATGGAAAGTCCGTCCATCTATCCATTCATCCGAACACATGGTAAATCCATCCATCCATCCATGAACACATGGAAAGTTCGTCCGTCCATCCATCCATCCATCCACCCAAACACATGGTAAGTCCGTCCGTCCGTCCGTCCGTCCATCCATCCATCTGAACATACGGAAAGTCTGAATGTCCATCCATCCGAACACATGGTAAATCCATCCATCCATCCATCTGAACACATGAAAAGTCCATCTGTCTCTCTAGTCATCTAATCACATGGTAAGTCTGTCCATCCATCCATCCGAACACATGGTAAGTCCCTTCCTCCCTCCCTCCCAGGGCGAAAGATCAAGGGAGCAGGTGAGGTTACCTTCCCTCCCTCTCTGCCCCCTCTAGCCGGGCTCCCTCCCTCACCATCAAAGAGGTGTTCGCTTCCTTCCTTCACGAGGCAGCTGATGTGGAGTGGGATGAAGAGTTGGGCCCGGAGGGGGTCCCCGTACAGGTAACTGGGCAGAGAAAACGGGCCTTCCAGCACCGGAACCAACAGGAAGCCGCAGGAGGTGGCCTTGCGGTGCCAGCCCTGGACCTGGGGAGGGAAAGAGGAGGCGGTGACCCAGAGAGTGGGTGATGATGACGACGACCACCCTGGATCTACCCCAGGGGTGCCCAAACTACAACTCATGGGCCAGATCCAGCTCCTGACGCCGATTCATCTGGCCCACACCGCCTTCATTATTCCTGAAAGTGGGCACTTCCGGGAGAGACAAGGGTGGCGCAGTCCAAATGAATTGATGTTGTGGGCCAGATCCTGCCCATGAGCTGTAGTTTAGGCACCCTTGGTTCAAGCAGAGAAAATGTCAGCTCAAAATCTGCAAGGCGCGTTTTACTTCTGCTTCCAGTGGGAGGAACCCCGTAACCGGCCCACGGCCTGAAAAGTTTGGGCACCCCTGATCTCCCCTGTCCCTCGGCGCTCCTGGCTCCAGGGGAGCCAATGAACTGTCATCTGATGCAGAGCAAAGGCAGGGCAAGAAATGTTCTCTCACCATCTCGAAGAGGACGGCCGCCGTCACCGCCATCCAGTGCAGCTTGATCTCAAAGGCCGCGCTGAGAGAGAAGTTCCCGTGGTAGTAGCAGCTGCACCACTCCAGGCGGTCCGTGCGGTTGTTGACGTCCACGTCCAGGGTCACCGTCCGTTGCTCCGGCACGGTGGCCGCTGCCGTAGCAAAGAGGAAGGAAAAACCACCAATGGGGTGGGTGGGGAAGAGGGGCATCAGTCCCTCTGGGCACATTAAGAAGGGCACATTTTGCCAGCCGCTCCCCCAGTATGGAACACATCCACACACACAAAACAAGTGGACATTGCTGTTAATGAAGCCATGAATAGAGCAACAGGATGTCTTAATCCAGGGGTGCCGAAATGGGCCGGATTTGCCCCCGACACCAATTCATCCGGCCCACGCCACCCTCGTCGTTCCCGGAAGCGGAAGTAAAACGCGCCCAGATGGCGCGTTTTACTTCTGCTTCCGGGAGTTACGAGGGCGGCCTGGGCCGGATGAATTGGCGTCGGGGGTCGATTCAGCCCACGGGCCTGAGTTTAGGCACCCCTGCCTTAAACCTACACCGGTTGAGAAAATATCCCCTCTCGTTGGCATCGCACCACCTAAGATCGGGAGAGAAGGAGCAGCAGATGCCGAGAGAAATAAGCCAGGGAAAGACCCTCGACACGATCCTCTGAACGGAGATGAACCTCAAGTCCTCCGGCTCAGATCCAGGAAGCGCTTGAGGTCCACCCGATGCCCTGCGTACCCAAGAGTGCGGCTGCCTGGCTCCGGCCCCCGAAGCTGCGGCTGAAGGAGCTGTGGCGACTGGCGTAGGAGGCGGGCCGGCTGGGCAGCCAAGGCAGGAGGAAGGCCGGGATGTCTGAGTGAAGCAGTTCTTCGGCCACAAAGGCCACTTCGAACCACTTCCGCTGGAAGGCCGAAAAGTCGTCCTTGGCCGCCGTGTGCCAAAGAGAAGGTGGCTGGATTCCCACTGTGGAGAGGGAGGGAGAAGACACAAGACCAGACGCTTGGTTGCTGCCCTGCAGTTATGAGTTCAATCCCGATGGGGATCAAGGCTGACACTGCCTCTTCTGTCCTTCCCGGGCTCAAACGAGGACCTGGTCAGGCCAAAACGCACCCCCTGGGAGGCCTGTAGTTTTGGGGTCCGCCAGGGGACTCCACAGGGCCAAACCAGGGCCCGGGCCACTCACCTCGGTCCTGCTTTTTGTCTTCCACAATCTTGTAGAAGTAGAAGCCATAGATGAAGGTGCGGAGGGTCTCCCCGGAGGCGTGCAGGATCAGCTGCTCGTCCAGCATTTTCTGAGAGAGGAAGAGGGCAAGGGAAAGAATAAAGAGGAGGAAGGCAGCAAACATTCTCAAGTAGGAGAACAGTCCTCTGCTTCTATTCAGAGGAAAACATTCTTCTTCTTCATCCATATCCGATTTCGATTCTTGGTCATCCTCATGGCGATCAGCCACAAAGACTCTCTCTCCAGAGAATATAATGCAGTTGGCTTTCATCTGCCTTCCGCATCACAGCATGACCCCCATAGTACCACCGATCCAGTCCCTTGAGTCACTTTCTGCACCTGAGCCCTTTGGGCACGCAAAATCATCATCATCATCATCCCCAGGCCAGGATGGATGAAGCTGCTGCCCTCCATGCAGAGGTGGACTCAAGTGGGATTTAGTACACTTGGGGTCCATCACCCTTCCTTCTCTGGAGACTTCGGCACCCAAGGCCGTTAGTCCTCAGGGTGATCAGGTTAGCTAGCTGGCAGTAGGGCAGTGTTTCCCAATGTGGGGCCCATGCCCCACAGGGAGATGACTTCCAATTCCCAGAAGCATAAGCCAGTACGTTGGCTGATCAGTGCTTTGGGGAATTGACTTCTGGGAATTGAAGTCCAAAGAAACCAAAAGATTGGGAAATATTGGAGTAGGGTCTACTCCCGTGATGGCGAACCTCAGCACTCCAGATGTTCTTGGACTGCAATTCCCAGAAGCCCAAGCTCCCCCAAGAATCCACACGAATGGGTTTTACTGCAATTCATCCGGCCCACACCGCTCTCGTCGCTCCCGGAAGCAGAAGTAAAACGTGCCCTTCCTCCCCCATGATCCATTTCTGCAAACCAGGTTGAGAGTTTTTGTCATGTGAACAAGTCCTTGTGCCAACGGGCAGCAGGTTGAAGGCAGACCAGCACCTTCTCACCTGCATGATGTCGATGGCCATGGCCTGGGTCTGCACCCCGTCCACCATGTTCACAAGCCAGTGGACCACTTCGGCGCTGATGAAGCAAGATGGAGAGAGGCCCTTCTGATCTGAGAGGAGCTGGATGCCAGTGCTACGGCCCGACAGAGGAGAGAAGGGATAGGTTAGTCCAGATCAGGGTTCCTCAGACGTGGCTCTCCAGATGTTCTTGGACTTCAGTTCCCAGAAGCCCTGATCAGTAGGAGTCCTGACTTGGGCTCCTGGGTAACTGAAGTCTAAGAAGACCTGGAGAGCCAAGGCTGGCCATCACTGACCTATGGTCTTCTAGCTCATAGTCCTCAAACTTGGGTCTCCAGATGTTCTTGGACTTCAATTCCCAGAAGCCCTGATCAGCAGGAGTGATGACTTGGGCTCCTGGGAATTGAAGTCGAAAAACACCTGGAGAGCTATGTTTGCAGACCTCTGCTCTATAAGGACCTGTAACTGTTCTTCTTCACGGTCCGCTGTGAACCCACACGAATAGTAAACCCATTCATGTGGATTCACAGAGACCACAAAGAAGAACTTGACAGAGTGTAGGGGCTGATCTAGACCAGTGGAAGCAAACCTTGGCACTCCAACTCTTCTTGAACATCAATCCCCAGGAGCCCAAGTCCCTGTGAATCCACATTAACAGGTTTACTGCGTACACATACGTGTAGTAAACCCTTTCGTCTGGATTCAGAGGGACTTGGGCTTCTGGGAATTGAAGTCTAAGAGCAGCTAGAGTGCCAAGGTTCACCATCACTGATCTAGAGTATAAGTCCTCAAACCTGGCTCTCCAGATGTTCCTGGACTTCATTTCCCAGAAGCCCTGATCAGCAAGTAGGATGACTTAGGCTTCTGGGAATTGAAGTCCAAGAACACCTGGAGCGCCATGTGTTGAGGGTGCCTGGTCTAGATGACCCCTTAGGGGCCTGGCTCCCTTTCTCCATCCATACTCCCATCCTGTAGCTTCTTCTTCCGTGTCCAGATCGACTGCCAAAAGGAAGCTGCCGCCGCCTTAGTTTTGTCTTTGGCCCAAATTACACCTTGTCCCCTAGAGGGGCCTAGAACTGTCGCCTCAACCTCCCCAGGAGCAGGACTGGATTCCAGGGCTCTCCGTGGAATCTTTTTATCCCAGGAGGCCTCAACCTTTTTGTGCTGGGGGGCCATTGGGTCACACTCCCTCAGGCAGCTTCGGGGGCCGGACGGCCATTGTGCCCTTCCACCCCATGGCCCTTCCAGGTGTGGCGGAGGTGGGCCACATGAAACGGCACCACGGGCCACATCGAGAATTCTTGGTTTACCCACTATCTGCTTCCGAGTAGTGTCCCGGCTGCTGTGGTTTCCTTCTCAAAGAGGACACTGAGGCAAAGTGGTCTCCGTTGGGCTAAGGAGATGCTTTTCTGTGGGGCGGGAACGGGGCCCCCGTGACCCCAACTTACGTGGGGTGCCTCATGGCCTCAAGGATCTCCATCAAGGTAGAGGACGACGTCAGGGTTTCTGCAGAGACCGTGTGAGAGCTGCAAAGTCAATCAATAAAGGGGGGCAGCGTTGGCTGGCCGGGGGGGGGGTCCCACCCCATGAACCCCAACCCTCTTTCCAACAGCGGAAGGGGGAGAAGCTGGGGAAATGGGGTAACCGAGTAGACACCTTGGCCTCTGTTTCTTGGGGTGCTGCCCTGGGCCCCAAGAGGCATCGTCGTCGTCATCAAAGTACTGCAGCCAAACGGTTGTGAGTTTGATTGTGATGAAGCCCAAGGTTGACTCACCCCCTTCCCTCTTTCCAAGGTCGATACGAGGCTTAGGTTGGGACCCCCCCCCCCCCTGGTTTAGACCCAAGGGAGTAGCCGGACTCCTCCTGCCTTCTCAAGCCCTGGGGCTCGGGGTCCCCCTCTGGGCACGGTGGGCGGTGGATGGCCCGCAGCCTGCCAGAGCATCACCCTCTTCCTTACCTGTTCTCCGCCGGGCCAGACCCTGCGGAGGAGGACTGCTCGCCCGTGGTGTGGGAGTTGGCCAAGGCCGAAGCACTGTTCCGCTCGAGGGATTGGCTGGAGCAGCTCAGGGCGTTGCCTTCGAGGCCTCCGGGTGCCGTCTGGTCCATGGAGACCTTGAGAAGGCAACAGAGACATCAAGGCCTGGAGGGCCCCCCTCTCTCACAGCCACCAAGACGGACAGACACGCGTCAACCACAGGACGTGGGGCATGGCAAGAGTCGAAACCCTGGGGCCACAGAGAGGCACGAGAAGTGGGGGGCCTGTCCCTAATTTTAGGGCCCAAGACTGGTGCACTTTGGGGGCGCTTGGATTGATTGTAAAACAATGGGTGGCTATCTGGTGAAGGCGCTGAACTTGAAGGCTGGCAGGTCAGCAGTTCGAAACACGAATATTGCACGAGGGCATGAGCACAAGGGGATGAGCTGCCACCTGATCAAGTAAACGTTTGCAGGCACAGACAGCTCGTTGGCTGTAAAGGAAAATGAGCACCAAACCCTAGAGTCAGATACGACAAGGATGAACGTTAGTCAAGGTCAAGGTCGCCCTTGCTTCAAAGCCAGTCGTATCCAACTCTAGGATCCAGTGCTCACCTGTGTCACAGCTGAAAAGCCAGCGCTGTCTCCGTTTGCAGATGTTTCTGTGGTCACGTGGCAGGCATGCCTCGACACCGGAGTGCCCGGAACGCTGTTTCCCTTCCCACCAGAGTGGTCCCTGTTTATCTCCTTGCAATTCTTTGCTTTCAAACTGTTCGGTTGGCAGGAGCTGGGACAGAGACAGGAGTTCACTTAGTCGTGCAGTACTCAAGCATCGAACTCCGACCTTCCAGTCTTCAAGGTCAGCCACTTGAGGGTGATCTTGACTTAAAAGGAAACCAGACCCCTCTGAAGACCTGATCCTGGATGTTAAATTCACCCTCTCGTCCCTTTCAGGCTTGTGGCTTTCCTCATTCTCTCATAGGCTCTCTTAGCAGCCCCCTGTGGGGCCACGCCATAAATATGCGCAAGACCACTGGGCATGGGTGTTCCTGCTGCCCCGGGCGCAGGCGTAGCTCCCAATTCTCGCTCCTGCTGAGTCATTCCAATCTTCCATCCCTCTGGCATCTCCTTCCTCTTCTGAAACTGCAGAAGGAGCCCTCTTGCGCTGGATCCGGGCCAGCCTCCTGGCTTCTGTTGGCTGGTACTGTTTGTTCCCAACATGCCTCCCTCCCTCCCTCCCTCCATGCCGTTCCGCGGCTCCGCCACCCCTTGCTTTAAAACAAGGATGCCCATTCTATGGTCCATGGGTGGATCTGCCCCACAATGCCCATTCATCCTGCCCACACCGCCCTTGTCGCTCCCGGAAGCAGAAGTAAAACGCGCCTGTCTGAGCGTGTTTTACTTCCACTAGCAATGAGGGCAACGTGGGCCGGATGAATTGGTGTCAGGGCCCAGATTTGGCCCACTGGCTGTAGTTTGGGCACCCCTGGTTTAAGCAGAGAAAATGGCTGGGTAAAAGCTGTCTCATCCTGTTGCAAAACAGATTGCAAGGCACTTTTTACTTCCGGTGGCAGGAACCACATGACGGGCCCACTGGACCACATGACTGGCCTACGGCCAGAAAAGTTTGGGCAATCCTGTTTTAAAACATCTCAACAGGGTCGTTCTCTGAATGGGGTGGGTGGGTTTTCCCTCTCCTTCCCCCTTCCTTGCTCAGGAGACAGAGCAAAAGGGACCAAGAGGGGAACCAGACACGGGGCCCTTTTTGTGTCTCTCGACAACAACATCCAGCATCCCCAAAGCAGCAGCATGGGAGTCGTGATGGGATGGCCTTTCCTAACTTGGAAGGGACTCAGAGGGTGGCCAACGGTATGGGGTCAACCGTCCCTCAGCCCAGGAGGAGGACTGAAGTCTCCTTGGGTTTGAAAACAGAGTCCAGAAGGTCTCCCACACACACACACACACACACACACTGCTTTTACCTTCCGTGGACTGTCCACGTACGCGCTGGGCATCAGGGCGAGGCTGCTGCCCTCGGCTGGCTGGATGGAGCTCTTCCCAGCGAGCGTTCCTGGGGCCTGATCTCCCAGCGCCCTGAGGAAGGAGAAAGGAGGAGAAGGCCAGGAGGCCAAGACCCTGCCTCTTTCTCTCTTCCTCTTGGGGCAATAATTAATTCATCATGGCCAACCCCACTAGGCTCTGCCCAGGAACATTTCCCCTTAGCCCCCCACCCTGTAGCTTCAGGCACCGAAGGCGTAAAGCAGTCTTTCCCAATCTTTGGGTTCTTGGACTCCAATTCCCAGAAGCCTCAGCCCATCCCCCAAAGCACTGATCAGCCAGTGGACCCATAGAGGCTTCTGGGAAGAGAAGTCCAAGAACATCAGGAGAGCCAAGTTTGAGGACCTGCCCTCTAACCCAGGGTTTCCTAACCTTTGGACTTCAGAAGCCCAAGTCAATTCCCCAAAGCACTGATCAGCCAAGGGACTGACTGAGGCTTCTGGGAAGGGGAGCCCCTCCTGTGGGGCCTAAGCCCCACCGTTGGGAACCACTGGTTTAAAAAGACCCCAGGGATGTTGCCCCGTGAGAAAGCAAGTAATAATAATAATAATAATAATAATAATAATAATAATAATAATAATAATAATAATAATAACAACAACAACAACAACAACAACAACAACAATGTTGTTGTTACTATTACTACTATTTATTACTATTATTATTATTACTACTATCACTATTATCACTATTTATTACTATTACTATTATTATTACCACTACTATCACTACTCTTACTCTTTTACTTCTACTCTTACTCTTACTCTTACTACTACTACTACTACTACTATTATTATTATTATTATTATTATTATTATTATTATTATTATTATTATTATTATTATTATTATTATTATTATTATTATTATTATTATTATTATTATTTCATGTCAGAAATTATTCTGGGTCAAAGGGATTTTTGCAGAAGAAACTCCGCTCAGGGAACGCCCAAATGAGGCTCCTTTCATGTCCCCAAGAGCTGGGACAGAGATGGGCGCTCGCTCAGTCATCCAGTACCCAGGTCTCGAACTGCCGACTTGCCGGCCTTCCAGCTAACAAGGTGAGCTTCTTAACCCCTGAGCCACCGCAGTGCCTATGCAGAGCTTTGCCCTCGAATGAGCTGAGCTCTTTGTTACACGCATGCAGGCAGATCTGGCCCGCATGTGTCACAGCTCTCCCCGCCCACTCACTTCTGGCAGGCTTCCATCTCCAGCAAGGCCGAGAGTACTGAAGTCCCTTTCTTGCCGAGCGGCGGAGGTCCGGAGGGCTCCAGGGTGTGGGTGGGAAGCGGACCCGTCATTTGCAGGCCTTTCATGGAAGACCCTTTCTGAGCAGGACAAACAAAGCAAGGTCATCACACTCTGTGCTTCCATGCCCCTGACACGTAGAATGCCAAGGGGAGAAACAAAATGGCCACACCCTTTGAAGCTGTTGAGACAAAATGGCCACCCCCATGGTGCAGGCAGGGCAAAATGGCTGCCTGGCCCTCGAAGCTGACTAAGAGAGCGTGCCTTGGCCCCTGGACTGAAAAGGTTGGGAAGGACATTTCCGAGCTAATATATCTGAATATTCCTTCGAAAGACATTCCAGCCCCTTCCCAGATGAAAAGCTATTTCGTCTCGCTCTGTGAATTTCTCCCAGGGCAGAGGATAAAACCCTACAGCAGTGATGGCCAACTTTGGCACTCCAGGTGTCCTTGGACTTCAATTCCCAGAAGCCCAAGTCCCTGTGAATCCACGCGCATGGGTTGACTGCGCATGTAATCTTGGCCACCACTGCCCGACAGCGTTCCAGGGAAGCTTCAGTCAAGACCCTCCTCGGGATCTCCGCTTCCGGCCTCCTACCCACAATGACCCTGCGACCCACAAGAATGTGGCACAGCAGCCACGGCCCACGGACTCACCCGGATCATCCGGTCTGACCGATGGCGCCGGCGGATACGGTTGAGCCCCTCCACAAAGCGGATGAAGCCGTCCAAGAGCTGCCACTCCTCCTCGTCCGAGCGGCTCTTGTCGCCATAGATGTCACAGCGGGCTTCACCCTCCATGATGCGCTTGGTGGCGCTGATGCAGGCCGGCAAGAGCAGGAAGCGAGTCCGCCAGAATTTCAGAGACTCAATGAGACTACAAAAGGGGGAGGGGGGGCGGCAGAAAAGTGAAGAAGGCCGAGAAATAAGGAGAAAGGTTAGGAATTAAGCACCTGCAATGGCCTCCTGGTTAAGACGCTGAGCTCCTGACAACCTAGCTGTTCGAAAGCAAGAAATTTGCAAGTAGATCAATAGGTACCTGCTTCAGTGGGAAAGGTAAAAGCATTCCAAAGTCTAGTCATGCCTGCCATAGGACCACGGAAACGTCTGGAGACGCAGAGAGAGCTGGGTCTTTGGCTGGAAAGGGAGATGAGCACTGACCCCCCAAGAGTTGGATACGACTAGCTTTCGAGCAAGGGCGGCCTTTAGCTTTAACACTGGATGTTAGCGGTTGACCCTCTCTCCCAACAGGTTAAGGCAGGGGTGCCCAAACTCTTCAGGCCGTGGGCCAGTCACGTGGTTCCTCACACTGGAAGTAAAACTACAGCCCGTGGGCCAGATCCAGCCCCTGACACCAATTCTTCCGGCCCACGCCACCCTTGTCCACCAATTCATCCAGCCCACATATTTTACTTCTGCTTCCGGAAGTGACGAGGGCGTCGGGGGCTAGATGAATTGGTGTCGGGGGCCGGATCTGGCTAGTGGGTTGTAGTTTTGGCACCACTGGGTTAAGGGAAGATCTGGAGCCCATGGGCCGGAGCCTCAGGGCCCGGGACAAGAGGGGAGGCTGTCCCAGCCCGTCTGCTTACCTGAAATCTTCTGAACCGGCTGAGCAAATATACTGGTCCAGATAATTCCACTTATAGTCCTCCAGCCTCTCATGGGAGAACTCGACCCAGGAAGGGACAAACTCGGAGTCCGAGTGCGATGGACACAGGCTGTAGGTGTAGTTGATCACGGCTGACTCGTACGGATACCTGGAGAGGCCGGAGGGAAAGAGCTCTGCCTCTCGGATCCCATGGGCTCTCTTTGTGGAGGAGGAAAAGGGCCTGACTGGACTCTCCTGGTAGGGGCTCTCCGACCCTCCTTCCACCCCCCGAAGAATACCTCCCCCTCCAGACCTCTCCTCCTTGCTCAAGAACACGCCATCTTGTGCCCAAGCTTCTTCCCAGGCCACCAGGTCCTCCTTCTAGGACAGTGGTGGCAAACCTATGGCACACGTGCCAGAAGTGGCCTTCGGAGCCCTCTCTGTGGGTACCCGTCCAGTCCTCAGGATAGTTTGCCACGGCTCTCTGCCCAGCAGCCCAATGGGAGCGCTCCCTTCCTCCCCCAGCAGTTTGCCCCGCCCTTCTGCCCGGCAGCCCAATGGGAGCGCTCCCTCTCCCCCAGCACAGTTTGCCCCGCGCCTTTGCCTGGCAGCCCAATGGGAGCGCTCCCTTCCTCCCCCAGCACAGTTTGCCCCGCGCCTTTGCCTGGCAGCCCAATGGGAGCACTCCCTTCCTCCCCCAGCACAGTTTGCCCCACCCTTCTGCCCGGCAGCCCAATGGCAGCGCTCCCTCCCTCCCCCAGCACAGTTTGCCTCGCCCCTCTGCCCGGCAGCCCAATGGGAGCGCTCCCTCCCTTCCCTAGCACAGTTTGCCCCGCCCCTCTGCCCGGCAGCCCAATGGGAGTGCTTCGGTTAACATAACTTTCGCTTTGCGAATGAAAACCCATTCACAATAATGCCTCGCTTTATGGATCCCCCCCCCCCCCCGGAACAGGTTAATTGGTTTTCGATGCATTCCTATGGGAGACTCACTTGGGCAAATAGCGGGTGACGGTGATGATCTTGTCCTTCAGGGTCACTTTGTGGAAGGTCCGCCCCATGCTCAGCCAATACTGGTCCTCCTCCTCTGGCCGGTTGCGGGACACAAGGCCTGAGTGCGAGACACGCGCAAGGCAAAGGGACCCCAGGTTTGTTCAACAGAGCTGGGCGATTTCCCACACCACCACCACCACCACCACCTTCTCTCTTGAATGAGTCCTGATGGCACCATACTGCAACCAAAAG
The DNA here is from genome assembly GCA_030440675.1 of Furcifer pardalis. NCBI lineage: Eukaryota > Metazoa > Chordata > Lepidosauria > Squamata > Chamaeleonidae > Furcifer > Furcifer pardalis. The sequence continues at coordinate 15,049,166 of CP126898.1, read as the reverse complement.
GTTGTGAGTTCGATCTTGACCAGGGCACAAGTTTGACTCGGCCTCTTCCATCCTTCTAAGGTCAGTAAAACCCAGCATGTTAATGGGGGGCAAAATGCTAATTAGCTTGTGAACCACCCAGAGAGGGCACGAAGCGCTATGGGGTGGGAGATGTCTAATAGAAGTGGACTTGGTCCACGAAAGCTCACCTTTAAATACAGTCAAACCTCGAGATCAGAACGGTTTGACCTAAGAAAAACTCAAGATACATCTGGAAAGCTCGGGGGGGGGGGAAATCAGGTTTAAGATTTTAAAAAAATTAATAGGATTTTTTTGAGATAGGAAATTCAATCCATTCCTAAGGGAAACTGCATTCAATGCATTCCTATGGGAAATTGCACTCAATGCACTCCTATGGGAAATTCAAGATAAGAATTTTTCAAGATACAACCGTCCTCGAGGAACGAATTAAATTCGTATGTAGAGGTTTGACTGTACAGGAGTTAGTCTTTAAGATGCCGCAGGAATTTTTGTCTTCTTTTCTGTTTTATTTACTCTGTTTTATTTACTCTCAGGCAGGCTTTGCTTTCAAATGCTTCCAGGGCTGGAGCGAGTTCAAGGCAGTGGCTTCCACTGTCGTACTGTTCTAACTGTTAAGAAGTTGTCCCTGATATTCTGCCCAACTCTGGCTTTTGGTTATTTCCGCCCGTTATAGTGTGTCCTGCACTCTGGGATGGTGGAGAACAGATCCTCAGTGCCCTATGAGCTATGGGGCGGCAGAGAGGTGGTGTGGCTATTGCTAGGTGCATGAGAAGCCGTCAACCAAGACGCCAGGCATTTCTCAAACCAGACAGAAGCCTGGGCAGTGACGTTCTCACCTCGGCTGTACAAGGGACTGCTGCTCAGAGGTGGTGGGACAGCGGCCGGCATCTTCTGGGGCTTACTCTGCACGATGATTTGGTAGCCCTGCATGAGCCGCTGGCAAATGAACTCCTCAAAGACCTGCTGGGCTGTCATCAGGACACTTTCCTCATCCCTCCTGCCATGGGGAAAATAGGATGGGAAGGGGGGAGAGGAGAAGACGAAAAGCAGAAGAGGAGGGTCAATGGTGAGATGGACGGACTCAATAAGGGAAGCCTTTATCGACTCAGTAAAAGAATATGGAAGAGATGAGCAGGGGAATTAATGACAGGACCATAGGAAAGCAATGAAACCCCATGGTCACCGTCAGCCAGAAGGGATTGGGTGGGCCACGACAACAACAACAGCTGAAGCAAAGGCAAGAAGATGCATAGACCTTATTGCATTTGCTTGGGCCCTCGTTATTGTCCCTTCTGGCTGCAGTAAACCCATTCATTTGGATTCACAATAGACCACGAAGAAAAACTTTGATAGAACTTAGGGTTTAGGGGCAGACATAGATGTGGTAGGTACCCCATCATCAGAATACCAAAAACAGTTATCTTCCCCGCCGAAGCGGTATCTCCTTATCTACTTGCAATTTCTTGCTTTTGAACTGCAGGAGCTGGGACAGAGATGGGAGCTCACTCCGTCACACAGTGCTCAGGTCTCAGAGTGCTGACCTGCCGACCTTCTGGTTGTCAAGTTCAGCATCTTAACCGCTAAGCCACCGCAGACCTAGAGACCCCACAAGCCCCCCTCAAAACCCCAGCAGCCCCCCTACCTATCCAGATCGGCCTCAGGAAGCAGGTCGTAACATCCTTCGGTGTAGTCGTTCTGGAGGCTCTGCCGGTCCGGGAAGTAATCGGTGGTGAGCGGGAGGCAAGCCGGGGTGGTGAGGGACTTCCAGTCCACCCCAACTGTACAACAGAAGCCTGGCACTACGGGGGGAGCAGACAGCGTCAGAACTGCCGCGTGTCACCGGAGGGGCAGAGCGTGGGGGGCGTGGGTTGGGACGTCGGTGCGTGCCGGGGTGTGTGTGTGTGTGTGTGTGTGTAAGGTTTGTGGGGACAGGAGAGGAGGATGGCAGACGAACGGAGCAAGGGAGGCGAAGGAAGGGGAGGCGGAGGTGGAAGAGACAAGAAGAGGAGGAAGGAAATGCCACGGAAGCAAATGCCACACAAACAAGGGGTGGAGTGGAGGAGTTGGGGGACATTGCCAAGGATGATGGGGGGGGGGGAAGCCGGGGAAGAAGGAGGAAGAGAGGGAGGGAAAGAAAGACAGAGTTTGTTAAACGTCAAGGCGCCCATGCTTGATTCACGCCCCTCATGCAAGTGGGATCTCCAAAAGCGAACACCATATCCAAAATCTGGTTGACTGCCCATTTAATTAAGCCAGTTGAATTGACACCAACACACCGTGGGGGCAGAGATGCGCAAGACGCCAAGCTACACCGAGGCTCCAACCAGGACTCCCTTCCTGGCCCGAGGAACAGGGGAGGGAAAGCAGGGGGTTGAGCAGCGAGGGAACCAACCCGCAGAGAGCGTGCCAAATGGAGCAGCCGCCAAAAGCCAGCCGGAAGAGCCAAAAGGAGACACACTCAGCATCAGGAAAGGGGGAAAGAGAGGCAGAAAGGGAAGGGAAGGTGCTTGCCAGAAACCCACCACCACTCCCACCCGCCTCTGTGGCAGGCGTTTCCTTTGCAGGGACACCTGTCCGGAACAGGCCACCCCGGCCCTCCCACTCCGGCCCATGGTGGCCTGGCGGGATACCCGGACATGTCACTGTGCACCCCTACTTATAACTACAAGGGCCATGCCACCTCGGCGGTTTCCACTTCCACTATGGTTCCTCTTGCCGGGGGGGGGGGGCTCCACCCTGTGGGAGAAAGTCCGAAGCGCTTCAGCAGCGGTGCGGAGATGATGATGATGATAATAATGATGATGAAGATGGTGATAATTATCATCATCTCCACGCTACTGCCGAAGCACTTTGGACTTTCTCCCACAGGGCGGTGGGGAACCCAGGGAGAGGAGCCAAAGTGGAACATGCTGAAGTGGTTTGGCTCTTTTAAGTTGTTATTAGTAGGGGGACACAGGGACACGTCCCGATACCCCGCCAGGCCAGATCGGGCCTGCTCTCACCCACACCAGGCTCTGGACAGGCTGACCTTCCCAGCTATCCAAGCCCACCTTTGGGTGCAACACCAGGATGGGAAATTCACCACCACCACCATGCCTGGAATAAGAAGTCAGGTCCAGGGAGCCACGTTCTTCCCTTTCATTCCAAGAGATGCACGAGGACGGACACGGCATGATAGGTTTGAGGAGGGGAGAAAGCGGCAACAGCGCACAGACCAGGCACCAAAGACTCTCCAATGCATCAAAGCTTGGCATTCACTTTCAGCACTCATTATTATTTTTTAAATGAAGGGCTTCTGCTTCAGCACCCGGAGGAAGACCCAGACCTGAAGCTATGCTGGATTGGTGGCTCTACAGCAGCGGTGGTGAACTTTGGCACTCCAGGTGTTCTTGGACTTCAATTCCAAGAAGCCCAAGTCCCTGTGAATCCACACGGATGGGTTTACCGCACGTATGCAAGTGTTCTTGGACTTCAATGCATGCAGTAAACCCATTTGTGTGGATTTACAGGGACGTGGGCTTCTGGGAGTTGAAATCCAAGAATACCTGGAGTGCCAAGGGTCGCCATCAGTGCCTTAGGCAAATCCGCCTGTACATTAACCCAACCCAATAGCCCCTCCGGTTATTCTGGAATACATTCTTTGTAACCCTTTCCTACTGCTGGCTGTGCCGATCAGGGCTTCGGGGAACTGAAACCAGAAGGCCATGCGCGCCCCACACTCAAGCTACAGCGCACGCCTTGTCTTACTGCCTCAACCTGCACAATTTACCCCTCCTTTTTATCTTCTTTTCATCTTCTGTGGCTCCATCTCTGCAGAAAGCACAGCACGTCTGAAAGCTCCATGGCTCCCTGCCCTCTTGGCCCACGTTGGGAGCCCGGGAGAATGTGGCTTCTGTCCCAGTGCGTGCGTGCTCTCACTTCCAGACAATGGATATTGGGGTAGCTGGAGTCCTTGCCATGGACTCAACCCCCTCAATCTGAACCAGAGGAGATCTCTGGCACACGGGGTCTCCAACCTACGGCCCGTGGGCTGAACTTGGCCCGCAACGCCATTTCATGTGCCCCCCCTCCGAAGGCATTTGGAAAACAAAATGGCTACTCCCTTCGAAGCTGTTGGGGCCAACATGGCCACTCCCATCGTGTAGGCAGGGCAAAATGGCCCTCGAAGTGCAGCTTCCCTCGCTATGAATGCAGCTTCTCATGTCAAGAGGTGACTCTTCCAAACAGGGGGCAAAGGAAGGGAACCACGTCCCGTGGGACTTCAGAAGTGGCTCAGGACCTGTGCCCCCCCCCCCCAAATTACAGATCGGCTTCCTCTCAGCCCCCATCGCTGTGGCACTTACTTGGATCCGGAGCGTTCGGGGCTGCCCCTTCCAAAGAGTCCTTCTTCTGGAGTCGAGCGTTGGGGCCTGAAAGCAGCAGAAAAAGAGGCCTTGAGCCAAAGGAAAGAACTGAGTCTGTCACACACTTCCAAAGAGAAAAAGAACTCCAGTCTCAAATAGAGTAGACCCATAGACTCAATGGGATTTACAGAAGCGCAACTGCGGTGGTTTAGCGGTTAAGGCCCTGAACTTGATGACTGGAAGGTTAGCAGTTCAAGACCCGAGTACTGTGTGACAGAGTGAGCTCCTGTCATACTCTCCCTGCTCCTGCACAACCTAGCAGTTTGAAAGCAAGAAATTACAAGTAGAGAAATAGGTACCACTTCGGTGGGAAAAGTAACAGCGTTCCGTGCACTCTGGTGTCTAGTCGTGCCTGCCACGTGACTACGGAAATGTCTGCAGACGCAGTCAGGGCTGTCTCTTTGGCTATAAACCAGGGGTTCCCAACATCTTCAAGCCGGGGGCCAGGTTACGCTCTCTCAGCTTCAAGGGCCAGACGGCCATTTTGCCCTGCCTCCACGATGGGGGCAGCCATTTTGTCCCAACAGCTTCAAAAGGGTTGGACATTTTGTTTCTTGAATGCCTTTGGAGGGGCCACATGAAATGGCGCCATGGGCCAGATTCAGCCCACGGCGCTTAGGTTGGGAACCCCCTGCTATAAACGGAGATGAGCACTAAACCCTAGAGTCGGATACGACTGGCTTTTGAGCAAGGGCAATCTTGACCTTTACTATCTCGAAAGCCAGTCATATCCGACTCTAGGGTCCAGTACTCATCTCCGTTTTAAAGCCAAAGAGCCAGCGCTGTCTGCTTCTGCAGACGTTTCCGTGGTCATGTGGCAGGCATGCCTAGACACTGGAGCGCACAGAACGCTGTAACCTTCCCACAGAAGTGGTTGCTATTTCTCTACTTGCAATGTCTTGCTTTAGAACTGCTAGGTTGGCAGGAGCTGGGATAGATGACAGGAACTCACTCTTGTTGTGCAGCACTTGAGTCTCAAATTGTTGATCTTTCAGTTGCCGAGTTCAGCATCTTAGCCACTTGAGCCACTGCAGCCCCTGAATTATTAACTACAGCACAGACACACGCAAAGGTCACACAAAGAAGGCAGGTTTAAAAGAAGGCAGGAATGAAGAGACGGTGGGGGGGGGACTACACCCACACACACCTGCACACCTACACCTGCCTCCTAGATCACCTGGGCCGTGACTGCCTGCCAGCCGAGGAGGGTAGTCCTCCATGCCACAGAAGCCAGAAAAGGAAGCGCTGTCTTCCGGAGGCCGAGACGCTCCGTGCCTGAAAGGGGAAGAAGAGGATAGATCCCAAAAAACTAATAACGATCCCTTTGCAACTCTACCAAACGACCCATGAGAAATTAATTTTGGACCACTTGAACAGTGCTTCCCAACGTGGGGCTCAGGCCCCACAGGGGGCCTCCAATTCCCAGAAGCTTCAGTCAGTCCACTGGCTGATCAGTGCTTTGGGGAATCGGCTGAGGCTTCTGGGAATTAAAGTCCAGAATCCAAAGGTTGGGAAGCAGTAGACTAGACCAGAGATGGCCAACCTTGGCACTCCAGCTGTTCTTGGACTTCCAATTCCCAGAAGCCCCTGATCAGAAGGAGTGTTGACTTGGGCTTCTGGGAATTGAAGTCCAAGAACTCCTGGAGTGCCAAGGTTGGCCATCATGGGACTAGCTAGACCATAGGTCCTCAAACACGGTTCTGCAGGTGTTCTTGGACTTCAGTTCCCAGAAACTTCACTCAGTCCATAGGCTGATCAATGCTTTCGGGGACTTGACCATGGCTTCTGGGAATTGAAGAGAGACCAAGTCTGCCCGTTCCTCTGCCTGTGTATCCCCTAGGGATGAATGTCTTACCTGCCAGCAGCCTCATGGTAGGCCAGTTCCAGCAGCTCAGCGGAGGAATGGGTCCAGTCCCTCTGGCCTCTGCCTTGCATCTCCGCCATGTTCTGCCGGGTCTGGTGGTGGATCTGGATGGCTTCTCCAGAAGGACCTTTATGGGCAGAGAACAGGAAGGTCCTAAGATCTGCCTTTGGAAGATCTGCCCTTCAAAGACCCACACCATCTAAGGCAGCGACGGCCAACCTTGGCACTCCAGATGTTCTTGGGCTTCAATCACCAGAAACCCAAGTCAGCGATCTTGCTGATCAGGACTTCTGGGAATTGAAGACCCAGAACACCTGGAGTGCCAAGGTTGGCCATGACTGGTTTAAGGACTTCCAAAGACTGAGAACATTCCTGACCCTCTTGGAGTCCAAGGAAGAGGTCAAGAACCAGCAAAGAAGGAGACCCAAAGTGGACGGAAAAGGGGCGGCTCACCGACAGGGAAGGTGTGCATCCAACGCCTCCGGTTGGAGGTGAGCTTCATGGGCATCCGGGAGGGGGCAAAGGGGTTGATGAGCGCCCGCTGCGGCCCGTACCCTCCGGCGGAGCGGATGTGCAGCATCGATTCAGCGCTGCCCACGTGGAATCGCCCCGGGGCGCTGGAGTCACGCTGCTGGGATTCCAACATGTTCTCAAGGACATCTGCAAAACAAAGGCCAAAAGTTCTGTATCCAATCACTGGAGATGTCCAAGGAGAGAGAGACAGAGCAGAACCTGGGTCTAAATGGCTCAGCAGGGTTTTGACCTCTGCCTTAAACCCAGTTGCACGAGGATGGCTTCAGAGCTAGGGCAGAGGTTCTTCAACCTCGGCTCTCCAGGTGTTCTTGGGCTTCGACTCCCAGAAGCCCCAAGTCAGCACACCTGTAGGTTCTGGGAATTGAAGCCCAAGAACAACTGGAGAGCTAAGGTTAGGGGACCTATGGTCTAGACCAGTAATGGTCTACCTTAGCACTTCAGATTTTTTGAACTTCAGTTCCCAGGAGGTGTGATGACTTGGCCTTCTGGGAATTGAAGTCCAAGAACAACTGAAGTGCCAAGGTTGGCCGTCACTGGTATAGGCCAGCCCCTACAAGGCTCTGTCAAGTTCTCCTTCATGGTCTCTGTGAATCCACACAAATGGGTTTACTGTGCATACGCACAGTAAACCCATTCATTTGGGTTCACAGGGGACCACAAAGAAGAACCAGTTACAGGTAAGTAACCTGTCCTTATAGAGCAGAGGTCTGCAAGCATGGCCTTCCAAGTGTTCTTGGACTTCAAACCCCAGAAGCCCAAGTCAGCACTCCTGCTGATCAGGGCTTCTGGGAATTGGAAGTCCAGCAACATCTGGGGCACACCAAAGTTGAGAACCCCTGATCTAGGGTCTTCCCCCCAGCTGGCAGAGGGAGGAGAAGGTGGAGTCTTGCTTGGGGTGGGAAGAGGCAACTGCATTTGGCATTATAGGACTGGGAAATTAGGAATACAGGCACAAGGTGTTATTTCGGGAGAGGGGATGGGATAGTCTTCAACCCAAGCAGAACGAAGAACAAGAGGAACCACTGTGCCATCACCCTTGGCCCTAGGAGATCCGGTCCCTCCCTTTCTCCTCCTGGCCTCCCAGCCTAACCTCGGGTGCTGGTGTAGCCCAGAGAGCTGCTGACTTCGTAGTGCAGGTGGGGCCGTGGGATCATCAGGATGTTGGAGATCTTGCCAAGGGAGCCGTCGTCTGACGCTTGGCTCCTCGCCTCTTCTGGGGGGGCCAAAGGCCGGCCAGCCTGAGATGGGCTGGAGGAGACGTCGTAGGAGCTGGAACTCTTCCGGGGCCGGCTCTCTCTCTCTCGGACAGGCCTGCTCAGGGGGAGCCACGGGAAGCAGATGGATGAGGAGCGAGGGACAGAGGCCCAGGGGGAACAGCCTCAATCCCTAGGCGAAATTATGGCATGTGTGCCACAGGGGGCGCTCACAGCCCTCTCTGTGGGCATGCATACCGCCACCCCAGCACAGAGCGCTTCCTTACCCCCCAGCACCAATTTCACCCCCGCCCCTCTGCCCAGCAGCCCAATGGGAGCACTTCCTCCCTCCCCCCAGCACAGAGTTCACCCTGCCCCTCTGCCCAGCAGCCCAATGGGAGCGCTTCCTCCCTCCCCCAGCACTGATTTCACCCCCGCCCCTCTGCCCAGCAGCCCAATGGGAGCGCAGCCTCCCTCTCCAAGCACCGATTTCACCCCTGCCCCTCTGCCCAGCATCCCAATGGGAGCGCTTCCTCCCTCCCCCCAGCACTGATTTCACCCCCGCCCCTCTGCCCAGTATCCCAATGGGAGCGCTTCCTCCCTCCCCCAGCACATTCACCCCTGCCCCTCTGCCCAGCATCCCAATGGGAGCGCTTCCTTCCTCCTCCCAGCACAGAGTTCACCCCGCCCCTCTGCCCAGCATCCCAATAGGAGCGCTTCCTCCTTCCCCCCAGCACAGAGTTAACCCCACCCCTCTGCCCAGCATCTCAATGGGAGCGCTTCCTCCTTCCCCCCAGCACAGAGTTCACCCCACCCCTCTGCCCAGCATCTCAATGGGAGCGCTTCCTCCCTCCCCCCAGCACAGAGTTCACCCCACTCCTCATTCCACCATCTCGAGCCTTGTCAACCCTTAATGTCTCCTGCAAGGAGTTAAACAGATCCTCGGACAGGTTTATACTGAGCCATCTTCAAGAAAGTGCCTGATCGCCCCACCAAGAAGCAGCTTTGGACTTCAAACTAGTTTGAATCCACGGCTGGACCTTGAGTTGCGTTTGGACACCTGAAGCTTTTGCATACAGTGAGACTCACAAATAGTCCTTTCTTCTTTGCATGGGGGCTGGGAGGCTTCTCAGATGACCCCCCCAGGCTAAGTTCCTACAACCTGCCTACCTGAAAGGGGTACAGCGCTGGGTCCTGGCTGGGCCTGGCAGCCGGAAGACTTGGGCATCGTAACCATCATAATCTACTTGGATGGGGAGCGCGTTCTCCGTCTCTTTGGGAGCCCCTAAAGCTGGGATGCAACAATTTTACATTATGACAACGCGTGCTGGTGGTGCAAGGGTTAAAACTGCTGTACTGAAACCCAAAGGTTGTGAGTTCAATCGTGACCAGGACTCAAGGTTGACTCAAACTCTTCTACCATTCCAAAGCCGGTATGTTGGTGGGCAAAAATGTGAATTACCTTGTGAATTGCCCAGAGCAGTGATGGCGAACCTTGGCACTCCAGTTGTCCTTGGACTTCAATTCCCAGAAGCCATCATCAGCAGGAGTGCTGACTTGGGCTTCTGGGAATTGAAGTCCAAGAACACCTGGAGTGCCAGGGTTCACCATCACTGGCCCAGAGAGTATACTGAGCACTGAGAAGGGGGTACAGAAGTGGAATTTCTATATCCTTTTTAAATACAGTCAAACCTTGTATAAATAGCAACTCGCTTAAAGAGTAACTCGCTTAAAGAGCAGAATTTTCTCTGAAAGTTCACTTCGCTTAACAAATAAAACCAACCAAAAACTCACTTAACAAATAAATCAGGGTTCGCAATCCCCCCCCAATTGGTCACTTTCAATGGTGTTTCGCTTAAAGAGCAAACTCGCTTAAAGAGCAATCCTGTGGAACGCATTATGCTCTTTAAGCGAGGTACAACTGTACAGTATAACAGTTTTAAAACATAACAATCCTTGCTAAATATGTCAATGTTCTAATAACTGCTCAACAATGATTTTGCTCATGGGAATAACACATGTGATTTGCCTATCGTGTACAGATTTTAAGACATGCTATAGCTGTCCATACGTATTTTTACATGGGAACATTATAACAGTTACAGCTTGCCACACTGCCTGCTGCCTTCTGCCTTCTCAGCTGAATCACGTCCCCTGTGACATGCATGTTCCAGCAGCAGCTGGGCAAGTCAGTGAGCTGGTGTCAGAAATAGGTATATAAGGTGGGATTGATGAAGGGCTTGTCTCTACTGCAAAACCATCTTATTGGATAGTAGAGCTAGGCCATAGTCAGCCTGTTTTGAGCTAAAGAAGGGTAGGCACAGCAGTGAGAGAATGAAGCCAATCACATCTATATGCGTAATTAACTTAGGATCCTGATGTCCTGGGCAGAACTGGACTTCAGATTTGGATTCAACGCACTTGATTTAGTATATAGGACACATGGATTAGAACAAGTAGCAGACATTATTTTATTTATTTAATTTGAATTTATATTTTTATATTTATATATACAATACCTCATATAACATTAGTATCGAATAACACTAAAATTGCATAACATTAAGCAATCTGGGGGGGAGAATTGCATCGGATAACATTAAGATCCTATGGGATGCATCGGATAACAACCGCTAAAGCCTGTGTGGTTACAATGTATCTCTATGGATCCCATAGGATTTTAACATGCATCGGATAACACTAAAAATCGGATAACACCAAAACTTGTGGAACCAGGTTTTAACGTTAATCCGAGGTTTTACTGTATATATATATATTTGTGTTACAGTGTTTTGGGCTATCTACAATGGCCTATTTCTGCCCCTACACTCTAGTGAGTTCTTCCTCATGGTCCCCTGTGAATCCACGCAAATGGGTTTACTGGCAGAAAACCCATTTGTATGGATTCACAGGGGAGCCACGAAGAAGAACAGTTCTTTCAGGAAAGCCAACTTTGCAAACATTCATTTCCCCATGAAATAATAAATAGCAATAACAATAACAACAGCACTCAAAGAGTAAGGAGATTCACTCACAAGGGTCCTTGCTATTTTTGCCTTTTTCACTCTGTGGCTAAAATCCATGGTGAAGGAAGACACAAAGGGAAACAAAATTAAATTAAGCTGCTTAAATAAAATTAAATTAAAACACAGGGTAAGAGAGAAAACACAAGAAGTGAAACTGCTTTGCCTCATTCTCTAGAGAAGAGGCCCCAGAAACTACTTTTTTACAACATAGTCAGCAGTGCAGTTTATTTCAGAAAGGCCACCCATCATGTTATGGGGAGTTGAGGGGGGGAGAGATCCCCCCCCCCTTCTATTACCTTCCGGGCTGCGAGCTTGATTCGTGGTGTGAAACTGTTACACTGGAACTGGCTTTTGGAGGTGTAGAAACTAAATAGAAAAGGGAAACAGGAAGTCGGTGTTGGAGGAATAGCAATTACACTTAACATCATTTTCGCGATATGAAAGGAAATCCACTGAAAATAATGCCTTGAGTTACGGATTTAAATTGTGAAAAATTCTTATCTCGAAGTGTGGTTTCCCACAGCAATGCACTGAAAACCAATTAATCCGTTCCGGAGGTCAGGAAAAAAAGGTTTTCAATGCATTCCTATGGGAAACCACGCTTCAAGATACAATTTTTTTTTGTAATATGAAACATTCCCAGGAACACATAATTTTCGTAACTCGAGGTTCCACTGTATATACATTGTCCCATAGTGTTTAGCGCCCTCTCTGGGGAGTTCACAAGTTAATTCGCATTCTCCCCCACCACCACCACAACATGCTGGGGACTCTTTTAACCGACCGTGGAAGGATGGTAGAGACTGTATCAACCTTGAACTCCATCAGAATCAAACTTACAATGTTCTGGCTGCATGACAGCAGTTTAACCCCTGCCCCACCAGGGCTCTGTAAAGACAGGTTGCTTACCTGTAACTGTTCTTCTTCGTGGTCCCCTGTGAATCCACATCAATGGGTTTACAGAGATCACAAAGAAGAACTTGATAGCGGGCTGGGGCATAAAAATACATGGTAAATAGCCCATAATTAGAACATTGTTCTGTTAATTGTTCTATTTAACAAGGATATAGCAAGAGCAATTACACGTGTATACCACTAGTCATGCCTGCCACATGACCACGGAAACGTCTGCAGAAGCAGGCAGCGCTGGCTCTTCGGCTACGAAACAGAGATAAGCACTGAACCCTAGACTCAGATACGACTGGCTTTCGAGCAAGGGTGACCTTGACCTTGACCACTCCCACAGTGCTTAGTGCCCTCACAAGTTACAGTGGTACCTCACTTTGCAAAATTAATGCGGTCCCCGGGATGTTTCATATTACAAAAAAATTGTAAAGCAGATTCCCCATAGGAATGCATTGAATGCAATTTCGCATGGGAGTGCATCAAAACTCAAAATCCGTAAAGTGATATGCCGTTTACCATAGGAATGCATTGAAACCCAATTAATCTGCTACGAAAAATATCTATAAAGCAAGTCATTATTGTCAACGGATTTTCATTCATAAAAGCGAAAACTACATTAACCGAAATGTTTTGTAATGCGCATTCCCCCCCCCCCCCCACGTGCTGGCCCTGCGTACCTGTGGTTGATCCAGTGGGGTATATTGTAATCATCCCCTAGGCGGGAATCCGCTTGGTTACTGCGGTTGTGGAGCTGAGTGAGAGAAAGAAACAGAGAGAAAGGCATGAGATCAACAGAGCAGACGTCTTCCACAATGCAAGGCCACACCCTGTAAACCAGGGGCACCCAAACTTTTCGAGCCGTGGGCCAGTCACGTGGTTCAGCCCCTGACCCCAATTCATCCAACCTGCAAAGCCCTTGTAGCTCCTGGAAGCGGAAGTAAAACGCGCCTGTACTTCTGCTTCCGGGAGCGACAAGGGCTTTGTGGGCCGGACGAATTGGCACTGGGGGATGTATCTGGCCCACGGGCCATAGTTTGGGCACCCCTACTGTAAACCCAGAATCTGGAACTGAACCCCAAAGGCAGCCTTTCTTCATCTGGAGGGAGACCCCTGCCAACCTCCCGGGCCAGAGGCATCAGAAAACCATTGTGATATCCTGCCGTCGCTTGAATGCACAATAAATGCATTTCAAGAGGAGGAAATGGCAAAGGCAGTGATGGCGAACCTTGGCACTCCAGCTGCTCTTGGACTTCAGAAGCCCAAGTCCCTACGAATCCACATGGATGGGTTTAGTCCCTGCGAATCCACATGGATCAGTTTACTGCGCAATAACCCCATCTGTGTGGATTCGCAGGGATTGGGCTTCTGGGAATTGAAGCCCAAGAGCAGCTGGACTGTCAAGGTTTGCCATGACGGGCTTATCTGGCCTGTCTGGATTGTATGGTTTCAAATAAACTCTTCCCTAAATGAATGCCAAGAACATCATTGCTATGTTTCAAAATAAAACTATCTTTATTTTTATTTATTTATTTGTATACCACCCTCCTTACCGGGGCGGTTTACATATCATAAAACATAATAATGGAAAAAATCCAAACCATTCCCTAAAACTTCAGTTTTAAGATTATAAAAGCAAGAGGGAAAGCACAAGGAAACAAGACATGCCGGCCCTTACCTTGAACAGGGGGACAGCGTGGAGGGGCTGCTCTCCCATGCAGACCAGATCCACCCCGATCCCTGCCAAGGGAAGGAAACTGAGTGAGTTGGAGGACAGAAGGGAAAAGGGCGGGCGAGGCTTTAATTAAAGGTCTACCTTCCTCAAAAGCCAGCCGTAGGTCGGACTCTAGGGTTTGGTGCTCATCTCTGTTGGCAGCCAAAGAGCCAGCGCTGTCGGAATCTGTTTCCATGGTCATGTGGCAGGCATGACTAGATGCTGGAGCACACGGAACGCTGCTACCTTTCCCATCAAAGAGGTCCCTATTTATCTCCTTGCAATTTCTTTTGCTGACTGGATAAACCAGTGGTGTTCAAACTACAGCCCGTGGGCCAGATCCACCCCCAATGCCAATTCATCTGGCCTGCAAAGCCCTTGTCGCTCCTGGAAGCAGAAGTAAAACACGCCCGTAGGGGCGTTTTTTTACTTCCGTTTCCGGGAGTGCCGAGGGCTTAGTGGGATGAATTGGCGTCAGGGGCCGCATCCGGCCTCCGGGCCATAGTGACTAGCTCTCTGAACCACGTGATTGGCCAGTGGACCAAAAAGTTTGGGCACCCCTGGGATAAACTGTCCCTCTTGTCCTCAAACAGAATGGTTTTCTCTCACGTGGTTTTAAATTGACCCGACCCCCCCCCCCCGTTGACTTTCACACCTCACTTGTCAATGAATGGTAGGATGCTGCTCTCTCTACACCAGAGGTTAGGCAATCTGGCACCATCCAGATGTTCTGCCCCCCCCCCCCCGTTTCCCCCCAGGTATTATGGCCAATGGCTGTGGATCATGGGAGATGGAGTCCAAAACCCTTTGGAGAATTCCAAGCTGGTTCTCTCTCATCGCTTCCATCCAGGAGAAATATATATATATATTTTCCTTCCATTTTCCAGTAACTGAAGGGCAAGGGGACGACTCCCTCCTCCTTGCTAGACTAAATGGCTTTTTCAAACCACAGCAGCAAAAAAAGAGCTTCCCAAAATAATTATATATCTGAGAATAAACAAAACAGAACAGTAAAAAGAATACAAAAATGTTGTGGCATCTTAAAGACTAACCTTAAGGTGCCATAACATTTTGTTATCTGTCTGTCTATCCCTTTCTTAGTTCCTATCTATCTATCTATCTATCTATCTATCTATCTATCTATCTATCTATCTATCTATCTATCTTTTGCTGTTCTGTTCTGTTCACTCTCGGATAGGCTTGCACAGACTAACATGGTGACCACGTTAAACGTTCCAAAACAACAATGGATACAACAACAGGTTGCTTTCTAAACCTAACACCCCAGGCTTGCACACCTGAGAACGAGGCTAATCCCTGCCTTCAGGAGGTTGTTCTAGTCACGGGGAGGAATTTTCCTCCCCTTGGTCCTGGCGCTGAAGACTTCAGCAGAGTCAAGATTCAGCTCACCCAATATGGGACCCTTCCTGCTACCAGTGGATCTCACAGAGCCCCTTCTGGAACCATCAGACAGAAGGGGGGAAATCCCAAAATACAGAAAGGGTGACCGGTAGCATTTACATCTGCCATGGGGTGGATGCCACGTTGGGAACCACGGCCGTAGAGAGAACCCTTTGAGGTACAGAAGAATCACCGTACTTCGTCAAAGCAGAGTTTACCGTTATCGATCATGCGCTGTTTGGTCAGAATCATAAGGAGCCGGTCCACCTCAAAGACCCCCACGCCGGGCGTGATGACCACAGACATCTGCCCCGTCCGGTCAAAGTTCCGGTTGATGTAATGTTTGTCGAACACTAAAACAGGCAGAAGCAGGAGTCAGAAAACATAGACAACTGATGCCATGTCTTACAAACGCTTCAGTGAACATAATTTTTACTTTACAAAAGAAAGTCCATTGAAAATAATGACTCGTTTTATGATTTTTTTTTCAGAACTGATTATTTGGTATTTAATGCATTCCTATAGGAAACCGCATTTCACTTTACGAGTTTTGGCTTTCAATGCATTCCTATGGGAAACAACATTCAATGCATTCCTATGGGAAATTTGTATTATGAAAAATTTGTACAGCAAATTTCCCAGGGATCACGTTAATTTTGTAATGTGAGGTACCAATATAATCTACCTCTTTAGATTACAACTTGCTCTCAAAGGGCTAGGAATTCCTTCCAAAAACCTTTCCAAATTCAGACCCCTAACAATTAATTCTTGACCCTCCCTCGCCTTATTTAAATGTTTGTCCTCCTTTCGGTCATTCGACTGGCAAGGCAAAGAACAAGAGAACAGACTGGGGAGCGGGGGGCGGAACTCCTCTTGCCAGAATGCAGTTAAGATGATGACTCTTGGAGAAAGGCTTTTATGCTGCTGCCAGGAAGAGTTTCTGCAACTCACCGTTGAATGAGAGATTGATGGCCTCCAGATAGTTCCCTTGTGCTGAGGTCGAATTGTACCCAGGAGGAAAACCCTCTATGGAGAGGTCACAAAGAGAAAGGGAAGCGTTAGAGTTCGGTTACCTTTTAGAAGACAATGGCTATTCTTTCTCTGAATCGGCTTCATTCTACCCATCAACATTGAAGAGTCCCAGGGCGGGCAAGGAGAAATGCAAGGTAAGAACCATCACATCACATCATGGAAGTCTCAACGGGCCATTTGAAAACCATGATGCTTTTGCCACCCCCATGCTCCGATCCAGGAAGAGCTTAAGGGCAAGATCAAACATTCTTGAAGGTACGCAAGAACCAAACCGGATTAGAAGATGAAGGAAGGAGCTCAGTGGACAAAGATTAACATTCAAGGAGGAGATGGCCGAGGGAATCAATCTCCCCAATGTCTCTTGGAGGACCCTGAAAAGGCTGAGGGTGGGGGTCCCTAAAGGCAAGACCCACAGGCTCAAGTGGGGGCTGATGTTGGACAACAACACAAAATGTGTCATTGTGGAGACATAAAGAACCCATTGGCGCTTTTGCTGGCCCTGCAATGACTGCCAGAAACCTGCACACCGATGAGGACGTAAGTTTAGACAACGGCAAAGCCAGGAAAGTGGCTTCATTTTGCCAGTCCAGGGTTTGATTGGGATGCGAAAGATGAACCACAGTCAGGCCTTTCCTCTGACTTCTCAAAACAGCAGGAAGCTTTTTCTTCAAAATGGCAAAGGCTGGACACGAATATTAAGAGAAAGTACCCCCAAAATGCATCTGAATTTCCATCCAAAAGGGAGGCAAAACGACTGCATCAGGAGACGAGATCAGACATTACTGCGCCTCTTAAATCCTAAACCATGCTAGTAGGGGAAAGTGGGGGCTGAAGCAGGAAGACCCCCACCTGCCTGCTCCAACCGCACAAGGACCGGGTACTGGATGAAGAGCTTCTTAATGGTGACCAGCAGCGACGTCCACTCCTCCCGCCTTTCATTCTGAACCACCACCCTGCAAGGAAGGCTCTGTTAACGCTTTACCTCAGGGTTTCAAACCTAAGGCATGCGGGCCGGATCCAGCACCATTTCATGTGGGGGGGCCCCACCCCCTCCAAGGGCACTTGAGAATCAAAACGGTTTCCCCTTTGAAACAGTGCTGGTAGGGAGGAGCAGGTGAAATTAGTCATTGCTTCCTGGGAGAGACGAGATACGTCCCGAACCGGAAAAGGCTTCCATACGTCATAACTGTTTTGTACAGTTGTGCCTTGCTTAAAGAGCATAATGCGTTCCACAGGATTGCTCTTTAAGCGAGTTTGCTCTTTAAGCGTAACACCATTAAATGTGACCAATTGTGGGGGGGACTGCGGAGCCCAATTTATTTGTTAAGCGAGTTTTTGGTTGGTTTTATTTGTTAAGCGAAGCGAACATTCAGAGAAAATCCTGCTCTTTAAGTGAGTTGCTCTTTAAGCGAGATGCTCTTTATGCGAGGTTTGACTGTATTATGATATGTGCTTTTGTATGATGAATATGGTATAATTATTGTCTATATTGTACTATTATGTTTACTGCATAATGTTGTGTGAGCCACCTGGAGTCCGGTTTCCTGATTGGGCTGTATACAAGTATGAGAATTAAATTAAATTAAATTAAATAATCAGCACCCTGAACCGAGCAGGGAAACAGAAGTCTATGAAGCTCTGCTAAAGGTAAAGCCAGTCGTATCCAACTCTAGGGTTCAGTGCTCATCTCTGTTCCAAAGCTGAAGAGCCAGCGCTGTCTGCTTCTGCAGACGTTTCCGTGGTCATGTGGCAGGCATGACTAGACACTGGAGTGCCCAGAACGCTGTTTACCTCCCCACCAAAGTGATCCCTATTTATCTACTTGCAATGTCTTGCTTTTGAACTGCTAGGTCGGCAGGAGGAAGGTCTGCGATGGCTGGGGAAATCTGGTTGTAAATACTACTCCTGGAAATCATTCCCAAAGAATCCAGATTCCTTGGCAAGCCAATCAAACTCTCAAACTACCCAGAAGAAAACAGGACTACTACTGCTGCTTGGAGATACTCTGGCCGGCTTCTCCAAACGCAGGATTTTTCTGCTGCCCCTGAGGCCAACCCTCAAAATTATTTAAATGTCAGCAGCTGCAACTCATATCCGAGTTGGATGTGGTAGCAGGAAAAGTGCCACTAGCGTGGATTTTTTAAAGGTGGTTCCCAGTTTGTCATGAAGTGACCCACACACAATGGTCACGGAGGAGTCATCTCCCTCCTGTGGCACGTATGAAATGAGACACACAGGATTTCACACTGCCGCAGCCTTGAGGATATGGACAAGGCGCGCCTTCACAGACAGTCCACCTGGAATGGCCTCTTCCACCGCCATGACCGTTGGGGATCAGAAGAGCAAAGTGGTTTCTCCTCCGCTCCTTTTGCCATTTGGCCCAATTAGACAGTTTACAGTAGCATTTCCTCCATGGAGGGGGACCATCACCCCACCTAAAGGGCTCCCTCTGCCTGTAGCCGCCTTTAAAGAGTCAGGTTGTTACGAAGATTTTGACAATATGTTTCATGTAAGGTTTTTAATGATATGTTGGGTTTTTTATACAGGGAATTGGATAGTGAGCTGCCTGGAGTCGCTTTGGTGATTGGGCGGCAATACAAATCTAAATAAATAAATAAATAAATTTACCACCACCCAAAACTTAGCATTAAGTCACTGGCTGTACAGTCTACTCCTGTGATGGCGAACCTTGGCACTCCAGGTGTTCTTGAACTTTAATCCCAAAGAGTGCTGACCTTGAGGCTTCTGAGAATTGAAGTCCAAGAACACCTGGAGTGCCAAGGTTCGCCATCACTGGTCTACTCCATTACTCTAGAGGGATGTCCAGCCAGAAAAGTATTTAAATGTGAATCTGAATATAAGGTCCGGGGGGGGGGGGGAATCATTTAAATAAAATCCAAACTGCCATGCTTCATTTACAACCACGAAGCTCCCCCAGACCAGTAAACCCTATTTCTTGAAGAAAACAGTTGAAATTCCTGGAAAACCTACTTGTAGAAGTCTTCATAGAATCTCCCTTCGTGATCCTGCTGAATGGAAGGACGCTGAGGCTCCGGAAATTCATCTGGAATAGACAAAAACAAATCAAAAACCAACCCTCCTGGCAAACTTGATGGCTGTCCCTATCTCATAGGGTGGATTAACTTGATTTATATCTGGTTGCGGTGGCTCAGGGGTTAAGAAGCTCGCCTTGTTAGCTGGAAGGCTCGTAAGTCAGCAGTTCGAGACCCAGGTACTACACGATGTACTGAGTGCCTGTCTCTGTCCCAGCTCTTGGGGACAGGAAAGGAGCCTCATTCAGGTATCCCCTGAGTGGAATTTCTCCAGCAAAAATCCTTTCAACCCAGAATAATTTCTGACACAAAATTATTACCCGTATATACTCAAGTATAAGCCGACCCGAATATAAGCCAAGGTACCTAATTTTGACCTGAAATCTCAGGAAAATAGATGAACCCGAGTATAAGCCGAGAAATGCAGCAGCTGCTAGTGAGTTTCAGCAATCAAAATAAATAAAAATATGGTAAAATTAATTAAATTGTTGGCGCGTCTCAATCCGATGTGGTCTTGGGACCCTTGTGGTCACTGACCCGGGTATAAGCCGAGTCTCCTTTTGGGGGTTCATTTTTGGGGCTAAAAACCTTGGCTTATACTCGAGTATATACGGTATTATACCAACCTGCACTAAAAATAAACCCACAGGAAGTGAAATAAGACACCCCAGATCTCTGCCAGTAACAACCCGGAATTAGAACACCAGAGGATACAAAAGTGGAGGCTTCGAAACATCCCTTTGTGCTGGACAAATGGACACTGCAGTGCTTTACAGGGAACTGGACTGGCTACTCCCAGGACGGTCTGTAAGAGGCTACAAGGTGAAGTGATCAAAGGGGAAAAGGCCCCTGCCTAACGCAAGCCAAATTAGGAAGGACGATAGACTGCATGCTGTGCGCGTACTTACTCAAGGACTTGGCTTCATAGAAGGTTCTGGAAAAGAGGACGACGGTGACTTCGTGGCTGCAGTTTTTCTCCTGACCAAGAGCAAAAGGAGGCAAACGAAGATGTTACGGGACTCTCGCCTCTTCCTTAAGTCAGGGCGATGGAGGTTTCTGAGAAATCTCCTTCCATGGTTAGGCTTCGGGAGACTCTGTGGCTGTTGGTGGCATCATCGCAGAGGGCATGTGCACCTCTGGTGGGCTTTGCCCGAGGTCCCCCAGAGGAGGTATCTGCTCTTCTAGGGAGGTACTCCCTGTGCAGGGGCCAAAGGCAGGGGCTTACCTTCCACTTGATGAAAAGGTCGGCCAGGAAACTGTTGACAGCTTTCTCAAAGTAAAGGTCCCCTAAAAATGGAAGACGAAGAAATCCTTAGGCCCATGATGGCCAACCTTGGCACTCCAGCTGTTCTTGGACTCCAATTCCCAGAAGCCCAAGTCTCTGTGAATCCACACCAATGGGTTTACTGCGCGTACGCCCAGTAAACCCATTCATGTGGATTCACAGAGAATTGGGCTTCTGGGAATTGAAGTCCAAAAACAGCCAGAATGCCAAGATTCGCCATCACTGCCTTAGGAGAACAGAGGTAGATAAAGGTCACCCTTGCTCGAAAGCCAGTCGTATCTCCTTCTAGGGTTCAGTGCTCATCTTTGTTTATACCCGAAGAGCCAGCGCTGTTTGCGTTTGCAGATGCTTCTGTGGACATGTGGCAGGCATGCCTAGGCACCGAAGTGCACGGAACACTGTTTACCTTCCCACTAAAGTGGTATGGTACCTATTTATCTGTTTGCAACTTCTTGCTTTCGAACTGGTAGGTTGGCAGGAGCTGGGATAGAGACAGGCACTCATTCCGTCATGCAGTGCTCGGGGTTTTGAACTGCTGGCCTTCTGCCTCCCAGTCAGCGTCTTAACCACTTGACTAAATAAATCCCTC
This sequence comes from Furcifer pardalis, assembly GCA_030440675.1. Lineage (NCBI taxonomy): Eukaryota > Metazoa > Chordata > Lepidosauria > Squamata > Chamaeleonidae > Furcifer > Furcifer pardalis. The sequence continues at coordinate 15,028,148 of CP126898.1, read as the reverse complement.
CCGTTCAGGAATTCCGGACACTACGAGAGGGAACCAGCTTATCCTTCCCCACCTCCCTTGCCCTATTATGCAGGGCAAGCTACCCAAGACTGGGTTCATGAACTGACGACCTCCACCCCTGGCCAAGAGGCATATGTGCGCCGGCTTCTCTGGGCTCGATCCGTACCGTAGATGTCAAAATCCCACATTTCACAGCTCATCTGGATGAAAATGTAAACCATGGCAGAGGTGGAGCGGAAAACCACCTGCAAGAGATAAAGGAACCCTAAGGGGCAGAGCCGGAACCAGAGGGCTCCTCTCTTGGCCTGCCGTGAGCATGAAGGCGCCACAAGCCCACCAGGTCAGAGGTGAAATAGCCAGCCCATAAACTCCCCGTCTAGGCTGAGCATAGCTCCATTCCTGCATCAGCAATGGGGGCTGCACTTCCCTGAAGGGTGACTTGTTCTACCCACAACGATCTGGGTGGCAAAGAGAGGCTGTGAAAACTGGCTGGATCCATGCTCTGCCACTCGCAGATTTATCTGCAACCTGTGGACATTGTAAATCACCCCATGGGCCTCTTTGCTTGACGGAAGCCGGAACAGGGGAAATGTTTCCAGAAGAAGCAAAGCAGCTGCATAGAACTGCCCCACAGAAGCGCTTAGTGCACGCTCTGGACAGTTCACAAGTTAATTGACATTTTGCCCACGCTAGGGATGAATTTTCACAACCTTGGAAGGAAGGAAAAGGCCGAGTCAACCTGGATCCCCATCAAGATCAAACTCACAACGTTTGGCCTGCAGGACAGTAGTTTAACCGCTGCACCACCAGGGCTCTATAATACAGGGCTTACCTGTAACTGCTTCTTCTTCATGGTCCACTGTGAATATACAAGAATGGGTTTACTGCACATAACCCATTCGTGTGGATTCACAAAGACCACGAAGAAGAACTTGATAGGGCGTAGGGGCAGAAATAGATACTGTAGATAGACCATTGTCTGATTTAACCAGGATTCTTCTATTTTAAAACAGTTCTGTTTAACAAGGATAGAGCAATTCCACTTCTATCCCGCCCCTCATAGCATTGAGGTCCCTTTCTGGGCAGTTCACAAGTGAATTAGCATTTTGTCCCCAGCGTGTTGGGAACTCATTTCACTGGCCTTGGAAGGATGGAAAGCTGAGTCAACCTTGAGTCCTGGGCAGGACTGAACTCACAACCTTTTGGTTGCTGGACCAAAGTTTAGCCACTGCGTCTTTGTTGTCATGGATGGGGACGAATTCAGGGCCCCAGAAGTGGAGGTGGAAGAAAGAGAGGGAAAGCGTCCCAGGTGACTTACTCGGGTGTCTTCACTGATGTGGCCGCAGGTGACCTTCTCGCTTTTGACCCATAGCTCACCTGCCTGAGCCCTGGAAGGAAACCAAGGGGGACACGATCTGACCTACAGAAAAGGCCTGGCCAGTAGACGAGGCACCACTGAACCACATGAGTGGCCCACAGCCTGAAACCTTTGGACTAAAGTTTGCTAAAGTGTCCCTGCTTGGCTCAGGGACAGAAAGAGAATATCCAACATGTGCCTAAAGGTTTCAGGGAACCAAAAAGGGAATCCATACATCCAAACCCAGTTCCACAAAGACTGAGAAGGGCTGAAAGCTTAAACCCTTGAGTTGATCGCTTGCTATTCCTTTGATTCATCAAGGTGGCAGGGGACGCAGAAAGAGCCTCCTCGAAGACTGTGCAATACCTTGGTAACGGCCACCTTGTGTTGCTGGCTAATCTTTCTCACACTAGGCCAGGTGAAAGGAACTGCAGAATCAACTCACCCAAAGGTGCCCCTTCATTTTGGCAGTTTCATTTCTGGCTTAGACACGGAAGAAGAATCAAGGCTGTGTTTTCCTTTTTAAACCAGTATTCTAATCCCCCAAAACTACAACAACCGCGCCCTGTTCAGATATCGAAGGAGGCGCAACACGATCTGCAATTTTAGCAAAATGTGCTTTTTGTGGCCAGGTCCACAACCCTCCTGTCTTTGCCTACTGGCTCAACCTATCATTACAGCAGAGGTGCCTACGCATGAGCAGGACCTTCAACAAGGCATCCCTGCGGTTCTCCCTGCTAGCCAAGCCAATGTTTGTGATGGTCAAAGGCCGGACCAGGGGCCTGGAGGGGTGATCCTCTCCCTCTCTACCTGGGAGTAAACACCACGGAACGGAACATACAGGGAGATCCTGTCGGGCCCTGCACCAGCACTCTTACTCTCAAACAACCCAAATGCCCCCGAGTGCCTCTGCCAGGGGAAGAAAGAAGAATGAGGGAGGCCCAGCCCAGCTCCAAAGGAGACTCACCTGATACCTGCAAATTCCACTTTCTGGGTGATGTAAGCACAAGTCCCAACCTAGGAGAGAGAGAGATGGGAATGAATTAGCACTCAAGCTAATTTGGATTGGCCTCCACCGACCAGTCCTTTATACTTCCTGCTCTGAAAGCCATCAGATTTCAAACACCCTCTGCTAAAAATCTGAGCCCTAAAACTTGGCCTTTTCCTTCCCGGTAGGAGACCAGAGCTCCCAGTGAAAAGTGGACTGGCTTGTGTTTCCATTCTGTCTCTTTCTTTCTCCTTGATTTACAGTTTGCAAAACAGAACTGTGGTGCCTTAGTGGTTAAGACACTGAGGTTAGAGACTGGAAGGTTGGGGGTTCGATGCCCGACTGCTGCTTGACGGATCTTAGGGACATGAAAGGAGCCTCATTCGGACAGAGTTTCTCCAGCAAACATCCTTTCAATCCAGAGTAATTTCAGACACAAAATTTATTTTTACTGTTCGCAGGCCGGCTCCTTGCCAGCACAGCATCCCTTAACAAAACAGCAACCACAAACAACGACAATAACACACAGGGCAGGTTCTTCATCACGCCACACTCCCTGTAGCTGTTTGACAAGGTCTTGCCTTTGTGGCAGGACACGTCTAATGTCAGAATTGGTTCCTAGGGTCCTGGGGAAACGCTCAGGCTCCCAAATAAGCTCCAGGCATCAAACTTCAAGAAAGACTCCCAAAGGCCTTCCTTCCATCATTTCCTTCCTTCCTTCCATCCATCCATCATTTCTGTCCTTCCTTCCTTCCATCCATCATTTCTTTCTTTCCTTCCATCCATCATTTCCTTCCTTTCTTCCATCCATCATTTCCTTCCATCTATCATTTCTGTCATTCCTTCCTTCCATCCATCATTTCTTTCCTTCCTTCCATCAATCATTTCCTTTTTTCCTTCCTTCCATCATTTCCTTTTTTCCTCCATCCATACATCATTTCCTTCCTTCCATACATCATTTCTTTTCTTCCTCCGATCCATCATTTCCTTTCTTCCATTAATTCCTTCCTTCCTTCCTCAGTCTGTGCATTATTATTCCTTCGTTCCTTCCATTATTATTAATTCCTTCCTTCCTTCCATCATTTCCTTCCTTCCTTCCTTCCATACATCATTTCTTTCCTTCCTTCCATACATCATTTCTTTCCTTCCTCCCATCCATCATTTCCTTCCTTCCATTAATTCCTTCCTTCCTCAGTCTGTGCATTATTATTCCTTTGTTCCTTCCATTATTATTAATTCCTTCCTTCCTTCCTTCCCTTCCTCACCAAGCTCTTCTTCAAACGCCACATGTCCCCGCGCCCAATGTACTGGTCCTTGAAAGTCAGCTCCACCAGATCGAGGGTCACATCCTGGAAGGAGAAAAGGGTGGACAGGGTGACCGCGTGAAAGAGCAAACGAGCAGGCTTTTAAGATGGGATCGGGTCAAACGTGGCAAATTTACCTTCGAGTCCACAACGTTCACGTGGACGTCTTGGTAAGGTCTCAGCCGGAAGACCTGAGCGACCGTCTGATCGATGCTGATGGTTTCTGGGAAGGGAAATAAAAACCAGCTTGAGGCGGTTTCCGAGCGAGGGAAGGAGAGGCCTTAACATGGGTTTTTTTCCAAAGTGGGCCGTCAGAAATTCCACAGGAGGGGCTATTTGACCCCCCCCCCAACCCTGACAGCCCCCAGACAAGCCAAGGCAGTTGACTGAATGCCCTGACCCAGCAGGCTGCCTTTATACAACAACACACACAATGTCACCATTCAAAAGGATGGCGAACAGAAATAAGTCAACAGTGGAAATCATTAAAGAGGGCTCCCCAAATTGAAAGCCCAAACCCCATCCCGACTTCAGCCTCACTTCTGTTAGGAAAGCAATAAGCTGGGCATTTCCAGCTGGACGTTTAACCACTCCTGCTGACCAGAGGGACACAGCTTGAGTAGTCAGATCACTGCCCATTCACCAGGACGGGAAGGTCCCTGCCTGTAGGCCACCTGGAGCTCCAAGGTCACTCCTGAAGCCTTGGCCCAACACCAGAGCCCATGCTTGGGAGTGAAAAGGTCTGGGTCTTAAGGTCAGAACTGAAAGTCACAGGTGAGACTAGAATGAAAGAGGTTGTTGGCCTCAAAACACATGCAATCTAAACACACATTCCCAAATCTCCTGGGGAGACTGACTTTTAGCTACAGGAGGAAACGCTGCTGGTTTCTGCTGGAGCCCCAGAGGGACTGGAATCCTACCTTTCTGCAAATCTTCCTTGAGTGACTTGACTTGCAGGAGCAGAGGGCTTTAAAAAACACAACACAGGAAAACTAGTCACTTCACCTGCTCTTCTCCCATATAGATCTCAGACAGTTCAATTTACCAGGCTCTCCCAGCTCCTTAAACATGGTCTCCCCCCTGGCTCCACAAGAGCCCATGCTGACCCCTGTGGATGCAGTGCAGGGACACCAAAGAAGCTGAACCCTTCCTGGTCACTCCTGCCTTGAAGCAATCAAGCCCCTCCAGAGGGAGGGAACAAGATACAGACTCCCTCCCTTCGCAGGTGGCTGCCTTGAAGTTTTGCACAGCACAGGGGTTTCCAACCGAAGGCCCATGGGCCGGATCTGGCCCCCAGTGCCATTTCATGTGCCCCCACCCTCCTCCAAGGGCATTCGAGAAACAAAGAGAAGCTGTTGGGACAAAATGGCCACCCCCATCATGCAGGCAGGGCAAAATGGCCATCCAGCCCTTGAAGCTGACAGAGAGCGTGTGGCTCGGCCCCTGGCTTGAAAAGGTTGGGGGGCCCTGCGCTATCAGCAGAGGCCACAAAGAGGGGGTTTGCCACGCACCATTTCTTAATGCTCCCCTTGCCCTCTGCTTAAGCCAGATGGGACCTCCCCCCCTCACCTGTATTCATCATTGGGGTGGGCGATTTCCACAATGTCTCCCAGCTTGATCTGAAGAAATACTTTGGGATTGACCACCAGTTCATCTTCTGAGAAGAGAACGGATACATTAAGGGAGAGCACTGTAAATCTGCAAGGTTAAAGGTCACGGCCACCACACCAGCCCTAACATCTCAAGTTCAGCTGAGTTTTAAAACTGAGCCAGATCGGACCAGGAATACCTACCTGTCTGTCTCCAAGTAGGGTTAAGACATTTCCTTGCCTGAGACTGCTGAACTATCCGTTAATCACAGCTGATGGAACTAGGGCAGCGGTGGGGAAACTGTGGCATGTGTGCCAGAGGGGAGCACTTAGAGCCCTCTTTGTGGGCACTTGCGCTGTCACCCCAGCAGAGCTTGCCCTGCCCCTCTTCCCAGTAGCCCAATGGGAGCACTTTCTCCCTCTACCCCAGCACAGAGTTTGCCCCGCCCCTCTGTGGCATGGGTGGCCGCCTGTTGAGTTTCGGCACTTGGTCTCTAAAGGTTTGCCATCACCGAACAAGGGGGTGACTCCAGATTAGACTGGTTTTTATGCTTTTATGGGCAAATTGGCATGCGGGGTGGGTGGGACGGGACAACTCTTCCAATGTTACAAATATGTCAAGATGACTGACCACTGCTTCCAAAGCCTTTCTTGTGGATGACAAGCTTGTAGACTTTGTTGGTTCTCATCTTGATTTCCGAATTCTTCTCAGTCCATTGCAAACATCTTGCTTTCCTATGTCATAAAAGAAAAGGAAACATGAGAGCAGTGGCGGTGAACCTTTTAGAAACCGAGTGCCCAAACAGAAGGACAGGGTGAACTCTGTGCTGGGGGGAGGGAGGAAGTGCTCCCATCGGGCTGCTGGGCAGAGGGGCGGGGTAACATCTGGACTGGATGACTGCATACATTTTGGAAACTGAACTTTGTAATAGTGTTTATCAAATTTGATACAGAGATCGCTATATGATTTTATATTACAACTTTCCTGCCAATTCTCTTTAGTAAAACAGAAAGAAACCAGGTACAGGTCCCCCCCCCCCCCCCCGACATGCAGGTCACAAGTTGATCAGATACCATAGCGGGCTTACTCAGCAACCTTGAGATTGAAAGGGAGTCTTTTAGAGTTTATCTGAATAATCTATTGTTGCTAATGGCTGGGTGATACTGCATTCTTGTGCTTGCTTGTCTGTCATCTTGCTTGACCACAACCCTTCTACCATCAAGCCCCTGAATATGGTATATAAAGAACATGCCTGTAAGTTTCATTCTTTGTCTGATGAAGTGGACTTGATCCACGAAAGCTAACAATAAAAATATAGCAGTTAGTCTTTAAAGTGCTACTGTGTTTTTTATTTTATTTTGTTTTCTGAGATGTCTGTAATAGAGGGGTTCTCAACCTGCGGCCCTGAGGCTGGATGCAGCCCATGGCACCATTTCATGTCCCCGCCCACCACCTCCGCCACACTCAGAAGTGCCATGAGTGGTATGCAGGGCAAAATGGCCGTCTGGCTCCCAAAGCTGTCTGAGGGAGTGTGACCCCCCCACTCGGCTTGTTAGTATTGCTATGAGCCGTCTATGTAAGATATGTATGGTATGATTTCTTGTGCTTATTATTATATATTGGGTATGTTGTGTATTATTATTTTTGTTACGTGCTGCTTGTGTAGCACACGTATTGTATTTTTTTAAATTGATGTCAATGCTATGTGATATTGATATTATTGACATGTTGTGTTTGTAAACTTGTAATTTTGTATGTTGTGAACCGCCCTGAGTCGGTCCTACTGAGTAGGGTGGTGTAGAAATAATAATAATAATAATAATAATAATAATAATAATAATAATAATAATAATAATAATAATAATAATAATAATAATCATCATCATCATCATCATCATCATCATCATCATCTGCATCTGTTCTGGGTTATATTCAACACTTAGGTTACCCAAAAAGGACCCAAAAAAGGGTGTGTTTATTCCAGAGATAACAAACGCAAAAGTAAAGTCTTTTAAGAGGACATGGAACTTTCAGGGCCTTCAATCTCTTCCTTCAGGCCCAAGAACTGGCCCCGCAATTGCTATAAAGCAGTGATGGCAAACCTTGGCACTCCAGGTGTTCTTGAACTTTAATTCCCAGAAGCCCAAGTCTCTGTGAATCCACACAAATAGTTTTAGCGGCACTCCAGGTGTTATTGGATTTCAGTTCCCAGAAACCCAAATCTCTGTGAATCCACACAAATGGTTTTACTGCGTGTACATGCAGTACATTTGGATTCACAGAGACTTGGGCTTCTGGGAACTGAAGTCCAAGAACACCTGGAGTGCCAAGGTTTGCCATCATGGCTATAAAGCTACAAGGACTCCCTATATTTGGTGGGTGGAGAAGAGAAATGGGCTACACATGAAATATTTTGGGTTTAAAGATGCCGCAAAGCCATGGTTGAGAGGGTTGTTGCAAGGCTATAAATAAACAAACAAATAAATAAAAACTAGCAGGTGAGACGAAGGTCTGAAGGCAAGGCTTTCCTTCACAGAGGCTTGGACATGCCCCCCCCCTTGGCTCCAAGTGGTACAGTCCGCCTCAGCCTCCCCAATGGACGGACCAGACCAAAGGAGGCTGCAAGAGGGGGGGAGGAGCAAACTAAGGCTCTTGTCTTGCCCTTTTACACCCCGGGAAGACCCACCGTGGGTCCCTCCTCACGTCCCCACCTGAGGAACGGGCAGTCGCGGCAGCGCCTCTCCCGCCCCCTCAGCAGAGACTCACCTGGAGCCGCCTCGGGGAGTCTTTCCGCCTCCGGGGAACCGCAGCGCCGGGGACGCTCCTTCCGCCTCCCGTTTTGTCTATGGTCCTGGGAATGGGAGGGGGCGGTGCCCGGATGAGGAAGTGGGCGCGGCCATAGAGCGCGAGGGGGAGAGAGCGGCAGCAGTAGCAGCAGCAGCAGCAGCAGCAACGGAGGCAGCGCTAGCTGGGGGCTGGCAGCCCGCTCAGGTGAGACCGAGGCACCCCTCCGTCCTTTCCCCGGCGAAAGGACCGTCGGGGGGGGGGGGCTCCAAAAGGAGGGAGGGCCCCCCCATGGAGGAACCTTAGAGTCCCCCTCCAGACCCATCAGATGTGGTGTGTGTGTGTGTGTGTGTGTGTGTGTGTGTGTATATATATCCCTACACCACATCCCTCCCCCCCCATATATATTTGGGGGGGAGATCAATTTATTAATGGATTAAAGTCGGCCCCCCCCAATCCGTCCTTTCAGGGAGACTCCGAGGGAGGTTATCTGGGGGGGGGGGGGTTAAGCCAGCGACCCTCCCCTGCCCCCCCCAACTGGGGCTTTGGAGAGCCTCCTGTCGTGGGGGGGGGGGAGTTGAGCCAACGAGACCCCCACACACACACACCTCATTTTCGGTGGGGAGGGGACGAGAAGCAGGAGGAATGGGCATTCTGGGGAAGGTATTTTAAGAAGTAACACCCCCCCATCTCAAACTGAATATCTTGGCTTGTCAGACCCCCCCCCCCAAAAAAAAAAAAAACAGGAAAGGAAAGGGTGTGTGTGTGTGGGGGGGGTCAGGAGGAGAGGCCTCCCCAGTCTTTTTTCCTTGGGGCAGGGAAGTGGGGGAGAAAAACCTGGCTAGCCCCACCTGTGAAGAGGTATCCCCCCCCTCCTCAACTCAACCACCGCCTCCTCCCTCTTTTCCAGGGGAAGGTGTGGATGGAGAGGACTAGAAAGGGGTTGAGGATGCCTGGGGGGGGGGCAGGCAGGTAGGGCACCCCACGTGTGACACCCCCCCCCCAACACAGGCAGGCCTTTTGCAGGGAGGGGCTGCCCTTTTTCCCTCCCGGAAGGTGACAGGTTGTCAGTTGGGATGGCATCATCTCTCCCTTTTATTCTTCTCCCCCCTCTTTTGCTGGGGGTGGGGCAGTCCCTTAGGCAGATGAGATCTCACTTTCCCTTTCTGCATTTTAATTACCTGTTAGCAACAGCAGCAATTAGACTGCTGAGCACATGCTTTGGGCGGTTCACAGGGTAATTAGCAATTTGCTCCCCAGCATGCTGGGGACTCATTTTTCTGACCGATGGAAGGCTAAGAGTCAACCTTGATCCCTGGTTAGGATCAAACTCACAACGTATGGGCTGGACCGCGTAGTGGCTTACCTGCCTGGTGGTTCGGTTTCCCATGGAGTCTTCTCCCCCTGGCAGAAAAAGCCAGTCTTTGTAGCCCTGGGCAAGTTGCATCACCTCATGAGGAAGGGGAGATCCAACCACTTTTGTGCATTTTCTACCTAGAAAAGAGATGCCATAATTTAGAATCGACTTGTTGATAGAGGATGGATCACATTATATTAACATAAAGCAGTACTGGTTTCAGTCGTGATAAAAGGGATTTTGGGTTTACACAACTCGGGAATAAATTTTATTTGATCTCGTTTTGGAGGATGCTATTTTTTTTCTTATTGTGCACTGTGTGGTGGGTCATTCTGAGCAATAAAGTGAAAAAGGGAACATTTTTAGATTGTAAGTTCAAAACGTTCAAAGGTGGAGTGACTCATCATCGAGTGCCTGGATGGGAGGGAGAGAAATGCCAAAACAGTTTGGCCTTTTTGAAGGTTTCGTTCTCTAGTAGCCTGGAAGGTTTATTCATTGAGCGGTTAAGATGCTGAACATGATGACCGGAAGTTTGGCAGGTGAGCAGTTCGAGACCTAAGTGCTGCATGACGGAGTGAGTGCCTGTCTTTCCTGCCAAACTAATTTATTAATTTTTTTGTGCTGTGTTGTTTTGCTGATTGTAAGCTGCCCTGAGTCGCCATGGCGAGTGGGAGGCGATATAAATCTAAATAAATAAACCAAACTAGCAGTTTGAAAGCAAGAACTTGCAAGCAGATAAATAGGCACTTGTGGGAAAGGTAACAGTGTTCCATGCACTCCATCGTCTAGTTATGCCTGCCACATGACTATGGAAACAGAGATGAATACTGTCCCTTTTTAGAGAGACGTCACAGGCTTTTGAGGAAGGGAGGCCATGATCTTTTATACCAGGGGTCCCGAACCTTTTAAAGCCAGGGGCCGGGTCGCGCTCTCTCAGTTAGCTTCAAGGACGGCCATTTTGCCCTGCCTACACGATGGGGCTGGCCATTTTGTTTCTCGAATGCGCTTGGAGGGGTGGGGCCCCTCCACATGAAATGGTGCTGTGGACCAGATGTGGCCCACAGGCCTTAGGTTGAGAACCCATTTTATATACTTAAATTTTTATACTGCCTCAACTGGAGTGCTTAGATGTTCAGGCATATATGTTTCCTTGCATTAGACCTACATGTGTGTTTTTGTGACTCTTGTCTTTTCAAGCTGTCCGAGGTGGCGAACGTGCCTGCCCTGATGCCGTCGTGGGGAGCCCCAGCGGGAAAGGCCATTTGCATTCCTCTATGTCGGCTGTGGTGCAAGAACTGTACTCTGGGCTGCCAGCCGCCCTTTCCGCTGAAAGTCCCTCCCTGTCAAATCCAATTAGAGTCCTAGGGGCGAAGCCCGAAGCGTCAGCGTTTGTGCGAACGTGCCGTCGTTTGCCGCCGGAGCAGCAAAGCACTCATGGGTTGAAAATCAGACTCTCGAATTATCCTGAAAGGCTGGAGCGCACGGCCAAAGCGTCTTGTCCCGGACTGATGGATCTCTTTGGAAAACAGTCTGTAGCAACTGGAGGCCTTGTGGAGGAGGGCCACACACCAAGCAGGGATCGAACACAGCAGGATGCATTTCATGACTATGCGAGGGTTGGTTTTGGAGTGGCAGAAGCCATGGTGGTCCTCCCTGTGGAAGACCTTGATCTGTTTCCTCTGGCCGTGAAGGAAGGCTATGCTTCAAGAGAGGTAAGGGCTAGACGCAGGGATGGCCAACCTTGGCGCTCCAGCTGTTCTTGGACTTCAGTTCCCAGAAGTCCAAGTCCCTGTGAATCCACATGGATGGGTTTACTGTGTGTGTTCTTGGACTTCAATTCCCAGAAGCCCAAGTCTCTGTGAATCCACACAGACGGGTTGAGTGCACGAATTCTTGGACTTCAATTTCCAGAAGCTCAAGTCCCTGTGAATCCACACAAATGGGTTTAATGCACGTATGCGCAGTAAACCCATTTGTGTGGATTCACAGAGACTTGGGCTTCTGGGAATTGAAGTCCAAGAACACCTGGAGTGCCAAGGTTTGCCATCCCAGGGCTAGAGCAATCTTGAACTGGAATGCCGTGATTATTTTCTTATCCTTTGTCATTCCGGGCGAACTGAGGTTTGATGTTCTTTCTTTGGCAAAATATAAGCCGCGCCGAAGAAGAGTGGAGAGAAAATACATGCTGGCAATGACTGAGAAAGTTTAAGATATTCACACTCCTCTGCTTGGGGAAGACTGGGAAGTTATTGTGGCTTTTCCATCCCTGGGTGTAGTTCAGCTCTCAACCTTTTTTTATGCTGGGGGACATTGGGTCATTTATTATTTATTTATTTAGATTTATTATCCCGCCCCAATCAGGTGAACCCGACTCTAGGTGGCTTACAACATGAATACAGAACAAACTAAACAATACAAAAATCCTACATAAGTGCAAACAAACTAAACAATCCCACTATACCCCTACAGTGATTTGGTTTAAAATTAATTTAAAAAGAAATTAAACTGTAATTTACAAAATACTAAAAAAGATTAAAAAATTTAAAAGTTAAAAGGTTTAAAACAGTGAGAGGGATGGCTGTCCCATTAGATCAGATAGCTTCAGGGGCCGGATGGCCATTTTGCCTTTCCTCCAATGGCACTTCCGGGTGTGGTGGAGGCGGTGGGGGCCCCACATGAAATGCTGCCGTGGGCTGCATCTGGCCTACAGGTTGAGAATCCCCTGGTGTAGTTGCTCCTGTTTTTCTGATTATCTTCTGCACATTCATATTTCAGAAGGAACCTCGGCTGATCCAAGAGGAGAGAGATTTCCCCCCGCACCTTTCCTGCCTTGAAAGAGCAGATTTGCTGCAGAATCTTGGTAGGCAAATGTGATTGTGGTTCATTATTATTTTCTTTGTGACAGCAATCGCAATCCGAAACTGGTGAAAACTGGTGTGAATTCCAGTTGCTGTTCCCGCTGCAAAATTATTTAGATACGGAGATTTTTGAAACGTGTGTAGCCAAAGGAAATCAAAATACACATCTTTCCTTCTCTTTGAGGGGAAAGATAGCTGCGAAGGCTAGACATAAAGGTGGGCCGGATTTGTTCTTTTGTAGAAACGAAGCTCTGTGCCATTGCAGTGAAGCCAGCTTCCCCTCTCCTTGTTTCTCTTTAAAATTAAGATGTAATTTCTCATCTTCTCTTGACAAAGAAGAGGTGGTGGACACCCTAAAGATGGAGGCATTCAAGAGAGAATCGAGCAAACGTGGCTGCAGATTTTTGAGGAAGTAAATAACATATTTTCACTTAAAATATGATCTTGCCCCAGGATTGCTTTGTTAAATTATCTGGGAGGGTTAAACCTACAAAAACTACAGAAAAGATAATATTATTATTATAACGATGATGGCTGCAAGAATTTTAATAGCCAGAAATTGGAAAGTGTGTAGGCATTTAGGTTTGGAAGAATGGCATAAAGAGATTTGGAATAGGGCAATTAACGATAAATTGACATGTGAATTGAAATTGAAAAAATGTACTGTATTGTATTATTTACTTATTACATCTCTATACTGTCTATTTGGGTGGTATCGCGCCTAAGAAAAGTGACTTTGTGTGTATTTGGGGAGAACTTGTTGAACATACTTTGGGGGAATTTAAAGGTGTTAAACGATGTTATTTTGGAGATAGGGGCAAAAATTTATGAAATGTGTACAGTTGGTTAAAATTAATGTAGTAGATAAGAAGTGATGTCCCTTGGGTGGTGGGTTTACACAGTATATACATTTTTTATTTTAACTTTTGCTTTTTTCTTGTAGTATTTGTACATTTTTTTGTACATTTTAAAATAAAATACTTTTTAAAATGGAGAGAATCAGACCACCATGTGCCAGATTTGATTTGCCTTCCTGCACCGAGTAGAACAGTGGTGGTGAACCTATGGCATGCATTGCCAGATGTGGCACGTGGAGGCCTCTCTGTGGGCACCTGTACAGTCACCCCAGCACAGAGTTTGCCCCGCCCCTCTGCCTAACAGCCCAATCGGAGTGTCTCCTTCCTCCCCAGTTGCTGGGTTGGCAGTTTGTGATAAAGAAGTGGGTTTTGGGTTGCAGTTTGGGCACTCAAAGGTCTCTAAAAGGTTCACCATCACTGGAGTAGAGGGTTGGACTGGGTGGCCTCCTTCCAACTCAGTGATTCTATGAACTAACCCTAGACCCGTGATGGCGAATCTTGGCACTTCAGATGTTCTTGGGACTGCGATTCCCAGAAGCCCAAATACCCTGTGAATCCACACAGATAGGTTTACTGCGATTCATCCGGCCCATGCTGCCCTTGTCGCTCCCAGAAGCGGAAGTAAAACCCTTCCTCCATATGGGTGTGTTTTACTTCCGCTTCTGGGAGTGACGAGGACAGTGTGGGCCGGATGAATCACAGTAAACCCATCTGTGTGGATTCACAGGGTCCTTGGGCTTCTGGGAATCGCAGTCCCAAGAACATCTGAAGTGCCAAGATTCGCCATCACGGGTCTAGGGTTAGTTCATAGAATCACTGAGTTGGAAGGAGGCCACCCAGTCCAACCCTCTACTCCAGTGATGGTGAACCTTTTAGAGACCTTTGAGTGCCCAAACTGCACTTGAAGTCCAAGAACATCTGGAGTGCCAAGGTTCGCCATCATGGCCCTAGGCTGTTTCTTTATTTCAGAGCTGGGCAATTCTGCCCAAGATCCCGGCCTGTTTCTCTCTCTTTTGAGAGCTGTAGATCGCCAGGCGTATCAATAAATTCTCATCTCTATTCTCTACCACTAAAATGGTTCTGAGATGACGTCTCTCGCAAGAAAGCTTTTAATTTACCCCTTCTGCTCCCAGAATCACTTTAATTAATTAAATGTATGCCGTGCTTTTTCACACTCTGAAAGGTCAAAGGGTTGGAGGAAAAAGATTGGCTGTGTGCTAGAAAGATGCTCATTGAAAGACTCTGTGGGGGTGTTTTGTGCTGGCTGAGCCTCAGTTGGTTAATGTCAGAAGAGGGGACTCCATCTTCATCACAAGGGGGGGTTCTAGTCAGCATTCTAGAACCCAGGCAAAGTTCTAGAACAGCTCTAGTCTCCCAAGAGGCGCTGGACTGTGCCATAGGTACAGATTGTATCCGCTGGCACGTCCTGTTCGACTAGCGCTTGGCTTCTACCCAGGGTTGGATTTTCAGTCCCATGAAAGCAGAATCTGGTGGTAGTGGGGTATCTGTTCTCTTTCCTCACCCCTCTCTGCAGAGTTCCCCCCCACACACACACTCGGTTCAAGGCGGTGGTTGTTTGTTGAGTCTCTTGTACCATTAGTGTGTAAAACAGAGATGGGGTTTGAAAGCCAAGTCATGGCAAGTGCACTTGAAGGTGTTCCGAGAAGCCGGAAGAGCCAAGAGGGTCTTATTTCTGTCTTCCTGTTGGTGTGAGATTTATTATTTATTCATATTTATATTGCCGTTCTTGGCTCAGCCATTGCACTCCATCGGCACCTGCTCACCCTCGGCTTGATGCCAACTTCGCCCTTTGCAAAAGTGTGGAAGCTGCGCCCTAAAATGTGGGGACGGAGGAACATTTGTATCACCCAAAGAAGGCTAAACGGAGGGCTTCGTTTTGGCAGTTTAAAGTCTGACCAAGATTCGAAAGAAGAAGAATCCCAAACAGAGCAGTGACGGACGCCGCGGCATTTGCACCACCAGCTTCTTGTGGGGTCTGTGGGTCCAACTCTCCTTGGCCAACCTTGGCACTCCAGGTGTTCTTGGACTCCCAATTCCCAGAAGCTCAAGTCTCTGTGGATCCACACAAATGGGTTTACTGTATGTACGTTGCTCTGAAGCTCAAATCTCTGTGAATCCACGTGGATTGGTTTACTGGCACTCCAGGTGGTCTTGGACTTCAGTTCCCAGAAGCCCAAGTCTCTATGAATCCACATGCATGGGTTTACTGTGCATGGTCTTGGACTTCTGTTTGCAGAAGCCCAAGTCTCTGTGAATCCATATGAATGGGTTTACTGTGCGTGTTCTTGGACTTCTGTTTGCAGAAGCCCAAGTCTCTGTGAATCCACATGTATGGGTTTACTGTGCGTGTTCTTGGACTTCTGTTTGCAGAAGCCCAAGTCTCTGTAAATCCACATGAATGGGTTTTTCTTGGACTTCAATTCCCAGAAGCCCAAGTCTCTGTGAATCCACACGCATGGGTTTACTGCACGTAAATGAGTCCATTCGAATTGGTTTACCAGAGTGCTGAGGTTTACCATGACTGTTCTAAGGCAAAGAGGAATGACATGTATTGCATTGTTCATTTTTGTTTCTCTTTCTTTCGTGTGCAGAAGAAGGCCTGGCCAAAGTGCAGGTGACCCCTGAAACCCTGTCCGATCCCATGCCAGGAACACAAGGTATGAAGGCTGACGGGACTGCTACTAGGCTGTTTAGTCAAACTGGAGAGGGCCGTTCCAGAGTGAGTACAGGGGTTCCACTGACCGAGGGCAGGCCATGCTCCGATGCCAATACAGTCATGACCAAAGTTACAATTTCAGGAACCAATGCTTCCCTAGAGCCTTTAAATCTTGCGGAGAATCCTTCGGCGAAAGAACCGTGGCAAGGAAGAGAAGAATGTCAAAGTCTAGCCGCCGGTGCCCCTTTCCCAGCAGCTGGACTTGCCCTTTCATGTTTACAAAGTGGTGGAGACCCGTTCCTTGGCCAGGATGAGGGCAGGAGTCCAATCATCAATGCCTGCTCATCTGCCCAGCTAGAGAAAATGGACGGTTCCGACGCCACCCCCAAGATTTCTTTTGATGCTTGCCTTGCAAACATGAGTCCTGAAACCTCAGATTGTCTCTTCAAAGGGGATTTGGAATTTGGGGAGATCCTTTGGGAAGAGACTGCAGGTGTCCAAGTGGCCTGCGAGGCGGGACAGGAATGTGAAGAAGTTGAATTTTTAGGCTGGGCCTCTGAACCAAAGAAAGATGAGAGTCTGTCACAGACGTGGAGCAATGCCGAGCTGGCCAGTGACTGCGAGGATGGAGACGCAATGGATAGCTGGGCAGATCACACGTACAGTTGTCTCTCTAGGAGAGCAGTTGGTGTCCAGAAGGTGGCTGATCTACAGCGAAACCACATGGACAAGATGCAGGAAGGGTCTCATCCAAAGAAACCGGCGGCTCTTCAAGGGGACAACTGTGTGCATCTGGAAAGCGCCCCCCCTCTCCTCTGTCACGTTGCCCGTTTGCCAAAGGACAAATGCCCGGTCTCTCCGGGAAGCGACGGAAGCCGAGAGAAGGATTGTCACCTGCATCCTTGGCCCTGCGCTGGAGGAGTAAAAGGAAAGGGACCGCCTTGGGTGGAAGTGAGTGACCAGTTCAGGGCCAGCACTGAATCACAGCCTACCTCCCATGACCGTTTGGAGCCTGACAGTGCGTTTAGTGGAGTCAACCTACTGCAAATGAAACCCTGCGGCAACCAAAGATCAGGTCTCTGGAGTGGTTTTGGAGCTACATGTCTTCATGCAGGGAGCTCCTCCAATGTCTGCTTAACGACGGGCGAAGAATGCTCCGAACCAGCTCTCTTCTGTGAAGAACTTTCATTTGCCCAGGCCAGGGATACGGATTTACGCCTGCTCAGAGGAGACCCTTCCAGGGCCAGAGCAACGCTGGCACCACACAATGCAAGCTGGTTGATGTATAACAAGGACGAGTTGACTTTAATAAGTCGGGATGGGAGTGATTGCGCGACAACGCATGACCAACAGGAGCACAGCATAGATGTGAAGTGGGGAGCTGCAGAGGACACATTAGCTGATGTGGGGAGCTCATCGAGCAAGGCACATCATTCTAGCAATCTCTGTTTGGCCACTGAGACTGGCAGGACCATTTCCGGAGATGCCTCCCGTGACGTCCTGGAAGTCGGAACTCTAAGCAGCTGTGAAGAAGGTGGTGGACTAAGAGTGACCCACACCTGCGCACCTGAAGTGAACGCCTTCCTCCCCTCCGTTTGTAGCTCTGCATGTGAAGAGAGCTTCCATCCCTTGAACGGAGTGGGAAAGGCCCTGAATGCCGTTTGTTCTGTGAGACTGTCCGAAACCTGCATGGAAGTGGAAACCCAGATGACCGGCAGCGAGGAGACCATTGCAGAGTCAGAAGGCCTTCCAGATAGAAACAGAAGTGGTGTCACACCTCTTGCTAAGCCACAGCAAGAAGCTAGAGCAGAAGGTTTGCCGGTGCTTGGATCCGTTGAAGTAGAAATAGTAGATGCTGTACAAACGGGGGAAGGTAGCTGGGGAAGTGGATTGGGGGGGAAGCACACGTGGGGCCGAGATTTAGATGAAACTGTCTTTCCTGCACTTGCCAAGATTGTAACAGATCAAAGCAAAGAAGGGAACCAGATTCGCCCCACTTTCTCCTCTTTAAATCCCCTTTGTCACCTGAAGTCCAGTTTTCCTGAGCAGGCTGAGCCACCGGACTCTCCTTTGTTCAAGGAGGACTTTTGTCATGTAGATCCTGACCAACCAAGTAAAGATGTTCGTCCGATGGAAACACAGCTTTGTGGGCCTCCGGATGACCCCCTTGACCGTCTAGCTCAGTTTCATCAGAGACATAAAGTCCCGGAAGCAGAAGCTTTTGAGCACTCTCCATTTCCTTTGGTGTCCCCAGAGAAGCAGAAGGTGGATCCTGTTTTGCAGACTGTGACTCGTTCCGCTGAAGATTATCCAGAAGGTGCCAGCTCCAGCCAGAGGGCATCGTGGGCACATCTGCAGAAGACCCAAGACGTCACTCTGCCGGCCTTGGTGCTTTCACTAGGAAAAGGTGCTCAAGAAACATCTCGGCAAGACACAGCCAGCTCCTCTGATAAAATGGCATCCAAGTTAACAGAAAGACGATTGGAAGAAGATTCTGAAGAGATGGAAAGTTTTAAACCTTTCCCAGGATGTTTGGAAAGCCCTCTGGGCCCCCTGAAGTGGACTTTTCTTCTTAAGGACCAGCCCCATCAAGGAAAAGCAGAGGAAATTTTTTCTGCCTCTAAAGTGGTCTTCGGGACTCCCTCAGAGGCGGGAGGTGGAAATTGGTTTCTAAAGTGCAACAGGGAACTGTCTCCTGGGCAAACGCGTTTCCAACCAAGCTTACCGACTTTTATCCCGATCAAGGATCAGAAGAGAACAGAGGAAGTGTGGGGAGAGTCCTTTCGCAGCAAGGAGGTCTCTAGATGGGCCTGTGTGGATCTCAGCATTCGGTCACTCCAAAGTCCAGGATCCTGGTTGTCTCCGGAAGGTGAACCGCTGGCTTCACTGTCTTCAAAAGCCCCTTTATCTCCCAAGGTTGAAGGACATCCTTCAGGGCCCCTTTTGGTAAAGAGCGGAGCGTTCCCATTTGAGGCCGAAATGGAGGCACAGCCCCCTCATGTCTGCTTCCCAGGAGGGACTTCAAAACGTGACTTTCTGCCTGTAGCTAAAGCTCTCTCAGGAGCCACAGAGGATGTCAAACGGCACAAAGAGAAGCTGAGCCGCCCTGTGCAATTATTTCCCAGAAGAAACCCCCCCGAAATCCTTTCAAGGTCTTCGGCCTCCGATTTCCAAGATGGAACTCTATCAGAAGCCTCCACGCTGCGCTTGAGAACTGGAAGGAGGCGTTGGCAGGCTGTGGGGGCTGGGCTGAAGCGGACGGGAGGCCATAAGCTGCTGGAGAGCTGTTTGGGCAGCTGCGTCACTGACGCATCTGTGAAGGCCACGAGGACCTTTGGGTTGGGAGGCTGCCCTAAACCTACAGGGGAGCCTCGAGAAGTTGAACAGAGGGTCACTCCGGTGGGAGCCTTGCGTGATGCGCGTAGTCCAGAAAACAGAGCCAAAAGGATGGAGATGAGCACCACGGGCATCTTGGAACAGAGAATTCTGGCCCCCAGGAACTCTGTAGGCAGCGCTTCCCTTGGGAGGATTTTGAAACTCAAAGGTCTTGGACGGCACACTCCCTGTGCAAAGAGCCTAGTGGGCAACAGGGAGCATGGAGGGCTCTGCAGCACATCCAGGGAGCCAGAAAGGCCAGCGAGATCCATGGACATGTTCGAGACGAGGCACACGGGAGCAAAAACTCTCGGCTTTGGTTTCAGGACCTCTGTCCAGCCACCCGTCAGGACGGGTGGCCTTCCTCCCCTCTCCTCCATGCTGTCAAAACCAGCTGGCTTTAGCCGTTGGGAAAGCAGAAGCATGTTCGATGGTTCAGGCAGGGTGAGGTCCACGCGCCCGTTTGGGAGGCAGCCAGCGAAGGCACCAGGAAAAGCTCGTCTAGCGCCAAGTCCTACTTTCCTCAAGAACCCCTCTGGGATGGTTCCCAGGGACAGGGCTGAGGCCCTGGATCCTGTGGGCGCCCTGAGAATCAAGAGAACCACGATCTGGAACCACACGCCAAGGGTTGCCCACAGCCGGAGGCTGGACCCCTTCCGCCTCAGCCGACGCACCAAAGACCCCAAGCTCTTCAGAGAACTTTCCACCTTGGCGGATACATTGCTGGCACCCCCGAGAAACCCTCACAAGTTCCGCCCACGGCTCCCTTCTTCTGCACTGCTCCCTGTGCCAGAGAAATACGGGCACCAGAGGAGTCCAACGCTCCCGGAAATATTCTCCTGCATCAACATCGAGTTCAACTCTCCGTGGCTTCGTGGCAGCGGCTGCTGGTTCCAGATGTTCAGCTCTCAGCGGGCGGCCCGTGGCTCAGTAGAATCTACCCAGATGTGCTTCTTTGGGCTGGACAGCAAGGCCCCATGGGTGTTTGGGGCTCCAGCATTCCCTGTTTCCTTCCGCATCCAGGTGGACCCCAGCTCCACGAAGAATTTCCTGGGCCAAGAGTCCCTGCTGGACGTGTCCAAGAGGTTGGTCGTGGGGGAAGCCCCTGCCGGGCAGGCTTCTGGCTGGACCTTCTCCTTCCTCCTCTCTCAGAGCCACCTGGACGTGGAGCCACGCCAAAAGAATGCCCACTTCCCCCCTGCGCCAGCCAAGGCCTGGGGGGCAGACATCACGGCCCAGAATAACGCCCATGGCCTCCAGACAATCTTAGCGCTGCTTTCTCCAGGGTTCTGCCGGCTCTGGAGGAAGCGGTGGCACAGCGCGCACCGGGCCCTGGGTATCCAGACGTTGACGCTGCTGCAGCTGACCCGGAGCTTGAGGGGGTTTAAAGAAGCTTCTCTTCCTGTGCCAGCTGGCCTTGCCTCATCCACGCCCTACGCCTTGGGTAAGGCCTTGAGCCTATGGAGCCGGCAGCAGCAGGAGCCCCCCAGCAGGGCCTCACCTGCCCCTGCGCCCCTTCCTCTCCTTCCTGCTGGCTCTCGCTGCCATTGGCGGCCAGCACCCACCGCACCTGCCAATCTGAGCCTCAGGAGCAACAGGTAAACCTCCCCCCGCCTTCCTTCCAGACCATCGGCCTCTCCAGCGTGGGTAGCCTTGGGATAGAAGGGAGGTGCTAGCAAGCGTCAGGGGTGGGCCGGAGGGTGGGCGGGACTCGTGCCCCCAGCCATCTTTCCTGGCATGTTCTTGTGCTTGCTTTGCGTTAAACTTGCCCACCCAGATGTCCCTGGGCTGTGGAGATATCCGTCTCGCTGCGGAAGAAGAGCCAGGCAGGGGATGGGTTTCTCTCTCTCGGTAGACCTCTAACTCTCTTTCCCTCCCTCCCGGCCACACACTACGCCACCCCCTCCTGAGCCAGAACGTAAATTGCGGAAAGGTGAGCTTCCCCACTTAATTGTGCTTTTCAGAATCTGGTGGCAGAGCTCCTGAACGGCTGAGGTAGGAGAGGTTTGGACCTGACGCCCCTTAACACCATGATGGCCAACCTTGGCACTCCAGGCATTCTTGGACTTCAATTCCCAGAAGCCCTGACCAGCAGGAGTCCTGACTTGGGCTTCTGGGAACTAAGGTCCAAGAACACCTGGAGTGCGAAGGTTGTCCATCACTGCCTTAACATCTCAAACCAACCATGGTTGGTCACGTCCCGGAGCGCCTCCCGGCCCCTGAACAGGCCCTCTTAGTTCTGCTTCTGGACCCCCAGCCGTTCCTCTCATCCACGCACACAAGCTTTGAGCAGCGTCAGAAAGAATCCCTTGAAGGATCTTAAGGGGAAGATTTGTCAGTGTCTCTTGGCCAAAAGTTTAACTTGGCAGGGGATTTCAGTGGCTTGAAAAACCGTGTGTAAAATGCAGAAAGAGGGGAAGAACGGCAGATTTTGTCCCGAGGATGTAGCTAGGATTACATCCTATGCCAAATGTCTACTGCAATGATGGTGAACCTTGGGACTCCAGATGTTCTCGAACTTCAATTCCCAGAAGCTCAAGTCTCTGAGTCTACGCAAATGGGCCTACTGCGTGTGTTCTTGGACTTCCTCTACGCAGTAAACCCATTTGTGTGGATCCACAGAGACTTGGGCTTCTGGGAACTGAAATCCAAGATCACCTGGAGTGCCAAGGTTCGCTTTCACGGGCCTACCCTGTTCCTCTGTAGCAATCTAAATGGGAAGGTTGCTCCTGTGAGAGGAAAAAAGAGAGTTATTTTTGCTGGTTGTACCCAATGAATTTTGCAATATTCAATATTTAAGCAATATAAATAGTAGAATGCACGCATGCGCTTGTAAAAATCCAAATGTGAGCATGCTTAGAAAAATAATTTGCACATTAAACTTTGAATTCCTTTGCATAGACGATTAAAAACACATTAATTGTGCTACCTGCCTCCCATTCAGATCATTTCAGCTCAAACATTACTAAGTTTTGGGACCTGAAAAGGTTTCATTTAGCAAACGTGACTCAAGCGTGCCAGAATTAAAACATACTCTATGTAAGGCATGGGGGGGGGGGGGAGATTTTCCAGATGTGTTCCCAGTCTGAAATTAGCCAGAAACCAGGTCTCCTCAAATCATATACAGAGTGAATGATCATAATACATTTCGTGTCTGGGTTGAAAATATTTTTGCTGGAGAAACTCTGCTCAGGGGACCCCCAAATGAGGCTCCTTTCATGTCCCCAAGATCTTTCCCCACCAAAGTGGTCCCTATTTATCTACTTGCCATTTCTTGCTTTCGAACTGCTAGGTTGGCAGGAGCTGGGATAGAGATAGGCGCTCAAACTGTCATGCAGTACCTGGGTCTCGAACTGCTGACTTGCCAGCCTTCCAGCTAACAACCCGAGCTTCCTAACCCCTGATGCTACATGATCAGAGAAGCCTATGGTCAATAATTCCCAGCATTGGCATTGTGGGAACATAATGATACTCGGAGGAGTGGCACATTGGCGGATAATTTAAAATCCTTTTGCAAGGTTTCCACTCCAAACCCTCGCGGTCTTTCTTCCTCCTAGTGGCCAATCTCTGGCTCTTTGGGGAGCCGCTTCTATCCGGCTCAGGCTCTTACCGGCTGGAGTCTTGGCCACAGCAGCTCTTCAAGGGCTTGGTGGGAGTCCTTCTCATTCTGGCTTCCCTGGGTGGTTGTTTTGGAAACTTTTCTGTGCCCACCTGGCTCACGGAGCTCGGGATCCTCCCGCAGATCTTTCCTCTCCTTCGGAAGTCACTGGCTTCAACCCCCAAAATTTCAAATGTTTGGAAGGCGCATTTGAATGGCTGCCTCCCGTTTCAAAACAAAGGGGCGGCTCGTTTTATGACACGATGCAGAGGCTCTGTGCCGAGTTGGCAAATGAGCCATTGGATTCTGCCTCTCTCCACGTTCACACCGTGCGTTGTTGCCCGCCATCAGCCCCCGCTCGTGCCTGTGGGTCTTGCATTTAGGGATGCCGACCCTCAGCCCGTTCAGGTTCCTCCATGTCTCCTTGGGGTGTAAGCTCACGGGACATATGGGACAAGGGAAGCTGATGCCTAACTGGGGTGGCACCCAGGGCTCTTCCCGTTGAATGGACATCATTTGTCTGTTGGTTTCTGGCCAGGCCAGAGTTGCCAAAGATGGACGTTGTCTCCCTGCCTCTTCTTGTGCAAAGCAAGCCCAGACTCCAGGGTCCAGGCAAGCCGATTCGCCTTCCTTCCATGTTGGGGCTGGTCACCCACTGCCCGCAGGGACGGCACCCCATGGACCTTCCTGCTGATTTAAAGTGCCAGCCAGCGACAAGAGGAATTCCTCTCAGATGGAGATGAGCTCCGTCCCATTTCTCCTCCTCCTCCCTTGCCTTCAAAAAAGTAACCACCCCCTTCGCCCGGCCCCATAGAAGCCCTTCGTCTCCTCTCCTCTGGGCGGCTCAAAAGATAATTAGCATTTTTTGCTCCCAACATGCTAAGATCTCATTTTACCAACCTGGGAAGGATGGAAGGCCGAGTCCACCTTGGCAGGATAGAACTCACAACCTTTTGGTTTCCGGACAGCAGTTTAGCTGTCAGGAGAGAGGGAGCCACTTAAAAGGGCAGCCCCCAGGAGGCCTATCTTGTGTTGATGGTCAAGGAGGCCCTGTACTTTCTCGCAGCGTGACTCACGGCCTGCTCTTGGTTTTCTTCCCCGCTCTGTACCAGCCGTGCCGTGTGGCCCCCGGTACGTGGCCAAGTCATTGAAGCTTCCCTTGCGGTGAAGGAGGAGGAGCCACGGTGAGTAGACCCTCTTCTTTCTTCGGCATCACACAGGCGGGGTAGAGTGGGGTGGCCCTCCCGAAGGTTCGGAGACCTTCTTGTTTCTGGCCTGTGACGAAGTGCTGCCGTAAATGGCCAGAGGTACACTTGGGGCCTTCGGGTGTGTGTTAAAAAACCGAATGGATGAGGGCAGCAACTTAAAAATACCAGAGAATAAACACAGCAGAAATGCTACAACGCAGAAAAATTTGTGGCACTCTGAAGACTAACTGCTGTATTTTATAGTGAGCTTTTGTGGATTAAGTCCACACAAATGGGTTTACTGCGCATACGTCGTAAAAAATAAGCAGCAGCTGTTCCACTGTGCTTTAAAAAGTTTGCTTTAAACTGGCTATTTACAGTCAAAGACTGTGGTTAGGAGTGGACTCGATCCACAAAAGCCAACGTTAAAATACAGCAGTTAGTCTTAAAACGGCACAGACTATCACAGCTACTATTGCAAAATAAATAAATAAATAAAAATAAATTAAATTAAAAAGTTAATCCCTATCAGAGGAAAGACATTTGGGCCGGGGGCTGGTCACATAGTTCAGGGGGCTGGTCCCTATGGCCCGGGGGCCAGATACGGCCCCCGACATCAGTTCATCCGGCTCACAAAACCCTCGTCAGTCCCGGAAGCAGAAGTAAAACGTGCCTGTACGGGCGTGTTTCCGCTTCCAGGAGTGATGAGGGCTTCGTGGGCCTAATGAATTGATGTCAGGGGCCGGATCAAGCCCCCAGGCCTTAGTTTGGACGCCCCTGCTGTAGGCAATGGGTATGTTTAGCCTGGAGAGAAGGAAACAACGAGGATATGATAACCCTTTTCACATACCTGAAAGATGGTCATAAGGAGGAGGAGAAGGATCCGTCCTCCATCTTCCGGGAGTGCAGGATGTGTCACAATGGGCTAAACTACAGGGAGTGAGAAATACAGGCTGAATATTTTTTTTTTTTTTGGGGGGGGGGAGCATGACGTTTTTTCTCTGTTTTTCCTTTCACTCTCCCTGGCTTTTCTCTTAGGTGGAAACTTCCCTTTCCAAGGTTAGTACCCAGGTCTTGCCGAGGGACAGAACTACCACAACCTCGCCTGGGACTCTCCGCGACTGAATTCCAGATCCGTTGCTTGGACGAACTCAACGCTTCTGCCCCTGCGCTGCTGCCAAAGAGCGAAAAAGTGAGTTGAACGGCTCAAACCAGAGCGAGTTGGTGAGACGTCTTCAAAACCTGCCCTGGGACGGAAGTGCCTCTGTTGCCTGGAGGGGAGTCTGGTCTCACTTGAGGAGTTTGGTGGGCCCGGAAGGTTTTAGGGGGAGAAGAGAAGGGACAAAATACAGCGGTACTTTGCTTTACCAACTGTTCAGTTAATGTAATTTTCACTTTACAAATGAAAATGCATTGAAAATAATGACTCGCTTTACGAATTATTTCTCCCAGAACGGATTAATTGGTTTTCATTACATTCCTATGGAAAACTGTGTTTCGCTTTACAAATTTCGGTTTTCAGTGCATTTCTATGGGAAATTCGCTTTGTGAATTTTTCATAATATGAAACGTCCCAGGGGGACGCATTAATTTCGTAAAGCAAGGTACCAGGGTAAAAGGTAAAGGTTTCCCTTGCTCGAAAGCCAGTCGTATCTGACTCTAGGGTTCAGTGCTCATCTCTGTTTCAAAGCCGAAGAGCCAGCGCTGTCTGCTTCTGCAGACGTTTACTGCTACCATGAAGGGTTTTCTAAAGGTGACAACCAGCACCTTGAATTGCACCCGGAGAGATATAGGCACCCAGTGCAGCTCATGCAACAGTGGCGAGGCACAGGCGAAACGACACCACTGCATGGGCTGCTGCAATTTGGACCAACTGCAGTCTCCAGATGGTCATCAAGGGCAGCCCCATGTAGAGCGCATTACAATAGTCGAAACGGGAAGTGACCAGGGCATGGCTGACCGTGAGCAGGGCCTCCTGGTCCATGAGTGGGCACAATTGGTTAATGACACGCACATGCCTGAAGGCCCTCCTGGCCACGACCGTCACCTGCTCCTGGAGCAGAAGCCATGAGTCCAGGAGGACCCCAGGTTGTGCACTGGGTTGGATTGGGGCAATGATGCCCCATCCCAAATCAGCGGGGATAACTCCTTATGAGGACCGGGGGCCATTGCCCACAGTGCCCTGGCTATAGGGCAGCAGAGTGGCACATGTCCCCTGGCTTACAGGGGGGCAGTTCTAAAAAGAGGGTTCCTTATAAGACTTGGGATGACCTTCGACATCTCCTGAATGGAGATGAGCCTCAAGTCCACCAACTCAGATCCAGAAGGCAAGAACAAACATTCTTGAGGATAAGGCAAGAGCTAAACCCAATTAGAAGATGGAGGAAGGAGCTCACGGGACAAGGAACAACATTAAAGGAGGAGGAGGATGTAGCTGAGGAACTCAACCTCCCCGACATCACTTGGAGGACCCTGAATAGGCTGAGGGCTGGAGTCCCTCAATGCAAGGCCAACAGGCTCAAGTGGGGACGGCTGGCGGACAACAACATGCTGTGTGAACATGGATACAGAATCTGGCTTATTTAATGGTCTGCCAATGACTGTCAGAAACCTGCACCAATGAAGACTTGAGTTTGGCCAACGCCAAAGCCAAGAAAGTGGCTTCGTTTGGGCAGTCCAGGGTTTGATCGAGACATGAAAGGAGAATCGGTTGCTTAAAAGATGGGGAGAAAAGGGGATTTGAGTCAGCAGTGTTTGCCTAGAATTCTTCTTCCTCTGACCTACAAAAGCTACCAGAGCACTGGATTTCTTCTATAAGTCTGTCCTGCTGGCCCACTCACTCGCTCTAGGAACAGAGATAAAAGGTCAGGGCTGTGACCCTTTCTGCCTGGAAGCCTTTGGTAACCATGTCTCTCCTCCTCTTTCCCAAAGGCTAAATTGGAGAAGAGGCCACAGAAGGTGTCCCAGATCCGGATCCGGAAGACAATTCCTAAGCCAGACCCCAATCTCACCCCCATGGGACTTCCCAGGCCCAAAAGGTAGGTGGGTGGGTGGGTGGTTGTACTGGTGTTTCTGCTCTGACTAGGGCAGGACTACCCAACCTATGGGCCGGATCCAGGCCGTGGTGCCATTTCATGTGGGCCCCTCACCCCTCCAAGGGCATTTGAAAAACAAAATGGCTGCCGCTTTGAAGCTTTCGGGGCAAAATGGCCATCTGGCCCTTGAGTTTCCATGGCCGAGCGGGGATTTGAACCCAGGTGTCCACTATCCCCATATGTGGAGGGGAAGGGGAGGGTGTTGGGTTGATTTACGAGGCAATCCAGGGGCTTGTAGGACACCCTGTTCGCAAGGCTGTTGATCCCTGAGAATCCCCCAACCCTTTTTCTGTTCTTCCAGGTTAAAGAAGACGGAGTTCAGTTTGGAAGAAATCTACACCAACAAGAACTACAAATCTCCCCCTGCAACCAGGTCAGTTCCGTTCTGGGGGGTACTTGGGAAACTAGGCAGGTCCTGAAGACCACAGGTCAGGGATGGCCAACCTTGGCACTCCAGGTGTTCTTGGACTTCAATTTCCAGAAGCCCAAGTCGCTGTGAACCCACGCCAATGGATTTACTGCATGTTATGCAGTAAACCCATTCATCTGGATGGGATGCCAGGTTCTCTGTGGTGTGTCTGTGGGCTGGGAGCCGATGGCTGCAGCAAGTGCTATTCTGAGCGGGCTTCCTTTCGGTTTTGGCCAGGTGCCTGGAGACCATCTTTGAGGAACCCAAGGAGAGGAACGGCTCCTTGGTTGCCATCAGCCACCAGAAGAGGAAGCGGGTTCTGGAATTCCAGGACTTCACCATTCCCCGCAAGAGGAAAGCCCGCAGTAGGGTCAAAGTGGTCGGGAGTTTCACCCGGGCCCAAAAAGCCGCCTTGGAGGGAAGAGAACTCGACGTCCTGCTGATCCAAAGGCTGACAGATCTAGAGACTTTCTTTGCCGAGCAGGAGAAAGGAGCTGCCAGTTGAGTTGGGGTCAAACTCTGAGCTTCCGTTCTATGCCGATCGCCCCCCTGACCAACCACTCTGCTCTGACCTCCTCCCGGCGGGCGACCGGTGCCTCTTCACCCATCCAATGTGGTAATTTAGGGATTTCTTTTCTTTCAATATCGGAGCGGAATCCCTCGTTCCTTTCGCGCTTTGAGACGGCTCCGTCTTCCTCCTCTGGTTTCACTGGGAATTGAGGCGGTTTTTGACACTAATCCCCCCGGGGGAATGGATGAGGGCAGGTGGAAGGCTAGAAGCGATGCACCTTCAAAGGGAACAGGGTTTTCTAGGGCCATGATGGCCAACTTTGGCACTCCAGGTGTCCTTGGACTTCAGTTCCCAGAGGCCCAAGTCCCTGTGAATCCACATGAATGAGTTTACTGCGGCATACACATAGTAAACTCATTTGTGTGGATTCACAAGGACTTGGGCTTCTGGAAATTGAAGTCCAAGGACACCTCGAGTGCCAAGGTTGGCCATCAATGCCCTAGGTCTTCCAGCTGGAGCAGGCTGAGGGTCGGCCTCTGCTTTTTTCTTCTTTTTTGGGCCTTTCCGGGTACTGTGACTTGGGAAGAAGGAGGACAGGCAGGAAGGAGAACACAAGCAGATGGACCCTTTTAAGTCACAAACAAGACGTAAAGCTTTGCTGCTGTTCCGTTCTCGAGTGTTTCCCGCAATACCCAAACAGAAGAAGCTAGACTTGGTATTGCTTTCCTGCTGCAGTGAAAGCCCGAGGATTCTGCACAGCTGGATTTCCATGCAATGCACGGGCTGGAATAGGACGGGGTTGCGCTTCCCTTAGAAACGACCCTTTAGCTGGGTCACGCTCCCTCAGACAGCTTCAGGGGCCAGACAGCCATTTTACCCTTCCTAGTGTGGTTCTGGGGAGAAGTGACGATGGACGTTGATCCTCTCCCTCCTGCGCCGTTCTCCGCTGTGTTCCTTGGGGTGATATGAAATGCCTGCACGCCACATCGACACCCATGTGTCTCCCACCTTGGTTAGTTTTGCTCCCAAATAAGAATGCTGATGGGACTTCAGCGCCCTCCAGATTTGACTGTTCTTGCCCCAGTGACCCCCCTACCGAATACCCTTGTCTCCCTTCTGGGTTTAACTTGAACATGGGATGTTTGCAGTGCCTAGGATTTGGCCTGGCATTCATGGCCGAGGGGCTCAATGCTTGCCCTCTTCACAATAATTATGCACTTTTTCTAGCCCCCACCCCAGGATGAGCCGAGCTCTTGGATCCAGGAAATAGCAGGTGACGCTATGGTACGGGGTGGCCAAACCTTTTTGGGCCGCAAGCAGGTCATGTGGTCGAGCATCCCAGCCACATGGGTCCTCCCACTGAAAGCAGAAGTAAAATGCGCATGCGTGTTATGCGTATACACGTTTTGCTCACAGGAGCGGCTCAGGCGGCATGGGCTGGATGATTTGGTGCTGTGGGCTGGATCCGGCCCACAGGCCATAGTAACTGAGGCCAGCCCAGGGATGAGACGTGTCCTCTGTCCTTTGAGCTTTTCCGCCCTTCCAGCCAGTGGTTCAGGTAGGGAGGGACCCTCGGTGTCGGTGTTTGGAGACCCTGGGCATTAAACCCGGAAAGGGCACGGAAGGGCAAGTGCCGCACTTGTGTCTCAAGTAAGAGGGACGTTCCAGGTCCAGCGTCGTCTGGAGGGGTAGGGGCCTCATTTAGGTTTCCCAGCGCAATGAAGAAATTGGGGATGTGTCGAGACCTTGCGGGCAGTTTTCATATGTGACGGCTTCTTCGCACCACGTCTCTGTGGCTGCATGTGGATACCTAAGTCTACCCGTCGGTACCTTGATCAAAGCAGGAGATCCCAGACCAGCGTTATGAATGAGTAGAGTTGGCGCAGCATTAGAAATAGACTTGAACATCATTTCATCTCAATCATGGGATTTTTAAGATGCAGCCAGCTGGGACAGAGGAGGCCCCGGGGGGACTGACGTGACCTCCGATCCCATTCTTGAGCCATTGTTGTTCTGGTTGCAACCGGGCAAGGGGCGAAGGCACCAAACTTTGGCTCGTTCTCCACTGTGAATTTTCAAAGTGTCTATGTCGGTATGTTTCATGGGTGTGCTTTTGAGTTGTTGAGTTAGGCTTCCTTTGACATTTCTGTAAAGGGGATTTGGAGGGCGCTTCCAAGGATGCTCCACTGCCCCGTTTGACTCCAGCAAGCCATAAAGCCGTGCTGCCAGGTTCACCAGAGACCGTGTGGGCCAGGAGGAGCCCTGGGGGACCCTACAAGAGGATGGTGTGGAAGGAGCTTCTGGCTCTGAGTCCCTTCCTTCTCTTTCTGCCTGTTTCTCGTAGCGTCAGAGACTGTGACTGGAGACGTTTACGCAGTGGCTGCTGCTGGTATCCAAAATCTTCACTCTCCATTCCTCAGAGAAAGAGATGCTAAGGACGTTCCCTGGGAAGACTCCACTCTTGTTGACTTTCTGTACAATCATGGAAACAGATTCTTGTCCCCTCTCGGAAAAACGCCTGCCATCTCAACAGTGTCATTCTAGGGGACTCCGTAGGTTAGCGATGGCCAACCTTGGCACCCCAGGGGTTCTTGGACTTCAATTCCCAGAAGCCCCAAGTCGGCACTCCTGTTGATCAGGGCTTCTGGGAATTGAAGTCCAAGAAAACCTGGAGTTTGCCGTCTTCTGGCTTGTCTTTTGATCCAGAACTTCAGGACGGCGCTCCATCCCACCTCTGGAGTTTGTCACCTGGAACAGCTTAGTAAGAACTGCTTGTTTTTAAGCCTTTCATCTCAATCAAAACTGGATGGAAAATTTGCACACTTTTATACCAGTGCTTGCTGTCATACTATCATCGTGTGTTGGTTTGTTTTTTTTAAAACCCAGTAAGTCTGAATTTTAAATTTGACCTTTTATTCCTGTGTTTAAATTATGGAAATAAAAAAACAACATTTTAAGTGTGCCGGCAGGATGTCTTTTAAATATATATACAGTATATATAAATAGAGCGTCCCTCTGTGGGATGGGGCGGCTGAGTGCAAAGTGGTGGAGAGTAATACAACAATTTTGTGTCAGAAATTATTCTGGGTTGAAAGGACTTTTGCAGAAAGGAAGAAACTCCACCCAGGGGGTGCCCAAATGAAGCTCCTTTCATGTCCCCAAGAGCTGGGACAGAGACAGGTACTCAATCCATCATGCAGTACCCAGGTTTTGAACTGCCGACTGGCCAGCCTCCCAGCTAACAAAGGCCAGCGTGTGGACTCACAGAGACTTGGGCTTCTGGGAATTGAAGTCCAAGACCCCCTGGAGGTTCACCATGACTGGCCTAACTGCATGCAAAGCTATTGGGCAGATACCGTACATGGGTTGGAGTCTTACCCAGAGAAGAATAAGCAGAGACTTCTACCCAGCCTTTCTAAGCAGGTCTGCTGGGGGTAAACTTGGATACTGTGGAAGTTGATCGTCACTCAACAGGAGGGGCTTTACATCATTCCAGTGGCAAATGGAAAGGAACTGAGGATCCTGTTCTGGTGCAAGTGCTGCACTTGGGACAATGTTGAAGCAGCTCAGCGCCATGGCACAGATGACGCATCAGTTGCGTGACCCACAGAGAACACGAAGGAGAAGCAAATTTCCGGCAGTGTTTGCGGCTGAATATTTTGGAGGAATGAGCCGCAGTCACGTAACCCACCCCTCCAACTTCACCTGAACCCACGATGCCTGTCTGGTCCTAGAAGCTGAGCAGAATCTTTGCCTGCAAAGTAGTTAAGAGAATGAGGCCACGAAAGAAGGAGCGCCAAAGGCCTCCAAACAGCTGCCAGATTTGACAGTATTGGGTCCAAGTGGAACCAAAAGGTCTGAGTCACTTCGGGGAGGAGGGCGATAAATAAGCGTAAATAAATAAATAACCAAAGGGTCTGATTCGGGGGGGGAAGGATGATGTCCAAGAGACAAAGACAAGCAAGCCAGAAAGTTTGGTGCTTTCCCTAGAAACGTAGGAAGCTTTCTCCAGTTGCTTGAAAATAATCAAAAGTCAGAATGTTAGAAGGAGTTGTGTGTGACAAGATGTTGGGGGTCATGACTATTAAACGCACAACTAAAGCAGCGCGGCAACTCGCAATGTGTCCATACAGTGCTAAGGCTGCCTCTAGGCTGAAATTCTATCTATATCTATATATCTATCTATCTAGATCAGGGAGTTTCAACTTAAGGCCTGTGGGCCAGATCTGGCCCATTGTGCAATTTCATGTGGCCCCCATCCCCTCCAAGGGCATTCAAGAAACAAAATGGCCACCACCCCCTTGAAGCTGCTGGGACAAAATGGCCACCCCCATCCTGCAGGCAGGGCAAAATGGCTGTCCGGCCCTCAACGCTGACTGAGAGTGCGTGATCTGGCCCTCAGCTTGAAAAGGTTGGGAACCCAAGACCTAGATAGATATAGACACACACACACACACACACACACTTCTTTCTTTGAATATAACACAATTGTACTTTCAAGAAATGTTATGGCCCACGAGAGTTTCCATTCCTTTCAACACTGCATAGGAAGAATATATTTCGTCTGTAAGGGCATCAGGCGATTGCAGAGGGGCAAACTGCACGAACAAGACCAGTTGCTTATCTGGTTGTGGCCCTGACCACAAGACAGAAAGACAGACAGCCCCAGTAAAATGCAATGGGATTCTGGCTTAAGCAAGATGGGCCACGAAAGCAAAGCCTTTTTCAGGCACAAGGCATGAAAGAGGCGTTTTCTGGTGAATAGCATTGTGCAAGTGAAAGCAACGTCATCCTCTGAATGGGGACGGGGTGGAAGGGACCATTTACCGTGGGTTTGAATTGAAGGGTTCCCCGTGAAGAAGTCACAAGAGCCAGAAACCGTCCCGGCCCACCGAGGACACCTTGGTGGCTATCGTAACCCAGCTGACAACAATGGCCTCCTTTCATTATGCCTGGGTTGGTTCAAGACAAGGATCCTCTTCGCAGAAGTCCAGGATGTCTGCAAATCCAAATGGAGGAAGGAGTTTAA
Organism: Furcifer pardalis; assembly: GCA_030440675.1. NCBI lineage: Eukaryota > Metazoa > Chordata > Lepidosauria > Squamata > Chamaeleonidae > Furcifer > Furcifer pardalis. Next base: position 14,995,172 of record CP126898.1, on the reverse strand, counting down.
CTTGACCCCTCTGCAAATGGGCCCAGAAACGGCTGAGAAGCCGAGTGGAATCCAGATTCCCCAGAAACTCCTTCAAGGACAGTAAAGATAAAGGTCAAGGCCGCCCTTGCTTGAAAGCCAGTCATATCTGACTATGGTTCAGTGCTCATCAATGTTTACAGAAGGGGTGCCCAAACTTTTCGGGCCACGGGCCAGTCACGTGGTTCCTCCCACCAGAAGCTTTGCAAAAGATCTGCTTTGTAACAGGACAAGATAGATTTTGGGGTGCCATTTTCCCTGCTTAAACCAGGGGTATCCAAACTACAGCCCGTGGTCCAGATCCGGGCCCTGACGCCAATTCATCCAGCCCACGCTGCCCTTGTCACTCCTGGAAGCAAAAGTAACACGCGCTCATACAGGCGAATTTTACTTCCACTTCCAGGAGCGATGAGGGCGGTGTGGGCTGGATGAATTGGCATCAGGGGCTGGATCCGGCCCATAGGCTGTAGCTTCTGCACCCCTGGTTTACAGCCAAAGAGCCAGCGCTGTCTGCGTCTGCAGATGTTTTCCATGGACACGTGGCCATTTTTCTGGGATTCCCTCTTACCTGCAGGCGTGCAGTCAAAGACAGATTCTGCCAGGCGGAGGAACGCTGTCCCCAAAATGGTTTCGTAATCCAGGTGGCTTGTGAGGATTAGGCCCTGGGTGGCATCTCTAAAGAGCAGGTCGCTTTCGCCGTACCTCTGCGACTGAAAGAGCTGAAACTGGGCGCTGGCACTGGCCGCCTGGAAAGAAACCGGCAGCCATGGAACAGCAGCCACAAGCAAGGCCGCCGCAGAGATGCCGTAATCAGCTGTTTTTCTTGGTTAGCTGGTATGGCTCCACCTAAGGCTGTGATGATGAACCTTGGCACTCCAGATGTTCTTGGACTTCAATTCCCAGAAGCCCAAGCACCCTGTGAATCCAGCAAACCCATACGGGCACGTTTTACTTCTGCTTCTGAGAGTGACGAGAGCAGCGCGGGCCGAATGAATTGCAGTAAACCAATTAGTGTGGATGCACAGGGGCTTCTGGAAATTGAAGTCCAAGAACATCTGGAGTGCCAAGGTTCGCTATTACAGACCTAAGGTCAGGAGAGAAGGAGCAGCAGGTGCCGAGAGAACGAAACAAGAGAAGGACCCTCAACATCTTCTCAATTGATACGAGTCCGTAGGGTCAGATCCAGGAAAGAACTTCATGGCAAGAACAAACATTCTTGAGAGTAAGATAGAGATCACCCTTGCTCGAAAGCCAGTCGTATGTTTACTCTAGGATTCAGTGCTCATCTCTTTCATAGCCAAAGACCCAGTGCTGTCTGCTTCTGCAGATGTTTCTGTGGTCATGTGGCAGGCATGATGACATCGGAGAGCATGGAATGCTGTTTACCTTCCCACCAAAGTGGTCCCTATTTATCTACTTGCAATTTCTGGCTTTCAAACTGCTAGGTTGGCAGGAACTGGGACAGAGACGGGAGCTCATTCTGTCATGCAGTACTCGGGTTTTGAACTCTGACTTCCCAATCTTCTTGAGGGTACTCAAGAGCAAGGCCAAATTAGCAGATGGAGGAAGGAGCTCACAGGACAAAGAAACAAGGATAGGGCTGAGGAACTCAACCTCCCCTCCGCCACTTGGAGGACTCTGAAGAATAGGTTGGAGTCCTTAAATGCAAGACCCACAGGCTCAAGTGGTGTCTGTTGGCAGACAACAACGCGTTGTGTGAATGTGGAGAGAGACAGAATCCATGGGGGCCCATTTATGTGTCTGCCAATTGCTCCCAGAAACAGGCACCGATGAGGACTTGAGTTTGGCCAACGCCAAAGCCAAGAAAGTGGTTCCATTTGGCCAGTCCAGAGTTTGATCTGGACACGAAAGAAGAAGAATCCTGTGGAAATGCCATCCTCAAGAATTTAATTCAATCCAATCCATTGGATTCAGTTCCTCTTGCTAAGTTTGCCTCTTTTCAGGACCTTCTTGAGTCTCTCCCACCTGCCCCTTCCACACTCACCTGGGACTTCACCAGGAAGTTGTGGACTTTAGGGACAGTCACCGGTCGGGTCACAACTAGACTGGGTGGGACCTGGCCCAGGTTGCAGGCCTTCCACTCCGTTAGTGGCGCGCGGCTCCCATCAGGGCACAACAGTTCAAAGTCATGCACGGCCACCTCCCTTGCCCAGCCGGAGGTCTTTAGATCTGTCAAAGAAGAAGAAGCAGGACCACCAGTCCTTCATGAGATCAAGTCGTTGGATTCTGGGTCACCAGCTGCCTAGACAAGCCAGGTAAGGAATCCACAAAGAGGCTCCTCATATCCATATCTTCCCCAACATCCCAGAATACTCCAAATAAGCTGAGCTAGCCAGAGGTCCACACTTTGGAAATCTTTCTTTTTTGAACCATAACTCCCAGAATTTCCCTGGCAGGAGTGTGAAAGCTTCATTCTTGCTGTAGACCAGAGGTCCACAAACCTGGCTCTCCAGATGTTCTTGGACTTCAATTCCCAGAAGCTCTGATCAGCAGGTGTGCTGACTTGGGCTTCTGGGAACTGAAGTCCAAGAACACCTGGAGAGCTACATTTGCAGATTCCTGCTCTATGAAGACAAGTTGCTTGCCTGTAACTCTTCTTCTTCATGGTCCCCTGTGAACCTACACACATAAGAACTTGATAGAACATAGGGGTTGTTCTAGCTCAGAGTTCCTCAAACTCAGCTCTCCAGATGTTCTTGGCCGTCAATTGCCAGAAACCCACATCAGCACGCCTGCTGACCAAGGCTTCTGGGAATTGAAGTCCAAGAACATCTGGAGAGCCAAGTCTTCAGACCCCTGCCCTAGAACATTTAAGTTCCCTCCAAAGGATAAATCCCAGCCTTCAAAACTTTCAGGTTTGACTTTTTAGGGGAGATCAGGCAAGCTATTGACCTGGTGTTTACTTCTACGAGACATTAATCTGAAAAACCACATTCAGCACCTCACTTAGAATCTTAATTTTTTAAAAAAAGAACTTACATTCAATATTTTGGAGCAGGTTATAATGTTCCACAAAAGCCACATCACCAAAACTTCTTCCGGTAGGGTCACCCAAGAGGCATCTAGAAAGAGTGGACCAAAAATGGACCAACCCAGCAAAGAGGAGATGTGGTTCAATCCCATTGAATCTGGTTTAGTCACTACCAACATTAAGACATACTGCTGTTAAAGGAACATGTTAACTGGGAATATACACAGCTTCTTAGCTGTACTTTCTTCATCAACAAAGGATTGGATTAGATAACTTCTAAATGATCCTGAATTATATTTAAAGCTTCCCTTGGTTCTTTTATAGTTAATACAGTGTCACCAGCAAACAAATAAATCTGAACTTTATCCTTCTATCTTATGCCTTCTATACTATTGTCTTATCACATTTACTGACATCTCCAAGATTTAATATAAACAGTATCGGAGACAAAAGACAACCTTGTCTAGTTCTTCGGCATTGGTTAATTTGTTCCGCTATGCCAGGGGTGTCCAAACTATAGCCCGTGGACTGGATTCGGCCCCCAGTGCCAATTCATCTGGCCCACACTGCCCTCGTCACTCTCAGAAGCAGAAGCAAAATGCACCCGGACGCGTTTTACTTCTACTTCTGGGAGCGATGAGGGCAGTGCAGGCTAGATGAATTGGCATCAGGGCCGGATCCAGCCCACAGTCCATAGTTTGGGCACCCCTGAACCATGTGACTGGCCCATGGCCCGAAATTTTTGTTCACTCCTGCGTTACGGCATCATTAGCCAATACTAAAGCCTAGTTCTTTGAATGGAATTGTTTTATTACTTGTTGAAATCTATGAACAGGCCAGGAAATTTTGACAAGCAATTTTAAGCTTCTGTGGGATTTGCTAACCAACCAAGCCAAAGGCCTTTGTCCAAAAGGTAATAAAAGGTAGTTTCAAACCAACAAGCAATGCAATTCCTTACTTCTTTTAATTTTATATGTATTTACCGTATTTATTTTATTTATATACTGCCCCATTAATGAAAGCACAACTCTGGACGGTTTACAGCTTAACATTTAAACCCCATAAAACTCCACATAACAAAATACATTCAACAATACTGGCTACACTTAACAATATATTCTAATTGTATAGATCTAAAATTAACAGTATCTTGAAGGATCAGTTGCTTGAAGGGGCTGCAGTGGCTCAGTGGTTAAGAAGCTCGCCTTGCTAGCTGGAAGGCTGGCAAGTCGGCAGTTCGAGACACGGGTACTGCACAACGGAATGAGTGCCCGTCTCTGTCCCAGCTCCTGCCAACCTAGCAGTTCAAAACAGTGATGGGATGACAAAAATTCTACTACCACGCCATGACGTCACGGACGTCATGGGCGTGGCCAATGGCATGACGTCATGACGTCACGGCCGACGTCATGACGTCATGACGTTGTGGGCGGGGCCAAAATAAAAATAAATAAAAAATAAAAATAAACATACACACACACCCCTCCCTCTCAGCCCACCCACCCAGACACAAATAAATAAATAAAATAAAAACAACCACCCACCCAAAACACAAATAAATTACCCACCCACCCCAAATAAAAACCCCTCGCTTACCTTTCTTGGGACCCGGCACCCCGATTGCTGTCCACAGCCGCCGCCGCCGGAGCTGCCTGCACCCCTGTGGCGTCCTCCTTGGGCCGGTACCTTTTTAGCCCGGCTCCGGCCATGGCGAGGGGCGACGGGCAGCCGCGGCTGCCGCGCCTCCCTGGGCCGTCCCCATGCCGCACCGCCGCCGCCTACAGCTTCCTCCTCCGCAGCGCGCGGCAGCCGAGCTCAAAAGGGACCGACCCAAGAAGGAGTCCACAGGGATTCAGGCAGCGGCAGCTCCGGCGGCGGCGGGCGGCGGCTGTGGACGCCAGGTGCAGGCACCCGGCCCGCAGGCGCCCGGCGGAGGCGGCGGCAGCGGTGTACCCCGCCGGGCGTCCCCAGGGCATGGGGCTTGTCAGCAGCGGACGGCCGAGGCAGCCCTCAACGTGCCGCGGGGAGGCGCCCCCCTCAGAGGGCTGCTGCCGCCGCCGCTGCCCTGAAAGTTCTAAATGTTTTGAAAATCGGAGCGAAAATGGCTCTAATTGACTGCGCATGCGCAGAAACTCAATCTGACGCATGTGCAATGCGTCAGATTGAGTTTCTGCGCATGCGCAGTCAATTAGAGCCATTTTCGCTCCGATTTTAATTTTTTTTTTTCTTTCGGTCAGGCGTCCGGAACCGGACGCCCCAAAAGTGGACTTCCCCTCACGGAGAACCCTCCGGGATTGGTCTTACCGGTTCCAGAGATCCGTCTGGAACCGGTGACATCCCATCACTGGTTCAAAAGCAAGAAATTGCAAGTAGATCAATAGGGACCACTTTGGGGGGGGGGGGAGATCTTGGGGACATGAAAGGAGCCTCATTCTGGTGTCCCCTGAGCGGAGTTCCTCCACCAAAACCCTTTCAACCCAGAATAATTTCTGACATGAAATTATTATTAGTTGTTTGAATCAGGCTTTGAATTATCCTGTTTTCACCAGATTCAAAATTTGGGCCCAGCCCTGAGCATCTCTCTTTCACTCTGTCTTCTCAACCCGCGTTGCTCACCTGAGGGCGCCCAAATTGCCATAGTAGCGTTCGTTGTGATTGGCCACACACCTTGAGGCCACCTTGCTTCCTTCGGCCACCTCCTGCCCAAGACAGATTTTGCAGAGGTTCCCTCTGGCGCCCGGCATGCAAGACTTCCAGAAGTAGCCTTGGTAAGCTTTGGGGAGGGGGAAAGAGTCATGGTTACCTCCACAAAGGCCGATGTCTTGGTCAGTTTCACGGTCTCTAACCAAAACAGAAGTACAGGCCATTCCCCTCTATCCACGGGTTCAGTTATCCACGGGTCTAAAAATTTTCAATAAAATAGGCATGCCTATTTCTACGGTGTACTAGAGGCCTCTGTAACATAAACCATAGGGTTTGCTATTATCTACGGTTTCGTGTATCCTGTGGAAGGTATTGGGGTATATATATATATCCCCAGTGAACAGGGTGGGACAGAGGTGCACAAACTGTACTGCAGCCCCCACAAGACTAATAGGTCTCTCCAAGAAGGAATTTTCACAGAACATAGTGGGGAGGGGGCATAAGAGAGGGTCTTCTCAGTGGTTGCCCCCAAGCTTTGCAATGTCCTGTCCTGAGAAACCTCCCTCTTGTCCTTCCTCGGCCTTTTAACAATAAGCGGCTTAGTAATGCTACGTTTATTAAGCTTACAGAGATTTCTAAATATCTTTTTTTTAAAAAAATAACACTCATTTTTAAAGTTGGGTTTAATTTTTGGGTTTAATTCCTGAGTACTGCACGACAGAATGAGCCCCCATCCCTGCCCCAGCTCCTGCCAACCTAGCAGTTCGAAAGCAAGAGACTGCATGTAGATAAATAGGGACCACTTTGTTGGGAAGGTAAACAGCATTCCATGCATTCTGGTGTCTAGGTATGTCTGCCACACGTCCATGGGAACGTCTGCAGAAGTGGGCAGCACTATAAACAGAGGTGAGCACTGAACCCTAGAGTCAGATACGACTGGCTTTTGAGCGAGTGCGACCTTTACTTTTATCTCTGGGGTTCTAAAATAGGAGATGGCTGTGGGATTCACCCTCTCCTTCATCACTTGGAGGACCCTGAATAGGCTGAGGGTTGGGGGTCCCTCAATGCAAGACCCACAGGGTCAAGAAGGGGCTGCTGGAGGACAATAACACGTAGTGTGAACGTGGAGAGATACAAAATCTGCCAATGACTGCCAGAAACACACAGTGATGAGGACTTACGTTTGGCCAAAAAACAAAGTGACTTCATTTTGATCTCCAGTGCTAATGCGCTCATCAGAATGTCTTCCCACCATACAAGGGCAGTGGATCCAACCCTACATCGCGCCTCTTTGTGAATCCAACTGACCCCATCCATTTGCTGGCATTCCTACCTGAGCTGAGATTGCAGCTGAGGGACCGGTTCTCCGGGGCTCCCGTCGTGGTGTACCGAGAGAGGAGCAGCCACCCGCCAGGGCTGTACTCGTGGCTGTGGCAGGAACGCTTCCCTCCCAGCTTGGAAATGCTGATGTGCTTGGCGTCTTTCTTGGCCAGTGCGAGCGCATAGAGCGGAAGGAGGGCTGTGTGGCAAAAGCAGACCATCAGAACGGAGCAGCCAGAGGTGGGGAGTTTGGTCCATCCACAGAGGGTAAAGTCAACTTTTCCATGGGCTGCACAGATCCAGGCTCCGGTGGCTTAGTGGTTAAGAAGGTCACCGTGTCGGGTGGAAGGCAGGCAAGTTGGCAGTTCGAGACCCAGATACTGCATGACAGTTTAAGTGCCCCCCTCTGTCCCAGCTCCTGCCAACCTAGCAGTTAGAAAGCAAGAAATTGCAAGTACTGTAAATAAATAGGGACCACTTTGGTGGTGGTGGTGGTGGAGATCTTGGGGACATGAAAGGAGCCTCATTCAGGTGTCCCCTGAGCGAAGTTCCTCCAACAAAAATCCTTTCAACCCAGAGAAATTTCTGACATGAAATTATTATTATTATCCTGGCATTGCAGTGGAGAAACATTTGGGGGAAGTTCTAGGGCCATGATGGCGAACCTTGGCACTCTAGACGTTCTTGGACTTCAATTCCCAGAAGCCCAAGCCCCTGTGGATCCACACGAATGGGTTTTCCTGAGATTTATCCAGCCCAGATAAATTGCAGTAAACCCATTCGTGTGGATTCACGGGGGCTTGGGCTTCTGGGAATTGAAGGCCAAGAACATCTGGAGAGCCAAGGTTTGCCATCATGGCTCTAGGGACTTCTGCAATTACGTTTATGGGTTTGTTTTGATTATCCCCCCCCCCTCGATTTCAGAATGGACGCCTTGATCCAATGGCGCCACATTCTCCACAGTGACAAAGAAAATGAGCTTCTGGGTTTGATATTCCCACTTATGCCACAGCCTTGCCTTCCGCCTGGTTCCAGAATATGCACCTGATACTTGTATACTTCTCCGGCAACCCCTGTTACCTGTGCTGCTGGTTGGCTGTTCTGTTCCCTCTCTGCTTTGAGTGGGGTTGCATTCTTCTCCTGCGGGAAGGAGAGAGAAGGGAGCAGCATTTGGAATCAGAGGGCTGGCAGTTCGAGACCACTCCAGGGGAGCTTATGGCTGGCTTTTAACTCACTGCACAGAGGAGAAGGTAAAACAGTGCCAGATCACAGCAGGGCTACAACCCAACAGGATGTTGAATCAGTGGCATGTAGAGAGGAGCTGACGCACCACATCTTCACCGATGGAACTCCTCTAGCTGTGACTTATTTCTGGATTTCAGACGACGAGTTCAAGAGCGGCTGGCGTGTGAGGTTCAAGGTGTTGAATATCTCTTCCTCTCATACACAGGTTCCCAACCTAAGGTTCGTGGGCCGGATCTGGCCTGTGGTGCCATTTCAAGTAGGCCCACCCACCCCTCCAAGGGCATTCAAGAAATAAAATGCCCCCCTCCCTTTAAAGCAGCTGAGCACCCTTTACCCCTTCAAGGCTTTCAAAATAGGAAGGCTAGCGCATCATAACCACCATATCACCCGGTAGAAGGTTCTTCCACTACAGACCAACCTTAGTGGCAAGGTGGAGAACACTTAGAAATCAGAAAAATAAATAAATATGTTTCCAGGGGCTACTCCAGCAGGCACAGGGCTTCTGAATGAGCGCCAAGATTTACAAAGAGAGTGTTTCTTCTTCCTCTGCTGTGAAACAGACCCACTGACTTCTTAGAACGGCCTGGAAAGGGAGAGAAGGAAAAGCTCCCTCCGAGAGACCAGACACAGCCTACTTATTTATCGCAAAGTGCCAACACAGCAACAGGGGAGGAAGGAACTGTTCCCATTGGGCTGCTGGGCAGAGGGGCAGGACAAACTCTGTGCTGGGGAGAGGGAGGAAGCGCTCCCATTGGACTGCTGGGCAGAGGCGTGGGGTGAACTCCCTGCTGGGGTGAAGGAGGAAACACTCCCATTGGGCTGCTGGGCAGAGGGGCGGGGCAAACTCTGTGCTGGGGTGACTGCACAGGTGCCAACAGAGAGGGCTCCGAGTGCCACCTCTGGCACACGTGCCATAAGTTCGCCACCACTATTCTAGACCTACTGCTTTTTGTCATCATTGTTAGTTGTGTTTTTTAAAAATTCAATTATCCTTCCTCCCCACCCCGTCCTATGTAGTTGCAGTTATGTTTATATCCTATTTTTAAAATCATTCCTACTATTGTATTTCATAGAAGCAGGAAAAAACAGGCGGCTCACTCACCGTAACACTCTGCGGCCACAGGAACCAGCCCACATCTCTCAGCGAAGTAAGCATGCGTAGCATCCAAAGTAACAGCATCTGCCTCGTTTTTCTGTCACATAAAATAGTACCTGGTCAACAATCTACTGCTCATCCAGTAAAATTTGTCAGATCTTTCATATTTGTTTTGATTCGGATTCCTTCATTGAGCCAAGGGGGTTGTTCACAATGGCCTAAAAGCAGTGGCGTCGCGCAGTCTTCAGCCGCCTGGGGCGAAGAACAAACTCGCCGCCCCCCCCCCCAGCTCGCCGCTGCCGCCGCCCCCTCCCCCCGACCCAGGTAGAAGCCAGCCCCCTGCTGACTAGCGGGGCGCGCGCGCGCGCGCCACACACCTCCGTCCGCTCGCACCTCCGTCCGCTCGCCCGGCCGGCTGGCCATCGGGGGCTCTCCGCCGCCTGTTGCCCCTGGCAGCGGCTTTCAGGGGGCGGCAAAATGTCCCCTCCCCACCCTTTTGCTGGCGAGGAGGAGAAAAAGTGTTTTTTTTTAGGCGGACAATTCAAGGAGGGGCCCGCCCGCCGGGCTGGCTGTCGGTCGGGGGCTCTCCTGGCGGGCGGCCCGCGTGCGCGCGCACGCTGCCCACCTCTTCCGGCCCAGCCAGCCCCCAGGGGCTCCCCGCCACGGCGCCACCCCCCCCCCCCCCACGAGCGCCCCGTCTCACGGCAAGTTGGGTGGGTGGCTGGGCGGGCGGAGGCGAGCAGCGTCCGCGCGCACGCGGGCCGCCCGCCAGGAGAGCCCCCGACGGCCAGCTGGGCGGGCGACCGGGCGTGCCCCTCCTTCCCTCCCCCCCCTTTTGCTGGCGAGGAGGAGAAAAAGGGGTTTTTTTTAGGCGGACAATTCAAGGAGCCTCCTTGAATTGTCCGCCTAAAAAAAACCCCTTTTTCTCCTCCTCGCCAGCAAAAGGGTGGGGAGGGGACATTTTGCCTCCCCCTGAAAGCCGCTGCCAGGGGCAACAGGCGGTGGAGAGCCCCCGACGGCCAGCCGGGCGAGCGAGCGGATGGAGGTGCGAGCGGACGGAGGTGTGTGGCAAGCGGCGAAGCGCACGTGGGGCGCTCGCCAGCAAAAGGGTGGGGAGGGGACATTTTGCCGCCCCCTGAAAGGCGCTGCCCGGGGCATCCGCCCCCCCCGCCCCCCCCACGCTACGCCACTGCCTAAAAGGTCCCCTTCCAATCCAATTATTCTATAATTCTATCTGCACACCCATCCATCCTTCCTTCCTTTCTTTCCACCATTTCCTTCCTTCCTCATTTCCTTTCTTTATCTATCATCCTCATTTGTTTCCTTCCATCCACCATCATTTCCTTCCATCCAAGATCATTTATTTCCTTCCTTCCATCCATCGTTTCCTTCTTTCCATCCTCATTTCCTTCCTTCCATCCACCCACCATCATTTATTTCCTTCCATCCATTATTTCTTTCCTTCCTTCCACCCATCATTTCCTTCCTTCCATCTATCCATCTTTTCTTTCCTTCCTTCCATCCATCCATCATTTCCTTCTTTCCACCATTTCCTTCCATCCATCCTCATTTCCTTCCTTCCTTCCATCTTCATTTCCTTCCTTCTATCCATCATTTATTTCCTTCCATCCACCATCATTTATTTCCTTCCTTCCACCCATCATTTCCTTCTTTCCTTCCATCTATCCATCTTTTCCTTCCATCTATCCTCATTTCCTTCCTTCCAGCATCATCATTTATTTCCATCCTTCCTTCCATCCTTCCCAGTTCTTTCAGTTCTGCCCCCACCCGGAAGAAACCAACATACTGGGTCTCTTGCCCTCCTCCCCATCGGATTGCCCGGTCTACCCTCTCACCTTAATCCTCTGAATGCAGCTGACCATGGAGTCTGCCTGGACACAGACCAAGGGGTCTGACCGGACACTGAGGGCCCACTCCTCACACTTGAGAAGTTCGGCCTCGCTGATACAACACCACCGCACCAGGCTATTGGAGAGGGAACTCCCTGGCAGAGGAGGAGGAGGAGGAGAGAGAAAGGTCAGAGAAACAGAAGGAAGCCACCGGGGTGGGTGGGTGGGTGGCGGAAGTCTCTCTCCCTCCCCACCTTCGGTACCTTCATGGCCCAAGCCCTGCAGGAGAGCCACGTAGTCCAGGCCGAGGACTTGGCTGAGCCCTGGTTCCCCTTCTAGCAACCGCAGGTGTCGCGTGGCATCTTGGAAGAGCAGGTTCTTCCCTCTGAAGGGCCCAGAAGCAAAGAGCTCAAAGCGGCCTTTCTGCTTCCCTCGCTCTCCAAAGAGGTGCTGAGGAAGGACGACAACAACAACCTCAAGCTGGGAGCCAAACTGTGCCAATGCCTAGAAGAGCTTTCCATCGCTTGATCAGACAAGAGGTTCCCAAAACCGCCCAGCCCCACTAGGTCAGGGGTCCTCACATTTGCCTCTCTGGGTCTTCTTGGACTTCCGTCAGGGCAAGGTCACCCTTGCTTGAAAGCCAGTTGTGTCCAACTCTAGGGTCCAGTGCTCATCTCTGTTTGCACAGAAATCTGTTTACCTTCCCACCAAAGTGGTCCCTATTTCTCTACATACTTGCAATTTTCTTGCTATGGAGCTGCTAGGTTGGCAGGAGCTGGGACAAAGACAAGAGCTCAGTCCGTCGTGCAGTACCCGGTAATCAATCTCCGACCTTTCAGTCAGTGAGTTCAGAGTCTTAACCACTTGAGCCACTGCAGTCCACTGGACTTCTAATGACCAGAAGCCTAAGTCAGCACCACCCGCTGGTTTTCACTCCAGTTTTCTCTGGTGAGACACAAGGAAGGCTGGATGAGACGACCTCTGCTCTCTTGACCTGCAGCCGCTAATGCAGGGGTGTCCAAACTATGGCCCGGGGGGATCCGCCCCCCATGCCAATTCATCTGGCCTACAAAACCTTCATCGCTCCTGGAAGCAGAAGTAAAACGCGCCTGTCCAGGCATGTTTTACTTCTACTTTCAGGAGCAACAATAGCTTAGTGGGCCAGATTTATTGGCATCGGGGGGTGGATCTGTTCTCCAGGCTATAGTGGCCGGCCCCCTGAACCACGTGACTGGCTCACAGCCTGAAAAGTTTGGGCACCCCTGCCCTAATGTAAGATGGGAAGGGAGATCTAGAACAGGGATGGCAAACCTTGGCACTCCAGGTGTTCTTGGACTTCAATTCCCAGAAACCCAAGTCCCTGTGAAAGCACACGAATGGGTTTACTGCATAGACGTAAAGTGCCGTGATGGTGAACCTTGATACTCCAAGCTATTCTTGGACTTCAATACTGGTTAGGGCAGTAAACCCATTGGTGTGGATTCACAAGGACTCTGGCTTCTGGGAACTGAAGTCCAGGAACACCTTGAGCGCCAAGGTTGGCCATCACGGATCTATAACGTGGGCGATGACAGTCATGTAGGTTGAAGGGAAGTTGCCATCTTCCTGTCCTTCTTTTCTTGCGTCTTGCAATTCCTTGTGGGTCTTCTATTGCAAACTTTTCCTGGTCAGATTAGGTCAAGGTCACCCCTGCTCGAAAGCCAGTCGTGTCCGACCCTAGGGTTCACTGCTCATCTCTATTTACAGCCAAACAGCCAGCGCTCTCTGTGTCTGCAGACCTTTCTGTGGTCATGTGGCAGGCAGGATGAGACGCCGGAGCGCACAGAAGGCTGTTACCGTTCCCGCCAAAGCGGTCCTTATTTATCTCCTTGCAATCTTTTGTTTTCAAAGGGCTAGGTTGGCAGAAACCAGGACAGAGGGCAGGCACTCACTCCGTTCCGCAGCACTTGGATCTTGACCTGCTGACCTTCCCATCATCGAGTTCAATGATTTAACCACTAAGCAGTCCTTCCTGTTGAGATTACTTTGCTCCAAGAAGCCTTGACTAAACCATATGCCATATCTCTCTCCCCATCCGTGGTGGCTTCCTTCTTCCTCAACGTTCGTCTCCTTCTGAATCCCAATTATGATGTCACCATCTCATTTGCAAACATTATTTCGTTGAGACATACCAGTCGAAAGCCAATGGTTGGTACTAAGCACGGAGGCTGCCTCCCACCCACTCCTGGGTGCAGTGAGGCTGTGTGGGTATTGGCTGGGGCGGGGGCGGGAGTGGCTTCCACAAGATGAGCATCGTATGTGACCTGTTGTGTTGTACAAACTAGGAGAGGCCGCAATGCCATGACCAGGAGATGCTTCGGTTCCTGTGAGCTATGACTGACGTGTTCACAGTCAGATCTTGCATCACAGAGGAATCACTCTGCACGTGTAAAATTTAACCTTTTTCTTTGGGTGGGAGGGGACTAGGACTCTTAGGATCCCATCACCTGCTCCGGTTTCTCTGCATTTGCCTCCTGACACCCACACAAAGAAACAAAACAAAACAAAACAAAAACCCTCTGAAGTTCTGAAAGCAACCTGAAATTATTGAAAGCAAAAGAGCTACAGCAACCTTTCCAAGCCAGGGGCCAGGTCACATTCTCTCAGTCAGCTTCGAGGGCCGGATGGCCATTTTGCCCTGCCTGCATCACAGGAATGGCCATTTTGCCCCAACAGCTTCAAAAGGTGGCCATTTTGTTTATTGAATGCCCTTGAAGGGGTCAGGGGGCACATGAAATGGCACCACAGTTGTCAAGTTCAACATTTTAACCACTGAATGCCACCGCAGTCCCTAACCTTCCCGTAAGGTCAAGGTCAAAGTCGCCCTTGCTCGAAAGCCAGTCGTACCCAACTCTAGGGTTCAGTGTTCATCTCTTTTTATAGCCAATGAGCCAGTGCTGTCTCCGTCTGCAGACGTTTCCGTGGACATGTGGCAGGCATGTCTAGACACCAGCGTGCACAGAACACTGTTTACCTTTCCACTGATATGGTCCCTATTTATCAACTTGCAATTTCTGGCTTTCGAACTGCTAGGTTGGCAGGAGTTGGGACAGAGACAGGAGCTCATTCCATCATACAGTACCCAGGATTTGAATTGCTGACCTGCCGCCTTCCAGTCAGCGTCTTAACCCACCAAATTAAGGTGGGGAAATTGCTGCTTTCAGAAGAGCATTTAAGTAAATTGGGTCACCAGAAGAAGCCGTGTTGTTTAAGCTCCTTCCTGCAGGTTGAACCAATCCATGCCCCCCCCAACCCCCGGGCTATGGAGTACTGTACCTGAATGAGTGTGAGAAATTTCCTGGCTATCTTCTGGAAGTTGGGGCGTGTGACAACTGCCCGCCCAGGCCCGTGGCCCAGGTTGCATGTGGTGTAGGCCATCAAGGGAGCCGTGGACCCATCCGGACACAAGAGCTCGTATTCTTCTTGTTCCGATTCTTAAGAAGGGAAAAGGAAAGAATGAAGAGCTGGAATTGAGCACACAAACAGACAAGAAAAGGTCCACTTCCATTCCTGGAAGCCGGGACAGGCTGGGTTATGTGGCCTCCCTGTTCAGACCACGGGCCGACATGTGGTCTCTTCTTTCTTTTAGAACAGGGGTGACCCCTGGGCCGTGTTAAATCTGTGTTTCGAGCATATCAGAGAATAAACACTCTAGGGTGCACTTTGAAGACTCACTGTTATATTTTAATGTGAGCTTTTGTGGTTCAAGTCCATACCCTGTGAATCCACGTGGATGGGTTTACTGCGCAGTGGACTGGATTCACAGGGAGTGGACTTGATCCACGAAAGCTCACATTAAAACACAGTAGTGAGTCTTTAAAGTCCCACGAGGTTTTTGTCTGAAGGCACCAGCCACCCTCTTTAACCTGATTTCTGGTAAATGTTGCAAACTTTCAAACGACTTCTTGGACAAAGGCCCTGGCCAGGGTTTTACCTGTGGCATTCATGACTGCAAGATGGTCTAGGAAAGCAACCTCTGCCACCCCACTCTTCAAACATCTGCACAGAGACAGAGAGAGCGAGAGAGCGCAAGTGCAATATGGCATTAACACTTAGGGCTGCCCTACAACCAACTGTGAGCAGTGACTCATTACACCCATCGTCCTGACAGAATGCCCCATGGAAAGGATGAGAAAGACAGCAGTAAGTGGAGCACCTGTATGGGCACGTTTTACTTCCACTCCCAGGAGTGGCAAAGGCGGTGTGGGAGGGATGAATTGGTGTTGAGGGTGGTGGTGGTGGATCCAGCCCATTGGACTGTAATTTGGGCACCCTGCCTTAATACTTAGGAGGGACTGTGGTGGCTTAGCAGTTAAGATGCTGAACTTGACAACTGGAAGGTTGGCAGGTCAGCAGTTTGAGACCCAAGTGCTGTGCGAAAGAGTGAGCTCCCATCATCTACCCAGCTCCTGCCAGTCTAGCAATTTAAAAGCAAGAAATTGGAAGTAGATAAACAGGTGCCAGTTCGGCAGGAAAGGTAACAGCCTTCCGTGCACTACGGTGTCTAGTCCTGCTTGCCACATGAGCACAGAAGCGTCTGCAAACACAGACAGCACTGGCTCTTGGGCTGCAAACTGAGATGAACCCCAAACCCTAGAGTCGGATACGATTGGCTTTCGAGCAAGGGTAAATGAAACCCTTAGGACCGTGATGGCCAAGTTTGGCACTCCAGCTGTTCTTGGACTTCAATCCCCAGAAGTCCTGATCAGCAGGAGTGTTGACTTGGGCTTCTGGGAGTTGAAGTCCAAGAACACCTGGAGTGCCAAGCTTGGCCATCACTGGCTTTGGACCTCAGGGCACTGAAGAATATCGTTGATGTGGTTGGTGACCATATTGATGCACTTGATTCTTTTCAGGATATGGAAGGGGTCTCTGCGCTCCTTCCTAGCCAGTAAAAGACAGAAGGGATCCTGCCCCGCTTTCTCTAATGAACCAGCCTCCCCCCTGTCTATGGCTTGACCCGTCCTAAGCATGGAAGTTCACACAAGGGCACCTGAAAGCTCCCTCCGAGCCGTAGAAGGGTTCGTCACCACTCGTCCGGCAGAAGTGGTTCCTGTCCGGGATGTAGGACTTCTGCCCTTGGCAAAGTGCGCACAGCTGAGGAGGAGCGGTCACCCCGACGCCAGGGATGCAGCTGGCATTGAAGTAGCCACCCATGGCTGGGGAATAAAAAAGCAGGGATGGGAAACGTCCAGGCTGATTAAAAGGGTCAGAACAAGAGGGAAACCTCTTCAGACAAGAAAGTGACTCAAAGGAACTGGATCAGTGGTACTATGGGGGTCACGCTGTGATGCGGAAGGCAAATGGAAGGCCACCACATTATATTCTCAGGACAGTCTTCATGGCTCATCACCATGAGGATCGCCAATATTTGTATTCGGATATGGCAGAAGAAGAAAACATATGTCTATAAGATTTTGCTGTTAATTAGGTCACTAATATGTACTGTTACCTCGCTTATTACTATGAATTAGGCAACATGGAAAACATATAGAGCAGATTTCATTTTTACCTATGAACACTAGAATAACTTAGCTGTTCTGACGTACTGTATATAGATTAATCACTAAAATGATTAAGTTCCAATTAAATAATAATTGAATAAATGATGATAAATTAATAATGAAATAATTAAAGTTAACAATCTGCCCCAGGGGTGCCCGAACTTCAGCCCATGGGCCGGATCTGGCCCCTGACACCAATTCATCTGGCCCACACCACCCTTGCCGCTCCTGGAAGTGGAAGTAAAATGCAAGGGCGGTGTGGGCTGGATGAACTGGTGTCAGGGGCCAGATCCAGCCTATGGGCCATAGTTTGGGCACCTCGATCTACTCTGATGAATAGTTGTAGAGATCGTGACAGCCTGTGTATTTTGGGGACGGATGCCTGATCCTAAGAGAGGTCTGGCCCACCGACAGATTTTGAGATTTTTTTGTTTACATCAATTAAAAGTCAATCCAAAAGGATCCCTCCTTCGCTCACCTTGGCTGAGGGGCTGCCCTTCATCCCACAGGAGGTCATGTGTCACCAGGAGGAAGCCCAAAGGGATGGTCCAGCCCGAGGTCCACCTGGCCGCACTATGGCAACTGCGAGTCCCTTTCAGTCTCTGGATGTCCAGCGTCCCCCGTCTGGCCACAGCCACGGCCAACACACAGCTGCCTGCTGACAGAAAGCCAGTGACCAGAAGCAGGTTCTCAAAGCCCCTCCCCCCCAAAGGGAAGCTCACAGATTTCCTAAGGTCAAGGTGGTCTTATGTTGTATACTGGATGGGACATTCTCTGCATAAGATAATTGATGCCCTGGTCCATCTCACTAACCAAATGGGGGATGTGAGCCTCACCCCTATGTCTAAAAACCTCACCTTCTAAGAGCAGTTTATCTCGTCAAGGCCATTAACCTACTGACCTGGTTAAAGGGGCGTTTGTGCCACTTGACCCCAAATCAACTTCCTTCCTTCCTGACAGAGAGAAGTACTGGTGTACTGACCCTCCAGGTGCTCAAGGAAGAGGGCAGCCCCTCAACACAGGGGAGGGACCGGGGCACATCGCTTATGCCGTGCCCACCTGGCACCCAAACACCCCAGGCGGGCTCAGGGGGGCCGCCCAGAGTGCGCGAACACCTGTATTTCCTTTTGCTGTCCTGTACCACAATGGTACTGCAGTGGCTTAGTCGTTAAGACACTGAGCTTGACGACCAGAAGGACAGCAGTTGGAGACCAGAGTGCTGCATGACGGAGTGAGTGCCCGTCTCTGTCCCAGCCCCTGCCAACCTAGCAGTTCGAAAGCAAGACATTGCAAGTAGATAAATAGGGACCACTTTGGTGGGAAGGTAAACCACATTCTGTGTGTTCCAGTGTCTACATGTCCATGTCTACAGACACAGAGAGCAGGGTTTTTTTTGGCTGTAAACAGAGAGCACTGAACCCTAGAGTTGGATACGACCGGCTTTTGAGCATGGGAGACCTTTATCTTACCACACAGCATCCCTATCAACTAGATATACAACAGACATGCTAAAGTACAAGCGTTTTTCTAGACTCGAGGCATGAAGTTCATGACCTTGCATTTAGCAATGGCTCATTCCTGGCCTGGGACTAATTTTCAACGTGGAGCTCTTTGTACATTTTGACCTGTTTAGCAGCTGCTAAACCTCATAAGAACTTTCTCCTGTTTTGTGGGCAGCAGGAAGGAGAAAAGGACTTGGCAGTGAGGGCATTTTAAACGGGCGGAAATGCCACCCAGGGGGCCACCACCAAAGTCACACTGTCATGCTTCAAAATTGAATTAATTATGCAATGGGATGGTACAAACTGGAACGCCTGTCCTGGAAACCAAACAACCCACCTTCGCCATAGACTTCCTTTGCCACGACGCTCAAGCCATAAAGCTTTACAGCAGAATAAACGTCTCCAGCATCCAAGGAGGCAGCATCGGCTTTATTTGCCTAAATTGAAGGGAATTGAGGGAAAGAATTCAAAGCAACTGGGAGGGGAAAGATCATCCAGGCAGATCTTCCTGGACTTATGATCACCTTGAGACCAGGGCTCAAGCATGACTCTTTCATCTTTCAAAGCAGGGGTCCCCAAACTTTTTGGTCCATGGGCCAATCATGTAGTTCAGGAAGCTGGTCATTAAGGCCCGGGGGCGGCCCCCAATGCCAATTCATCCGGCCCGCCTCCTTGCCCTCGTCGCTCCTGGAAATGGAAGTAAAACGCGTACGGGCGCGTTTTACTTCCGCTTCCAGGAGCGACGAGGGCTTTGTGGGCCAGATGAATTGGCATCAGGGGCTGCACCCGGCCCCTGGGCCTTAGTTTAGGCACCACTGTTTCAAAGGTTGGTAAAATGAGTCCCCAGCGTGTTGGGGGCAAAATACGAATTACGTAACTTCTGTACCATCCAGAGACTACACTAAGCTTTATGGGGCGGGACGGAAACGTAATTGGTATTGCTAATCCGGACAGCTCCCTGCTCTTAATTATGTTGAGTCAGGACTGGGTTGATAAGCCTGTAGGAGGAGAGCAGCTTTGATCGTTCTTGGGTGAATCACAAACCACCATGCTGTCAATTATGGGATTTCTTCCTGTGGCAATAACATATTCACCCACATTCAACCAGCTGCTCAGGTATCATTCGGGACCCAGATAGGAAGAGGCTTACGTACTCTGATCTTGTCGATACAGTCGTAAGTATCCTGAGCCCTGATGCAGGAAACCCTGGCAAAAGCGTTGAGCGTGGCTGGAGGCAACACCGCCACTAGTGCTCTGGCCAGCTCGGAGCACTTCCTCTGCTCCCCATCGGATAGAGTGCACCACCGGAACTTCTTTCCTGTACAATCAGAGGGCAGGAGGATCTTTAAAACAGCTCCCCCCCCAAACTTTTCACGCTGCGGGCCAGTCATGTGGTTGAGTGGTCCTGGACACGTGGTTCCTCCCACCGTGAATGCTGCTGTAAATACACCCAAATATGTTTGCGACAGCCATGGGTGCATTTATGGCAGGCGTGGGTTTGTTTGTGCATGCGCAGGCACGTTTTATGTAAACATGTCCGCTTCCACTTCCAGGTGTAATGAGGGTGGTGGCGGGCCACATGAAATGGTGCCGTGGGCTGGCCCTGGCCCACAGGCCGTAATTTGGCCCCTCCTGCTTTAAAAGGTCCAAACCATGTCAAATCCAGCACAGTAAAACCCCAACTTACATATGCCTTGAGTTACATAAAATTCGACTTACACAATGACTTTTGCACTAAAACCATATCCCGATTTACATAAATGTCCCGATTTACACAACACAATTTTCTATGGGTTTGCTTCGAGTTACGTGAAAAATTAATTTTTCCTGTGGGGCTGCTTCGATTTACATAAATATTATCTTCCTATGGGTTTGCTTCGAGTAAAGTAAAAAACTGATTTACATAAAAGCCTACAGAACAGACTTTTTTACTCAAAGTAGGGGTTTTACTGTAGCTTAAAAATCAATGAGCAATAGGGTAAGTAATGGAAATTCCTCCTGATGAGCAGGGAATGTAAGCTTCACATACTGCAGACGCCCCTTGGAAAGCCATAGCACAACCAACACTCATAGATCATCCACAGGGAGAATGGATGAGAGGTTTTGTTGTTGTTCAGTCGCAGTCAATTCTGACCCTTTGCGACCCTATGGACCACTGTCCACCAGGCACCTGTTGTCCTCCACCGTCCTCCTCAACTCGCTCAGCTTTGTGCCCATTGTGTCTATAATACCATCTAGCCATCTCATTTTTGGCCGCCCCCTTCTTCTTTTGCCCTCCACCCTTCCCAGCATCAAGGCTTTCTCAAGTGAATCTTCTCTTCTCATTTGATGTCCAAAGTACTTTAGCTTCATCTTTACTATCTGACCTTCTAAGGAGCAGTCAGGGTTGATTTCTTCTAAGATTGACCTATTTGTTCTCCTCGCTGTCCAGGGGACTCTCAAAACTCTCCTCCAACACCACATCTCAAAGGCATCTATTCTTCTGAGCTCAGCTTTCCTAATGGTCCAGCTCTCACAACCATACATTGCCACCGGAAATACCATTGCTTTGACTAGACGAATTTTTGTTTGCAAGGTGATGTCTCTACTTTTCACCATGTTCCCCAGGTTTCTCATCGCTTGCCTCCCAAGAATCAGTCACTTTTTTATTTCATGGCTGCAATCACCTTCTGCAGTGAGCTTTGATCCTAAGAAAGTAAAATAGTTCCCTTCTTCACAATGAAATGCTGGCTTAGGGTTGCCTCTATTTTCTGTTGTCTTGTGATTCTATGACAATGGCCAATGCATTCAAATCCCCCTTGGACACACACGTTACAAGCAACAGGCAGCCTAGCCATCCACAGGGTATTACGGAGAAATAGATAGGCGCCACAGTTTCACAATTCATTTCAGGGGTCTAGGCTGACTTTTGCCTCCTTCGGCATCATGCTTACCTGTTGAAAGAAGAGCAAACATCATCACGACAAATACGTGAGCCGCCTTCATGATGCTAGCAGATGGGGCCAGCCTAGTTCTACTCCCTCCCCACGGAAGGCTTCTACGCCTTTTGCCTCATACCAGGGATTCCAAAGCAGTGACTGAAAGGGGAAGTGGGAGAGAGAGACCAAGTGGACCAGGCTCAGATTGACATGATGGCTATGGACGAGTGGGGAAGCCAAAAATAAAAGGATGCAAATGAAGCACACCAGCTGGAAGCCAAGAGGAACGTGGCGAAGAGGAAAGAGGCCTCTTTGCTGGAGTTGGATGGGAAAGAGGAGCAGGGGGTGATCACGCCTGGAGCCTGGCCTGACCATATGTAGAATCAAAGGCTTATCCGGACACTTCAGTCTTCTCCCTTCCCACAAGGACCATCTGTTCAAGCCAGATCTGTTTGGAGCTTAAACTTGGCAGGTTCTGTTCAACAGAAAAAAGCGACTCAGCTGATTTTTAAATCTTCTCTTTAAAACTATCCATGTCAGGTGTCCCAAGCATCAGCAACAGGCAATCAAAGTTCCCTATATTGTACTGTATTCTTCTTTCATGTTCTGCTCAAACCCTGGACTGCCAAAATGAGGTCACTTTCTTGGCTTTGTCATTGGCCAAACTTAAGTCCTCATTGGTGTATGTTTCTTGTTCTTCTCCTTTCGTGTCCCAATCAAAGTCTGGACTGCCAAAATGAAGCCACTTTCTTGGCTTTCTCTTTGGCCAAATTTAAGTCTTCATCGGTGTATGTTTCTGGTTCTTCTCCTTTTGTGCCCTGATCAAACCCTGGACTGCCAAAATCTTGGCTTTGTCATTGGCCAAAAGCCTAAGTCTTCATTGGTGCATGTTTATTCTCTATACTGAAGCCGCCCACTTTAAGTCAAAAGGTCAAATTAACCTTTTATTTTGAATTTTTCCTATATTTCATATTGGAGGGGTTGCAGTGGCTCAGTGGTTAAGAAGCTCACCTTGTTAGCTGGAAGGCTGAAAAGTCGGCAGTTCAAGACACAGGTACTGCATGACAGATTAAGCACCCATCATCTGTCCCTGCTCTTGGGGACATGAAAGGAGCTTCATTTGGGCACAGTTTCAGCAGCAAAAAATCCCTCCAACCCAGAATAATTTATGAGTTGAAATTATTATCATTATTTCATATACATCCGTAATTTTAAACTGTGCAATTTTCTGATAAGAATACGAAAAGAAAGAGGGAGCAAGCCAGAAGCCCAAAGAGGTATTCCACGGATTCATTTCCTTTTGTATATCTGACGTTGAAAACAAAACATCCAATGTGATGACAGGACTAAGTGCCTGGCCTTGCGGAATGGCCACACAAACACTTCCACATCCAATTTAATTACTGTACACTCTTGCAGCATTTGACCAATTCTTATGCTATGCAGCGTTTCTCAAGGTTCTCCTTAAGGACACAGCCTTTCAAAGCTGATTCTCCAGTCATTTCTCATGGGGTTGTTTTCTTTTTTTTCCTCCTCATCATCTGCTACTTGTATCCGAGCATACATTTTCCCTGAAAGCCATTATTTTCTGTTGATGGATGTGTCTCTGGTGACTCTATAAACTGATCCTGGCCTGAAACATGCGCCCACACACACTACACTGAATAGACGGTGGAGTGCGTAGTTGAGCTTGACGAAGCTTTTGTGTTTGTCACTTAGCCTCTTCATGTCTGCAGCATTCTCCTCCGAAGTGACAGAGCAGCAGAGATGGTTTGGCGCCAAAGTGGGCGATCTTTGACCACTGCTTCCCAAGTTTGTGGGTTTATACCTGACACCTTCACGGTTCGTTTCAGCTGGCCCTTAGCACGCTTCAAAGGGGCTTCACGAAGTCTTGTACCGGAGCTAAGTTCCACATAAAGAATTTGAAGAGAAAGCCTGCAATCATCCATACAGCGGACATGCCCTATCCATCCAAGACGCTGGCCTATGATGGAAGTTTCAATGCTATTTACATTGACACTCCCTCAGATAGCTTTGGGGGCCAGATGGCCATTTGGCTCTTTCTCCATCACATGGCACTTCCTGGTGTGGTGGAGGGCCACATGAAATGGTACTGTGAGCTACAAGTTGAGAATCCCTGCTCAATATACTGAATTTTGTTGTTGTTCAGTCACAGTCGATTCCAACGCTTTGCGACCCCATGGACCACTGTCCGCCAGGCACTTCTGTCCTCCACCATCCTCCTCAACTCGCGCAGTTCTGTGCCCATTGTCTCTACAATACCATCTAGCCATCTCATTTTGGCTGCCCCCTTTTTCTTTTGCCCTCCACCTTTCCCAGCATCAAGGCTTTCTCAAGTGAATCCTCTCTTCTCATTTGATGTCCAAAGTACTTTAGCTTCATCTTTACTATTTGCCCTTCTAAGGAGCAGTCAGGGCTGATTTCTTCTAAGATTGACCCATTTGTTCTCCTCGCTGTCCAGGGGACTCTCAAAACTCTCCTCCAACACCACATCTCAAAGACATCTATTCTTCTGCGCTCAGCTTTCCTAATGGTCCAGCTCTCACAACCATACATTGCCACCGGGAATACCATTGCTTTGACTAGATGAATTTTTGTTTGCAATGTGATGTCTCTCCTTTTCACTATGTTCCCCAGGTTTCTCATCGATTCCCCACCTCTAAATATTTATCTTCTGCTGACCTGGGAGTTGTTTTGTGTGTGTGCTTGCATTAACACTTTTTTCTTCTGTCATAATTTCCAGAGGAGAAGCTATGTCAGTCCATTGCAAGAAAAATGAGAGAATTAGGGCATCTTAAAGAGCGAGTTATTTTTATAAGTGTTTGTTGATTTTGCCATCTGTCTGATGCATCATGAAACACCCTCTCAAGCAGACAGATTTCTGCGCCTATGCTAGGAAGGAAAGTATTGAGAAAACTGCATCCCAATAGAATTGTCATGTGTAAGAGATGGACACTGAAGGCAGTCATTCGTAAATCACTGCAGGTATTATTATAATACTGACACTGCAGTCTGTACAGTGTTGCCAACATTACATCCTTCTGCAAACCATAGAATTAATGGGTTTTTACTTGTTCAAGAACGTTAAGTCAGATGACATTCTGGGGAGATGTGGTCCTCAAAACCCACCTACCCCCTTTTTGGACTATTCCCATTTCTGATGTCATTTTGGGCTCAGTTTATTATTTTCTGGAAATTAGCCAATTTAAGAAGTGCAAGAGGGTGTTACTAATGTGTATCTCAATGGAAGATGAGCAGCTGACTGAAGCCCTGATTGCATTATTAGGTCAGATAATAATGTGGTTGGAACGTACGTGGGGGCAGAGTTAGCATCGGAGCCTGGCTTCTGATTCTGTGGTTGTTTTATGGGCTGTTTATTCTGGCATGTTCTTCATGGCTGGGCCAGGGAGGGAGGTCTGGGCAGAGTCTGTCTGCAGTATGAGTAGCCTTCCCCCAAATGTTGGAGGCTGTCACTTTTCTAGTGCAATTGCAAATTTTTTAAGAGCTCAGGCTCAAAGCCTGGCTTAGCCACCAGCATAACTGCTTACCTTTGGGCCTTCTCAGGCTGCTCCTGACCTACCTCATAGGGCTGCTGTAAGATTTAAGAATTGAAGAACTTTCTTTGCTTTGAGCTCCTCCAGGCCGACATTAAAAAAAATCTCAATAAACAAACCTAAATTGCAAGAAAAATATTATTTGTGTTAATGAAAACTACTACTTGCACAAGCCACACGGCTCCTTTAACACTAACAAACTTTGTTAGGCACAAGCTTCCATGAATCATCACCCAGGCCTTCAGAGCCATTGAGCCTCAAATGCAAGTCACAGATTTAACTACACATGGTTAACTGCGTAACATACCGATACTAAGAATTAGTAATAGTAATAAATTACTGCCTTGAGTGAAGAACTTGTGGGACTTTATAATTCAAGTAGACATGACTCACGGCACACTTGATATAACTGTTGTGGAAAAAAAGGTCTGGTTTATTGATATGGCTGTACCAGGGGATGCACAAATAACTGGAGAAAACCACAAAATACTACAATTTGCAAATTGAGGTTGAGCGTTTATGGAGGAAGAAATCTGTTGTTAGGCCTATATATTTAGACATTACCTTAACAGTTCTTAGGTCCTTGGTTAGGTCATGAATTGGTGGTTTTATACCAGTCTTTGATTGTGAATCTAATGGATGTTAATAATAAATTGAACTTTTATGGAGGAAGAAGTCTGTCGTGGCACCCCTAGTGATAAAAGCCCTTTGAGCAATACCTAAACTAGATGTTTGGAAATTTTGGATTAGGCTTGAACATCCTAACTTTACAAAAATTGTTTTACCAGGAACTGCATATATACTTAGATGTTACCTTAACAGTTTTTAGGTCCTTGGATAGGGCTCGAACTGTTAGCTTTGTACCAGTCTTTGACTGTGAATGTAATAAAAATACAGTAATAACAACCTAAAGGATGTTACCTAGAGGACTCCCTAGATACAGTACTGTATTTGGAAATTTTGGATTTATTAGACTTGAGTATCTTAACTTTACAAAAAAAACAACCCCCAAAAAAACCTTTACTAGGAACTGCCTGTATGCTTAGACATTACCTTAACAGTTCTTAGGTCCTTGGTTAGGTTAATTTCATACCAGTTCTCTACTGTGAATCGAATGGTAGATTTCAATAATACAGTACTGTACATACATATTTAGACACTACTTTAACAGTTCTTAGGTCCTTGGTTAGGTTAATTTCATACCAGTTCTCTACTGTGAATCGAATGGTAGATTTCAATAATACAGTACTGTACATACATATTTAGACACTACTTTAACAGTTCTTAGGTCCTTGATTAGGGCTTGAACTGTTAATTTCATACCAATCCTCGTGAATTGAATGGTAATTTGTATCATACATACAGTACATACATATTTAGAAACTACCTTAACAGTTCTTAGGAGTTTGGTTAAGGCTTGAACTGTTAATTTTATACCAGTTTTTGACTTTAAATCGAATGGTATACTGTATTTGTATATTACAGTACTGTACATATATTTAGACACTAGCTTAAGAGTTCTTAGGAGCTTGGTTAGGGCTTGAACTGTTAATTCTATACCAGTATTTAACTTTTAAATCGAACGATAAAATTGCATAATACATACATGCATATTTAGACAGTAAATTAACAGGAGCTTGGTTAGGGCTTGAATTGTTAATTGTATACCAGCCTTTGACTTTTAAATTAAATGATTTGAATAATAATACAGTACATGCATACATATTTAGAAGCTACCTTAACAGTTCTTAGGAGCTTGGTTAGGGCTGCTTGAACTGTTAATTTTATACCAATCCTCGACTGTGAATTGGAGGGGAGATATTATAATAATAATAATAATAATAATAATAATAATAATAATAATAATAATAATAATAATAATAATAATAATGATGATGATGATGATGATAATAATGATAATGATAATGATAATAATGATGATGATGATGCCAGGGCTGGCATAGGAAAAACCCCACACACACACTCCAATGGGGGTGGGGGAAGTTCCTTTCCGCGGCCTCCAACTCCCAGGCTGGGATGCTGGGACTTGTAGTCCGCCGTCAAGGGCGCCTTTCCCTGAGGGGACGACTACTACTAGGCCTCTCCTCCTTCCCCTCAGGAGGTGTCTCGCGTGGGTGTCGGCTCCTGCTTGGCCTCCGCCTTCCCGGTGCCCGCCCGCCCCTCCCGCCTTTCCTTCCCCGCTCCTGGCCGGGAGAAAGCGGAGCGTGGCGGCCTGAGGAGGGAGACGACAACCCGCCTCGCGGACCGACGGAACGGGAGCTTTCTGAGGGGAAGGCGAAGCGCGCGCCAACATGGCGGCCTGGGGGGCCTTGCGGGGCTGCGGCGGCGCCAGGTAGGCCCGGCCGGGTGTGCGTGTGTGTGGTGTCTTGTGTGGGGACCCGGGGCAGGTTGTGAGGGGAGAATGGTGCCGGGGGTGGAAACGGGCATGAGCCAGTCGGCTACAGAGACAGCGAGAGTCTAAGCGAGGGGATTCTGGGAGTTGTAGTCCAAGCGAGATGGGCGTTTCTAGGCGCTTCTCTCTCTCTCTCTCCCCCCGTTTCCCCCTTCAGGGAGGGCCGGAGGAAACAAGCCCAGAGTGAGAACGCGAGAACCCGTGTGTTGCCTCAGGATCAGGAAGGGCAGCCGGTGCCGGGGTCCCACGATCCCAACCACTAAGGGGGGCTCAGGTCCCAGGCCTACCTACACCATTGATGGCCAACCTTGGCACGACAGGTGTCCTTGGACTTCAGTTCCCAGGAGCCCAAGGATCTGCCAGTCCACATCAATAGGTTTACTGGCACGCCAGGTGTCTTTGGACTTCAATTCCCAGGAGACCAAGGCTCTGTCAATCCACATCAATGGGTTTCCTGGCACTCCAGGTGTCTTTGGACTTCAATTCCCAGAAGCCCATGGCTCTTGTCAGTCCACACCAATGGGTTTACTGGCACTCCAGTTGTTCTTGGACTTCCAATTCCTCAAGCCCAAGTCTCTGTGAATCCACTTGAATGTGTTTATGTTATCTATCCAGTAAATCCATGGTGTGGTTTCATGGGGACTTCGGCTTCTGGGAATTGAAGTCCCAAGAACACCTGGAGTATCAAGGTTCGCTATCATGGCTCTGTACTTATGTGGAGTAGTACACCCATTCATATGGATTCACAGGGACTTGGGCTTCTGGGAATTGGAAGTCCAGGAACATATGGAGTATCAAGGTTCGCTATCATGGCTCTGTACTTATGTGGAGTAGTACACCCATTCATGTGGATTCACAGGGACTTGGGCTTCTGGGAATTGGAAGTCCAGGAACATATGGAGTATCAAGGTTCGCTATCATGGCTCTGTACTTATGTGGAGTAGTACACCCATTCATATGGATTCACAGGGACTTGGGCTTCTGGGAATTGAAGTCCAAGAACACCTGGAGTATCAAGGTTCGCTATCATGGCTCTGTACTTATGTGGAGTAGTACACCCATTCATACGGATTCACAGGGACTTGGGCTTCTGGGAATTGAAGTCCAAGAACACCTGGAGTATCAAGGTTCGCTATCATGGCTCTGTACTTATGTGGAGTAGTACACCCATTCATATGGATTCACAGGGACTTGGGCTTCTGGGAATTGGAAGTCCAGGAACATATGGAGTATCAAGGTTCGCTATCATGGCTCTGTACTTATGTGGAGTAGTACACCCATTCATATGGATTCACAGGGACTTGGGCTTCTGGGAATTGGAAGTCCAGGAACATATGGAGTATCAAGGTTCGCTATCATGGCTCTGTACTTATGTGGAGTAGTACACCCATTCATATGGATTCACAGGGACTTGGGCTTCTGGGAATTGGAAGTCCAGGAACATATGGAGAGCCAAGGTTGGCCATCACTGACCTTTGCTCTAACTCAGGGATGGCCCACCTTGACACTCCAGGTGTTCTTGGGCTGCTAATTCCCAGAAGCCCAAGTCTGTGAATTCATACAAATGGGTTTACTGATTGACAGAGACTTGGGCTTCTGGGAATTGAAGTCCAAAAATGCCTAGAGTGCCAAGCTTTGTCATCATTGATCACCCTCCACAGTAGTTGTCCCTACAGGTGGGGAAGCCAAAGAGTACCCCCCCCTCCCCAAAGGAAGATGTCCAAATTGGAGGCTGAAGGTCTTTCTCTTTACTTCACTTCCAAGGAGAAGCAAAGAAAAAGCAGAGGAAGTGGTTACCCAACTCATAGTTTGACTAAAAATTATTATTACTGTATTTGATACACTGTATTTGATGGAGGCACTACTCTGGGCAGCTTACTTACAATGATAAAGAACAGGCCACAATACAGGAATAATGAAAACCAGAAGAAAAATAAATGATAAACGTTAATTATAAAAACACCTACCTAGGTGGTGTTAATAAATGTAGAGTATTGCAATAGTTAATAATTATTAATAACCTTCCCCCTCCCCCATTTGTCACCCAGAAAAAAGGACATTGTTGGGGGGAGGGACCCCACATGGTTCAGATTCCTTTGGCTCTTGGTATGTAAGTCAGGGGTGCCCAAACTACAGCCTGTGGGCTGAATCCAGCCCCCAATGCCAATTAATTGGGCCCATGCTGCCCTCATAGCTCCCGGAAGTGGAAGCAAAACGTGCCCATACTTCCACTTCCAGGAGCAACGAGGGCGGCGTGGGCCGGATTAGTTGCCATTGGGGGTGAATCTGGCCCACAGGCCATAGTTTGGGCAACCCTGATGTAAGTGCTGTCACATGAGATTTTGGTGTATGGGAACTGGAAGCCCAGTTTTATTTTGGAGAAAAGACAGTTGCGTTGTTTGAGCAGATGAAAACTCGACATAACCGTCATAGCCCAAATGCAGTTTGTTTATTTTTTAAAAAAATACAAATATATGCATGGGCTCCTAATCTGTGGGTGGGTGGGTAGGTCTCCCCCCTCCAGCCCTCTATGTTGAGAGGTGGTCAAGATGGTGAGAGGTGGTCAAGATGGAGTCCCATTTGTTTGGGGGGACAGAGAATGGTGCTTTCCGTCACAATCCAGAGAGAGGCATCATTGGCACAGTAAGGGATGTAAGCTGAACCAAGGCTGGCTGAGTCCCCAATTTACTCCTTAAGGTCTTCTTGCATTGATAGTAAACTCAGTGCTCCCGTCTATTTAAAGCGAGTGCATCTATTTTCTGCTCAAACCTGGGAGGGAAGGAGAATGGAGTTGTGGTTGTGAGTCCTTCGTGTGCCCTCCTGCCTCCCCACCCTCTGCTAAAAGTCACCAAGGGCGGAACTCAGGCGGGCTTTGGAGTGTTTTGCTCTGAATGAACTCCCCGGGGCAGGATTCCAAATACCACTATGGTGACCATCATGCGAACGCCTGATGAGGTCACTGGGTACACATAGCATATCTGGCTTCTGATTCTCTCTTCCTCTTCAGGTCATGGAGGTCAGAGAAAGAGGAGACTTTGTCTGTCCTCTCATCCCCAATCCTTATCTGATGGGACTGGGAGAACTGGGTTTTTGATATCGTTTCTCACCTTCATGAACCATTCAGGAAGTCTGGCCTGAATGGTCATAGAGTAGACCCTACAGCCAGTGACTCAGCACCAATTGTCAGGTGGCCATTAACTAACCTGACCACCCTCAGGGTGGCAAAGTCCACAGGGAAGGATGAGGGTCCCCAAGTGGCTTATATCTCACTTCAGTCCCTCTTGATGGGAGGGCAGCAGCTTCATCCATCCTGGCCTGGGGCTGAGGAGGAAAAGACGAAGACAACAACCATTCAGATGACTTAATGTATTTCTTCTTCCTTTCAACTCAGGTGGCAGCGGGGCCAGGATGGAAAAGATCATGGCTAGTTAGGTGCTATATTCTGATGACCCACATCTTCCCCTAAAACTGAACTTACCTGATCTATCATCTTCCTTGTCCAACAGTCAGTGGATTGTTATTGCCCCACACAAACTAGAGAGGAAAAGAATAGACACCTTTTTTCTTAATGAATATGTCCCTGAGTGACCTGGGAAGGTATATCTGGTAGAACAAATGAGAAAGAAAGAAAGATCTTTCTGACACATGGCTGGGAATCTGGTATTGTGACATAACCATTAGCCACTTAGCTTTACTATCATATTTATCTGTCTGAGGCATGGTCCATTTTAAAGATTTTTCTTCATAGTAATAATGCGTCACTTGGTGAAGACACACTGTAATGATCCTCCAAGCTGAGGTTTGCACTGTCTAAAATTCTAAATTATTAAAAGCATGGTAGTTTGTTATCTGAAAAACACCTATGCAAGCAGCTAAACAATACCTGAGTCATATTGAAACGAGGTTGTTACCAAACTGCACATACATCTGTGGCAGGTGGGTGGTGTTTTGAAACCCAGTTGCATGCATGCCAAGTTTTAGAAAATGGTTGACTAGGTGTCTCGTTTTTAATGCAGGAGTAGTTGAACTCGCCACTGCCGCTGCCAGCTTTTCTCTTTGCAGTCCCCTTCCCTAGCCCCCTTTCTCCAAAAATGAAACCTTTCTTGTGCTGTAATGATGGAAGATTCTTTTATTTTGTGCAGTTTTGCTTACTTCTTTATGATCAAACTAGACTCTGGTTTAAGCTTTTGGCTTATTGAAACGTGGAGACTAAGGATAGAGACTTGAGACTGCAGTGGGTCAAATGGTTAAGACACTGAACTCGCTGACTGGAAGGTCAGAGTTCGATTCCCGGGCACTGCATGATGGAGTGAGCTCCTGTCACTGTCCCAGATCCTGCCAACCTAGCAGTTCGAAAGCAAGAAATTGCAAGTACAGTACTGTAGATAAATAGGGAACACTTTGGTGGGAAGGTAAACAGCATTCCCTGCACTCGGGTGTTGAGGCATGCCTGGCACATGTCTATGGAAACATCTGCAGGCGCAGACAGTGCTGGCTCTTTGGCTGTAAACAGATGAGCACTGAACCCTAGAGTCAGATATGATGGACGTTTGAGCAAGGGTGGCCTTTACCTAACAAATGCTTCAGTGAAATACTGCTAGGGACATGGACTTTATATTTGGAACATTATTCCTAGGCTAGGTAGGATTCTGATACTTCAAGGACACAATTCTCACCTTCTCTCAAACATATGGTTCTGGGCCAAAGTATTTAAATACTTTATGAAAGACAATCTCCAAGCTTTGAGGGATGGAAATGATTGTTTTGATCGTTCCTTTCTGCCTCATTCATGGTGCAGGGGCTGCCTTGGTTTTGCTTGCTTATTCGTGTCAGAGATTACTCTGGGTGGAAAGGATTTTTAGGGGATGCCCGAATGAGGCTCCTTTCATGTGTCCCCAAGCACAGCTTTCAGGTATGGAAACCCAGCCTTCCAGTCTCCAGCTCAGCGTTTTCTCACTAGGCCACAGGGGGAGCTGGCTGGCTTTGCTGGTAGATAACTATAGCTGGTTTGTGGCATGATGCAACCCTTTTGGTTCTCCCAAACATTGATGCTGATAGCCATTGCACTCTTCTGGGCCTCCTGGCTTTTCTCAGGGATAGCATTCTACTGGGTTTTATTGCACTGAACTGCAGGATTTCAGCCACCTTTTAGGTGGAGTAGATAAGTGATTAGGAACATGGCAGGTGGTTTAGGATATTTGAGATCACAGGAAATGGTTGTTTACCTCCCTTATACCAAGGTGGAACATGCATTAAGTATAACGTGATGGCCGGAGAGCGATGCCAACCATTTAAAAATGTGATTGCATATCTAGGACATAAGGTAATGTAATTAGATTAGCAGTGTCTTTAACAAATGTGTAATGGCTCCTGGAATCTTCCAGGCTGGTCATTCTTTAGGAAAGATGGGGCTTGGGAAACCGTATTTTTGGGAAGGCCAAGGGATCCAGTCCTTCATTAGAGGTAATTTGATGAGAGATGAAGGCACTGCATGTTACCCAAGAATCTGTTGCCTGATTTAATAAGCATGGTTTTCTGTTTGCTTTGCTTAAGGGTGTGTAACCTGAAAAAAGTTTATTGCATAGGCATAAATTTTATGGCTATGCAGCTATATACACACTATACACTAACATTGCCGAGCTGCCTTAGGCTAAGTCTCTTCTCTTAGTCCGCTTACAGCCTGGCTTTTCTTAAGAAAAGGGAAATACACATCTTAAAGTGGCCTTCACCAAGTACCACCATTATAATGTCCCTGTAATTGGCTCTATTGATATGCACTGGAGAGGCATCAGGTCCCTTTACATATGGATGAGTTAATTTACTAGGGGCAATAATAGGGAAGTTACCTTTTGATCATGGCTGTAGGCCCCTCTGCTAGAAGGTCGGCCAGGGGGACAGCCTACGTCATGGATTCTCAACCTGCAGCCCACGGACCAGATACGGCCTGCGGCACCATTTCATGTGGCCCACCTCCACCACACCTAGAGGTGCCATGTGGTGGAGGAAGGGCAAAATGGCCATCCGGCCCCTGAAGGTATCTGAGGGAGCATGACCCGGGCCCCGACTTTAAAAGGTTGAGAAATCCTGCCCTACTCTTTAGGAAAATTTATTTATTAGTTCAAATTTATATTCTTCCTGAAATCAAAAATGGACCTTCCAAAAACCATCTAACAGGTGCTCCCCAGCGGAGGACTGTCACCATTACCAGACACCCCCCTCCCCAAATTTATCATTCATCTCCATCCCTCCTTTTTAATAAAATAGAGAATGAAATGCTAGGAAGACTCTGCTGCTGTTGCTTTCCAAACCACCTATTAAATTTATGAAAGGGGGGGGGGGAAGGGCAGAAGAAATCTAATCTGGAAGCAATCTAAGCCACCTCCCTCCTCCATCTCTAGATGTGTACCTTATTTGTACAGCTCAGGGTTGATGAGTTTACATTGCAGATATGCTATCTGCTGAAAGGGCTAAGAGGTTCAGGGATTCACAGGTGTCCCCTCCTATGTTTCCATAGTGCTAAATTTGCCTTCAGTAAAAAAGGAAACAGGCGATTGAAGAGGCTGTCCATAAAACCGGGGCAGGGGGAGGGGGCAGAATGGCTGATAATAGGAAAATACAGCAATAAACCTGCAATTTAGAATGGATGATTTTAGCACCCATGTGTGGGATAATCCAGCTCAGGGAGAAGTGTTTTAAACCCAGTATAATTCAGTGAGATTATTTAACCTGCCCTTGGAAATCAACAGGCAAGATGAATGTTTTACTGTATATTGGCTGTCTTGTACCTAATAAATCAAATATATGATGAACCAGGTAGGAATAAAGTTAAATTACAACTTATTCTCTAACTGCTAGGGGGGGGGAATCATTTTGTAAAAGTTCTGCGGGGAAGCAGCATAATAGGCTATGAAGAATATTTATTTATTTATTTAAATTTGTTTATTGCCCTCCGAAGGGACCCAGGGCGATTCCCAACACAACAGCATATTAACAACAATTTAAAACCATTCAGAAATTAAAAGTTTTAAAAGAAGCTTAAAATTTTAGCATTAAAAACTAGGCGTTGTAGCTAGCCGTTGTAGCTAGGAGGCACTGGGTGTCAAACCATC
Source organism: Furcifer pardalis (assembly GCA_030440675.1). Classification (NCBI taxonomy): domain Eukaryota; kingdom Metazoa; phylum Chordata; class Lepidosauria; order Squamata; family Chamaeleonidae; genus Furcifer; species Furcifer pardalis. Next base: position 14,960,948 of record CP126898.1, on the reverse strand, counting down.
CAGCCAGCTGGGGAAATTGATCCATCTATTCCCCAGACCTGACCTGCCAGCCAGGTTTTCAATCCTTTCCTGAAGGACAGCAGCTCCGTTTGCAGGCGTAGTTCTATTGGGAGGAGGTTCCATAGAGCTGGAGTGGACACAGAGAAGGCCCTCCTTCTAGTGCCAGAGAGGTGCGCCCCTCTGGCTGATGGCACAACCAGAGAGCCTCTCCGGTCCGCTCTGGTGGGACGGACAGATGTCCTTGGGACGATGCGGTCTCTTAAGTATCCTGGTCCACTACCATGTAGGGCTTTAAAGGTAATAACCAGCACCTTGAATTGTACCCGGAGGCAAACTGGAAGCCAGTGCAGCTCCCTCAGCAGCAGTGAGGCATGGGCATAACGCCCACACCCCAACACTACTCGTGCACCCGCGTTCTGGACCAGCTGTAGCCTCCGAATGGTCACCAAGGGCAGCCCCATGTAGAGCGCATTACAATAATCAAGTCTGGAGGTGACTAAGGCATGTGTGACTATGAGGAATCATACAAAGTTGTGCATAGGCCCTCCTGGCCACAACTGCCACCTGCTCTTCGAGCAGTAGTCACGAGTCCAGGAGGACCCCCAGATTACGTACCCAGTCTGTTTGGGGCAAAGCTGCCCCATCCAGAACCAAAGATGGTAGTTGTGTCTCCTGTCTTTGCTTGTGAAACCTGTGCGATCCCTTTGTGTTTCTTTTCAACTTGAGTCTAGTGACCGAGTCTGCTCTCTCATTGTAATTCTTACTGGCTTTCCACAGTCACCAGGCAAGAGACAGGTGCTGACCCCTTTTACTGAAAAGGAAAAGACCTTAGGATCACAGAGTTGGAGGGTGACCCAGGAGGCCATCGAGTCCGACCTCCTGTTCAACAAAAGAATCCAATCCAAAGTGGGTCTGAGAGATGATTTTCTCCTGAATGCCTCCAATGTTGGGGCACTCTCCCCTGCCCAAAATCATGGGTTCCATCGTTGTCCTGCTCTGACAGTTGGAAAGTTTCCCCCTGCTATTCAACCAAGCTTAAGCCCCTTATTGCCTATCCTGCTGTCTGAGATGATTAAGAGATCCTATCCTTTCTCTGAATGACAATTTTTCAAGTGTTTGAAAAATACTTTTGTCCTGATCTGTCCTCCAAGGAATTAGTTATTTCACCCAATTTTGTGACCTCTGCAAATCTGAAAAGCATTCCTTTATCCAAGGCAGGAATAAAAAAATCTTCAAGAGCACCAGGCCCAGGACTGAGCCATGTAGTATTCCCCCATGTTGCCTCCTCCCAGTGTGAGAAGGAGCCGCAGACATATCCAATATTGCCCTGTCCTCCTTGGGGCAATATCCTGTGTATGTGTGGTTTGAGATAGATGTCTCCACACTGACAGCTTTCTTCTCGTGTTTTTCAATTCAACAGTTTCCTGGTGAGCAGTTATGTCTTGAGACATGGGATTCATCCTGCAAAGAAGATGCTGATGCCTTGGAAGCAGCCAGTTTCCTCAGTCTTGTTTACTGGTAAGAATAATTTCCATATATTTTAAGTGTACTATTTCTCTAACCACTCCAGTACTGACAACAAACTGCGAAGGGTCCTGTGTTTGAGAACTGATTTGCTTAGAGGCTTTGACTTTAGAATCCATGTGTCTAAGATAATAATAATTTCATGTCAGAAATTATTCTGGGTTGAAAGGATTTTTTCTGGGGAAACTCTACTCAGGGAACACCCAAATGAGGCTCCTTTCATGTCCCCAAGAGCTGGGACAGAGACGGGCGCTCAATCTGTCATGCAGTATCTGGGTCTCGAACTGCCGACTTTCTGGCCTTCCAGCTAGCAAGGCGAGCTTTTTAACCACTGAGTCACCACAGCCCTAGGATGGGTCTGTAGCAAGGCAGTCCTTTGCAATGAGGCTGATACAAGATTTATATCTCTGTGTCTATTCTAGTGGTTCCCAATGTGGGGTCCATGCCCCACAGGGGTACTTCAATTCCCAGAAGCCTTAGTCAGTACATTGACTGGTCAATGCTTTGGAGAATTGACTTAGGCTTCTGGGAATTGAAGTCCAAAAACCAAAGGTTGGAAAACACGTATGTGCAGTAAACCCATTCATTTGGATTCACAGAGCAGTGTTTTCCAAACTTTGGTTCTTGGACTTCAATTCCCAGAACCTAAGTCAGTCCATTGGCTGATCAGTGCTTTGAGGAATCGACTTAGGATTCTGGGAATTGAAGTCCAAAGACCAAAGGTTGGGGGAACACTGCTCTACACCTTGAAATGCAGATTTTTCCACAAGCTCCCCACCTTTTCTCTTGACTTGTCTCCTGGTTTCCTAAGGAGTTGGTTCTTTTTGTTACAGGTCAGCGGAAGCTCCACACCGCTCCAGTGAGGGCTGTACTGCGGTTTCGTCCCATACACATTTTGGTGGCTACGGGTGGGGGCTATGCAGGATATAGGCAGTATGAAAAGCAGAAGGAGAAGCAGCTTGAAAAAGCAGGTGGAGAATTAATCCCCCACATTGCAAGTGACTGGCAGGTAAGTCGCTGAGACTTTTGTAACGTATTCTTAAAATCTTTACTCCACTTTGTGTGTAGAGGTGCAACAACCAGCCAAATAGAAGATGGAATTAGAGGGCTGGGGTGGAGCTATGAGAAAGCCATGCTTAGCTCTCCATTCCACTCCCCGGGTGACTTTGAGCATCACTACATGGCAGCACAACAGGCTGCCCCCCACCTGGTCGTTGGCAGGCTGAAGGGTTGCTGTGTTCTTTTGCGGAGGAAAGTCAGGACAGAAATATCTCAAATGCTTAAGCTGTGAAAGACGTTCTTGTTGTTTTGGACTGTAGTGCAGAAAATCACTCTGGTCGATGCATAACTAGTCTTCTGTTGGCTCTTCGGACCTCCCTGACTTTGATGTGAATCGTGGTGTTGAGAAGGGGCTCATAGTAGTTAGAAGCGCCACCCACAGTAATAATGAGCAAGTGGCCTAGCCTGTCTCCTGTTTTTCCAGTTGGTGTTGCTTGAATTCCATTGTAATAATCTGGTTTCATGGCAAAAGTCATCACTGTATCCCCCGGTATCCAAATATTTTTGTGTAGAGTCGAGCAGATTTCCAGGTGTTGTCAACGTAATCCTCTCACCAGAGGAGCGTAACAGCACAGCCGAGGGTCTTGAGACCCAGTCCTAGGAAGGAAAGCCTTTGCAGGGTTACGTGTCAACATCACTGCCACATTCAGATAGCTGAAGGGGCAGCCCTGTGTAAGGGTGGAGGAAAATGTTCTTTCCGTTTGCGCAAGAAGTCAGGATTCAAGCAAGCTTCGGCTTCTGGTGGGAGGAACCATGTGACCGGCCCGCTGTACCACGTGACTGGCCCACGGCTTGAAAAGTTTGGGCACCCCTGTGCTAAAGAATTGAAAGCTCACCTTGGCTCACACTTTCTCCCCCCTTGGAAGAAGTTGTTTGCTGCTTCTCTGCGTGCTGAACTGTCCAGTCTTCCTCAGTCTCCTTCCAACCTTCCCTGAGGTCTTCTGAGTGTCTCCTTTGGAGTAATCCAGCAGAAGGACTGGCTCTCCTTTCTAGCTCCTCCTCCTCTTCCTCCAGGTCATGAGGCATAGCTCAGTCAGGGGCTTGTGAGGGGGGCTCTTGGGTGGGAAGGGCTTAGCCCCTGCCTCCTCAAAAACCATCCATCTGGAATGCAAGGGTGATGCCAGTTGTGCTTTGATTAATTCAGAGAAAACGTCTGCCTCAGCAGTGAGAAATGGGGTTGTCATGAGACCCTGGAGGGATCTGAAAGGGGAAGTTCATGAGTTCCCCTGTGGGGAGGCCAAGAGTTTTCTTATCCACCTTCCCTGGACAGCTTCTGCTTTTGCATGACTGAATTTGGAAGACTGGTGTGGAAGTCAGTCATGTTTGGGTTTCCTGGCAGGTCAGATAGGGAGAGGTCTTAGTTCTCCTGCTTGGTTTCCCATCTGCAAAACTGATTTGCAGCTAAAGCCCCAAGGAAATATTCACATTTGTAGAGACTGACTGCCACATTAATGACAGTTGAAGAAAGCCCTTCCTTCCTTCCCTTCTCTCTCTCTCTCCCCATCCCTTCCCACAATCTGAGACACAATTAAAATAATAGCTTGATTGTTCCTTTTAAGAAGGAGCTGGGGTCCAGTTTTGCTGACTTGTCAATTTGAAGTATTTGTCCTATGTTGTGTGTTTTTTATTACTCAGTCCTTCATCACAAACTGCCAAGAATGTCCCCTTCCCTTCTGGGTCAAGGCATTGTGCTAAAATGGATGAGAAGAGAGTTGGCTGCAGTGTCGGAGCTGAAGTGGTGCAGATGGATGGGGTTGAATTCCCTGCAGGGGTTGGGACGGCATCCAGAGACAAACTCAAGTCTGTGAGAGGTGCCATTTGTGTGCCTTGCCTAGAATTTCCCCAGAAGTTTGCCCTCATTTTCCAGGTTTTACGTTACACTGGAAAGGTCTGATTTGCCATCTGCTTTTGTAAACCAGGAGTAGACAGAGCAGGGGTCTACCCAAGAGGGCTATTCCTGAGCGTAGCAGCAACATGTGCCATCGTAGGAAGAGCGCTCAAAGCCCGAGACAGCTTGGTTTTCTTGGAACCGGTTTTGTTGGACGGAAGTAATCATTGTTTGGGAGCTTAACATTCAGGACATTCGGCCGGAGTTGCCGCTCTGTGCTCTGTGAGCCACCGAACGGCACAGATGGTCGAGTGGGTAGAAAAGGGTTAACCGTTTGATTAACTAGTAGTAAGCGCATTATCTGCCTCTTAACAAAACCTAACGAGGAAGAACCCTCTACATTTTCATTTCTCCGTTTATTAATGACCCACCCCGTGCCAGCATTAACTTATTAGGTGGCAGCAGCCTTTCTTTAAAGCCAACATCGATGTTGTAAGAGCTGTAATAATTACCCCTCCTCCTCCTCCTCTTCATCACCCACCTTTTTTAAAACCATCAGAAGCAGTCTTTGGAACAGAGGTGGGTGGAAGTTGTTTGATCCTTTCCCATCCAGTTGTTTTCAGCTTCTTCCATCTCTAGGCCAGATGTGAAACTGCCAAAATGAAGGCACCTTTCTGGCGAGTTCATTCTCCAGTTCCTTTCGCCTGACCCTAGTGTGAGAAGGAGTAGCCAGCAACACAAGGTTGCCATTACCAGGGTACACCTGATTGTGGCTCAAAAATACCACAATCTCTGAAGAGGCTCTTGCTTTGTACCCCAGTTTTTCAGCTGCTCTGTGTGTAATGTGATTTTTAAGTACATTCTCTGGTGCTCTCTCTATCTTCTATGCCAGGTGTGCCCAACCTTTTCGGGCCACGGGCCAGTCATGTGGTTGAGCGGGCCGGCCATGTGGTTCCTCCCACCCAGAAGGGGAAGTAAAATGCACCAGCGCATGTGCAAAATGCTGCCATAAATTCCCCTGCAACTGTCTTAAATGCGTTTATGACAACTGTGGGTCATTTACGGCAGTGTTTTGTGTATGTGCGGCCGTGTTTTATTTCCACTTCCGGGAGTGGTGCGGCCCGGATGATTTGGCATTGTGGGCTGCATCTGGCTTGGGGCCGTAGGTTGAGAAGGAAAGGAGTGCTGCTTCTTTTAACCCTTGTTGTGGGGGAAGATGCCAAAATTTCTCAATGACGATTCCTGCTTTGCTTGTCACTTTGAGCTTTGCCCTTTTGACGTTGCTGTTAGGACTGGATAGCTCAGTCTGTTTCCAGTGTGTGTCAGTTTTTGAATGGGTTTATTCCTCTAAACCCCTGCTTACCTGCCCCATGATCATCAGTGAAAATCCATGTCACTTTAAAACCTGTAAAAAATAGAGAATTTGAATTGCGTTACCTACCCAAACTCATTTTTGAATGCCTTTTGTCACTGAGCATATTGCAGGCAGTTTGGCCTAAAAACGTGATAGCGAACCTTGGCACTCCAGCTGTTCTTGCACTTCAGTTCCCAGAAGGCCAAATTCCTATGGATCCACACGAATGGGTTTACTGCATGTCCGTGCTCTTCTTGGACTTCAATTCCCAGAAGCCCAAGTCCCTGTGAATCCACACGGATGGGTTTACTACATACGCAGTACACACAATAAACCCATTCATGTGGATTCACAGGGACTTGGGCTTCCTGGAATTGAAGCCCAAGAACAGCTGGACTATCAAGGTTCGCCATCACGGCTCTATACGTCCTCACAGTAAACCCATTCGTGTGGATTCACAGGGCTTCTGGGAGTTGAAGTCCAAGAACAGCTGGTGTGCCAAGGTTCACCATCACTGGCCTAAAGTAAATACTGTAATGCAGCAACCCAGTTTGTTTTCTTTTGTTACATTGCTTTGAACAAACAGCACCACTTAAAGTTATCCTTAACAGCGTAAAGAATTCCAGTTGCAAAAGAGTTGTGCCGTTTGGAGGCGGTTCTGAGTTTATGAGAAGTTTTAATCTTTTATATAAAATACGGACTTGAGATTTTTTTCCCTGCCTCTTTTGTTTCTGGGGAAACTGAACGGTTATTGCAGGTGAAACCTAAAAATTCAGATTAAAGCCTGCAGACTGCCTGATCCCCGTCTCAGTTCTGGGCAGATCTGGTACTTCCAACCGTAAGCCTGTTTCCTTCATCTCCACTTTTACAGCATTTCGCCTCTGGAAGAAATCTGGATCTCTCGAGAGCTTACACGTATCTTTGTGACCTTTGGGTTGGCTTAATATAGAACCCTAATGTAGGTTTAGAAGTTTGGTTGTAAAAGCTTTTAACCGTTCTTGCTGTGATGATGATAAGTAGGAGAAGCATCCCGTCTGACTGATGCTTCAACTTCCCTGGCAGTGCTGGGCAAGTGCTCCATTTTGGCAATGCTTTCTGAAGTGGTTTTGTTCTATGAGTTTCCATTAACGACTAACTCCTGCATTTTAAAATGGACTTTCGTGCATCTGTGTAATGCAGGGGTCCCCAACCTTTTCAAGCCGGGGGCTGGGTCACACTCTCTCAGTCAGCTTTAAGGGCCAGACGGCCATTTTGCCCTGCCTGCACAATGGGGGTGGCCATTTTGTCCCAGCAGCTTCAAAAGGGAGGCCATTTTCTTTCTCAAATGCTCATGGAGGGATGGAGTGGTGGCCTCATGAAATGGCGCCAGTGGCTGGATCCGGCCTGCGTGCCTCAGTTTGGGAACCTCTGGTGTAATTCCAAAATGTTTATTTTGCACCCAGTAAAACATTTACATCTTAACAGACCCAAATGTCAAGATAACCAAACAAAGCCCAGTCTGTTATTGTTGTTGTAAACAGCCACACTGATTGTAAGTTATTATGGGTTGTAAATTCACGCACTGATTTGCAAACCTGTCTGTTATGCCAACCAACCCTTCTGTGCCTCTGGTACCTGCTATATATAAATTGGTACCACAAAAACTCACTCTTAGGTCTGACGAAATAGACGCGATCTACGAAAGCTAACATTCAAATGCAGGTGTTAGTGCTGCAGTGCTTTTTGTCTTTGTTTTGTTTACTCTCTGATAAGCGGGCCAACGTTTTCCTCGAAGTGAACCCTTCGTTACGGGTGAGCCGTTGATTTTGGCCCATTCACCTCCGGAGTGCTGCTCTGTTTGCAATTGTTCAGAGATCATTTCGTTGTCAATCCCAGGATCTTGTTGTGGACATAGCGCGGGTGACTCTGGCTGCCTTTGAGACTGGTGTTGGCTGGGTGGAAGCAGACCCAGCCATGGAGACCTTGTTCCAGGTGGAGTCCAAAGGGTTAGAGATAAGGAGGAAGCAGCCATGGGTGTTCTTCCCATGGGCGGTGTTGGTGTTGGTGTTGGTGGGGTCTGCCTTGTTGCTCCATGGATTTACACAAGAAAGCCTTTGACCAGGGAATGTGTTTGTGTACACTCGGCTGGAGGATTGGAGGAGCTTTCTGCCTTGAGCCAGGCCACTTAGGAAAGGAGGGGGCACCACGGCTTCTGGGTCTTTGAAACCCCCTTCCAAGACACACTTGATGTTGGTTTCTTTCCTTTTGAGGAATGAACAACTCTCTATCTGCACAGGATGCTCTAAGACAGTGATGGCCAACCTTAGCACTCCAGGTGTTCTTGGACTTCAGTTCCAAGAAGCCCAAGTCAGCACTCTTCCTGATCAGGGCTACTGGGAATTGAAGTCCTGGAAGAGCTGGAGTGCCAAGGTTGGCCATCACTGCTCTAAGACATTGGAGCAAGCAGAAATGTCTTTACCTGGTCCTGGCAAGACTTCATAGCCAAAACTTGTGAAGGTTTGAGTCCCTAAACCAGAGGTTCCCAAACTAAGACCCCTGGGCTGGATCTGGGCCATGGTGCCATTTCATGTAGCCCCCTCCCCTTCAAGGGCATTCAAGAGGGAAAAAAGTCTTCTCCTTTGAAACTGATGGGACAAAATGGCCGCCCCCATCATGCAGGCAGGGCGCAATGGCCGTCCAGCCCTTGAAGGTGACAGAGAATGTGACCCGGCCCCTGGCTTGAAAAGGTTGGGAACCCTTGCTCTAAATGCAAGACCAACAGGTTCAAGTGGGGGCTGATGGCAGGGGACAACACGCTGTGTGAATGTGGAGAGAGACAGAATCAATGGGGGCTCATTTGCTGGTCTGCCAGTGACTGTCAGAAACAGGCACCGATGAGGACTTGGGTTTGGCCAACAACAAAGCCAAGAAAGTGGATTCATTTGGGCAGCCCAGGGTTCGATCGGGACACGAAGGAAGAATAGTCAACACCAGGCAAGCATCGTGTTTGGCTCTGCCACAGATATAATGTAAAGAACAAGTATGTGTGGCACAAACCATAAGCCCTGCTAAGACCGTGAAGGTGGAATATTTTGCTACTGCTTTTGCCCACCCTAGTATTATTTTCTTTTATGTGTAGATGGCCAGTCAGGCTGGACACAGATGGGAACACAGTCTGTAACAGAGTCGAGAGAACTCCATGACCCTGGGCACCATTTCAAAGTGACACCACCCACCCACCCAAGCGTGAGCACACAGTGTGCCACCTGAGATCCAGGTTAAACTCATCTCTGGATGGACATTCTAGTGTTCCGGACTATATTTAGACCCCCACTGCCCTCTCTCTGAGGAGTGCCAAGTCCCCCAAAAGGGTGTGTGTTGGGGATTTTCCCATCAGCTGAGAGGAAAGATACTTGCGCTGGCGAGGGCTCAGTGTTTGTATGGATGACGTGGCCAGAGGGCAGCGGGTGAAGCCCTGGGCTCAGCTATCATGTAATCATACACCTGCTGTTGGAGATCCTGGCGCGGGAAAGGAGTGGAAATTGCCAGGAGGCTGTGCTGCAGCCCAAGCCAAAACAAATCAGTGTTGCTGTTAAATCAGGGGTGCCCAAACTATAGCCTGTGGGCCAGATCCAGCCCCTGGTGCCAATTCATCCAGCCCGCACTGCCCTTGTCGCTGCCAGAAGTGGAAGTAAAACACACCCATATGGCGTGGGTTAAACAGAGAAAATGGCAACTTAAAACCTATCTCACATTGCAAGGCGTGTTTTTTTGCTTCTGGTGGGAGGAACCACATGAACGGCCCGCCAGACCACGTGAACGGCCCACAGCCCGAAATGTTTGGGCTCCTCTGTGTTGAACGAATTAAAATACGTAACTAAACCAGCGGCAAAACAAGAGCAGTGCAGAGTGGCCACAGATCATGCCTGATGTCCTTCCCGGGTTTGAGATGGCGCCTCCGTCCCTTTCCTGCCCTTTGGCTCCTGCTGGTGGTGGTGGTGGTGGGGGTCGTGGCTTGTGCAATCCTTCCACCCTGGGAGGACTTGATGTGCCTGTCCCACCAGGGAAATGTGCAACTGGCATTCTCACAACAGCAGGCACTAATGGTGGTGCTGATTGCTGGACCGGATAAACTGACATGCGCGGCTTGTTTAGGTATATCTTGGTGGAAAGTGAGAAGTCAGCATGTGGCCCCTCCTCAAAAACTCTTGAAGTGGGCGAATGGCTTGGAAGCAAGAAAGAAAAGGAAATTAGTCTGAGGGGGTGTAGGAGGGGCTTGTCCCCCCTCTCTTTACACACCCTCCTTGCATTGCTGTATAAAAAGTCCCGCCACAACATTTGCTGGAGTGTGTTCTTGGTGTGACTGTTGAGAACCAGAAAGAAAGCCGACAGACGGGGTGACTGGAGAGAGGCAGAAGGAAGTCGGCTCTTCGGTCCTCGTGGTGCTTCGGTTGCTCTGGAAGAGATCGGGTAGCTAAACTTTCCAGAATTCCTACTATTTCTCTCAGCAGCACACATTGACAGCAGGGCTCAGCGCTGGCTCTTCGGCTTTGAAACAGAGATGAACACCGAAACCTAGAGTTGGATACGGCTGGCTTTCGAGCAAGGGTGACCTTTATCTTTACTAATTTAAACCTAGTTTGAGTAAAAAAAAAAACAACCAAGAGTTTAGATACACTTTCCCCCCTTGCTTAGTTCAACTACTTCTTAGACACATATTTATTTATTTAAATTTCTATACCGCCCTCCTCGCCGAAGGCGACCCAGGGCAGTTTAGCACATCCTAAAAACATCAAAACAGTATAGGTTAAAATTCTAAAATTTTCCAGACTCCGGGGAGAGGCAAGGTAATCTGAGATTTCCTTTACAAGTGAGTTTGTGGCCTGGAGAAACTTTCTCTGGCGTTGCTCTCTGTCCAGACTCTAAACTCTTTCTGTTGTTTTGCTGGGCATAATCTGCCAATTTTAGGTAGAAAGTTTAATCCGTGCTTTTGCCCATGCGGAGGAAGAGGAGACTGCCTTTCTGAAGGGTTTGCAACACCTGCAGACATTTTGAGATGTCAACTTCCTGGAGGCTGATCCATCTCCATGGCTTCTTGATCAGCCTTTGCTTGCTTGCTTACTTTCTTTGTTTTTTTAGCTTCTGGCCCCTTCTCCCCAAATATCTGCTTCCTGTCGGCCCGTCTGGTGGAAGTGAGCAAGGACTGTCACGGGACCTGCCTTTCTCTCTCACTGGTCTCCTCCTCTTAAAGAGGCCGAGTTCTGGCCGGTGGGAGAAGCAAGCTCTGGATTTCCCTGTGGTGAAAGGGGTGCCCTTTAAAGTCCGTGCTGAAACCTGAGCTAAAAGGGCCAGTCGGTCAGATATGCCACTAATGCGGCAGAAGGAAGGATGATGATGAGGCTGTGGCCGGCCCAGAGCTGCTCCGGGAAAGAGCTCATCACCCGTAATCTTATTTCCAGGCTTGGTTGGACCATTGGCAGTCAGATGAAATAGCAGTATTTGTGATGATGGCGAACCTGTGTCCTGGCTAAAACCCTCCTTGGATTTCCTCCTGAGGAAGCATCAAGCCTTGGCATGGCGAACCTTGGCATTCCAGATGTTCTTGGACTTCAATTCCCAAAAGCCCAAGACCCCTGTGAATCCACACAAATGGGTTTACCACAATTCATCCGGCCCTCATCGCTCCCAGAAGTGGAAGTAAAACAGGCCCATGAGGTTAATACTCTCCCGGGTTAACCCTTCCTCTGTATGGGTGCGTTTTACTTCCGCTTCCAGGAGTGACAAGGGCAGTGCAGTGTGGATTCACGGGGCTTGGGCTTCTGGGAATTGAAGTCCAAGAACATCTGGAGTGCTAAGGTTTGCCATCACGGTCCTATGTTGTCTGAGTGATGCTACCTTAGTTTTCAAGAGGTATACCAACAGGACTGCAGTGGTTCAAGTGGTTAAGATGCTGACTGGGAGGCGGAAGATCGGCAGTTCAAAACCCAAGTACTGCATGACAGAATGAGCGCCTGTCTCTATCCCAGCTCCTGCCAACCTAGCAGTTCAAAAGCAAGACATTGCAAGGAGATAAATAGGGACCACTTCGGTGGGAAGGTAAACAGCATTCCGTACACTTCAGTGTCGAGCATGCCTAGCACATGTCCACGGAAAGGTCTGCAAATGCAGAAAGCGCTGGCTCTTCAGCTATAAACAAAGATGAGCACTGAAACCTAGAGTCAGATACGACAGGCTTTCGAGCAAGGGTACCAACAGGATAAATTAGCTGTCTAGATTAGCTTTAAGATGGGGAGTGGGGTGGGGTGAGGCTGCTGCTACCCTTACTGGGTCTTAAAGGAGCTGCGGTGGCTGAGTGGTTAAAAAGCTCACTTTGTTAGCTGGAAGGCCGGCAAGTTGGCAGTTTGAGACCCGGGTGCTGCATGACGGATTGAGTGCCCATCTCTGTCCCAGCTCTTGGGGACATGAAAGGAACCTCATTCAGCCGTCCCCTAAGCGGAGTTTTTCCTGCAAAAATCCTTTTAACTCAGAATAATTTCTGACACAAAAATATTATTATTATTATCATCAAGGCAGGCATGTTTTCCCAGCATTGGTAAAAGGGGAACTGGCGATTTGGCATTTATTTAAAATGTTTTTAGTTTGTTTTTTTCCTGTACAGGATACAGTAACCAAAACAACCAAAACAAAAAACTTGACAGTGGATGAAAAAATACGATTAATATTTAGACATTGAGTTGTCTATGGTTTTGATCTAATTTTGATCTAGTGTTTGTGTGTTGGGGGGGGGATGCTTTCCTGGAAGCTGTCTTACAGCTGATTATACATTTATCTTTAATCATATTGATTCCCAAGAGTCCTGGGCATAGACTGGGTCTCTGTTTCCTCTCCCCCTCCGCCCCCCAACAAACTGTTTGATTCTTCTCTATGGAGTTTGAACCTGGAGGCCTCTTTGACATCGGCCAATGATGGCGAACCTTGGCACGCCAGGTGTTCTTGGGCTTCTGGGAATTGAACACCTGGAATGCAAAGGTTGGCCATCACTGATTTAGAACTATGAATAGTCCAAGAACAAACACAGTAAACCCATTGGTGTGGATTCACAGAGACTTGGGCTTCTGGGAATTGAAGTCCAAGAACACATGGAGTGCCAAGGTTTGCCATCACTGGTATCGGCAGAGTCTGAGTTCTGCTCTTGATGGATGGGCCCCCACCCCTTTGATGTTTATGGTCTGATTTAACATTTTAGAAAGAGATATTTGTGAGAGAAAGCAGGGTGTGTGTGTGTTGAATTTATCAGCATGGGAAGGGGATTCACACTGTGACTTTGCTCAAAACAAAACCCCAGATCCCACCGAGAAATCCTTGAATTTATAGTGAGGAATGTGGCTGTGTATTCTTCAGCCACGTGCCGTAGCCTTGATTTCTTTGCTGTTGTGAGGCACCTGCCGAAAGGAGACTGAAAGGAGAAGAACAGATCTATTTCGGGAGGTGCTTTGCGAAGCGACTTTGGCCTAGTTCTCAGAAACATCAACTCTGAGGTGGTATCTCTTGATAGCACCGGCTGCGGTGGCTCAGTGGTTAAGAAGCTTGCCTTGTTAGCTGGAAGGCTGGCAAGTCGGCAGTTCGAGACCTGGGTACTGCATGATGGTTTGAGCCCCCTGTCGCTGTCTCAGCTCTTCGGGACAGGAAAGGAGCCTCATTTGGGCGTCCCACATGGAGTTTCTCCAGGAAAAATCCTTTCAACCCATAATAATTTTTGACACAAACTTCTTATTACTGCCTCACATCATCATCATCATCATCATCATCATCATCATCATCATCATCATCATCATCATCATCATCATCATCATTTATTCATTCAATTTGTATAGCGGCCCCAATCGACATGCAATTCTGAGCAGTTTACATAAAAATCTCCAACACTTAAAACTATAGAGACCCTTAAAATTCTTAAAAACTCTGAAAAAATTACCTCCCACCTGCACCAATTAAAAAAAAATCTAGTTTAATTATATGTTCCTTTGGCCAAAGGAATTCCTTTCCCCTTTGGAAATGCAGCAATTCAAGGGGAAAGGTGCTGAGTTGAAACTTCACCCAGATAGGCTAGATTTCCTAGATTTCCTTGCGCGAGGATTGTATTCATTTCATGGGAATGGATTAGGCAGTTTGTTCTGAGTCCTAAAATCAGTTTGTGGGGCCATTGAGCTGGCTAAATTATCCTGGAGAATAGCACCTCTAGCTGGGTCCATTTTTTGTCATCCACGTTAATCCAAAATTTGTGAGCTGGAAAGGAGGGGAAACGTGAAAGAACATTCCAGAAAGGTTCCTTGCCACAGTTTCCCTTAGAGCAGAAGACTGAATGACGGTTGTTTTCTCCAGGCTTGGCCGCAGTGGCGTAGGTTTCATAGAAACTGGGTGCAAATTAATTTATCACAGAGTTTACATCTGCAATAGGGCTTGACAGAAGAGGAAACTAAATCCAATCTCTCTGTCCTTGGCTAGTAGATAGGAGAAGCCTTGTGCCTGACAGATGATGATTGTGTTGGCATTCTTAGGCCATTAACAGTGAGGAGCGGAGGGGAGTCTGAGAGACCCTCTGTTTTCTCCCAAGGGGTGGGAGGTTTGTCTTTAATGATGAAAGCGTGAAGACAGAATGAATGGTTTTAGGTGCCTGCACCCTTAAGCTCAGATGGAGATGCACTTGCCAAATAGGTTTGCTGTGGGCCCATACAAAAATAGGTTTCTGTGAGCGCAAGGATGGCTTCCTTGGAACACTCTCAGATTCTGTGATTTTAAGAAGTTGCCCCTGAAATGAAATTCCCTAGTCCTTTGTGTGTCTGGAATCTGCATTAAAAATACATACAGTGGAACCTTGGTTAACAAACGGCTCAGTTAACATAAAAATCGCCTAACAAAAGGAAATCCATAGGAAATTGTGGCTCGGTTAAAGGATTGTGTGTGTGTGTGTAGAACGGATTAATTGGTTTTCAGTGCATTCCTATGGGAAGCTGCGTTTGCGTATTTTGGTCTTCAGTGCATTCTTGTGGGAAATTGCACTCAGTGTCTTCCTATGGGAAATTTGGTTAAAGTAATTTTCATCGTAAGAAACGTCCTGGGGAATGTATTAGTTGCGTTAACTGTGGTACTGTAAAACCTGATGCAGACTCATGATTTTATTTCTATCATTTCAGTTTAAATTACAGTTAAGTGTTAACCCAAGTCTCTGATGCAGGCAACTCTCTACCCCACGGGTGCCCAAACTTTTTGTGCCACGGGCTGGTCACATGGTTCAGGGGCCTGGTCACTAAGGCTCTGGGGCTGGATCTGGCCCCCAATACCAATTCATCTGGCCCACGAAGCCCTTGTTGCTCCTGGAAGCAGAAATAAAACGCGCCCGTATGGGCGAGTTTTACTTCCGCTTCCGGCAGCAACGAGGTCTTTGTGGGCCGGATGAATTGGCATCAGGAGCTGGATCTGGCCCCCGGGCCATAGTTTGGGCACTCCTGCTTTGCCCCTAGTGTTTTCAGACTAAGGGCCTGGGTTCATAATGAGCAGAGGGATAATTAGCCGAGGTGAGTGGTTTTGATGCTTACATGACTTGACGGAGGATGGTGGAATTGCATTGCTGGCAAAAGAACTTCCCCATCATTAGGCAGGAATTGGTGCTCTGGAGCTTTTGTGCTTCAGACCTTTCTCGTTTGTTTTATTTCCAACTTGAGCTCTTGATGGATTTAGGGAAGCTTTGGGAGAACGCGCCAAACTTCTCATTAGGGGAATGAGGTGGTGTTAGTGGGGGATCTTTACAGAAGCAGGGGCCTCAAGCCGTGGATTTGGGGTGCCGGATTTGATCTACGAGGTGCAGCCTTTAGGGAGGTACCCTGGTGTCAGCCACAGACTGAGGAAACCCCTCTATGATACTTGCCTGCTGACTATTGCCTATCCCGGTCCAAAGACGAGACCCCCTCCTTGGGTGCTCAATGAAGGGAGACATTCTTCCTTTTCCAACTCTTAAAGCAGTTTCATCTTGGGCGAGACCATCTTGGAAGGCGGTTTTGGAAGCCTTCCTTTCCTCAAAGGCTGCGGCTCTCAGAATATCCCAGCCAATTCATAATGTTGCTAATTGGTCTAGTTATGAGCTTGCTCAGATTATCATAATTGATTTTTTGGGTTGCCGTGTTAGTCTGTGTTTCAAGCATATCAAAACAAAGGGTCGGACTCAACTACACATGTGACTGAACATCAACAAAACCTTCTCCAAGGAGCTACTGCTAGACAACTGCCATTGTGTTTCTTCCTGCCTTATGGCGGAATTTGTCCTGAGAATTATGGCCTTCCCAGCGTAGGGAAGTTTGAAGATGTCCTGCTGCCCCTGCTCTGACAGCTGACGGTGCTCCTGAACACTGAACTAGAAGAAAGGAACCTGGCTTTTGTCTCAATGTCCTTGGTTCTCCAGACCAAACATCATCCTTAGGTTTTCTTCTGTTCTGATCTTTGATTCAACGGATTAGGCCAGGCGTGCCCAAACTATGCCCCGTGGGCTAGATCCGGCCCCCAACACCACTTCATCCGTCCTGTGCTGTCCTAGCCACTCCTGGAAGTGGACGTAAAACACGCCCCTCCAGGAGCAGGAAGGGCGGTGTGGGCCGGATGAATTGATGTCAGGGGCCGGACCCAGCTTGTGGTCCTTGTTTGGGCACCCCTGGTTTAAGCAGAGAAAAGGTCAGCCTAAACTTATCTCATCCTGTGGCAGAACAAATGGCAAGGCACATTTTGCTTCTGCTTCCGGTGGGAGGAACCACGGGTCCGGCCCGCTGAACCATGTGACCGGACCACAGCCCAAAACGTTTGGCCACCCCTGGGTTAGGCTCAGGCAGTGTTCTCAAAGGCTGCCTTGTTAGGGAAACAGCATGTGGGGAATCCATTCTTCCTGGCACCAACCAAAACGGCATTTTCTGCCTGCAAAGCGAATCCGGAGAAGACGCAAGGGGAGAAAATGTTGGCACGTAGGAGCCCCTGAATGCCTGGAATGTCAGGGCGAGGAAGCCAGCCTGCAGCCTTTCTTCAACCCTCCTTTCGGACTCCTGTGTGCTGGGGGTCGGATCCTGCCACCTCTGGGCCGGACATCCGTGGTAGAAGAAAGAGGGGCTTTGTGTAAAACAAGGACACCAGCTGAAAGCAGTCGGGGTCTAAAGGAGGGGTGCCCAAACTTTTGCAACAGGAGATAGATTTTAAGCTACCGGTTTCTCTGCTTAAACCAGGAGTGCTCAAACTATGGGCCGGATCTGGCCCCTGATGCCAATTCATCCAGCCCACGCCTGCCTTCATCGCTCCTGGAAGCAGAAGTAAAACGCGCCCGTACCGCCCCATAGCGTTTAGTGCACTCTCAAGGTCATTCGTACATTTTGCCCTCAACATGTAGGGTATTCATTTTGCCAGCCTTGGAAGGATGGGAGAGGCTTTGAGTCAACCTTGAGCCCTGGTCAGGATGGAACTCACAACCTTTGGGTTGCAGGACAGCAGGTTAACCCCTGTGCTACCAGAGCTTCAGTAAGTGTTTCTGTCAGAAATACGCATAGCTGATGGAATATGCATACAGTATTTCCATCAGAAATACACACTCCCACCCCTTAAAATACACTGGGAAAATGGATTGTGTCTTGTACCGTCTATAGTGGTAATAACAGGGTGTGTCTTATACTCGGATAGGCAAACAAGGAAGATTAGCCGTTGTGACCCGTATTCAAATTGTAGAGATGCAAAAGATTCTGGAAGCAGGCGATACCTTTGTTTAGTCACTAAGAAAATCAAAACGTGGTGTGAGCTTTCGTGGCTCAAGGTCACTTCTCCAGGCATGGGTCAAAATGTTCATGGCATGGTGGCCTGCCAGGCTCAGACGCGTCTTATGCACCGGCAAATATGGCACTCCCCCCTCACTCTTATGTCTGAAACGAGTAGACTTGACCCACATAAAAACACACCAGTAAGTGTCACTATGGCGTTGCTGCCTTTTGCTTTTTGTTTTGCCCCTACGATGCGGAGCTCCAAACTCTGAACTTTTGCTTGGCAGAGGAGAATGTGCATCCGGAGGAATCCAGTTGGTGGTGGTGGTGGGGGTCATTCCTGCTGCCTGGGAAGGGGCCGGGGCCTCCTTCCTTCCTTCCTTCGCCCCCTCCTGCCTCTCTCGGCACTGGTCTACGCAGAAAGGCAGCCTTCCTTTCCCCTGGCGGCGTGCGCGTGTTGCAGGCAGCCCAGGACCGATGCAGCTGGATGTGCTGCAGTGCTGAGTGGAAGCCGGGAATTCCCTCCCCCTTCCTCCTCTTCCTCCTCCTCCTCCCGGCCTCGCGGTCAGCCTGGAGATGTGCAGGGCCGGCGAGCTGCACCTCGGACAATAGAGCCGCTTGGCCCATGACATCCCCCTTTCTCTGGCTGAATCGGGCATTCTCCGGGCAGAGCCTGTGTGTGTGTGTCTGTGTGTCTTTTGTGGCAGGGTGGGAACGGCTTCCTTTGTCTCTGCAGAAGGGATGCTTGCCCAGCCGTGACACAATCCTTGTTTGTTTGCGATAGCTGAGGCCGTCCTAAGCGAACAGGGCAGATCGGAGGAGGAGAGAGGCTGGCCGGAGCAGCCGGGACCCGACGGTGACAGTGGTGGTGGTGGTGGTGGTGCCTGTGCCTCATCGGCCTCCTTTGGCTGTCGTGAGTGAGGGAGAGAGAGAGAGAGACAAACCAGAAGAGGGACTGATCCTGCCCCAGCCCAGGATGTGCCAGCCCAGCACCCTGCCGGGACCAGAGCTTCACTCAGGGAAATGGTGAGATGCTGCAAAGCTTTATCTAACCCCCCTCCTCCTCCTCCCTCTTGCGGCCACCTCCACAAAGTTAACATTCATGTCCGGAGGAGGCCAGGCTCGGGCAGCAACGGCAGCGGAGGCGGCAGCGGAGGCGGTGGGGGGGAGCCCCAGCTGGAAAACCCCGGCCCAACTGGGGGCAGGCCCAGCCGGACAGCCCGCTTCAGGTACTGTTCTGGCCTTATTCTTTTGCCTTGCAAGACGAAGAAGACGAAGATGCTGGAAAAAGGGAGGGAGGGAAGGAAAGAAGGAGGACACCGGCCAAGCCTTTGTTTGGGATCATTGCTTTTAAAGCTCTTTATGCAGTCAGTTGGGGCGGGGGGGGGGGCTTGGTGAGAGAAATTGGGGCTGGTGGTGGAGTTAGGGATGGTTTCTTCTGTCTTTTGAGAAGTGGGGCCAGCAAGACGGGGGCCGGAGGGGGGGGTGGGCCTTTGGGAAACCAGGCTGAGCGATGGCAGGGATAGAGGCTTGGCCCACAATTGCTGCCAGGCTGCAAATGGATTGTCTGCAATGAAACCGAGGTGGTGGTGGGAAAAGGGGGCTGAGAGAGTCCCTCCGGGACTTAGGGTCATCCTTGCCTCATCTCAAGTACTGTCCTTCTTGGCCCAATGGCCTCCCTGGGACAGCCTGGAATAGGGCTGCTGTTTTAATGGGAGTAAATGTCTTCCTGCAGGATCAAGGGCTCTTGCAGGTCCTCGGGGACATTTCTCGTATCTTAGTAAATAAGGTTTGATTGCCCCCCCCCAGCACCTCCTCAATAGCTGTAGGTCAGTGATGGGCCAACCTTGGCACTCCAAGTGTTCTTGGACTTCAATTCCCAGAAGCCCAAGTCAGCACTCCTGCTGATTGGGGCTTCTGGGAATTGAAGTTAACGAACCCTTGGAGTGCCAATGTTCGCCATCACTGCTTTAGGTAGACTTTGCAAATGCATGTGCTGGCAAGGAAGAGGTTTACCAGGGGGGGTCCTTTGGGGCTCTCTCTGGCAAAGTGAAGGTGGAACTGAGTTCCAGTTCCTCCTCCTCCTCCTCCTTGTGCGATATCCAGTTCCATATATTGGCAGTCATCATGGCGATCAGCCATGAAGACTGTCCTGAGAATATAATGCAGTGGCCTTCCATCCTTATGCATCGCAGCGCGACACCCCTGGTACCCTTGAGCCAGTCCCACGAGTCACTTTCTGGTCCTGAGCCCTTTTGGCATGCAAAGTCCTCCTGGTCATCCCCAGCCAGGATGGATGAAGCTGCTGCCCTCCCTCAAGAGGGATTCATCAAGTGGGATTGTTTAATCCCTTTGGGGACCCTCACCCTTCCCTGTGGACTTCGCCACCTAAGGCCTCTAGTCCGCAGGGTGGTCAGGTTCATTAACCACTCCCAGACAATTGGTGTTGAGTCACTGGCAGTAGGGTCTACTCTATGACCATTGCAGGATCACCTTACCAGACTGCCAGTGTAGTTCAAGCAGTGGAGATAAATTGGAGAAGGAGGGAGACGACTTGCCTGCATCCAGAAACCCAAAGGTCAGTCCCTTGACCTTATGGAGACCCATGGAGTCTTGAAGGCATGAAGCTTTCCCATGTCATTCTGACCCCTAGATGGGCCAGAGGGCCCCCTATTCCTGCTCTCCTCTGTCCCTCAAAAGGATCCTCCTGCCCCTCTCCATTCCTGCTGAGACTTAGACCACCATGACATGTGCCAGCCAATAGAAAATGAGGTGGTGGTGGTGAACCTCTTCAGGGCCACTGAAAGAGCAGAAAAGATCTACCCGTGAACTGGTTCAGGATGCAGGCTACCCTCTGGCTACCTCCTGTTGCAGCTTTGCCATAGGCTAGAAGCCATGATGGCCAACCTTGGCACTCCAGGTGTTCTTGGACTTCAATTCCCAGAAGCCTGAGTCTCTGTGAATCCACACAAATGGGTTTACTGGCACTCTAGCTCTTCTTGGAGTTCAGTTCCAAGAAGCCCAGTCTCTGCATACGCACAGTCAACCCACTCGTGTGGATTCACAGAGACTTGGGCTTCTGGGAACCTAAGTCCAAGAACATTTGGAGTGCCAAGGTTTGCCATCAGTGGACTAAAGATTCTTTCCCTTCGTGTGCAGCAGTGGGGTAGGCTCTGGGGCTGAGTGGGCCTTCTCTTTCATGCCATAGCATCACATTTCCTGGAAAGGCCCCGGGGGGGGGGGGGGTTGCACCCATTGTCAGGCAGGCACGGGGAGGGGGGAAAGAGTGGCAGTGACCGGCGCAGTGACTTCATCCTAGATCTGCGTAGGAGGAACTGCAGCAAACTGATTTCGCTTCCCATGGGTGTGTGTGTGTGTCTGTGTGAACCGTGTGGCCCTCTTTCCATCCCAGCCACTCCACTTTGATTGCAGACAATGTCCGAGTCCTGGTGGGCCACCTAGCGCTCCTCTTGCCATCCCTGGCCGTGGGCGTGGGGGGTGGGGGGGCAGCCTGTGTGTTCCTCCTCCTGGGATGCTGCTTGCTGCCCACACTGTGCTTCTCCTCTGGGAGGGGGGGTTCCTCAGGACCCGCCCTAAGGTCGGCTGACCCTCTCGTGTGTATGTGTGATCCTGCAGGTTGCAATTCCCCCAGCTGGCCCTGAGACGGAGGTTGGGCCAGCTGAGCTGTATGTCTAGGCCTGCCCTGAAACTCCGTTCTTGGCCTCTGACTATTCTCTATTACCTTCTGCCTTTTGGTGCTCTGAAACCCTTGACCAGAGTGAGATGGAGGCCCATGAGCAGGGTAAGTCCTTTTGGCAAGGTTGGTACGGCCCTGCTTGGGGATCCTTGGATGGAGGAGGAGGAGGAGGAAGGGGTGTGTGTGAATTTGAGGTCGATGCTGGCCTTCCTTGGAGGAAGCCTCTTTGCTCTGTCTCGTGTCTGTCGTCCTTGTCTTGTGTCTGTAGCATCCTTTCCGTGGCCGGAGGCCCCCCCCCCTTTTCATAGGCCCCTTCGCCTCTTAGGCTGTCGGCTACTTGTGGGTGGAAATGGGGTGCAGAATCCAGAAACTGAAAGAGGGTGAAGCTTTTGTAGAAGTCCTGTTGTGTTTCTGGCCCTGGAAAGAGGGAGGGAAAAGGTTTGTTCCCTTCTGCCTTGTAGCTTGGCCTTCTTCTTCTTCCGTCTCTAGCCCAGCTTCCCACCTTCCAAGCCTCATGCTGTGACGGATCTCTCCGTCTTGAAGAGGCCCCATGAGCCTTCATTGTTTTATTCCAGGTCCCCTTGGGGGTGTTCGACCACCCCTGAGAGAGATCTGTGGGTTGAAAGGGGGGCAGTCTGGGAGGAGGAGGTTCAGGGCGCAGAACCCATTTACCAAGGGCTGTTTCCTAATGTGACATCATAGAGTCCTTTTGTTCTCTGGAAATCCGGGGTTTTGCAAATGTCTGCTTTCTTTTTAAAATTTCTTTAAAATTGATTAACACCATTGTGAAAACAGAAAGAAAAGAAAACGAACGATGCAAGCATAAAAAAATCAACACAGTTGGTTACATCATTTGCTTGCCTCCAAACTCATATACAGTACAGTCTATCAAAATCCCCAAATTTCATTTTCCCAAATAAGCTTCATATTTACCACATTTCCAATATAATAATAATAACAACCCATTGTTTTATGTACTTTTCTTACAGTCTTCATAAAATAATCACCCTTGTGCTATTTACCATGTTCAGAATTTACTGTATATACTCGAGTATAAGCCTAGTTTTTCAGCCCTAAAAATGAGGTCAAAAAAGTGGACTCAGTGTATACTAGTGATGGAAACAGATGATGGTGGCTAATAGCCTTCCCCACCCACTTCTCCCGTCCTGTCGTCAGCGCATCTCAGTCGGCATGGAGAAAACTCCTTTCTGCTGCATCTTCTTTTCATGTACCGTATTTTGATTATTGAAACTCACTAAGCAGCTGCTGCATTGGCCACCCTCGGCTTATATTCGGGCCAATCTATTTTCCTGGTTTCTCAGGTCAAAATTAGATGCCTCGGCTTATATTCGGGCCGGCTTATACGCAAGTATATACAGTACTATATGCTTGCATATATTACCTTATTTCCCTCCAATGCTCAGTGCATCAGGTGCTGCTTTATCACCTTTATTACTTTGCATCATAGAAGGCTTCCGGATATCCCAAATTTTGTTTTCTTTCACTACACCTTTCTTAACATTAAGTTGCCAAGTGTTTATATTTGAGTGCCGTTTCCCACATTTCTTTATATGCAAATAGCCGCTTTCCCCCTCCCTCTTGCCTCCATCCTTTCCAGGATTTTTCTGGTGAGCAATTGAATGGCCTTCCTTCAAGACAGCAAATAATATTTAAGAACTCCCTCGCTGGTGGCTTCTTTAAATGGTGTGTGCCCGGCTGTACCATGACGCAACAGCCGGCAGATGTGACTCTCCAGGCAGGAGCAGTCAGCCTGGCACAAGGCTGGTCTTTCCGGGCTCTGACCACCCACCCGGGCAGTCCCACGCACTTCTCGCAGGGCGGCTGCGCCCGTCGTCAGCCACTTAGAAACCAGTGGTGGTGGGCAGTCGGTTTGCGGTAGTAGCTCCAAACTCTGGATGTGCTAAGTTCTGCTAGAAGAAACAATGAAGTAGAAGATAGGCAAAGGGGAAGGAATGGATAGCAGCTGCTGGGTTAAGTCTTTAAGGCCGTCCAGGGCTCTTGCTTGCTCTTTAGAGTTGCCTGGAGGCTGATTGGCTGCCTGTGGCAACAACCTACATGTCTTAACTCTGCACATGCACAGAGGACAGAAAGATCCTTCCTTCCTTCCTTCTCTTCATTATTCCTGCCTGCCTGCCTGCCTTATCCGCTCTCTCTCCCTTTCTTCCTACCTACCTACATACCTTTTGAGCTCTCTCTCTCTCATCCAGGGGCTTTCAACCTTTGGGGCATGGACCAGACCTGGCCCACTGCACCATTTCATGTGGCCTGCGTTGCCGCTGCCACCAGAAGTGGAAGTGGACACATTTATGACAGCCGTAAATGCACCTGCAGCTGATGTAAACGCATTTACAATGCATTTTATGGCAGGGTTTACAATGTGGGGGGCTACCAGTCCGGCCCGCTCAGCTGTCTGAGGAGGCGTGGTCCGGCCCACGGTATAAAAAGATATGAGAACCCCTGCTCTAATCTATCAAGAGAATGACCTGACAAACTTTTCTGAATGGGACTTTACAACCCGGTCTGGCACTCCTTGGAGTTTTATGTGGAGCTATTATGGGGAATTCGGGCCAGTGTCTGAAGTGGTGTGTGCTTTTGTTGTGTTGAAATACGACTCTCCTGCCTTTTGAGCCCAATTTCCTTTCAGCTCATTGACACACCTTTGTCAATAAAACCAAGTTAAACAGTCGTAAAACATAACCGGGCGGGCAGTTTAGCCATTAAAAATCTCCGATGAGCAATAATGCCACGTTGGATCTTTTCTTTAAACTCAGGTTGTTGATGCTGGTCTTGCCTGGAGCTTGGTCAGGTGGAGGCTCTCCGTCCCCCCCCCCCCAGCTCCACCACACCAGGAAGTGCCATGTGGTGGAAGAAGGCCAAAATGGCCGCCCGGCCCCTGGGGCTCTCTGAGGGAGCATGACCCGGCAGTCCCCGGCTTTAAAAGGTTGAGAACTCCTAATTTAACAGGGCAGGGTTTTGCATTTGTCTACTGTGGAGAAAGGCCTCTTGGCGTTGCAAGTCGGATTTCCGGGCCGCAGTGTGCGCACTGCACACTGAAGTGTGGCCTTAGGCCACTGGGGTTGATGGCATTTATTTATTTCATAGAACCATAGACTCACCGAGTTGGAAGCGGTGCCTTTTAGGCCATTGGTCCAACCCCGTCTGCTTAATGCAGGAATCCAAATCACAGCAGATAGGGCAGATCTCTTGAATGCTTCCAGTGTTGGCGTACTCAGCACCTCTCAAGGGAGTGGGTTCTGCCGGCGTACCGCTCTAACCATCACTTGAAAGGCTCAAGTGGAGTGACAGCCATTTCGTGGCTCCGTGTAAGAGGGGGAACCCACAGAAGCCTGCCGTAGATTCTGTAATATACTGTATTTATTTTTTACCCCACATAGTGTTTCCCTTGGGCTCCCTCAAGAGCTTCTGCTCTTAACTGGAACAAGGCTATATTGAAGGCATGACCAAACTACGGCCTGTGGGCTGGATCCTGCCCCCAAAGCATTCTGTCAGGCCCGCAACGCCCTCGCCAAACCAGGAAGTGAATACGGGCGCTTTGTGCAAGCGCGTCCGTATTCACTTCCTGGCTTGATGCGGATGCACTCACACATGCACATAAGTGTCCGTGCTGAACCAGGAAGTGAATATGGACGCTTTTGCGCATGTGCAGGAGTGTCCATGCCAAACCAGGAAGGGACTATGGATGCTCAGCTGTTCTGAGGTGTGGTCAGGCCCCAGGCCCTAAACGTTTGGGCACCCCTGATCTATGGGGCATGGGCTCCCAGGCAGAGGTGGCGGATGAGACCCAGGGGCTTCCGTCCGGATGCCTCTTAAGGCTTCTGGTTCAAAGGCCGGAGATACTGGGAGAGCCACCCGTAAGCAGAGTCTGGCCATTAAAACCAATGGCCATCCCGTGAGGTTTTACAATTCAGCAGTTGGTTGGGTGGGTCTGTTCCAGGTGGGAAAGGAAGGCCCCCAGCCACTGGCTCAGCAAAATCCAGTCTTTCCGTTTGGGATTATCTGTATTAAGAAGGAGCCATGGGCAAAAGAGACAGAGGATGTTAGTAGCTGAAGACGATGTAGCTGTGCATTGTTACCAGTCCGTTTTCTGCCCCTTTGCTTCATCATGGCTGCATTCTGGGGAACCATGGGTTTTGTAGTTTGGCTGAGGAACTTTAAATCGTCTGCCTGCAATGCGAGGAAGTGAGGTTAGAACAGCTCTCTAGCGGAGGACTCAAAAGCCCTTCACCAGCCTACAAACCCCAATATCCTCTAAGACCATGATGGCGAACCTTGGCACGCCAAGGTTCAATTCCCAGAAGCCCAAGCCAGCACTCCTGCTGGTCAGGGCGTCTGGGAATTGAAGTTCAAGAACACCTGGAGCGCCGAGGTTCGCCATCACTGCTCTAAGACGAAGCCATGGCAGTTAAAGTGGACTTGGATTCTTATGTTCTGGTGGACGTCAATTCCCAGAAGCCTCAGTCAGTCCATTGGCTGATCGGGGCACTGGAGAATTGACTGAGGCTTCTGGGAATTGAAGTCCACAAACCAAAGACTGGGAAACACTGTCCATAAACTCCACATCTGGACAAAATCTTTGCCTGGAAGCTCCCAAAATAATTCCCTTCATGTCCAGATGTCCCGGGCTATTCCTTGAGATTTAAGACAGAAGGAAATGTCCTTGTTGGGCTTTGGTGTGTTTTTGTGTTTGTGTTTGTGCATGTGCTGTTTGTGTTTGTTTCCTGTTTTCCCCCTTTCATAACTATGAGCAGAGAAATTTAATATTTAATATCTGCCGCCCAGTCATCCCATTGAATTTAGCCTTAATTGCCATTTGTTTCGTAGCCGGTCATTCCTCCTGTTTCTTGCCGGCTTTGATCTAACCAACGTAAGGGGGAGAAAGGCAGGGTGTAAACCAGGGGTGCCCAAACTACGGCCTGTGGGCTAGATCTGGCCCCTGACGCCAATTCACCCAGCCTGCTGCCCTCATTGCTCCTGGAAGCGCAAGTAAAACGTGCCGGCACGTTTTACTTCCTCTGGGGCGTCGTGGGCTGGATGAATTGGTGTTAGGGGCCAGATCTGGCCCATGACTCCAGGCACCCCGACCTACCCAATGTAAGGGGGAGAAAGGCAGGGTGTAAATATGTTAAAGGAAGGAAGTAATAACCAAGGCTGCCCACCTTCCACTTCCCTTTCTAGGTCTCTCTCTACAAATCTGTGCCCACCCGACTCCTCTCCCGTGCCTGGGGACGCCTGAACAGTGTTGAGTTGCCCACGTGGCTCCGGAAGCCCGTGCTTAGCCTCTACATCTGGACCTTTGGCGTCAACATGAAGGAGGCGGCGGTGGAAGACCTGCATCACTACCGGAACCTCAGCGAGTTCTTCCGGCGGAAGCTCAAACCCCAGGCCCGGCCAGTCTGTGGCTTCCACAGCGTGGTAAGGAGAGCGCGGGAAATTCCACATGATGTCTTGAGTGCGTTTGAATCTCCCTGGGGTTGGACCGGCTACTCTCTCTACCCCACCTGGTGGCTTAGTGCAGGGATTCTCAACCTGTGGGCCGGATGCAAGCCCCGGGGCCATTTCATGTGGCCCACCACTGCCTCCACCGCACCAGGAAGTGCTGTGTGGTGGAGAAAGGGCAAAATGGCCGTCCAGCCCCTGAAGCTGTCTGAGGGAGCGTGGCCCAATGGCCCCCAGCAGGAAAAGTTTGAGAACTCCTGGCTTAGTGGCTAAGGCGTTCGGCTTGGAGACTGGAAAGACGGGTTTGATTCCCGAGAGCTGCACGATGGGAGGACATGAAAGGAGCCTCATTTGGGCATCCCCTAAAAATCCTTTCAACCCAGAGTAACCTTTGACATGAAAATGAATGAACCCTTCAACGTGGAGCCCTGGGGATGGAAGGAGGGACGGATTAACCATCAAGTTTTGTTCAATTTCGATAAATAAAATGTTATTGTATGGTTTATTATTGTTTATATTTTGAATTACATATACAGTAGAAACCCGTATAATGAAAACAATTTGTTCTACGAGGCACTTTGTTATACGATTTTTTCCATTATACGATGCATGCATTGCACAACAAAAACCCCTATGAGAAAAATCGTATAATTCTTCCCCACAGAGATTCTTGTTGCACGATTTTCCCCATAGAGATGTATTGCATCGTATAACGGAAATTTACGATATTCAGGGCACAATGTTTTTTTCAAATCCTATACGTTGTACGATTTTTGTTGTTGTAAGAGGCATGCGTTATATGGGGTTCTACTGTATCTGGGGGCACCAGCATCTTTTCAGTGCTTAGGGCAGGGACTCCCCAAACTTTCCAAGCTGGGGGGGCGGGCTGGGTCACGCTCTCTCAGTCAGCTTCAGTGACCAGCCTGCACAATGGGGGTGGTCATTTTGTCTCAACAGCTTCAAAAGAAGTTTCTGAAATGCCCTTGAAGAGGTGGAGAGGGGCACATGAAATGGCACTGTGGGCTGTATCCGGCCCACAGACCTTGGGTTGGGAACCTCTGGCTTAGGGTCTCTAAGGGTCTTCATCCTTACTCCCTCACTCTTTTAAACTTTTAAAATCTTTTTAAACCTTTTAACCTTTTAAAATCTTTTAGATTTTTGTAAATTCATGGTTTAATTCTTTTTTAATTAACTTTTAAGTAATTTATGAACCTTAAGGTTTTAATTTATGAATTTCTGTAAGCCGCCTAGAGTCAGGTTCGCCTGATTAGGGCGGGATAATAAATCTAAATAAATAAATAAATAAATAAATAAATAAATCCGTCCCTGGGTTAAACTGCTGCACTGCAGCCAAAAGGTTGTGAGTTCGATGCTGACCAGGGCTCAAGGTTTGACCCAGGCTCTTCCATCCTTCCAAGGTTGGTCAGATGAGGATCCAGGATGTTAATGGGGACAAAATGTTAATTGCCTTGTGAGTAGCATGCCAAGAATATATAGCTGTCTGTCTGTCTATCTGTCTGTCTATCTATCTATCTATCTATCTGTTGTTTTGCTGTTGTTGTTCGCTACAGATCAGTCCGTCGGATGGGAAGATCCTGAGCTTGGGGCAAGTGAAGAACTGTGAAGTGGAGCAAGTGAAAGGCATCACTTACTCCTTGGAGTCCTTTCTCGGCCCACACACCAACAGAGAAAACGGCAAAGGTAAGGCCCTGCAATTTGCACCTGACAGTGCGCACCAGGCATCTTCTCTCGTCTCCCCATCAAACCCTGGACATGGAGCCACTTCCTTGGCATTGGCCAGACTCAAGTCCTCATCAGTGCCTGTTTCTGGCCGTGATTGGCAGTCCAGTCAATGAGCCCATGAGTGCCCGCGTCTCTCCACATTCACGCCGCGTGGGGTGGCCTGCCTGCAGCCCCCACTTGAGCCTGTGGGTCTTGTAACCCACATACAAGACATTCAAGTAGAGTAGTCTTGCAACGGTTTTTGTCTTTTCGTTTCCTCTCTGAAAGTCCATTTGCCAGCAGGGCTATAAGAGTCCCTTTGTGAAGGTTAAAGCTTGGTTTGTTTGTTTATTCATCTATTTATCTATCTATTTATTTATTCGTATTTCTCCACCGCCCTTCTCACCAAAGTGACTCAGGGTGGTTTACAAGTAATAAGAAAAAAAAACCCATGACAATAAAACACAAACACTACCTAAAAACCTTAAAACTGTTAAAATTAAAAATTAAAATTTAAAAAGATTAAAAGCACACCATGGCTGTTTTAGGCAAAATGTTGTCAAGCGGGCTAATTTTAAGGGTAGAAGGAAGGAGGAACCCACCCCCCTCTCTGGCTTTGCCTCCAGGGCCCTCTAAGTCCCCTCTCCACCTTCTGGCGAGGATTCGTCCCGCCTGGAAGGCCGGAATTGCCAATTCCGGTCTTTGAAAGAGGTGCCCCAGGTCACTTCCTCTACCCCTGTTTTCCATGCTGGGTCTGAAAAGGCGCTTTATCCCCGTTGGTCTCTTCCAGTCTCCTGCCGCGATTCCTTCCAAAAGCAGCTGGTCACGAAAGACAGCAATGAGCTCTACCATTGCGTGATCTACCTGGCGCCAGGTGACTACCACTGCTTCCACTCGCCCACTGACTGGAAAGTGTCTCACCGCCGGCACTTCCCAGGTAGGTTAAGAGAGACGGGAGGTGGGGGCAGGGGAGGGGAAAATGGGTCACTAGAGTCCTGGTTAATAATAAGCAAGCCTCTAAGACAGGCGGGGGGGGGTGCGTTTGCAGTGGCTTAGTGGTTAAGATACTGATCACTAGAACAAGGGTGCCCAAACTACCACATGGGGCCCAGATCCAGCCTCTGATGCCAATTCATCCGGCCCACGAAGCCCTCGTTGCTCCCGGAAGCGGAAGTAAAACGCGCTCACATGGAGATGCGGCACCTGTACAGGTGGAGAAGGAAACGCTGGAGAGGTCACTGGCTTGGGTGTAGAACCAGAGGCTAAGGGTTCGATTCCCCGCTGCACCTCCTTGACTCAGTGACCCATAAGGTCTTTCCCCAGCTCGGCCATTCTAAGATGATGATGATTAAGATTAAACCCACTGAACATGTTCAAAGACTATGGGCACGTTTCACTTCCGCTTCCAGGATCGACGAGGGCTTCGTGGGCCGGATGAATTGGCATCTGGCCCCTGGACCGTAGTTCGGGCACCCCTGCCTGAAGAGAAGGGCCTGCTTGCTTCAATCGCCTTGAATGACACATTTCAGCTCATTCTGGGTTGACCGCCCCACCCCACCCTTGTCTCCCTAAACCATAAGGCCATGATGGCAAACCTTGGCACTCCGGCTGTTCAATTCCCAGAAGCCCAAGTCCCTGTGAATCCACACGAATGAGTTTACTGGCACTCCAGTTGTTCTTGGACTTCAATTCCCAGAAGCCCAAGACCCTGTGAATCCACATGCATGGGTTTAAACCTATTCGTGTGGATTCACAGGGTCTTGGGCATCTGGGAATTAAAGTCCCAGAACAGCCGGAGTGCCAACGTTCGCCATCGCGGCCTTAAGGGATGTTTTACTCCGGAGTCTCCCCTGTGTTTTGTACCCATTGTGCTGTAGACGTCCCAGAACAAATGGGCCATTTCAAAAACCAGCCAAGTCTAAGGGATTCTCAAGTTCTTATTTCTTTGGGATTTTAAGATGGAAATCATAACCGTTCTCATAAGAAGAGTAATTGAAGCCACGCCATTCTGCAGTGCAGGCTTGATCAGTGGTCTTTGCCAGAGACTAAACTTTTGAGGTGGGCATTTGTGGCCCACCAGGGGTTTCCGTGCTACACCCGTCTCTCTCTCTCGGTTGCTGCCCACAGGTTCCCTGATGTCTGTGAACCCCGGGGTGGCTCGCTGGATCAAAGAGTTGTTCTGCCACAACGAACGCGTTGTCCTCAGTGGCTGCTGGAAGCATGGCTTCTTCTCCCTGACGGCTGTCGGCGCTCAGAACGTGGGCTCCATCCGCATCTATTTTGACCGGGTAAGACGTCAGAAACCTTGACTTTAAGGGTGGCAAGTGGGAGCGTTCAGACAGAGGCTGTACTGTGTTAGGTACACAATTCAGATTTGGGGAGTGTGTGTGATGCCAGAGGTAGCAAAGGAATCCCGCTTCTATGCCGCCCATAGCGCTTAGTGCGTTCAAGTTAATATAGGCTGAATGTCAGGAAAAACTCCTTAACTGTTAGAGCAGTACAACAGTGGAACCCGCTGCCTTGAGAGGTGGTGAGAACTCCAGCACTGGGAGTCTTTAAGAGAGAATCGGACGACCGTATCTGTAAGATCTGCTTTGATTCGGAACCCTTCCTTTAGGAGGGGGCTGGACTGGATGCCCTCAAAGGCCACTTCCAACTCCAGTTATTCTGATTCTGTGATAGGAGCTTGAGCCCCCGTGGCTGGTCCCAGGTCACTACGTTCCCCATCCTCCATGACAAACTGCCCTATTTGTGGAGGCAGATGGGTCCTGGAACGCTCCCTCCAGAAGGCCAGGGGTCTCTCAGATGTGCTGCAGCAGAAGGTCCCCCTTAAGGTCTCTTAGCTCAGATCTTTTGGTCTCCTAGTTTTCTCTTCTGGAGATGGAGGTCCCCCTCCCGTCCCCCCCTCCCCAGTGGAAAGGGCACCTTCTGGGTCCCTGGGTGAAGTTGTTTTGAACAACTCAACCAGATAGTAGGCTAGTAGTACTGGATGGTGTCTGAGGCATCTGTAGCCTGGTTTCAGGACGGCCTCGTCTCTCTCTCTCTCCCCCCCCTCTTCCCCACCCAGGATTTACGCACCAACAGCCCCCGATACAGCAAAGGCTCCTACAACGACTTCAGCTTCGCCACTGGCAGCGACGCCGAGGGGGTCCCCATGAGGAAGGGGGAGCATTTGGGGGAGTTCAACCTGGGCTCCACTATCGTCCTCATCTTCGAGGCGCCAAAGGACTTCAGCTTCTACGTCAAGCCTGGCCAGAAGATCCGCTTTGGGGAGGCCTTGGGGTCGCTCTAGGTGGGGGAGGGGACTCACCCCCACCCCACCCACCGGGGTGGAGAACCGGAACAGCTTTTTTATCTGCTCCAGGGATACTCGATGTGTACGAAGAAAGGTTCCTCTCCTTTGGGAGTGCTACTCAGCGGGACCTGAGTGAGAAGGTGAGGCTCCCTTGTCCTCCTTCTTCAAAGGGAGCCTCACGGGTGGCAGTGCATTGCCCACCAGGGGAACAGCAGACTTATCAGGGATCGTGGCCTTTTAAGAATGTCGACCAGGCTGGCTTTTCAACTTCCTTCTGCCTGGAGCCCCCCGAGGGAGGGATGGAAAGCCACCTGCTTTCTCCTTTAAAGGGATCGGAGCAGACAGACGGAAGAACGTGGTGAGTGCCGTGGGAATTTTGAGTTTCAACCGAGTTAGTCTGGGGAACCCAAACACCGAGACCCTCCCCCAAGAGGGTCCTTGTCCAGACTTTCCAGTTCAACTGGAATCTCCCAAAGGTCCGTTTGGAGAAAAATCCCTGCTCTGTCTTTCTTCCTCCCTTTAAAGCAGAAGAGCTTGCACTGAATTTTGAACCTCAAGCACTGTGTCCACATTCCACGCTTCTTCTTCTTCATCGCCATTTTTTTCATTCTTTCACCCGCCGTTCTCATTCTAAACGCTACTCTGGGCCTTAACTTTGCTCTGTTTTTGTACAAGAGAAAAGCCGATTTTTCCTCCGTTAAGCTTGAAACGTGACAAAAACAAACATTTGCATGCTTTTCCATGTCTCTGTGCAAAGCTGGAGGGGCCATCTCTCGCCACGCAGCCTGAGGTGTCCTGAGTCCGTCTCCCTTTTCTGTTGCAAGCCGGAGAAGCGGAAGAAGGTCCGCCGTGGTGACGGGTTTCAGAAGAAACTGGTTCACACTTGGCGCAGGATTCGGACAGAGCAGCAGGACAGTTAAAAGAATCCTTTGGGAATATTCGGAGTAACTTTTCCCTCACTGTAACAACGTAATTCCGAGAAAAATTCTTCCCTGGATTTGCAAGACGTCTTAGCGACTTAATTCCAGGAAGGCAAGTTTCCCCGTGCCAACTCCAGCATCCCGTTCCAAAACTCCCATTCCACAAGTGTCACATCCATGCTCACAGGAGCAGCGGTGAGAGCCTTATCTTGACTGTGCCATTTTTGGTGGGGAAGGAGAGGAAGGGAAAGAAATGTTCTCTGGAGGAATCTAAAGTAGGACCTTGTGGTGGGAGGAAGTGTGAGAATCCACCTGGCTTTTAATTACACCTTCTAATGAGCACCTCCGTCATCAAAGAAACCAAGAAAGATTCAGAACGGTGATGGCGAGCCTTGGCACTCCAGCTGTTCTTGGACTTCAATTCCCAGGAGCCCAAGTCCCTCTGAATCCACACGAATGGGTTTACTGATACTCCAGGTGTTCTTGGACTTTAATTCGCAGAAGCCCAAGTCCCTGTGAATCTACATGAATAGGTTTACTGACACTCCAGCTGTTCTTGGACTTCAGTTCCCAGAAGCCGAAGTCTCGGTGAATCGACACGAATATGTGAATCCATTTGTATGGATTCACAGAGACTTGGGCTTCTGGAAACTGATGTCTAAGGACACCCATTCGTGTGGATTCACAGAGATTTGGGCTTCCGGGAACTGAAATCCAAGAACAGCACATACATGCAGTAAACCCATTGGCGTGGATTCACAGAGACTTGGGCTTCTGGGAATTGAAGTCCAAGAACAGCCGGAGTTCCGAGGTTCACCATTGCTGATGTAGAAGTATGGAGAGGTCATCAGGAGAACAATCAGGCGTGTTGGATCTCTTTGGGGTTTTGTGGCGCACCCTGTGCGGTCGGTTCAGACGCTTCCCTCTTGCCTGGACAACACTTGTTTGCACAACTCAAGCTCTTTCCCCTGAGAAGGTAACTGTGAAGTAAGCTACAGTTCTTTGCTTCATCTCTGGAGGAGGACAGGAGGAGACCCGAGACCATCCTGGGCCCCCATTTCTCATTCCTCTGCTAACTCTAGCTGTCAAGAAGCGCCTTCTGGTTCAGTAGGAGAAGAATCTGCTGGATAAACCTCGAGAGGGCGGCTGGGCTTGTAGGCTCTGTGGGGTCAAAGGCCACCTAGAGCAGGGGTGCCCAAAACTTTTGGGCCGCGGGCCGGTCACGTGCTTCCTCCCTCTGGAAGCAGAAGGAAAACACGCCTTGTAGTCTGTTTTGCAACAGTATAAGATTTTAGGCTGCCATTTTCTCTGCTTAAACCAGGGGTGCCCACACTACAGCCCAAGGGGCAGAACTGGCCCCCCGATGCCAATTCATCTGGCCCACACCACCCTCGTCGCTCCCAGAAGTAAAAACATGACAAAACGGGTGTGTTTTACTTCCATTTCTGGGTTTGACGAGGGTGGCGTGGGGCAGATGAATTGGTGTCGGGCCAGATCTGGCCCATGGGCCGTAGCTTGGGCACCCCTGACGTAGAGGGTCAGGGAAGTCGGTCACTTTGAGCCCGTGGGACACCTTGGGGGACGCGATTTTCTCCCGCCGGGAGAATCCCGTTTTAATTGTTCAACTGTATCAGTAGCACAGTATTTTTGTATGTCAAGATGTACAACTTGCTGACATTAACTCATTAATTGAAAAATGTTTTAAAATAAATGAAAAACAAAACAACCACAATGTTTTACTCTGTTTGGCTTTTTAAAGGCACTTTTTTAAAAAAAACACTTTTGCTGTTTTAAATTGAATCCTGCGTCACGTTCAGGAGATCTGTTCAGTCTTGAGGTCCATCCGGTGAAAAGGAAATCTCACGGAGTCCGGGGAGACTTCCTCATAAGTAGATACGTGGAACGCCATCCTTGCCAGGGTGGGGAGCTTCCCTGACCACCATCACAGCTCGCCCTCCCATGCTCCGTCATGCGCACGAGTCTGAGGGATTTAACTGCTGAGGACACGTCTGATGCCCTGGACTCTGGTGACGTAGCCCTGCATCAGCTGACGGTCCCTTGCCAGGACTTTTCCCAGGGAGTCAATCTGGGCTTTTATCTGCAGGGAAAAAGGGAAGCCGCAAAGTCACTCGGTGGGGTTCCCAGAATGCGCCTCCCCAAAGAGCGTGGTATTCTTGAACTACACTACTGCGAAGATGAGCATCGTTGTACCTGCCGCAGGGCCTCTCGCACTTGCCGCACCTCCGTTTGGTCCTCGGCCTCCGTGCTCATCTCCAGCCATCTGCACAGAATGCGTTCTCGGCGCTGGCAAGACCTGGAAGGGGGGGAGGGAGAAGGTGCCCTATTGAGGAAAGGGGGGCTCTCTGGACACCCCTAGACACCCCCAAAGGCTCCTGGGACAGCTTGAACCTCCACACAGCTTGCAACACCCCCTACGTGCCTGCAAAGATTTTTCCGTCTCTCCTAAACCTGGATAAGGAGTTTGAAAGTAAAATAATAAAAATTGCAAATAGATAAATAGGTACAACTTCAGCAGGAAAGGTTATAGCAGTGATGGCCAACCTTGGCAATCCAGATCTTCTTGAATGTCAATTCCTAGACGCCCTGATCCACAGGTGTGCTGACTTGGGCTTCTGGGAATTGAAGTCCAAGAACCCCTGGAGGGCACAGAGCTTACAGCATCCCGTGTGCTCCAGCATCTAGTCATGCCTGCCACATGACCACGGAAACATCTGTAGGTGCAGATAGGCTCCATGTCTTTAAATGGAGATGAGCACCAAACCCTAGAGTCAGACACGACTGGCTTTCGAGCAAGGGCGCCCTTGACCTTAAGGGCCGTTCCCTCTTAGAAAGTCCATCTGTTTATGGCGCTACTTCGCCATCCAACTGAAAGACAAACCATTGATGAGACTTTGTCATCTTGCTTGCTGTTGGATCCCAGCCCTGCAATCGGGTCCCCTTGGCCTCTTCCCCCTTTCTCGATTTCTCCCACTGTCCATCTCTCAGGTCCCGCCCCTCGAAACCATGGTTTGCGCTGAAGCAAAAGGAGTAATGGTCAAACGTAGCCCAAATGAGATCCCAATCCACACACGAAATCAGGGCTCTTCCCTCTGCAGTGGCTCCCGCAAGCTAGCCTCATCTCCTTGCTCTTAGAGCAGGGGTTCTCAACCTGCGGCCCACAGGCCAGACCTGGCCAGCAGCACCATTCCATGTGGCCTGCACCTCCACCGGAAGCAGGCGTGTTTTACGACCGCCGTAAATGCGCCTGTGGCTGTCGTAAATGCCTTTACGTCAGCAACGCCCTACAAATGTCGCACTTTAGCTCTTGCTGCTTGTCGTAATAATCCTGCATTTTCTGCCCAATCCGTTGCAGCTCCATCTCCAGCTGCTTCCGGCCTTCTGGCGCCTGTTGCTGGTGGTCATTTCCTTGGATTTGGGCTCCTAAAATCATTAAGGAAAGAGACAAGTTGTTAATTCCCTCCCCCAGTTCGAGACCCCGGTGCCACGTGGCGGACGTGAGCTCCCGTCGTCTCTCCCAGCTCCTGCCAAACTCGCAGTTCGAAAGCAAGACATTGTGAATAAAATAAACGGACCACTTGGGTGGGAAAGGTAACGGCGTTCTGTGCTCTATGGTGTCCAGTCACGTGACCACAGAAAAGCCTGCAGACATCTTCGGGTCATTGGCTGTGAGCAGAGATGAGCACTGCGCCCTAGAGTTGGCTAGGACTGGCTTTTGAGCATAGAAGACGTTGGTTTTGGCCTAAGTCTAGTTTCCTTCCTAAGGATCCCAAACTGGAAATCTTGACCTTTCTGGCGTTGGGCCAGAAAGGTGACATTTCTGGCCCAACCCCAGCGGAGCCCAGTTTCCATGAAGATGGGCCTCCCCATCTCCTCCCCCCCCCCCCCGGTTCCACATCAAGAGTTCTCAACCTTTTAAAGCCAGTGGGCCAGGTCATGCGCCCTCAGACAGCTTGGGGGGCCGGATGGCCGTTGTGTTCTTCCTCCACCACATGGCGCTTCCAGGTGTAGTGGAGGCGGTACCCCCACATGAAATGGTGTGGTGGGCCACATCCAGCCCACAGGCCGCATGGTTGAGAATCCCTGTTCTAAAAGCTACCTATCCCTCTGGACTAGGATTGTTTGCCCAGAGCAGGCCTGGAGAGACCTCGAGGGAATTCCTTAAGTCGCCTCTCTTGCCTCTTGGGCAGGGGAAGAAGCCGGCCTAAGAGACGCCCCACGAATACCTGTTCTGGCCCTCCTTTCAAAATCTCCGGGCAGGAGGAGGCAGTCCGTGCCGGCCGTCGGCTGCCCGCCGGCCGTGGAAGGATGTGGCCAACCCTGGCCGGACAGGAGAGAATTCGGCTCCACCTGAAAGTCAGAAAGAGACGCTCTGAGTCCAAAGGGTGGGCCTGATCTGGAGGGAGAAGAAAAGTTTAGCACAGGGGTGCCCAAATCACATGTTTCAGTGGGCCAGACATGGAGTTCAGCAGGCCAGTCACGTGGTTCCTCCCACCGGAAGTGGAAGTACAACACGCCTTGCAATCTGTTTTGCGACAGGATGGGATAGGATTGTAGGCGGCCATTTTCTCTGCTTAAACCAGGGGCGCCCGAACTAGAGCCCGTGGGACGGCTCCGGCCCCCAACACCAATTCATTTGGCCCACACCGCCCCTGGAAGCAGAAATACCACCTCCCCCGCAGGCACGGACACTCACCCCGCCTCCGGGCGTCTCTCCCGACCGGGTCATGAAGGAGGAGGGTGGAAGCAGTTCCGGGTTTGGACCAGAAGCCCTCGGAGGCCATGGGACGGAGACAGACGGCTGAGTAGAGGTGGGGAAGAGGAAAGGCCGGGAAGAGCCGCTCTCGACGTGGGCCGGAGAAACACCCTGGCCGCCAGGGGATGCCGCCGCCACAAGGGCGACTGGCAGAGCCGGCGTTTGGCCTGGAAAGCCTGGCCTGGAAAGGAAAGACCAATGCCAGCATGGGTCAAACTTTGTCAGGGCAGTGTGGGCCGGATGAATCGCAGTAAATCCATTCGTGTGGATTCACGGGGACTTCTGGGAATTGAAGTCCAAGAACATCTGGAGTGCCAAAGTTCACCATCACGATTTTAAGGTGTTGTTTTTTTAAAACTGTAACCACTACCTACCCACTCCAGGTAGCCTGAGGCAGCTCCAGGGCGTCCAGAGAGGGAGACAGGAAATGGGGCCGCCGTGGCTGCCGTCTGGCCCGCCGGGCTGCGTCCCTGCCGGAAAAGTCGGCTGTGTCACAAATGCAGTCGCAGCACCGCATCAGAGCCACGTGGGCAGGGGAACCCTGGTGTGTGTGTGTGTGTGTCTGCAGAGGTTTACGTGGTCATGTGGCAGGTAGGACTAGGTGCTGGAAGGGTATTACCTTTCCGGCCAAAGTGGTACCTCTTTATCTACTTGCAGTTATTGTTGCAATTACTATTAGGCAATTATTATTAACCCTCTCCATTCTTTTAGTCGTTCTTTTAACCATAATTTTTAAATAATTGAGGGAGGGGGTAATCTATTAAGGGTTTTTAAGGTAGGGAAGGAGGGAGGGGAAGCCGGGGAACCTGGTGGCATTTCTTCCTTACAGCTCCACGAGGACGGAGTCTCCCGCTGCCTGAAGAGGTGGATGGTCACTCCGGTCAAACCTTGGCGGGCCTCCCCCTCTCGCTTCCCCTTCCGGATCCGACCCCCGGAAGCTCACTCGCTTCTTGAGAAGGGGGTCCCCGAGAAGAGGGGGAGCTGCTTTCCGGTAGAGTGCCTTTTGCTTCCACAGCAGGGCACAGCGAGAGACTGCCCGGTGGGAACGGGAGGCGGCCTGGAAGAACAAGAGGATGATGAGGATGATGGAGGGACTTTGGGAATGTGGCCCTTCAGGCGGCTCCAAGCGGCAGCCTTTGACGGCAGGGCGGCCGCACCTCCACCTGGGGAAGGAGGAGCCGGGCTAAGAAGGGACCCCAGTGCCAGGAGCAGCGGCAGTTCCACTTCTACACCTGTGACTACAGTGGCTCAAGGTTGGCAGGTCGGCAGTTCGAGACCCGGGGACTTCACAACAGATTGAGCTCCCGTCTCTGTCCCAGCTCCTGCCAACCTAGCAGTTCGAAAGCAAGAAATTGCAAGTAGATAAACAGGGACCACTTTGGCAGGAAAGGTAACAGTGCTCAGTGAACTCTAGTCATGTCTGCCACATGTCCACAGAAACATCTGCAGGTGCGGACAATGCTGGCTCTTCGGCTGTCAACAGAGATGAGCACCAAAACCTAGAGTCGGATACGACCGGCTTTCGAGCAAGGGCGACTATCCCCTTTTACCCGAAGATTTCTTTTAAATGGAGATGAGCCCAGAACCCTTAGATCTGGGGTTCCCAACCTAAGGCCTGCGGGCTGGATGCGGCCCACAGCACCATTTCATGTGCCCCCCCACCCCCTCCAAGGGCATTCGAGAAACAAAACACCCATCCCCTTTGAGGCTGTTGGGACAAAATGGCCACCCCCATCGTGCAGGCAGGGCAAAATGGCCGTATGGCCAGTGGTGGGATGTCAAAAATTTTACTACCCCACCGCAAATGTCATCACAGTGTGGGCGGAGCTAACATCATGACATCATGATGTGGGCGGGGCCAAAGGAAAAAAAATAAAAATAATTAAAAATAATAAAAAATAAAATAAAAATAAGCACACACACACATCCCTCAACCCACCTACCCACAACACAAACCCGTAAATAAATTAAATAAATAAAAATACATTAAAATACATCCGCCCACCCCAAACACAAATCAACCAGAGCTTTTAGACCAGAGCTTAAAGCTTATTCTGGCTAATCTTTCTCACACTAGGTCAGATGGAAGGAACTACAGAATGAACTCACCACAAGATGGCTTCATTTTGGCACTTTTCAACTTTTGAACAGTTAAAGAAGTTAGGTACTAAGTCTTTGCCCAACCAGTTCTCTAGGATAATATGCCTTAATGTAAATGTAAACCAGCTGTACCTCCTTAAGGGTTCTCCAATTGGAACAGCAATTGGAACAGCACAGGTGTAGCTTATTGATGAGGTAACTCCAAGACTTTGCTTTAAAATCCCAAGCCAGGCCACCAGGGCTTTTTAGGAACTGTGGTAGTACGTCAATATAGGTAAAGGTATTAAATACACATTAAAATACACACAGACACACCACATCCAAAGGTGAGTCACTTACCCTGGGGAGCAGGCTATAGGGAGCTTCAGGCTAGCAGCTTCTCTTCCTCCTCCCTGCTTGGGAGGACAGCAAGGAGGCTGTGCATACGCGCCAAGCAATGTAGGCCTGCATGCACACCAAGTGCTTGGTGTGCATGCGCAGTGGGGGAACCAGTGAAAAGGTAAGCCCTGAAGGTGTTTCCCCCCAAAAGGTGCTACCGGTTCTCTGGGACACTGGGAAAAGTTACTACCAGTTCCAGTGAACTGGTGCAAACCTGTTACATCCCATCACTGCGTCCGGCCCTCGAAGCTGACAGAGAGAGTGACCCGGCCCGCGGCTTTTAAAGGTCGGGGCATCCCTGCCTTAGGTAGACACAGGAGGTTTCAAGTAGGTCGTCCCTCACCTCCGCCTGCTGCCGGGCTTCCAGCTGCCCGCGGAGCCGCTTCATGCCCGCCATGTATCGGAGGAGGCGGGCCACGCCTTCCCGTAGCAGCTCCGCCTGGTAGGCTTCTGCCACCCTCTCGATGCGGGCCTTCTTACGCTGGCGCTCCCGGGCGAATCCGGCCCACGCGTCAAACACCTGCAGTCGAGGCACAAAAAGGAAGGGGAAGCGTCCTGGAAAACAAACTTCAGATGGGATTACCGGGGGGGAAGGGGGGACTGGGCCACATGGGGCAGGGGCCCAGAATGCTCACTATCACGGAGGGCTCTAGGGCAGGAGAGGAGAGTTATTTCGATTGCTATATATTTGTTTGTTAAATATAACAATCATTGTTTAATAGAGCAATGGGCTGTTTAAAATGTCTATTTCTGCCCCTCTGCTCTATCAAATTCTTCTTTGTGGCCCCTTGTGAATCCACACGAATGGGTTTGCTTCATGTCTGTGCAGTAAACCCATTCACGTGGATTAATGGGGCCACGACACAGCAGCACAGTTTTTATTATTATTATTATTATTATTTATTGAATTTATTACCCCGCCCCACTCGGGAGAACCCGACTCTGGGCGGCTTACATCGTCATAAAACAGAGGTAAAAGATAAAAACATATAAAATCATGAAGTTTAAAAGATTATCTAAAATTATTTGAAGTAAAAACAGTGCAAACAGTTACAGGTAATATCAGAAAAATAAATAAATAAAATACCCCGTATATACTCGACTATAAGCCATCCCGAATATAAGCCGAGGTACCTAATTTGGACCTCTAAAACTAGGGAAATGGACTGACCCAAATACAAGCCAGGGGTGGAAAATGCAGCAGCTGTGAGTTTCAGTAATTAAAATACATGCAAATACGGTAAAATTAATTAATGTAGACATTTGTGTGGGTATGTTTTTGAGTGTGTATTTTGACCCGAGTATAAGCCGAGTCCCATTTTGGGACCTCATTTTAGGGGCTAAACCCCCCCCAACTTATACTCAGGTATATATGGTAAAATAAAAAACACTGCAGCACTTTAAAGAGTTAACTGCTATATGTTTACTGTGAGCTTTCGTGGGTCAAGTCCACCTCTCCAAACATAGGCATGAAATAGCAAGGGGTGGGCTTATATATACCAAATGCAGAGGCATGGAGTGATTAAATCACAATGACATCATCGTGCAAATCAATACAGGCTACAATTCCAAAAAATTCAGTCCCAGGTATGCAACCTGTCAGCCCTCAGCCCTGGTGGTTGCAAGGGTTACAACGGCTCTCCTGCAGCCAGAACGTC
The DNA here is from genome assembly GCA_030440675.1 of Furcifer pardalis. Lineage (NCBI taxonomy): Eukaryota > Metazoa > Chordata > Lepidosauria > Squamata > Chamaeleonidae > Furcifer > Furcifer pardalis. The sequence goes on along the minus strand of CP126898.1, from coordinate 14,919,399 downwards.
GTGAGTTTGATCCTGATGGGACTCAAGGTTGACCCCACACACACACCCTCCTCACCTTCCCCAGCAGGGACCGGGACCAGAGCCACAGGGACCGCACCGTTGCCTGCTTCTCCCACCGGCTGTGGGCCACCTGGCAGGGCAGAAAGAAAGAAAGAAGGAAGAAATGAAGGAAGGAAGGAAGGAATGAACTTCTTTTAGAATAGTAGTCGTGTTAGTCTGTGTTTCAAGCACAGCAGAGAATAAACATAACAAAAAGCCCCTCAGCACTTGGAAGACTAAGTGTTATATATTTTAAATCAAGCCTGACTAAGTGGACTTGATCCACGAAAGCTAACATTAAAGTAGAACAGTCTTCAAAGTGCTACGGTGCTGTTTTGTAAAAAAAAAAAAAAAATATCTGATATATTTTTTTTAATGTTAGCTTTTGTGGATCAAGTCCACTTCATCAGACGTGGGAGTGAGACTTCATGGCATGGAATGGCAGAAAGAAAGAGAGAGAGAGAAAGAAATTAGATAGACAGACAGATAGATAGGAATTAAGAAAGGAACAGACAGACAGACAGAAAAGACAGATAGATAGATAGGGAGGGAGCGAGGAGGGAAAGAAAGAAAGACATATTGATAGGGAAAGAAAGAATAAGAAATTAGATAGATGGATAGGGAAAGAAAGATAGACAGACAGACAGACATTAGATGGATAGATAGGGAATGAAAGAAAGCCGCAAGGAGGGCAGGTTAACAAAGCAGAGACCCCTGCAGATGATAAAACCACAGCCCAGGTTTAGACAAAAGCGACCCATTCAGACATTCCTTTCAGGGCCTTCTTCTGCCTTCCCTAAAATACCGTCCCCACCCTTATTCCAGTCCTTCTAACCTGCCCTTTTGCACGGGGGAGGGAGGGGGCTTCCGCTGACTTCCCATGCTTCCCTTCCCTCCTCACCGCTCAGAGCGGGACGGTATATCCCAGGTGGGGGCGGTATAAAAATGTAATAAATTAAAAAAAATAGAAAAGAAAGAATTAAGATCCCTGGCAGGCCCGCCCCCTCCCCATCGCCCCCCTGGTTCAAGACCCATTTGGCACTCAAAGGCTGGAAGGAGAGGTTTGCCAGCCGCCGTGGTTTACCTGCGCCTTCCATGATGCAAAGCAGGTAGACGAAAGCTGCCGAGTCCGAAGATGGTCTCCTTGTCTTTGCAGGAGCTGAGAAGGGAGAGGAGAAAGGATTTGCTTCCTTCCCCTCACACCAGAGCGCCAAAATAGAAGCAGCAGCAACTACAGGTATTTGGGAAGACAGAGAGTCTACAGCAGGGGTGCCCAAACTATGGCCTGTGGGTCGGATCCAGCCCCCAATGCCAATTCATCAGGCCCATGCATGATGGAGGCGCCCATTTTGCCCCAATAGTTTCAAAGGGGTGATCATTTTGTTTCTCAAATGCCCTTGGAGAGGGGTGGGCCACATGGAATGGTGCTGCAGGCTGGATCTGGCCCACAGGCCTTAGGTTGGGAACTAGCATAACACATAGCTATTTAGGAAGGCCTTTCAAGATAGCCCAGAGTGACGACCCAAGTAGATCTTTAAGTAGTGGGATGTCTGTTTTTGTGTGTGTGTTAATACAAGTGTGCAAACACACACACACAAACGCAGGTTCAACCAACGAGATCCACTGCTCCCGGTCTCTACAAACTTACCTTCTTCCTTACGGCCCGGAGGTGATGCTGCTTCCACCCGGCCATGCATCTGCTCATCATCTTCCTCGCGTGGTGTTGTGCTGCCAGGAGCAACTGCCACCTCTGTCTCAAGGATTGCACATAGCACTCTTTCCAGCGCATGAACGCCCCCTCCAGCCTCCCTGTCCAAGGAGGAACACAGAATAGTTGGCCTTCCCGGTGTCCCTTCTGGCCCTCATCAACGAGACAGAATGAACAGCTGCACGTGGGCTTTGAGCGGGCCATCCCTCACCTGCCTCTAGATGTTTCCTGGCTCCTTCCACGGCGGTTGCCTTTTGCTGACGGGCGTAGGCGCACAGAGAGGCCCTGTCCCTCCAATGAAGCATCACCTGGGCAGAGAAAAGGGAGGAAATCCGGCCCTGGTGGATCACATCCGAGCGTTGAGGGGTGAGGCCAAAGAGTGTGCGTTTGTGTGTGTGTGTACAGGATGAACAGACAAGGGATGGGGAGGAAAAGATCAACCCACTTTGGAAAACCCAGAGCTTACAACCCCAGGTTCCTCACTTCTCAACGGGTGCTGCTGTTTTTTCTGCCACCATCATTCCCCCTGCCTTGGGGGGTTGCACACAAAATGACTGCTGCTGTCTCAGCTCTCCTGATTCATTCTCAGCATGTGCCTGGAGGCACTTGGTATGACTTTCACCAATAAAAGGGTAGGGAAGGGAAAGCCGCTAGCGTAGATCTCTGGTTCCCTGGCCAGATGGTCAGGTTATGGGGTGACACTGCCGGGTGGCCACGCCAAAAGGAAGACTGGTCTTGGGTGTTTAGAGCAATTGTGTGGAAGAGTCCCTCTCCGGGGTGACCTTTGTAACGTGAGCAATTGGGCTCCGTTTTCCCTTTTGTGGGGCTGCTTTAGCTCTGACTAAACCCCAAACCCTAGCTGACGTTCCTCTTCAATGCCAACCTTGCAGAGGAGGGTCCTTCTGTGGTGCTCCTCCGCCAGAGCAGTCTTCTTGGCCTCACACTTGGAATCTGCCACGTTCTCCTGCCAGGTGTGCAGGGCCCACCTGAGAAGGGAAAGGGAGGTGCCAAACTCCAGACCACACCTTGGTCCAGGCCCAGAACTGGGCCAAAGAGCACGACGGGAGGGTGCCAAGAATTACCGTAGAAGCGCCCGATTGTGGTCCCGCTCTTTTTCAGCCACTCGGGACAGAATCTGCCACACCTGACTCTGGTAAGCCTGTGGGGAGAATTTCAACATATTGGGAAGCTATTTTCTAAAATGGAATCCTTAAAACCTAAGCATAACTCTATCATTTGCCTTAAAAACAGAAGTAAATCTATAGAGTTCTTCTTTCGTGTCCTGATCTATAGAGTTCAACATATATCTCATCTCTCTTTATCCCTTCCTTCCTTAATTTCCATCCATCTGGGCGTCCATCCAATCCATCCATCCTAAACTTCCTCTTTATACATCCATTCAATCTATCAATCCAATCCATCCAATCCATCCAAAACTTCCTCTTTATAAATAAATCCAATCCATCAATCCAATCCATTCATTCAATCCATTCATCCAATCCATCCATCCTAAACTTCCTCTTTACCGTAAATCCATTCAATTCATAAATCTGATCAATCCATCTATCCTAAACTTCCTCTTTACCGTAAATCCATTCAATCCATCCATTCATCCTAAACTTCCTCTTTACCATAAATCCATCTATCCTAAGCTTCCTCTTTACCATAAATTCATTGAATTCATCAATCCATCCAATCCAATCATCCTAAACTTCCTCTTTACCGTAAATCCATTTAATCCATCAATCTGATCAATCCATCCATCCTAAGCTTCTTCTTTACCATACATCCACCCAACCCCAACCCTCCATGCATGCAATCCATCCATCGTAGGAAATCTTGTTCTTCTTCTACTTTTTGGATTGGAATTACCTTCTCTCTCAGGGCAGGATTATCCCAAGAGAAGGACTACAAAGACCCTCTGTCCATCAGGGGAGCTATAACCCAGGCCACCACCTGGGAAGAGCAGTGCCCACAAGCCCTTCGCTCAGGCAGCGCAGCACTGAGAGTCCTGCCATACCAAGGGAGGTGTCAAGCACTGGCCACAAGGAGGTAGGACGAAAGAGGGGAAATAATCTGGCCCAGGTACCTTCCAGGCGGAGAAGACTCGGCCAAGCAGAACCTGCTGGTAGTGGACTTCGGCCCTGCCCAGCTTCTTCCACTTCTCGGATCGGTGCCTCATGTACTACGAGGAGAAAGGAGAGGAGGAGACGGAGTGGGGTGGGGGGAGGAGGCCAGGCCACAAGGGGTGCAGGGATGCCGGGATGGACTTGGGAGGTTTCTACAGCCAACAGAGAGGAGGGAGAACTTTAATTCAAGAATGAATCCACTTGGTCCTCACAGAGAAACCCCAGAGAATCGTCCTCTGCCTCTCCGGAGGGAGGCGAACCCTATGGAATCAACCAACCCACTGCACGGTACAGAATTGGGCATGGCTGGTGGTCTCTCAGCTTTCTCAAGTTAAAGTCAAACCAATAGGAGGCTAGTCCTTAGGAAGGCACAGGGAAGGCTGAAGAGACACTGGCAACGCCTACAGGCATCTGTGAAGTCACAGAGGCAGCGGGACGAAACTCCCCAGAGGGTGGGACGGGGTCAGGGTCTCGGCTGATGTGTCCAGAGTACTTTGAGGACCTGGATTTTGGGAAGCACCATTACAGGGATGACGAACCTTGGCACTCCAGGTGTTCTTGGACTTCAGTTCCCAGAAGCCCAAGTCCCTGTGAATCCACACGAATGGGTTTACTGTAAGTGTACTTGGACTTCAATTCCCAGAAGCCCAAGTCTCTGTGAATCCACATGAATGGGTTTACTGCATGTGCACGCAAGTAAACCCATCTGTGTGGACTCACAGGGACTTGGGCTTCTGGGAACTGAAGTCCAAGAACACCTGGGGTGCCAAGGTTGGCCATCACTGCACCAGGAGACACCTGTGGAGACACCCAGTTTCTTTCCGCAGCAAGGATTTCCAGGGCTGCGAGAGCTCCTGCTCCGAGGAGGAAGGAGCCAGGCCGAAGGTGTCACCCACCTGTCTCCATTGGCCCCACGACCGTCCCAGGAGATGGAGGGAGTAGAACCTCAACGCATTGGCATCCTTCGTTCTCCTAAGAGGGACAAAAAGCAGACGGTGACTCAGGAATCACACAACAGCGCTGTCTGCATCTGTAGACATCTCCGTGGTCATGTGGCAGGCAGGACTAGACTCCACAGCACACAGAATGCTGTTACCTTTCCCACCGAAGCGGTACCTATTTATCTACTTGCAACGTCTTGCTTTCGAACTGTTAGGTTGGCAGGAGCCAGGACAGACGACAGGAACTTGCTCCCATCATGCAGCATCCAGGTCTCGAACCGCTGTCCTGCCCACCTTCCGGTCCTCAAGCCTTTCCCTTACCCTGCCTTCATTTCCTGGACGTTCTCCCTCCAGAGGCGGAAGGCCCTCTGCAGCGCTTGACAGAGGTGATGCTCCTGGGCCAGGGAAGCCGCCGCCCTGCCCTCCATGTGGGCCAGCATCTTCGTCTGCCACATGCCCCAGGCCTGGGACAGAAGGCGCTGCTCAAAGTGCAGGATGGCCTAAATGGAGAGGAGGGGGCCTCAAGAAGGTAAATGGGGAGGGAGGTGGGGCGGGGCCTGGACTGTCCTGGCACCCGCAGCAGGACCCTGCCAGGCCACGGACTCCTCTTAGGTCGATCTCTGGGTCGTTCACACATTACCATCTTGCCCCCATTCATATGCCGGGGACTTTTGACCCACCTTGTAAGGATGGAAGAAGCTGAGTCAACCCTGAAACCCATTGGGACCAAACTCACAATGTTCTGGCTGCAGGACAGTAGTTTAACCTCTGCACCACCAGGGCTCTATAATAACAGGTTACTCACCTGTAACTCTTCCTTCTTCGTGGTCCCCTGTGAATCTACACGTATGCGCAGTAAACCCGTTCGTGTGGATTCACAGAAGACCACAAAGAAGAATTGATAGCAGTGTCTAGGGACAGACATTGTAGATAGCCCGTCATTAGAACATTGTGGTATTTAACAAGGATACAGTAGAACCTCAGTCAACAAATGGCTTCGAGAAGATACAAATTGCACAACAAAAGGAAATTCATAGAAAACAGGGTCTCGGTTTGCAGAATCCCCCCCCCCCCCCGAATGGAGCAATTGGTTTTCAATGCATTCCTGTGGGAAGCCGTGTTTCAGTTAATATATTTTTGGTTTTCAATGCATTCCTATGGGAAATTGCATCCAATGCATTCCTATGGGAAAATCGGTTAAACTAATTTTCACTGTAAGAAACGCCCCGGAGGAACGCATTAGTTACGTCAACCCCGAGGTTCCACTGTATAGCAAGACCCACTTCTGTACCACACCTTCATAGTTAATTAGCCCCCCTGCTTCCCCCCCATAGGCTGGTGTCCTCATTTTAATGGTCTCGGGAAGTAATGAGAAAGGCAGGCCTTACCCTTTCTTCTTCCGCCCGATTCTCCCGGTGTTCAGCCTCTCTCTGTCGCCATTCTTCAAAGAAGCGTCCTGTCCAGGCTTCCCTGCCGAGAAATCCCCACCCGTGACTTCTCTTTCCCATGAGCCAAGTGCCACGTTTTGAGTCCAAAATACAAGCAAGGCAGAAGAAGGACAGGAAATAATGTCTTGGGGGTCAAAAGAGCTGGCTCGAAAACCAGAAAGGTTTGGCCACCCCAAACCAATTTCCAAGCTACCTATGAAAGCAGGTGGCCATCGCGCTCCTCTCTCTCCACCAGCGCCGGTGATCCGTGAATCGTCTCCATGCCTGGAAGGCAGCTGTCAAAAGGAATCCTTCGCGGTGCCTTTTGGCTCTGGCGTCCTGCAACTGGAGTGAAAAACAGGACTCTGAGTGGGGTTCTGACAGTGAGAGTAACAGAGACTTGGGCTTCTGGGAACTGAAGTCCAAGAACAGGCGCACTAAACCCATTTGTGTGAATTCACAGAGACTTGGGCTTCTGGGAACTGAAGTCCAAGAACAGGTGCACTAAACCCATTCGTGTGGATTCACAGAGACTTGGGCTTCTTGGAATTGGAAGTCCAAAAACACGCACAGTAAACCCATTTGTGTCAATTCACAGACTTGGGCTTCTGGGAATTGAAGTCCAAGAACATGCGCACTAAACCCATTTGTGTGGATTCACAGAGACTTGGGCTTCTCGGAACTGATGTCCAAGATCATGCGCACTAAACCCACTCATGTGGATCCACAGAGACTTGGGTTTCTGGGAATTGAAGTCCAAGAACACGCACAGTAAACCCATTGGTGTGAATTCACAGAGACTTGGGCTTCTGGGAACTGAAGTCCAAGGACACCCAGAGTGCCAAGGTTGGCCATGGCTGAGCTATGAGGTTGTAACCCAGGAAGGCCAAAGGCCGACAGATACCGAAAGGGAAACACTTGAAAGCAAGAGCGTACAGCAAATGGAAGCCTCTGACCTTCTGGCGCTTTTCCCCGACGGCACGGAGGGACCAGATCCGGAGGCATCGGCGCATGAGCGTGGTGCTGAAAGGCAAAGGGTGAAGGCTAGTATGGAAGGGTTTCTCTCAGCTCCTGGACAGCCCCTGGACGCCCCGGATGGAAGAGGTCAAGCCACAGGACCAAAGTGAAGTAGGCGACACACTTTCCAAACCACCGCGCATGGGTGAATCAGGGCTCAAAGACAGGCGAAATGACAACAGCAGACTCTTGACATCATTGGCTACCTAACCTGGTTATTAGGACTAACCCTCTCCTTCAGGGGGTCCCAACTTAAAGCCCATTGGCCGGATCCAGCCCGCGGTGCCGTTTCTGGTGCCTCCCCCTTGCAAGGGCATTTGAGGAACATAATGGCCACCCCCATCGTGCAGGCAGGGCAAAATGACCGTCCAGCCCTCAAAGCTGAGTGGAACAGCGTGATCCGGCCCGTGGCTTGGAAAGGTTGGGAACCCATGGTGGGGAATATACGATCCTAGATCTCTCTAACCCAGAAGTGCGGTCTTAGAAAACGCAGCGCATTGCTCTAACCTGACAACGAACGTTAAAGTTAAGAGGGTCAAAACAAAGAGTAGGTAGAATCAAAACCAGTCCCAGCCCTTATGAATCAGGCTGCTTCAAAAACACAAACGCTACATGCACTAAACCAGGGGTGCCCAAACTTTTTGGGCCGTGGGCCGTTCACGGGGTTCAGCGGGCCGGTCACAGGGTTCCTCCCGCAGGAAGCGGACGTAAAAAACACCTTGCCCTCTGCTTTGCAACAGATGAGTTAGATTTTAGGCTGCCCTTTCCTCTGCTTGAACCGAGGGCGCCCAAGTTCCAGCCCACGGTCCGTACTTTGGGCTCCCCTGCATCCAAAGGGACCTCCTCAGAGCCCTGGATTGGCCTTCCCTGTGGCACGGACGCACCTGCAGTGAGAAAGCGCCACCAGAGTCAGAGGCAGAAGTTGCTTTTCTTCCTTCTGCTCCAAGCGCACTTTCCAGCCGTTCCAGAACCGTTGCAAGAGCTGGAACAGAAGCAGAATTGGCGTCAGACATCTGTACCACCCGAGCCCATGCTGCAGCGGTTAAACTGCTATATAGCAACCAAAACATTGTGCTTTCAATCCTGATGGGGATCAAGGTGGGCCCAGCCTCTTCCATCCATCTGAGGCCAGTCCATTGAGGACTCAGTCTGTTGGGGTAAATATTGAGTGTATCGCTGAATCCTTGTTAAATATAAACATCTCCCCTTGCTCGAAAGCCAGTTGTATCCGACTCTAGGGTTCAGTGCTCATCTGTTTCAAAGCCAAAGAAGCAGAAGTAAAACGTGTCAGTACGGAGGAAGGTTTAACCTGGAAGAGCCTTAACCGTACGGGCGCGTTTTACTTCCACTTCCGGGAGCGATGAGGGGAGTGCAAGCTGGATGAATTGCAATAAACCCATTTGTGTGGATTCACAAGGTGCTTGGGCTTCTGGGAATTGAAGTCCAATAACATCTGGAGTACCAAGGTTTGCCATCGCAGCCCTAAGCTGACTCATGCCTGCTAGGGATGGCGTGCAAGCACAAGGCGGTACTTAAGCCATTGACGTGATGAAAGAAGGGGGATTCAGGGTCCAGGTGACCATAGGACCACATTCTGAACTCACCATGACTTGATGCTGCCGGTGGGCCAGGTTTTGCCTTACTCGCTTGACCGAAGCATCCGTAACGTTCCTTCGCAAACCGTTCAGCCCCCAGTGCTGCAGAAAGCAGAGCAGGAAGGAGGAAGAGTGGAGGAATATCCCAGAGGAGCGGTATGTAAATTAATTAATTAATTAAGCAAGCGCCAGAATCCCAGAAGAAATGCCAGGAAAGCACAGTGGAGGCAGCCAGACCAGTTAGGGTGGGAGTCATGCAGCTGAGCGAATGGGTGGCCTTAAAACAGGGGTTCCCAACCTATGGCCCATGGGCCAGATGTGGCCTGCGGCACCATTTCATGTGCCCCCCACTCCTCCAGGGCTTTTGAGAAACAACATGGCCACCCCTTTTGAAGCTGTTGGGACAAAATGGCCACCCCCGTCGTGCAGGCAGAGCAAAATGGCCGTCTGGCCCTCGAAGCTGACTGAGAGAGCGTGACCCGGCCCCTGGGTGGAAAAGGTTTGGAATCCCTTGTTTTCGTCCCATTCCACAAGGCAGAGCTCTTCCTCCTCCTTGCGTGCAAGGAAGCAAGTGTGCAATGATCACGGTAGGAAAGAGGGTCAAGGGTGGGGACTGTGACACCAGAAACAGCTCTTCTGGCTCAGACGTCATTCCGGAGGCGTCCGGTTTCCTGCCAGAGGTACGGCAAAGCCCTTACCAAGAGGTGGTGCCTGTAGTGGCATTCGGCAAGCTCTGCGCGGCCCCTTCCTTCTACACATAACACCACATCTGTTGCGCAGGTTGAGGAAAAGGGGAGTGTAACTTACTTTCGTCAACATGGACTATGAAGGTCAAGGTCTTCCTTGCTTGAATGCCAGCCGTATCCGACTCGAAGGGTCAGTGCTCATCTCTGTTTACAGCCCAAGAGCCCGCACTGTCTGCGTCTGCAGACCTTTCCATGATCATGTGGTGGGTATAACGAATAATCAGATCACACGGAACTCCGTTACCTTTCCCGCCAAAGAGGTACCTATTAATCTACTTGCAATTTGCTTAGGTTGGCAGGAGCTGGGATAGACGACAGCTCACTCTGTCGTGCAGCACTCGGGTCTCGAACTACTGACCTGCCGACCTTCCGGTTGTCAAGATCAGTGTCTTAAGACCCCACAGCCCCAAGGATTGACTGAACGAGCCAACGTTTAGGTGCCGACGATGCAAGGGATACAGTCCTTCCAGCGCATGAACGCTCTTTGTAAGGCCACATTTCCTGCCAGGCGAGCCAGACGGTCCTGGTGTCTCCACAGTTGCTGTCTGTGTTCCCAAGTCACTCGCCACACGGAGAAGCACTGAAGGAGGACACACGTGTGGTGGTGCGCTGAAGCCAGACCTGGAACAAGAAAGCACAGGGAAGTTTCTCTGAGTGTGTGGCAACAACTCAAATTCTAAGCATGTTGATATCACAGGACCTGGCTGTAACGGATACCCTTATTCCCAAGTAGAGCCTTGGCTTACAAGTGAGTAGTAACTGACTTGAATAGTCACCCTTCGGCAGACAACTCAGGATTGTCCATCAAAACTTAAGTGTAGTTTCTCCAGAACACAGCATTGTTATGTCTACCACACAATTCTTCCCCAGCAACAACTAAGCTGCAAAAGACACTACAAAGAATAGCACTCCTATATCTCCTCTCCATTGCGCTTCATGCACTCGCTGGGCGGTTCACAAGGTAATTAGCATTTTTGCCCCCAGCAAAAATGCTAATTACCTTGGAAGGATAGAAGAGGCTGAGTCAACCTTGAGTCCCATCGAGATCGAACTCACCACATTATGGCCAGCAGTTTAATCCCTGCACCACCAGGACTCCTTATACATAGCTGTGGTTGCTAAAGGTGGTAAATAGTCAATTTCTCTAATGTGAAATCTACTCTCACTGTATTATGGACCACATCATCCTTAATGTTTAACGTACGCCTGTCAATCTGAGCCGTGCTTTGCACCCAACTTCAGCTGCCGGATCTCAAGGTTCCATGGTCGCAGAAGCAGATCCCACAAACTTCAATTCCTTCCATTCACGCCTGAGCAACTTTCTGATAGGATCTAAAGATATAATCCACTGATGGTGAACCTTGGCACTCCAGGTGTGCTTGGACTTCAATTCCCAGAAGCCCAGGTCTGTGAATCCACATGAATGGGTTTACTGCGCATGTTATTATTACTGCGCATGTTGTTGTTGTTGTTGTTGTTGTTGTTATTATTATTATTATTATTATTATTATGATGTGGATTCACAGGGACTTGGGCTTCTGGGAACTGAAATCCAAGAACACACGCAGTAAACCCATTGTGTGGATTCACAGAGACTTGGGCTTCTGGGAATTGAAGCTCAAGAACACCATATATCCCTAGCGCTGGCTCCTCCGTGTTGACGGACCGAGCGATCTGCTGGTCTCCTGACGGGTTTGTTTCAACTTCAGCTTGGAGGCAAAGCCAAGGCCAGCGAATCGGTTTGTGTCTCCGATCGACTCACCAGCTTGGCGCTTCTTCTCTCTCCGGATCTGGACGTAGAGGCGCCAGGATGTCACGGCCTTCCCCATCAGCCTGCCTTGGCTGTGCCTGGAGGCTGCCTTCTCCTCCACCTTCTCCTTCTGGATGGAGCCAAAGAGGTCCTTCCACTGGAGCCAGGCCTGGCAAGAGGTATCCGGGGTGGTGGTGGAGGAAAGGAATCAAGAGGTCAGAGAAGAAGAGGGGTGGGAGAGAAAGAAGACAGAACAGAGCAGAGAAGATGCCAGAGAGAGAGAGGTGGAAGGAGAGAAAAAAGTCATACTGGGTTCTCTGCTCTTCACCTTCACAACCTCACAGTGGGTCTTTTTCATGGCAGGACGTTCCCCCCTCTTTGCTCTTCCCCCACCCCCCACCCCCCCACCTCCCCCAAATGCAGTAGCATCTGGCTCAGGACAGGACGGGCCCTCCCAAAGAGAAGAGGAGCTATGTTAGTTTCTTGATGGTTGCCAAAAGGCCATTTTCTGAAAGACTCCAGCAAGTAACTTCTTCTTCTCTTTCTTCTTCCGCATCTGATTCCAAATATTGGCCATCCACATGGTGATCAGCCATGAAGATTGTCCTGAGAACCATAGAATGTCGTTGTCTTCCGCATCACAGTCTGACCCCCATAGTACCACGGATCCAGTCCCACAAGTCCCTTTCTGGTCCTGAGCCCCTTCGGGCACGCAAAGTCCTCCTCCTCATCCCCAGGCCAGGATGGATGAAGCTGCTGCCCTCCGTCAAGATGGGCTCAAGTGGGACCATTTAATCCACCTGGAGACCCTCACCCCCACCCAAGGCCGTTAATCCTCAGGGTGGTCAGTTGAGTCAGCCTTACCATCAGCGTTGAGTTGCTGGGCATAGGGTCTACTTTATGACCGTAGCAGGATAACCAGGCCAGGCATGAAGAACAAAATTTCCACCTCCGAGTGCCGGAGACAACGTGCACGGCGAGGCCTTCCCTTTCCTGCCCAGCGTGTGATCTTCCCACTGCCACAGGGGCAGGAAAGCGGCCCCCTCTCTTCTCGCGGTGAACAAGGGCAGGTGCTCGTTCCAGACCCACCGTTTGGCCTGTTTCCCTCCAGCCAACCAAACGCGACCGCGGCACCAAAGACTCACCCGGAACTTCAGGCCCCGCGCCCAGTGCTGGAGAGAACGGGAGTCCATTTCACGGAGACACTGTTTCTGGCACTGCCGTTTCCTCCACAGCCTCCATGACACCCTGTCCAAAACCAGAAGGTTGCGGGCATACGTGCAAGTAAACCCATTCGTGTGGATTCACAGGGGACCACAAAGAAGAACAGCTGCAGGTAAGCAAACTGTCACTATAGACTCCTAGTGGTGGAATGGTTAAAGCAACGGTCCTGCAGCCAAAACGTTGTGACTTCGATCCTGACTGGGACTTGATTCAAAACCTTCTGTTCTTCCAGTGAGTCCCCAGCATGTTAATGTGGGGGAAATGCTAATTAACATCTGCAATGCCCAGACAGTGTGCAAAGTGCTTATATGGGGCAGGTATGGAAGTGCTCTCACCGGAGGGTGCTCTGCTCCCGGAACTGCAATGCCTCACAATGCATCCTATGCTTTACCCGACGCATTTCCACGTAGCTCAGCCAGTGACGCCAACCCCAGCGCACTCTCAGTCTTGCGGCTGCAAAAAGCCCAAACAAAACACATTTTTTTCACAATGCACCAAAGGATAAAGAAACAGAAACTCAAACTAAGCAGATTATTTCTTCTTGCAAACCACTCGGCTTTCTAAGCCGTTGAGCTCAACAAGAAACATCAGTGTTTCCATCAGCGGTTCTCAACCTATGGCCAGGGGGCCAGATGCGGCCCATGACATCATTGCATATGCCCCCCGCCTCCGCCACACCTGGAAGTGCCATGTGTGAAAGGCAGGGCAAAATGGACATCAGGCCCCCGAAACTGTCTGAGGGTGCATGACCCAGCCCTCGGCTTGAAAAGGTTGAGAACCCCTGGTTTAGAAGTATGGCACACTTTTACCTTTCCTGCCAAAGCGATACTTATTTATCTACTTGCAAATTTCTTGCTTTTGAACTGCTACTGTATATACTCGAGTATAAGTCTAGTTTTTTAGGCCCCCCCCCAAATGAGGTCCAAAAAAGGGACTCGGCTTATAGTCGGGTCAATGACCCTGAGGGTCCCAAAAATTCAAACATACATTTTTTAAAAAGCACTAACACTACTGTAAAAACTTGAAAACATACCCTCACAAATGTCTGAATTATTTTCATGTACATTTTAATTACTGAAACTCACTAACAGCTGCTGCATTTTCTGCCCCTGATGTGTACTCGGGTCAATCTATTTTCCTAGTTTTAGAGGTCGAAATTAGGTAGATCGACTTATATTTGGGACAACTTATAGTCGAGTATATATGGTAGTTTGGCAGGAGCTGGGAAAGAAGACAGGCGTTCAAACTGTCATGCAGCCCCCGGGTCTTGAACTGCTGGCCTCTGGGGCGTCAAGTTCAGCATCTTAACCAGTGGCGGGCAGCCATCATTTTTACTACCACACTGTGGGCGGAGCCAACATCATGGGCAGAGCCAACATCATGACATCATGGGCGGAGCCAATGATGTGGGTGCAGCCAATGTAAAAAAAACCCCATAAAATAAGTACAGTGGTACCTCGCTTAAAGAGCATAATGCGTTCCACAGGACTGCTCTTTAAGCGAGTTTGCTCTTTAAGCGAAACACCATTGTAAGTCACCAGTTGTGGGGGGATTGCGAACCCCAATTTATTTGTTAAGCGAGTGTTTGGTTGATTTTATTTGTTAAGCGAAGCGAACATTCAGAGAAAATTCTGCTCTTTAAGCGAGTTACTCTTTAAGCGAAGCTCTCTTAATGCGAGGTTTGACTGTACACATAAAAATACAAATTAAATAGGCATAAAAATACACATAAAACACATCACTGACCCTCAAGCCACTGCATCCACTGCGCTTGAGTAGGACATGGGGAAACCTGACACAGGAGCAGAAGGGCAAAGATTGTCTGGATGGTTCCAACCGTGGGAAACCTCCAGTCCACAGGATGGATGCGACGGGCCAGACAACCTCTTTCAAAGCACTCTAGGACTCAACCCCACCGGGAAGCCCCTGCGCATCTGTTTTCTCACCATGTGCCTCAGCAATACAGGAGGCAGTCTTCTCTTCCTGTTGTTGCCCGAGGTAGTGCCTCCAGGCCTGGAAGATCACGCTGTACAAGTGAAACCTGAGCAAGAGGGAGGAGGGGGGGGGGAAACCCAATTACAGACCAAGAATCCAGTTGAGCTACAGAAGGAAGCGTCCTTCCCCAGATTCTACAGAACACAAACGGTGGAAACTCTCTCTCTCTCTACACACCTGTAGTGGCAATCGGCTCTGACTGTCAGCTTCCACTCCCTGCTGGCCGCCCACCATTCGTCTTTCCACCCGACAAAGGCTTTCTGTAGCGCCTTCTGGCGGCAGTAGTGCCTAAAACAGGACACAAAACACGCGCTTTGCTGATTTCATTTCATTTCAATCCTTCCTCCCTGTTTAGAGACCCGAAAGTCGGCTTACAAAGCAGCAAAAGAGAGGGAGGGCAGCCGCGGGAGTCTGAAAGTTAAAATATGTAATCAAAATAGCAATAGAGTAAAATCCCACCTTACGTATACCTCGAGTTATGTAAAATTTGACTTACATAATGATTTTTGCACTAAAACCATGTCCCAATTTACGTAAATGTCCCGATTTATGTAACACAGTTTCCTATGGGTTTGCTTCGTGTTATGTAAAAAATCCATTTTTCCTGTGGTTTTGCTTCGATTTACATAAGAATTATTTTCCTATGGGTGTGCTTCGAGTTACATAAAACTTAATTTTTCGTATGGGTTTGCTTTGATTTACGTAAAACTCATTTCCCTATGGGTTTACTTTGAGTTAAGTAAAAATCTGATTTACGTAAAAGCCTACGGAACGAACTTTTTACGTAAAACAACCGATTTTTAAAATAGAGATTAAAAAAATAAAGAATAGTGCAGAATCCTCGGTTAAGAACTCCTTTCTTTGATCAGCAGCTAAAAGTCTGCAGGGGAAGACTGAAAAACTGATTCTTTTCCAAACAGGTGCAAACTACCGTATATGGTCAAGTATAAGCCAACCCGAATTTAAGCAAAGGTACCTAATTTTGACCTGAAAACCCAGGAAAATAGACTGACCGTATAAGCTGAAGGTGGGAAATGCAGTGGCTACCAGTGAGTTTCAATAATCAAAATACATGAAAATACAGGTATGATAAAATTAATTAAATTGTTGGCACATCTCAATCCGGCATGGTCGTGGGACCCTTGTGGTCACTGACCTGAGTATAAGGCGAGTCTCCTTTTTGGGGCTCGTTTTTGGAGCTAAAAAACCCGACTTATACTCAAGTATATCTTATATCTCTTACAGCCAGGGTTCCCTATCTTTTCAAGCCAGGGGCCAGGTCACCCTTTCTCAGTCAACTTCGAGGGCCAGATAGGCATTTTGCCCTCCCTGCGCAATGGGGAGGTGGCCATTTTGTCCCAACAGCTTCAAAGGGGTAGCCATTTTGTTTCTTGAATGCCCTTGCAGGGGGTGGGAGGCCACATGAAATGGCGCTGCCAGCCAGATCCAGCCAACTATCTTACAGAATAATAGCACCGTAAACTCCCTCTTCATAACATCAACCTATCATAGCAAAGCGGATTATCTCTAGCTAGTCAGTTTTTATTATTATTATTAGGGTCAAGTTCACTTACTTTAGGTAATCAGAAAAACAAGAACCTGTTGAAGGACCAATTTATGTTTCACTCACCTGGCCCTGGACGGCAGGACTCTTCCAAACACCTTCTTCGTCCACAAGAAAAGGAATTTCCTTGCCAGGTGCCTGAGAAATGCAGTAAAAGAGATTTCAGCCCCCCTTTTTTGACACATACGGTCTCTCTACACATCTTTGGGCAAAGTCTCAAAGATTAATGTGCAGAAACATCATGCAGTTGATTCTATATACAGTCCCTTGCTTCAAACAGGTTTTTATCACACGCACATTTTGATCAGGGACTGGGGTGGCCCAGTGGTTAGGACACTGAACTTGACGACTGGAAGGTCGGCAGATCAGCAGTTCGAGACCAGAGTGCTGAATGACAGAGTGAGCTTCTGTCTCTGTCCTGGCTCCTGCCAACCAAGCAGTGCGAAAGCAAGAAATTGCAAGGACATAGAGGTACCACTTTGGTGGGAAAGGTAACAGCATTCTGTGCACTCTGGCATCTAGTCATGCCTGCCACATGTCCACAGAAACATCTGCAAACACAGATAGTGCTGGTTCTTTAGGTGTAAATGGAGATGAGCTCCGAATCCTAGGATTGGACACAACTGGCTTTTGAGCAAGGGTGACCCTTTACCTTTACTATTTTGATCCTAATCATCCTCTAATTACTGCAGGGCAGCCTATAATGGACATCATCCTACTTTCACCCACAGAACTGGCCCACACCAGAAAGGAAAATTGAATAATTCATTGCCCCGAACCTCTTGCACTTCATAAGATCTTGACAATCCAGATGTACATCTTACGATGCCAATTTCTGTCTTGGAGGGCTGTTAAGTGCACATATTGCTTTAACTACACATCACTTCTTCAGGATTTCTTACTTTGACTCAATGCACAGCATTTTTGACTGCATTTTATTGCTTGAAACCTAAATCACTTTTAGAATTCACCTGGTGATTGCCTCTAATTAAAGAGTCCCTGCTTTTGCAACTGCGTGTCATCTGCAAGTTACACAAAACCCTTTGAGGTCAAACATAGATCTAAAGTACAGATCCATAGGTTACCTGATCCGGAGCTCTTTTAGTCTCCCACCCCGGTTCCAGGTGTAATGGACGCGATATGAGATCCTGCCGGTCCCATCCTGACCCCGATGTCCAGGAAAACGCGGAGCAACCGGCTGCCCAATGGCACCTTCTTTAGGAGCCTGGCGTTTCTGTGCCTTTGCAAACATTAGGCTGTAAAGTAAAGCAGAGCTGTTCTTCATCACTTTTGCTATTGGTTTTACACAGAAGGAAGTACAAGATGACACATCAATGCTTTGAGGGAACAGAGAGATAAAGCTGACATACAAAATCAGCAGAAAATGGAGCTGATGTAGCTGATTCTTTCCAGGGTCACTCTCTCCCAGTCAGCTTTGAGGGCCAGATGGTCATTTTGCCCTGCCTGCACAATGGGGGTAGCCATTCTGTCCCAACAGCTTCAAAGGGGTGGCCATTTTGTTTCTTGAATGCCCTTGGAAGGCGTGAGGAGCCACATGAAATGGCACCGTGGGATGGATCTGACCCACAGGCCTTAAGTTGGGAACCCCTGACTTAAATCAATCAAAAAGCGTTTTGGTCAAGTGGCTTGTCAAGTAATGACATGTATGAGACCTGTACCAAATTTATTAGAAGCACAAATGGTTTTTAAATTCAATTGTGAACCAGTCACACTAATGTTTAGGGGGCTGAAGGGGGATAATTATTATTTATTATTTATATATTAGTTGAAATTTATATTGCCGCCCACTCGCTGTGGCGACTCAGGGCGGCTTACAGACAATACATTACATTACATTACATTACAATACAATATGTTGGGGTGGGCACAGGGGGAGGGGCGGCAAGGTCCTCAACCTGCCCTGGTTTCTTCTTCCCCTGGCAGTTGGTGTAGGCACAGGGGGAGGGGCGGCAAGGTCCTCATCCTGCCCTGGCTTCTTCTTCATAATTTATGTCAGCAAATCCCGATTATGCCTATATAAATCCAATTTATAAATGAATACCGTATATACTCGAGTATAAGTTGAGTTTTTTAAGCCCCAAAAATGAACCTCGGCTTATACTCAGGTCAATGACCACGGGGGTCCCAAGACCGTGCCGGATTGAGATACGCCAACAACTTAATTAATTTTACCATATTTCTATGTATTTTGATTATTGAAATTCACTAGCAGCTGCTGCATTTCCTACCCTCGGCTTATACATGGGTCAATCTATTTTCCTGGGGTTTCAGGTCAACATTAGGTACCTTGGCTTATATTCAGGTCAGCTTATATTCGAGTATATACGGTAACTGAAAACTTTTTGTCTAGAAGTTTTATTTTGGAAAATCAGCGTCACATCAAGGTTGCAATCTTAAGGTTGCAATAATGAAAGCGGAGCTTAACCAATTAAGCTTTCCTTGATTAAAGGTGCCTATTGACCATTTCTTCAAAAACAGGTAACACAATGAATGCATTATTTGCTTGCAACGAAACAACTTTAGAATTCAACTGTAAGTGACTAGTCAATCAACCGGAGCGCCACCCCAAAACGAGAAATGTTGAATGATCTGAAAGGTTGCTGTTTGTTACATAATGCACTTCCTCTACACACTCCCATTTCATGATGTAGCTGTTTCAAAACCTGCGAAACCTGTTGGGATCAGAATGGAGCACTGCTTGCACATGAACCAATCGAGCACCTCTAAAGGCTGTTTCCGTCTTCCACTCCAGGTTTCCTCAAGAGTACAAGCCATGACTTGCCTGGCAGTTTGGAACCAAAGAGAAAAAAAGATTCTGTGTAGGAGTTGCTGGAGTAGAAAGGCGGCCAACCATAACCTCATCGTGTTGGAAAGACAAAAGTCACAGCGTTACGATACGGTGGCTACTATACTATTGCCATTCAGTGCGCCACAGACTATGTTTGTGCTGACTTATCTTGTAGCTGCAGTTCCCTCTCGAAAGCTGCCCTGTCTGCACCGCCTTCACAGACATAATTCAGTGTGATCTGGGCCAACACATCCTATGCATTGCCTGGTGAAACCACAGCAATGGTTTCATCTACTGAGCAATTCTATCTCATGTAGGGTTGCCATAATTCTCTCCCACCAAACCGGGACAGCCATATGACATCACTGCATTCTTAAAACTCTCCATGTGTCATGGAGACCGCAGCTCTAAGACCCCACGGAATCCCCGTCCAGGGTGGGCAGCAACCATCAGTTTTAAAAAAGCTGTAGTCAAGAGGTTGTTTCCCATATGATTCTTCTTGCAAAAGATGATTCTTAATGGTTCTCTTTTTATTTCTTTTTCCCATCACTGCCCCTGCTCCTGCCAGCCTAGCAGTTTGAAAGCTAGAAATAGCAAGTAGATAAATAGATACCGAATGGCAGGGACGGTAACAGCATTCGGTGCACTCTGGTGTCTAGTCCTGCCTGCCACATGTCCACGGAAACATTTGCAGACAGAGATGAGCACCGAACCCTAGAGTCAGATACGACTGGCTTTTGAGCAAGGGTAACCTTTACCTCTCCTGTTAAAAAATGTAGTTTACTTTTTACAGTTTAGAATCAGGAATTATTCCTACTTTCTTCCCAACAACTCAGTTGTTCTCATCTCTGCATTTCTCACCTGCCTGGGCACTTCCTCTCTGTCTCTGAGAAACCCTTTCGCACCCTTGGGATCCAAAACCAGACTCTGACAGGATCTTGCTGAGCAGCAAATGAAAAACCTTTGTCAAAGGAGAAAAACTGTATTACTTAAATGTACAAACACTCAAAAGTGGTACGTGACACTCCTTTCAAAACTGCAACATCACAAACTGGCCTCGCACCTAAACCATGAAAGTC
The DNA here is from genome assembly GCA_030440675.1 of Furcifer pardalis. NCBI lineage: Eukaryota > Metazoa > Chordata > Lepidosauria > Squamata > Chamaeleonidae > Furcifer > Furcifer pardalis. Next base: position 14,899,376 of record CP126898.1, on the reverse strand, counting down.
TAGACCAGGGGTGCCCAAACTATGGCCTGTGGGCTGGATACAGTCCCCAATGCCAATTCATCCAGCCTGTGTCACCCTCGTCGCTCCCGGAAGCAGAAGTAAAACGAGGGCATTTTACTTCCGCTTCAGGGAGCGACAAGGGTGGCACAGGTTGGATGAATTGGTACCGGGGGCCAGATCCAGCCCATGGGCCGTAGTTTGGGCACCTCTGTTTTAAGCAGAGAACATGGCAGCTTAAAATCTATCTCATCTCATTGCAAAACAGATTGCAAGGCACGTTTTACTTCCACTTCCGGTGGGAGGAACCACATGACTGGCCCATGGCCCAAAGTTTGGGCACCCCTGATCTAGACCAGTGATGGTGAACCTTGGCACTCCAGGTGTTCTTGGACTTCAACTCCCAGAAGCCCAAGTCTCTGTGAATCCACACGAATGGGTTTACTGCACCTGTTCTTGGTTTTCAATTCCCAGAAGCCCAAGTCTCTGTGAACCTGAATGGATTCACAGGGACTTGGGCTCCTGGGAATTGAACTCCAAGAACACCTGGAGTGCCAAGGTTCACCATCACTGGTTTAGAGCCTGCAAATGTTTCCCAGTGTATCCATGTTACTTTCCCATCCTGCATCTCTGCTGGTTCCCACTCGCTGGTTCCAAGGCTGTAACAACTCTTGGTACAAGGCACCATTTTCTCAGAGGTTGCCTTATGGACAAACCAGCACATTCCTCCAAGCATCGATCATTTCCCTTTCAAATCTGTGATTCTTCCAGTATGGCTTTGCTGGCACAACAGAGGGGGAAGAGACTGGTAGGAGCAGATCCCCCTCAATTAAAAAGTTCTTGGTTGATTTTGGGATCCCTTCATGGCAAGCTGGGATCCACCTTAAACAAATTCACGCCAATGGCATTTTTCCTGCTTCAGGAAAAAATGTATTATTGGATACAAGTTGCAGCCGACGACGGGTTGTGTGTAACTTGCAGATGACATGCAGTTGCAAAAGCAGGGACTCTTTAATTAGAGGCAATGTGTCACTGCCAGCGTCATCACTTTTGCTAAGCTACAGAACTTTAGTCAATGACTCTTTTGAACCAGAAACTGGGTTCGGGTTGGGTGATGCCTTTACGGTCCTCACTTCTTCTTCTGTATTTAAGCCAGACATGAAACTGCCAAAATGAAGGCTCCTTTTTGTGAGTTCATTCTGCAGTTCCTTTTGAGTGTGAGGAAGATTAGTGGGAAACATAAGGTTGCTGTTACCAGGATACAATGGGGTTCAAAAATACCAGAATCATCGAGGCTCTTTCTGTGTACTGTATCTCTACGAGATCACTAAGAATTTACAAATAAGATGAGCTTTGCTCAGACCTCTTTATCAAGTAAAGACTGTACACAAGGTGTAGAGAAAAGTAGCTGAAACTCTGGGCCAGATGCAATTCTTTCCTTGCAGGAATCCACATTTCAGATGTGATTCTCTGCTTGGCTCAGGAAGACAGATTTCAAAAGAACACAATGTGCTGTTTAGTTCCACAGGGGACATTTGTGTCTCCACCCACTTTTTTGTTGCTCGGACAGGGGGGAAAAGCAAAACAACATTTCAAGCTGTCATGTCGGCTCATCCGAGAAAAATGTTTTGGTATCACACCCAGCTAAAGAGGCCATATACCGTTCACACTCGAGGTCACACCTCCTGGGTTGTGACCCAGGTTCAGACTCATGGAATGGGAAGAAAATAGTCTTCTGTCTACTGGGAGGAGGAGAGAGTGCAAATTAACAGTCACTTTTGACTCCAAGTGGAAATAAAGTTTGATTGCTAATAGACTGGATATCGGTGTCGCATCCCAGGAGTGTGTGTGAGGGGAATTGTGGGCTGAAGGGTACCTTGTGTCTCTTTGCCTCTGGCAAAGTGTGGCTGCTGTGGGCCATGATGCCTCCTGTTTGCTTTGCAGGTGGGCCAACTACTCTTTCGAATAGTAGCTGTGTTAGTCTGTCTTTCAGGCATATCAGAAAACAACAACAAAAAACAGACTAAATGCTATATTTTTTAATGTGAGCTTTCGTGGCTCAAGTCAACTTCATCAGACATAAGAGCGTGACTTCAAGGCATGAACTTATATACACCAGATACAGAGGGATAGAGTGATTAATCAGATGTGTGGGCAGTGGGGGCTCAGTGGTTAAGATGCTGAACTTGAAGAATGGAAGGTCGGAGTTCGATTCCCAGGTTCTGCAAGATGGAGCGAATGCCCATTGTCTGTCCCAGCTTCTGCTAACCTAGCAGGAGCTGGGACAGGATGACATTACAAGTAGATAAAAGAAAGCACTGCAAGTAGATAAACAGGTACCTCTTGGGTGGGAAAAAGATATTGGGGACATGAAAGGAGACTCATTCGGGTGTGTCCTGAGCAGAGTTTATCTAGCAAAAAATCCTTTCTACCCCCAAAAAAATTCTGACACGACATTTTTATTATTCTATGGCTCTGTATCTGGAGTGTATATAAGTTCATGCCTTGAAATCTTACTCCTATGTCTGACGAAGTGGACTTGATCCACCAAAGCTCACGTAAAAAATATAGCAGCTAGTCTTTAAAGCACTGCAGCAGTTTTGTTTTCTGATATGCCAAATACTCTTTGTGGCTCTTGTGGTTCCTTTCTTGTTACAGGTCATTTCAGTACCAAACACATGCCTTAAAAGCCATGCGGTCCTTTTACACCACCTGGAAACTAAAAACCTCCCTAGGAGGCCAAGCCTTGGGAGTCTCACAGGAGTCTTCGTCAGCCCAAAGTCTCCCTCCCTGGGAGAGTTACTGGTTCCATAGCAAACCAACCTGGCTTGAACATCCTGCCATGAGGATCTGCCTGAAGAAGTGGCCTTTGAGGTGCGAAAGCTTGCAACGTTTTCTTATTTTTAAGCGACCCTATAGAAAAGGTATCCGTTTGGTTTTTTCCCCTTAGGGCGGGGGTGCCCAAACTATGGCCCGTGGGCCAGATCCAGCCCACGGGCCATAATTTGTGCACCTCTGAACCATGTGACCGGCTTGCGTCCCCAAAAGTTTGGCTACCCCTGTCTTAGGGCCTCACCCCTTGCATGCCACAAGCGCACCTGTGGCCCGTGGGCCAGATCCAGCCCACGGGCCATAATTTGTGCACCTCTGAACCATGTGACCGGCTTGCGTCCCCAAAAGTTTGGCTACCCCTGTCTTAGGGCCTCACCCCTTGCATGCCACAAGCGCACCTGTCCAGGTCCAAACCGTGCTACACCTGTCCCGCCTGCCCCCTCCTCCCGCTCTCTCTTACCTGGGGGAGTCCTCCCAGCTCTGGCTAACCATAGAGTCCGCCTCTCAGAGCGTCGCCTCCCTTGCGGGAGCTCTAAGGGGGCGGGGTTCCCCTGGACGAGGCTGTCCCCCTCAAACGCCTGAAGGACCCCCTACGCGTGTTGGCCTCGGGCGCCCAAAAAAAACGCCCTATTCACACGCACTCCCTCTCCCGGGGATACTTCTCCGCTTCGGACGATTAAAAAAAAAAGAGATTTCCCCGGCTCAGCCAGGATAAGGGGGGGCGCTACCCCTTTTTTCCTGTCATGAAGGCAAGAAGGCCCCCCGGGTCCGGCTGCGCCTGCGCAGTCCGCGGGCGCGCATGCTCCGGCGCATGCGCCGTGGCTATTAAAGGGGGAGGGGCGGGTAACGAAGGCCCGGGTTGCGGCGGCTGAGGGGAAAAGGAAGGCAGGAAGGGAAGCGGCGAAAGCAGGGAGGCCGGAGAGACTGACGGCGAGAGCGAGGCGGCGGCGGAGGAGGAAGCAGCAGCTGCCCACTCCCTCCGCCGCCCTCCTCCTCCTCCGTGGCGGTGAGAGAAGCCCTGTGGAAAGGCCGGGTGTGTGTGTGTGGGGGTGTGTTTGTGAGGGAAGGAACGGTTTTCCCGGCCCAAGTGGCGGCCTAGGCCCGCTGAGTCACCTGCGCCCGGTGGCGGAGGAGGGAGAGGCGCCTCCGGGGTCAGGACGGAGCCCAAGGAAGGCCCAACGGACGGGGACGGTTGCCGGGGGACTCCCCCCCCTCGCCTCCCCCACGCCGGCTGCCTGCTCGACAACAGCCCTGCCAGGTCGGCCGGTGGCGGGGGGGGGGCGGCTCCGAGTCAGGGCTCGCCCTTTCCCGGGCGTCGTCTTGTGGGTCGTCCTTCTATGGCGGCGGCGGGTTGGGAGGCTCCCGCGTCCTTACTCCCCCCCCAAAACTCACGTGGGAGAGAGAGGAGGGGGGATGATGGGTTAGGTTCCTCCCTCCGTCCCAAAACTCTCCTCTGAATAAAGTAAAGGTTGCCCTTGCTCGAAAGCGACCCGTATCCGACTCTAGGGTTCAGTGCTCATCTCTGTTTAAAAGCTGAAGAGCCGTTTCTGTGGTCGTCTGGCAGGTGTAACTAGGCACGGGACGCTATTGACCTTCCCACCGAAGTGGTCCCTATTTATCTCCTTGCAATTTCTTGCTTTCGAACGGCTAGGGAGTTGGGACAGAGACGGGAGCTCACTCCACCCTGCAGTACTCGGGAATCGAACTGCTGACCTCCCCACCTTCCAGTCAGCGTTTTAGCCAAAAATTCTCCTCTGGGTAGAGGAAGAAGCAGCTCCTTGTGAAACTTTTAAAGCCAACCGAATGGAGTTGACTTTCTCGGCTCAGGATCTGCTTCCTCAAGGCATAGGAGTCCTGCCCCCCCCCTTGAAATAAACATGTCCGTTTAAAAGGCAGTCAATGTTTTGTGGTTTTGCTGCACATCCTGCTTCCCTGTAACACAAGTCTCTGGTGAGGACAGCTGAGAAAGCTCTTGCCCTGAAACCAAGCTCTCTTTGCACCCTCCGCTCTTGGAAATTTCCTTTTAACACCACACTTTCTTTCTCTTTGTCAAACAGAGTACAGGCAGCGATGGATAAAAAGGGAGTCTTGACTGAAGCTGTGAATGGTGATGCCTCGCTTGAGGTGAACAGAATTGACGCAATGAAGTTCCCTCATCGTTACACAAAAGTAAGGCACTAAGGCTAGCTTATATGATGGCCGTCCGGGGTTTTTAAGTTTAGTTTTTAACTTACAGGGGGTGTGGGGAGGGTATTTTAATGGTTTTTAAAATGGGAACTGTAGTCGTTTTACTGTTGAGGGATGCTTTTATATTGGGATTTTTTTTTATTATGACTGTGAGCCGCCTAGAGTCGCTTTGGCGAGGGGGTGGCAGTAGAAATCTAGATACTGTAATTAAATATTGGTTGCTTGTGCAGGGGCCTATTCGTGATACATACAGTATTGGTGAACTATGTGGTAGCTGCAGTGGACAACGTGAGGCAGAATTTTATAATGGCATTTGTACTATATTTTTGTGCTGGTAATTTACTTTATAACTAATTGCGACATTGTAATTGTGATATTTCGTAACTGTGATATTGTAATTGTATTTATTGTAATTGTGATATTTTGCATTTTGTTAGCTGCCCAGAGTCGCATTGTGAGTGGGGCGGCATACAAGTCGAATATTGAATGTTAGCCATGAGTATTTCCGGTTGCACAGTTGAATGATTAAGTCTTGGTATCTAACTTGTAAATGTGCGTGACTTAGTTCCATTGACATTATTGGTGTTTGTGCTGATGTTACGGCCTTTGAAGTGACCCTTAGTTATGCTCATCTTTAGTTCACTACCACAAACTTATGTGAAACACTTCAACCAAAAAGTCAGTGCAAAAGATCAACTAATAATAATTTTGTGTCAGAAATTATTCTGGCTTGAAAGGATTTTTGCAGAAGAAACTCTGCTGCAGGAATGTCCAAATTAGGCTCCTTTTATGTCCCCAAGAACTGGGACACAGACGGGTGCTCAATCTGTCATGCAGTACCGGGTCTTGAACTGCCGACTTGCTGGCCTTCCAGCTAACAAGGCGAGCTTCTTAACCACTGAGCCACCGCAGCCCCTAGTGATCAACTAAATTAAACTTTAAAGTATTTGACATGATTCTAAGTTCATTTACCTCCAGCAAGGAAAGATACCATTTCCCCAGCAGGATTTCTGAGTCATAAGTGTTGTTTTATACTTCATTTAAGATAGCAGTAGGGGAAAGCTTTCTTCCTAGGTGCTTTGTATGAAATTTTGTCTGGAGGAAACTTTGCTGTACATTCTAATCTGGTGGATTTTAAAGTGCAATTCCTTTTTTTCCTCTTTAGGAAGAACTCCTAGACATCAAAGAGCGTCCCTACTCTAAACAAAGGCCACCTTGCCTTTCTGAAAAGTACGACAGGTATGTTTACATCTATCAGGATGGCCAAGATTGAAGATTTTTTAAAAATGACTTAAGCTGTAGTACAGTAAACTGAGGACAACGTTGGGTGTGTATATTCTTTCTTTATACTTGGAGGTAATGTTTGTCTGTTTGTGCTGCAGTTGCTGCCAGACTCCAGTACTGTGAGCTGTGATTTATCCCATTTTTCTAACTACGCTCAATCCTAGTTTGTGAACCAGTGGGAATTAACAGTTCTTGTATTAACATAGCAGGGAAGTGGTATTAAAACCAAGTTAATAGAAAACTCCAAGCTTGCACATGGGGGATGCCCTGTGTTTATTCTTTTCTTCAGCTGTTAATCCAGGGGTTCTCAACTTTTTAAACCCACGGGCTGGACCACGCCCCCTAAGACAGCTGAGCAGGCTGGACTGGCGGTTCCCCTGACCATAAATACCACTGCAAAATGTGTACGCGGCTGTCATAAATGCATCTGCTTCCGGGGGCGGCGGTGACACAGGCCACATGAAATGGTGCCATGGGCTGGTCCTGCCTGTGGGCCACAGGTTGAGAGGGTAAATGTAAAATTCCCCTTGCTTGAAAGCCAGTGGTATCCAACTTTAGGGTTCAGTGCTCATCTCTGTTTGTAGCCAAAGAGCCAGTGCTGTCTGTGTTTGAAGATGTTTCTGTGGACATGTGGCAGGCATTCCTCAACACCTGAGTGCACGGAACGCTGTTTACTTTCCCACCAAAGTGGTCCCTATTTACCTACTTGCAATTTCTGCTTTCGAGCTGCTAGGTTGGCATGAGCTGGGACAGAGACGGGCGCTCATTCCGTCGTGCAGTACTCGGGTTTTGAACTGCTGACCTTCTGCCTCCAAGTCAGTGTCAATAACCACTTGTGCCACTGAGAATCCCTATGTTAATCTAGAAATAGGATGTCTAAAGAGAGGCAGCACCTGTTGGCTTTTTCTTGCCCCACTCCTTTACTCTCCTAGTCTTTGGAAGAAGACTGAAATGCAAGACGTTTAGCATCTGTTGAGATTCTGGACTCAGCCCACCTTTCATGTTTGGGTCGGGAAAATGTAATGTGAGTTTTGCAATTTTGCAGTGATGGCGTTTGGGACCCTGAGAAGTGGCATGCGTCACTGTATCCAAATTCTGGAAGGACTTCGCCAGTTGAAGGACTTAAGAAGGACTTGGACTCCGACCGGACTTCCCTTGCACGTAGGATAGCAGGTAAGTTTTCCACACTGTGCCTGAACTACAGAGTTACCTTATGGCCACTACTTTATATTGTAGGCTGCTTCTTCAAGGATCGTTTTAGATCCTGAACATTTATATTCAGCTCGGAAACCGTGATATGTAAAATAATAACAAGGAACACACCTTCTACACTTGCTTAGATTTAAATCTGTAGCGAAGCCTGGTTGAAATCCAAGCAAGTCTATAAGCAGTTACTTACAGCTTCAGAGCACGTTTCTGATGCCATGGCAAATAAAAGTGGCTCATGTGTAGTGATTTAAAATGCAGAATTTACGTCTTACCGGTTTTACTGCTAGAATATTTCATGCATATAATAAGAAGAGGAAAGGCACTCAAAAGTAGCTGCGTTTTCCCATACCCATTAACCCATGCTCAGTGTATAATTGCAGTCTCTTCAAACTTGTAGATCCCAGGGAACGGGTGAAAGAAGATGACCTGGATGTGGTGCTGAGTCCACAGAGGCGCAGCTTTGGTGGGGGCTGTCACGTGACCACAGCGGTGGGTTCGCGCCGGGCCGGGAGCCCTCTGGAGAAAGAAAGCGACTGTGTCCGGGTCATCGGTGGGCGTAGGATTGGCAGCGGGAGAATTATCTCCGCACGGAACTTTGATAAAGACCACCGAGGGGGCGAGAAGGACTTAAGGGATGCGAGAGACCGAGACCGCGAGAGGGAATACAAAGACAAGCGTTTCAGGGTTAGTGATTCAGATGGAAGGAGGGAGGGAGCCGGGTTTTTGGTGGAGGGGGCAGTAGGGACCCTTTGAGGCGTGGGTGACACAGTTTGGTTGCTGACATCTGTTGCCTCTGGCTTCATATGAGGTGGATTGTGTGGGTATGTAAAATGTTCAGCAGCACAGTAGGAGTGAAAGAGAACTGGGGAGGAGTTTCTAAAAGTTAGCTTTATTTTATACTTCATCTTTAGCGACTGTGGGGGCTTAGCGGTTAAGACACTGAACTTGACGACTGGAAGGTCGGCAGGTCAGCAGTTTGAGACCCGAGTGCTACATGACGGAGTGAGCTCCTCTCTCTGTCCCAGCTCCTGCCAGCCTAGCAGTTTGAAAGCAACAAATTGCACGGAGATAAACAGGTAACACTTTGGTGGGAAAAGTAAACAGCGTCCAGTACACTCAAGTGTCTAGTCATGCCTTGCCCCATATCTATGGAAACATCTGCAGACTCAGACAGCTCTAGCTCTTTGGCTGTAAATGGAGATGAGCACTGAACTCTGGAGTCAGACACGACTGGCTTTCGAGCAAGGATGGCCTTTACTTTCACCTTTAAGGGGTTAAGATTGCACCTTTGAATCTTTCTTTTTTGTATAAAAGTGCTGCATAATTTAAAATCTTCCTGTGCTCAGTTATAAGATGCCTTTTCAAAGATGATGCTTGTCGGGGTGGTTGAGGTGCAGGAATTTGATTCCCAAGAAACGGGATGGCTTGTTATTGCCTCAGAAGCTCCATCGCTCTTGACTTTTGCTTCTGTGTCTGATAAGCTTTCCATTTTCTGCTTGGAAACTCCTTTAGGCGTATTAAGCCGAAGCTATTGTGTGAGCATGACATTTGTCCCTAACGTCTGTCTGCTCTGGAAATGACTAAGAACATTTAACTATCAGTATGAGATGGATTTTAAGCTACCATTTTCTCTGCTTAAACTTTAAGCAGAGAAAATGGTAGCTTAAAGTCTATCTCCTGTTGCAAAACAGATTGCAAGGCGTGTTTTATTTCCGCTTCTGGTGGGAGGAGCCACGTGACCGGCCTGTGGCCGAAAAGTTTGGGTACCCCTGTTCTAACGTGATGGGGTTCCCCCCCTCTTGTCTGCAGCGAGATTATGGTGATAGCAAGCGTATGTTTGGCGAGCGTAGAAGGCATGACTCTTATACAGAAGAGGAGCCGGAATGGTTCTCTGCTGGGCCCACAAGTCAGTCTGAAACGATTGAGCTGACTGGATTTGATGATAAAATACTTGAAGAAGAACATAAAGGCCGAAAGCGAACAAGACGGCGTACAGCGTCATTGAAGGAAGGTACGTGGAACTGAAGCATGGGGTCTTGGAGAGCCGAAAGGACGCAGGCGCCCTGGCGGCGCAGGGGCTCAGCTGCTCTCCTGCAACCAAAAGGTTGTGTGTTCCATCCTGAGCAGGACTCAAGATTGACTCAGCCTTCCATCCTTCTGAGGTTGGTAATATGAGTACCCAACATTTTGGGGGTAAAATGCTAATTAACTTGTGAACCATCCAGAGAGTGCTATGGGGCAGTATATACCATAGAAGACACACCCCTTCCTTCCTTTATTCATTCATTCATTCATTCATTCATTCAAACTTATATGCTGCCCTACTTGCAGAGCGACTCAGGGTATTGCCACCTGACGATCTACCACAAACAATAAAATTCCCATAAATAAATGCCTTAAACTATACACAATTCGTTAAAAGATTTAAAGGATAAAAGATATTTTTTAAAAACAGGTTAAAACAGGTTAAGGGAGAGCAGGGTACAGTATTCCTAAATCAACCAGCAGGCAGTGGTTATTATCAAAATAGCCCACTATAGGTCACTATATACAGTACAAGATGCATCCCATTTCTCTAGTGTATTTTAAGGGGGGACTGGGTCTTATACACAAGCAAATATGGTAAGTGTGATTGCTTTGCCTAAGGTGTCGAAGAACAGGCATTTAACGTTTGCTGTTTTCTTTTTCTGATCTGCAACCGTTAACTGTAATGTGTTAATGAGAAGCTGGTGAAATTGAGGTGGGACTGGAAAGCCTCTTCTTTAAAGGTCTTGTTTTGATCTGGAAATATAAATATATTTTGGGTTGTTTTTTTTTGTGGTGTGAGGTTATAATGTGCACTCTGAAAAACATTTCCCCTGGACTTAATTTTGGCTTTATTGTCCCGAGGGATAGAATGCAACGGCGGATTAGCAGAAGAAGATGAACTTCAGGCTGTTCTTCGGCAGGAGAGGGCAGCGGACCAAGAAGTGCCGAGGGAAATTGTCCTGCCAGAACCGGCGCCAGGAGAATTTGATTTCAACGAGTTCTTCAATCTGGACAAGAGCGTTCCGGGTTTGGCTTCGGTGAGTTTTCGCCTCGGCTAAAGTGGGTGTCCTCAACCTCTGGCAACAGGAAGAGGCTTGACCCCACAGCCTCTTCTGTAGAGGACCTGACCAGGCTTGTTGATAGGTCACCCTTTTTGGGGTTACATGGGTCACTTGCATGGAATCTCTGGGTGGAATGGCAGGTCACGTAGTTTGCTGTACTTCATGTTTCTGGTGAATGTCCCTTCGCCGCAGACTCAACTGGCTGCAGTCTGTGCCATACCCTTACGCCGCGTGTGAGCGACCCACCTTATCCCAGACAGGAGGGAGGAAGCTCATCCATTGGGCTCAGAGCGGACTCTGCTGTGGGGAAGGAAGATGCACTCCCATTGGCCTGCTGGGCAGAGCGAACTCTGTGCTGGGGGGAGGGAAGATGCACTCCCATTGGCCTGCTGGGCATAGGGGTGGGGCAAACTCTGTGCTGGGGGAGGGAGGAAGCTCTCCCATTGGGCTGCTGGGCAGAGGGGCGGGGTGAACTCTGTGTTGGGGTGACTGCATGGGTGCCCACAGAGAGGGCTCTGAGTGCCACCTGTGGCACGTGTGCCACAGGTTTGCCACCACTGATCCTAGTGTAAACAGTAAACCTTTTCTTTGAGTAACTACATCTAAATTACAAGATCAGATGCATTCATTAGGAAAAGTTAATGCCCTTCTAAGTGAGCTGTAATAACAATTCCAGCATGTAGCTAAGAAAGGACCAGTGATTTGCCCCACTATGCACAAAATGAAGATTGTAAAATAAGAAATTGGCACATTGGATGAAACCAAAGGTTTTTTTCCTAATAGAATCTTATTAGCTAGAAATGGGTAGACCAATTTTTTAGATTTAGTTCCAACATATCCTAAAAGTTTCAAGCTATTTTTCTTTATACGATTTGCTTTTGTTTTATTTCAGTTTTTTATCATCTTTTGCATTCAAGCAAGAGGAGCGAAATGCATTTAAATCAAGAAATTCTGTCTTGGTACATAAATGTTGCATAAACAGAAATGGGTCGTTCCTAAAGAGGGGAATCTCTGTTAACTAAATGAGTTGACTTCAAAAGACTAGACTTTAATGTAGTATAAGATGTTGCAAATGAACAGTGAACTGCCAGCCCTGTGGCAGGGTTTGGAATATGAGCTTATTTCAACATGGATGCAGCTGAAATATAAATATTTTGGAAATGCTTTATAGTAATGCTTGATGCAAAGCTTCTCATCGTGGTGCTTTTGTTGAGTGGAAGAGAGGTGTGTAAAAGTGAAAATGACGCTGTATGAGAGAAAGTTTACATGCGTGATGTTGTGTGTGTGTGTTAGGTAAATAATGTGTGGGTGCCTACCGTACATACTTGACTATAAGTCATCCCAAATATAAGTTGAGGTACCTAATTTGCAGTTCGATACCCGAGTACTGCAGGACGGAGTGAGCTCCCGTCTCTGTCCCAGTTCCTGCCAGCCTAGCCGTTTGAAAGCAAGAAATTGCAAGTAGATAAATAGGGACCACTTCATTGGGAAGCTAAACAACGTTCCGTGTGCTCCAGTGTCTAGTCATGCCTGCCACATGACCACAGAAACGTCTGCAGAAGCAGACAGTGATGGGTCCTTGGCTTTGAAACAGATGAGCACTGAACCCTAGAGTCAGATACAACTGGCTTTTGAGCAAGGGAAACATTTGCCTTTACTACCTAATTTGGACCTCTAAAACTAGGAGACCCGAGTATAAGTCATGGGTGGAAAATGCCAGCAGCTGCTTGTGAGTTTCAATAATTAAAATACATGAAAAACAGTAAAAATAATTAATTTAGAGATTTGTGCAGGTATGTTTTTGAGAGTTTACATTGACCAGGTTATAAGTCGAGTCCCATTTTTAGACCTCATTTTGGGGGCTAAAAGCACGACTTATACTCGAGTATATACGGTAAACCCATTTATGTGGATTCACAGGACAGTGTTTCCCAACCTTTGGTTCTTGGGCTTCAATTCCCAGAAGCTTCCGTCTACATTGCTTTGGGGAATTGACTTAAGTTTCTGGGAATTAAAGTCCAAGAGCCAAAGACTGGGAAGCGCTGGGACAGACCAGCTTGATATAAACTATGTATACTGTACCCTCCCCTTCAACCTTGTTGTATGAGCTACTCCAAGTAGGGGGTAATACAAGCTTCAGAGAAGGGATTTTGTGGAGGTTGTGAGTGTTTTATGAGTGCCTGGCTGCAGTTTCTGGAAGGAAAGATGATGGTGGCTTAAAGGTTTTCCAAGTGACCCATTAGGCCTGCTACAACCAAGGCGAATATCATACCTCTGTTTTGAGTTACGATTGTCTGAACATATTCCTCCCCCCCCCCCCTGTGATCTAGATGATAGAAGATGTGCTTGGGGAAGGCTCTGTCTCGGCCAGCAGGTTCAGCCGCTGGTTTTCTAATCCTAGCCGGTCTGGAAGCCGTTCAAGTAGCCTTAGATCGACGCCCCACGAAGAGCTGGAGAGATTAGCAGGTAACACACACACACACACCCCGTCTTCTCCCCTCGGCCACCATTCCGTTCCTTCTCGAAAGCTGCAGGGACTTTGAGGCCACTCCTGCTTTATTTATTCTGTCGCTTCAGACTCTGACCAAACTCACGGGAACGTCTTGCGCGTTTATGACGGGGTGCCCAAACTACAGCCTGTGGGCCAGCTCCGGCTCCTGATACCAATTCATCCATCCGGCACACATTTTGCTTCTGCTTCCGGGAGGAACAAGAGTGGTATGGGCTGGATAAATTGGCATCAGGAGCTGGATCCAGCCCACAGGCTGTAGTTTGGGCATCCCTGGCTTAAGCAGAGAAAATGGCAGCTTAAAATCCATCTCAACCTGTTGCAAAACAGATGGCAAGGTGCGTTTTGCTTCCGGTGGGAGGAACCATGACACCGGCCCGCTGAACCATGTCACTAGCCCATGGCCCAAAAAGTTTGGGGGGCCCTGGTTTATGCTGTATCTTGCTGTGTGTCTCTCTCTGCCCTGGAGTTGCTTAGCAGAGAAACTGACACGGCAGCCGTCCTTGGTTTTTCCTGTTTCAGGTCTAGAGCAAGGCATTCTGTCCCCTGGCCAGAACTCCGCCAACTACTTTGCTCCCATCCCTCTGGAAGACCAGTCTGAACACAAAGTGGACATCTTAGAGATGCTACAGAAAGCCAAAGTCGACTTAAAACCTCTCCTCTCGAGTCTCTCGGTCAACAAGGAGAAGCTGAGAGAGGGCAGTAAGTCCTTCCATTCTGTGCTTCTGACGCCCATCGGGTGCCTTTGGGCAGACCAAGTGCCAAGCTTTGGTGCCTCAGCCGCCAAAAGGTCCAAAATTCAGTACTAATTCCCCACTCATCTCTGCATTGCTTTGGTGCAGCCGAGCAATTCCCCCAATGGAGAGATAGCAGGGTTAATTCCTGGGACTGGGGAAAGTCCTGCGTGTCTCTTCTCCTCCATATCCGACCTAACTTCCCGGTCGGAAGGGCTGGAGGAGAGCACACTTTGAGATCCTTTGCAAAGCTTGCCACTTGAGCCGCCCTTGCTGTTGTGCTCCCCAAATGTCCACTGCAGCTTCTATCGCCTTGATAATGTAAGCAAAGCTTTCAGCAGCTAATCTCTCGCGTAGGGAATCCTTGGCTTTTCCAGGTCAAATTCCGTAAAACTGGGAGGATGCTAAAGTTAAATTGCTCAGCCATACGTGAAGAAATGAGATTTGTCCTTTGAGGATGGATTCAGCTCTTTAAAACTGCACCTGCAGCTGAAGAATTGCATGGATCTGTGAAGCTGTGCGCATGTGGCTCGTGCATGTTCAAGAGCCTCTTTTGCATGTACTGCGTAACCTCAGATCATTGTGAATGCTGCTGACAGATGCAACTACCCAAGGGCAGATTGCATAGACATGGAGCGCCTTTAAGGTTGCCTCCTAACGATCGCGAGGAGTATAAAATTGGATTTGTTAATGTTCTCTCCAGGAATGGCTTGACTAACGTGCATGCTAGGAAGCTGGGGAACCTGCTTTCCAAGTTAATCGTCAAAACCTCCTTTTCTCTTCCGTTTCCCCTCTCTGCTTCTGCTTGTTGCATCTGCTTGTGGCCTTTGCTTCTGTCATGCAAAATGCTGTCTGTCTGGACTGCAGCCTTCGAGGCCAAGTTTGTTCTGCACTTCATAAAGCAGATGAGTTCCTGCTATTCACAGATTTCCTTAGGCCGCTTGTTAAGGGGGTTTGTCAGAAGGAGGCTTCCCTTTCTGTGATCTTTCTGTGCTCCATCATCGATTCCCGGCCTCATTTTGGTGTGATTTTTCGGAGTGAAATGTTTTGTGTAGCCTTAGAAGATCTCTTTAACTGGACCCTTGGTACCAGTTCTAATGCAACAAACCTATTCTAGGGCAGTGATGGTGAACTTTGGCATTCCAGTTCTTGTACTTCAATTCCCAGAAGCCCAAGTCTCTGTAATTATAATAATAGCAGAGCTGTGATGGTTCAGTGGTTAAGAAGCTTGCCTTGTAAGCTGGAAGGCTGGCACGTCGGCAGTTCGAGACCCGGGTACTGCATGACGGATTGAGCGCCTGTCCCAGCTCTTGGGGACATGAAAGGAGCCTGATTTGGGCATCGCCTGAGTGGAGTTTCTTCCGCAAAAATCCTTTCAACCCAGAATAATTTCTGATACAAAATTATTACTAATTCCCAGAAGCCCAAGTCTCTGTGAATCCACACCAATGGGTTTACTGCGTGTGTTCTTGGGCTTCAATTCCCAGAAACCTAAGTCTCTGTGAATCCACATGCATGGATTTACTGCACATACGCGCAGTAAACCCATGTGTATGGATTCACAGAGACTTGGGCTTTTGGGAATTGAAACCCAAGAACAGCTGGAGTGCCGAGGTTCACCATCACTAGTCGTGCCCTAATCTTCCATTTCAGTTGCTGGTGAGTTCATGGGAGTTGGGGCAACTACGTTTGTAGGACGACAGTGGCTGCCCATCACCTTTTTTTAGACCAGGCATCCCCATCCTGGTGCCCTGCACGTCTTGAGGACTACAATTCCCATTGGCACAGCTATAATGCCCAGTGATGAGGCTTCATGGGTCGTGAAGGCCAAAGCATAAACCGGATCTTGGTTCGGAGAAGGCTGATAACTGAGAATCAATTGATGTTTCAAATTAAAAGCATTCAAAGGATAAGGAAAAGGTGCCTTCCGACGTCAAACACCCGGAAACCACGAATAGGGGCCAGCTGTACCTGTGTGTCCACGATTTCTGCTTGACAAGGCAGAAAGATTCATCAAAACTTCTAGCTCAGTGGTGGCGAACTTTGGCACTCTAGCTGTTCTCGAACTTCAATTCCCAAAAGCCCTGGTCAACTGGAGTGCCAAGGTTTGCCATCACTGTTCTATAGAATGGTGAAGGCAGGTGCAGAGGAGGCTCCTCTGCCTGGCTTTAGTGTTGCTGTTAAAACCCTCTTTAAGTCCAAATTAAGAGCGAACCCTTAAATTGTAAGCCCCAAAGATCATTTTGTGCAAAGTAGCCTCTGAATTTCCATTTTGAAGCGTTTTGAAGAAGCCACTCCAGTTCTGACTTGGAGGTCTAGAACCTTAACTTTTGCTTCCGCTCCCGCTTGGGTGCTGTTGTGCTTAAATCCTTGCATGGCCTTGAAAGTCATATTTTAATAATGAACAAAGATGGGACCCAGTTCAGATTTTTGCGCATGCCTTTCCCTTCCTTTCTCACAGGTTCCGTAGCCCCTGGGCGTGGAGCATTGGGAGGTGTCTCTATATGTTCTCAGTAACACCTGCTATTCTTGGGTCACAGGAGCTGATGACCTAAGGCAGTGATGCAACTTTGGTGTGCCCCAGATGTTGCTGGACTTGCAATTCCCAGAAGCCTCGATCAGCAGGTGTGATGACTTGGTCTGCTGGGAATTGCAGTCCAAGAACACCTAGAGAGCCACGTTTGTGGACCCCTGCTCTATAATGACAGGTTGCTTACCTGTAACTGTTCTTCTTCGTGCTCCCCTTTGAACTGCACAGTAAACCCATTCATGTGTATTCACAGTCCACGAAGAAGAATTTGATAGAGCCTTGTAGAGGCTGATCTAGACCAGTGATAGCAAACCTTGGCACTCCAGCTGTTCATGGACTTCAATTCCCAGAAGTCCTGATCAGCAGGTGTGCTGAGTTGGGCTTCTGGGAATTGGAGTCCAAGAACATCTGGAGTGTCAAGGTTCGGCACCAGGGATCCAGACCATAAGTCCTCAAATTAGGCACAGACTTGGGCTTCTGAGAATTAAAGTCTAGGAGCACCCTGGGACGCCAAGGTTGGCCGTCCAACAGCATCCAGAAGGCCATTTGCTCCTGCTTTTCTTCTGTAAAACTGAGCACCGAGTTCTATGTTCTTCCGTCCTTCCTCCCTCCCTTTAGCACACTCAGGAGTTGTGCTTTCGGTGGAAGAAGTTGAAGCCGGGCTGAAAGGCCTGAACGTGGATCAGGAGGGGAAACCGTCCGCTTCCTTAATGGCAGAAGAGGTGGAAGACTCGCGCGGCATGACAGGCTCCCGGCACGTTAAAGACGGCGACATGTCTGCTTTCAACAAACTCGTCAGTACCATGAAGGCAAGCGGGACCCTCCCTTCGCAGCCCAAACTCAACGTAAGTCCCCCCCCCCCCCCCGTGGGTCTCACAGGACGGAAAAAGTTAAGGGTTCAACCTTCCCATGTCTTGTGGTGGCAGCTGAATCAGTCTAAGCACCAACAGCTTGGTTGGGCATTGGTAGAAAATAAATATATCTGGAATTCATTCGTCATTTTTCAGCCTTTGAAATTAAGGTTCAAAATTGTAACCCTCTGGGTTAGCCAATGGTCTCTTGTGGCATGCGTTCTTTAAATGGCATAAGCTTCACGTGACAAAGTTTAGTTGCTTTCGGAGAGACACAGTTCCTGAAAATGGCATGGATGGGATTTTTGTTCCACACGGAATTTGGTCTGTAATCGTTTCCCCTTAGAAGTCAGAGGAAACTGCTGAACCGCTGGAGGGACTGAAGCGGAATTTCTCAGAGGTTCAGCAGACTGAACAAGATGGATCTGTGACATCTTTGTGGGAATGTCTATTCCCCAGCAGATCGTTCGTCTAAAGAGGCCTTTGGTTCCCTTTCGAAAGCACAGGCAAGCAGTTGCTTGTATCCATGGATATGACCTGCTGCCTCCTTCGAGACTGCTCAAAAACTAGGAGAATGTTGTGTGCCAGTGACAGAAGTCCCTCTGGCCTTCCAAGTTATCCATTGTTAGAGAGGCCAAAGCAGGGGTGGTAGCGAGGCCAAGGCTTCCACCGTCGATGCATGGGGATTTTTCATTCCTTTCAGGCTTCCTATCTGCAACCTGGGTTGTGAACTGGTTGGTTTGAAACTGGGAGTATTTTAAGGGTCTTGGTTTTGAATAGAAAATTAAACTGTGTTAGCTTTGCCAAAGACCTGCTCCTGCTTGTTGATACAGGACTTCCTACTGGGGGCAGAGGTACAGTGGCACCTCCCTTAAAGAGCATAATGCACTCCACGGGATTGCTCTTTCAGCAAATTTGCTCTTTAGGTGAAACTTTGGCACTCCAGGTGTTCTTGGGCTTCAATTCCCAGAAGACCAAGTCTCTGTGAATCTTGAGCTTCTGGGAATTGAAGTCCAAGAACTCCTGGAGTGCCACTAAACCCATTCGTGTGGTATGAAGCGCCAGGCTGAAACGGCTCAGGGCTGCTTTCATTGGACAGTTAACGAAACCATTTGCTGCCTTTTATTAATGATCAGCAGTCCAATCAGGACAGGGATGCAGTGTGGTGAGAATAGTTTTCTGTGTGCTGTGGTTAGAAAAAGCTCTTTCCTGGAGTTTTCTATCCTAGCAGGAACCACAGCTCGAAAGTTGAATAGCAGTTCTGTGTTGAAACGGCTGAAGAAAGGTGGTTTGCAGCCCTCTGGTACACTTTACAGACAGTCATGGCGAACCTTGGCACTCCAGGTGTAAATGGGCTTCAGGTCCCAGAAGCCAAAGTTTCTGTGAATCCACACGAATAGGTTTACTGTGTGTATGCGCAGTGAACCCATTGGTGTGGATTCACAGAGACTTGGGCTTCTGGGAATTGAAGTCCAAGAACAGCTGGAGTGCCACTAAACCTGTTCGAGTGAATTCATGGGGACTTGGGCTTCTGGGAACTGAAGTCCAAGAACACCTGGAGTGCCAAGGTTTGCCATCTCGTCCTCACAGACCTTAACCTGCGGGTTCCTGGATCTCGCCGTGCTTTCCTTGAAGACCACGTTTGTCTGATTTCCTCTCAGAATGAAGTGTGGGAGTTCAGGTTTTCGGTTGCAAAATACCCAGCTAATTCTGGTGCCCTTCAGCTCCCTGTGGAATTGATTGGCCTGTCCTTATCCATCTCTCTCTTGAGCCAGAGGTTGAACTGTGGGTTTTCTGCTCCGCACTGCATGTGGCTGTGGGTTCCACCAGAGGTTGGGGAAAGTGGGGGATGCCTATGTAAGGCGATATAAAGGATGTGTGGTTTCCATTCCAGCAAACCTTTGAGAGCCATTTGATGTCCTCTCCCGAAATGCCTGGACAGCCCGCCGCAAAGAACATCTTGCAGGTAAGGAGTTCTTCATTTACTATGAATAATTTCGTGTCAGAAATTATTCAAAGGGTTTTTGCAGAAGAAACTCTGCCCAGGGAACGCCCAAATGAGGCTTCTGTCATGTCCCCAAGAGCTGGGATAGAGACGGGCACTCAGTCCGTCACGCAGCACCCAGGTCTCGAACTGCCGACTTGCCAGCCTTCCAGCAAACAAGGCGAGCTTCTTAACCACGGAGCCACCTATCTGGCTCTAACAAGGTGCCCTTCTTTGCCTGGCTGCCTTCCACAGAAGTTTTAACACTGCCTCGTCACACAGATCCTGTTTTAATTAGCTCAAGGAACTTGACTAACTGTTAGCAAAGGCTTCTTCCATTCTGAGCCTCTGAGTTTTCTTTTCCTCCAGTGTACTGCTGGGAAGAATCTGAACCTGGCATTGCCTTCGCATCTTCTCTCATGTCCCGATCAAACTCTGGCTTGCCAAAATGAAGCCAATTTCTTGACTTTGGCCAAACCCAAGTCCTCTTTGTCGCCTGTTTCTTGCAATCATCGGCAGACCAGCAAATGAGCCAATGGGTTCTGTATCTCCACATTCACGCCATTGTTGTTCCCTGCCATCAGCTCCCACTTGAGCCTGTGGGCCTTGCACTTGGGGACTCCCACCCTCAGCCTATTTAGGGTCCTCTGAGTGGTGTCGGGGAAGTTGAGTTCCTCAGCCATCTCCTCCTCCTCCTTTAATGTCATTCCTTGTCCCGTGAGCTCCTTCCTCCATCTTCTAATTTGGGTTTGCGCTTGCGTACCGTCAAGAATGTTTGTTCTATGGCAGCGATGGCAAACTTTGACACTCTAGGTCACAGGTTCCCAAGCTTGGGCCCGTGGGGTGGATACGGCTCATGGCATTGTTTCATGTTGCCCCACCACCCTCTCCAAAGGACATTCGAGAAACAAAATGGCCACTCCCTTTGAAACGTTTGGGACAAAATGGCCACTCCTTTTGTGCAGGCAGGGCAAAATGGCCGTCCGGCCCTTGAAGCTGACTGAGTGTGTGACCTGGCCCCCAGCTTGAAAAAGTTGGGAACCCCTGCTCTAGGTCAGTGATGGCCAGCCTTGGCACTCCAGCTGTTCTTGGACTTCAATTCCCAGGAGCCCAAGTCTCTGTTTGGGTTTACCAGTAAACCTATTCCTGTTTATTCACAGAGACTTGGGCTTGTGGGAATTGAAGTGCAAGAACAGCTGGAGTGACGAGGTTCGCCATCACGGCTCTCTGTGTTCTTGGACTTCAATTCCCAGAAGCCCAAGTCTCTGCGAATCCATACGAATGGGTTTACTGCGCATGTTCGTGAAGTTTGATTCCCTGAAGCCCAAACCTCTCCGAATCCACACAAGT
Source organism: Furcifer pardalis (assembly GCA_030440675.1). Taxonomy (NCBI): domain Eukaryota; kingdom Metazoa; phylum Chordata; class Lepidosauria; order Squamata; family Chamaeleonidae; genus Furcifer; species Furcifer pardalis. Next base: position 14,878,820 of record CP126898.1, on the reverse strand, counting down.
TGAGTTTACTGCACTTACACACAGTCAACCCATTGGTGTGGATCCACAGGGACTTGGGCTTCTGGGAATTGAAGGCCAAGAACAGCCGGTGTGCCAAAGCTTCTGTGGTCTTCGTGTACTGAATAAAGGACTTCAGATCTCCCGTGTGTTCCTTCCAAGGAGATCCTTGGGCCACCCGCCAACCGATCCGCTACGTCTAACGTCCTGAGCAACTTGATGAGTGGCCTGGAGCCGGTCTCTTCTCTCCTGGGCCAGAGAGCGCCCACGCCGCCACAGCCTCCCGCGTCCCAGATGTTTCCCACCCGAGCGGCCTCTGCTGACTACCTGAGACATCGCATTCCCTCCCCAGTTGGTAAGACCGGTCTCCCCATTGGCAAGCAAGCAAGCAAGCGTGGCTTTGGGTGATCCCCGTCGGTGGTTTTTGCACAAAGTTTTCCCCATAGTTTTGCTCAGATCCCTGGTTTAAAAAAAGGGTCCATGTTTCCTGCCAACCGTAATTGAGCTGCGTTTTAAAGTGTTTGTCTCTAGACCAAAATGGGAGATATTTTAGGGGAGGGTTAGGCAGGTGCCACCTCCCGGCCTTCTCCTCTTTTGCACTGAAGGCTACAATACGGCACAGTTTCCCCAAAACATCCACGTGTCAAAAGGCCCACCAGGTAGATTTTGACAAAGTAGTAAAGGTCAAGGTCTTCCTTGCTCGAAAGCCAGCTGTATCCAACTCTAGGGTTCGGTGCTCATCTCCATTGACAGCCAAAGACACAGCACTGCCTGCATCTGTGGATGTTTCTGTGGTCATATGGCAGCCTGAATTTGCAAGTAGATAACTTGGGAAACACTTCAATAGGAAAGGTAACACTTTTACCTTTCCTATTGAAGTGTTTCCCGAGTTATCTACTTGCAAATTCCTTGCCTCTTCAAAGTGCTAGGTTGGCAGGAGTGCACAGAATGCTGTTTACCTTTCCTGCCGAAGTGGTACCTATTTATCTACTTGCAATTTTCTTGCCTTTGAAGTGCTAGGTTGGCAGGGGCGAGCGGAACACTGTGACCTTTCCCACCGGAGTGGTACCTATTTATCTACTTGCTAATTTCTTGGCTTCGAAGTGTTAGGTTGGCAGGAACACACAGAAGGCTGTAACCTTTCCCACTAGAGTAGTACCTATTTATCTACTTGCAATTTCTTGCTTTTGAGCTGGGACAGACGATGGGAGCTCACTCTGGCCTTGTACTGCTGACCTGCCGGCCTTGCAGCTGTCAAGTTCAGCGTCTTAATCCACTAAGCCACTGCAGTCCCTTTGACAAATTACAAGTGGACCAAAAAAAAACTTGGGTGTAAATCCCACCCCACCCCCTCCCCAAAGGGTTTTGTAATCCATCAGGCTGTTGCATCCCATGGTGTTGAAGCGAATCTCTCTCTTTGTAGGGTTTGGGCCTGCGTCTCAGCAGCTGCTTGGCGATCCTTTTCAGGGGATGCGGAAGTCTATGAGCCCAGCGGCGGCACAGGTGAGATGAAGATGATGATGAGGACGAGGAGCCGCTCTGGCCTTCCAGGGTCTAAAAGCAAGTGCTTCCCAGCCGCTGGCCTTTGTACTTCAATTCCCAGGAGCCTCGGCCAGTTCTCCAAAGCCACCAATGAACTGACTGAGGGGTCTGGCCATTGGAGTCCAAGAACCAAAGGTTGGGAAGCACGACTCAGAATCCACATGCAGGAAACCCATTCGTGTGGATTCACAGAGCAGTGTTTCCCAGCCTTTCCTTTTTAGACTTCCAATTCCCAGAAGCCTCTTGTCAGTTCCCCCGAAGCAGCCAATGGAATGACTTAGACTTGAATTGAGTTACTGAAGATCCCCAAACATGATTGCCAGGCAAGAAAAAACCCCTGATGATCTCTGAGGGACTCCCAGAGCCCTTTCTTAGGCCTCTTCTCTGCTACGGACAAAGCTTTATCGCTGCAGTTTGTGAAACGGGTGGCACATAAGGACCCACAGAACAGGGTTTTTATGCTCAGCCGCACAGTCCGACCCTTTTGCGACCCCATGGACCACTGCATGCCCAGGCTCCTCTGTCACCTCTCATCCTCTGTAGTCCACCCACTGCGTCAACGATGCCATCCATCCATCTCATCCTCTGCCGTCCCCCTTTTCCTTTTGCCTTCGATCTTTCCTAGCATCAAGGCCGCCTCAAGTGAGTCCTCTCTTCTCATTTGGTGGCCAAAGTACCTGAGCTTCGCCTTCTGTCCTTTCAAGCAGCAGTCAGGGTTGATTTCCTTCAGGATGGACTGATTTGATCTCCTCGCAGTCCAGCGGACTCTCAAGAGTCTCCTCCAGCACCACAGAGTTCAAAGGTGTCTATTTTTCTGTGCTCAGCCTTCCTTAGGGTCCAGCTCTCACAGCTATACATGACTACTGGGAAGACCATTGCTTTAACTCTGCGGACTTTTGTTGTCAGGCTTAGCAGGGGATAATTAAGAGGAAGAGAAACCTAGAAGATAAACTGCACTTACTCTTTGATCACTGCTTGGACGACTCTTTGCTGCAGAGTTTCTACCGCTCTGTAAATCTAGCACAAAATGTCAGATAAACACATTACCACAACAACACTTGACTACCACTTTCGGGTTAGTTGTGGTTTAAAAAAACCAAAACATAAACCTTTCCAGAGCCTCGACGTGTGAATCTCTCCTCCTTGGTTTCAGCTGAACCCGTTGGAACTCCAGCAGGCGGCTCTGGAAGGCCTCTCCCTCCCGCACGACTTAGCCATGCAAGTCTCCAGTTTCTACCCACCGGCCTTTGGCAAACTCACCGTGGAGAAGAACAGGGATGGATTCAGGAGCAGGTGAGTGGGCAGGGAAGGCTGGGCCAAGGCAGAGGGGCTTCCCTCTATTCCTCCTGCCTGTTAAAAGGGGATTTTGATTGTCCCAGGGGGGTTTGCTCTGCATCCACTCATACGGTTCAGAAAGGAATGAAACCCATTAATCTGACTCGCTCTTTCACAGGCAGCCACGGGTGGCCAGATCTCCGGCCTCCCTGGGCCCGAGAGGGAATGCTGCTTCTCCCCCAGCCTCTGCGGCATCCATTACCAGCATGGTGAGTGACTGAGCACGATAGCCTTCCTTAAGTGCTTCGGGTGGTTTGAGTCAGGGAAGTGGCCCGCGGCATCATTTCATGTGCCCCCCCCCCGCCTCCACCACACGCGGAAGCGCCATGTGGTGGAGGATGGGCAAAATGGCCGTCCGACCCCGTTTGGGGTGCCCAAACTTTTCGGGCCACGGGCTGGTCACGTGGTTCCTCCCACCGGAAAAATGTTTTGCAGCAGGATGAGATAGATTTTTTAGGCTGCCATTTTCTCTGCTTAAACCAGGGGTGGCTGATCTACAGCCTGGCTCCCGGATCTGGCCCCCAATGCCAGTTCATCCAGCCTGGGCTCATAGAACTGGCATTGGGGGCCAGATCCAGCCCCCAGGCCTTAGTTTGGCCATCCCTGGTTTAATCAGAGAAAATGGTAGCCTAAAAAATTGGGTGGTTCGCAAGCTCATTCGCATTATTGCCCCCAACGTGCCTGGGAACTCGTTTCACCGCCCTCCAAAGGGTGGAAGAGAGGCTGGGTCCGTTTTGTTCCCCGTCAGGATCGAACTCACAACGTTCTGGCTTCAAGACAGCCGTTTTAACCCCTGCGCCCCCAGTGCTCTTCTGCCCTCCTCAAAGTCAGCCGAATGCCGCCTCCTTGGGTTCTTTTTGCTGGACGGACGGGGTCCTAATTTTGAGGTCCTAACTCTTTCCTTGACAGCTCTCCCCTTCCTTCACGCCTACCTCGGTGATCCGCAAGATGTATGAAAGCAAAGACAAAACTAAAGAGGAACCAAACCATGCCAAGGGCAAAGGCGGCGAGAGAGACGAGAACCTCAGGGCCAACGAAGGTACGTAATGACCGTGTCCGCAGGTGGGTGGATGGGATGATGGCCGAAAGGAGGGCCCGGCATCAATGCATCCAGAGCTCTGCATTGACTCGGGTCCAGGAGAATGGGACTCGGGTGCAAAACTAACAGATCATGTGTCAGTTCTGGAGAGGGCTTAGTGGTTAGGATGCTGGACTCAGAACTAGAAGGCAGCTGAGTGTTGCCCAGTGGAGGGAGTGCCTGTCCTCTGTCCCAGCTCCTTCCAGTCTAGCCATTTGAAAGCAAAAAATTGCAATTAGAGAAACAGGGACCGCTTCAGTGGGAAAGGTAACAGCGTTCCGTACACTAGTGTCTAGTCATGCCTGCAGAATATCCACGGAAATTTCTGCAGATGCAGACAGCGCTGGCTCTTGGGCTATAAGCAGAAATGAGCACTGAACCCTAGAGTCAGATACGACTGGCTTTCGAGCAAGGGCGACCTTGACCTTTACTAAATGCTGGGTTACCCAAAGAAGAGGAAATGAGGTTCCTTGGAATGGGAGAGTGGAAGAGGAAGAATTCAGGTGAGCCCCTGCCCAAGAGAGAGAGAGAATCCAGTGCCTCTTTCCAGCCTCCCAGTCCCTGGGCAGAACTGGTTTGGCCTGGGAAGAGGTCCCTGCCGACAGGTGCCTCAGCCGTGAGGCTTCCGCCAGGCTTGAAAGTGAGGAACTCCCAGGTGGTTTGGCGTGACTTTATCCCGCCCTCTTCCTTCTTGTCTCCCCTAGCAGAGCGCCTGATCTCTCGGCCCATCGAACAGGCAGACCAGGAGAACCCGCCCTCCGTCGGTACCAAACTCGCCTCCCTCCAGCACTCGGCCTGCTCGACGCCCCTCGCGCAAACCAACCGGCCCACCAAAGAGCCGGATTTCCGGCCGAAGTGCCCCGGCAGGAAGAGCCCCTGTGTGGTGGCTTCCGCAGGGCAGGGGCCCACCTTTCTCCGTCCCGTCCACCAGGTGCCCCTTGTCCCTCATGTGCCGATGGTCCGGCCCGCTCATCAGCTGCCGCCTGGTTTAGTCCAAAGGATGCTGGCCCAGGGCATCCATCCACAGCACCTGCCGCCTCTGCTGCAAGCAGGTGAGCCTGGGTTTGATTCCTCGAGGGGGGAAGAGCTAAGCCAGGGTGGCTAAACGATGGCCTGTGGGCCGCATCTGGGCACATTTTACTTCTGCTTCTGGGAGCGATGATGGTGTTGCAAGCCGAATGAATTGGTGTTCGGGCCAGATCTGGCCCATGGTACATAGTTTGGGCACCCCTGTTTAAGCAGAGAAAATGGCAGTTTAAAATCTATCTCATCCTGTTGCAAAACAGATTGCAAGGCACATTTTAATTCTGCTTCTGGTGGGAAGAGCCACATAACTGGGCCACTGAACCACATGACCTTCCCACAGGCCGAAAAGTTTGGGCACTCCTGAGCAAAGTGTTGCCTCTGCCCTTGGTTCGGAACCAGAACTTTGGTGGCTTGTGTTAAAGTCCTCCATCCAGTTCGTTGGCTGCATGGCTAGCTTTGCAGTGGCTTAGGGACTAAGATGCTGAACTTGATGCCTGGAAGGTCACCAGTTCAAGACCCAATTCCTGCAGGACGGAGTGAACGTCCATCTCTGTCCCAGCTCCTGCCAAGCTAGCCATTCGAAAGCAAGACATTGCAAGTAGATAAAGAGGTGCTGCTTTGGAAGGAAAGGTAACGGCATCCTGGCATCCAGTCATGCCTGCCACATGACCACGGAAACCTCTGCAGATGCAGACAGGACTGGCTCTTGGGCCAAACTGTTCTGTTGGCTATGCCTGGCTTGGGAGCAAGGGAGACCCCTCGGCCTGGAGCTTGCAAAGAGGTGTCTGCCCAGGCTCCTTCTCGCTCACATGCCTTCCCTCCCCCAGGTATGATTGCTCCAGGAGTGGACCTGGCCCACCTGCAGGGCGTCTCTGCCACCCCCATCCTGGGCCAGCCTTGCTACCCGCTTCCAGCCGCCAACCACCCTCTCTTGAACCCTCGCTCTGGGACGCCTCTGCACCTGGCAATGATGCAGCACCAGCAGCAGTTCCAGAGGACAGGTAAGGGGGGGGCCCAGGTGCCCGGGGGCGGGCGGTGAGAATTAGGCACCAAAACATCTGGAGGGCTAGTGGGCCGGGGCGGAAGCGAGGAGGCCGCCTTTTGCTCACCGGTTGGGGACAGCTAGTGTTAAAAGCAACTCAATGGAATTACTTCGGGGACTGACAAATCCACGTCTGACGGGCCTTTGAGACAAGAGCCACTGCCGTGTGGCCCCTGTTGTGGCGACCACATCCTGGGGCGTCAGAGCACAGTAGTAGGATGTGCAGCAAACCCATTCGTGTGGATTCACAGGCACTAGGAAGAACTTGAGCGAGGGTAGGGGCAGAAACAAGACATTCCAGAGGGCCCTTATCAGTCTGGCCAGGTTATCCTGCTATGGTCATAGAGTAGACCCATGATGGCCAACCTTGGCACTCCAGATGTTCGTGGACTTCAATTCCCAGATGCCCAAGCCCCCATGAATCCACACGAATGGGTTGACTGCGATTCATCTGGCCCTCGTCGTTCCCGGAAGCGGAAGTAAAACGCGCCCGAACGGTTAAGACTCTTGTGGGTTAACCCTTCCTCCGTACGGGCGCCTTTTACTTCCGCTTCCGGGAGAGACGAGGGCCAGATGAATCACAGTCAACCCATTCGTGCGTATTCACGGGGGCTTGGGCTCCTGGGAATTGAAGTCAAAGAGCAGCTGGGGTGGGCCATGACAGAGAGAGACCAAAGCTAGAGCACGGTGAGATTGAGTCGTCCTCTTTCTCACACCACCAAAACTAATTGTAGCTGACCTTTTGGAGCGTCTTGACCGACACTCTTCCTCACGGCCCACGCCTTCTACCCACCTCTCCTTTCCCAGGCTCCAGCGCTCCAGGCTCGGCCATGGTGGGCGTGCAGACGACCCCGCCCCACCTGCCACCGTCTCGGACGGGGTTGCCGCCCCACCTGCACTCTCCGCTGGACCCCCGCCCCAGCCAGCGGGGCGGCGGTTCCCCCGTGGGCCTGGCCAAGTGGTTCGGCTCAGACGTCTTGCAACAGCCGCTGCCCTCCATGCCCTCCAAGGTGATCAGCGTCGACGAACTCGAGTACCGGCAGTGAGTGAGCGAGAGAGCCACCTCGGCTCCCCTCCCCTTCTTCCCATTGGCACCCGAGGCCGTCTTTCCCTGGCTATTTGTTTTTGGGGCGCCCTTTGGTTTTAAGCACTGTGTGCAGGTTCTGTTTTGGAACGGGTGCGTGTGGCACCCGGTCGGTCTCCGTGTCCCGGTGTGGACGAGACGCTCTCCTGCAGACTGGACTGTCGAAAGCCCCCACCCCACCCCCTGAAGGAGCAGGTTTGGAGGCGAGGAAGTCCCAGTGTAACTCTGGAAGCCTACACCCTTTCTTTTGCGTTTGGATTTTGTTTTGTACCCGAGATGAAATGAATTGCCACGGGAGGCCAGAAGCGGAAGGTCTTTCCGCGCAGGAAATGAAGTGTATAGACCCTTATGTACAGACCAGTGTACAAATCTCTCTTTTTGTGTATATATTATATAACTCTCTCTATTTCTCTCTCTCCACAAGATAGCCTTTTTGAAACCTATACAGCTGTACATAAGAGTAGCTTAGTAAAGCTTTAGTTTATGTGCCTCTGCCTCTTTTCACTGTACATGTGGGGTTTACGTTGAAGATTAAAGGTGCCGCATTATGTCAAGTGTGAGTAAACGAGGGTCACGTTGCTTTGCCTCATCGGTCGCTTTCACGTCTTTCTCGGCATCGGTCGCTTCTCCTGGGGGTGTGTGTGTGAAGGGGCCCCTGGGATGAGTCTGCCCCATAGATCTTCCATCAAAGGGAAGCTCAAGTTGGGACCTGTAGTCTTGGTTCTGTAGGGAAAGTCACGATGTCGTGCCTGGCTTCTAAGAGCCCTGTGATGACGAACCGCTGTTCTTGGGCTCCAGAAATGGTAAACCCATTTGTGTGGATTCACAGGGACTTGGGTTTCTGGGCTGCGACGTCAGCTCAGTGACTTGCCCGGCCGCTGGAACATACGTGCCACTAGGGGACGTGCTTCAGCTGAGGTGGCAGCAGGCCTTGTGGGCTTCGCCATCATGGTAATTACCCCTTGCTTTAGACCAGACTGAAGTCCCAAGAAACACCCAAAGTCCCACCGTCCCCAACATAGGCAAAGTTCAAAAGCCAGTCATGTCCAACTCTACAGTTTGGTGCTCATCTCTTTTTACAGCCCTGTGGCAGGCACGATTAGATGCCAGAACACTGTTACCTTCCCTACCAAAGCAGTACCTATTTACTTGCAATTTCTTGCTTTCCATCTGGTTGGCTGGCAAGAGCTGGGACAGATGTTGCGTCTCGTTTGCTCAAAGCAATCCAATTTATATTAGCAACATAAATGGCATTTTCACATTATTCCAGATCTAGGTCTGACTCACTCCACTGCTACATTATTGGGGAGGGCAAAGCGGAGCAAACCCCTCCCCCCCCTTTCCAAATTTTGCAGCCTCCAGAGTGGCCCCAATCCCTGAGAAACCTACTTACGCAGTACTCTGGGACTCTGCATTAATTTGAGAAGGCCCTTTATTGTTTAAAAACTGGACGTTAAGCCAACGCATATTTAGAGGGAGAGAACCAACAGTGAATCGGGGGGGGGGGGGTTAACTTCCCCCTTCCCTCTCCAAAAAACACCCAATACTTGCCCTGCTTTGTTAAGTTTTTCTGGCACCAAAAAAAAGACACGATGCGTTGGTCTGTTTTACGGGCCACATCACAGTGGTTTCCAGAGAAAAGGAGGTTTTAATCAGTCCCGGTATCATAGCTACGGTTTCTTCATCGTGTTCAAACGGACACATGAGCAAGTAAAATTTAGCCTTCCAAGGTTAGGGACTTGTGACACGTAACTGGCCAGACCAGGGATGCCCAAACATTCTGGGCCGTGGGCCAGTCATGTGGTTCAGGGAGCTGGTAACTAAAGGATGGATCCGTCCCCCGATGCCAATTCATCCGGCCCATGAAGCCCTTGTTGCTCCCGGAAGCGGAAGTAAAACATGCCGATCCGGCCGCGTTTTACTTCCCCTTCCGGGAGTGACGAGGGCTTCGTGGGCCAAATGAATTGGCATCGGGAGACGGATCTGCCCCCCAGGCTGTAGTTTGGGCTCCCCTGGGGTAGCTGAAGGTGTATTTCATTTCTTGACGATCTGGATGACATCTTCGTCCTCCAGCGTGTGGTCCTTCCCGACTTTCTGTGGGTTGTGCTTGACGGAGGAACCCCACACCAGGGCGCTGTAAGGGAAGAGACAAGACAGGGTTTGAGGCCGGCCCCCTCTTCCTTTCAATAGGTCCCTCCAGAACTGGCCAGCCAGGAGGCCCCATGGAACGCAACCGCCCTTTCAAGCTGACAGCTGAGCCTCCAGCTGACTTCCGTACAGAACCGGCTGTCGTCAGGCTGCTAATAACTGGCTCCTGTCGTTAAGAAGCTCACTTTGTTAGCTGGAAGGCCGGCAAGTCGGCAGTCCGAGACCCGGGTGCTGTGTGACAGATTGAGCACCTGTCCCAGCTCTTGGGGACATGAAAGGCGCCTCATTTGGGCGTCCCCTGAGTGGCGTTTCTCCAGCAAAAATCCTTTCAAACCAGAATAATTTCTGACACAAAATTATTATTATCTCCTCTTTTAATGAGAAATGTATTTCATCTTCTTTGTGGTCAGCTGCGAATTCAGCCCCTTGGGGAGCAGTTTGCGGGCACCTCCGAGCTCACGGCAGACAGTCACCCAACGAATGGACAATCTAATCTGGTGGCTCCCAAAGTTTGGGGCCGGAGGGGGACTTCATCCAGTGCAACCCCCGGCTCAAGGCAGGAATCCAAATCAACTCAGATCAGAGTCAGATGCTTGTCCAGTTCCTTTACAGTCATTTTATAGTAGGCATAATCATCATAATAATTTCATGTCAGAAATTACTCTGGGTTTAAAGGATTTTTGCTGGAGAAACTCTGCTCAGGGGATGCCCGAATGAGGCTCCTTTCACGTCCCCAAGTTATTTTCCACCACCGAAGTGGACCCTATTGATCTACTTTCAATGTCTTGCTTTCGTACGGCTAGTCTGGCAGGAGGAGCTGGGACAGAGACAAGCTCCTTCGATTGCACAGCCCTTGGGTCTTGAGCGGCCGACCTTCCAGGGGTCAAGGTTCAGCGTCTCAACCGCGGAGTCCCCTCGGAAAGGAGGCTGGTACTTACTACTTGAACTCTTTGATGAGGTTCTTGTGGATCTTCATGCAGAAATCCTCCACGGTGGTCCGGGAGTAAGGCAGGACGACCGGAGAGGAGTAGTCTGGCAGCTGCCCTTTGGGCTTGGTGTAACTGCAAGTTCAAGTGAAGAGTGAATTAATGCACGCCACAACTGTCCCCCCCCCCCCAAGTTCTCGGCCTTGGGTTACGCTTTGTCTAACCTGGAAGGGCGGAACCCCCCCCCTCCTGGGAGTCCAGAGGCACCCCGAGTTCAAAAGCTCCACAAAATTAGCTGGTTCAGGCCTCTGCAAGTCAACCCATTCATGTGGATTCACAGGGGACCACGAAGATGAACATTTACAGGTAAGGTAACCGATCTGTCGTTCTAGAGAGCCCTGGTGGAGCAGGGCTTAAAAGTACTGTCCTGTAACCAAAAGGTGGTGAGATTGAGCCTGGCCAGGGCTCAAGGTTGATTCAAATCAATGTTCTAATATAATATAATATAAAAATTGAAATAATAATAATGGGCTCTCTACAATGTCTAGTTCTGCCCCTACACCTCTTACCATGTTCTTCATGGTCTCTGTGAATCCACATGAATGGGTTTACTGTGCGTACGCTGTGGGTTCATTATAGAGCAGAGATGGTGAACTTTGGCACTTCAGCTGTTCTTAGGCTTCGATTCCCAACCTAAGATCCGCAGGCCGGATCTGGCCCATGACACCATTTCATGTGAGCCCACCCCGCCCCTCCATAGGCACTTCAGAAAGAAAATGGCCCTCTGGCCCTCGAAGCTGACTGAGAGGGCGTGAACCCCCCCCCCCCGGCCTGAAAAAGTGGTGACCCCCCTGGTGTCTAGTCCATTATTGCATGGGCAGAAACCCACCCAGTCTTTCTAGGCTGGCAAGTGCCAAACAGACTCACATCCGCACAAGCTTCAGGTAGTCCCAGATTCTCTCCAGGAGGTCGTCGAAGTTCCACCGGTGGTGAGCCGAGATGGGGACGCAGTGCGGCACCTTGTAGATGATGTCCAGCTCCTCGATGGAGATCTGGTCGATCTTGTTCAAGACGTAAATGCATGGGATGTAAACCCTACAGGGGCGAGGGAGGGGCCGCGTCAAAGGAGAGAGACAGGGAGGCACAGCGGAGGGCGCCTGAACTGTTTCCAGAGAGCAGGCAGACGAAGCAGAGGTTTCAAGATTCATTTGGGAAGGAGCCCTTTACACCAGGGACCTCCAAACTACGGCCCGGGGAGACGGATCTGGCCCCCAGGCCATAGTGACCAGCCCCCTGAATCACGTGACCAGCCCACGGCCCAAATGTTTGGACACCCCTGCTTTACACAATCGATTCTGAAGAGTGGCGCATCACAAGCATCTCTATTTAATCAAATTTCTATTGCCACCCAACTCGGCCACGACTCTGGGCGGCGAACAACCATTAAAAACAATATTAAGAACAATAATGATCATAGGATCCTTCGGCTCACTTATTGGTCTGCTGATCGATGCCAGAAACATGCAACAACGAGGGCTTAAGTTCGGCCAACCGGAAAGCCAAGAAAGTGGCTTCATTTTGGACAAGTTGGGCCAAGTTTTCCTGTTACGGTAACTGGGTATGCCCACGATGGCCAACCTTGGCACTCCAGGTGTTCTTGGACTTCAGTTCCCAGAAAACCAAGTCAGGACTCCTGCTGATCAGGGCTTCTGGGAACTGACGTCCAAGAACAGCTCGAGTGCCAAGGTTGGCCATCACTGGAGTAGACCCTACTGCCAACGACTCAACCCCAAGTGTCAGGTGGGAGTTAACTAACATGACCACCTGGAAGCCTAATGGCCTTGGATGGGGAAGTCCACAGGGATGGGAGAGGGTCCCCAAGTGGATTAAATGGTCCCGCTTGAATCCATCTTGGGAGGGGGGGCAGAAGCTTCATCCATCCTGGCCTGGAGCTGATGAGGAGGACTTTGCATGCCCAAAGGACTCAGGACCATAAAGGGACTCGCAGAACTGGATCCGTGGTACTGTACTATGGGTGTCACGCTGCAATGAGGAAGGCAGATGAAAGACTACAGCGTGATATGGTTCCTAGGACAGTCTTCATGGCTGATCCCCGTGAGGAGAGCCAATACTCAGAATCGATTATAGCAATTAAAGAAGAAGGGTTTAATTGGCCCACGAAGGAATGAGAAGATCTACGCCAGGCGGGGGGGCTGGTGGCTTCCTGGGAGCCTAAGGTGGGGAGCTGGGCTGTAAAGGCGGCCCCAGTCCTAAGCCTCCTACTCCTAAGGGAACCCCCCCCCTCCCGCCCCACTGCCATGACCTCCACGTGCTCTACCTGTTTCCTTCCACCACGTCGATGAGGTCATCGGCGGTCACGTCGCTCCGCAGGGTGACGTCGGCGTTGTGGATTTTATATTCTGCCAGGATGCTCTTGACCGTTTCCATGTCCAGCTCTGTCTGCGGACACTGGAGGGAAAGAAAGGAGGCCAGGTAAAGGTCACCCTTGCTCGAAAGCTAGTCGTATCCGCCTCTAGGGCTCAGTGTTCATCTCTGCTTATACCCGGGCGTGTTCTACTTCCGCTCCTGGGAATGACAAGGGCAGCGTGGGCCGGATGAATTGGCGTTGGGGGCCGGATCCGGCCTGTGGGCCGTAGTTTGGGCACCCCTGCACAACACGCGTACCGTTGCCGTGAGGTTGATGCCTCCTTTATCCTTTTTCTTGAAGCCGATGTTGGGGGGTTTGCTGTTCAGGCGGATCCCAAAGCCTTCCAGCTCATTCTCGATGATCTTCTTGTGCCCGAGAGGCTTCAGGACGTCCAGAACAATCAGGATCAGGTTGCAGGTTCGGGCCACTGGGAGGAAAGACAAAAGGGTATCAAAAGAGGGTCTCTCCACCGCTTCAAAAAAAAAAAGGCTAGAAATGAAATATATATATCACAACTAGACACTGGAATGCATGGAACGTTGTTACCTTTCATGCTGAAGCATGTACCTATTTATCTACTTGCAATTTCTTGCTTTCGAAACGCTGGCTTGGCAGGAGCTGGGACAGAGACAGGGGCTCACCCCATCCTGCAGTGCTTGGGTCTCGAACGGCTGACCTGCCGACTTTCCAGTTGTCAAGTTCAGCGTCTTAACCCCTAAGCCACCACAGTCCCTAATACAGTAAAACCCCGAGTTACGACGGAGGTCCGTTCCAACAGCCTCTGTTGTAACCTGAAAAAATGGTAGACCTAAACATCCATAAGGATGTACTGGAAAAAAAATGGCCCTGAATTGATTGTTGCAAACTGGAAAAAAATACATTAAAATTTGTAAACCGGGACGGCATTTCCATAGGATTTGCCATTGTAAACCGCAGCACACTTACGATTAAATAAATAAATAAACTTAAGCCAGGGTGTTTGTAACCTGAGGTTTTACTGTATAACAATTAAGGTAAAGGTATCCCTTGCTCGAAAGCGAGTCGTATCCGACTCTAGGGTTCAGTGCTCATCTCTGTTTCAAAGCCAAAGAGCCAGCACTGTCTGCTTCTGCAGACGTTTCTGTGGTCATGTGGCAGGCATGACTAGACACTGGAGCGGATACAGTCAAAAATGCTTCTGACTTACAGAGAAGCTTTCCGGGGTTTTCTAGGTAAGGGAATACACAGACGTGGTTTCACCCTTCGTTTCCCCTGTGGGAAGTTTTTAGGAGCAGCTTTTCCAGCGTCACAAAGGCTGCCTTTTTCTCCCAGGAGGGAATGGAACGCCCAAACTCTGACTCGAAATGACCACCCAAAGAAGAAACATAGTAAGTCACCCATTCTTCTTTCCTTGTGTCTCGGAAGGAAATCCCTCATTCACTGAACTCTCCAGGCCAAGGTACTTCTGTTTTAGCATTAATAGCTCAGCCACGCCACCTTCTTTGTGGGCCAAGGAACCTGGAGACACCTGAGAGACCAACTCACCTGCAATCACCTGGCGACCTCTACCTTTGCCATCTTTCGCACCCTCAATAATTCCCGGAAGATCGAGGAGCTGCAAGATTTCAGGAGAAAACAAGTTATAACGTGATCAGCAGGGCAGACCCAGTGAGGAGGTGGAGAAATCAGAGGGAGAGATGGGTGTTATAAAAATATAATGTGCATTTCAACCCTTTTCAACAGCAAAGAAATTTCTTAAGACGTGAAATCCGTCCAAGAACTTAATAGGGCATTTTAGAATTCTAACCCTGTGATGGTGAACGTTCTTGGGACTTCAATTCCCGTATGTGCAGCAAACCCATTTGTGTGGATTCACAGAGATGTGGGCTTCTGAAGTCCAAGAACACCTGGAGTGCCAAGGTTGGCCATCACTGATCTAAACAACGACAACAAAATAGATGTGGATTTCCAATAAGCTCCATAAACGAGAGACCTCCGGGGACCAAGGAGGTCAGGAAGGATCCCTGGCCTGCCGCAGGCAGGTTACGGCTCCCTACCTGTTGGGCCGCTCACCTGTATTTTGGCTCCTTTGTAGCGAATCACTCCCGGCACCGTCGTGAGGGTCGTGAACTCGTAGGCTGCCACTTCGGAGTAGACGCCAGCGAGGTTACTCAGCAACGTGGATTTCCCCACGGACGGGAAGCCCACGAAACCAATCCGGGCATCACCAGTCTTGGCCACATCGAAACCTGCAACGTTAATCATCGGTTCAAAGTCAGCTGACAGCCAAAGACACGACACCACCTCCTTGTGCACCTGGGTCTGGCCCCTCTCAGAGAGCAGTGCTGTGAGGGAGCCCATCCTTTGGGCCAAGAAAACTCACCTTCTCCGGGGCCGCCCCCTCCGCCTCCTTTGGGCGTGATGAGCTCTCGACGCAGCTTGGCCAGCCGGGCCTTCAAGAGCCCCAAGTGATGCGCTGTGGCCTTGTTCTTTTGGGTGCGCGCCATCTGCAGCAGGGGAAAAGGAAATCCCGTGTCCTTTGCGCAAACCCAAATTCAAAGTCTGGCGTTTTGGCAGGGGTGCCTTAGTAAATGCCTTTAGGGCAGGGGTGCCCAAACTACAGCCCGTGAGCCACATCCAGCCCCCGATGCCAATTTGTCTGGCCTGTGCCACCCTCGTCGCTCCGGGAAGCAGAAGTAAAATGCACCCATACGGAGGAAGGGTTAACCCGGAAGAGCCTTAACTGTACGGGCGCGTTTTACTTCTGCTGCTGGGAGCGACGAGGGCAGCACAGACCGGATGAATCGCAGTAAACCCATCCGTGTGGATACACAGGGTACTTGGGCTTCTGGGAATTGAAGTCCAAGAACACCCGGAGTACCAAGATTCACCATCACGGTATTAGATGCTCTTGTATAACTCTGTATACCTGCATGAATGAAATGCCTGGATAGAGAAAGCCCCATCCCCTCTTTGATTACCCAGAAGGTATAAAAGTTCCTGGGGTTGGCCCAGTCTGGGCCGGACTAGCAATTTCCATCTTTTGCTGTTTGGGTCATTTGGGATAGGATAGACTTACGTAAAACCTCATATAACACTAAAACCTGGTTCCACAAGTCTTGGTGTTATATGATTTTTAGTGTTATCTGATGCATGTTAAAATCCTATGGGATCCATAGAGATACATTGTAACCACACAGGCTTTCGCGGTTGTTATCTGAAGCATCCCATAGGATCTTAATGTTATCTGATGCAATTCTTCCCCCCAGATTCCTTGATGTTATGCGATTTTAGTGTTATTCGATACTAATGTTATATGAGGTATTACTGTATTTTAGATTGAGGAGTGAATGCTTTGATCTGAAAATAAAGACCTTTTCTATTTCACCGCATCTGCCAGTGGAGCCGGTATTAAAAGCTACTTTTTGTCCCTCCCTCCACCTCTCAGTGATGCTAGGTCTGCTGTACTTATTTGTTTTTATTTATTTATTTATATTATATTTACTTATTTATTCCAGTCTGCACTGCTGTAAATTGGCAGACTGTCTTTTGGTGTCCTGAGAATGGAGAGGGGTCATTTTAAAGATAGCACCCCTATACCAGGGATGGCCAACCTTGGCCCTCCAGCTGTTCTTGGACTCCAATTCCCAGAAGCCCTGATCAGCAGGAGTGCTGACTTGGGCTTCTGGGAATTGAAGTCCAAGAACACCTGGAGTGCCAAGGTTCGCCATCCCTGCCCTTGCACCCCGAAGGAGGATGGGAGGCGGAGGCCCAGAGGGACCTGGAGGGCCACAATCGGGCTTTTCAGGTAGACTGCACCTGCAGCGGGAGGCTCCCCACTCAGCCCCCGGATGTGACGTCACGCCACCCCGGGGAGACATTAAGGCACCCACCACTACCCCTTACCTCGGCCTCTATCTCGGCGATTTTGGCCAAAGTGGTCGCCATGGCGGCGGCGGCGGCGGCACCGGCAGTTCCTCACGAGCGGCGGCACCGCCTCCCCTCTAATGCGCCTGCGCCAAACGCAACTCTCGCGCGACTGGCCGCCTCGACTCCTCTTTGTGCGCGCGACGCAGCCCGCCCTCCTTCCCGCTCCCTCCTCCCCCCACGTGACCCTAGGAGGGGGGCGGCCACAGAGTTTAACGGGCTAGAGAGGCAACGGAGCCGCCGAAGCGTCCCGCTCTCCGCGCCCGCCTATATAGCCGCCGCTGCCCCCTGGCGGCCAGAAGAGGGAACTGCGGAAAACAACAAAGAGCTCATCAAGCAAACGCCTTTGTGATCAGTATCCATTCTGGTCTCCAGTCAACACCGAAGGCTAAGGCAAGGGTGGCCACATTTTTCAGGTCGTGGGCCAGCCATGTGGTTTGGCAGGCCGGTCACGTGGTCCCTCCCACCAGAAGCAAAACATGCCTTGCAATCTGTTTTGCAACAGGATGAGATAGATTTTAAAGCTGCCATTTTCTCTGCTTAAACCAGGGGTGCCCAACCTATGGCCCGTGGGCCGGATCCACCCCCCACCATCAATTCATCTGGCCCACACTGCCCTCATCGCTCCTGGAAGTGGAAATGCTTCTGGGAGTGATGAGGGTGGTGTGTGGGCCAAATGAATTGGCATTGGGTGGCCAGATCTGGCCTGTGGGGCATAGTTTGGGCACTCCTGGCCTAAGGGATGCTGCCTGCTGTTTTTCCCTCTGAGCAACAAAGCCCAGCAGCACATCTTGCCATGAACTTTAAGGACTCTCCTTGATAATTTCCCTGCACTATCCATGAGAAATTGGTTCCTGCCTGAAAGCCATCTTTAATCAATCTCATCTAATGTTTGATACGTATATACAGTGGTACCTCGCTTAAAGAGCATAATGCGTTCCACAGGATTGCTTTTTAAGCGAGTTTGCTCTTTAAGCGAAACACCATTGTAAATGACCAGTTGTGGGAGGGGGGGGGAATTGCGAACCCCGATTTATTTGTTAAGTGAGTTTTTGGTTGGTTTTGTTAAGCGAAGCGAACATTCAGAGAAAATTCTGCTCTTTAAGCGAGACGCTCTTTATGCGAGGTTTGACTGTATATATATTTAGTGATCCAGTAAAGGTATCACATTTCTCTTAACATGCTTGGAAATCTTACATACATGCATGCATGCATGATAGATAACCAATTGATGAGTGTTTTTACGTCCTATAGATTGCAGGCGATGGATGGGAATCCTGCCTTCCCATTTCCTCAAAATCCTGTCGAACATTGTCCTCCAAGGCGGAGAAATATTGTGCTCAAGAGAAGCACCGATATTGACCTGATATTGGGAAGATGCCATCTCACCCTTTTTAATTCTATTTTTAGATGTGTTAATTTTAGCTCTGTATGTTATATGCTGGTGGTGCATCCGACACAAATAAAGCACCCAAAACTTTTGTATTCCTGTCAAATGTAGAACCTGCTTCTACTCCAGTGTCCTGTGAAGGTAATAGAAAGATTTGAATGGTCCAGAAGCTGATCTGGATTGCATTCAGGGTGGGGGCCTTCGACTGGCTAACCGCCCCCCCCCCTTTTGCCTCTGGCCACTTTTCCTGACCAGTTTAGCCTTATCACTCCAGTTCTCCCAGGTGGGTGGCTGGCTTCAGCTTCCATCTCCTCCCAGCTTCCTCAGGCATGGCAGGGCCTTTTTGGTGGTGGCTCCCATGTGGAATTACACTTTCCCTTCTTACCTGTCCCAGTTCCTTCTCTTTGCCCAGGAAGAGGCATCTTTGTCCTGGCTCTTGAAACTTTCTCCTCTCAGGGAGCCCCAGACAATATACTCAAGCAGGCCAGCCAACTGATCGGTCAGCGTTCTTCTTGGTGTTAACCTCTGCTCCAGTTTCCATCTTCCATTGATTTATCTTTGCTCCAAGTTGGCATAAACTTTGCTACAGTCCTGCATGTCAAACCAAACGCCGGCTAAAAATAAATCCAGGAGTCGTGGCGGTGCCATGATCCATTCATTTTGTATTTTATTTTCTCCTTTTTTTTTTTGGCTACACGCGCTGAAACAAGGCTCGGCCCCTTTGAATAAAACCAAAACCAGATGTTACAGGGCACAGAAATGTGAAATAGGGGGACGGAGGGGGGAAGTAGGAGGAAGTCTGCAGGGAGAATTAAAATTAAAGAAAGATTTGATAAAGAAAAATTGTTTTATACAAATAATTGGGGGGGGGGAGTTTGTTAACTATGTATTTATTAAAACTAAACACATAAAACCAGGAAAAAATATTCAACTTTTTTTTCCCAGAGCAGAAGAGGGGGAGTATTTGGTGGGGGCCCTAAAGGTCATATATCCCAGTGATGACCAACCGTGGCACTCCAGCTGTTCATGGACTTCAATTCCCAGAAGCCCAAGTCTCTGAATCCACATACTTTACTGCACATACTTGAATGCCAAGAACACCTGGAGTGCCAAGGTTTGCCATCACTGATCTATACTTTACTTCTGTCTTGAAGACAATGGCCCTGTTAGCTCTTTGTGTTATGCTGTTACCATACCCATTAGTGTGGATTCACAGGGAGTGGACTTGATCCACAAATAGCTCACAGTTAAATACAGCATATCAGAGCGGTGACACCTTAAAGACTAACTGCTGTATTTTAATGGGAGCTTTCATGGGTCAGTAAACCCATTTGTGTGGATTCAGAGACTTGGGCTTCTGGGAATTGAAATACAAGAACACCTGGAGTGTCAAGGTTGGCCATCCCTGATCTATCCTAACCTCCCCACCCAGTGGGAGACCAGCGGCTCAAGTGACCAGACAGGATGACCATCCGATGGAAGGGAGATACTTCCACTTCTGGGAGTGGCATGGGCCAGATGAATTGATGCCAGGGGCCAGATCCGGCCCACGGGCCCTAGTTTGAGCACCCCTGGTTTATTATAAATTACTCCCCGCCCTCTGATGGCGATCCTAAGGCCAGTGACAGCCGGCGCTGATTCTACCAGGAAAGGCACCGCCTTGGGCTGGAGAGGGACCGACCAGCATATGGGAAGCGGGGCTCCCCCTCTGCACCCACCCCACGGCCCCTTCCCACGCTGGCTCTCCGCAGCCTGGACCAGGGGATTATGGGCTTTGTAATCCCCCCCTTTCAGCTCTCGGGCTGGACAGAGAGGCGGACCCAGGAGGACCCCCAAATAATCCCTTCCGAGGGTCCGGCTTAGTGGAGAGCCCGCGGTGGGGTCCGGGGAGGACGGATGGGTCCAGATCCCCAATGGGGGGGGCAGATGGGCTGCCTTGCCTCCCCTCCCCGTCGGAGGCCCATGGGCGGTGGTGGGGCCCCCCCACAGCCCCCGAGGAAAAGGGTGGGGGCGGGGGCCGTCCTGGCGCCTCGGCCTGCCTTTGCATTGGCGGAGAAGGGAGGGAAGGAAGGAGGGGGGCAGGAAGCGGGGAGGGGGAAAAAAGGCGCTCTCGAGGGGGAGGGAGGCGGCGGTGGTGCGGGGGGGGGGACGGAGGAAAGAGGGAGGGGGGCGCCCGGACAGACAGACAGACCGACCACCAGCCACCTCTCCCTGCAAGCTTTCCCCCGGGCACCGCGTGCGCCCCATCGGAGCACCCCTCCCACCACCCGGGTCCTCGGTATTTTAGGGGTGGGGGGCGTCGAGGCTGGGCCAACCCCCCCTCCTTCCCTTCTTCTCCCCCCTCCTTTCTCCCCCCCCCCCAGGGGTGAAAGTGCAAAAGGAAGTGCAGCCGCTGCCATCTTTCCTCCGCTCCAAACACACACACTCACCCGCCCAGGGAGGAGGGAGGGGGACCCCCAGACGGACCCACCGACCGACGGGACCACCGGACCCCCCCGGCGCCGCAAGAGGAGCAGCAGAAGGGGACCCCCCCCCCGACGGCCTTTCCCCGACGACGCCTCTCCATCCGACCCCCCCCCCCCGCCTCGTGGCCGAGCCGGACCCCCCCCCTTCCCCCCCCCCCCCGTCGACTGGGCCTTCTCTTCGCCCATCATCCCTCCCTCCGTCGGGGCCGCCTCGGTCCGCCTTTGTGTCCCTCCGGCCCGGGGCCGCCCTCTCTCTTCTCTCGCGCGCTCCCGCCCCGTCCAAGCTCCGGGGCTCGGCTGGGCAGGCCGGCGCGCGCACCCCCGCGGGCGCGCCCCCGATCCCCCAATTCCCGGGCCTTCGGAAGAGGAGGAGGAGGAGGGAAGGAAGGGCGCCCCCTGCCGTCCGGCAAGCAAGCAAGCAAGGCGAGCGCGCCCGTCCCGTCTGTCCGTCCCCGATGGATCGGGTGAACGAGGCGTCCGGGGGCGGCGCCGGCGGTCCGGCTGCGGTGCCGTCGGGCGGGGGTCCTTTGCCGCCTCCGCTGCCGTCGGGCCCGTCGGGCTCGTGCTACACCTACCAGGTGAGTCGCCACAGCGCCGACCTGCTGCACAGCCTCAACCAGCAGCGCAAGGCCGGCGGCCGCTTCTGCGACGTCCTGCTCCGGGTGGGCGAGGAGAGCTTTCCGGCCCACCGTGCCGTCCTGGCCGCCTGCTCCGAGTACTTCGAGTCCGTCTTCAGCGGGGAATCGGGCCCACCGGACGGGACAGCCAACAACACCCATCCCGGGGCTGGGGCTGAGCCGGGGCCCCCGCCGTCGGGGGTCGCCGTCGGGGGTCCTGCCCCTCCCCGGGAGCTGGAGATGCACACCATCAGCTCCAAGGTCTTCGGGGACATCCTGGACTTCGCCTACACCTCGCGCATCGTGGTGCGCCTGGAGAGTTTCCCGGAGCTCATGACGGCCGCCAAGTTCCTGCTCATGCGCTCCGTCATCGACATCTGCCAGGAGGTCATCAAACAGTCCAACGTCCAGATCCTGGTCCCGCCGGCCGGCCGGCCCGACATCATGCTCTTCCGGCCCGGCGCCGAACTGGGCTTCCCCTTGGACATGACCAACGGCACCGGGCTGGCGCCCAACGGCAACGGCATCGCCGGCATGACCGACGAAGAAGCTGCTAGGGCCGCCTTCTCCGGCCAGTCCTTGCCCGTCCTGCCCGGCGTGGACCGCCTCAACATGGTGGCCGGGCCCCTCTCGCCGCCTATGCTGGCCTCGCCCTTCCAGAACATCGGCGGGGCCGGGCCCACCACCATGGGCAGCAAGCGGGGGCGTGGGCGGCCCCGTAAGGCCAACCTGCTGGACTCCATGATGTTCAGCGCGCCCGGCGGGTTGAGGGAGGCGGGCATCCTGCCCTGTGGCCTTTGCGGGAAGGTCTTCACCGACGCCAACCGGCTCCGGCAGCACGAGGCCCAGCATGGCGTCACCAGCCTGCAGTTGGGCTACCTCGACATGCCGCCCCCCAGGCTGGGCGAGAACGGGGTGCCGGGCTTGGACGACACGGAAGCCCCCCGCAAGCGGAGCCGGACGCGCAAGCAGGTGGCCTGCGAGATCTGCGGCAAGATCTTCCGGGACGTTTACCACCTCAACCGGCACAAGTTGTCTCATTCGGGTGAGAAGCCGTACTCCTGCCCCGTATGCGGCCTGCGCTTCAAGAGGAAAGACCGGATGTCCTACCACGTCCGCTCCCACGACGGGTCGGTGGGAAAGCCTTACATTTGCCAGAGCTGTGGGAAAGGGTTCTCTAGGTAAGGAACCGACAGGGTCGTGCCCACCAAAATTGGGCCCCGGAAAGTCCCACCGGCTGAGGTTCTGGCACAATCCTGGAAAGATCCGGTGATCTATTGGGCTCGACTGTAAACGTGATGGTCCTAGAAATGGTTCCACAGCAGGGATGCCCAAACTTTTCAGACCATGGGCTGGTCACGTGGTTCAGGGGCTCAGTCACTATGGCCCACAGGCTGCATCCGGCCCCTGACACTGATTCCTCTGGCCCACAAAGCCTTCATCGCTCCCAGAAGCAGAAGTATAACGTGTTTTACTTCTGCTACCAGGAGCAACAAGGGCTTCGTGGGCCGGATGAATTAGCACCAGGGACCGGATGCGGCCTGCAGGCCGTAGTTTGGACACCCCTGTTCTATAGATTGGAAAATTTTCATCAAAGGTTGTAGAAATTTGAAGTAGAGTTCTTGACAGGGATGTCTGATTCAAAAGGGGCTGCGGTGGCTTCGTGGTCAAGACACTAAACTTGACGGTCGGCAGGTCAGCAGTTCAAGACCCGAGTTCTGCATGACGGAGTGAGCTCCTGTGGTCTGCCCCAGCTCCTGCCAACCTAGCAGTTTGAAAGCAAGAAATTCTAAGTAGATAGATAGGTACACTTTGGCAGGAAAGGTAGCAGCATTCCCTGCATTCCTATGTCTAGCCATGCCTGCCACATGATTGGGAAAATGTCCAGTGCTGGGTCTTTTGGCTGTAAATGAGCAACGTACCCTAGAGTCAGATACAACTGGCTTTCGAGCAAGAGGAACGTATGTCTGATTCACCTTTTTTGGCCTCTGGCTTTGCAAGAATTTCCCAGGCAAAATTTGGGGATTTCACAGAGGCACACCTTCAAGTCCCCTGTATTTCACTCACCTGGAGCAGGGCCTGAGCCTCCAAGGCTGCAAAGCATGCTGGGCTTTCTTTCCTTGTTGCAATGCTTTCTGGGACTCGTAGTCTCACAGTCCCTGAGTTATCTACAGGGACAGTCCTGAAGAAATGCTGCTCCCAAGAAGCACTGGGGCAGCTTTCTCCCAGGGCCGGCAGGTAAGAGCCACCTCAGTCCCCAGGTGGGCTCTTTTTAAAATGAAAAAACTACACTTCCCAGAATCTAGTGGGGGATTCTGGGATCTGTAATACAGGCAACAGGAGGTAGCAGCATTTCCCATCTCTGTTCTCACATCCTTTGTGTGTGTCTTTTCTGTTGTGTGAAAGAAGAAAGAATTTGGACACATCTTCCCAGCTGGTTTCCGGAAGGCCCTGGAAGTGCTTCTTAGAAGCCCAGTCTGACTCTGGAGATTTACAAAAGTTCCTTTTAAAAATGTACAATTACTTCAATACCTGTGATGGCCAACCTTGACACTCCAGGTGTTCTTGGACTTCAGTTCCCAGAAGCCCGAGTCTCTGTGAATATACATAAACTCATTTGTGTGGCTTCACAGAGATTTGGGCTTTGGAGAATCGAAGCCCAAGAACGTGTGCAGTAAACCCATTTGGGTGGATTCATAGAGACTTGGGCTTCTGGGAATTGGACTCCAAGAACATGTGCAGGAATCCCATTTGTTTAGATTCACAGACACTTTGGGTTCTGGGAATTGAAGTCCAAGAACATGTGCAGTAAACCCATTCATGTGGATTCACAGAGACTTGGGCTTCTGGGAACTGGAGTCCAAGAACACCTGGCGCGCCAAGGTTTCCCATCATGGTCCTAGACTCTGCACTCAGTGTGAGAGCAATTTTGGGATTTGTAACATTTTAGAAAAAGTAACTTTTCCCCCAAAATGCTGCTTTACTCCTGCGCAGCTCCATCGATGCTCTGGAGGGCTTATGGAGTAGAATTCACAAGAAGTGGCCTTGATCCACGAAAGCTGACGTTAAAAATACAGTAAAACCCAGGGCTACGACTGAGGTCCGTTCCAACAGCCTCCGTTGTAACCCGAGAAAATTGTACACTGAAACATCCATAAGGATGCATTGAAAATGGGTCCTGAATGGGTCATTGTAAACCGGGGGGGGGGGGGGGGGATGCATTTAGAATTTGTAAACTGGGACGGCATTTCCATAGGATTTGCCGTTGTAAACTGGGGTGGCCAAACTTTTTGGGCCATGGGCCGATCATGTGGTTCAGGAAGCCGGTCAGTAAGGCCCAGGGGCCGGGTGCGGCCCACAACGCCAATTCATCCGGCCCACGAAGCCCTCGTCGCTCCTGGAAGCGGAAGTAAAACGCACTTTCAGGAGCAACGAGGGCTGCATGGGCCGGATGAATTGGCGTCAGGGGCCGCACCCGGCCCCTAGGCTTTCGTTTGGGCGCCATTGTTGTAAACTGTAGCAAACTGAAACCGAGGCGGTTGTAACCCCCGGGGTTTTCCTGTACAGCCGTGAGTCTTGAACTACTGCCCAGCTGCTTTGAGCTGGGCTTGCTTAGGCGTGGCTTTCTGGCCTGAGCCTGACCATCAGGTTTAGCAGCTTCAGTGGTGGTGATGGTGGAGGGTGGGGTGGGGGGGATTTTGTGTGTGTGTGTGTTTGTTGTGTGTGCCTAGCGGCCTCTCCAGAATTCTTGAACCTCATTGGTTGAAGAGAGAGAAACTGGGGGGGGGGGGGAGGAGGAAAGGGACAAAGCGGGCCAGAAAGGGGGGGTTAATCTAGTTTCCAAGCAGCTTCTGGGTTTCACACAATGCCAGGCTTTCTTCCCACTGCAGGGACAGGGGTGGGTGGGTGGGAAACAGACCCACATTTCCTTCGGAAAAAGTATCCCTGGGGAAAACAGGCCAAAATATCCCTATAAATTCCCTGCCTAGAGTTCCAGCCTTGCTACGGTTGGGATTCGGAGATCATTTTAGGGAGAAATCCAATGCCACCTTTCCAGATGAAACTGTTAGATCGGGGTGCCCGAACTATGGCTTGCGGGCCGGCTCCGGCTCCTGACGCCAATTCATCTGGCCCGTGCCGCCCTCGTCGCTCTTGGAAGCATTCCGCTTCCGAGAGTGACGAGGGCGGCACGGGCCAGATGAATTGGCGTCAGCAGCTGGATCCGGCCCGCAAGCCATTGTTTGGGCACCCCTGGTTTAAGGAGAGAAAATGGCGGCTTAAAATCTACCTCCTCTTGCAAAACAGATTGCAAGGTGCACTTTTGTTTCCGGTGGGAGGGACCACGTGAGCAGCGCACTGAATCACGTGACTGGCCTGCGGCCTGAAAAGTTTGGGCGCCCTGTGTTAGGTGAACTTGCCAGGCCCAGGTTAGTGAATGGGGGGCATGTTGTGGAGAGGCAGAAGAATGGCTGCCCCCTTTGAAGCTGTTGGGGCAAACTGGCTGCCGCCCCCATTGTGCAGGCAGGGCAAAATGGCCACCTGGCCCTCGAAGCGGACCAAAAGAGCGTGACCTGGGCCCTGGCTTGAAAAGGTAGACCCACTGGTCTACGTTATAACCATGGACGGCCCGCCTCACCGGACCGGTTGAAATATTCCTGTGTGCAATAGGCAAGCGGCAGAAGCATTGATGCATTATTATTGTGCATTTACTGTTTAATTGTCATGTGCGCCGCCCCAAGTCGGGTTTCCTGGCTGGGCAGCGTACAAGTGAGAAAATTAAATTACAAATTAAGCTGTGCGCCTGCTGGCAGATCTCCGTTGTCTCGAACGCAATGTGTTTTCTTTTTCCTAAAGGCCCGACCACTTGAATGGGCACATCAAGCAAGTCCACACATCGGAGAGACCCCACAAATGCCAGGTAAGGGGGCCAGGGGGGCCCCTCCTCAGTGGGACCATGTGGGGATGGGTGGGTAGAAATAGCATCCTAACGCAAACCATTCAGGTAAAACCAAGTCAAGATGGCCCCCGAGACGACCGTAGTGGTGGTTTCCAGACATGCTCCAGAAACATGAACAGCTGCTTTGCATTCATCCCCCCCTTTTCTCTGCCCTCCTTCTGCCCCCTCCCCCTCCCCAGATGTTTCTCCTTCCTGTTTCCTCTCCCCCCCCCTTCTTCTCAGCTTTGTCTCAACCTCCCAGATGGCTTCCTCTCCTCTCTTGAGCTCTGCCCTGTGGTCCCTCCTTAGTTTCGGGGATTTGATAGTCGCGATCTGGGGTCACCTTCCATGCTCCCCTTCGCGCGCACACAGACACCCCAAAACATTTACACTGAGCAAAATCAGGAGTTCTCCACCACCCTGGCTCATTTTTCCTACCTACATTCGGGATGAAGTTTCTTACCTGTTTTTCTTTCTTGCTTAATACAAAAGGGTTCATCCTAAGCGTGGCGGATTTAGGGTTGCCATAATTCTCTCCCACAAAACTGGGACAGAAGGAGACTTGACAAAAAATGGGCAGGTTTTCTGCAAAATAGCCTTAAAATAATAATAATAATATAATGACAGCTATAAAACACTTTCACATTAAATATAACAATACATAAATGAATTTATTTACAACAGTTAATTCTTACAGTAAGATGATCTGTTGTACTTCTGAGAAGTCAACTATTAAAGTCCTCAGTTCCAGGAAACACACTGTTCACAGAGTTTGAATTTATTTTAATGGTGTGTTACAAGACAAAATCAGTAAGTTTTTAAAATCTGGGACTTTAATATGATTTTTATTCTGGCCGGGACAATTTTTATGACCTTGACTCCGGAACAGTCCTGGTTTTCCGGGACATATGGCAACTCTAGGTGGATTTTCTTTTTCCTTCTGTATTAATAACGTCTTTTAAAGGGGTGGCGGTGGAAAGACCTGTCGTCCAGTTTTGAATTAAAATCAAAGTCTTTCGTGTCCGGATCGGATTGGGGACTGCCAAGACGAAGGCGCTTTCTTGGCTTTGCCGTTGGCCAGAATTTAGTCTTCGTTAGCAGTGCCCAAAAATGCCAAGCAGGGCAGGATGTTTTTCTCTCTTTCTGTGCGTTTCTGATTCCTTTAAAGAATTCTGTACGGACAATCAGAACCGTGGTGGCTTCGTAGTTAAGACGCTGAATTTGACAACTGGAAGGTTGGCAGGTCAGCAGTTCGAGACCCGGGTACTGCACGACGAAGCGAGCTCCCGTCGTCTGTCCCAGCTCCTGCCATCCTAGCAGTTCGAAAGCGAAAAATTGCAAGCAGATAAACAGGTACCACTCTGTAGGGACAATAAACAACATTCTAGGCATGCCTGCCACATGTCTACAGAAACATCTGCAGGCGCAGACTGCAATGGCTCTTGGGCTGTAAACAGAGATGAGCACTGAGCCTTAGAGTCGGATACAACTGGCTTTCGAGCAAGGGCGACCTTGACCTTACAGTCAAGAAATGCGATGCTGCAATTTTTTTAAAAAAGGAAGATATTGACAACTAAATGAAGTGTTTTTGAGAGGTTAAAATGAGATATATATATTTTTTTGCCTTATTTAGATTTCTGACCCAAACACTGATTGCAGGTGGGGTCTTTTTTAGTAGGGCGAACGTTTTGGGGACCACACCTTTGCTGGATGTGGCCCGCAGCGTGATTTCATGTGGGCCCCCACCGCGTCCACCACACCAAGAAGTGCCATGTGGTAGAGGAAGGGCAAAATGGCCGTCCGGCCACCGAAGCTGTCTGAGGGAGCGTGGCACAATGGCCCGCCGGCTTAAAAAGGTCGAGAACTTCTGGTTTATATAGTGGAGGTGATTAGAAATGGCAAATCGAAGCCCTCATCCTAGACCAGTGATGGCGAACCTTGGCACTCCGGGTGTCCTTGGACTTCAGTTCCCAGAAGCCCAAGTCCCTGTGAATCCACACCAATGGGTTTACTGGTGTGGGTTCACAGAGACTTGGGCTTCTGGGAACTGAAGTCCAGGAACACCTGGAGTGCCAAGGTTCGCCATTGTGGCCCAAGATGATGATGCGCCCTGGAAATCTAGGGTTTCAAAGTCCACCTTGTGCTTTAAGTTGGGCCCTGATCGGTTGGCAATGAAGAGTCGATTTGGCCCTGAGGTTTGGAGCTAGCAGCCTAGGGGATTCTGGGATTTGTAGTCCAAACACTTGGCGCCCTCTGAGCTCTGTATAGGCCTGCAAGATTGTGCTGTTTTCCCCTGTTGGAAAAACCATTCACTGTGTTCACATTTCCGTGTAGTTTCTGAAAGTTTTCTATGTTTATTTCCCCCCATTGTGTTTTTGATGAGGGAGGGGCTGATTCAAACAACTACTCTCTATTATTATCGTTTATTAGAGGGGTTACCAAACTAAGGCCAGTGGGCCCAATCTGGCCCACAGTGCCATTTCATGTGGCTCCCCCACCCCTGCAAGGGTATTTGAGAAACAAAATGGCTACCCCCTTTTAAAGCTGTTGGGACAAAATGGCCACCCGCGATCGTGCAAGCCAGGCAAAATGGCCATCCGGCCCTCAAAGCTGACTGAGAGAGCGTGATCCGGCCCCTGGCTTGAAAAGGTTGGGAACCCCTGGTTTATTCGAACCCTACAAGACCCCGTCACAGAAAGTTTTAACAAAGCCCCTCACTAAAAAAAAAAAATGTCAGTTGAATAGCAGTGCAATTTATATGTTGTTCCCATTATTGCCTTTTTACGCTCCAGTCGGATTGTCATATTCTGTGCAATTCTGCAGATTGTTCCCAGTGCCCTGAGAACTGTAGCAACTCCCAATATTTCATCCATAATTGTGCAGCATCAGTAATTAAGAAGGAAGGACATTTTAAAATTTCCTTGAGCCTATTTAAATTGACCTCTTCCTCTTTAAAACAGTTTTTTTTGGCACATGTAATCATATTTTTGCCTATTAATCATGCATCCAATTTTATTCCCAGCCGTTCTTAAGTGGAAGTTGATTAAGCCAGAAATCAGATATCTTCCTTTATTGACTACAAATACCCACAATATCCATGCTGGTTAGAGGGTGATGAACATTGCATTCCAACACAAGGGGAAAATTGCAAGATATACATTAAACCAGGGGTGCCCAAACTTTTCAGCCCATGGGCCGATCATGTGGTTCAGACCCCCCAAAATATGGCCCGTGGGGCATATCTGGCCCCTGATGCCCTCATCGCTCCCGGAAGCGGAAGTAAAACGTGCCCTATGGGTGTGTTTTATTTCCACTTCCAGGAGCAACGAGGGTGGACCAGGCTGGATGAATTGACGTCGGGGGCTGGATCTGGCCCATGCGCTGTAGTTTGGACACCCCTGCGGTAAACTGATCAGGGACGCGGGTTATCCTTATTTAATGTGAATTATTTTTTATTCTCTTAAATTCAATCAATATCACAATCCAAGGCCAGCATAGTACAGGGAGGGGGAAAGAAATTAAAATGAGAGTACTTAAAATATAAGCATGTTAAAATATATTTTAAGAGGAGCATTTCTGCTCTGAGTTAAAGGAGTAATAAATTAGTACTTAAGGTTAATGATGCTACAACTAATACTAAGCGTGTACTATGATGTAGTGCTGGTAGTTTATTTAACTGAAGGAACTGGTATAAGGGACTGCCATGGCTTAGTGGTTAAGACAACTGGAAGGTTGGCAGGTCAACAGTTCAAGACCTGAGTGCCGTACGACGGAGTGCGCTCCTGTTGTCTGTCCCAGCTCCTGCCAACCTAACAGTTCGAAAGCCATAAATGGCAAGTAGATCAATAGGTACCACTCTGGCAGGAAAGTCAAACAGCGTTCCAGCATCTAGTCCTGCCTGCTGCATGACCATGGAAATGTCTGCAGACACAGACAGCATTGACACTTTGGCCGCAAACAGAGATGAGCACTAGAGTCGGATACGACCGGCTTTTGAGCAAGGGCAACCATTCACCTTTGCCTTACCTGTGGTATGTGGTCTGTCTTTGTCATCCTGACCCCATCGTCCTTTTTGGGACCGATTCTGGGCTCTCCGCTGCGGCAGAGATCCCTGGCAGACAGTTGTGTTCGTGCGAGAGACACAATCCAGCCTCTGGCACAAACGGGGCCGGTCTCGCACGAGAAGTGAAAAGGTGACACCCCAGGGGAGAGGCGCCTCCTCCTGTGGATTGAATGGATGCAAAAACGAACCGCTTCCTTTTCTAACCTTTAGCAGGACATCCCTGGCCTCGTCCCTGGAATAATAAGCCCACAGACATCTCCGTCCATAGAGCAGGCGAAACTTCACGAGGTATTTCTGAAACGCTTATTTTTCACACCACCCGTACCAGACCCCCTTCTCTCCCCCCCCCTCTTGTTTCCTACTGTGTTTCTCTGGCTGGAGGCAAACCTAGCCCCTTTCTTTGCAATTGTTCTTATTTACGACAACCAGCCTTGCCTTCTAATCGCACTTTCTCTGTACTTCTTAATCTGCAAAACCCAACCAAAACCTTTAAAATCTGAAAATGTTTGAAGCATACGCGCAAGTCAACCCATTCGTGTGGATTCACAGGGACCGTGGAGAAGAAGAGCTTGCTACAGCCTAGGGGCAGAAAGAGAAAGAGCCCATAATTAGAGCGTTGTTCTACTTAACGAGGATATAGCAATTATACTTCTATACCAGCCCCATACACTTTCAACCCAAAGGTTGTGAGTTCGATCGTGGCCTGGACTCAAGGTTTGACTCAGCCGTCCATCCTTCCGGGGTCGTTAAAATGAGTACCCGGCATGTTAATGGGGTCAAAATGCTACTTCACTTGTGAACAGAAGCGTAATTGCTTTTTGCTTTAATTAGCATCTTGCCCCCCCCCACACACGCTGGGGACTCATTTTGCAGACCCCCAAAGGATGGAAAGCTGAGTCAACCTTGTGCCCCTTCAAGATCGAACTCACAAACGTTTGGTTGCAGTACAGCAGTTTTAACCCTATCAGGGCTCCTTTGTTTGAGCTGTACGATGTGGTTTTTCTGTCGAACGCGCACCTCCCAGGGCCCGCCCTTGGCCGCAGTCGTAAGCTGAATGGATGCATGCGCGTGTGCTGGGCCGGGAGGGGCTGACGCTGCTCTGCTGCTCTCCACAGACCTGCAACGCCTCCTTCGCCACCCGGGACAGGCTGCGCTCCCACCTGGCCTGCCACGAAGACAAAGTCCCCTGCCAGGTGTGTGGCAAGTACCTGCGGGCAGCGTACATGGCTGATCACCTGAAGAAACACAGCGAAGGACCAAGCAACTTCTGCACCATCTGCAACAGAGGTAAGGCGGAGGGTGGGGAGGGGGAGGCAGGGAAGGGGCCCGATCCAAGCCCATCAGGCACCTTCTCCCAGGGAGGGAGAGGCAGGGGCCGGCGGGATGGACTCCTGCCCTCCCTAGCCATGGCGAGCTTCTTGAAGTCCAGACCCTACCATCAGTTCAGCCACGTGGCATCTCAGGGGAAACTCTACCCAACGGCCAGCCTCCCATTGGTCCACATGCCTGGGGACTGACCCCTGGGTCAAGGAATGGGCCCCTTGGTCACTCTTGGAATTCTCCGCCAGTTTTTTCCTGAAAGACCTTTCCCTCATCTTCCTCCGACAGGTGGGCTTCTAGAGTAAGAGGCAGAGAAGGGTCTACAACAGGGTTCCTCAAACTTGGCTCTCCAGGTGCTCTTGGACTTCAATTCCCAGCATTCCTGCTGATCAGTGCTTCTGGGAATTGAAGCCCAAGAACATCTGGAGAGCCAAGTTTGAGGACCTAGAAGCTAGAAGACCATAGGTCAGTGATGGCCAACCTTGGCTCTCCAGGTGTTCTTGGAATTCAATTCCCAGAAGCCCAAGTCAACTGTCCTGCTGATCCGGGCTTCTGGGAATTGAAGCTCAAGAACACCTGGAGAGCCAAGGCTGGCCATGACTGACCTATGGTCTAGGTCAGGGGCCCTCAAACGTGGCTCTCCAGGTATTCTTGGACTTCAGTTCCCAGAAGCCCCAAGTCAGCACTCTTGCTGATCAGGGCTTCTGGGAATTGAAGTCCAAGAACATCCGGAAAGCCACGTTTGAGGACCTATGGTCTAGGTCAATGATGGCCAACCTTGGCACTCCAGATGTTCTTGCACTTCAATTCCCTGGAGCCCTGATCAGCAGGAGTGCTGACTTGGGCTTCTGGGAATAGAAGTCCAAGAACACCTGGAGTGCCAAAGGTTGGCCATCACTGGCCTACTCCTAGACCCTTGGGTCCTGATTTTGAGAACGTGGAGCACAGCCTGTAGGATAAAAGGTCCCCTTGATTCTCCCCCGACCCCCATATAATTCTTTGGTCATCTTGGCCTAAGAATGGGTCCCATGGAATTGAGAACTACAGCGGGCTTCATTTGTTATCCTTTGTAGGCCGAGCAAGGTATGATTGGGATGAAATGGATGAAGGTTCCTAATTTGCAATTCGATCGGTGTTTCCCAATCTGGGAGCCCACACCCTACTTCCCAGAAGCCTCAGTCAGTCCATTGGCTGATCAGTGCTTTGGAGAATTGACTTAGGCTTCTGGGAATTGTAGTCTAAAAACCAAAGGTTGGGAATCACTGCTTTGTGAATCCACACGAATGGGTTTACTGTACGTACTGAGCCATCCCAAGCTCTGGGCAATCTTTCGTGGGTGGAGGGCCTGGACTGGGATTCACCAAGCCTGGCTTGAAGCCCCTGCAAGGAAAGGAACGGCTGGACTTCACAAGCAAAGTTAGAGGCAATGTTTGGGACAAAGCAATACGTTTAGGGAGTTTGTGTGTGTTTGTGTGTGTGAGTGTGAGTGTTGAAGGAAGTAATAAGGAGACCTATTTGAAAGACCCACTTGCCCCAGATAGGTTTTACTCCATGGAAAGAATTTGTGGACTCATAGAAACATAGACCTGGAAGGGATGATCATCATGGCTGCAAGTCGGCAGTTCGAGACCTGGGTACTGCAGGACTGATTGAGCGCCCGTCTCTGTCCCAGCTCCTGCCAGCCTAGCAGTTCGAGAGCAAGAAATGGCAAGTTGATAAATAGGGACCGCTTTGGTAGGGAAAGATCTTGGGGACATGAAAGGAGCCTCATTCGGGCGTCCCCTGAGCGGAGTTTCTTCAGCAAGGATCCTTTCAACCCAGAGTAATTTTTGACATGAAATTATTGTTATTATCAAGGGCATCTTCCTGATAGAAGTAGGAAGTTCCACAGGTAGAGCTTTCCTGACAGATGACCATCTGACCACTGGGATGGGTGTGTCTCCATTGTGCAAATGCTATAGGGCAATATATAAGTGGAATTGCTACTCTATTACTAAACTGGTCAGTGTCTCAAACTTCTTCCTCGTATTTAGTCCTGGAAGTCAGGCCAGGTGATCCTGCTGTGGTCGTAGAGCAGGCCAGGGATTCTCAATCTGTGGCCCATGGGCCGGATGCGGCCTGCAAACACCGTTTCATGTGGAGGAAGGGCAAAATGGCCGTCCGGCCCCCAACGCTGCCTGAGGGAGCATGACCCGGCCCCCGGCTTTAAAAGATTGAGAACTCCTGGAGTAGACCCTACTGCCAGTGACTGTCAGGTGGTGGTTAATTAATCTGACCACCCTGAGGACTAATGGCCTTGGGTGGCAAAGTCCACAGGGAAGGATGATGGTCCCCGAGTCGAGTGGATTAAATCCCACTTGGATCCATCTTGATGGAGGGCAGCAGCTTCATCCATCCTAGCCTGGGGAGATGATGATGACGATGAGGAGGACTTTGTGTGCCAAAAGGGCTTGGGACCAGAAAGGGACTTGTGGAACTGGATCCGTGGTACTAATGGGGGGGGGGTTTGTCCACGCTGCGATGTGGAAAGCAAATGGAAGGTCACTGCATAAGATGGTTCCCAGGACAGCCTTCATGGCTGAGCACCATGAGGAGAGTCAATATTTGGAATTGGCTACGGCAGAAAAAAGAAGATTATTAAGTCCTAATCTTCTTGCTCGAATCCATTATATTGGAGGACAGTAAAGTGAAGGACTTAAAAAACAGTCCCTGAAAATCAAGAGAGGCTGCATTCCGGACCTCGGTAGGCCGGGCCTGGTAAAGATGTCACACCAGATTGGGATTTAAGAAGTACCATATATACTCAACTATAAGCCGTCCCGAATACAAGTCGAGGTACCTAATTTGGACCTTTAAAACTAGGAAAATAGATTGACCTGAGTATAAGTTGGGGGTGGAAAATGCAGCAGCTGCTAGTGAGTTTTAGTAATTAAAATACATGAAAATACGGTAAAATTAATTAATGTAGGCATTTGTATGGGTATGTTACTGCAAGTAGATGAATAGGTACAGTGGAACCTCCATGGTTGACATAAAAATCGCATAACAAAAGGAAATCCATAGAAAATAGTAGCTTGGTTTATGGAGTTATTTTTCAGAACAGATTGATTGGTTTTCAGTGCATTCCTATGGGAAATTGCAGTCAATGCATTCCTATGGGAAATTCGGTTAAAGTAATTTTCACTGTACGAAACATCCCGGAGAATGTATTAATTACGTTCAACCGAGGTTCCATTGAACTCCCTTCGGTGTTCCATGTTCTCTGGTGTCTAGTGCTGCCTGCCGCATGACCACGGGGAAGCCTGCAGATGCAGATGGCGCTGGCTTTTGGGCTGCAAACGGAGATGGGCACAGCCTCCTCCTAGAGTCAGATACGACTGGCTATCGAGTGAGGGTGACCCAAACCGGGTGTATGAACATATTTTTGTCTTGACTTGGGGTCCCACACCCCGAATTCTGGGTTTCTACCCCATGGGAAAGAAGGGGGACATGGGCTTTTAGATCAGGGGTGCTTAAGCTATGGCCCGTGGGCCAGATCTGGCCCCTGAGGCCAATTCACCCAGCCCACGCTGCCCTCGTTGCTCCCGGAAGCGCAAGTAAAATGCGTTTTACTTCCGCTTCCGGGAGTGACGAGGGCGGTGTGGGCCAGGTGAATTGGTGTCAGGGGCCAGATCTGGCCCACGAGCCGTAGCTTGGACACCCCTGCTTTAGATCAGCGTGGACCTCATGACCTTGGAATGGCCCTGTGAGGAGGAGCTGAAGGGGAGAAGGCCGTGATGGTAGCAAGATCTCATCTCCTTTTATCTCGTCTAGGTTTCTCCTCTGCCTCCTACTTAAAGGTCCATGTTAAAACCCACCACGGTGTTCCCCTTCCTCAGGTCTCCAGGCTTCCGGAGCCCATCCCGAATGGGGGAGCAGCCTTCCACAGCGTCGGGACCTATGGCATCAAAGGCAAGCGACCCCCACCCCACCCCACCCTGTGCGCTCAGTGCCCTCCATCTAGGACCCCTGGGGAGGGGGAGCGGAAGGTCCGGGAAAGAGGGAGAGGGGAAGGGGTCTTCTCGGGGGGAGAGGAGGTGCCAAAGTTACCCCCTGAATCCCCCCCAATCCCCAACACGGGGGTCCCCAACCTTTTCAAGCCCAGGGCCCAGGTCACGATCTCTCAGTCCGCTTCGAGGGCCAGGTGGCGCAATGGGGCAGCCATTTTGTACCAAATTCAAATGGGTGGTGGCGGCTGTTTGGTTTGTCAAATTCCCTTTGAAGGCTGGGTGGCCACATGAGATGGCACTGTGGGCCAGATACGGCCCACGGGCCCTAGGTTAGGAACCCCTGCTGTAAGGGAGAGGAGGGAAAGCATCACCAGCCAGTCTTAAGGAGGAGAGAGAGACCCAAGTGGGGTCAGCCCCAGGGAAAGGTGGCTGGTTGCCTCCTGAATTTATCCACCAAGGATCCTGCAGGGAGAAAGCTAGCATCTAAAGGACAGGAGGAAAGAGCAGAGTGATCTGTTCCAAGGGACGGGGAGTCCAGGGTTTTCAAGCCAAGCAGGGTCGGATAGTGGGAAATCCATACTAAGGGTGGTTATATTTATTAGCTATAAGAGAATGTTCTTATATGCCTCTTTTAAAAAGTCAAGTCTTAAGATGTTTCTTGAAAATACATAGGGATAACTTGCCTCCCACATACCTTGAGTTTTGCAGTCATTTATTTCCCTTCTTTTCCTTGAGCCATTTCCCCCAGTTAACAGCTCCTTGTGACAATAGCCTTCAGAATATTGTCCTAAGCAGAGAAAATGGCAGCCTAAAATCTATCTCACCCTGTTGCAACACAGATGGCAAGGGGCGTTTTACTTCCGCTGGAAGGAACCACGTGACCGGCCCGCTGAACCACTGGTTCCTTCCAAGTTTGGGCACCCCTGTCCTAGGGAGTGGTGGCGAACCTCGGTGCTCCAGCTGTTCTTGGACTTCAGTTCCCACAATTCCTGATCAGCAGGAGTGGTCTGACTTGGGCTTCTGGGAAATGGAGTCCAAGAACATCTGGAGAGCCCAAGGTGGGCCACCTCTGATATAGAGGGTTGCATGTTGAATAGAACTTCTGCTTGGAGATTTTTTTTTTGGGGGGGGTGGTCCTGACCGGTCTTGTGTGGCTTTTGCAAGAGATCGGAGAGCCGGAAGTAGCCGCTGCTCCTCTGAGAACCTTGTCTAGTTGGTTCTTTCTGCATGCCGTTCTTCTTCCATGTCCCGATCAA
This sequence comes from Furcifer pardalis, assembly GCA_030440675.1. Lineage (NCBI taxonomy): Eukaryota > Metazoa > Chordata > Lepidosauria > Squamata > Chamaeleonidae > Furcifer > Furcifer pardalis. The sequence goes on along the minus strand of CP126898.1, from coordinate 14,842,272 downwards.
ACCCTAGACTGCCCAAACGGAGTCACTTTCTTGGCTTTGGCCAAACTCAAGTCCTCGTTGGTGCTCATTTCTGGCAATCATTGGCAAAACGGACAGAGCTGGATTCTGTCTCATTCCCCATTCACACAGCCTGCTGTTGTCTGCCATCAGCCCGGACTTGAGCCTGTGGGTCTTGCATGAGATTTTCTGGTGGGGGTTTAGGGCTGGGCACGCACGTGTGTCCCCGTCTCCCCTGGCGTTCTTTGCTCCATGTGAACTGGCCAGGATGGAGTCTAGTGGCGTCGGTGGCTTTGCCAAAGCGTCGCAGCCCTAAAAGACCCCCTTTGAACTCAGCTCAGCTTCCGGGATCTTGAGCGTTTCTTACCTGCTCCGTTCCCAGCGTGGCAAAACTCTTGAGCCTTCGGATGGGCGCATTTTACTTCCGCTTCCAGGAGCGGCAAGGGCAGCGTGGGCTGGATGAATTGGTGTCGGGGCCGGATCCGGCCCATGGGCCCTAGCTTGGGCACCTCTGGTTTAAGCAGAGAAAAGGGCAGCCTAAAAATCTATTTCATCCTGTTGCAAAACAGATTGCAAGGCATGTTTTACTTCCGCTTCCACTGGGAAGAACCACGTGAAAAGTTTGGGCACCCCCGAGCTATAGGGAGGAAGGAGAGGGATAGAAAGGAGGCCTTCCCCACTTACTGGACTTCAACTCGACTGCAGTGGCTTCGCGGTTAAGATGCTGAGCTTGACGACTGGAAGGTCGGCAGGTCAGCAGTTTGAGCAGCTTAAAAGCAAGAAATTGCAAGTAGATAAATAGGTACCACTTCCCCATGAAAGGTAACAACAAATAGCGTTCCATGCATTCTGGTGTCTAGTTTTGCCTGCCATATGTCCACGGAGAGCCAAGGTTTTTTTTACTTCCGCTTCCAGGAGCGGCAAGGGTTGCACGGGTCAGATGAAATGGTGTCAGGGTCAGATCTGGCCCACAGGCCATAGTTTGAATGTCCCCGGAAGTCTGTGCTGGTTACAGTGTATCTCTATGGAATTTGATATTATGCAATTCATCCCATAGGGTTTAACGTTGTGCGATGCATGTATCGCACATCGTTAAAAACAGCATACGTTAAGACTCATGGAACCAACTTTTAGCATTATCTGGGGTATTACTGTTTATTGGCGGAAAGACTTTCCAAATTGATATCTACAACAATTAAGAAACTTTGTCTGTAGCAACAAGTGAGCCCGAGATTTAGATATCAAAGCAGAGCGTGGAGTGCAGCATTTTCTATACATCTCCTATTGTGGCAGTTCAATTGGCATGATTTGTTCAGATTTGCACAGGTGAGATGTTTAGCCTCCGAGTTTGCCAAGGAACGGATTTTGCTGCACAAATCTTGAACTAAAGCGGAATGAGATTCTGAGGTTGCTACACAACTCGTCGGTTTTGTGTTGGACTGTCCTGTGAAATGATTTCTTTAAATTTAAATAAATAAAATTTAAATAAATAAATAATTTTTTGGAGTTGTCCTCCAACGTAAATCAAGTCACACTACCAAGGTCTCTCGTTGCCCAACTGGATGTAAAGGTTGCAATGTAAAGGGGACCTGCTAGACCAGCAAAGCTGCCTCTCCAGGTGTTCTGGGACTTCAACTCCCAGAAGCCCAAGTCAGCACACCTGCGGAGCAGGGCTTCTGGGAATTGAAGTCCAAGAAGCATCTGGAGAGCCAAGTTTGAGGACTTAGTGAGGACATGACTTAGTGCTATGGAGGGGCAATATATATATATATAAGCGCAATTGCTTCTTGTTATATTCTTGTTAAATATGACAATGTTCTAATGATGGGCTATCTACAATGTCTATTTCTGGCCCTAGATGGCAAACCTTGGCACTCCAGGTGTTCTTTGGCTTCAATTCCCAGAATCCCTGATTAGCACTCCTGCTGATTAGAGCTTCTGGGAATTTAAGTCCAAGAACGTCTGGAGTGCCGAGGTTCACCGTCGCAGCCCTAGCCTCTATCAAGTTCTTCTGTGGGGTCTCTGTGAATCCACACGAATGGGTATACTTACATGGGGACAGTATAGGAGTGTAATTACAGTTGCTTTTTGCTTTGACTCACCTTGTGGGGAGGCAGAGAACGGTGGCCGTTATTCTGGACCGCCGACCCCTTTCTCGGGTGTCTAATGGCCCTGCCTTTTCTTTCCCCCGAAGGCCCGAAATGCTCACATTCGGACCCGATTGAGAGCTCGGATTCCTACGGCGACCTCTCCGACGCCAGCGACCTCAAGACGCCGGAGAAGCAGAACGCCAACGGCTCTTTCTCATGCGAGCTGGTGGCCGGCAAAGCCAAGCTGGAGTCGGAGGCCGACCGGAAGTTCCCTTGCCCGGAATGCGGCAGCTTTTTCCGATCCAAGTCCTATCTCAACAAACACATACAGAAAGTCCACGTCCGCCCGCTGGGCGTCCCCTTGGGGGACCTGGGGGCCGCCCTGGGCTCCCCCTTCTCCCCACAACAGAACATGTCCTTGCTGGAGTCCTTCGGCTTCCAGATCGTTCAGTCCGCCTTCGCTTCGTCACTTGTGGATCCGGAGGTCGACCCGCAACCGATGGGGCCTGACGGGAAATGATTGGGCCCCTTTTTGACCAGCTTTACGGGATATTTTTATTTTGCTTTTATTTCTAATGTATCGCTATAAGAAAAAACAAAACAAAAGTTGATTGTGGGTGAAAATGGGGTGGGGAACGAAGAGAAATCGAGTTTTTTGTAGTGGGAAGATGTTTTCTTTAAAATTCCTTTTAGGTTTCTACTGTTTTTTCCACCCTTTCTCCACTCCTAAAACGAAGATTATCAGCTGACAGGTAAAGATGGACTCGCCGGTTGAACCTGTGCCAAGCATCTCTAGAACAGTGATGGCAAACCTTGGCATTCCAGGTGTTCTTGGACTTCAATTCCCAGAAGCCCAAGTCAGCACTCCTGCTGATCAGGGCTTGTGGGAATTGAAGTCCAAGAACACCTGGTTTGCCAAGGTTCACCATCATGGGTCTAGAGCGTAACCGCAGGCGATCCAGCTTGGGACTTTCGGGGGGGGGGGGAGACCAGCCGGCCGCAAACGGTCAGAAAGAAAGGCTGGTCGGTCAGAGAAAACTTGGAAAGTCCGCCACGTTCTCGGTCTGTCATTTATGGCTCCTGTATGACGAGTCATTTATTCCACCTCCAGGCTGGCTGGTCAAAAGCATACCTGCTTAACCTTAATAGGTAGCCATGTTACTGTTCCATGAAAAGGAAGACGGATATCAACATTTTAAAGAAAAGAATGTTTTCTTTTGTCTCTGGAGAAAAGCCAAAACACTTTTTTCGAGCAGCATCTCGAGGGATTTTACTGCTGTTGCTATCAAATTCAGCACCAGGTTCTGGGGGTGCAGTTGAGCCCTTCCTCCTCTGGCATGGATCCTCTTAAAATGGAGCTCGAGGCTTTTTCACCGTGGGCGGTGGTGGTTCGTGCACCAGAACATCAACTCAGTCGCACCTGATTTCTTTTGACCCTCAAAACCTTGCTTCATTCTTTCTCTCCGTTCCTCTCTTTTATGACTCTGACGGTGATGATGGCATTTATGATTTTAGGACCTGTTTGTAGTGATTTGCTACTGAGAAACCCCTTCCCCGAAGCAATTATACAGAGAGCTCTTAAAGCAGCAGTCATTGTTAGGGTTAGTATTTTTTAATTTTTAGATGTATTATAATTGAATAACTTGGGCTAGTTGATTGTTTTTAAGTCTGTGGGATAATCTAGTTATGCAAAATGGAAGGAAGTGGGATGGGGTGGGGGAGACAGTGATGGCCATCCTTGGCACTCTGGGTATTCTTGAACTTCCAATTCCCAGAAGCCCAAGTCCCTGTGAATCCACATGAATGGGTTTACTGCGCGTATGCAGGTGTTCTTGGACTTCAATTCCCAGAAGCCCAAGTCCCTCTGAATCCACACGGATGGGTTTACTGCGCAATAAACCTATCTGTGTGGATTCACAGGGAAATGGGCTTCTGGGAACTGAAGTCCAAGAACACCTGGAGTGCCATTGTTGGCCATCACGGGGAGTAAGAAATTGGAAAGGTTTGGGAGAGTAACAACGCAGCACACTTCTCGGCGGGTTGACCCCCGGAAAGAGTCTTTCAGCAAAGGGGGAAATAGAGTTAGGGTTTTTTCCTGTACTACCAACCCATTAGTGCAAATAATAATAGAGTTCACTGTGTGATTTCAAAAAGAGAAAAAAAATTAATTTGATTGGACTGCATTAAAGAAGTTAGAATGTTACTTTATACCTTTTTTCCTTGGTCTTTTGTGTTATTTAAATTTTGGAGGAATGTGGTGTGTGTATAAGACACACACCCTGGTCTTAATCCCAGCAGGTTCGTGCGGTTAATAGTTGCTCTAGGTAGACGTAGCTTTTCATGATCTTTTGGGAGCATTGGCTGATTTGGATTTTAAATCCTCCAGATCTCTCTCTTTTTGGGTAGCTTTTTTTCCTGTGTCTGTTTTGAGGAAAGTGGAAAGATTTCTAGGAGGAATAAACAGGAAACCGCACCCTCCCATGGGTACAAAAACAGAACAAGCCAACACCGCTGAACCATGGGAGTCGCTGCCTTGGCTCTGAACGGTACCCGGCCGTCTAGGCGTGTCTCCCACGCGGTGCCAGGAAAGATGCCAGTTGCATTCAGGAGGGCGCATGATGGCCATAGGCTTTCATTTTGGAACCCCACCTTCAAAAGGCAGCACACAAAGGGTTCAATGTTTGTTTCCCACCTGTGGGCACTGTTGCGATGCTAATTTAGGAGTCTTCGCGGCCCGGGGTTAAAAGAGGGATTCTCAACCTGCGGCCCATTGGCTGGATATGGCCAACAGTGCCATTTCATGTGCCCTCCCCGGCATAATGGCAGTTCAGCCCCCAAACTATCTTGAGAGAGCGTGACCCAGCCCCCGCTTAAAAAGGTTGAGAACTCCTGGGTTAAACTGTTATCCTGCAGCCAAACATTCTGAGTTCAATCCTGATGGGACTCAAAATTGACTCAGCCTCTCCTTGGTCCCTTAAATCAGATCCGAGCATGTTAGGGTGAAAATGCTAATTAACTTGTGAAGGATATTCTGCAGGTGGATCTCTGCACCTGGCTGTTACATCCATACACGTGACTGGCAAAGCACGTGGGTGGATGAAATCCTCCTGACCCTATTTTTATCTCCTCCTTCCTTCGTCGCCTCCCAGCCTTTGCTTTTTGGACTTCAATTCCCAGAAGCCTCAGCCAATTCCCCAAAGTACAGATCAGCCAATGGACTGGGGTTTAGATCCAGGCTTTTGCAAAAGGTCAGATTCTGAATTTCGCCCCCAAGCTTTGGGCCGCGGGGGGGGAGGAAGGGGCTGCCCACGGATCTTTTTGCCAAAAGGAATCCTAAGCAGCCAACGCGTGTCCTGTGTCCCGACGTGCGCTGGACCTCCTGCAAGCTAGGAGGAAACCGACCAGATCGGGTTTGTGCCACGGGTCTTTCTCACCACACCTCCGGGCCTTGCCTGAGCAGAGAGGGCGGAATTAAGACAACCCCCCATGTCCCGTGTACGGAAGGAGCGGAGCACGTGCACACGTGCAGGTCCTTCACGTGTCGCCCAACATAACCTTCCCAACCTTCCCCAAGCCGAACCTCTCTTAGCCTTGGCACCCTCCAGGCCTATCTACTACCCCATTTGCGTCACTCTCTGCCCGGCCTGGGGATGATGGGCTAGGGAGTCCCTCCTAGAAGCAGAGGCGGAGGCGGAAGACAAGAGGGAAAGGAGGAGCGGAGGCGGAACTGCCCCCGCCCTTCCCCGGCGCGCCTGTTTACCAAACCAAGCAGGCAGGCGAGCCAAGCAAGGATGGGAGCCCTGGAGGAGGCCCCGCGGCTCAGGCTGGCAGCGGCATTGCTGGTGCTTCGGGTGGTGCTCCTGGGGGGCTCCGGTTCCGCATCGGAAGGTAAGCAAAGGGGGTGGCGATGGGGGGCTGCATTCGACGGGCACTACTAGTCTCCCTCCCTCTCTTACTCCATGGCAAGGCTGTGCTGGGCGACGCGTGTCACGCCTGCACGTATGCACGGGTTACGTTCCTTCCGTGCATGGGTTAGGCACCCTGCAGCATGCATGCAACCCCCTCCCAGGACTGAGAGACAGATACACGTGTTGGGGCAGGTGGGGGGGGTGTCGTTGCACTCTGCACGGGCTCAGAGGCGCCCCTGCACCAACAGCCCCCTTCCCCCGCTGGGGGGTCCGCGCTGCAATGCGCATGCGCCATCTCGCCCTCCTCTTTCTAGTCATTGCAGGGCAGATGACGTAGAGGATCCCCGGGACCGAAGGCTCCGCCTCCTCCCGCTTTTCCGCCTGGCCATTGGCTGGCTCTGTCTCCAGGTCCGGCGCTCGCTTTCCTATTGGCCGCCGTCGTGGGGATGAGGTCATCCTTCGGCCGGAGAGCGCTCGTGGTGTAAACAACTTGGCCGCGCCCCTGGGAGGCGTGGAGAGCGGCGGAGGGGGCGTGGCCTAGCTGAGGCTCCTCCCCTTTGCCCGGGTCTCTGTGAGAATCATGATGAACCGGAATACATTGCTCTTTTCTCGCCTTTTTCCTCTTGGGAGTGGGAACTCTTAGGGCTGAATTTTGGAGGCAAAGTTCCTTTTTTTAATTTTAATTGTAACTTTTCCCCCCTGGGTTTAGCAATCCAAGTTTAGAAGTGGAGGAGCACCCAATTAAAGACAGATTTAATCAATAGTCGGACATGGGTAGATTCCCAGTTGCCACCAGTAAACTACGGTGCCCATTCACACCAAGACTGGGTGGGGTTTCTCCTGGTTTATTATTTGGGGGGAGGAAGAGAAGAGAGTGGCCTCCTGCTGATAGGTTTAATTTATTCAGATTTTAATAATAATAATAATAATAATAATAATAATAATAATAATAATAATAATAATAATAATAATAATAATAATAATAAAAGGTCACATGGGGATTATTCCACTTGTGGAACTTTTTGAAGTGATAACCGTGTTAATCTGCAAGCATATCAGAGAGTAAAACAAAACACAACAGACAAAAAAATCCATTGTGGCACCTTAAAGACTAACTCCCGTATTTTAATGTTGGCTTTTGTGGACCAAGTCCACCTTCATCAGACATAAGAGTGGATTTTTCATTCTGTACATTTATACATTTCATATGGAGGCCCAGAGTAGGTGTGCAAATTGGATTGGTTTGGAGATGGATATGTAAACCAAAGCAGTCAGTTTGTCAGGCAAATCTCTGGGGGAAGACAGTTGAATGGTTAGATCAGTGGTGCTCAAACTGTGGGCCGGATCTGGGGGCCCTGACGCCAATTCATCCAGCCCACAAAGCCCTCATCGCTCCCGGAAGCGGAAGTAAAACACGCCCATCCGGATGAATTGGCGTCGTGGGTCGGATCTAGCCCACGGGCCATAGTGGCCGGACCCCTGAATCACATGACTGGGACATAAAACTTACTCCGTCAACTCACTGGGAGCTGTATCATGTTAGGTGCATGTCAAAACGTTTATTTGTGTAAATCGAACCCTATTGATCTCCTTGCAATGTCTTGCTTTCAAACTGCTAAGTTGGCAGGAGCTGGGACCGAGACGGACGCTCATTCCGCCATGCAGGACTTGGGCCTCGACTTGCCAACCTTCCAGCTAACAAGGCGAGCTTCTTAACCACTGAGCCACTGCAGTCCCATTTATTTAGATTAAAAAGGGTAGTTAAACAGCGTCCCATTGGTAGTGGATGCATTTGTTTGTTATTTTTAAAAATTACTGTAATATATAAAGAATGCTTTGTTCTCTGGGGTCTTCAGACCGCAAGATACCCACCCACCCACCCCACCCGCATGTCCTGCCCTGGAGCTAAAATCTCCCCCCCTCCTTTCCAGATGCTGCCTCTACAGCTTCACCAGTCCTGACTGTCCAAACTGCTGCCACCGCGGAGGAAGGTGCCAACCAGATCTTCGAGTCGGCCAAGAGCCTCCCGTCGCGGAGCGAAGCGGCCGCCGTCCAGCCCGTGGTGGGGGCCGGCCAGGGGGGGACGATAGGATCCAACCAGAAGAAGGACCTGGGCACCTTCGGTGAGTAAGGGACGGCTCCCCGAAAGCAGCTGTTTTTTTAAATCATTTTTTAATTATTATTTTAATTATTGTTATTATTAGAAGCAACGTGGCAAGCTTTTAGACAGGGCGATTGTGGCCACCCACCCCTTCCTTCTGTGCAACCTTGGTACTCCAGCTGTTCTTGGACTTCAATTCCCAGAAGCCCTGAACAGCAGGTGTGCTTGACTTGGGCTTGTGGGAATTGAAGTCCACGGTTGGCCTAAGATAACTCTTGACGCTTCTGACCGTCTTGAGAGTTATTCTTTGGTCTTGCCCAGTGGAACGATCTACTGTCTGCAGCTCTGCTCAGGCCTTGGAAGCTCAACGAGCCCATGGCTTCTTTATTGAGTTAGTCCAACTCATGCTCTGCTGTCCTCATTCCCTGCTGCCTTCCACCTCCCCCCCCCCCCCCCGGGCAGCCTGATGGGGTTGATGTGTGTGATGGAGACACACACCGTTCTGTGGCTTTGGTGCAGAATGTGGTGTGGATGAAGGACAGGCCTCGAAGGTGGGACAGGACAGGCGGTGGCTCCGGCCCCTCTGGTGGGCCGCGTGCTGAGAAATGTTCTCACTTCCTCCTCCACAGGCTACGTGCTGGGATTGATCATGGTGGTGATCATCATTGGCATCGGAGCAGGGATTGTCGTGGGTTATGTCTACAAAAGGCAAGTCTGCAGGTCAAAAACCGCTGGGTGTGGCGGAGGGAGGGGGCGGGACATGGCACACCTCCATTTCACACATTACACCATGGGCGCCCAAACTTTTTGGGCTGTGGTCCACTGGGCCGGTCACAAAGTTAGGACCATGATGAGGAACCTTGGCACGCCAGGTGTTCTTGGACTCCAGTCCCCAGAAGCCCAAGTCTCTGTGAATCCACACGAAAGGGTTTCCTGTGCATGTTCTTGGACTTCAATCCCCAGAAGCACAAGTCTCTGTGAATCCACATGAGTGGGTTTCCTGCACATGTTCTTAGACTTCAATGCCCAGAAGCCCAAGTCTCTGTGAATCCACACCAATGGGTTTACTGCGAGTTCGTGCAGTAAACCCATTCGTGTGGATTCACAGAGACTTGGGCTTCTGGGAACTGACGTCCAAGAACACCTGGAGTGCCAAGGTTCGCCATCACAGGCATAGAGCCATTTATTTAGGACAATCAAAGTGTCTCCGAAAATGTCCTTGAAAGCAGCATCTGAAGGCAGCGAGAAGCCGCTCTTCTTTCTGAAACATAACTTAGTTCCAAAGCAGAACTCAAAGGGAACATGTTATATGCTTCAAGGCAGAGCCTTGACAACACTGGCTCTTTGGCTTTGAAACAGAGATGAGCACTGAACCCTAGTCGGATACAAGATCATTTCTCTCTTTCCTGACTCAGGGGCAAAGACCTGAAGGAGAAGCACGAGCAAAAGGTCTACGAGCGCGAGATGCAGCGGATCACGTTGCCCCTCTCTGCCTTCAGCAACCCGGCCTGCGAACTGGTGGACGAAACCACGATTGTGGTCCACACCAACCAGACGCCGGTGGACGACGCTCAGGAAGGCGAGGGGCCCTTGATGGGCCAGGCGGGCACTCCGGGCGCTTGAGAAAGGGGCTTTTTTGAGGCACCCTGGTTTGGACCTGTGGACCTTCCCTCTCCACCTTTCGGCGGGAGACCTCTGTTGTGTATTATTTTCTCTCTTCAGGATGGACGCATGCGAGGGACACAGACTCACTCATCCATTGCCATCCATGGGTGGGCCATGCAGAAGGGAGATCCGTGGAAGGAAGGGGGTCCCCGGAGAGCCCTGCTCTGCTGTGGAACAGAAGACATTTTCATCCTGTGCTGGCCACGGAGATGACGGTTCCCTGGGCGGTCCGTGTTCAATTCTGTCTCCATTTTTGGTTTGGTTTTGATTTTCATTACATTTGTGCCTGCTGAGCATTTAAGCAAACGATGTACGAGCCGTACTCGCTGGCGTACAAAATTGAGCGACGCCTTTTGCATTGGCGGGGAGGAAATACTCTCTGGTTCCCCCTAGTGACCTGTTCTGATATTACACTGTGCCAAAAAGGTTAACAGAAATTCAAAGCGGAAACCCCTGCAGGCATTACCTGTGCCACTTCGTCTGGCACGAGGCCGTTACGGCCGGCCCGCTGAGGTGCCTCTGTAAATGCTCTTCAAAGCAAAATCTAGAAGTGGTGAGAAGTTGGTTCTTTCTGAAACGTAACTTGGTTCCCAAAGGGAACTAGTTACAAGCGCCGAGGGAGACGCGAGACCTTTATTGGACTGCAGGGGAAGCCAAAAGTTATACGCCAGCATTTGCGATTGAGAAAGGGTTCAGTCCTGTGTCCCATTTTGACTTTGAGTTAATTTTATTTTTCCACGTGTGCCTCCATAATCCTTTTCCAGTGGGAACCGAGAAAAAGACGGTGGCCTCTCCTCTTTGGCCCCAAACGGAAGCCAGTCTTCAACCATATTAATGTAGTTTATTCCACTGTTAATCTCCCTTTTTCCGGGATGAAAAACGTCCCGAATACTTGCGGGCGAAGGACGATGCTGCCTTTTCCGGCACAGAGTCCTAGAAAACGGTTTCTGAAGCAAAAGTCTTTTCCCTCTTCCATGGGATTCTTCTGCTCCCAAAATCAGGGCCAATTATTTTAACACATCTGGGAGCAAGAAGGGTGGGAAATCCAGGCCCCGGGCTTTTGACACTCCACTGGGATTTCTTGCGGCCTCCGCCCAAGAAAACACATTCCTAGCGCCTTGGTGGCGCCGTGGGTTAAACGGTGGTGCTGTAGCCAAAAGTTGGCGAGTTCGATCCTTACCAGGGTTCAAGGTTGACTCAAACCCTTCCATCCTTCCGAGTTTGGAAGAATTAGGACCTAGAAGGTTGGGAGTGGCAGAAATGCTAATTACTGTATATACTTGAGTATAAGTCGGGGTTTTTTAGCCCTCAAAATGAGGTCCAACAATGGGATTCGACTTAAACTCGGATCACGTAAACGTTCAAAAACATACCAACACAAATGTCTAAATTAATTAATTTTACTGTATTTTCATGTATTTTAATTATTGAAACTCATTAGTAGCTGCTGCATTTTCCACTCCTGACTTATACTCGAGTCAATCTATTTTTCTAGCTTTAGAGGTCCAAATTAGGTATCTCGACTTATAGTTGAGTATATACAGTAACTTGTCAACTGCCTTAAGCGCTTTGGGATAGAAGCATAAATGGCTATTATTATATCTTTGTTAAACAGAACAAAGTTCTAATGACGGGCTGTCTACGATGTCTATTTTTTCATCCCGATGCTCTTATCAAGTGTTTGTATTGCAAATAGCCCCTTCCTCTCTAGTCAGGGATTCTCAACCCGGGGCCCGCAGCACCATTTCATGTGGCCACCACCCCCTCCCCCGGAAGTGTCATGTGGGCAAAATGGCTGTCCGGCCCGACGCTGTCTTAGGGAGTGCGACCCGGCCCCCTGGCTTTAAAAGGTTGAGAACACCTGGTCTAAGTGAACCAAAAGGACCGGAGACTTAAGTGGGTGGGTTTTTTCTAAGGGCTGAAAACACTCTTTAGATCCGTGTTCCCCAACCTTTTTGTCTTTTTTAGACTTCAATTCCCAGAGGCCTCCGTCAGTTCCTCCAAGTGAACTGGCGGAGGCTTCTGGGATTTGAAGTCCAAGAACCCTGCCTTTGGACACATCCCACTTTCGATGCCCATACAGATAAATACGCTCCAGCTATTTATTTATTTAAACTAAAGCCATCCACACTCCAGGAATTGGATCCAGGGCTCCAGCGTCTAGGAGTTGGAACTGCTTGTTGAGTTCTCTTCATCCCAAGCTAGGGAAGGGATTTTTTTAAAAAAATAAATACACTTAAACTGCATCTAAATATCATTTCCCCCCTTTTGTTAAGTGTTTTAAATACCTCATCGGCAATGAAATAAAACGATTCAGGGCGTAACTGATGTCGTGTTGTGTGTCGTACATTTTAAAGGGAACAGGTGAGGTTGTTACGTTTGGTAGAGAGATGGAGAAATTATGGGATAGGTAAAGGTCATCCTTGCTCGAAAGCCCGTCGTATCTGACTCTAGGGCTCAGTGCTCATCTCTGTTTACAACCAAAGAGCCAGCGCTGTTTGCACGTGCAGATGTTTCCGTGGACATGTGGCAGGCAGGCAGGCAGGCAGGCAGGCAGGATGAGACGCTGGAAGGCTGTTACCTTTCCTGCCAAAGTGGTCCCTATTTATCCACTTGCAAATTCTTGCTTTCGAACTGCTAGGTTGGCAGGAGCTGGGACAAAGACGGGAGCTCACGCCGTTGCACAGCACTCCGGTCTCAAACTGCTGATCTGCCGACCTTCCAGTCAAGTCCAGCGTCTTGACCACTAAGGCACCGCAGTCCCTTCTGATTACCGGACGGCCATGATCAAAGATAAGAGCAATATAGAGTATTATCTGCGTTTCACCTCACCCATTCTCCACCTTACAAGGTTTCCGTGATGCTCATTATTTTAGGCTCATGACGACGAACCTTGGCACTCCCGTTGTTCTTGAACTTTGATTCCCAGAAGCCCAAGTCTCTGTGAATCCACACGAATGGGTTTACTGCAAAGTTTGTGAACAGCTGGAATGCCAAGGTTGGTCGTCATTGGCTTAGGTGGCTTAGGCTTTCCATACAAACTTGATTTGACTCCTACTTTCGTCCACTTTCCCCACCGAAACACAAACAGACCTTGTGTTGTTTCGGCTGGACAAAGTTTATTGCTTTCTATTCAACCAAAACTTTTCGCCCATTGGGCTACAAGACCCCCGAGATCTTCTACTCTGCGCCGCAAGTCGGTCCTCCATCAACTCCCAAATGCACAAATTTGGAGGCGAGATTGGAGCCAAATCGGATCTTGGATGTGATCCCAGTTCAGACACAACCTGCCATTCTCCCGGGACCCCAATGCGAAGATCTGCCATTCCTCAACTATGGATAAAACACACAACTGGAGTGTCGGGTGGGGCTCCGGGTTTCACACATTCCCAACTGCCGGAAATGAGGTTTTCCCTTGAACATTGAGACCGCATTGAGATTCAAGGAGAAGGCGTGGATTGGGGGGGGGGGGTCACTGAAAGCAAAGACTGGAGTAGCTCCGATCCGATGCACTCGAGAGGAGAAACTGGAAGGCCGTATGGAACGCCGAGAGCCCAGAACCGCCTCCTGCTGAGTCCGTGGGGAGAAAAGGAACAGAGGTAGGTGACGGTGAGGACCTTTTAAGCCGGGGGTGTCCAAACTACGCCCCATGGTCCAGATCCAGCCCCGACGCCAATTTGTGGCATGGGTCAGACGAATCAGCGTCGGGGCCGGATCTGGCCCACAGACCATAGTTTGGACGCCCCTGGCTTAAGCCCTCCAAGACGGCTGGCCCCAAAGAAGTGATTCTCCCTCTTAGGGACGAAGATCGTGTAACTCTTTTAAGTGGCCTTTAGTGTTAAAGGAAGCAGCTGCAGCTGCCGCTGGTGGCTCAGATCTGATGTTCCACAGCCGTGGAGAAACTCCCAAAGCGGGTGGAGAAGGGCATGAGGAATCCCGCGAGGCCCTTTTGCAACTCCTGAGCGTCTGTTCCCGGCAGGGTCAGCCGAGTCCCATCTGCCCCGGTAGTGTTTGCTTAGTGTTTCCTAGGAAGGAGTGGTGTGGACCAGATGGTTTATCAGAGCCCCTCTTGGAGAGACGGTCCTTGATTCCAAGAGGGGGGCGGCGGGTTTTTCCACTTGCTTCTCCTCCCCAGCGTTAATGGTGCTCCGACGGACTGGGGAACGCGGGTGAAGACCTCAAAGGCTGGAATGCTTCGCCTAAGGCTGGGGTTCCCGGCCTGCAGGCCAGATCTGCCCCCCGGTGCCCCTCCAAGGGCATTCGGGAAACAAAATGGCCGCCTCCATTGTGCAGGCAGAGCAAAAAGGCTGTCTGGCCCTTGAAGCTGACTGAGAGAGCATGACCCAGCCCACCTGGCTTGAAAAGGTTGGGAACCCCCGGCCTAAGGAGAAAGGTGAGATTCCTCCCCCTTTAATTGTCTCGCTGAACGTTGTAAGGCACCTCTCGGAAGGGGAGACCCCAAAACCGGCCGGGGGGGGCTGCGTTTCTAGAGCTGAAGGAGTCTTGTCTGTACTGAGATGGGTGGCTGGAAGAGCTCCAAATCCACAGGAAATATAAGGCTCAGAAGTGAGGAGGCCGGAAGGTGAGCAGGGGAGGCCCAGCTGTGGCCTGTGGAATGCCCCGGGGAAGGTCTTCCCTCTTCCCCTGCGGCTCCTCCGTGGTGGTCCCTGGAAAGCCGGAGCAAATCCCAGGAAGGGGGGGGACTAGGTGGGGCTGCCCGGCGGCTTGTCCCGGACCAGTCCGTAGTGGAGGCTGATGTTGTGGTCAATCAGTTCCATCTCCGAGGGAAGAGGGACCCTCAGTTCGCCCAGGTAGAAAGAGAGGGCTTCGAAGTAATCCTCCAGCTTCGAAAACGGGGGCCTGGGAAAAGGAGAGAAAGAAAATGGAGGTTCTCTGGACAGGCTGGCAAAGAAAGCATCGCCCCCGGAGCGCACAAAAGTTGGCCAAGTGCATCCGGAAATCCTTTCTAAAACCCGCTGGTTCATAAGTAATTCGGAATATTCCCTGAACTCAGTCCTCTCAACTTTCTGATTAACAGTAATAATTCCGTGTCAGAAATTATTCCGGGTTGAAAGGATGCTTGCGGGAGAAACTCCGCTCAGGGGACTCCGCATTGTGTCCCCAAGATGTGGGGCAGAGACAGGCACTAAATCTGGCACATAGCGCCCGGGTCTCGAACTGCCAACTTGCCGGCCTTCCAGCTAACAAGGTGAGCTTCTTAACCAGAGAGAACGGAATGCTGTTTACCTTCCCATCAAAGTGATCCTTATTTATCTACCATATATAGTCGGCTATAAGCCGTCCCAAATATAAGTCGAGGTACCTAATTTAGACCTCCAAAACTAGGAAAATAGATTGACCCGAGTATAAGTCGGGGGGTGCAAAATGCAGCAGCTGCTAGTGAGTTTCAATAATTAAAATACATGAAAATAAGGTAAAATAATTAATTTAGACATTTGTGTGGGTTTGTTTTTGAGTGTTTATGTGACCCAAGTATAAGTCGAGTCCCATTTTGGGACCTCATTTGGGGGGCTAAAAAACCCAACTTATACTTGAGTATGTACAATATACGCATGGAAGAAAAGAAGCCAGGCCAAAGGGGCTACAAGCCGGTTTCGTTTCAGGAGGGAAGTGTCAGCCGGAAAAGGCCCACCTGCTCTCTGGTTCCAGCTGGCAGCAAATGGCGGCCAGAGGGAAGAAGGCCGGCGGGCAATCGGCAGGCACAAACTTCTCCCAGAAGAGCTTGACGTTGAGGCCGAAGTCGAGGGTGCGCGGGAGGCAGTCCGGGTCCGCGTAGACCTGGCCTATGATCTGGAACACAAAGGAAAAGTCTCGTGCCCCACGCCGGCTATTTTACCAGCAACCAACCCCCCAAGCAGAGACTGAAACCAGTTTCCTCGCCACTTCTGCCCTTCTGAACCACCAGCCCCCATAGACCGCCTTAAGACGATGGAAGGCGAGAAAGGAGCGACCAGAGAACTGGGCAGAACCAACCATGTGTGGAAAGCTTTAAACAGGCTGTGTGGCGGGGCAGGAAGATCAAGAATTGGCCCATCCTCATCCCTTTCTGGGGAAGGAGGATTTGGCCATCTCAGTTCCTGGCTTAATTCATCCCTCTTTGTTAAGCTGCTGCCCATGCAACGCTCTTTCCATTACACCGAAGGCAAAACGGGGGAGCCGGACTTACCGGCGAGCGCCGTGATGGGGAATCTTGGCCCTCCTAAGTTTTATCGGACTTCAGTTCCCAGAAGCCCTAGTGAGCACTCCTGCTGATCAGGGATCCTGGGAATTGCAGTCCAAGAACATCTGGAGTGCCAAGGTTTGCCACGACTGGACTCTACAGCTCTCCTTTAGAACTGCCTCTGTCCGCAAGGGGCCCCCGGTTTAAGGAGTCCACTGAGAAGCCGTGGCCTGGCCACGCAAAGGTGGGCCACCAGGAAGCTCCCAGGCCTTACCTCGCAAAGCACAATCCCAAAGGAAAAGATGTCCACCGTTTCGTCGTAGCTCTGCCCTGGGGGGGGGGGGGGGGGAGACAGACAGATGGGGGGAGGGAGGAAGGGGGTTCGTCAGCATGAGAGGAACAAACCCTTTACACCAGGGGTGCCCAAATATGGCCCACAGGCCATACCCGGCCCCCGATGCCCATTCCTCCGGCCCGCAAAGCCCTCGTCGCTCCTGGAAGCGGAGGTAAAAGGTGCCCATACGGGCGCATTTTACTTCTGCTTCCAGGAGCGACAAGGGCTTTGTGGGCCGGAGGAATGGGCATCGGCAGTTACATCCGGCCCCCAGGCCATAGTGACCAGCCTGTGGCCTGAAACGTTTAGGCACCCCTGCCTTACAGCTGTGTTTCCTCTGCCTTGGCTTTAAAGTTCACCAGGTGAGCCCCACCTGCCTTCAGAAGGAGTCACAGGAGAGCCTCCATCCCGATAGATCAAGGTCGCCCCTTGCTCAAAAGCCAGTCGTACCCGACTCGGGTTCAGTGCTCATCTCTGTTTATAGCCGACGAGCCAGCGCTGTCTGCGTCTGCAGATGTTTCCGTGGACATGGGGGGGAGAGGACTAGACACTGGAGTGTTTACCTTTCCCACCAAAAGTGGTACCTCTTCATCTCCTTGCAATGTGTGTCCCTCCAGACATGCGCAATTCTTACCATTCAGCATCTCGGGCGCCATCCAGTACGGGTTCCCGACCACCGTGTAGCGCTTCTTCCGGTCGCTCTTGCGCAAGGTCCGCTTCTTGGAGAGGGGCTTTTCCGGCGGGGGTTTCTTCTTCTTCTCCTCCACGATGAGCCGGGAGAGGCCGAAATCGGCCACCACCACCGTCTTGTCCTGCAGAGGAAGAGGAGGGTGAAGAAGTGGAAGCTCTTCCTTGATCTCTACTGGAGAAGAGGCCCTTGGGATGGGAAAGGACACCTCCCCCCCATCCCCAGGCTGAACCCAAGACCCCTCAGGGCACTCACCAGTTTAATAAGGCAGTTGTGGGAATTGAGGTCTCGGTGGATGATGCACATTGAGTGCAGGTAGGCCTGGAAAAGACGGGGCATAAAAGAGGAGACCTGCACAAATCTCTGACTCATGACTGGTCAGGTTATTATATCGACCCATTCATCCGGATTGTCAAACTGTCTCTCCATCCACCCATCCAGAATGTCAGCATATTCATGCATCCTTCCATCCACGCAAATAGATCTACCAACCCATCTATTATACCGTATCTACTCGAGTATAAGTCGGGTTTTTTAACCCTCCCAAATGAGGTCCCAAAATGGGACTCGACTTATACTCAAAAACATACCCCAAAACACTCAAAAACATACCCACACAAATGTCTAAATTAATTAATTAACCTTATTTTCATGTATTTTGATTACTGAAACTCACTAGCAGCTGCTGCATTTTCCACCCCTGACTTACACTCGGGTCAATCTGTTTCCCCAGTTTTAGAGGTCCAAATTAGGTACCTCGATTTATATTCGGGACGACTTATAGTCAAGTAGATATGGGGTCATAACAATTTTGTGTCAGAAATTATTCTGGGTTGAAAGGATTTTTGCCAGAGAAGCCCCGCTCAGGGGACGCCCCAGTGAGGCTCCTTTCATGACCCCAAGAGCTGGGACAGAGACAGGCACTCAGTCCGTCGTGCAGTACCCGGATCTCGAACTGCTGACTTGCCAACTTTCCGGATAATGAGGCGAGCTTTTTAACCTCTGACCCACCGCAGCCCCAGGCAATCTATTTATCTATTACTATACCAATTATAAAACAAACACGACGTATGATACCAAACGCACAAGGAACGCAATATATGAAAAACAATAACGAATGTCACTATTTAGACTGTTGGCCAGAAAGATGCAGGGTTAAGACCACTGAAAGCCCACCCTATTCTTAAGCCACCCGGCCCACCGTCAGGCTTTTCTCGGCTTCCCCATCCATCCATCTCCTCCCTCCCTGCTGGCCGTCCCGACCCCTGGTCAGTCACGAGGCCTGGGAGATGACCGTGGGTGGTCTGACCCAGATCCGTTCCCCCCCCCAGCCCCCTCCTCCTGCCCTACATCTCTGAAGACCAGCAGATGGGGGAGTGGGGAGAAGGATATGATGATTGGAGATGATAGCACCATGGCAGCGACTCTCAATGACCAGATTTGCATTTGAATGGCGGCGGGAGGGCGTCTGGGGGCGGTGGTGGGGGCAGTGAAGCCCTATCACATAATAGGAAGATATAGCATTCAAGGCAGCTACTCTGGCGTAAGGGAAAGCGCTCCACCAGCTGGGGAGGGCCCCCCCCCCCCCGGTTTGTTCACAGTGTTTTTGGGTATGTTTTTGAGTATAAGTTGAGTCCCATTTTGGGACCTCAACCTCCCCTGTCCGTCCATCTTCCAGGCAGGCGCCAACGTCCGAGACCCACATCTGGCAGGCTCTTGGGCTTGGCCAAGTCAAGTCAACTCACCATTCCTGCCGCGATCCCTTTGGCAAAGCAGACCTTCTGATCCCAAGGGAACGGATCCTGCGGGGCAAAGGCAAAAGGAGACCCTTGGCTGGCTGAAGGCCTCAGAAGTCCCCCCACCCCCCATGCTGCCCGCCCACTATCTGCTTGCAGGGAGACCCCCCCACCCCACCCCAGACAGTCTCTCTTGGCGATCGGAACCAACGTCCGAGGGGAAGCCATCCTTGAGGCCCCGGAAACCCTACCCGGAAGAACCAATGGGACAAAGGTTAGACCAAAGATGGTCAACCTTGGCACTCCAGCTGCTCTTGGACTTCAAATCCCAGAAGCCCCAAGCTCTGTGAATCCACACCAATGGGTTTATTTCACTTACATAAGAGCGCCATGATAACCAACCTTGGCTCTCCTGCTGTTCTTGGACTTCAATTCCTAGCAGCCCAAGTCCCTGTGAATCCACATGAATGGGTTTACTGTGCGTACAACTGGAGACTGAGGTGGATCTTGCCTGCTGTATGCGTAGTAAACCCATTTGTGTGGATTCACAGGGACTTGGGCTTCTGGGAATGGAAGCCCAAGAACATGCAGAGTAAACCCATTTGTGTGGAGTGCTAACGTTTGCCATCATGGGGCTAGGCCAGGGATTCTCAACTTTTTCAAGCCGGGGGCTCTCTCAGTTAGCTTCAAGGGCCAGACGGCCATTTTGCCCTGCCTGCACAATTGGGGGGGGGGGGGCATTTTGTCCCAACAGCTTCAAAGGGGGTGGCCATTTTGTTTCTCAAATGCCCTTGGAGGGGGTGGGACACATGAAACGGCACCGCGGGTCAAAGGTTGGGAACCCCTGGGCTAGAGCAAGCGTAAAACAAAGATGTCCCCCATCACAGCCAGAGGTCATTCCCCGAAAGCCATGGAATGGAAAAACCCGCCCAGTGGATGTTCCCTTCCATCTCTACCCAAAGACCCGAAGTTTGGTGGCCACTGGACTTCCTGCGATGCCCACCACCACCACCACCACCTCTTATCCGCTCACAAGACTCACCACATCGCGTAGGAAGTCCTTCAGGGTCCCGCCTTCGATGTACTCGGTCAAGAGGTTGAGCTTCTTGTCCTTGTAGAGGACGCCGATGAACTTCAGCACATTGGGGTGGTCTAAGCTGCGCATCACCTTCACCTGGGCAAAGGGGGGGGGGAGGCGTGTTCCTAGGTGAATACCTGTACCCCACCTTGGCAGAACTGCTTATTCCACCCATGTACCCATGTGGCCTTCAGCAGCCTGGCGTCAGATCCCACTGGTGGTGCAGGGGTGAAACTGCTGTACTGCAACCCAAAGGCTGTGAGTTCGATCCTGACCAGAACATAAGGTTTATTCAGCCTTTTCCATCCTTCCCAAGTGGGTAAAATGAGGACCCGGCAGGTTGGGGCAAAAGGCTAACTCCCCTTATGAACTGCTCAGAGTGCACGAAGCGCTACGGGGCAGGATAGAAGTCCAATTGCTTTGCTTTTGATTGCGTTGTTCTAAAGGTAGAGTTCCCCAAACTTTTGGGTTTTGGACTTCAATTCCCAGAAGCCTCAGTCAATTCCCCAAAGCCCTGGTCAGCCAACGGACAGACTGAGGCTTCTGGGAGTTGAAGTCCAAAACCCCAAGGGTTGGGGAACCCTATTCTAAAGCCCCTGGCTTCAGGTGGGGTACCAAAGGGCTTTGCCAGGTCTTCGTTTCAGGCCACCCCATGCCACTGGACACTGACCTCAAGGCCATTAGGACCTGTTTCACCGGGAAGATGCCACGGACAAGAGCGCCTGAATCCTAACTACCGATCAGGGCCAGGCGGGAACCTCTTCTGCTCCCACCCTTCCACGCTCACCTCCGTCAAGAAGGTCTTCTGCGTCTCCTCGTCGCACCGAATCAGCTCCTTCATCACCATCACCTTCCCGGTGGCTTTGTGGGTCACCTGGGCCAAGGCACAAACCAAGAAGCAAGGAAGGGTCAGCTGAGGTCCAGCTCTCTCACCCAGAGGCAGCGGCTGTGGTGGCTTTGGGGTTAAGAAGCTCGCCTTGTTAGCTGGAAGGCTGGCAAGTCAGCAGTTCGAGACCCGGGCACTGCGGGACGGAATGAGCGCCCGTCTTGGCCCGGATCAGACTCTTTCCACCAGGTACAGTGGGTGGAGGGAGAAAGAAACCAGCTAACTCAAGAGAGCTGGGTGGGGGGCAGACATTGGGGGGTGATAAGGGCTTCTCGCCTTCTTGGATTTGCCAGGTGCTGCTTATTAACTGTCCATGCTGGCTGATGGGGACTCGTGGAGCTCAAAACATCGGGATAGCGCATGCTTGCCTGCGTGAGGGAAAATGCCCTTCCAGTCAGAATGTGTAACCAAGCCTGGGATTTCTGCACAGGGTTCAAGGTCGACTCTTAGCCGCTTCCACCCTTCGGAGGTGGATAAAATGAGGACCAGGAATGTTGGGGACAGAAATGCTTATTTACTTGTGAACTGACAAGAGAGGACACAAAGGGCTACGGAAAGGAGGTACCAAAGTCGAACAATTAAATTAATTAAATACAAGTCTCACTGCTATTGCTCTATCCTTGTTATGTCCTAATGAGGGGCTAGCTCAGGGATTCTCAACCTGTGGCCCACAGGCCGCATGTGGCCCCCAGCACCATTTCATGTGGCCCTCCACCACCTCCATCACACCAGGAAATGCCATGTGGTGGAGGAGTGGCCGTCCGGCCCCTGAAGCTGTCTCGGGGAAAGTGACCCAATGGCCCCCGGCTTACAAAGGTCGAGAACTTCTGGGCAAGCCACAACGTCTATTTCTACCCCTGTTTCCTATCAAGTTCTTCTTCTTTGCGGTCCCTGTGAACCCACACAAATGGCTTTTTCTGCGCATACTCACCAGTAAACCCATTCGTGTGGATTCACAGAGACCATG
Source organism: Furcifer pardalis (assembly GCA_030440675.1). Classification (NCBI taxonomy): domain Eukaryota; kingdom Metazoa; phylum Chordata; class Lepidosauria; order Squamata; family Chamaeleonidae; genus Furcifer; species Furcifer pardalis. Next base: position 14,820,641 of record CP126898.1, on the reverse strand, counting down.
AAGAAGAACAGTTACAGGTAAACAACCTGTTGGTGCAGAGGTTAAATTGGGACAGGTAGAGAAGTATTTATTTATTTATGACACTTGGCCGACTCGGTTGCCTCTTTAAAGAGGGGATGTAATTGTTGTGCGAGAGGATTTAATGAGCACAGAAAGACCTTTTGTTTCCACAAAAAGGGCAGAACTTCTGCCAACTTGACGGCCACAGGGTTTTTGCCTCCTCCGGCCTCCAACCCCCATCCTGGGCTTGAAAAGACTCCCTGCCACATTGCGAAGGAGAATCGCCCAGGAAGCGGCTGAAGAAGAGGAGGCCCCGAGTGCGAATCTCCCCTCTTCTGTCCTCCAGCTGTGCTGGTGCCACGCCAGATATGAGAAGGACATCATGCAAAAAATATGGCAAGGCCACTGTTAAGTCTCACAACGGCAGAGAACAAGCCATGCAGCGGACGGAAGGCTGGGCTTACCTGACACAACTGTCTTCCTATCCAAAGGAGGAGAAGGAAGGAGAACAAGGAAGGAAGGAGAAAGACGAGAAGTGTAAACAAAAGAAGGTGGAAGGAGGAGGAGAAGAAAGAGAAGGAGGAGGTGAAGAAGGAGGAGAAGGAGAAGAAGAGGCTCATTAGTAAGAAGAGGCCATGGAGATTGGAATGGAAGGGGCGTTCTGAAAAGGAAGATCTGGGTTTTTGTTCCTGTGACTGGCAGGAATCGTTACATGCCCCATTTCCACCTCTTTAGGTTCCAGTCCAAAACAGGCAGAAAGGTCTACATTCTGAACTACAATGCGCGTCAGCAGTGACGGCCAACCTTGGCACTCCAGGTGTTCATGGACTTCAGTTCCCAGAAACCCAAGTCTCTGTGAGTCCATGTGAATGGGTTTACTGCACTTATACAGTAAACCCATGCGTGTGGATTCATGGAGACTTGGGCTTCTGGGAACTGAAGTCCAAGAACACCTGGAGTGCCAAGGTTGGCCATCACGTCACTACAACTATCAATAGGGCTCCTTAAAAAGTGGTAAGCTGCCACCGAGGTGTGTGCTATTCCATTTATGCTAGGGTCGGTAACTAACGGGCTGCAGTGGCTTAGTGGTTAAGATGCTGGACTTGACAGAGCAGCAGTTCGAGACCCTTGTGATGCATGCCGGAGTGAGTTCCTGTCGTCTATCCCAGCTCCTGCCAAGACTTTTGGGGTGTAGGTGATCAAGGCGAGAAGCAGACAAAGGTGGGACGCGCGCCAGTGCTCACCTTGATAGCTTGCCCAAAGAATCCCTTGCCCAAGACCTCCCCGTGGATCAGGTCACAGGGGCGGAAGATCTGCTGGGAGCCGCTGGTGGTGGAGCGGAGCGATTCTGATCGGCTGATGTCCCGGCTCAGGAGAAGCGGTTCCTTCGGGGAGCTCGGCCCGGGGGACTTAGAAATGCTGTTGCTACGCCTGGAAGACACGACCCACCCCACGTGAGGACCTCTGGGACCCAGGCCAGCAGGCCAGGGTTGAGATGGGCAAAGCCCACCAAGGTTCTCCAGATGGTTTCTGATGGGACCCATCACAGAGACGGAGGCTACAGAAGATGCCTCTACAAAGTGGGTTGGCTTGCGCTTCCTCCTAGCTTGGTAGGCTGGAGAAAACCTTCCCACTAAGTAGGAGAGAAGCCACGTTCTCATTGTTAACCTATGTCCATGATGGCCAACCTTGGCACTCCAGGTGTTCTTGGGCTTCACTTCCCAGAAGCCCAAGTCTCTGTGAATCCACATGCGCAGTAAACCCATTCATGTGGCTTCACAGAGACTTGGGCTTCTGGGAATTGAAGGCCAAGAACACGTGCAAGTACAGTAATACCCCGTATAACGCGAGTACCGTATATCGTTAAATCCGCATAACGTTACAAGATTTTCGGAAACATCTTGTATCGAGTAACGCGATTTTAACGTTACACGAAACAGTCGTTCTTAGCAGCAGGGTGGGTGGAAAGCTGAACGGGGTTCTCCGTTCAGCTTCCCAGCCACCCTGCAGCTACGGAGGCAGGGGTGGGGTGGCTGGAAAGCTGACGGGGGGCTCCCCCATCGGCTTACCCAGCCACCCCACAGCTGCGGAGGCATGGGCGGGTGGCTAGGGAAGCCGACAGGGAGTCCCCGTCAGCTTCCCCAGCCACCCTGCAGCTGTAGATCGGGTCCTCTGATCTCTCTGGAGGTGTTTCTGGGCTTCCCCGACGTCCTGAGCCAGTGCAGCAAGCCAGAATGTCAGAGTTCGAATCCCGATGTTCTGGCTTCCTGCACTGGCTCAGGACGTCGGGGAAGCGCAGAAACACCTTGGATCGGGTCCCCACACCTCCCAGGACCCAGCGGGGGGGTCAGAAACCCCAAAATTGGTAAAAAAAACGGACGTTTTTTTTACCAATTTTGGGGGCTCTGACCCCCCCGCCGGGTCCAGGGAGGTGGGGAAACCCGCTCCAAGCTGTTTCCAAAGTTCTCCCACCTCCCTGGAGGCAGCAGCAAGGCAAAATGTCAGGATTCAAATCCCGATGTTCTCGCTTCCTGCAGCCTCCAGGGAAACAGGGCTTTTTTTAACATTGTGTGTTCAATGTATCGCCCAACGTTAAAACCCGAATAACGACGGGACTTGTGGAACCAAGTCATAACGTTATTCGGGGTACTAGTGTAAACCCATTTGTGTGGATTCACAAAGAATTGGGCTTCTAGGAATTGAAATCCAAGAACACGTGCAAGTAAACTCATTCGTGTGGTTTCAAAGAGACTTGGCCTTTTGGGAATTGAAGTCCAGGAACACCTGGAGTGCCAAGGTTCGCCATCTCTGACCTTTGCTCTAGTTCAGTGATGGCCAACCTTTGTGTTCTTGGACTTCACTTCCCAGAAGCCCTGATCAGCAGGAGTGCTGACTTGGGCTTCTGGGACTTGAAATCCATGAACCAAAGGTTGGGAAACATTGTTCTAGAAGAGGGGTCCTCAAACTTGGCTCTCCAGGTGTTCTTGGACTTCAATTCCCAGAAGTCCAAGTCAACACTCCTGCTGCTGCTCAGGGCTTCTGGGAATTGAAGTCCAAGAACTTCTGGAGAGCCAACTTTGAGGACCTATGGTCTCATACCCTACGTTCTACCATGTTCTTCGTGGTCTCTGTGAATCCACCTGAATGGGTCTGCTGCACATATGTGCAGTAAACCCATTTGTGTGGGTTGGTAGGGGACCACGAAGAAGAACAGTTGCAGGTAAGCAAGTGGTCATTACAGAACTGGGGGCCGTAAATGTGGCTCTCCAGGTGTTCCTGGACTTCAATTCCCAGAAGCCCAAGTCAGCATACCAGCTGATCCAGGGCTTCTGGGAACTGAAGTCCAAGAAGAGCTGGAGCGCCAAGGTTGGCCACCCCTGTCTTCTTAGGATCCATACATTCTGGGAGGTCTCTGAGAATCCATCCCTGTCTTCCATTTTGACAGGGAGCTAATCCAAAACCAGCACCCACCTGCACAGGTAGGTCTCGGGGCGGTAGAAAATAAACAAACACACCGTTTGCCTGCAAGGTGAGCTTTTCACATTCTTGTTACACCGTTGAGCGACATTTATTATACAAACAGCTTTGGAAAGCTGCCTTGGCAAGAAAACGGGTAGCAATTATTTAAAATAATTACATAAAGAATGCTTGTTCGTTAGCCTACGTGACAAGAATCTTGCTCAACGTCACCCTAAGGCTGAAAGCAAATATTAAACGTCTTGTCTTCTCGCAGACAAAACGGGGTCTCGCTGCCTTTTAAGTGCGTTCTATACAAAGGCGCTGGGAGTGCACTGGCTCGGTGGTTAAGACACTGAACTTGACGACTGGAAGGTCGGCAGTTCGAGGGTCGAGTGTTGTCTATCCCAGCCCCTGCCAACGTAGCAGTTCAAAAGCAAGAAATTGCAAAGTACATCAATAGGTGCTGCTTGAGCGGGAAAGGTAACCACATGTCTAGTCAAGCCTGCCACATGACCAGGTCTCGAGAAAGTCAGATGGGAAGCCGCAAAGCATTTCCGGTGGCTTCACCTTGGACGTGGTACCTGAGAGAACGTCGCCGTAGGGTCCCATCGAGATTCTCCTTGACATCCAAGGCGGAGACAGCGGAGGGAGAGGAGGGTTTCTTCGCATGGCAGGGCCGGTGGGGATCCAGCCGCAGTCTGTCCAGCCGCTGAGATACCGGATCATGCTCGATCAGCAACTGGAGGCTTTGACTGGCCTTGCGGATCAGGCCCTCCACCTGAGAAGGGAAAGGAAAGCACATGCAGTGAAATGCGAGCGATGGATTCTCAAGGGAAGAGGATGCGCCTGCCTCAGAATCATTGGAATGAGTTGGAAAAAGGTCCCATGAGGCCATCTGGTCCGGCCCCCTCCCTGCTCAGTGCCGGAATCTGAACCAAAGCCCGCCTGACAGAGGGCAATCCAATAATTCTCTCTTGAATTGATTTATTTATTGCATTTTTATACCACCCCTCAGGGATATAATTGGCGACAGTCCACCCATTCGCGTGGATACACAGGGACTTGGGCTTCTGGGCATTGAACCGGAGAGCCAAGGTTGGCCATCAAGGCTGTGTGTGTGTGTCCTAGAGCATACCTCTTCCGTCTGTAGTGTGCGAATTGGGGTTCCGTTTATCTCCAGGATCCGGTCTCCAGGGTGGATAGCGTTCTGGATGTCAGGGCTAATATGCATCCGGTTGACCCTAAACCAAGCGGAGGGAGACAGGAAGGAATGACCAGTGCTCTTCCTTGACCGATTCCCTCGTGACTGAGAGCGCATGGGGAATGAAGCACAAAAGTGTCTAACGCTGCGGTGCCCAAGGTGGGGGCAGTCAACCCGTTCGTGTGGATTCACAGGGACCACAACAGTTATAGGTAACCCACATGTCATTCTATAGCCCTGGTAGCATGGAAGTCTAAAACAGCTCTACTGCAGTCAAAATGTTGTGAGTTTGATCCCGATGGGAATCAAGGTGGACTCAGCCTTCTCCATCTTTCCAAGGTCAATAAAATGAGCCCCCAGCATGTTAATGGGAGCAAAGATACCCTATTTGCTGGTGTATAAGACCCACTTAAAAGGCACTGGGAGAATGGAGTGCGTCCTGTACTGCACATAGTGGGCTATTTTGGTAATAACGGGGTGCGTCTTATACGCCAATGCGTCTTATACGCCGGCAAATACGGTACTTAATTTGTGAACCTCCCAGAGAGAACGCGAAGTGTTTATATGGGGCAGGGATATATATGAGTGCTATTGTTACTCACTCCTTCACCTGGACGCTGGCGGCGTAGGTGGAGCAGCCGCTTTCCACGGCCACAGTGAAGCCCCGCTTGCCGTCCGTGGCCGCAGGCATGGAGATGAGGGTCAGCGTGTAGGGCAGCTGGTCACAGAGGGACTCCGTGGATAGCCGTTCTATCATCGGCGTCAGCACTATCTGGTTGTGGCATTTGCCACTGGGAAGGAAAAGAAAGGAAAATGGGCTTTAGATCGTGTGCATCCGTGTTACCGAACTGCAGGCTTTGGGCCTTCAATTCCCAGAAGCCTCAGTCAATTCCCCAAAGCACTGACCGGCCAACGGACTGACTGAGGCTTCTGGGAATTGAAGGCCAAGAGCCAAAGGTTGGGGAACACTGGTTTATGCCACAAGGGTTCTGATGATGCCCTGTGAGCAAGGGAGACATAACTCCACTGCCCATTGCTCTCTTGTCTCCAATGATTGACGGCTAAATATTTTTATTTATTTTATTTTAAAGGTCAAGTTCGTCCTTCCTGGAAAGCCAGGTCATATCCGACTCTAGGGTTCAGTGCTCATTTCCATTTACAGCCAAAGAGCCAGTGCTGTGTCTGCAGACGTTTCCGTGGACGCGTGGCAGGCACGCCTTGACACCGGAGTGCACGGAACACTCTTTCCCTTCCTGCCAAAGTGGTCCCTATTAATCAACTTGCAATGTCTTGCTTTCAAACGGCTAGGCTGGCAGGAGCTGAGACAGAGGCGGGCACTCAAACCATTATGGAGTACCCGGGTCTCGAACTTGCCAAGCTCAAGTGCCTTAACCACTATGCCACCGCAGTTGCTCACACACCTCGGTCTGCAGACGTTTCCACATGGCAGCCCAGGCCCTCCTTACCAATAGAGCGCCGAGTGCCGGACCAGCGCATAGGTATCGCCATCTTCGATGATCACCTTACAGCTCATGCAAGCAAAGCATTCTGGGTGGTACTTGTATTCTCCGGCCACCTGCAGAGAAAAGAGGGTTCAGTCACATCGCAGGACAGAAATGAGAGAGGTTTAGGGACCCAGAAATGGCCTGAAAAGACCCACCCCACCCTCACCCCCACCCCAGGCAATGGACTGGCTTTTTCCTGGAAAAACAGATCCATCCGTGACTTGCAATTCCACAAGGAAAGGACAGGAGGGGATGGCCAGTGGGGGGGACAAGGAGCATCTGCATCTCAGGGAGGGGAGCCTGATGCTTTTTGCCCCCCAGACTCCATAATAGGTCTGATGAAGCCCCCCCCCCCCCCCCCCCAATTTTGATGGCTCCACGAAGCCAAAACCAAGACAGGCTGTGGATTTATTGCATTCCCCCCCATCTTAACTGATTTCAGGGGTTAAGAACAGGCAAAGAAAAGGCTAGGAACAGAGAAAGGCTTAAAAGAATGACACTGCAAAAGTCCTTCGGTGACGCAGGTTGATGCCGTCTGCAGCCATTTCTGTAGTCATGTGGCAGGCACGACTAGAGCCTATGACCTTTCCCACCCAAACAGTACCTACTGTATATACTCGAGTATAAGTTGTCTTGAATATAAGTTGAGGCACCTAATTCAGACCTCTAAAACTAGGAAAATAGACTGACCGGAGTATAAGTAGAAGCAGCTACTAGTGAGTTTCAGTAATTAAAATATATGAAAATATGGTAAAATTAATTAATTTAGACATTTGTGTGGTTATTTTTTTTTAATGTTTATGTTGACCCGAGTATAAGTCGAGTCCCATTTTGGGACCTCATTTTGGGGGCTAAAGAACTAGACTTATACTCAAGTATGTACAGTATTTATCTACTTGCAATTTCCTGCTTTCAAACAGTGAGGTTGGCAGGAGCTGGGACTGAGACTCTGTCGTGCAGGACTCGGGTCTCGATCTCCTGACCTGCTGACCTTCCTGGTGCCAAGGTCAGTGTCTTAACCCTGAAGCCCCTGCATCCCCAGAGGCTCAAGGCACGCCGCTGCCAAAGTCCGTCGATGAGGCAGGAGGACAGCAGGGGGGGGGCAAGGTTTTGGTGCAGGAGAAGAAACCCCAGCTTCCGGCCCTTACCATGACAGGTCCGGTCATGAGCAGGGAGCAGCCGTGGCAGGACTCGCCAAACTTCCGCCAGTAGTCCTTGTGGCAGTAGAGCTTGCCGTCCTTTTCGTAGTACCAGTTGGTGAGAAGCTCCCGGCATTCAGAGCAGCTAGGAGGCAAAACAGAAGGCAGGTCAAATCCCAAGCAGCCACCTCGTCTGGCCCATGGCCTGCCATCCAGGCACAGTTTCAACGGCTCTAAAGCTCACCCATGCTCAGAAGACGGTTGCATGCCCCCTTGCCTGACATGCAACTGCTGTGGTGCATCTGAAACATCTCAACAAGTCACAGGTAGGCAAAACAACAGAGATTCTTTGCCACTGCACAGACCGGGGGTTCCCAACCTTTTCAAGCTGAGGGCCGGGTCACACCCTCTCAGCCAGCTTTGTGGGCCAGATGGCCATTTTGCCCTGCCTGCACAATGGGGGCGGCCATTTTGTCCCAACCGATTTAAAAGGGGGTGGCTATTTTAATTCTTGAATGCCCTTGGAGGTGCGGGGGAGGGCCATATGAAATGGCGCCGTGGGCCGGATTTGGCCCACGGGCCTTAGGTTGGAAACCCCTGGCATAGAAGATCAGCAAGCCTCTAGTTTTAGCAAAACATTCATTTTCTCTCTCCTTAGTCTTGGGCACATAGTTAGGAAGAGCTTGAGGCAAGCAGATAGACTGGAAGTCTCCAAGCCGCTGAATGCAGGCAAGCGCCACTGAGACCGCCGTCCCTGGGCATATGGGGCATACGGGGACAATTGATCCTTCTGCGCCAGGATCCGTGCCAAACCTACAGAGTTGCACTTTGCACATTCTAGCAGGCTGACAGCTGCTGCCACTGTCATAACATGTTTTTTTGGGGGGGAAGGAGCATGCATGTGGAGGCTCGTCGGCTGAACCGTCCTCTTCTCCTTCACCCAGCACATCCCGGCAGGACAGATTTGCCAATCGGCTGTGCCCGGACCTGCCAAAACGCGGCTCACATCCCCCAGGGCGGCTTCGACACGTGACTGGTGGCACACCGGAAAGCCCTTAATGCTCCGAAAGAAGCAGCAGGTGGGGGACATCTTCACCCAGACCGACACATCACACGTGGCTACGAGCATCTCCAAGACGCCGTTCCCCCAACCCTTTGGAACATACCGGACGCGATCCGGGCACCAACTCATTACCGAAAGACGGTTGCTGAGATGGGATTCAAGCCAGGGGTTTCCTGGAAAACCAAACCAGCCGCAACTTCCTGGCTCAAGGGACGCATCGCGCATCTGCCTGCATTTATTCTCAAAAATGCAACTGTGTGAGTCACGCCCGTTGGATTCTCCAGAGGAAAGGAGACACCTCAACTGCTTCTTCTTCCGTGTCTAGGCCTGACGTAACTGCCAAACGGAAAGGACCTTTTGGGGAGTTCATTCTACAGTTCCATGACACCTAAAACGTCAACAAGCTGAGGGACCTAATTTTGACCTGAAACCCCAGGAAAATAGATTGACCCGAGTATAAGGCGAGGGTGGGGAATGCAGCAGCTGCTAATTAGTTTTGATAATCAAAATACATGGAAATATGGTAGAATTAATTAAATTTTTGGCGCATCTCAATTCGATGTGGTCTTGGGACACTCCTGGTCATTGACCCGAGTATAAGCTGTTTCCCCTTTTGGGGGCTCATTTTTGGGACTAAAAAACCTAGGCTTATACTCGAGTGTATACAGTAGTCTGTAATAAATTCATTTTTGCGAAAATGTTAATCAACCAAGAAGCCTCATTAAAAGGCCCTGTCATATACCGGGGTGGGTGGGTGCCAGAGAACTTCCACAGAGAGAAAACAGATGTAGAGTACAGACTAACAAGGTTTTTCCAGAGTATGCACAAAGGCAAAGTTCTCCCTTGCTCAAAAGCCAGTCATATCTGACTCTAGGGTTCGGTGCTCATCTCCGTTTACAGCTAAAGTGCCAGCGCTGTCTGCATCTGCAGATGTTTCCATGGACATGTGGGAGGCATGACTAGACACTGGAGTGCACGAAACGCTTTTACCTTTCCCATCAAAGCAGTAACTCTTTATCTCCTTGCAATGTCTTGCTTCTGAACTGCTAGGTTGGCAGGAGCTGGGACAGAGACAGGAGGTCACACCGTCGCCCAACACTCAAACTGCTGATCCGCCAACCTTCCAGTCCTCAAGTTCAGCCTCTTAACCACTAAATCACCACCGTAGTTCCAAGGGTATATGTTGATGGTCCTAAACTCAAACCACTTCACATGGAGTCAATACTTGTTATGGATTCTGTTCCCTGTTGTCCGTTTCGCCCAGGCCGGCTTCAATCCAGATATTCGCTCTGAGATCCAGGGCAAGCTTGGACCTTGTGGGTGGGGGCGCTTCCTAGCCAAAGCTGTTCCCACGTATTATGGATCTTGAAACCATTTTCAGCCGGTGGGACGGCTGGGGGTTGAGATCTCAGCCTGGTTTCGCTTCAGGCCGGATAAACTGCTCAATATTGGCGCCTAGGGATTAGCAAGAATCTCCCAGTGATCTTGAAGGAGAGCATTTCCCCCCGTCTTTACCTCCCTGAGTGGCATTTGATGGAGACAGATCCAGGCCAAGGCTTCCCTTGCTCGAAAGCCAGTTGTATCCAACTCTAGGGTTCAGTGCTCATCTCTGTTTAGAGCCGAAGAGCCAGCGCTCTCAGCGTTTGAAGACGTCTCTGTGGACATGTGGCAGGCATGCCTCAACACCCGAGCGTATGGAACGTTGTTTCCTTTCCCACCGGAGTGGTCCCTATTTATCTACTTGCAATGTCTTACTTTCGTACTGCGAGGTTGGCAGGAGCAGGGACAGCGACAGGAGCTCATTCCATCATGCAGTACTCGGGAATCGAACTGCTGACCCACAGAACCTCTTTCATAACAAGCAGGGACCCGCACAGCACTGGTGTCTCAACTTTCCAGGCCATCTCAAAAATCTCCTCCCCACCTCATTTTCATCCCCTTATCAAGTGCCCTGGTTTAAGCAATCGCAAGCCACTGGTTGTCACCTTCAGCCCTCAACTTAAACCCCTCATGCGCATAATGAGGGGTCTCCAACCCATCTTGGACAAGAGTGCTTTGCTTTCCAAAGCTCTTGGTGACAGACCCCCTACTCGCTTATAGACAATCCTCCAATCTCAAACAACTATTGACACACAACAGACTACACAGAAGTGGAGCAGAGATGGGAACTAGACCCTGCTGCAAATCCAGATGTCAACTATGCCCCCACATTCACCCTGGAAACAGTATTACTGGACCCAACGGCACCGCACACAACATTAAAGGCAGTTTTACTTGTGCTTCTGCCAATGTGATTTATACCATCTCTTGCTAAAAATGTCCGTCCCTGCTTTATGTAGGACAATCTTTACACAAAAGAATTAATGGACACAAATCAGACATCCGGAATGGCAACACAGAGAAACCCGTCTCAAACCACTTCAACCTAACTGGACACTCTATCCAAGACCTGAAAGTTACCATTCTGGAACAGAGAAATTACAAAACTAGGCTTGAAAGGGAGACAGCAGAAATCAAATACATCCCTCTGTTAGACACCCATCGCAAGGGACTAAATATTAGCGAAGCGTTTCTGGGACATTATCAAATTTGATACACAAATTGCTATATAATTTTATATATTATATTACATTACAACTTTCCTGCCAATTCTATTTAGCAAAACCAAAAGTAACCAGGTACGGTGTTTTTGTTTCCTTTCTGCCCGGAGACCAAAATGGGCTTTCTCAGCAACCTTGAGATTAAAACGGAGTCATTTAGAGCTACTGTAATCTGAACAATCTATTGTTGCTAATAGCTGTGTGAAGCTATATTGTTGTGCTTGCTTGTCTGTCATCTTGCTTGACCACACCCCTTCTCCCTTTGACCCCCTGAATTTGGTGTATAAAAACCGTGCCTGTTTCACTCTTTGTCTGAAGAAGTGGACTTGATCCACGAAAGCTAACAATAAAAATAGAGCAATTAGTCTTTAAAGTGCTACAGTGTTTTTTATTTTTATTTTATTTTGTTTATTTTGTTTTGTTTTCTGATATGCCTCAATAATCAAAATACATGAAAATATGGTAACATTAATTAAATTGTTAGCACATCTCAATCCAATGTGGTCTTGGGACCGTTGTGGTCACTGACCCGGGTATAAGCTGAATCCCCTTTTCGGGGCTCATTTTTGAAGCAAAAAAACCCGGCTTATACTTGAGTATATATGGTAATTCTTTCGCCACCATCAACGTACACCGGGGAGAGGGACTGATCTGAAGCCACAGACTTTGGATCAGGCTGCCTTCCTCTGTCATGGACACCCAACGGATCCAGAATCCAGTCCCCAAACTGCCCACGTGGCACCTGAAATCTCGCGCTGTCCTAAAAACTGGTGTGTTTGATGCAAGTGGACGCTTGGGTCTTGGTGGTCATAGAAAGGAGGAGAAGGAAGAGGAGAAGGAGGTCTTCCTTTGATGCTCAACTAAAACTAGACATCAAAGCATCCCTAGGTTTTCAAAGGCAGGTGTGCTGTGGGCCAAATTACACTTTTCCTTGACGAACGGGGCTGGCAAACAACAGCAAAAAACGCAATGTCTCTCGTCTACAGCACGATGACCATCGATTTCTGGGTGAAGGACAAGAATTGAGCTTTTGGGAAAGGACTTTGCCATGGTCTCCCTTGCTCAAAAGCCAGTCGTATCCAACTCTAGAGTTCGATGCTCCTCTCCATTAAAAATAAATACATTTTGTGTCAGAAATTACTCTGGGTTGAGAGGATGTTTGCTGGAGAGACTCTGCTCAGGGGACGCCCGAATGAGTCTCCTTCCATGTCCCCAGGATCCCTCATTGTGCAGCACACGGATATCGAACCCCCGACCTTACAGCCTTCAAGCTCAGCATTTGAACCACTAAGCCACTGCAGTGCCGAAGAGCCAGCGCTGTCTACGTTTGCAGGCATTTCCGTGGTCACGTGGCAGGCAAGGCTAGACATCAGAGTGCATGGAACGCTGCCTACCTTCCTGCCGAAATGGTCCCGATTTAACGAATTGCAATTTCTGGCTTTCGGACTGCTAGGTTGGCAGGAGCTGGGGCAGAGACAGGAGCTCATTCTGTCATGCAGGACTCGGATCTCGAATTCCGACTTCCAGCTCAGTGTCTTAGCCACGAAGCCACCGGAGTCCTTCTTTGCATGATGTAGTGAGTAGAAAAATGATCCCCGGGAGCCACTGCTGGCCCTCCTCTCGACTCTTCCAGCTCTGCAGCTAAGGCCACACTTACCCCCCCCCCAAGACACCCCCCCCCCCAGGGATGAAAGACCCCTTCTGGGACGACCCATGGCCAGACTCACCAGCAGGGCTCCTTGGGAAGGACTTCCTCGGCTGGGCCTGACCAATAACTCCCCATCTTCGGCGTGTGTCGATTCAGGCTCCTCCGCCACGAAACCTGTCTGACCACTTCTACCCAACCAACATGGCCACGGAGGCCAGGTCTGGCTTCCCCTCTTGCATGGCAGGAGGGTCGGGTTCCAGACCGGGGACTCTCATGGCCGCGCCAAGCCCGTTCCCACCTGCGAAAGGGCCACGGAAGGAGGGACCTGTCGTCCTGTGGGTGCCGGGGCAGACGGAGGAGGAGGAGAAACCCGAGAGCCCCCCCCCCCCCGGGTGGGTGGGTTGGAGCTGCCTGACAGGTTTCTCCCTTCGTGGGAGGCTCAGCTTTGAGGCTGGAGGAAAAGGAGGAGGCGTTTCTCAGGGGAGGGAGGTGGAAAGTTATGCCCAAGAAGGGGAACAGCAAAGAGAGGCAGCCTTGCCCCAGGCACAGGAAAACCCAGGTGGGAAAGCAGAACACCTTAAGGCAGGGGTGCCCAAACTACGGCCTGTGGGCCGGATCCAGCCCCCAACACCAATTCACCCGGCCCACGCTGCCCCTGTCACTCCCAGAAGCGGAACTACTGGGAGTGATTAGGGCAGCGTGGGGTAGATGAATTGGTTTCGGGGGCTAGATCCGGCCCACAGGCCGTAGTTTGGGCACCCCTGCCTTAAGCCCAGAGGATGAGCCCAGCAACAACTTGTCTCCAAGGTAGGCAGCAAATCAAGGGTTTTTCTAACCCTTTCCGGGGAGAGTTTTCCAGCGTTTTGAGTGTATGGGGTTGACCCACCACAATGGTGGAGTCCTGGTGGCGCAGCACTTAAACTGCTGTCCTGCACCAAATGGTTGTGAGTTCGATCCTGACCAGGGATCAAGGTTAACTCAGCCTCTTCCATCCTTCTGCAGTCAGTAAAATGAGCACCTGGCGTGTTGGGGGCAAAATGCTAATTAGCTTATGAACTGCACAGAGTGCACTAAGCGCTATGGGGCAGGATGGAAGTGGGATTGCTTAAAGCAGGGGTTTCCAACCTAAGACCTGTGGGCCGGATCTAGCCCACGGTCCCATTCCATGTGGCCCCCAAGGGCATTTGAGGAAATAAAATGGCTGCCCCCTTTGAAGCTGTTGGTACAAAATGGCCATCCGGCCCTTGAAGCTGACTGAGAGTGTGATCCGGCCCCCAGCTTGAAAAGATTGAGAACTCTGGCTGTAAGTAACCTTTACATGGTTGGCCGGGAAAGCTGAAGGCAAAGACACTTCTATTCCCCGAGGATCATGTTCCCCTGGCGGCTAATGTTCGTCAGGCAGTAGTTTCCAGGCATCAATGTCTAATGCTGCTTGGTCATGTTCAGCCAGCCCCTTCCCGCTGGATCCTGAACCTAACCCTAACCACAGCAGGCCAGATGTTCCACAGCAGACCAGATGTTCCAAAAAGGGGGAATCTATCTTCCAGCTTTCCCAAGCTCTACTGGAAACAGCAGCAATTTTTGTCTTCTAATGTTTAACATTTTGGCCTCGTGCAAAAGGAAACACCCCAACGCCCTCCCGTGTTGGGGAGTCTCGTCCTGTCTGGCCAGATGTGGCCCTTCAAAGCATGTCACCGTTGAGAGACCTGAGTTCCAATCCAACCCCTATTGCAATCCTATCTCGGTTCTTCTCTGCACCTGCGGCTCTTATCTGTTTGTCCTGGCCCGTCAGCTGCAATAACATTACCCTAACAGGTGGTGTTACCGCAAGGTGCAAACACACCACAAGACCTCACGGCGCACCAAACTGAACAGAGCGAAGGAGGAAGATAAGGGATGGAAGCCGGCTGAGGCAGCGCCCTTTCAAAAAAGGTGGGCCGGAATATGGAGCGATTTTGTGGCCTGACTCTTCAGGTCAATAATTACCTGAGGGACAGCAAGTTGGAAAGGGACAACCGGTGAGGGGGAAGACGGAAACATTTGTTGAAATGCACATGTCGAGAAAGCAACAGCAAAAGAGGAGAAGAAGAGATAATACATGGGGGGGGGATTAAGAATATAGTCAGGGAGAAGGAGAAAGAAAGAAAAAGAGAGAAAGAAAGAGAGAAAAAGAAAGAGAAAAAGAGAGAGAAAAGGAAAGAGAAAAAGAGATTAAGAAAGAAAGAGAAAAAGAAAGAAGGAAAGAGAAAAAGAAAGTTTAGAGGTTTTAAAGCAGGGGTTCCCAAGCTTTTCAAGCCGGGAGCCGGATCATGCTCTCTCAGTCAGCTATGAGGGCCGGATGGCCATTTTGCCCTGCCTGCATGATGGGGTGGCCATTTTGTCCCAACAACTTCAAAGGGTTGGCCATTTTGTTTCTCAAATGCCCTTGGGAGGGGTGCTGTAGGCCGCATTTGGTTGGGAACGCCTGTTTTAAAGCATGGGTTCCCAACCTTTTTACACCACTGGCCTGTTCATCCCCCCCCCAAGACAGCTAAGCGGGCCTGACCACGCCTCCCCAAAGCAGGCGTAAATTTATGACAGCTGTAAATGTGCCAACTTCCACATTCATCACACCTGTGGGCATATTTACACATACACAGGCCTGTTTTATGGCTGACGCAAACGCATCCGCTTCTACTTACAGATGTGGCAGTGGCCCACGTGAAATACTGCCGTGGGCCGGGTAAGGCCCACAGATCGAAGGTTGGGAACCCCTGTTTTAAAGCAATGATGCTTCTATACTACCCCATAGCGCTGAGTGCCGTCTCTGGGCGGTCCACAAATTAATTAGCATTTTGCCCGCAACATGCTGGGTGGGTCATTTTACCAAACTTGGAAGAAGGGAAGAGGTTGAGTCAACCTTGAACTTCACTTGCAAGAAGATTCACACACACCCTGAATTCGAACTCTGAGCAGATTCAAACTAGCGCAGACAAGAAAGGCCAACGACACTAGAGAAGACGGTACATCGAGCGAAGAAGTCGGCTTATGGACAGGAAGCCGGTCAACATCCTTTACAAGACTTTGGGGAATTTGCCACTAGAAGTAGCCAAAGAATTTTCACCAGCCGCTGCCTCTTAAACATCTGGCAGGGAAGCATTTCAAAGGGGCAAAAGAGAACAGGGGTCGGAGGACTTTTCAGCCTTACGACGACCAAAGCCTTCCCCGAACCGAGAGGAAAAGGGTTTGGGGCCTGGCCGTTTCCTCTTCTGTGGCTGTGAATCCAAACCACGGATTTGGCCTGATGTGGGCGCAGAGAACAATAAGGGAAGCCGTAACGCCCGGAGATCACGGCAGCGACACAAAATGCTTGGCACTGGGTTTTTTTCTTTTTTGCTGACACACTGAAGCCTGGCTCCTCTGTGCAAAGCGCATGAAAGCGTGCAGGAGCTGACGCCACTGGCCTGCAAATAGGTCAACAAGGGGAAGGATGGAGTCACTTCCAGGCAAGGGACAAAGGCGTCCGCCCTGCTCAGAGCCGCCGGTGATGCTCCCATGGGGGGTGGGGGGCTTCAAAGCACCATAGATGTAATGTTATATATAGAATATTTATAAGAATACCTGTATATGTAATGGCCCACTAAGGTGGCGGATCAACGTAGTAGTTACATAAGTTTCTCTCTCTTTAGTTCCAATTCCTTTCTCCTTCTTCTTTTAATATATTATTATACCTTGTATATCACTGTGTTTTTATCTGTGTACTGCTTACAAATAAAATAAAATGAATCAACCAATCAGAGAGGTCCACCCAAACCTCTCCAAGCACCTGTGACCACCACCAGCAGCCACGAGTTGGGGATGTGAGGCCACGCAAGAAAGCCGAGCGAAAGAGATTCTTGTTACCTACTGGAAGCAAGCGGTGTGCCAGGCTTCGTTCACAGTCCGGAAGAGCCGCTGTTCGGCCGCAATGCTGCCTCCGCATCCTAAGCACCTCCACTCCTCTTCACCTGCGCGCAGAAGCAAAGACAGGTCACCCTTCAGAGCAACCTGGAGGCCTCCCACACACACACACACACACACTTGCTCATCTTCTACAATCAAAAGGGACTCTTGGGTTCACAATGGGATGGAAAAATAAATCTTCTTTTGCCGTATCCAGTTCTGAACGTTGGCTATCCTCACGGCAATCAACCACGGAGATTGCCCCGAGAACGATATACTAATGCAGTGGCCTTCCATCTGCCTTCTGCTTCGCAGCGTGACACCTGTAGTACCACGGATACAGTTCCACAAGTCCCTTTCTGGTCCTGAGCCCTTTGGGCACACAAAGTCCTCCTCATCTTCCCCAGGCCGGGATGGATGGAGCTGATGCCCTCTATCAAGATGGGCTCAAGTGGGACCATTTAATCCACTTGGGGACCCTCCCTCTCCCCTTTGGACTTCGCCACCCAAGGGCGCGAGTCCTCCGGGTGGTCAGGTTGGTTAACTGCCACATGACGATCCACAGTAGGGTCTACTCCAGTGTCACCCAACCTTTGGTTTTTGGACTTCAATTCCCAGAAGCCTAAGTCAATTCCTCAAAGCCCTTCTTTTGTGTCCAGATCAAATTTTGGCCTGCCCAAATGAAGCCACTTTCTTGTCTTTCTCCTTGCCCAAACACAAGTTCTGATCCACCAATGATTTAGGTTTCTGGGAAGTGAAGCCCCCCCCCTGTGGGGAACCACAGGTCTACTCTACGACCATCGCAGGGTAACCTGGCCGGACTGGTAAACTTGCTCACTTCTACAATAAAAAGGGACTGGGGTCACGATGGCATGCAGTGATCCTCCCTCCCCACCCGCTGCCAGAGAATCCACTGACCGAGCAGGATTTGCAGCCCCTGGCAAAGGATTCAGCTCCTTAAACCAGCTAAAACTAGGGAGTGACCAGGCCAGCCTGGGGCAGCAAGTGAAGGCTGCAAGTCCAAAGTTCAATGCAAAGCTTAAAACTCCCCAAGCATGCTTGTGAGAGCATTCTCTGGATGCCTGGTTCAACTGCTGCCCTGCAGCCAGAACGCTGTGAGTTCAATCCTGTGGGTTCAAGGTGGACTCGGCTTTTTCCATCCTTCCAAGGTTGGTAAAATGATTGCCCACCATGGGGGGGGGGGGAATGCTTAATTAACTTGTGAACCACCCAAAGAGTGCACTAAGTGCTTTGGAGAGGGGGTATAGAAGTGTTATTGCTAATTGCTGTTGCTAATTAACTTGGGAACCACCCAGAGAGCGCACTGAGGGCTATGGCATATAAGTGTAATTGTTACATGAAAGAGGAGCCTCCAGCAAAAATCCTTTCAACCCAGAGTAATCTTTGACACAAAACAATAGTAATAATATTCATCATCATCATCATCATCTACATGAAATAAATCGAAGACCATACAGAAACACCAAAAAGGTTGTAACAAAGCGCTATATAAGTGTAACTGCTATTGCCATTGGTGAAGCCCCCAACTCCGGCCAGACTTCTTTGTATTTCTCCTTTATTTAAAAGCTATAATTCTCGTCATGCTGGGAATAGGGGATGCTGGGAATTGTAGTCCAAAATGAAAAAATTCAAAACCCTTGCAAAGTTTGGCACTTTGGCACCCTTGCTCTCAAGTAGACAAAGGAAGACCGGCAGGAAACTCGCCCTTCCTACACACACACACACGATTTAAAGCGGCGTTAGGGTCCAGGGCGATGGGATTTGTAGTCCAAGGGTCCAACCACCCCACTTTACTCAGCCTGGGAGGATCCAAGGACCCCGGAGTAGGGGTGGGGCAGGAGCCCCACCAGGGAAGGAGGGGTTTGGGGCTACTCAGGCTGCCTCGGTCGCAAAATGGGGGGCTCAAACCCCCACCGAGGGGGGGGGGAGCCTAGCCCCGCCCCCTCAGTTGCCTAGCAACTCCTGCTCCGACGGGCCTCAGGCAGGCCAGAGGCCTCGGCAGCCCCTTCTTACCGGCGCCCGGCGAGACCGAAGCGGTGGCAGCGACGCCTGTACGGTCCATCCCAGCGGGCGGGCGGGTGGCTGACCGGTGGCTTCAGCGGTTCTCCCCCCCCTTCCCCGCCCTCACGTGACGTCACCGGCTTCTACGGAGCGCCGGCGGGGCCACACCTCTCGCCGAGTCTCACTTCGCACCTGGACCTTGGGGGCAGGGAGAAGTGGCAGCCCGGGCCGCGCCCCCTTGACCAATCGCAGCCGGGCTCGCCCGCGGGACGCGCTTGCTCCCGCCCCGCCTGCCGTCACTTCTGGCCAATGGGGCGCCGGGCCGAGCAGAGAAGGCCCGCCCTCTCGCTGTCGTGTTCCTCACCTCGGCATTCTTCGTCCCCAACGTTCTGCTCCCGCCCTTCCTCCGCCTCGGGAGCCAATCAGAACCCTCGACTCCCCTCCTGCCCGGACTCTGTCGCACGTGGAGCCCGATGAGGTCACCCAGGAGGAGCGAGCGCGGCGGCGAAGGAACGTCGTTGCCTGTGGCTCGCTGTAACGCCGTTGGGAAAGTTACTTTTCCAGGTTACACCTTCCATCTGCCAGAATAGCCATCGTGGGTTCTGGGAGCTGTATTCCCGAAAGTAACTCTTCTATTTTAGGAGTGGGTTATGGATGTTGTAGTCCAAAAAAAGTAACTTTTCCATATTCCAAAGAAGTGGAACAAAATCATTCCTTTTGGAGAGCCTCTCCCAGTTAAATCAACCATGGATTACCCAATTCTCCCAGGGTTTCAGGGATTGATTACCTCTTTCCTAGTAGACCATAAATTGTCTTTTAATTTGCTACTTTTATTCTTGGGCTTGTCCTCTTTCATATACTGACTGTATTATACTTTATACCCTTGTTTGTCTTTAGCTGCCCAGAGTTGCTGTTTCAGCCAGATGGGCGGGGAAGACATCTAAATAAATATAAAATAGCTTGGTCCACCTACCTAACATTTCAGAAATACCATGGGCCGTCTTTTTAGGCATGCACTGAAGCATCTAAAGCAGGGATCCGCAACCTTTTTACACCATGGGCCTGACCACGCCCCCGGAAAGCTGAGCAGGCCGGACTACACACCCGGAAGTGGGAGCGGACACGTCTATGTCAGACGTAAATGCACCCACGCATGTGTAAACGCAGTTACGGCAGCCGTAAGCGGACCTGCTTCTGCATTTACAACAGCCACATGTACGGTGGCCGTTACTGTACTTACGCATGCATGGGCGCATTTACGTCTGACAGATGTGTCCACTTCTGGGTGTGGCAAGGGCAGTGGCAGCCCACACGAAATGGGGCTGGGGGTCTGGCCCATTGCAGTTGGGAAGCCCTGATCTAAGGGAGAAAGGGGCAGGGCAGACCTGACATGGAACTGTGAAAAAGAGGAGAGATAAAAGCCTGACTCACTTTGCAAAGCAGGGCTGGTCTGGTGCGCAAACCCGCTTGCTGAGTAAACAAGCAGGGCAAGCCACAAAAATGTGCAACTCCAGTGCCCGATATTTATGTTGGAATAGTTCGAGCATGAAGCCGGTCAGCTCAGGACGCAGTGACCCTTAGCATAGGGATGGATGTGAAGTTGATTACAAATCCCATCTTACAGAATCCTTCCACAGTCATAGGAAGTCACCGCGGGAGGAAGTCCAGTTGAATCCACACAGGAAATGACTCGTCGACTTGCCCTGATTCAATGGGCCTAGAGGGGCTGCGATGACCCAGTGGTTAAGAAGCTCACCTTGTTAGCTGGAAGGCCGGCAAGTCAGCAGTTCGAGACCCCTGCACTGAATGACAGATTGAGCGCCCATTGTCTGTCCCAGCTCCTGCCAACAAGCAGACTGAACGCAAGACATTGCAAGTAGATCAATAGGGACCATTTCAGTGGGAAAAGATCTTGGGGACATGAAAGGAGCCTTATTCAGGCGTCCCCTGAGCACAGTTTCTCCAGCAAGGATCCTTTCAGCCCAGAACAATTTCTGACACGAAATTATTATTATTAATGGCCCTAGTAAAGGTGGTCCTTGCTTGAAAGCCTGTCATATCCGACTCTAGGGTTCAATGCTCATCTCTGCTTATAGCCAGAGCCAACACTGTCTTCATCTTCAGATGCACGGCTACTATTCCAAAAAATTCATGTATCTTCAGATGTTTCCATGGACATGTGGCAGGCATGACTAGACACCAGAGCGCATGGAACATTGTTACCTTTCCTGCCAAAGTGGTACCTATTTATCTACTTGTAATTTCTTGCTTTCAAAGTGCTAGGTTGGCAGGAGCTGGGACAGATGCGGGAGATTACTTCATCGTGCAGTGCTTGAGTCTTGAACTGCCGACATACCGGTCATGAAGTTCAGAGTCTTAACCACTAAGCCAGTGCACTCCCTATTCAATGGGCCTTTTTGTTCAGTTGCACAGTCAAGTCTGACCCTTTGCGACTCCATGGACCCCTGCACGCTTGACTCCTCTGTCAATGGGCCTACTCAAGATCAATTTATACACTAAGCAACAAGATTTCAGACGGTGAATAAGAAGCGAGTCCCCTCATTATGTTATATAAACTGTTCTGTGCTACAACCTCCCTTCTAAGTAATAAGTTCATCTTACATGGGCAATCAGCAAAATCTAAATGAAAACAGTGTTTACACCCCTAAATAAGAGAGATATCTCAAATATCTGGAAGCGTGAGAAGGGGGCTCGTCCACAAGCGACGTGACCCCCTCCCCTTCCTATCGTCTTTCACAGCACTTCCAAACCAGAGAAGAGAACAGAAAACTGCACGTTCCACACGGCCATAGGATAATGTAAAAACGTGTTTATTCTAAATTACTTCCGTAACAGTGGAAAGTCGTGAATAAGAATGGTGTTGCAATTCTCCAACACAGACTGAGTGCAATCCGAACACAGGACTGGAGGGAGAAGGAAATAATACGATACATAAACCACAACCAGGAAGGAGAGGTAGACAAAGGAGAAACCCAGTGGCCATTTCCAGTAAAATATGCCGTGTTAAAATAGAAGAGCAGTCTTGGGGAAATCCTGAAAACAGATTAGTCTAGTGGTGGCGAGCCTATGGCATTCAGAGCCCTCTGTGTGGCCATGTGTGGCATTACCCCAGCACAGTCGGCCCTGCCCCTCTGCCCAGCAGCCCAATGGGAACACTTCCCCCCCCAGCACAGAGTTCACCCTGCCCCTCTGCCCAGCAGTCCAATGGGAACACTTCCTCCCTCTCCCCAGCAAAGTTCGCCCTGCCACTCTGCCCAACAACCGAATGGGAGTACTTCCACCCTCCCCCAGCAGTTTGTCCCGCCCCTCTGCCCAGCAGCCCAATGGGAGCGCTTTCTCCCTCCCCCCAGCACCAAGTTCGCTCCTCTGTTTGGGCACTCGGTCTCTAAAAGGTTCACCATCCCTGGATTAGTCCCACAAATCTCTGCCACGACCAACAGCAATTGTTAAGACTTTAAGACACCACTGGATTCTGCTGCAGTTTGAATGCTGGAAACGCCCAGGACCACCATCAACACAATCCAGGCTAAACTCTGAGAATGGGGGTGACTGGGAACATGCCACCATTTTTGCCCGTCCAGCTGAGAAACGTCTCCGTCTTCCCTTCCCTTTCTGATAACAGCGGAGAAGGGCCACAGTTCTCCCCATCAGCTTTGACATCCCTGCGACAGTGGAAACTAAGCTTCTTACCATCCTTATCCCAGTTGCTATAGACTTAAATTTGGATTTATTAACGAAAGGCTTTCATTCAGCAGCTTTCAAGACTCCCCTTTACACCCGCGTGTCCCAACCTTGGGTTCTTGGACTTCAATTCCCCGAAGCAATGGTCAGCCAATGTACTGACTTAGGCTTCTGGGAATTGAAGCCCCCCTGTGGGGTCTGAGGCCCACATTGGGAACCAGTGGCTTCAACCAAGCTTTCTCAAAGTTTTCACACCAGGGGCCGGATCATGCTCCCCCGGACAGCTGAGCGGGCCAGCCATGTGGTTCCTCCCACCTGGAAGCGTGTGCGTGGAGCGCATTTTTCTTCTGCTTCTGGGAGCATGGAGGGCTTTGGGGGCTGGATGAAATGGCACTGGGGGCCGGGTCTGGCCCGTGGGCCGTAGGTTGAGAGTGCCTGGTTGAGAGCGCACATTTTTACCTTCCACTGTGCTCGATTTCTAAGGTAAGGGGGGGGGGACACACAAAAAGGAATCCCTTCTATTTCAAGAGCTGCTCCTTTAATACCCCTTGTCGACTGCAAGTGAGAGCGTCTTCTCTCCTACAAACCTAATCTTGGTTGCACAGGACCTAGGCCAGTGATGGCCAACCTTGGCACTCCAGCTGCTCTTGGACTTCAATTCCCAGAAGCCCAAGTCTCTGTGGACGCTTCCGTCCTCTTCCATCCTCCCAAATGAGTCCCCAGCTGGTTGGGGGCAAAAATGCTAATTAACTTGCAAACCGCCCACTAAGCGCTATATGGGGCGGTATAGAAGTGTGATTGCTTAGCTTTGTTATGTTTAGGTTCTGTAGATCCAGGAGATGCAGAAGAAATTAAATTTTTTAAGCAGGGGTGACCAAACTTTTCAGATTGTGGGCCGGTCACATGGTTCAGGGAGCTGGGCACTACGGCCCGGGGGCCTGATGTGCCCCCCGATGCCACTTCATCCAGCCCGTGAAACCCTCATCACTCCTGGAAGGAGAAGTAAAACGCGCCCGTATGGGCGCGTTTTACTTCCGCTTCCAGGAGCGACGAGGGCTTTGCGGGCCGGATGAAGTGGCATCAGGGCCGCATCCAGCCCCCGGGCCATAGATTGGGCACACCTGTTTTAAAACAACGTGAAGCTATGAGGAATACAGCCCCTATTCATTTCCACAGGGCTTTGTACATAAGAACTCTTAGCTGAAGTACACCAGTGATTATACCAGAGAGGGAACCGTCCAAAGCAACCTCTTTCCTTTTGAAAACCCTCATTCACTGGTTCTTACTCAACTACGAGTCCATGAATGTATGCAGTTTGGGCAAAGTCCTTCTCACATGCCCTAAACCCCCCCTCAAAAAAATCTGCATTGGGGCATCGTGGGGTGGGTCTTCAGGACCAAGCTGTCCCAAGATATGGCATATGCCAAGAAGGAAAGAGAGGCATAAAAGATTATAGTGGATGGACTTGTGTCTGTCTAAATCAGCATTTCCCCCACCTTTGGTTCTTGGACTTCAATTCCCAGAAGCCTCAGCCAGTCCATTGCCAGGTCAGGGCTTTGGGGAATGGAATTAGGCCTCTGGGTTTTGAAGTCCAAGAACCAAGAGTTGGGAAACGCTGTTCTGTGAATCCACCTGAATGGGTTTACTGCTGAATAAACCCATTCGTGTGGATTAACAGAATAGTGTTTCCCAACCTTTGGTACTTGGACTTCAATTTCCAGAAGCCTCAGTCAGTATAAATACAGTAGAGGACGGAGCTCCATTTTTTTTCATCATGAGAATCACTATTGGTGATACTCCGGATGCCGTATATACTCGAGTATAAGCCGAACCAAATATAAGCCGACGTACCTAATTTTGGCCTGAAAAAAGCAGGAAAATAGATTGACCAGAGTATAAGCCGAGGGTGAGAAATGCAGCAGCTGCTAGTGAGTTTCAATAATCAAAATACATGAAAATATGGTAAAATTAATTAAATTGTTGGTGCGTCTAAATCTGACGATGCCTTGGGACCCTCGTGGTCACTGACCCAAGTATAAGCCGTTTCCCCTTTTGGGGGCTCGTTTTTGGGACTA
Organism: Furcifer pardalis; assembly: GCA_030440675.1. Classification (NCBI taxonomy): domain Eukaryota; kingdom Metazoa; phylum Chordata; class Lepidosauria; order Squamata; family Chamaeleonidae; genus Furcifer; species Furcifer pardalis. The sequence continues at coordinate 14,796,306 of CP126898.1, read as the reverse complement.
AAAAACTAGGCTTATACTCAAGTATAGACAGTAACTAAACATTTTTTTTGTTATATGGGGTATTGCCAATAGCGCAAAATGCTTCGTTATACGAATTTTTCATTATACAAAGAGTTCGTTATATGGGGTACCACTGTAATAATTTTGTGTGAGAAGCTATTCTGGTTTGAGAGGATTTCTGCTGGAGAAACTCCGCTCAGGGGACGCCCGAATGAGGCTCCTTTCATGTCCCCAAGATCTTTTCCCCACCAAAGTGCTCCCTATTTCTCTACTTGCAATGTCTTGCTTTCGAACTGCTAGGCTGGCAGGAGCTGGGACAGAGACAGGCGCTCAATCCATCATGCAGCAACCAGGTCTCGAACTGCCGACTTGCCAGCCTTCCAGCTAACACGGCGAGCTTCTTTACCCCTGAATCACCATTGACTGATCAGTGCTTGGGGGAATTGACTTAGGCTTCTGGGAACTGAAACCCAAGAACCAAAGGTTGGGAAGCAGGGGTCTAAATTAAGACCACTTGCACAAATACAGTGGAATCTTAGTTAACAAACGGCTCGGTAAACACAAAAATTGCATAACACAATGAAACCCATAGAAAACAGTGGCTCAGTTTTTCAGATTTTTGTGTGTAAACGGTTGTCAATGCATTCCTATGGGAAACTGTGTTTTGGTTAAAGCATTTTAGTTTTCAACGCATTCCCATGGGGAATTCGGTTAAAGTAATTTTCGCTGTTAAGAAATGTCCTGGAGAATGCGTGGGTGATGTTAACCGAGGTTGCACTGGAGCAGGAAAACACTGATTAACCCGGAAGCAAGGGGCACCTCAGCCGTCAGGAAACAGCCCCTTATCTATCATCCCTCCGCCCCGCCCCACATCCTGAGATGACACAGCCAGCCCCTTTATTTATTTTATTCTACTATACTTGATCAGTGGGTCTTCTTACCACTTTGCTACAACAGTCCGTGATTAGGTTTCTGAGTAGCAGAAGCATCATGGCACCGTCTCCATCTTGATCTTCCTGCAGATGTCTCTGCTCATAGAAGAGAATTTCAGAAGCGAGCCTGGTCCTGATTAACATGCTGACAAACTGGATTCAGCCGACAGGATTCCTGCCCCTCGGCTGTTTTCGGGACACGAACCACCAGGGACCCGTGGCAAGCGCTTCCGCGATCTTCCCACCGTGGCCAGCACCTGTGGTTGCGGCTGGTTGGCACATGATTTGAGCCGCCTCCTTCCAGCTCAAAGCTAGGGGGGTCACAGTTTTAGCCGGAGATAGGGCTGAGCTTCAAATTGGTTTTAAAATGCACTTTTCGATCCATATCTCTGGTGAAAGAATTAAAAAAGGGAGAGCAAAATTTCCCCTTGCCTTGCAAGACCGTGTCGTCCAGGGAGCCCATTGGTAGCTTTCGGAACCGGACAACGAGCAGCTCGCGACAGGACAGGGAGAGGAAGTCGTCTGTGCCTAATTCAGAGCCCCAAAAACCGTTGTACAATCTGGGAGACGGAGGCAGGTTAAGCGATCAGGAGCCAGAACATGATCACTAGAGCCACGAAGAGGAAAAGGCGGGAGAGAAACTGTTCGTCCACATATTGAGGAGTCCCGGGAACAGCTGAAAAGAGACAGAAAGGAATGGAAACAACTGTTACCCTCCCCTGCTCAAAAAATAGAGCGAACCCCCGCTTTACGGATGTCTCGCTTACCAGAAAATTTACAGGAAAAGATATCCATTGGCAATGATTGTCTGCTTCAAGGGGAGGGGGAATCGCTATACAGACAGGTTTTCTGGGGGTTTTCCGACAGCAGACTCAGCTGTGGTTGCTCCCAGTGTTTGGCGCACAGCGGCAGATGCATGAGTGCCAATTTTTCTAGCTTTCTGCTGCTTTTCGGCAGTGTGGGTCATTACCAGAGCTGGCCACTAGAGGGCGCAAAGCACGGTTTCACATAGGAATGCATTAAAAGCCAATTTAATGTTCCCAATTTTATTTATTTAAATTTATATGGCGGCACCTATCGCCGAAGCGACTCTGGGCAGCTCACAATTCATAACCCATAATCACAATAAAATGGTCTGCTAAAACCATTACACTAAAGAAATGAGGACCCAATTAAAAGCCCATTACCAAAACATCCGTAACGCTAAAATCTGAAAATTTAAAATCAGAAAGCTAGGGTGGCAGTCTTTCTCATGGTTATATAAGCTCAGAAATAAACCAAGGAAACCATTTTTTCCCCATGTGCAAAACTCATGATAAAATGCACTTTTGAATTTTTTGCTGCGTTTATACTGCTTTGAACAGATAAAAGATTTGTTTTGAATATCTTTTTCTGAGCTCTGGAACGCAATACAGTATTTGGTTTTCAATGCATTCATACAGAAAAAGCTTCATTATTAGAAGCCTTCTTCAGACACGAGACCAGCACCAACCAGGATTCTGGACTCTCCCCAAAAGTCTTCTTTTCTCGTCCTCGGAAGCCTGCCCAGCATTTGATTCTTCTGTAATACCAGCAAGACCCTTCTAAAGGTAAAGGCGGCCCTTGCTCGAAAGCCGGTCGTATCCAACTCTAGTGTTCAGTGCTCATCTCTGTTTATCGCACTGTCTGCATCTGCAAACATTTGCTTGGACATGTGCCAGGCATGCCTAGACACTGGAGTTCATGGAATGCTGTTACCTCTCCCACTGAAGTGATACCTATTGATCTACTTGCAATTTCTTGCCTTCAAGCTGCTAGGTTGGTAGGAGCTGGGACAGACGACCGGAGCTCGCTGTGTCATGTAGCGCTTGGGTCTCGAACTGCTGACCTGCCAACCTTCCAGCCATCATGCTAAGCATCCTAAACCCTTAGCCACTGCATTCTCTGGCCCTTCTACACCTTGTTTGCAACCACCCAAACTGGCTTTTTGGGGAGACAGACGGTGGGTGGAATACAAAAGTCACCCGCGGTGTCTTAAAAGGCATGGATACACATTCTGGCAACACATTCACAGTCGCCGTTAAGCGGACGTTTCCCTGACTGACCTGGGGGAGGCCGTCCGTCGTTGATGTTGAATGCCGTTGCAAAGATACCGAAAGGAAACGCTCCGATTCCAAACGACATTTGGAAACCTCCATCGCCGAAGCCGAAGCCCTGGAAACCCTGCGAAGCGAATGAAAACCCACAAGGGGTTAAGAAACAGCAAGTGGTCGAAGTGGAACTGCCTTCGTAGCAAAGTGTCATCCCACTGCAATTCATTCTCAAGAAATAATTCCATAATTAAGCAGAAATTTCCTGCTTACAAGACAGAGACGGGAGCTCCATCCGTCATGCAGGGCCCAGGTCTCGAACTGCCAACTTGCCGGCCTTCCAGCTACCAAGGCGAGCTTCTTAACCCCTGAGCCACCACTGCTGGTTCAATCAGATGCCCTCTCTCCAGGGAGCATCAGAGGAGATGCGCTCCTTAATCACACCCAGTAGAGCTGTTTTGTTTGAACCAAGGTGGCTTCTGGGCAGACCCTGGACGCCGACAGGGAAACCTGCAATTCTTTCATCAGGTCTGCCTCACACTCTGTTCTTGCACCACAAAAGGAAAGAAGGGGTTGATACCTTTTCCATCTCCCCCCATCTTGCAAACTTCACAGGCTAGATCAAGGGTGCCCAAACTACGGCCTGGGGGCCAGACGGGCGTGTTTTACATCTGCATATGGGAGTGATAAGGGTGCCGTGGGCCGGATGAATTGGCGTCAGGGGGGCTGAATCCGGCTCCAGGCCATTGTTTGGGCACCCCTGGGCTAGATGTTTACACTCCCCTTGCTTCACCCCTACCAAGGAAAGACTGTCTGAGACACAACAAAATTCCAGGATCAGACAAAGCAAAGCAACCCCACTTCTATCCTGCCCCATAGTGCTTCGTGCCCTCTCTGTGCAGTTCACAAGCTAATTAGCATCCCCCACCCCCAAACCTGCAGGATAGGGACTGCAGTGGCTCAGTGGTTAAGAAGCTTGTCTTGTTCGCTAGAAGGCTGGCAAGTCAGCAGTTCGAGACCCGGGTACTGCATGACAGTTTAAGCACCCATCATCTGTCCCAGCTACTTCCAGCCTAGCAGCGTGAAAGGAATTGCAAGTAGATAAATAAGGACCACTTCAGTGGGGAAAAGATCTTGGGGGTGTGAAAGGCGTCCCCTGAGTGGAGTTTCTCCAGCAAAAATCCTTTCAACTCAGAATAAATTTCGGACACAAAATTATTAGTATTATCTTCTGAGTATTCATTTTACCAGCCCTGGAAGGATGGCAGTCTGAGTCACCCTTGAACCCTGGTCAGGATCACACTCACCACCTTTCAGTTTATCCACTGGACCACCAGGACAAAGGTGAGTTGCGCCCCCCAGAAGATTGGCTCAATGGGGAGATGGACCCAGAAGCCTCAGCCAATCCCCCAAATCATGGATTAGTCAATGTATTGACTGAGGCTTCTGGGAATTGAAGTCACCCTCTGTGGGGCCTGGGCCCCACCTTGGGAACCACTGCTCTAACAGATCTCAACTCCTAAAGGATAGGCGGGCCAGAGAACTGAGGGCCATCAACGTCCTTTCTGGGACTGAATCTGGGTTAAAACAATACAAGTAAAAGTAAAGGTCGCCCTCGCTCAAAAGCGAGTCATATCCAACTCTAGGGTTCAGTGCTCATCTCTGTTTATAGCCAAAGGGCCGGTGCTATCTGCATTTGCAGACGTTTCCATGGTCATATGGCAGGCATGACCTAGAACACTGTTACCTTTTCCACCGAAGTGTTCCCTATTTATCTACTTGCAATTTCTTGCTTTCGAAGTGCTAGGTTGGCAGGAGCTGGGGCAGATGACGGGAGCTCAAGTCCATCGTGCAGCACTCGGGTCTCGAACAGCTGGCTAGAAAATATGCCCAATAGAAGTGAAAGGAGACGAGCCACGAAAAGATCTTCCAACAAATGACAGAGATTTAATTTTTAAACTCAACATGCCTATAAAAAACCCTGCTTTTTTTGTGGGGGCAAAGCGACTTGCCAAATCTGTCAATGATAACGTGACTCACCCCTCTGTTTTCCGGTTCAGGTCTCTGGCCCTGAGGCCGGGGTGGCGTTTTCTCTCTGCAAGTGGAAATTAATTTATTAGTGGATAAGTCAGGATGTTGGAATGTTCATTTATTTCATTTATGTATCACTGGAGTTAGTGTCAACGGCACCATTCCTGGCAGCCAAGCAGAAGGAAGGAAAGACCGCCTGCTCTGATGAGGACAGCCTTCAGCCAGCCTTACCTGGGGTCCTGTTGGCCAGTGCTGCCCCTTCCGTAGAGCGGGATGACTTTGTCACGGCTGATGCCTGCTTTACACACAGGACACACCTGCCGGTTCGGCCTGGTCTCTAGCCACTAACATGCAAAAACAAAAAGAACTGTCGGAGAAATGCAGCCATAGCATTATTTATCTTATGTATTAATTTGACGACTTCTTGGCTGTGAGCAGAAATGCTAGTAGTAAAGGTAAAAGTCACCCTTGTTCAAAAGCCAGTCGCATCCGACTTTAGGGTTCAGTGCTCATCTCTGCTTATAGCCAAAGAGCCAGCGCTGTCTGCTTCTGCAGACGTTTCGGTGGACATGTGGCAGGCATGACTAGATGCTGGAGTGCACGGAATGCTGTTAACCTTCCCACTGAAGTGGTAACTATTTATTGACAGTAAAACCTCGCATAAAGAGTGCATTGTTTAGAAACTCACTTAAAGAGCAGAATTTTCTATGAATTGTCACCTCACTTAACAACTAAAACCAACCAAAAAACTTGCTTAACAACTAAATCGGGGTTCACAATCCGGCCCAAGAAGTCACAGTTGGTCATTTACAATGGTGATTCACTTAAAGAGCAAACTCGTTTGAAGAGCGATCCTGTGGAACACATTATGCTCTTTAAGTGAGGTACCACTGAGTAAAACCTCACATAAAGAGCGCCTCTCTTAGAGAGTAACTCGCTTAAAGAGTAGAATTTTCTCTGAATGGACACCTCGCTTAACAATTAAACCCAGCCAAAAACTCGCTTAACAACTAAATCGGGGTTTGCAATCTCCGCTAGAAGTCACAACTGGTCACTTGCAATGGTGTTTCACTTAAAGAGCAATCCCGTGGAACGCATTATGCTCTTTAAGCGAGTTACCTCTGTACCCTCACTTTAACTTCAGTCTCTTGATATGTTTTATGTACCCGCATTTTAACTTCTGTTCCTTTTGCTGTACTATGCTGGTCTAGGACTGTAATAAAGATTGACTGTTTGAAGGAGACAACTGAGAAAGGTGCCAGAAAGCCAATGGAAGAACAACTTTCATGAACTGCTCGAGACCTCATTGGGTCTTGAACCTGCGGCCGTCGGAACTTTGGGAAGGACCTATTCTCCATCAACCCAGAGTGCAGGGGACATAAGAACAAGCTGAAATGACAGGAAGCCAGATCTCGGCTGGATATTAGGAAAAACTTCTTTGCTTGAGATTTCCCCCTTTGCTTGTGGGCTTTTGTTTGACTTAAAAATTCATACACAATTAAGACAAGCAAAGGAATCTGTGACTTCACCTAAGGTTAATGCTCAGCTTCAGTTGTCATGGGGACTGTCAAGAACACATGCACATAATGCTCTCTGTAAATGCAAAATGCGATCAGCATAATAATTGCTACTGGCGGTATTGTGAAACCAGGCCATCTCACGCGGGAGCTTAAACAGTGGATTGCCAAGGCTTGCATTATCAATATTCATTACTCCACTGGGTTGGTATAAGGCAGTGAGGGCTAACCTTGACACTCCAGGTATTCTTTGACTTCAATTCCCAGAAGCCCAAGTCCCTGTGAATCCACACAAACAGGTTTACTGTGCATGTTCTTAGACTTCAGTTCCCAGAAGCCCAAGTCACTCCGAATCCACACCAATAGGTTCACTGTGTGTGTTCTTATGAATCCTTGGGCTTCTGGGAATTGAAGTCCAAGAACACACACAATAAACCCATTTGCGTGGATTCACAGGGACTTGGGCTTCTGGGAATTGAAGTCCAAGAACAGCTGGAGTGCCAAGGTTCGCCATCATGGGTCTAAGGAGATTTATTGCACAATTTCAGAAATGAAAAGGCATCGTGTGCCTTCTTGGAGTCCCCCTGGGGTGCCATGAGAGGGGCTTGTGCCAGAGAAACTGATGAAAGACCAAGTGAAAGAAATCCATGCTCACCTGGTGTAAACAAGGCCAGCTGTTGAGATACCCCAAGTGATTTGTCCACAGGTCAAGAAGAGAAGAGAGGCAGTGCCAGAAAAAGGGAAAGATCAAAATATGCACAGTGTTACATATCAAGCAAATTGTGGGCTCTGGAATCCAGCCATGCTGGTTTCAGCGCTGGACCTTCAAACCACCATGTCACTGCCTGATCATTCAACCTGCTGCATAGGTCACCCTATGGGCGCCTTTTAGTTCCGCTTCCAGGAGTGATGAGGACAGTGTGGGTGGATGAATTTGTGTTTGGGGCTGGATTCGGCCCACAGGCTGTAGTTTGGGCACCCCTGGTTTAAGCAGAGAAAGTGGCAGTCTAAAAATCTATCTCATTCTATTGCAAAACGGACTGCAAGGAGCATTTTATTTCCACTTCCAGTGGGAGGAGCCACGTGACCAGCCCACTGAACCACGTGGCTGGCCCACGGCCCGAAAACTTTGGGTATCCCTGGTTCAAATCCTTAAGTCTAAAAGCTCAACATTTCTGAGCTAGAAGGTGACTGAATCAATTCACAAGAAGAAGCAAACCAACCAGAAGAGATGTCCACACAGGCTGATCACAGCATCCTTGGCCGTGTCCAAGCAAATGTTGCACTCGAAGGTGCTGTCCTGGCTCGTCCCCTCCCCATTGCCGCTGTTGCCGCTTGGTCCGCCAGCGTTGGAGTTTTCCGTGGAAGCAGAAGCTGCCGGGCCTTTGCTGGCCATCCTTGCCTCCTCACCAGGCCCAGACAAGAAGGCGTTTTACAGCTGAAACCTGCCATCAAAAATTAATAATCATGAATTCACAGGACCCTGTTATATTATTGAGCAGGGGTGTCCAAACTACGGGCCATGGGCCAGATCTGGCCTGACGCCAATTCATCCAGCATGCGATGGTCTTGGTGTTCCCGGAAGTGGAAGTAAAACGCATTTTACTTCCTCTTCTGGGAGCAACAAAGACGGTGTGGGCCAAATGAATTGGCATCAGCGGCCAGATCCAGCCCATGGGCACCCCTGTTTTAAGAAGAGGAAATGGGTAGCCTGGAATCTATCGCATCCTGTGGCAAAAGTGATTGCAAGGTGCATTTTACTTCTGCTTCTGGTGGGAGGAACCACGTAACCGGCGTGCCGAAAGCACCAAAGTCAAGTCTGTGCGCTTATCCTGGCTGAGACAAAACTTTGTTTTGGTAAAACAAACGGGGCAAATGAGTACCTAAATGAACGCTCCCTAAAACTCAATGCTAATGTCACTACGTCTTCCTCCCTCTGGAGGCTGGCCATCAGCACACCGATGTTCACTTTGGTTCACAGTCGTTCTAAAGAATGATGTTATGTTGCATCCAAACTGGTCTTCCAGGTTCTTCGGCTGTTCTCCTTCCTGCCCTTTTTCATCCCATGACTTGATCTGTTCTATTTGTTTCTCACTGTGTGAGCAAAGTAGTCTGGCCTCCTGAGGATTAAATGAGTTTTGTGGTTTCTTGGCCTTTATTCATTTGTTTTAGCCCTTCTTTGTTAGCTGCCCTCTCAAACCAAATAATTCTTCCTACAGTACGATAAATGCCATGGAACAAAATTCACTGCATGCCATTATTATTCACCCTATGCCCTTTAAATACAGCCTAGCCAGGTTATTCTGCTATGTTGATAGAGTAGACCCTATTGCCAGCAACTCAACACCAGTCACCAGGTGGAACTTAACTAACTTAACCACCCTGAGGACCAATGGCCTTGGGTGGAAAAGTCCACAGGGAAGGAAGGGTGATGGTCCCCAAGTGGATTAAATCTCAGTTGAATCCCTCTTGATGGAAGGCAGCAGCTTCATTCATCCTAGCCTGGGGATGATGATGATGATGATGATGATGACTTTGTGTGCCCAAAGGGCTCAGGACCAGAAAGGGACTTGTGGAATTGGATCAGTGGTACTATAGGGGTCACGCTGCGATGCGGAAGGCAGATGAAAGACCACTGTGTGATAAGGTTCCTGGGACAGTCTTCATGGCTGATCACCATGAGAGCCAATATTCAGAATCAGATATGGCACTTAAAGAAGAAGAAAGATGCCCTTTAAATGCAGCTTACTCTTAGAAAACTCTTAAGGATGGGTTCAACAAGGAGAATGGAAAGCAAGTCAACTATCTCGACCTTCTAGGACAGTGATGGCCAACCTTGTCACTCCAGGTGTTCTTGGACTTCAATTCCCAGAAGCCCAAGTCAACACATCTGCTGATCAGGGCTTCTGGGAATTGTAGTTCAAGAACAGCTAGAGTGCCAAGGTTCACCATCACTGTTCTAGGATGAAATGGAGGCATGAATCCAATTGATAAGACTCACTCAGTCACTTGGTGAATGGAAAGTCAACATGAGCCTAGGTTGCGTTGTTCCAATGGGCTTCTTCTAGTCAAGATGAAAAGGTTGGATATAGGTGAAGCTGTCCAAGAAACTGGCTTGTCTGCATCCAACCTACTGACCAGGATTGCCAGTTAATCAACCCAAGAGGTCTAAATCAGTCTGTGTTGGGAGAGAGACTGGTCCCTTACTTATTTGCCACATTTATCTCCTGCCTTTCCAACCGGGGCTTCGAGGTGGCCTACGGGGTTCATATCGCTTGACCCTCATACGAATCCTATGGAGCAACTCAAGCTAAGTGAAAACAGATGGTCCGAAGCAACTGAGGAGTTTCATGGCTAAGTGGGGACTTGGACTTTGGACTTCTGAGTCCCGTTCACCCTGACGTGCAAACAAGTGCACAACATTACTACTCCACGACTTTCTTCTTTTCACCAACCCACCCGGCCCAACGTCTTTGTGTAAGTTATCTTTGGAACAGAGTGACAGAAACTGCCCTATCTTATCGGACCTGACTGGACAACCAGCCATTTCACGAGCCAAAATCGGTCCCATTTCAATATTTCATGTTGTCGGCGGCTTTCTTTCTTTACTTGTGTCAGAAGCACCACAAGCATATAATAGGGTACAAAGCTAAAATCAACATATATAAAACAAACAGGAATTAGATGACATCCGCCCAATGTTGGACCACATCAACAGCATTTCCTCTTGCCAACAAGCTCCTCCTCAGTGCACATTGAGGGACATTGTCTGCCTTGCATCCTATGGGAGATAGTTTGTACTTCTGCACATCCACACAGGCTGTCGTCGACAGGGAAACCCCACTTTCTCATCCCCTGGGCAGGAAAAGTGTCCCTGGCATTAATTTGTTAAAGGTGGAGCCCAGCTTGCCCCACTAAACCACACTCAATACAAAAATAGGCTATTTCAGGAAGCCCCGTCAATGCAAGAAGACTCACCAGACAACACTGACACCTTCTCAGCCACCCATGCCAACAGAAGGTGATCTAATAAAAGAGCCATGTTACATCATGGCATTCTCTCTCCTTGTTCATGCTTTCGCCCAGGGGTGCACAAACTACGGCCTGGGGGTCGGATCAAATTCATCCAGCGAAGCCCTCATCGCTCCCGGAAGTGGAAGTAAAACCCGGGCCATAGTGACCACATGACCAGCCCCCTGAACCACGTGACCAGCCCACGTCCTGAAAAGTTTGGCTACCCCGGATTTAACCTGAGAGTCATCTCATAAGCTTTAAAAGATTCTGATCTAAAGAAATGTGGGGGCTTGCATTAAATGATAAGTTAACATGGGAAATGAATGTTAAAAAAGGCATACTGTAGTTAAAAAAAAAAAAACAGATTCTGAAAAATTTGGAGGCTATTCGTGGAAGATGCACTGAGCGGAGAGTGGAGGAATGAAACCAGCACCAGAACAAATGAGTTTTTAGAATTAAAGAAAATGAATGTGATATACCGCGATCCTTCGGGCAATGTATATAGCACTGTGGTGTTTATTTTGAGTTAGGTATTGTATTTATATGTTTGTTTATTGTTTGTTTATTATGTCATAAGTATTTAAACGTTATTTTCTTTTTGTTGTTGTTATATTGACTGTGGTATCTATTTTTAAGTGAGAAAAACTATGTGGTTATATTTTTAGTAGTGTTATATTTGTATTTACTTTTGATAATTTAATAAAAATGTTTAAAATAAAAGATTCGGATCTTAACTTGTAGTGCACTTAAAAAGCTTAATTACGTTTATTATTCAGTGTACCCAAAATAAAATAATCTCTCAAAGGCTGCTAGGTTTTTAGCAAAGCCAAGAAAGCATTTTGGGGCCTCCTGAGGAGTAACATATGGCAGAAGCGTCTATGGACCGCAGCCTATTCCTTCAAGTTGCATCTGCAGAAGTCTGTGAAATCTTCTCTCCAACAAAACCTGTTTATCTTGAAAGGGCCACAAAACTCTTTGTTAGCTTTACTAGAACAATTATGAACTAGAAATTCCTACCCGATATTAAAACCTGGAGGAAATAGGAAGGACAATTTCTCTCTCAACACAGTACCCAAATAGCAGCGACGGATTGGTCTTCCGTCTATTTAGGACTGGGGTTCCCAACCTAAGGTCTGTGGGCCAGATCCGGCCCATGGAACCATTTCATGTACTCCCCCAACCCTCTCCAAGGGCATTTGAGAAACAAAATGGCTGCCCCTTTGAAACTGTTAGGACAAAACGGCTGCCCCAATCGAGCAGACAAGGCAAAATGGCCGTCCGGCCCTCGAAGCTGACTGAGAGAGCATGACCCGGACCCCGGCTTGAAAAGGTTGGGAACCCCTGGCTGAGGGGAGCTACGCCAGGGAGGAAAAAAGAAGGACATTTCATCTTTTAATTGTTGTTAGTGCTTTTTAATGGGTTTTTATTGCTTTTCAATGTGACTAGTCTTTGTGTTCTGTGAGCCGCCCAGAGTCTTCGGAGTTGGGCGGCAGTACAAATTGGGAAAAATAAAAATAAACAAATAAATCTACTGCAACAATAGCCACTTTCTCTTTCAACTTGCAGAATCCAAAAGCAATTTTAATTACAATTAAACAAGGCAGAACATTTTTTAATTGACTTTGTTTCAATTCTCACATGTAAGTTGCTAAAGAACGATTATAGAGCATTGGAGCTAAGAACTTTGCCTCCCTTTTACTATTTTAACTACTCAACAATAACTGACAGTTTACCTAATTTCGACTTCACCACCCTTTGTAACTGACAATTTACCAGGCTTTCTTTCTTTCTGGGGAAGGGAGGAGGCCTTTTGCTTCTCTCACACTGACACCAACACATCAAGTATAGAGAGCAGTTCCCAAAATTTGAAAGAGGCACAAAGATCCCTCAAAGCTTAGGAATCAGACCCTCCATTCAAATTTCACTCAAAATTTACAAGGCAATCTGTTCCTCTTCTTCTGCTGTATCCGAATCCGAATCTAGACGATCCTCGTGGCAACCAGCCACGAAGACTGTCCTGAGAATATAATGCAGTGGCCTTCCATCTGCCTTCCACATCGCAGCATGATCCCCCCTACTACTAATCCAGTTCCGCGAGTCGATTCTGGTCCTGGGCCCTTTTGGCACCCAAAGTCCTCATCATCAGCCCCAGGCCAGGATGGATGAAGCTGCCGCCCTCCATCCAGAGGGGTTCGAGTGTGATTTAATCCATTTGGGGACCATCACCACTTTAGTTAATTGCTGCCTGACACTCGGCGTTGAGTTGCTGGCAATAGGGTCTACTCTATTACCATAGAAGGATAGCCTGTCCAGACTTGCCAATTTGTTCTAAGCTAGTGGTGGCGAACCTACGGCACACGTGCCAGAGATGGCACTCAGAGCCCTCTCTGTGGGCACGTATGCCGCCACCCCAGCACAGAGCTTGCCCCACCCTCTGCCCAACAGCACAATGGGAGCACTTCCTCCGTCCCCCCAGCACTGAGTTCGCCCTGCCCCTCTGCGGTGCAGGCAGCATCCTGTTGAGTTTGGACACTCAGCTTTTCCTCGCCCAATAATATCAAACGTTGGTGGGGATAGGGCGACAGAAGATTTTTGGAGGGCAAAACCAGCCATCTTATCACCCCTGCTTCCAGCTTACCAGAGGTTGTTTTGGACCCTCTGTTCACGTGCTTTGCCCAGATGTCCTCTGTATGGGGCAGGAAGGGCCCTTCGGCATCCCCAAGATATGCCTCTGCACACAGAGCAAAACAACAGTCTCCTCTCTGGCTATTTCATGCCCGCATCTTCAGGACACAGTGATGGGGGCAGAGAAGTCACCTATTTCAACCCGTCTCTTTTCATTCAGTTACATCATTTTGCAAGCGGTTCCCCAAGGGCCGCCTTGCAACTCGGAAGCAAGACTTCATGGAGACACAGCTAGATCCACGATCATTAAGAGATTCCCTGAAGCTCAGATACAAAAGTCAGTACACCCTTTTTTAATTAAAAACCATCAACAATCTGAGTCATAAAGTCACCCCTCTTCTATTAAATGAACTGTGAATGACTGCTTATCAAGAAAACATTTAACATGCATTCTTCCTTTAGTGGAAAAGTAAAGGTCGCCTTTGCTCAAAAGCCAGTCATATCCAACTCTAGGGTCCGGTGCTCATCTCCGTTTACAGCCAAAGACCCAGTGCTGTCTGCGTTTGCAGATGTTTCCGTGGAAATGTGGAAGGCGTGCCTTGAAACCTGAGTGCACGGAACACTGCTTACCTTCCCACAAAAGAGGTCCCTACTTATCTACTTACAATGTCTTGCTTTCGAACTGCTAGGTTGGCAGGAGCTGGGACAGAGATGGGAGCTCAGTCTGTCGTGCAGTACTCAGGTCTCAAACTGCCAACCTTCCAGTCGTGAAGTTCAGCGTCTTTAACCACTAAGCCACCACAATCCCTTAAAAATTCCAAAAATATTTTAATATACAGTAGCCAGTTATGTAACATAGTAAAGGTAAAGGTTTCCTTTGCTCGAAAGCCAGGCGTATCTGACTCTAGGGTCCAGTGCTCATCTCTGTTTCAAAGCCAAAGAGCCAGTGCTGTCTGCTTCTGCAGATGTTTCTGTGGTCATGTGGCAGGCATGACTAGACACTGGAACACTGTTACTTTCCCACCGAAGTGGTCCCTATTTATCTACTTGCAATTTCTTGCTTTTGAACTGCTAGGTTGGCAGGAGCTGGGACAAAGACAGGAGCTCATCCTGCCCTGTAGTGTTCGGGAATCGAACTGCTGACCTGCCGCCTCCCAATCAGCGTCTTAGCCACTTGTGCCACTGCAGTACATACATGGACTGTTTTCTGCATCTGAAGTTGTTATGGAATACAGTACTGTACTACTATATGATGATAAAAGGCCGAGGAAGATTAAGTAGGAATGACCCCTTCATGGGTTATCAAAGGAGTCATGTGTCTTTTAGGGAAATAAATTTATTTGTAAGCAACCTGTACTGAATTCAGTGGAATTTGTTTCTAAATGAACATATAACTGATGACACTGTACATCTCTAGCTGTTTGGGGGCATTTAACTGGGAAGATTTAGACAATGATTCCAAGAACAAAATTATGTTTTAATTTAACACCCAACATGTAATTAAGCATTTAAAAGGAACCTTTTACCAAGAGATGTATGAACATTTTGGCTTTAAAAAAGGACAAAAGTACTGAAGCATAGAGTAAAGCATCGTGCTTTATACAGAACTTATAAATGTGGTGTGAATGAGAGATACAGAATCCAGCTCATTTACTGGTTGACAGTTACTGCCAGAAACCTGCACTGATGAGGACTTAATTGTGGGCAACGAGAAAGCCATGAAGGTGGCTTCATTTTGGCAGTCCAGGGTTTGATCGGGAGATGAAAGAAGAACAAAACGTTATGAAAAGCAAAACAGTCACACTTATGTACTGCCCTATAGCACTTAATGCACTCTCTGGGTGGTTCACAAAAGCATTAAGCAAACAGAATTCAGATCCAATCAACATTCTTGAATCACCTGAGACAGCTGACTTTACCCTATTCATTAGACTTAAGACTTTGAAACCTAATGCATAAATGGTCTCAGACCTACAGAATGAAGCAGACAAACATCCATAAACAATGAACAAAGGAAACTATGTCTAGGTAAAGGTTTCCGCTACCAAAAATTACAATATAAATCTGAACAAACAAATAAATAAATACCCCTCTTTTAAAGATTAAAAGAGATTAAAAGAGAGTGTGTTCGTACTAAGCCAGCCAGTGAACAGTTCCTGAATAGTAAAGGTTTCCCTTGCTCGAAAGCCAGTCATATCCGACTCTAGGGGTCAGTGCTCATCTCTGTTTCAAAGACAAAGAGCCAGCGCTGTCTGCTTCTGCAGACATTTCCATGGTCATGTGGCAGGCATGACTAGACAACAGAATGCTGTCTACGTAACTAGTAAAGAGTATAACAAAACAAATGATCCAAGCCAGGAGTTCTCAACCTTTTAAAGCCAGGGGCCAGACGAAACTCCCTCAGACAGCTTTGGGGGCTGGACGACCATTTTGCCCTTCCTCTACCACATGGCACTTCCTAGTGTGGTGGAGGTGGGGCCACATGAAATGGTGCTGTGGGCCACGTCCGGCCTGCAGGTTGAGAATCCCTGATTTAAGCATTCACCCACAAAACCAAAATTGAATCCAAAATATTCTCTCCCTCTGCTTTACACAATACCTAAAATGACAAACATTACAGCAACCGGCAACAATCACGACATTGCTAATATCCCACTGCCTGCAGAAACCTGAAGAACTGGGTTACAATGCAGGGGAACTTATGCCAAATCAACTTGTTGACCATTAAGGCTGAGTTATCACATTGAGAGGGGGGGGGGAGATGTTTTTTGTCTCTATAACAAATAAACTTCTTTCAGAAAAGTGTCTTTTTAAACTTTAGACTGTCACTTAAAAGTCACTTCCAAAACTGAAGAAAGAAGATGGTGCTTGAAGTATTGAGGTCTCAAGCTATGCGGGGAATTTATAGGCTAGGCACAACTCTCTAAACCTAGCTTAGAAATAGACTGGCAATCAGCGCACCAAGAGACACACGGCTGTTTTGCTATGGCCCTACGGCCCAATGTGTTATTGGCTTAGTTGCCAAATCATCTTTTGCACAACTTCGTGTGATTCGCCAGTTACGCCCGCTCCTAGACCAGGACCCTTTGCTCATAATCACACACGCTCTGGTCACCTCCAGACTTGATTACTGTAATGCACTTTACATGGGGCTGCCCTTGATGACCATTCGGAGGCTTCAACTGGTCCAGAATACGGCTGCCCGGGTGGTGATGGGCAGTATGCACATGCCTCACCGCTGCTTCAGGAGTTGCACTGGGTGCCAGTATGTCTCCGGGTGCAATTCAAGGTGCTGGTTATTACCTTTTAAGCCCTACATGGTATTGGGTCTGGATAGTTAAGAGACCACATCACACCAAGAACATCTGTCCGTCCCACCAGAGCGGACTGGAGAGGCTCTCTAGTTGTTCCATCGGCAAGAGAGGCACATATCTCTGGCACCAGAAGGAGGGCCTTCTCTGTGTCCGCTCCTGCCCTATGAAACCTCCTGCCAACGGAGCTACGTCTAGACGGCGCTGCTGCCCTTTAGGAAGAAGCTAAGAACATGGCTGGTGGGGCAGGTATGGGGTGCAGGAGGTATAATGACCCCAGCTCGCGGGATGATCTGAGCCCCTCTCTCCCTCTACTTTTCAATTAGTTTATGTAGCATTGGTGTGCTTTTAATCTTTTTAGATTAAAAAAAATAATTTTAACAGTTTTGAATTTGAGGTTTTTATGTAGTGTTTGTTTTATTGTGATGTTTTTTATTACTTGTAAACCGCCCTGAGATGAGAAGGGCAGTGGAGAAATATGAACAAATAAATAAATCTGTGTTTGACTGTATCACTATAATTTCCCCAGACCCTCTCCCACCAGAATGGTTGTGGGGTGTGGATACTGGGATGTGTAGTCCCTCCCTCCCAAAAGGGTGGCCCTTCCCAGTTCTGGCCCTTCTTCCTTAATACCAGAAGGGCGCCTGGGTGTGGATACTGGGATTTGTAGGTCCCTCCCAAAAGGTCAATTTCCCCCTGTCGCCTGTCCTGACCCTTCTTCCCCTCCAGAAGGGCCCCTAGGTGTGGATACTGGGAACTGTAGTCCCCCCTAAAAAGGGTAACTTTCTTCTGTTGTGCCGTTTCTTCTTCCTTCTGGAAGGGGCAAATTGAGAAGAGGCAGCCTTCGCCTCTGCCTTCCCCCAGACCAGGAGCCCCATGGCCGCCTCTTACCCCCTCCACCTCACCCGGTCCCTCCCTTCTCCCCGACCCCCTTCTCTCTCTCCCTCTCACCGGGGGCCTCCTGCCTGGCACCGCCCGCGGCTTCCCCGGCGGACGAGATCCGTCGCCAGAACCTCAGCGCTCGGCTGGAGGTTCTTTCCGCTTCCTTCCCCCACAAACCGGAAGCTCGACCTTGCGTCTCCGGAAGCGGCCGCTCTCTGAAACGGACCGGGCGCGCCGCGGTTAGAGGTCCGCCCGGGTAGCAGAGGCGGCGGATTAAAGTTCCGGGCACCAAACGTTCCTCCCCCCTTTTCGTGGTGCCTTTCACGTGTAGCGCAGACATGGGGAATTGTTACTTTTTTGGGGAGGTTGGGATTCTTCTTCCCTCCGTCATCCACCACAGCTTCTGACACCCCCAGCTGACTCAGGGATTCTGGGAGGTGGGCTGCAAAAAGAGGTCCTCCTCCCTCCCAGGGCAATGGGAACTGGGCTTCGCCTCCTTTTTTAGGGAGCTCTTCCAAGGGATGCAGGGAAGAGCAGAAAGCTATCTGGTCCCTGGCCTTCGGGGTCCAAAGCTGGACACACACACCCCGGTGTCACTCACCCCCCAATCACCCTGGGCCTGGCACTGCTTTGGTGAGGAATAATGGGAAGGGGCCACCCCAGTCTCCAGGGAACCCCCAAATGTCCCCTCCTGTCTGTCTGGACTACAGCCCCCAGAATCCTCTGCGGCCCAGGGGGGCTACCTACGGATGCTAAGGATGCACCCTTGCCTCACAGACCTGCCCTCCTGCCTTCCTCACCTGGGGAAACCCCTTGCTATGGTCAGACAGACACCCCCCCCCCAAAAAAAAAAAACCAGTCAGTTCTTGCACCCCTTACGTCCCCCTTTGCAAGCTGGAAGGGATTACCCCAGGCTCCAGGGGCCCAAATCGCCCCTTGTGTGCTTGGACTACAGCCCCCAGAATGCTCTGCGGCCCAGGAGCTCGCCGACATGGCGGCGCCCACGACCTGCACCAGCAGCAGCGAGGAAGAGGAGGAAGCCTTGGCTCGCCTTCGCGAGGCCGCCTGGGACCCGGGAAGGCACTCGGAGGCCGCCTGGCTCAGTCCCGCAGCCGGTATGGGGGAAACAAACGGAGCCGCCCCAGCCCTCGATGACCCTGCAACTGCAGGAGCTCCACTGGAGATTTGAATTTAATATTTATATCCCGCCCCACTTGAGTTAACCCTACTTTCATTTGGGGACTTTTTCTAACGTTTGTTTTATTTCTCTGCTTTTGGAAGGTACCTCTTGGGAGAGAAAAGTTCCTGCAGCTGAATCTAGCGTCAGGTAACTTTTGTCTTTCTCAAATTAACTAAATAGCCTGACCCTAATCAGGAACTTCCTGCCAACCTAGCAGTTTGAAAGCAAGAAATTGCAAGTAGATAAATAGGGACCACTTCGGTGGGAAGGTAACAGCGTTCCGTGCGCTCCGGTGTCTAGTCATGCCTGCCACATGACCACAGAAATGTCTGCAGAAGCAGACAGCACTGGCTCTTTGGCTTTGAAACAGAGATGAGCACTGACCCCTAGAGTCGGATACGACTGGCTTTTGAGCAAGGGATCGACCTATTTGTTCACTTTGCTGTATATGGGTTATATACTTATATATTGGTGGCTTAGTGGTTAAAACACTGAGCTTAACGACCAGAAGGTTGGCACGTCAGCAGTTCAAGACCCACGTGCTGCGCAACAGAGTGAGTGATTTAATTTTCCCCTCCTCATTGAATCTGGCTGCCTCTGTTGAGTTCCCAAAGATCTTATTCCCCGGCCTCTAAGGAAGGAGAACAGTTTCCTAACGGCTGTTTGTTCTCTTTCTCCTTATGCAGAACGAAGATCCACGATCATAGCCAAGATGGAAATGAACTGCAGACCACCCCAGAGTTCAGAGCACACGTTGCAAAGAAGCTGGAAGCCATCTTGGACAGGTAAATTGTTAAACAATGTCTTGCACCCATGCCTCTTCCGGCTGTGTTGGACAGACTTCCTGTAATCAAACCACCAGGTTTTCTGGCCAGGTCTTCCATTTCGCTTGAATTGTAGCCCATTTTTGAAAGGGAACCTTAGCATTAAAAATAAGTTGTCATTCTGCTTCTAAGGTACAAATAGTGCTCTCAATGGGTGAGGGTTTTTTAGAAAAAGAAAACTGATTTTTTTTTTAAAAAAATGTAGTGTTGGGGTGTGTTATATATAGTCAAACCTCACATAAAGAGTGCCTCGCTTAAAGACTAACTCGCTTAAAGAGCAGAATTTTCTCTAAATGGTCGCTTCGCTTAACAAATAAACCCAACCAAAAATTCGCTTAACAACGAAATTGGGGTTTGCAATCCCCCCTGTCAGAAGTCACAGTTGGCCACTTAGAACGGTGCTTCGCTTAAAGAGCAAACTCAATTAAAGAGCAATCCCATGGAACACATTATGCTCTTTAAGTGAGTTACCACTGTATTTGGAGAACTCAATTGGAGATGGATGGACTCCAGGGAAATCACAGACTTGAGTATTTAAGAGCTGGGCTCTTGACAGCTGGGGCTTTTGAAGGCTGCTAATTTATAAGGTCGCCAAATGGTTAAGATGCTGAACTTGACATCTGGAAGGTTGGCAATTCAGCAGTTTGAGATTTGAGTACTGTACAATGGAGTGAGCTACCATCTCTGTTCCAGTTCCTGCCAACCTAGTGGTTTGGAAGCAAGAAATTGCAAATAGATAAATAGATACCACTTTGGTGGGAAAGGTAACAGCATTGCATGCCCTCCGGTGTCTAGTCAAGCCTGCCATGTGAATATGAGCATCAAACCCTAGAGTCGGATATGACTGCATTTTGAGCAAGAGTGGCCATAAGTCAGAAGAGACCACATGTAACATTGGGGACAGTTATTTTTCTGGGAGGGCGGGGAGAATATCTGAATGCTAGATGCTGTTTTTTCAAAATACCATACATACTTGAGTATAAGTCGGGTTTTTTAGCCCCCAAAGTGAGGTCCCAAAATGGGACTCGACTTACACTCAGGTCAATGCAAACACTCAAAAACATGCCCACACAAATGTCTAAATTAATTAATGTTACCATATGTTCATGTATTTTGATTACTGAAACTCACTAGCAGCTGCTGCATTTTCCACCCCTGACTTCTACTCGGGCCAGTCTCTTTTCCTAGTTTCAGAGGTCCAAATTAGGTACCTCGACTTATATTCAGGGCGACTTATAGTCGAGTATATGCTGTAAATGCTTTTTAAACTGCATTGTGGATTACCATATATACTCGAGTATAAGTCATCCCGAATATAAGTTGAGATACCTAATTTGGACCTCTAAAACTAGGAAAGTAGATTGAGTATCGGTTGGGGTTGGAAAATGCAGCAGCTGCTAGTGGGTTTCAATAATTAAAATACTATGGTAAAATTAATTAATTTAGACATTTATATGGGTTTGTTTTTGAGTTTTTACGGTAGCGTTAGTGCTTTTAAAAAAATGTTTGTTTGAATTTACACTACCTCATTTTGGGACGTTCGGGGTCGTTGACCCGAGTTTAAGTCAAGTCCCTTTTTTGGACCTCATGGGGGGGAGAGGGGCTAAAAAAACTAGATTTATACTTGAGTATATACAGTATAATCTACAAAAGAGTTTTTAGCATCTGTTGTGTGTTTTGTTTTCACCACAGAAGGGACAATGTGATCCCTTGTAATGTTCTGGGCATGGTGTTATGTATTCACTGATTGATACCTGGGCGGGCTAGTGAGGGAAGAAAATTTTATTTCAAGTAAGTGATGCTTTTAATTAATTACTGCCAAACTTTGATTGTTCTTTCTTTTAGTTCAATTACTACCTCAGAATGTCCGCTAGAAACTGCCCAGAAAAATCTAGACATCTCAGAGATGGACGATGACGGTGAGTTTCCCCAGGTAGCCTCTGGATGGCGCCAAATCCTGGTTTGCTAAAGTTGGTTTAGCAGAAGCTTTGGGGCTTGAATGAAGATCGGTAGATATAGAAACAGAGGTCTAATCCTGAGGACAACCTGCAGAATGCTCACAAGGTCCTTTTACAACAGGGGTGCCCAAACTACTGCCTGTGGGTCAGATCCGGCGCCTGGCGCCAATTCCTCCATCCCGGGCCACCCTCGTCACTCCCAGAAACGGAAGCAAAACACGCAAGTATGCATTTTACTTGCACTTCCAGGAGAAATGTGGGCGGTGTCGGCCAAATGAATTGGCATCGGGGACCAGATCTAGCCCGTGGGCTGTAGTTTGGGCACCCCAGGTTTAAGCAGAGAAAAGGGCACCCTAAAATCTTATCTCATCCTGCTCCAAAACAGATGGTAAGGCATGTTTCCTGCTTCCAGGGGGAGGAACCACATGACTGGCCAACTGAACCATGTGACCGGCCCACCGAACCATGTGACCAGCCTATGACTCGAAAAGTTTGGGCACCCTTGTTTTACAGTTGTAGAAGAAAACATGTGCATAAAACTTCGGGCTTGCGTAATGCAGTGAAGCTTCTGTAGTGACAGCTCACCTTATTGGGAAAAATCTGAGAGTTTAGTTTATTTATTTTTTCCAATTTGTATCATTTTAGTTTGGAAAGTAACTTTTCCCAAGCCCTGGGAAACTAAACTTTGTTCCCCTTGGTCGACTAACAAAGACGAGCAAGTCACAACCGCCGAGTCCAGAAACTTGAACTCAGGATTTTGGATGGGTTTTTGGCTGGGGTGGATGTCCGGCTTTCCAGTCCGATCGGTAGACTTTCATTTCCCCCCCTTTCTTCTGATGCCTTAGGCTTCCGCCTGTTTTCTTCCTCCATCCCTGGAGATTGTGGGAGGCCAGAATCCCTACCTAGGGGAAGAAGACGCCCGCGAAATTCCAGCTCCAGGTGAGAGCTTGCTCTGGTGATAATAATTTCATGTCAGAAATTATTCTGGGTTGAAAGGATTTTTGCTGGAAACTTCGCTCAGGGGATGCCCGAATGAGGCTCCTTTCATGTGCCCGAGATCTTTCTCCCACCGAAGTGGTCTCTATTTATCTCCTTGCAATTTCTTGCTTTCAAACTGCAAGGTCGGCAGGAGCTGGGACAGACAGCAGGCATTCAAACCATCATGCAGTCCCCAGGTCTCGAACTGCAGACTTGCAGCCTTCCAGCTAACAAGGCAGGCTTCTTAACCACTGAGCCTGCCTGACAATAAATGTGCCATACCATGGAACAAAATTCACTGCGTACTATTATTTGTCACCTTATGCCCTTTGAATACAGTCTGGCCAGGTTCTCCTGAGATGGTAATAGAGTAGAGTAGCAACTCAAAACTGATCATCAGGAGGCGGTTAACTCACCTGACCACCCTGAGTCCACAAGGAAGGAAGGGTGATGGTCCCCAAGTGGATTAAATCCCACTTCAATCCCTCCTGATGGAAGGCAGCAGCTTCATCCATCCTGGCCTGGGGATGATGATGATGACTTTGTGTGTCCAAAGGGCTCAGGACCAGAAAGGGATCCATGGGACTGGATTAGTGGTACTATGGATGTCACGCTGTGATGTGGAAGGCCACTGCATTGTACCGTTCTTAGGACAATCTTCATGGCTGATTGCCATGAGGATTGCCAATATTCGGTATCAAATACAGCACAAGAAGAAGAAGCACATCTGGAAATCTAGCTCTTTAATCCACAGGATGTTGAATGATCCTGTTGTGATAGGAAAGTGCAGAGGTTTTGGTGACTGACCTCTAAGCCCACATCCTCCCCTCCTTTGCTTGTAGCTCTTCCAGCGACCAGGAATGGCAGAAGTTCCAGGAAGCAGCTGTGTCCGGGGCAGAGATCCTAAAGCAGGGCAGCCTGCCAAGGGGGCTCCAGGGCTCCAGCTGCCGGGTCGATGGAACCAGCGAGATGAAGGCCAAGAAGAAGAAGAGGAGGAAGAAGGAGGAGGAGATGGTGGAAGTGGAAGGAGAGGAGAGTGGTGGGCAGGCGGCTAGAGAATCAACCTGTAGCACCCTCAATGGAACAGGCAAGGGAGACGATACCACAGAGGTGGAAGGCGCAGTCAAGAAGAGGAAGAGGAAGAAGAGGAGGAAGGAGGATCCCACAGTAAGAATGAGTGGAGCAGAGAGACTCTGAAACCCAGCGGACACATTTTATGTTTTTCCAAATCCAAAGACTGGTGGTTTGGTTTGGTTTGGTGGTGGTTCCAGGGAGGCCGAACTTCTCCGTTCCCATCAAGACCAAGGGATTCCCTCTGCCCCACAAAGTACGGCTGTCTATTTGGAAGCAGATTTTGGAAAGGGCGGGTCCAGAATTTCCCCAGATACCGGCCCTGGATTCCCCTTCTTTCTAAGACGATAACACGGACTGGCACAACATGCACGTGACAGTTGTGGACGTGGTCCCGTCAAGTTTCTCCCTGAGAGAGCATCCAGCCGTCCAACGGAGACCTTTTCCCTTTCATAATGGTCATTTGCAGGTCTGCCGATGACAGCCCAAAACATGAACTGATGAGGACTTAAGTTTAGCCAACGGGAAAGCCAAGAAAGTAGCTTTGTTTGAGCAGGCCAGGGTTTAATTGGGACACAAAAGAAGACCTTTAATAATTAAGATTCTTACGTTGCCCTGTATACACCCCCCAAAAAGTTCTGTTGAAAGCTTTTCCATTTCATTGTCAGCTCTAATAACAATAAATTGTTATTAAATTCTCCTTTTAGACCCACAATACAGTGGAGCCTTGGCTAACAAACGGCTCGGTTAACGTAAAAATCGCATAACAAAAGGAAATCCATAGAAAATAGTGGCTTGGTTTACGGATGTTTTTTTCCAAAATGGATTAATTGGTTTTCAATGCATTCCTATGGGAAACTGCATTCCGGTTAAAGTATTTTGATTCTCAAGGCATTCCTATGGGAAATTGCGTTCAGTGCATTCCTATGGGAAATCCAGTTAAAGTAAATTTCACTGTAAGAAATGTCCCAGAAAATGCATTAATTACCGTATATACTCAAGTATAAGTCGGGGGGGGGGGGGTAGCCCCCAAAGTGAGGTCCAGAAATGGGACTCGACTTATATTTGGGTCAGCTATAAAACATATCCAAACAAATGTCTAATTAATTACTTTTACCGTATTTCCATGTATTTTAATTACTGAAACTCACTCGCAGCTGCTGCATCTTCCACCCACGACTTATACTTGGGTCAATCTATTTTCCTAGTTTTGGAGGTCCAAATTAGGTACCTTGACTTATATTTGGGATGACTTATAGTTGAGCATATTCGGTACATTAACTGAGGTTCCACAAAATTGTTACCAATATTGGATTCTCCTTTTAGAGCCACATTCTGTACTTGTCTAAGCATGCCTGCCACGTGACCACAGAAACTTCTGCAGAAGCAGATGGTGCTGGCTCTTCGGCTATGAAACAAGAGATGAGCACTGAACCAGAGAATTGGATATGACTGGCTTTTGAGCAAGGGTGACCTTTCCCTTACTTGTACTTGGAAGTTCTGAATAGGGGCACTTTGGTTTTGCCTACTTCAAAAAGAGCCAATAGACACGTTTACGTTGTAGATAAAATTTCCCCCAAAACCCCCCAACTGATTTATTGGAAATTAAATATATTTACAAGATAGCGCAGGGAACAGGAAATTAATCTGGAGATTGTTGCCGAACTTTCCAGCGGATAAGAGGCTTGTTAGAACGGAATGGTCTCAGACAGCGTTCTGTACAACTTTAAACGAAGTTCAAAAAGAATTAAGTTCCTCTTTCATCTAATTTAATTCCATTGTTCCAGTATGATTTTCCTCTCCGATATTTGGAAAATACAAAGCTTTTCGTTTTTATTCTAGCTGTGAGATGTCTTGATTTTTCGGCTTGGTTTTCACGCGAGGGTCGGCGTTGTGGTTATTTTAAAGCAGAAAGGTGGGGTCCAGTACGCATGCTCGTTTTGTGCAGCTGAAAAGTGGTCCGGAGGGCTCTCTGCTAGGCAGGCTCCATGTCTGTACTTTGACATTATCATTTCGTATGGGAAAGAGTTTATGAAATTGCTTCTGCGCTGAGAGTGAGAGTCTGACTCAAAGTGGGTTTCCTGTTTTGAGCAGGTAAGGTAAGGATGGTTTGTCTTGTTCTCCTAAAGACGGGCGTCCAGAGTGAGGGCGTTCAAAGCAGATCCACATTGGCAAAAACCAGTTTCTGTTTCTTAGCGCAAGCAAGGAATGCCTCGTCCTGCCTTGCAAAGCTTTCTCTAGGTCAGGGGTGCCCAAACTATGGACCGGGGCCCAGATCTGGCCGCCAGTGCCAATTCACCCGGCCCAAGAAGCCCTCGTCACTCCCAAACAGCCTTCCCTTTGGGGGGGGGGGTCTGCCCAGGTTGTCCTGCTGTGGTCGTAGAGTAGACCTGTGATGGCCAACCTTGGCGCTCCAGCTGTTCTTGGACTTCAGTTCCCAGAAGTCCTGATCAGCAGGACTGTTGACTTGGGCTTCTGAGAATTGACGTCCAAGAACCTCTGGAGTGCCAAGGTTGGCCATCACTGGAGTAGACCCTACTGCCAGCGACTCAGTGCCAATCATCAGGTGATGGTCAACTTACCTGACCAACCTGATGACCGACAGCCTTGGGTGCCAAAGTCCACAGAGAAGGAAAGGTGAGGGTCCCCAAGTGGATTAAATGGTCCCACTTGAGTCCATCTTGATGGAGGGCAGCAGCTTCATCCATCCTGGCCTGGGGATGAGGAGGAGGACTTTGCGTGCCAAAAGGGCTCAGGAAATCCAGAAAGCGACTCATGGAACTGGATCAGTGGCATTATCAGTGTCATGCTGTGACGTTATGTTCCCAGGACAGTCTTCATGGCCGTGAGGATCACTAATATTTGGGTTTGGGTACGGCAGAGAGAAGAAGGTGTATCCAGCAGGTCCATTGGCAGTGATGGGAGTGGAGTTGTTGGGCGTCTGTTGGCTTACTGGGTGGAAGAGGCCATCTGCGTGGAGATAAAAGTCTCTATGACCCCGTGGGTGGATGGGAGCAAGTGGCCGTGGGCGTTGGTGGCATCGGAGCTCTGGTAAAGCACCAAACTGCCAGAGGAGACTGTGAGAAAGACAGACGGACATTGGCACATTGGTTTGTGAGATTTGTGCACGGCAATAGATTCCCACCATCACAACGAGCAAGGCAAATTATTAAAATCAAAGCAATGGCGCTTCTTCTATACCACCCCTCCATAGTGCTTAATGCCCTCTCTGGGCGGTTCAGAAGGATGGAAGAGGCTGAGTCACCCTTGAGCCCCAGTCAGGATTGAACTCACAGCCTTTTGGTTGCAGGACAGCAGTTAATTAATAAACAAGAGCTTTTATAATTTTTGAAAAATCTAAAAAAAAAAAATCTTGGGAAATTGTAAACCAAGAGTTCTCAACCTTTTAAAGCCAGGGGCCATTGGGTCACCCTCCCTCAGATGGCATCGGGGGGGGGGCGGATGGCCATTTTGCCCTTCCTCCACCCCATAGCACTTCCTGGTGTGATGGAGGCATTGGTTGGCCCCCACATGAAATGGTGCCACGGCGCCACAGGTTGAGAATCCCTAGGCTAGAGTATTGATCGGTGGTTCCCACTAACCCACTTCAATTCCCAGAAGCCTACGGGAGTTCATTGGCAGATCCAGGCTTTGGGGAGTTGACTGAGGCTTCTGGGAATTGAAATCCAAGTACCAAAGGTTGGGGAAACACTGGTATAGATTGAATATGATAATAATAATAACAACAACCATCATCACCATCCTCCTCCTTACCAGCGGGGCTAGAGCTGAGCCGGTGGGCCGGCTGAAGATGTTGGATAGCAGAACCATCTGGACTCTGCAGCTGGATGGTGGATCCTTGGCCCGGCGGCGTGTGAATCTCAGACTCCGTGTGCGTCTCCGAATCGGATGGGAAGACCTGGGTTAACGTGAGTGTATTCAATATGCCGGCTTTGGAAACATCAGAGGTGGAAAATGTCATCTTTTTGGGTGGTGGAGTTCAGGACCATTGACTCAGGGGGGCCACAGGGGGGTTGATGGTGTCATTGCTACTGGTATTTTGGAGGGACAATTCCTGCCCCCCAAACAACAACTATTGCATGGGGACAAATCCAGAACAGGTAACTCTTCTCAGCTTTAGTTGCTACAGGTAAGTGCGTCGTCATTTTCAAGTCACATAGCCAGATTATCCTGTAATGGTCATAGAGTAGACCCTACTGCCAGCGACTCAATGCCGAGCCTCAGGTAGCAGTTAACTAACCTGACCCCCCTGAGGACTAGCGGCCTTGGCGAAGTCCACAGGGGATGGTCTCACCCCACCCCAATGGATTAAATCCCACTTGAGTCCATCTGGATGGAGGGCAGCAGCCTTCATCCTTCCTGGCCTGGGGATGATGATGATGATGATGATGACTTTGGGTGCCCAAAGGACTCAGGACCAGAAGGGGACTCATGGGACTGGATCTGTGGTACTACGGGGGTGTCGATGCTGCGATGCAGAAGGCAACCAGAAGGCCACTGCATGGAATTCTCAGGATGGTCTTCACGGCTGATCTCCATGATGATCGTCAGTATTTGGAATCGGATAGGGCAGAAGAAGAGCGCCTTTCCCTTCCATTCTGCCTTTATGCCAGTTCACAAAAACCAAAGGGATACTTTAACCATCATCCTACCATCATGTTAATAAGAGGCCTTGCAACTTTTCAGAAAGTTACCTGGCCAGGTAGTGTTGGGTCCTTTTCAACGCCTTCTTCAAAGGGCTTCCAAATTTAGGGGATTAAGCTGCATTTTATGGCTGAGCCTTGGTTACAAACTCCCCTGCCTCTTCCTCTTACCTGCTTGGTTGGGGCCAGGCCGGCCAAAGCGCTGAGGTTGGCCGTGTCCGTGATCAGCATGGTCTGTGGGAGCAGGCTGGCATGGGTGTATTGGGCCACTTCGGACTTATGGCCATAGAGAGCTACAAGCAAGGGAGGAGACCAAGAGATGGTTCAAAGGCCCGTGAGGATCCCAGCCGCTCTGGACGGGCCTCCTCTTTGAACCTCTCCTCCCCCAAACGTACCGTGAGGAGCTTGGATCTGGGCCATGGTGGCCATGAAGGGGCTCTGGTTGAGATGGTTCTGGACCTGCTGCATAATCGGCTGCTGGTAGGAAGGGTGGAGCTGCTGGGAGAACTGGACGGGCTGGAGGGTGGTCAGGCTGCTGCCCATGTTGTTGATGACCGGGACGCTCTGGGCTTGCGGGGAGGTGAGACCTGGAAGGCCGGAAGGAAGACACAGGATGAGCTAAGTAGCAGATTATGCCATGGAAGGGTGGATGGATGGACCGTTGCAAAACTGGATGGACAGACGGACAGATCGACCATTGTAAAACTGGACAGACAGACGGACCGTTGCAAAACAGGGTGGATGGACGGACAGACTTGCAAAACTGGACAGACGGAGGGATAGACAGACAGACAGACAGACCATTGCAAATCTGGATGGACGGACAGATGGACCATTGCAAACGGGGGAGATGGACGGATGGACTATTGCAAAACTGGAGGGAGGGAGGGATAGACAGACAGATGGACCATTGTAAAACTGGACGGACGGATGGACTGATGGACCATTGCAAAACAGGGTGGATGGACGGACGGGCTATTGCAAAATTGGATGGAGGGAGGGATAGACAGACAGACAGACCATTGCAAAATTGGATGGTTGGATGGATGTATGAATGGATGGGCAGACAGACTAACACAGGCAGAGAGATCAAAATGGGTTGAAAATAACAGTGGAACTATGCACACAGTTCTTCTAGAGCCATGGTTCCCAACATGGGGCCCATGCCCCACAGGGGGACCAGTTAGATTTTTACGGGGGACAATTCAAGAATAAGTTATTAACTGTGAATGGCCTTTTAGGCTTCCTCCAGCGAATAAGAGTTCACTTTTTGAAGAATAATTATATGTCACAAGGGGTGGGGGAGAAATCAGGGGGTGAATGGCCAAAAAAAGGTTGAGAACCACAGCTCTAGGGGCTGAATCCAAGCTTCGGAAGGGGGTGGTGGTGGAGTGGGGCATCTGAGTGCTGAGAAGAACCAAGGATGCAACTGCTTTAAAAACAGTCAAAGTCATATCCAAGCCTACAAAGACCAAGGAGTTTCTCTGAACCTCCCATTCATCTCAATGGGCCTTGCACAAAGAAGAGGAAGGGGGTGATTGCCTGTCCCCCGACCCCGGTGTACCTCCTCACTTACCAATGACCAGGGTGGAGCCCCCTGTATTGGTGAACGCTGGCGTGAGTGAAGACCCGTCCCCATGTCCGATCGCCATGACCCCGGGAAGCGAGGCCATGATGAGGTTCTGAGTTTGCTGGCTCAGCGCGTGCGGGTTTTGCTCAAGGCTGTGCAGGGCCGTCAAGGTGCTCACCGGAGGCAGGGAGCCCCCCGGGGCAGAAATCTGTGCGTGGGGGAAGTGAGGTGGAAAGAGACAATAAAGGCCATAAATAACATTGATAAAGCGTTTCAGAGCATTGAGAGGGCGTCAAGTAGGATGTCCGAGATCCAACTTAACAGCCATGGAAAGCAGGGTAGTAATTCGTCTCTTCCTTCTGTCAAAGGTCAAGGTACAAGCAAGATTTAAAAGCGGGGGGGGGGGGCAACTTGGAGAATTCTTTGGTTCATCTT
The DNA here is from genome assembly GCA_030440675.1 of Furcifer pardalis. NCBI lineage: Eukaryota > Metazoa > Chordata > Lepidosauria > Squamata > Chamaeleonidae > Furcifer > Furcifer pardalis. The sequence continues at coordinate 14,766,245 of CP126898.1, read as the reverse complement.
TCCTTCCCCAGGGGAATAATGTCTTTTGTTTTAGTTCCCTCTTTGGTAAAAATAGGCTTTCAAACCATCCCTGTATACAGGGCTGTTGCTAGACAGAATAAACCAGAGGCTGTAAATTAACCAATCAAATCAACCCAACCAACCAAATCAACTCAACCAACCAATCAAATCAACCCAAATCAACTCAACCCAAATCAACTCGACCCAAATCAACTCGACCCAAATCAACTCAACCAACCAATCAAATCAACCCAACCCAACCAACCAAATCAACTCAACTAACCAATCGAATCAACCCAACCCAACCCAACCCAACCATCGAATCAACCCAACCAAACAATTGAATCAAATCAACCAACCAACCCAACACTCAAACCCAACCCAACCAGCCATCCCAACATACCAACCCAACCCCAAACTCTAAAACATTAGAAACCTGTATTAGCGGAGATGGGTTTTTCTTTTCTGATGGGGTGTGTATGTGTGTGTGTGGGGGGGGAATCATCTAGTGCAGGGGTTGGCAACCTTTTAAAGTTGGGGGCCAGGTCACGCTACCTCAGACAGTTGAGTGGGCCAGACTGGTGGTCCTCCTACCATAAACACTGCCATAAATGTAGCCATGGCTGGTGTAAACACATTTACAACAGTCGTAAACATGTTCTCGGCCACTTCTGGCGGCGACAGCAGTTGGAGAAAAGGTGGGGGCCTGATGATTTGACACCATGGGCCAGATTCGGCCCATGGGCCATAGGTTACCACCCCCTGATCTGATGCATTTCTCTCCACTGGGGTGGCACTTACACCCCACCAACCAACACCAGGCATCAAACTCTGCCTGTGCATGACTCACCAGCTTAGCATCCGAAGCGACTGAGCAGAGACCTGGGGACGAGGTTTGGTGGAGGATGGTCTGAGTTGTGACGATGGAATTGTTTCCTCCATGCTGGTTGGCGTTGGAGGAATCTGTCTCGCTGACCGGTTGCTGGTTGTACCGCATGCCAGAGTCAGAAAAGGCCATATTTTGCTGCTGCTGCTGTTGTTGCAGTGAAGACGCCTCTGAAACACAGAGAAATAGAAACTTGGGTGGTTGCTGGTTGCCTTGTGTTGGCCTACCTAAGAAGTTGCCGTTCCTAAAGGGAAACATCACTGAGTGCTAGAAGACTCACACTCTGGAAAAGATCTAAAAATGAGGACGTCAAGGATGTGTGGAAGTGAATCTACATCAGGTTTTATGCCCAACTTGGAAGAATCAACTCAACTGAGCCATATGAGTTTAATCCTGAACAGGGTCAAGCTTGACTCAGACTCTTCCATCCTTTGGAACTCACTCAAATGAGGACCCAGGATGTTAATGGGGGCAAAATTCTAATTACCTTGTGAACCGCCCAGAGAGTGTACTAAGCGCTAAGGGGGCGGTATAGAAGTGGAATTACTATTGCTAAGATCCGGAGTCAATTTGGTTTCAGCACCATGGAGAGCTCTTGTAAAGTAGATGTTACAAGTCACAATCCGTACCAAACTACGACCCCCAGACCCCCCAACAAACCAGGATTGACCTTTGGTGGTGGGGTAGAGGTTCTCTTCCTCAGTTCAGATGGGTTTTGCAGCGGGGGGTGGGCTGCCCTGACTTTATGCCCCAGCTGCCACGACTCAGGAGCACCTACTTTGATGCTCCTGCCCCCACATTGGTACTTACCGTGGACTTTACTCGGTGAAAGGGAAGCTGATGGTTGGAGCGAGGATGAGGCATGGGGCCCCAAAGCGGAAGCAGACCCCGGTTGGGGCCCGCTGTAGCTGTCCATGGCCAGCTTGTGGCGGAAGGCCTCTTCCTTTCGGCGGTTGGCGAACCAGTTGTAAACCCTCACCTCAGTCACAAGGTTAGAACCAAGACCCTGGGCCTGGGACGGAGAGACGCCTCGTTGGATACACTCGGCCCTGTTGGAGAAGGACGTGGGTCTGTCAGGAGGGGTGGGGAAGCCCAACCATCTGTCCTAGCAGGGACCTTCTCAAATCAACTGTGGACCATGGGATGAAATCTTCCCCTCAGGGTCTCAAAAAGGCCCCACTTCCTTTGGTCATGGAACAATATTAAAGGAGGAGGTGGCTGTGGAATCACCTGTTGCATTCTTCCACCAACGCCTCCCGTTCCTCCTTGCTGGGGTTCTTCTGCCGTTCGTAGGCTTGGAAAAGGATCTGTTGGGAAGCCGGGCCCCACTTGAAGCGGTTCCTCCGGCCCTTCTTGATCGGAAGGTCTTCTCCCATGGGATCCTCCACCAACATGCCTTGGCCAGCATGGGTGAATTCTGGAAGAACAAAATGCACAGGGAGAACAGTCACCTTTTGGGGTAGGATGAGGCAATGCAGATCCATGGAATCTTTCAATGACATGAACCTGGTGTCGTGCATCTTGTCACCCTTGGGGGTTTTGTTTTCTGCTGCTGAAGAAAATAACTTGGACTGCGGTGGCTTCGTGGTTCAGACGCTGAACTTGACAACTGGAAGGTCAGCAGTTCGAGACCCGAGTGCTCCACAACGGAGTCAACACTGACTTGACTGTACCCTATTATTATTATTGCAGGATCAGCTGTGCACTGGATCATGTTTAAAACTAACCCTGGTGACTTCTACCCTTCGGTTGCTATTGTACTTTAGACCATGGGTGCCCAACCTTTTCAAGCCAGGGGCCGGGTCACAATCTCAATCAGCTTTGAGGGCTGGACGGCCATTTTGCCATGTGTGCACAATGGGGTGGCCATTTTGTCCCAACAGCTTCAAAGGAGCAACCATTTTGTTTCTCAAGTGCCCTTGGAGGGGTGGCAGCCTGGATCCAGCCCACAGGCCTTAGGTTGGGGACTTTGTAAGGGCTTCTGCAGCATTGCTTTCTTTTAGCAGTTAACGTATTTACCTCCAGGCAAGCATAAAATACTGCCAAACAACTTAAAACAAATCAGACAAATATAATTCAGAACTATTTAACGCCTGGAGCTTGAACCAGTGAAAATGGCAATTCAGAATAGTTCAAGAAGTTTTGAAAAGGTTCAAAGCCCTTCGAAGTAGCATCTATGCCATCTGGCCAGGTTATCCTGCTACGGTCATAGAGTAGACCTTACTATTAGTAACTCAACACTGATTGCCAAGCAGTGGTTAAACTAACCTGACCACTCTGAGGACTAGCAACCTTGGCAAAGTCCATAGGAACAGGTGATGGTCCTCAAGTGGATTAAATGGTCCCACTTGAATCCATCTCAATGGAGGGCAGCAGCTTCATCCATCCTGGCCTGGGGATGATGATGAGGACTTTGTGTGCCAAAAGAGCTCAAGACCAGAAAGGGGCTCATGGGACTGGATCATGCTGTGATGTGGAAGGCCGATGGAAGACCTCTACATCATATGGTTTCCAGGACAATCGTCATGATGATCACCAATATTTGGAATCAGATACGGCACAAGAAGAAGACAGTTCTGCTATAAGTCTGCACTCCTGCACCTTGTTAGGTATAACAATTTTTAAATGTATAACAATCCTTGTTAAATATAACAATGTCAGGGAGTTCAGCATCTTACCCACTGTAGCCACCACAGTCCCAATAGACATTGTAGATAGCCCGTAATTAAAACATTGTTATATTTAACAGGTCTCAGGTCTCAAACTGCTATAAGTCTGCCCAGGTACTGCATGACAGAGTGAGCTTCCGTCTCTGTCCCAGCTCCTGCCAACCTAGCAGTTCGAAAGCAAGACATTGCAAGTAGATAAACAGAGCAGAATTTGCTCTCCAGCACTCAGCCTACTTGCGTAGAGAGGAAACTTTCCCGGGCTGACCCTGCTCTGCTCCATCTTTTGGGCTGATAAGGAGTTGTCGGCTGCTGTACTTACGCTGGTCCACTTCTCGTTGCTTGCGGACATACCAAGTGTACAAGGCGGCTCTCTTTTGGGTTTTCATCGGGGTGCCCTTGTTGAGGTGTTGGGAGAGGTGCGATTGGTTCAAGCCAGTGGTGTCCACCACCTCCCGTTGGGGGATGTTGTGCTGCTGCAGGTAGGACTTTACCACCTTGGCCACTCGCCACGGGTCCTCTCTGGAAGGGACAAAACCAGACATGGAATGATAGAGACCCCCTCACTGTCCACCATTGCAAATCCTGAGAAAATCCAAGGGTCAACCAACCAACCAGCCAGTTAGTCAGCCAACCAACTAACAAGCCAGCCAGACAGGCAGCCAACCAAACAACCAGGCAGGCAGGCAGACAGACAGCCGAACAAACAAACAACAAGCCAGACAGACAGACAGCCAACCAGCCAGCCAGCCAACAAGCCGGCCAACCACCAAGCCAGCCAGCCAGCCAATCAACCAACAAGCCAGCCAACCAACCAACCAGCCAGCCAACCAACAAGCCAGCCAGCCAGCCAGCCAACCAATCAACCAACAAGCCAACCAACCAACAAGCAAGCCAGCCAGCCAGCCAGCCAGCCAGCCAACCAACCAACCAACAAGCCAGCCAGTCAGCCCCCCCACCAGCCAACCAACAAGCCAGCCAGCCTGCCAACCAACAAGCCAGCCAGCCAACCAACCAACGCCAGCCAGCCAGCCAATCAACCTTTCATGGATAGCACAGAGGTGGCGAAGGCAGATGCCAGGCATATAAAACATTTGCATTTCCATATACTGTATTCAATATTTTGGGATATCCAAAAGGATGATCAGAGAGTAAACAAAACCAAAAGACAAACAACAACAATAACATTATGGCACTTTGAAGACTCACTGCTGTATTTTATTTATTTATTTATTTATTTATTTATTTGCATTTTACATCATGTTTATCACCCTTGTGCTATATACACTGCTGTATTTTAATGTGAGCTTTCGTGGATCAGGTCCACTGCATCAGACATAAGAGTGAGAGACTTCATGGCATCAGTTTATACACATGACAGTTTTATATCTGGCTTAGACTCAGAAGAAGGGACAGAGATACTGAATGGATACTTCTCATGTACTAACTAGACATAATTTCCTTATGTAACTTATTTCGTACTGGTCTATGGCTGTAATTAAAATTGTTGTTATAGAATATTTAGCATAACAGATAAGTCTACAAATCAATATGGTGTTTTATAACTGGTAATGCCTGTTATTCCTATTAGTTGTCTGAAGAACAGGTATTACCAGTTGTAAAACACATTGACTTACATACTGCTCTGTTATGCTAACTATTCTGTACCTGATGTGCATAAACTGATGCCATGAAGCCTCACGCTTATGTCTGATGAAATGGCCTCGATCCACGAAAGCTCACATTAAAATACAACAGTTAGTCTTTAAGGTGCCACAATGATTTTTGTCTGTTTTGTTTACTCTCTGATGCGCATGAAACTCAGACTGACACGGTGACCATTTCAAAAACGCCAAAGGACGATGGATTTCCTGGGGCATAAAGTATGGGGCTGTGTTGGCTCGAAAACGCGGAGTGGAAGGCCGGCAGGTCAGCAGCCCCATAAGTTATCAGGATATATGTTTAAAAATTGAACAAATGCCATACTAGAAACATGTTAAAAAGAACAGAAATAAAACAGGCATCGAGTATTAAATTTGAGCGCATCAAATGCAATCATGTATCTCACGGGTTCCCAACCTAAGACCTGGTGGGCCAGATCTGGCTCACGGTGCTGTTTCATGTGGCCTCAGACCCCCTCCAATGGCATTCAAGAAACAAAATGGCCACTCCTTTGAAGCTGTTGGGACAAAATGGCCACCCCCATTTTTAATTTTTAAAGTTTTAAGGTTTTTAGATGGAAGCTCCCACTTCCTAATCCTGAGCCTTATCTGCTCAGGGAAGGAAAAGACTAACGTCCTCTGGCCAGAAGGAGGAATTGATTTTAGTTGTGTTCTGTGTGAGTTATTCTTGTTTTTGTTTGTCTGTTTTTCTCCTGATTGTAAACCGCCCTGAGTCGCCACGGCGAGTGGACGGTGATATAAATTTAAATAAATAAATAAACCCCCATTGTGTAGGCAGGGCAAATATATATTTGAACTAATATAGTATAAATTTGAAATATAAATATATTTATATTTCAAATTTATACTATATTAGTTCAAATATATATTTGAACTAATATTATTTATTAGTTCAAATAAATAAATAAATAAATTTATTAGTTCAAATAAATATATAAATTTGAACTAATAAATAAATAATAAGTAAATGTCCCAGTGAATTGGATGTAGCTGCTATTAATTTTGAGAAAAGTTTCTACAGCGACCATGGCAGTCTGTTCCATCATCTTCCAAGACAGAGGAAGGATGACGGGAAATAATCCCAGTTTGTGCTTTGCCCTGGCTAACCGGGCTGAGCCAAAGGTATTGGATGCTTTTAATGTGAATAAAAAGCCCTGAGGCGAACATGGTATAACAGGAAGGAACTCAAATATTCAGATTTTAAAACTATAATTGCTTACCAGTTGGCCTCAATATTCCTATATGCCGATTGTGTGTGTGTGTGTGTGTGTGTGTGTGTGTGTGTGTGTGTGTGTGTGTGTGTGTGTGTGTGTGTGTGTGTGTGTGTGTGTGTGTGTGCGCGCGCACGCAAGCCAACATAATTATCAACTAAAAATTTTACATATTGCATGAAAGGGTTTAGTGTGAACAGGTCAGGACTCATTCCAGCCTTAGCCCCCTGATGATCCTGGCCTGGTTAGGCATCTCCATCACATCCATGTTCCAACACTCGTGAGGCCTGATAGGCTGTGTAGTCCCCCATCCCATCCCGAGGGGGCCCCAGGGCAGCTCCTCCCTCCCTGACCCACTTTCCCTTGGGTCAATGCTTTGGTTGGAGCCTATCCTTCCCTTCGGCTTGAGGTTGCTCTTTTCAGGGCTTTCTCACCTCCCTTTTGTTACCTGAACAATAAGTAACCCAGGTAGTTAGTTATAAACTCAAAGGGAACAAGAGGTTGGTTGATAATTTATAGCAGCATCTCAAATTTAAATGGAAAGCAAATATGAAGTTGTTAACATTAAAAACCCAATCCTCAGAACCCGGGCATGGAACATCGCTCACAATTTTTACCCCTAAACAACTCCCTGCCTTTCCCTTCTCTGAATCTCCAATTATTATTTTTTTGGCACTAAATACACCCCCCCCCCCAACTCTTCCCCAAGGCAGCTAAGGATGGATGGGTCTCCGAGAGTCCTTTCCCTGGCACTGGAAGGACCTGGGATCGCTATGGAAGGACCTGGGATCTGCATCGGACCAAGACCTTGGACCAATGGGGTTGGCATCTCTGCCAACAACTCCTAGTTTTTGGATCCCGGAGTTGGCATCCTTTGACGTTCCCATGAATAGATGATCCCCAGAAAGAGAGAGAAGACCAAGAATAGAAAGGTAAGAATGAATCCCATCCCTATTTTTCCGCTGAACTGGCCCCTCTACTCTGGCTGTCATATGTCAACTCCTTTTGGAACAACAGAAAGAGGTTGCGATTAAATGAGCCGAATATAGTTAATTGAACCAGTTATTGACCATGGCCAACGAAGCCATGCTTCCAACACCCATTTCCCACCTTTGAAACTGGTTCTCCTACGGCTGTCCCTCCCCAACGTGGCCTTTCCCAACGGATCAGCCTCTTAATGTTTAATTTTAGCGTGGGATCCTTGGTTTGTCTACAAAAGACCATTTTTTTTTTTTGGCACACCACATTTTCCATTAAGGAGTAGCCAACTCCACTTTGAGCGCTTGGGTGGTTTTGGAAGCGATGCTAAAGGTCCTTCTTCCTTTCCACCCCTTCTGCCCATTGAAGCAAAGAGCTGTGAAGGAAAGTAGAACCTATTTTGGGTGACGGAGACCATGTCTTTCCATAGCATCGTCGTAAAGAGGTTCATATGAACATCTGGGGAGGTTATCTAGCACTGGCTTGTAGACCAAGGAGCACCTGCTCCTGAGAAAGGTTACATGCAGGGAGGACGACGAGGTCAATCTTTTGCTCATGGCCTGAGATATCAACCTCATGGTCAGCGTTGAGACATAGCCAGAATCAGAGTCCAAAGAACCCATCTCTCTGAGCTTGGGACTAAGCCTCAGATCATACCCTCCACCCCCTTTGGTCACCAGGCTGTGGGTCACTGTGTCTCCTTGGCAAGGTCACCAAATGTTACTAGTCTTTGGCTAGCCAAGGGGTGCACAAACTTGGCTCTCCAGGTGTTCATGGACTTCAATTCCCAGGAAGACCAAGTCAGCACACCTACTGATCAGGGCTTCTGGGAACTGAAGTCCAAGAACATCTGGAGAGCCAAGTTTGAGGAACCCCGGGCTAGACTAAGTCAGTGATGGCGAACCTTGGCACTCTAGATGTCCTGGAACTTCAATTCCCAGAAGCCCTGATCGGCAGGAGTGCTGACTTGGGCTTCTGAGAATTGAAGTCCAAGAACATCCTGAGTGCCAAGGTTCACCATCGCTGGACTAAGGGAAGGCTTGAGGGAAGGCTTGAGTGATTCTAGGTTTCCGCAGGGCACCACTTGAAATATCCAACTTTGTAGAGTAGCAGCCCCCACACAATGAAGAGAGAACGGTTCTGTATTATTAATTAAATTAAGGTTCTTCTTTTCTGCTGCAAAGTAGTGTTGAAAGAGGCTAAAGGTCTACTCTGGACTAAATGTAAACTTTGGTTTCCCTTATGGGAAGGCTTGGTCTTCTTGCTGCAGCAGGAAAGCGTTTATGCCTTTCCAACTGTAGGACAGTAGCTCAACTCCAGTTTTATGATAGAAGGGGGATAATGCCACTCTCAAGAGAGGGGGAGAGGAGTTGGTTACTCAGACGTCAGACCTGCTGAGGTGGCGTTATCAGCACAGTGCATTTTTAAGGCCAAAGTCCAACGCGTTTCAGCCTAGGTGAACCAGGAGGTTGGAATGGACCGTTTGTTTACTCACTTCCTGCGCTACTGGAGGCGGTCACAAAATGGCTCCCGGTGGAACACAATTGACTTTTGAGACATTCAAACAAAGGTTTTGGGCTGGGCGAAGGCCTTTTATCGGCAGACAAAACCTGCTTCCCAGCTTTCTGGGTTTTTTCCACCAGGCACAAATGTTGAGCTTTGAACACTCCCTTCTTACTTTAAAGCAAATGCCCCAGAGAGAGAGAGAGAGAGCTTAAAGGATTTGGGAAGTTGTAATTTATTTTAAAAATGAGTAACATTTCCAAACTTTGGAAAGATGGTGGGAATTTGGGGTCCAGAGATGTGTATTATTCTTGCAATGATAGGGCCATTGCAGCAAGAAGGAATTTTGTCGGTGTTGCACAAGACAGAGGGCTCAAAAATCTCTATTTTGCGGCAAAACAATCTGCAATAGAGACTGAAAAAATAAAACCAGAATTCTTCCAGTCTGAGCTTTCATAGATCAAAAATGTGCATTTTCAGGTCTGTTCCACCTCTGTTTATATAAACCTCCTGTCAGGGTGTGGGGACCGTAACGGAGTGAGGAGACAGACAAACAGATTGAGTGGTTTAGTGGTTAAGACGCTGAACATGACCAACCAGGAGGCCGGCAGATCAGAAGTTTAAGACCCAAGTGCCGCATGATCCTGTCTCTGCCCCAGCTCCGGCCAACCTAGCAGTTTGAAAGCAAAAAATTGCAAGTAGATAAACAGGCACTGCTTCAGTGGGAAAGGTGACAGCATTCAGTGTGTTCTGTTGTCTAGTCATGCCTGCCACATGACCATGGAAACCTCTGCAGATGAAGACAGTGCTAGCTGTTTGATTATAAACAAAGATGAGCACAAAACCCTAGACCTTTTAGAGTCCGCGCCACCTTTTAGACCAGGGGATCCCAACCTTTTCAAGCCGGGGGCCGGGTCACGGTCTCTCAGTTAGCTTCGAGGGCTGGGTGGCCATTTTTTCCCAACAGCTTCAAAGGGATGTGGCAATTTTTTTTCTTGAATGCCCTTGGGGAGATGGGGGACATGAAATGGTGTTGTGGGCCAGATTTAGGCCACTGGCCTTAGGTTGGGAACCCCTGCCCTAGACTCAGAGACAACTGGCTTTCCCTTTACCTGTTGGGGAGTGGGGATCACGACTCAGTGAGGAGACAGACAAACCGACCAAGGCCGCATAGACAGCATAATCTGAGCATTACTTGGCATTGGAAGAAGTGGACTTTGATACACAGAAGCTCAGACCGAAATGAAACTTGGTGGGCTTAAAGATGCCACAACATTTTATCCTTTGCTCCCCAGTTTGGTTTGGTCGACGCACTGAAACCGATGGACATGGATGCCTCTTGGTCATCCCATCCCGGCCAACCTTGCAGGGTTGCTCGGTGGGTTTGGTGAGGCCCACTGACAGTGAGAAACATGGAATGCTTAAAAACACCAGTGCGGTTGTGATGCATCTTCCATTAACCAACACAATTGGCTTCACTCCATGCTATGAATTAGTTACACCTGAGCTTTGCAGGGAATTCAGCGTGAAGTCCCCTTACTCCATGGTCAAGATGCTCGCCTTGTGAGCTGGAAGGCCGGCAAGTCGGCAGTTCAAGACCCGGGTACTGCATGACAGATTGAGCGCCCGTCTCTGTCCCAGCTCTTGGGGACATGAAAGGACTTGAAAGGAGCCTCCTTTGGGCATCCCCTGAGTGGAGTTTGTCCCACAAAAATCCTTTCAACCCAGAATAATTTTTGACACGAAACTATTACCCCAAATTTCAAAATGCTCAAATCCAATTTTTTGCTTTAAGTTCCCTTCCTTGTTGTGGTTCGTAACAAGAGTGGGAGAAGGAGAACAGATGTTCTCTCAAGGCAACACCTGATAAATCATCAGAAGTTAATGATCAAAAAGCTTATCTGGGCTTTTGTAAATTTATAAAACAAAAGAGAAATAATGAAGCCAGTGGATAATTAGTAACTAGGCCAGTACACAAGCTCTGGGAATCTGACTGACCCTAGATCTCGGCAGAGACGGGGCAGATGTGGAAAGATGAAGGGCGAGAAAAGGATTACAGGGTGTGTAAAATGGGGAAGACGGACGAGAAGAGACAGCAGTGAGCAAAGGATGATGGAAAAGATGGATGGGGGGGGGGTTCTTTACACTGAACATGGCCTCAGCAACTGAGAAAGTCAGAGACCCCTCATGGGACATTGAGGCTTCACTCCTGCCTTCCCCAGGTAAGAACGGCATCCATTTCCAAACTTTTGGGGTTTTGTGGCAAACTAGCTTCAAAGGAAGGACCACAGGGAGGGTTCGTTTGTTTGGAGTCTTCAATGCAAGTGGGGGTGGGGGAGCAGTGCCTTTTAATTGTTAATAATCGCCAAGTTGTTTTGCAAACAGTTACTGTATAATCTCGACTATAAGTCATCCCAAATATAAGCCGAGGTACCTAATTTGGACCTCTAAAACTAGGAAAAGAGAATGACCCGAGTATAAGTCGTGGTGGTAGAAAATGCAGCGGCTGCTAGTGAGTTTCAAGAATTAATATACATGATAATATGGTACAATTAATTTAGACATTTGTGTCTTTGAGTGTTTACGTTGACCCCTTGAGGGCTAAAAAACCCCGACTTCTACTCGAGTATCTACAGTGACCATTTGTGGTCAGAGTTGGAAGCAAAAATAGTGGGGGAAATGGGGCTTCCAGAACTGGAAGACCATCTTCTGTACTCCCTGCTTGGTCTGGGGCCAGGGGAAAAGGTCTATGGGGGGGGGGGGGATGGAAGGACAGACGAACAGGAAGAGGAGGGCAGAGGTTTTCCTCACGTACTAGAGTTAGGAAAAGAACTTTACCAGCCCAAGGAAAATCACCATAGGCCAGGGATGGCCAACCTTGACACCCCAGAAGCCCAAGTCCCTGTGAATCCACATGAATGGGTTTACTGGCACTCCAGCTGTTCTTGGGCTTCAATTCCCAGAAGCCCAAGTCTCGGTGATTCCACACGAATGGGTTTACGGCACAGACGCTCAGTAAAACCATTTTGTGTGGATTCAAAGAGACTTGGGCTTCTGGGAATTGAAGTCTAAGAACACCTGAAGTGCCAAGATTGGCCATCACTGCTGTAGGCTGATACCCTAATGGCCGAGATACTAACAAACTGTGGCCATAGCTAGGTTCAGTGCAAAGAGGCAGCTTTGATAGTCCACGTCTCCAGAAGGAAAATTGTTTTCGATAGTGTGTGTGTGGGTCTTTTTCTTTCAGTAAAGACCATCTGATCTTGGGTGTGTGTGTCCAGTTGAGTTTGCATCTTGCCAATGGGTTCTTTCAAACCGGGACATTTGGTTTGAACCCTGAGCACAGAAAATCCCACCTTTTCCCATGCGAAAAGCCCCAAGATTTCAAGAGAATTGTACCGTGGGGGTTTTGCTTCAGGAAGCTGGCTTGCAAATAGAGGATGGCTTGGGAGCGCAGGGATAAAAGCAAAACAAGAAAGGCAGCATTATGAGGGGCAAGAACGGTCATAGGATCACAGGAAGCACTTCTTCAAAGGCTGGGATGGGGAGCCATTTGCAAGCAGTGAATGCATCTTGTGCAATGGCGCAAAGTGAAATTCTTAAGGAGGTGCTGAGCCTCTGCCTCAATACTAGCAGGACAGGATTTGGGAATACTTAAGACGGAACCCTTCCCTTCTCCATCAGCGCATGAGCTGAAGGCCTTGCAGTCTAAACAGCAATGCAAGGAAGCAAGTCTTGAAATAGGATCGAGAGCCAAATGATGACCAGGAGGAGGCATTTCAAAACCTGCTAGGAAGAGTTTGAGTCCATTTTTAAAGGCATTCCCCATGAGCGAGGCACAGCATTTAAAACAAATTAATTCTGAAAAAGAAATACATTTACGGTAGCAAATAAATGGCTGATAAATCCTTCCCAGCCAAAGGAGAATTGCATATTCCTGACCACCGTTTCTCCAATGTGCTAAGACTTTCAGGGAATGCCTTTCGGAGACGTCTTCCCTGGAAACCATTACTCCGAAGGCCTCCTCCTTCCCTCTTCTGTAAGACAATCCCCTACCAATTCATGCTTACAGGGAGCGCCTTAGTACTCACCACCATCGTATATATGCCCGGAATGGCGGTCAGACAGAGTTGCGTGTTGAGTGTTCTAATAGATATATATGTCTCTGTGTGTTTTTAAAGTGATTGCATTGTAACTTGGATTGTATCAGGCAGGTGGTCACATTTGGCGACCATCACTGCACCTTTAGATTAGAGCAGGGGTGTCCAAACTACGGCCCATGGCCCAGATCCAGCCCCCGACGCCAATTCAACTGGCCTGTGCCGCCCCTGGAAGTAAAATGGATCTGGCCCACGGGCTGTAGTTTGGGAACCCCGGTTTAAAGCAGAGAAAATGGCAACCTGAAATCTATCTCATCCTGTTGCAAAACAGATGGCAAGGCGCCTTTTATTTCCGCTCCCATTGGGAAGAACCACGCGACCTGCCCTCTGAATGACGGGACCGGCCTGCAGCCCAAAAAGCTTGGGCACCCCTGGATTAGAGCAGTGGTTCCTAACGTAGTCAGTACATTGGCTGATCAGTGCTTTGGGGAATTGAAGTCCCAAAATCAAAAGTTAGGAAACACCGGATTAGTGAACCAGAAGGTGATAGTTAGAATTAACAGAGAGGGGAGAGGAAAGAAGGAAGAAGTTTGGAGAGGACCGGCCAAAGATGCCCTTACTGTAATAGTCTTTCCACCACCGCTTTCTGGTGAGCAATCTCTTCGGGACTCAGGTTTTCCAACTCCTTCATTATCGGAGGCGTGAAGTCCTCTCCGTCATCGGAGGTCTCCTCCTCGGACATCCTCGCCTCACCCATCCCGTTGGCGAGGGCTGGGATTTCCGCGCAGGGGTCTCTTTTCTCCCCCTGGATCGGGCCCATGAGCCCCTGGCTGCTTTCGTTGTAGTGGTCCGGCTCCGTCAGGGCTTTGACCAGCGTCTCCTTGCTCAGTCCGGACTCCAACAGGGCCCCCAATAGTTCCACCTGGAGGTGAGTCAGCTTGGAGACCATGGTCCCGGTTTGCGCTTCCTCTGTCTTGGACCTACGCGTCAAGGGTGTCTACAACCAGCTTCCCCTCTATAGTAATTTTTGCTACACCATGTTTTCGAGTCACATGTCCAAGTGCCTGCGGCGTAGAGTAGTGGATCCTTGCCGTCCCTACTCCCCACCCCCACCCCCCAAAAAAATTATCCAAGGTTCAAAAAAAGAGTTTTGCTTCAGAGCCCCCCCCCCCCCCACCACTATTCTCCCGAGTTGGAGCTGATAAAGGGACCCTCACCTATCTGTTTACATTGGAGCAATGCAAATTCGCCAAGGTTCATATTTATCTGTGTGCTTAGGCAAGTTAGTGAACTTTGGACTTCGGCATTGCAACAGCAGTTCACAAAGTGCGCAGGGACGGAGGGAGGGAAAGGAAAGGGTGGGGAGGAAGAAGAGCAAATGGCAAGATGGCGGCGCAAGCGAAGGTAGCGCCAAGCTTTGGGTGTCTCTCTGGAAAGATTTGGAAGGTGGTGTTGCAGGAGACCTGAATTGGAATCTCCAGTACAGGTAAACACGGCTTCTGCGGGACTAAGGGCATTTATTTATTTTGCCACCCACTCGCTGAGGGGACTCAGGGTGGCTTACAGTCAAAACAACAGTACAATAAAAATTATAAAATGCAACCACATAAAACAACCAAACCAGAACACAAACTAACTCCCGTCAGGCCGTTGTTGTGGGCCCAGAGGAGTGGGCAAGATCACCAGCCAGATGAATTGGCATTGGGGGTAGCTCTGCTCCATGGTTTGGGCTCCCTTGGTTTAAGCAGAGAAAATTGGAGCTTAAAATCAATCTCATCCTGTTGCAAAACAGACAGCAATGCACGTTTTGCTTCTGGTGGTAGGAACCCTGTGACCGGCCAACAGCCTAAAAAGTTTGGGCACCCCTGGTAATAACCCAAAGTGCCCCAATGCATCTTGTGCCCGACAGATGTGGCAGTCCAACGGGCTTCTCCCCTCCCTGACTACCATGGGCACCTGAAGGCTCTCGTGCAGAAAAGCCTTGCCAAGATCCACAAACTGGTGCAGGAGATCCCACACACTCCTACAACACATGGACCTTTTCCCACAGGGCTTTATCACTTCGGCTTCCCCATTGGGAGGCACAACTCTCTGGGGTCCCTTTGTTGTTTCAAAATGGGACATAACGGGAAAGAAATGAACCCCACAAGTCCATGTACCAAATTGGTGCCCACAGTATAGTACACAGAAAACTTATTTGCATGCCTGGTAATGTGCTTTTTAAAAAATGTGGACTTATTGTGAGTTTATGTTTAATTGCAGGTTTTCAATACCTGGAAGCCACCTTTCAACATCCACTGCGAGGTGTCGGGAGGTTGCCACACAAAAGGATCCTGGGATGAAAGATCTGGGCCACTTGGAACCCTACCAATATGGGATGAGCTCAGCTTTGACTGCGATACGTGAGCAGGATGAAGCTAAACATGCACAGGTAGGATGAAGCTAAACTTGATAAACCCGATGCATTGAGCCAACCCAGCTTAGGTTTGCGCTGGTTGACATTGACTTGAGGATTCTGACGATGTAAGACTGATTTTACAAGAGAATGAACAAAAATGATAGCTGAATTAGCATCTCCCATAAGCTCTGTAGGGGTGGTGGAGATAGACTAAGACAGGGGTGCCCAAACTTTTTTGGCTGCGGGCTGGTCATGTGGTTCAGGGGGCTGGTCGCTATGGCCCAGATCCGCCCCTGACACCAATTCATCTGTTTTAAGTAAAATGATCCAGACCTAGTCCCTGGGCCAGTTCAGGCACCTCTGGACTAAGATAAGCAAAGAAAAGTCAACATTTGACACAAGCATTTCTACAACAGATTGTGACCGAAGAAAGGGGAACACAGGCAAGGGAATGCAGCAACACAACAATCCCCACCCATGCAAGAAAGTGGGATATTGCTTATGTTTTGTTAGTGTTTTAGGGCTATCATAGCACACTCCCAAGTGGTCTTGGGAGGCAGGATCAAAAGAGATGCCAACAATCATTAGTTGAGAAATAAATGTAATTCTACTCCTGTTAACACTGCAGCTTTAATCTCTTCCAACAAAGAGTGTTAAAAAAGATCCTCACTGTCTTTCCATGGGTCACTCAGACAGCTTTGGGGGCTGGATGGCCATTTTCCCCTTCCTTCACCACATGGCACTTCCTGGTGTGGTTGAGGGCCACATGAAATGTCGTGGGCTGCATCCAGCCCACAGGCTGAGAATCCCCGCTTTAAATCTTGTGCAGAAAGCCACAAACCTACAATGGTTTTCTTCTAAAAGCCTGTTATTTTGAGGAAAACCACTGCCACCCACTGGCCATGACTACCTACTGCACCAGTTTGAAGCCACATGGGCACTTCTGGGTTGCAAACAGGTACCCATGGGTAGTGATGTGCATGCTTAATTTGACACATGGCCCCACCCTCCTGTTTTGCTCCTCAAACAAGATGGATGTTGTACTTAGTCATTCAAGTTGTATCAGAAAACAAAATAAAAAAATACTGTAGCACGGGACTATTATATTGTTAGCTTGTGGATCGTGTCCACTTCTTCAGACAAAAAGTGAAACAGGCATAGTTTTTATACACCAAATTCATTCAAGTTGTGCCTAGGTTGAAGATAACCTGTTCATTCTTTTCTATTTACCTTCAGAACTGAGGTAAACAACACTGAACACATGAGTAGTGCATCTGTAACAGCTCCACCCATTGTAACTTCTCACTTGATTTGCTCACTCCCAAAAGATGCTTAGAAGTAAACAAACAATGGGATAAACCCAATTATGCATTTTGCAAGTATCCTGCCTTTATGCAATCTATGAATCTTGGCATGTTACATTTCATGAAAACATGCAGAAGCTGAAGAAAACCAGAGAGCTTCTGACCCACTAAACTATATCAACTGTCATGGGGTGAAAATATCTTATTTTATGGAAGTTGCCCAGAGTAGTGTAATTAGCCTGCATATAAACCAAAGCAATTACATCCATGTGCAAAACTGAGCAGTGAGCCTCCCAGGTACCAGGGTACTAAATTTTATTTCTTCCCAAGTTACCCCTTCACCAAACTGATGAGGGAAAATAGCAGGGGCCACAACGCGTTTCAACAGTAATTCCCCTTCAAAAGAACAAGTACAGTATTACATTTGAGACCCCTTTTATTCCCTATCCAGTAGAACCTTGTCCAGTTAGTTTATGAACAAGCATAACAAAAGTAACCTTCTGAGTGAAGACGGGAAACCTCACTATACCCTGACCTAGATATAGGCTCGGCTCTAAAGTATCACTCATCGAAGGTTTCACTCTGGTCCGATATTACGCTACTTCTGGCAAACGGCACTTTTTTTTAATTCACAAACTCACGTAAACCAACCCTCCCTCGTGATTTCAGCTTTGTGTGAGTGGGGAGCTCAGTCTCTTCACCAGGTTGTGGCCTTCTGTGCAACAGGGACAAACACCTGTCTTTCCCTCCTTTTCCCTCAGTCCCTGACGTTCGGTGCATCTTCTGAGTTACAACGATCCTATGAAACGGGACAACCAGAGCATCTCCAGTTCGATCCCACCGACTGGGTTCCCTGGGAGGAAATTCCGCCTGCGTAAACTTAGCCAAGGGACTTGTCATAGTTCTTGCAGGACTAGGTGCCCAGCTGTTCTAGTGCTTGCAGGATTTGAACCCGTACGTTTGATGCCGCTGATGGGCCTCACCTGGGCAATATAACAACTAGCTCAAGTGGTTAAGACGCTGAACTTGCTGGCTGGAAAGTCGGGGTTTGATTCCTGGGTACTGCATGAGAGAGTGAGCTCCCGTCCTCTGCTCCAGCTCCTGCCAACCTAGCAGTTCGAAAGCAAGAAATTGCAGGTAGTGAAAGAGGGACCACTTTGGTGAGAAGGTAAACAGTGTTCTGTACACTCTGGTGTCTAGTCACGCCTGCCACATGTCCACGGAAAAGTGCAGACGCAAACAGTGCTGGCTCTTGGGCTATAAATAGATGAACACTAAACCCTGGAGTCGGATACGACTGGCTTTCGAGCAAGGGCGATCTTTACCTTCTTCCCAGAAGCTGCCTCAATAAAGGTTGGCAGATTTGCAGTCGCTTGACTCCTGGATTGTGTGCCTGGTTCAGAAAACTTTTTCTGTTCTTGTGGCTTGTTCTGTCAGCCATTTGAGACCAGAGGGTTGTGCAACAGAGTGAGTGCCTGTCATCTATCCCAGCTCCTGCCAGCCTATCTGGTGCTTAAGTTACCTGCCTGCTACTCGTGCCCCAAATCATGACAGATCAAGCGCTGTTGGGTAGCCAAGGTAGGATGCATTGCTTTCATTGTGAAGAGAAAAGTAGTGGGTCCTTTTTAGTAACACAGGTGCAACATGGTGGTCAGGATTGGGGTTTATCCATCCCTGACCCTAGTCTGTGTTTTTATCCTCTCAGCAAAGCAATCACACTTATTATCTGCCCCATAGTGCTCAGTTTGGTTACCGGTAATTATTTTGTTGTTGTTCAGTCACAGTCGATTCCGACCTTCTGCGACCCCATGGACCACCGTCCGCCAGGCACTTCTGTCCTCCACCCTCCTCCTCTCCTCGCTCAGCTTTGTGCCCATTGTGTCTACAATACCATCTAGCCATCTCATTTTTGGCCGCCCCCTTCTTCTTTTGCCCTCCACCCTTCCCAGCATCAATGCTTTCTCAAGCGAATCCTCTCTTCTCATTTGATGTACAAAGTACTTTAGCTTCATCTTTACTATTTGACCTTCTAAGGAGCAGTCAGGGCTGATTTCTTATAAGATTGACCTATTTGTTCTCCTCGCTGTCCAGGGGACTCTCAAAACGCTCCTCCAACACCACATTTCAAAGGCATCTATTCTTCTGCGCTCAGCTTTCCTAATGGCCCAGCTCTCACAACCATACATTGCCACAGAGAATACCATTGCTTTGACTATACGATTTTTTTTAATTTATTTTTTTGCAATTTGATGTCTCTACTTTTCACTATGTTCCCCAGGTTTCTCATCGCTTGCCTCCCAAGAATCAGTCACCTTTTTATTTCATGGCTGCAATCACCATCTGCAGTGATGTAAGAAAGTAAAATCTGTCACTGCTTCTACTTCTTCCCCATCTATTTTCCAGGGACTGATAGGGCCTGTTGCAATGATCTTGGTTTTCTTTATATTGTGTCTCAAGCCAGCTTTTGCACTTTCTTCTTTCAACCTAATCAGGAGCTTTTTTAAGTCCTCCTCACTTTCTGGTATCATCTGCATATCTCAAATTGTTGATGTTTCTCCCAGCAATTTTGATCCCAAATTGTGATTCCTCCATCCCTGCATAGTGCATTATTTAGACTTACCGGTATATCGCCGCCTGCTCGCCATGGGGACACAGGGCGGCTTACAGTTAATTAGCATTTTTCCCCCAACATACTGGGTACTCAATTTTACTGACCTCAGAAGGCTGGAAGGCCGAGTCAACCTTGAGCCCTGGTCAGAATTGAACTCACAACCTTTTGGTTGCAGTACAGAAGTTTACCTACTGGGTGTTTTTGTTCTAAGCAACATGGCTAATTTTCGACATGTAAATATATACTGTATATACCAAGAGTTCTCAGGTAGCTTTGGGGGCCGGATGGCCTTTTTACTCTTCCTCCACCACATGACACTTCCTGGTGTGCTGGAGGAAGAGTAAAATGGCCATCCGGCCCAAAAGCTATCTGACGGTTTGAATCCTTTGTCACATGGCACTTCCTGGTGTGGTGGAGGCGGTGGGAGACCCCACATGAAATGGTGCTGTGGGCTGCATCTAGTCCGTGGGCCGCAGGCTTATAATCCCTGGTATATACAAAATACATCAACACATATAATGTGTTTCAGTGCCTCTAATTGTTTGTCATAAATTTGTTTGACTCGACCTCCAATTATCATTTATTCAAGCTGGAAATAGGGAAATGCTCCTCCCTATTCTCAGACTTGAAGCAATGGATTTTTGCTTCCTACTGAATTCCCTCCCTGATGGGTCAGATTTATTTATTTATTTATTCTTCAAATTTCTGTTGCTGCCCAGCTTGGCAATGACTCTGGGCAGCGAACAACAATTAAATGCAACATCAAACTAACCAAAAGCCCTTTAAAACGCCATGAAAAACTCACAATACTTTACCCACTCACCCCATCCATTAAAAGAGAGAGAGAGAAATCTTAATTCTATAAGCCATGCTGGGCACCATGGGAGGGCGCTGGACGGGGCGAGGGGTGGTGACCAAGTGACGGGAGAGAAGGCTGGCTGGGGAACCACTTGGCCACCACCACCACCCCCGCTTGCTCCACCTGGCGAGCGGCACTTTAGAATAAACCATTGCTCCAAGTTTAAGGAGGGAGCTTGGAGCAATGACTCAATCTAATGTGCAAGCGCACTGAGCGGATAAAATAATAATAAAATTGTTATTTGTGCCCTAGGGTGCCAGAGGCGAGGGCGCTCTGGGATGGATCCCCCTGTCCTGGTGGCCCAGCCCATGCCTGGCTCTCATGCTGAAAAAGGGGAAGATGTAGAAATCGACCCTCATTTCCTTGCCTTACCTTCTCCAGCCTGCCTATATCCAAAAGGACATCCTTCATATCTCTTGCCTTTGAAGGAAACCAAAGTGACTCTAATTAGCGGCCTGAAGATTAGGACCATGTGTATGTGAGTTACAGAACTCTTTAGCTCTCTTGGGAAAGGTGCTAAAAAGGCTTTAATTACTACCATTATCTTAATGATCATTTGTGGAATTGCTTCGTCTACTTTGAACATTGTTAAATGCTTACTCCTCTCCAGGCATCTTCCCAATGAGAAACTGCCCAGGCTCGTTCTTTCTGGCATATTGTTTATCTTCCCATCCAGTTAATCTTCCTTGCATTAAGAGGAACATTAAGGAAAAGTCTCAGCCATTATCAGAGTTAAATCTTTATTCTTGCGAAGAGGGTTGGTTGTTCATAACGCTTGGGTTACCAAAGACGACTGTATTTTGATCTTGTTTTTCTTCTTTTGCCACAGGATAGATGTCTTTGTGACCATTTGGACATGGAATACAGCGCATCTAACAGTGATGTAGGGACTGCGGTGGTTAAGACGCTGAAACGATGACCAGAAGGTCGGAGATCGATTCCCAAGTACCGCACAATGGAGTGAATGTCTGTTTCCATCCCAGCTCCTGCCAACCTAGTAGTTCGAAAGCAAGACATTGCAAGCAGATCAATAGGGACCACGTTGGTGGGAAGGTAAATAGCGCCATGCCTGCCACATGACCACAGAAACATCTGCAAACACAGACAGTGCTGGCTCTTTGGCTAGAATCCTAAATCAATTCTCCAAAAGCACTGGACTAACTGAGGCTTCTGGGAATTGAAGTCTGCCTGTGGGGCCTGGGCCCCACTTTGGGAATGACTGCTCTAAAGTAAACACAAATAATGCAGCTGTAAATTCTCATATTTTCTGGTCAATTTCAGGAGGACCTAAGAGGGAACTTGCTTATTTTTTCCCTAGCAAATGTTAAATTCCTTGCCTTTCTTCTGGTCATTTTTGCCACCAGGCTGCTGTAGAAAAATGCTAATTCTTTACAAACCTCTTTTTCTCCTGAGGTTAGGAAGTCTTCTGAAGATCATTTTGTGTCAGAAATTATTTATTTAGAGTTAAAAGGACTTTTTGCTGGAGAAACTCCGCTCAGGGGATGTCCGAATGAAGCTGCTTTCATGTCCCCAAGATTTTTTCCCATCAAAGTGGTCCCTGTTGATCTACTTGCAATGTCTTGCTTTTGAACTGCTAGGTTGGCAGGAGCTGGGGCAGAGACAAGCACTCAAATCATCAGGCAGTACCCGGGTCTCAAACTGCTATCTTGCCAGCCTTTCAGCTAACAAGGCGAGCTTCTTAACCACTGAGCTACCACAACCTCGGAAGACCAGACATCTGCGGAGAGGAATAAACCGATTCCCCTTTGGAAAATATATGCAAACCCTGGAAGCTCTCTGGAAGTTTCCAAATGTCTCTGTTCCATCTGAGTGACATTTCAAGGGCTGGGTGTTCCTCTTGGCGATGGGTGTGCGTGTAAAACCGAACTAGACAACATTTGTGGTGAGTTGCCACTAACTAATAAAAATGCCTGATTACGCCACAGGCCTATTTGTCAAAATGGTTGCCCTGCGAGTCACAGTCCTTGCAGGGAGTTACACAAGGCAACTCTCACATGAAACATTGTTCAGTGCTCATCGTTTATAGCCAAAGAGCTAGCGCTGTCTGCACCTGCAGACGTTTCCGTGGTCACGTGGCAGGCATGACTAGACATCAGAGTGCATGGAGCGGTGTTTACCTTCCCACCAAAGTGGTCTGATGGGATCAGATGACGAAGGTTGGGTGGACGATCACCACAGTGGTCCCTATTTATCTACTTGCAGTTTTCTTGCTTTCGAACTGCTCGGTGGCAGGAGCTGGGACAGAGTACAGGAGCTCACTCCATTGTGCAGCACCCAGGTCTCGAACTGCCCACCTTCCAGATGTGAAGTTCAGCCTCTTAACCACTAAGCCGCTGCAGTCCTTTGTAAGCCTATAAACTTTAGCTTAATTTCTATGTGTCTACTTGAACACCAGAGCTTAGAAGTAACGTTTCTGAGCTCTAATGTCTGATACTTTTGGCCTTGCTCAGAGCCTTAATAAGTGACTTTACTTGATCTTTTCCATAAAGGCAAGACCAAAAAAATATATAAAAACTACATGAAGCAAGGAGATCAGTGAACTTTTCCAGTGAGTTTTTTACTTGCAAAGCAATGAGATCCATCAAAGTCTTCACTGCACATTTTTCAAGGGCTTTACTTGATTCCCTCCCAGATTTTTTCAGTTAGAGCTGTTGTGAATTTTCATCCATTTTGGAAGTCCATTAAAACATCCTGGAGCCGGATCTCTCAGGGGCAAAGCGGAGTATAATAAATGCAACTGATGAATAAAATAAGTAGTAAAAGAAGCCATAAAATAGAAGTTGCCAGTATTTTGTTTATTTTATTGTTTGTTGTATTGTTTAGTTGTATTATGTTCCTGTTGTCTACTTAATTGTTTTTACGCTGCCCAGAATGGGAAGTATCACAGATGAGTGATATAAAAATGTCAAGAAATAAATATAAATATATCTATTTTAGGAACTTACTAGGGGCAAGACTAGGGGGCAAAAATATGTTAAAATAGGATTTGAAATAGAAAGTCGTTTGAACAATAGGCATAATCGTATATATTGTCCGGATGGGTGATTGGTGCACATATTGTACATATTAATATTTATTTATTATTATTTATTTATTTATTAGTTCAAATTTATATTGATAAATAATATTACATATTAATATACCTGTATACAGCAATATGTTAATACAGTATAGTGTTTTTATTAAGATTGTATGTTGTTTTTCCTTGTCTTGTTATTATTTGCTTTATCTTAATAAAAATAAATAAATAATCCAAAAGGAAGTTATTTTTTTTAGGGGGGGGACTACAAATCCCAGATGCCTTTAACGCAGCTTATTTCGAGTGGATTCTGGAACCTGTGGTCCAAAAATCATAACTTTCCCTCAAGACAAAAAAAAAGGGGGGAGGGCTGAGAGGGAAATACTGAGCATGCGCGTTAGGCCACGCCTCCCACACGACCTTTGGAGTTATTTAGCCCGCAGGAGAGCCGACGGAAAAAAAAAAAAGGTTTGCGCGTGCGCGCAAAGAGCTCGCCAAGCTCCGCCCATGCCGGGGGCGAGACCCTCTCCCCCTCCTTTCCATCCCAAGCCCCGCCTCCTGGCTTCCTCCGCGGCTGCGCGGGGAAAGGCCCTGTTGTGGGCACGTGACCTCTCCGCCGTTGGGGGCAGTGCGTGCGTGCGTGCGTGAGGCGAGGAGGCCCCGCCCTTGCTTGGGGACGGAACCCTCCCCCATTTTTACCCCCCCAAGTCCCGCCTCCTGGCTTCCTCCACGGCTGCGCGGGGGAAAGGCCTGTTGTGGGCACGTGACCTCTCCGCCGTTGGGGGCGGCGCGTGCGTCAGTGCGTGCGTGACGTGAGGGAGGCCCCGCCCCCTCCTCCTCCTCCCCACTCAACCAGCGGCCTCGCCTCAGAGTTACCTCAGAGACCGAGCGAGAGAGCCGGGAGGCCGCCCCCCCCTCAAGTGCCCGCGTCCTCCACCTCCGCTGGTCATGAGGCCCACCCGGCGCCGGAGCGCGGCCTTGGCCTTGCGGCGGCGCGGTTGCCGCTGAGGCGTCGCTCGGGCCTGGCTTTGGGCCTAGCTAGCCCGGGCAGCCCCTTCCTCACCAACCGCCGCCGCCGCCATGTTGGGCCCGGAGCCGCATCGGGGCCGCCGCTGCTGAGCCCCCGGGAGGAGGGAGAGACGACGAGGAGGAGAAGGCGGTGGAGGAGTGGCCGGCGCCATGGCGGAGCAGACCTACTCCTGGTGAGACGCTGCTTCCCGGGCACGGGGTGGGGGTGGATGATGATGATGATGAGCCTCGGGTCCTCCACAGTCTTCTCCCTGGACCGGCAGGGCGCTCGCGGTGGAGGGGGAGGCTGTCGGTTGAAACCGCTTAGGCGCAAAATCTGCCTCGCCCCCCCTTTTTTTATTTTCAGTTGCACTAAAGGTAAAGGTTTTCCTTGCTCGAAAGCCAGTCGTATCCGACTCTAGGGGTCAGTGCTCATCTCTTTCAAAGGCGAAGAGCCAGCGCTGTCTGCTTCTGCAGACATTGCCATGGTCATGTGGCAGGCATGGCTAGACACCGGAGCGCACGGAACGCTGTTACCTTCCCACCGAAGTGGTCCCTACTTACCTACTTGCTTTCGAACGGCTAGGTTGGCAGTTGCTGGGACAGGAGACGGGCGTTCAACCCGTCATGCAGTACTCAGGAATCGGAACTGCTGACCTTCCGCCTCCCAGCCAGTGTCTTAGCCTCTTGCACTACTGCTCCCATAATCCCCCAACCAGCCCTTCTTCATGTCCAGATCAAGCCCTGGACTGCAAAATGAAGCCACTTTCTTGGCTTTTATGTTGGCTAAACTTAAATCCTGATCAGTCAATGTTTTGGCAGTCATGCGCAGACCAGCAGATGAGCCCATAGATTCTGTATCTCTCCACATGCACAGGGCATGTTGTTTATTATTATTTATTATGTTGTTGCCCACCATCAGCCCCCACTTGAGCCTGTGGATCTTGCAATTAGGGAGTCCGACCCTCAGCCTATTTAGGGGAGGTTAAGTTCCTCACTCAGAGCCTCCTTTAACGTAATTCCTTGTTCATAGAGTCCCCTCAAGAGTGTTTGTTCTTGCCATAAAGTTCTTCCTGGATCTGATAGACCTCGAGGCTTATATCCATTCAGAAGATGTTGAGGCCCTTCTCTTGCTCCTAAAAGAGGGGAGAAGAAGGGACCCTCTCAAACTCAGGAGGAGGGAGATGGGAGTTGATGCTGGTTTTGGAAAGAGCATGAGGGCCCTTCATGAAAGCTTGGCTTGGAAAGGGTCTCCACACGCAGGACCCTAAATGCTCATGCTAAGGGATATTATACAGTCGCTGAGTTGGAAAGGGGTCCTGTGAGGGCATCCTGTCTGACCCCCTCCTCAATGCAGGATAATCACAGTCAAAGCAAATTTTACAGAGGTTGGCCCAATTCTCTCTTGAAGGTTTCCAGTGTTGGAGCATTTGTTCCTGGACAATAAAGGGTCTGCCCAGGATAGGGTGGCAGGGAAGGCATGGGGTTGAGGGATTGGATAGAGCAGTGATGGCAAACCTTGGCACTCCTGGTGTTCTTGGACTTCAATTTACAGAAACCCAAGTCCCTGTGAATCCACATGAATGGGTTTACTGGCACTCCAGGTATTCTTGGACTTCAATTCCCAGAAGCCCAAGTCTCTGTGAATGGATTCACAGAGACTTGGGCTTCTGGTTTGAAGTCCCAAGAACACCTGGCGTGCCAAGTTTTGCCATCACTGGGATTTGTAAGAAGGTTGGTGTTCTCCCTGGGCAGCTATCTCAATGCCTGGGTGGCAGAGAGTGTCCAGGGGTGGGATTTGGCCCTTGGTTGTTGGGTTTTCTGCAGAGCAATTGGCATCTTTCCTAACTCTTGCAGGCTGGTTTCATGTGGCAAATTTTCTCCAGAGTGGATTCAAGGTGCAATCTACGGGGACCACTGAGTGCCCACGGAAGGATTTGTTGAGGCAAAAGGCGAGACCAGGTTGAGTCATGAAGGTGTGCACGTGTGGCCATGATTTCCCTCCTCCCAGATTTCTAAACAGAAGGCTCGTGACAAGATCTGCCAGTGTTGCTGTACAACCTTCCTAATGTTCATCTCATCGAGTACTAGGATACGCAAACACGTCTCATTGCTTGACAGAGTGAAATAGATAAAGGCATGTCACAGTAGAGGGTACAGTCCGTATTGTACCAATCGCCTTTTCTGTTTTGATACCCTGATAGTGGAAATTTTGAGCAGAAATAGTGCCTTCCTTTTAGTAATGGTAAAGGTCACCCTTGCTCGAAAGCCAGTTATATCCAACTCTAGGGTTCAGTGCTCATCTCTGTTTATAGCCAAAGAGCCAGCGCTGTCTGCGTTTGCAGACGTTTCCGTAAACATGTGGCAGGCATGCCGCAATACTTGTGTGCATGGACCGCTGTTTACCTTCCGGCCAAAGTGGTCTCTATTTATCTACAGTACTTGCAATTTCAAACTGCTAGGTTGGCAGGAGGAAAACAGTCCCATGTACTCCAGATTTGTTCTAGAGAAAGCCTCAGTGGAAGCACACTGAGCAGTTCTGTCTAGGATTGCAGTCCTAATTATAAGCATACTTATAGAAGAAGTAATCCCATTGGTTTCAGTGCAGCCTGTGAATGTACTTGCATAACACTGTGCCTGAAGTCACAGAAGAAGGTTAAAGATTTGAGGAAACATGACTTTCAATGGAGGAATGAATTGTCATTTACCTGCTGCTCTTCTGTGAATTAATTTTGGTAACTCTCACCACAACCCTGCTAATTAAGACTGGTATGGTGAGATGAGGCTGAAAGTCCTCATTGTCAGTAGAACAGGTGTGTCTTTGTGATGACATCTTTTGAGCCATCCCCCTTATTATCTGATTGTTGCAAGTGAGACTAATGAGGAAAATGTATGGAGAGAGTTACAGCAAAGGTAAGATTTGGACTAGTTTTGTGGCGTGCCAGGATCCACCCCCAGTCATTTGATTTGGCGATTTTACTGCCAGTACTCCTTTTGAAGGACTGTAGACCAGGCGTTCACAACCTATGGCCTGTGGGCCGGATCTGGCCCATGGAGCCATTTCATGTGGCCCTCCGCCCTCATTCCCGCCATTGCAAGTGGTGGAAGCACTGAAAATGTGGTGAAAATGCACAAGAACTTGCCGAAAATGCATGAAAATATGTGCAAGAACTCACGAAGAACCATGTGACTGGCTCACTCGGCCATCTGAGGGGGAGTGATCTGGCCCACAACCCAAAAATGTTGAGAAAGCCTGCTGTAGACTGTCCTGTGATTTATACGTTGTTAAAATTGGACCACCTAAAAATTTCCAAAGACTTTTGATTGGCGTTTGTGCCTAAAAAGTGGTGCTTTGGGAATGAAATTTGACAAATGAACTCAAAAATCCAGAACATCGCCTGTCTCGTGTTCTAATCCTGTGTTAAATTCAGTATCGAAAAATTCATGTCCTTTTAATCTGTAAATGTTATAATAACATTGCGATCAACCGTAGCAATGGATCCCATTTATTAATCCCCTGTGCAGGTTCAAATGTTTCCAGAGCTTAGAAGCATCAAAAAAGAAAAATGGTTTTGTATTAGAAGTGTTATGATCAGGGCACTCAATGTTGAATTTCCATTGCGTGACATCCTAGAACCACATCTTTACAACGTATTTACTGACAAATCTGTTCTCAGTCAGTTATGAATTAAAGGGGCAGAAAAAGGTGATTATGTACAATTGCCACCTCAGTTTGTAAGGTGGTGTGACTTATCCGAAAGAGGTGCTATGTTGTGTTAGGT
Source organism: Furcifer pardalis (assembly GCA_030440675.1). Taxonomy (NCBI): domain Eukaryota; kingdom Metazoa; phylum Chordata; class Lepidosauria; order Squamata; family Chamaeleonidae; genus Furcifer; species Furcifer pardalis. The sequence continues at coordinate 14,738,217 of CP126898.1, read as the reverse complement.
AGGAAAATCAGTGTGATGGCTTGGATGTGGAAGAGGCTGTCCGGAATAATTTGTGCATTAAACTTTGCGACCTTAGGCCACATTGGTCCATTAGTGACAGTTTCACCCTGCTTTGGCTTTTAGGGTTCCATCATGTATGTGTGGTACTTCTACTTTGCCAACTCTGCCTTTGTGCTTTACAACAACTTGTTTCTCAGTTTAACAAACTGGTCTCCGGCCAGACTGCATTTTCATTTTTGGTTTGAAGGGAAACCATAGCACCTTTTCAAGAACAAAGTTCAAATACATAACAGGATTGGGAGGAGTTCAGTTCAGTGTCTGGATAGATTCTGTGTGTATTCTTACATCAAAACTGTACTGTATTGTATGTCTGTAACAGCCTGTCTTTTGTGATTGAAACACTGGAAAATAAATTTCTTTCAATATTTGTTTGCCTTTCAGTATTGGAAGTAAAGTACTGTATGTGTTATTGTAAGTAAAGGTAAAGGTCACCCTTGCTCGAAAAGTCAGTCATGTCTGACTCTAGGGTTCAGTGCGCATCTCTGTTTATAGCCCAAGAGCCAGCACTGTCTGCATCTGCACACATTTCCGTGGACAGGTGGCAGGCATGGAACACTGTTTACCTTCCCACCAAAGTGGTCCCTGTTGATCTATTTGCAATTTTTAGCTTTCGACCTGCTAGGTTGGCAGGAGCTGGGACAGATACAGGAGCTCACTCCGTCATGCAGTACTCAGGAATCAAACTCCAACCTTCCAGTCAGTGAGTTATTGTACATTCTGCATGAATATGTGAAATATCTCTGATGAAGTGGTCTTCATCCAAGAAAGCTTACATTGAACTAAAACAGTTAGTCTTTAAAGTGCTAGAGCATTTTTGTTTTGTTTATTCTCTGATATGCCTAAACACAAACTATTGGCTACTATTGGCTACTATTGCAAAAAATTGAAATATCTCTGTTCTTTGTAGAATTAAACATTTCATTCCTTCCCTTTTTAAAAAGATGTAAGAGTGCTGTGGATTCTGTTTTTAATGTAGTGCACTAAAAGCTAGTCTGGACATTTTAATCTCTGGAGGATTAACTCCTCAGTAGTATGTGGACTTTTAAGGAGTTGAAGGAAAGTGTTAACTGGGATTTACATTACATTTAAATATCTAATAGATTAATAGAGCTTACATTGCAGTAGTCAAGTGTCCCTTGGAAGACTCTGTAGTCCACTTTCACATGTGTTTCTTTCGGTCTCCTGTGAGCCACACTGCCCAAACTGACAGTCGTTAGCAATAGCAGCTTTGATGACATTTGAGAGAGGCGTTTCATTGAAACAGCAAGGGGCTGCGGTGGCTTAGTGGTTAAGAAGCTCACCTTGTTAGCTGGAAGGCGGTAAGTTGGTAGTTCGAGACCTGGGTACTGCATGACGGATTGAGCGCCCCTTTCTGTCCCAGCTCCTGCCAACCTTGCAGTTCGAAAGCAAGAAATTGCAAGTAGATCAATAGGGACCACTTTGGTGGGGAAAAGATCTTGGGGACATGAAAGGAGCCTCATTCAGGGGTCTCCTGAGTGGAGTTTCTCCAGCAAAAAATCCTTTCAACTCAGAATAATTTCTGACACAAAATTATTATTGAAGCAGCTTTTCCTCAGTGAGGCAGTTTGTGAATGGCCTCTTAATTTGCTTTCCCTTTATTGTGGCACATCTCTTCTGCCACCAAGTTAATGACTCCCATGAAGATGTCCAGATAGAGAGAGAATCTGGACTTTGCAAACTGATGGGTTCATTTTTAAGGTCAATTTGATAATGTATTCTCTGGCCATAGTTGAACGTAACAATACCAATGTTACTTGTGCCAAGAATGCAGAAAATTGTGCAAATTGTTTGGGAGCACTGCAGTTGTTTGGGGGCCCATTTTGTCTTTACACCAGTAGCAGAAGTTAAGAAGGAAGCAAAGACTTCCAAACATATCCAAGCCAAGTTCTGACACTGGTTTGCTACAGGGGTAATAAATCTGGGCTCTTGATTCAGTTATGGCACTGGCAAGACTCATGAGGTGAAGTCTTATTAAAATAACAGTCATCAAGAAAAACATCTTAATTGGTTGACTTAACATAGTTTGTGGTCACAGTGCTTCTTTATGTATGGACCCAGCAATCTTTCCTATCCGCTGCTGCCCTTTAGGAAAGGAGTGAAGACCTGGCTGGCGGGGCATGTGTGGGGAGTGGGCCAGACGGCCAACTCAGTCACCTGGCTCTTTTTTCCACCTCTCTCCCGGTGTTTTTAACTTGAATTTTAATTTTTATGTATTTGTTTTAATTGTTTTTAGTTGTAAAGCCGCCCTAAGTCTTCGGAGGAGGGTGGGGTACAAATGAGATAAATTATTATTATTATTATTATTATTATTATTATTATTATTATTATTATTATTATTATTATTATTATTATTATTATTATTATTATTATTATTATTATTGGTTGAAAGGATTTTTGCAGTAGAAACTCTGCTCAGGGAACACCCAAATGAAGCTCCTTTCAAGTCCCCCAAGAGCTGGGACAGGGCTTGGTGCTAAATCCGTCATGCAGTACCTGGGTTGCGAACTGCTGACTTGCCAGCCTTCCAGCTAACAAGGCGAGCTTCTTTTCCACTGAGCCACCATAGCCCCTAGCAGGATGACCTGGCCAGACATGGTAGTTATCTTGCTTCTCCTTTTTTTTCTGCCTTTTTTTAACCTGTCATCTCCATCTTTTCCTTTCTCATTCTAAAGTTTAGGGAGGTTAAGCCTGAAGGGCCCATTGCTGTGTACCAGCAGTTCTCAACCTTTCAAAGCCGGGGGCCAGGTCACACTCCCTCTGACAGCTTGGGGGCCGGACGGCCATTTTACCCTTCCTCCACCACATGGCACTTCCTGGTGTGGCACATGAAATGGTGCCATGGGCTGCATCTGGGCCCACAGGCCACAAGTTGAGAATCCCTGGTCTATGCTTTCCCATTAGATTTATTGTTGGAATCAGAGAGCTTGAAGCTCAGGGCTTTCTGCCTGGCCTTGCAAGCTATTAGGGGTGTCAGGAGACATGTTCTAAAGGCAGATGACGTGACAGTGAAAGCCAGCAACAGGAGCTAAAGAGGACTAGGTTCCTTTCAGCTTCCAGGAGGAAGCCTCTGAATAACTGGCATAGTCTCTGACACACCTGTCTTCAATCACAGCCAAGTATGTGAGTAGAGAATTTAGCGTAACATGCAAGCAGAGTGGCTGAGCAGAGGATGATACAACAGAAGATTTGCTTCGTCCTCCAGCCAACCTAGAGATCAATCAGAGGACAGGGATCCCAGTGGTGAAAATACATCTGGGATGAGTCTTTCTCTTCTCCGTTCAGTCTCAGGCAGGAATGCCAACCTTATTGTTCCAGGCATTTTTGGACTTCAATTCCCAGAACTCAGCACTCAGCACTCCCGCTGATCAGGGCTTCTGGGAATTGAAGTCTGAGAACATCTGGAGAGCCACATTTTACAACCTGTGGTCTAGATCAGCCCCTATGCTCTATCAAGTGCTTCTTTGTGGTCTCTGTGAATCCACATGAATGGGTTTACTGCACACACAGGCAGTAAACCCATTTGTGTGGATTCACAGGGGACCATGAAGAAGAAGAAACAGTTACAAGTAAGCAACCTGTCATTATAGAGCAGGGGTCTGCAAATGCGGCTCTCCAGGTGTTCTTGGACTTCAAGAACATCTGGAGCACCAAGATTGGCCATCCTTGGTCTATGGGTATGATGGCAAACCTTGGCACTGCAAGTGTTTTTGGACTTCAATTCCCAGAAGCCCAAGTCAGCACTCCTGCTGATCAGGGCTTCTGGGAATTGAAGTTCAAGAACAGCTGGTTCGTCATTATTGGTCTAAGGGGCTTTTTCTAAGCCTTTCCTCCATTCTGCTTCTCTCCCTACAACTGGTGTTGTAGAAAGTGGGACTCTCAATACTTGCTCTGATGCCTACAGTTCTCAGTCAGGGTAGAAATAGAAAATAGAAAAACAGTGTACAGCTATCAGTAAAGTGGTGAGTAGAAATACATCTTTTGCTTTAACATAGAGATTCTAGATACCCATCCTAATGGTATCCCTTTAATGAATAGGTACCATATCACTACAAAGGAACCAGATCCTTGTTAACATCATCTTACCTAGCCTTTCAACACAGGATGTATGTAAGTCAGGGCTTATGAATGACAGCAGTCCTGATAACCTCACCAACATGGACTGCTGGTACTCACTGGCATATAAAAAACTTTACAGACGTTTAAGCTCTGTTGAAAAATTCAGTCCAGTCAGATCCAGAAACAGGCTCTTAAGTAGCTGAGTATACAGCATGGGCTTAGTGAAGATCTAGAAGTTCAAGGTGAGACTAAACATGTTGATTGTGTATAGTGTCATCAGAGGAAAACGTAATCCTTCCCTTGCTTCTGCCAGTGCGCCTGGAAATCTGTAGCAGAAAGCTTAGGTCCCAAATTAGAACAGCTCTGTTCCTTTTTCAAATATCTTTTTGCAGCTCTGACTTATTTAGAACTAACTGAATTTATGGCTACATCTGGGTAGGTCTAAAATTCCATGAGAATGCCTAATTCTTTTCTGGAGCCTTCAGTTTACGATATAAGTCGGGAATGTGTTCTGTGGACTCAGTTGTCGAGGCATGCCTGCCACATGTCCACGGAAATGTATGCTATAAAGAGAGATGAGCACTGAACCCTAGAGTCAGATAGGACTGGCTTTTGAGCAAGGGTGACCTTTACCTAGGGAATATATAGTCCACCATCTGTTGCTAGAATACAAATTCCATCATTCTCTGCCAGGTTATGTTTGCACAGCTGGAAGTTGCAAACATATGACTACTTTATGAGTATTTTATGATGTTTTATAATGTGGTGATTTATATTGTGATTTATTTGCTGTTATGATTTGTATTTTTGTTAGCTGCCCTGAGTCGCATAGTCAAGTGGGTGGCATATAAATGTGAACATAACAATAATCTGGAGGGCTTGTGTTTTATATTACACTCTATCTCGTATTTTTAAGACAAAACCCCTGCTCATTTTATATAAAGTTGATCAGCTAGTTTAATCACACTGTAGCTATAATTTTAATGTTTTTATTAGTGTTTCAATATGCCATACTTTTTAAATATTTATGAGTAATGTAAATAATAAATTTTTAAATACTTTGCCTGAGAAACTGTTTCGTGTAGGACAGTGGTGCCAAATAGTCCTAAACTTATTCTTCGAGTTACCACCTGTTAATTTCCCTTTGAAGATCATTTTGTTGCATGTTCTGCGTGAGGATCTGTGAGACTAACCGCATACTGGCGTTACAGTAAGAGAGCTTTTGGCACCCAATAAAATCAGATGTTTGAAATGTGATTAACATAAGTTAGCATTTTCACCTTTATTGGTGAAAGCAGGGGGAAAGTAACCTATGCAGGTGAGGGTTGGATCAGGTAGGAACTTTTGCAAGAGGGCCCTTCAACCTATGCTCATATTACATAATGAACAATGGAAGGTTCTGCATCTCTCAGGATCTTAAATCTCTCTGAAACTCATGCCATTTCCCCAAGTAGCTTTCTCTCCCTGCCCTCAGAAAACTACTGGTACAACCTGAAAGCTGGCTATCACTGTTTGAACACAAATTTTTCCCAGTAAATGTATTCCATTGTTTAAATCAGGGGTTCCCAACCTGTGGGCCGGCCCTGGCCTACGGCACCCTTTCGTGCGGCCCGCCAACATGTCCGCCACACCCGGAAGTGGAAGAAGATGCATTTATGTCAGCTGTAAAATGTGCCCACGGTTGTTGTAAATGCAGAAGTGGGTGCATTTACGACAGCCATAGATGCACCCACTTCCACTTCTAGGGTGTGTGGTCCGGCCCACTCAGCTGTCCAGGGGGCGTGGTTAGGCCCACAGCATAAAAAGGTTGGCCACCCCTGGTTTAAATGATAGTCAGCTGGACACATGCAGAATGTGTATGCTTCAGGACAGGCCAAAGCATTTTTGCTTTGGTGAACGTTAATATATAGATTGTATTTATTTTAAGTACTAGTTTAAAAGGTACAGTAAAACACCGGATAACGTTTGGATTGGATAACGCTAAAATCGCATAACGTTAAGTAATCTGGGGAGGAGAATTGGATCGAATAACGTTAAGGTCCTATGGGATGGATCGGATAACAACCGCTAAAGCTTGTGCGGTTACAATGTATCTCTATGGAGCTTTAACGTTATCCGATCCATCCCATAGGATTTTAACATGCATCAGATAACACTAAAAATCGTCTAACACCAAGACTTGTGGAACCAAGTTATAGCGTTATCCGATGTTTTACTGTAAAAGAAAAGAAAGGTGTTGATTCAAAGAGAGATTCTGCCTTATTCGTAGTATGTAACCAACAACAATAACTGAATGGTCATATATGTCTACAGGCAAACGCATGAGAATGAAGGTGAAAGATTATTATTATTATTATTATTAAATTCAAATTTATATGCCGCTCTCCTTGCCGAAGCAACCCAGAGCGGCTAACAATGTTACAATAGAAAACATAATATAAATACAATATAACAAGTATAATACAATCAATGTGGTCGACAAGACCTTCATAAAAAATAATAAAATATATATATAAATACAGTACAGTCAAAGAAATACAAAAAACAATCATGGATATACAGTACAAAGCAATAGGGAAAGTCCTCATCCCTTATAAATATTTCAATTATTAAATATACATTTAACTGGAGAGTGGTTGGCCGTGGTTCAGCTGTGGCGGTAATAGCGGGACTGGCGTCTCTCTCTCTCCGGGCCGGACCGGACGAGGAGCCGAAGTTCGTTGGCAACACTTCAAAATGATGAGTGTTGAATAGGTCTTCTTGCCGAATTCACAAGCTGAGCCCTGGTGCAATGGGATGTACCGATTATTTTCACCACATGAGCTGGTTCATCAGCTTTGACCTTTTTCTTGACAGACGGTCCCTGCTGTAAGATATCTAGGCTTTGATAACATCTGGCTTAGATTACTGCAGTGAGCGTTACATAGGGATGTCTTTGTTAAATTGGCCAACTTTCTTAAGTTTGGTCAATGACAAAGCCAAGAAAGTGGCTTCATTTTGGCATTCCGGGGTTTGACCGGGACATGAAAGAAGAAGGGTTGCCTTGCATTTAGAAGCTTAAGTCAGTCCATTGGTTGATCATTGCTTTGGGGAATGGACTTGGGCTTCTGGGAATCGAAGTCCAAGAACCAAAGGTTGGGAAACGCTGGGTTAGAGTGACGATACTTGAAGGGCCATCTTACTTCAGCTCCATGTAGATTCCTAAGTCAAAGTCTTCTGTAGCCATGATGTACCTTACTGTACTCTCTGTGACGGCTGACTCCCTAGGATGACACCATCTTTGGGGGGGGGGGGAGTGTTCCTTAAAGGTAGACCATCTCCCTGAAAGCTTTCTTGTCATTTTGACACCAGGCAGACATCTGTTTTACTGGGGACTGTGGTGGTCTAGTAGTTAAAACGCTTAATTTTTGACTGGAATGTCAGTAGTTCAAGACCCAAATGCTGTGTGACAGAGTGAGCTCCCATCATCTTTCCCTGCTCCTGCCGACCTAGCAGTTCGAAAGCAAGGCATTGCAAGTAGATAAATAGGTACGGTACTTCTTCGGCGGGAAAGGTAACAGCATTCAGGGCACTCCAGTGTCTAGTCATGTCTGCCACATGTCCATGGAAACGACTGCAAAGACAGACAATGCTGCCTCTTAGCATGTAAACGGAGATGAATTGGATATGACTGGGCTTTTGAGCAAAGGCGACCTTTGCCTTTACTAAATATCTGTTTATTCCTCAGTCGTTTTAGAGACTAAATATCATCTCACTGCTTTTGCTACTTTTATGACCTTACGGTCCTATAGTTTTTTGTTTTTACTGTAGTTGCTCTTTAAGTGTGTTATTCCATGCAACTTTGTCTTGTAAACATTTACACTGTAATTGTATTTATTCTTCCTTGTAAACCTGTCAGGGGAGTATGATTGAAGGGGTAGTGCGACCGTACCTGTACCTAGCAGAAGTGCTAACTTTAAATGAATTAGAAACACTTTGTGCCCGTCCTCCTCATCCACCTTATTTCATCTTTTCTTTATGTGGGGGCTCTTCAAAGGAAGGTGAGGTCTACGGAGAAATGTTGACTCTATTCGTTAGGAAACCTAGTTATTGAAGCTGGATTTACAGCTGATGGCATTAGTTAAGTGAAATCTAACAATCTGTTTAGAAAGCAATTTCAGTTCAGAACGCCAAGATAAACCAAGCTTTTCTTCATATCCGTGCTAAGAATCAGGTGTCTAAATTTTAAAGGAGAAGAGCTTGATTTCTCTATCAATATCCATTCACTGACAACAGTATTCAATACTGAAGGGCAACATCAACATCAGACGTTAAAGACTTATTTGAAGACAACATCTGAGAACTCCACCTTTGTATATTTTCAAAAAGGCTATCAGGATTTTCCCAATTGAACCAGAAGATTGTCTCTTCAAAGAAGCTGGTTCTGAAATCTTCCTATCTTTAAACACCTTAGTGACTAAAGCATTACCTGCACAGAAGTCTGCTTTTTACCAAAAAAATAAATATATATATATATATATCCAGCAGAGCTATGTATGAAGATCAGCTTGAACAAAGCATTCTGATTTTTAACCAGGTCATATGGATTAAAGCCTAATCAATCGTTTGAAAATTCGTTTGAGTATTATTGAGGACTCGCACTCTGGCTTGCATAAAGAAATACTCCAACCTCCTACATTCTGGATTCTGACGAAAATTATTGGCAAGGTTCTTCAGTGGCCACCATCATAAATGTGTTATGAGAGATTTAGACACCCTGCAGTCCCTTCAGTTCAAGGGTGCCAAGAAATAATTACAATGGAAAAATCAGATTAATGGTTTGAGGTCATAAAATGATCACGGTAGTGTTTTCATTACTAACATTTATGTTAGTGCTTTTACTGAAATGTCATCGTAGAGTACAGTGAACCTGTCAAGAAATCTAGACTCTTCTACTTTCCTATTATTCCAAAATGATTAAAAACCTTTCACCATTTGTCAAAGGAATGTGCCCTTGCCTAGGTTGTATTTTTCAGCTAAAGTTTGCAGGATTGTCCTTCTTCCAGTTTCTGAAGGCCATTATGGCCCAAAGGCAAGGAATTTCTTCAGCCATATGTGCTAAGACTATCCAATTAGTGTTTCAAGATACAGTACAGTGGACCCCCGCTTTAAGGAATGTCTGCCTCCAGAAAAACTCACTTCAAGGACAGAAATTATTTATTATTATTATTTATTCAATTTATACCCCACCCATCTAGGAGGTTTTCCCACTCTGGGCAGCTAAACAAGACGAATTCGCATGTTAAAAATACAAAAATATTGACGGCGGGGAGAGACCAAATAGGAAACTTAGCACTGAGCCGTTGTTGGCACCTCTCAAAGGCCTCTTTAAAAATAATTGATTTGAGCTGCTTTCTGAATGTAGACAGGGATGAGGCCTGGCGCAATTCAATTGGGAGGGAGTTCCATAAAATTGGTGCCACCACCAAGAAGGCTCTTCTCTGATTTGTGGTCTTCCTTGCCAATTTTGGGATCAGCACTTGAAGCTACACTGTCCGGGAGGATTGAGTGATGCGGGTTGATGTCCTGAGAAATCCATAGGAAATGATGGTCCACTTCAAGGGAAAAATCACAGTAAAATTGGTTTACAGAATAGGTTTCCCCCATGGTTTTCAATGCATTCCTATGGAAAACTGCTTTAAGGAAAAAAATGGCTATTAGGAAAACCGTACGGAACAGATTAATTACTTAAAGCGGTGGTCCAATGTACCAGAAGGAATTGGAAATATGTCTTTCCTAGAATAACATTTGACTGGAATGACCTTAGAGCAGGGGTGCCCAAACTTTTTGGGCTGTGGGCTGGTCACGTGGTTCCTCCCACTGGAAGTGGTAGTAAAACATGCCTTGCAGTCTGTTTTGCAGTAGGATGAGATAGATTTTAAGCTGCCATTCTCTCTGCTTAAACCTGTGGGGTCCAAACTAGGGTCCATGGGTCGGATCCAGCCCCAACGAAAAATTCATCCAGCCCACACCGCCCTCATCACTCCTGGAAATGGAACAACAAGGGTGCTGTGGGGCAGATGAATTGGCATCAGGGGCTGGATCAGGCCCACAGGCCGTAGTTTGGGCATCACTTTAGAAGCATAGTTATCAAAAAGTTAAGAAAATAGCTTCTTTGTTTGGCTAGACAATGTTATAAAAACAACGTAATTCTGAGAGATGAAAGATTCAAATATTGTAATAAAGAAAATCGTTTGCTGTCTCTCGGTAAACAGCAATATTGTTGGACATTTCCCTTCAGAATGGAAGTTAAGCAAGAGGAAACCGCTCATGAGGTAACTACCCTTATGGGAACATACACATTATGAGGCTTTTTAATCTTTTTACATTGGCAGAGAAAACAAAGTTTGAAGACGACGGCGGTGAAAATGATCCAAGAAATTGAAGAGTCATGCTGTTGGCCATAAGAACTCAGAAGAAAAGATGACATTTTAAGGGAAATTGTGCCCAACAGCTTTGGATATGATTGCCTTTTTAATAATGTGAAGGATATTACACTAGTGACAGCCAGTAACGTGAAAGCCGAGAAATGCTTAAGCATAGCATCACACAATCAAAGATGGAAATGGTGGGACTGCTTTTTTACAAAAATGTTGCTGAAAAGCTGTGTTGCTATAGGGATATGCTGTTCTTGAACAAGATTATTGAACCACAGTCTTAGGCTGTGGAAACGCAGGGAGATGAAAATAGGCTCCTCAGCACTTACCCTTCTGGGGAGAATGATCTCATGCTGCAGTGCAGGGGACCATTCGTTAGGTCTTCTGTCTAACGAGGGCAAATTAGTCGTGAGCACATTAGGTGTTTTTCTATGTCTCATTGGCACTAAGGTTCTGGAAAGACCCAAAGGGTGATAGATTCAATATTAATATTTTTCCTCTTTTTGTTATTCATAGGACACGAGCTAGGACAGTGATGGTGAACCTTGGTACTCCAGCTATTCTTGGACTTCAATTCCCAGAAGCTCAAGTCTATGTGAATCCACACAAATGGGTTTACTGTGCGAACATGCAATAAACCCATTTGTGTGGATTCACAGAGACTTGGGCCTCTGGGAATTGAAGTCCACGAGCACCTGGAGTGCCAAGGTTTGCCATCATGGAGCTAGGATATTAAGAGCAGGTTTAAATGAAAGGTAATAAAACAAGAGAAACAAATTATAGCTATAGTATATACAGAGTTGTAAATGAGCTTCCTGTCTCTCTCTGTTTTGTCTAGCATTCAAAATTTGGGTGGATTTGGTTCATTTACTATCGAAGAGTTATTTTGTGGGACCCGTTTCAATTAAAGCTAGTTTCTCCTTTCAGTTACCCAAAGTGGGCGGCAGTATAAATCTGAATAAATAAATTCCTTCAGCCTCAAAATTTAAAGCAGGGGTTCCCCACCTAAGGCCCCTGGGCCAGATCTGGACCATAGCACCATTTCATGTGACCCCCTCCAAGGGCACTTGAGAATCAAAATGTTTTCCCCTTTGAAGCTGTTGGAACACAATGGCCACCCCCATCATGCAGGCAGGACAAAATGGCCATCTGCCCTCAAAGCTGACTGAGAGGGCATGACCCGGCCCCTGGCTTGAAACAGGTTGGGAACCCCTGATTTAAAGTTTTCAAAGTGGTCGTTGTGTTAGTCTGGGCAGGCATATCAGACAAGAAACTAAACAAAAGTATGCTTTGTATACTTTTATTTCTTCATAACCAGTCAGGCTGTGCCCATAAAAAAGAATTAAAACTGTACATTAAAATAGTTAATGCTTAACAAAAATATAAGCAGCCAGAGAAGCATAAAATAAGCATTCTTAAACACATACCAAGTTATGAGATTAATTTGTAGAAGTTGTAAAGCAGGCAATAAGTTTTGTCTTTCCATGACTTGTTTCACAAATTTAGCACTCTTGTAGGATATATAATAGTCAGTGCCAGCTAACAGAAATAAGACTATACATAACCGAGAGTTGTTCTTAATCCCTGTTGTTAAAAGTGTAAGATCCTGATCCCTCAAATCTGCATACAAGGGACAATCCAGTTAGAAAACGCAAAATGTATCCCATCATAAAGCATTCTACTAAGCTACATCTGCTTACAGCATGTTGACCTTGTATCTCTTTCAAAACATTAGTAAAAACAAGACAAAAATGTTGTGGTACCTTACTGACTAACTGCTGTATTTTAATGTGAGTTTTTATGGATCAAGTCCATTTTCTCAGACATAAGTGTGACTACTTGGCAATCATTGATAGATGGCCTCAAAATAAAGAGACAATGATTACTTAGACACAGGTTGCAAATTGTACGAGTCAGTGGGGAATTTCCCAACTTGTAATGGCTTAAGACAGCAATTCTCAACATATTCAGGCTGTGGGCCTGACCACACCTCCTGGGCAGCTGATCAGGCCGGTCATGTGGTTCCTCCCACCCGGAAGCGGAAGGAAAACGCATGCCACACATGTGCAGAATGCATTTAGCAGTGTTCTGCACATCGTGGTGCACGTTTTACTTCTGCTTCCGGGAGCGGTGAGGGTGTTGAGGGCTGGATGAATTGGCGTCAGGGGTCGGGTCTGGCCCACAGGCCGTAGGTTGGTGAGCTGGTTGGTGAATTCAGGGACATCTGATTTTGGAGTCAGGTTGGAAATTTAATTCCTTGCTCTACATCCCACGACAGGAGCCAACCTGAGTAGCCTTTGGGCAATCTGTACAGTTGCAGGACACCCTCAGAGGAAGGGAAAGATAAAACGCTTCTCCATATCCTCTACACAGAGAAACCTGGGTAGGGTTTCCACTTGACGGCAAACAGTTATCATTGGCCTCTGTTTGCTATTCAGTTCTTTTTTTCCCCATTGGAGATTAGCTCAATAACAATGGAAGGTGGGTGCAGGAACCTTCAACTACGGATAACAACACAGATACAAATTGTGTGAGTCAGTGTGCCTTTGCCTACTTAGTAATATTTTGACATCTTGGAAGCTTGTACTGAAAAAGAGGCAGCAGTTAGTTGGGAGGGAACTTGGCTTGTGGAAAATAAGAGTAGGTAACAACAGTCTGCCACGTTTTACATTTGGTAATGGCTTAAGAACCTTGACTAATATTTAATTGAATATTAGTCAAGGATTGAATATTAGTCAAGGGTTCTTAAGCCATTACCAAATGTAAAATGTTGCAGGTTGTTCTAACTGGTGAAGTTTTTAATGTATCTCCACTTGAACAGATGTTTATGTGTTTATTTGCCAAGGTGGAATATTTTATCGATCAGTGAGGCCGAACCTTGGCACTCCAGCTGTTCTTGGACTTCAATTCCCAGAAGCCCAAGTCCCTGTGAATCCACCTGGGTGGGTTTATTGCACATATGCAGTAAATTGAAGTCCAAGAACAGCTGGTATGCCAGCAAACCCATTTGTGTGGATTCACAGAGACTTGGGCTTCTGGGAATTGATGTTCCAAGAACAGCTAGAGTGCCAAGGTTTGCCATCACCGGTATAGATTGTTCTGAGATCTCAATGTCTAAATGTCTGATTCTGATAGCTCTTTTTTATAACCTTGCCAAGAACATGGAGCTTGTACGGTTTTCCTGTGAAGTGCCAGAAAAGTTGGATTTGGCAGGCTGAAAAAGTGTGGTTTCCACATTTAGGAGTGTGATTTGTTGGGGGGAAGGGGGAGTTTGTGGGATTGTGCTGTAGGTGAAACTCTGGTGGAGCTGTCAGTGACAAGCTAAGGAGTGAAATGCATAGTTTATTGTGCGTGTGGACAAGAATGCAGGCATTGTAAAAGATGGCAGGCAGTACGGTGGTAGAACAGTACTTGTTGTGTGTCCGTGGGTGTGACACTCCTGGGGCGTGCCTGGTTTGCCCCCCCTTTCCTCCATGCCATAGGCAAGCAAACCTTTCACCCTGGAACAGAGCGCCCACATTGTGAAGTTGGATTTCATTGTTCGGTTGTTCTGTGCCTCAACTGGTGCTTTTTAAGGGCAAGGCTTTCCTGTCTAGGGTGTGAAGGGAGAAGGACATTGCAGTTCTGATAAGGTCACACAAAGAGTTTTGGCAAGTTAACTGGGACAGCCAGAACACCAGAGGTGGGCAGACTTTTTGATAAGAATAATGTCAGAAATTATTCTGGGTTGAAAGGATTTTTGAGGGATAGCAAATGTGAGTAAATAAATAAATAAATAAATAAACTCCGCTCAGGGGATGTCCAAATGAGGCTCCTTTCATGTCCCCAAGAGCTGGGACAGAGACAGGCACGCAATCCGTCACACAGTACCTGGGTTTCGAACTGCCGACTTGCCAGCCTTCCAGCTAACAAGGCAAGCTTCTTAACCACTGAGCCCACTGAGCTTCATGGACTTTTATACCAATAGCACTTATATACCACCCCATATAAGTGTTTAGTTCACTCTCTGAGCAGTTCACAAATTAATTAGCTGTTTTTGGCCCCCAAAATGCTGGGTCCTCATTTGACTTAGAATGATGGAAAGCTGAGTCAACCTGGATGCCTGTCAGGATCGAACTAACACTGTTTCGCCTGCAGCACAGCACTTTGATCACGTTCCCCCTCTTTTTCATGAAAGTCTGAGTCTTAGTAGTGGTTCACTAATTCATGTCTTAAGGACTGCAGTGGCTCAGTGGTTAAGAAGCTCATTGTGTTAGCTGGAAGGTCGGCAAGTTGGCAGTTCAAGGTCCTAGTTCTGCATGACAGTTTGAGCTCCCATCTCTGTCCCAGCTCCTGCCAACCTAGCAGTTTGAAAGCAAGACATTGCAAGTACTGTAGATAAATAGGGACCACGTTGGTGGGAAAAGATCTTGGGGACATGAAAAGAGCCTCATTGTGGCATCCCCCTGAGCGGAGTTCCTCCAGCAAAAATCCTTTTCAACCCAGAAAGCAACTTTGTGTGCTTCTGACATGATTTTAAAAAAACAAAACAAAACGGTCTGCATTTACAACAAATCTACATGGAAACGAATTTACAGTACTGTACTCTAAATGACTTGACATTCATCTGCTGTTTTCTAAAATAGAGTTTGCACCCTCAGGTGAGCTTATGTTTCTTGCTGAATCAGTCTAGGGTTGTTGTAGAACTCGGTCTAATCCTGACCCAGCAAGAAATGCTCTGTGATATGCATTTGGGTTATTCACCTGAAATCACCCCGGGCGCCTTTCATGAGCCCTGCTCTTTCTTTGGGAACATCCCTGAATGATAAGCATTCGCTAGATTACTTGATTTCATGTTTCCTGTTTGTTAATTTTTAATTTCCATTTCATCAGCAACATGTTCAAAAGCCTCTACGTGTCTTCAGTGAGAATCTGGCATATACACATATTACTGGTTAGGTTGTCAGAATACATCTGTTGTGACTTGTGTTGCCTCTGGCAGGATCACGTTGTACATCTCAGACAGCAGCACAGCTCCTGCGTTACTCGTGCACTTGTTGTGTCCTGTTATTGCAAATTGTGAAGTGGGAAGGCAATTTTACCTTTTAATAGACAGGAGTGCCCAGACTTTGGCTTGTGGGCCAGATCCGGCCCCCGATGCCAAGTCATCTGACCCACACCACCCTCGTCGCTCCCATATGGACGTGTTTTACTTCAACTTCCACTTCAGATGTCCCCAAAGAGCTTGCTTTTTCTGAGAAACCACCATCTTTTGGTATTACTGGTATGAACCTGTCCATGGCAGTAAATGGAGGCAGTGAGGGCTGTAAAAAAATAAATAAATACTGATGGCCAGAAGTTACCTCAAGTCACAAACCTCTAAGCCTGCCTCAAGGTCATTGACGACCTTCCCAAAGTCAACAAAGAGGGCCATCAGGTCCGTTCCAAAGTGTGTTACCATTGATGATGCATTGTTGATTTCTTCTTTTATTTTACATTCTGAATGGATTTGTTAAATCATTGACTTGTCGTAAGCAACCAAATTTTACGATTAAGCTGTGACTTCATATATCAACATGTATCAGAGACATTTTTCAGAGAGCTTGCATTCAGTTTGGGAAGGTGGATCTGGTTGTTGTACGTAGCCCCAGGCTGCTCACCCTACAGTGCTAAGCCTTTTAAAGGCCACCTGTAGACAGGTGTCATTAAATGCTCAAATGTCATCACCTTCATGTATGGAAAAGCCACCAGCGTAACCCATTCCACACAGAATTCATTTCTTCATAATCTCATTTTCCTTTTTTTAAAAGCCAGCTTTTTAACCTATGTAGGGAAGAAAGTTAGGCAGAGCCAGAGAGAAGGCAGAAGAAATGACTTCCACAGTTAAGCAGAAATCTTTCAGCCTCTGGTTTAATGGTTTATTAGCACCAGTTGCAAAAATAAATAAATAAATAAATAAATAAATAACAGAGTCTGACCAGGTTATCCTGCTATGGTAATAAAGTAGACCCTACTGCCAGCGAGTCAGTGCCAATTATCAGGTGGTGGTTAACTAACCTGACCATCCTGAGGGCTAGCGGCCTTGAGTGGCGAAGTCCACAGGGAAGGAAGGGTGATGGTCCCCAAGTGGATTAAATCCCACTTGAATCCATCTTGAAGGAGGGCAGCAGCTTCATCAATACTGGCCTGGGGATGATGACAACGACTTTGTGTGCCAAAAGGACCAGAAAGTGACCGCGGTACTGGATCAGTGGTCATAGTGCGATGCAGAAGGCAGATGAAAGACCACTGCATTATATTCTCAGGACAGTCTTCCTGGCTGATCGCCAGGATGATCACCATTATTCGGATACGGCTAGGGCAGAAGAAGTTGCAGCAACAGCCTCGGCGGTTGCAAAACGAGTGATGTGAATTAATCAGCAGTACCTGCAAACCTGTTTAATTTTCATAATTGGCACAGATTATAGGATTCACTTTTCCTTGGGGCATTTTTTTTAATGCACAGCAGAGAAAAGTCTCCTTTCCAAGTCTAATGACTGCCTCTTGCATGCTAATGAAAGCTTTTGGAAAGCCGCCTCTTGGAGCTGTACCTTCCTTGAGGGGCCTGGCCAGGCCTCGGTCATCCTGGCTAGGCCAGATCCTGCACACAAAGAGCACTTTGTCGCCATCCCAAGTTGCCCCAGGCATCAGCTCCCGCTGAACCAATAGGTTTTCCAGCTCAGAAAAGGCTGTGGGATTGCAAATTTAGCCACTTCTCGGTGCCTCCCTCCAGCTTAGTTAGGCTCCCTTCCCATCCAATGAACTGAGAAAGGAAGGTTGCATGGCTTGCCCGGCAGAGAATCCACAAGGTGGTTGCAACACTGGGCTTTCCAAACCAACCGCCTGAACATTAAACTTGGGAAAGAGAGGTCGGCTCTAGGTCTTCGGGAGTTTCGGAGTCCTTATTGTATTTCATACAAAGGCTGGGTTTTGCAAGGTTGTTAAACATGACAGATTAGGTCCCTTTTGCGTGCTTTCACTTGCTTGGAATTTATCTGCACCTGGCTGAGTCACCTGGACAGCTAGAACGTGATCAGATAATGGTTTTTATCTGCAGAACAGTTTCAGAGGGGAACTGACTGTGCCTTTGGGAAAAGAAGACAGAATTCAGATTCCCAGTTGTAAATGATTATTGAGGGAAATGGTTATGTCTGTGTTATAATGACAAAGTCAAAAGAAAGATCTACAGTGGTACCTCGCTTAAAGAGCATCATGTGTTCCATGGGATTGCGCTTTAAGTGAGTTTGCTCTTTAAGCAAAACACCATTGTGAGTGACCAATTGTGTCTTCTGGCGGCGGCGGGGGGGGGAGGATTGTGAACCCTGATTTAGTTGTTAAGTGAGTTGTTAGTTGGTTTTAGTTGTTAAGCGAGGCAACCATTCAGAGAAAATTCTGCTCTTTAAGCAAGTTACTCTCTAAGCGAGGCACTCTTTATGCTAGGTTTTACTGTACTTCTTGCCCAGAGTAAAAGAAAACTTTGTGGTCTAAGATCTGCATTGGGGTGGAGAGCCAGTGATATACCCAGGCCAGAATGTAGACACGTTCCAGTTGCAGTCTTAATCAGTTGAATGATGGCAGGGAAGGAGGATTTTTAATGTGTGGAATGGTGAATTAAAGTGCAGTTTCCTGAAGAATAAGAGTGCAGTGTCTCAAGTGGAGAATTGATTTTAAAATGCTGGTGGTCAGCAGATTCATTTAAACTCGACTAGTTGTCTGTAACCATTGGGACTGTGGTGGCTTAGTGGTTAAGACACTGAACTTAAGGATCAGCAGGTCAACAGCTTGAGAGTTGAGTGCTGCACGATAGAGTGAGTTCCTGTCTCTGACTCAGCTCCTGCCAACCTAGCAGTTTGAAAGCAAGAAATTGCAATCAGATAAATAGGGACCACTTTGGTGGGAAAGGTAATAGCATTCTGTGCTCTCTGGTGTTTAGTCATGCCTGCCACATGTCTACGGAAACATCTGCAGAGGCTGACAGTGCTGGCGCTTTGGCTATAAACCAGGGGTTCCCAATCTTTTCAAGCTGGGGGCCAGGTCACACACTCTCAGTCAGCTTTGAGGGCCAGAGCCATTTTGCCCTGCCTGCATGAGGTTTTTTTGGTTGCCATTTTGTCCCAACAGCTTCAAAGAGTGACCATTTTGTTTCTCGAATGCCCTTGTTCGTGTGGGGGATCACATGAAATGATGCCATGGGCCAGATCCGGTCCACAGGCCTTAAGTTAGGAACCGCTGCTATAAACAAAGATGGGCATTGAACCCTGGCATTGGATACAACTGGCTTTCGAGCAAGGGTGACTTTGACCTGTAACGATCGTGGGCATATTGGCAGTTTGGGGGTAGTACGGTGGGCATCACAACAAAATGGATGCCATGGGAGTGTGTGGGCAACCTTGAGAAGAGATTCACAACCCAAGCCAAACTTGCTTTTCACACAAAAAACCCCACCATGGGCAGGCACTAAGATGTTCATGAGGTCTCCCTCTTGTGAGTCAACCCATCCCTTCCTCCGCAGTCTCCCCCTCTCCCCTTCTGCCAGGAATAATGGGAACACAAAAGGCCACATTGGCTAGGGAGGATCTGCCTCTTCATCTTTTATTTCAGATTATTAATCAGCTCTAGAACAGATGCAATCACATGTCCTGGAGTGTATAATTAGAAATACAATTTCTATTAATAATTCAGAGTTTTGCCATTCTTAGCGATATGCTAATCAGTTTGAATAAGAAATACACATTGGTTCAACTCCTTCAGTTCCTTTAATAATTTCTTTTAAAAATAATAAGCCATTCAAGATTTGTACAAACGCAGTGGGCTGAATGTTTTCCTTCATAGTTGAACTCCCACCCGAGCAGAAATTGGAGTTCTTGGTATTTTTATACGCATGATCCTTATTAAGCAGTGGCTTCTGGCTTTTAATTATTCCAATACTATTGCAAAGTCCACTATTGATTATTATTGCTCTTCATTGTGTGTTGAGTTATTGTGAACCACAGCAGAAATTTTAAATTGAAAGGTAACCCGTCAATGTTTCTGATTACCTTCTGCTCTTGAAATGGGCCTTGAGATATTTCTGAATGGCTTGCTAAGCCGCGTCCTAGTCTTGAGGCTTGAGATTCCTTGTGTAGATCATGAATTATGCAACCTAACTTGCATTTCAGAAGGGCTTTTATTGGAATGAATGTGTGCTAATTTATGTGGGAAGAGCAGCAATGTCTTTGGCAGTAAAACTTAACTGATAAATATTGAGAAGGCAGGTGCCGAATAAGGCTGACTTAATCATTGTGTTGGTGTGTCTGTTTCAGCTTTTACACAGAGTCGTTTGTAAATTTTGCCCAGTTTTAGACTTACCAGATGGATCAGATGGGAATCCTTCTTGGTTGTAATATATTGTCCTCCTCTTTCTTCTGTTCCAGGGCTTACTCTCTTGTGGATTCTAGTCAAGTATCTACGTTTCTAATTTCCATTCTCCTCATAGTGTATGGCAGCTTCAGGTAAGAATTTTTTTTGGTTTTTGTTCCTAGTCTCAGCTTCAAATAACTGCCAAAGTGTTTGATGCTGCATTCCTTGAATGTATGTGTTACAGAAAAAGAAAGTGTTTGCAGACACCACGTTCTCACAACCTTAAGAGTAGATATTAAGGTACAGTAGGCAAAATAGCCTCTGCTTTGAACATGACTTACTAAAGTTGAAAAGCAAAGAGTAGGCCAGTGGTGGTAAACCTTGGCGTTCCAGTGTTCTTGGACTTCAATTCCCAGAAGCCCAAGTCTCTGTGAATTTACATGAATGGGTATTCTTGGACTTCAATTTCCAGAAACCCAGAAGTCTCTGTGAATACGTGCAGTAAACCCATTCGTGTGGATTCACAGAGACTTGGGGTTCTGGGAATTGAAGTCCAAGAACACCTGGAGTGCCAAGGTTGGCCATCACAGGAGTAGGGTGTCTTAAAATGTTTTTGTTGCTATTAGCATTTAAGGTGTTCTGGGGGGCAGAGTGATGGTTTCTAGATTTGTATCTGAAAAGGAGTGGAAGAGCTCTAGGACTGCAACAGAATCCTGGTTGCCGCCCCCCCCCCCCAAAAAAAAAAAGTCTCTTAGAGTGCTTAAAGTGTGGTGCCTTTTTTGAGGATTACTGGCCTAGTTGTGTGTACATCGATCGTGTTTTTCCTCTTTTCACCATTGAAAAAAGGGATAGCAATTTTCGAAAAATAAACCAGTCCTACAAAATCTTGGGATGTTTTCTCTGTGTTGACAGAACCAAAATAATTCTGCAGCAGCTCAGAGTTTGAGGACTCTCAGCCACCAGCAGTTCACTTTCGCTGCTCTGCAACTTATCCTTACCTGTCACCAGTTGCAAGTTCCTTTAATCGTTAAATCCAGGGCAGAAAGGTGGACCTGCGTCATTCTCATAAGATATTTGATTGCAAAGTTTCAGATCCTGCCCAGAGTGATACCTGTTAACCGTGCTGGTGCCCATACATCTCTTCCAGTCTGTTCCCATTTTTAATCCTGGGGAGGCTGTGAAGATGGCAAGCCAGACTTTGATATTGGTTTAGAAGTGGATCTGAGGGCTCAAAAAAAGCATAACACCTTGAACAATCAGAGATGACCTTAGATAAAATGTACAGCCTGTTTTGGATCCAGTTGAATTTTCTCCAAATGAGCAGATGCTTCTGGGGCAAACATTTTTCTTAGATGAACAGAGGGTCATGTTCCAGTTTTAGCCTTTCCTAGACAAGATGGATCTGACACTGGTAATGCTCTAGTTCCGTGATGGCAAACTTTGGTACTCCAGGTGTACTTGGACTTCAATTCCCAGAAGCCCAAGTCTCTGTGAATCCACACAGGCGGGTTTACTGCGTGTACGTGCAGTAAACCCATTTGTGTGGATTCACAGAGACTTGGGTGTCTGGAAATTGAAGTTCAAGAACACCTGGAGTACCGAGGTTCACCATCACTGCTCTAGTTATTGACAGGCTGGACAGCTATGTACCTGGAAAAACACCTTGAAAGTACTGTATATACTCAAGTATAAGTCTAGTTTTTTAGCCCCCAAAATGAGGTCCAAAAAGTGGACTCGACATATTCGGGTCAACAACCCCGAGGGTCCCAAAACTGCGGTGGTTCAAATTTAAACATACAGTTAAAAAAAACCACTAGCACTACTGTAAAAACTCACAAGCATATCCTCACAAATGTCTAGATTAATTAATTTTACCATATTTTCATGTATTTTAATTATTAAAACTCACTAGCAGCTGCTCTATTTTCCATCCCCAACTAATGCTCAGGTCAATCTATTTTCTTAGTCTTAGATGTCTGAATTAGGTACCTCAACTTGTATTTGGGATGATTTATAATCTAGCATATATGGTAATACTTTATTTTACAGTGTTTCCCAATCTTTAATTTGACTTCAATTCTTAGAAACCTAAATCAATTCTCCAAAGCCCTGATCTGCCAATGTACTGACTTAGGCTCCTGCGAATTGATGTCAACCAGTATATAGTTTGGGAAATGCGGGTTTAAAATATGGAGGACCCCCCCCCAACAAAAAAAAAACCAACCCAAAAACAACCAACCCAAGATTTCATCCAATGTTTAATTACTTAGGGGGGGGGGGGTTGAGGATGTGTCTCTTTTCATGGATGTTTTTGCTTTCTGTTGTCTTTTTTTATGTTTTGATTTTGTTTTATATTTTTATTTTGTTAAACCTGTTTCATCTCCCCACCCCCAAAACTGCTGCAAATGTTCTGCCGAAAAGTTAATACAGTGGAACCTCGGTTGACGTAATTAATGCGTTCTCTGGGATGTTTCTTACAGCAAAAATTACTTTTACCAAATTTCCCATAGGAATGCATTGAATGCAATTTCCCACAGGAATGCATTGAAAACCAAAATGCAGTAAAACCCCAGGTTATGATGGAGGTCCGTTCTAACAGCCTGAAAAAAAATTGTAAACCAAAACTTCATAGGGATGCATTGAAAAATTTTAAAAAATGGTCCTTAATTGATCGTTATAAACTAAAACAAATACATTAAAAATTTGTAAACCAAGATGATGTTCCATAGGATTTGTCATTGTAAACTGCAGCAAACTTAAACCAAGGCAGTTGTAACCCAGAGTTTTACTGTACATTAACCAAAACACAGTTTCCAACAGGAATGCATTGAAAACTAATTAATCCATTCCGGAAAAAAATCCATAAACCAAGCCACTATTTTCTATGGATTTCCTTTTGTTATGTGATTTTTATGTTAACCGGGCTGTTTGTTAACCGAGGCTCCACTGTACCAGTAATGAAGCATCTTCTTAGAGGTCCTTTCTACATGTCGCATGATCAAAGCTATGCGTAACCTTTGATGCAAAAGGTGAAGCGGATACTTCAGCATCCCCCCCTCCTCTTCCCATAGGTCTCTTAATATGGATTTTGAGAATCAAGACAAAGAGAAGGACAACAGCAGCTCAGCTGGGCCTTTCAATGGCAACAGCACAAATAACAGTAAGGAAGCTGCCATCTGTAGCCTGGGTTTCGGTAGTTATTCTTTTTCTTTCCATTAACAAAGGTGGACTTGAATATTAAAGGATCGCAGCACATAATGCTAGTGAAATATATGTACTTGTGACCTTCATGTTTCGTTTCCCCACAAACGGAAGCCCCACTGCATGATACATAGCTCTCAGGACAATTTTCATGGCTAATTGCCATGAAGAACCATGTTGGATCTGTGAACTCATGTCCCCAGAATTTGTTAAAAATTTTAATGTCACATTTTAAACAACCCATATACAAAAGAATACAACACTAAAAATGTGTGCCTTATGGACATGCTTTACAACTTTACACTCCCACCATAAAGGAAGATATGTCCCCAGAGTCCTAGTTTGACCCTCCATGCATCACATTCTTTCCATCACATCGTGACATTCTTTACAGAAAGTTCTGACCTTAAGGCCCTAGTGCTGCAATGGCAAACTTTGGCACTCCACCTGTTCTTGAACTTCAATTCCCTGAAGCACAGGAAACCCATTCATGTGGATTCACAGAGTCTTGGGATTCTGGGAATTGAAGTCCAAGAACACCTGGAGTGCCAAAAAATCTCCATCACTGCCCTAGTGTGACATGAGCAGTCTCTCGAGTGTAGACAGCAGAAGGAGGCCTGTCTCCTCTTTGCTCTGGGTCAGATGGAAATCTTTAAAAACCTGATTTGTCCATTTCAGTGTGGTCCATATTTCACTCACAAAACCTTTTCTCCACCCAGAAGCCTTAGGTTTCCCCCCATATGATATGTCCTATAAGCCAAGATTGCTACTCGCAATGGCTTTCATTGGCAGAACACTGACCACTAATCCAGTCTCTGTGTAGCTTTCCTAGAAACTAAGAACTCATAGCACGTGAGCCTCGTTCCCTCCTTTAGGTCCAAGTCTGGCCAGGTTATCCTGCTATGGTAATAGAGTAGACCATACTGCCAATGACTCAACATTAAGCATCAGGCGGAGGTTAAGTAACTTGACCACCTTGAGGACTAGCGGCCTTGGCAAAGTCCACAGGGAAGGGTGATGGTCCCCAAGTGGATTAAACCCCACTTGAATCCCTCTTTGACGGCAGCTTCATTAATCCTGGCCTGGGGCCGAGGAGGACTTTGGGTGCCAAAAAGGCTCAGGCCCAGAAAGTGGCTCACGGAGCTGGATCAGTGGTGCGGGTTTCACGCTGCATTGCAGAAGACAGATGAAAGGTCACGACATTATATTCTCAGGACGGTCTTCACGGTTGATCATCATGAAGATCACCAATATTCAGAATCAGATATGGCACAAGAAGAAGAAGTTCTTTAAACCTCTTCCTTCACTGCTGTGAGGCTAGTAGGATTCATTTCACCCAAACTGATGTTTGCATTTTGCATCATGAGAAAAATATTATTGCTACCCAACATGGCAAAGAAAGGGGGGCCTGGAGGCTATTTTTCTGGCTCCCCAAACTTTGTCTGATTCTTCTTCCTCTCCCAGAAAGGGTTAACTTGCTTCTCCCTTTAATATCCAACACCCACAATGGCCAGAGTTTTTTTAAAAAATGCATTTAAAAAGACTGCATGTCTTTACCAGTCCGTCAGATATATGTATGTATTTATATATTGGCCATGATGGACATCCTGGTGGCTCCTGGAGGCTTTCAGACTTTGACCAAATCGCCATATTTGCCTGCGTACAAGATGCATCAGAGTATAACACGCACACCATTATTATCAAAACAGCCCCACTATTGGTATATTGTCCCACTATATAGTACAAGACACACTCCATTTTTCCTGTGTATTTGGGGGGGGGGGAGTGGGTCTTCTATGCCAGCAAATATGGTACATGGTGAGTTCTCCACTCTAGCAGTAAAAACTTCCTTCCCAAAGGAAATGGCAAATTTAGAATTTAACAGGTGAAGAAAGAACCAATATCTCCCTCTCCCCCCCAAAAAAACCCTCAACAACCCAGTCATAATTTTCAGCCTCCTGTTCTATTGCTATATGTGGTTTTTTTTAAAATGTGCTGCCTAGTTTAGTCCTAAGCTTAAGTCAGGGGTCCCCAGCCTAAGTCCCGTAGGCTGGATCCGGCACCATTTCATGTGGCCCCCACCCCTCCAAGGGCATTTGAGGAGCAAAATGGCCACTCCCATCATGCGGGCAGGGCAAAATGGCCGTCCAGCCTTCAAAGCTGACTGAGAGAGTGTGACCCGGCCCCTGGCTTGAAAAGGTTGGGAACCCCTGGCTTAAATTGTAAAATAGTGGTGATGTATACAAAGGAGATGCATAATTGAAAGCTGTTTTGTGTGTGTGTGTGCTATTGATGGTGTCATCTAACCAGTGTCGCCTTTCCTTTTCTGAACATCCAACAGGTATCCAGACAATTGATTCGACCCAGGCGCTGTTCCTGCCCATTGGTGCTTCTGTCTCTCTCTTAGTTATGTTCTTTTTCTTTGACTCCGTGCAGGTGGTCTTTACAATATGCACAGCAGGTAAGTTTTGTGTTGCCTGTTGGCCTTTTGGACACCTTGGCTACATTTGTGGCTAGCAATGGAGCTGCATTGGTGAATGTGTTGTTTAAGGTGGTTTAGGACTGTGGTGGCTTAGTGGTTAAGACGCTGAACTTGACGACTGGAAGGTCAGCGGGTCAGCATCATCTGTCCCAGCTCCTGCCAACCTAGGAGTTCAAAAGCAAGAAATTGCAAGTAGATAAATAGGGACAACTTCAGCAGGAAAGGTAACAGCGTTTTGTGCGCTTCAGGGTTTTAAGGAACTTGCTAGTTTCACAGTTACAATTTACTGGCAGGAAAATGTGATTTCTGCTTAATTTGTGTGGACTTCTAAGTTTCACATAACGAAGCATAATTGTTGAGTGAACAACTTTGAAAGGGGCATTATTGCGCTAACCTTGGCCTTTTCTCTCTCCCTCCCTCTAGTCCTTGCTACAATAGCTTTTGCTTTCCTTCTGCTCCCGATGTGCCAGTATTTAACACGCCCCTGTTCACCTCAAAACAAGTAAGGAGTTGGAGAGGGATCTCGTTCCTCTTTGTGCATGTACGTGTTGTGCAAAGAACCTGCCATTTTATTCCACAAGCGAGGATGTGTTGTCCTGAGATGGCTGGTGCCTTTGTGCTTTCTGTGCAAAGAAGCTCTTAAGACAGTGATGGCAAACCTTGGCCCTCCAGCTGTTCTTGGACTTCAATTCCCAGAAGCCCAAGTCCCTGTGAATCCAGAAATTGGTAAACCCACTTGTGTAGATTCAAAGGGACTTGGGCTTCTGAGAATTGAAGTCCAAGAACAGCTGGAGGGCCAAGGTTCGCCATCACTGCTTTAAGATCTGTCTGGTCTGGAAACAAAGGTTGGGATTTTAACCACTTCCCATGTCCTATTTTCCCACAGCCCTGGACAGAGTTTGGGGAGGTTATGGCAAGCAACTGTTGAGATTAGGGTCAGTAACCCAACAGTGCAAAGTAGAACAGTCAACACACCCCAGAATCAAGTTTGTAGGCAAGAGACACAGTCAGAAGGAGGTTCTAGATGATGGCTTACCTGTGTACAGGGTTATGGCCCCAATGGTCGCCCGGTCTGGCCAAGTTATCTTGGTATAGTCATAGAGTAGACCCGTGATGGTGAACCTTGGCACTCCAGATGTTCTTGGACTTCAATTCCCAGAAGCCCAAGTCCCTGTGAATCCACATGAATGGATTTACTGGGATTCATCTGGCCTGCACTGCCCTTGTCGCTCCCAGAAGTGGAAGTAAAATGCGCCTGTAAGGTTAAGGCTCTTCCGTGTTAACCCTTCCTCCATACGGGTGCATTTTACTTCTGCTTTCAGGAGTGATGAGGGCAGCGTGGGCCAGATGAATCACAGTAAACCCATACGTGTGGTTTCACAGGGTGCTTGGGCTTCTGGGAATTGAAGTCCAAGAACATCTGGAGTGCCAAGGTTCACCATCACAGGAGTAGACCCTATTGCTACTGACTCAGTGCCAAGTGTCAGGTGGCGCTTGACTAACCTGACAACCCTGAGGACTAATGACTTGGGTGGCAAAATCCACAGGGAAAAGTGAGGGTCCCCAAGTGGATTAAATGATCCCATTTGAATCCCTCTTGATGGAGAACAGCAGCTTCATCCATCCTGGCTTGGGGAGGATGATGAGGACTTTGTGTGCCCAAAGGGCTCAGGACCAGAAAGTGACTCATGGAACTGGATCAGTGGTACTATTTTGGGGGGGGGGGGGGGGAGGTGTCACACTGTGATGCAGAAGACAACATAGAAGGCTAGTGCATTATTTTATGGTTCCCACTTTGGTTCCTTGAGAGCCTTAAATGTGGGCTTCTGTTTTCCAGGATTTCTTTTGGCTGCTGTGGACGCTTCACTGCCGCCGAGCTGCTCTCTTTCTCCCTCTCTGTTATGCTGGTCCTTATCTGGGTCTTGACAGGGCATTGGCTGCTCATGGACGGTAAGTGTAAGAGGATGCTTGGGAAATCAGGCTGCTCTCTGCGTTTAACCCAGGGTGCCCAAATGATGGCCCACGGGCTGGATCTGGCCCCCGACACCAATTCATCTGGCCCACGCCGCCCTCGTCGTTCCCAGAAGTGGGAGAAAAACACGCTCCAGTACCGTGGCCATATCATGAACGACTTGAAATATAGAATACTCCAACTGGCTCTGCAGGGAAAGATCCCTGGGAAGTGAGGAAGCCCTGGACATAGATGGACTTCGTGGGCGAAGAACCTGAGAGCCTGGCATGGAAGGTTCTTGGAAGACACTGTTCCCAGGAATTAAGAATGGGAAGACTATTGCCGTGATGAGAGCCAATATCCATTTCCTGTCCAGGTCAACAAAGAAGCATTGACTGTCACCTTGGGATCTTCCTAGTCCTGTACAAAATTTCATCCTAACCTTGCAATAGGGAATATTTCAGTAATGTGTATAAATGGATGCCACGAAGTCTCACTCTTATGTCTGACAAAGCGGACTTGGCCCACAAAAGCCAACATTCAGATACAGGAGGGATACAGCACTAAAGACGCTGCTCTTTGGGGAATGTGCTGCCTATTTCTGGTCATTAGAGATGCTGCCCACCTCTTTTTCATTCTAAATACGATGCGTTTTAAGGGTCCTGGATGTGGCAGTATTGTAAAAGGTGGTGACGATTTTATTGGGAGTTTTCTTGTGTGTCATTTTTAACTTTAGGACTGGTTTTATGATGTTAGCTGCCCTGAGTAGGGATGATTTTTCCCCCCTAGAGGGGCAGGATAGAAGTGTAAATAATAAAATAAATAAATAAATAAATTCTGGTTGGACCTGAGGTCTTGCTTTCAGATGTTGAAGAACATTTTTCAGCTCCAGAGCCTTTGTTTGGTTCTCCCCAATTTATTCTCTGCCCCCAAAGTCATCCAGGACTTATTTATTTATTTACTTTTCTGATTTTCCTGACTTGTGAGTGTTCACAACAGTGACCAATGTTTGCTTGCTGGGTGTGCCTAGAGCTAATTTGCACAACTCTTTCTAGATGTATTGCCCCCCAAACAGTGAGATTTCCCAAGTCCCTGCTGTTTTGATGAGATTCTGGGAATGGATTCTGGCTTGCTGGGCCCAATTCTAGAGCTGCTACTTTAGCCATTCATTCATTCATTCATCCATTCAATTTGCATTGCCACCCCCTCGCCAAGGCGACTTTGGGTGGCTTACAACCATAAAAACATTCAAGCTAAAAAACGTTCCTACAGCAATTAAAATCATAAAAACCATTTAACATTTAAGCTAATCTAAGCCATACGGCCACCATGTTCTGTCTTGTTAGCTGGAAGGCTGGCAAAGTCGGCATTTTGAGACCTGAGTACTGCATGACGGGTTGAGTGCCCGTCGTCTGACCCAGCTCTTGCCCAACCCAGCAGTTTGAAAGCAAGAAATTGCAAGTAGATAAATAAGGACCACTTCGGTGGGGAAAAGGATCTTGAAAGGAGCCTCATTCGGGCGCCCCCTGAGCGGAGTTTCTCCAGCAAAAATTCTTTCAACCCAGAATAATTTCTAACACAAAATTAATTTTAACAAGCCACTCGTTATGCGGTCTTGCCTCGTAATCCGTCTGTTTCTCTGCCTTTCTCCTTTGCAGCCCTGGCCATGGGCCTCTGCGTCGCCATGATTGCCTTCGTCCGGTTGCCAAGCCTGAAGGTTTCCTGTCTGCTGCTATCGGGGTTATTAATTTATGATGTCTTCTGGGTGAGTTTAGCATTTCTGTACCTTATCCCTTGGGGCCGCAGTGGCTTAGCGGTTAAGACGCTGAGCTTGACAACTGGAAGGTCAGCAGAGCAGCAGTTTGAGATGTCGTCTGACCCAGCTCCTGCCAACCTAGCAGTTTGAAAGCGAGAAATTGCAAGGAGATAAATAGGTGCCACTTCGGCAGGAAAGGTAACAGCATTCCATGATGCTCTGGTGTCTAGTCACCCCTGCCTCTGATCAGCAGATGTACTGACTTGTGCTTCTGTAGTACAGTAATACCTCAGATAACATTAGTATCGAATAACACTAAAATCGCATAACATTAAGCAATCTGGGGGGAAGAATTGCATCGGATAACATTAAGATCCTATGGGATGCATCGGATAACAACCGCTAAAGCCTGTGTGGTTACAGTGTATCTCTATGGATCCCATAGGATTTTAGCATGCATCGGATAACACTAAAAATCGGATAACACCAAGAATTGTGGAACCAGGTTTTAGTGTTATTCGAGGTTTTACTTTAATTGAATTCCGAGAACATCTGGAGAAGCAAGTTTGCTGACTTGGATTAGAACCGGGTGCCCAAACTTTTCAGGATGCGGGCTGGTCACATGGTTCAAGGAGCTGGTCACTATGGCCCGTGGACCGGATCCAGCCCCTGATGCCAATTCATCAGGCCCATGAAGCCCTCGTTGCTCCCGGAAGTGGAAGTAAAACGTGCCTGGATTTGGAGGAAGTGGCGGTCTCGAGTCATGGCTGCCACCGGCTTGTTTGGTCTTCGTGATGCCTAGTTAACGCATATTCCCTAAGGAGGGAAGCCTTTGACGCCCCTCCCCCTTCTGCCTTGGCTTCCCCAGGTCTTCTTCTCTGCCTACATCTTCAACAGCAATGTGATGGTGAAAGTGGCCACGCAGCCTGCTGACAACCCCCTCGACGTCCTCTCCCGGAAGCTTCACCTCGGACCCAACGTCGGCCGAGATGTCCCCCGCCTGTCGCTGCCAGGCAAGCTTGTATTTCCAAGGTAGGATGAAGCTTCTTTGCCCTCCAACATTTTTCTTCTTCTACTGCTGTATACAAATCCGAATATTGGCTCTCCTCATGGCGATCAGCCATGGAGACTGTCCTCAGAACCATATAACGCAGTGGCCTTCCATTTGCCTTCTGCATCACAGTACCACTGATCTAGTTCCACGAGTCACTTTCTAGTCCTAAAGCCCTTTTGGCACACAAAGCCCTCATCATCATCAGCCCCAGGCCAGGACGGATGAAGCTGCTGCCCTCCATCAAGAGGGATTCAAGTAGGATTTAATCCACTTTGGGACTATCACTTTTCCCTGTGGACTTCGCCACCCCAGGCCACTGGTCCTAAGGGTGGTCAGGTTAGTTATCGCCCCCTGACATTCGGCGTTGTCGCTGGCAGTTGGGTCTACTCTGTGACCATAGCAGGATAACCTGGCCAGACTTTAACATTCCTCTGGAGCAGGGGTGCCCAAACTATGGCCTGTGGGCTGGATCAAGCCTCCAATGTCAATTCATCCGGCCCATTTTTAAGAGAGGCCAGAAATGTTTGGGATCACCCTGAAGGGGGATGGCTGTCCTTGCCGTCTTGGGAATCTGCCTGTTCTCCTGGTGAGGGGATACCTTTGCATCAGAGACCAGGGAGGAGGGGGCTGCCGGGGGCTGGGGGCTCACGTACCCCTCCTCAAACTCCTTGTCCCGCAGTTCCACCGGCAGCCACTTCTCCATGCTGGGGATCGGAGACATTGTGATGCCCGGGCTCCTGCTCTGCTTTGTCCTGCGTTACGACAACTACAAGAAGCAAGCCAGCAGTGACCCCTGTGGGGCGCCAGGGGCGCCCGGCAACATCTCCGGCCGCATGCAGAAAGTCTCCTATTTCCACTGCACTCTCATCGGATACTTCGTAGGTAAGGGGCTGCGTAAACATCTGTTTGTAACATCTGTTGAAACCCATGGAGTCGTGCGTGTCTGTGTCCTTGCCCTGGAGGTGTGCGCCTCACCTGCCTGGTGGGGCAGATATGCTCAGCAGAACGGCTTCTGTTCTTTTCCAAAAAATAATGAGGTAATCTTTTTAGTCGCCCTGGTGGCACAGTGGTTAAAACTGCTGTACAGCACCCAAAACATTGTGTGTTCAATCCTGACAGCTATCCAGGTTTACTCAAAGCCCTCCCGCTTTTTGAGCTCAGTAAAATGAGGACCCAGCGTGTTGGGGGGGGGAAATGCTGATTGCCTTGTGAACTGCCAAGAGAGTGATTTAAGTCACGGATTCCCAACTCTTTCAAGCCAGGGGCCATGTCACGCTCTCTCAGTCAGCTTCGAGGGCCGGACGGCCATTTTGCCCTGCCTGCATAATGGGAGTGGCCATTTTGTCCCAACATCTTCAAAGGGGTGTTGGTTCGGTTACTGATTCCACAGTGTGGAATCCTATTCATAGGTGTCATCATTTGACAAAGACAAGGGGATTTTGTGGGGGAATGAAGTAAATTTGGGGGAAGCAGAAAAAGTGGGGTGGGGGGGTCAAAGACCAGGGGTGGGTGGGGAGGTCGGTCTCCCTGGGGGCAAGTGGGTAGGAAGGAAGGAAGGTCTCCTGTTTGTGTCCAGACCTGCCTCTGGAAACCCCAGCCTTGCAGTCTGAAACCTGCTTGGAAAGATTCAAAGGGAGGGGGGGGGGATTTGCCGAGAAGAACAGACGTAATCAGCTGTTGGACTTAGTCCAGCCCTCAGTGGCTTATTCTTCGGCATCAATCCTTCCGCTGATCTTTCTGGCTGAAGTGGTTAAGACATTGAACTCAACAGCTGGAAGGTCGGAGTTCGATTCCCAGGTACTGCACGACAGAGTGAGCTCCCGTCTCTGTCCCAGCTCCTTCCAACCTAGCATTTTGAGAGCAAGATATTGCAAAGTAGATAAATAGGGACCACTTCAGTGGGAAGGTAAACAGCGTTCCGTGCACTCCAGCGTCTAGTCCTGCCTGCCACATGTCCACGGAAACATCTGCAGACACAGGCAGCGCTGGTTCTTTGGCTATAAACAGAGATGAGCACTGAACCCTAGAGTCAGATATGACTGGCTTTCAAGCAAAGGTGCCCTAAGTACCGTCGTTTTAACTTACCTTCTTTTTGCTGTACTCTGCCGGTCTTGGACTGTAAGAAAGATGGATTGATGAGGTTAGGAAAGGTAAAGGTCACCCTTTCTCGAAAGCCAGTCGTATCTGACTCTAGGGTCCAGTGCTCATCTCTGTTTCATAGCCAAAGCTAGCACTGTCTGTTTCGGCATATGTTTCTTTGGTCATGTGGCAGGCATGTCTAGACACCAGAGTGCACGGAACGCTGTTTACATTCCTGCCAAAGTGGTCCCTATTTCTCTACTTGCAACGTCTTGCTTTCAGACTACTAGGTTGGCAGGAGCTGGGACAGAGACGAGAGCTCGCTCTGTCCTGCTGTACTCTGGTCTCACACTGCTGACCTGCCACCTTCCAGTCAGTGTCTTAGCTGCAAATGCAGCTACGTATGAATCCAGCCAGGGCTTCTCTTTGTCTCCCTTTTGCCACAGGTCTCTTGACGGCCACGGTAGCTTCACGCATCCACCGGGCAGCCCAGCCCGCCTTGCTCTACCTGGTCCCCTTCACCTTGTTGCCACTGCTCACAATGGCCTACTTAAAGGTAAGCTCGTGTGTGTGTGGTGGGGTTCAGGCTGCAAGTAGAGACCCTAAACCCATCTTTGGCTTTGCCG
This sequence comes from Furcifer pardalis, assembly GCA_030440675.1. Taxonomy (NCBI): domain Eukaryota; kingdom Metazoa; phylum Chordata; class Lepidosauria; order Squamata; family Chamaeleonidae; genus Furcifer; species Furcifer pardalis. The sequence continues at coordinate 14,705,158 of CP126898.1, read as the reverse complement.
CGCCAGCCAGCGGAGGAGAGGCCTAGTTCCTTCTTGAGCGTAAGTAGCTTAGCCTGGGGCCTTCGGTCTCTCAGAAACCAGCAGGAGCCTTATGATAAGCAAGGATTGCAGGGGCTCATTGGTTAAGAAGCTCGTCTTGTTGGCTGGATGGTTGGCAAGTCAGCAGCAGTTCAAGACTCGGTTACTGCATGACGGGTTGAGCACCCACCGTCCGTCCCAGCTCCTGCCAGCCTAGCAGTTCGAAAGCAAGACACTCCAAGTCGATAAGTAGGGACCACTTCGGTGGTAAAAAAAAGATCTCAGGGACATGAAAGGAGCCTCATTCGGGTGTCCCCTGAGCGTAGTTTCTCCAGTAAAAAACCCTTTCAACCCAGAATAATTTCTGACACAAAGTTGTTATTACTGTCAAACATCTACATATTAATTTAATTTGTTCTTCAAGGTTGGTTGTATGTAGAAAAATTCTTATCTTTAATTTCCCATTGGAATCCATTTATTTATTTCGTCTGCTTTTATCGCCATCCCCTCGCCGAGGCGACTCCGGGCAGCTTACAGTCTAAACCAGAGGTGCCCAAACCTTTTGTGCCGTGGGCCGGTCATGTGGTTCAGGAGGGTGGTCACTATGGCCCAGGGGCCAGATGTGACCCCCAATGCCAATTCATCCGGCCCACAAAGCCCTAATCACTCCCATACAGGCATGTTTTACTTCCGCTTCTGAGAGTGACGAGTGCTTTGTGGTCTGAATGAATTGGCATTGGGGGCCACACCTGGCCCCTGGGCCATAGTTTGGGCACCCCTGGTCTAAACCAATGAGAATACTAAAATCCACAATCATCCCCACAATAACAGTTAAAACCATAAAAGCATTAAAAACGCATTGAATGCAATTTCCCATTGGAATGCCTTGTTTTTCTTATCTTGGGGGGAAAAAACTTAAAAATTTGTATCTTGAACCTGAGATTCTTCTGTGATTTCCTCAAGTTACAAATTTAATGTGGTCTAAGGCATTTTTCATGTTACGAAAAATGTGTAACTCGAATTTTCCATAGGAATGTATTGAAAACCAAAATTCGTAACTTGAAACATGGTTTTCCCATGCATTGAAAACCAATTAATCTGATCCGGAAAAATCCGTAACTCATGCCATTATTTTCAATTGATTTTCATTCGTATTGTAAAATTTTTGTAACTTGAACCATTTGTATAATTTGAGGCTTGACTGTATTTTTATAGCAAGGATCGCCGTCTCTGCCGGGGTGTGTGTTGCGAGTTGAGATTGTCTCTCCTCACGAGTAAATGCTGGGGCTCTCCTTCTTGGGGGCCCCTTTTTCCTGTGCTTCTGCTTCTCCTTCCTAGGGTGACCTGCGCCGCATGTGGTCCGAACCGTTCCACTCCAAGTCCAGCAGTTCCCGTTTCCTGGAGGTATGATGGAGTCCAGAGGAAAGTGACCGGAAACCCAACCTCCCCTTTGCCTGGTCCTTCTTCTGTCCTCCCCGCTTGGTCATCCGTCCCGAGGCTGAGCTGGTCCTCGGGAAAATTTCCAGCCGGTGGGGGGAACAAAAATGTACAAAATGGATTTTTCTGTCTCAAAAAAAAGGAGGAAAGAACCGGGGAGGTTTTTTCTCCTCTTTTCCCTCCCTTCCCTCCATCTCCCTGCTTTGGAACTGGAGGCAATTTTTGGCCCCCCTCCCCCGTGGCCCATTTTCCCCCTCCTGCCTCTCTCCTCTTTGTTCACGGATTGGTGCCAGACCATCGGGTCTTTCCTAGAGGAGGAGGAGGAGGCAGAAGACAGACTTGATATGGCGGAAACAGCGACAGAGGCGTTGAGGAACTTGTGAACGCGACAAACCTACGACGTCCTTTGGAAACTGATTCTCTGTCTGCTTTCAGAGCGAGCCAAGACGGAAGTTCTTCTGTCCTTATAATCTCCTTTCCCCCCCCCTCCCTTTGGAATTTATTAAATATTTCCTGTGGTGTGAAGTGACTTTATTAAAATCCACAGAACGTTGAGAAACTTCTCGCAGTACACCGTACGTATATATATATATATATATATATATATATATATATATATATATATATATATATATATATATATATATATATATATATATATATATATATATATATATATATATATATATATATATATATATATATATATATATATATATATATATATATATATATATAAAAAGAAGACTTTTTTTGTCGTTACAAGTTATGTTCCCACCCGGATCTCATGTTGCAGCCAAGAAGGGCATGACTTTTTTGTACACACACACACATACCTGCAGACATACGCGCACATGTAGAAACGTCTTTATTCTAACACACCCACCCACAAGCGTGTGTGTGTGAATAACTGCGAAGATTACAAACCTGCTAGGATCATGCTTCGTAGCTGACGGGCTTGCTGTACTTTTTAGCATGTAGAGCAGTTTACGATGGCTTTCTTGTATATAGAATTTACAAACTACGCTGCTGTCCCCCCCCCCCCCCACGAGTGAAGCTTCAGTTGAAAACAAAGTGTAGTATTTCGTACTGAGTGTATACTCCTGGATTTTAGGGGGGTATTTGATTTTTTTTCAATCAATGTAGCAAATGTAAAGGGGGAAGGGAGACTGGGGGCCCCTTTTTTGTTTGTGGGTTTGGGGTTTTATTTTTTACAACTTATCCACGAGAGGGTTTTTTAGTAGCTCCCTTTTCTTGACACTCTCCCCCCCGTGCATGTATTATAAGCAGCCGTCGTCTTTGTGTCTTCTGATCATAGTAATGTATGACTTGTAAATACATTTTTTTCTATTTTCTATTTTTTTGTATTTTTTGCATTGTTTCATTAGTGTGCTGTATTCCCCACCCCCAATTATCCCCCCCACCCCAATATGTTAGAAAAGAGCGAGCGAACGAGCAAGCAAGAACGAACCCTGTCGTCCTCCTCCTCCGCTGTTGTGATTGGTCAAAGTTTGTGATGAACTGCTTTGTACCTAAGGAGTCTCTTAAAACGTGGACTTTTCTAAACAACTTGTCCTGGTTATGTTATTTTTAACTCCGAGAGATCAACTGTTTCTGAAGGTTTTCAAGAGGATCTTTTCTGTCAAACCAAGCGTCCCCCCCCCTTTTTGTGTGTGTGTGTGTGTACGTTGGGTTTTAAAGACCTGCAAAATTCTGAAATATAGCTTTTTACCAATTAAGCCCTGCTTTGGGGGTGGGGTGGGGATTTCTGATGTTAATTGTTTGGGCTTCCTGTCAGGCTCCCGAAATCTAACCAAGCCTCCTTTCTCGAAAGCAAGAAATTGCAAGTAGATAAATAGGGACCACTTTGGTGGAAAATTAACAGTGTTCCGTGTGCTCTGGTGTCTAGTCATGCCTGCCACAAGACCATGGAAACGTCTGCAGAAGCGGCTTTCTTTGAAACATGAGAGCACTGAACCCTAGAGTCAGATACGACTGGCTTTTGAACAAGAGAAACCTTTACCTTGGGTTTTGGGCATCAGTTCCCAGAAGCCTCAGTCAATTCCCCAAAGCACTGATTCGCCAGTGGATGGACTGAGGCTTCTGGGAATTGAAGTCCAAGACCTTTGGTCACCTCAGTTTTCCGTCACAAAGAGGGGAAAGGTGGTAAATTTTAAAAATCAATGCCTTTCAACTACAGGGTGGAAAAGTGTGATCTGATCCTTGGACATTTGCGTGGATCTCTCTAACGATTTATGCTTAGTTAGCTTGTGTTTGAGACTGTTTTATTCTGCCGTACCTCTCCGTTCTTGTCCTTGCGGACGCTTCCCTGGTTTAAAAAAAGACGTATTGGCAAACATCCCATGGGATTAATCTTATTTACCTCCGATCTCAAAGGGAGGGTCGATGCGTCAAGCCTGGTTCCAATGTGACCCACCCCCCGGCTTCAAAAGGTTGAGAACTCCTGGATTAGATGGTGACTGCTTTACAAAAGAATGCTGTTGTTGAGTTTGTCCAGTTCAGTTGGTGGGGCAGGAATTGCTGGTTAATACATTTTTCTTCCTAGGGATAAGAGTGTTGGCTTGTATTTATAATTGTGATGAAGGCAATATAGCAGTGGTGGTGAACCTTGGAAACTCCAGGTGTTCTTGGACTCCCAATTCCCAGAAGCCCAAGTCTCTGTGAATCCACTTGGATGAGTTTAATGTGCGTACTCTTTCTGGCTCCTCATCAGCTTCACCAGAGGGTCCTCACAGCCCAGGATTTAAAACACTGAAGCCACGCACTGAGGGACCATTCAGCCAAAGATGTCCCAAGACTCCAACCCTCCCTGGCAGAATTTTACTGGAAGGTGAAGGCTTCAAACCCCACTCTTGGCTTCAGCTCTGGTTGTTTCCTTGGATTTTGCCACCTACCTGTGAGTAGATGTAATGGATCTTTGCTCATTTCCAAGGCTGTTCAAACACTGCGTTGGAAGAATCAGATGCCAAAGTCCTGTTGCAGGGTTCGCCCTTTGAGGCCGACTTTCCTAGATGCAGCCCAGGTAAAAAGGATGGAGCGGCCGCCTCTTTCCAGGCCTGTTTATCCGTCTCCCCATGAAGGTGTCAAGCTTTCACCATGAACTCAGTGGTCTGAACGAATGTGAGTGCAGAGGAGCCAGTGGGGGGTCTCCTCCTAGAGTCCAGGAATTGGACTCTTCCTTTAGAGGAGGCAGTTCCTGCCTGCCCAGGTGATCCTGCTATGGTCATAGAGTAGACCCTACTGCCAGTGACTCAACGCCGAGTGTCTGCCAGCGGTTAACTAATCAGACCACCCTGAGGATGAACGGCCTTGGGTGGCAAAGTCTACGGGGAAGGGCGATGGTTCCCAAGTGGACTAAACCTCACTTGAATCCCTCTTGATGAGGGGGCAGCAGCTTCATCCATCCTGGGCTGGAGATGACGATGATGAAGACTTTGCGTGCCCAAAGAGCTCAGGACCAGAAAGGGGCTCGTGGAGCTGGATCCGTGGCGCTAGGGGTGCCACACTGTGATGGAAGACCACTGCATGATAATATCGTTCCCAGCACAATCTTCATGGCTGAATCCGATACGGCAGAAGACGGCCCCGCGGTAACAGCCCCAGGGGCTTTGGTACCCAACTTCAGTTTGTCCTTTCTGAACCAGGTAAACACATTTATCTTCCTCTAGTGGGAGTGCCCAAACTTTTCGGGCCGCGGGCCAGTCACATGGTTCAGCCAGCCAGGCCGGAAGCAGAAGTAAAATATGCCTTGCAATCTGTTTTGGAACAGGATTAGATTTTACGCTGCCTCTTTCTCTGCTTAAACCAGGGGAGCCCCAACTATGGCCCATGGGCCAGATCCAGCCCCCGATACCAATTCATCCAGCCCATGTCGCTCCTGGAAACGGAAGTAAAACAGGCCCATTTAGCTTCCGGGAGTGGTGAGGGCTAGATGAGTTGGCGTCGGGGCCCGATCCGGCCCACGGGCCGTAGTTTGGGCACCCCTGCTTTTTTGCCAATTTAATTTCTCCTCCTTATCTTGCCTATTTATATCCTACCTATCTAAGATGGCTGTATTCAGAAAAACAGTTCTGTCCAAGTGAAGGTAATAGACTATCTTGGATATTGCGCCCTAATTAGCACCCTGGCACTTTGGAAATTCTCTTTTAATTTGTTCTTTGCCATTCTGACGCCTCAAGCCACCTGTGTGGAAATTATATGTTGTAATGGCATTAATGTTCCACGCTGCTGCAGTCCATTTAAAATGCTAATAATTCAACTCTTGGTAGAAAACGCAAAGGTTGAGGCAAAATATTCTACGACAAGTTCTCACCGGGCCGTCTTTGTGTCTAAAATTACAGCCCTTGTTGCCCATTTAAAACCTGAATACTTTCACGAGGGATTCCCCTTTGTAGGAGGAAACGCATCAGAGGCTGTGGAAATATCCCTGCCGCCCTCACACCTCCCGTTTGCCCTAGAGGAAAGGTGGGGACGGTAATCACAGGGGACCTTCGGCCACACGGCCAGCTGGAACTGAAAGGACCGGCCTGTGGCCGTAGCCCTGCTTCCATTCAGCCTTTGCAAAGAGGCAGAGGTTCAGATCCGACTGAGCATTGGAAACCAATGGATTTAAAGAGGTCTAAGCCAGGAATGGCCAACCTTCACTCTCCAGGTGGTTCTTGGACTTCAGTTCCCACAAGTCCAAGCCAGCACACCTGCTGATCCAGGGCTTCTGGGAATTGAAGTCCAAGAACAGCTGGAGGGCCAAGGTTGGCCATCACTGGTCTAAGCTCTGCTGAGGTGCACTTTCCGGGGATTGCGTTGGGGAGGGAAAGTTAGAAATCCTGTAAAAAGAATTTTCCCATCCACCACTTCCATATAATGATAGAATCCCATCAAGGCAGGAATCCCAATCGATGCAGATCTGACACTAGGGTTGCTTTCCAATGCTCTCTTGAAGGCCTCCAGTGTTGGAGCAACCTCTCTCTCTCTCTCTCTCTCTCTCTCTCTCTCTCACACACACACACACACACAAAAGGCAGAGGCTCCCACTGTCGTACTGCTCTACACACACACACACAAACAAGGCAGAGGCTCCCACTGTCATACTGCTCTAACCATTAAGGAGTCTTTCCCTCTAATGTTCAGCCTTGATCTGGCTTTTAGTTGCAGCCTGTTATTACACATCCTTCGCTCGGGGATGATGGAGAACCGGCCCGGCCCTTCCTCTTTAGGATGATCTCCCAGGCATTTGGAGAGGGCTCTCGTCATAACCCCCCTCAAGTCGCTTTTTCTCAAGGCCCAGAGCTCAAGGTCGACTCAGGTTGGGGGGCAAAATGCTAATTACCGTGTGAACCACCCAGAAGGCACTCAGCACTAGGGGGCGGTATAGAAGTGGCGTCGCTATTGCTCTGTCCTTGTTAACTATATTATTGCTATGTTTTTAAAAAATGTTTTATATTGGTTTTAACTTGTGTGCATCGCCCAGAGTCCATTGGGTGGGTCGGTATATAAATCTATTAACTGTAAACAATTTTAAAATATAACAATATTCTAATTATGGGCTATCTACAATGTCTATTTCTGCCCCTACGTGGCTCTATCAAGTTCTTCATGATGGTCTTTGTGAATCCACAAGAATGGGTTTACTTGTGCATACGCGCTGTAAACCCAGTCATGTGGGTTCACGGGGGACCGCAAAGAAGAACAGTTACAGGAAAACTGACATCCTAAAGCCCTGGTGCTACAAGGGTTAAATTGCTATCCTGCGCGCAAATCAAGTTGGCAGGTCAGCAGTGCGAGACCCGAGTGCCATAGGACGGAGTGAGCACCTGTCTCTGTCCCAGCTCCTGCCCACTTAGCAGTTAGAAAGCAAAGACATTGCAAGCAGATAAATAGGGACCACTTTGGTGGGAAAGGTAACCGTGTTCTGTGCATGTAGAGTCATGCCTGCCACCTGTCCACAGAAACATCTCCAAACGTAGACAGCGCTGGCTCTTGGGCTACAAACAGAGATGAGCACTGGACCCTAGAGTTGGATACGGCCGGCTTTTGAGCAAGGGCGACCTTTCCTGTTACATGAATTCCATAAATCCCTGGGGCTCCATGACTTTACGTGGACCTTTCCAAACTCCTACAGCAGAAAATGGTGCCTGTAAGGAAAGGTCTTTTTCTGCAGGTAATCGGGGAGGAAACATTCCGGCCCGCCAATTTCTCCTGCCTCCCATTTCTCCTTCCTTCCTACTGCAATGACCGAAGGAAGAAAGAGCTGAAATTAACCTTTTCACACATGAGTGTCCAGTATTTTGGAGATTCATTAAACAATACCAGGGGAGTGAAGGGGGGATGACAAAGGGGAGGGGGCAGACTTCGGGAAGGGCATTGATTTCGTGACTGTGAACCAAAGGCACTTCCGTAGCCCTTTGATTTGGGAAAGGCACCCCGTGACCCCAAAGGAGGGGAAATTATTACTGACTAAGCTCTTTCGCTTCCCCAGAGACTAGGTTTCCATCCAGTGCAAATACTGGGTATCTCGTTTCAAAACAGTTGCACCCTTTCTTGAAGAAGCACCGGCCGAACGTGCCACGGGAGGCTCTCTCCCAACGGCATTCCCACACTCCACCACAGGGGTTTCCCGCTTGCTCAATCGTCCAGGGGGTCCCTGAGTGGAACGTGGCCCTCCAGTCTCTCCCGGTGGCGGCCACAAGCGGCGGCAGGAGAAGACGCCATCGGCACGAATGTTCTTGCCTCCGTCCTTCCTCCTCTCGCCCTTTTCAACTTTCGTAGGCTTTGAGCAGCTGCCCGGCAATCACCAGCCTCTGGATCTCGCTGGTCCCCTCGTAGATCTCCGTGATGCGGGCGTCGCGGTAGTGGCGCTCGGCGGGCATCTCCGTCACGTAACCCATCCCGCCCAGGATCTGGATGGCCTGGAAAGAAAGCGACCGGCCGTCAGTGGGGGGCCTTTCCTAGAAGTGGCGGCCAACCTTGGCACTCCAGGTGCTCTTGGAGTTCAATTCCCAGAAGCCCAAGTCTCTGTAAATCCACATGAATGGGTTTATTGTGCGTACGCATTCATGTGGATTCACAGAGACTTGGGCTTCTGGGAACTGAAGTCCAAGAACACGTGCAGTTAAACCATTCGTTCCTTGTAGACCAGTGGGACTGCGGTGGCCTAGTGGTTAAGACACTGAATTTATGACTGGAAGGTCAACAGTTCAAGCCCCGAGTGCTGCACGACGGAGTGAGCTCCCATCTCTGTTTTAGCTCCTGCCAACCTAGCAGTTTGAAAGAGAGACATTGCAAGGAGATAAACTGATAACGCTTTGGCAGGAAAGCTCACCGCGTTCTGTGCGCTCCAGCATCTACCACGTGACCACAGAAAAGTCTTCAGGCTTAAGACAGCTCTGGCTGTTTGTAAATGGATATAACTCTCTTTAAAGCAAGGGAGACCTTTACTTTAAACCAGTGGTTCACAACGTGTGGCCCAGGCCCCACAGGGGGGTGGGGACTTTGCTTCCCAGATGACTCAACCAGCCCATTGGCTGATCCGTGCTTTGAGGGATTGACTCATGCTTCTGGGAATTGAAGTCTCAAAGGCAAAGGTTGGGGAACCTTTAATTAATTTTAATTAAGCCAGCTTAATTAAACCCCAACAAATGAAGGCATTTCTTGCCCACTGCACATCTTGACTGACAGAGAGAGGGGGGGTGTTACCTGATGAGAAACGAAAGTGGCCGCTTCGGACGCTGCGAGTTTCGCCATTGCGGCTTCCTGTTTGGAAAGAAGCATCGCATGGGAAAGGGTCCAGAATAAACACTCCTCCCCCGCCAGGAATGCTGGGAGAATTCCCAACACACCAATTTTGCCGCTGCCGCCGCCCCTCCCCCCCCCCCCGGTGGGAGGGGTTTGACTCCCATAAACGGGGGTGCCCAAACTGGCCTAATTCATATCTGGCCAGCACATTTTACTTCCGCTTCCGGGAGCGACAAGGGTGATGTGGGACGAATTAAGTGGCATTGGGGGCCGGATCCAGCCTGTGGGCCAGAGTTTGGGCACCCCTGGCTTAAGCAGAGAAAATTGCAGCCTAAAATCTATCTCATCGTGCTGCAAAACAGACTGCAAGGCACGTTTTACTTCTGCTTCCAGTAGGAGGAACCAAGTAACCGGCCCACTGAGCCACATGACCGACCCACTGCCTGAAACGTTTGGGCACCCCTGCCATATCCCTCTTCCTTTGCATGGATTTCTAAGGTACCTGTAAGGGAGAGGGAAAGGCCTACCTTGGTGTAGGGCTTCCCGTTGTCCTTCAACATGGAGGCTCTCCAGGTCAGCAGTCGGGCGCTCTCGAGGGCCATGGCCATGTCGGAGAGCTTGAACTGCAGGCACAAGAACACCCAAGGCGGCCGTCAGAACCCCACCCGCCTGGAGATCCTCTACGCCCCTGCAATCCCAGGCAAGGGTGCCCTTGCTTGGAAAGCCACCCGTATCTGACTCTAGGGTTTGGTGCTCATCTCTGTTTCAAAGCTTCTGCAGACGTCTCTGTGGTCATGTGGCAGGCATGACTAGACCCCAGAGCGCACGGAATGCTGTTTCCCTTCCCAATGAAGTGATCCCTATTGATCTACTTGCAATGTCGTGCTTTCGAACGGCTCAGCTGGCAGGAGGAGCAGGGACAGAGACGGCCCCAACTTCTTTGCACAGTACCTTGGCCTGTCTTCAAAAAACACACACCGCCCCTTGAATCTCTTCCACCCCTTCCTGGCATCGGTTGCTTGCAAAGGCTTCACACACTTACCTGAATGGCCTGCAACTTCGTGATGGGCGAGCCAAAGGCCATCCTTTTCTCCCCGTAACCCACAGCGCAGTCGAGAGCCGCCTGGGCCACCCCTAAAGCTTGGGAGGCGATCCCGATCCTGCCGGCATCCAGGGTTTGCTATAAGGAAGGTCGGGAGGGGAGGAGAATGACCACAGGCCACGTGGCATGAGGGAGAGGAGGCTTCCGTGTCTTCCCTTCTCTTAACCCCCCTGTGCATCTGGCCACACCATCCTCATCACTCCCAGAAGTGGAAGTAAAACACTTCCACTTCCAGGAGTAATGAAGGCGTTGGCACGATCTGGCCCACAGGCCGTAGTTTGGGCACCCCTGGTTTAAGCGGAGAAAGTGACAGCTTAAAATCTATCCCATCCTGTTGCACAGCAGATTGCAAGGTGCATTTTACTTCCACTTCTGGTGGGAGGAACCACATGACCGACCCGCAGCCCAAAAAGTTTGAGCACCCCCGCCGTAGCCCTTAGTGCAATCTCAGGACCGTTAATTAGCATTTTGCTCCCATTCACATACTGGGGATTCATTTGACGGACCTTGGAAGGAGGGAAAATCTGAGCCAAGCTTGATCCCCATCAGGATCGAACACACAACATTCTGGCTGCAGGGCAGGAGTTTAACCGCTGCGGCACCAGGACTCTATAACAACAGGTGGCTTACCTGTAACCTGTAACTCCATGGTCAGCTGTGAATTCACACAAATGGGTTTACGGCCTGTCTGCGCAGTAAACTCGTGTGGATTCACAGGAGACCACAAAGAAGAACGTGGTAAGGACGCAGGGGCAGAACCAGACATTGAGTAGATGGCCCATTATTAGAACGTGGTTATATTTAACAAGGATTGTTATGTTTAATAAGGAGATAGCAGTAGGAATAGCTAGAATATTCTGGATTCTTTTTGGTAGTGGGGCCTAGAGTTCTGTGGTCAATGCCACCTATATTTTAAGGCAGTGGTGGCCAACCTTGGCACTCCAGGTGTTCTTGGGACTTCCAATTCCCAGAAGCCCAAGCCACTGTGAATCCACACGAATGGGTTTACTGAGCGTCCTTACAGTTCCGGCCCCCGCCCCATCCCCCACCAAGCCCTGGTCGGGCGAAACGTACTGACCATGGCAATCTTGAAGCCCATTCCCAGCTCTCCCAGGAGGTTGGCCTTGGGGATGGCACAGTCCTCAAAGATCAGGTTGGCCGTGGATGAGGCCCGGATCCCAAGCTTGTCTTCCTTCTTCCCCAGAGAGAGGCCGGGCGTTGGCATGGGCACAATGAAGGCACTGATGCCCTGCAGGAAGAGAGAGAGAGAGAGAGTTCTCAGAGAGAGAGTTCTCAACCTTGGCACTCTGGGTGTTCTTGGATTTCAATTCCCAGAAGCCCAAGTCAACACTTCTTCTGATCAGGAGCTTCTGGGAATTGAAGTCCAAGAACATCTGATGAACCAGGTTTGAGGACCTATGAGCTAGAAGACCATAGGTCAGTGATGGCCAACCCTGGCACTCCAGGTGTTCTTGGGCTGCAATTCCCAGAAGCCCAAGTCAACACTCCTGCTGATCAGGGGCTTCTGGGAATTGAAGTCCAAGAAGATCCAGAGGAACCCTGACCTTGTTAGTTCAAGATATACAACACTAGAGGCAGCCACATTTTCAAGAGACAAACATGTAGCCACTGTCTTGGCTTTGCCGTCGGCCAAACTCAAGTCCTTGTCGGTGCAGGTTTCTGGCAGTGACTGGATTATGTCTCCACATCCACTCACGGCGTGTTGTAGTCTACCGGCAGTCCCCACTTGAGCCTGTGGGTATTGCATTGAGGGACTCCGAACCACAATGGATAAAGCGCCTGGCTGGGATTCTAGAGGCCTGGGTTCAAATCTCTGTTGAAATTACAGAAACTCACGGAGGGAGTTAAACCAGGCCAGGGCCATCTAAGGTACGTTAGGAATCCGATGCGCTTTGATAGCACAGAACAAGAATGTGGACTTGGGTGGATCTGAGCTTCAATTAAGCTAAGGAAAGCCTATAGCCCTAATGGCCAACCTTGGCACTCCGGGTGTTCTTGAACTTCAATTCCCAGAAGCCCCTGACCTGCAGGAGTGTTGGCTTGGGCTTCTGGGAATTGCAGTCCAAGAACACCTGGAGTGCCAAGGTTGTCCATTACTGGCCTATCGGAACTGTGGTGGCTTAGTGGTTAAGATGCTGAGCTTGACAACCAGATGGTTGAGACCCAAGTAATGCACGACGGAGTGAACTCCCGTCTTTGTCCCAGCTCCTGCCAACCTAGCAGTTCGAAAGCAAAGAAATTGCAAGTAGATCAACGGGCCGCTTTGGCAGGAAAGGTAACAGCGTTCTGTGTCAAGTCATACTTCCCATGTGACCACAGAAACATTTGCAGACACAGACAGTGCTGGTTCTTTGGCTACAAACACAGACGAGCAGCCAAGCCTAGAGCTGGAGACGACTGGCTTTTGATTCAGCCAGGCCTCCACGTGGGATCCACGTGGGCTTACCTTGTGTTTGAGGGCCTTGTTGGTGGTGGCGAAGACCACCGTGGCCGATGCTTCCCAGGCGTTGGTGATCCAGGCTTTGCTGCCGTTCAAGACCCACTGGTCGCCCACAAGCTTTGCCACGGTCGAGGCGGCTCCGGCATCGCTGCCGTTTCCTTGGCGGTGGGGAAATGCAAGAGTTAAAAGCACTGAAGCTTCCTCAGTCAAAGCCTTCTCCAACCTTTGCTTTTGAGACTACAGTTCCCAGAAGCCTCAGCCAGTCCACTGGCTGATCAGCGCTTTGGGGAATTGACTGAGGCTTCTGGAAACTGAAGTCCAAAAACAATAATAATCCAAGGTTGGGAAACACTGGGCTAGAGCAGGGGTTCCCAACCTAAGGCCTGTGGGCCGGATCCGGCCCCCAGTGCCCGCCCCTCTTGTGGGAAGCCCAAACCCAGAAGCCGTGTCACCTGGTTCACTGAGGGCAAAGCATCCGATTTTCTCCCCGCTGGTGAACGGAGTGACCCACTGCTGCTTCTGCTCTTCGGACCCATACTTCAAGACTGGCCCTAAATAGAGGGACTGGAGAGGGCAAAACGGCCTCCCGTGAGTCGCCAGGCCGGTGGTTAAGATGCCTCGTTAGCCGAAAGGCCGCCAAGTCGACAGTTTGAGTCCTTTTGACCCAGAATTTCTGACATGAAATGATGATGATGATCCACCCTGACCCGACCCTCAGAAAAATACAGAACTGCCCTTTGGCACTCAAGAGGGGCAGAAAGGCAAGGACCCACCGCCCCCGCCCCCTTTTTCCCCCGGTCCCTCTTCCAGGCCTTGCATTACGTTATTGACGCTCATGATGACCCCCGTGGAGGCGCAGCCGCGACTTATCTCCTCCACGGCGATGGAGTAGGCCAGATAGTCCAGTCCCGCTCCGCCGTATTTCTCAGGCACGTCCATGGCGAGGAGTCCGAGTTGCCCCATTTGCCTGATCTGGAGACGGGAGGAGGTGGCGAGGTTACAAGGCCAAAAACATACAAGTTTATTTGTCTGTTTATTATATTTATTCCCCGCCCATCTAGGCAATTTTCCTACTCTCAGTGGCAAACCACAGGTGGTGGGATTTCTCTTTTTCTTCTGCCGTATGATTCTGAATATTGGTGATCCTCATGATGCTCGGCCATGAAGCTTGTCCTGGCAACCCTATAACGCAGCGTATCTTCCATTTGCCTTCTGCATCGCAGCGTGATGCCGACCGTACCACTGATCCGAGCGATGCGAGTTGCCTTCCGGTCCCGAGCCCTTTCGGCATTAGGGGGGGCGGCAACAAGAATCCAATTAAATAAATAAATAAATAAAGTCATCATCATCATCCTCAGGCCAGGATGGATGAAGCTGCTGCCCTCCTTCCAGATGGAATCACATGGGACCACTTACTGTATATACTTGAGTATGAGCTGAGGTTTTTTTAGCCCCAAAAATGAGCCCAAAAAAGGGAGACTTGGCTTATACTCGGGTCAGTGACCATGAGGGTCCCAAGACCGCATTAGATTGAGATGTGCCAAAAAATTAATTAATTTTAACATATTTTCATGTGTTTTGATTATTGAGACTCACTAGCAGCTGCTGCATTTTCCACCACCACCCCAACTTATACTCGGGTCAATCGATTTTCCTAGTTTTAGAGGTCCAAATGAGGTACCTCGACTTATATTCAGGATGACTTATAGTCGAGTATATACGGTATATTGTGAGGAACCTGTTTTGTGGACAGTGGGTTTTTCAGCAACTTCTGCCTTGCAGTTAATAGAGAAATTGTTCAGAAAACCCTCGCTTCACAAATTCAATGTGTTCTCCAGGACCTTTTGTGTACTACAAAAGAAAATTTCTAAAGCAGTGTTTCCCAAATGTTGGGGGTTGGGACTTCAATTCCCAGAAGCCTCAGTCAGTCCATTGGCTGGTCAGTGCTTTGGGGAATTGACTAAGGCTTCTGGGAATTGAAGTCCCAACCCCAATATTTGGGAAAGACGGTTCTAAAGCAAATTTCCCATAGGAATGCACTGAAAACCAATTAATCCGTTCGGGGGGGTAGTTAACTGAGCCACTATATTTTTGAAAAATGGATTTCCTTTTGTTATGCGATTTTTGTGTTAAGCGATACCATTGGTTAAAAAAAAAAAATAGGAAAAAAGTCTCCAAAAGTTTCACAGGAGAAACGAACACACTGGATGTTGGGAACAAAACGGAACTAAATGGAAAACTCCACTTGCTTTCGAGATCCAAATATTGACGGAAACAAGAATTAATAACCTTTCTGTTTGACATCAGGATACAGACAATTAAAGATGCAATCCAGCCACAACTTAGAAGCAGTTATGAACTGGGGTGGCCAACCTTGGCACTCCAGTCGTTCTTGGGCTTCAATTCCCAAAAGCCCAAGTCTCTGTGAATCCACACAAATGGGTTTACTGTGTGGACGCAGTCCAAGAACACCTGGAGTGCCAAGGTTCGCCATCACGGTTCTAGAGTTACCTGTTCTGCAGGAAATCGGTGCTCCTTATCCAGCTGAGCGGCGATCGGGGTCAACTCTTTCTCTGCAAAGTCCTGGCATGTTTGGCGAAGTATCCGGTGGGTCTCCGGCAGTTCCACCGTTTGATACAGAGTGTGCGCCCGCCGTGCGCATTTGGAAGTCCACGCTGTAAGAGGGACATTGTGAGGAAATGGGTGCACAAACACCAATGCTGGCTCAGAGGACAAGAGAAAGTCTAGGTCTGTGATGGCGAACCTTGGCACTCCAGCTGTTCTTGGACTTCAATTCCCAGAGACTTGGGCTTCTGGAAATTAAAGTCCAAGAAGAGCTGGAGTGCCAGTAAAACCATTCATGTGGATTCACACATTTGGGCTTCTGGGAATTGAAGTCCAAGAACTCCTGGAGTGCCAAGGTTCGCCATCACTGATCTACAAGGGTCACGCTTGCTCAAAAGCCAATCAGTCATATCTGACTCAAGGTTTTGGTGCTCATCTCTGCTTATAGCTGAATGCATGTATCACCGTTACCTTTCCTGCCAAAGTGGTAACTACTTATCTACTTGCAACTGCTTTTGAACGGCTTGGTTGGCAGGAGCCAGGACAGGCGACGGGAACTCACTCCATCCTGCAGCGCTCGGGTCTCGAACTGTTGACCTGCCGGCCTTCCAGACATCTTGTCCAGTGTCTTAACCGATAAGACACCGACCGCAGTCCAGAGCAAGTCTAGCAAGGGCGGAAAGCCTTTATCTACGGTAAGTTCAAGAGGGATCTGCGAGGTCTGCCCAGCTCCAGGAGAGCTGGAGGAAGAAGGCAATGGGCATAAATGGAAAAAGCCTTCCTTGCAGGGGGAAAGTCAAGAAGAACCAAATATGGGACAGATGAATTGGCGTCGGGGAGCTGGATCCGGCCCGTGGGCCATAATTTGGGCACACCTGGTTTAAGCAGAGAAAATGGCAGCTTAAAATCTATCTCATCCTGTTGCAATACAGATTGCAAGGCACGTTTTACTTCCACTTCCGGTGGAAGAAGCCACATGGACGGCCCATGCCCCGAAATGTTTGGGCACCCCTGGTCCAAAGGCTCCTGGCCTTTCTGACATGCCCCAAACCCACCCCCCTGGGCCTGGCTTTACAGCTTCTGCAGGGGTTTATTATCAGGCCACATTTTCTCACCGAGGCACCTACTGAACTTCCACCTAGATTGTAAAACTGAAAAACGGAGCCAGGCTCATCTCTCGCTTTGCGACCGAGGGAGAGGCCCAGCGGACGGGCGGAGGGAGGCAGACCAAGCAGGGCAGGCGGCCAACTGGGCAGAAAGGTGGCGGCGGGTTTGGCATTATCTTTCTCTGGCAAAGATCCCCTCTCCAAGAGGGCACGGCCTCCTCCTCCTCCTATCAAAGCTTGGGAAATCTCTTTAAGGGGCACAAGGGGGGGGGGGTGTTGCTACATCTAGAACCCCCCGCCCGGCTGGGCTAAGGGGGAGATTTCTAGGCTGGGTGTGGGGCAGCGTGACCCCTCCTCCTCCTCCTTCAAGTGCTGTATTTGATTCCAAATATTGGTGATCCCCGTGCCGATTAGCCACGTCCTGGGAACAATATAATGCAGTAGCCTTCCGTTTGCCTTCTGCACCGCAGCATGATGCCCATAGTACAGTGATGGCGAACCTTGGCACTCCCCCAGGTGTTCTGGAACTTCAGTTCCCAGCAGCCCTGATCAGCAGGAGTGCTGACTTGGGGGCTTCTGGGAATTGCTGTCCAAGGACACCTGGAGTGCCAAGGTTCACCATCCCTGCCATAGTACAAGTGATCCAGTTCCAGGAATCCCTTTCTGGTCCTGAGGCCTTTTGGCATGCAAAGTCCTCATCATCATCCTCAGGCCAGGATGGAAGAAGCTGCCCGCCCCACCCCCCATCAAGAGAGGGTCAAGTGGTGGGATTTCAGAGGGACCCTCCTCCTTCCCTGTGGACTTTGGCACCCAAGGCTGTTAGTCCTCTGGGTGGTCAGGTGAGCTGACCGTCCCTTGACACTCGTTGAGTCACTGGCAGTAGGGTCTACTCCCATGATGGCCAACCTTGGCACTCCAGGTGTTCTTGGACTTCAATTCCCAGAAGCCCAAGTCAGCACTCCTGCTGATCAGGGCTTCTGGGAATTGAAGTCCAAGAACACCTGGCGAGCCAAGGTTTGCCATCACTGGTATGACCATAGCCAGACTGTCAGTGACCCCTAAGCTACAGAAATGGAGACACTGTGTCCCCCCCTCGATTCTGGTCACCCCTAATCTTTCTAAGGACCCTCTGGTTTCCTTCCCCATGGTGGGGTGGGGGCTTTCCCCGGCTCTCATCAGAAACCCACCCGCCCCCTTTTGCAGTGGGGTGCAAAGGGCACCTCTTATGCCCCTGAACCCAAACTTCACCCCCTTCGGCCCCTCATGGGGTGGAATGGTCAATGGGGGGGGTGTTGTGCACCCCCCAAAAAAATAGAGGGTGGGGGACTCAGCAGCCCCAGCCCCATTGCATTCCTGTTATTCCTGGGCTTCATATAAGAAGCCATTAGGATAGGAGGGGTCACTCTGCACCAGCTCAGAGGAACGCTTCCCTGGAGGAGGACAAGCCCTCTAATATTCCCACAGAAGTGGAGAGGGGGGGAGTCTCTCTTGAGCCCCCTCCCCACCTATTTCCCCTCTTCCCTCCCCCTCTCCTCTAACGGAACGACCCAGGCACCCCCCCTTCCCACTTGGTACGCGCCGCCGTCCCCTCCGCAGCGTCTACACGGCTCCCGGCGCGTTCCAAGTAGGAGCGCCTGGCGGGGGGTGTCGGGCCTGCTGCGGCCTTCGCCTCCTGCCCGCCGCTTCAGGCCTTACCCCAAGCCAAGGGTCCGCCGCGCCGAGCGGAGAAAAGCGCCCTCGCTGCAGCCGCCATCCCGGAGCCAAAGACGGAGGAGGAGGAAGAGGGGGGCGGGCTGGTCCTCTCGGCCTAATTTGCCACTTATGCTAATGAACACCTGCCGCGCGGTGCATCCTGGGAGTCGTAGTCCAGCTGGGCATTTCCTAAGCCTCTGCTCCCCCGCCCCTTAGTATGTGCCGCTAATGGTCCCGTAGGCAGCAGCGGAGGATGGGCTTGTAGTGACCAGAAACCTGGACCCCTTGCTTGGGGTCAGCTGTCTTTCCCACTCACCTTCCCCATAACATGCCTGCCTTTGCTCACCTGAGCAACACCTGCAACCAGGTGTGTCGTTTTCAAATGAAACCCTTCCCGTTACGTTTAACCCACTGCATTTTCAGAAGAACAGAAGTTGTTCCAGCCCCACTTTTTAAAGAAAAAGCATAAAACTCTTGTTTTTTTAATTTCGTTTTAATTACTATTGCTTGTGACAAAATAACATTTTATACAAATATGTCAGCTAGTTTACTGCAGATCTAAAAGAGACACACGAGGTCATGAAACGGGGAACTGATGGGAAGATTTCAGTGGGGGTGGTCTGCTATACGTCCCACAATCTTTATGGCCAAGAGATCTGAACAGAATATATATACTGTATATACACACACACACATATAAAACAATGTTTTCTATACAAGGTTGCAAAAGCTTAAAATGGAACTGACCCTTCCAAGGGTCCCCAACAACAAAGACCATGAGTGTGATTGGAAAGCCCATTTGGAGCCATGACACCAATATGATTAGTCCGGTTGCAAAACCCCACCGTTTTCTCAGTGCCAAACCCCATTTCTGTTGTTGAACAATCTTGCTCATGTCATCGGTTAAACCACCGCTGCTGCCAAATAACCCCTTATCACCTTGTTTGCCTTGTCAGGGTTGTAAAACCCGCACAATACAGGGTCGAGAGAGACGGCAGAGATAATTAGGGCATGTTTGTTAAGATGTTAGGAAACATGTGTTGCTGTCATAAAAGGTCTCCTTTGCCTGGGTGAGGCCCGTATTGACAACATCACCATCTGCAGTGAGGCACCCAGAAAAGGTGAGGATGTGGCAAGCTTGGCACTGAATCGTAAGGCAAGCCACAACCAAAACAGAACCCCTTTCCCTTCCCTGCTGACATTTCTGGTTCCCAAGAGGGTGTTTGTATGTGTCTCCTCCCGGTTGTAGATAACAGGGAAGCCAAATGACCCCACTGGTGGGTCAGGTTTTTTTGTGGCTCCGGTGACGATGAGGTGGGGTGACGTAAGAGGCAGACGATGCCCCTAAATCAGGGCTGCCCAAACTTCAGCCCCGGGAGCTGGATTTGGGCCTCCGAAGCCCTCGTCGCGGGCCGGATGAAGTGGCATTGGGGGGCTCTGTATCCAGCCCCCACACCATAGTGAACAGCCACTTGAACCACATGACCAGTCTGTGGCCCAAGACGTCTGGGCACCGCTGCCCCAAATGAAGTAGAAGAGACTTGGAAGTCCACGACTGGGAGGGAAGGGAGGATAGATAGAAATGATGGGTGGAAGGAAGGAAATGAAGGAAGGATGGATGGATGGAAGGAAATGATGGATGGAAATGATGGAAGAAAATAGTGAATGAAAGGAACGAAGGATAAAAACGATGGAATGGAAGATGCTGGAAGGAAATGGAGGAGTGGTTAAAATTCCAAGAAATTGGCAACTACTTGAATAACTCTATTTAAATGCCTTTCAAAGCCCTTTTTCTTTGGATGGGAGATTTTCTTTTTGGACCAGTTTCCCCTCTGCTGACTCTCTGGTCAAGCGGGGCACGCCAAATCCAGCCGCCTCTTCCACACACAGCTGCGGACGGCAAGCCGGACAAAGAGCCCTTGTGGAGGAAATGATCAAGGCACCTGGGGTTTTGCCACGCCGTTGGCCCACCGGACTCTCCCACGGAAAGCGGAAGGGCTTCCTTCGGTGGTCCTTCTATGGGAGGAAAAGGAAACGAGGCCTCTCCCCATGGGAAGGAGCAAAGGCAGGCGGGCCCGAAATGAGGATCATCCTCCTCCTCCTTCAGAAGATGATGGGGTCACATCACAGTGCAAAGGGCGGCCAGTTCCCCGTAAGACGCTCTAATATAAATTCCAGATCACAACAGCTTTGGGCAGGGGAAGAATTAAGAGTGATCCAGTTCTTTAATCAACAATCTCTCTCTCACACACACACAACTAGGTCTCTCTCTTTAATATAGTGATGCCAACCTTGGCACGCCAGCGGTTCTTGGACTTCAGTTCCCAGAAGCCCAAGTTTCTGTGGATCCACACCAATGGGTTTACACAGGAACACTGGATTAGACTATCCTTCCCAAAAGACATCGGGGAATGTTTTATTTCAATGACCAAGACGATCAAGGATGGTTGGGGTTTTTTTTTTTTTTTTTTGGGGGGGGGGTGTAGAAACGGCGCATTTCAAATGCCAAGCCGGGGTTCTTTTGTGTCATCTGGGTGTACCGCAGTCCACAGACACGACAACAGGGGCCCGTTCGGAAGGCCTTTTGAACCTGACGCCTCCCAGGCTGAAACGGCTCTTCCAGGTTAGAAAGTGGCCCCTTAACTCCTACTCGGGTCTCCTTGCTTCCACTGGCGAGCCGAGAGAAAGGCTGATACTCCACTGCCCGGCGGTGTTGGAGTAACCAATACCAGAAGCATTAACTGGGGCAGAGAATGCCAAAAAAACACCACCACCACTTTTTAGCAGAGTAATACGTTTTAGGCTTTCTATACGTACTAAAGAAAACACTAGAGCCGCTTTGACACTTGGATCGGCCCTTCGGCAATTCCTACCCCACCCAACAAACGGCATCCCGTACATCTCTCCATGGGACACGAAGTGGGTTGGCCTCGTAGTCGTGGCCCCCTGGACTGGAGGTAATGCTCCGCCTCTTCAAAACTGCAGCAAAGAAGATCCCTTCTACCGTCCCTCAAAGCTCAGGGGGCCCCCAAACAGCTTATGGGACGTTTGGGATTGCAGAAGGAGAAGTAAGTGTCCCGTGCCAATCTAACCCAGAGCGTCCCGGATTTTAAACTCCTCTCCTGACGGGTGGGGTCCATGAGGGCAGGGAAATGGGGGGAGGGGGGGACCATCTGCAAAGGGCAGAAGGTCACCAGGCACTTTGGTCGGACAGGCAGGCTGAACCGCGGAGACTGCTGGTAACAATCTCGCACTGACCAATCGGGTTAGAGGGGAAGGGGTCAGGGGAAGGGTCAGCCAACCTCAAGAGCTGGTACATCCATGAGCGTTGTACGGCCGGTTGGACCAGGATACCCAAGGCAACCCGGCAGACACGGAGGAATACTAGGGAAGGGCCTTCCAATGTTCTGTCTGTCTGTCCCAGAAGGGGCTTCCAAGGAGAAAACGGCGCCTTCTGTTCCCTCAGGCAAATCGGCCTCTCACGGGGCGGGTGATTACTGGCCCCCGTTGTAAGCGTAATCGGCCTTATTGTGCATGATCAGCTTGTTGTCGACGAAGTAGAAGCTGTCGGAGCGGGTCTCATAGGGGTGTTCGATCATCAGGTGGACTGTGAGGGAGAGAGGCAGGCAAAGGGGGGGGGGGAGGTCAGCTGGGTGGGCCAGAAGGGCACCGTGTTCAGTCCACAAGGAGGAACACACACCCCACACCACCCCGCTTGTTCAGACAACCCCATGCGGGCCACCTTCTGTGGGCCGGATCAATCTCGCTTCCAGTTGGCCAAAGGCGGTGGAGCCTGGCAGAATTTTCTTGTTAATGCTGCAACACTAATTAACTTGTGAACCGTCCAGAAAGTGCAATAAGCGCAAAGGGGGAAGGACAGAAGAGTTACTGCTAGATCCTTATGGAACGTAACAATTCTTATTAACTACAATAATGTTCCAATTATGGGCGATCTCCAATGTCTCCTTTCTGCCAATATGCTCTTCTTCGTGGCCTCAGTCAATCCACACGAGTGGGTTGACTGCTCTGTGGAGTCACGGAGGACCAGGAAGAAGACTTATAGGTAAGCCACTTGCCATGACACAGCCCTGGTGGCACAGGGGTTAAAGTGCTGCCCTGCAGCAGCCAGAATGTTGTGAGTTTGATCCTGATAGGGATCCAACTTGACTCAGAGCTTCCATCCTTCCAAGGTCAGTCACATTTATTTTGTATTTATTTATTGAATTTTATTGTATTGTGATAAGTCTATTTCCTGATATGATATGTACAATTAGATGCCGTATTGTTCTGGGAGCCACCCAGAGTCATGGCATACAAATCCAAATATAATATGTTAATGGGAGCAAAATGCTAATTATCTTGTGAATTATTTGCATTACCCTCGACACCCAAAGGGGAAAAAGAAGAAGCAAAAAAGAAAACTTATTTTTTTGGAACGACTGATGATCTTCCAATTTTGCAAAAATTATTTGTTCTTGGACGATTAATGGACATCTTACAACGACTAAAAGATTACGCATCATACATTAAGCCAGGGGTGCCCAAACTTTTCGGCCCATGGGCTGGTTACGTGGTTCAGTCACTACAGCCCGTGGGCCAGACCCGGCCCCCAACACCAATTCATCCGGCCCACAAAGCTCTTGTCGCTCCAGGAAGCGGAAGTAAAACATGCCAGGCGTGTTTTACTTCTGCTTCCGGGAGTGACAAGGGCTTCACTGGCTGGATGAATTGGCATTGGGGGCTGGATCTGGCCCATGGGCCATAGTTTGTGTACCCCTGCAAAGCCATTATAAGTAACAAAGGCTTACCTAGGTAGCCAAGATATTGATTTTGAAAGAAGAGATACCTGAGAAAGAAGCTGGTCATTGACTACAATAAGGACTTTATCCTCCTACTGACACTTGGCATCAATATTGCCATTAAAGACATTCTGCCCATTGAACAAAATGCAGAGTTTAGACCACAACTGAAGGGGACCCATCCTGCCCTCCCCACTCTATGGCTTAGGCCAGGGCCAGGCATGCTGGCGAGGGATTACTTACTGATGTCTTCGGCCAGCTGGGGAAATTCGTAGATGTGCTCGCAGGTGTTCCTGCTCTTGGGGATACAGAAGCCAAAGTCGAAGTCAAAGTTCTTGAGCAAGCGGTCTCTGAAATAGTGCCTTTCGATCATTCGGAAGTTGGAGACAGGCTTGTCTCCCACCGTGAACTCCACGCTGTCGAGAAAGGGGAGGCGGAGGAAATGGAAAAGGATGAGGCCCAGTGGATCTCGTTTAAGTTACATAAGACAAGGAAGGAGGTGCCAAAGTGAAGCCAAAACCCACAACACTGAGTGACAAAGCAAAAGATGGTATATTATCCATCAATTCCTGAAAATATTCGTAAAGGTCGCCCTTGCTCGAAAGCTAGCCGTACCCGACTCTAGGGTTCAGTGCTCATCTCTGTTTACAGCCTCCGAGCCAGCGCTGTCTGTGTCTGCAGATGCTTCCGTGGACATGTGGCAGGCATGACTCAACACCGGAGTGGCTGCAACACTGTTTACCTTCCCACCAAAGTGGCACCTATTTGTCCACTTGCAATTTCTTGCTTTCGAACTGCTAGGTTGGCAGGAGCTGGGACAGAGACAGAAGCTCACTCCGTCGTGCGGTACTCGGGTATTGACCTTCCAGTCGTCAAGTTCAGCATCTTGACCACTTCAGCCACCGCAGTCCCTGAAAATATTCAGGCTTGCTTAAAATGTTTAAATGTTTGTTTAAATATCTGAAAAGGAAGAAAGCATCAAATTGCTTTGCTGTTTTTAGAATGTTTTGACTTTCCCAGTACTTGAAAAAAAAATCTGAAATATCCTCTTGGGCTTAAATCTTCAACTCGAGAGATGTTTGGCTGCTTCAGCAGGATATGGAACCCTAACAATACTAATGTATTTTAAGAAGCAAAAACAGAGGTTAGTACTAAGAATACGTACAAGTTCTGTGATAACTCTGGTTTGTTTTGACTAGGGACTCTAGCCAAGATGGTTTTTAGCAGTAACCTGATGGAGCAAGCAAGCTTATTTTAGACATGTGTTATCATCACAAGTCTGGTTATTATGTGCTGCTAAAATGGAAACAACTTACAGCTACCCTAATAGAATACAATGATATAAAAATGCAAACATCCACAGAACTACCTCATCGTGAACTATATGGAGCCTACCCTTAGTATAAATTAAGCTTCTATACAAAGATATAGTTGCATTTTGAATATTTGCCTTTTCAAGTTAAGGGTTTACTGTGATTCATCTGGCCCACGCTGCCCTCGTCGCTCCCGGAAGCGGAAGTAAAACGTGCCCGTGGTAGTTGAAGTCCGGGAACATCTGGAGTGCCAAGGTTCGCCATCATGGTCCTAGACCACGGGTTCTCAACCTATGGTCCGTGTGCCGGATCCAGCCCGTGACACCATTTCATACGGCCTGCAACGCCATCGCAAGCTTTTACAACAGCCGGAAAGTCACCTGGGACTGCTGTAAATGAGTTTACAACAACCACGGATGTGTTTTACGGCAGCGTTTGCGGCAGTAGGAACCACCAATCCGGCTCGCTCAGCTGTCCGAGGGCGTGTGGTCTGGCCCACAGCTCAGTTGAGAACCCATGCCCTAGACCAGTGATAGCGAACCATGGAACTTCAGGGGTCCTTGAACTTCAATTCCCAGAAGCCCAAGTCTCTGTGAATCAACACTAATGAGTTTACTGTGCACATGCAGTGGATTCACAGGGACTTGGGCTTCTGGGAATTGAAGCCCAAGTTCACATAGAGTGCCAAGGTTTGCCATCACAGCCACAGTCTCTAGCAGGCTGCGTGGGAGACCAACGGAGGAGGGGAAGCACTGAAGCCTTACAACTTGATTCCGCCCAACGAGCAGAACAAATTCTGCACAATAATTAAAAAAACCTGCAAACCTAGGCAAAGCAAGTCAGGCCTGTTGAGTTTAATTCACACTGACAAGAAAATCCGGCTTTTTGTGTTTGCAAAAGTATGCATCGAATTCTGAAAGTACAGCCTGAGCCAGAGGTCTTAAGACTTCCTACTTCACAAATGATGTTCTTTTTGGGATTGCCGAACTTGATGAGGTCAGAATGAAGGCTGGTGCCGAGGCTTCTCCCTCTAGGCCAGGCAAGACCCTCTGGGCTATCTGGGCCATGCCGTGCCTCTTTGCCGTTGTAAGGATTAACTCCACTCTGCTCTCCACTCACCGGGCACAAGGGTTCTGGGTTCCAAACATACTTTATTGATAAGTTTCAAAAGATTATAGCATAGGAACATGATTTGCAATTTAGCCATTTCACACATGAAAATAAAAACCATTTCTAGCTTCAGGCTACGGCCTGATAAGATCAAATTAGAGAACTACATTTTGGCAGTTTCTTTCTAATTGCATTTCCTCTGATGTAAAGCACTCCATAGCATAGTGAAAACAGACACAGACACCTGCCCCTTTCTCCCCCTTCCCTTTATCTCTTCAGACAATTTCCACCTTTGGCCCTTCCTCTGAAGGATCCCAGCCCATCACAACACAGTAGGAAATGTCCATCAAAATTTAAGTTTCGTTCCCCCAGGACACAGGGTTGTTATGTCTACCACA
This sequence comes from Furcifer pardalis, assembly GCA_030440675.1. NCBI lineage: Eukaryota > Metazoa > Chordata > Lepidosauria > Squamata > Chamaeleonidae > Furcifer > Furcifer pardalis. The sequence continues at coordinate 14,679,405 of CP126898.1, read as the reverse complement.
CAATCTTTCCCCAGCAACAACTTTGAAGGTTGCATACCTCCTCTCTACAGTGACCAACACTCAGAAAGCTACGTTATTGGGTTTTTTAAAAAAGCACAAGCTCCCATTTCTATTCCTTATAGCTGTTGAGAAATGTACTTACGTTGCACCGACCGTCCGGAGGCGCAGGAAGGCCGGCGTGAATTGGTAGCGAACGAAGCGCCCTGCACTGGCATCCACATCTCCAGCATCGGTTTCATCATCTTCTTGGTCTGTGAGAAAGGATCCTTATAGAGTCAATCATGAAACAAAATACCAGACAGCCTGTAAGATTTTGTGTAAGACTGTGTAAGACTGTGTCACTGCCTCTGAGCCAGCCGGTTTGGTGGGGAGAAGCCTGCCCAACCAACCAACCACTGTCTTCCCAGCCTATGAACCCAACACCTGCTGAAGCAGTGAGAAGCTGAACAGTTGGGCCATGATTAGACATAGGACATTGTTACCTTTCCTCCCAAAGTGGTACCTATTTATCTACTTCAATTGCTTTTGAACTGTTAGGTTGGCAGGAGCAGGGACAGAGACAGGAGCTCACTCCACCATGCAACACCCAGGACTCAAACTTCTGAGCTGCCAACCTTCCAGTCATCAAGTTCAGCATCTCAACCACAAAGCTGCCACAGCCTCTTGGTTATTATGGCAAGCAGAGACCTGTTTATTCAGGCTGGCTTTCGACAACTGGGTCCCTGCCAAGAGGCTGTAATGCGGCATTTTTGAAGTTTTGCGCTGATGTCCTCTGAAACTGCTTCTTAACACAGCCTAACACTGGAACTTGTTTAACTGTGATTTGCAATCCCTTTTGGTCTGTTTTGATCAGTACCAGTTTAAATCTTGGTGTAAGACAAAATCAGAACCAGTTCTAGGAAAGAGCCAATATACCCGTGAAGGCAAACCTTGGTACTCCAGGAGTTCTTAATTCCCAGAAATGCATATGCGCAGTAATCGTATTCGTGTGGATTCACAGAGACTTGGACTTCTGGGAACTGAAGTCCAAGAACACGTGCAGTAAACCCATTTGTGTGGATTCACAGGGGCTTGAGCTTCTGGGAATTGAAGTCCAAAAACAGCTGGAGTGCCGAGGTTAGCCATCACTGCAATATACAGACCAAACGAAACAAAGGCAAACACAGAAAACACGGTGAGGCTGGTGATACAAGATGGTCGTAGGAAGTTCTTGTAACCTTCTACCTTTGGTGTAGAACACCAACTTTCAATCCAAAGCCCAGAATTAATGAGTTTCAAAGCGATTAGCTACTTCTGGCCATCATCTCCATCAATGACAGAAGGGAAATTGTTCACAGTTATTTTTTATTCGTGTAATGAGAACAGCTGTTTCTTCAGCGACTTGTCTCAGGGCGTAGCTCAGATTCTGCCCTTCCTTCTCCTGTGATTTCTCGAAACACAACCTCTCTTGTTCCTCTTTCTTTCAAACTGAAACCCAAGCCCCATCTCCTCTGCCGGGAAAACCTCCTGAAAGAAGCACGGATGACGGAAGACTTTAGCCCTGCACCAGGGGAGGAAATTCTATTCCGACACATGGAGTTTTCTGCTACAAGACACCATTGTCTTTGGATGTCCAAAGGGTGCAGCCCTAGAGTCACATGAGGGGATGGATAACCCTAATCTCTGTTAATCTGTAGGGGTCGGAGTAGTTTTTGGTGGCACTTTTAATGGGGGTTTTATTGGTTTTTTAAATGTGATTGGTTTTATTTTCTGTGAGCCGTCCAGAGTCATTGGAGTTGGGCGACAATAGAATTCAGAAAAATAAACAAACACAGAAATAAATAAATAAAACACTGATATCGAGCAGCATAATGAGTTACTTTTGCTGCAAATATAACTACTGTATAATAATTTCATGTCAGAAATTACTCTGGGTTGAAAGGATTTTTGTGGGAGAAATTCCACGCAGGGGATGCCCAAATGAGGCTCCTTTCATTTTTATTATTTGTTTGTTTGTTTGTTCAGATTTATATTGCCGCCCACTTGCCGAGCTGACTCAGAGCGGCTTACAGTCATGCCCCCAAGTTCTTTTCCCACCAAAGTGGTCCCTATTTATTTATGTGCAATTTCAACTGTTAGGTTGGCAGGAACTGGGATAGAGACTCAATCTGTCATGCGGTGCACGGGTCTCCAACTGCTGACTTGCCGGACTTCCAACTAACAAGGCGAGTTAACCACTGAGCCACCGCAGCCCCTGGCAAATGCAACTCTGAGGTGCTGAGCCAAAGTACTGAGTAACAGGGGAAAAAGTTCCTTTTAAAATGTAACATTTGGAGCTCAGTTCCCGCTTACCTAAAGCTGAAGGTTTGGCGATTTCAAACAACACCGTCCCTGTCTCCAGGTCCCGAATCTTGAACTTGGTGAAGTCGATGTTGTAGATGTTGTCCTCTGGTCGGCACAAATAATCTAGGAAAGAGAAACAACATTTTGGTGGAAATGTAGAAACTACATTATGGCAGTTTCTTTCTAATTGAATTTCCTGATGTAAAGCACTCCATAGCATGGTGAAAACAGACACACATCCCTCCTTTCTCCCCCTCCCCTTTATCTCTTCAGAAAACTTCCAGCTTTGGCCCTTCCTCTGAAGGATTCCAGCCCATCACAACACAGTAGGAAATGTCCATCAAAATTTACGTTTCATTTTCCCAGGACACAGGATTGTTATGTCTACCACACAATCTTTCCCCAGCAACAACTTTGAAGGCCACATACTTCTCAATGCCACTGAGAGAGACCAAATAACGGGACCTGTCAAAATCTGTAACCAAATTCCCTCAGTTTAGTAGTGGTTTAGCTCTTGTTGGGGATGCAGCTGGATTTCAGCAACAGGAGATTTGTGGTACTAATTAACCTATAAGATTGCTAAAATATTATGTGGGTGAAAACTCTGACTGACTTCAAAAGCCCACTTTATCATCAGCTGTAATCTCAAGACTTCAGAAGGTTTGACTTTGAGTCAGGATAGACAAGTGTGTTCCATGATTTTAAAGTTTTAAATTGAGGGTTTTTAGGAATGTTTTTAAGGTTTTTTAGTGGGTTTTTTTTAAAATGAATTGTGAGCCGCCCTGGATCACCTCGGTGAGGAGGGTAGTTGATAAGTATGACTAATAACAATAACAACAACAACAATAATGACCAGAAGGATGGTTTTCTCCACTGGTGGGTTGCAAGGTGTTTGAAAATCCTTTCAACCAATAACAACAACAACAATAATACATCTGCAGACGTTTCCTTGGTCATGTGGCAGGCATGCCTAAATACTGGAGTGCACGGAATGTTGTTACCTTTCCCGCCAAAGTGGTACCAATCAATCTACTTGCAATGTCTCGCTTTCAAACTGCTAGGTTGGCAGGAGCTGGGACAGAGGACGGTAGCTCATTCTATCATGCAGCACTCAGGTCTCAAACTCCCGACCTTCCAGTCTTCACGTCCGGCATCTTAACCACTTGAAAACAAACACACAGAAAAAGCAAAAACAAACAAACACTGCATCACTTTAAAGACTAACTGCTATATTTTTAACTTGAGCTTTTGTGGATCAAGTCCTAAAAATATTGCAGTTAGTCTTTAAAGTGCTGCAGTGTTTGTTTGTTTTTTGTATTAGTTTTCAGATATGCCTGTCGTGGCCAGGAGGGCTTTTGCACAACTTCGTGTGATTCGCCAGTTATGGCCGCTCCTAGATTGGGACTCCTTGCTCATGATCACACACGCTCTGGTCACCTCCAGGGTTGATTACTGTAATGCACTCTAAATGGGGCTTCCCTTGACGACCATTCGGAGGCTTCAACTGGTCCAGAATGCGGCTGCCCGGGTTGTGATGGCGTGTGGGCAGTATGCACATGCCTCAACGCTGCTTCGGGAGTTGCACTGGTTGCCAATATGTCTCTGGGCGCAATTCAAGGTGCTGGTCATTACCTTTAAAGTCCTACATGGTAGTGGGCCAGGATACTTAAGAGACCGCGTCACGCCAAGAACATCTGTCCATCCCACCAGAGCAGACCGGAGAGGCTCTCTGGTTGTACCATCTGCCAGGGAGGCACATCTCTCTGGCACTAGAAGGAGGGCCTTCTCTGTGTCTGCTCCGGCCCTATGGAAACTCCTGCCTACGGAGCTACGTCTCCAGACAGAGATGCTGCCCTTTAGGAAGAATCTAAAAACATGGCTGGCAGGACAGATGTGGGGTGCAGAAGGTATAATGACCCCAGCACACTGGATGATCTGAGCCCCTCTTTCTTTACTTTTTTATTAGTAGTTGTAGCATTTGGTGTGTTTTTAATCTTTTTTAGATTTTAATTTTAAATTTTAACAGTTTTAAGGTTTTTATATGGAAGCTTCCACTTCCTAATTCTGGGCTCTACCTGCCCAGAGAAGGATAAGACTAACGAGGAATGAACTTTAGCTGTTTGTGCTGTGTTGTTTTTTCTTATTGTAAGCCGCCCTGAGTCGCCACGGCGAGTGGGCGGCAATATAAATCTAAATTAATTAATTAATAATAACAATGCCTGAACCACAGAGTAACAGGGTTACTATTCAAAAACAAATTAATCATTTCAGCCACCGTAGTCCCAACATGAAAGCCCTAAAGGGGCATTAATTAACAAATTGGGATGGGGTGGGATTATTCCCTTGATAAAGGAGCCAAGATTTCGGGGTTTCCTGCCCAGTCCCCCCTTTACTGGGAAGGGGAAAAGCCAAACTCACCTTCCAGTCTTCAAGTTCAGAGTCTTAACCACTTGAGCCGCCTGCAGTCCTCACGTTAGAGCCCTAAAGTGGGGGTGCCCAATCTACGGTCTGTGGGCCAGATCTGACCCCCTAATGCCAATTCATCCGGCCCACAAAGCCCTTATCGTCCAGGAAGTGGAAGTAAAACGTGCTGTGGGCCATAGAGACCACCTAACCGGCCTGCAGCCTGAAAGGTTTTGGCACCCCTCCCCTAAAGGGTCGTTAATTAATTTGGGGGGGGGGGTGCCCTCGATAATTAATTGGGGGGGTGCCCACCCCCTTTACTGGGAGGGGGAGGGGAAAAGGCATCCCTCCTCCCCCCTCGAAGGGCGCTGGGCAGGAAACCCCCAATTCTGGCCTCCTTTATCAAGGGAAGACCCCCCCCTCCCCCTATTTCCTCCTCCTCTGCCCAAACTCACTCTCGGTGACTCGGCTGAGGCCTAGGACGTGCTCGGGCCGCACCGCCTCCAGGCCCAGCAGCTCCGCCTCGGTCCTGGGCGCCACCGACGACGGCCCCCTCCGAGTGGCCCCTCCGGCGTCCCCGGAGCCCCTCCGCCCGCGAAGACGGCCCAGCGGGCCCCCGCCGGCCCCGGCCGCCGGAGCCACCCTGGGCTTCGAGCCGCTCATTGCCCCCCCCCACCGGACTCAGCCCGGACCGGCCGCCCCCCGCCCCTCCCCCGCAGACAAAATGGCCGCCCCCGCTTCCTCCTCCGGTAACTATGGGAGCCGGCGCGGGGGGCGGGGCCGACCCATCGGTGGGCCCCGCCCACGAAGTGACGTCGCCGAGGCAAAGCCACCCGCCGAGGTGGGGGCGTGGCCACGCGACGTCACCGCCGGCTGGGGCCACAAGGCAAAGCGCACCAGCCATGGTGGGGGCGTGGTCAAGTGACGTCTCCGCTGGCTGAGACGGAGCCAAGCCCACGTGGCGAAGCTCAGGCGTGGGAGGGAGGGGGCTTGTTCTCCAGCAGGGTTTAGTGTTACCCTTTCAGAAGCCCCCCTCCATCATCCTCATCTTTACTTCCTCTGGCACTTCTAGTGACTTCCACTGGCATTGCCTCTGTGTCTGGTGTATATAAGTCCACGCCTTGACATTTCACTCCCGTATGTCTGATGAAGTGGGCTTGACCCACGAAAGCTCACATCAAAAATATAGCAGTTAAGTCTTTAAAGTGCTGCAGTTTTTATTTTCTAATATGCCTGAAACACAGACTAACATGGCGACTATTCAATTGTTTGTTCTTTTAACGTTTCTCTTGATGTTCTCTCTTCCCCTTTCCTCTGCCTCCCCCTCCAGGTCTTTGCCCTTCTCCGCCTTCCAGATACCTCGCAAGACGTTCTCTCCAAATTTGAGGGGCGGCGGCAACTTTACTGTATTTGTTTCTCTGGATGTAGTTTAAGGCAGATTCTGTTCCAATTCTTTCCCTTATAACCTCATTCCTGATTTCATCCCTTCTAGTCACTTTTCAGAATACCCTGGACACAATGGTGGGATCTAAAAAAAAATACTACCACACTGTGAGCATGGTATAGTGGGCGTGGCCAGGAGGAAAGCCCTCCATTGCATCTGAATTAGGACGACTTTATTTCAAAACTTGGATGGGCAGGGCCAGCCAGAATTTCTGCTATCAGTTCTGGCAAACTGGTGCAAACCTGCTCATGCCCACCACTGCCTGGAAACACAGGAGAACAAACGGGTCGATCTTAGAAGAAATCAACCCTGACTGCTTCTTAGAAGGTTAAATAGTAAAGATGAAGCTAAAGTACTTCGGACAGCAAAGGATTTACTTCAGAAAGCCTTGATACTGGGAAAGGTTTTGCTGTAAGTGTCCATGTTTGGCACCGGTAACATAAAGGCCTAACTGACCCCTTTCCCCACTCTATCATTCTGTTTAATTTGTTGTTCAGGCGCACAGTTGATTCCAATCCTTTGCGACCCTATGGATCACTGTCCACCAGGCACTTCTATCCTCCACCATCCTCAACTCGCTCAGCTCTGCCCATTGTCTCTACAATACCATCTAGCCATCTCATCTTTGGCTGACCTCTTCTTCTTTTGCCCTCCACCCTTCCCAGCATCAAGGCTTTCTCAAGCGAATCCTCTCTTCTCATTTGATGTCCAAAGTACTTTAGCTTCATCTTTACTATTTGACCTTATAAGGAACAGTCGGGGTTGATTTCTTCTAAGATTGACCTATTTGTTCTCCTTGCTGTCCAGGGGACTCTCAAAACTCTCCTCCAGCACCACATCTCAAAGGCATCTATTCTTCTTCACTCAGCTTTCCTAATGGTCCAGCTCTCACAACCATATACTGCCACCGGAAATACCATTGCTTTGACTAGACGAATTTTTGTTTGCAATTTGGACAAAGTGGTCTTGCCAAATGTTACTTCCAACAACTCAGTCAGCAATTTGGGGAGGACTAGGAACTGCTACTCCCAAGTTCCAATCCATTACTGGCTGGACCAGGAGATAAGATGTTAAACCTTTTTGATACCCATAAAGCAGGGGTGGCCAAACTATGGCCCAGGGCCAGATCCGGCCCAATGTCAATTCACCTGGCCCACGAAGTCCACGTCGCTCCCGGAAGCAAAACTTGCCCATCAAGGCACATTTTACTTATGCTTCCAGGAGTGACGAGGACTTCATGGGCCGGATGAATTGGCACTGGGGCCGGATCCAGCCCCTGGGCCACAGTGACCAGCCCCCTGAACCATGCAACTGGCCCACGGCCTGAAAAGTTTGGGCACCCCTGACATAAAGGATGAATGACAACAGTAAAAAAAACCCCTTCCCTAAATGCAGTTACTTATGGGAATGGGGTTATATATGAAGTCCATTTGGCAGTCTCCTCTTGCCACCTTCAGCTTCACGCAGCTGAAAGCTAATAAAATCCCTTCCGACATAAAGACGGGCCTCCCCATTTATTCTTTTAAAACAAACCACCCATTTATTCAAGTGACAATATAATTCCATTTTATTTATTTTAACACACCGCTGGTTAAAATTGCCAGGCAGTCTATTTCAGATTTTCCCTCAACCAGACATTCCTGGGAGGAAAAAAAAGAAAGGAAAACAACAAAATTTATAACAAGCTAAATGTACCCAAAAAAGAAAAGGGGGGAGGGAAGGGACCAGGAGAGGCAGAAAAGAGAAATCAAGGCAACCCAAGAGAGCATCACACCTTTAACCTTTTTGTGCCCCCAGGAAAAGAATCCTCTTGCTAAGGAAATGCCAGCAGGCAATGGATGTCTGTGCTTTTTACCCTTTGCCCAAGCATTGATGTTAAAGACACACACAATTAAGAAAAAGCATCACTGCAAAATCATCGAAGACAGAATGCAAAGGGGGCCCGTGACAAACCACCTCCTCTTCCAAGTTAAAATGTGCGTTAACTTCAAAGTTTCAGAGGAAGAAATGCTTAGCTTAGTCTTATGACATCTGGAAGGCCAAAAAGATCCAATCAGCTGCCTGGAGAGCGTGTCGGGGCATTGCTGAGCAAGCCCAAGCACAAATCAAGCAAAGAATGAACAGAATCCAATGTACACAACCCACAAAGATGATGGAAGAATTATCCTTCCCAACCTTCAAGGACTGGTAACTGGGGTGTTGTTTTTATGCAATTCAAAGATACTCAATCTCCTCAAGCATTGAAGCACAAGGGAGAAAGGCCTTATTAAAAAAAAAAAGATGACGTTATTTTAAAAACCCACATCCTTCCTCTGAAACAACTCAAATCACTTTCGGAAAGGTGGTCCCCGAACACACCCCTTCCTAAAAAAAACCACCTCTCAAGAGGTTAGTGCTTCACTCAACGAAGTACGACAAACAGTTCTTGAACTGTCGCCGTACACAAATTCTGGAGCAGACCTAGGAGTGACTTAAGCGGTCAGTTGAGCCTAGAATGGCTGGAGCGCATTGATGGCAAAGGCTTCTTCAGAGATCTCTCTCTTCCTTTCCTTTCTATCCCATAATCATCCCTCGCCTCGGGAAGCCTGTCTTCCTGGGCGAAAGGGGAACAGATGATGATCCTCAAGGACAGGAGCCAGGGAGCATCTCAAATCCTTGCAAGGGCGAAATGTCTCCAACATCCCATTTAGAATCGGTTCCTTGAGATGACGGCCAGTTCTCTTAAACCAGGGGTTCCCAACTTACAGCCCATGGGCCAGATCTGGCCCCAATGTCATCCAGCCCATGCTACTCCCAGAAGTGGAGAAAATGCACCCACACATGCGTAGAACACTGCCGTAAATGACCCACAGCTGTCGTAAACACGTTTAAGACAGCCATGGGTCATTTACGGGAGCATTCTGTGCATGTGCATTTTACTTCCACTTCCAGGTGGAACCAGGAGACCGGCCCACGGCCCAAAAAGGTTGGGAACCCCTGTCTTAAACCCACACAAACTATCTGGCTTTCAGAGGGTTGACCATGGAGACAATCACTCTTGTGGACTCAACAGTGGTCACACCTTCCTTCCTAAGGGGTCACTGTAAAGCAGTCCATGCAAACATCTTTAAAAGGATAGACCAAGGGTGCCCAAAATGCGGCCCCCAATGCCAATTCATCCGGCCCACAAAGCCCTTGTTGCTCCTGGAAGCATAAGTAAAACACGCCCGTACAGGCACATTTTACTTCTGCTTCCGGGAGCGACAAGGGCTTCACAGGCCAGATGAACTGGCGTCCGGGGCCGCATCCGGCTCTCTGAACCACATGATCAGCCCATGGCCCCAAAAGGTTGGGCAGTCCTGGGGTAGACTGTTAAAATAAAGCACTTGACTGTAGCTGGGGAAAGATGGGCTTTTTTGAAAGCAACACTGACGCAAAAGACCCTCACCGATTATGAACAGCACTTAATGTGGCCTCCTTTCCATTTTTCCCATATCTTTTCCTCCAAGACTGTGATGGCAAACCTTGGCACTTTAGGTGTTCTTGGATCAGAAGCCCAAGTCTCTGTGACTCCACATGAACGGGTTTACTGTGCGTACTGTGTGTGGATTCACAGAGATTTGGGCTTCTGGGATTTGAAGTCCAAGAACAGCTGGCGTGTCAAGGTTGGCCACCCCTGGGCTATAAGCCTAATGAACAAGCAACCTGGCGCAATGCATGTTCCATTCTGATCACCTTGAAGCACCCTCCTTGCCTTAAGACAAAGCCCAGAAAACCGGGAGCCCCAAGACAATAGTCTATTTACTCAAGGCTATTTCCTCTCCTTCCCACGGGTGGGAAAAAATAAACACTGCAGGGTCCAGGTCTATTTTGGTCCGGCAAACCTTCCTTTCAACAAGCTCTTACTGAAGAAAGCAGCCACTTCAATCCTATCCGGCCAGGAAGAACCACCTCTCCTGAGTTAACTGCTTACCCCAATCTGTTGGCTTCCCAGCCAGGCAAACCCAGAATATGGGTTTGATGGCACACGTCAAGAGGGCTCTCCTGCTGTCATGAGAGGGTGGTAGTGGACAGGTAGATGGCCACACTTCTTAGACACCAGGATGTGAGTGAAATGATCTCCCTCTAGTGAAGGACCATCTGGTGCCAGCATCTCACCAGCCTTCTCCAGGTGTTGGTTGGCTGACGGCTCCAAAGGACATCAGATATTGAATTTCATAGGGCCACTACTTGGGATAGGAGCACCTTTAGGTGCCCTGCCATGGCCGAGTTTATCATTCAGCCATTCAGCACTCAAAGAAGGGCTCTGGTCAGATGATCCAAGCGCCATGTGGAACATGCAAGGCTCGCTCACACAACTCTAGAGTTCTATTGAGAGATACTTGGGGTGGAAGTTGCCCAGGGCAACACACAACTCTCCACGACGGCTTGGCTGCCTTCTTCTCCTGGCGAGGGAGGAATGGGGGCCTCCTTGACTTGTGACATCCCAGGGGCAAAGAGAGCAGGAGTCAAAAGCCCCAACTTTCTCTGCCGAGGGAGAAAAGGCCTGGCTCACAGCATTTTCCTTTTCATAAAAAGCAGAAGTTCCTTAAAACAGAAGCTTCTCGACAAACCCAACACATCTTCCTTTCACTACGTGAAGCACAGTTGAAAAGGCACAAACACAGAGATACAGCCGCTTAACTTTGGCATGCCTCTAGTTTCCACCAGCTATGTCTCTTCTGGCCATCTCTGGCATTCAAAGCCCTGGAGAGCGCAACTGCCGGGCAATTGTCTTGCAACAGCCGGGTGACTGAGTTCGGAAAGGGCAGATATCATCGGTCCCCTCTGTGCACGAAGAGGGAGGGGCCTCACATCTGCCAGGGAAGGATTTGCACTTGGAACATTTTTTGTACCATAAAGAGCGCGCACAGAGCCCCCCACTTGTCACTCTCTGTATAAAGAGTTGGGAATGGAGAGCCCTAGCCCTCGTATGTACTATTTGGGTTTGAAGACCTTTCGCACCAGCTAGCAGTATTAAGGCTCTACCGTCTTTTGTGGTCTCTAGGAATGAAAGCAGGGAAAGTATGATATTTCTTCACAGAACAGTCCTCTCGCAAGCTGGCCCTCGGTTCCCTCCCTTGCTTTCCACATGTTTCAAGGCCAGCCCAAGCCTCACAGCCAAAGGCCTGTTCTCAAGAAGGGAAGGCTAAACCTTCAAAAGAGGGCAGAAGGCAACCCAGAATTACTTTTTCCCACCTTTGGAAGGACCTGGAAGGAGAGACCAGTTTGCCTTCCATGCTGTGGAAACCCAAAAAAGGCGACACATATGCGCTAGCATTAGCCACACTAGTCCACCTTCACTGGGCGTCAACCCTCACCCAGGGAACAAGGTGATTTGGCTTAGGACAGTGACGGCAAAACTTGGCACTCCAGGTGTTCTGGAACTTCAATTCCCAGAAGCCCTGATCAGCAGGAGTTAGTACGCGAACGGATATGTGTGGATTCACAGGGACTTGGGCTTCTGGGAGTTGAAGTCTAAGAACTGGAGCATACACGCAGTAAATCCATTTGTGTGGATTCACAGAGACTTGGGCTTCTGGTCACTGAAGTCCAAGAACACCTGGAGTGCCAAAGTTCACCATCACTGGCCTAAGTTGGAAACCTAAAGGCAAAAAACCCAGATGGCCTTTGGCGTATACATGCTATTCCGTTTTATTTCTTAACCTAAGAACGGCCTCTTCTAAGTGGCTAGAAAAGGGTGGCCATTTGAAGGTAATTGGGTTGCATCCAAGCCATCCTTCTGCACAGCCCACCGTGGACCTGACCACCTGAACCAGCTACCTGATCTGAAGAGTAGATCAAGCTAACAAGTGCCATGAAACAGCTTTCTAAGCAAATATTCTAAGGAAGCGGGGTTATAAGAAAAGCCACACTTCCTTTCCAGCCCCGGCCAACAATGCCTGCAGCCACGAGGTGGGAAAGCAGATGGAGAAATGGCAGCTAAGGGGTGTGCTGCATTCCTGCTAGCAAGGAGAACAAAGAAAAGGAAGAGGCGGCGCTTGATTTTGTTCTGTGTTTTAAAGTACGTAGTTTGCTTTGTAGTCAATGCTTGGACGGCTAGTCTAGGCCCGTGATGGCGAACCTTGGCACTCCAGATGTCAGTTCCCGGAAGGCCAAGTCTCTGTGAATCCACCCAAAAGGGTTTACTATGTGTGTTCTTGACTTCAATTCCCAGAAGCCCAAGTCTCTGTGGGCTTCTGGGAATTGAAGTCCAAGAACATCTGGAGTGGCAAGGTTCACCATCCTTGGTCTACGCAGGTCCCTTAAATGACAAGATCTGTACTGGACGGAAGAAACAGGGCCAACGTAGTTTTGTTTGTTAAGTTTCAAGAAAAGCTCAAACTCTTCTTGCCAATGTGAAGAAACACCCCTGTTCGGACATTAAGCCCCTTTTGGGAAAATGTAAGTGGACTTTAGGAGCACATCTCAAAAACACATACACCCGTTACCCAACGCAGGGTTTATAAACAAATCCCAAATAGTCTGGTTTGCAAAGAGGAAGGTAGAGTATAGTCTCTATCAGACAACGTCTCTCTCGGCCTGGGCTGCTCCTAAGCCTGGCAGCGGCACAGGAAGCAAAAGGCTGCCTGCCCTGCCCTAGGACAATCTCACATGGCACTTTGTAGCTGCATAGCAGCCGTTACGAGGAAGGGCAGGCAGCCAAAAGCACGGAGAATGGGTTTCTTTGCATTTGGACCCACCAGTCAAGGTGACGTGGAAAAGTTCTCCCCCAATTGACAGGCTGGGCTGGAGGGGGCAAAGGGACCTGCAGAGAAAGGATACACCAAGAAGCAACCGTTCCCAAGACTCAACTCCAGGCACTTGACTTTGTCCAGTTTGCACACAGGAGAAACTTTAAAGCACTGGTTCTCAATGCAGGCCCCTGGCCCCTCAGGGGAACTTCAATTCCCAGAAGCCTGAGTCAGTTCATTGGCCAATCAGTACTTTGGAGAATTACCTGAGGGTTCTGGGAGTTGAAGTCCAAGAACCAAAGTTTGGAAAACACTGCTTCAAAGTAAGCTGTATTCCCCATGCCCTTTGCTCAGACTAGAATACCATTCTCTTTTTAACTGCCAGCATCTCAAACTAGAAAGCCACAGAAACACATAGCAGAGCATGACAAGTGATCGGGTTTTCACTGGAGAAAGAGAACAGGCAGGCACCTCTGGAAGATGTCTACAGAAGTTCAGGTCAGTAAGAGTGTTTGGTGGCCTTTGTATCGCTAGACCTGTGGTTCCTTTAAAAGCCACTGCAAACTGCCTAAATCAGTGGTGGCGAACCTTGACACTCCAGCTGTTCCTGGACCTCAATTCCCAGAATTCCTGATCGTCGGGTGTGCTGACTTGGGCTTCTAGGAATTGAAGTCCAAGAACACCTGGAGGGCAAAGGATGGCCACCCACTGTGGAATGTCACACAAGTGGGGAGTGGAAGCAATTCAATTGATCTGAATTTGGATCTTCCTAAAAAACAAATCTACAATTCGGGCTTGTGATTTAGCAGGGGGAGGGGATGGAACAAGCTTTCCCTGCCAACTAAGCTATGCTTGAGTTTTCCTTGCAAGGGAGTGGTTTCAGCAAAGGGTGGAAAATGCCAACCTCTGCTAAAAAAACAAACGGCTTGTCTCCTGGAGAGAAAGATCACTCTGTCATTCTAAATCTCCCCTGCAGCTTTGGCCTCAAAATGTCAAGTTCTCCTGGGGGTGACTTGGCACGAAGAGAGGGTGTGTTTCCGAAGAGTGAACCCAAGAGCTGAGGAAAGAACCTGTAGGGGAGGGGAGGGAAGAGAGGGAATTCCCCCAAGGACAACCCAAGGCCATCACGGGAGAACCTTGGCACTCCAGGTGTTCTTGGACTTCCATTCCCAGGAGCCCAAGCCTCTGTGAATCCACACCAATGGGTTTACTGGGCATATGTATGGATTCACAGAGACTTGGGGCTTCTGGGAACTGAAGTCCAAGAACACCTGGAGTGCCAAGGTTCTCCCATCACTGACTGAAGGCTTCTGTGTCAAAGTCAGTGTGACAACGAAGGCAAACGAAGGGCTGCCTAAACCGGAGCCCCTTTTCCAGGGTAAGAGGGATCAGAGAAAGTTTTCTCCCAGGCAGGGCAGCTGAATGGGGGAAACAACTGTTCATTCGGTTCCCGTAACCAGATAACCAGACCGGGCCTTTTCTTTTCAGAAACCCAAAGCAAGTACCATGAACTTCCCTGCCAATGTCAAGGAGAAGCCAGCCAGCCCTCCTCCCTGCCAAGGCCCAGCACTTACGTGATTTAGGCCGGCCCCCAAGTGCTCGCCGGCAGAACCTCCCGCCATCCCACCCGCCCTTTTCCCTGCCGTCCTCTGACTCCATCCTCATTTCCACTGGGAGGACAGTTCGTCGGCATTTGGACAGCCAGGAGGACAGAGTCTACGGCTTCCGAGCAGGAAAGGTACCCAGGAGGGTGGGATCCACAGGTGCTGCTGAGACAGTCATTGAGGCGGAAGGGAAGGAGGCTTTCACCGAAGCAAGTGGCTCAAATTCTCCTTCTCGGATTTGCTGCTTCTGCTGCTGCTTCTGAGCACACTTTGATTTTCCTTAAATTACGAGGAATAAGAAGCCAAAACAGCCACTATGTCTTGGCGTGATCCCTCCTGCTCTCCACCCCACGGTCTCCCCACCCACCCCTCTCCGCCAGGCCTCCTTGTCTTTCACAACCTGCACAGGCAGAAGAGGGTGGGAATGAAGACGCCAAAGGCCACTAAGATCGGGAACATGAGGCTGCTGTTGTCCGAGGCGTAGGGGTTGGGGGTGCGCGGTCCCGACTGGACCCGGTTTTTATTGGCCTGCTTTTTCGTGACGGAGCCCTCTTCGTACTCCTCTTCCTCCTCCTCCTCCTCCTTTTTCTCCAAGCCAGGATGGGGCTGCAACTTTGGGACATCTGTGGGATTGGCAGGCAAACATGCAAAAATATTAATAAAGTAAAATAAAACAGAGGTCGTTTGGCTAGGAACTTGTATCTTTTACGCAATTTGTGGACTCGGATTCCGCTTTGACGGCTAAGGTTTCATCCTGGGATTTGTAGTTTAGTGAGAGAATTCTAAACTTCTGCGGTGGCTTAATGATTAAGACACTGAACTAGACAACTGGAAGGTTGGCAGGTCAGCAGTTCGAGACTGGAGTGCTGCATGACAGAACGAGCTTTCATCTCTGTCCCAGTTCCTGCCAACCTAACAGTCTGAAAGCAAGAAATAGCAAGTTGATAAATAGACACTGATTCAGTGAGCAGGTAACAGCATTCCATTCACTCATGTCTAGTCATGCCTGCCACATGACCACGGAAATATCTGCACTCAGACAGTGCTGGCTCTTTGGGTATAAACAGAGATGAGAACCAAACCCTGTCCGGTATGACTGGCTTTCGAGCAAGGGTGACCTTTACCTTTATATGTTTATTTGGTTTGTTTATTCTTTATGTTTAATCTCTTATTGCAAAGGTTTTTAATGTGCTGTAAGCCACCCAGAGTGGGAAAGTGCAATAAATAAATAAAATAAACAAAAACTCCAGGGCGTTCCCTTCTCTGCATTAGCGAAGCAACTTCACTGAATTACAAATCCCATATTATGAGAACCATAGCAGTTAAAAGGGTATCAAACTGTTATAACAGCCTACCATAAATTCACTCTAAGTCCCAAACTTTTTAGGCCACAGGCCAGTCACGTGTTTAGCAGGCTGGTTACGTAGTTCCTCCCATCGGATGTAAAATGTGCCTTGCAATCTGTGTGTTTGCAACAAAATGAGATAGATTTTAAGCTGCCATTTTCTCTGCTCAAACCAGGGGTGCCCAAACTACGGCCTGCAGGCCTGATCTGCCCCCTACGCCAATTTATCCAGCCCACACCACCCTAGTCACTCCCAGACTTAAAACGTCTACGGGCACATTTTACTTCCACTTCCACGAGCAATGAGGGTGGCGACGGCCAGATGAATTGATGTTGGGGGCCGGATCTGGCCTGCGGGCCATAGTTTGGGCATCCCTGATATAAGTCCTCAGGGCTGTGCAGAAACATTTCACTCACTATATATTTAAAGTGTGTGCTGCTGATGGCATAGCATGAATGTTTCCGATACCTGCATTGCCCAGAGATACACAACAGACCAGAAAAGTCAGTTTCAGTGGCTTCTTGAGTATATATGAATTATGTGTGAAATAGTTATTTATTTTTGTGGTTTATATTGCCGCTCAACTCAAAAGACTCTGGGCGGCACACATAGAATAAAAACCAGCATCACAGTTTAAGACTCTAAAACGTATAAAAACTCAATTAAACACGACTATCAAATAAATTACCCCAACCCTTACCGATTAAAAGAGTGTGTTCTTCCTAGATCAGCCAGCAGGCAGGGGTCACCATGTCACACCTGCTTTGCCAGCCAGGTTTTTAGGCCTTTCCTGAAGGGCAGCAACTCTGTCTGGACGCAGCTCAATTGGCAGGAGGTTCCATAGGGCCGGAGCAGACACTGAGAAGGCCCTCTTTCTGGTGCTAGAGAGACGGGCCTCTCTAGCAGATGGAACAATTAGAGAGCCTCTCTGGTCTGCTCTGGTGGAAAGGACAGATGTTCTTGGGGTTATGTGGTCTCTTAAGTATCCTGGCCCACTACCATGTAGGGCTTTAAAGGTCATTACCACCACCATGAATTGCACCCGGTGGCACACTGGCAACCAGTGTAGCTCCTGAAGCAGTGGCGAGGCTCGGGCATAACGCCCGCACCTCAGTACCACCCAACCAGCTACAAATAGGTCTAGACTAGTGATCGCGAACCTTGGCACTCTGGGTGTTCTTGGACTTCAATTCCCAAAAGCTCACGTCTCTGTGAATCCACATGAATGGGTTTACTGTGTGGGCTTCTGGGAATTAAAGTCCAAGAACACCAAGTAGGAGAAATGCTATTGGGCAATGAGGGGGTGGGGTGGAATGTTGTTCAACAAAGGGCAGGAAGTCATTCAGACAAGGAAGGCGCACATGCTCATGTCTGATAAAAGAGAGTTTTGCAGATGCAGTTACACACACACACACATGCCCTCATGGTCAACTCTGGAGAAGAGTCAAACGTAGGAGGAAGGACGGGAACGCTTACCATCCACTGTGCCTGCGAGAATGTAGAGCGCACAGACTTTGGGATTATCATAGTAGCCCTGCAGAAGAGAAAGGAAACCCATCACAAACCAGGTCTTCCGTTACTACCAACTTATCCAGAACGGCCTGCAAAGGTAGGGAAATAGGATGCTTCCTAATACTGAGTTTGATCTAAAGTCATGATGGTGAGCCATGGCACTCCAGCTATTCTAGGACTCCAATTCCTGCGCAGTAAACCCATTTGTGTGGATCCACAGAGACTTGGGCTTCTGGGAATTGGAGTCCTTGAACAGCTGGAGGGCCAAGGTTTGCCATCGCTGACCTAGAAGTTTACCCCACAACAAACTGTATACTCATTGAAGCGTACGGCACGTTTTACTTCCGCTTTCAGGAGCGACAAGGACGGCATGGGCCAGATGAACTGGCGTCAGATCGATCTCAGAAAGTTGGAAGAGGCTGAGTCAAACCTTTGTACCATCAGGATCGAACTCACAATGTTTTGGCTGCAGTGCAGCCGTTTAACCACTGCCCCACCAGGGCTTATTTAGAACCTCGTCCATTTGTAACTAAATGGCCCCAAACTAGCAAAAAAAGGGGGGGGGCTAAGTGGGAAAAGTCAGAGGGGGCGGTGGTGGGAGGAGAGATTGCTACCTTGACAAACTCAATGTTAAGCTTTCCAGTGAACGTTGAGACTTCTCCCTGGACACTCAGTTTCCCCTTCTTAATGCTGATGGGAACGATCTCGTCGTGAGCGGTGCTGTGTCCGACTCTGTCAAAGATGTCCAAGTCTTTCACCACAACGTGGCCATTCACCCGCACATCAAAAACCTTTGAGAGGGGAAGAAGACAAAGGAGACCCTCTGGTGAACTGCCAGGCAGATCAATATGGACAACTATTGGCAAATCATCAATTCTGAAATAGAGTCCTTCTCCTAGGGGGCAGAAGGGCTACTCGATCAATTGAGACTCAATCAATTTCCCCTGGCTCAGTGGTAGGCACATTTCACAGGAGATACACAGAAAACGCCTCCTTGAAGATTGTGGCATTTCTGAACCACAATTGGGCGTAATACCCTGGGTAACAGCAACTTTGTGCTGCCGGCTAATCTTTCTCACACTAGGCCAGGTGAAAGGAACTGCAGAATGGAGTCACCCAAAAGGTGGCAGTTTCATGTCTGCTCTCTTTTACCCCCACAGAAAGGAAGGGATAGGCCTGGATCTAAAAGCACATTCACAGAATTTTAGGTTGATTCTTCAAAATATTTGAACATTTGCAAGACCGGTTCTGCAGCATCCTAGAATCACAAAAGGGGATGCTCCTGCCGCAGAATGCATTCTTAGGATCAGCTGATATTTACGCCAATACCTGTAGGTCTCTGGCACTTTTCAAGCAGTTGAAAGGAGCAGCAAGGAGACACGTAGGCAGAGAAATAATCTGCAGCCCCATATATACTTCCCAGGATGCAACACCGTCCTGCTTACCTTCTGCTGTGACTGTGCAAAATAGACTTCGGCAAACTTCAGCACAAGAACGTAGTCCCCTTCCTCCCTGATGGGAACCTCGTAGCCAAAGGTCTCCTCGTTGTAGCGCTCTGTCTGGTAGAGGATCTGGTCTTCCGGATTGGATCTCAGGATGGGAAGTTTCATGCCATAGTCAGAGGCTGTGTTCCAAAAATAAACAGTGAGGAGTTGATCTCTCTTTGCGGAGTTGATCTCTCTTTGTATACAAAGCCTTTGTTTGAAATTCCACCTGCTATGTCAGGGGTGCCCAAACTACGGCCCACGGACCAGATCCGTAAAACGCACCCGTACCCATTTTACTTCAGCTTCCCGGAGCGACAAGGGTGGCACAGGCTGGATGAATTATCCTATTGCAAAACAGAATGCAAGGTGCATTTTACTTCCATTTCCGGTGGGAGGAACCATGTGACCGGCCCAGTGAACTACATGAACAGCCTGCTGCCCAAAAAGTTTGGGCACCCCTACGCTATGCCTTCAGATGCTCACCTACCACTTCCCATGTTCCCCTCCCTCTCCACATAAACCTATGCAACACCCAGCTTGTTTCAGAAAAGTTACTTTACTTCTGGTGCAACTCCCCAGAATTCCATAGCCCGCATGGCAAGTTATGACTGAATCACAACTCAAAGTATGATGCATATGAGAGCTGATATCAGAAAGGTTTCTGTTTGGGACCTTTCATGTATGCTGGCTTAGTTACACCCATAAGGTAATACCTGATGCTGCTGTTCTTTAAGCAACAAACGCCACTGGTTGTGATCCCGCTCTCTTTAGGGAACACTGGCTGTACCTTCCCACTGCCTCTGCGTCAGCAGAATTAGAGCTTTCCCCACATCCTGTTCCTTTCTAAGAGAGGCTCTTCAGAGAACTCATCAATTAGAAACAGACACAGCATTTGCAAACGGACCCCCTGCAACAGAACTGTGGAATGATCGCCTCTGATCAGGCTCAGGGTTCTTGTAGGTTACACTGGAGAGGCTCTTTTACTGAATGATTGGAGAGCGTAGTTATGGAAATCAGAAAACAAAATAAAGAACACTGTGGACCTTTAAAGACTAACTGCTATATTTTTATTGTTAGCTTTCGTGGATCAAGTCCACTTCTTCAGAGTTTTGATATGCCACTTCTGATATGCCTTAACCACAGACTAACACGGCTACTATTCCAAAAAATTAGTTATGGAAAGTTAGGAATAGAACAGGGGTCCCCAAACAAAGGTTCAGGGGGCGGATCCAGCCCCTGGCGCCAATTCATATGGTCTGTGCCACCCATGTCGCTAACATGCTTGTATGTTTTATTTCTGCTTCCAGGAGCAAGGAGGGCGGAGTGGGCTGGATGAATTGGCGGTGGGGGCCGGATCTGGCTCCTAAACCTTAGTTTGGGCACCCTTGGTTTAAGCAGAGAAAATGGCAGCTTAAAATCTATCTCATCCTGTTGCAAAACAGATAGCAAGGCACATTTTATTTCTGCTTCCAGTGGGAGGAACGTGACCGGCCACTAAACCACACAACTGGCCCATGGCTCAAAAAATTTGGGCACCCCGGCATAGAGAAAGTTTCCTGGACAAAACAACTGGCCTCAGACAGCTGTATTTCTGGGGGCTTTACCTTGAAGAAATAACACAAACGGAAACCTACTAGCCTTCACTGCCAGAAAAGTCAGGAAAGAAAACCTGGGATTGTTCTTCCAAGACAGACCTAGCAAAAGGAAGTGGAAACCACAATCGATGCACACAAGCCAAACCTACTAATTAGACTAAAAACCGAAACAGAGATAACTTTCAAGTCGCGGCCAAGTGGAAAGGTTCCACTGAGAACAGTATCTTGGAGCAACAGAAAATTAAACCCCATTCAAACTAGAACAAATGAACAGCTGCATAAGGACACACTTTCCCTTTCGCATGCTTTCTACTAACAAAGGAAAGGATAGTATCTTTCCACCAGTGGCAAATTTAAAAAATCATAACTCTTGAAAAGCCCCTCTGACTGGTGAGATCAGCCGTATGCTACCTGGGCTACACTGCTGGATTTTACCATAAACTTATACTGCATAAGGCTGCCGTTTGCCAAAAGAGAGATGCACGTTCCAACCTGCTTTAAGTATAACCTCCTTCACTACCATGGGTTTAACTGATCTGCCATTGGTGGGGCTGCGGTGGCTCAGTGGTTAAAAAGCTTGCCTTGTTAGTTGGAAGGCCGGCAAGTTGGCATTTTGAGACCTAGATACTGCATGACAGAGTGAGCGCCCATCTCTGTCCAAGCTCTTGGGGACATGAAAGGAGCCTCATTTGGGCATCCCCTGAACAGAGTTTCTCCAGCAAAAATCATTTCAACCCAGAATAATTTTTGTCACAAAATTGTTAATTATAACAGAACAGAATGCTTCTCAACCTATGCTTGAAAAACTACTGTGATCAGGAAGACAAGAAAGGGCTTGTGTTCTGTTTTCTATGTGCAAGTCAATGCAAAATAAAATTTGATCTCTGCTAGTGCAGAATTTTATTTCCATGAAATTTTTGCTTCCACTTGCAAGAGAAAGCCAGTTTCTAGCCCTCATAATCACACACCGATCGTCCCACTTTGCTCTCTGCAGCCCTCACAAAGTGATCTGAAAGGCAGGGTGGACATGCAGACATGGAGCTTCAGTTTAAGACACAATAAATAAATATTGATCACCTATCGTATACAAACTAGTCATACCTCGCAGAATGAATTTAATGCGTTCTGAGAGGTTGCTCGCTATGCGAAAAATTAGCTATGCGAGTCAGACTTTTCCCTATGGAAAAACTCGCATAATGAGCGTTTCTATGGGGAAAACTCGCATAGCGAAAAAAATTCGCTATGCGAGTTTTCCCCATAGAAACGCTTGTTATGCGAGTTTTTCCATAGGGAAAAGTCCGACTCGCATAGCGAAAAATTCGTTATGCGAGTCAGACCGCTTAGAGAAAAACTTGCTCGTTATGCGAGTGTTTCACTAAGCGAAATGCTCATTATGCGAGGTTTGGCTGTATCGTGATGGGAGATTTAGGCTTTACTTTAGTGCAGATTCTCAACCTGCGGCCCATGGGCCGGATGCAGCTCATGGCACCATTTCATGTGGCCCACCACCACCTCTACCACACCAGGAAGTGCCGTGTGGTGTAGGAAGGGCAAAATGGCCGTCCAGCCCCCAAAGTTGTCTGAGGGTGTGTGATCTAGCCCCCATCTTTAAAAGGTTGAGAACGCCTGCTTTAGTGCAACAGATCTTGCTCTGAGCAGGCAGAAAGCTTCTGGAATGTGATCACAAGCACATGTTCTTCTTCACTGGCAGCGAAATCGCACATCCTACATTTCTAAAGGCCTGTAATTGCAGGCAAGAAGACAACCCGTCTCTCACAGGGTTATTGCGCTTTCCCTTGCCGTCAGCAAGATTTCAGAGGGAGTTGTGGAAAAGCCCAGTGTGTGTCTCAATGTCTTGCAAAAGTTTCTCACTGGCCTAGAATAGACTCATTCCTTAACTGTTCACAGAACCAAGAAGAGACTACCCAGCAAAAGGCAAAGGATACAGGAGAGGGAGATTGGCCTGGAAATAGGCAGGGGAAGAAAGGCTACTGCAGAGATGGAGGTAATGTAATATGTGGAGTACTACTTGGGTTACCTTAACCAGAAGAATGGCTGGAGGAAAAGGAAGGTGAAAAAGAGAGGCTCCAGGCATGTCAACACAATGCTCAACACAATCCACTGCTCTGGTGACAGCCAGGAAGATCAAAGAGAAAGCACAGCAGAGAAGAAGAAAAAGTCCAAGAGAGAAGACTTTCTGGCAAGGAGAAGAAGGTCTTTCATAATGTAGCTAGAAAACAGTTGGGAAAGCAGAGTTTCCGGATTGCTCTTGCCACCAACGGCAGCCCCTGCTCCACCAAAGCACCTCTGGAGCCACCATTTAGCAAAGGCAGCAGCCACCTGCCAGTAGGCCACCCCCACCCTCTGCCACGTTCTACCCACAATGGAAAACAACCGACCCGCACACGTTCCAGGTTCCCCCACATAGGCAACTCCCTGTTCACAAGTGGGAGGCGGATCCCACCAGCCCTTGGCAGCCAAGAAGCATAAGCTGACGGGGCAAAGTCCAGCCAAGCAGTCTGTGGTTTAAAAAGCAGGTAGGGAGGAAGAAGGAAGTTAAGTAATGTGGAAAGGAGTAAAAATCCAAGTGGTGGAAATATGGGGTGGGGAGAAGGGAAGGGCAGGCCGAAAGGAAGGTCACTCTATGAAGACATGTAGGGCATGGAAATACACTAAGTGGCAGTGGGGAAAAAACACTCCTTAACATCAACACAAACGGTGACATAACCACGTTTAGCTAAGAGCACAGAAGTTGCTAAGTTCTATGCTAGCCAACCACTGCTGCTGCAACTAAGTGCCACTATCAATTCAAACTAGCTAAATTGGTTTTTGGAAATGACAATGTGGCCTTGCTGTCAATCATTCAGAGAGGAGTCTAAGGAAAGGCAAAACTAGAAGGGTTGAAAAAGTAAAGAACAGCTTATATATGCCGTAATAAGGAATAAAATAAATAGCAACGATAGGTATGTCATCCTGTCCCTTTGCATTAGCACGTACCCTACTGAGATGGCTTTATCACTATACTATACTTGCATGCTCCAGCTAAGTAATGGCCACTCACGCTCATGATTTTATTCAAAAGCCAACCTAACTCTAAAACATCCAGAGGAAGGGCTGCAGGCAGGCCTCCCAGTTGCAACAAATTCCAGAAGTTAATTCCAGCTGATGTGATTGCCTTCTCCATCTCTATCCTGAACTTACCCCCAAGAGTATACTCTCTCTTGAGCATAGCTCTCTCTCGAGCAATGTAAAGTTATCTTTGGGTGGAATAGGGGACTGGGAAGTTTAGTGGTTTAGCTTGCAGGCTGAAGAGCCAGAGGTTCAGAGTTTGATTTCCCCACTGTGCCTCTTGGGAGAATGAGCCAACTTGTGTAGCCCTGGGCAAGCTGCCCTGTAGTCCCAAGAGGTCCCCCTCTAGAGCAGGAGTGCTCAACCTTTTTAAGATGGAGACTAGGTCACTCTCCCTCAGACAGCTTTGGTGGCCAGATGGCCATTTTACCCTTCGTCCGCCACATGGCACTTCCGGGTATGGTGGAGGCGGTGGGGGCCCACATGAAATGGCCCTGCAGGCCACATTTAATTTAATTTTAATTTCCAATTTGTATAGCTGCCCAACTCAAAATTACTCAGGGTTACTCACAGCATTAAAAACAATGCAATACAAAAAACATTAAAACCACATCCATAAAGACCCAATTTAAAGTACAGTACTACAAAAATTAAAAGACCGAGGATTAAAGAAAGAGGATCCAAAGAGGGAGTGATGTTGCTGCTATTTTATCAGCCAGCAGGTGGGAGTCCCCACCTCACCGGTGCCCCACACCTGCTTTGCCAGCCAGGATGCAGGTTGGGAATCCCTGCCCTAGAGGAAGGGAATAGTAAACCACTTCTGTGTATTCTCTACCTAAAAATCCATGGAAAGGGTTGCCATAAACCAGGACTGACTTGAGGGCATGCAATTATTATGGAGAGAAGCCGCTACCGTGAGCGTTTGTATGTTTGTGTCTGTGCATGAATCCTTCCAACTGCACCCTACAAAAGCAAGCTTCCCAAGCATACTAATTCTCTTGCATCCTTGGCCGAATGCTAATGACCTGCAAAATGTCCAGAGTGCACTAGGTGCTATGGGGCGGTACGGAGGTGTCACTGCAATTGCTCTAAATTGGCACCTGGTGGCGAATGGAATCAACGGCAAGACCCTATGCAAAGGACACGTGGCCCTCTAGATCTCACAGGACCCTGACTCCCATCTGCCACAGCCCGGCTTCTGCAGGGCCACCAGCCCCCATCACGGTCATTCAGCTCAGCCATTGGCCACCCCCAGAGTTTATTCTTTATATTACATTTATATCCCACCCATCTAGGATATTTCCCCTCTCTGGGCGGCTTACAAGATACGAAATAACTCTTTACAACAGAAAATTAGACATAAGTAATAAATGCACTAAATAAGTTGTAGGCAAAGCTAGTCGTATCTGACTCTAGGGTTCAGTGTTCCTCTCTGTTTATAGCCAAAAAGCCAGTGCTGTCTGCGTTTGCAGACGTTTCCGTGGACATGTGGCAGGCATGCCTGGGCACCGGAGTGCATGGAAGGGTGTTTACCTTTCCTACCGAAGTGGTCCCTATTTATCTACTTGCGATTTCTTGCTTTTTATCTGCTAGGTTGGCAGGAGCTGGGACAGAGACAGGAGCTCATTCCATCCTGCAGTACTCAGGTTTTGAACTGCTGACTTTCTGCCTCCCAACCAGTGTCTTAACCACTTGAGCCACTGCAGTCAATTTATTTACAATTTACAACAAAAAGGATGCCCCCTCCCACCCCAAGATAGTTGGGGTGGGTTGAAGGGAAGGGAGTGGACGCCTTCAATCTCCTGCGTCCCAGGATCTAGGTCAGTGTTTCCCAAAGTGGGGCCCAGGCCCCACAGGGGGGCTTTAATTCCTAGAAGCCTCAATCAGTCCATTGGCTGGTCAGTGCTTTGGGGAATTGGCTGAGGCTTCTGGGAACTGAAGTCCCCAAAGCCAAAGGTTGGGAAACCCTGGTCCAGAGCATCCGGTGGCGGGGAGTTCCGTGGGCCCCGCTGTCCTTCTCTCACCTCGCCCCACCCGTCCTTCGAGGGGGTCTTTCCGGAAATGGATGCCGTGGACGTCGACGTGGGCCTCCCCGCCGGCGTTCACGGCCCAGACCACGTTGTCAGCCAGGCCGGCCCCTTCCACGCCGTGAGGCGACGGCGGCGGGGCCAGCAACAGCGCCACCGCCAACAGGAGCGGGGCCGGCCACGGCGGGCCCCCGGCCCCAGCCCTCATCGCGGGCTCCTTCCCGGCGCCTCAGGCCGGCAACGGTGCCGCCCCGCCGCTGCTTAGGGTGGCGCCTCCGCGGCCCCGGAGGAACATCCCGCCGCCGCCGCCGCCTCTCACGCCGGCGCCGTCACCTCAGCAGCTAAGGGGCATCCGAACCCGCTGGCGTGGGCGGCCCCCCGCCGGGCCAGCCAATCGCCGCCCAGCGCCACGGCCCCTCGCCTCTCCGTTGGCTGTCCTAGCGCCTCTATTTGCATATCGGCCAAGCCCTCGGCCTATGGGAGCTCGCGCGCCTTTGGGAGGAGGAGCAAGTTGCGTTGAGAGGGCAAAGCGGCCAAGGGCTCGCGCGGAGCGAAGAGACGGTTGGGACGGACCATTTGTTAACATTTCCGGGGGGGAGAGAGAGAAAAAATGGAGGGAGGGAGGAGGGTGCTTTTTTAAAAAAGTAAAATGTTTCCCGACTTCATTATCAAAGGCAAGGGAAAGGCTTTGGCATTTTCCTTCGCAGCTCTTTTCCTGGAAGGAGATCCTCTAAAGCGTCATCGATCTCCCCTCTTTCTTCTCCGGATGGTACAGCCCAAGACGGGAACGCCCAACCAGAAAGCTCCAGCGAGGCTTGAGGCGAGGGCGGGCGCAGGCGCGCGCGGTGGATTGTGGGGCGCGAGGGAGAGGAAACCAGAAGCCGGAGCGCAGGGAACCTCCAGGCCTTGTCGTAGCCATGGTAACAGGGCGCTTCTCGAGTTAGAGGCGGGGTACACCCACCCTCCAACCTTGGTTTATTTCGAGTTCTTTCCGTGGAGAGAAGAAGGACGAGGAGGAAGAGTTTGAACTCTGCGCATTCTCTTGGAGTCCTACAAGGTATGGATCCGTGAAGAAAAGGGGGCCACTGAACATGAACAGAGTTCTCCAAACTAACCACCTTCCAGTTTCCGCCCTGGGACCCCTCAGGCCATTAAAGCCTGAGTTGCATTCATAGATCCAAGGGTGCGACTTTGGCTTCTTTTTATATCGCACTATTATTATTTCCAACCAGAGGAGACCAGTGGACTTAAAGGACTTTACTCAGGTGTTGAGCACTTGGTTCGGTGCACTTTCCATTGGGACCAGCACTAAGATACTATGGCCACCAAAGGTAACGTTAAAATACTGTAGTTAGACTTTTGCCTTTTTAAATTTTATTTACTCGCTGATAAAATATTGGGGTAATTTAAACTAACATTGGTCCTCTGGGTGGGGTGTGTTTATTTAATTGCTTCTGTTTGTCCGTTGTATTTGTTATTGGTGAATTTTTTTTTGTTATTTAATGTTTATTGAGGGTTTTTTGCAATGTTGCGAACTGCCCCAGGAGGGTTTTTGGATTAATTGTGGCGGCCTAAAAATGCAACAAATAAATAAATGCTACTTTGTATCTGAAGAAGTGGATTCCATGAAATAATATTATAATTTTGTGTCAGACATTATTCTGGGTTGAAAGGATTTTTGCAGGAGAAACTCCCTTCAGGGGCTTCTTTCATGTCCCCAAGAACAGAGACCAGCACTCAATCCATCATGCAGTACCTGGGTCTCGAACTGCCCACTTGCCAGCCTTCCAGCTAACAAGGCGAGCTTCTTAACCACTGAGCCACTGCAGTTCCTATTCCATAAAAAGAAGTGTGGTAAATCTGTGACTCTCAAAACTGCCATAATATTGTTGCTTTTATTTTCATTGAGGCTGTTCTTATGACTAGCTTATATCTGACCCTGCCTCCCAGTGTAAGGAAAGTTTCCCTGTGTTTCTTTTCCCTGTGTGGTATCACATTCCGTCCTTATGACTTTGTCTGCCAGCAGCCCCACTTGAGCATCTTGGTCTTGCATTTAGGGCAGGGGTTCTCATCCTACGGCGTGAGGGCCGAATGTGTCCCAGAACACTATTTCATATGTCCCTCTTACACCACACCAGGAAGTGCCATGTGTGGCAGGCAGGGCAAAATGCCGTCAGGCCCCTGAAGCTATCTGAGGGAGCGTGACCCAGCCCTCAGCTGGAAAAGGTTGAGAACCCCTGATTTAGGATTCAAACCCTTAGCCTGTTCAGAAACCAGCAAAGCAAGCTGGCATAGCCATAAAGTGGGACTACAGTGGCTTTAGTGGTTAAGATATGCATTTGATGACTGAAAGGTCGGCAGGTCAGCAGTTTGAGACGCAAGTGCTGAGTCTTTGGATGAGGGCGGGGTATAAATGTGATTAATAAATAAATAAATGATGAAGTGAGCTCCCATCTCTATCCTGTTTAAGTATTTATTTATTTATTATTCAATGTGTATGCCGCCCCACTCACAAAGCGACTCTGGATGGCTAACAAAAAGCAAAATAATTACAATCACAACTACTGAGCATCAAATCACGAAAACCTTTCAAAAAGAAAAAAAGTATACTGTACATCCTAACCACAGTCACAAGAAACATTCGGTGAGAGTTTTATGGCTGTAGATTAATAGATATATATTATCTATCAATAGTAGATTAATATTAAAAGTAGATTAATAGGTACCACTTCAATAGGAAGGTAAACAGCGTTCCATTTAGATATGCCTGCCACATGTCCACGGAAACGTCTGCAGACAGACACAGCGCTTGCTCTTTGGGTATAAACAGAGATGAGCACTGAACCTTAGAGTCAGATATGACTGGCTTTCGAGCAAGGGCAACCTTTATCTTTATAGGCATAAGATCATAACTGATTGTTTGGTGCGGTCTTGCAAGACTGTGGGGATCTTCCTCCACCCTTTGGATGTCCAAAGAGTTGCCGTGGCCTGCATTTTTGTGGAAATCACCGCCGACAAGCCCCATTATAGCCTTGGAGCCAAGCGGCCACTCCCGTTGTGTGGGACCCGCTCAAACCTCTCTAGACCCCTTTAAGTGCCTAAAGCAGAGTTACTGCAGAGAAAGTCAAGAAAACATTTGCAGTGATTATATCACAAGCGATTCTTGCTCTTTCAGTCGGCAGTTATGCCTATCCGTGGGGTAGGGAGAGAGATAATTTTAAAGAAAAATGACCAGAGCACAGAAACTGAAGGCAAGAGCATCGGCTGCAAACCCCTATGTCCTTATTTCCACAAGCAGACCGAAGACAGTTTGAGGCAGATGTTAAGTGCTATTTAAGGAAGCTGTTAGGAAGCAATCGGCCCGCCTATTAACAGGGTGGTAGCTCATTGTCTGGGGGCCTAGGGAAATATTTTCTTCTTCCCGAGTGTTTCCTCCTGCCCTCTCTGAAGAGGGAAGAGTATCAACAGGCCACAGGGGGCTTCCGCCCAGATTTCCTCTCTGTAAAACCATCTTTAGCCTTTGTGTTCTCAGCTCATACCATTCTGGCTGGTGCAGCTATCGTGGAAATCTCCTTTCAAGTTGTTGGGAAATTGGAATCCATTCCAGAGAAGATTCTGTGCAGGGGAGGACAACACTGGAAAACTCCAGACCAGTTTCCCCTATAGCCCTGGGATGGCCAACCTTGGCACTCCAGCAGTGGTGGGCAGCAAAAAATTGCTACCACACCATGGGCGGAGCCTATATCATGGGTAGAGTCTACGTCATGGGTTGCCCGAATCTCATGGGCGATCTAGTCATGCCTGCCATATGGCCATGTATACATCTGCAAACACAGGCAGCACTGGCTCTTTGGCTGTAAATGGAGATGAGCACTGCACCCTACAGTTGGATATGACTGGCTTTTGAGCAAGGGAGACCTTGAACCACTTGCATGGACAAAACCTGATGGTGTAGGGCAGGGAGGTGGGCGTGGCCACCCAATTTCTCTACCCCCCTGCCCGAAGGCCACCCAATTTCACCCCCACCCCTGCCCGAAGGCCACCCAATTTTGCTACCACCCCCCTCCGAGGGGGTGCGAACCTGTTGCTGCCCACCACTGCACTCCAGGTGTTCTTGGACTTCAATTCCCAGAAGCACAAGTCTCTGTGAATCCACATGAATGGGTTTACTCCAGGACACCTGGAGTGCCAAGGTTTGCCATCCCTGCCTTAGGGGCATTTAATTTTGATGGAGGGGAAGCCACAGGGAAAGAAAAGCTGGAATATGGTTGGAAAGGGAGGGAGACTGTGGGTGGCTTTGATCCTTGGTTTCTTGCTATGTTGTAAATTATTCAGGGTGCTTTTCAAAGGCTGCAGGAGGACATTTGGTATTTAAAACAACAAGGGCAAGAACTAAAAGCTGAGTCACATTGTTGGCAGGGCTCTTGCAACCTTCAGACAGGCCAGGAATCCTTTAATGAAGCTACCTGGGGAGGGAGGGACGGAGGTATAAGAAGAAGTCTTAAAGCCTTTTCTTTTTTTAACCCATTGTAAACATGGGTTAAATGCTGGCTCTTCGGCTTTGAAACACATGAGTACTGAACCCTAGAGTCGGATACGACTGACTTTTGAGCAAGGGAAACCTTTACCTTTGCTCGAAATGGGGCTGCGGGGCAGCATCATTAGCAGGACATAGAGAAGGCGCTAGGTGGAGCTGTGCTCTTACAGATTCATGCCAAACTGGGCTGCTCATTTATTTTAGGATCCATCGTTGAACAGGGACAGAGCTTAGGAAAAGGTCAAAGTCTCCCTGGCTCGAAGGCCAGTCATATCTGACTCTAGGGTTCGGTGCTCACCTCTTGTAGCCAAAGAGTCAGCGCTGTCAGTCGCCATGGTCATGTGGCAGGCATGACTCAACACCAGCGTGCATGGAGTGCTGTTTACCTTTCCTGACGAAGCGGCACCTATTTATCTCCCTGAAGTTTCTTGCTTTCAAACTGCTAGGTTGGCAGGAGCTGGGGCAGAGATGGGAGCTCGCTCTGTCCTGCAGTACTTGGGTCTCAAACAGCTTATCTGCTGACCTTTCAGTTGTCAAGTCCAGCATCTTAACTGCTAAGCCACTGCAGTCCCATTTTTAGAGGCCAGCCTTTAGCATTTGCAGGGGTCATGAT
The DNA here is from genome assembly GCA_030440675.1 of Furcifer pardalis. Taxonomy (NCBI): domain Eukaryota; kingdom Metazoa; phylum Chordata; class Lepidosauria; order Squamata; family Chamaeleonidae; genus Furcifer; species Furcifer pardalis. Next base: position 14,648,733 of record CP126898.1, on the reverse strand, counting down.
TGGCAGGTGGTGGGCTAGCCTCACATTTAATATCTCAATCCAAAAAGCGTGTTTCCAGCGTATGCAAAGAAATTGCACTTTTTTGCCTGTTATGCAACTTTGCACATGATGGCACATAAGCCCCTGAGCTGCCCCTTGTACTTTTACCCCTACGCTTCTGCCTTGGCATCCTTTGCATAGTAATCCCTGAGCTGAGAGCCAGGAGAGCGTAACACGGTCAAGGGGGAGCCCCGGAAATGTGAGATCCAGGTCCTGCTTCACAGCATCACTGGTGAGGGCAGGGGCATGATGATTTGGACTGGATTCAGCCTGCGAGCCATAGGTTGCCAAGCCCTGTAGTAGACGGTGTGCAGGAATTCCACATGACTGCAACACTGTCAATTTTGATCTGCAGGAAGAACGCAGAGGGAAGCCAGGACCAATGGCAGAAACCACGATGATGACAGGGAATAAAAAGATGTGCTCCTTCCCAGAGATAGATGGTGGCGTTTGTTGTAATGAGGAAATTGTCTGTCTTTGTTGTGCTTCACTTTCCATCCCTGGGGAATGGGCATCTGCTGACCTGGAAGTCCTAGCTCTGGTGAAACTGCTGTACTGCACCCCAAAGGTTGTGAGTTCAAACCTGGCTGGAGATCAAGGTTGACTCAGGCTTCCATCCTTCCAAGTCAGTCCCCAGCATGTTAATGGGTGCAAAATGCTAATGAACTTGTGAACCACAGAGAGAGGGCACTATTGCTTTAGGTGATGGCTTTGTTTTATATCAGGGGTCCTCAACCTTTTAAAGTTGTGGGCCGGGTCATGCTCCCTTAGAGAACTGAGCGGGCCGGACTGGGGGTTCCCCTCGCCACAAACGCTACCATAAAATGTGTCCGAGGCTGTGTTTATGACAGCCGTAAATGCAGGCAAGGTTGTTTCCACTGCTTCTGGTGGCAGACCACATAAAATGGCTGGATCTGGCCCACAGGCCATAGGTTGAGAACCCCTGCTTTATATCCTGTGGAAACCTTGTGCTGTGGGTAGTGATAGTGACATTTTCCTGGCGCTACCAGAACCTGATGGGCAAGGCTGGCATGGATTGGTGCGGCAGATCCCTAGGGGAATCTTCTGGAAATAAACTTACTGAAGTCCTTGCATCTGAACATCTCAAGCGGAGGATAAGTGCATCCCTAGGTTCTGTCCCCACCTGACCTGCCAAGAGGAAGGACGCGCTTGTATACAGGTGCATCCGTCCATAACCAACCTATGGGGTGCTCAACTCAGCTCATCTGGCAGCGCCAACGTACCACACCGAACCATAGTCAATGGGCAACGCTGCTGTCACCCTTTGGCAGAGCGGAGAGTGGCCTCGTTAAGGCTTGTTTGCACTGATTAGAGGCAATCCTCGTTAATCCTCTAAAATCTTCCAGCTTAAACTGTGATGGTCCGAGGTTAACAGCCCAGCTTTTGAGCACTTAAATGTGTCTGGAGTCGTAGGTCGTTGGCACGTATTATCACTACAGAAAGGGAAATTCAGCTGGGCAGGATCCAATATAACTTGACACTCCAGCTGTCCTTGAACTTCAGTTCCCAGAAGCTGAAGACTCTGTGCATCCACAAGGAATGTGCATTGTGTGGCTGCACAGAGACTTGGGCTTCTGGGAACTGAAGTTCACAAACAGCTGGAGTGTCAAGGTTTGCCCATCACAGCTCTTGAGTCACTGGGATGATCTCCAGAATGTAAGCAGTGGCACCTATTCAGTGTCTGATTCTGGAGTCATGCACAGCAGAGATTACATGGGTGGAGTGAAAAGGTTTCCCACAGCAGGTAAGAGACATTTCTCTTTGCAAGCTTTAGCCATTAACAGTTCAAAAGTAAGCAAGTCTGTTGCCTGGAAAAGTGTTCATGGGGGAGAGTGTATGGTTTTGCACTTCTTCTTTCATGTCCCGATCGAACCCTGGACTGCCCAAATGAATCCACTTTCTTGGCTTTCTCGTTGGCCAAACCCAAGTCCTCATCGGTGCCTGTTTCTGGCCGTCATCGGCAGACCAGCCAATGAGCCCATGGATTCTGTCTTTCTCCACATTCACACCATGTGTTGTTCCCTGCCATCAGCCCCCACTTGAGCCTGTAGGTCTTGCCTTGAGGGACTCCAACCCTCAGCCTGTTCAGGGTCCTCCCAAGTGACGTTGAGTTCCTCAGCCGTCTCCTCCTTTCATATGTCGTTCCTTGTCCACTAAGCTCCTTCTTCCATCTTCTCATCTGGTTTTGCTCTTGTGTCCCCTCAAGTGATGGCCAACCTGGGCCCTTGAGGTGTTCTTGGACTTCAATTTCCAGAAGGGGTGATCAGCAGGAATGCTGACTTGGGCTTCTGGGATTTGAAGTCCAAGAACACCTGGAGGGCCAAGGTTGGCTATCATTGTTCAAGAGTGTTTAACGTTTTTGCTCTTGAGTTCTATCAAGCCCGAAAGTCTGGCATTTTCTTTGGGCAGAACATGGCCCAGGGGAAGAGCAAGACCTGACATACATCTTTGTCTGGTTAGAAACGAGTGGCCCATGTCTTCATCCCGGTCGTTGGACTTGACCAGCTTGAATTGTCTTTTCGAAGGCACACTTCTGAGTGAGCCTCAACGGGAATCACACCATTGAACCCACCTGCATGTGGCATGCGGGTGAAGCCAAATCCCACCGTAAGGCCCGACTGGGATGCTAGAGATGCGATGCTCATGTTCTCGGTGAAACAATGCTGGCCGCTTCCAAACCTCTCCCAGCCCTGGCTGGGAAATGAAAGCGGAGGAATTATCTCTGCAATGAGATTATTAGAATCAAGGCTTAATCCCTAAATCTGCCCATACAAGAGAACGGCTTCCTCCCCCCTCCTAAAAGTCTCATTTTTCCACCCTCCCCTACTTAATTTTGCTTCCAGAGATTTGAGTTGTGTGGGGACAGTCACCCACATTGGTCTTCTGAAGGAAGATGCTTTTGACCTCACACCCAGATCTTCCGGTTATTGCATGGCTGGACCCTTGCAAGGACCAGGCCAAGAGGTAGGGAGGGAGAGTCAATGGTTGTACCTTCAAAGAGAAGACTTGAGGTCAGCTACACCCAGGTTCAGCCCCCTACGTCAGTTGCTCAAAGGTCACACGGATGTGTGTGTGTGTGTGGGGTCCTGCTCCCCACTTTGGGAAATGCAAGAGACGATCCACCATCTGGTCCAGGAAGTGGGTCAGGATAGGGTAGAAGGGACAACCAAGGACTGTTCTTTAGCCAAGGATGTTAGTCTTCAGCCATTGAGCCGTGCATCAAGCCACGTGACCTTTGTGCTGACAAATCAGGTTGGTTACCCAAGTGGTTTGATTTGTGATTGGTCATTGGCGTGTAGAATCAGGAGCTTAATCTGCAAGTCTGTTTTGGAGGGAAATTTGTTATAGCAGGATCAGGATGGAATCCTCTAGCCTCGTCATGGCCAACCTTGGCACTCCAGGTGTTCTTGGACTTCAATTCCCAGAAGCCCAAGTCTCTGTGAATACACACCAATGGATTTACTGCAAGCACACAGCTGTTCTTGAACTTCAGTTGCCAGAAACCCAAGCCTCTGTGAATCCACATGAATGGGTTTACTTGCGCGTATGAACAGTAAACCCATTTGTGTGGATTCACAGAGACTTGGGCTTCTGGGAATTAAAGTTCAAGAACAGCTAAAGTGCCAAGGTTTGCCATCTTGGGTCTAATGCAGGGGTTCCCAACCTAAGGTCCATGGGCCAGATTTGACCCATGGCGCCATTTCATGTGGCCCCCACCCAACCCTCCAAGGGCATTTGAGAAACAAAATGGCCACCCCCATTGTGCAGGCAGGGCAAAATGACCATCCGGCCCTTGAAGCTGACAGAACGAGCGTGACCCATCCCCCGGCTTGAAAAGGTTGGGACCCCCTGTTCTAATGGCACCTCTGGTCCTGCAGAAGCCAGACCTGAAAGACTTTGGGATTCTGCATGCCTGCTTGCTTGCTTGCCTCTACCCCACACACCACTCCCAGGTCCTGGTAAAGTTGCATTCTTGTTCTTTATCTGTTTTGTCTCGAAAGGGATATTTGCTCTCAGGAACATAACCACAGGGGGGAAGAGGAGAAGGCAGGCTGGGGTGATGGGGAGGAAGCATAAATAACTCTGTACAGGTGGAGACACACAAAGGTGAGATTCTGGGCACCCAGGGAAACAGGAACAAGCACCGTCTATTGGCAGGCAAAAGTCCTAGGCGGCTTGAGCGTAAAACCGCCAGTTCAAGAGAGAACCCCTTCCTTCCTTCTCATTGCTTGGCTGGAACAGTAAAAGCAGGGAAGAGGAGGAGGAGGAAGAGGCGTCTTCGGTTGCAAATACTCCGTGGCTGGTCTGGGAGGTCTGCTTCCCTGGCCGGAGTTTCTCCCCAAGGGGCTCTTCCAGTTGCAGGAGAGACACAAGAGTCTTTCACAGTTTGGAAAGGTGGAAGGAGCATCGTTATCAGGGCCACGTGGGACACGGAGGAGGCAGGCGGCTGCCACTCGCACCGTTTCGAGCGCAACCTGTGCGTCATTGGCCTTCGGCAGAGGAACGTCTCTTCCATGCGAGGCGTCCCATTCCAGGCCCTCTTTGACCTTCTGGCACTGAATCCTTCTCAGCCCTCCGGCCCATCTTCTTCAGCGGGACATCATCCTGACAAACTCTGGAGAGAGTAATGGGAAAAGGGGTCAGAGCGAAAGAGCAGGTGGGCAGCCAACCAAGACAGAAGCAGAGCTGGCCAAAGGTTGGCTTCCCTGCCCAATTGATTATGGCTGGATCAAAAGGGGGACTTAGGAAAGAACATCTGAAAGGGGGACTCTTGTAATGGGAGGAAACTGGGCTTTGTGCTTATGAATGTACGCTTGAGATAAGGTGGTTTGACCAGTAAACCCATTCATGTGGATTCACAGAGACTTGGGCTTCTGGGAATTGAAGTCCAGGGAGAGCTGGAGTGCCATGAAGGTTCCCCATCACTGCCAGAAAGGAAGCCAAGGCTGAAACGTACAGGATCTGAGCAGAGTTGTTGAGGAACATGACATTTGGGAGGCCTCTCAATCATAAGGTCCCCATAAGTCAGGGATGACCTGATGGTCCAGGAGGACAAGAACAGGAAGACTGGAAGAATTGCCTGGAAGCAAACACTCCTCTTGAGATGTTCCCTAACGTGAGACTCCCTGTTGGCCGCATGAGATGGGGCTTCTCTTGAGGAGAAGCCAGTTCTCCTTCTACTTCCCACTTCTCACCCCCAGCAAGCCATTCATTTCCTCTCACCTTCAAAATCCACTTGCCCATCTCCATTCAGGTCTACGTCACGTATGATGTCCTCAATGTCCCGGTGGCCAACCTGTTGGCCAAGCAGCTTCTTCATAGCTTCCCGGAGTTCGTTGACGCTGATCTCTCCATCGCCGTTGGTGTCAAACTGCGCACAAGTTGACAGGGCATCAATAAGAGCTAGAGTAGACCTGATCTACCTGCCCAGGTGTTTCCTTTACTTTAATCACCCTTCCCTGTGGACTTTGCCACCCAAAGCCCTTCGTCCTCAGGGTGGTCGGGTTATTTCACGGCCACCAGACGATCGGCACTGAGTCACTGGCAGTAGTGTCTACTCCAAGGGTACTCAACCTTTTAAAGCCATGGGCTGGGTCATGCTCTCTCGGACAGTTGAGCGGGCCAGACTGGTGGCTCTCCCGACCATAATCACTGCTGTAAAATGTGTCCACGGTTGTCGTAAACATGTTTACAACAGCCGTGGGAGCATTTACGGCTGTTTTTGCGGCTTCCACTGCTTTGGTGGTGGCAGTGGTGGGCCACGTGAAATGGCACCATGGGCCGTGGGTGGCTCACTGGCCGTAAGTTGAAAACCTCAGGTCTACTCTATGACCACAGCAAGATCCCCTGACCAGACGTTCTTTGAACTACAGTTTCCAGGATTCTGCAAGTGGTGGAGAAGATTCTGGGAATTCTAGTCCAAAGACACAGACCTGGACAACCACCACCGCCACACCCTTAATTTAAACAGACCGCTAGACTGGCGTAGACCATGTGGGTCTAGTTCTTACCTCCCTGAAGGCATCTCGTAGCTCTTTGACTCCAATCATGTCGGCCGTCTCTGCCAGAAGCTTTGGTCCCATCAGTTCCACGAAGTCTTCAAAATCCACGTGGCCGCCCACTAAGGACACGGGGGTGAAGGTGGAGAGAGAAAACACTTGTTAAGACAAGGAGGACTGGCTGCCAACATCTTCAGATGAAGCCCAAGCAAAGCTTGGAAAAGTTACTTTTTTGACAACCGCGTCCAGATCATAGTAAAAATTAGATCAAAGACCTTCTTCCAGTGAAGAAGGTCTCACGGCAGATGTTTGGACCATTAAATGACATCGCTACTGAATGGACAGGGAAGATCTTTTCAGCTGGGCGGGTTTTACTTCCGCTTCCAGGAGCGAAAAGGGCTTTGCGGGCCGGATGAATTGGGATCGGGGCCGCATCTGGGCCCTGGTACGTAGGTTGGGCACCCCTGAACTACATGAAGTCACTGTGGGAGATTCTCCTTTCCCACAGGGTGAAGTATCATCTGTATGCGGATGATACTCAATTATATATCTCAGCACTAGACAGGGCCTTTTCGGTGGCTGCCCCAGCCCTTTGGCATCTCCTGCCTGCCGACTGACCTCCTCCTACAATTAGATCTGCCAGCATTCAGGAAAGACCTGAAGACCTGGCCAGCCTAGCAGGTGTGAGGTGCCATGATGGGTGTGTGTCTCTCTCCCCACCCTTGGCTGGCCTATATAAGACCACCCTAAATAACCCGTTAGCTGGGGTTTGCTTAAAGATGTTTTTAATTAAGCTACATTTTATGTTGACTGTAAGCCTCCCTGAGTCACTGTGGCGAGTAGGCAGCGATATGAATCTAATAAATAAACCTATCCATGTGGATTCACAGAGGCCGCAAAGAAGAACTTGATAGAGCGTTTGGGCAGAAATAAACATTGTAGGGGGCCGATCATCAGAACATGACACTTCTAGCTCTCCTCTCCATAGCCCCTAGTGCACACTCTGGGTGGTTCACAAGGGGACAAGTAGCGGAGGTGAAGCCATGTCCGGGTCAATCGTGGCCACTGTGGGCCATTGCGGGCACTCACGGTTCATGTTGATTTGCTGGGAGAGTTCAATCAGTTCCATCTCCGTCGGCATGTAGCCCATGGTGCGCATACAGTTGCCCAGGTCTCGGCAGTTGATGTAGCCATCCCGGTCTTTATCAAACTCCTTGAAGGCTTCTTTCAGTTCTGTGGTCAAAGAACAGGGCTGTGAGGGCAGACTTCAGATTTGGATTCAGCGCACTTGATTTAGTCTAGCAGATGATATTTATTTCTTGTGTGATGCAGTGCAATTTGTGCTGGGAGGACTCCAGATTGCCTGGAATGGAGGAGCGCCTCCCTAGAAGAGGCCACCCTGGTAGTAGCCACTGAGTGGGGAGCAAGGCTGGCTGGATCCCTAGCCTGGCTTTTCCTTCCAGCTGGGTCTTCTCTCTCCTTCCGGCTCCCTCTTTTCCAGCCACCCAACATACAGCCTTAGCCTTCTTTGCTGTAAAATATTTGCACCTGCCTCTCAGCTTGCTAAAGTGACATTTCTCATGACAACTCCACAAACCAGCATCCTCTGCTACTTTTGGGAGGGGGGGTAAAACAGCAATCTTGAGATGGGTACATCAAGAAACATTCATGTAGGACTGCGGTGGCTGAGTGGTTAAGAGGCTGAACTTGAAGACTGGAAGGTTGGCAAGCCAGCAGTTTGAGACCCGAGTGCTGCACGACAGAGTGAGCTTCCGTCCTCTCTCCCAGCTCCAGCCAACCTAGCTGTTTGAAGGCAAGAAATTGCAAGTAGATAAATAGGTACTACTTTGGTGGGAAGGTGAACAGTGATCCATGCACTTGGGTGTCTAGTCATGCCTGCCAGGTAGCCACAGAAACACCTGCAGACTCAGACAGCACTGGCTCTTTGGCTGTAAGCAGAGATGAGCACTGAACCTTAGAGTTGGATACGAATGGCTTTTGAGCAAGGGCGACTTTTACCACTACCTACATCAATGATGACCATCCTTGGCCCTCCATTTCTTCTTAAACTTCAGTTCCCAGAAGCCCTGATCAGGAGGAGTGCTTGACTTGGGCTTTTGGGAATTGCAGTCCAAGAACACCCAGAGTGCCAAGGTTCGCCCTCCTGGTCCTAGGAGAAGTGGCACACAGCGTATTGTCAAGAAGTCCAGAGCCCAGAGGTTGTATGTCAGACAAGGTCTGCTTCACCACCACGCCTGACCCTGTGGGTCCCAACCTGGACTGGCCCTCGAGGCCGACGGATGTTCAGTGCAGACAGATTGCAGGTGTTATTTCCTCTGAGGGTGACACCCAGGAAAGCCCAGCTGTGATACTCGCATGGCTAGCAGGTGCTCATGGCCCCCCTTCCAGGAATTGACCCCACCCACCCCCAATCCCCTTTTGAAGCCACCAGAATGGTACGCGAGAGACAAGGAGTGAGAATCCCTACCTTCTATTTCTTCTGGCCGTAGTTCTCTGTCCTACAAAGGGGGAAAGGCAGGGGTTAAAAGAAGGCGGCTCCTTCAGGGGGAAAGCAGTAGTATGACAGTAGCACACTTTGCGTGCTTGCAAGTACTTATGAGCAGGAGGCTCAAGGTTTCTTCCTTCTCCAAAGATCTGACCAACAGAGGAGCCAACCTTCTGGCCAAAGGCTCTTTCTGATGGAGGAGAAGCAACCTTCGGGAGACACAAGAGCAGGGGTTCCCAACCTAAGGCCCGTGGGCCGGATCTGACCCGTGGCACCATTTCATGTGCCCGCCCACCCACCCCTCCAAGGGCATTTGAGAAACAAAATAGCCATCCATTTGAAGCTGTTGGGACAAAATGGCCACCCTTATCATGCAGGCAGGGCGAAATGACTGTCCGGCCCTCAAAGTTGACTGAGAAGATGTGACCCACCCCGGCTTGAAAAGGTTAGGAACCCCTGCACAAGAGCAACCACAGAAGGCAAGGAGAGATACTGGTACGTCTCCATGGTCCAGAAGTCTCGCAAGCACCCAAAGCTGCAAAGGGCAGAAGAAGACTTCTGAGGTCTCACGAAGAGGGGGGTGAACTTGGGGTGGAAATGCGCTGCTTCGGAGGGGGGGCAGGGCGGGAATCCCTCTTTACTACATCAATCCTAAGCAGTCCTAAACCAACATTGTGGGCAGGTGGGACTTGGACTTATGAACCTGGTTTCCTAATCCAGTGTTTCCCAACCTTTGGTTCTTGGGCTTCTCAGAAGCCAACGTCAATTCCCTTAAAGCACTGGTCGGATAGTGGGTGGGTGGAGGCTTCTGGGAATTGAAGTCCAAAAAAACCAAAGCCACAAAGTGCAATTCTGTGGCTAAAGCTAGCAAAGGCATTCAGGTTTCCCCAGATAACACACACCCCTGCCCCAGACTCCACACACCTTCTGGGCCAGTGATGGCCAACCTTGGCACTCCAGGTGTTCTTGGACTTCAGTTCCCAAAAGCCGAAGGCTCTGTGAATCCACACGAAAGGGTTTCCTGCGTGGACACGTGTAGATTCAGAGACTTGGGCTTCTGGGAATTGAAGTCCAAGAACACCTGGCATGCCAAGGTTGGCCATCAAGGCTCTTAGCTTAGCAATGCATCTGGCCCGTCTGGGCGCAACTTACGTACTGGCTGCCTGTTTTCCGCGAAGCCCTTCCGCAGGAAGATGCACGCCGGCCCCAGCAGGTTGTGCATCACGGCGCAGTTCTGGGCCAGCACCATGAGGGGACCCGGGAACTCGCCGGCCGACGGCCCCTCCTCGCTCATCTGGACGGTCTTATAGCAAGCTTTCTCGTCATGGCGGATCTTCTTGGGCAAATCGATGGCAAGCAAACAACACAACAGAGGAAGTTTTAACTGCCCGACCCGGTCTGGTGATTTCAACGCGCAGAAAAGCCAGAGGACAAAGAACCACGTGGCACCACTAAGGCTGGTGGGCTTATTAAAGAGTGTAAGCTTTCATGCACCCACACAGGCCTCCGGCTCAGGCATGATGTGAAGTGTTGGGGCTTTAGACATTATGCACTTCATACAGATACACATCCTGCACGTCACACTTGCAAATAAATATTTCAAACAAACAATTCAGGAATGGTGTTTCTGTGCCTGAAATTCCTTTGTACCAAATGTGCATTAAAAAATCCAAGCTATTTGTGGGAAATAGTTATTTCTGTAACAATGTTTTTGTGAAATGATGGTGTCCGATTGTCCAGCAAGTAACGATGGAATGCCCTTACCTACGTTTAGGGGTGGCATATGACTAGCAACATCCTGTCCAGGTAAATCCTTTGGCAGCTGGTACCTGCCGCTTTCTCCTAAAACACCCACCTGTGGTTTTATTAATTTACTAATGCATTGTCTATTTTTATACCACCCATTTAGTAAATATACTACGCTGGGTTGTTTACAACCAAGATAAGCACAGGCCCAAGGTAAGACGAGCTAGAACGAATGAGAACAAAATAGTAGTAACACCGTAGACAACACAGAAATAGCCAAACAATTGCAGGACCACAGGGGTTGGTTTGTAACATCAAGAAAACCAAAAGGGGCATGGTTTTTGTTAGTGGAGTAGATCTCGATAGAACTCTTGCTACAAACAAACTTCATAAAATCAGTTTTTAGGAGATTCTGGGAAGTCTGGAGTGAGCTTTGCCAAGGGTGGGCTCACAGCCAAGAAGACCTTCCAGTGAAGACTAACCTTGGCACTCCAGATGCTTTCGGACCTCAATTCCCAGAAGCCCTGACCAGTAGGTGTCTTGACTTGAGCTTCTGGGGATTGAAGTCCAAGAACATCCAGAGAGCCAAGCTTGAGGAACCCTGCTCTATAATGACAGTTTGCTTACCTGTAACTGTTCTTTGTGGTCTCTGAATCCATGCAAATGGGTTTACTGCACATACATGCAGTAAACTCATTCATGTGGATTAGCGGAGACCACAAAGAACTTTGGCAGAGTCCAGGGGCTGAGCTAGACCATAGGTCCTCAACCTTGGCACTCCAGATGTTCTTGGATTTCAATTCCCAGAAGCCCTGATCAGCTGGTGTGTTGACTTGGACTTCTGGGGATTGAAGTCCAAGAACACCTGGAGTGCCAAGGTTGGCCATCACTGCATGATATTCCTTGCTATCTTTTCAAGCTTGGTGCCTTGAAACCGGAGATGCAAGACTGAAGAAGTTTGGGTAAAATGGATGGTGGCGCTCCAGAAGAGATGGTCCAGTTAGTAACAAGGTCCCAAACCAATCAGTGATTTATATGTTAATACCAATGCCACAAACCATCCACAGAAGCAGACATGGAGCCCATGAAGGGGAGCCAGGAAAGGGGAGATAGGATTGAATTTGAGGAGTTGAGCTGTGCCATCATGAAGACAACGTGCCACGAATAAATTGGACAGCGTTCAAGACCCCGCATTGCTCTTTAATATTCTGCCGCAACAAATTAACTCGACTCTCCGTGTTGAAAAGCGAGAGCGATTAGGAAGGGAAGGCTGAGTTAATCAGCTTAACAGCGGTTGCAACGGATCTTTTGCTGTCAAAGTGAACCTAACATCTCAACTTGTCTTACGCACTGGCATGTCTTAGAGGAAGTAACTCCTAGTTACCACGTTTCATAGCTCTGCGTCTCACAAGTGCTTTACAGGTAGGCATCTGAGGCAGTTTTTAATGCCACGTGCGTACAGGTGGAGATCTGTTGGCCAAATCCCACTGTACTCTGAGAGCTGTGGAAGGAACATTTTGATGTTACGGTGCCAGCCAAGAGGTGCTAGATGTGCTAGTTTGTTGTAGACCCTTTTCTACTTGGGGAAGGACTGCGTGTGTTTTCAATGTGTTGAGAGAAGCAGCAGTGGATGCCAAGAGAACTGAGCCAGAGAACGACCCTCAACATCCTCTGAATGGAGATGAGCCTCAAGTCCACCAGCTCAGATCCAGGAAGAGCTTCATGGAAGAATAAACATTCTTGAGGGTTCACAAGCCAAATTAGAAGATGGAGGAAGGAGCTCACGGGACAAGGAATTACATTAAAGGAGGAGATGGCAGAGGAACTCAACCTCTCCTACGTCACTTGGAGGGCCCTGAATAGGCTGAGGGTTGGAGTCCCTCAATGCAAGACTGCAGCACTGCAGTGGCATAGTGGTTAAGACGCTGAGCTTGAAGACTGGAAGGTCAGGGGTTCAATAACTGAGTGCTGCATGACAGATCTTGGGGACATGAAAGGAGCCTCATTTGGGCGTCCCAAGTGGAGTTTCTCCAGCAAAAATCCTTTCAACCCAGAGTAATTTCTGACACAAAATTGTTTTTAATGCAAGACTGACATGTTCAAGTGGGGGCTAATGGAAGATACCAATATGACAACTGCCAGAAACCTGCACCGATGAGGACTTGAGTTTGGCCAGTGACAAAGCCAAGAAAGTGGCTTCATTTGGGCAGTCCAGGGTTTGCTCTTGCGTACCTTTTGACTCTGCATTGTCCCAAAATCTTGCTGAGCACAGCCCACTCCGCCCCCTCTGTTCCACATGATGTGGGATGTGGCTTTTGCCAAAGGAACATCTTAGTACACTGAAAGAGGGTGGCAGCAAGGGGAGGAATTGTCCGCTCGCCTTATATAGCCATGCCTTGCTAGGGTTCTGGCAGACACATTCACATCCTGACATTCCCATGGAGCTATAAAAAGCGGGCTGAGCATTTGCAGGGACCTTTGGGTTTCGATACAGTAAACATTAACAACCCCGTTGTGGTTTTCAAGAGAGAGATGGAAAACTCCCTTCCCTACATTGTGCTCTCCCTTCCTCCCTCTCTCTCCGCTGAAGAAGCGAAGCCGCATGGCATCGCAGATTCCCGCCTGGCAAGTCTGAGAAGACGGACACAGATGCTCACGGATCTGCTGGCCCGACTGTGTTTACTGGCAGAACATGTTTGCTACATGACACACATCATGCGCACTGGGAGCTTTGGGCATTTACACACACACACACACCAAAAACACACATAAGCCCGCCACAACATCCACACAATCTGCTTCAGTAAGGATGCTATTGGCATTGGAGGTATAGTATCGAAGACAGAATCGCCCACAGCAGTGACAAGGAAGGATGGATGGATCCTTCTCCTCCAGAATGCGACAAAGGGGGGAGGGAGCCTTCCTTTCACCAGATGAACAAGAAGTTTAAGCTGGAGAACAACTAAACTGGGGAGCCCAAACGTTTTGGGCTGTGGGCTGGTCACAATGACCCGTGGGCCTGATCCAGCCCCTGATGCCAATTCATCCAGCCCGTGATGCCCTCGTCGCTCCCAGAAGCAGAAGTACTTCTGCTTCCGGGAGTGATGAGGGCCTCATGCGGCGGATGAATTGATGTTGGGGGCCAGTTCTGGCCCACAGGCCATAGTTTGGGCATCCCTGAACTAAACAGTAGAGTTATTGTCATACAAGGTGCTGTGGGTTCCTGTCTTGTGTCCCTGGCTAACACAACTTTTTGAAACTATCCCAAACCTAATTAACCCAGGTGGTGGAAATGCTGACCAGGGGATTCTGGTTTTTATTGTCCCCTCAAAGTGACACCTTCAAGTCATCTTTAACCCTAGGTGTGTGATTATCCCATCAGAAGCACATGTTATGTCAAACCACCTGTAACGTCAAGGTCGCCCTTGCTCAAAAGCCAGTCGTATCTGACTAGGGTTCAGTGCTCAGCTTCGTTTACAGCGAAAGAGCCAGCGCTGGCTGTGTCTGCAGATGTTCCCGTCATCATGTGGCAGGCATGACTAGATGCCAAAGAGTACGGAACACTGTTACCTTTGCTACCGAAGCAGTACCTATTTAAATGTAAAGGTCACCCTTGCTTGAAAGCCAGTCATATCCAAATCTACAGTTCAGTGCTCTTCTCTCTGTTTACAGCCGAAGAGCCAGCACTGTCTGCGTCTGCAGACATTTCCATGGACATATGGCAGGCATGACTAGACACCGAAGTGCACAGAAGACTGTTACCTTCCCACTTAAGTGCTACTTATTTATTTACTTGCAGTTTCTTGCTTTCAGACTGCTAGATTGGCAGGAACTGAGACAAACGACGGGAGCTCACTCCATCATGCAGCACTCGGGTCTCAAACTGCTGCCCAGCTAACCTTCCAGTCGTCAAATTCGGCATCTTAACTACTAAGCCACTGAAGCTCCTGCAGCTAAATGTCAAAATGTGATTTGCCCAAGTTAGGTTCAATTATACTTTCCCTTCTATTACAGAAAAATACTTTCTCTGCCTTCGCTCTGAATTACAATCAGTTGCTTATGCACGGAGGAAATAAAGCAAAGAAAAAAGCTCATTATTATAACAGTCCACTCTCTCAGATACCACCCTGTAGCTTCTCACCCATGAAAGCTTACGCTATATTTAGTAAAGGTAAAGGTTACCCTTGCTCAAAAGCCAGCCGTATCCAACTCTAGGGTTCAGTGCTCATCTCTTTATAGCTGAAGAGCCAGTGATGTCTGCATCTGCAGATGTTTTCGTGGACATGTGGCAAGCATGTCTAGATACAGCCACAGAACGGCTGTTTACTTTCCCACCAAAGTGGGGTCTATTGATCAACTTGCAATTCCTTTCTTTCGAACTACTAGGTTGGTAGGAGCTGGGACAGAGACAGGAGCTCACTCCGTCGTGCAGTACTCGGGTCTTGAACTGCTGACCTGCTGCCTTCCAGTCAGCATCTTAACCACTTGAGCCACCGCAGTCCAAAATATTTTTTTTAATTTGACATCTTCAATAAATCATTAAGATGTCACAATCTTTCCATTGAAACCTGCACCGATGAGGACTTTGGTTTGGCCAACGCCAAAGTGGCTTCGTTTTGGCACTCCAGGGTTTGATCAGGACATGGAAGAAGAATTCTTTCCTTTCTCTCTTTGGCTGTGAATGCTGAAACAGACGAAGGGGTTAACTCCCGGGAAGCACATCCCAGACTTTGCTGTTAGGAAGGATTATGGAAACATGCTTTTTTTAAAAAAGCAGGTGTACTCGTCAATGTGACATCCATTATGATGGTTTTTTTAATCCTCTTGCCTATCAACCAAGCAGAGTTTATTATGTATATCTCTGCTTTGAGTGGTTTGCGATTGCCTTGATTTTTGCCCCATTTTATGATCTTCGCCAGCAGCCTTCGGCATTCCTCAGTGGAAGAAAGGCAAGATAACTCGGAGCTGCCACTACAACCGCGCTTGCTTTGCCAGTGACTGACTGCACTGGTCTGCCTAATTGCTCTCCAATGCAGCGGAGAGGCAAAACTCGGCCGCTGGGCTTCCGTTGTCCCAAAAAGGCAGGGCAGCTGGAACGCCCGGCTGAAGAAGCCGCCTGAGGAGTTGCCAGGTGGGAGCCCTGTCAATCATCCTCCGTTACCATCACCTTTTACAAGCAGCAAGAAGAATTCCTTCCCCATCAAGCCCTAAAGCAGGGGTGCTCAAATTACGGCCGGTGCGCCAGATCTGGCCCCTGACACCAATTCATCTGGCCCATGTCGCCCTCATCGCTCCCGGAAGCAGAAGGAAAATGCACCCATGTGGGCGCATTTCACTTCCACTTCTGGGAGCAACGAGGGTGGTGTGGGTCAGATAAATTGGTGTTGGGGGCCGGATCTGGCCAATGTATCATAGTTTGGGCACCCCTGGTTTGACCAGAGAAAATGGCAGCTTAGAATCTATCTTCTCTGGTTGCAAAACAGATAGCAAGTCGTGTTTTATTTCCGGTGGGAGGAAACACGTAAGTGGCCCGCTGAACCATGAGACCAGCCTGTGGCCCAAACAGTTTGGGCACCCCTGCCCTCAAGCCTGCCTGCCTTCAAGAGGCTGCCTCTCATCGGCTCTCCGGGCCCACGATTTGTCCAGATTCCATTCCTCAAGTTGCTTAGCAGGGCAGGAAAAATACTCCAGAGTCCCTGGCTCAGCATTGCATGGGAACACGGACTTTCTCCCACCGGAATAGTAGAATTAGCTCCTTTTAGAGCTGATGCAGGATCCCGTTAACGAGCCCTCCCTGATGTTCGGCCCAAATTGTGCTTTGAATCCGCTGACCACAGTCAACACTGTGCACTTAAAACACTGAAGCAGCGCCCGCTTGAATGCTGTTGCGTGTGCATAAAACCTTCTACACTGCCAAGCTGGATCTTATGCGTTTACAGAGCAGGCTCACATCGGAGGGTAACAAACAGATGTGAGATAAGGCACAGATTCCCCTTGGAGGCACATGTTTGTACAGGGGAAATGTCACTGTATGGAGATGTGTGAGCGCAACGATCTATAACCTTAGCTGTAATCAATAGGGGCCACTTTGGTTGGAAGGTAAGCCATGTTCTGTGCACTCCAGTGTCTAGGCATGCCTGCCACGCGGTCCACAGAAATGTCTGCAGATTCAGACAGTGCTGGTTCTTTGGCTAATAAACAGGGATGAGCACTGAACCCTAGAGTTGGATATGACTAGAGTTGGATACAACTGCCCTTTCAAGCAAGCGTGGCCTTTGCTCTTACTAGGCATGCTGATACCACTGTATAGATTGGAAATAACGGGCACACAGAGAGCGAGAGACAGAAAGAGACAGAATGGGAACGTACATGGATTCCTCCATCCACGTCCGCACAAGGGAACATTCGTGCTTCTGCCCGTACTTGTGCCAAGGATGTGCTCCCTGCGTTTCTCTCCCCCATGTAGCCCCTGATAGAACAGCACCCACTTTCACAAGCCCTCGAGAGTCCGGCACAGCGGTGGCTTTTGCAACAGTGGTGGCTGAACCAATGGGCCACCTTCCACATGGGCTAACCTCCATTACTAGTGCATTCTTCCTTAGTGGGGGAAATGGAGATTCTGGAAACCACTCAAAACATCCACGTTGGAGAAGGGGGGAAATCTAGAAATGCCATTGTCTGCTTTGGTGTATTGCTATCCTTCCTTCCTTCCTTCCGTCCTTCTTTCTTTCTGTCTCTGTCTGTCTCTCTGTCTGTCTGTGTCTAATGCATCATCATCATCATCATCATCATCATCATCATCATCGTTATTGTTGTTATTATTATTATTATTATTATTATTATTATTATTATTATTATTATTATTATTATTATTATTATTATTATTATTATTAATTGTAGTTATACCCCACCCATCTGGGGTGGACTCCCACTCTGTGCAGTGTACACTATTAAAACAAAACAATAGCAAATAGCAAAACAAACAACATTAAGACACTAAAACAACCCCCACCCACCTAATCAAAATCAGAACTGAGGACCCCAAACTCCTGTGACCAAAGCCAATGGGAGGGTCTCCTATTTGGTCTTCAACAAACTGCCGAAAGCCTCCTCAGACAAAAAAGATTTTTAGTTCTTTCTTAAAGGACCCTAAAGAGTTAATCGAACGCAGCTCCCCCCCCAGCCGTGTGCTCCATAGGGGGGGGGGGGCTGACTTTCTAGCCAGCCTGGGAGTTGGAACTTGGAGTTGAGATGCCTGGGGAGAACGGGTAAAGCGGGCCAGATTTCTGAGGCTCTGCCAAGTAGGAAAGTTGCCAAACCTAACCCTCTCTCCACCCCCTCTCTCTCCTTCTGTCTGTCTGTCTACATTTATGTCCTTCCCTTTTGATGGAAACACCACTCCGTGGCTTACAATAGATGTTAAAAGTTCATTTAAAAATAAATAGATAAGTAATTGGGAACACATCTGGTCTAATAGTACGACATTGGATGGATGGATGGATGGATGGATGGATGGATGGATAGATAGATAGATAGATAGGAATTAAGAAAGGAATAGATAGATAGATAGATAGATAGATAGATAGATAGATAGATAGATAGATAGATAGATAGATAGATAGATAGATAGATAGATAGATAGATGGGAACTAAGAAAGGAATAGATAGATAGATATTTATTACTCATATTTACTATCCCGTCCCAATCGGGTAGACCCGACTCTGGGCGGCTTACAACATAGATTAAAATCACAGGTTAACTCTAGTATAATAGTGATATTTAAAACCTTAAAAATTCATAGGAAAAATTAAAACAGCGCAACAGATAAAAACAAGAGATGGAAGGGGTGGCTGTCCCTTAAATCAACCAACCTGCATGGGATCCCATGTTCCTGGGTCCCCACACTTGCTCCGCCAGCCAGGTTTTTAGGCCCTTCCGGAAGGGCAGGAGCTCTGTAGGCGCAGCTCAGTTGGGAGAAGGTTCCAAAGGGCCGGGGCGAACACAGAGAAGGCCCTCTTCCTAGTGCTAGTGAGACGAGCCTCCCTAGGCGATGGAATAACAAGAGAGCCCCTCCGACGGACAGACGTTCTTAGGGTGATGCGGTCTCTTAGGTATCCTGGCCCACTACCATATAGGGCTTTAAAGGTAATGACCAGCACCTTGAATTGCACCCAGAGACATACTGGCAGCCAGTGCAGCTCCCGGAGCAGTGGTCTGGCACGAGCATATCGCCCATGCCCCATCACTACCCGGGCCGCCGCATTTTGGACCAGCTGTAGTCTCCGAATGGTCACCAAGGGCAGCCCCATGTAGAGCGCATTACAATATATAGATAGGAATTAAGAAAGGAATAGATGGACGGACAGAGACAGACAGACAGAGAGATAGATAGGAACAATGAAAGGAAGAGAGAATAATTGCATGCTATCTACTCAATTCTGATTTATGTTGACCCCTGCCAGAGATTTTTAAGATACAGAAGACAGAGAAGTGGTTTACACTTTTCGTCTTTTGGGACTGTGCCTCTTGCCCAAGATGACAGAGTGTGCAAAGGCTGCCTTTTCCCCCGATGATGTATCAGACTCCCAGCCTCTGGCTGTGCAGACAGAAATCGAAACCCCTGAGCTCTCCAGCCAGCATCTACATCGATATACACGTCTCTATCTAGAGATCCAATTCCATTATCTGCCCAAAATGTTTGAAGTGGTTTGCGTCATCAGATCACAAAAAAAAAGAAAAAGAAAAGAGAGAGAGATGCAATAAGTCCAAGGAAACATCTCTGCGAATTCATCTGAAATCAAGCTAACAGGAAGGCAGCGAAAATCTAGCTAACACTCATGAGGAGTGACAGCCTCTAAGAAACCCATGGTTCTGATTATAAACGCACCAAATAACAGCAGTCTGTTAATATTAATTACTGGGGAAAGGTGGGGGGGGGGGTGTCTGGTTAGGCCAGGGGCGGCGAACCTTGGTACTCCAGCTGTTCTTGGACTTCAATTCCCAAAAGCCCAAGTCCCTGTATGTGTAGTAAACCCATTCATGTGGAATCACAAGGACTTGGGCTTCTGGAAACTGAAGTCCAAGAATGGCTGGAGTGCCAATGTTCGCCATCATGGGTCTAGACTTTATTCTTTAAAAAGTCCAAAATAAAGACTGAACAAACTGTTTCTTTGCTGATCGTTTTACTCTGTGGGGTAAAAGGTAAAGGTTGGCCTTGCTCAAAAGTCAGCCGTATCCGACTCTAGGGTTCAGTGCTCATCTCTGTTTACAGCCAAAGAGCCAGCGCCGTCTGTGACTGCAGACATTTCTATGGACATGTGGCAGGCATACCTAGAAACGAGTGCACAGAACGCTGCTACCCTCTTTATCTACTTGCAATTTCTTGCTTTTAAACTGCTAGGTTCACAGGAGCAGGGACAGATGACAGGCACTCACTCTGCCATGCAGTACTCGGGTCTTGAACGGCTGACCTGCCGACCTTCCAACCATCAAGTTCAGCATCTTAGCCACTAAGCCCCTGCAGTCCCTTGTGGGGTAAAAGCCACACACACCCACATCCCCCCCAAAAAATGCTGCTCTTTATGCCAAGCTTGAGAAAGAGATGCTTTGATGCTACAAAATCGTGGGCACCCTTCCGACCACTTGGTCCCTGGGAGTCAGAGTGCTAAAAATGGACATTTCTCCCAGCTCCATCCTTCTCTGCGCTGACCTGCTCGGTCCGAAAAACCACACTCAAAGCGAAACCGTTTCTGGAGACAAAGACAGAGCTGGCGGCAAAGAAGAAGAAGCCTGGGAAAGGACGGATTACACCAGAGATTGCGTGGGACATGGAAGGTCATGTCCTAAAGGAAGGGTTATCCAAGGGTAAATAAAGGATTGACAGTGACCTACATTAGGGCTGAAGACACAGAAATGGGGGGGGGGAGAGCCGAAGGAAGGGAGAAATCAACAGCTACGATTACGACTTTTCCTACCTGTTGTTGATGGTCCAGCAAGACCTGGCGGCACATCTTTGCAGAGGGAAGGGTCTCCTCCACAGGATGGGCAAAACCCAATTAGAAGATGGAGGAAGGAGCTCAATGGACAAGGAACGACATTCAAGGAGGAACTGGCCGAGGGACTCAACCTCCCCTCCGTCACTTGGAGGACCTTGAACAGGCTGAGGGTTGGAGTCCCTAAATGCAAGACCCACAGGGTCAAGTGGGGGCTGCTGGCGGACCACAACACACAGTGTGAATGTGGAGAGACACAGGATCCATGGGCTCATTTGCTAGTCTGCCGAGGACTGCCAGAAACGTACGCCGACGAGGACCTAAGTTTGGCCAACGGCAAAGCCAAGAAAGCGGCTTCATTTGGGCAGCCTGTAGTTTGGCCGGGACAGGAAAGAAGAAGAAATAGGACCGGCAGGTGAGGGTCAAAGACAACGTGTGGCTTCCTCTAGGAAAGGCCCCAAGGCCCCAAGACCACACACACACCAAAGGTGAGACGGTGATTGCGCTAACCCCCAAAGTGTGCGAAGGCAGGGGTTATTGTTTTTGGGTGTGTGCCTCTACACACACTCCATGCTTCCTGCCTTTTTGGTGAGTTTAACTGAGGGGTGCTCAAAATGTGGCCCACGGGCCAGATCTCTCTCTCTCTCTCTCTCTCTCTGCCTTCGTTTTTCATTCTTCATCTGACTGTGAGAATGGAACATACATGGAGAACACAAGAGGATGGGAAGACAAGACTCGGAGGGAAGAAAAGCCCTGGGTTTGAAGGGAAGAGTTCTTGTGCACTGAGACAGAAGTGGGGCAGAAGACCTTCCCCGGGGGGGGGGGAGAAAAATCCCCCTTGCTGGTTTGCAAACATGTGCCCACAGCTGCCTGTGGCTGCATGACACATCCCATCATGCACATACATGCACGCTCCCATGTGCCAGCTGACAGCCTTTGCCCTCCAGTGGAACAGAAAAGGAGCCACACACAAATGCACCCCTCTCACCAAGACCTGCCCCCACCCACAAGGCTGGGCTTCAGGCCGCACAAGGACAAGGACGGCGGCAACGCAGGGGACCTACCTTCTTCGAGAGGTTTCTCAGCGGAGACTTCACACAGTTGCCCATAATATGGCGAAGGCGCCTTTCCAGGAGGAGGCTGGGGTTAGAAAGGAAACCGGGCAGTGGGTTCCATTAAAGGGAGTCCTTAGGAGCAAAGCGAGAAAGGCAGCAACGCGTCAAAGCCACGCACCCACCACCACCACCACCACCACCACCACTGCTGCCTCTGCCTTAGGAGAGAGTCCGTCTGTCCTCCCTTCTCTTGTCTTTCGTTCCTTCTTCCTCTCCTTCCTTCCTTTATGTTCTAGTCCTTCCTTCTCTAGTCTTCTATCTCTCCCTTCCTTCCTTCTTCCTCTCCTTCCTTCCTTCCTTTATCTTCCACTCCTTCCTTCTCTAGTCTTCTATCCCTTCCTTCCTTCCTTCTCTTGCCTTCTGTTCCTTCATCCCTCCGCTTGCCTTCTATTCTTCCCTTCCTTCTGCCTTTCCTTCCTTCCTTCCTCCTCAACTTTCAAGTTCACTTTTCTTCAAGCAATGGCTTAGGGAGGGGAAAGGGGGTTTGAAAAGAGAAGCCGAGAGAGAGGCAGGGACGGTAGAGGAAGAGCCAAAACAGGGAGGAAATCGGATGGGATGTCTAATCTACATCAGATTAAAGTTCTTCTCCCTCCCACCACTCAGGTCCACGTCACGCACAGGAAAGCGGGCGGGAGGAGGAGAGCCTGGTCAAAAGAAATGCTTTGCCTCCACTTGCCCCTCTGGAAGTCCAACACAGGTCATGCCTGTGGGGTCCCTCACCACCACCAGCCCCAGCTCCCCCTCTCGCTTCCCTTTCCCACAGATCCTGAGCATTTTGATTACCAACCAGCTGGGGAGGATGAAGGCAATCCACTTAGAGGCACCGGAGAGGGGCCGGGGCTCATTCTGATAAGAGAGAGCACAGACTGCTGGTCAGGGAGGCATCCGCTGTTCTGGAGAGCCAGCCTGCCAGCCTGCCTGCCTCCTGCCTGGGCTCCTGTGAGAGCTGGTAGTAGAGGCACAGGCAGCCAATAATGGTTTTGCCCTCCTGGCTCTTGATCCTGTTTGACAGGGAGGGGAGATGCTCCCTCTGCGCCTGCACGTGGCACCTCTGGGTGACGGGGGAGCCACGGCTTCCAAAGGAGCACCTTATACAACTTGGGCATCCTGGCATTTCTGAGGAAGCACCTGGGGAAGGGGCCCAGGGGTCCTGTTTTCAGCTGGGGTTGGAGTCAGGGGCTCTGTTAACAAAGAGGAACCTGGGGAGTCCTCAGTTGGGGAGCCTTCCCAGCCATTCCAGATCCAGGAAGAGCTTTATGGCAAGAACAAACACTCTTGACCGTAAAGGTCACCCTTGCTCAAAAGCCAGTTGTATCCGACTCAAAGGTTCAGTGCTCATCTCTGTTTATAGCCAGAGAGCCTGCGCTGTGCATCTACAGACGTTTCTGTGGACGTATGGCAGGCATGCCTCAACACCAGAGTGCACGGAGTGCTGTTGACTCACCCACCGAAGTGGTCCCTGTTTATCTACTTGCAATTTCTTGCTTTCAAACAGCTAACTTGGCAGAAGCTGGGACAGAGACGGGAGCTCAAAACGTAGTGCACTACCCGGGAATCGAACTCTGACCTTCCACTTAGCGAGTTCAGCATCTTAACCACTAGAGCCAATGCAGTCCTGCACTCTTGAGGGTACACAAGAGCAAGACTGAATTAGAAGACAGAGGAAGGGACTCACTGGGCAAGGACTGACATAAAAGGCGGAGGAGATGGCTGAGGGACTCAACTTCCCCTGCATCGGTTGGAGGACCCTGAATAGGCTGAGAAACGGGAGTCCTGAAATGCAAGGCCCACAGGCTCAAGTGGAGGCAGTTTGAGTAACAACACAAGATGTGAATGTGGAGAAATATGGAACTCATGGGCTAACGGGCTGGTCTGCGAATGAATGCCAGAAACATCCATGCCAGAAGACTTAAGTTTGGTCAACAACAAAGCCAAGAAAGTGGCTTCCTTTTGGCATTCCGGGGGTTTGACATGAAATAACAAGAACACACACACACACACACACACCCCAATTCCTGCTGCCCCCTGTTCATCATTCAGATGCTGTTCCTTTCCAGTGGTGTGTGGCATGTTTGCTTATTTTAAACAATTGCAATTTGCCTCACATTTTATGACGCCAGTGACAACAGGGTGCCTAAGTGGCTGGTCAAGAAAGAGCAGCTCTGGTCTGAATTAAACTGATCAGAAGAATCGGTTATGTAATTAAATCAGTGACTCTCCGACTCATTAGCTTCCAAAGTAAACCTGCCTCCTGAAGCCTTCCTGTACCTCCAGGAGCCTCCCCACAGATGGCTGTACAACACTTGGAAGAGGGAAGACAATGGTGGAAACGGAGGCTTTGTCGTTTGAGCTTTTAATTGGGGAACCCCCATATTGGGCAGCTGGAAGCAGCTGAACCAAACCTCTTCCCTTCCAAGAGCTGAAGACCGCTTTTCTGTTTGTGGACCAAACACAGAGACATTGCCAGAGTCTGCGCCCAGCAGTGGACAGAGATAAAAACCCACACTGCCAATCTAGATTAGTTTGACGCTTTTCCTGCTGGTAATGAAGTGTCAAGGATGCAAATTCAATTTTTTTGCACATAGGAAGCACACACTCAATCCTGTTTAGCAGCAAGGTTGGAGAAAGAGACATCATCTCTAGGGACACCTTGAATGCTCAATCAAAGACCCTAGATGCCCTGGTGGCAAACCTTGGCACTCCAGCTGTTCTTGGACTTCAATTCCCAGAAGCCCAAGTCTCTGTGAATCCACGTGCATGTGCAGTAAACCCATTTGTGTGGATTCACAGAGACTTGGGTTTCTGGGAACTGAAGTCCTAGAACACCTGAAGTGCCAAGGTTTGCCATCACAGCCCTACAGGGATAGGGTTGCCATATGTCCCAGAAAACTGGGATTGTCCTGGATTCAAGGTCGGAAAAATTGTCCCAGCCAGTTCAATAAAAATCATGTTAAAGTCCCGGATTTTTAAAACTTACTGATTGTGTATTACAACACACCATTAAATAGATTTGAACTTCAGCCATCAAACAAGCAATTCTCTGCCACATTGGAGTTGGAATATACCTGGGAACAAATCTTAACCTCCTCACCTCACACTGCCGCCGATAAGAGTGACAGTGTGTTTCCTGGAACTGGGGACATTAAGCGTTGATCGCGACGTGACTTCTCAAAAGTACAACAGATCATCATATAGTAAGAATTAGGTAAAGGTAAAGGTTTCCCTTGCTCGAAAGCCAGTCGTATCCGACTCTAGGGGTCAGTGCTCATCTCTGTTTCGAAGCCGAAGAGCCAGCGTTGTCTGCTAGTGTTGTAAAAAAACATTTATGTATTGATATATTTAATGTGACAGTGTTTTATAGCTGTCATTATATGATGTTTGTTATTTCGTAGAATAACCCGCCCATTTTCGTCAAGTATACTTCTGTTCCGGTTTTGTGGGAGATAATTATGGCAACCCAATACAGGGACAGATTCATCCCCAACTCTGCCACGTCTTGGTATTAACTGGTTGCTTAAATTACATTAAGCAAAAAAGCAATTTTTCTAAATTATGTGGCCAGACCACCTTCCCTCAAGCATACATTCCTAACAAACTGAAATCCTCGCTCCCAGTCGATCAGCTTTCAGCCTAGAAGCTGGACGGCGTTTCTTCTAAACTAAGATCAGGGCAGCTCACTACATTAGAACATCTGGGGATCGGGAGTTCGATTCCACACGATGTCCTCATTTATTTATTTGGTGCTATACAAATTGCACAAAAGAAAGAAAGAAAATAGAAAAAGCCACACTTGTGTAAAATTGGGCACAACATTCACTGGACTCAAGTTGCCCTCAGAAGAAGGGAATTCAAACCAATTCTTAGTACCTTTTTCCTTGGCAACCCTGAGAAGGATGGCAAGAAATCAGAAGCGACCTGGTATCATGCGCTTGATACTATTATTCGGGTTAGGGGGGACCAGGTTTAGTGCTCAGAGATCCAGCTGTGTCAAGGCAGATCATTAGACATCAGTCAGACATATTGGGCCCCAAGAAGTAGTGAGAGAGAGAGAGAGAGAGAGAAAGTGATATGAAGTGGAGCAGAATGGAAGGAAAGTTAAGCTTTAGAAAAGTGAATAGAGGATCTCTATTAAATATCAATTTACAGTGGAACTGCAGTTAACGTAAATAATGTACAGTATTCTCCGGGACGTTTCTTACAGCGAAAATTACTGTAACCGAATTTCCCATAGGAATGCATTGGGAAAAAGTACAGTACTATACATTAACCGAAACACAGTTTGTCATAGGAACGCATTGAAAACCAATTAATTAGTTTTGGGGGGAAATTCCATAAAACGAGCCACTATTTTCTATGGATTCCCTTTTGTTATGGGATTTCTATGTTAACCGAGCTGTTTGTTAACTGAGGTTCCACTGTAAATGCATCCCCTTTGCTGTTATCAAGTGGACATCATAAATCTCTCCCTGGCCACGTGGGATATGATTATTACCAGGAGTGCTTCGGGTTTTGTGCCCCTAACCGGATTCTCTAACATTATCCTAATTTGCAGAGGCTGGTAATCCAAGCAAATGCAAACAAAGCTACCCAAGAGACTCTGGATTATGTGTAATTTGCCTATTGCTTCCGCTCTTGGGCAGTTCCCAAGGGGACTGCGGTAGCTCAAGTGATTAAGACATTGAACTTGATGACTGGAAGGTTGGCAGGTCGAGACCCGGGTGCTGCACGATGGAGTGAGCTCCCATCACTGTCCTAGCTCCTGGCAACCTAGCAGTTTGAAAGCAAGACATTGCAAGTAGATAAAGAGGTACCACTTTGGTGGGAAGGTAAAAAGTGTTTCCTTGCCCTCCAGTGTTTAGCCATGCCTGCCACATGTCCACAGAAATACCTGCAAAATGCAGACAGCGCTAGCTCTTTGGCTGTAAACAGATGAGCACTGGCAAAACCGCTCCTTAAATATCTTATACACTTTGATCACTCTTTTAGGTAAAGGTTTCCCTTGCTCGAAAGCCAGTCGTATCCGACTCTAGGGTTCAGTGCTCATCTCTGTTTCAAAGCTGATGAGCCAGCGCTGTCTGCTTCTGCAGACATTTCTGTCATCATGTGGACGGCATGACTAGACACCGGAGCGCATTTCTTGCTTTCGATCTGCTAGGTTGGCAGGCGTGGGATAGAGACGGGCAGCTTCAACGGTCATGCAGTGCCTGGGTCTCAAACTCCCGACTTGCTGGCCTTCCAGTGAGCAAGGCGACCTCCTTAACCACTGAGCCACGGCTGTCTTGTCTGCTGTGAGAACAGGATCAATAGACAGGAGGAGCAGCTGAAGACAAGCTGTTTCCTGCTATTCCAAGGTTGTATCATGCAGTAAAGACAGCCTACGAGCTTTTAGAAACAGGTCCATTACAACAAAAGCTATACACAGCGGGTACACAGAAAGAGCTTTCTTGAAGAGTGTGGTGTTTTTGAGCCACAATCGGGTGCATCCTGGTAATGGCAATGTTGTGTTGCTGGCTAATCTTTCTCACACTAGGTCAGGCAAAAGGAACTGCAGCATGAACTCACCCAAAGGTGCCCCTTCAGTTTGGCAGTTTCATGTCTGCCCTAGACAACAAGAAGCAGCAGCAGCAGCAGCAGCAGCTTCGGGGGCCAGATGGTCATTTTGCCCTTCCTCCACCCCACGGCACTTCCTGGTGTGGTGGAGGCAGTGGGGGACCCACATGAAATGGTGCTGCGGGCCGCATCCAGCCCGTGGGCCACAGGTTGAGAATCCCGGGTTTACACTGTTGTTTTTGCATGCAGATAAACATTTAAATACACATATGTAAAGGTCAAGGTTGCCCTTGCTCAAAAGCCAGTTGTGTCCAACTCTAGGGTTTGGGGTTCGTCTCCGTTTACAGCCCAAGAGCCAATGCTGACTGCATCTGCAGACCTTTCCATGGTCACGTGGCAGGCAGGACTAGACACTCGAGTACACAGAACACTGTGACCTTTCCTGACAAAGTGGTACCTATTTATCTCCTTGCAATTTCTTGCTTTTGAACTGCTAGGTTGACCGGAGCTGGGACAGACATGGTTAGGACTTATTTTTTTAAGTATTCGTCTCATCCTTTTCAACAGGTGTATTTAAAGCATGCAGGCACATCTTCACAGTTATTTGTTTCCGAAACTGCTCTTTCTCTCCCTCCAACTCCTGCCGGCGGAGCGTTGTTCGCCCTGGTCCCTCTACGTGCTTAAAAACAGGACGCTCTGTTCGCATCCATCACTTTTTAACCATTTCAAAGGTTTTGGAGCCTTGGAAAGAAATCCGTATCCCTGGCCAGACGTCAGCTTTCCCACCAGGAGAGATTAGCAGCATCTGTCCAGTAGCCAGCAACTCTCGCGCTTCAGATTACAGAAAAGGTTTTAATTAATTAAAATGAACCCAACCCCTCTTTCATAGATTCACCATGGGTTAGACGTGACGTCATAGCACATAACAGCAACACCTGGACATGTGGCAGAAATAGAAAACAAAACATATGATGGCACCTTAAAGACGGACTGATTCATCCTACAGTGACCTTCCGTCCCACGTTTGGAAGCAGCAGTCTAGATTTTACCCTTCAAACACCAGTTTCTCCATCTAAAGACAAAACCAGCAGCTATTTGGCTTCATTCTTCAGTCCAGATATGAAGCCAAGGTAGTCTTGCATCTTCTTTTTCTGCCGTATCTGAATCTGAATATAGGCGATCCTCATGGCGATCAGCCATGAAGACTAGCTTGAGAATATAAGGCCTTTCATCTGCCTTCCACATTGCAGCCTGATGCCCATAGTACCATTGATCTAGTTTGGGGGTGCCCAAACTATGGCTTGTGGGCCAGATCTGGCCTCTGCCAATTCATCCGGCCCACACTGCCCTCACCATTCCCGGAAGCGTAAGTAAAATGCACCCAGCTGTTCATGGGCTTCAGTTCCCTGAAACCCAGGTCCCTGTGAATCCACACAAATGGGTTTACTGGCACTCCAGCTGTCTAGAACATGCTAAGATGCTAAGAGCAGACAGGCTAGAGGTCCCGTCCTCCCCCCCCCCCCCCGTTTTATCTTTATCTGCTTCATGAGAGTCCCATGGAGAGAGCTCTATTTAAAAGCTTCATTTGTGTCTCAAGACAGCCCAGTCTGTTCCACTGCAGTCGACGGAGGCTGCATTCCAGAAGGGGCATTTCATTTCCCACCCTCCCTCCGCTTCTTTTTCTGGACGTTAAATCTTCCCAGTGCTTCCCCATCCCTTGCAGGTTGTAAACAGGAAAATTAAAGCCTGGCTGCCTTTTGTCCCTCCTCGCCTCCTCTGCAACCTACGGAGAGAGATGCCAGAGTGGGGATGTGAGTGGGCGAGGGAGGGAGTTCCCTCCGCTCAAGGCCAGCCGCGAAAACGCGGAGATGGACGCGCACTGCAGTCAACTGCGTCCGGCCCAACCCAGCATCCGGAGCCCTCGAGAGCTTCTGAACTGGGTCAGGAGGGGTTTTGATGTTGTTTGGAAGCATCCATACAAGCACCTTCACAATCCCTCCCAGGTAGGGTATCATTTCCTTTCTCACTTCTGTCAGAAAAAATAAGCCATGGGGCCCATCCTCAAAATTAAACACACGGCTTATTTTTTTGCTCACTGAACTACTGCGGAGACCACAAAGAGATGCTTCGATGAATTCTGCAGGGACTTTGGGCACCCGTACAGCAGGACCACAGATTTGAAGAACTATCCTCCAGGTCAGGGGTGCCAAAACTACAGCCTTCGTGGACCAGATGAATTGGCATTGGGGGCTGGATCCAACCCTGGGGGCCGTAGTGACCAGCTCCCCTGAACCATGTGACCGGCCTGCGGCCCAAAAGGTTTGGGCACCCCTGCACTAGGGTAATAGTCCTAAATGACTGATTTGGACTGGCCTGCACTAAATTTGGCATGCCTAGTGGGTAAAGTAGAGACTGCAGTGGCTCAAGTGGTTAAGATGCTGAACTCACTGACTGGAAGGTTGGAGTTTGATTCCTGGGCACTGCAGGATGGAGTGAGCTCCTGTCTCTGTCCCAGCTCCTGCCAACCTAGCAGTGTGAAAGCAAGAAATTGGAAGAAGATAGGTAAACAGGGTTCCATGCACTCTGTGTTGAGGCATGCCTGCCACATGTCCACAGAAACATCTGCAGATGCAGACAGTGCTGACTCTTTGACTATAATCAGAGATGAGCACTGAACCCTAGAGTCAGATACGACTGGCTTTTGAGCAAAGGTGACCTTTACCTTTATCTAACATGCAAATCCCTGGCTTCCTACCTTTGGATTGTAAAAAGATATAGCCTGGTGAATAGTCTATTCTGTTCTGTTCTGTTCTGTTCTGTTCTATTCTGTTCTATTCTATTCTATTCTATTTATTTATTTATTTATTTATTTATTTATTTATTTGGGTTTATATAACCGCCCTTTTCACCTAAGCAACCCAGGATGGCTCACAACGTCAGTTAAAACCTATACCCAATGCTAATTAAAATGAAATACTATAAACCTATCTAAAAACATTTATAAAAACCTCCCCAATCCCCTTAAAAAGGACACCTGGGTGGGACCAATAAGGACAGCCGCCAGGGCTAAATAAGCCAGCAGGACTGGCGTGTGGTGTCAATTATCCCCCACACCTGCTGGCATAGCCACATTTTTAAGGCCTTCCTGAAGGGAAGCAACTCTGCCTGGAGACGCAATTCAAGTGGCAGGAGGTTCCACAGGGCTGGAGCAGATACCAAGAAGGCTGTCCTCCTGGTCCCAGCGAGATGTGCCTCCCTGGCTGATGGGACCACTAGGGAGCCCCTATGCTCTGTTCTCGCAAGATGGGTTGGAAACCTTGGGGTGACACAGTCTCTTAAGTACCCTGGCCCACTACCATGGAACATCTAAGCCAGTGATGGTGAACCTGTTAGAGACCTTAGAGTGCCCAAACAGCAACCCCAAACTCACTTATTTATCACAAAGTGCCAACAAAGCAACAGGAGAAGGAGGAAACTTTCCCATTGGGCTGCTGGGCAGAGGGGGTGTGGTGAACTCTATGCTGGGGGAGGGAGAAAGTGCTCCCATTGGTCTGCTGGGCAGAGGGGTGGGGTGAACTTTGTGCTGGGGGGAGGGAGAAAGCACTCCCATTGGGCTGCTGGGCAGAGGGGGTAGGTGAACTCTGTGCTGGGGTGACTGCATGGGTGCCCAAAGAGAGGGCTTCAAGTGTAACCTCTGGCATGCGTGCCATTGGTTCGCCATTACTGATCTAAGCAAACCAAGCCTTGGTTCTGTAGTACCTAATTTGGTCCTCTAAAACTAGGAAAATAGATTGACCCGAGTATAAGTCGGGAGTGGAAAATGCAGCAGTTGCTAGTGAGTTTCAGTAATTAAAATACATTAAACTATGATAAAATTAATTAATGTAGACATTTGTGTGGGTATGTTTTATAGTGTTTACACTGACCCGAGTATAAGTTGAGTCCCATTTTTGGACCTCATTTGGGGGTCTAAAAAAACCAACTTATACTCGAGTATATACGGTAAATGCAATAGCAATTATACTTATATACAGCGCCTCTCAATAGCACTTAATGCCCTCTCAGGGCAGTTCAAAAGTTTATAAGCATTTCGCCCCCCAATATGTTCAGGGCTCATTTCAACCTTGATCCCTGGTCAGGACTGAACTCACACCATTCTGGCTGCAAGACAGTGTTCCCTGCTCCATGTGGTTTGCCTCTGAGCCCCATAAGAAGCCAATCCTAAACTGGTCCTAAGCAAAACTTTGGACTACAGACTCCAGAATTCTGGGCCTGAAAAGGTTTCCCCATCCTTGGCTCTGAAGTCACTCTCAAGGGTGAAAAGAGCAGAGCTTGGCATGATGACAAGCCAGAGTCCTTTAGCGCTGCGTCACCTTGATCGGCAGGTGACCTGAAGGTGCAGGTGCCAGAAGTCATTACAGAAGCGTGAAGCACTACATCAAAGTCAGCCTTAATTGCAACAGAAGGGGAACCCGAATGCGTAGAGGCTGTTGGAGACCACCTCTACCCATCCCCGCAGCCTGCCTGTTAAGCCTTGAAGACTAGCTTTTTTCAATTCAATTGTTTTTACAGTCCATGGCCAGCATATTGAGAACTAGCTGCCTGTTGCTGCTTTACCTTCCAGGGGCCTCACCTGAGCTAGAGACCCTTCGCTCTCTGCACCAACCTCAAAAGGGTGTTGTTTTCTACACAAGGCCTGGTGAGATGTAAGGCAGGGCGGAGCAGACGTGTTCCTTACACAGAGGCATCATTTAAAATCACTTGGACAGTTCTGGATTTGTGTTGCAGGGTCTAAGTTTTTCTCTCATGGGCCCCGAATATGCCCAGCATGCCAGGATACCACCAAGGGGGGGGGGGGAGACACCTCCCAGAAAGTCTCTTGGCAAGTCAGAAATCAGGCAGAAATCCTGACCCAAGTTAACCAGTCCGTTCCTGGCTGCCCCGAGTTCTGTTGTCTCTCATTCCCAAGGGCAAGACAAAGCAAAACAATCACACTTATATTCCTGTCCCATAGAGCTTACACACTGGGCAGTTCTAATTGTACTAATTAGCCTTTTGCCTCCAACTAATTAGCCTTTTGCCTCGGCCAGTGGATGGCAATATAAATCTGAACAAATAAACAAACATGCTGGGGACTCCTTTGGCTGGACCTCAGAAGGATGGAAGAGCCTGCATTAACCTTGGATCCCATCTGGATCGAACTCACAATGTTTTGGCCGCAGCAGAGCAGTTTAACCCCATGCACCATCAGGGCTCTATAATGACAGGTTGCTTACCTGTGACTGTTCTTCTTCATGGTCTCTGTGAATCCATGCGCAGTAAAACCCATTCCTGTGGAGACCAGGAGACCACGAAGAAGAACTCGATGGGACGTAGGGGCAGAAACAGGCACGCTAGAGAGCCCGACATTAGAACAGTGTTATGTTTAACAAGAATTGTTATAAAGTCGAACCTCGCTTAACAAACAGCTCAGTTAACACATATATCACATAACAAAAAGAAACCTATAAAAAATATTGGCTCAATTAACAATTATCTCCACCCCTCCTCCAGAATGGATTGATTGGTTTTCAATGCATTCCTATGTGAAACCGTGTTTCAGTTAACAAATTTTGATTTCCAATGCATTCCCATGGGGAATTGCATTCAATGCATTCCTAAGGGAAATTCACTTTTACACATTTTTCGTAGTCCAGAAAGGTCCCGGAGAAGACGTTATTGTACTTTTATTAAGTGAGGTTCCACTGTGTTTTAAAACTGTTCTATTTAACCGAGGCAATATCAAGATCATCTCCACTCCTCGCACATGCTGGGGACCGACCTCGGAAGGATATAAGAGGCTGAGTCAACCTGGATCCCCATCAAGATCGAATTCACAGCGTTCTGGCTGTAGGGCAGCCGCTTTATCCCCTGCACCGCCAGGACTCTTGGTAACAGATCCTTTCCCACCAAAGACCTCTGGACTCCCCATGAAGCAGCGCATTTCCGGGGGGGGGGGGATTGGGTTTGCCTCCCTCTCAACCCAGCGAATCCCCTGCCTAGACGGAAGGCGGGTGGGCCGAGGTGGAGGGTCGGGATGGGGGTCAGGCGGCGCGGGTGGGGGGATCGCCGTCGTCCTCGACCGGGCGCCGGTCTTACCTGTCCGAAGACCGGCCTGAGCAGCGGGTGGAGCCGGTGGAAGAGGGGGTCGGGCCGGGGCGTGGGGCTGCGGGCGCTGCCGCCCCCGCTGCTGCTGCTGCCCGAGCTCCTGGGCGAGGCTGCGGCGAGGGTGGCGTCGGGAGTCAGCGGCTGGAGGGACTCGCGGCTGCCTCTCGGCCCGCCCGGCTCCGGCCCGTCCCTCTCGCCCTCGGGGAGCCGGGCGGAGCGCGCCTTGGCCACGCCGCCGCTCCGGCGCCGCCGGGGAGGCGCCTCGTCCGCCGGGCCGGGCCCCGATCCGGGCGAGTTGCGGCGGGCCAGGCTGCCGTGGGCGGCGACGGAGGGCCCCGGGTGGCAGAGGGGGCGCCTCTGGGCGCTGGTCTCGGCGCCCGGGGAGGGCAAAGGCCGGGGGGACTCGGGGCCGGGGCCGGTGCAGCCACCGCCATAGCTGCGGGGCAGCGGGGGAGGGGGCTGCCCGGTGGCCCTCCGCCTCCCGCTCCCGCCGCTCGCCGTCCGCCGCAAGGACGCCTTCGCCTCGCTCGGGCGCCCGGCCGAGCCCGAGGATGCGGCGGCGGAGGCGCTCATGGTGCTGCGCGGAGGCTCCGCGGAGGCTCTCTTAAGCCGGGAGGCGGACGGAGGGGGGGGGGAGAAGAGGCGAGGAGGGAGGGGGCGGGGCGGGGGAGGGAGGGAGGGGGCACTCCCGTAGCACCGATCTTCATTTTCCCCCCCCCGGCCCGGTTGCAGGAGGCGCCCCGCGCCCTTTCAGCACCACGGCCC
Organism: Furcifer pardalis; assembly: GCA_030440675.1. Lineage (NCBI taxonomy): Eukaryota > Metazoa > Chordata > Lepidosauria > Squamata > Chamaeleonidae > Furcifer > Furcifer pardalis. Next base: position 14,614,852 of record CP126898.1, on the reverse strand, counting down.
GCGGACAGCGCCCGGGCGCAGGGAAACCGGAGGGGAGAGCCATGCAATTAGCAAGAGCAATCAGGACTCCTAGACTTTGCCCTGCAGCGCTTATGATGGCCTGGGGATGATGAAGATGATGAGGACTTGGCGTGCTAAAAGGGCTCGGGACCAGAAAGTGACTGGTGGAACTGGATCCGTGGCACTATGGGTGTCACACGGCGATGCGGAAGGCACATCATCATCGTAATAATAATAATAATAATAATAATAATAATAATAATAATAATAATAATAATAATAATAAATAAATCATCTCGTGTCAGAAATTATTCTGGGTTGAAAGGATTTTTGCTGGAGAAACTCCACTCATGGGATGGCCGAATGAGGCTCCTTTCACGTCCCCAAGTGCTGGGAAACAGACAGGTACTCAATCTGTCTTGCAGTACCAAGGTCTCGAACTGCTGACTTGCCAGCCTTCCACTAACAAGGCGAGTTTCATAACCACTGAGCTACCACAGGCCCTGGAAGGCAGATGAAAGGCCTCTGCATTATATTATCAAGACAGTCTTCATGGCTGATCACCATGAGGATGGCCTATATTCGGATTCGGATATGGCAGAAGAAGATGTAGCGCTTAGAGCACTCCCTAGGCAGTTCAGAAGGCAATTAGCATTTGTCCCTCAATGTGCTGGGGACTCTTTTGACTCACTTTGAGAGGATGGAAGAGGCTGAATCAACCTGGATCCTCCATCAGGACCGAGCTCACAATGTTCTGGCTGCAAGACAGCAGTTAAACGCCTGTGTCATGACAATTTGTATACCTGGAACTCTTCTTCTTCTTCGTGGCCCCCTGCGAATCCACATGAATGAGCTTACAGTTCTTGGGCAGTAAACAGATGAGCACTCAACCCTAGAGTCAGGCATGACTGACTTTTGAGCAAGGGAGATGCCTTGACTAGAAAAGTCAAGAAAGCTGGGAAGAATTGAAGATCATAGGAGAAGAGGAACACCAAAGAGGGAGAGGGATTGAGGCAGTAAGAGAAAGCCACGACCTTGACCTTGAAAGAGTCAGTGTTAATGAGGACCATTTAGAGGTCACTCTTTCATGGGGGCTTCATAAGTCAGAAGCAATGGCAGGTATGCTAACAAGGCCATTGTCTGATGCCCCAAGACAGAAGTAAAGTATAGATCAGTGATGGCGAACTTTGGCACTCCAGGTGTTCTTGGACTTCAAGTCCCAGAAGCCCAAGTCTCTGCGAATCCATACGAATATGCACAGTAAACCCATTCGTATGGATTCACAGAGACTTGGGCTTCTGGGACTTGAAAGTCCAAGAACACCTGGAGTGCCAAGGTTCACCTTAAAGGGTCTAAATGCTTGCTTGACCGTTCTAGCCAGCCAACTCCCTTATCCTTTTGAGCCACTTTTTGTGCCGTATTCCCAAACATTTCTTAACATTTCTCTCTTGCCCCACCTCATCTCTTCCCCTGTGGAACTGGAGGGATGGGTGAGATCCCCAGACTGGTTTCCATCTCTCTCTTCTTCTTCTTCTTCTTCTTTCAACCTCTGGACTGCCAAAAACGAAGCCACTTTCTTGACTTTGTCATTGGCCAAACTTAAGCAATAATTCTGGCAGTCATCAGCAGACCAGTAAGTGAGCTGGATTCTGTATCTCTCCATATCCTTGAAATGCCCATAGTGTTCCTCTCTAGATCCCTGCTCAAAAACTGCTTGGCCGATCACAAGATTGTTTTGATGGATCAGGGCTTATTTCCACATTAATAATAATAATAATTTCATGTCAGAAATTATTCTGGGTTGGACGGATTTTTGTGGAAGAAACTCCGCTCAGGGAACACCCAAATGAGGCTCCTTTCCTGTCCCCAAGAGCTGGGATAGAGATGGTCACTCATTCTGTCATGCAGTACTTGGGTCTTGAACCGCTGACTTGTCAGCCTTCCAGCTGACAAAGTGAGCTTCTTAACCACTGAGCCACTGCAATGGACAGCAGGTGTATATTCCTTCCTGGGGCCCCAGCTGTCCCCTGACTAGTGTGAATCAAGCATCTTAGCCGTACCTGTTGGCAACTGGGTCTGCTTACAAATGTTATCAGGTCATCCGCTGTGGTGCTGATCCATGCTGGAGCTCAAAGCTCTCAGGTTTTGTAGCATAATCAGTCTGAGGTTAACTATCACTCAAGGGCTTGGGGGGGGGGGGAGAAATCAACCTGTCATTGGATTCAACCTTGCCAAGGTATGTAAGCTGAGCATACAGCAAGGTGGACATCCAATATCGGCTGCCCAGGGTCACCTGTTTACCTAGTTCATCTTGCTCATGTTTCCCAGGGATGCAGACAGAGGCTAACAGCACTGGCAAAGTCAGGTTTGTTGACCGCTTCCTTGTGTGTGTTGCATTATCGACATTACACCAGCTGTTAGGAGGTTTGGAGCAATGTGGTGTGTGTGTGTGTGTGTGTGTGTGTGTGTGTAAGAAATCATATTTATATTTGTGTATTGTATATTAATTTCTATGCAAAGTGTTGGGTGGTGGCAAATCACCTGATTCCCTAAAGGGGGCAATGGCTGTGGACAGCTGAGCCCCTTTAGGTAGGATGATGGTCCCTTTCAGTGGAGGAAATGCCACTGGAAACCATCCTATTGAGCCAAACGGCAAAATGAGCGGAGGAGGGACTCTAATTCCCAGCGGTCATGGAGGCGGAAGAGGCCACGCCAGATGGACTGGCTGTGAAGACGCACCTTGTCCATATCCTCAAGGCTGTGGCAGTCCATTGCAGTCCCGGTGTTAAATCCTGCATGTCTCATTTCATATGTGCCACAGGGGATGGCTCTGTTATCACAGTGTGTGGGTCACTTCATGGCAAGCTGGGATCCACCTTAAACAATCCATGCCAATGGCATTTTTCCTGAACATGATTTTCGGACATGGGTAGATTGATTTATATTTTATGTTTTAAAAAATGGAAAGACTCTTCTTTTTGAAACACAAATGAAGTGGTAAAGGAAAGCATCAGACTCCTGCCACTTCCATTGGCTTTAAGCAGAGGAGGGGGAGCCTGGCCAGATGTGAGGCTAGCAAACATGACTCTTTGTGCATTGTCTTTTAAAGCCTTTCTTCATGCAGGCACAGTGTTCTCCTTGCATGGTGCGGGGGTGGGGTGGGGTCAAGGGAGAGGTCATGCACCAACACTGGCCTCCCACAGAAACGGACGGATGGCCAGCCTGTTTCGAACGGCTTGTCACGACAAGGAAGAAAACTCTGAGATTACGAAATGGCTCGCGAAAGGAACCACTCTCGGGAGAATCTGGATTATTTTGCCATCTGGCAGTGCAGAATCGTCAAGATACTTAATATCTTACATAATATGCTTATTCGCTGCTTGATTTAATGGTGAGGTTTTCTTTGTAAAGGTATAGGTCTCTCTTTCTCGAAAGCCAGACGTATCTGACTCTAGGGTTTAGTGCTCATCTCTGCTTATAGCCAAAGAGTCAGCGCTGTCTGAGTCTGCAGATGTTTCCATGGACATGCGGCAGGCAGGACTAAACACCAAAGTGCATGGAATGCTGTTTACCTTCCCACTGAAGTGGTCCCTATTTATCTACTTGCAATTTCTTGCTTTCAAACTGCTGGGACAGACAACAGGAACTCACTCCGTCGTGCGGTACATGGGTCTCAAACTGCTGACCTGCCAACCTTCCAATCCACAAGTTCAGTGTCTTAACCACTAAGCCACTGCAGTCCCAGTCAATCTTGTTAAAACACTGGTCACTTAAGAGTTGTTTAAAGTCCATATTGTGTCTCTCATGCCCGGCTAACTAGCATGCAATAAAAGCCACAGAGAAAGAGACACCCTGCATTAATGGGGCCTGGATGGATATTGGGAGTCTTATCTGAACTACTCAATTATAGCAGTTTGATGCCACTTTAACTGCATGCTTCTTCCTAGGGAAAATGGGGGCCATCAAGGGAATTAGGGATCTCTTAAGAGTGGCCTGGAGTTTTGGAACAAGAGAAAAATCTGTTTCTCACGGTGGATGCTGTTGACTTTACACACTGTGTAAGCCATAAAGCCACCTGTAGAAACCAAAGCCACGAGGCTTAATGGAAATGTCTGAGAAGTTGTATTAATTACAGCGGGTGAATTGTTTGAGTATCAAGTGTCTGGGTCGATCAGGGATTATCCCCGAGACAGGAAGAATAAGAATCATGTGGAGCACATGAGCCCCCCATTTCAGAAACAGTTTGAAATCCACAGCAATGCCGCCGATCACAAAGTCAGCTGCCTGTGCGATGCGATTCTGCAGAGAAGCATTAGACCCATGGGTGGTGGTCTTGGGAAGAGAATCAGTGCCCTGAGAATAATCCTGTTGTTTTTGCTAAGAACTGGAACTCCCAGTTCATTCCACACCCTGGAAATGAGGGGGGAGGGGGGCTGAAGAAAGTCTCTATTAGCCCCGTGATGTCAAACCTTGGCACTCCAGGTGTTTTTGGACTTTAATTCCCAGAAGCCTAAGTCTCTGTGGATCCACACGAACGGGTTTACTGCCCATAAGTGCATAGCAGTAAACCCATTCGTGTGGATCCACAGAGACTTGGGCTTCTGGGAACTGAAGTCCAAGAACACCTGGAGTGCCAAAGTTCACCATCACTGATCTTTACCTTTCTTCTGTCTTGGGGAATCAGACAGTGGCCTTTTTAGCTCTTTGAATTATACTGTCGCCACACCTGCCATTGCTTCTGACTTATCAAGCCCCGATGAAAGAGTGGTCTCTGAATTGTCCACATCAACAGCCCCACTGAGATCTTGCAAAGCCAAAGTTGTGTCTTCCTTTACAGCCTCAATCCATCTCCTTCTTTGGAGAGGTGGAGGGATACATGAAATAGCACCGTGGTCCGGATCTGGCCCATGGGCCATAGGTTGGGAATCCCTGGTCTAGATGATAGAAACTGGTTCTATTCCACGAAGTCGTTTAGACTGAGGATGATGGTGGAGCAGAAGTTACTTAATCTCCGCATCAGTCTGAAGCTCTAACAGTCAGTCACCAAAATTGCCCCTTGAAACATGTCATTTGGAAGGCACCACCTACTCTAAATGCTTAAAGGTTGCTCAAGGAAGTGGAACATTATTAAAATCCTGGGCACTTAAAGGGGAATCTGCAAATGTTAAAGGCAAATGGGACTTGACATTTGGTAAAGTTTATCCTTGCAAATGCATCTTTTTATATAAATTCTATTTCCTTTCCCTTTTTTTGCTTTTACATATTCATGATTTTTAGCGAGAGCCTTCCTTTGGAGATAATGGTGGTTAGCAAGTGGAAATTGAGTGGCTGACCTGGACACCTTCTAGGTGGCAAAATCAGGCAGATAATCCTTCAGATGCTCGGGAAAGACAAGCTACTTCCTCAGTGCAAAAGGACAAAATTGAAACTTGACTGAGAAGCCAGGTGCTACCTGCTGCTGGGGCTACTGCTGCGTCTCAAATTGCTTCCTCCTGCAGCCTTTCCAATAACTTTTAAACCAGGGGTGCCCAAACTATGGCCCATGGGCCAAATCCAGCCCCCAACACCAATTCATCTGGCCTACGAAGCTCTCATCACCCCGGAAGCGGAAGTAAAACAAGCCCAATTTGACAAGTTAAGTTTCCAAAGGTGGATTTGCTTTAGCCAAACACACAGGAGTCAGAAGAGAAAGAGAGAGATGGAAGGAAATTGGCAAGTAACGTTTGTAGCTTGTTAAGGTAGCTCTACTCATTTGACACCTGCCCTTGTTAAGGTAGGTCAAGGTCATTCTTGCTTGAAAGCCAGTCATATCCAACTCTAGGGTTCAGTGCTCATCTCTGTTTATAGCCAAAGAGCCAGCGCTGTCTGAGTCAGCAGAGGGGGGAGGAAATTGGCAAGCAGTGTTTGCAGCTTGTTGAGGTAGCTCTACTGTGTCCATCTGATGTAGAGAGACGGACCCCTGCCCTTTATCCCCCATTGACAAAGATCACACACTCATGCATGTGTGAAAGGGCCTACAGGCGCTTGCCTATGTGTGCATCTGTGAATCTAATGTGGATCTCACCCACAGGTGCTTCTTCAACTTATAAGCCCTACCTACGTGTACGTGTCACTTGACTCAGCCCAAGGGCAAAGATATACTTCGCAAAATAGCCACTCAAAACACCCAAGCCCCTGCGGACATCGAAGTGGCCAAACCCCATTCTCTTTTGTAGTCAAAGGAATGGAAGGATTTGACAGGTTGTGCCAGCCAACAGCTGCAATGCTGGAATTACAGCTTTTAACGTCTCCTAGCCTGAAGAAAGATGGTTTGCTTAGCTTTTGAGGCCCTGTTACATAAGGCTGCGGCTGCCAGAGGGTCCTTCTGCTTCCCAAGCACAGCGGGAGAGTTTTGATGGCAGCACAACAAGCTGAGGACACTCATTGGAAAAGAGGCAACGCATAACGAAAGTCACTGGGGATGCAAAACAACAGACTCACCTTAAGCCATCAGCACAAGAATGCGGGTTCCTTTCCCAACATTTGTTATTAACATAGAATGGGGGAGGTTCCCAATCTAAAGCCCGTGGACCGGATCCAGCCTGCAGTGTCATTTCATGTGGCCCGGCCCAACCAATCCAAGGGTATTCAAGAAACAAAATGGCTATCCCCTTTGAAGCTGTTGGGACAAATGGCCACCTCCATCATGCAGGCAGGGCAAAATGGATGTCCGGCCCTCGAAGCTGGCTGAGAGAGTGTGACTCGGCCCCTGACTTGAAAAGGTTGGGAAGCTCTATAGCCTTGGCATCTGGGATACTCCGTTTCTCATACATCTCTGTGACTAAAAGACCACCTTTTTGAGGCATAGCCACACTCTTTCTGGCCACCCGGTTGTTTTAGCAGAACAATCCGTTAAATTAAAGTTCCCCTAGGCCTGTGATGATGAGATTTGGCACTCCAGGTGTTCTTGGACTTCAGTTTCCAGAAGCCCAAGTCTCTGCAAATCCACATGAATGGGTTTACTGTGTGTATTGGTATGGATTTACATACACTTGGGTTTCTGGGAATTGAAGTCCAAGAACACCTGGCATGCCAAGGTTCACCATCACTGCCCTAGGCCAAGAACTCTCACTTGTGAGATAGCCCATGTTCGGTCCCATGCAAACCACTATCAAACCAAGCATCTACCACAGCTAATCCCATGGCCAACACAATCCTTTTAATTAGGCTTCTAAAGTCTCTTTGGCACCAGTGAAATCAGATCATGGCCGAGGCTCCCTTGCTGAACTAAGTCTCCCTTCTGTAACTTGAGAAAAGAGATGGGTTACCTGGTTCCAAAACATCTCAGTTACTGGACAAGAAACCCACATAAAAAGCCAGGGTTGAGGGCCTCCTTCCACCCACAGCCTCTGTGAAGATGCAAACATGGCAGACTAATGCTCAGGTAACAAAACTAGGCAGCAAGGCAGCGATCACACCAGGGATAGCTTAGAGTAGACTCCAGAAGTCTAAGAAGAAACTATCATCCATACCTTAGTTCAGCCAAGAGGACAAGGTTGCCTTCATGAAGCTGTTTGGTTATAGAGGTGGGTGTAGGAATCCAAGGAGAATACACTTGACCAGCTGTTCTGGGTTGAGATCTTTTGCTCCTACCTGCTCTGTTAAAGCTACAGGACTGCTGCCTGCATCCCAGTTTTAACTGTTGTATTGTTGGGAGGGTATTTTAAGGGCTTTTAATGGTTTTTAAGGGGTTTTTGTGATTTTAATTTATTACTATGTGACCTTTTATGCTTGTATCTCGTAATGTTTATTGGGAGCCGCCCGGAGTCGCTCCGGCAAGGGGGCGACAATATAAATTCAATAAATAAATAAATAAAATAAGGGGGAATGAGTTTATGAGCTGCTCCACAGAGAGGAACCCCAAAGATGGGGAAAGTTTGTTTGTTTGTTTATTGAACTTGTATGTTGCCCTACTCGCAAGAGTGACTCAGGGCTAGGTTATCCTCAAGCACTGCCTCACCCAATACAAGAACAAAACCAAATTGTAAGAGTGAAAGAAAGTTCACTGGACAAGGAATGACATGAGAGGAGGAGATGGCTGAGGAACTCAATCTCCCCTCCGTCACTTGGAGGACCCTCAATAGGCTGAGGGTCAGAGTCCCTAAACGTAAGACCCACAGGCTCAAGTGACGGCTGCTGGCAGAGGACAACACACGGTGTGAAATTGGTGAGATACGGAATCCAGCTCATTTACTGGTCTGCTAATTACTGCCAGAAACATGCACCAGTGAGGACTTGAGTTTGGCCAAAGCCAAAGCCAATGAAGTGGCTTCATTTGGGCAGTCCATGGTTTGATCAGGCCATGGAAGATGATGAACCAGAAACGGGCACCGATGAGGACTTGGAAATGACAAAGCCAAGAAAGTGACTTCATTTGGGCAGTCCAGGGTTTGATTGGGACACGAAAGAAGAAGAACTGCATCACCCACAATTTATTTATTTATTTATTTATTAATCAAATTTATATCCTGCCATCATCAAAAAGACTCAGGGCTGCTTCGGATTCTGGGAAATGAAGTCCGAAAGTTTTCTACCTCTGCTGAGACCACACCAGTCTGCTGGTACTCTGGACTCTGTAGCAGGTACATCACCTGGTGACTTCAGTGATCTCGACCCAATATGTTCAAAACAAAGAAGAACAGTCTCGATGGCCCTACCTTGTGAATCCACCACCTCTTTCCAGGTTGATCTTATTTAAAAACTGAAGGGAATTAGGTGGCAAAATGATGCTGAATCTCATAGATTTTGGACACATGGATGGAGAACCATTGTCAGTTCCAACCTGAAGCACGCAAGATGTCAGAGATGTTGAAATACATCTGGGCAGGGAGGGGCATTTCTGATCCTTAATTTAGTTATTGTTACATTAGGAGTGTGACTGTGATTGCCGGGGGAGGGGGGGGGAGATGATGCATGAAAGGCAGGGATTTGCCTTTTAAGTATAAATTGAAATAAGCTTAAACATTTAACAAGCCTTGTGCATTTTCAATGGCTTGAAGCATATGGGCTTAATTGCAGTTCAAGATGCTCAGATGCAGAGCGGAAACCCGTTCTTGGGCCCCCCAGATTTGATGAGCCAAGTATGAGTAACAAGGAGGTTATATAAGACCGGCTTTTGGATATCGTTGGAACCCATCGCGGTTAAAACTGAATATTAATCAATGGCTTAAAGGATGAGAAACCTTCAATTATTGCATGGATTATGCCTTGGCAGCGTTCACCAGGGGAATGAGGTTGTCAGAATTGTTTTAGGGGGGGGAAGGTAGAGGGAGGGAGGGAGGCAGAAAAGGGAGCCTAGTAGCAGAACTTCAGCCATGCAAGCTTAAATTTATAGTTTATAAACGTACATTGTTTTGTCTTGGTGATCCACTCCATCCACCCTTTGCAGGTATCCCAGCCAGGAACGGCCACCACTTTTGCCAAGCTCTCCTGGTCTTTCCCCATCAATTGGGCTACAATCAAGTTTGTGTTCCTGTTCCAGTGTTCCTTAGGGACCTCAGTGGCTCAAGTGGTTAAGATGCTGACTGGGAGGCAGAAGGTCAGCAGCTGGAAACCCGAGAACTGCAGGGTAGAATAAGCTCCCGTCTCCGTGCCAGCTCCTTCCAACCCAGCAGTTCGAAAGCAAAAAATTGCAAGTAGCTAATGAGGTACCACTTCGGTGGGAAGGTAAAGAGAGTCCCATGCACTTTGGTGTCTAGGGAAGCCTGCCAAATGCCCACAGAAATGTCTGCAAATGCAGATAGTGCTGGTTCTTCGGCTATAAACAGAGATGAGCACTGAACTCTAGTGTTGGATATGACTGGCTTTTGAGCAAGGGTGACCTTTACCTCCAGTGTTCTTTCCTGCCTCTTCTCCCTTCCGCTGTCAACGCCTTTCCTGTCTACGTACTGTACCTTTCTTAGCCACTAATAATAATTTCTTGTCAGAAATTTTTCTGGGTTGAAAGGATTTTTGCTGGAGAAATTCTCCTCAGGGAATGCCCGAATGAGGCTCCTTTCATGTCCCCATGAACTTTGCCCACCAAAGTGGTCCCTATTGATCTACTTGCAATTTCTGACTTTTGATCTGCTAGGTTGGTAGGAGCTGGGACAGAGACGGGCACTCAAACCGTCATGTAGTACCTGGGTCTCGAACTGCCGGCTTCCCGGCCTTCTAGCTAACATAGTGAACTTCTTAACCACTGAGCCACTGCAATCCAGTGACAGCGAGAGACAGAGCTTTAAAAGGTGTGGTGGCATTTCTGGATTTGGTTGTCGTCGTTGTTTTAAAAAGGTAACGATTGTGGTCTTTATTTGAGATGCTCTGAAACTTTTTTAAATAAAATGGTCATTCTGTTTTAATATTGTACTGATAATATTTATCAGTTGCTTGCTGGATAGTTCAAGTCTCCATTCTGTTCCCCCTACCAGAAGACTCAACCTGTATATTCTTTACCCAGAAACCCCTGGAAACTTTGGTGACCTTTGCTTGAAAAGCCAGTCATATCCGACTCTAGGGTGCAGTGCTCATCTCTGTTTACAGCCAAAGGACCAGTGCTGACTGCATCTGCAGCTGTTTCTGTGGCACATGGAACGTTGTTACCTTTCCCATCGAAGTGGTACCTATTCATCTACTTGCAATTTCTTGCTTTTCAACTGCTAGGTTGGCAGGAGTTGGGACAGACAGCGGGAGCTCACTCCATCATGAAGCACTTGGGTCTCAAACTGCCAACCTGTCGACCTTCCAGTCATCACGTTCTACATCTTCACCACTAAGCCACCCCAATCACTAATAATTAGAATATTTTACATTGCATTTTATTTATTTATTTATATACTGAACTAAATCAGAATCTGTCTTTCTCCTTGCAGAAGGACTCAGGGGAACTTAGTTTTTATTCAAACATTAATATTTATTACAGGTGTGCGCATCTGCAGTGCTCCCGACGGGATTCCCAAAACAAATCTGCATAGCTCTAATATTTATACATCGCAGTGTTTCATATTAAAAATATTAAATATGTATGAATTGCATATATCTTTGCAGCCGTGGCAATTTTTTTATTTAAAAACTCACACATTTTAAATCAAAATGTTTCGTGTGCCACCTGAGGTCCTATTTCGGGAGAAAGGTGGGATACAGATCCAATGCCGGAATCAAGGAATCAAAGGGTGGGCTGGTTGGTGGGTTGTCACCAATGCTAAAGGGCTCACTCAGGAGACAGAAGCCCAAATCCCTGTTAATCCACAAGAATGGGTTTACTGTGCATACGCAGTAAACCCATTCACAGTGACTCGGGATTCTGGGAATTGAAGTCCAAGAACAGCTGGAGTGCCAGTAAACCCATTCATATGAATTCACAGGAACTTGGGCTTCTGGGATTTGAGGTCCAAGAACAGCTGGAGTGCCAAGGCTGTACGTGCAGTAAACCCATTTGTGTGGATTCACAGGAACTTGGGCTTCTGGGAACTGAGGTCCAAGAACAGCTGCAGTGCCAAGGTTGTACATGCAATAAACCCATTCGTGTAGATTCACAGGAACTTGGGCTTCTGGGAATTGAGGTCCAAGAACAGCTGGAGTGCCAAGGTTAGCCATCATGGCGCTCAGAGGAAAGGCTGAAGGAACTGGGCATGTTTAGCCTTGAGAAAAGGAAACTGAGGGGGGAGAGGATGATGATGATGGCACTCTTCAAATTCCAGAAAGATAACCGTAAAGAGGAAGGGAAGGATCTTTTCTCCATCATCGCAGAGTGTAGGACACGTAACAATGGGCTCAAACTACAGGAAGCCCGATATCGGTTGACTATTTGGAAAAACTCCTTAACAGTTAGAGCAGTATGAGGGTGGAACCAAACTGCCTCAAGAGGTGATGAGCGCGTTCCAACATTGGAAGCATTCAAGAGAGAGTTGACAAGTAACCCTCTGTCAGATCTGCTTTGATTCAGATTACTGCACTGAGCAGTGACTTAATTGGTTAAGATGCTGAACTCACTGACTAGAAAATCAGAGTTTGATTCCCGGGTACTCAATGACGAAGTGAGCGCCTGTCTCTGTCCCAGCTCCTGCCAACCTAGCAGTTCGAAAGCAAGACATTGTAAGGAGATAAATAGGGACCACTTTGGTAGGAAAGGTAACAGCATTTTACTTCTGTACAGGCGTGTTTTACGTCCGCTTTCGGGAGCACAGAGGGCAACATGGCCCAGATGAATTGGCATGAGGGGGTGGAGCTGGCCCATGGGCCATAGTTTGGGCACTCTTGCTGTAAAGTGTAATTCCCTTGGAAAGGGGATATTATCAGAAAATACAGTACAAACAAGTCCCCTCACCCTCCGCCTGGCTTACTGCAAATGCGCGCAGGCAGCCCAAAGGCTTTGCAAAGCCAGGGGAATGGAAATAATTTAGTTTCAACCCATCAAGCATTAAAATCCTTTCAGAGATTGAAGTGAAAAATGAGCCGGAGCTGGGAATTAGAGTCTCTCTGCCTGCCTGGGTTGTCAAAAGGGATTTTCCCCAGGCAGAGAAGAAGCCACGGGCCGTATTGAGGAGGGGAAAATCTTTGAGTTGGCCTTTGCAAGGCTTCCGATCTTCCCTCTCTTGCCCGGTTCACCCTGGCTCCTTGATCCTCAACCAAATTCCGGGAATCTTGTGCATTTAATACAGGAAATGCCATTTATTGCTTATTAAATGCAGCAATTGCTACCCATGGGCATCTCTGAGCTACCCTGAACACAGCCTTCAGATGAAGAAACCCTTCCTACATTTTTTGAAGGGTGGCCAAGTGGAATTCTCCTGCCAGCCTATCAGTTTGAAAGCAAGGGATTGCAAGTAGACAAATAGGGACCACTTTGGTGGGAAGGTGAACAGCATTCCATACACTCCGGTCTAGGCATGCCTGCCACATGACGACAGAAATGTCTGCAGATGCACACAGTGCTGGCTCTTTGGCTATAAATGGAGATGAGCACCAAACCCTGGAGTCGGATAGGACTGACATTTGAGCAAGGGAGACCTAGAGAAGGAAAGACTTTGCGTACCAAACATTCTACTCCATTTCAAACTGAAATGTAAAGGAATTGTCTACTATGTGGTTGCAGAACCCATGCTCCAGGAGAGGAGCATGGCAAGGCAACTGCTCGACATGTTTGGGCATATGATGCTCATCAGACTTTGTAAAGAAACTCCTCCCTCTCCTTCTTTTTCATCTTTTTCTCCCTTTGTGAATCAGGCAGGCGGTTGTGCAAAGAACATGGAAAAAGCAGCCCCTCCGCCGTTTGAAAAGGACACTGGGAGTGGAAAGGAACTGGAACTGGACCGGAAGAAGGAAAAGGAACTTGGAGTGTGAATCTCACTCTTCGATTTGGAAGGGGGCATGGGAAGGGAGCAGATCTCTTGTACCAGCCATGGTATTCCACTGATACTCTACTTCTATTGCTCCTTCCAGAGTAAGGTGCCCACGTGTCCTCCTTTGCTGAGAACAATCCTCTGTTTGAAGGTAAGATAAAGGTCACCATCGTTCAAAAACCAGTCATATCAACTCTTTTTATAGCCAGTGCTGTCTGCATCTGCAGACGTGTCTGTGGACATGTGGCAGGCAAGATTAGACACAAGAGTGCACAGAAAACTGTTTACCTTTCCACCAAAGTGATACCTATTTCTTCTTCTTGTTCTGCCATATCCAAATCTGAATATCGGCTACCGCTATCCTCATTGTGATCGGCCATGAAGATTGTCCTGGGAGCAATATAATGCAGTGTCCTTCCATTTACCTTCTGCATTGCACCATGACACCCATAGTACCACTGATTCAGTTCCGCGAGTCACTTTCTGGTCCTGAGTCCCTTTGACACACAACATTCTCATTGGGCCCCAGGCCAGATTTGATGAAGCTGCTGCCCTCCGTCAAGATGGATTCAACTGGGACCATTTAATCCACTTGGGAACCATCACCCTTCCCTGTGGACTTCAGCACCCAAGGTCATTAGTCCTTAGGGTTGTCAGGTTAATTAACTGCCACCTGACACTTGGTGTTGAGTCACTAGCAGTAGGGTCTACTCTATTAGCATAGCAGGATAACCTGGCCAGACTGGTCCCTATTTATCTACTTGCGATGTCTTGCTTTCAAACTGCTAGGTTGGCAGGAGCTGGGACAGAGACGGGAGCTCATTCCACCAAGCAGCACTCTGGTCTTGAACTGCGGACCTTCTGATTGTCAAGTTTAGCATCTTAACTACTTGATTCACCACAGTCCCTCTATCTATTTGAAAGTAGAGCAAGCCCATATATGCTGAAAGATCAGGGATGAGAAGCATAAGGCTGGATGCAACTCATTGTAGCTGAGCCCTTGGGCTGAGAACCTAGCATGGAGGTCATCAGGCAGTAAAATGTATTTCTGTCTCAATGACAGGAAATACTACACCCTATTGAATGTCTCTCAAAATGTTGTTCCCAAATATAGCGACACATCTGCGTATTGCAATGTTTGTGCCAATGTAATATAAAGGGGGAAATGAAGGAGAGTGCAGGGGGCAGGGGAGGAGAAGGCATTGTTTGAAAAATCCTACAGACATCACAAGGACTACATCACAACAATGATTGTTTACAGCTGCTCCATCCAAAGTCCAGATTGCCTTGATGACATCCAGCCTCCAGGAAGAAAGGAACAAGAAGCAGAAGAAATTCAAATGTAGATTTATGCCTCTTTGGCTTTCTGGTGATGCAATGGCACTGAAACAATAATTAATAATTGCATGCCATCTGAAAGTCTGGCCAGGCTGTTATCCTGCGATGGTCATAGACTAGTCCCTACTGCCAGTGACTCAACGCTGATCATCAGGTGGCAGTTAACGGATCTGACCACCCTGAAGACCAACTGCTTTGGGTGGCAAAGTCCACAGGGAAGGGTGATGGTCCCCAAGTGGATTAAATCCCACTTGAATCCATCTTGATGGAGGGCAGCAGCTTCATCCATCCTGGCCTGAGGATGATGATGAGGACTTTGTGTGCCAAAAGGGCACAGGACCAGAAATGGACTCGCAGAATTGGATGTCACACTGTGATGCAGAAGGCAGATGAAAGGCCATTGCATTATATTCTCAGGACAGTCTTCATGGCTGATCGCCACGAGGATTGCCAATATTTGGATTCAGATACAGTGGATGATGAAGAAGAAAAAGACCAAGAAGAAGAAGAAAATAACATACAAAGCTAAAATTAATATATGTGAAACAAACAGAAATTAAATGACATCCGCCCAATATTGGGCCATATTGACAGCATTTCCTTTTGCTAACATAAGGTCCTCCTCCATGCACATTGAGGGGCATTGTGTGCATTGTAACATATAGGAGATAGTTTGTTCTTCTCCGCATTCACACTGGCTGTGTCATTTTGAGTTTATGGTCAGTTTGAGCTTATGGTGACACTTTCTCAGGTGTTTTCAGTAGATAATAAAGGGTTTTTTACCCTGCCCTTCTTTTGGGGGTGACCTGGGATTATGAAGTTTGACCTTGGTTACACAGACTGGCTCTTCTCCCAAGAGTCCCAATGGGGAATCAAACTCCCAACCTCTAGCTCTGAGGACAGATGTCTAAACCACAATGTGATACAGCAAACGAGTGAGGCTTTGGCCATGACTGAACATTAGAGTGCATTGAGATGAGCTTGCTTGCTAGTCAGTAGAGGCCAATACAGAATCACACTGCCATTGTAGCTGATGCTATTTTTATCTGTGACGAATCCAGAATTGTACAGCAGCAATTCATTCTGAGTTGGTTGACTGGCCCAGGGAAAGGAGGAGGGTGGGCCGCTTAAAGTGGGCAAGAGAACGGCAGGCCATTTTGAAGACTCTCTGACAAAAGGCCTCTAGAAATCTCCTTAAAATGCTCTTATTTTTGAAACCCAACTAGAAACTGTTCCTAGTTCCACCTAAAAGTAACTTTGTGGATAGTTGTTGCATTACTTTTACTTTAAATGTGACAGTATAGTTAACATTGCTCAATTAGTCTGAAGTAAGTAGTATGACACTTGTAATGAGTTACTTCCAAGCATTGTATTCATCTCTCCCAAATACCAAATAAGCTAAAGCTCAAGATCGTCCTTGTTTGAAAGCCATCCATCCATCCATCCATTTCTTAGTTCCTATCTATCTATCTATCTATCTATCTATCTATCTATCTATCTATCTATCTATCTATCTATCTATCTTCTGATTTATATTGCTGCCCAACTCCAACGACTCTGGGTTCAGTGCTCATCTCCATTTACAGCCAAAGAGCCAGCACTGTCTGTGTCTGCAGATGTTTCTGTGGTCACATGGCAGGCAGGACTAGAAGCCAAAGCATGCGGAAACCTATTACCTTTCTTGCCAAAGTGATGCCTATTAATCTACTTGCAATGTCTTGCTTTCAAACTGCTAGGTTGGCAGGAGATGGGACAGACTTGGGTTTAGAACTGTTGATCTGCCCACTTTCTAGTTGTCAAGTTCAGCGTCGTAACCACTAAGCCACTGCAGTCCTAAATACCATGTAGACAGTACCTAAGATGAGTAAAAAGAAATGATCCCAATGGTGCCCTTTTAATGTATGCCCAGAGCAGGTTGGTGTTTAGCAGTACCGTGGTACCTCGAGTTACAAATAGTTTGAGTTACAAATTTTTCACAATACGAATGAAAACCAATTGAAAATAATGGCTCACATTATGCATTTTTCCAGAACAGATTAATTGGTTTTCAATGCATTCCTATGGGAAACCATGTTTCAAGTTACGGATTTTGGTTTTCAATGGGAAATTTGAGATACAAATTTTTCATAACATAAAAAATGCCTTGGAACGCATTAAATTTGTAACTCAAGGCACCACTGTATTCGCCAAACAGTTGCAGGCAGAAGAGAACCGATCAAGACTTCTTTGCCTATCCATAAGTGTGGTTGCATTAAGGGCAAATAAAATCGGCAAACATAAGCTGTGCAGAATTTAGCCTGGACTGAACACTTTTCCCATTGGTGCTCTATTGAAGATCAAAGCCAGCCCTTTATACTTTGCAGATGTCCCAGAGACCCAAATTTGAGACCCAAGTACTGCAAGCTGGAATGAGCACCCATCTCTGTCCCAGCTCTTGCTGACCTAGCAGTTTGAAAGCAAGAAATTGCAAGTAGAGAAATAGGGAGCACTTTGGTGGGGAAAAGATCTTGGGGACATGAAAGGAGCCTGATTCGGGCGTCCCCTGAGCGGAATTTCTCCAGCAAAAATCCTTTCAACCCAGAAAAATTTCTGACACAATTATTGTTATCACGCTATGTCTGAGTTTCTCAGACATTGCTTGGTGGTTATAATGTGGACCTTCTCTTCACATGGCTGTCAACAGATTTAGTCAGGTCTATGAATGTTGTGTAGAGTTTGGCATCTTCCTCTTTACACTCCCCCCCCCCATCACTTTTGAGTGGCAAAGATCACACCACTCGTTACCCCAGAGAGTTTCCCATTGATCATCAGTGTTTCTACTTCCATCTGGAACTTGATTTGCATTTTGCTCAGTTTCGGGCTAGATCCCTCATGACTAAGATGAGAGACATTTAGTTCCTCTCACGTTTGTTTTCCTTGTGCGAGTCACAGCAGTTTTAGCTGTATCTTCACTTTGGAGATAACTGACCAGTGGTCTCTCCAACAGATATGCACATCTTGTCTCTCTTTACATCTAACAATAGTATGGTCTAATGAACAGGGCTGCGGTGGCTCAGTGGTTAAGAAGCTCACCTTGTTAGCTAGAAGGCTGGCAAGTCAGCAGTTTGAAACCCAGGTATTGCATGATGGATTGAGCGCCCGTCTCTGTCCCAGCTCTTGGGGACAGGAAAGGAGCCTCATTCAGGTGTCCCCTGAGTGAAGTTTCTCCAGCAAAAATCCTTTCAACCCAGAATAATTTCTGACACGAGATTATACTAACAGAGGCCCGAGTTGTCTATCTGTATCTCTAACAATGACATGGTCTAACACCTCGTTTCCCAAACAGGTGTTCCACTGAGGATGCAGGTCCCAGTCTGCACAGCCAATACTGAAGACGTTTGGGAATTGTAGTCCAAGAATACATAGGGACCCAAGTTTGGGAACCACTGGTCTAGCAGATGTCAGAGTTGGATCTGCAGATGCATCAAGGTCTGTGATGGCCAACCTTGGCACTCCAGGTGTTCTTGGACTTCAATTCCCAGAAGCCCAAGACAGCACTCCTGCTGATCAGGGCTTCTGGGAATTGAAGTCCAAGAACATCTGGAGTGCCAAGGTTGGCCACCACTGATCTAGGTTGTTCTGATATATGTTGAAATGATGTATTTGTGATGAGGAGACTTGCCACAAATTCTCAAGCAAACCGCTGCAATTAGTGTTTCCAATTAAGTTCTCCAAGGACGATCAGCTGTCTGATCTTGGCATGCTATCAAAGATGGAGCAAAGATCACACTGAAATTTGTCTTTGATGTCCTCGCTTTCAGGCCTAATCAGCACAGCATGTGCTTTTCCAGAAAGCGGGAGTCTGCGAATCATCAGGGAGCCATCGATACCTTTTGGGAAATTTGCTAGCCATCTGGTTCCAAACAGCAGAACCAATTCCTGCTTTGTGGTGAGACTCTTTAGGAAATGGTGCAGCATGCAACAACTTCTCCGAAATGTTTTTCTTCTGGGGTCATAACATTATGGCAACAACATCAAAGCATACAAATTCCTTGGACATGAGCACCCTTCCCCTCTTGCACTGGTGACTCCAGATGTTCTTTTAAAAGGAAGTAAACCTTCCATGGCCTGGTCTTAAATGGGACAGTAAAGTTATGGTGAATCTTGGCACTCCAGCTGTTCTTGGACTTTAATTCCCAGAAGTCTAAGTCTCTACGAAGCCACATGAATGGGTATCCTGCACATGTTCTTGGACTTCAATTCCCAGAAGCCCAAGTCTGTGTGAATCCACATAGATGGGTTTACTGCACATACGGGTGTTCTTGGGCTTCAATTCCCAGAAGCCCAAGTCCCTGTGAATCTACATGAATGGGTTTACTTTGCATATGAGCAGTAAACCTATTCGTGTGGATTCACAGAGACTGGGGCTTCTAGGAATTGAAGTCCATGAACTATGCATATGCACAGTAAACCCATTCGTGTGGATTCACACAGACTTGGGCTTCTGGGAATTGAAGTCCAAGGACACCTGGAGTGCCAATGTTCGCCATCATGGGGATAGTCTTTCTTCTTCTAAATACATTCTAAATGTATGATCTGGTCTGAGCCTCAACTTCTTAGCCATGAATTCTTCACCTAACCATTCCAACAACTTCAGGAATCCACACCCAGGTCAAAGCAAAGAGAATTGGGCAAATAATTTTTAACTACCAGGTGAATGGTTTGGCAACCACTTTATCGCTCTGCAGGGAGCCTGAGTGAATCTTCCTCTCACCCACTTCTTTTTGTGTGTATGTTACAAAACAAGTATCTCTCCTGGTGTTGAAAATGTTGCTTTTGAGCTTGCATTGATCCTGAAAGGTTTGCTTATAAATAGATTCTCCCTGCAGCTCCCGGATGAGCCATTGAGATGGAATGCGTCAGTTCTGCTTGGCGCCATGGTGTGCTTGATTTCTGAAACCAATGGCGCTAATCCGTGGCTGCTGTTGTGGGCTCTCTTTGTTCTACGGGGTGCACTGAAGGGGAGAGGTGCTTCAGTAACAAGATGTCACAAACGGCCTAGCAATGAGTTCTTTCTGTTCCGACAAACCTGGGATAAACCTCAACGTTGGTTCAAGAGATGTGCATTTGTTGGTTATAAAACTTTTGAGGAAGCAGAAAGCAAAGGGATTTTGAAGGCCAATGAGAGTCACTGAGAGAAGCTTATTTTTTAGTCTTTCATTTTAACATTGCCTCTGTTCAGCCTGTGCCAAATGCAGCAGAATGCATGGGTGACAATGGAAAACAAGGCAAATCAAACTATTTGAATAAACCAGTTTACCGATATAGAATAAAACTAGTGAGAGAGAGATAGAAGAAGCCAGGTGTGTCTGTGGGGTGTATAAAATGACCTATTATTATCTACGGAGGAACTGATGGTGATTTAAAACCCTGAAGTCTGTGACTAGAGTGGTGACAGTAAACCTTGGTGTTCCAGATGTTCTGGAACTTCATTTCCCAGAAGCACGAGTCCTTGTGAATCCACATAGATGGGTTTACTGAACGTATGTGGATTCAATTCCCAGAAGCACGAGTCCTTGTGAATCCACACAGATGGGTTTACTGAACGTATGTGGATTCACAGGGACTTGGGCTTCTGGGAATTGAAGTTTCAGAACAGCTGGAGTGCCAAGGTTCGCCATCACGGGCGTAGAGGTATCTTTCTTACCTTGTGTAGCATATGTGTTCTTTGCAATTAACACACAAGTTGATGATGATGGGTTGGGGCTAGAAGAACCATGTTACATGTTCATAAAATAGGAAAACAACCTCTTAAAATGTAAACCCTTGATCAATGTTGGCCAACCTTGGCACTCCAGGTGTTTTTGGACTTCAATTCCCAGAAGCCCATGTCAGCACTCCTGCTGATCAGGGCTTCTGGAAATTAAAGTCCAAGAACATCTGGAGTGCCAAGGTTGGCCATCACTGCCCTAGATCTTCCTTATGAATGGGGATTTGGAAAAGCAAGATATTACTAACTCTGCTTTCCTCTGTGGATTGATGAAGTGATGAAAAAATCCAACAAGACAAGGCTGACCAAAGTCAAGGGATGAAAGACAGACTGAATTAGATGGTTATGCTTTGGGTAGGACTGCAGTGGCTTAGTGGCTAAGATGCTGAACTTGATGACTGGAAGGTCGACAGGTCAGCAGTTCAAGCCCTGAGTGCTGCATTACAGAGTGAGCTCCTGTCCCTGCCCCACCTCCTGCCAACCTACCAGTTCGAATGCAAGAAATTGCAAGTAGTTAAATAGGTACCACTTTGGTGGGAAGGTAAACAGTATACCATGCACTCAGGTGTCTAGTCATGCCTGCCACATGTCCATGGAAACATCCGCAGATGCAGACAGCACTGGCTCTTCGGCTTTGAAACAGAGATGAGCACTGAACCCTAGAGTCAGATATGACTGGCAAGGGTGACCTTTACCTTTACCTATGCTTTGGGAGAAGTGAAGTAAAGCAAAACTAGATTATTTGTGGTTTGAATAAAAAATGTCACTGCTTTTAAAGTTTTGGGCATGCCGTTTGCTCTTTGCTGATCTGAGGCTGCTTGAGGTTTGGATTCAGCACCTCGGAGAGCTCAAAATAGACTCCAAACTGGATCCCTTGTTCCTGCCTCAGCAAAATCCCTTGCCCACGCTGCTGCTAATATCCTTACCCAGCCTCACTTTGTCACTCCTGCTATTTCATGGTGGCTGAAATTCCGTTGCACGATTATGCAAATGGTGTAACTTTTAAAGGTGAATTGCTATACATTAAAAAATCTCTGCAGTCGTTACTCATGGTGTACTGAGTCACGCAACTCTGCATACAATATAGATCATGTCTATGGAGACATTGGGATGTGGTGAGCGCTCCAACATGGGAAGCATTGAAGAGATAATTGAACCACCACCTGTCAATCTGGGAGGTGGGACTCGATGGCCTCAATGTCCCCCCTTCCAAAGCAGTTATCATGTCCGAAGCACACAAAGGTGCTTTCTGGGTTGAAAGGATTTTTGCTGGAGAAACTCCACAGGACAGTCTTCATGGCTGATCGGCATGATGATTGCCAGGATTAGGATACAGATACAGCAGCAGAAGAAGGTGGCACAGAGGTTCAATCTGCCATTAGATGAACTCCTTGGATATGCACTAGAGCAAGACTTCTCAACCTTTTAAGGCCAGGGGCCGGATGACACTCCCTAAGACAGCTTCAGGAGCCAGATGGCCATTTTGCCCTTCCTCCACCCCATGGCTGCTTCCTGGTGTGGTGGAGGCGGGAGTGGTGGCTTCATGAAATGGTGCCATTGGGCCGCAGGTTGAAAATCCCAGCACTAGAGGTTTAGCTCTGCCCCAAAGGAAGGGAAAGATCAATAACCTTTGAGTTATCTCTACCTCAGAAGCCTTGAAAAGGGTCTCTATAAATCAGAATTATTATTAAGCCAGGAAGTTCCAGCACTTTTGCTACATTCTCTTGCTCTGCTCCATGAATTATTAGGCTAATGAAGTTTGTGTTTGCTGTTCTGCTTCTCTTTCCTGGCATTTCTCCCTTCAGTTGACCAGATAGCTTTTTCAGCCATGGATGGCAAAAAAGAAAGCTTTATTTGAGGTGTTTTAAACTTTTTTTAAACTTCATTTCATTTTAATATTATTAATTGCTGGTTGGATAATTCAGCAGTTTAAGGATCTTGTTGAGAAGCCAGTGGTTGGGATTTTGATTTCCCCACTGTGTATTCTTACAACAAAAGGCAATACGAATCAACACAAAGAAACACCTCATACAAAGCCTATTCATTACCATCTTGTGTTACCAGTGCCAAACATGGATGCTGACAACAAAATGTAAGCAAATGTTGGTCACCACGGAAATGAGATGTCTGAGGAAGGCTGCTGGAGTGACTGGAAGGGATGACATTAGGAATGAGGTTATAAAGGGAAAGAGTTGGAATAGAACCCGTCTTAAATTACATACAGAGACAACAAATTGAGTGGTTTGCTCATTTGGAGAGAATGTCTTGGCATTCCATACCATACAAGGCATCGTGTGTGGAAAAAGGAGAAGGATAAAGGCCATGAGACAGACCCAGAGGAAGGTGGAGTGCTGACCTAAAAATTTTTTACAATAACACCAGTAGAGGCTGCTAGAAATGCCAAAACAAGAACCTTACATCTTCCTCAACACCTAATTGGGGGGGGGGGGAGAGAAGAAGAAGATCGCGTATCCCAGGAGAAAACCCAGCCTGTATTCCATTGAGCTGCATAGTACCTTGGAAAAAAGGAACAGTATTTTATTTATTTATTTAATTGCGTTTATATTCCCGCCCTACTTGCACAGTAAAGGACTTCTAAGTCTCATCTGCCTAGAGAACTATGTCAAGGGTTGCCATGAGCCTGAATTGACTTGACAGCCTACCATTGTTTAGTGTTAATAATGCATCTTTCACTCTTCAGACATATCTCCTCCTCACAGGCAACATTCAAGGCACAGCAGTCTTCAGCTGAACCCTTTCCCTGTGCCTGCCTGCCTCATGTCCCCCATCTTTTATCTTTGCTTTGATGGGAATTCGAAGGAGGTTGCTTGAGCAAGGAAGGGGAGGGGGAAAACCCTGTAGCACAGCAGCTTATATAATGTCCTTGTTGCTTATTAATGCGGGTGTTTTTTTTTTTTGGGGGGGGGACGACCAAGCAGGCTTGGCAGTCCGGGAGTTATGCAAAGCAAGAGCAAAAAGCACTTTTTCTGAATACTTTTGCAGGAGTCTGAGAGTGCGGGGATTACCGTATCTTAGCAGAGGCAGAGGTTTCAGTTGAGTGATAAGAAGCGAGTCTCACATTCTGGATTCAGCAGGAAGACATTGAGAAGACATCAGCCCCATTTTTTGGGGGTGTAATTGGCCTTGAGTCCTTTTCAGAGACCGAAGGCTCAAAGCAACATGACTTCATTTGCTTAGGACAGGAGTTTTCAACTTTTTTAAACCGGGGGGCCGGGTCACATTCCCTCAGACAGCCTCAGGACTGCCATTTTCACCTTCCTCTGCCACATGACACTTCCAGGTGTGGTGGAGGTGGTGGTGGGCCACATGAAATGGTGCTGTGGGCCACAGCTGCCCCACAGGATGCAGTCTTAGAATCCCTGGCTTAGGAAGTCTGATAATTCTCCCTCTGGAGAGAAAAGCGTGAAGGGTTGATTGCAATTAAGAAGAGATGCTCGTGAGTCATAGGGAAGAACAGATATTGATAGTTAATGGTGTTATAACTCTGTGAGCTACAAAGAGCAAGGGAGGTTGTGCTCAGATATCTGGGGGGAAAATTATTCATGCCTACGAGCAAAATGCTCAACTTTATCATGGATGGAGAAAGAGAGAGGTAAAAATAAGGGTCAAGGGTGCCCTTGCTCAAAAGTCAGTCATATCCAACTCTAGGGTTCTGTGCTCTTCTCTGTTTACAGCCAAGGAGCCAGCGCTGTCTGCATCTGCAGACGTTTCCGTGGACACATGGCAGGCATGCCTCAATATGCATGAACGGAGCACTGTTTACCTTCCCATTAAGTGGTCCCTATTTAGCTCCTTGCAATTTCTTGCTTTCAAACTGCTAGGTTGGCAGGAGCTGGGACAGAGACATGAGCTCATTCTGTTGTGCAGCACTCAGGTATCAAGCTCAGACCTTCCAGTCTTCAAATTCAGTGTCTTAACCATTTAAGAGAGAGAGAGAGGAGGCCAAAAGTTATCAGATTTTTGTTGTTGTTGTTCAATCGCAGCCAATTCCGACCCTTTGCAATGACCCCATGGACCACTGTCCACCAGGCACTTCTGTCCTCCACCATCCTCCTCAACTCGCTCAGTTCTGTGCCCATTGTCTCTACAATACCATCTAGCCATCTCATTTTTGGCTGCCCCCTTTTTCTTTTGCCCTCCACCTTTCCCAGCATCAAGGCTTTCTCAAGTGAATCTTCTCTTCTCATTTGATGTCCAAAGTACTTTAGTTTCATCTTTACAATTTGACCTTCTAAGGAGCAGTGAGGGTTGATTTCTTCTAAGATTGACCACTTGTTTTCCTCGCTGTCCAGGGGACTCTCAAAACTCTCCTCCAACACCACATCTCAAAGGCATATATTCTTCTGCGCTCAGCTTTCCTAATGGTCCAGCTCTCACAACCCTACATTGCCACTGGGTTGGAAGGGGCCTTTGAGATTTGCTGTCCCGTTTCAACAAGAACAAAAATCCATGTGGCACCTGAAAGGCTATTGGGTTTTATTCTTTGGATCTATCCTCCGTGATCATATTTTTATGCAAGCTTGAGGAACACAAACCTCCCAGCAGGGTGATGGTCCTAGCAGTGACCATTAAGGTTTGATAACAGTCCAGGGGTGATAGGTTTACCAATACCGATCTTAACAGTGTCCATCAATAGATAGGTACACTCAAACCTAGAGAAACTGATTCATATGTGCATGTCAGAGGATAGTCTTTACTGCAATTTAACACAGGATAAGGGATTCAAACCTGCAGAGTTTGGAAGGGGGGAAGAAAAGCAGAAAAATCCAAAAATTATCCTGACCAGATGTTGTGGGATCCAAGATCTGTGTTAGTCCCAAGAAGGAGAAACCAAAGTTGTTGCATTAGCTTGAGATGTCAAATTTCAGCCTCGGGCCATGATGGCGAACCTTAGCATTCCAGCTGTTCTTGGACTTCAATTCCCAGAAGCTCAAGTTTCTATGAATCCACATGGATGGGTTTACTGCACGTGTTCTTGGGCTTCAATTGCCAGAAGCCCAAATCTCTGTGAATCCACACAAATAGTTTTACTGAGCGTAAACCCATTTGTGTGGGTTTCACAGGGACTTGGGCTTCTGCGAATTGAAGCCCAAGAACAGCTGGAGTGCCAAGGTTGGCCATCACAGGCCTAGCAGACGGCTACCACCAGCTATTCTACAGGGAGTTGCCAAAGAAGGTTAGGTCTCATCTTCAAGCTTACCACCCAAGAAATGGTTTAGCATGAAGAGGGACACTCTGAAGCTCCGGGCAGAAGTGGCAGCCCTGGTGTGTGACCGGCCAGGACCAGGCTCCGAAAAACTCTCCCCGTGGGGCTGCTGGTGGTGGCCTCTGACCAGAGGCCACAAGATATCCCTCTTGCGAATGGGGCATTTGCCTTTTCCCGGAGGAATTTGCAAAACGAGGAAGCTGACCGTTCTTTCCAGCACAAACACTATCTCGAAAAGACAGATTGAATTAAACATATATATTTTTTTGCTCCCCAAAGTGGGTCAGCTGCTCGGAAACCTCACTGTTTCCTTTGGCTGAATCCCAGGCGACACTTTCCAGGGGATGAACGGATATTCCAGGCCAGATTTCCAACTGGGATTTTTGTGTGTCTGCTCACTTGTGTTTTGTCCTGCTGGCCTTTCTCTTTGCTGTCCGTTCGACAGCAAGGAAAGGTGGGTGTGAGGCTCCAACCTACTACAGGTAGGTGCGATTCATTAGTCTCCCTCCCCTGAGTGCTTTCCCTACGTGGTGCAGCAAAGCTGATACTTGACGGAGCCCTGAACCGACAGATGGATAGCTGGTTGTCGGGGCTGGTTAGCCACCGATTTTAGATTTGTGCACCCTAATTTGTCAGTGATTGGCATTTTTTCAGCACAGAGCCGACATCAGCACTAGCCGAGGCCCTCTGGCTACCAATCGGAGCCTCGGACCAACAAGTAGCCAATCCATGTTTGACTCGCTGCTTCTCCTCAAAGGTTACTTCTGCCCAACTTCCAGTCCACGGAGCAGAAGCTGGGATTAGATCAGGTTGCCCTGGCGCCTGCCTGCTTTTGTGCCATTTCTCCCTGAGCTGCATGAGCAGTAGATGCGCAAACCAACAGATTTCAGGAGATGATCGGTCGGCCGTGCATGCATGCATGCGGATGCCTCATCTACCACATGGCAAAGATAGGCTCAGCCTGTCATGGAAATGGTTCAGCTTTCAATAAAAGGGAGATTTGCAACTGATTTAAACAGAAGACGAGTGCATAGAAATGAAAAGAGAACATAAATCTTCATAATAATGAATAAACTGACATCCAACCCTTCCATTGTATTTATAGCATTCAGATGATTTCTTGTTATCATCTTGTGACATCAAGTTATTGGGATAATGATCTTGCATGCATTAAGATTGGATGTGAAGGCTTTTCAACCTAACATGGTTGCCCTTTGCCACTAGCTTGATTGGTTTATTTTCTTGCTTACGTTGTTTTCTTGGTTGTATTTTCCTTTCTCTGACCTTCAACCAAGCAACAAACATAGAGGGCCTCTCCATTTATTTATTTTTATTCACATTTATATACTGCCGGAGACTCTATTTCTTCTTCTTCTTCTGAGTATAACTACAAATGGTAACTGTAAGTAAAGATATCCCTTTTCAACTTTACATGCTTCTCTAGAGTACTTTTAACACAAAAAATGCTGGTCTGTATGGGAGAAATCAAGAAGAAGGGACAGTGATGACACGGGGGAAATCCCTCCATGCTGATAGCGCTGCTGCTGTCGTCCTCTGTTAAACTATGAAGAAGAACTAAACTTCTCCAATAGAAGTGGCTTCTGATATAAGAGGGGCTTGGAGGTTTGTGAAACACTGAAGGACTGATTTACTGTGGCCACCTTCCAGGGAGTTTCCATGGGGGCATGAAGATTTGAGCTCTTACCTCCAGCTGTAACTTTTATACAACTTTTCTGGAATTTGTACATGACTAGCGGCCATCCTAGCAGTAGATAAATAGGGACCACTTCAGTGGGAAGGTAACAGCATTCCATGCGCTCCGGTGTCTAGTCATGCCTGCCACATGACCATGGAAATGTCTGCAGAAGCAGACAGCGCTGGCTCTTTGGCTTTGAAACAGAGATGAACACTGACCCCTAGAGTCGGATACAACTGGCTTTCGAGCAAGGGAAACCTTTACCTTAGCGGCCACCACGAGAGCATATTGGCCTGAACAGCCTGGGCTCTGACAAGACCATCCATCAACAGGAAGAATATTATATATAATATCCCCAAATTAGGACCAAAATGCATCTCATGTGACTGAGCGTGTGGGAGAGCAATAAGTCACATCTGTGACAGCTTCTTGGACAGATGGGACAATGCGCTTGCGGGCCTTATTGCTTCTCCCTCACTAACTCTGACCTGAGTAGCAAAAGAAGCCATGCCAGATGCCTTTTCAAAGGTTGGGAGCGTTTTCCTCTCATCTGCACCTGGTCTAGAAAGGAAGCGGTTGGGAGGGTCTCTAGGACGGAGTGCCCAAACTTTTTGGGACATGGGGCGGTCACATGGTTCCTCCCACCAGAAGCAAAATGTGGCTTGCAATCTGTTTAGCAACAGGATGAGATAGATTTTTAGGCTGCCATTTTCTCTGCTTAAACCAGGGATGCCCAAACTACGGCCTGTGGGCTGGATCTGGCCCCTGACACCAATTTCATCTGGCCCATGCTGCCCTTGCCGCCCTTGGAAGCAGAAATAAAACGCACCCCTGCTCTAGGAGGAGATTGGTTTCTTTACTATGCTGTTTGGGGGGGACTTTTGCTGGGCTTCTGGTAGATTTTTTGGATGGGGGGGCATTTAAAGCAGACCCCCCCCCACATTCCCTCGTAGTGGATTTGTCTGGGAGCCATTCTGCCCAAGAAGCATTCACTTCTGTCCCAGCGACTTTGCAAAAGCGAAAATGAAGAGAGGTTGAGAACGCGAAGCCCCAGGCAGGAACAGACGGAAGCGTCCAAATGGCTGCTTTCATTTTAGCCAGATTGTTGCGTATGCTCAGCCAAGGAGGCTATTTTCGGGATTTTAATTTTAAAAAATTGCTTTTGGCGAAGCAACGAAGCAGAAGGGAGGACGCTTGTATGCCTGCACCCACTAAGCCTTATGTAACTGTCAACAACACAACAACGGCAGCAACAGGTTGTGAAAAAATGCCAGGTGTTGTGTTGGGGGGGGGGGTTACCCTAGAAGAACAGTTGGGGAAGTTATCTCTTTCAACGCCATCGCCAAGCGATTTCACGCAGCGCATCTGCTGCCAGCAGGATCCATCCTTGCCAATGTTGTGCCAGCATTTCTGGGCAAGTTTTATGCTGGCTTTTCCGGCAGCTGTGTTTAGGCTACTCTAGACTCTGTCCTTCTGGTTGTCCTTTGTAGCCGATCCATTCATCAACAGCACCGTGGTGGCTTTGTGGTTAAGACGCTCAGCTTGGAGAGTGGAAGGTCGGGCTTCGATACCCGAGTGCTGACCGACAGATCTTGGGGACATGAAAGGAGCCTCATTGGGGCATCCCTTAAGCAGAGTTTCTCCGGCAATAATCCTTTCAACTCAGAGTAATTTCTGACATGAAATTTATTTATTTATCCACCCACCCCACTAGACAACAGATTGTTCTTTAACGCACCCGTGTTCTCCCAGAGCTGGATTTTAAGGCGGCTTATGACACATTTAGAAAACAAGTTCCACACCATAGACAATACTAACAATAAGTATGATTGGCACATGATTCAGTCAGAGGTGATACTGGAATGCAGCTGAGCCTAAAACACTTAAAAAATCTCAGTTAAAGCAAATGTAATACTTTGGCTAGGCCAAAGCTTATGGCTGCACATGTATCACAACAAACTGTGGCAAGTCCTTAGAGAGATGGGAGTACCAGACTCCCCCTCGCCTGTCTTCTAAGAGGGAGAAATATATTTCCATGACTAGTAAAAATCTATTATTGTATTATTCCAGAAAGAGACAAGAGTTCAGTCACTTAGGGAAAAAAGAGATAAAAATGTCAAAGGGTCTTTTGGTCTTTTCCCACCTTTAATAGGGTTTTTGTATTTTTGTAATTTTAAATATGTGAGTTCATCTTGCTAGCCACCCAGAGTAGGAATAACACCTAGATGGGTAGGGTATAAATGGAATTATTATTATTATCACCATCACCATCACCATCACCATCAACAACAACAACAACAACAACAACAACAACAACAACAACAACAACAACAACAACAACAACAACAACAACAACAACAACAACAACAACAACAACAACAACAACAACAACAACAACAATAATAATAATAATAATAATAATAATAATAATAATAATAATAATAATGTAAAGGTTGCCCTTGCTTGAAAGCCAGTCATATCTGACTCTAGGGTTCAGTGCTCATATCTGTTTGTAGCCAAAGAGCCAGCATTGTCTGCATCTGCAGAAATTTCCGCAGACATGTGGCAGGCATGACTAAAAACTAGAGTGCATGGAATGCTGTTTACCTTTCCCAACAAAGTTGTACTTATTTGTCTATTTACAATTTCTTGCTTTCGAACTGCTAGGTTGGCAGGAGCTGGGGCAGGTGACAGAAGCTCACTCTGTCAAGTCTCGAACTGCTGACCTGCTGACCCTTCCAGGAGTCAAGTTCAGTGTCTTAACCACTCAGCCACCGCCATCCCCTGGAAGAAACCTGAAGTCCCCAAATACCCCCCAAAACAAAAACCAGAACAATCCTCAAACTCCCCCCCCCCCCGGCCGGGTCTGTTCTTCTAGCCCAGGCCCTTCCCTTCTTGTTAAACCTCATAGCTTTTGCATTGGCATATTTGTTGAACAGGCCAGGAGGTCCTGTGTGAACTGAGAGCCAAGCGTGGATGATGTGTGCTGTGATTATGCCATGTGAAAAGGCTGCCGCGTGTAGGGCAGGCAGCCTCGTTTCCAGCGTCAGCTCTGAGAAAAACCCCTTAGGATGGAATATAAAAGGTCAAGTTCAGAAACAAATTAAGGTTGTCAATGACTTCAGGGCCAACACGACCACAGTCTGGTCCCACGAGGCAGAGACGGCTCATTCTGGTTTAAGACGCCTAATAGTGTACAGTTATACCTCGCTTAAAGAGCATAATGCGTTCCACAGGATTGCTCTTTAAGCGAGTTTGCTCTTTAAGCGAAACACCATTGTAAATGACCAGTTGTAGGGGGGATTGTGAACCCCAATTTATTTGTTAAGCAAGTTTTTGGTTGGTTTTATTTGTTAAGCGAAGCTCTTTAAGCGAGTTACTCTTTAAGCAAGACGCTCTTTATGCGAGGTTTGACTGTATTTGTAAGTCCTCCACCACCACCACCTTCTCTTGCTATGACGGCTTCTGGGACAGTGGTGGCTTAGTGGTTAAGATGCTGAACTTGATGCCTGGAAGGCTGGCAGGTCAGTAATTCAAGACCCGAGTGCTGTACTGCTGGAATGAGCTCCCATCTCTGTCCCAGCTTCTGCCAATCTAGCAGTTCGAAAGCAAGAAATTGCAAGTAGAGAAATAGGGACCACTCTGGTGGGAAAGTAAACAGCAATCTATGTACGGTGTTGAGGCATGCCTGCCACATGACCATGGAAATGTCTGCAGAAGCAGACAGTGCTGGCTCCTTGGCTATGAAATAAAGTTTAGCTTGTTAACATGAGATCACCAACTGTTATAATATTCCCATGTAAAAATACATTACCCAATTATCGACCATTTCAACAGCTATAAGATGCTTTAAAATCTGTACATGATAGGCAATTCTGAGTTCAGGTTTGGAATCAGCACATTCAATATCATGCAAATCACACGTGTCCTTCCCAGGAGCAAAATCGTTGTTGTGGAGTATATTCAGAGGGAAACGAACAGAGGAAGGGTCTCTTTGCTCTGCTTCGTCAAGATGTTCTGCTTCGGCTTCCCGTGTCTGTCCTAATCAAACTCCAGAGCCAAAAATAGAAGTCCTTTCCTACACACCGAACCCATCTCACTTCCACACACTGTGCCCACATCCTGTGACATGCACAAGGCAGAGCTGACTCACGTGGCCTGCCTTTGTAGGGGACCCAGCTGTGACTCTTCCCAACTGGAGAGGGGGGTTTAGGCAGTTCAAGGAAGCACAACCTGAGCCCCAGGACCCATAGGACCTAACAGAAGGTATCACTTGGGGGCACCAGGTAGAGACTGGAAGGAGGTTTGAACCCTTTGAAGTGCTTTTTTTTTTCAGGGGTGTGTTTGCGGAGCATCAAGGGATATGCTCTAAGTGCCCGTGAGCAGGAATCTGTCGGCGTGCTTTGAAAAATTAATGCCAGATGTATGAACATGTATTTTAATTTTTTAAAAAATGCCAATGGTTAAGTGCACCCAAGAGTGGGAAGAGACCATCACAGAAATGTCAGAGTGAAAAAGGAAGATAAAGAAAAAATGGTGTAAGAAACGTCTTACCTTACACAGAGATTTATTTCAAGGTGAATTTTCCCAGAGTAAAATCTGTTCAGACCACCTATTCCTTTCTTTGGGTAGGACTAGACTGGGAGGCAGAGCTGGCTTGGCTTTGCGCTAATTTGATGCTTGCTTTATAGTTTGAATCGAGATCATTGATTGCAAAGGGGTGGTGGACCGTTTCAGGAGTTCAGCATCCGCCCTGAAGCACTGAATAGCATGGTGGTTTTGTGTATCAGATTCGGGAGTTCAATTCCTCACTGGACCCTTTTCCAGCAATTGCAATGCGATTCCTAATTCTTGTTTTTATCCTAGCAATATCAAAACATGCACAGTAGATGTGCTACCATAAAATTTGAATTTCCTTTGCTCTTTCTTTGACTCCGAGCCCGTCTGAAGCTGCTTGTAGAGGAAGGGGCTGGTGGAGTTTAAAGTTCCTTCTTTTATTTATTTATTTTTATTTATTCAATTTGTATAGCTTAAGTCGCTTCTTTTAAACTTCTGCCACTTCATACCAGAACCAAATACTGAGTTTTTATTTCTAAGTTTTCCAGAAGGAGCTCATAAACTCGCTAGCAATAATAATAATAATAATAATAATAATAATAATAATAATAATAATAATAATAATAATAATAATAATAATAATAAATTCTCTTGTTCTGGGACAAACATTTCTTGCTCTGATCCTACTCAGATGGGGTTATTCTTAGGAGCCTATCTAAGGAATAGGAGATATGGGAGCCAGTGTGGCCACTGATTGGCTTTATCCCATGGGCTATGCAGATACATGGGAGATGGAGTGGGTTTATATACTTAAATGCAGACCCTCACTGCAGCTGTTGCAGAGGATCACATGACCTAAGCGCATGCTAGCCTTTCCTAAAACAGCTACTTTCTGGCATGTCGGACAGGGACTCCCATTGTTCCTACTAACTTTGGGACATGTCAGCTGAGGCTGATGGGCTTTGGAGTCAATTGCCCCAGAAAGCACTTATAAAATAACTTCCGAAGAAACTTTCTGGCACTTGAAATTATTTGCCTTTTATTTAAGAGGCCAGAAAGTCTATTTTCTGGTTGTTGTTTTTTAAAACTCATTTTTCCTGTCCTTTTTTCTCCCCCCCCCCTTTTCTTCTGGTCCCTTGTTATTTTCTATAACCAATTTGCAGTTTTTGAAACTCCACATAGTGTCTGATTTTTACTTTTGTCTAGAATTCTTTCCTCAAATATCCCGAGAGAAACTCTTATGTCCTCATAGGGTTTTCTTTTTTTTAAGAAATGTAATATTTAAATTGTGTTTTTAAACAGATTTTTTTAAAGAAATGCAATATTTAAAATGTGTTTTTAAAATATAGGTTTTAAAATGCATTTCAAATGTTGCATTTATTTTAAAAAGAGGAATTTATGTTAATTTCTGTAACCAATTTGCAGTCTTTGAAACTCCACAGAATGATTGTTTTTTTACTTTTTTCCAGAATTCTTCCTTCAAATATCCTGAGAGCAGCAATTATTTCCTCATAGGCTTTTTTAATTTAAAGAAATGTAATATTTAAAA
This sequence comes from Furcifer pardalis, assembly GCA_030440675.1. NCBI lineage: Eukaryota > Metazoa > Chordata > Lepidosauria > Squamata > Chamaeleonidae > Furcifer > Furcifer pardalis. The sequence goes on along the minus strand of CP126898.1, from coordinate 14,581,378 downwards.
TGCATTTTTTAAATATAATTTTTAAAGAAATGCAATATTTAAAATGCATATTTTAAATATATATTTTTTAAAACACATTTTAAATATTGCATTTCTTTTTTTTTAAAAGGAATTTATGTTAATTTCTGTAGCCAATTTGAAGTCTTTGAAGCTCCGCAGAGTGTTTGGTTCTTAATTTTGTTCAGAATTCTTCCCTCAAATATTTATTTATTTATTTGGTTAAATTTATATTAAGTATCCTGAGAGGAGCAATTATTTCCTCATAGGCTTTTTTTTATTTAAAGAAATGTAATATTTAAAATGCATTTTTAAAATATAATTTTTAAAGAAAAGCAACATTTAAAATGCATATTTTAAAAATATATTTTTTAAAACACATTTTGAATATTGCATTTCTTTTTTTAAAGGAACTTATGTTAATTTCTGTAACCAATTTGAAGTCTTTGAAGCTCCACAAAGTGCTTGGTTTTTACTTTTGTTCAGAATTCTTCTTCCCTCAAATATTTATGTATTTATTTATTTGTTTGGTTACATTTATATTAAGTATCCTGAGAGGAGCAATTATTATTTCCTCATAGGCTTTCTTTTTTAAAAAATGCAATATTTTTAAAAGTGCAATATTTGAGTTGCTTCAGCAAGGAGAGCGGCATATAAATTGAATATAATAATAATAATAATAATAATAATAATAATAATAATAATAATAATAATAATAATAATAATAATTTCAAGCCTCCCTCAGTTCACTACCTATTTATGGCCAATTATTTATTTAATATCATTTTTTTTAAAGCCCATTTTAATTTCTGAGGGAGAGGAGGAAAATAGCGAGCACGAGCGCCCTCCAAGGGCGGGAAAGGGGAGCGACAACCTCTGAGGGGGAAAAGAGGGGCTTCTTTTCTGAGGCGTTAAGCCTTTCCCACCCACAAGAGCTCGTATCAGCGAATGAAAACACAGCAAACGTGACGGAGTGGTAGGACAACCAATCAGAAACAGGCTTGGAACAAAGAGTGGTGAAGTGAAGGATAGTTCTTTCCTTTCTTCCCATTGGATCGCCAAGAGAACATAGAGATATAAAAGTAGAGCAAGACAAATTCCACAACGAAACATGGTTGTGCAATTGCGCACGCTCCTTTTGAAACTTCCAGCGCCAGTATATTACGGGTAGCTTGTGGGAACACCCCACCAGTTACCGCACGACCTGACGGAAGCCGTTTCAGACTCTTTGTCAGTCTACTTTATGCATAGATCTATGGTTTGGACCTTTGCCATAGATAAGCTGGGGCCTAGAGCGGATCTACCCGTGAAACCAGAGTGGCCACTCTGCCCTCTCAGGTAGTTTAACACAACTTCCGTTTTAGGAAACTAAACGAGAAACTCATACTTCCGGAGCGGTCGAGGGAGACTCACGTGGTTGCTCGAAAGTTGGGGCTACACTTTTAGGACTGGGCCTCTCTAGGACTCCTCTCCCATCTTCTCTTCTGTTCCTGGAAAGGCTTCATCAGCCTCGGTGTTATTAGGCGGTGATGGTGAGGTTCAAGAACAGGTGAGAGGGAGAGAGTGGGTGGGGGAGACCCTAGGCATCAGATTCCCCCCCCCCCAATGCTCTTTCTGCAGCAGCCCTGCTCAGCTCTTGCAAATCCAGGACAGTGGCTTCCTTTAGGGAGTCTACCCATCGCACAGTCAGCCTTCCTCTTTCCCTACTGCCTTCCACTTTCCCCAGCATGATCATCTTTTCCAGGGAGTCCCACCTTCTCGCGATGTGCCCAAAGTGGGACAGCTTCGCCCCAGAAACATGCCCCAAATGAGGACTTGAGCTTGGCCAACGACAAAGCCAAGGTGGCGGCTTCGTTTGGGCAATCCAGGGTATACATTTTTTTTAATTGTCAGAAACACACAAAAATGCTTTCTGGGTTGAAAGGATTTTTGCTGAAGGAACTCCACTCAGGGGACGCCTGGATGAGGCTCCTTTCATGTCCCCAAGATCTTTTCCCACCGAAGTGGCCCCTATTTATCTACTTGCAATGTCTTGCTTTCGAACTGCTAGGTTGGCAGGAGCTGGGACAGAGACAGGCGCTCATTCCGTCCTGCAGTACCCGGTTCTTGAACGGCTGACTTGCTGGCCTTCCAGCTAACAAGGCTTGCTTCTTAACCACCCAGCCACTGCAGTCCCTTAGGGGCAGTGATGGCGAACCTTGGCACTCTAGGTGTACTAGGACTTAAATTCCCAGAAGCCCAAGTCTCTGTGAATCCACACGAACGGGTTTACTGCTCCAAGCTTGGGTTTCTTCCAGGACTCACTTGAAACAGAAAAATTACACAAAAACTCCAGCACTTATCATTCAACTTGTTCCCAAGACAGTTTTTGCAAAGGTGCTTTGTTTGCTCTCTCACTTGTCCCTCTGACCCCCTCCCCTCGTGCAGGTATTTCCTCTGTGAGATTCTCTCCGAAGACCCCCGCTGCCGACAGCTCATTGAGGAACGAACGGTTCACAACACGGTGAAGAATGCGGTGGCCAAGATGCACGGAGACTTTGGACTAGCTTGCTGCTCCATTGCATTTACAGGTCCGGTCTCTGGAATGGCTGATCTTTTTCTGATCTGTGTAACCCAATTATTCTCCACTGTTGATGAGGGCTGCTCTAATACTTTCGCTGTCATCGTGTTAGTGGAGCTGCGGTGCCCCAGTGGTTAAGAAGCTCGCCTTGTTAGCTGGAAGGCTGGCAAGTCAGCAGTTCGAAACCCTGGTACTGCATGACGGATTGAACACCCATCTCTGTCCCAGCTCTTGGCGACATGAAAGGAGCCTCATTAAGGTGTCCCGAGAAAAGTTTCTTCCACAAAAATCAGAAATGAAATCCCTGACATGAAATTATTATTATTGTGTTAGTTTTGCACCTACAGACCTCATATAGACCAGTGATGGCAAATCTTGGCACTCCAACTGTTTTTGAACTTCAATTCCCAAAAGCCCTGATCACCATCATGGGACCAGACTACTGCTGGTGACTCAACACCAATTGTCAGGCGGTGGTTAACTAACCTGACCACCCTGAAGACGAACGGTCTTGAGTGGAGACGTCCACAGGGAAGGGTGAGGGTCCCCAAGTGGAAGGTCCCCAACCTGGTCGATCTGCAGCTTCATCCATCATGGCCTGGGGATGACGATGAGCACTTTGTGCGCCCAAAGGGCCAGAAAGTGACTCACGCAACCAGACCAGTGGTACTATGGGTGTCACACTGATGTGGACGGCAGATGGAAGGCCACAGCATTATATTGTTCCCAGGGCAATCTTCATGGCTGATTGCCACGAGGATAGCCAATATTTTGGAATCAGATACGCCAGAAGACCTCAAACTCCCAAGGAGAAATTGTGATTTCTTTTGAAGAGTAGAAATGAAGCTACACGTTAATTCCCTCTGTGCAAAAGGCTGAAATAACTCTTCTTCCTCTCTCTCCCCAGTAAAGTACCTCAACGCCTACACAGGAATAGTTCTTCTGTGCTGCCGAAAGGACTTCCATCGGCTGCTCTGGTCATCTCTTCCCTTCATCACCTACTTAGAAAGCAGGAATCAATCTTATCCTTGTTCTTTCCACACACTTCGTGTGGCAGGTGAGCACCGTCATGTGGAAGTCTTTGCTTTTAGCAACACAAGGGTCCCAGCGGTCATTCCAATAAACTGGCAGTTTTTGAACTGCAGGATTTCCCCTCTGCTAAACATTTCCCTGCTAAAAATCTTTAAGTGGCTTCCTTTGGATTCCCCGCCCTCAGTCAGCTTTGCAAGACAGTTTTAAGAATGCCATTTTTTCCCTGAGGATTTAATTGCTGCCTTTTTCCTTCTACGTAGCGACCATCCGCTCATGCCAGAAGTTCCTCATTCAGTACAACAAGGACCAACTGTTAGTTCTACTACGGAACTGCACAAGTGAAGGTAACGGTCAGCTTTCTTTAACTTGTTAAAGCAAAATTAAAAAGATCCAATTTCTCAGCCTCTCTTAAGAGTGGTCATGTAATAGAGGCGGCGGCTCAGTGGTTAAGATGCCCGCCTTGTTAGCTGGAAGGCCGGCATGTCGGCAGATCGAGACCCAGGTACTGCATGATGGATTGAGTGCCCGTCTGTGCCAGGCCCTGTCAACCTAGCAGTTTGAAAGCAAGAAATTGCAAGGAGATAAAATAGGCACCACTTGGGTGGGAAAAAAGATCTTGGGGACATGAAAAGAGCCTCATTTGGGTGTCACCTGAGCAGTTTCTCCAGCTAAAAACCCTTTCAACCCAGAATAATTTCTGATATGAAATTATTATGTAGTAGAGAATGGAGATAATTTACCTTCTAATCTAGGGAATGTAAGATTTGCACCAACTGCCCCAGAGAACGAAGACCAACGTTACAATAGTTTGTGCCACTTAAAAGCAGAGCAAATGGGGGTGAGGAGGGCTCTAGCCTAGGATTATTTTTATTTTCTGGACTGTCACCTTAACAGTTTGAGCAGCACCTTGTAAAATCCGAGTGCCTTAAGTACAGGGCCCCCAAATCCTTTCTAAACCCAGCCCCTTCCTGTTGTGTGTGCATGGCTTTTGGACATTCTTTCCCCTTTCTTTGCAGCGGACAGAGAAGCCATCCAGAAGTCACTGCAGAGCTGTGCGCTCGCCAGAGAGCAGCCGGCCGAGAGTAACGAGGAAGACGACAGCGATGGCATTGTGGAGGAAGCTTGAGGAATTCCTTCCAAGTCTGTTGCTCACGGCGGCCACTACGGTAGTTTTTACTGCAGGAACTCCCCTTCCTTTCTCTGGTGCCACAAGTAAAACATTCCCTTGCAGGAAGGTGTTTTCTACGCCACTTTGCAAAAGAACCTTCTAGGATCTAAAGAACGGTGTGTCTCAGTCTGTGTCCCGTACGTTGCTTTATAGAACTATAGCTGTCACCACTGCCTGCGTTCCACATCAAGCGTCTTCAACCTTTTAAAGCCGTGGGCCAGGTCACGCTTCCTCAGACAGCTTTGGGGGCTGGACGGCCATTTTGCCCTTCCCTCCACCACATGAAATGCCGTGGGCTGCATCTGGCCCATGGGCCACAGATTTGAGAATCCCTGTTCTACGTGACCAAGCATAGCCGAGGACTTCCTTGCCTTTGGAGGGCAGGTGAACCGTTGCAAAATTTAGACAGTAGCTGCAGTGTTTGCTCATGGGCAAAGCTGCCAGCCTTTGCTGTGTACCAGCCCCTCATTTACACGCAGTTGAGGGCATACGCAGGAAGCAGATGGACAGTTGCAGAGGCAGCGCCTACGGCTGTGATGGCCAACCTTGGCACTCCAGCTGTCCTTGGACGTCAATTCTCAGAAGCCCAAGTCCCTGTGAATCCAGGGACCAAATGCACAGTCAACCCCTCCATGTGGATTCACAGGGACTTGGGCTTCTGGGAATTGAAGTCCAAGAACAGCTGGAGTGCCAAGGTTGGCCCTCACTGACCTATAGTACGATACCACCAATAGGGCAGTAAACAAAATCAGCTTGTTGTATTTAACCAACAGATTGTCTTTCTATGCATGCTTCATGAAATAAATCTGTTAAAGAGGCTGGTATACGTTTGCATTAATTGTTGCTAGCACACACTGAAAACACTTCTCAGAATGGGCAGCCTTGCAAATGGAAGAGGCAGGCGAGTGGCCGAAAGGGGACTTCGGAAGCCAACCTGGAAGCTTATTCGAAGGAGAGACACCCTGGCTGGGAAACCAAGATTTCCGTTGCTTACGGCACAAGCTGATGCTGTTGAAACTCTGGCTGTTCTTCATGGTGGCAAATTAAGGATGGTGGAGTACAGTGGTGGCCAACACTTGGCTCTTCAGGTGATCTTGGGCTCCAGTTCCTAGAAGGCCAAGTCCCTGTGAATCCACATGAATGGGTTTACTGTGCATATGTACACCACCATAAGCACAGTAAATCCATTTTGAGTGGACTGAAGTCCAAGAGCATCTGGAGTGTCAAGGTTCGCCATCACCGGTATAGTAGGTGCACCGCTGAGCAGAGAAGTGTGTAGCCATGACAGTTTCTGCGTGCCCTTTTCTAAGCTTTATCATCTCACCGAGAGAAATAAGACAAGGACCCTTGACACCCTCTGAACGGAGATGAGCCTGAAGACCGCCGGTTCAGATTCAGGAAGAGCTTTAGGGCAAGAACATTCTTGAGGGTTACTCAAGAGCAAAACCAAAGACGGAGGAAGAAGGAGCTCAGTCGACAAGGATCAACATTAGATGAGGAGATGGCCAAGAAACTCAACTTCCCCTCTGTTACTTGGAAAGGGTGAGGGTTGGAGTCCCTAAACAGACTGAGGAGCCCCTAAATGCAAGACCAACATGCTCAAGTGGGGTCTACTGGGGGACAACAACACACAGTGTGAATGTGGAGTCACACAGAGTCCGGCTCATTTGCTGGTCTGCCAAGTACTGCCAGACTTAAATTGGGCCCACGACAAAGCCAAGAAAGTGGCTTTGTTTCGGCAGTCCAGGGTTTGGTAAGAACTCCCGATGGTTCCGACTCCCGGCAGCCCAGCGTAATGACAAGGGCAGTTAACGATAACAAGGCATTGTAAAAGTGCATTCGCAGCCCAGGTAGATCTAGCAGAATTGCCTTATTTAGGTCTGGTGGCTACTGCTACACCTCTCCCCCCCCCCCTTTTCACTAAAATAGAAAGAGGGCTTGGCTCAAACCTCTTTCATGACTGGGAATCGAGTGACAGCTATGGAAACAAACGCATCGTGTGCACATGGTTTATTGCAACTCTTTGCTTTCGCTGGTAGAGAGAACACGGACGTTTCTTGGGATTCAACAGAACGGACACTCTTTAGTAGAAAGTAGTTTTTTAGGTCAAGCCACCCCCACAAGCAGTGCAGAACGAGCCGACATCTCAGAAAAATTAAAATTAAAAAAACAACCTCAAACCAAACCGGAGCAGGAAGAAATGGGGTGAAAAGAATGTGTGCACATTAATGCAACTCAAATGGAAATCCCCAGAGCCAAACTAATAGGAAGCTATGACATTCAGGCACTCTCGCATCAGCCCTGCAGGGCTGCAACAGTTCTGTGCGAAAGGAAAGACATTTCCAATGTCCAGAAGCTCACCCCCAAAACGCCATCAACAGCCCTCGGCACCCAGGGGAGGATCTCCCCTCCTTTAGCCAAGCACAGCTGCCTCCTGGACTTTATAGGCCAGGGGGTCAGCAACCTACGGCCCGTGGGCTGGATCTGGCCCGTGATTTCATTCCAGCAGGCCCCTGTTCCAACTGCTGCTGGAAGTGGACACATTTATAGTAGCTGCGGAGATGGTTAGGACAGCGTTTGCAGTCCAAGAAGCTGGAAAACAGTCGTAAATCCACACGAATGGGTTTTAGTGCATACGCGCAAACCCATTCGTGTGGATTCACAGAGCAGTGTTTCCCAACCACTGCTTTTTAGACTCAATTCCCAGAAGCCTCAAGTCAATTTCCCAAAGCACTGATGAGCCAATGGACTGACTTAAGACATTTGGGAATGGAAGCTGCCCCATGTTGAGACATGCAGGCCAATATTGCGAGTGGCTCTCAAGTCTCAAAACCAAGGGCCCCTTCTCTGTCTCTGCTGACCTACTCCCACGGCCCCACTGCTAACAAGTCCACAGGAAGTTAGGCTTGGCCGGACGTAAAATTCTGGCTACGGCGTTGTGGGCAATTCAATGCCTTTGGTTTTGGTACAAAGAAGTGAACTCAACATGGGGTCAATTAAAATCCCTACCTCACCCTCAAAGTCCCAGGAACAGACTTAATTCTGCTCAAATTTAAATACCTTTTATCTATAGCAGCAAAAAACACAAAAAGCAAACCAAAGGAACCAGGCTACGGGGTCTGCTCATTAGTAGAAGGGTCACTTTGTATGAACCACCGATGTGCTGAAGAGCAACTTTTGCTTCTGCTTCTTCTTCTTGCCTTTTCTTTCCTCTGCAAAAGGAGAGGGGAAAAATACTGTATTTCCTGGTGTACAAGACCCACTTCCCCCTCCTTAAAATGCGCTGGAAAAATGGAGTGTGCCTTGTACTGTATATAGTGGCCAATTTTGGTAATAACTGGGTGAATCTTATAGATGTATCTTACACATCACTGGCTACCTTTAAAAAACAATTAAAAACGGTTCCCCCCCCCCCCCCAAAACAAAGGCCTTTCAGGGTGTTGTTCCCCTAATTGATAAATTAGCCACTTAGGTTTAGTCCCGATGTCCTCTGACGCCAATTAATTTTGTTTTATTTTAGTCTATGATGTGTTTGCTGTTGTTGGTGGGTCTTGATTTGCTGCGGGTATTGTTAATTTCTTTTCTGTTTGTTCACGGCCCAGAATGGGTGTGGGGCGGAATACACGTCGAATAGTAATAATAGTAATAGTAACACCACCACCCCAGGTGGATGGTATAGAAATCCAATAAATAAATGAATGATACACTGACAAACATGGTAGCTGCTAAGGCTTAAGGAAGGGGGCCCAAACTTTTCAGGCCATGGGCCAGTCACGTGGTTCAGGGGTGCCCAAACTAAGGCCTGGGGGCCGGCCCCCAGGCTGTAGTTTGGGCATCCCTGGCTTAAGTGCTGCCGATCAAAGCGGGGAAACTGGATGAATCCCTCCTCAGCAACCAAAATCCTTTTCCAAGTCATAACACACAAGGAACTGAACTATAGTTCTAGCTGCAGTATAACTTTCCCAGGAAGAAACGGGAGAAATATCTGGGGACGGACTCCCCCTAAGGCAGGGGGAGCCAGAATGGACTCCAGGAGCAACTTCCAGTCGAAAATCATCCTGACAGAGGTAAGGTCGTCTTCCTTGCTCAACAGACAATATCTGACTCTAGGGTTCGGTGCTCATTTCTGTTTACAGCCAAAGAGCCAGTGCTGTCTGCATTTGCAAAAGTTTCTGTGGTTATTTGGCAAGCATAACTGGACCTCGGGTCACACAGAAAGCGGTTACCTTTCCTGCCGAAGTGGTACCCATTGACCTACTTGAAATGTCTTGCTGTCGAACTGCTAGGTAGGCAGGACCCAGGGCAGACGATGGGAGCTCACCATTGGAATCCACACCCTCCGGGGGCGTGTTCTGCTAAATCTCCTTTTCTGGGTTAGAACAGGCTCCTCCTTGTGCTGTCCCATTCGTGTCTTACCCTACCCCTAGTGACTCATGGGGCCACATGGCAGATCCACTTACCCAAGAGGTGGTGTTCGGAGGCAGAGGGCTTGTCCAGCTTCAGGAAGGCTGCTTCTATCGCTTGGCTGAAGGAGTTCTGGAAACTTGGCACCGGGACACGCTCGGAGGTGTCGCTTTCCCCATCGCTGTCTCCAGGAGGAGGGGCCAGAGTGGCGGGGGTCTCCTCTGGAAGAAAGCATCTACTTTTAGACCACCCCAAAAGGGTTAGAGAGGCCTTGGCCACTGAAAGGAGGCCCACCCAGTGCAGTCCTTCTTCTTCTGTCCAAGGGAGTCGTGACTAGTTCGGGGTGGATGGATTGGTTTGGACCTGCCTTGAATTATCATGATCGCCTATGGATCATTTTAACACTTTCCACAGTAGAAGGCAGGGGCTGCGGTGGCTCAAAGGTCAAGAAGCTCACCTTGTTAGCTGGAAGGCTGGCAAGTCGGCAGTTCGATACCCAGGTACTGCAGGACAGACTGAGCACCCATCTCTGTCCCAGCTCTTGGGGACATGAAAGGAGCCACATTTGGGCGTCCCCTGAACGGAGTTTCTTCCGCAAAAATTCTTTCAACCCAGAACAATTTCTGACACCAAACTATTATGTTGCCATTTTGCTGTTATTTTAATTCCTGGCTGGCTTTATCTGCTCCTTTGAATTTAAAACTTGCAAAGCGTGCGTACGGAAGGCAAGACTGTGAAAGACATCAACGCCAGATACTCGACTTCACAGCGGCACTACACAGACCCTGCACCAAAAGGTTTTGAGGTTTTGAATTAACATGTGAAGCACCCAGATAGAGGACACTGAACGCTATGGGGTGGTCTAGAAGTGTGGCTGGTTTGCAAAGCCCAATGGGTGGTATAGAACAGGGTTGGCAAAACTTTTTGGGCCATGGGCCAGATCCGGCCCCTGACATCAATTCATCCGGCCCATGAAGCCCTCTTCGCTCCCAGAAGCGGAAGAAAAAAGCTTCTGGGGGTGACGAGGGCTTCGTGAGCAGGATGAATTGGCATCAGGGGCTGGATCCGGCCCATGGGCTGTCGTTTGGGCACCCCTGCGGTATAGAAGCTGAAATATCAGACAAAGCAGGCAACAAACAAGGAAACAAAGCCGAAATTGATCTTTTGCTCACCTTTCTTCTTTGCCTGAGAACTATTCCATGTTTCTGGTTTCGCTTTGCCAGCTCTCAGCATCTACAAGGAGAAAAGGAATCGGAATGAGAAGGCGATGGCCGTCAACCTCAAATCACTGGGTGGCAAAATTTTAGGGAGTGAAAGTTAAAAGACAGGACAATTCCATGATTACTGTTATGAATGAAGATGTCTTCCAAACAAACAGAACACAGTAATAAACAAAGCACACCAATAAGCCACGTTAAACTTTGCAAGACATTTCCCCCAAACTTTTTCGCTGTTGAAAGGCGGTGTCCAAATCGACAGATAAAGCTCAACATTCTTCTAGGGAAGGGTCGCCCTTGCTCGAAAGCCAGTTGTATCCGACTCTAGGGTTCAGTGCTCATCTGTTTATAGCCAAAGAGCCAGCATTCTCTGGTTACACCTGCAGGAATTAGTCAAGGTCCCCCTTGCTCGAAAGCCAGTCGTATCCGACTCTAGGGTTCAGTGCTCATCTGTTTATAGCCAAAGAGCCAGCACTCTCTGGTTACACCTGCAGGAATTAGTCAAGGTCCCCCTTGCTCGAAAGCCAGTCGTATCCGACTCTAAGGTTCGGTGCTCATCTCTGTTGACAGCCAAAAAGCCAGCACTGTCTGCATCTACGGATACTTTCCTGTTCATGTGGCAGGCATGACTAGACACTGGAGCGCACGGAATGCTGTTACCTTTCCCACCAAAGTGGTACCTACTTATCTACGGTACTTGCAATTTCTCTCTTTTGAACTGCTAGGTTGGCAGGAGCAGGGACACATGACAGGAGCTCATTCTGTCATGCAGTACTCAGGTCTTGAACTGCTAACTTTCCAGTCAACAAGCTCAATGTCTTAATCACTAAACCAACCTAGCTGTTCCCTTCAATGTCCTTCTACTGATGAACTAATCAGGTACAACTGAAGATGATGATGAAAGAGCCACACACCTGTGCAAACGAGGGGAGGGTAAACTCCTCCTCCAGGCTCCCGATACAGAAGGAAGGGCTGCTAGGACTAGCCGTGGGCGACATGAGAGTCAACAAAGGTTCTGCAAGGAGAAAAGCCACAGATTTCAAGATAAGGATGTCAACAGGCATGCCTCCTAAAGAAACAGGGCAGCAAGATCCAGATTCTTCAGACCATGCCTTGTGCATTTCCTCTACTCCAGTGATGGTGAACCTTTAAGAGACCCTGTGCCCAAATAGAGGGGCCAGGTGAAATCTGTGCTGGGGGAGGGAGGAAGCGCTCCCATTGGGCTGCTAGACAGAGCAAACCCTGTGTACGTGCCCAAAGAAAAGGCTGTGAGTGCTCCGTCTGGCATGCATGCCATAGGTCACCACCACTGCTCTGCTCCCTTCCCTTCCCACTAGGCCTCAACCATTTCTTGCAACTCTGGAACTGATATCCCAGAATAGCTGAAGAAAGCTCTTTGTCCTGGCAGCTGCTTGGCCTCTGAAGAAGTGCCTTCCTGCCAGGCAGTCTGAAGTCTTGTCGTCGCCCCCTTTTAAAAAGCAAACAGTGACACTGCCACCTCCCGGACTGAAGCCACGGAATTAAATATTGCAGGAAAGAGCAGAGCGGTTGGTAAGCCACTGCTTTCAGCTCCTCACCTGGCTGGGAAACGGAGCTTCCACCGGCAGAAGGCAGCAGAGGGCCCCCCTGGTCTTCGCAGCCCTCCGGTTCTGTTGAGCATGTGCTGAAAGCAGGGAACTGCTGCAGATTCTCCAAAGGGAGGCGGACCTCTGGGTCTGGGCGAGAGAAAAAACAGGAGACACTCAGCTTCCGCAACGTCACTTGGAGGGGCCCTGAATAGGCTGAGGGTCAGAGTCCCTAAATACAAGACCCACAGGTGCAAATGCGGGCTGATGGTGGAAAACAAAACACTGTGTGAATGTGGAGAGATACAGAACCCATTGGCTCATTTGCTGGTCTGCCAGAAACCTGTAACAATAAGGACTTCAGTTCAGCCAACAGCAAAGCCAGGAAAGTGGCTTCATTTTGGCAGCCCGGGGTTTCATCAGGACATGAAAGAAGAAGAAGAGCGCCTCTGCCACTCACATCTGCCCTGCCGTTTGTTTTCTTCCATTTCAATCCGTCGCTCCCGGCGCCGTTCCTCACGCGCTTTCTTCTGTCGGAGACGCTTCCTTTTCTCAATGTCATCTAAGAAGAACGAGATTGTGAGTGAGGCTGACTGCAAAGAGCACAGGGATTCTGCTACGCTAACTTCAACCGACCCCTTGCTCTTTATGTGGGTAGGCGCCAGGCCTGTTACCTTCCGCAAAGCCCAGCTGCTTATTTGTTTATCCCTACGTTATATTTCCAGAATGGCCACCTAGCGAACAACTACTCTAGAAGGTTGACATCATCACACACGATAATACAAAGACAGAATCACTCTAGGACAGGGATGACCATGTTCCCGGAAGAGCAGAGCGGGCCAGATCACGCCCTCAGAACAGGGTGTGTTCACACATGCACATCCATACAGTGGTACCTCTCTTAAACAGCATAATGTGTTCCACGGGACTGCTTTTTAAGTGAAACACCATTGTAAGTGACCCATTGTGACTTCTGGCGGGGGGAATTGCGCAAACCCCGATTTAGTTGTTAAGTAAGTTTTTGGTTGGTTTTAGTTAAGCGAGGCGACCATTCAGAGAAAATTCTGCTCTTTAAGCGAGTTACTCTCTAAGCAAGGCGCTCTTGATGCGAGGTTTGACTGTATTTTCTTCCTGGTTTGGCATGGATGCTTCTGCGCATGCATGAAAGTGGCCATATTTACTTTCTGGTTCAGCTCAGCACAGGTGCTTCTGCATATGCATGAGCATGTCCGCACCAAACCAGAAAATAAATATGTCTACTTTTACACATGGGCAGAATCATCCATGCTGAACCAGGAAGTAAATATGGATGATTTCACGCATGCACAGAAGCGTCCATATTCACTTCCTGGTTTGGCGAGAGCATTGCGGGCCTGATGGAATGGCTTCGGGGGCCGTATCCAGCCCACAGGCCGTAGTTTGGGCACCCCTGCTCTAGGTAAAGGTTGACCTTGCTCGAAAGCTAGTCGTAGCTGACTCTAGGGTTCAGTGCTCATCTCTCTTTATAGCCAAACAGCCAGTGCTGTCTGCATCTGCAGATGTTTCCATGGTCACATGGAAGGCATGAATAGACACCGGAGTGCACAGAATGCTGTTACCTTTCCTGCCTGTTACCTAACTACAGTACTTGCAATTTCTTGCCTTTAAACTGCTAGGTTGGCAAAGCTCACTCTATCATGTAGTACTTGGGTCTCAAACTGCTGACCTGTCAACCTTCCAGGCATCAAGTTCAGTGTCTTAACCAACTAAGCTAAAAATCATTCTAAGCTCATAATAAAAGCAGAATTAACATCGGCAAAAATACAAATGTCTGCTTCAATTCTGTGTTTTAAGTTTTCTACTGAAGAATCCAGCCTTCTCACTTCCCAGAATAGATGAGTTTTCCCATCTTCCCCCACAAATGTGTTCAAATTAAATCTCCAGCTACAGTTGAGGAAGTAAAGACAGCAAGAAGCCTCCCGCCTTCAAACAGGTCCACAGAAATTCATTTGGCGCCAGAAACAGAATTTATTCCGTTCACCTGAAAACATCTCCAGGGTTTCCTTGGAAATGACAGGGGGCTTCAGCGCCAGTTCGCAGATGCTGAACTCGCAGGTGAGGGGCAAGTGGCACAGGTAACGGTGGCGCTGACGCACATCCTGCAGCCAAGAATACAGAAGGAAATGGGTCACAGAGCCCCGGGATGCACTCCTTCCACTTGCCCCAAAGTCACGGGTGCACAGGGATCTGGTGAGAAGCTTCAACAACTAGGTCTGGATTAATCGGTCTCACCGAGTCTCTATTTGCAGGGAAATCACTAGCGCCCATCAACGACCGAGTCTCCTCACCTCTGTCATGGAATGGCCTGATATTTCCACCACGGTGGCCGTGATCTTCTCCGGGCTGTTCTCCAGGCTGCCATACTGGTGGACCAGGCAGCGCACGTTCACGGGGTGAAGGTAGAGGCACTGCCCATCCTCAGCTATGGTGAAGGTGAAAGAGGAGAGAGTGACTGGAAGGATGGAAAGAAGAGACTGCCGGTGCTTCTGCTCCACGCCTACCTACTTCTTTACCTTAACCCTCCTCAACCCCCTTAGCCAAAACAGCCTGGGATCACAACCATAGATACGGACCACCCTGGCATTCCCGACAAGACCCTGCAACGTTAACCAGAATGAAGTCAGCTCTCTCTGTCGCAACACTTCACAGGTTGACCTTCGCCAGCGGCCCAAGAACAACTCCCGTCATCAGACTCACCTTGGTAGAAGTAGTAGGAAGGAGAATTCTCAGGATGCCCCCCACTGCTCAGGGCCTTCTTAGGTTTCTCCGGGGCAGGTTCAGAGACACTGGAATGCGCAGCCTCGCTTGGGGCAGCCCCTGGATCCTGGCCAGATGCTTCTGCTTTACCTCCCGCTGCCTCTTCCAACTCTGAGGCGGATGGGACGCCGTTTGCAAAATCCACAGGAGATACCATGATTTCGTCATCAAAGGCAGAAATATACTTTAGAATACACTGTTAGAGGAAAACATAATTACCGTCATTTAGTTTTATTCTAATCATGAACACATACACACAAAAACATTTACAAACAAATATCACCAAATTAATATTAAACATAATAATAATACATCAACATCTGTGTTTCCACCAACCACTGAAATTCCCCTCTCTCCTCCCCTACTTCCTGAAAGATAAATATTCTTGTCCTAGCTTTATACCTCTATTTTTCACCAGCACATGTTCAATAAACTCACTCCAAATATCTATACAATCATTTTTCTTTATTGAACCAGTATTTAATTCACCTGTCACAATTAATTTTTTATAGCCAAATTATACCAGTCCTCCATTACAAACTCCATCTACATTTTACAATGTTTAGCTATTAATAATCTTGCAGCTGTTACCATAGTTACCATTGAACATGTCTATTCCAGTTAGGTAAAGGTTGCCTTTGCTGGAAAGCAAGTCGTATCTGACTTTAGGGTTCAGTGCTCATCTATTTATAGTCAAAGAGCCAGTGCTGTCTGCGTCTGCAGACATCTCCGTGGCCATGTGGCAGGCATGACTAGACAGCAGAATGCATGGAATGCTGTTTACCTTTCCCACCGAAGTGGTACCTATTTATCTACTTACAAGTTCTTGCTTTCGAACAGCTAGGTTGGCAGGACATGGGACAGATGAGAGAAGCTCATTCAGTCGTGCAGCACTTGGGTCTTGGAAAGCCTGACCTGCTGATCTCCTAGTCTTCAGGGTCAGCTTCTTGTCCACTAAGCCACGGCAGTCCCTCCCATCCCAGTGGCACTTCCTCTAACCTGCCTTCATCCTAAAATCATCCTTGTCGCTACTTCTGGAGTAATTTACTCAGAGAGAGACTGTCTAATTTAAGACCCTCTGACAGTCCTCAGTCCTTAATTTATCTTGCTCTGCTTACAGTTACCTGAAAGGTGGCCAGCAGAGAATGCTGCACTTCAAGAGAGCACGAACCCTTCTTACCTTCTGCTCTTGGGATGTGACTGCTGCTGCTTCCTTGTTAGACACCTCTCTCACATCTAATTCCTCCATAGCTGCTGTGGCGCCTGCAACATCACCGCCTTGAGTTCTGAGACACACCAAGCTGCCCTCTCGATCCTGAAAGCCAAATCAGATAATTTCCCCCCCTCTGAGCATCCTATCATATACAGTGGGTTCTCCCCTAGAAGCATTGAAATCTCGTGGCACAGTTTACCCTGGCGATTGGCGAGAGAATTTTGGTAGTTGAAAAAATGCCCCACTTCTGTCCCAGCTATTACAAAATTTCCATCACGTTGAAAGCTATGGGACAGAAAGAGAGTGAGTTTAATTGCCAAAAACCGCCAATGCCAGATGACATAACCACAGGGAAATATGTAGAATAAAGACTTCCTCCTTCCATCCCGCAGCTCCCACATGTTAACTCCCTCCGTTATCTGACAACTGGAGAATCTCAAGAAAAATTAACATGGTGTACAAAACAAAAAGCATTGTGGTACCTTAAAGACTAACTCCTGTATTTAAATGTGACTTCTGTGAATCAAGACCTGTGATGAAATGGACTTGATCCACCAAAGCTGACATTTAAATGCAGAAGTTAGTCTATAATGTGTCATAACTTTTTTTGTCTTTTGTTGTTGTTTTGTTTACTCTCAGATTTTCTTGCGCAGACTAACATGGCTACCACTTCAAAAAGAAAACATTAAAAAATATCAACATGCTGGATTTCAATTTAATCAGGAATACACTGGTTTTCTTCCTGGTAGCTCCACTTATAATGAAATTAAGAGTAGAGGGAGCTTTTGAAGGATAACTTTGAAGCAGACTGGCTTGTGAAATAAAAACCTCAAAGCAATATGTAAATGGCTAAAAACTACATTTACCCCTATTAGTTCAAGTTATCTCTTCACCAGTATTCAGTTATTTCTCCCCAATTAAAGGCTTCTTGCATTAAAATGTTAAAGGATGGCATAGTATAATAACTATTTTTTTAAAAAAACCCAAATCCTTTCCGCAGCCAAATCGAGCCAGGTTTAGATGGGGCATCTTTACCTTCAGCTCCTGAATGGCCGCCTCAATGAAACAGGCTTCTGGTGTGTCTTTGTCTTCCTGGTACTGGCGCAGAAGTGCCGCCTTCTCCTCCAAGATCACCTGCTCCAGCACCTGAGCCTTCGAAGCCAGGAGGAGCTTGGAATACTGGCCATGTTCCTCATCTGTGTAAAGAGACACACAGGGCCACCCCTTTAACTACCTCACAAGTCCAACTATCTGCAAAGGTTCTCAACTTCAGGCCCTCAGCATCTTTCAGAATTCTGTTCCCAGAAGTTGCAGCCAACAATGTTCGGAAGGTTAAATCCCAAAGATTAAGAGCAGGCTCTCTCAAGGTTTTCAGGTCGCGGGCCTGGACTGCCGATCGGGCCAGTCATGTGGTTCCTCCTACCCAGAAGCGGAAGTAAAATGTGTGCCACCCATATGCAGAACACGTTTTAATTCTGCTTCTGGGATCGGCGAGGGCGTTGGGGGCCGGGTTTGGCCTGCAGAGGTTGAGAATGCCAGGTCTAGAGAACTCTCTGGCCAACTGGTTTCCCTGAGATTTTTGAAGTGGGGCTGCAAATACGTAGGAACTGCAGCAAAAGGAATTTCTGTATAACAAGTCATCTGATCCAGTTATATGATCACATCTGCATTCAATCCCAGCTTGCTTTGCACAGAACATTAGAGAATTTCATGTCTGTAAGACACTGTACCAAGGGACTTTTGACAGCTGGTGAGGAACACCCTGCTCTCTGCAAGGTCTCCCTTACTCAAAAGCCAGCCATGTCTGACTCTAGCATTTAATGCTTATCTCAGTTTACAGTGGAACCCCGCATAACTAACGCTTCGTATAACAAAAATTTCATACAATGAAGCTTTTGTGCGACAATCGCGAAAACCCACATAACGATTTTTTTCGTTATACTGTACAGGGTTTTTGTTAAGCGGGGTATACCCCGGTTAATGAAAACCCTGTCTAATAAACATTCTTTTCGTTACGCGGGTATCGCCCATTTGATCTGCATAGTGGGGAAAACTGCATAATATAGTAAAGAGTTCCGTAGAATGGAACTTTTTCATTATGTGAGGTTCTACTGTACAACCAAAGAGCCAGTGCTGTCTACGTCTGTAGACCTTTCCATGGACACATGGCAGGCATGACTAGATACTGAAGCACACAGAACACTGTTACCTTTCCCACCAAAGTGGTACCTATTTATCTACTTGTAATTTCCTGCTTTTAAATGGCTAGGTTGGCAGGAGGTGGGACAGAAATGGGAGCTCACTCTTGTCATGCAGCACTCGGGTCTCAAACTAACCTTCTGATCATCAAGTTCAGTGTCTTAACCAATAAGCCACCGTAGTCCCGTTTGCAGTTCTTTTACAGGGGCCTTTAAAGAACCATCACCAAGATCTACTTCAGGTCAGGCTTCTCTTCATCTCTGCAGGATGTATATGAATGCTCCTCATTGATTCCCAGGCAATCACCCCATTCCCACCAATATTGCTGGTCTATACATTGCAGAATCCATTGGCCATGAAGGCTGGGGGCTCAGGCAGCCTTTCCATGCATCCTTAGGCTCCACATGTTGCCTAACTTTAGGCTGCACAACATAGATCAGTGGTGCCCATATTAAGGCCCGGGGGCCGCCCCCGACGCCAATCTATCCAGCCTGTGAAGCCCTCGTCACTCCTGGAAGCGGAAGGAAAACGCGCCTCTGGGCATTAGTGACCTGAACACATGATCGGCCCGCAGCCCAAAAAGTTCGGGCACCCCTGACATAGATGATGTGATCACTGAGTGACAATAACCTTTAAGTTAACTAAATTTAAGACTCGTCCCCCCTCCAACACACACACGCGTTCTAAGACTCTCCAGGGACTCCTTTTCAACTAGGAAAGCCTTTGGGAGTTTCCGATTTATATGTATGTATTGGAGATCAGCATTTAATAGAAGAAAATCACTGTCACTTCAGGTGATGCTATAACTGGCAATACAATTTTCCAGCATTAAAGGTTCCCTCGTCCTGTGGCTTCCAGGGGCAAAAGCAATCCCTACGGAGCTTCTGAGGGACGGGTATGAAGCTTTAAATTTAATGAAAATAAAGATTAATGTCTCCAAGGTGACATTAATCCAGCTGCACCAACTAAATTTCATCAATTATATCCAATCTTCCTGGGGGAGGCACTCAAGACTGTAACAACCTTGAAGCTCACCTCCCAGGTGAACAGGCTGCTCCACGTGTGTTGGCTTTGATTTTGGCAGCGCTACCAAGACGCCTTTTTCTCGGCGCATCAGCTGCATGGTAATGGTGTCACCGATTGTGTACTGATGGGTTTCTTGAGCAACAACACTGTAAAGAAAAAGAGGTAAGCAGACACTGGCACAATTTAACCCAAAAACTGGCCAGGGATAACACCTCAAGAGAACCTCCTTACCTTTTCAGGTCTTTCTTGTGAATGGAGCTATAGCAGATGGGGCATTTAGTCCAGGTCTTCTCACTCAGCGAGAGATAGTGCAAGATGCACGGCCAGCAGAAAATATGCCCACAGCGCGTGATCTTGGCGGCAGTGGGCGGATATAAACATATTGGGCAGGAGGGCACCTCATGGCTGCAAATTCTCTGTGGGGAAAGCAAGAGAATTCAGGTGACTATTCTTAGGACATGTCGTTTATGTTCCATTGGTCACAGCAGAATCTGCTTAAAAATATTTATATCCCACTTTTCTATGGGCTTCTAGGAATTAAAGTCCAAGAACAATGGAAGGCCTTTGAGGCAGCTTACAATAGAAAATTTTTAAAAACTGCAATACATGCTACATAAACTGAACAGCAACAGAAATACTGCATAAAAATAAACAGCACACTATACCAGTGATGGTGAACCTTTTAGAGACCAAGTGCCCAAACTGCAACCCAAAACCCACTTATTTATCGCAAAATGAGAACACAACAGGGGAGGAAGGAAATGCTCCCAATGGGCTGCTAGGCACAGGGAGAACTCGGTGTTGGGGGAGGAAGTGCTCCCATTGATCTGCTGGGCAGAGGGGCGGGGCGAACTCTGTGCTGGGGTGACTTCATGGGTGTCCACAGAGATGGCTCTGAGTGCCACCTCTGGCATGCATGCCATAGGTTCACCACAACTGCACTATACAGTCCCCACAATATTAGTATACTATTGCTGCAAAATAGCATAAGATATGTGGTCCTTGAAATATTAAACCAGCTGTTCCAATATCAATATTTCAAAAGGTGACAAATTCTACGATCAAGGTATCACAAACAGCATTTTCTCTACTTACTACGCTACCACTGTCAACATCTTGGTGACCTCTTTGCAATTACCTGCAATGTCTTTCATGAAAACAAACCTGAATTGATGACAGAATGGCAAGAAATGGTCATTTTACACAGAAAAAATTAAGCTTTTTAAAAGCTATCCCATTTCTACTAACCACTTGTTCCACAAAATCCCAGTTGACCAAGGTATCTGGATCAGTGAAATGAACAGTGTAGTCCTGGTCATCGCACACCACAAATTGGCAGCTGGAAAGAACGCAAAGGACAACAAAGAAGTGATTCACCAATTGTAATTACCAGCCACTAATTATCTAAAAAGAACTGAGACAAATATTCAATGGCTGTGATCATCATTATCTAACACATATTACCTAAGTTAGTGATGGAGAACCTTGGCACTCCAGGTGTTCTTGGACTTTAATTCCTAGAAGCCTAAGTCTCTGTGAATCCATATGAATGGGATCATAGAGACGTGGGCTTCTGGGAACTAAAGTTCAAGAACATGCGCAGTAAACTCATTTGTGTGGATTCACAGAGACTTGGCCTTCTGGGAAGTGACGTCCAAATACACCTGGAGTGCCAAGGTTCACCACCAATGGCCTAGGTGAAATTTATCCTCAGAATTCAAAGACTCTACAAACAGAATTGTCAGCAGAGCTTCCAGGTCAAAATCGCACAGGTTTTGCTACAAACCAAAAATACAGAAAGCGCTCCCTGTATCCCCCCTTAGCATTGAGAAAAGTAGAAATGTTCCTCACTCACTTGGCCTGTAAGAAGAGCTCCTTGCTGAACGGCTTGTTCCCCCACCGGTTCCTTCTCCCCCAGGCGCTCCGGCCGTTCGCATCAAAATGGCTTCCTTGGCCACGCGGTTCAAAGGTAAAATTCAATAAGTGATTCAAACTAATCTTCTTAGGACCTGAAAACTGGGCAGGGCTAAACTCTGCCAGTTGGGCCTCTGCTACCTGGGAAGATGAGAGACTCATCAGAGCACAGCAATAAAACATAAAGAAGAGAGACAGAAACAGCAGGCTACACACACACACATTTTTGTATGCTGGTACAGTACTTGCATCTTCTCTACTCAACCATTTGAACGGCTGCCCCTCTGTTTGATTACAACTTGCAAGGAAATAGCCCACATACCAAAGAAGAACGCTCTATATCAGTTTTCTTCCCACTGGCACTGTCTGTTCATTAAACTTAATCCTTCTTCTGCCATATTCCAATGTAGGCAATCATCATGGTAATTGGCCATAATGACTTTCTTGAGAATATAATGCCGTAGCCTTTCATCTGCCTTTGTTGGGATCCAGCCCTCCTCTGACTCTGAAGATGAACTGGATCAGGGGGCACTCCCTATGCCCTGTCCGGTTCTGCCTCCACCCAAGCCTGAGGATACCCTGAGTCAGGGGTCTCAGCCTGCACCTGGCCCAAGTCTGTTCTTCCCAGCAGCTGACCTGTCAGATCAGGAACCTGGCTCTGTCTGAGAGAGTGTTAGGAAACAGATACACCTGAGACACAGGCAGGCCAGGGTGAGGCACCAAAGAAGGCTCCCAGCTGATACCGATTAGCTGGGAGGCTTATAACCAAGCCTCTTGCAGCCTGCCAGCATCGGTACAACTCTTGTGCAAGGACCGATGTCCTGCTTGATCCCAGACTGTCTGCCATGACCCTGACTACTCTGCCACCTTACGACGCTCCTGGACACCCTTTGGATTTGACTACTGACTTGGAATACCGGTAAACAGACCTTGACTTGTCTTTTGGACTTTGGTATCTGGACTATCCTTGAACAAGACTCGCTGTCTAGCACCACCGTGTGGTGACCGTGCTTGCCCGGACGGGTCAGCACAGTCTTCCACATCATAGCGTGATACCCATAGTACCACTGATCTAGTTCCACCAGTCACTTTCTGGTCCTGAGCCCTTTTGGTACACAAAGTCTTCATCAGCCCCAGGCCAGGATTGTTGCTGCCCTCCAACAAGATGGATTCAAGTGGGATTTAATCCATTTGTGGACCATCAACCTTACCTGAGGACTTTGGCACTCTGAGGCTGTTAGTCCTCAGACTAACTGAGGCTGTTAGTCCTCAAAGTGGTCAGGGTAATTAACTATCCCTTGATACTTGGCATTGAGTCACTGGCAGAATAGTCTACTCTATTACCATAGCAGGATAACTTGGCCTATATATGTCATTTTGAGAGCGCAGGACCCTACATAGATTGTAAGTCCTCCTCAGCCCCAGGTCAGGATGGATGGAGCTGCTGCCCTCCATCAAGGTGGATTCAAGCGGGATTCAAGCCTAATTACATAAATTTCAAGACAAATAACTGATAGTGTTGCTGTTCACCAGACTTCTATCTAGCATATATTCAATATTATGAAGTATCATCAGCTTGGTGTTTCCAGTAGAGCAGTGGTTCCCAACAAGGGGTACACAGCCCACTAGTGGACTTCAATTCCCAGAAGCCTCAGTCAGTACACTGGCTGATCAGTGCTTTGGGGAAATCACTTAGGCTTCTGGGAATTGAAGTCCAAAAACCAGCATTTGGGAAACACTGCAGTAGAGCATGTTGTGACAATTCTCAATATTTGGCAGACAACAACAGACTGACCAGATCAGAACTGAAGATGCAAATACTGTATGGTATATCAAAATCAATGAAATTCAGAAAATGTGTTATACTGGATTTCCCCAGTTCCTCCCATTAGACAACCAGCTGAGATTTTAGGATAAGGGGAGAAATCACCATATTTTCATAACAGCATATAAAACACCTTACCAAAAAAAGGAGAGAATATCATCAACTAATCACTCTGTGCTTAAACTATACAGCTACCTGGATAAGAGGTGGGACTTACCTCTTCCCGTCTTCCACCATTATAAGAAGAACTAAAAGCTTTGCCACTGCCAACACCCTGGTTTCCTCTTTGAGGAGGCACCTTGTTAAAAGTTTTGCTTTTCTGTGAAGTGGAGCGACGGGACTGACTGGAAAAGTTCTCATTCTTGGGATATGAAGGTTCTCGCTTACGATTATAACGCTGTTTGGATCCATTTGCACTTTTTCCATCTGGGAGAAAAGAAAAATCCCAATAAAGCACTGAGACTAGAAGATGGTATATTGGCTACACAGTTAATCACCTCCATGGAAGTTAAAGTCAGGTAATTTCTGTCACATCAGATGTCTACTATGCTCCAGGGAATCGTGATGCCATCATAGCCATCTTAAGTCTTCTTTGGCAGGGAGCTCCAAACTCTGGAAACATCCAAGATGGATCTTTCCTTCTCATATCTCCAGAAGATATGAAAAGTGGGATGGTGAAATGATCCAATTACTTCCACTGACAAGCGTAGACCCAGGGAGACTCATGTGAGAGAATGTGGTCTTCCAAACAACCTATTCTCAAGTCATTTTAGGCTTTATAACTTATACCCAGTGCTCTGAATTGTCCCCAGAAAAAGGTCTGTAGCTACTGAAGATATTCTAGCAATACAATCATATGCACTCTGTAACCAGACCTGGTCAACTGCTTGACCACAACTGAAACCTGGACACATGCAGATTAATGATGCAAACTAGGAGTAGATTCAAACTCAACTCTTAAAAGATTGTAAATATCTGTTCCTCAATCTACCTTTTGAATGATCAGGAACACCTTTACCGGATTAAACTTCAACTTGCTCATCTTTGTCTAATCAGCCACCATCTCTGAATAGGAACAGGTTCCTCAGATTTTAGGTGGAAAGGAGATCCACTAGTGGCACCAACCCCTTTAAGTCCAAATGACCTTTCCCAGTGGTCTCTATATTAAGTAGCAAGAGTGGAATGGGAGCAGGGCCAGATTCCTGAAGGACTTTACAGATCAACAATCACAGTGCTGAATATGAGTTCCCTCACTGCCTCCACTTCTGAAGGACTTAGAGATACTGCAGAATAGACTCCCAAATCCCTTTCCAGCTGCCTTAGAAGATACTGCAGTCAATAGTACTGACATAGTTTGAAAAACCATTTCCTCTACCCAGTAGTTGCCACATATTACCTCCAAGGTGACTAAAGATTCTCCTTACCACTGCATAGTATAATACTATAATTTTCCTCACTTGCTAGACATATTTTTGTTGACAGTTCTGTTGGGAAAATATGTGCATTTTTAAACTTGGGTATTGTTTGTGTCTACTTCTATGAGCAGTAGCCAGCTCCAGCACATGCTTAGACATGCCCAGAAGCCAGCTTTTCCGCAAGCAGTGCAAAATAATGTTAATTCCTTTTGTCTTGTGTGGGATAAGAGTTGCCACCAAAATAATTAGTTTTTTGTGACAGAATGAGATTACACCAAGTGTGGTCAGACTGCCTAGGAATCTGTACTCCACCTTGAGTCCTACCAGGGAAGGAAGGCTGAGCAATAAAGAAACATTCCACCAAACTTCAAGGAAGCTGATACAAATTATAGGAACTGACTAAAAATAAGTATCTGCTCTCCCCCTGTGCCTAGGTAAGAGAATAATTTTTCCATTTACCTACTAGTAGTAAAACCTCGCATAAAGAATGCCTTGCTTAGAGACTTACTTGCTTAAAGAGCAGAATTTTCTCTGAATGGTCGTCCTTTCTTATCAACTAAAAACAACCAAAAACTCACTTAAGAACTAAATTGGGGTTCACAATCCCCCCCCCCCCCGGCCAGAAGTCACAATTGGTCACTTACAATGGCAACAACAGCACTTTTCAAAGCAAAAGAGTCGTTTCCGTGTTCATGTGGCAGGCATGACTATACACCGGAGCACACGGAACGCTGTTTAAGCGAGGTACCACTGCATATACTATTTTCACCTACCAGGGTGTCCCAATTTTGTGTGTAAAATGTTTTAGCTTTAATAATATCTGCTAAAACTATAAAAACATCTTCACACATAAATATGAATCTGCTACTAATAAATGGCAAGTTTTCATTTTTTGCTAGTTACAATATTTCTCTGCATGCAAATAACCACTTTCACTAAAAAAAAGGGTTGTCAATTAGGAAGCCATTATCATGTAGTGCTTTTTTAATGATTATTTTATATATAAATATATATATATCTAAAAGTGCATACTTTATGACTGTGAGCTGCCCTGTAATTGATTGTATTATTGGTTATTTATTGTATACTGTATTTTGTTTGTTGAAATGGTGATGTATGTGACGCTTATTATGATTGTGTGTAATTTGTAATTATATATTTGTTCTGTGAACAGCCTTGAGTCGGTTTTACTGAGAAGGGCAGTATATAAATCGATAAATAAATTCCTCTCTAACACTTGAGATTCCCACACACACAAAAAGGTTTCCTCTGCAAGAAAGGTTTGTTTCTGAGGAAAAGAGAGATATGTGTGTGTATTTCTAGCAGCCTTCTAAAAGCTGACTTTTCATAACTGCCAATCAAGAGGTCAACAGCAGTGCAAAAGCAGAATTGTCATAGTAACATTAACAGGGTTTTCAGAACTGAGTCATCACTATCACACCAACCATTTACCTTACTGAATAAACAGATTAACTATCAGTGCTTCCACACATGTCCCTTTAAAAACCAACATTTATACCACCCAACTTTCTATCACCATGTTCCACTCTCACTAGCAATAACAATTACCACAGCATAATTAGTCTTGTTATACATGTCCAAGTTGCATCTCACGTGCTTCTCACTATCAAGCTAATACCTTAACAGGGTATGTGAAATTATCAAAATGACATTCTACAGAATTCCATTGTTCCCCTCAGTCCAACACTCAATCCACTGCACCACACTGACTCTTACCCTAATTAATTAATTAATCAATGCAAACTATTGCACCTTAGTTTAGTTACAACAGTGGTGAAAAGAACTCAGGGCCAATTGTCTGAATTAAACTCAGCACTTCACGTGGATACAATATGGAAGGAAGATAAAAGACCAGCTCATGGTTGTTTCATGTTTCATCCTGTGTTTGTGGGTTGTGGTGGTGGTGGTTTTGCAAGCCAGAGAACTTGTTTAGGCTTCCTTAAACTCCGCCTATGCCTGTGGCTTCTGAGCAAGACTCTGACTTAGAGAGTAAACAAAACGATGACAAAAAAAAGTTGTGCCACCTTAAAGACGAAATCTTGTATTTTAATGTGAGCTGTGTATCAAGACGGGAGAGTGGCATTAATTTATACACATCAGGTACACAAACACAGCAGGTTAGCCTTTAAGGTGCCATGTTTTAAGCCTTTGTTTTGCTTACTCTCTGATCTGCTTGCACAGACTAACATGGTGACCACTTTAATAATTTCTACTGCATTTTAATGCCATGAAGTCTCATGAAGTGGACTTGATCCCCGACAACTCATATTAAAACGCAGCAGCTCGTCTTCAAGGTGCAGGGTTTTTTCCTGTCTACTCTGACTTGTTTGCACAGGACTCAAAGGGCGAACACTTTTAAAAAAATCTCAAAGATTAAGAAGCCAACCTGGACTATGACGAAACCTTTTAGATTTTTCCTTGTGTCTTGTTTACTTCTTTTTAATTTGGGTTTTTTTTGACAGGATCCGGGTTGGGTCTTGTTTTCGGACCCCCCCAGCCTGGCCCAAAAACAACCCCCCAGCCTTGCGGGCGACCTTCCCCTTCCTCCCCTCCTTCCTTACCGCCTTTGGGCTTGGACTCTCCACCGGCGGGCCCGGCAGAGTTAGAGCGGGGCGGCTGCCCTTTGCCTCCGGCTGCGGAAGAGGACGAGGAGGGGCCCGGCCCGGAGCCGAACGGGTTGCTCTTGTCCATCTTGTCGACGAGTCGGACGGGGCTGAGGCTGGAGGACGCGGCGGCGTTGGCTGAGTCTACGGTCGGCCTCTGGAGCATCCACGGGCGCCGGGCAGGCGCGGCGTCTGGAGACGGTGTTGGCAAGCGGGTGGCGGCGGCGGCGGCTGGGGCCGAAGCCCAGGCGCATGGCCCGGCGGGGTCGGCGCGGCGCAAGGCTCTCGGCCTCCCTCATGGCGACATCTTCTTCGCGGAGCGGCCCTGAAGAGGAAAGGAAGGATCCCAGGCGGAGGTAGGCCTGAGGCGGAGGTAGGCCTGAGGCCTAAGTAGGCCTGAGGTAGTCCTGAGGCCTAGCGCGGCCTAAGGGCCCCGCCGACTGAGGCGCGGCCCACTGAGGGGAGCGGCGAGGCCGGAAGGCCTTGCCCCGACCCGAAGGACTGGTCGCCGCCTGAGGGAACAGGGCCTCTCCGCCCCCCTCAGGGCTGCCTCACGAACCCTCGGACGCCGCCGCTGCTGCTGCCTTGGAATGGCGACGGAGCGCCAACAGCAGTGGCGAGAAAAAAGCCCGGATGGAGCTATTTATACGGAAGGCGGGGCCAGCTTCGCCCGCAAAGCATGATGGGTCGCCTCCTCCCAACCCTTTCCGAGGAGCGTGTTAGTGCGCATGTTCTGTTGAACGCCCATGGCGGAGCGGTCAGGAAAGGGGCGTGGCCTAGCGGACGCCGACGAAACGCGACGTCGGGCCAAGATGGCGGCCTCCACGGTAAGCGGGCCTTGCCGGGTTTGGTCCGGTTGCCAAGGGCAACGGGCCCTGGCGGTCCTCTGGCGAGGCCTGTGCGGCGGGGCGAGGCGCTCGTCGGCCGAGCGGGAGACGCACTTCGGTTTCCAGACGGTTTCGGAGGCGGAGAAAGGCGAGAAGGGTGAGTCCCGCCGAGGGGAGGTGTGGAGGGGCCCCCCGGTTCCCACAGGCCAGGCTGGAGGTGAGGCCTGGGAAGGGAGGGGGGCGCCCGTTCTGCGGTCCGAAGCGGAACTTGGGGAAAGTGAACGCATTCTGCCGGTCTTTCCAAACTTTTGGATTTTAGACTTCAATTCCCAGAAGCCCAAGTCAGTTCCCCAAACCACTGATCAGTCAATGTACTGACTGAGACTTCTGGGAAGTGAAGTCCCCCTGTGGGGACTTTGGGAAACAGGTGAAGGCCCCAAAGAAGGTCATCCCTCCTGGCAGTCCTTCTGTTGCCCACAGTGGCCTTTTGCAGCTCTGAAGCCTGAGAGGACTGGTGGGGTGGGGGTGGTCAGAAGTTTTATCAGAGAATATACTGATGGAGCCTGATCAATCAATCAATCAATCATGTATGTCATATTGTTATTGCTTGTAACCACATGAATACTTCCCTTAGAAATGTTTTCCTCTTATGCACCATGTGGGGTCATGTGACCGCTTTTGCTCATAGAGTACAGTACAGTATAACAGTTCTTTGTTGTAGGCCAGGGATGCCCAAACCTTTCAGGCCACGGGCCGGTCATGTGGTTCAGGGAGCTGGTCACTACGGCCCAGGGGCCGCATCCGACCCCCAATGCCAATTCATCCGGACCATGAAGTCCTTGTCGCTCCTAGAAGCGGAAGTAAATCGCCCATACGGGCGCGTTTTACTTCCGCTTCCAGGAGCGACAAGGGCTTTGCAGGCCGGATGAATTGGCATCGAGGGTTGCATCCGGGCCCAGGGCCATAGTTTGAACACCCCTGTTTTAGGCCTCTGGAATGAGATGGGAGGGGGGGGGAGCAGAAGAAAAGTGGAAGAAGAGTGGAAGAATCCCAGCACATGAAGATCACACAGAGAATGATTGGATGGTAGAAAATCTAGGGAGGAGTAAGAGAGAAACCTGGGGAGGAGGTATCAAAAGCCTTGTATGAAAAGGTGTGGGGCTGCACTTTCCTGTTCCATAAAGAAGTGTAATGCCTGATGTCATTGATTGGCCAAATAAAGACAGTGTGAAAGAGATCTCTCCTTGTCTGGTTGATTATTGGTTTGATATCTGACAAGCCTGGTCTGGATGGATAGCTTCCGGACCCCAATAATACAAACCTACAACAAAAAGAAAACAAAACATTGTGGCATCTTAAAGACTAACTCCTGTATTTTAATGTTATCTTTCGCGGATCAAGTAATAGTTAAAAAAATTAAGTTGTAGTTGTTTCAGTATCTGCAAAAGACAAGGATAGATAAAAGAAAGCAGGCATCTCACATTATAAGAAAATCCTGTCAACATATCCATCTGAGCATAAAGAAAAGGATGTGGAGGCGAAAGTAAACCAGTATCCTTTATTAACTGATTGGTCATCTCACCATACATTAGATAAAATATGATTACAAAGACAAAATAAAAACAGATTAAAAGTACAGTAGAATGATAGAATCACAATAAAATGAGATATAAATTTTACTCAATAATATTCATCACCTTTGCATGCAACTCCCTGCCTATCTGATCAATACAACATCTCTTTTGGATGGCTCCGACCATAAACTTGACAGTTCTAATATTTACATATATATTTGTGCTTTGAAGGAAGCTAATCTTTTATTAGGGTCCCAGTATTATTTTGTTCTGTCTAGTATTTCGTATAATCCATTTTGAGAAAGTAACCAATTTTACCATATTTTTAAATTTTCGATTTCAGTTTACCATGTATTTGAAAATGTGGCTAAGAAGTATGATCTAATGAATGATTCTATGAGCTTGGGAATCCATCGCATTTGGAAGGATATCTTGCTGCGTCAAATGAACCCTTACCCTGGAACACAGTTGCTTGATGTTGCCGGGGGGACTGGTCAGTTTTACATCTTATTTATTTATTTTATTTATTTGTCTAATTTATATAGCTGCCCAACTCAAAATGACTCTGGGTGACTCACAACATTTTAACTCTGAAGTTATATTCATTTGAGATAGTATCAGATCTGCTATTTAAAAGACTGTCAGTTTAAAGGGCTTATCAAGCAATTACAATTCCAGTAAATCTAGAAAATATACTGTATAGTCAACAGTTTTTAAATCAGAAGAGTTACACACAATGTAGAAGAGCCCAACCCTGGGGAAGACGGAACTGCTGCGTGACAGGGCTGGAGCCAGCCATAAAAAACACCAGTCGCCCTCATCGCCCCACTGGACTCTTCCCTTGGTCACTTATTTTGAAGGGAAGTGGACAAATCCGAGTCTTTGCAATGTATTTTTTCTCTTTTTCTTTCTGTGTATTGCATTGACATGCGTTGAAAAGTGTATTACTTTGACATATGTATTTTTGAAATGTTTTTTATATTGTATTGATGTGAAATTGTAATTTGTAATTCTCTATTTCTTTGTTAGCCGCCCAGTCACATTGCGAGTGGGTTGGCATACAAGTAAAACAAAAAACAACACGTAACTCATTTGTATTAGTATCTGAGAAACTGTTTTTTTTTAAACTGTCCCCTTCTGAAATAACGTCACCCAAAGTTTTGAAAGTGAACTTCCCTAGTAAATTGGGAAAGTGTTACGTATTTTAAGGATGAGCGTTGCACTGAATGAGGTCTTGAAAGCTGACCATGGATTTGAAATTGCACTTTTTTTCTGTAGCCACTACTTCATGACCATGGAATGGTGCCACTGCACATTCCCATCTAAGGTTGGACCAAGGGCCCATCTCACCCAATATACTGGTTCCCCAAAAAACAAAGTATGTGCCTGTATGAAACTCACAAGCAAGGCAGGAGGCAAAAGCCACACCTAATATTCAGCGGTGCTCCCTGTGTTGCAATTATTGTGGATGACCAAAGCATGCTGATAGAGACTACCATGTTCTTTCTGCTTGACTCCTTGTTTAGCTACTAAATGTACCTAAACAAGACAAGGACTCTCTGTCCTTGCCCTCTTTGGTGTGAATTCCAAACAGGGATTTCTGCTTCATCTCTTTCCTTAGTTGATCCGCTCCAGCAGAGGAGCCGACTTTGCCTGTTCTATGTTTAATATGTACCTTTATGCCTAGAGAGTTGGCTCTGATTGAATGGAGAGTTAATTATTACTATTTTTAATTGAAAAGATTGGTAACTTTCTGTCATATGATCCTAATTTTTAGCAGACGACAGTGTTGCAAAACAAAAGCCTTCCCATCAGAAACACAGACAACATAACAACTCTTAGTACAGTAGTTCTCTAGTGAATAGATTAACTTCCTTTCTGCAGATCTTCCTCTTTAACTCAGCTAGCAGGGGCAGAATGATCCGTTGCACAACCACATCGCTTCATTCTTGTGTGTCCTTCAAATGCACAAACCATATGCTTCCAGGAAAAATCCCACACTGTGACTCTTCCTTTCAAAACAAACGCAGGTGATATCGCCTTTCGGTTTCTCGATTATGTTCGTTCCCAGCGGGAGCATAAGGTGCGGCAGAGGCTCCGGTCCCATCAGAATCTGTCGTGGCAGGAGATAACCAAACTGTACCAGGAAGACGAGCAAAAATCTCTGGGTGGATCTCAAGTGGTGGTCTGTGATATTAACAAGGAGATGCTGACGGTTGGGAAGCAGAAATTGCAACACCTTGGCTACTCTGAAGGTAATGGGGCTTTGGAAACAGAAATTAAGCCGTGCATGTTCCGTGCACGTGTATGTATTGCTTAGATCATTTACTGACTCGTATTTTTCTACTGAGTTTGGGTGGAAGGCCTGGCAGTCCTGGCTCTGTAACTCATAAAACCAGATATGAAAAGTAAGCACCAATATAAGCAGGTTTTGCTGAATTCCCCACTTCCTGCATCTCAGGGCTCACAGCTAGTAAGAACGCAGGAAGCGGCTTCTATGAAAGCGGAATATTAGACAGCGCATCTAGTCTCATACGGTCTGCCTGCAGATGTCAATGGAAGAACATTTTCTTAATACCTTTTACTTGAAATTTTTCTGATGGAATGGCCAGGAGCTAGAAGGCAGGTTGGACTCCTGTGTCTGTGATCTGCAGGTTCAAGGTTTCATCGCCTGAGTGAGCCCAGAGAAAAGAACTAAGTGGAATCCTAACACAACCTTGGGTTCCTGTACCAGCTAACGAAGAGATTTTAAAGTTGTTTGAAAAAACAAGGACTTGAGGAGCATCTTGTGGGTGAAAGATGGGACTGGCAGGATTGAAGCCTAGGCTAGAGGAGGAGGTACAAGCAATGTTCAGGTTGTAAGTCCCAAAGAGGAGGGGGGGCAGGGGCAAGATTTGGTAAAGAGTCGTCATAATAATGTGTTTGCAAATGTGGAGTTCAAACCACCATTCTTATAAGGAGGGAATTGGGAAATATGACGTATTCTTTGCATTTCCTTTAAATTGTTTACTTGGCTGCATATACTGCCAGTCCCAGAAGGGCGAGTCACAGGATACCCTGTTTGTCGAAGGAGTCGATTGTTTGGCACAGGGAATTCACCAGTTTGTTGTGTTTTATGTCACAGGATTGTCATGGGTCGTTGGAAATGCTGAAGAATTGCCTTTCAGCGATGACAATTTTGACGTTTACACAATTGCCTTTGGTATCCGGAATGTCACTCATATTGACCAGGTAAGCACGGCCACTGTTGGTTAGATCAGGGCCAGATTTATTCTAAGAGTAACGGAAGAATCCAGCTCTTCTTGGGTTTAGAACTGAGGTAGTGGCCCAAAGTCAAGCAGAAGATGGCCTGTTATCTCTTGGCAATTCAGATATAAGATGCAAAGCCATTGATGGCTTCTCATGGGTTGTCCTAAGTGGAACATAGTCTCCATGTAAGCAGGAGCCAGTTAAATACCTCAACATTTGTTGCTAGATTACTGTGGTAGCTTGTAGGTTTTGAAATGCAGGGAGGAGTAGAAGGAACAATGAAGTAAGAGACAGGCGGAAACCTCCCCCACTGATCAAAACCAAGGTGTTGGGCTTTGAAGGGTTCTGTTGCACAATGGGGGAAGCAGTTGATGCTGAAACAAAGCTCCCCCCCCCCCAAATAATAATAATAATAACATGGCTGGGCCACATTTGTGATGTGGCAGAATCTCAACACATTCTTCACTCTACATTTGTCTTGTTTCAGGCACTCCAGGAGGCCTACCGAGTCTTGAAACCAGGAGGGCGGTTTCTGTGTCTGGAATTTAGCCAGGTCAACAACTCCCTTATTTCCAGGTCGGGTGAAGTTTTTTCTTTGCCCTCCATTTCATGAGCAGGTGATCTTTTCCCAAGACTTTGGCCACGTATAATTTATTCTCCCTAGAAACGACTGTTTTTGATGTGCTCAGTAAACCCATTTGTGTGGATTCACAGAGACTTGGGCTTCTGGGAATTGAAGTCCAAGAACACCTGGAGTGCCAAGGTTCACTATCATGGCTACACACAAAAAGCAGAGCATGCCTAAGTTAACTTTGCTAAGCTAGATGTGCTTAGATGTTTCTTGGAACTCTTCTGTTCCAACTTGTTTTTGAAATTTAAGTTACTTCTCATTTTCCGGTATAAGAGCCTGTAAAGGCTGGTTCTAAGAGGCAAAATCTTTTATCTCTTCTGGAAAATATGCAAGCTTTAATGCTGGACTTCTGGGACTATCAAAAACTCTTTAGTTTTTAGTCCCTTGAAACATGTTACTCAAGAAAAACCATCCCAGAAAATGTTTAGCCTAAATGCATGTGTTACACATATTAACCTGCGTTTTTTCTCTTTAACTTTCAGTCTGTATGATCTGTATAGCTTCCAAGTTATCCCTGTGCTGGGTGAAGTTATTGCTGGTGATTGGAAATCTTACCAGTATCTTGTAGAAAGCATCAGGCGTTTCCCTGGTCAGGTAATAATCCCTGATTTTAAACTTGCAATTTAAAATACTTTGTGAAAATAAACCCAAGAATATGTGGGTCCTATACTGTACTTCTAAGGAAAAATCTCTAATTAACAGGGCTATAAATGAAATTTCCCTGTGTCAGCTTTAGTTAAGGGAGAAACACTTAAGGAATTCTGGGATCCGTTTTACAAAACTAGTATGCCAATATCATCATTCCTGTATTTTAGGAA
Organism: Furcifer pardalis; assembly: GCA_030440675.1. Classification (NCBI taxonomy): domain Eukaryota; kingdom Metazoa; phylum Chordata; class Lepidosauria; order Squamata; family Chamaeleonidae; genus Furcifer; species Furcifer pardalis. The sequence continues at coordinate 14,547,324 of CP126898.1, read as the reverse complement.
GAATTCAAGGAAATGATTGAAGATGCCGGGTTTCTGAAGGTGGAATATCAAAACCTGAGTTCAGGCATTGTGGCCATTCATTCTGGTTTCAAGCTGTGACCTTAATCTTTGTTGTCTTTCAAATTAAAAAGAGCAGCAAGTAGAACATGGTGACACCACAGTTGAGCCTTCCATCACGTTCAGTACTGTGTACATCTCAGGAGAAGAAATATTTAAGTTTCCAAAAAGATCTATCTTTATTTTGGAAAAATGCGTATGAATTGTGCCAGATGCAATTTCAAGAGCTACACTAACTAAAAGAAACTGGGACCTGGATTCTGGGATATAAAATTTTATGGAAATTTTTGTGCCAAGTTATGGTAAGGCTCAAATACGCTATTTCTCGTCAGCTATGCTTGAGGATGCATCACTGCCTGGTAAGGATAAAAACTATGAACTAGCCCTGGGGTTTGCAACCTGTGGCTCGCAGCAGCAAATCATCCGGCCTGTGGCGACGATCCCAGAAGCGGACATGTTTACATACAACAGCCATAAACGCTGCAGTTTATGGCGGGGGGGACCCACGTGTCCAGCCCGCTCAGCTGCCTGAGGAGGCGTGGTCTGGCCCGTGGTGCAAAAAAGTTGAGAACCCTTGAACTAGCCTTTTGATTGAAGTTTCTGCTTATTCCTAAATAATCTTTACTCTTGTAATTGTGGCCTCTATTTATTAAATGCTAAACATAAGGTTTTCAAATATTTCCTGTTTTACTAAAGCACAATGTGACTTACATGCAAGATCTATGTGACACATTGACGGTGAATATGTTTGCAGTGATTATAATCTCTTGCTTGCCAGCCTGATAATTTCTCCAGAGCAAATTCCATTTCACAGTCCTGTCAGAACACACCACAACACATTTTCCTTTCTTTAAAAGCTCTCATTTACTTTCTTCCACTTAGCCTATAGCAGTCATGGTGAACCTTGAAGCTCAAGTCTTTGTGAATCCATATGAATGCAGTAAACCATTGGTGTGGATTCAGAGACCTGGGCTTCTGGGAATTGAAGTCCAAAAACACGCGCACTAACCCCATTTGTGTGGATTCACAGGGATTTGGGCTTCTGGGAATTGGAAGTCCAAGCACACCTGGAGTACCAAGGTTCACTATCATGGATGGGTCTATTGTAATCTCCAGTGTTCCTTCTGTAAGTTTACCACCCACATAAGATGTTGGAATCTTCATTTCCCCCTGCTTGTTTTCCTGAAATTCTTCTCCATGTAGAAGCTGAACATTTTCCCCTGCAGATGCCTCCCCTGCCATGGATGGATTCTGGGTTTTTTCTGAAATCATTTTCTTTTTAAAAGAGAACTTGCCTTATTCCCATGCAAATCAGGATGAAACCACAGCACTTAACGTGTGTGTGTGGGTGTTCCTTTTATAGTAATAATATACTACATGTTGGTTGACCTGCCTTCAGAGAGGCAAATGTCTGAATGTGAGGGACCGGATGTATAGGTTGTGTTAATCCTACCAAGGTAAATGGTAGTTTAAATGTTTTATATATCGATTCCTTAAGGTCTCTGCAGGTATATTTGGGACTATAATAATTTTGTATCAGAAATTATTTTGGGTTGAAAGGATTTTTGCTGGAGAAACTCTGCTCAGGGGATGCCTGAATGATCTACTTACAATTTCTTGCTTTCGAACTGCTAGGTTGGCAGAAGCTGGGACAGAGATAGGCGCTCAAACCATCATACAGTACTCGGGTCTCAAACTGCTGACTTGCCGGCTTTCCAGCTAACAAGGCAAGCTTCTTAACCACTGAGCCACCGCAGTCCCACTGATTCACCAAGAGGGTACCTTATTGTCACAATAACTGAATGTGTCAACTCCCTGGTCTGTAATTACTCCCATGTCAATGTGCTAATCTTATGTACAACTGCTTGAAAATAACCACAATAAACAGTGTGGGGTTTCCCATTTTACACATACATTTGGGCAATTTTGAGAGGGTTTGGTCAAAAGTTCAAGCCAGGTGAATGATGTTTCCAGCCAAGTAAATATGCCCAGAACCACAGCTTGTCACAAATCAAGTCAATTTACCCCAATACTTGGCAGTTTCAATTTGAATGGTCATATACATATCTTAGGCTAAATACAGCAATTATGTTAAGTTTTAAAGGCTGAGTCACTCTTTTATTTAAAAAAAAGAACAGGGATTTTTTTAGAAAAACAAAATGCATACAAGATATATATTTTTTGCTATTGTTTTATGGCCACAACATAAACACAAACTGGTACAGAGGAGTACCTGTCCATTAAAACAAAAGGCGTGAAGACAAAGGGGATGTTCCCTGGGCAAGGCTGAGGACTTCAGTCTATTTGGAATTAGCGTTCAGTCCTGTCATCAGATGCATATTGGGGTGAAAGAGACCCAGATTCTAACCAGACTTGAAGAGGAGAATAGCAACTTGGCCCAGGTAAAAGTAGATGAAGTGCTTGGTCTCGTGAGTCACATAGCTGCCAAAATTCCTTCCCACAATGCAGTGCCAAGTGGGGTTGTACTTCTTGTCAAACTCCTGGAAGAGAATCACTGAAAATTTAGCATCAAGAGGGTTTAACAGCTTCCTTCAGCTACATATTACTGAGCTGGAAGGAATCTACCTTATTCTAATCACCTGAACCTCTGAAGGTAAGATGTAGTTGCTGCATTGCAATGTGCTATCTTCACAACTGCTTGCGCTCTAGGACTAATAATTAAAGGTTGCAGACCCCAAGCTACTTAAAAGTCAGATTAAAATGCTACCAATGTTACTGGGAACACTTTGAAGAAAACTGCTGGAGGAACGCTACAAGCCTAATACAAGGCTACAGATCTTTAAATAGGAAATGGAAAAAATAATAATCACTGCATCATATTGTCTGCTACTTGGTCTAATCCACATGTCCTATGCTAAATCAAGTGTGCTTAATCCAAATCTGAAGTCCCGATTCTGCCTAGGATGTCAGGATCTTAAATTAGTAAATCTCACCATCTTGGTTAGGTTCTTGTGTTGATCACGTGGGGCATGTTCGCCACAAATGGAGCAAAAATTGTTCGGTTTATTAACACAACTGCGCCTACTCATCTTTAGCTGAAAACAGACTCAATAGGTCCTAGCTGTACTCTCCAATAAGATGGTTTTGCACTAGAGACAAGCCCTTGGTCCATCTCGCCTTATAGACCTATTTCTGACGTCAACTCACTGACTTGCCCAGACACGCCCAGCCGCTGCTGGAACATGCATGCCACCAGGGGACATGATTTAGCTGAGGAGGCAGCAGGCATAGCGGTAGCTGCAAATGTTATAATATTCCCATGTAAAAATACATTACCCAATTATTGACCATTTCAGCAGCTATAGCACGCATTAAAATCTGTACATGATAGGCAAATTCTTAGTTCAGATTTTGGAATCAGCACAATTGATATCATGTCAATCACATGTGCTATTCCCAGTAGCAAAATCGTTGTGCAGTGTAATTAGTGATCTGCTCTTTCCTACCTCTCTGAAAGTATCTGGATTTTTATTTGAAAGTACCTGAGCTTTTGAGCAGATCAGAGTATATTCGTATAAAGAATAGGGTACAACAGACTTAGTTTCATCATTTTTTGCTTCCAGAAAAATGTTCAGTCTTTATTTGATGTAAAATCCTGAATTTCACTTACGGTATGATTTTGTATGCTTTACACAAGTCTTAACAACCCATTTTAAGATTTACACAGCCAGTATGTTTCAGCGAATGATGTCACTTGTGTCATTTTACTGACAGTAACATATAGTTGAACCAAATTAAATATAGAGTTGGCAATGGATGCATATACTTGAACCAAGATTAGACAGTCTCAAAAATGTGTCACTTAAACCCCTCTGTACATACTAAGCTGTCTCAATATCTTGCTACAGCCCTAATAGCTATGCTAATAAGTATCCTTTCAGTTATGTGCTGCCCTGTATTTTTAAAGAAGACTCGTACACACCTATTGCTGTAGCCTGACGAGTGTCTCACTACTCCTGCCAAATTCAGTGGCCTACAGATGGTTTTCACTCCCCAAAGGTGAGTAACTCAGCAACACATGCATACTGCAGAGACAGAGGCAGCTGCAGGAAGACATCCAAACCTTTCCTGGCAAACTAGAACATGTGAAGCATTCCCCTCCCACAGACAAGACCATTCTTGCTTGTAAAGAATTCTGTGAGTATAATTTTCTCTCCCTTGGCAGCACTTCTTTATGCTAAGCATTCCAGACTATGCTATGCAACCACTGCCACCACCATCCAGAACTACCTTCTTTATGTGGGCTGCAATGTCCTTCTCAATGTTGTATTTTTCCAAGGCCTGTGTAGCACACTCCACAGCATCCTGCTGCATCTCCTCTGACATGTCCGCATTTTTGATCACAGCCTTTCGGTCACTCATGGTTACCTACAATGTGCAAAGGGAAAAAAAACCCCCCGAGAAATGTCAGTTGGTATTGACAGAACCATCTGTTCTTCAATACAAGCATGCCAAAGAAGAGCACTGTTTCTGGGAACACATGAATCCCGTTTCATAGAAAGACACAGAAACAGTATCTATAAATCTAGCTATACTCACCAGTAGATAGCTGCAATAGTTGAATGACTATTGGTATCGCTCGTTCTTTTCATGGTTTTAATAATTTCAATCTCTCAGGTAGTTCAAATGTCTTTGCAGGAAAAGACCTGTACAGTGAGGGCTTAATTTACACACTCAGCATGTGCCACTAGAATGTAAACCCTACGCTAGAGATGAAGCTGAACAACCTACACATTTCTATAATTAGAAGCCTGAGCAAACTACAGCAATTCTAACTGACATCTTCATGCTGTGAGGTAGAACCAACCATTCATAGATGTCTGAAATGCCTCGTCCATTTTAACACATCAACCTCATTAACATTCCCAGAGGTTATTTTGCACAAAAATGGCAATATTCTTTTTTATGAGGATAATCCCAGAATTCCACAACACGAAGTCACATTTTTAACACCTTAACTCTGCCACATCTTCAACAATATCCCTATTCACTCCCTGCCCTAAACCTATCTATCACAGCCTTCATAAACAACTGTATTATGCTTGCTTGTCTGTCATTTTGCTTGAACACACCCTTTGACCCCTGAATTTGGTGCATAAAAATCATGCCTGTTTCACTCCTTTTCTGAAGAAGTGGACTTGATCCACAAAAGCTAACAATAAAAATATAGCAGTTAATCTTTAAAGTGTTTTTTATTTTGTTTATTTTATTGTTTTCTGATATTCATAAACAATGCCACCGTTTCTTTATACAGGTCCGCCCCACATAAACCACACCAATGCCACCCGTTGAAGCCCCTATTTCTTTTCTGCACTGATTCTATTAGATTTTGAACGGTTTGCAGAAACCTAAATGCCTCAACCCTAATGCTACTCCAATTTTGTTCCTCTTCGTGCAGAAACGGAGAACCCACACTTTGGATGTTGCAGAAATCATTTTCTAGAAGTGCAAAGTACAGTACACTTCAGGACTCTTGCCAAAGTTCCACATTTTCCCCACCTACCATGCCTACCTTGCATCCAAAACATGAGGCATTAAATGAGGGTCCCCTCCCTTTGCCCGGAAGGGTCCTCTGCACCCACCCTCCTATGCCAGTCCTTGTCCTCTTCCACCTCCCTGGACTTGCAGGAAGGGACACCTCTTCCTTAGGGATAAAAGCTGCCCTCCCCTTCTTGCTGTTTTCTGAAGTTACACCAAATTCTCCATCACCTTTGGTACAAGACTAATGTTTAGAACAGGGGTTCACAACCTAAAGTCCAGTCCCGGCCTGCGGCAGCAAATCATCCAGCCTGCAGCAACGACCCTGGAAGCAGAAGCGTTTACAACAGCCACAGCAGCTTATGGAAGTGTTTATGGTAGGGGGAACCCACGTGTCCAGTTCATGGCGCAGGAAGGTTGAGAACCCCTGGTTTAGAAGGTAACATCTATCATCACCACCCCAACCCTCATATATTAAAAATCTCATGTTCAGGAAAATCTATTTGTCAAATAGACCTCTCTTCCCTCCCATAACGTTTGTAGTCTTTCACTGTTGTTAAATAGTTGCAGTCACTGCCCTCAGTGGCTTCAGTCAGTGGCGTGGCCTAAAAGTGCATCAAACAGGCAAATGCTGTACCTCTGGCATGCTATTAACTTTTTCTGCATACAGATGTAAGGATTGAAGCGGAATGCAATTCAACACTCCCACTTTATTAACGTTACCAGAGACAGATTATTTTTCCAGAAGAGCCAAAAGATTGATGGCTGTCACTTTTTCTATCCATCCATCCCTGCCAGAGAAAGCAAAACAGTGCCCAAGTCCATAGGCTTAACTTATTATACTGCTTCAAAACCTTTTAGACTGTTTGTTGAACTTTATTCACGAGGAACAAGTGTAAAAGGGAAAATTAAAAAAATGAAAAACCCCACAGCCCAGGCCCCAATCTCAGCGCTCGCGGGTTCATTAAAAGCATTTCATTATGCCATTTTACCAAGGATCCCTGCAAAGTGGGAGGCAGGCAAGCATCAATGAAGCAAAAACTGAAACCCATGAATATTGGCATCTCAGAGGGGTTTCCATTTCCTCTCTCCACCCGCCTCAGTGTCCCCCGAAAGAAAAGACGGAGAGCCCATGTGGTGTGAGGTCAAAGCTTAACAGTATTGGACTGGGACTCCAAAGACCAGGGTTCAAATCTCCCCCTTTCCCTCCAGAGCACCTGAAGCTCCCTGGCTCGTCTCCCTTGCTAGGCCTACCTCGTAGTGTTGTTGTGCAGGTCAAGAAAAGGCACAAGAGGGCAGACAGGAACGCAATGAGCAATGGCGAAGAATAAGCACCAAAGTCTGTATATTAACAGTTTAAAAACAGTGCTTCCCATCCTTTGGATTTCGAGACTTCAATTCCCAGAAACCTCAGTCACTTTCCCCAAAGCACTGATCAGCCAATGGGCCGGCTGAGGCTTTTGGGAGTGTTCCTCAACCTTTGGTTCTTGGGACTTCAACTCCCAGAAGGCTGTCGATTACCCAAAGCACTGAACAGCCAACGAGCTGGCTGATGGGCCACTGTTTCCCAACCTTTTGCTTTTTTGGACTTCATTTCCCATAAGCCTCAGTCAATTCCCCAAGGCACTGACTAATCAGCCAATGTACTGGGCTTAGGCTCTTGGGAATTGAAGCCCCCCACCCTTGGGGGGGGGGCCTGGGCCCCACGTGGGGAAACCAGGGGATTGAACAGGAGAGCCTCATCCTCACACACAATTACTCTGCTCTATTTTGCCTTGGTGTCCCGCCTCACGCCCCCCCCCCCAAGCACCGTTTTGGGCCTCCGTCTTTCTCGGCCCCTTTTCTCCCTCAGGGGCGTCGTTGGTGAGGCCCGCCGAGGAGGAGGACGAGGGCGCGGCCTCCCTCCCTGCTCACCGTGTGCTTCGGGGTCTGCTGCTTCCAAGAACGGCGGCGGGAAGGGCCGAGCGGGTCCCCTCAGCGGCTGCCCCGCCGCGTCTCGACGGCGACGGGCGAAGGGAGGGAAGGAGCGCGGCCTCCCTCTCAGCGGCTACCGTTGAGAAGGAAGAGGATCCGCCGCCACCGCTACTGTCCGGCCCGCCGGTGTCCGTTCGACTGCCGCCCGGCGCGGCCGTGCCCGCCCCTCTCTGCCCTTCTGCGCCCGCCCCCTCGCCGCCTGGCCACGCCCAGCGCCCCGCTCCGGCCGCCGCCGTCATTGGCCGCGGCAACAATAGCCCTCGCCTCCTATTGGACGGGCCGACTCCGCCTCCCGTAGAGATTTGCGTCTGCATTTTGTTGCAGGCCGGCATGCACCGCGCCGGCGTCCGTTGCCCAGGCAACAGGGCGCGGAGAGGCCTAGGCAGGCCGCCCGATTGCGAGGAGGAGGAGACCTCGTCGGGTGCCGCTGCCTCCGGTTCCAAGGGCGAAAAACGGGACCGCCAGATTCCTCCCCAACGAGATGAGCATCGGTCCCTGCCTTCTTTGACGGGACTCTGTACATGCTCAGGAGCTCCTCCAGCCTGTGTTTGCTGGAACTGTTGGCAAACGGGATGAAAAGGGAAATGATCTCTGTACATGCTCAGGGACACCAACATGCATTGCCAGAGCCGTCATACAATGGACGAAAGGGAAAGACTCTCTGCACATGCTCAGAGGTTCCTAACCTGCGTTGCAAACTGCAGTCAGTCTCTCTGCGCATGCTCAGGGACATCGAGCCGGTGCTACTGGAACTGCCCCAAACTGCATAAAAGGGAAAATATATATCTGCACATGCTCAGGGACACCAACACGCATTGCCAGAACCATCACAAACTGGACGAAAGGGGAAGACTCTCTGCACTTGCTCAGAGGTTCCTTAATCTGTGTTGCTGGAATTGTGGCAAACTGCATCAGTCTCTTTGTGCATGCTCAGAGACACCGAGCTGATGCTACTGGAACTGTCCAAAACTGCATGAAAGGGGAAATATATAGTACAGTATCTGCACTTTCTCAGGGCCACCTTAGCCTGTTTTGACGGAAATGTTGCAAACATCCTGAAAATCCCTCTGCATGTGCTCAGAAGCACTGAGCATGTGTTGCCAGAACCATCATGAAGAGCACAAAATGGAAAGTATCTCTGTATATGCTCAGGAACGCCTAGCCTGTGTTGTTGGAACTGTTGCAGACACCATGGAAGAGAAAGGCTGTCTGCACGTGGTCAAGGACGCCTAGCTTGGGTTGCCAGGCCTGTTTTAAACTGCATGAAAGGCTGTCTGTATATGCTCAGAGTAATGTACCCTCTTGCCAGAACTGTCTAAAACTGAATGAAAGTGAAAGGATCTCTGCATTTGCTCAGAGGCACCTTGCCTGTTGCTGGAATTGTTACCAACTGCAGGTATCTGGCCAGTTCTGCTAAGGATGTGCAAAGACTTGTACCCTCAGATAAAGGAGTCTCTTCTAAATATGAGCAGTTTTCTAGTACTAATTGAGAGGAAGTCTTTAGGAAAGACAAAACCTAGTTAGCCTTAAAGGTGTTTCAATATATATATATATTGATATATATATATTGTTATATCAGCTACTAGAGCAGGGGTGTCCAAACTATGGCCTGTGAGCCAGATCTGGGAGTGACGAGAGCAGTGCAAGCAAGATAAATTGGCATCAGGGGCCAGATCCAGCCTGTGGGCCGTAGTTTGGGCACCCCTGTTTCAAGCAGAGAAAATGGCAATCAAAAATCTATCTCATCCTGTTGCAAAACAGATTGCAAGGTGCATTTTACTTCTGCTTCCGGTGGGAGGAACCACGTAACTGGCCCACTGAACTACATGACTGGCCCATGGCCAGAAAAGTTTAGGCACCACTGTGCTAGATTCTCCTTTCCCTGTGGTTTCTTTCCAGATGTTTTCAGAACTCTGCTGACTTCGAACACTACAATTTTAAGCAAGTGATGGCATTCAAAGCAGCCCGGAAGCCTAATCACTTTCTTGCACTTTTCTCTCTCTAACCTTGAATGATAAGTTATAATCATTTTGCATTTGTCATGTCTGACCCAAAGAAATCTAGCTTTCAGCAGTTTATGTGTTTCTTGACATCTTGATCTTAAGTCATTTACCTTAGCATTTCTTCTATTGTTTACCTTCTCAACCCATTTTTATTTCAAAGGTGTTCGGCTTTTCCCTTCCTTAGTGGCCAGAAGACTTTAAGATGGTTAGTTTGTAGTCTTCTCACAAAAGGCGAGCCGATTTTGCAGCCTCCTTAGATTGCTTCTCGTTACTCTTGTTTTTCAGGAACTTCCACCTAATTCTCTCTCAGGAGCCTGGCTTTTGTAAATGTTTTTCTGCCAGGTAGATTCACCATTTCACAGGTAACCTTGTTAACTTGCTATATGCCAGAATAAAGCTCTGTCCAGAATTGTCCGCAGATTCACTGATAGTACTGTACTTTGGAATTGTTTCATCACAGAAAAGTTAGTGACTGGCTGTCATTACTTTTCTCTGCCACGCATGTTCTGCAGTAAATTATTGCCGGATACAAGTCTAATTTTGCTGATTTGCTTCAGTGTGTTGGTATGAGGAACCAATTTAGGAAGGACCCCTGCGCTTTGGCTATTGTAGTTGTAATGGTTTTGCAAATTTCAACTTCTTATTGTTGCCATATTCAATTCCAAATATTGGTGATCATCATGGCGATCAGCCATGAAGATTGTCCTGGGAACCATATAATGCCGTGGCCTTCAATTTGCCTTTCGCATCGCATTGACACCTGTACCACTGGTCCTGAGCCCTTTTGGCACGCAAAGTCCTCATCACCTTCCCTACGCCAGGCTGGATGAAGCTGCTGCCCTCCATCAAGAGGGATTCAAGTGGGACTTAATCCACTTGGGGACTATCACCCTTCCATGTAGACTCTTGCCACCCTGGGCTGTTAGTCCTCAGGGTGGTCAGGTTAGTTAACTGCTGCCCGCTGGCAGTACGCCCTACTTTACTGTCACACACCATTACCATAGCAGGATAACCTGGCCAAGAATGGTAAAAAATTCCAACTGCTGTACTCAAATGAAATGTTGTACACAAAACTGTTAAATTGACTGTAACTATACATGTGTGTAAACTGCCCTGAGTTGGCTCTGCCAAGTGGGGCGGTATAGAAATTCAAATATAATAATAATAATAATAATAATAATAATAATAATAATAATAATAATAATAATAATAATAATAATAATAATAATAATAATAATAATAATAATAAAAGTTTCACAAATCTTTGGAATGATAATTGAACCCGTTTAAGTATAATACAACAGTGTAGTACCAGCCTTTTGCATCATTAATGTGTGACCAGTCACTCTTATATTATCATCTCTTCCAATCTTACACAGATAGTCTCTGAAGGCGTGAGAAGCCAACGCCTCCGAGCTAGACTACAGCTCCCGTCGGCCCCCGCGCAGGGGCCGCTCTCTTCCGAGGCGGCCGCGCGAGGGCCGCCGCACTGAGCATGCGCCCGCCTCCGCCGCGCGCCTCACTGACCATGCGCCGCTGCGCATGCGCGCTGCCCCCCACGCGTGTGCGGAGGGGTGGTCGTCTCAGCCGGTGGCGGCCTTTTCCCTCCTCCGCCTCCTCCCCTTTAAGCTGAGCCTGCCTCTCTCTCTCTCTTTTCTTGTCCTCCGACAACTTCGGCGGGCGGGCCGCTGAGGCGGTGGTGAGGGAGGAGGAGGATGTCCGGGGGTTGGGGCCGGGATATGGTGGGCTACGGCGGCGGGGCCGGGGTGTCCGGCGGGGGCGGCCTGGGCGGCGGGGCCGGGGGCGACGGGCGCATCTACGTGGGGAACCTGCCGGCCGACGTGCGCGAGAAGGACGTGGAGGACCTCTTCTACAAGTACGGCCGCATCCGCGACATCGAGCTCAAGAGCAAGCGCGGCCTGGTGCCCTTCGCCTTCGTTCGCTTCGAGGACCCCCGGTGCGTCAAGGCAGGGAGGGAGGGAAGCCGGGCCTGGAGGGCGGCAGGCAGGCAGGCACTGGGTCTCCCGGGCGACGCCCCCCCCCCCAGGGGTCTCCCCTCAGGACAACGACGACGTTTCCCGCCTTTCCCCCCCACCCTGAGGGAAAAAGCAGATGATGAGGATGATGGGAAAGATTGTAGAGAGCGAGTGCTCAAGTCGGCCTACCCCTTTTTTTATTCATGTCTCGCCCACACAGTCCTGAGGGGGGGAAAGGCCGCCCAGCTTCACGGCCCCCGGGGTTCGAACCCGCGTCCAAGGCTCCCTTCGTGTGACCCGTAAACAAAGCCTTCCTTCCTGGCTCCGCTGCCCTTTGGGATATTATAGAGGGGGTTTCTCCTCAGGCCGACGCCGCCGTTTCCCGCCTTCTTTCTGAGGGAAAGTGCTGCAGTGGAGGAAGAGGATGATGGCGAGGATGATAGGGTGGTCTTCCTTCTACAGACCCTTTGAATGGCCCCCACTTGTTTCATTCATGCCTCCCCACAGAGCCCAGAGAGGAAATTGCCGCCCCGGGTTCACGGCCCAGATGGGATTCGAACTCGTGCCCAAAGGCTTCCTTTTCACCTTTTTTTACAGTTCTCACACTTTTAAAAGGGGGGGGAGGGCTGGGTCACGCCCCATCAAACAGGGTTGGGGGACTGACGGCCATTTTGCCCTTCCTCCACCACATGCCACTTCCTGGTATGTTGGAGGTGGTGGGGGCCACATGAAATGGCACTGTGGGCCATATTTGGCCCATGGGCCACCGGTTGAGAACCCCCGCTTAAGCCTCCCTTGGCTTTGCTGCCCTTGGGATTGGAGGAGTTTCTCGTGGAGGTTCCCAGGAGATCTGCGGGGGATCCTGGCCTGCGAAATGCTGTGTTTTCCAGTTCCTTAATTTCAGACATGAAATTATTATAATTCTTTAACTGGGCAGCCACCTCTTGCTTATTTATGCCAAAGCGGTATACAAATTAAACCCATTTTTTTAAAAAAAATACACAAACACAACCAAACATGTGAGGCAGGATGTGGCTGGGCCGGGGTCATGTGTAGCCCCAAAGGGCATTTATATCACTTTTTCCAGGCCATGGGTTTTCTTCAGTGGCCCCACAAAGACACTGTAGGTGCTTATCCTGTCACTTGGTTCTCCATACTGTGGTGCGGCGAACACCGTATTTATGTACATTGCAAGGAACAGAAACATTTTAATGCCCTTTGAAACGAAAGCTTAACTTCCTCTAGTCATAAATTGTGACTAAAGCAATGTGATAAACATCCCCTTGTGATAAACATCCTGCTTTATGTGGCTCAAGTGGCTAAGAAGCTGACTGGAAGGCAGGAGGTCAGCAGTTCGATTCCCGAATACTGAAGGATGGAATGAGCTCCCATCTCTCCCACCTCCTGCCAGCCTAGCAGTTTGAAAGCAAGAAATTGCAAGTAGATAAATAGGGACCACTTTGGTGGGAAGGTAAACAGTGTTCCATGCACTCCGGTGTCTAGCCGTGCCTGCCACATGACCACGGAAATGTCTGCAGAAGCAGACAGTGCTGGCTCTTTGGCTTTGAAACAGCTGAGCACGGAACCCTAAAGTCAGATACGACTGGCTTTTAAGCAAAGGAAACCTTTACCTTATGTGGCAATCTCTAAAATATGTTGGTGAAGGGGTTGTAGAAATGGAAAGATTGGACACCTCTGCTATAGATTGCCTTTCAGGTCTCACAATCCTATAAGGTAAATTTCATGTCAGAAATTACTCTAGGTTGAAAGGATTTTTGCTGGAGAAACTCCACTCGGGACGCCCAAATGAGGCTCCTTTCATGTCCCCCAAGATCTGTTGTTCAGCACTTGGGTATCGAACCCCTGAACTTCCAGTCTCCAAGTTCAATGTCTTAACCACTAAGCCACTGCAGTGCTTGACATGAAAGGAGCCTCATTTGGGCGTCCCCTGAGCAGAGTTTCTCCAGCAAAAATCCTTTCAACCCAGAATAATTTCTGACACTCCTATAAGGTAGGCCAAAATTACTCCACCATCGCAAACATAGCAGGAGGTGTCAGTCTGCAAGGAACCGGCTTTCCTAACTGTAGACTTTATGGTAGAGGCAAAATTGGGTATAGTAACTTTGCTGGTTCTCAACTCAGCCTTTCTCACAAAGTGCACTGCTTTTCTCTTCTCTTACTCTTACCTGAGAAGGTGATAAGGGCCCCTGCGTTTAAGGTATTCATGGCTAGAGCAGGAATAAGTAATCGTGGCAAATATTTTTTTAAATACATACTGCTTGTTTGAAGTTTAACTTTGGAGGCACCTTTTAAATCTTGTTTGCCATACGGAGCCTGGTCCCTTCTATCCGTCCTAAACAATCTAGGCATGGCAGTCCAGGACACTTTGATTCCCTTACACAGAAATATAAACCATGTGCTTGAACAAGGACTTCGTTGTGCCTTTTGCCGCCGCCTCTCCCCTTCCTCAGCTCAATTTTTGATAAAAGAGAAACTCTTTATCAGGACTCTCGCTTTTATGTTTAGCACATTATGTTGGATTCTGTAACAATATTGTTTCCCTCTTCCATCTCAACAGCCTTGAGCCATGAAAACAACAGTCTTCTGTTCCCTTATGTGTAATAGAAAATATTTTCTCCAGTCCTTCCTTCCCTCCCCCCCCCTCCCGAAGTTTGGAGATTTTTGTATCCCTTGATACTTCACAGGTTGCTTATATTGTTTTACTTGTTCTGAGTAATTGGTACTGGCTTTTTGAAACAGATGGAAGGATAACAGACTGATTATTAACTTCTTGATTTTCCTTTGGAGAAAGTAGCAAGACAATAAAGCAATTGATGCTCAGAAGATGACTAGGATCTCCCGGATAATGTGATGGGATAATTCTTATTGCTATATAACATAGCATTTTGAATTCTTTCTTGGAATGCTTCTTTGATTGGGAATGTACACAATTCGTTTCTTTCCTCCCGTGAGCTTTACACAAAGGGAGGAGCATTTGTATATCTCAAAAAACTTCAAATTGAAGAGAGATTTTTAGCACTGTGAATGCCATTGTGGGGAATTGACAGTCCTGAGAATCAGTGGATCTCAACAAAACATTAATGACTATCAGCTTAGAGTCAGAGAGTCTCCATCTTTTTCAGTCCTGCATCTCAGTATTTCTATCTCTGAGCTAACTGCAACATTTCTTATATTGCTCAAGTTTCCTCTCCAACACTTACTGGACGGTGCTAAATACGTGTATTATGTGTTCACAGAGATGCAGAAGATGCAGTTTATGGAAGGAACGGTTACGATTATGGCCAGTGCCGTCTGCGTGTTGAGTTTTCCAAGCCTTCCAGGGGTCGGGGAGGCTTTGGTGGTCCACGGGGGCGGAATGGCCCTCCTTCACGACGTTCCGACTTCCGAGTCCTCGTTTCAGGTATGTGGCGTTCCGTACTTCATACTGACTGGAATCCATCCGGATGGCATGCCACACTTACATGTGCTGGGGAATGGGCCAATCTTGTGGCTCTTAAGAGAAGGGTCCTTCTTTTAATACGAACCTTTTGCCTGGGAAGCAGCTTTTTCTGAATGGAGAGAAGACCTCAGACGCCTTTCTGGTTTGATTCGTGGAGAAAGTGGCTTTGCTTTTATGGAGTTAATTCGTCTTGGTGAATGAATTGTGAGCGGAAATAGCTCCACGTGTAGGCAGGTGTGGATTCGATGGACTTAGAAGTGGGAAACCATCTAGGTAGGAAAAATCAAGGAAGAAGAACCAGGGGATTTTTCTTTTTGGTAGTGTCTCTAGGGCCAAGAAGAAATGGGTCTCAGGAACTTCACATAAGCTGAAGCAACTTTAAAGCCAATGTTACTGGAGGACAAACGAGTCTGTTAAAGATGACAGATTGTTTCTGCCTTTGAGAGGGAAGTAACACAAATTAGACCCCTCATTTTGTAGCCTTGTGGATTCCTCGAAGCAGCCTTGGAATACTTGGAATAGGTATCTTGTTTAGTGAGTTAGGAGAAACGGGTGGAGGAACCCCTCTCACTGGAAAGGAATACAAGTACTTTGGAGGTTATGCCATGCTGATCAAATCTCTGGACAAAATTTAGCACTTCCCAGGCTTGATGTGTATGGAATGGTCTACTTAACCTGGTTCCCATACAGCTCGTAGGGGGGAAAGCCCAGGCTGCTCTGCATGTTGTAACAGTGCTGACTGTGAGGAAACCATTAAATGGGAGTCTCTTCCGCTTTGGATCAGGACCTTGGACCCTGAGTGTTGAACCCCAGGTGTGCAGCTCCCACACAAGACGCCTGGGAGGGCAGGGAAACTTACCTGGAGAAATCTCTGGCTTTGAGCTTATTTATTTATTCAACTTGTGCCCTGCCCATCTGGAATGTCATCCCATTCACAATGTTAAAAAAAAGCAGAACAACCACCATAAAACCATAGGGGGAAAACCCCACCTGCCCACCCAGTCCAATCAGCACCAAGGACCACTAGCCCGAGTGCTCACGATGGGAGGGTCTCCTATTTAAACTCCAACAAGCTGACAAAGGCCTCCTTGAAAAGTTTTCAGTTGCTCCTTAAAGGATCCCAAAGAGTCAGTCAAACCCAGCTCCCAAGGTAGAGCGTTCCAGTTAGCCGGGGCCACCACTGAAAAAGCCCTCTGACAAGTAACAGACTTTCTGGCAAACCTGGGAGTCAGTACTTGGAGCTGAGGTGTAAGAGAAGAGCGGGTGAAGCGAGCCTGATGTCCGAGCGCTAGACGCTCCGCCAAGTAGGAGTGGCCCAAACCGTATATGTAAGAACTGTTGCCTTAACTAGAGAGAGTGATGAAGTGTCCTTGAAAGCTATCAGAGGCAGACCACCGTCTCCAGGATGTGACATGGAACAGGGAAGCCAGGTAACCTTTGCCTTGGCATAGTAACCATTGCTGGGAGTTAAAAACCATCCGGATAGTGTTCTTTCTTCGTTACCCAAGGATGAGCTATTGGAATCTAAGGAGCCAAACTCAATCCTGTTATAAGGGGACTGTCACTCTTGGATGGGGAATTTTTGATCCTGGAGTATGTTGATCCTGGAATGTGTATCTGGTGCCGTTATGTGGAGTACAGCCTGCCCAGTCAGATTTTAGGGTTGATAATTGTACATTGGACCAACAGGAGGATTTCTCTGAATGCCCAGTGCTTTAACAAAAGAGGGCTCATCCACTCTGGAATGGAACTTAATCGCTCTACTTTGGATCCTTATTTCAGCACCGACTGTCTGGAACAAGGAGGAACTCTTGAGGAAACCCTGGAACCTTTTGACCTGCTGGAGACCGGTCCAAGGGTGCACAGCCGTTCCAGGCATGGCCTAGGCAGCTCATGTCCTCTCTTTACACGGTCTCTTGTGTTTTGTGTTCTCACTGCTCAGGGCTTCCCCCATCAGGCAGTTGGCAGGACCTGAAGGATCACATGCGTGAAGCGGGTGACGTCTGTTACGCAGATGTGCAGAAAGATGGCATGGGGGTGGTTGAGTTTCTGCGCAAGGAAGACATGGAATACGCACTGCGTAAACTGGACGACACCAAATTCCGCTCTCACGAGGTGGGTTCCTGGCTGTCGGTGAAGCTAAGGCAAATGGTCTTAGCAGCCTTAATATCAGCATATTACTGTGTTACTCCCCAGAGGAAACAGCGAGTGACTGTAGTGGTTACTCTCTTAGCAATCGTCTCCACCTCTGCATGGAACCTCTCCCTAGGGTGGTCCACCTTCTTCCAATAGCTGGCTCAGTTTGCTATAGTCTCCCCTTCTGTCACAACTGGAGGCTGCACATTGAGGGATTTTGCGCCAAAACCTGAGCTGCTGAAATACAATTAAACTAAATTGGTGATTGAGTTCACCAGATCATCTCCTAAGTATGCTTTACACATCTTTCCCTTTTACTGTAAAACCGTGGAATGCTGGCATCGGCACCCTTCTCTTAAGTTACACGAGGATAGAACTTTGCTTGCATTGACCTTACTAAGACCTCCAAAAACTCCCCTAACTGTAACACCAGCTGTCTGTGCCCTGTAGACCTCAAAGGCCAGACCAAAGCGCGCCGAAGGCAGCTGTGGAGACACACTGCCTTTGTATCAAAACACCAGACTTGAGCATTTTCTGCATTGGTTGCTGGTCTCCATTCTGTTTTTTTCTTCTTCTTTTGACATTCATTCATAACACTGCACAAAACCATGTGACTTGCATGATATCGAGTGTGCGGATTCCAAATCTGAACTCCGAATTTGCCCATCACATACAGATTTTAAGCTCTAGGCATGCTATACCTGTTCAAATGGTCAGTAATTGGGCAATGTATTTGTACATGGGAACATTATAGTTGCAGCTACCACTATCCCTGCTGCTGCCTCAGCTGAATCACGTCCCCTGGTGGCATGCATGTTCCAGCAGCAGCCGGACATGTCTGGGCAAGTCAGTGAGCTAACGCCAGAAATAGGCATATAAGGCGAGATGGACCAAGGGCTTGTCTCCAGTGAAAACCCATCTTATTGGATAGTACAGCTAGGTCATATTCTGTTTTGAGCTAAAGATGAGTAGGCGCAGGTGTGTTAATAAAAAATTTTTTGCTACATTTGTGGCAAATATACCCCATGTGATTAATAACTTTAGACTTTCATTCTTCATGATCAGTACAAGAACCTAACCAAGAGGGTGAGATTTGCTAACTTGAGATCCTGGCGACATAGGCAGAATTGGATTTCAGATTTAGATTCAGTGCACTTGATTTTAGTCTAGGGCACATGGATTGGACTAAGTAGCAGGCAATATTTATTTTTATTTTTGTGATGCAGTGTAAAATTAACCCACAGGACGTTTTGCCAATCTTTGGTTGTTGTATTTTTCTGTTTTAAATTCCAGGGTGAAACCGCTTATATCAGAGTTTGTCCTGAAAGAAACATGAGCTATGGCTACTCACGCTCCCGTTCGGGTTCAAGGAGTCGCGATTCTCCGTACCAAAGCAGGGGGTCGCCACGCTATTCTTCACCCTTCAGGCCATTCTGATTCACCCAACAGGGACCTCCCCCCCCCCCCCCAATGTGAACTGGGCCATTTTTATTTCTGCTCAGAGTTTACATTCCAGAATGGATGGATATAGTCTTTTAATAGGAAGCCTTGTGTTTTGGGTATTTTTTTTCCTTTCTATTCAATAAAACCTTTTTTTATGACTTAACAGTTTTTACTAGGGAAAATGTTGGTAATGAATACTGCAGACCGTTGCCACTTTAAACGTTTGTTTGGAAATGTAAATTTGTTTTCGTTTGGCCTTCTCAACGAGGGTACGAGAGCTTGAGATTTCATGCGTGTTAATGGTTTGTCGACTGGACGACGCTTTAAGGCCGTGGAACGTGTATGGCTCAGCCCGCTTTGATGTCTTCAAATATACGTAAATGTTTCTGTAACTCACATGTGGATGGTTGTCTTTTTGTGCAGGGAGAGGGGGAAAACAGCTAGGCTGGATGTTAAGAGCCTTTGCTATTAGTGGGGTAAAGAATCATTTTCAAGTTTTGATCATGGCTTACCGTGGGTGTTGTCATGACAACATCAAAGAAATATTTAAACTGTTTTCCTAAAAGCCCAGTAGAATTCTGAAGGTAAAGGTCTACCATGTTCAAAAGCTAGTCGTATCCGACTCTAGGGGTTAGTGCTCATCTGTTTATAGCTAAAGAGCCAACACACTCTGTCTGCAGACATTTCCGTGGACACATGGCAGGCATAACTAAACACCTGAGTGAATGGAATACCGTTTATCTACCCACTGAAGTGGTCCCTGTTTATCTACTTGCAATGTCTTGCTTTCAAACTGCTAGGTTGGCAGGAGCTGGGACAGAGACGGGCGCTCAATCTGTCATGCAGCAACCGGGTCTCGAACTGCTGGCCTGCCAACCTTCCAGTCGTCAAATTCAGCATCTTAACTACTAAACCAGGACAACCCAGAATTCTTTACAAGCCACCTATTACACATAATTGTGTTGGATTCTTAATATAATTTCATAAACAGATACAAGACAGATTTTCTGAAGGGAGTGTGAATTGGAAGCCATGAATTAATTAGAATAGGTTCTTAGCAAACATAGCAGTGCCTTCTGCACTTTTCGCTGCAAATTGTGCCCACTTCAAGCATTTATGAAAGCTTTATTAAATAATATCTTCACTATATGGCTCTTATAAAAGAGATTTTAGCGGTCATGATCTATAATAAGGTTTTTAAAATTTGAAGCCAGTGGGGCTATTATGTACCATTGTTTGTTAGACTTGACATTAAGAATATGGCTAGATGGGTTTTATATTTTTCATGAAGAGCCACAGATTTGTTTCAATAATCCAGTTTACAAACCATTTTATACTTTGCATATCTAAGAAGCCATATGTATAATAAAATGACAGTGTGAAGTAGCATATCAATTTCAAAAAAGTATGTATTTATCTGGAAGAGAGACCCAATATTTTTTATTGAACTGCCATCTGTTCTGAATTTCTCAGCTTGCTCAGTTTTCATATTAATCTGTAAAATGATAACAACTTGTTATCCCTGAAATATATGCTTGCTTTCTTATACACATATCTTAAATAACATAGAAAAACACTTTTGTTTAAAGTAAAGCTTAGGGACATGTTTGTGCACCAAATATTATTTTAAGTCTGTTTCTCCATGAAAATATGCTAAACATTAGGGGGTTTCATTTTTCGTCCCTTTTAAAAAAATCTGTCTTAGGTGCAAGGCAAAGTTGAATGCACTACATAACACAAGACATTGAAAACCTGATTTTCATCAATACAATCACCTCAGTCCTATTCTCATGCACAGTAGTGAAAAGTACAAAGTATGTGATCTTATCTCTTCTAAGTTACAATTTAGATCAGGGGTTCCCAACCTTCAGGCCAGACTCGGCCTGCACTTCAGTCAGGGGGCGTGGTCCAGCCTACAGTGCAAAAAGGTTGGCCACCCCTGATTTAGGTGACTTGTGTCTGCTTGAAAGGTCCCGTTTTATTCTTCCACCTGGTTTGCCCAGTACAGTAAAACACTGGATAACGATTGGATCGGATAACGTTAAAATCGCATAACGTTAAGTAATCTGGGGAGGAGAATTGGATCGAATAACGTTAAGGTCCTATGGGATGGATCAGATAACTGCTAAAGCCTGTGCGATTACAATGTATCTCTATGGAGCTTTAACATCCGATCCATCCCATAGGATTTTAACATGGATCGGATAACACTAAACATCAGATAACACCAAGACTTGTAGAACCAAGTTTTAGCGTTATCCGGTGTTTTACTGTATAACATTTTCAAAAGGATTCTGCCTATAGGTCTCCGATTTCATGACCTCCATTTTTCCAGACATACTATTTGTAGACTTAAAATGTTTCAGCCACAGTCAAACGCAGGGCAGGTGCCTTCCAAGTCTCAGGCAGATATTCCTTTTGCAGATTATAGTTCCCAGAATACCAGCCTGGATAGCTGATAGGATACTCTGTGAATTGTATTCTAAGAAGAAGTCTCTTCCACCTCTAATGCAAGTCCAGCTAAAATAACAAGAGTTAACCAGAGTGAAATCTGGCAGTCATTTCAGAGTGAGAACTGAATCTTATGCAAGTGATGTGATGAGTGACTTGAGCCCCAGAAGTCAAGGGATGGACTGGACTCGTTACTGCATCGGTCGGTCAGCCCGGGATATCTGCCTAGGGCTCGTTCTTCAGAAAGACCTCCTTATCTTCCAGCTTTGGTAAAGGGATGTTACCTAGTGCAAACAATAAAAAACTTATCTGGGGTTAAAATACCTACTTTAGCCAGAGCCCTGTCAGTTTTGAAAGCTTTCCAGCTCTAACAGTGGCCAAAATGAGACTTGATGGTGTCTGGTGAGGATGGAAAATTGGGCCTTGCGGTTTTGAGTGACCTCTTGGCATTTGCCCCACCAAGCAGGCCAAACGGAGTTTTACTCCAGAGCCTCTACAGACACCTGAAGGGAAGGCAGCCCTTATCTCAGTCGTGAACCTTGGCGCTCCAGCTGTTCTTAGACTTCAATTCCCAGAAGCCCAAGTATGACTTACTCCCAGGTAGGACTTGGGAGTCCTCCGGCCTCCTGGTGATGGGAATGCGTCTGATCCAGCTTCCCTGGCCCAGATTGGACCCAGCAGTTTAGGCTTCTCCTATCAGTGTGCCCAGCCACTCTCGGCCGAAATCCAGGGGGTGACAAAGGGTACATGTGAAACTAGTGTAGATCCAGGTAGCGTATGCCAAGTACACACTCCCAAGTCTGGGTATTTTGGAAGTATATTGAAAGCATAGCAAGATACAGGATACAGTCCATCAAAAGATCAGGAAGCGAAAGCAGGCTGCTTGTGTAAGGGATAACCAATGCCCCCCTCCTCTTTCTCAAGCCTCTACATTTTTGCAGTTTAAAAACACAGCATCCAAGAGTGCGTCGTCTCTGGGTTATATCTTCTTCCATAGGGTCTACCGTTGGCCCTCCCCCTTAGGGATTCTAACCAATGGTCTTACAGCAAGACATGTCAATCACACATTAAGTTTCGATTCTTCTAAACCATGAGGCCCACATAGCTTACATACCAGACCTGGTGTGAAGGGACTCCTACACAAGAAATTCCCTGTCTTGGGTTAAGCAAAAGCAAAGGGTATACAATACCTCATTCTATCACACCAAGTCTCTGTGATTCCACATGAATGGGTTTACTGGCACTCCAGGTGTTCTTGAACTTCAATTCCCAGAAGCCCAAGTCCCTGTATGTGCAGTAAATGCATACACATGGATTCATAGGGACTTGGGCTTCTGGGAATTGAAGTCCAAGAACACCCGGAGTGCCAGTAAACCCATTCATGTGGAATCACAGAAACCTGGGTTTCTGGGAATTGAACTCCAAGAACACCTGGAGTGCCAAGGTTCATCATCACTGCCCTAGGTAAATGCTCACAACATGAATTCATGGCAGATGACAACACCCACCACGACTAATCAGGATATCTACAAATTCCTTCCAAGATCACAGTCATATGCCTCAATCATGTTGGGAGGGTGTTACTGCCTTTCTTGCTGTCCCCCCAGATACACCAGGTTGGTAACTAAACGGGATGTTTGACCCAGTAGGTTGTTGGATTCGTCTTGTAGTGTTCTGCCATTTTTAATGAGTTTTCCAGTAGCAAGGAGCATAGTTCTAGTGCTCTTTATAGATCCATGATGACGAACCTTGGCACTCCAGCTGTTCTTGGACTTCAGTTCCCAGAAACCCAAGTCTCTGTGAGTCCACGAACGCGCAGTAAATTCATTCATGTAGATTCAGAGACATGGGCTTCTGGGAACTGAAATCCAAAAACATGCACAGTAAACCCATTCGTGTGGATTCACAAAAACTTGGGCTTTTGGGAACTGAAGTCCAAGAACACCTGGAGTGCCAAGGTTCACCATCATGGGGATAGATCATTCCAGTTCATCTCTGGCAGAATCTGTATGCCTACAGCATCAATTACACAGGCTTACTCTTATTCACAGTTTTAAGTAGTAAGTGCAAAACCCTGGCTCGCTTTGACATACCAGTACAGGTGCTTCCTTGCTGTCTCCGCTACAAGAACATCAGCTGAATTATTAAGGTCATAGTTGCTGAACTGAAGCATTTGAAAAGCTCCTCTTTCACATAAGCAAACACCTGGATATGTGTTTGAAATTCTAGGCAAGTCCTTAATGCACAGCCCAAGACGTTACCTGGTGGGGCCACAAAGTAGTCTTCAACCGTCACTTTAGCTGCCTTCAGGAGCTCCTCTGCACAGTTGCCTTCCGTGACATCATCGTTCCTGAGGTACAGGTGCCTAAAGGACAGAATCAGCTTCCTCAATGTTTCCTACAGAATCAAACTCGGCACTCTGGTTCTTGGCGAAAGATCAACTTGTCCTTCAGATCATGTTAGAGTAGAACAAGTTGTATATATAGTTATTTCTAGACCCGAGAATATAATGCCGTGGCCTTTCATCTGCCTTGTGCATCACAGTGTGACCCCCATAGTACCACTGATCCAGTTCCCCGATTCACATTCTGGTCCTGAGCCCTTCTGGCACACAAAGTCATCATCATCAGCCCCAGGGCAGGATGGATGAAGCTGCCGCCCTCCATCACAATGGATTCAAGTGGGATTTAATCCATTTGGGGACCACCACCCTTCCCTGTGGACTTTGGCACCGAAGGCCATTAGCCCTCAGGGTTCTCAGATTAGTTAACTGCCACCTGACACTCGGCGCTGAGTCACTGCCAGCATGGTCTACTTTATTACCATAGCAGGATAACACGGCCAGACTTACAATGCGCCATAGAAATACATATGTAAATTTCTGGGATTGTTTCTTGATTTTTTTAAAAAATAAATTTTATTAGAATTTTTAACAATAATGATAAAAAGATAAATTATAATAAAATACTAAATTATATAGCATAACAGAAAACAAGAAAAATGTACAGTATATAAAAATTATAACAAAAATACCATTAAACATTGATACAATTAATTATTTCAGTAGCTTCAACCTCTTAACCAATCTACTTCTATGTATACTATATTATTATTATTAATAATTATTATTATTTCAAATTTATATTGTCGCCCACTCGCTGTAGCCACTCAGGGCAGCTTACAAAAAATACATTACATTACAATACAATATGTTGGTGTGGGCACAAGGGGAGGGGCGTTTGTATGCATTTGTACTTTATTCTAATTACTCTCTTTATAATGGTATTCCAATTTTTACTTTTTACATACTTAAAACACCCTACTGCACTAACCTTGGGTCCTTGGATCTACCAGTTGTCTTCCTTCAACTCAATTATTCTGCCAAAAACTCAGTATTTCTGGTACAGGCTGGTTTCCTTTATTTTCTCTCAACGTATAGTGCAGAAATGGCTTCTAGATGTCCCAAAATCTATTTTTTTAATATCCCCTTTTTTATATTCAAATCCCATGTAAGTTTCTCATTAAGTGCCATGTCCCAAGCATTACCCTACCATTTACTCAGTTCTAAATTCAAAGCTCCCTTCCAATTTCTGGCTCTTGAATATTTTTATATCTGTTGACAACTGAAATTGATATGGGAGAGTGATCTATAGAATGAAAGCTAGATTATATTCCCTCTGTGGAATATAATAATCCAAAAGGGGTATGAATCAGAAATCGACATAGATATCAACACAACTTTTGATAGGAAATATGTGCTCTTGCTATTTACCTGTCTTCCAATACTGAATCCATGGGCGCTACCCCATCTGTACAAACGGTGTGAAGTTGATCAGCGAATTCAATTGCTTTCTCCAAACGCTCCACACCCTCCCAGTTGTGAAAGTCCACAAGTGCCAGGTGCTCCAAATGATCCAGCAATTCCAAAGTAACTTTTTTCTTCAGGAAGGGAAAAACAACAACAGAAATTCAGGTCCATGAAGGAATTCTCAGCCACTGATAATCTAAGAGTGGCAGCTGAGAGCCAAATGGAGGAGCAAATGGACCTGAAAGGGCTCCACCACTATCCCACCCTCAGAGATTAATTGTTTTAGAGCCAGAGATGCTGAGCACCAACTAGGCTAAAAAACCAAAAGGGCTGAGCCTAGGGCTTCTTTTCTCAGGGTGGGGGATTCAAAAGGAAAGTGAGGTGTCCACCCTGAGCCCTGTCATAGCCACCAACCCCTGTGACCCTTCACAGCAAGCCCCTTGGGGCAGAGACCTTCTCTCTCTGACCTTCCTGAATATAAGAGAGCTCCCTAAGTCAGTGAACCTGTCACCTCCCTTCCTGGATGTGCAGAGATGGATGTTTAGAAAACAACAGACTCTTTCTTATTTCAGCAATACGTGCACGGTGGAATTACATACAGCTCAAGTCATACTTGACTCGACCCACACTGCAGGGACTCAAGTGGTTAGGACACTGAACTTGACAACTGGAAGGTCAGAGTTCAATTCCCGAGTGCTGCATGACAGAGTGAGCTCCTGTTTCTGTCCCAGCTCCTGCCAAGCTAGCAGTTCAAAAGTAAGTAATTGCAAGGAGATAAATAGAGACCATTTCGTTGGGGAGGTAAACAACATTCTGTGCACTCTGATGCTGAGTGTCCATGGAAATGTCTGCAGACACAGGCAGCGCTGGCTCACTGGATGTAAACAGAGATGAGCACTGAACCCTAGAGTCGGATACGACTGGCTTTCAAGCAAGGGAGACCTTGACCTTTACCAAGCCACACAGATATGAGAAGGACCATGAAACCCGAGTCCTGCCTATCCACACTGCTTTATTTTGTTATACTGAGATCAGAAAAGACCTAATACAGTACATAAGGATGAATCTAAAACAGGGTCCTCAAACACGGCTCTCCAGGTGTTCTTGGCCTTCAATTCCCAGAAGCCCAAGTCAGCACTCCTGCTGATCAGGGCTTCTGGGAATTGAAGCCCAAGAACATCTGGAGAGCCACGTTTGAGGACCTATGACTGCTAGAAGACCATAGGTCAGGGATGACCAACCTTGGCACTCCAGATGTTCTTGGACTTCAATTCCCAGAAACCCAATTCAACACTCCTGATCAGGTCTCCTGGGGATTTAAGTTGAAGTACACCTGGAGCAGATTCACCATCACTGTCCTAGGCGAAGGAGCACTCTGTGTACCCTCAGAGGTCCCCTTGCCATCACCAGGACCAGGTAGGGGACCAGTGCTTCTTGCACCTCCAAGGCCTCACCGGGCAGCCTCCGTCCTTCCTCCCCTCCTGCGCTTCCTCCTCCAGCGGAGTCGGCCTCCTTCCTCCCGGAGCGCCGCTGCGGGAGCCCAAGGCGGCGCGGGCGGCCAGCGAGACCCGCGGGGCCCACATTTCGGCGTCCCTGCTCCGCTTCCGGCGACGGACCGGAAGTGGCGCACTGGTCCGTTCGTCCGGTGGTTCCGGGCGGCGCGCGTTTCTCGCGGCGACAGGGTTCCTCCCCGCGGCCATGAACAGCGTAGGTGAGGCCTGCACGGAGCTGAAGCGCGAGTACGACCAGTGCTTCAACCGGTGGTTCGCCGAGAAGTTCCTGAAGGGGGAGGCAGGCGGAGGCGAAGGAGGAGACCCCTGCCTCCAGCTCTTCAAGAGCTACCAGCTCTGCGTCCAGGCAAGGCCCGCCTCCCAAGGGCGCCTCTGAGCATGGGCAGAGCGCGGGGGAGGAAGGGGCTGCTGCGAGAGGGGAAGGAAAGAAGGGGGGGCGTGTCTGAGGTCTCATTTTGGGGAAAAGGCAGTGGAAAGGGAAATCCAGGCCAGCAGCTCTTCAAGAGTTACCAGCTCTGCGTCCAGGCAAGGGCGCCTCTGAGCATGGGCAGAGGGCGGCGGAGCGGTGGGCTGAGGACTCGGGTGAAGGGGTTAAATGGGCAAGGGGACTGTGTGGGGAGGGCTATTGGGCTCATCCAGTGATGGCTAACCCTGGCAATCCAGGTATTCTTGGAACTGAGAGGTCATACTTGCTCGATAGCCAGTCGTATCCAACTCTAGGGTTCGGTGCTCATCTCTGCTTACAGCCAAAGAGTCAGCACTGTCTCCGTCTGCAGACGTTTCCGTGGACATGTAGCAGGCATGCCTAGACACCGGAGTGCACGGAACGCTGTTTACCTTCCCACCGAAGTGGTCCCTATTTATCTACTTGCAATTTCTTGCTTTCGAATTGCTAGGTTGGCAGGCGAGAGAGAGAGAGATGAGAGCTCATTTCGTCATGCAGTACTCGGGTCTCGAAGTGCTGACCTGCCGCCTTCCAGTCAGCGTCTTAACCACTTGAGTATTTTCTAAGAAGTACAAAAGTGAACTGAGAACACCTGTTAAGGGAACCAAGACTAAACAGTTAAATCAAAGCCCTCATTGGCCTTGAGCAGTTTGACAGGAAAGGTTATTATTCCAAAGTACATCATCATAATCATTTATTATTATTATTATTATTCAGTGGTACCTTGCTTAAGGAGCATCATGCGTTCCACAAGATTGTTCTTTAAGCGAGTTTGCTCTTTAAGTGAAACACCATTGTAAGTGACTAATTGCGACTTCATGGGGTGGGGGGCAATTGCGAACCCCTATTTATTTGTTAAACGAGTTTTTTGGTTGGTTTTATTTGTTAAGCAAAGTGAACATTCCAAGAAAATTCTGCTCTTTATGCGAGTTACTCTTTAAATGAGGCAGTCTTTATGCGAGGTTTCACTGCATTATTGTTGTTGTTGTTCAACTTGTACACTGCCCCACTCGCAAAGCGACTCTGGGCAGCTAACAAAGAAACAAAATATTACAATTACCACATTATCATAATAGAAGAAACATTTTTAAAAAATATCCCAATTGCAATTACAAAGTATTGAATTATCATGATACAAAAAAACACTTCAAAAACAATACACGGAAAAACATCGCAATCTCAACCCCACCAGCTATGTCCACTTCCCTCCAGGCCAGGCTAGCCAACGGAGAGTCCAGTGGTGGTAGCGTTTTTGTAGCTGGCTGAGCCGCACAGCGGCTTCTTCTTCCATCAGCTCACCTGGCCGAGGGAGAGTCCGGTGGTGGCGGTGGTGTTTTTATGGCCAGCTGGGTTGTACAGCTGCTTCTCCTTCCCTCAGCCAGGCTGGCACCAGGTCCGGCCAGCCATAAAAATGCCAATGCCACCACCGGACTCTCCCCACCCAGGCTGGCTGAGGGAGAGTCCAGTGGTGGCATTGGCATTTTTATGGCCGGCCGGACCTGGTGCCATTGGCAGGACCACACAGCTGCTTCTCCTTCCCTCGGGAAGAGAATATGGACAGTCCTGGGCTTCTAAATCCAAGTTCTGAAATTGCTCTTGGGGAAGTATAAATCACCTACTCAATAGATACAGATGAACATGAAGTGTACTACAAAACACTGTGAGCAGTCTTGGCTTTTAAAAAAAATATGCTTCGCTTTCTCTCCTCTCTTCCAGAAAGCCATTAAGGAGAAGGACATCCCCATTGAAGGGCTGGAGTTCATGGGCCACGGCAAAGCTAAGTCGGAAAGCTCTTCTTGACCATAATGGCACCAGAAGGAGAGAGAAAAAGTCTTCCAAATGCTGAAGAACTGGGCTGCTTAAAAGGATTTGGCTGATAAGATCTGGGTGAGAAATGAACAGCTTACTCCAAAGCAGCCATCCTGCCTCAAAGACTGAAACCACTGTTTCATTTTAGCTAATATTTGGGGAGAGGTTTAAATTCTTTCTATCTCGGTGAACATATTTGGTTTCTCTCTCTCTCCAGATTTTCAGTTGAATGTATTTCTAACAGAAGAATCAGGGAGAAATGTATGGCTAATATAGGGCCTTGCTGATCACTTTTATGTACGTAAGCTTTAAATGGAAGTATTAAAATGAATGTCAGTTGGAATACTATTTTCCCCTCTTTCCTGTCGCATCAGTACTTCTAGGACTAGTAGAAAATGTCTCTTTTTAGCTTTGCATTTACGTATTAAAGTTATTAAGGATGAACTGCCCAGAGAGTGCATGAAGCCCTACGGCAGTGGTGGCGAACCTTGGCACTCCAGCTATTCTTGGACTTCCAATTCCCAGAAGCCCACGTCCCTGTGAATCCACACAAATGCATATGCACAGTAAACCCAGGGACTTGGGCTCTCTGGGAATTGAAGTCCAAGAACGTGTACATGCAGGAAACCCATTCATGTGGATTCATAGGGACTTGGGCTCCCTGGGAACTGAAGTCCAAGAACAGCGTGCACATGCAGTAAATCCATTCATGTGGATTCACAGGGACTTAAGCCCTCTGGGAATTGAAGTCCAAGAACAGTGTGGACATGCAGTAAACCCATTCGTGTAGATTCACAGGGACTTTGGCTATCTGGGAATTGAAGTCTAAGAACGGCGCGTACGGGCAGTAAACCCATTAGTGTGGATTCATAGGGACTTGGGCTCTCTGGAAATTGAAGTCCAAGAACACCTGGAGTGCCAAGGTTCGCCATCACAGTCCTGAGATGGTATAGAAGTATAATTGCTATCATCTGTTTGCTACACACGCAAACTTACCATTATCGTATACACTCAACGATAAGTTATCCCAAATATAAGTCAAGGTACCTAATTTGGACCTCTAAAACTAGGAAAAGAGATTGATCTGAGTATAAGTCGGGGTTAGAAACTGCAGCAGCTGTTAGTTTCAGTAATTAAAATACATGAAAACGCGGTACAGTTAATTTAGTCAGACATTTGTGTGGGTGTCTTTTCAATTTTTTACAGTAGTGTGCTTTTTTAAAAAAATGTATGTTTGAATTTGCACCACCTCATTTTGGGACCCTTGGGGTCATTGACCTGAGTATAAGTCAAGTCCCTTTTCTGGATCTCATTTTGGAGGCTAAAAAACTAGACTTATACTCGAGTATATACAGTAATTAGCAAAAATTAAATCCACGCAGGACGGCTTTGGGCGGTGCTTCTTCTGTTCTCTACTCTGGCCTTTTACTAGAGCAGTGGTGGCGAACCTGTGGCACACATGGGCAGAGGTGGCCCTCGCAGCCTTTTCTGTGGGCACCCGTGGGGTAATCCCGTCACAGTTCGCTCCACCCTTCTGCCCAACAGCACTTCCACCCTCCCCAGCAGAGTACTCCCCACCCCTCTGCCTAGAAGCTCAATGCGCTTCCTCCCTTACCCCCAGCACAGTTCGTCCCGCCCCTCTGCCCAGCAGCCCAATGGGGAGCGTTTCCGCTGCCCCGTTACCACTTTGCAATAAATAAGGGGTTTTGGATTGCAGTTTGGGCACTCAGTCTCTAAAAGGTCCGCCATCCCTGGAGTAGAGAAATTGGGTGACTTATCCGGGGTTTGCATCAAAAAACAATCTCGGGTAGAATGCGAATCGGAGGCTCCTGCCCAGTTCATGTCCCGAGGGAGGAAATAAATCTTTGTATGCTCTGGATTTGGGACCTCCCCGTTCCATTCCTAGGGGCCAGGGGGAACATTTCAGTTTTAAAGAGGACACTGTGTATGTTCTGTGGCATCAAGTCACATCTGACTTATGACGACATCAAAGTTTGTGACGTCCGGGTGAAGTTCCAGGGTTGTTTTTCTCAATGTCATTCCTCTTGAGTATCCACACCCAAGCTGAGATTTCAACTAAGGTCCGAGTCCCAGGCTGCCCCACCAGCTCTCAGAAAAGGATTTGCTAAAAGCAAGGGATTAAGACGCTGATTGAAAGTTCAGCAGTTTGAGACACGAGTACTATACAGTATGATAGAATGAGCTGCCGTCTCTGTCCCAGCTCCTGCCAACCTAGCAGTTCGAAAGGAAGACACTGCAAGGAGATAAATAGGGACCACTTCGGTATCTAGTCATGCCTTTTACAGGTGCTTCTCTATGGCAGCTAATTAAGGCAATATAAATTTAAACAAAATAAATTCTCATTATTGGTTCCCCCCAGACACCACAGGACAGTTAAGAAGGCACAGAAAAATCTGGACGGAACATTTCAGTTAATTTTTATTGTAGGTGACCTCTCGAACTGAACACAGCCCGCCAGGGGTCAGAACGCCGTTTGCAACCTGACAAAACAAAGAAAGCAGAACTTTTATATCGTGGATTCCACACTCGATTCTGGCCCAGATAACTTGTGTAACTCCACCTTTCCGATGGTTCATTCTCTCCTACTCGTCTTCATAACCATCGGGGAGGGGGTTGACGTGAGGATTGTGGAAAAGGGTGTGATTCCCATCACCCCAAGGGAAAGGCTGTGGAAAGGAAAGAAACATTCTTCATTGAGGTCTGTGCAGTTCACACTAATGCAGGGCTGCCAAAACTACAGCCCGGAGGCCGGATTCAGCCCCGACACCAATTCATCTGGCCCACGAAGCCCTTGTTGTTCTTGGAAGTGGAAGTAAAATGGTGGTCGTCCCCCACACACACCATAAACACTGGCCAAAACACGTCCATGGCTGTTATAAACATTTACAACAGTCGTGGACGTGTTTGTTTATGCCGCTTCTGGCAGCGGCAGGAGCGAGGGGATGGGACTGGATTATTTGGCGCCATGGGCCGGATCCAGCCTGTGAGCCGTAGGTTGCTGACCCCCTGTCTTAGCATAAAGATTTAACTCAAGGTTTCAAAGGCAAAAGGAAGTTTAGGCTTTACTTCCTAAGGCCCCTCCCAACTCACTTCGCCTATGATTCTACAAATACAGGGGTCGCCTATTTCAGAGACACAAAGGGCCATTCACTGTAGGGATTCCTAACCTAAGACCCAGAGGCCGGAGCCGGCCCATGACACCATTTCATGTGGGCCACCCACCCCTCCAAGGGAATTC
This sequence comes from Furcifer pardalis, assembly GCA_030440675.1. NCBI lineage: Eukaryota > Metazoa > Chordata > Lepidosauria > Squamata > Chamaeleonidae > Furcifer > Furcifer pardalis. The sequence continues at coordinate 14,515,493 of CP126898.1, read as the reverse complement.
AGGGAACAAAATGGCTGCCCCCTTGAAGCTGTTGGGACAAAATGGCCACTACCATCGTGCAGGCAGGACAAAAAGGTCGCCCGACCCTCTATGCTGACTGGGAGAGCGCAGCCTGGCCCAAATGAACAAACAAACACAGGAACACCTTTGGGTTGGAATTCAACAGAGTCCAGAAGAACAAATGTTTTGAATTGAATACCTTGGTCCGGATGCGAAGATAGGGATAAGGAACAAACTCTGGCCTTTTCTCTTCATGCTTGTGCAGCACCAAGCAGTAAAATGTGCAGATGCCAACGCTAGGCAAGGCGACCACTAAGCTCACCGTTCTCCAAAAACTAGCTGGTGGGAAAGAGTCAAACACAAACAGTATTCCAAAGGCAAGTTACTCATTCTTTGAACAGAGCTAGGAAGTTCCGCTGTAGCACAACGCCTTGAAGATCAATGGCCCTCTTTTGACAAATGGCACATTTGATTCCACTTAATGACACTTATCATAGGACAGTGATGGTGAACCTTGGCACTCCGGCTGTTCTGGGACTTCAATTCGTGCAGTAAACCCATTTGTGTGGATTCACAGGGACTTGGGCTTCTGGGAATTGAAGTCCCAGAACAGCCAAAGTGCCAAGGTTTGCCATCACAGTCATAGGCTGTGTTTGATCTCAAAACCCCAAAGGCTGGATTCCCTTTAGCCAACGTTATTATATTTTATCATGCTGGGCCTTGCCAAGCAATGAAAGGGGAGGGTGGACTTATGTCATATTATCCCGTATGTTTAATACTGAATATTAAATAACATTGAAAATTAAAGATCAAACTTTGAACTGCCAAAATGAAGCCACCTTCTGGGCTTATCACTAACACTGACACCATAATTTTCTATTTATTTCCAAATTAATATTAAACATTAAATCTAATATTTCTAAGAGGCATAATTAAATCCATTGAACAGAAATTAATTTAATATTAAACATTAAATCTAATATTTCTAAGAGGCATAATTAAATTAATTGTGCAGAAATTAATTTAATATTAAACATTAGGTCTAATATTTCTAAGAGGCATAATTAAATCCATTGAGCAGAAATAACAGTAATTATTAAAAGGGAAAAAATCTCTGTTTAATAGACATGAATTTATAGAAATATTAAACACTTTCCCATTTCATGTTGAATTAATTGTGTGTGTGTGTAATTAATAGATTTTAATTACACTTAATAGAAATATTAAACGTTCCCATTAATCATGTTGAATTGATTAAATCCATTCAGAGAAGCGGGGCTCGCGATGGCTTGAGAGGGAGGAAGAAGGAGCCTTTCCAGAGCGTTACCGTTCCAAAAAAAAAGTAACTTCTTGGCCTGGCTAGGCGGGTCCCACCCCTGCGGCCCAGCCGGACTTACCGGAGGCGGGCTTGTGGTGGGAGCCTCCGGCCGCCGCCGCCGACAGGAGCCTCCTCAGCCCGGCCCGGGGAGCCGCCAGTCGCCGGGTCACCTTCCCGAGCAACGCCGCCGCCATGTCTGAGCCTCCGACTGCCGCTCTAGGACGCCTAACGGGCTCTCGCTCGCGGCGCCGGAAGCGGAAGTGAGGGGAGGCGGAATCCGCATTGCGTCATGACGACCGCCAGCCCCTTCTCAGCTCCACCCAGAAGCCCAAACAATGGAAGCCGACACGCCCCCTCCAAAGAGTTATGAAAGTGACCACCTGAGCCGTTCACTGCACACTTCCGGACTCTCCGAATTGCGGGAGGGGGAGAAAGAGAATCGATTCTCCAATTTCTTTTTTTTCCTATTTTTATTTCTTCTGTTCATTATTCTTTCTTTCCTTCGTTATTATTTCCTTCTTTCTTTCTTCTGTTCATTATTATGTCTTTCTTTCTTCTGTTCATTATTATTTTCATCTTTCTTTTTATTTTTCTTTCTTCTGTTTATTATTATTACAGTATTTCCTTCTTCTGTTCATTATTTATTTCTTCTGTTCATTATTATTATTATTTCCATCTTTCTTTTTATTTTTATTTCTTCTGTTCATTATTACAGTATTTCCTTCCTTCCTTTCTTCTGTTCATTATTATTACAGTATTTTCTTCCTTTCTTTTTCTTCTGTTCATTATTATTACAGTATTTCCTTCTTTCTTTCTTCTGTTCATTATTTATTTCTTCTGTTCATTATTATTATTATTTCCATCTTTCTTTTTATTTTTATTTCTTCTGTTCATTATTACAGTATTTCCTTCCTTCCTTTCTTCTGTTCATTATTATTACAGTATTTTCTTCCTTTCTTTTTCTTCTGTTCATTATTATTACAGTATTTCCTTCTTTCTTTCTTCTGTTCATTATTTATTTCTTCTGTTCATTATTATTATTATTTCCATCTTTCTTTTTATTTTTCTTTCTTCTGTTCATTATTACAATATTTCCTTCCTTCCTTTCTTCTGTTCATTATTATTAGTATTTTCTTCCTTTCTTTTTCTTCTGTTCATTATTATTACAGTATTTCCTTCTTTCTTTCTTCTGTTCATTATTTCTTTCTTCTGTTCATTATTATTATTATTATTTCCATCTTTCTTTTTATTTTTCTTTCTTCTGTTCATTATTACAGTACCTGTATTTCCTTCCTTCCTTTCTTCTGTTCATTATTACAGTATTTTCTTCCTTTCTTTTTCTTCTGTTCATTATTATTACAGTATTTCCTTCTTTCTTCTGTTCATTATTTCTTTCTTCTGTTCATTATTACAGTATTTCCTTCTTTCCTTTCTTCTGTTCATTATTATTACAGTATTTTCTTCCTTTCTTTTTCTTCTGTTCATTATTATTACAGTATTTCCTTCTTTCTTTCTTCTGTTCATTATTTCTTTCTTCTGTTCATTATTAGTATTATTTCCATCTTTCTTTTTATTTTTCTTTCTTCTGTTCATTATTACAGTATTTCCTTCCTTCCTTTCTTCTGTTCATTATTACAGTATTTTCTTCCTTTCTTTTTCTTCTGTTCATTATTATTACAGTATTTCCTTCTTTCTTTCTTGTTTATTATTATTTCCTTCCTTTTTCTTTCCTCCTTTTTTCCTCATTCTCTCTCTCTCTTCCTCCCTTCCTCTTTCTTTCTTTCTTTCTTTCTTTCTTTCTTTCTTTCTTTCTTTCTTGTGTTCATTATTTCCTTCCTTTTTTACTTTCTTTCTTTCCCTCCTTCTTTCTCTCTCTTTTTCTTCCTCCCTTCTTCTTTCTTTCTTCTGTTCATTATTATTTCCTTCCTTTTTCTTTCTTTCTTTCTTTAGCAGCCACCTGACCTGGGGAATTTTCTGCTCTTTGGCTATTTCCTTTACTTGCCCACTCTGAAGAGGGGCAGGGCTGGAAACTCGCCACCCACCCACCCTGCCCCGGGGAATTCGTTACTCCTTTGCAAGGGATCTGAAACTGAACAATTTCTGCCACTACTCCTTACTCACACTTTAGTCCAGTGGGGTTTCAGCTGCAGAAAAATGGGGAGGGAATAGGCTCCTGTTCCATCTAGTGGACCGTTCTGCCATTGCACCTTGGCTATTTGGACCCATGGAGAGGGCACACCAAAAAATGATATTTTGTTTGAAGGTTGGCTTGCCCAGCAACGTAGGGGGCAAAAAGGATGCAGCCGCCTAACCTCAAAGGTTGACCTTTGCCCATTGTATCTATGCATAGCTACTGTTCCATCTCCCAATTCTGCCCGACATTTTGCACCTCTGCCCTTCTCTTCTGTGCCTGCTACTACTCCCTTCACTCCCCCCCTTCCCCAGGCCGGGATAGGTACCGGATGTTGTGTTGTTGTCCTGGGATGCAGGAAAAGCCCAGATGTCACCTTGTGAGGAGACTGTAGGACTTGGGAGAGCCATGGGGTGGCAGACCAAGCCGTGCCGCCGAACCAGCTGGGGAGCCGGTTTCACGTCTCAATTTACGCATTTGCCAGGCTAAAAGTAGCTCAGCTCTAATCATGTAATTCACAGGTCAGCGTGAGGATAAAGGGGGATAGACCTGCCCCCATGTTAAGCCACCCTGAGCTCCTTGGGGGGGATTCTAACGCCTGGCAGCGATACATGCAAAACCAAGCCTGTTGTGTGTCAGCCCAATGGGTTGTGTGCACAAACATACATGATGTTTTATCCACCATCCACCTTTTTCCGACTCCAAGCATCTAGGAAAGCAAATGGTACTCAAAGGTCCAGAGGCAGTGCCTGGGGGGAAAGGAAGGGGGGCAGGCGGGGAACCAAACTAAACCTTCTGATGCTGAAAAAACCAGCAAAACAGGTAATATTCGCATCCAATTTCAAAATGGTTCGTTGAACAAAACGTAAATATCAGGCCATCCGGACTTTCCTTTTCTCAAGTGATGACATTGGTCTGACTTTGGACACAGAGCTGCCTCAGTTGTTAACTGTGGAGAGCAGCTTGGGAAGGGGACTGAGGTGGCTCAAGTGGTGAAAATGCGGAACTAACTGACTGGAAGGTCAATGTTCGGTTTCCGGGTATTGCACGATGGAGTGAGTTCCTGTCTCTGTCCCAGCTCCTGCCAACCTAGCAGTTTGAAAGTGAGAAATTGCAAGGAGATAAATAGGGACCACTTGGGTGGGAAGGTAAAGAGCATTCCGTGTTGAGCCATATCTGCCATATGTCCACAGAAACGTCTGTAGACGCAGACGTTTCCATGGTCACGCGGCAGGCATGACTAGACACCGAAGCGCAGGCGACGCTGGTACCTATTTATCTCCTTGCAAATCCTTGCTTTCAAACTGTGAGTTTGGCAGAAGACAGAGCTGAAAGCTCAAGGTAAAATTCATATCCGACTCTAGGGTTCAGTGCTCATCTCTCTTTATAGCTGAAGAGTCAGCGCTGTCTGAATCTGAAGACGTTTCCGAGGACATGTAGCAGGCATGCCTCAACACCGGAGCGCACAGAATGCTGTTTACCTTCCCACCGAAGGGGTCCCTATTTATCTCCTTGCAATTTCTTGCTTCCGAGCTGCTAGGGTGGCAGGAGCTGGGGCAGACAACAGGCACTCACTCCATCCTGCAGCACTCGGGTCTCAAACTGCTGGCCTTTCGCCTCCCAGGCAGCATCTTAACCACTTGAGCCACTGCAGTCTGTCTCCTTGCCAATCCTTGCTTCCGAACGGTGAGGTTGGCAGGAGATAGAGCTGAAAGCCCCCCCCCCCCCGGCAACCTCTGGGGCTGATGCGGCACTGCTGGCAATGACAGGGCATTTTCTGCCCCAGAGTGCCTGTTGCCATGGGTGTGGTGGTGAGAGAAGCTCTGGAGAATCTCTTCAATCCCTCCAAAACCTTGGAGCAAATCAACGGGCCAGGGCGAGGGGGGGAGAGAGAAAATTGACTTTTTCTGGTTTGGGTGACGGTATTTTATTTAACTTGGGCCGACTGGTGAGCTACGACGGCAGGGACGGATTTGACCTTTCTATTCACCGAGTCGTAAAAGAGCAAACAAGAAGGAAGAAAGGGAGGAAGAAAGCGAGAGGAGGGGGAGGCTGGATCTTAAATCCTTCCAGTCTGCAAAGCATTGGGCGATATGGAAGAAAGAAGCATCAGACAAAAGAAGGGGCCTTTCTCTCACCACTGGGACCCAGACTATTGTACGGAATCAGTCCGAGGCCGGGAAGCTAGAAACGTTTCCCCATGAACTACTAGGGCCTGCAGTGGCTCAAGTGATTAAGACACTGGCTGGGAGGCAGAAGGTCAGCAGTTCGATTCCCAAGAACTGCAGGATGGAATGAGCTCCCGTCTCTGTCCCAGCTCCTGCCAACCTAGCAGTTCGAAAGCAAGACATTGCAAGTAGATCAAGAGGTGCCACTTCAGTGGGAAGGTAAACAGTGTTCAGTGTTGAGGCATGCCTGCCACGTGTCCATGTATGCTAGAATATAGAAAAATATAAAACCAAAGAGACTCCATCTTTGCCCTCTTAATAACCTAGAAAGTGGAGTGACAGTGATTCAGCTAAAACAATTCTACAACACATGGAAACATCTGCAGATGCTCTGTGGCTGTAAACGGAGATGAACACTGAACCCTAGTGTTGGATACGACTGGCATTCGAGCAAGGGTGACCTTTAGTAAAGGTTTTCCTTGCTCGAAAGCCAGTTGTATACAACTCTAGGGTTCAATGCTCAGCTATGTTTCAAAGCCGAAGAGCCAGCACTGTCTGTGTCTGCAGACGTTTCCATGGTCATGTGGCAGGCATGACTAGACACCAGAGCACACGGAGCACTGTTTACCTTCCCACCGAAGTGGTCCCTCTTGATCTACTTGCAATGACTTGCTTTCGAACTGCTAGGTTGGCAGGAACTGGGACAGAGACGGGAGCTCATTCCGGCCTGCAGTACTCGGGAACTGAACTGCTGACTTACTGCCTTCCAGTCAGCGTCTTTGCCACTTGAGCCACTTTACTTTGACTAGATTCTCCCTTGCAAATCTCGCTACTGCCACGACTATTGGCAGAAATTGCAAGGAGATAAATAGGTACACCTTTGGCAGGAAAGGTAACAGCATTCTGTACACTCTGGTGTCTATTCATGCCTGCCACATGTCCACAGAAATGTCTGCAGACTCAGACAGTGCTGGCACCGAACCATGTGTTTCTGCAATCCATTTGCCCTCCCCGTCTCCCTCCCAACCTGCTGGTTCCTTTTGCCTGGCTGGCTGGTGTTCAAAACCGCGTTTGCACGCAAGGTGGGCGGAAGTGACCGGCCAGAGGGGGAAAGTGGGGTGGCCAAACACAGGCCTTTGGCAACCAAGCTGCCCACGCAGCTGCCACTTTCCATGCTGGACGGAGGCATCATGGCCCCCGCCGTCCACCTCTGGCTACAGACGCACCACTTCTGCCCACCCAGAGATAATAATAACTTCGTGTCAGAAATTGTTCTGGGTTGAAAGGACTTCTTTTTGCTGGGGAAACTCCACTCAGGGGATGCCTGAATGAGGCTCTTTTCAGGTACCCAAGATCTTGGTGGTCCCTATTTATCAGCTTGCAATTTCTTGCTTTCGATCTGCTAGGTTGGCAGGAGCTGGAACAGAGACAGGAGCTCATTCTGTCATGCAGTACCCGGGTCTCGAAATGCTGGCTCACCGGCCTTCCAGCTAACAAGGCGAGCTTCTTAACCCCTGAGCCACTGCAGCCAGTCATTCAGAGATGGTGGTAACAAGTAGATGGAGTCTGAGGATCTCTCTCTTTTTGTCTCTGTCCTTCTGCCTCTTCTGTTCTTCCACACTCGGAGCCCCCCAATCCCTCTGGCCTCCTACCCGGCCCACTCTGACTGTCCTTTCTATGCGGCCTCCATCCTTTGTTACAATGGGGATTGTAAGGGGAGGGAGTGGCGGGTGAGCAGAATGCCATTGTCTTGACTTTCAGGAGGAGGTCTGGAATACCCTGGGAACCCAGGCTTTGGGATGGAGGAGGAGGAGGAGCAGGGAAGGGGGTCCCTTTCAGTTGGTTATGGCAAGGGAGGGGGCTCCATGCCTTTGGAGGGAACGGATGAGCTGAGCCTTTCAGCCTCCAAGGCTCATTCCCTTAGCAAGTGAAATGAAGGTGCATTGTGCAATGTTGTTTGGAACATACCTGGCATGGTATCTGAAGAAGAAGAAGAAGAAGAAGAAGAAGAAGAAGAAGAAGAAGGAGAAGGAGAAGGAGAAGGAGAAGGAGAAGGAGAAGAAGAATGGGAGGCCTGTTTCAGCCTCTGGTTGGAAGGAGGAAACTTTTTTGGAGGAAACTTTTTTATTGATAAAATTCTTACTACAGTACCATCTATTGAGGTGGAGAAGAAGGAAACTTTAAAAAAATAAAATAAAATTCTTACTACAGTACCATCTGTTGAGGTGAACTACATAAACTTGTTATCACTTTCAAAAACTTAGTTACATAGCTCAGTAAACATAGTTACATCTATAGTGCTTGTGGGGGGAAATATACAGTATATACAATACCAAAAGATGACTAATATTTACAATTATATTCTCATTTACATGAAACTTAACTTTTAATATTCTAAGTTATTCCCAAATTTCTTTCTGTCAACCACTGCCATCATTTGTACCTGTCGGGTTCCTTCTGTCTCACCATCATTGAAGAGGTGGAAGAAGGAGAAGAAGGAAGAGGAAAAGGAGGAAAGGAACAACAAGAACAACAAGAAGAAGCCACCGCCAACTCAAACGCCCTTGGGAACATCCAGACATCCTTCACAGTCAGAACCGGACGTTGGCATCCCAAATGCCAAATTCAACTATTCCGATCACATATCCTGGTTTTCGTTCCCCTTCTCGGCTTTGTGCCCCTACTCTCCTCTGGTGACCCTTTCAAGGACAAGGAGAACAAGTTGTTCTTTTATTCTTTGTTCTTTGGGTTTTCTAAAAAAAAAAAAAATTAAAAATAAAACACCAACAGTAACATCAGCCGGCCTCATCTCCTGGACAGAAAACTCAACACCTTCTTCATTTTTTTTTCTCCTGAAAGGTTGCTCTTCCATTTCAAGCCAGTTTCACAACTTCGTGTGTAAAAATAAAGGGAATCTGCCATTCTGTTGCGAGGAGAATTTATGCCCATGAGACTCTGCTTTGCTGTCTCCAGCGGGAGAGGACCAGAATGTCGGTTTCATGTTTACCTGCCCACCTGTATTTCATCCGGGATCTGTACCTTCAGAGGTTGCATGGAAGAAGGGATCTCCCCAAGTGGGTTTGCACACCCCACCTGCGGACATTTCCTAGACACGGTTAAAATGAGTGGAAAGAGCCAGCCTGTGTAGCCCTGGGCAAGCTGCAAAGTCCCACGACTCGCCCACAAGAGAAATGGTTAAACCATCTCTGTGCATTCTCTACCTAGAAAGCCCTGGAAAGGAATCGTCAAGACGCACTCGGTGTTTAGATAGCTGGCTGCGGAGACAGAGGCTGGGAGTTCGATTCCCCCACTGCGCCTCCAGGGAGAAAGAGCCAGCCTGTGTAGCTCTGGGCAAACTGCAAAGGAGTCCCAAGAGCTCCTACTAGAGGAAGGGAATGGTTGAACCGATTCTGTGTGTTCTCTACCTGGAAAACCCTGGAAAGGGTCACTGAAAGTGTCAGCATTGACTCGATAGCACACAGTTGATATTATTCTGCCCAGGTGTTCCTGCGATGGCCATAGAGTAGACCCTACTGCCAGTGACTCAACGCCGAGTGTGGGCAGCAACAGGTTTGGACCCCCTCCCTGGGAGGGGGTGTGTAGTAAAATTGAGTGGCCTCTGGGCAGGGTGGTGGTGAAACTGGGTGGCCTTCGGGCGGGCGGGCGGGCAGGTGGGCGGGCAGGGGTAGTGGAATTGTGTGGCCACGCCCATCTCCCTGCTCTGCCCGATCAGGTTTTGTCCCTGCAAGTGGTTCAAGGTCTCCCTTTCCTCAAAAGCCAGTCATATCCGACTCTAAGGTGCAGTGCTCATCTCCATTTACAGCCAAAAAGCCAGTGCTGCCTGTGTTTGCAGATGTATACATGGCCATATGGCAGGCATGACTAGACTGCCCATGACATGGGCTCCGCCCACGACATGGGCTCCGCCCACGACATGGGCTCCGCCTATGATGTGGTAGTGAAAATGTTTGCTGCCCACCATTGGGTGGCGGTTAATGAACCTGACCACCCTGAGGACTAACAGCCTTGGGTGGGCAAAGTCCACAGTGAAGGGTGATGGTCCCCAAATGGGTTAAATGGTCCCACTGGAGTCCATCTTGATGGATGTCAACAGCTTCACCCATCCTGGCCTGGGGATAATGATGAGGACTTTGTGTGCCAAAAGGGCTCAGGACCAGAAAGGGACTCGTGGAACTGGATCTGTGGGTGTCACGTTGTGGTGCAGAAGGCAAATCGAAGGGCATGACATTATATATGCAGGACAATCTTCATGGCTGATCGCTATGAGGACTGCCAATATTAGGAATAGGATACAGCACTTGAATAAGAAGACCTTATTCAATGATTCTTACATTGAGCAGGGGTTGGGGTTCAACTTGGAGGAGGAGGAGGAGGAGAAGGAAACTTTTTGGAGAACAACATTTTTATTGATAAAATTCTTACTACAGTACCATCTGTCGAGGTCAACTACATAAACTTGTTATCACTTTCAAAAACTTGGAAAAAATATAGTTGCATATCTCAGTAAGCATACAGTAGTTACATATATAGTGCTTGTGGGGGGGGAAATATATAGTCATTGTTATTATACCATAAGAAGACTAATATTTACAATTATATTGTTGTTTACATGAAACTTAACATTTTTAATATTCTAACTTATCTCCAAATTTCTTTCTGTCAACTACTGATACCATTTGTACCTGCCGGGTTTCTTCTGTCTCAGAAGAAGAAGGAGAACTAGAAGAAGAAGAAGAGAGGAGGAGGAGGAGAGGAAGAAGAAGAAGAAGAGGAAGGAGGAGGAGAAGAAAGGAGGAGGAGGAGAGGAAGAAGAAGAGGAAGAAGGATGAGGAAACTTTTTTATTGATAAAATTCTTACTACAGTACCATCTGTCGAGGTGGAGAAGAAGAAGAACTTGTTATCACTTTCAAAAACTTAGTTACATAGCTCAGTAAACATAGTTACATCTATAATGATTGTGGAGGGAAACATACAGTATATACATTACCAAAAGAAGACTAATGTTTACAATTATAGTCTCATTTACATGAAACTTAACTTTTAATATTCTAAGTTATTCCCAAATTTCTTTCTGTCAACCACTGCCACCATTTGTATGAGGAAGGAGGAGGAGGAAGAAGAGGAAGAAGGAGGAGGAGAAATCTCTCTCACACACACACACTCCCTCACATATACACCCCCATACACATACGCACACATTTCCCACCACACCACAGCCTTCCGCCTCTTCTGCGCAGCAGGGCACTGCCATAACTCCTTCAGAAAGCCCTGGTTTTTCCCGGGGGCGGCTTTATTTATAGGCCCTCCTTGTGCATCTGAAAAGCCAGGGAGGAGAAGCCCACCCCCACCCCCCACCCCCTGCCCCATGGAGTCCCTTTCATGTGGAAATCAGAAAAGGCTGGGGGACCCCACGGATGTCACCGGAGAAGGGCCAGACTCATAATTACGGCGAGAGAAAGGCTTTGGCAAGGGGGGGGGGCTGGCAGAGGGGCCGGGAGACGGTAGCCCATAGGGTGGTAGTCCATAGGGTGGTAGTCCATAGTAGGGTGGGCCGGGTGTCCTCTTTTAGGGAATGGATGGTCCTCCTTTTGGAAATCCAGCCAGAGAACGGCCCTCGTGTCGACTGAAGGAGGGAGCCGGGAGCAATGGCTTAATCTAAAGTGCAGCGCGTCGGGCAGATAAAATAATAATAAAATTATTATTTGCGCCCCAGGGTGCCAGAGGCGAAGGCGCACCAGGATGAATCCTGCTGTCCCGGTGGGCCAGCCTATGCCTGAGTCGAAGGTCCCTCTGGTCTGCGCTTGGTGGTTTCAAGGTCAAGGACATGGGAGGCGAAAGGACCAGGGGTCCAGCCCCAGGAGGCAGCAACTGAGTATTGTCTTCCCTCTTCATTCAGCACTACTTAGGCCACATCTGGAGTCCTGGGTCCAATTCTGGCCAGCACAATTTATGAAAGAGGCAAACAAATTAGAGCAAGTACAGAGAAGGGCAAGAAGGATGATCAAAGGACTGGAAACCAAGCCTTAGGAGAGGGGTGGCCAAACTACAGCCCACAGGCCGGATCCAGCCCACAGCACCATTTCATGTGGCCCACCCTCGCCACTACTGGAAGCAGAAGTGGACGCATTTACGACAGCAGGGGAAGGGCATGGTTCAGCCCTCAGCACAAAAAGTTTGGGAACCCTTGCCCTAGGAGGAAAGACTGAAGCGGGGTGCCCAAACTATGGTCCGTGGGCCAGATCCAACCCCCAATGTCAATTCATCCATCCCGCGCCACCCTCATCGCTCCCGGAAGCGGAAGTAAAATGTGCCCATACAGGGGTTGGGCTGGATGCCCTTGGAGGGGTGGCAGGGCCACGTGAAATGGCGCTGTGAGCCAGATCCGTCTTGCGGGCCTTTGTTTGGGAACCTCTGATCTAGTGTAAGGAAGAAAGCTCAGGAAAAGTTACTTTTTTGAGAGCTGCAACTTCCTGGTTGAGGAAGAATTTGTAGGTGAAAAAAAAGAGGAATTTTAAAATGCTTTCCAGGATTCCACCCATTGGCTTTTAAAAGGAACTGGGTAGCATTATTACCCACTTCTTATCACCCGTCAGGTTGCTGTTACTCTGGCTAAGCAAACAATTGGATGCTTTATTAAGTTACTTTATTTAGGCCAGGAGAATAATGAGTAACAGAATGCCTTTCCTTTTATGTTTGGATTCCTGACGGGCCCCGGATGAGACGTTCCTCTTTCTGGGAAGAGACAAAGCAAGCTGGTCAAGGGTGGCTTCTAATTGATGTTCCTCATTACGGGCAGTAATTAAGACCGGCTCCTAATCAAGAGGGTCACCATGCCCGCGAGGCTTGCAGAGAAAAGAGTGGCCTGGCAGCAAACCGCTCCTTGAAAAAGTCCGGCCAAACTGTGTTCATAAAAATTGAGGATAATAATAATAATTTTGTGTCAGAAATTATTCTGGGTTGAAAGGATTTTTGCTGGAGAAACTCCACTCAGGGGACGCCCGAATGAGGCTCCTTTCATGTCCTCAAGATCTTTCTCCCACCGAAGTGGTCCCTCTTTATCTACTGGCAATGTCTTGCTTTCAAACTGTTAGGTTGGCAGGAACTGGGGCAGATGATGGGTGCTCAATCTGTCATGCAGTACCTGGGTCTCGAACTGCTGACTTGCCAGCCTTCCAGCTAACAAGGTGAGCTTCTTAACCACTGAGCCATTGCAAGATGAAACTGTCCTTTGCATTTCAGATGACTGGGTCTCAAAAAAAGGGCATTGTAGATCCACAAACAGCGTAGGACAGGCCAAACCCGAATGGTCCAGGGGCTGGAAAACCCTCCTGGGAGCAAAATATATTGCACTGGAGACCTTTTGGCAGGCCAAACATGTTGTGGATGGGAGACATTTATAAAATAATACCTTGTATGGTGTGAAACATTGGAGGCCACAGGGAAGGAGGGAGATGAAATATATGATGCATTGACTCAATCAAGGAAGCCATGGACTTGAGTTTGTAAGGCCTGAGCAGGGCTGTGGAGGGCAGGATATTCTGGAAGCGTCTAATTCCTGGGGTCCCCATAAATCAGAAGCAACTCAATGCCACAACAATGTTAAACATGGTCCGAGAGAACTGCCCCAGTCTTCCTCTCTCTGTTGACAATCAGGATTCAGAGCAAAGTTTATACAATTTCCTTTTTACCCCTTATCCACCTTTCCCAAAGTTTCCAGGGCAGGAGGGGTTTTGGAAGTCAAAAACAGCCTCTTGTGTTTTGCCATCGAGGTCTCTGATGGCCAAACAGCATCCAGAGTTTGATGCTCACACGGACAGAGCCGAAAGGCCAAATAACAGCCAGAGTTTGATGCTCACCCAGACAGAGCCGAAAGATGCGCCCGGGAAACGCATGTGTGAACAAAGCAGATTTCGACAACTTCTTCAGCGTTTAGCAGAGGGAAAAATATTCTCCCCCCCTTCCCTCCCGCAAGAACCCTGAATAATTCATTCCAAGCGTCATTGTTGAGTCCAGGAACTGGACATTCTTTTTTTCTCTCTTTGCGGCTTCCTTCCTTTCTTCAGCCAGACAGCCTTTGAGGGGGGTAAAGTTTTTAATTACAGTTCAGGGAAACCTTTTCAGCACACAGAGCAAAGCCCTTGATGCCTGCCAGGGCTACAGAAATGGCTCTTTATACACACCTGAATTCAGAAAGGTCGGGCATTTTAGCTGAGAAGAATAAGCAGGTATTGGGTTTCTATCCCCCCCCCCCCTGAAATAAACCGCACTGGATTTCCTTGGTTGTGGGAGCAGAGTTAGCATTGCCAGGCCTTGCAATGACATAAGGCTAGGTGCATTGTAAGAGGGACATGGTGAGGTGGCTTGGTGGTTAAGACGCTAAACTTGATGACTGGAAGGTCAGCAGGTCAGCAGTTCGATACCCGAGGGTTGCAAGATGGAGGGAGCTTCTCTCATCCTCCCCAGCTCCTGCCAACTTAGGAGTTTGAAAGCAGATCTGCTTTGACTGGGATTCCAGCCTTGAGCAGGGGCTAGACTGGATGGCCTCACGGGATCCTTCCAAACCCACGATTCTGAGGTTTCTCAAGAGCTGAAAGAAAGAAAGAGGGAGGAAGGGAGGGAAGAGAAAGAAAGAGGAAGGAAGGAAGAATGAGGGAGGAAAGGTCAAGGAGGAAGGAAAAGAAAGAAAGAGGAAAGAAAGATCGAGGGAGGGAGGGAAAGAGAAAGACAGGCAGAAAGAAAGATTAGATGGATAGATAGGGAAATAAAGAAAGAAAGAATGAGGGAGGGAGGGAAAGAGGAAGGAAGAAAGAATGAGGGAGGAAAGAAAGAAAGACATTAATGGATAGTAAAGGAAATAAAGAAAGACATTAGATGGATAGATGGGGAAAGAAAGAAAGAAAGAAAGAAAGAGAAAAAGAAAGAAATACATTAATGGATAGATAAGGAAAGAAAGAAAGACATTAGATGGATAGATGGGGAAAGAAAGAAAGAAAGAAAGAGAAAAAGAAAGAAGGACATTAATGGATAGATAAGGAAAGAAAGAAAGACATTAGATGGATAGATGGGGACAGAAAGAAAGAAAGAAAGACATTAATGGATAGATAAGGAAGGAAAGAAAGACATTAGATGGATAGATTGGGACAGAAAGAAAGAAAGAAAGAGAAAAAGAAAGAAAGACATTAATGGATAGATAAGGAAGGAAGAAAGACATTAGATGGATAGATGGGGAAAGAATGAAAGATAGACAGACAGACAGACTTGTAATTCTCATCTTACCCATTCGTCTCCCACCCTCCCTCCGTCTTGATTAAATCACTTGCTTGGATCCTAGCCCAAGATTTCAGCAAATTTTGGCCCAGCCAAGAGGCTGAATTATTTATTACCCATTAGAACTTTTGAGGGGCTTTGAGGCATTGTTTGGGGGTCTGTATTTATCACTTCCACAGAGAAAAGAACAAAATTATGGACTTTGAAGGCTTTTATTCCACGTCGGTGACAAGACAGCAAGATCTGCATATCTGGCCAGACCCTCATTTGGTGAATGCCACATCTCGTGGCAGGTTGGAGATGGAAGAGGGGGCTGGGGAGGAATATATTTAGAGCAGGGGTGCCCAAACTATGGCCCATGGGCCAGATCTGGCCCCGACAATAATTCATCCAGTCCACACCGCCCTTGTCAATCTTGGAAGCAGAAGTAAAACGCATCCGGATAGGAGTGTTTTACTTCCGCTTCCAGGAGTGATGAGGGCAGTGCAGGTTGGATGAATTGTCGTCGGGGGCCAGATCCAGCCCACGTGCCATAGTTTGGGCACCCCTGGTTTAAACAGAGAAAATGGCAGGCTAAAATCTATCCCATCCTGTTGCAAAACAGATTGCAAGGTGCATTTTACTTCCATTTCCGGTGGGAGGAACCATATGACCGGCCCACTGAACCACGTGACTGGCCCACTAAACCATTTGACTGGCTCATGGGTCAAAAAGTTTGGGCACCCCTGATTTAGAGGCACAGACAACATTCGGCAGCATCGAAAGGACACCTGGTTCCTGTCTGTGGGGAAAATGTCCCCCAATCCCTTGATGCCAGGCTGTTCTGCAGGGGTCTTGGACTACAGTTCCCAGCATGGGCACTTGGAAAGATAGGACTTGTTGTCCAACACATTGGGGCCATGTAAAGATCTGCAGAAGCCTAGGATGGGCTAATAGTACCTGGAGTCTAGTGGATAGAGTGATGGTTTTAGGATTACGGTTCGCATATCTATTCGGTCATCAAATATCCTCAGAGTCATGTGTCAAATTTTGAAATCCATTCCTTAAGTATCTCTTTTACCTAAAAAGTCCTGTTAGGATCTCTGTAAGTTAGTTCTGGAGACTGCCGTGGCTTGACGATGGGAAGTTTGGCAGTTCAAGACCCGAATGCTGCACGATGGAGTGAACCGTTCAAAAGCAAGAAATTGCAAATAGATAAATAGGTACTGTCTCAGTGGGAAAGGTAACAGTGTTCTGTGTGCTCTGGCATCTAATCATCTCTGCCAATAAAATTAAAATAAAATAAAAGGTGACAACAAGGGAAAGAGTGGCTTTCCCTCTGCATAACTCTTGGTGCTTCCCGGCCGTTTTAAAACACCATCTTTTTGGAAGTGTATCTGGCGAAAATGTTTTCAGTTTCTGTGCCTTTTCTTCTTCCCTCAAGGGGCAAAAAAGCAATAGAGAAATTGCTGGTAGCACAAGAAATGAGGATACAGAATGATTCCTCCCCACCCACCCGGCCCTTGCCAAACACTGTAATGAGTAATGATCTATTTTTGAAAAGGAACTTTCCAAGTCCCTGGGAGGTCCCTGTCTTTCATTGCTCACCAGGGCCAGGAACAGAAGATTGGAGGGGACACTCTCCTTCCTTCCTTCCTTATTTATTCCTTCCTTTCTTATTTATTTATTTATTTATTCTTTCCTTCCTTCCTCATTTTGTGCATTATTATTTCCTTCCTTCCTTCTTCATTTTGTACATTATTATTTCTTTTCTTCCTTTTCCTTCCTTCCTTCCATCCATCCATCTACATTTCCTTCCTTCTTCATTCTGTGCATTATTTTCTTCCTTCCTTTTCCTTCCATCCATTCACATTTCCTTCCTTTTCCTTCCATGCATCCACATTTCCTTCCTTTTCCTTCCATGCATCCACATTTCTTTCCTTCCTTCCTTCCATCCATCCACATTTCCTTCCTTCCACATTTCCTTCCTTCCATCCATCCACATTTCCTTCCTTCCTTCCTTCCATCCATCCATATTTCCTTCCTTCTCCTTCCTTCCATCCATCCACATTTCTTTCCTTCCTTTTCCTTCCTTCCTCATTTCCTTTCTTCCATCCATCCACATTTCTTTCCTTCCTTCCACATTTCCTTCCTTTTCCTTCCTTCCATCCATCCACATTTCTTTCCTTCCTTTTACTTCCTTCCTTCCTTCCATCCACACTTCCTTCCTTCCATCCACATTTCCTTCCTTCCTTCCTTCATTTGGCAAACAAGGGCTGAAGTGGAGGATGGGAAGGGGCTGCTCCTTTATCTGTCCAGAAAAAGTTACATTCTTGGTGTGGGTGTGGGTGTCCAGCCTCTTGGGCCACAGATGGGTCTGGGAGGCAGAGGGGTATGTGTGATTTCATCCTAGAAGAACACAAAAGGAAAAGGGTGAGAGAGAGAGAGAGGCATAGCTTCATATTTAATTGTAGGGTGGAATTGGGGGTGGGGAGAAGGGGGGGCAGAAATCTCCCCCCCCCCGAACCTTCTTGTCACCAACTCTACAAAGCGCCTTGATAAATGAAAGGCATTGAGTCGGAGGGGTGGGGGGAGGGGGGTCTGTTTTCTCCCTTTCTCTTCGGGGTCTCTTTCCCAGCCCCTGTTTGCATGGCCCTCTCACCCGTTCCCATTGATCAGGCATGCGGAAACATTCCCCATCCCGGACTCCCATTGTGGCACATCCCAGTTGCCAGGGCTGCGCTTGGCTTGAATAGGTCTGCTAAGCCAGCCTGCTCCCAAATCCTGCCATCCGGTGCTCTGGATACGGCAGACAGAGCTGGCGGTGGGGGGATGGGGGGTGAACTATTCTCAGCTCAACCCCCCTCTTCCTCTGTTCTTCAGACAGAGCCAAGGCGTGGGAGACCCCCAGATCCCGCTGGAAACCTGGCCAGGGCCACAGGATATATTGACCTCAGGCTTCAGCAGAACTCCCTCCCTCTTAGGTGCCACTGGTTTCCAAGTCCGGATTTGTCCCCCGACCCCACGGCAGGCTCTGTGTCAGTCCACCAGGACACAATCCCACGTGGATCCCTGGAAAATTGGTTTTTGAGAATGCTCTACATCATGGGTGCCCAAATGACAGCCTGAAGGCCAAATCTGGCCCTAATGCCAATTCATTTGGCCTACGCCACCCTTGTTGCTCCCGGAAGCGGAAGTAAAACATGCCCATACGGGTGTGTTTTACTTCCATTTCCGGGGGTGACGAGGGCAGTGTGGGCCAGATGAATTGGCATATGGGCTGGATCTGGCCCATGGGCCATAGTTTGGGCACCACTGCCCTACATGATGTCAGGAAATCGATTCTCCATTCTCTCGCATGGCAGGGAATCTTTCCTTCCCTTCAAAGGGGTGGGGGGAAATAGTCAAGAAATCATAAAGCACATCAAATGCAGAAAGCGCATTCTTGGATATGTATGCATCGTGTGCTATCAATTCAGTTCTGACTTATGGTGATGCTTTTTGAGGTTTTCTAGGTAGAAAGTGTTTATAAGTGGTTTTCTGTTCCCTTCTTCTAAGAGGAACTTTTGGGACTGTGCAGCTTGCTCAAGGTTACGCAGGCTGGCTCTTTCTCCCAGGAAGCCCAGTGGGGAGGGAGGAAACGAACTCCCAACCTCTGAGCCTATCTTACTGAGCTATCCAGGCAGCTAATTGTGTACCATCAGGTCAGTTGAGACTTATGGTGACCATTTCCAGGATGTTCGAGGTAGAGAA
Organism: Furcifer pardalis; assembly: GCA_030440675.1. Classification (NCBI taxonomy): domain Eukaryota; kingdom Metazoa; phylum Chordata; class Lepidosauria; order Squamata; family Chamaeleonidae; genus Furcifer; species Furcifer pardalis. Next base: position 14,496,855 of record CP126898.1, on the reverse strand, counting down.
ATACACAGAAGCATGTTGACCATTCCCTTCCTCTAGGGGGAGTTCTTAGGATTGTGCAGTTCACCCAGGGCTATACAGGCTGCCTTTTCTACCTAGAGGCACAATGGTGGAATTGAACACCCAACCTCTGCCTCCTTAAACCACTCAGTTAACCAGGCCAATTCTGACTTAGGTAGAGAAATACACAGAAGTGGTATTATCCATTCCTTTCCTCTAGGGGGAGCTCTGGGGACTGTGCAGCTGGCCCAAGGCTACATAGGCTGGCTTTTCTCCCAGGAGGGTTATCAAACCCACCACTATCTAGCCATTTGTTCCTAGGCTGTCTTCATTAAGTACTGCTGATGCCTGCCAGAAACATACACTGATGAGGACTTGAGTTTGGCCAACGCCAAAGCCAAGAAAGTGTCTCAATTTGAGCAGTCACGGAAGAAGAAGAACCAGATACAGGCTCCAAGGAGGACTTGAGTTTTGGCCAACGCCAAGAAAGTGACTTCATTTTGGCAGTCCGGGGTTTAATCGGGACACGAAAGAAGAACCAGAAACAGGCACCAATGAGGACTTGAGTTTGGCCAACGTCAAAGCCAAGAAAGTGGCTTCCTTTTGGCAGCCCAGGGTTTGATCGGGACATGGAAGCAGAAGGAGATTAGCCATGGTTTGTGAATACAGAATGCAAAGAGCGGTGACAGAATACCAAACTTGGAGCAGCAGCCTGGTTTCCACAAAAGTGTCATTAGCAACGCCTTCTCGTGTGTAATGGCTGGCCCTTGGGGCTGGCGTCCAGGAGACTTGGCTACCTGGCAGGGAGGTTTGGCCAAGGGTTCCCCGAAGCCCAAGAGTCCCATCTTCTCCTTCCTCCCCTTGGAGAAGAGGCCGGCGAGGAGGTCAGGACGAAGGCGATTAGCACGACAATCCTTCCAGATCCGACTTCATCCTAAACCCAGGACTCACTCAATCCAATTTCCAGCCTCTCTTCTCCTTTGAGTAGGTTAATTCCTGCCACCGGGACAGTGAAAATGACCTTCTTAAAAGAGACACCGGATCTCCCAGCCCTTCGAAAACCCGACACATTCCAGGGAGCGAGAAAGAGGAGGAGGCATAGAAGTGGTTCCAAACAGGAGGAGGTCTTATTGATTTTGGAAACGGAGCAGCCAAAGCAAATCAAAGCCCACTTTCAAACTGTAGCAGGAACTTGAACGAAGCACCGCCTTATTCTCTTGTTTTCATCATTGCTCAGAACAACAACACTCTTCGCCTGTTCCCTACATTCTCCCTTGAAGGTGTTTCTCTTCGTTGTGGTGCCGTGGGTAGAAAACACACAGGAAAAGTTGGGGAAAGTTACTTATTCGGAAGATCACAAAAGCAGCATTGGCAATAGGCTTCCTAGCAGAAGAGAAGACTGAGAAAGTAACTTTTCTTAACTCATCCAAGGATCAGTATTTTAGCACTAGACCGATTTTCTAATTGGGAGGAATCCAGGAATTATTATTATTTCTTCTTCTTCTTCTTCTTCTTCTTCTTCTTCTTCTTCTTCTTCTTCTTCTTCTTCTTCTTCTTCTTCTTCTTCTTCTTCTTCTTCTTCTTCTTCTTCTTCTTCTTCTTCTTCTTCTTCTTCTTCTTCTTCTTCTTCTTCTTCTTCTTCTTCTTCTTCTTCTTCTTCTTCTGTGTCCCAATCAAACCCAGGATTGCCAAAACGAGGTCACTTTCTTGGCTCTGGCGTTGGCCAACTTTAAGTCATCATTGGTGCCTGTTTCTGGCCGTCATCGGCAGACCAGCAAATTAGCCCATGGATTCTGCTTCTCTCCACATTCACACCACATGCTCTTATCGACCAGCAGCCCCCACTTGAGCCTGTCTTACAAGATCTTCCAAATGACGTAGGGGAGGTTGAGTTCCTCAGCCATCTCCTCCTTTAATGTCGTTCCTTGTCCATTGAGCTCCTTCCCCCATCTTCTAATTTGGTTTTGCTCTTGTGTACCCTCAAGTATGTTCATTCTTGCCATAAAGCTCTTCCTAGATCTGAGCCGGCAGACTCTATCTGTTCAGACAATATCAAGAGTCTTTCTCTTGCTTAGTTCTCTCAGCGTCTGCTGTTGCTTCTCTCTCGATCTTAGATAGAGCGATACCAACAATAGGGTCCATTTTCTCACCTGGTGTAGGTTAGAAGCGTCCTGTCACTCTACACATGGCTTCATTAACTGCGATGTCAACATGTTTCATGTGTATGGATGCTTTCCACGCTGGAGCTGCATACTCTGCTGCGGAGATGCTCAAGGCCAAAACTGATGCACAGTGTGGCTGACTGAGTTCCCCACTTATAGTTTGTGAGTTTCCTGATGATCTTGTTCCCTGTACTAACAATGGCTTTGGTATCCAGGCAAAGGTAAAGGTTTCCCTTGCTCGAAAACCAGTCATATCCGACTCTAGGGTTCAGTGGTCATCTCTGTTTCAAAGCCAAAAAGCCAGCACTGTCTGCTTCTGCAGATGTTTCAGTGGTCATGTGGCAGGACTGGACACCGGAGTGCACGGAACGCTGTTTCCTTCCCACCAAAGTGGTCCCTATTCATCTACTTGCAATTTTTTCCTTTCGAGCTGGTAGGCAGGAGCTGGGACAGAGATGGGAGCTCATTCCATCCTGCAGTAGTCAGGAATCGAACTGCTGACCTTCCGCCTCCCAGTCAGAGTCTTAGCCACTTGACCCACTGCAGTCCCTAGTAGTGCTGCTTAAAAGAGTACACCGTGCATGGCTGAGTTCCCTGTGTATAGCTTGTCAGTTTCCTGGATGATCTTGTTCTTTGTGCTAACTTTGGCTTTGCTATCCAGGCAGTCTGCTAAAAAGAGAGTGGGGACCAGGATAGGACACCCCCCAAGAGGGTTCCCCTTGCGACATCTCCAGCCCAAGCTGAGCGTACCTGTCTTGCTTGGCGCTTTTGGGGCCGAGAGGCACAGATGCTCGGGTGGCGCTGCTTCCGTCATCTCCAGAGCAACTTGAGAAAACAGAAGCCAAGCAGATGGGGATTAGAAGGGTTGGAGAAGATCCTTTTAGCCCGGGTTAGGTCACGCTGAGCAGGAAAGATGGGCTTCTTTGCCTGGAGAAGGAGGAGGGGAGGGTAGAAGTGGAATTGGCTCCTTCGGTCGTGTGCACCAAGCTGTGGATCCTTAAGGCTGGTTTTGACAAGGAGAGAGATCCGGCCTGGGCAGCTTTTATTCGGGTCCAACATCCTGTACCTCTTCTTTTGACCCCAGCCCGGAAATCGACTGCCACCCTGAGCAGTTCCCAAGCTTTACTCCCATGTAGAGGCCTAGAGGCACCTTGCAAAATCACTTACTCCCTGTGAGGAAGCCTGTTGAGAAATGACTGCCCCTCCCTTGGGTTTCTCATCACCCACAGGCAAATGGGACATGGAGTGCTTGGGGGAGCATGTGTTGACATTTCTGAAAGATGTGCCCTTTCAGAAAAATGAGTAACTTCTTTTTCCCATCGGTGAAACAAAGCTGGCGCATATCTAGTAAACACTGAAGGACCGGTTGATTGGTTCCCCTCCCCCTAAAAGATGCAAACAACCCATTCGGTGCTTCTGATATTGAACAGCCGGTGCAAAAACAGCAAAGATCATTGGGTCTTGAAAACACAAGAATCTTTGTTGAGATCTGCAAGAAAAATAAAATAAAATGCAGGGGCAGCTCCAGGCTCCTTTAGCTCATCTGCTCCAGGCAGCAAAATATGTTGAGCCACACTAGAATGGAACAATCCCACATTTTGTTCAGGTAGAGTGGTGGCTCAAATAATTCGCAGGGCTAGGAAAATTTATCTTTTGGGGGGAGATAATTCCCAGATTCTCTCTCCCAGCACGTCCCAAGGGCTTTAGGTAAAGGTAAAGTTTGCCCTTGCTTGAAAGCTAGTTGTATCTGACTCTAGGGTTCAGTGCTCATTTCTGTTTAAAAGCCGAAGAGCCACTGTTCCCCCCCCCCCGGCTTTTGTTGTTGTTCAGTCACACAGTCGATTCCGAACCTTTGTGACCCTATGGACCATTGCCCGGCAGGCACTTCTGTCCTCCACCCTCCTCCTCAGCCAGCCCAGCTCTGTGCCCATTGCGTCTACAATACCATCCAGCCATCTCATCTTTGGCCGCCCCCTTCTTCTTTTGCCCTCCACATTTCCCAGCATCAAGGCTTTCTCAAGCGAGTCGTCTCTTCTCACTTGATGTCCAAAGTACTTGAGCTTCATCTTTACTATTTGACCCAGTGGTGGGATGTCAAAAATTTTACTACCCCACTGTGATGTCATCACAGTGTGGGTGGAGCTAACATCATGATGTCATGACATCATGGGCGGGACCAAAGAAAATAATAATAATTTTTGTTGTTCAATAAGCACACACACACCTCAACCCGCCCACCCACAACACAAACCTGTTAATAAATTAAATAAAAAAATAGAAATTACATTAAAATACACCCACCCACGCACACCAAGTGCTTGGCGCGCATGCGCAGTGGGGGAACCAGTGAAAAGGTAAGCCTCGAAGGTGGTTCTCCCCAAAAGCTGCTACCAGTTCTCCGGGACACTGGGAAAAGTTACTACCGGTTCTGGCGAACTGGTGAGAACCTGTTACATCCCATCACTGATTTGACCTTCTAAGGAGCAGTCGGGGTTGATTTCTTCTAAGATTGACCTATTTGTTCTCCTCACTGTCCAGGGGACTCTCAAAACTCTTCTCCAACACCACATCACAAAGGTGTCGATTCTTCTGCGCTCAGCTTTCCTTCTGGCCCAGCTCTCACAACCATACATCCCCCCCCCCCCCCCCCAGGAATACTATTGCTTTGACTTTACTGTTCCATAGAAATATGGATTTTAAGCAACCAGGTCAGGAAGGGATACTCTGAATTCCCAATTCTGCCTCTGCCTCTCCCTCCTTGCTTTCTCCTTTCAAAACTCATTTTGAACTCCACACACTGATGTGCCATGTGTGTGAATAAATCTCCACCTTTTCCAGCGTGGGTGGGTTGCCCCCCCCCTCCGCCAGAGAACCAATTAAAAACCCAGTGAATTCAAAGTGGAGGGCCTTTTGTGCTTCCCCTGTCCTGGGCAGACAAAGGACTCCCCAGGCTGAGATGAAAAGCGGTTATTCAAGGACTTGGCCAGTTCCCACCGCCAGCTTCTTCCACGTTCCCAGGGTGGCCTCCCTGGGCCCCAAAATCCCCCCCCCCCAGCCAGCCTCCTGCATCAAGTGGCAATAGTGGCGAGTGGCCCAAAACTGCCTCTCAAAGTCGTTAACCTTAAAATGCTACCTTGGAACTGGGCTTGCAACAGCCACGTGGGTGATCCGGGGTGGAATATCTCCGCGTGTGGGTAGTAGAGGCATGATGGCCAACCATGGCACTCCAGGTGTTCCTGGACTTCAGTTCCCAGAAGTCCAAGTCTCTGTGAATCCACACAAATGGGTTTACTGCGCATGTTCTTGGACTTCAGTTCCCAGAAGCCCAAGTCTCTGTGAATCCACACGAATGGATTGACTGTGCATGTTCTTGGACTGCAGTTCCCAGAAGCCCAAGTCTCTGTGAATCCACACGAATGGGTTTACTGCGCATGTTCTTGGACTTCAGTTCCCAGAAGCCCAAGTCTCTGTGAATCCACACAAATGAGTTTACTGTTCTTGGACCTCAATTCCTAGAATCCCAAGCCTCTGTGAATCCACATGAATGGGTTTACTGTGCGTACTCCACTGTGTATAAAGGAACTGCTTTGGCTCAAGTGGTTAAGATGCTGAACTCAATGACTGGAAGGTCGGAGTTCGATTCCCGAGTACTGCATGATGGAGTGAGCTCCCGTCTCTGTCCCAGCTCCTGCCAACCTGGCAGCTCGAAAGCAAGAAATTGCAAGTAGATAAATAGGGGCCACTTTGGTGGGAAGGTAAACAGCATTCTGTGCATTCCGGTGTCTAGTCCTGCCTGCCACATGTCCACGGAAAGGTCTGCAGAAGCAGACGCTGGCTCTTTGGCTATAAACAGAAATGAGCACTGAACACTAGAGTTGGATACAACTGGTTTTCAAGCAAGGGTGACCTTTACCTTTATCACTGTGTATGAGCAGTAAACCCATCCATGTGGATTCACAGGGACTTGGGCTTCTGGGAATTGAAGTCCAAGAATACCTGGAGTGCCAAGGTTGGCCATCACTGGGGTTGGGTATGGAAATATGCTTTGCCTGTCCCTGAACCAGAGCACAGAAAAGTTACTTTCCATGCCAGAGGTTTCCTTTGATTCCTGCACCTTTTGGGTCAGATGGGATTATGTGGAAGGGATTTGGCCCCGATGAGAAAATGTTGCAATAGATAAAAATATGATGATAAAAACAGAATAAAAGACATATTAAAAGTAGAATGATACAATCATAATCACAATTGAATGAGATATAAACTTTACTCAGTATAATCCATCACTTTTGCGTGCAAACCCTATAGGGTCGAGAAAACATCTTCTCTTTTGGACTGTCAACTGTAAACTTGACAGTTCTAATATTTACGTGTCTATCTGTGCCCTGAAGGAAGGAAATTAATCTTTTATTAAAAGTAAAGGTTGACCTTGCTTGAAATCCTGTCGTATCCAAGTCTAGGGTTTAGTGCTCATCTCTGCTTATAGCCAAAGAGCCAGAGCTGTCTACGTCCACAGACGTTTCCATGGACATGTGGCAGGCATGACTAGACACTGGAGTACATGGAGTCCTGTTTACCTTTCCCACCAAGCAGTACCTGTTTATCTAATTGCAATTTCTTGCTTTTTGAACTATTAAGTTGGCAGGAGTTGGGACAGAGCAGGGAGCTCATTCCATTGTGCTGCACTCAGGAATCGAACTCCGACCTTCCAGCCAGCCAGTTCAGTGTCTTAACCATTTGAGCCACTGCAGTCCCCAGTCTTTTATTAGTGTCTCAGTAATTTGTTCTGTCTAGGAATGCCTGTAAATGCTGGACACTAATTGTGGCACATAAATGACAACGAAGCAGAACATGTGCAGTATTTTCTTCATGGAAACATGGTTTCCTAGTCCTTCACGATGGTGACAGATCTATTCCCCCACCCACCCACAACCCTGCTCCAAATTGGAAGTAAATGGAAGTGAAGTTTGCATTTGAGCATTTCTACAGAGCAAACCCCTTCCTCCTCCCACCTCCTCCTGCTCATTATGGGATGCCTTGACCTTTGCCCCTTGCTTGCTTCCTGGGGGTCGGGAACCTGTTTCTCATCAGCCAAATGAATCTGATGCCCCCAATCTGTTCTGTGTGTGTGCGGGGAAATGGCTTCCATATCGCCACGCGGGCCATTCATTGAAAGGAGAGTTCCGGATCTGACCTAAGCCAGAAATGACTTCTGACCCCAAAAGGCCAAAGAGGCCCCTTCGGTTTAGGGGGCCGGACTGTGGCTTGTCTGCTACATTAGCTGCTAAGCATCTTGGCAAAAAAAGAGAGGGTTTTCTTTCACTTTCTTGTTAAAAAGGCCACAAGACACCCAGCTCTGCTTTAAAATGGATTTTGGTGTCAGTGGATGGCTTACTTTGCTTGTGACTTATCAGGAGGAAATGATATAGTCCAGCGATGGCCTACCTTGGCACGCCAGCTGTTCTTGGACTTAAATTCCCAGAAGCTCTGATCAGCAGGAGGGCTGGCTTGGGCTTCTGGGAATTGAAGTCCAAGAACAGCTGGAGTGCCAAGGTTGGCCATCACCGATATAGTCATTTGAAACTAGTTACTTTCTGAGATAATGAGGCTGTAATGAAGTTACAACAGTCTGGCCAGGTTATCCTGTTACGGTCGTAGAGTAGACTCAACACCGTTCCTCAGGCGGTGGTTAATTAACTTGACAACCCTAAGGACTAATGGCCTTGGGTGGGTGAAGTCCACAGGGAAGGGTGGTGGTCCCTTCTAGTTACTTTTAAAGGATGTTTTTAGTTTTGACAGGGATTTCTGTGCAATAAGCGAGTCCCTTTGGAAAAACAAAATAAGGAAAGGAAAAGTAACAATTCTTGCAATGAGTGCTACAGGGTGCTACTTTTTTTTACTCAATGAGTAGTTTCATAATAATATAATGACTTATTTGATGTACTGTCCTTAAATCACCAGTCCAGGCCTCGGGAAGATAGCCTTGTGTTGTCCTTGAGTTGATCAAGTGTGCTCAATCCAAATCTGAAGTCCGATTCTGCCTAGGACCTCCGAATCTTAAGTTTGCAAATCTCACCCCTCTTGGTTAGGTTCTTGCATTGATCATGCGGGGTATATTTGCCACAAATGTAGCAAAAAGTGCCCAATTTACTAACATAGCTGCGCCTACTCATCAAAACAGATTCACTATGGCCTATCTGTACTATCCAATAAGATGGTTTCGCACTAGCAAGCCCTTGGTCCATCTCACCTTATATACCTATTTCTGACCTCAGCTCACTGACTTGCCCAGACATGCCTGGCTGCTGCTGGAACATGCACGCTACCAGGGGACATGATTCAGCTGAGGCGGCAGCAGGGATAGTGGTAGCTGCAACTATAATGTTCCAATGTAAAAATACATTACCCAATGACCAACCGTTTGAACAGCTATCGGACGCCTTAAAATCTGTACGTGATGGGCAAATTCTGAGTTCGGATTTGGAATCAGCACAATCGATATCACGTAAATCACACGCGTTATTCCCAGTAGCAAAAGCATTGTTGTGCAGTGTAACCAATAGGACGGAGAAGAGGCCCGTTGAGCAAAGTTGAGATCGAAATGAAACCAACAGACCAACAAAGATAGAGATATTTGTTTATAGAGAGATGTGGAAGCAGCAGATTTTTGTCACTTGCAAAACTGGCACTTAATCAAGAGCCCAGGGCCTTGATAAGTCAGGCACCCAATGTGTGGCATAGCAGACAGAGTGACAGGCTAGGACTCTGGGGGCCTGGGTTCGAATCCCCACTCAGCCATGGAAATTTATTGGAAGTGCAGAACCGATATAAAGCGTCTCCTTAAATAGTTCACTGAGCTTGAAAATCTGATTTGAGTCACTCTATGTTGGTTCTGACTTGACGGCACAGAACCAACTAACGAGAAAAGTTACATATCTTTTGGACTTTTCAGTGATGGCGAACCTTGGCTCTCCAGGTGTTCTTGGGCTTGAATTCCCAGAATCCCAAGTCAGCACACCTGTTGATCAGGGCTGCTGGGAATTGAAGTCCAAGAACATCTGGAGAGCTAAGGTTGGCCATCACTGATGGTGTCTTTGATGTCAGAAAGTTCTCCCTTCTCTGGAAGGACATCACTAGCTCGTCCCCTCCCACCCCCATCCTGTCCCCAATTAGGAGATAAAGATTGATCTCTCAGGTGGCCGAGAACCTCAGCAAAGCCTCCAAGAGCCAAGACTGTCCCTCTGAGCTGCTTAAAGAGATTTGGGGCATGTATTTTTGTCTACTGCTGAGTCTTAGCCTGACAGTCAGTTGTGTTGCCCTGGGCAGCTTCCTACGGCAGTGATGGCGAACCTTGGCTCTCCAGTTTTTCTTGGACTTCAGTTCCCAGAAGCCCAAGTCTCTGAGAATCCACACGAATGGGTTTACTGGCACTCCAGTTGTTCTGGGACTTCAATTCCCAGAAGCCCAAGTCTCTGTGAATCCACACGAATGGGTTAACTGCGCGTGTTCTTGGACTTCAGTTCCCAGCCCAGAAGCCCAAGTCTCTGTGAATCCACACGAATGGGTTGACTGCATGTACACACCAAGGTTCTCCACTGCTGTCCTAGGTCATTTACTTCCTTTGTGGCCAGGATGAGGCCTCCTTGAGGCCAACGTTTGGGAACTGCTGCAAAATGGCCGATACTAGAACTATCCGACTTTGTGGGCCAGCAGTCTGGTATAGGAAGAACAAAGGACTGTCCACTGATAGGTCCACATTTTGAGTGTTTGCGTGCATGGAGTTGAACTGTGGGCTGAGTTTCTTTGCCTTTTAAGCATTTTGCTCCGACTATAATGTTCTGCTTTTCTAGTGTCTCCTCTTTCTTGGCAGGGGACGTTCATGGGGAAGGAGCAGCCAACTTTGCTGCAAAGAGGGAAGGTCTCTTTCATTAGCAGCGTTCCCCCAATTATAATCCAGAGTCTCCAAAGGAAAACAATGACCAAAGAGAGCTCAGGAGCCAACACAAAGATTGTTGAGCAACAGGGTTGGCCAGGCACGTAACCACAAGAAAGGCAACAGGGCAAAGCCATTTGCAGCATGGCAAGGAATGTACGTGGACAGTTAGTGACCCCTGCCACTCCTGGTCTTTTACATTTCTCAGCAGCGGCGGGGACCCTGCAGACATCTAGCTGCTGCTGTTCCGAGTACTACAGCCACCATCATCCACCGCTGGCGCGGAGGATGGTTAGGGATGAGGAGGATGGTTAGGGATGATAATGTTTCTCGTCCAGTAGTGAGCGCCGGTTGTCCATCCCAGCTCCTGCTACCAAGCAGCTCAAAAGCAAGAAATTGCAAGTCAATAAACAGGTACCATTTCGGCGGGAAAGGTAACGGCATTCCGTGCATCTAGTGCATGATTGCCACATGACCGTGGAAATATCAGGGGTGGCTCTCGGGCTGTAAACAGAGATGAAGGCTGACCCCTAGAGTTGGATGTGTCTGGCTTTCGACCAAGGGTGCCCTTGACCTTTATTGAGGTCAACACGCAGCTCTTGTTGACCCTGCGTTGCCTTTCACGCCACCCCTGCAGGGTGGGTCAGGTGGAGAGGGCGGCCGGCAGCAGGCCTGATGAGCGAGCGGAGGCCTCAGCCTGTGTCCTAACCCCGTGCTCTGACCACTCGACCTCACTCCCCCACGGACACAGATGAAGTGGCAGTGGCAGGATAAACTTCGGAACCTCACTCCGACTCTCAGCCAGATGTGCTGACAGAGGTGAATGTTTGGCAAAGTTTGGCCCACTGGAACCATTTGTGGTTGTTACCGGGCGGTGGTGGTGCTGCTGCTGTAATGCCCAATGGTCAGAAATTCACCCACCCCCAACAACATCCAGCAGGAGAGAAAAAGAGCTTAGCCAAGCCTTCTTCCAGATGTATCTCCTTGACACCTCTGGATCCATTGCAAGCTCCTTGGGAAGCTGCCTTCGCCCGGGTGTACCAGAGGCAGATGTAAGAGATCTGGGTTCAAATCCCCACTAGGGACTAATCACACCCTCTCCCCACATCCTACTAGCAGGGCTGTTGTGAAATTCTAATGCCAACGTCCTACCTTGACAGCCTCTTCCATCCTTGTGTGTGTGTGTGTCAGGAAAATGAGTAAAAATTAGCAAAATGCTAATTAACTCGTGAACCACCCCAGAGTGCACTAAGCGCTAGATCAGGGATTCTCAACTTGCGGCCCGCAGCAGCACCCTTCCATGTGGCCCACCACTACCTCCAGCACAATGACCGTCTGGCCCCTAAAGCTGCCTGAGGGAGCGTGACCCAATGGCCCCTGGCTTTAAAAGGTTGAGAACTCCAGCGCTAGATAGGTAGGTAAGTAGGTAGGTAGGTAAGGCACCGCGATCCGCTCCGGCCCACCCAGATCCGCGATCCTCCAGCCGGCGAGGCGGCGCCTCCCGTCCTCCCTCCCTCCTTCTCGCGCGCTCCCGCCCCGCTCGCCGGTCACACGCGGCGGATTAGTGCCGGTCGGACGGGCTTTTTAACCCTTCCCGGTGCGGCGGCGGCAAGAGCAGCCCTGGACCGGCGTGGAGGGATGAGGCGTTCGAGCCCGGCCAGCGGCGGAGCGAGGCGGCCCCCCTCCCGGGACAAATGGCCCTGATGGAGACGGAAGCGCCTTCCTCCTGCTGCTCTTCTTCCTCCTCCTCCTCCTCGTCGTCATCCAGGTAGCTGCACTCAAGAGCCCCCGTATCTTTTTTTTGGGGTGTGTGTCCCCCCCTCCTCTTCCTCATCTAGGTAGCCCCCCCTCCTTCCCCGGAGGCCCTTTATGGGAGGGGAGCTCTCCTCTTCTTCCTCCCTGCGCCTTTGTCTACGGGGGGAGGGGGTCGCCGACGGACCCCGACTCTTCCCCCCCCCCCCAATTCCCGGATCGGCCCCGACGGCGACCCCCTCCTCGCCTTTTTATCCCGCCCGATCGCCTCCTGCGTTGCCGGCCGGCCTGGGGTGGGAGGAGCCGGGCAGGTTGTCCCCGCCGGGGCCCTCCCCCTCCCCTCCCCTCCCTCCCCCCCCTTGCCGGCTGCGCGGGGTCGGGGGAGGGGGCAGCATGGCCTGCCCGTCCGGCCCCTTTTCCGCCGCTGCGCCTCGGCCCGAGAGGAGCTCCGCATGGAGACCGACGCCGGCCCGACGGGCCTCGCCTCGCCGGACTCCCCCCACGACCCCTGGTACGAGATCGAGCCCCCCGATCCCCCCCCCACCTCCAACGCCCCCCTCCTCCCGTCTAAGACAACCGCCCGAGGAAGGAGGAGGAGGAGGAAGAGGGAGGAAGGCAACCCACCTAAGCCATCCTCGTCCCTTGCCTTCCCGGCCCGGAGGGGGGGGGGGAGACACAGCAGCTCCAACATGGCCGATCCCGGCCTCCCTCCCTCCCTCCCTGGCCGGTTTCCCTTCCCTCCCGTCGGTCCGGGCGTCGGGGATCGGGCCCAACTCCGGAGGATCGGGCCCAACCGCGCACGCACCCCCCTCCCTAAACTGACCGAGCGCCCAAGCCATCTTAGCCTTGCCTTCTCCTTTTCCTCCTCTTCCTCCTGATGGGGATGGGGGGGGGTAGTCCTTGTGGCGGGGGGGGGGAGTGGGCCAGCGATGGCCGCTGCCCGACTCCCGTCCTTTCTCTCTCTTTCTCTGCCTTTTTTTATTCTCTCCCACCCCCCCAGCAAAATGTTCATCGGAGGGCTGAGCTGGCAAACCACGCAAGGTGAGTCCGGCTCCGTGGGGGGGGAGGGGAGGTGGCTCAGAGGGAGGGGGTCAGGAAGACTCACACACGTGTGTATGCGAATGCGTGTCGAGTTTGGGGCGGGTGTGTGTGTGTCATGGGGGAGACCAAGAAACCCCCGGGATGTGGCGGCCGGTTGGCACCTGCCCGGCGCAAACTTTCTCCAACTGCGCGCCCCGGGGATCGTGCGCCTTTTTGCGCCCTGACGGGGCCCGGGGTCGCAGCTGCGCTCCTTTGGAAGGGGGGGGGGAGAGCAAGAAGGTCCCCCTCCCTCAGCACTGAGGGGAAAGGGGAGGGGGTTTCAGGTCCCCACTGGATTTGGACCCGGGCATCTATGGACTGCAGGGGTCACCCCATCCGCCTCGTGGGCGAGGTTTTGGCGATCCCCTTTTCCATCCTGAAGGAGGACCCGCATGTGCGCGTCTCTGGGGGGGAGGGAGTGCGCGTGCATGTGCCCCCCCCTAACAACAGCCCCCCCTTTCCCCGCCTGGTCCTGAGACCCACCACGGTGGTCAGTGGCTTTTCTTTATTGCAGAAGGCTTGCGGGAATATTTCAGCCAATTCGGTGAGGTCAAAGAATGCTTGGTGATGAGAGACCCCCTGACCAAGCGGTCCAGGTGAGTGGATCCCCCACCCCCAGGCCCCAATTCCTCCCCCCCTCCCCCAAACTGGCCATCCTGGGCCAGTGGAGTCGCTCACTAACTTTTCCTCTCCTCCTTTCCATCCTTCTCTCTCTCTTCTCTCCCTCTAACCTTCCTGCAGGGGATTCGGTTTTGTCACCTTCATGGACCAAGCTGGGGTGGACAAAGTTCTGGCCCAATCCAGGCATGAGCTGGACTCCAAAACGGTGAGTTTTTCCTCTTGAGTCTTCTCACTCCCCCCCCCCCCTTTCCATGAAGTTTTGCCAGTCTGCTAGAAACTTTGGATGCCTTCGATGCAAAGCTTTTCGGGCGCTTCTTTCTGCCTCGGGTGGTGATCGGTACTGGATCCGGTCCAGTTTTTCGTTTTCAGCTTGCTTCTTTCTTCTGGCGGTTAGCAAAAGCGGATGGGGTTTCTCAGTGCCGAAATCTTCCCTTGTTTGGGGGGAAAGACTAAGAAGTCATGCTGAACTTAGGAGTCTTAAAGTACAGCCTGGTTGGTGTGGTCTAGCTCTCTGCATGGGTGTAAAATGGATTTTGGTCTGTAAACCTGGAGGAACAGAGTGACCTTTGGTCAGTGGGATGGTATAGAAATAAAACAGACAAATAAGGAAACTGGACACTAAGGGAGACCCTTCTCTTCTTCAGCCTATGTCTTGTGTTGCAAGTACTGTACTTGTGGCAAGCATGAACTTCTTTGCAGAATATGATCCCCCCCCCCCCCATTTCCCCAACTCCAGGATTATCTATTCTCATCTACCTGTGTTAGCCTTACAGCCTTTTTTGTGAAGATTTTCTGGCACCTTCAAATTTGACCTCCCAACTCCCCACTTTGGCCTAAACAGTGGCCTGTGGTCACTTCTTTTCTTTAAATTCCCATCTTTGGGATGCATGTTGGGTTGGAATTCCCTCCTGAAATGGCTTTAAACCTTTGAATGCACAATCTAAGATAGTGATGGCCAACCTTGGCACTCCAGGTGTTCCTGGACTTCACTTCACAGAATCCCAAGTCAACACACCTGCTGCTGATCAAGGCTTCTGGGAATTGAAGTCCAAGAACAGCTGGAGTGCCAAGGTTGGCCATCACCCATCTAAGATGTTAGAACAAGTGTTGTGCATTAAATGACGACATTGAATGATTATTATGATAATGAAATTCTGGACATCTGTTTTGTGTTGAGGTTATGTATTTTTATTTTATTTGTTGGCTGCACTGTGGTTGATTTGGACGCTTGTATCTTTTCTAAGAATACCTGTAAGTTACTGTACAAAGTCCCTTGCATCTCTGCTCATTCCACTCTACAAATAAAGGGCCTTGAGGATGTAAATATACTCATATATCCCCATTGCTAAAGGCCTTCTATGACTATTGGTCCCTCCTCAACATGGCCAACACAGTTGGGCAAGAGTTGGGTAACCTTCAACTTTGACCTGGAAGAAAGTTCCTCCTCTGAGGAACTACATAATTTTTTTGGACATTCCCCACCTAAGCATCTCTAAAATCCTGACCCTACCCCGCGTGACGTATAATTCTTATTATTCAAAAAGTGAACTCCTATTTACTGGAGGAAGCCTAAAAAGCCATTAACTTGGCATTCTCGAATTGCCCACCTCTTAAAAATCAAATAGTCCTCCTGTGGGGCATGTTGGGAACCAAGGATGTAAGGTTGTTGTTTTCTCACTGACATCAGCAGCACACAGGCAAATTCCCCCCACCTTCACCTCTGGGGTGTTGGCATGTTGAGGAAACCTCCGTAGTTAGGAAAGTCAGAAAGGGTGACCTTGTTTTGACAGGCCTAGAAGGAAAATTTGGTGGAGAGAAACTTCTTCCAATTGGCACAGTTGATCTATTCATGTCTGCCCATTCTTGATGGGCTATCCATGGGCAAACAAGGCTGGTTTACCTTCCGACCAGCCTGTGTAGCTTCCGAGCGGAGAAGGATTGTACAAGAACTGATTGTACAATTTCCTCCCGTCCCAAATCTCAACGAAGTTCTTCCTTTGGACTTTCCACCGTTGGCCACGAAAATGAATTGACCCATGTCCCTGCATGTTATCGGATTTCATTCTGTGTCTGGAACGTCTTGATCCACTCTTCGTAGAATCTCTAACACAAGGATAGTTGATACCTTTCTTGTTGTTTTTGGATTATGTTTGAGAATTCTCGGTCTTTCTCATTTTTGTAGTTCAGACTATGGATACGTGTTGGTTGAGTGTTGAGCACAACTTCAACTTACAACACTTGTTGTCTAGCCTTGCAGTTTGGGTAGGTTCGCCCCCCCCCAGCCTTAAATTCATTGTTAGACCCATTTAAATGAATGGAGCTTGTCAGTCTGTCCTTTCGTCAGCCCTATGGTCTACCCAAGATGGGACTAAGATGGCACTGAGCTGGGGGAAAGAATTAAGGTCAGTGTACCGTCAGCTACATAGATGTGCTTTATTTTAATCCACCTCTCTTCTTAAGTGGTCAATATCTTAGGCTCGGAAAAAACTAGTTCTGTGTAGAAGAAACCATTATGCTTTGGAAAAGTTACTTCTCCCCGTCCCGAGTAAATGAATGTCAAAGAATAAGACCGCTGGAAGTTTTGCTATTCCAGTGTATTAAAAAAACCA
Source organism: Furcifer pardalis (assembly GCA_030440675.1). Lineage (NCBI taxonomy): Eukaryota > Metazoa > Chordata > Lepidosauria > Squamata > Chamaeleonidae > Furcifer > Furcifer pardalis. The sequence goes on along the minus strand of CP126898.1, from coordinate 14,480,704 downwards.
AGAGTTTACATATGATTCCTTTTGTAATATTTTTTCAATGAGCTGCATAGGTAAAGATTATTTTATTCTGGCCTTATTGTCTATGCTTTTGTGTGTCATTTAAGCCTACTTTGGGTAAAACTCACTCTCCAAAGGAGGGAAAAAACATTAAAAAACACACACTTGACCTTGAGTTTTCTGTTGGCAGTTGCAAAAAAGTAATAATGGCTGAATCTTTGGCTCTTTCACCTTCTCCGTGTATTTGGTCCTTATTAAAACAAGTGCCCTGGTTATGATCAAAACAAGAACTTTCCTCCTGTTCCCCTTTTGGTTCTCTTGATATTAAAGGCAGTTGCAGTTGAAGTGTCCCACAAAACAACCCCCTCCTCGGGGTTCAACTCTGCCAAGTTTGGCTTTCTGGAGATAACTTCGTAAAGAACGGATTTTTTCTCTATTCTTTCCTGGGTTTTGTGGTCCTGTGGGTTGGCTGTGGGGTTCCTTCGCGATCAAGGGAGATATGTTTCCGAGTCAACTCCACCTCGTGTGAAGGGCATAGTGTGGGCCGTCTCCATTTGCTAGGTTAATTTTCTGTTAAGGATCCGGTCAGTCTGGCCAGGTTACCCTGCTATGGTAATAGAGTAAACCAGGGGTGTTCAAACTACGGCCTGTGAGCCAGATCCACCCTCGACGCCGATTCATCTGGCCCGTGCTGCCCTTGTCACTTCTGGAAATGGAAGTTTGTGCATGTTTTACTTCTGCTTCCAGAGCGACAAGGGTGGTGTGGGCTGGATGAATTGGTGCCGGGGGGCCAGATCTGGCCTGTCGACTGTCGTTTGGGCACCCTTGGAGTAGACCTTACTTCTAGCAACTCAACAGTGGGTGTCATGCGGTGGTTACCATAATGAACCTCACTACCCTGAAAACTAACAGCCTTGGGTCACAAAGTCCACAGGGAAGGATGATGGTTCTCAAGTAGATTAAATGGTCCCACTTGATTCCCTCTTGATGGAGGGCAGCAGCTTCATCCATCCTGGCCTGGGGATGATGATGATGACTTTGGGTACCAAAAGGGCTCAGGACCAGAAAGTGACTTGTGGAACTGGATCCGTGGTACTATGGGGATCATGCTGCGTTGCAAAAGGCAAATGAAAGACCATTGCATTATAGTGTTCCCAGCACAATCTTCATGGCTGATGACCACGAGGACAGCCAATATTTGGAATCAGATATGGCACAAGAAGAAGAAGAAGGATTGGGGCATCTCCCCCTCCCCAAACATTTGACTCCCTCCCTAATCAGCTGCTTCTTCCGTGTCTAAGACGGATGCGAAACTTCCAAAAATGAAGCCACCTTTGGGTGAATTCATTCCGCAGTTCCTTCCCCCTGATCTAGTGTGAGAAAGATGAGCCGGCAACACAAGGTGGCCATTACCAGGGCACCCCCGACTGTGGTTCAAAATGACTGTCATCTTTGGGACTGCAGCGGCCCATGGTTAAGATGCTCTCCTTGTTAGCTGGAAGGCGGGCAAGGCGGCAGTTCGAGGCCCGGGTCCTGCACGATGGAATGAGCACCCGTTGTACATGAAATTCTTCTTCTTCTTCTTCTTCTTCTTCTTCTTCTTCTTCTTCTTCTTCTTCTTCTTCTTCTTCTTCTTCTTCTTCTTCTTCTTCTTCTTCTTCTTCTTCTTCTTCTTCTTCTTCTTCTTCTTCTTCTTCCCACAATTTTCAAGGAGGATCTTTCTGTCTACCCTCCTAATTAGCTAAGCTTGCATCCTGGGTCTCTCCGTGGGAAGGTCCATCCCCTTTCCTGAAAGGAGCAAATGATGGGTGTCCGAAGCATCTCCTCTAATCCTTGGAAACATTTCGGGGGGACACCGTTGAGATGAAAGTTGAGATGAAAGTTGCCTGATCGCCTTTCTTCTCTGCCTCCTCCTCCTCCTTTCCCAGCCTTGCCTCCCTCCCTCCCTATCTCTCTCCCTCTTTCTTGTCTTTCACAATGGTGGCTTGGGCCTCTCCTGCCAGGCGGGGCGGGTGGGGGGGGAGGGGCGGATTGAACAGAAGGGGTCTCAACTCAATGCTAGACAGAAGACGGACCCACCAACCAAACGTCTATTGAAATCCCCCCCCCCATGCATCTGGCTGGCCATTGGGAGGAAGGGGGGAGGAAGCCAAGAGGATAATTTAGCCCCACAAGGACCCTCTTGCTCTTTGTTTGGGCTGGAGTTGCCTCCCACCCCCGTTTCTCCCTCCCCCCACATGTCCCCTTCCCCAACCCAGCCTCCCCTTCCCCCTCCAGGCCTAGTCTGAGAGGTTTGGGTGGCCAGTAGGGCAGGCAGACCCCCAAAGTCTGCTCTTGTTCTGGAGGGCAGCTTTACATGGGGTAAGAGAGACGGGGTGGACATTTGCCTTAGGAGTCATGGAAGATGGAGACAACGGCCCTTGATTTGAATGGGGGGCAAGTTCCAAGCAGAAGAAACTCTCCATCAATGATGGGGTCTCCATCGGATCCCTTTGGTTTCCCCACTAGACTTTCTTTCTTTCATTCTTTCTTTCTGTTTTCCTTCCTTACTTACTTATTTTTCTTCCCTCCCTCTTTCCTTGTGTTTATTATTTCCTTCCTTCCTGATGTTTGTTCCTCCCTCTCTTCTGTTTGTTACTCTTTCCTTCTTTCCTTCTGCTTGTCTTCCTTCCTTGTTATTCTTTCCTTCTTTCCTTCTGCTTGTCTTTCCTTCCTTCCTTCCTTCCTTCCTTCCTTCCTTGTTATTCTTTCCTTCCTTCCTTTTGTTTGTTACTTCCTTCCTTCCAGTTTCCTGGCTTTAAAATGTGCAACACTGGTGCCACTTTTAGAAACCAGCCAAGAAAATGCCCAAGAGGTCCTAAGCCTCTTTGGCTGGAAGTTGGCTAGCCTAGCTCTCAGCCACCCCAGGAAGGCCCGCCTTGGGTCATAGTCTTAGCGCCACCAGAAAGCGTCCTTTGCCTACAAGCAGAGTTGCGGTGCATGTGACTGGTGCTCCATACAGGTGGAAACCTGCGTAGGTCTAACGGAATCCTAGTTTCCAATGTCTTTTCACGCATGGGTTCCCCTTTGGACACGAGCCGAACCAAACAATTGACGTGTACGTTCAGATGACTGCATCCCTCTTCTTCCTCATGTCCAAACTTCTTCTCAAGGGCAGGTTTGGAAGGAAAAGCTTCACAAACACTTCCAGCTTTTCCTGGGCTTTTAGCACCTCTGCTTTTCGAATGGAAAGGGACGTCTTTCGACTTTGGGCTTTGCATTTTACCAGCTCACTTTCCTTAATCAAAGAAGAGCTCATGATTTGCTGGTAACTATTGAGCAGCTCAGATATGAATTTCCTTCCTTCCTCCCTTCCTTTCTCTCTTTCTCTCTTTTTCCTTCCTTTCCTTATTCTCTTTTTCTCTTTTTCTTTTCCTTCCTTCCTTCCACTTGTTATTCCTTCCTTCCTTCCTTCCCCTCATTCTTTGTTGGTTACATTGCATGATTCTGAGCTGCTTCCAACCCCAGCCTAGGCACGGAAGATGAAGGTAAATGTAAATAACAATCACAGCAGCCGTAATTGCTAGTCTCTCTGGTGTAGCTGGGGGAACTAGACCCAGTCCCCGTGGAGTGTGCATGTGTGTGTGTGTGGTTCCTACTTCATGTTGCCAGTGTCCAGCTGCTTCCGGCTGACTCCATTTCTCCCCCAGACGTGCAGGGATGTTTCTGTGTTCCTGGCTAGGGAGGGCCCTTTTCTTCGGCCCACCTGAGATCCAGACTTACACTGACAAGGGATCTTTTGATTGGCCATAAGAGGAGGAATTAAAAACAAATCTGCCATCACAAGGTGGCCCTTGCTCAGACCTGTGGCATGACCACATCTGGAATAAATACCAGTTAAGGCATCTTGAAAACAGATATTGCAGAGTAAAGGAAAGAGGAGACAGCAAGAGGGCGAAGCATCCAAGGCTGGGATGGCAAACCTTGGCACTCCAGGTGTGCTTGGACTTCAATTCCCACAAGCCCAAGTCTCTGTCATTCCACACCAGTGGGTTTATTGGCGCACCAGGTGTTCTTGGACTTCTATTCCCACAAGCCCAAGTCTCTGTGAATCCACACCAATGGGTTTACTGGCACTCCAGGTGTTCATGCACTTCAATTCCCAGAAGCCCTAGTTTCTGTGAATCCACACCAATGGGTTTACTGGCACTCCAGGTGTGCTTGGACTTCAATTCCCAGAAGCCGAAGTCTCTGTGAATCCACACCAATGGGTTTACTGGCACTCCAGGTGTGCTTGAACTTAAATTCCCAGAAGCCCAAGTCTCTGTGAATCCACACCAATGGGTTTATTGCACATAGTACACCCATTGGTGTGGATTCACAGGGACTTGGGCTTCCAGGAATTGAAGTCCAAGCACACCTGGAGTGGCAAGGTTTGCCATCACTGATCTAAGGAGATAATTAGCCATGTTTAGGTCTGTTCCAGGCTGAATATCATCAATGAATGGGAGGAGATGATAGACCTGTAAAGAAAGATGAGCATCACAGAGAGAAGCCGGAGGGAGAAAAATGTCCCCCTTCTCGTCATTTCAAACCCCATGGAGTGGTCCAATGAGTCTGGATGGAGAGACGTTTGGGATGGATCAGTAGAGTTAAACTTTGGAACTCCCTGCCACAAGATATGCTGATGGTTGCCAATGTGGGTGGAATTAAAAGGGGATTGGAGCAATTCCCAAAGGCCAGGGCCATTAGTGACCTCTAGCCGGGTTGGCTATGCGTCTCTTGTCTCGGTCCCTGGGAAATACAAGGCAGACGGCAACATCTTGCCCATTGTGTGGTCTAGATTGGGCTTTTGGGTCAGGATCCTGGTTCTTTGGAGGGACTGCCGTCGGTTAGTGGTTAAGACACCAAGATTCAGAACCGGCAGGTCAGCAGTTTGAGACCTGAGTGTTGCGTGGCGGAGTGAGCACCTGTCGTCTGCCCCAACCTTGCAGTTCGAAATAAAAAAATTGCAAGTAGATAAACAGGTACTGCTTGGGCAGGAAAGGTAATGGTGTTCCATGCACTCCAGCATCTGGTCATGCCTGCCACATGACCACCATTCTTTTGAGCACTGGCTCTTGGGCTGTAAATGGAACACCACCCTAGAGTCGGACACGACTGGCTTTCGAGCAAGGGAGGCACCTTGACCGGGTTCTGATTTTCCGATAACCTGAACCCCTGCCCAGGAAGTGGCGCACAGGTCCTGCGAAGGGGAAACACAACATGTTTTTGAAAGGATGTGAGAGGCGCATGTTGCTTTCCCAAGAGTGGTCATTACCTTTCAGTGAGATCACAAGGCGCTGGGTTTTGTTTACAGGGAGGTAAGCTTAATAGGCACTGCGGCGGCTGAGTGGTTGAGACGCTGAACTTGACGACTGGAAGGTTGGCAGGTCAGCAGTTCGAGGCCTCGAGTGGAGGGAGCTCCTGTTGTCTGTCCCGGCTCCTGCCAACTGAGCAGATCGAAAGCAAGAAAACAGCAAGTTAGATAAATTGGTACCACTTCGGTGGGAGAGGTAACGGCATTCAATGCATTCCGGTATCTAGTCATGCCTGCCACATGGCCACGGCAACGTCTGCAGACGCAGACAACGCTGGCTCTTTGGCTATAAAGGGGGATGAGCACCGAACCCTAGAGTTGGATACGACTGGCTTTCGAGCAAGGGCGACCTTGACCTTTACAACAACAACAACGACTACTACAATAATAATTTCATGTCAGAAATTACTCTGGGTTGAAAAGTTTTTTGCTGGTGAAACTCGGCTCTTTTCATGCCCCCAAGATCTTTTCCCCACCGAAGTGGTCCCTGTTGATCTACTTGCAATTTCTTGCTTTCGAACTGCTAGCCTGGCAGGAGCTGGGACAGAGACAGGTGCTCAATCCGTCATGCAGTACCCGGGTCTCAAACTGCCTTCCGGCTAACAAGGGGAGCTTCTTAACCACTGCAGCCCCTGACCTTTACCTAAGCGTAGCAGGGCACTGCGGGCTTGCCTGGAAGGCCGCTTTGCCTGCCGAAGGGCCGTATTCTGTCAGGCAAAAGGGAACAGAGGAGGGTTTGGGCTTCGGAGGACGAAGCCACCGCGTTGTGCTTTGCAGGCACAATGGAGGGACCTTCTTTGCGGATGTGTCTCCTGCGTGGCTCTCTCTCTTGGGCTGAGGGAATTGATTTGGCCGCCGAGAGCGGCGCTGACAATGCCAGCCAGGGAAACATGGTTGGAGGGGATGTCAGGGGTAATGACCCGACACTGGGAACGGCTTTCGGACCACAAGCAAACAGAGTCTTCTTTCATGTCCTGACCAAACCCTGGACTGCCAAAACGAAGCCACTTGCTTGACTTTGGCGTTGGCCAAACTCAAGTCCTCATCAGTGCAGGTTTTACGCAGTCAGTGGCAGGCCAACAAATGAGTCAATGCATTGCATATCTCTCCACATCCACACTGTGTGTTGTCGTCTGCTAGCACTTGAGCCTGTGGGTCTTGCATTGAGGGACTCCAACCCTCAGCCTATTCAGGATCCTCCAAGTGACGTCGGGGAGGTTGAGATCTTCAGCTATATCCTCCTTTAATGACGTTCCTTGTCCATTGAGCTCCTTCCTCCACCTTCTAATTGGGTTCTGTGGCGGCTCAAGTAGTTAAAATGCAGACCAGTAGGTGGAAGGTCAGCAGTTCAAAACCCGAGTACTGCATGGTGGAGTGAGCACCCGTCCCTTTCCTGGCTCCTGCCAAGTGAGCAGTTTGGAAGCAAGAAATTGCAAGGAGAGAAATAGGGGCCGCTTCGGTGGGGAGGTCAACAGCGTTCCGTGCACTTTGGTGTCTACTGTCATGCCTGCTACGTGTCCACGGAAAGGTCTGCATATGCAGACAGCACTGGCTATAAACAGAGATGAGCACTGAACCCTACAGTTGGATACGGCTGGCTTTCGAGCAAGGATAACCTTTACCTTACCCTCAAGAGTGTTTCTTGTTGCCATAAAGCTCTTCCTGGATCTAAGCTGGTGGACTTGAGGCTCATCTCCGTTCAGAAGGTGTCAAGGGTCCTTCTCTGGCTTAGTTCTCTCGGCATCCACTACTACTTCTCTCCTGATCTTAAGAGGAGCCATGACAACAAGAGGGTCGATTTTCTTAACACCACCTCAAAGCAAGCCGATGATGGCCCCACATTTACCTGTAAGATCGCTAGGCGTCAAGCCTAGTTAAGATGCCAACGGGATCTATCCTGGTCCTCCCTTGAGCAGGGATTGAGAGACCAAGGTGAACATTGGCTGGTTCAAACCTGGTTGAAAGGCAATCTCCATAAATCACTACATTCATCATCCAGTTTGCACGGTTTTGTGTCATCCCGTTGTTCGTTTCAGCGGGAGAAGCAAAAATGGCGAGAGCAAGTCTAGAACCACCCCAAGCCCCATCAGCCTTATGCCTTTGGCCAGGCAGATGGGAGTCAGAGTCCATGCACCATAGGTCCCCAACCTTAGAGGGTTTGGGGATGTATAATAGATCTAATGTGGTGGTGGCTGGCTGGGGAGCACAGTGGCTTAGGAACTTTGGCTGTGGATCCAGAAGTTGTGAGTTCGATTTCTACCATTGTGCCTAAATGGATGGATAGGAGTTTTTGAGACCAGGAGAAGTTCTAGCTCTGGGGGGGGGGGGGGGGAGGAGCTCTTTGAGGTCTTGCCTTTGCAAAACTGCTTCTGAATCATTTTCTCCTCCAGCGAATCTCTCTCTAAATTAGCACCTGCGTTTTTGTCTTCCTGCATATTTTTGGAAAATGGGTGAAGTAACTGCCCTGTTTTGGGAGGAAGGAAACCTAGGCTTGCCTGATTCCAAAGTAGGTTTCCTGGTTTTATTTATTTAATTTTATTTATTTAATCTATTTTCTAATTTGTATTGCCGCCCAACTCCTATTCCTATCTGCCTGCCTGCCTGCCTGCCTGTGTCTGTCTGTCTTTTCTGTCTGTCTGTCTGTCTGTCTGTCTGTCTACTGTATTCCTTTCTTAGTTCCTATCTATCTATCTATCTATCTATCTATCTATCTATCTATCTATCTATCTATCTATCTATCTATCTATCTATCTATCTATCTATCTATCTATCTCATTGGTACCCAAACTTTTCGGGCCATGGGCCAGTCACGTTGCTTGGTGGGCCAGCCACATGGTTCCTCCTACTGGAAGCAGAAGTAAAATGCACCTTGCAATCTGCTTTGCAACAGGATGGGATGATTTCAGGCTGTCCCATTTTCTCTGCTTAAACCAGGGGTGCCCAAACTATGGCCTGTGGGCTGGATCTGGCTCCCGATGCCAATTCTTGCAGCCTGCACTGCCCTCATTGCTCCCAGAAGTGGAAGTAAAACGTGCCCAGACAGGTGTGTTTTGCTTCCACTTCCAGGAGCGACGAGGGTGGTGCGAGCTGGATGAATTGGCATTGAGGACTGGATCCAGCCCACGGGCCGTAGTTTAAGCACCCCGATTTATCTAACCTATCTACCTACCGATGGTGATGGTGATGATGATGGAAGGATGGTTCTCCTTTAAAGCTATGCTCAGGTCTTCCTTTTTTTGCTTATGTCCAAGAAAAGTGTTTTTCTTTAAATGAAATGACGAAGCTTTTGAAGAATGAGGGCAGTGACGGCGAACCTTTTAGAGACTGAGTGCCCAAACTGCAACCCAAAACCCACTTATTTATCACCAACACGGCAACAGGGGAGGGAGGAAGTGCTCCCATTGGGCTGCTGGGCAGAGGGGGCAGGGTGAACTCTGTGCTGGGGGGAGGGAGGAAGTGCTCCCATTGGGCTGCTGGGCAGAGGGGACACGGTGAACTCTGTGCTGGGGGGAGGGAGGAAGCACTCCCATTGGGCTGCTGGGCAGAAGGGCAGGGCGAACTCTGTGCTGGGGGGAGGGAGGAAACACTCCTATTGGGCTGCTGGGCAGAAGGGCGGGGTGAACTCCGTGTTAGGACAACAGCATCTGTGCCCACAGAGAGGGCTCTGCGTACCACCTCTGGTGCATGTGCCATAGGTTTGCCACCACTGAACTAGGGTGAGACCTGATGGATCCAGGCGAGATCTCTTGCCCACTGTTGTTCTAAGAAATACTCTCTCTACCTCATTTTTTCCTCAGAATTTCCCTCCTGCAACAAAGCGCTTTAATTTGGGGTTTGCTTCCCTAGATCCCCCAGGAATGGATTTCTTCCTGCCCTGGGTGGTGTGTTGGGAGGAAGAAGTCCTGAGTTAACTTTGGCTGAAACGTGGTTGGCACGTCCTGGCAGGAGCGGAACGGAGCTGGCCAAGAACCGTTTAAAAAACCAACACAACAGGGGCTAATTGTTTGTGCTCATTATCTTCCGGCTGGTCCCAAGGACTCTGGCCCAAGGACTCGGAGCCGAGCGATGGATTTTCTGCTCCAGCCCCAGTGCCAAAAGACTGGCGTGTGCCTTTGTGTGAACCCACAACAGGGTGGGACTAGAAGTTGTTCCAGAAAGTGCCAACTCAAGTAATCAAAGTCTTTGGGGGAACTCAATGGTCTTCTGTAATGAACCCAATTCTCTGGGTTCGGCTCAGAAAGGATCCTTTCCAGCCGATTTTTAAGCCCAGGGCATTTTTCTGATGCCAGCTTAAAACACCTGCTGCTTTGAGGTGCGTGAGACCACAACGTTGGGCTAGGGAAATCTTGTCTAGGTTTCCTCACTCCTGGCTAACAACAGCCAGACCAGGTAGTGCCACGTATAGAATGCAGCCTTCCATCTTTAGCCACCTCTGACCCTGCTTCCGAAAGATGGCAACTTGCTGAAAAGTTTAAAAAGCCAAAAAAAAAAAAAAAAAGGTTCAAAAGGCAAAACAGTTTCCAAAACAGGACAAAAAGTCTTAGCTGAAAAGTGAGACAGTTATCTACGGTCGTACCTAATTCTGAATATTGGTGATCAGCCATGAAGATTGTCCTGGGAACCGTATAACACAGCGGCCTTGCATTTGGCTTCTGCATCACAGCATTGACATCCACAGTACCACTGATCCAGTTCCATGAGTCCCTTTCTGGTCCTGAGTCCTTTTGGCACTCAACATTGTCCTCAACCCCAGGCCAGGATGGATGAAGCTGCTGTTCTCCATCAAGCTGGATCCAAGTGGGATTTAACCCACTTGGGGACCATCACCCTGTCTTCGCCACCCGAGGCTGTTGATCTTCAGGGTGGTCAGGTTAGTTAGTTAGTTAGTTAGTTAGTTAGTTAGATAGATAGATAGATAGACAGACAGATAGATAGATAGATAGATAGATAGATAGACAGACAGACAGACAGACAGACAGATAGATAGATAGAGTGCATGAAAAGGTGGTAAATGTAACACGTAATATCGTTATGCATAAAATACTCTACATGATCTTCATAAGTCTAGATATTTCTGTAATTGTCTTGTTATGTATTTCTGTATTTTTGTACTTTTGTACTTTTGTATCCTTTTATTATTATTATTATTTTTTTTTAATACCTAATAAAAATTTAAAAAATTAATAGAATTTAAAAAAAAAAAAAAGGAAGGGTAAAGATTTGTTTTGTTTACGCACGTTGGGGGCCCCCGTGACCCGGGGCCCCCGTATAATTGATACGGCAGATACGGCGGTAGCTACGCCTCTGGGTCTATTCCAGAGTTGGCCAACCTTGGCACTCCAGATGTTCTTGAACTTCAATTCCCAGAAGCCCAAGTCAACAGTCCTGCTGATCAGGACTTCTTGGAACCAAAGTCCAAGAACAGCTGGAGCACCAAGGTTGGTCATCCCTGGTCTACCCTATGACCATAGTTCAGTGATGGCCAACCTTGGCACTCCAGATGTTCTTGAACGTCAGTTCCCAGAAGCCCTGATCAGCAGGTGTCTTGACTTGGGCTTCTGGGGATTGAGATCCAAGAACATCTGTAGCGCCAAGGTTGGCCATCACTGCCATAGCATCACTTGGCCAGTTCTGCCCACTGTATTTGTGGACATGTGCTGCTTTTGGTGTCCCTTACGCCACCGAAATTCAGATTATTAGATCGTTCGGACAGAGGCCCCTTTTCTGCTCCGTTCTGTCTTGAACAGGCCTTGGGTGTTGACGTGGGAAGGAACGCTTTCTGTGGCAATGTATGCACAAACCCAACGCTGCTAGATTCACAATGTTATTTCAGCCACCTGACGGGTGACCTTACAGAATCCCGGCCTTATGGGACAGAAAGTTTTTTTTGCTGCTAATGTGTTTTTTTTCCCCCAGTAGGGAATTTTCCACTTCAAAAAGCACATTGTTTGGGAGGATTAATTAGTCCCGTAATGAATGGATGCAAATCCCAATCAAACTGGGCAGTTGCAAAGTAGTAATTAACCTTTTTTATTCAGGTGACGCTTTAGGAACGAGAAGTGACCAGGCTTTCTAATACATAATCTCACTTCCTGGACGAGTCAGAACTAGTTCTGTTCACAGTTTGTATATTGCGATTGATTTTGGTGATGGCTTTAGTGTCTGCTTATAAAAACAATTGGCAAGCCAAACTATGTGTGCGCCACAACACGAGCATGCACATAATATATAATTTGCCTCCCTGGGCATGTCCAAACGGATTCTTTTGGCTGCTGAATTTTATTTCTTTAACAAGGATTCAAAGCAAGCAAGATCTAGCATTGCTACTTACGGGGAAGTAAAACAGAGGATTTCTTTGGCTTGGGCTTCTCAGCTATGGAGGAATGGAGGTTGCTGCCTTAGTGGCTTCGAGGCTCAACTTGACGGCCAGAAGATCGTCAGGTCAGCAGTTCGAGCCCTGAGAGCGACATCACGGAGTGAGCTCTTGCCTGTCCTGGCTCCTGCCAACCAAGAAGTTTGAAAGTGAACATTTCCAAGTACTATGTATACTTGAGTATAAGCCTAGTTTTTCAGTCCTAAAAATGAGGTCTAAAAAGTGGAGTCGGCTTATACTCTGGTCACTGAGTGTGATGGAAAAAGGTGGTGACAGCGGCTAATAGCCTTCACCACCTGCTTCTCCCGTCCTGTCGTCGGCGCATCTCAATCAGCATGGAAAAAACTCCCTTCTGCTGCATCTTATTTTCACGTACAGTAATACCCCGGATAATGCGAGTACCATATAGCGCAAAAACCGCATAACGTTGCAAGATTTTCGGAAAATTCTTGTATCGAATAACACGATTTTTAACGTTATCCGGTACAAGCGTATGCGGGGGGGGGGGGAGTTGGATCGGGTAGAACATCTACCCGATCCAACCCCCCCCCCCCCGAGCCCGCTCCCACGATGTTTGGAAAGGGTACGGGGATCCTTACCCTTTCGGAACATCGGGTGAGCGGCATGCATCGGGGGGGGGTTAGGGCAGGATACGGGGGAGACCTCCGTATCCTGCCCTAACCCCCACCGACGCGCACGCGCCTGCAAGCTGCCCGAAGTTCCGAAAGGGTATGGGGATCCTTACCCTTTTGAAACGTCGGGCGTGCGCGCACGCGTCGGTGGGGGTTAGGGCAGGATACGGGGGAATTTTGGACAAGCCGAGCCTTGCCTCGGCATGGTTTGCCCCTGATGTCAGGACTTTTTTTTAGCGTTGTTCGATCAATGTATCAGACAACGCTAAAAACCGGATAACGTCATGACTCGTGGAACCAAGTCATAACGTTATCCGGGGTACCAGTGTATCGTATTTTGATTCTTAAAACTCACTAAGCAGTTGCTGCATTTGCCACCCTCAGCTTATATTCAGGTCAATCTACTTTCCTGGTTTCTCAGGTCAAAATTAGGTACCTCAGCTTATATTCGGGTTGGCTTATACTCGAGTACATACATACTTGAATATAAGCCTAGTTTTTTTAGCACCCAAAATGAGGTCCAAAAAGTGGTCTCGACTTATACTCGGGTCAATGACCCCGAGGGTCCCAAAACTGCAGTGGTTCAAATTCAAACATACAGTAACACAAAACAAAACACTAGCACTACTGTAAAAGCTCAAAAACATACCCACATAAATGTCTAGATTAATTTATTTCCCCCTATTTTCATGTATTTTAATTATTAAAACTCATTAGCAGCTGCTGTATTTTCCACCCTCACCCCCAACTTATACTTGGGTCAATTTATTTTCTTAGCCTTAGAGGTCTAAATTAGGTACCTCGACTTATATTCGGGATGATTTATAGTCGAGTATATACGGTAGATAAATAGGTACTACTTTGGGAGGAAAGGTAACAGCATTCTGTGCACTCCGGTGTCTACTCACCCTGCCACATGACCATGGAAATGTCTGCAAACGCAGATGGCGCCTGACTGTCCCTGACAACAAAAGTGGCTTCAAAATCTGCTTTCCATCCTTTATCGTTGATGCCTTTCTTTGCCGCTGGGTTCGGGGAAAGCGCCTTAACCTGTCCAGAAATGCCGGTCTGCTCTAAAGCAACTCCTATACTAAACAGGTGGTCTTTTCTGCAGCGTAAATGTTGGTTTCTTCCCATCCGTCTGGGCATTGTTGTCGTCGTTGAGAAAGGAGTCTCGGCTTCCTCTCGTGTGAAACAGTTTTGTACAATTTGACCCTGTGTTCAATTCCTGTGAAATGTGTGGGTTTCCCTTGCGTTGCGTATCTCCTGTTCTCCCTCTCTGGAGTGGGTCCCTAAGGATGCATATTGGATCATGTCCAGTCCACTCTTGAGAGCCGTTGTTTGCTTCTGCTTCCAGTATCTCCCTTTCCTGGATATTTTGGATGCTGCTTTACACCTGTTTTGGTTCCTCTGGAATGCTAAACACAGAATATGAAACACACTTAAAAACAGATCAAGGCAAGCGGAGCTGGATGGTGTATTTGGGGAAATCTAACATCCTCAGAAGTTACTTTTTCCATACTTTGGTTTGAGATCTCTCCCCCCCCCCCCAAGCATTGCTTTTAAAAGTATTGTTAGAAAGTCTTTGTCAGGGGTGCCCAAACTTTTTGGGCTGTGGGCCGGTCCCGTGGTTCAGTGGGCCAGTCATGTGGTTTCAGCGGGCCATTCCCGTGGTTCCTCCCACCCGACGTGAAAGTAAAATGCACCTTGCAATCTATTTCGCCATGGGATGAGATAGATTTTAAGCTGCCATTTTCTCTGCTTAAACCAGGGGTGCCCAAACTATGGCCCGTGGGCCAGATCTGTCCTGACACCAATTCATCCAGCCCATGTCACCCTCATCGCTCCTGGAAGCGGAAGTAAAATGCACCCATACAGGCGCGTTTTACTTCAGTTCCCAGGAGTGGCAAGGGTGGTGTGGGCCGGATGAATTGGTGTCATGGGCCAGATTTGGCCCACAGGCTGTAGTTTGGGCACCCCTGGCCTTTGTTAAAATAACACTGTCCAGTGACCCTTCTGTCCTTCTTTCTCTTCCAGATCGACCCCAAGGTTGCATTTCCTCGTAGAGCACAACCCAAGGTAAGGTCTGATTTTATGCTCTTAGAGATGCCTGACCTGATCTTACAGGTGACCTTTCAGATGGTTTTTTTTTGCCTTTTGCATCAACACATTTGCAAGGGGTTCCTCGATTATTGCTTGTCAAGTGACTGATGGACACAGATCCGCTTGGTTAAAGTGGGTTCTCACTTAGGTCCTCCATGTGTAAACTTAGAATCCTAGAATCACAGAATCACTGAATTGGAAAAGGTCATTGAGGCCATCAAGGGGCTGTGGTGACTCAGTGGTTAAGAAGCTAGCCTTGTTAGCTGGAAGGCAGTTCGAGACCCAGGGACTGCATGATGGATTGAGCACCTGTCTCTGTCCCAGCTCCTGCCAAGCTAGCAGTTTGAAAGCAAGAAATTGCAAGTAGACCTGTCATTATAGAGCCCTGGTGCCATAGGGGTTAAATTGCTGTCCTGTAGCCAAAATGAGGTGAATTCGATCCTGACGGGGGTCGAGGTTGACTCAAGTCTTCCATTCTTCCAAGATAAACCCACACTTTCTTTTTTCGGAACTGCTCGGGTGAGCATCCAGGCTTCCTTGCCAAATGGTAGAGTTGGGAATGGAGAGCAGAACATAACATAGGCTCTCAAAGTCCATTTTGAGATTTCCTTCATGGCGAGGGGAGATGAGTCCCAAACATGTTGGGAGCAAAATGGGAATTACCTGTAAAACCACCCAGGGCAGGTATAGAAGTCGAATTGCGATTGATAATAGCTAGAGATAAATCCAGGGCAGTCAGATGCTTAAAAGGAACTCTGGGCATCCATGGGGTGGGGGCTTCCCTGGGGGGTTGTGTAAGTAACTCCTGCTTTTGATTAGCCTTAAGGAGCCTGACGTTAATCCATCACAATGCTCAGGCTTGGAAAACTGCCTGCCTTCACACTGAAGCGCCTTCTGTCACTAAAACTGCTTAGCGGAATTAACCCAATTCTCACCTTGCGCTGCTGGCATTGGTTCCTTGGGATACCTGAGTATTCTTCATCCCGACCCTACCCGAGTCACCCTCCCCAGGTCCCGCTCTTGCACACGTCCCCTTCTCTACATGCATGACACACACGTCTGCCTTTAGTGGTGGATGAGAGGACCCGGCTGTGCTATTAGGAGCTGACGTCAATAGGTTGTCTTTTCAGCTGGTCCCACCTGTGTGAAGAATAGGAGACCCGCTCTCCAGGAAGTAGTGAGGGAAGTAGCGAGATGTTGCCTCTCCCCTTTGGAGAGCCGAGAGGTTTCAGAGGACTTGGGCAATTCCCCTCGCCATGAAGGAAATCTCAAAATGGGCTTTGAGAACCTATGTTGTGTTCTGCTCTGCATTGCCGGCTCTACCGTTTGGCAAGGAAGCCTGGATGCTCACCCGAGCAGTTCCGAAAAAAGAAAGTGTGGACTTATCACGGGATGTTAAGGGTTAACTGGGGTGGAAGGAAGGAGCCACACAAAGATGTGCCCAGGGTAATGAATGCCTCCTAAAATATCCACATAAACCCT
Source organism: Furcifer pardalis (assembly GCA_030440675.1). NCBI lineage: Eukaryota > Metazoa > Chordata > Lepidosauria > Squamata > Chamaeleonidae > Furcifer > Furcifer pardalis. Next base: position 14,464,779 of record CP126898.1, on the reverse strand, counting down.
ATTTATGGTCCCTATTTATCTACTTGCAATTTCTTGCTTTGGAACTGCTAGGTTGGAAGGAACTAGGACACAGGAGTTCACTCTGTCCTTCAGTATTCGGGTATCGAACTGATGACCTGCCACCTTCCAGTCAGCATTTCAGCCACTTGATATGGAGGTCCAAATTCATCTTGTCTGTTACCCTGTTGTATTGGTGGAAAGGTCCCCATACTGGGACCACTTCCACTTTGAATGGCCAACCTGGACAACTGGCTTTGCTTCACGTTACTTGTCTAAAGGAAAAGGAAAAAAGAAATTTAACAATGCCCTATACTTCTCCACTTCTCTCTGTACATGTGTGATTTTAACAAGTCATGGTCATGCTTCAAGCAGACGTGTGATAGGAAAGTCTACGTTCTTTTTAGGGCGGTGATAGCGAACCTCGGCACTCTAGCTATTCTTGAACTTCAATTCCCAGAAGCCCAAGTCCCTGTGAATCCACACGAATGGGTTTACTGTGTGTATGCTCCAGGGGTTCTTGGACTTCAATTCCCAGAAGTCTCTGGAAATCCACACAAATGGGTTTATTGCGCATGTTCTTGGACTTCACTTCCTAGAAGCTCAAGTCTCTGTGCACAGTAAACCCATTCGTGTGGATTCACAGAGTCTTCAGCTTCTGGGAATTGTAGTCCAAGAACAGCTGGCGTGCCAAGGTTCGCCATCATTGTTCTAGTGTTTGACGTTTGCACAAAAAAAAGGACTTTATTATTTATTTACTTGTTTCAGAATATTGCACTTTTGTTTCATTTTCAACATCTTCGTATTGCTTTCCCTTTGGAAAACAAAGAGTTCAAAGCTGTTTACACAATACCGTATCTTGTGAAACCAGTTGCTAAAAAGCAACGACAGAAACAATTCATTAAAAAATGGAGTGAAACAAGTTGCATCTTATATGGGGAAAGGCCGGGCAAACACAGAAGACCTGAATTTACCCCAATTAGAATAAATAGGAGTTGCATAAACATCCGCTCATGGATCAGTGGTTGAGTCAATAGGGTCTACTCTAGTTGGGATGAACAGTGGAATAAGGCTGTTGGTTTAAGCCCAAGTCTTTAGTCACTGGGAGTTTGGCTGAGCTTACCGGCAGGTTATGGAAGCCACAAGAGAGTCTTTTTGATTGGTGTTGGAGTATCCTAAGTGGAGTAACTCCTGAGTAGGAGAAATTTCGATTGAAGGAAGCAAAAGTAGAAATCAGTAACCTGTGTTGATTTCATGCAGCTTGGTTTCTTTGAATAAAATATTTCGCACAATCTTACAAGCTCTAATGACTTGGTCAGAGGGATTCTTCTTTCTTGTCACTGACCAAACTCAAGTCCTCATTGGTGCCTGTTTCTGGTTCTTCTTTCGTGTCCCAATCAAACCCCAGACTGCCAAAATGAAGCTACTTTCTTGGCTTTGTCGTTGGCCAAACTCAAGTCCTCTTTGGTACATGTTTCTAGCAGTCATCGGAAGACCAGTAAATGAGCCAGATTCTGTCTCTCCACATCCATACAGTGTGTTGTTGTCCACCATCAGCCCCCACTTGAGCCTGTTGGTCTTGCATTGAGGGACCCCAACCCTCAGCCTATTCAGGGTCCTCCAAGTGACGTAGGGGAGGTTGAGATCTTCACCCATATCCTCCATTAATGTCATTCCTTGTCTGAGCTCCTTCCTCCATTTTCTAATTTGGTTCTGGTCTTGTCAACCTCAAGAAAGTTTGTTCTTACCCAAAGCTTTTCCTGGATCTGAGCAAGCAGACGCAAAGCAGGAAGGATCCCTGGATATTCAGTGCAGTCTGGGCTTTTGGCAAGGCTGTTCCGAGTTGCAACACAATTCGTACAAACCTTTGCCAACTTGAGGGCTGGATGCTTGAAAAAGCAAGGGTAGAAATCAAGACAGAAGAGGGGTGGAGGAAGCTGAATTTTGACCCCCTTGCAATGTGATGGCAAACCAGCTTGCTCTAAATTTGCATCAATGTGTAGGTGATACGTTTTCTTAGACTAGAAGGACAAAAGGACATTAAGGTTCAGTCTGAACTCCCTCGATGCCTCCCCGTCTTTCTTCCCTTGTAGATGGTGACCCGGACCAAGAAAATCTTCGTCGGCGGCCTCTCCGTGAACACCACCGTGGAAGACGTGAAGCAGTACTTTGAGCAGTTTGGGAAGGTAAGAACGTTTGGGCTGGGTTGAGCCCCAAAATGTGCTCTGTCTACCCGATAGACATTGAATTGGTTTAAGAAGTGACCCATCTCTTTAAGGTCGAACTGGCACAAGAGCGTGATTAGGAGCAACCAGTTGAAAGTTCAACTCCCTCTCTGGGGACTGACAGAGCTCTGGATTGTATTTGTCTTGGGAAGCCCAAAACTCTGGTCTAAAACCAGTGTTAGGCTGGTCTAAACTGGAAATATGGTTCTACCAGCTTGTATCCCTTGGGTGGAGGCTGGACTAGATGACCCTTTTGGGATGTCTGAGTCTGTAACTCTTTAGCAGTAGCTTGACATGAAGGGATTGGTTGAGGAAGGTCTTCTCACCTACGTGAAGACACACATCAAACACTTGCCGATTCCTACGTCTCAGGTTTGCGGCTAAAGGTCTGGTTAAGGTTTCCTGCTTGAGAAGTTGGGAACTTCCCACTTTGGGGGATGTTGAAAAGGTATTGCTTTCCTTTTCTGAAACAATCGACCCCTTGGGTGTCTAAAGGAGTACGTAGGACCTGAAATAGCCAGAGCTTCCTTTTCATGCTTTGGTCTCTCTCGTTCTCTGACGTGACACTGATCACATCTCAGCTTAAGCAGAGTTCCTCAAAGCCCTAAGCTGTGCGGCTCTCTTGTTGTGACTCCTATAAAGAGGGCAATTCTAAGCCCTACTGTTGACTCAACCCAACCGTATTAGCTTTCTATTTTGAGTCCGTTCCCTCTTTCTCAAGTCCCCAAAGCTGGCCCAACATGCTTGGATCCATGAGTTGAGCATGCCTTTCTGTGAGTTATGCTGGAACTTAGTCTTCTGGGAGGCAAAATTCCCAGGAGGTTTGGCCGATGGGACTTAGGTCAACTTTCTGAGATGCTCCCTGTTTACTCCCTGAAAAAATCCTGCCTCTCTTGTCCATGCTGGGGTCCATTTCTGCTTCTGGGTTTCTCTGCCATTGGGTTATTCCAGGAAGAAGGCCTTGATTTCTTCTAGGGTTTGCCCTGCCACAGGGGCTCCCGGCTGGAAGTGGGAATACGAGGCAGAAAGTTGGTTTCCTTAGCAATTTGCCAGCTCACTTTCTTTGATCAATGGACATTCCACCTCTAAGCAAACAAATATTTCTACAGAGGCTTAGTGAGAACAAAATTAAAGAGAAACACAAATTGTGTTGTCGTGAAGATGGCCAGATCAGGTCAACTGCATGGATCTACGTCCAGTGGCTATTTCTAGCTAGAGTAGACTCATTGGATCAAACAGATTTCTTTGACTTACCATTCAGCAGTTGATTCAGTTGGTCTCCCTGTTGGATCGAGTCCTTGGTGAATCCACTGCAACATCTGGATCAAATGTTTTTCAGGTGTTTGGACTCCCTTTACACCTGTTATCATTCTAACCTGATTCTGTCCCTACCAAGGCCAGGGACGCAACCCCTATGAACCCTCTAAATTTGGGCAGAATCCCATTTACAGAGTCTTTCTTCAGCAAGAAAGGCCGTGACACAGGGAAGAGCCTTCTCACTGGCGGCACCAACTTTGTGGAATGCTCTTCAAGTTGAGCTGTACCAGGTCCTCTATATTTAAAACACAGCTAAAATCATTCCTTTTAAAAGACACTTTTAAGTGGCTAAGTGGCTAAGATGCTGACTGGAAGGTGGCAGGTCAGCAGTTCAATTCCCAAATACTGCAGGATGGAGTGAGCACCCTTCTTTGTCCCTGCTCCTGGCAACCTAGCAGTTCGAAAGCAAGACATTGCAAGTACCGTATATACTCGAATATAAGGTGAGTTTTTTTGCCCAAAAAATGAGCCCCCAAAAGGGGACACGGCTTATACTCGGGTCAACGACCACGAGGGTCCCAAGACCCTGCTGATTGAGATGCACCAACAATTTAATTAATTTTACCATATTTCATTTTATTTTGATTATTGAAACTCACTAGCAGCTGCTGCATTTCCCACCCTCGGCTTATACTCGGTTCAATCTATTTTCCTGGATTTTCAGGTCAAAATTGGGTACCTTGGCTTATATTCGGGTCAGCTTATACTCCAGTATATACGGTAGATAAACAAGGACAACTTCAGTGGGAAGGTAAACAGCATTCCGTGCACTCCGGTTGTCTAGGCATGCCTGCCACATGTCCATGGAAACGTCTGCAGAAGTGGGCAGCGCTGGCTCTTTGGTTATGAAACAGAGATGAGCACTGAACCCTAGAGTCGGATACGACTGGCTTTCGAGCAAGGGTGACCTTTACTTTCACCTTTAAGAATATATTGCCAATGGTCAGATGTTAGGTATTTTATTTCATTTTTGTCCATCACCAATAGGTTTTTGTTTTGTTTTTGGTGTGTGTGTATATAATACATTTCAATGTGTGACTGTTTTTAATGTGTGGGTTTGTGTTTTTAGCCACCCAGAGTGGGAAAATCTAGATGGGCGGGTTATAAATATAATAAATTTAGCAGAACAAAATCTCGAAGGCGTGAGAGTATAGCAATCCTTAGCCAAAATTGAGAAGAGACTTTAAGAGACTTTAGGGGGTGGAATAAGGACAATTTGTCCCCCGTAAATTCCCTCCTAAACTCCAAAATCGCCTCCCGACCCATTGAAGGAGCTCATAATCTTCGGAGGGCTAGTTTGGAAACCAATCTCAGATCAGCGGGACTTACTTCTAAGTAAGGGTGCTAGAAAGTTTGCGGGACTTAACCCCGAACACAGAGCGCTTTGTGTTATTTTAGGGGTCTTGGAACAGGGATTAGATGACGGTCTTTCCTTTTAGAACCTGTTTTTCTCCTTCCTTTTCTGGCCCCTAGTCTGGCTATTTTTTTTTTGTACTTTGCCTGGTGTGTGTGCGTGTGTGTGCGTGTGTGTGTGTGTGTGTGTGTGAGCAATTGTGTTTGTGTGTTCACGCTTGCAGAGGTTTTGTACAGATGCGTGCCACGGATTGCGATGAGGAATAAGAGAGAACCTTTCGCCCTAATTTCTCCATAAGGTGGAGGCCTTGCCAAGCAACCTGGAAACCTCAGGCGGCTGCATCTGTTGAGTCTGCATTTGTGTGTGTGTGTGTCAAAAGTTGACGTTCCAGATGTGGAGAATGGAGCCTCCTGTTTGCATTTTGGAGAATCAACTTGAGTGGTGGCCAGTGAGCAGACGGGAAGCCATGGGGGGAAATGTAGGGGGGGGGACCCTTTAGACCAGGGGTTCTCAGCTTGTGACCTATGGGCCAGATGTGGCCCACAGCACCGTTTCGTGTGGCACCACCACCAGCACCACGCCAGGAAGTGCCATGTGGTGGAGGAAGGGCAAAATGGCTGTCCGGCCCCCGAAGCTGTCCGAGGGAGCGTGACCCGGCCCCCGGCTTAAAAAGGTTGAGACTCCGGGGTCACAGCGCTTGGGCTACGTTCTCCCCCTGAGAAGGACATGATCCACCCACTTGGCTGTGCCCTCCGCCCAAAAAAAGCTCCTTGGGTCCCCTTCTTTGCTGCCCGCCATCTACTCTCGCAAGCCTGATCCCCCTTTGCTTGTGGATGTCATTTGAAACCGTGCAGCTGTTCCGCCAGCAAAACAGCCTTGAGCGCGTCTCGAACCGGCCGCCTTCTTAAGCTCTTCTCTATGACCTTGCTTCCACAGAGCCCCTCCCTATGTGGCCACGGATGCTCTTTGGTCACTAGTGGTCAATGAAGGGGGCGCTTTCGTGTCCCAGCCTTCCCTAGATCAAAAGGTACAAACACAAAATGTGTAGTTATTTGATTTCCCCACCCCTTTTCTTCTGTCTTCCGGCTCGACAATCACAACAGTAGCCTCATCCCCGCCCCTCTCTCTATTCACGTAGTCTGCCCCCCGGAGAACTTCGTGTAGATAGACTTCTCATTATCTGTATAGTTAGATTTAGCAATTAGGAACAATACATTTCAGCTGTTTAGTTATTTTCTCTCCCTTTACATTCCTTTCCTTCCATGTTGTGTTAATTTCTCGTTTGTAGTTTCGAAGCTGACAGCGTAGAATGTCGCAGTAGCGGTGTGTTTTGCCCTATCTGTATCATGACACCTAGTTAATTAACGTAGATTGTGTAGAATTAGGGTTAATTCGGGGAGGGGGGGACCAGGTTGTGTATATTCCAACCTCAGCAGTTTGATTCCAGAGTACTGCAGGACGGAATGAGCGCCCGTCTCTGTCCCAGCTCCTGCCAACCTAGCAGTTTGAAGGCAAGACATTGCAAGAAGATCAATAGGGACCACTTTGGTGGGAAAGTAAACAGCGTTCCGTGCACTCCGGTGTCTAGTCACGCCTGCCGCATGACCATGGAAACGTCTGCAGAAGCAGACAGCCCTGGCTCTTTGGCTATGAAATAGAGATGAGCACTGACCCCTAGAGTCGGATACGACTGGCTTTCAAGCGAGGGGAACCTTTACATGTCTGGAAGTATCAAAAAGAGTTAAGCCCCCCTAAAAGATGTTCTCTATGGATTGTTTTCAATATGCAAATCACGATATTTTGTGATTTTTCTCCAGTTGTTTGTCTTCAGGAGACACACAAATTGAAGACAAACAACTGGAGAAGAATGACAAAATACCATGGTTTGGAAATCTGAGTGTTTGTAGAAGAAGAAATCGGCTGTTGTGCTCCTAATGATCGGAGCCCCTGGAGCAAAACCTAAAGGACTCCTTAGATCAGGGATTCTCAACCTGCAGCCTGTGGGCCAGATGTGGCTCATGGCACCATCTCATCTGGCCCCACCACCACCTCCACCACACCAGGAAGTGCCATGTGGTGGAGGAAGAGCAAAATGGCTGTCCAGCCCCTGAAGCTGTCTGAGGGAGTGTGACCCCACCTCGGCTTAAAAAGGTTCAGAACTCCTGCCTTAGATATTTGGAAATTTTGGACTTATCAGACTTGAACTTCTTAACTCTAAAAAAACACACACCAAAAAACAACCCACAACTCTACTAGGAACTGCTTACGTATACTTAGATGTTACCTTAACAGTTCTGAGGTCCTTGGTCAGATACTGAACTGTTAATTAAGTGATTTACAATGGATTGAAACTCTTAGAAATGGATAACAGCACTGTTTAAGAGGACCATTTAGGCACGTTGTGTAAAGCAGACGCAGAATATTCAGTAGGTAGGAGCTGGTTTTCCTTAACCGTTCTAAGAGATTCCAGGATTTGGAGTTTAAGCTGCATCTCTCGGAGGGCAACAAAGGTGAATCCAGGCTAAGCTCCCATGAGAGGGAATTCTGTTCCCGAGAAGGTCCTGTCTCAGGTGCCACCTACCTGTCCTTTTGGGGCTGGGTGTTGGAAGAGAACCTCCAGGGGTGATTGGGGGAGATCCAGGTGCATCCCTTTGGATGGGGAAGGAGGACAAGCACAGAATGGAGTCCAAAGGCCACCCCATCCACCCAACCACCAAAGCTTGGTTGATACCCTCTGGGCCTCCTCATGTTTGTCCATCTCATCCAACCCATGAAGCACTATCTGGAGGCTACCAAGCTGGAATCATAGGCTCTCCACCTTGGACCTCCAGATGTTCTTGAACTTCAATTCCCAGAAGTCCTGATCAGCAGGGGTACTTTCTTGGGCTTCTGGGGATTGAAGTCCAAGAACAACTGGAGAGCCAAGTTTGCTGATCCCCCATTCCACTGACCGATTCAGCAATTCCTGGAGGCCTTCTATTCCTGAGCCCAAAGTCAGAGAACTTTGAGTTGAGTCTATCTGAGGATGTTGAGAAACACTCATTAAGGACTAATTCATCTACACCCACTTCAGAGCCTGGTCCACCAAGCAATGGCTGGGCTTGAGTTGTCCATCTCTCTTGCATGAACAACATTCCCTGAAACACACATCGCTATTGATTAGCCTACAAAGATTGACTCAACCTTACTTTCTTTGGATGCAAAGAAGACCCTCATAATGTTCTTGAGGTTCATGATAGAAGCACCTTGCAGGGAAAGTAAAATAAAATTAGCAAGCCAAGTAGACCTCAAATGCCCTAGAGCTGCAGTGAGGTCTTCTGCTCTCCTGCAGAATTTGGACCATGGGGGCTAGAAGTGGGACCCTTGGAGAACGGAACCAAAGGACAGGACAGCTCTAGGTTAGTTGAGGAGAAGGAATCCACCCATGGACAGTGTGGATGGTTCAAAAACATGTCAAGGGTCACACTTGGCATTGTCTCAACCACAGAGGTTCTCAAGAACATCCAAAACTGGTCTTCTCTTTTTTACGGCTGAAAATTGGAGCTGTGAAGAGGCAGGCAGTGGACCCAGTTCAATAGACTTGTGATAAACAGAAATAGAAAAGCATGTTCAATGTGGTAGGGTCAATTCTGAGACATGTGGTAGCTTCTAAATCTGTTGTGGCCTGGCAAACTTTTGCCTTGGGAAGCCCTGAACACGCAACCCTATGAGAAGTAGAAGTCTGAGTTGTCACTTCAAGAAGGATGGTTTCCAGCCTCGTTCTCCATGAATGAATGACCTCTTTCCAAGATCTCTCAGTGACAGATAGGCATCAGGGAAGGCTGGTCCTAAAGTCCCCCAAGAAAGACATCCAGTCTACTTGGGCACACCCTTTCCCTGGAATACAAATACAAACACTACTTGAATGGATTCATGGGGTATTTGTTTTGGGAGGGGGCTAAAAAGGACTTTGGTGGCTTAGTGGTTAAGACTCTGGACATGACGACTGGAAGGTCGGCAGGTCAGCAGTTCAAGACCCGAGTGCTGCATGATGGAGTGCGCTCCATCAATGGTCCCAACTCCTGCCAATCTAGCAAAAGGGCAGCGGTGTAGTGGTTAAGAAGCTCACCTTGTTTGCTGGAAGGCTGGCAAGTCAGCAGTTCAAGACCTGGGTACTGCATGACGGATTGACCCGCCTGTCTCTGTTCCAGCTCTTTGGGGACATGAAAGGAGCCTCATTTGGGCATCCCCTGAGCGGCGTTTCTTCCACAAAGATCCTTTCAACCCAGAATTATTTCGAACATGAAATTATGATTAGCAATTCACAAGCAAGAAATTGCAAGTAGATAAAACAGGTACCACTTCATCGGGAAAGCTAACATCACTCCATGCGCTCCGGCATCTAGTCATGCCTACAACATGACCACAGAAACATCTGCAGATGCAGACAGCGCTGGCTCTTTGGCTGTAAATGGAGATGAGCACCAAACCCTAGAGTCAGATATGACTGGCTTTCCAGCAAGGGTGACCTTGACCCTGCTCAGTGGAGAACTTTGTGTTCTAGGTGGGCTATGCCACCTGCCAGCTTGGCGCTTCAACCAGCAGCCGGGCCTCTGGAAGACATGGCGTCTCTCCTGTGGCGTTTAAAAATAAAATGCAAAACACATTTCCCCTCCGACTCTGGCATCCACCTCCAGAGAAGAGACCTGAAGATAGACTGGAAAGGCAGGCGAGGGGGAGCCGGCTATTTATACCCTCCTCTGTCCATAAACTGCCTTCGTTTATTCCTCCACTGCCCACGCTCCTAAATGGTTCCTTCCTCCCCGAAAGCTTTTAGCTGGCTCACAACGCCCACCGCCGGGACGGCTGGAGGTGGATTATCAGGAAGAGACGAGTCACTGTTAGTAAACAGCCTCCCCCACCATCACCATCCGTTTTTCTCTCCCAAACGTTGCATCATCTAATAACTACGCTACACTGTGGGGTAGTGATGTCGGGAAAAGGCAGGTCAGGCTTGATAGTCCCGAGATCAAAAGACTGGCTTCCTTTCTCTCTACAGTGCTCGGGGGGGCAAAGCTGGTTTGCTTTCAGTCAAGCCCACTGGCTAAATTCCTTGTTCGCCACCCTTGAGGTGGCCTCAACTCCTTGGGAGACCTCGATAAGGCCCTTTGGGGACCTGAAAATGTTTCTTGCGATGGCAAGAAGGGTTCTTCTTGTGATAGACGTGATTCTGAATATGGGTGACTTTTATAGCCATCAGCCATGAAGATTGTCTTGGGAACCATATGACACAGTATATCTCCCATTGGCCTTCTGCATCACAGCATGACCCCCGTATCGCTGGTACCTTGGCACTCCAGCTGTTCTTGGACTTTAATTCCCAGAATCCCAAGTCTCTGTGAATCCACACAAATGGGTTTACTATGTGATGTTCTTGGACTTCAAGTCCCAGAAGTGCAAATCTCTGTGAATCCACACAAATGGGTTTACTATGTGCGCGCGCTGTTCTTGGACTTCAATTCCCAGAAGCCCAAGTCTCTGTGAGTCCACACAAATGGGTTTACTGAAAGTTTCTCCTTAAAATACAAGTTAACCAAAGGGCAGTCAATGGCACTTCTTCTTTCGTGTCCTGATCAAACCCAGGACTGCCAAAATGAAGCCACTTTCTTGGCTTTGTCATTGGCCAGGCTTAAGTCTTCATCGGTGCATGTTTCTGGCAAAAGTTGGCAGGACAGTAAATGAGCCTGTTGGTCTTGCATTTGGAGATTCCAACCTCCAGCCTATTCAGTGACATTTGGGAGGTTGAGATCTTCAGTCATCTCCCCCTTTAATGTTCTTCCTTATCCATTATTTATTTATTTATTTATTTATTTATTTAGATTTATATCACCGCCCACTCGCCGTGGCGACTCAGGGCGGTTCACAATCAGGAAAAAACCCACAAAAACAAAACAACAATAACACACATACAACACAAACAGATAAAATCCATTCCTCCTTCCAGCCAGAGGACGTTAGTCTTTTCCTTCCCTGGGCAGATAAGGCCCAGAATTAGGAAGTGGGAGCTTCCATCTAAAAACCTTAAAACTTTTAAAAATTAAAATCTGAAAAAGATTAAAAACAGATTAAAAACACACCAGATGCTACAACTACAAATTAAAAATAGAAAAAGAGAGGGGCTCAGATCATCCAATGTGCTGTGGTCATTATACCTTCCATACCCCATATCTGTCCTGCCAGCCATGTTTTTAGATTCTTCCTAAAGGGCAGCAGCTCTGTCTGGAGACGTAGCTCCGTAGGCAGGAGGTTCCATAGGGCCGGAGCAGACACAGAGAAGGCCCTCCTTCTGGTGCCAGAGAGATGTGCCCCGCTGGCTGATGGAACAACTAGGGAGCCTCTCCGGTCCGCTCTGGTGGGACGGGCAGATGTTCTTGTTCCATTGAACTCCTTCCTCCATCTTCTAACTTGGTTTTGCTCTTGCGTTCTCTCAAGACTGTTTACGTCAAACTAAGATACGGTCTATTCCAGAGCAGGCGGGCAAGAGATTCTGGTATCAATCTCCCCTTTCCTTATTCTAAGGGTGGCCAACCATGGTGCTTTAGGTGTTCTGATCAGGGCTTCTGGGAATTGAAGTCCAAGGACACTTGAAGCACCAAGGTTGGCTGCTCCTGTCTTATTCCTATTGGGGTCTATTGGTGTGGACAAGAAAGGGAATGGTAGGAGTGAAGGTCTCCTAGACCAGGGCTTCTCAACCTTGGGGCCCTTGATGTTCTTGGACTCTGATTCCCAGAAGCCCTGATCAGCAGCTGCATTAACTTGGGCTTCTGGTCATTGAAGTCCATGAAGATCTGGAGGCCTAAGGTTGAGAAACCCTATCCTAGACCCTAGTTCAGGATTGGTGGAGAGAATTGGACTGTCCTTGGGCAGACAGGTAGAGAGCTTTGGTGGTGAAGTCTTTGCTTCGGCTGATCGGCCTGCGAGTGTTTGAAGGTGAAGGAACTTGGCGTGGTTCATTGCTCTTGAGTTACCCTCTCTTTGGGAAGCACCCCTTCCAAGACCATAGCTTGAAAAGAGGTCTTGATGAAAACTCTTTTGGAGTCTGGCCCCTTTCTTAAAACCCAGGCCACTGAAGGGGTTGGCCTGGGACCATGAAAGCTGACCTCCAGGAAACCTCTTCCTCTTGGTTGCTTTTTTTTTTAAAAAAAATTATGTTTGCGGCAAAAGCTTCCTCTGGAAATCCTGTTTGGTCATGGGCGAGGAAAGGAAGCCACACAGTTGTTTAGAGTCTAGTGGGATGGTCGAAGACGACTCAGTTGGATTTAATCCCATTCTTCTTCTCCTCCTCCTCCTTCCTCCTTCCTTCCTTCTTCCATGTCTAGGCCAGACTGTTGTCCAACTGTGCAGGGGTGTCGTAGGTGTTCTGGTTGCCCCTAGAAAACCCAGAGGGAAGACCTTGGTTCTCCTCCAGTTCACCCCTGAGAGGTTGATGTTTGTGTGGTGATGGAGACGGAGGAAGAAGGGGGCCAACCAATGGCCCTCACCCACTCTCACAAAGCTCACAAGGGCCTGCTCTGCAGGCTCAGCCCAGGTGCCACCTTTGTGTGGTGCGCGGCATGTGAGGCTGTGCAGTAGCGCTTTTGCAGACGACCAGGAGTGTGTGCATTAGCGCTGGCTCGCCTGCTCACTAATCTGATCCAGGGGCTGGGATTGGAGGGGCCAGGGTTGCCACAGCAACCCGCCCCCCAGAGAAGCCGTCTCCCCTCCCGGCAGCTTCTTTTGTTCCGGGGCCTGGCACTCTCGGGCGTTGGCCCAAGCCGGGGCCGCCTCCAGAGGATGGGGAGAGATCCCAGCAGGGGTCTCGGCCCAGAGAGGCCCCCAACAGCCGGTGGCAACAATAGCCGCCCGCCAAGGCCTGCCACTCGCACTTAGCTCTCGGCCGCTTGAACTTGGCTGCACCGGCCGGCCGGACCGGCTAATCCCGCCTTCCCCTGGCCTGGGTTTCCATGGAGACAAGAGCCTATTGAGGACACACGTAGGCTGATGTGGGAGAACTCGATGCACCCTCCCAGGGGGCCTTGGTGTCGTTGGGAAAAACCACCACTGATGTGGGACGTGATCGGAAGAGAGCATTGATCTCTCTCCTCCTGATGCTCCTTCCAAACTTTGCCATAACCTCCATGGGGTCCCATCTCTCCTTGACCCCATGGTCTTAGTGCCCTGTTGACCCAACAATGTTGTTTTCATGCATAAACACAAACTGTGCATCTCAGTGGCAGTCGAAGCTCCCATCTTCCCACTTAAACATGGCCGGGCTCTTCCCGTGGTGCTCAGTTTCCTTGGCCACATAGCCTTCCCCCACATGTGGTCTGATCCTGAGTCCTTTGGGACTCCAAACCTTAGCCAGGAGTCCTGCTTTGGCCTTGAACAGAGCCAGTCTATCATTTTATGCGTATTTGATTGATATCCCACCTGATTAGTGAAGCCCCCGATGGTGGTGGTTATGGAACCACAATCGGGCGAGCCCATGCAATGACCACCTTGTTGTGCTGGCTAATCTTTCTCATACTCAGTCGGGCGAAAGGAACTGCAGAATGAATTCAACAAAAGGTGGCTTCATTTTGGCAGTTTCATGTCTGGCCTGCACACGGAAGAAGTGAGCCCGCTGTTCTGAGTGGCTGACACAGAATTAAAAGAGGGTGAAAAAACAAACAAATGTAATGAGTATTCAACAAAATAATGTTATGGGTCATTTCCAATTTCTATTTCTCCCCCTCCTCCTCCTCCTGAGATTTCTAAGGGGACCAAGAATACTCTGCAGTGTTCAAGTGCCTTGTGATGTTTGACCAATGGGCAGTTTGTCTGTCCCAACCAGCACTGCCATCCTGTGTCTACAACTGGATATTCTCCAGATGTTGTAAACTTCACCCAACCCCTTTCCAGCTCCTCATCGTTGGCCATCCTGCCTTGACCAGAATGGGAACTGGAGCCCATAGATTTAAAGTTTGGAGAATGGCAGAGGCCATCTTCTAAGGCTGTGCTCATCCTTTGGCTCCAGGAGAGAAAACATTTGAGTAGGGAGGGAGATGGGAATCTTTTCCCTTCCTGGGGCTCCATTTGAACATTTTGTTTCTTGCTTCACTGCAGGAGGAACTAACTCAGGGGTGCCCAAACTATGGCCTGTGGGCCAAATCTGGCCCCCAATGCCAATTCATCTGGCCCGTGTCACCCTCGTTGCTCCCAGAAGTGGAAGTAAAATGTGCCCATATGGGTGCATTTTACCTCCACTTCTGGGAGCGATTAGGGTGGCATAGGCCGGATGAATTGGCATCAGGGGGCAGATCTGGCCCCTGGGCCTCAGTTTGAGCACCCCTGAACCATGTGACTGGCCCGTGGCCTGAAAAGTTTGGGCACCTTTGAGCTAAATAATAAATTGCAGACTTGGACATAGATGGGCATTCTGGAGGGGCTTTCAGTACACCAAATAATCTTGATAGTTGTTATATGTAGGTCTAGCCAGCCTTTTTTCCACAACAGTTCCCATCATCCCTGACTGTACAGGTGGCCTGTAAGTCCCTACCCATCCTCTCTGTGGGCACGTGGACAGTCGCCCCAGCACAGAGTTCGCCCCACCCCTCTGCCCAGCAGACCAATGGGGCGGGGTGAACTCTGTGCTGGGGGGAACGAGGAAGCATTCCCATTGGCCTGCTAGGCAGAGGGGCGGGGTGAACTCTGTACTGGGCTGACTTCATGGGTGTCCACAGAGAGGATGGGTAGGGACTTACGGGTCACCCTGTACTTGTCACGGGGTTGATAGGAGGTGTAACCCAGACTATCTAGAGAAATCTAGACTCGGTGGATTTATGACCAGGGTGCTATTCTTATTCCGTTGATGCTTCCATGTTTGCGAACACATCAACTTTGAACAGGGAAATGTTCCAGCTGGTGTCAAGTTCCCAAAGAGCCATTGTGGTCTAGCAGGTAGAGTGACAAACTAGAAGTTGAGATCGAATCCCTACCCAGCCCTGGATGGCGACTGGGAGGGCGGAAACTCTTCCTTAAACATCTCATGTATCTCGAAAACCCTATTGGGGTCACTCTAACTCCAACACACTTTGACGTCACCTAACGTAACCCTTTGGTGTATTCCTGTAATGCCTAGGCCAGGTGCCTCACCTGGATTTCTCCCCTGAGTGGCAAGAAGGACTCCTATCACATCTCTGGAGCATGAGAAGATTCGCCTCCTTGCTTGGAAAAAGGAGGTTAGTGTTGAGGTTAGGATGAAATGATGGCATTCAGAACAGCCTCCATGCCTATATTTCCAGAGTCTAGGGCCGTGATGGCCAACCTTGGCACTCCAGCTGTTCTTGGACTTCAGTTCCCAGAAGCCCAAGTCTCTGTGAATCCACACGAATGGGCATCCTTGGACTTCAATTTCCAGAAGCCCAAGTCTCTGTGAATTCACACAAATGGGCATTCTTGGACTTCAATTCCCAAAAGTCCAAGTCTCTGTGAATCCATTCGTGTGGATTCACAGAGACTTCGGCTTCTGGGAATTGAAGTCCAAGAAACCTGGAGTGCCAAGGTACATCATCTAGGGTTCAACGGAGGTGGTCTGGATGCAGAAATTGTATCTCTTGGGCTACAGCAGTTGCACTGTTAAACATTTCCGGAGGTTGCGAGTGAGAGATTTGGAAGACAAGCCGTTCCAACATCATGTCGCATCTTATAGTCCCTTGAGTTTGGGCATCTCTCTCTCTCTGCCCAAACATCCAACACCAAACTCAAGAACTTCACAGTTGGCTTCTCCTTCCATGACACGTTGAGGAAGTTGCTCTTCTATTTCAGAGAAGGCCTCGAACCCATGCTTTGAAAGACCGCCTGCTCCTTCCAGAAAACCCTGTTCTGCTCCCCAACCGACCCTCCCGACATTTCTCTCCCGCAGGTAGATGACGCCATGCTGATGTTCGACAAGACGACCAACAGACACCGAGGTGAGGAACTCCACCTTTGGGACGCGGAAGGCCGTGTCTGGATTTGCATGTGTGAACGGGGCTTCCAGTGGGAACCTGCCGCTGTCCTTCCATGGGCCACTGTTACCTCTGCCACCAACCCTCTTTCCTTCATCGGAGGCATCCGTTTACCCAGCCAGCACCCCCCCCCCCACGGCCTCTGCCCCGGCCCCTCCACACAGAAGGCTTTTTGTCTACCTGCTTCCTGTGTTGACATGAGGGTGAAGAATCTATTGGTTCTTTGACTTGGCTTGGACCTCCGCGGCTCCAGTGGCCTCTGTGTGTCTTACCTTGTCCCTGGTAATTTGAGCCCGGAGAGGCCGACACGGGGAGTAAGGAAGCAACATCAGCTTCTTCCTGACGCAGCCGGGGTAGAGAAGGGGCCATGGGGGCATTGGCTGTTACAAGGACATCTTTTCCTTGAGTCCCTTTGGTGGAGTTGGGTTACACGGAGGAAACCTTGCTAGATTCACACTCCCTGTTGGGTTGTGGACAAGACCTTTACAGTTACAAGATGGTTATTTTTCTTTGTAACATCTCCCCCCCCCCCATTTTTAATTCGCATGTCAGTTTATCATTTATAGCCATAGTCGTTCAGTTCATTCATTTCATCGTTGATAGCCGGTGGCTCGGTGGTTAAGAAGCTCGCCTTGTTAGCTGGAAGGCTGGCAAGTCGGCAGTTCGAGACCCGGGTACTGCATGACGGTTTGAGCATCCGTCTCCAGTTCCAGATGCTGCCAACCTAGCAGTTGAATTGCAAGTAGATAAATAGGGATAGATAAATTTAAGCAAGTACAGTAAAACCTCGCATAAAGAGTGCCTCGCTTAGAGAGTAACTCACTTAAAGAGCAGAATTTTCTCTGAATGGTCAACTCACTTAACAAATAAAACCAACCAAAAACACACTTAACAAATAAATCAGGTTTCACAATCCCCCCCCCCCCCAGAAGTCACAATTGGTAACTTACAATGGTGTTTCACTTAAAGAGCAAACTCGCTTAAAGAGCAATCCTGTGGAACAGATTATGCTCTTTAAGTGAGGTACCATTGTAGATAAATTTGGGGATCCGAATTTAGAGCTTTTCTGATGCTGGGTCTCTCTTTTCCATTTTCTCTTCCCCAGGGTTTGGATTCGTCACCTTCGAAAGCGAAGACATTGTGGAGAAGGTCTGCGAGATCCACTTCCACGAGATCAACAACAAAATGGTGAGGACCGAGAGGGTCGGCGGGCTCAGAGGAAGAGGGTGTGAGCTAAGGAGCCGCCACCAAGCAGATCCTGGGCAACTGGTGTGCCAGGAGGTCCCGTTGGGCAGCCCGGTCAGCTGTCCATTGCAGAAGGCAGAACCTTGTGGCCTCTTGTAGGCTGGCATGTTTATTTTGGCATGTCTTCTTCACCAGGGTCGTTTACTCCACAGAAATCATGGATGGCCATAAGGCAGTGATGGCCAACCTTGGCACTCCAGGTGTTCTCAGACTTCAATTCCCAGAAGCCCAAGTCAGGACTCCTGCTCATCATGGCTTCTGGGAATTGAAGTCCAAGAACACCTGGAGTGCCCAAGGTTAGCCATCGCTGCCCTATGGGTGGCTCTGGTTAAGAAGCTCACCTTGTTAGCTGGAAGGTTGGAAAAGTTGGCAGTTTGAGCCCCGGGTACTGCATGATGGACTGAGCGCCTGTCTCTGTCCCAGCTCTTGGGGACATGAAAGGAGCCTCATTTGGGCGTCCCTTGAGCAGAGTCTCTTCTGCAAAAATCCTTTCAACCCAGGATAATTTCTGACACAAAATTATTATTATTATGAATGGCCATATCCCAGCAGCTGGTTTGGGTGATGGTGACAGAGGTGGGGCCAAGTTGAAAAATAATCCAAAGGGTTCTAGATGACCATTTTGCCCTTCCTCCACCACATGGCACTTCCTGGTGTGGTAGAGGTGGTAGGGGACCATACAAAATGGTCCTGTGGGCCACATCTGGCCCATGGGAGAATCGCTGGTTTAACACAAGGCACACATTTAACACAAGCCCACACATTGCTCCCATGTGATCGTAAACCACTATCTCTCTCCGACAAAGTGAAGCTCATCAGGATATTGGCTTGTAAGAAATGACACTTCTAAACCACCCTATAGTGCTTAATGGGCAGTTCACAAATTAATTAGCATTTTTGCCCCCAAACATGCTTTGTACTAATTCGACCAGACTTGGAAGTGTGGAAAAGCCTGAGTCAACTTTGATCCCCAATAGGATTGAGCTCATAATGTTTTGGCTGAAGTATAGCAGTTTAACTCCTGTGATGTCCTTTTTGTTACGGATGAACCACCCTGGCAGCTCGCCTTGTTAGCTGGAAGGCCGGCAAGTCGGCAGTTCGAGACCCCCGGTGCTGCATGACGGTTTGAGGGCCTGTCTCTGTCCCTGCTCCTGCCAACCTAGCAGATCGAAAGCGAGACATTGCAAGTTGATAAATAGGGACCACTTTGGTGGGGAAAAAGATCTTGGGGACGTGAAAGGAGCCTCATTCGGGCGTCCCCTGAGCGGAGTTCCTCCAGCAAAAACCCTTTCAACCCAGAATATTTTCTGACTCTTTACTCCAGAGTTTGGAAATAACATGTCACATTTAGTGCTATCATGAGAGAAACCAACGATTAATGTTTTGCAAACATGTAACATTTTCATGTTACTTTCAAAATGTCCACCCCCCCCCCCCCAAGATGAGATACATTCTCCCTGTTCAATGCAAAAGTAGCAATTTTGGGGTTAAAGTGTGAAATGTGGCATGTTGTTTCCAAACTCAAGTTCACCACAAAGAGGTTGAGTTGCAAAAACCCAATTTAAAATTTAAAAAAAAAACATTTGTGAGAACCAATTGATTCCAGGATGTCTTTTCCAAACAACATGATCATATGTCTCTTCCCCCCCCCCCCGGTACCACCAGTGCAGAAGCAGGATGGGAATTACACTGGGCAGACTTTATATCTTCCCTGCAGGAGTAAAAAGACGGGGAAATTGCAAGGGCCTGACTGAAGAAGGGGATATAACACCTCCCTTTGAATTGCTCTCTCTCTTACTCCACAACAACCATTTTGCTGGGAATAACATGTGATTTACATGATATTGAGTGTGCTGATTCCAAATCTGAGCTCAGAATTTGCCTATCACGTACAGATTTTAAGTCATAGGCATGCTATAGCTGTTCAAATGGTTGGTAGCTGGATAACGTCTTCTTATATGGGAACATTATAACAGTTGCAGCTACTGCTAGGCCTGCTGCTGCCTCAGCTGAATCACGTCCTCTGATGGCATGCATGTTCCAGCAGTGCCCGGGCAAATCAGTGAACTGACATCGGAAATAGGTACAGTAGTACCTCAGTTAATGTAATTAATGCGTTCTCCAGGACATTTCTTACAGCAGAAATTTAACAGAATTTCCCATAGGAATGCATTGAAAACCAAAATACATTAACCAAAACACGGTTTCCTATAGAAATGCATTGAAAGTCAATTAATCCCTTCCAAAAAAAATTTTTTTTTGTAAACTGAGCCACTATTTTCTATTGATTTTCTTTTGTTATGCGATTTTTATGTTAACCAAGCCATTTGTTAACTGAGGTTCCACTCAGGCGAGATGGGAAGTCATCTAATTGGATAGATACAGCTAGGGCAGAGTAAGTCTGTTTTGAGCTAAATATGAGTAGGCGCAGCTGTGTTAATAAACCAGAATACCACGTCTATATGCCTAATTAACTTAAAATCCTGACGTCCTAGGCAGAATCAGACTTCAGATTTGGATTCAACACAGTTACATACTTGACTATAAGTCATCCCGAATATAAGTCGAGGTAACTAATTTGGATCTCTAAAACTAGGAAAATAGTGTGACCGTAGTATAAGTCGGGGGTGGTAAATGCAGCAGCTGCTAGTGAGTTTCAATAATTAAAATACATGGAAATACGGTAAAATTAATTAATTTAGACGTTTGTGTGGGTATGTTTTCAAGTGTATAGGTTGACCTGAGTATAAGTCGAGTCTCATTTTTGGACCTCATTTTGGGGGCTAAAACCCCCGACTTATACTCGAGTATATACGGTAGTATAGGACATACAGGATTAGACCAAGTAACAGACAATATTTTGTGTGTGTGATGTAGTGTTACGATTAGCAGTATTCACAAGCAAAGGTTTCATGGGCAGCTTCTGATCGGAGCCCCAAAAGAACCCACAAACTGAAAGAAAAATGCTAATTTTTCTGGTTCGGTGCCCACTTCCTGGATTTGGAAGGTGTTTCTTTGACTGGATCTTGGTTTGGTCCTCGCTCTAACTCTTCTCGTTCCTTTATCGGTCAGGTGGAATGCAAGAAAGCGCAGCCGAAGGAAGTGATGTCTCCCACCGGCTCGACACGGGGGCGGTCTCGGGTGATGCCTTACGGGATGGACGCCTTCATGCTCGGCATCGGGATGTTGGGTGAGGATAATCGGGACAGAACACGCACACCGCTAGGATCAGACTGCTGATGTCAGAAGTCTTGTGATGTGAAATCGAGTGGCCCATTTCTCGTCCCGCAGTGCCCTCTTCTGGCTGAAGGGGAAGATGGGACATGGGCTTCTTACTGGAGAAGGCATTTCCCTTCTCAAGTTAGTTATAGCTTTAGAGCAGGCTTTCTCAATGTTTTCAGGTCGTGGGCCAGATCACTCCCCGTCAGATGGCTGAGTGGGCCGGTCCCATGGTCCCATGCAAATTCTCATGTGTTTTTGCACATTATTGGCAAGTCCTCATATGAAAATGTGTATTTCTGCTGCATTTTCTCCATGCTTTTAGTGCTTCTGCCACTGGCAGTAGCAGCAGGAATGAGGGTGGAGGGCCACATGAAATGGCTCCACAGGCCGCATCTGGCCCACAGGCCATAGATTGCGAATGCCTGCTTTAGAGCTGTGATAGCGAACCTTGGAGCTCCAGGTGTTCTTGGACTTCAATTCCGAGAAGCCCAAGTCAGCACCACTGCTTATCAGGGCTTCTGGGAATTGTAGTTCCAGAGCACCTGGAGTGCCACGGTTGGCCATCACTGGCCAAGAGTCTTGCAGTAATTAACAACCTATTTTTCCTATTTGCAGCCAAAACAACAATAACTTGGTCAGCAAAATAAAAACAAAAGTGAAAAGATTAGAGTTTGTTACTTGAGGACTCTAGACAGAACATTCCACCTTTTATTTATTTATTTGTTCAGATTTATACTGTTTTATATTTTTATATAATTTTATATTCAGTTTTATATTGTTTTATAACCCCACCACACTTTATTCAATTTTGTTGTAAATGTTTTATGTGTAGTCTCTTCCCATCTTGGCTGCCATAAATTGAATAAATTGAATAGTTGAGGAACCCTGCACTTGGCAATAAATTACTTGGGGGTGGGGGTGGTACTGCGGTGGCTCGAGTGGTTAAGACACTGAACTCACAAACCAGAAGGTCGGGGTTCGATTCCCGGGTACTGCACGATGGAGTGAGCTCCCGTCTCTGTCCCAGCTCCTGCCAGCCTAGCAGTTTTAAAGTAAGAATTTGCAAGTAGATAAATAGGGACAACTTTGGTGCTAAAGGTAACAGCGTTCTGTGCCCTCTGGTGTCTAATCATGCCTGCCACATGTTGACAGAAACGTCTACAGAGGCAGATGATGCTGGCTCTTTGGCTGTAAACAGAGATGAGCACCGAACCCTAGAGTCGGATACAACTGGCTTTCGAGCAAGGGTGGCCGTTAACCTTTACCTTACTTGGGGTGGAAATCCAGGGTGGAAGAGGAACATTTTAAGCTGTTTATGAGATGCCATAATTGTGGAAGCAGATCTACCGTATATACTCGAGTATAAGTTGTCCCGAATATAAGTCGAGGTACCCAATTTGGATCTCTATAACTGGGAAAATAGATTGACCTGAGTATAAGTCGGGGGTGGTAAATTAAAATACATACATGAAAATACAGTAAAATTAATTAATTTAGACATTTGTGTGGGTATGTTTTTGAGTGTTTACGTTGACCCAAGTATAAGTTGAGTCCAATTTCTGGACCTCATTTTTTGGGGGCTAAAAAACCCGACTTATCCTCAAGTATATACGGTAATTTCCATAGGCACCACATTCCATAATGTGTTTCTTTCCCTCTCTCAAAACAGGCTACCCAGGCTTCCAAGCTGCCACCTACGCTAGCCGGAGCTACACGGGCATCGCGCCAGGCTACACCTACCAATTCCCTGGTACGGCTTCTTTCCTCCATCTTGGCTGTCATGGGTGGGTCTCCATCCCTCGAGCAGCCAGGGTCGGGCCTGTCTTCGGTCCCTCACCTGCCGGGGTGAGATAAATTCAAGCGGGAGGAGCAAAAACTGTAATGCATGTGATCCACCCTTCTTCTTTGGAGTGGAGGAAATGCACCCTGGGACGATTTGAACATGGCATCAGTCTTCTTGGAGATTTCTTACCGTATATGCTAGTGTATAAGGTGCATCAGAGTTAAAGATGTGCTCCGTTTTTCCCAGCGTATTTTAAGGAGGATAAGTGTGTCTGTATGGTATTTGCCGGCGTATGAGATGCACTACACTTTTCCAACGTATTTTAAAGGGTGGGGAAGTGTGTCTTATACACCGGCAAATATGGTAATCCGAGATTGGGGCCCCGTGGAAGCCCCTCTTTCTCTTTTCTCTCTTTCTCCGCTTCTCTCCTCGATGCCTCTGATCCCCAAACCCAGCTGCCGCGTTCTCCTGTCAGAGTTTCTACCTGCTGAAAAGTGTATCAAAAGCAAGCGGTTCAGTCGCCACCTTAAAATTAAGGGTGGGAGAAGAAATGTGACCCCTTTTGGGTTGTCCAACGAGAGCTGGATTTATTCCCCGTGATATGTCCGTTACAAAAATTATGATTTTTTGACAGGATAGCTGAGTTATTCTGTGTTTCAAGCATTTCAGAGAGTAAACAAAACAAAATTTAAAAAACATTTTAAAATGTTGTGACACTTTAAAGCAGGGATTCAGAATGATCTCCCTGTGCGGATCTAACTGGCTTCTGCTTTTCAAGCTTTTAGGACAGCTGCTAGTGAGTTTCAATAATTAAAATCCATGAAAATATGGTAAGATTAATTAATTTATACATTTGTGTGGGTTTGATTTTGAGTTTTTATGGTAGTGTTAGTGCCTTTTAAAAAATGTATGTTTGAATTTACACCACCTCGTTTTGGGACGCTCGGGGTCATTGACCCGAGCATAAGTCGGGTCCCTTTTTTGAACCTAGTTTTGGAGGCTAAAAAACTAGACTTATACTCGAGCATATACAGTAACTCCTGTATTTAAAGGTGAGCTTCCTTGAATCAAGTCCACTTCATCAGACATAACAGTGAGTTTTCATGGTATCAGTTTATACCAGGGATTCTCAACCTACAGCCCATGGGCCAGATGCAGCCCATGGCACCATTTCATGTGGCCCACCCACCTCAGAAGTGCCGTGTGGTGGAGAAAGGGCAAAATAGCCATCCGGCCCATGAAGCTGTCACCGCTTTTCAGCAAGTACCGCAAACTCGGAGGTCGCTCGCTTTCCCCGCGCTCTTGATGTGTTTTTCTGTGCCCCCTTCACCCCTCGCGTGCCCCCCCGCCCCGCTTTGCTGGCGCAATTCTCTCTCTTGCGGGGTGGAACTGACCACGGGTCCTTAAGCTCTGTTGCCTTTCGTTTTTTAGAATTCCGGGTAGAACGGACCCCTCTCCCGACCGCCCCCGTCCTCCCCGAACTCACAGGTCAGTTCCACCGGTTTCTTCCACCTTGACCAAGCCAGAAATGGAGGGGGGAGAGGAAAAAGGGGGGCTTGGCTTGGCTTGGCTTGAGGGTCAAAGTGGGTGGGGCAGGCTTATATTGGTGCCACAGAGCATGCAAACCATTTGGCTTATGCTTCACCTTCCGGCTATTGATGTTTTCTAAGACTTTGTAGATCTTATGATTCCTGGTCAAAAGCCTCTTCCTTCCTTCCTTCCTTCCTTCCTTCCTTCCTTCCTTCCTTCCTTCCTTCCTTCCTTCCTTCCTTCCTTCCTTCCTTCCTTCCTTCCTTCCTTCCTTCCTTCCTTCCTTCCTTCTTCAGTCTGTGCATTATTTCCTTCCTTCTGTCCTTCCTTCCTCAGTCTGTGCATTATTATTTCCTTCTTTCCTTCCTCAGTCTGTACATTATTATTTCCTTCCTTCCTTCCTTCCTTCCTTCCTTCCTTCCTTCCTTCCTTCCTTCCTTCCTTCCTTCCTTCCAGGTCTGTGCTAAGCTAGGGGTTCCCAACCTAAGGCCCGTGGGCTGGATCTGGCCTGTGGTGTCATTTTACGTGGCTCCCCTACCTCTCTAAGGCCATTTGAGGAACAAAATGGCCACCCCTTTTGAAACTATTGGGACAGAATGGCCACCCCCATCGTGCAGGTAGGGCAAAATAGCCCTCCGGTCCTCAAAGCTGACCGAGAGAGAGTGGCCTGGCCCCTGGCTTGAAAAGGTCAGGGACCCCTGAGCTAAGCTAATAAACCCCCTCCTGTCCAGAGCTTCTTCCTGTCCACCCCATAACACCTCCATTGCTCTTAACCACTTCCCTGTCTCTTTCTTCTGTGGTTTGGACAGTGGGACACGTGGGGGAGGCGTAGAGGGGCTTTAGAAGCTGTGGAGGATGGGACATGTTTGCAGATTAGAAGGCTCCTTTTCTACCATGGGGAAATGAGGTGTGATGAGCGACCATCTAAGCCAAATTTAGAGTCACAGCCGTTTATAGCCTGACAATAGTTTTACAATTGAAAAAAAAACCTTGATATTTTAATCCAGTCTAAATAGTCTTAATGATCTAAACTCTCGGGATGGGGTGTAATCAATGAGTCCACTTTAAAATCATCTAAATATTTTAAGGTTGTGCATTTGTTTCTAGTTTTAATATTATACACTGCCCAGAGTGGGAAATATCCCATATGAACAGTACAGAAGTCAGATAGATAGATAAATAGGAACTAAGGAAGGAACAGACAGGCAGGCAGACAGACAGACAGATAGATAGATAGGTAGGTAGATAGATAGATAGGGATTAAGAAAGGAATAGATAGACAGACAGGAATTAAGAAAGGAATCAGCAAATAGACAAATAGGAATTAAGAAAGGGATAGATAGATAGATAGATAGATAGATAGATAGATAGATAGATAGATAGATAGATAGATAGATAGATAGATAGATAGATAGATAGATAGATAGATAGATAGGAATTAAGAAAGGTAGAGATAGAGCGATTAACTAAAAAAGGAACAGGTAGGTAGGTAGGTAGGTAGGTAGGTAGGTAGGTAGGTAGGTAGGTAGGTAGATAGATAGATAGATAGATAGATAGATAGATAGATAGATAGATAGATAGATAGATAGATAGGAATTAAGAAAGGTAGAGATAGAGCGATTAACTAAAAAAAGGAACAGGTAGGTAGGTAGGTAGGTAGATAGATAGATAGATAGATAGATAGATAGATAGATAGATAGATAGATAGATAGATAGATAGATAGATAGATAGATAGATAGGAATTAAGAAAGGAATAGACAGACAGGAATTAAGAAAGGGATAGATAGATAGACAGACACAGACAGGAATTTAAAAAGGAATAGACAGACACAGACAAATAGGAATTAAGAAAGGAATAGATAGATAGACAGACAGACAGGAATTAAGAAAGGAATAGATAGATAGATAGATAGATAGATAGATAGATAGATAGATAGATAGATAGATAGATAGATAGATAGATAGATAGATAGATAGATAGGAATTAAGAAAGAAATAGATAGATGGGTAGGTAGGTAGGTAGGTAGAAACTAAGGAAGGACTAGGTAGATAGATTTAGATCTACTGCCTCATTAATATGAGTTGTAGTAATGAATTGCAATTATTCCTAACCTGCTTTATGTCAGCAAATCTAAGAATTGGGCCGGGGGTGGGTGGAATAATCTGTGACGTCACTTTAAAAACCATCTCTAAATGTTCTTGCCATGGCAGCCGCTTAAAGGCTGAACCATCTGGCCGGTAGCTTTGGAGTCTCACAAATTAAATCTAGTAATTAATTCCCTGAACCAACGATGTGGTCAGGATCATTTTAACTCTGACAGAAGGCAGTGGGCCCAAACCCTCAGTGGGTTCCGAATGGGGTCCCAGCGCTTAGGGGAGCAGCCGGTTTTTAGGTTAGCACTGAAATATCCTTATCAGATCGCACAGAATAACTGGGATGAGGTTGGGGGGGGGGGGGGGCTGTGTTGGAGGGTGCCCAAAATCAAAAGGCCCTGATACCTAGAAACATAGTTTTGGTTCTTGCCTTTAGTTTGAGATTTATGGTTATTTGTAAAAAAAAATTTAAAATGTAATTGTTGTACACTTCTAGTGTGGGAGAATATCCAAGATCAGGGGTTCCTAACCTACGACCCATGGGCCAGATTTGGCTCATGGCACAATTTCATGTGCCCCCCTCACCCCTCTCAAAGGCATTAGAGGAAACAAGATGGCTACCCTCTTGGAAGCTGTTGAGACAAAAGGGCCACCCCCATCATGCAGTCAGGGCAAAAATGGCCATCCGGCCCTCGAAGCTGACTGAGAGAGCGTGATCTGGCCCCCGGCTTGAGAAGGTTGGGAACCCCTGTCATAGATGGATGGTTTATAAATGTGATAGATAGATAGATAGATAGATAGATAGATAGATAGATCCCAGTGCCAAAATATCTAGTAATCACTCCACGCTGCTATCATAGGGCATAAGCTGTTATTCTGCAGCCAAAATGTTGTGAGTTTGATCCCGATGGGATCAACCTCTTCCATCTTTCCGAGATCGGGCAAAATGCAAATTACTATGTGAACTGTCCAGTGTTATGGAGAGGCAATATAGAAGTGGAATGTCTATTGTTTTTACTGGTTGCCTAAGTTTGAACCTGTGTCTGGGAGAGCTTGTGGGGCATCACCTGGATCGAACACCTTTTCGTTGAGACCTCTCATTTTCCTTCCAGCCATTCCTCTCACGGCGTATGGACCCATGGCAGCGGCGGCGGCGGCAGCGGCCGTGGTTCGAGGGACAGGTAATTGCTTTCTCTCCCTCTCGGCTTCCCTGGCAGGTGACCTGTCCGGCCGTGGGACGCTTTCCTCCTGGGGTGGTGGGGAGGGGCGGGGAGTCCAAGACTGCCACCTTGACCTCTTGACTGGCTCAGTTCTCCTTCCTTCTCTAGGTTCCACCCCAAGCCGCACTGGGGGGTTCCTGGGCACCACCAGCCCCGGGCCGATGGCAGAACTTTACGGAGCTGCCAACCAGGATTCGGGCGTCAGCAGTTACATCAGCGCTGCCAGCCCGGCCCCGAGTACCGGTTTTGGACACAGCCTAGGGGTAAGTTTTAGCGCAGGGGACTTCAATTCCCAGAAGCCTCAGTCAGTACATTAGCCAATTGGTGCTTTGGGGAATTAACTTAGGCTTCTAGGAATTGCAAGTCCCAAAAACCAAAGGTTGGGGAACACAGAACTAGATTGTGAAAAGGAATTAGAATGGGACCCGCTTTGTTTAGAAAGGTGAAGCACTGGATGGGTTGTTTGCATCTTTTTTTTTTTAGTAAACTCTTACTTTCCTGGTCCTTCAACACAACAGAAATAGATACTTTTCACATCTGACAAGTTGAGGCCATGAGGTCCCACTATTACGTCTGACGAAGAGTGGACTTGATCCACGAAAGCTAACGCCAAGATACAGCAGTTAGTCTTTAAGGTGCCACAACATTTACTTTTCTTTTACCAGAAATTTATAAAGAAAGAGGCGAGCAACCCATCCAGTGCTTCACGTTTTTAAACAAAGCAGTTCCCATCCTAATTTGGGGCAGTCCAAATTTGGGGAACACTGGGTTAGAAGGAATGGGACGAATTCTGGAGAGGAATTCCTGGAGATGGTTCCACCGGTTCAGTGCCCAAGAGTACCTCTGAGCATGAGCAGAATGCTCTTTCTCCCCATGTGTCCTTGGTGCATCAAGCCTGGCACTGCACAGAACAGCAGAGACAGGAAGGGTTTCAATCTCTTTCCCTCCATGGCATCTCTGAGAACCTCCAAGTTGCCCCCGCTTACAGAAATGTAGAAAGAAAGATGCAAACAACCCATCCAATGCTTCAGTTTGGGGCAGTTTGTGCAAAATGACATCAAAAGTGCTAGGAAATTCCTAAACATGGGGAAGAATTATATAGTGCTTTTCTCTCGTCCACGAGAAGAAGATAAGAGAGGACCACAAGGAAGGTTCATCTTGCCTCTTTGTTAATAAGACACCTTTTCTCATCCATCGCTCTTGTTTAGGGCATGCCCAATTAATGCAATGTTGCCTTTCTTTGTTTTTAAAAGGGACCTTTGATTGCAACGGCATTTACTAATGGTTATCACTGAAGCTGTGGACCAGGAAAGAATTGAGGTGAGATCATGTGCATGGGGAAAAGCTATGGGGGATTGGGTGGGCTTGACTGCTATAACGAGTTGAGCATAGTGCTCCCCCTTGAAGACAGTTTGTACAACCGGCCCAGCCCTACCAGGCCCATGTCCAACAGCACTTGATGGAAATCTTTTGGAGACATGATGCTGGGTTAGGTTTCTCTCTCCATTGGTAAGCTAAACTCAGGAGCCAAAGGACTGCCTAGCAGTTATCTTGTAGTCCAGTGATGGCCAACCTTGGCACTCCAGGTGTTCATGGACTTCAATTCCCAGAAGCCCAAGTCTTCGTAAATGGGTTTACTGTTTACGCATGGGTTGACTGTGCGTGTTCTAG
The DNA here is from genome assembly GCA_030440675.1 of Furcifer pardalis. Lineage (NCBI taxonomy): Eukaryota > Metazoa > Chordata > Lepidosauria > Squamata > Chamaeleonidae > Furcifer > Furcifer pardalis. The sequence goes on along the minus strand of CP126898.1, from coordinate 14,436,114 downwards.
GACTTCAGTTCCCAGAAACCCAAGTCTCTGTGAATCCACATGCATGGGTTCACTGCACGTGGTCTTGGATTTCATTTCCCAGAAGCCCAAGTCTCTGTGAATCCACACACATGGGTTTACTGTCTGCATGCGTAGTAAACCCATTCATGTGAATTCACAGAGACTTGGGCTTCTGAGATTTGAAGTCCAAGAACACCTAGATAGTCGCCTCTAAGTCCCAAAGGTGGTTACAGTTGAACCTTTTCCAATTTATTTACATTCATCTCCCATTGTTCTCCCTCCCTTATTTCCTCCTTCCTTTCTTCTTTCTATTCATCATTATTTCCTTCCTTTCTATTCTTATTATTTCCTTCCTTTTTTCTTTCCTCTATCTTTTCTACCCTCCCTCCCGCCTTCCTTCTGTTCATTATCAATATTCCCTTCCTTCCTTTTTTCTTTCTTTCCTCTATCTTTCCTTCCTTCACTCCTCTTCTTCCTTCATTCACTCTCTCCCTCCTTCCTTCTTTTCTTCCTTCTGTTCATTACCATTATTTCCTTCCTTTTCCTTCCTTTCTTTCCTCTATCTTTCTTACCTCCACTCTATCTTCTTTCTTCCTTCACTCCCTCTCTCCTCCTTCTTTCCATTATCATTATTTCCTCCCTTTTTATTTCTTTCATCTATCTTTCCTTCCTTCACTCCATCTTCCTTCCTTTCTTCCTTCTGTTCATTATCATTTCCTTCCTTCCTTTTTTCTTTCCTCTATCTTTCCTTCCTTCACTCATCTTCCTTCCTTCTGTTCATTATAATTTCCTTCCTTTTTTCTTTCCTCTATCTTTCTTTCCTTCACTCCATCTCCTTCCTTCCTTCACTACAACCCTCCCTCCTTCCTTCTTTCTGTTCATTATCATTATTTCCTTCTTTTTTCTTTCTTTCTTTCCTCCATCTTTCCTTCCTTCACTCCATCTTCTTCCTTCCTTCACTCCCTCTCTCCCTCCCTCCCTCCTTCTTTCCATTATCATTATTTCCTCCCTTTCTTTTTTATTTCTTTCTTTCCTCTATCCTTCCTTCCTTCTGTTCATTATCATTATTTCCTTCCTTCTTTTTTCTTTCTCTTATTTTTTCCCTTTCTTCCCTTCTTTCCCCTTCCTTCCTTCCTCCCCACAGATTCTCCAGTGAGCAAAAATGAAAGGACTGGAGGATCCCGGCAGAACTTGACGGCTGAGCCAAGATTTCACTGTAGTCAACAAACTGCACCCTTGAGGCGGTGGGGTGGGGTGGGGTGGGGGTCCTGCTCTGCCTTCTCCTCTTGACCGGAAAGCACTGGATTTGAGTGGGGGGGGGGCATCCCCATCTCCTCCTCTTATTAACTGCAGCCCGTTTACACTTCTCCCTAAACCCTCCCACCCACCGATGCTTGTTTTATTTATTTTTGTTAGATGGTTAGTTTTTAATTTTTATTTTTAAATCTTTTTTTTTGGGGGGGGGGAGTAATAGGGGTGGGAGGGGGGCAGCATTGCAAGAGGGGACGATGACAACGACCTGAAACGAACTCTCTGGTTTCATTTGATTCTTCTGCTCTTTTTAAAAAGAGCTTTAGAAGAAACTTTTTAATGAGTTTGGTCTTTCTATCCTTCTCTTTCCTTTCTTTCTCTCTCTCTTCGCTGGGGAGGGGGTGATTGTGCGTAGCTAGTTTTTAATCAAGGAATATTTTTGTTTGGTCTTTTGTTTTAGATCCTATATAAATATATATATTTTGGGTGCCGGGGGTGGGGGAGACATGGACTTTGGTCATGAAGGGGGGGAAAAGATGATGTTTTTTTAAAAAAAGTTGACGTGAAAATGAAGCCAGTTCTGAACGGAAAGAGAGATCGAGACCCACTAAGTAAAGGCTGGGACTCAATTTCACTTTCAGACAAACCCTGGCTTTTTATACATTTCCTGCTTTCTGTCCACGCGAGGCTTTTTGGAGATGGGCAGAATTCACAGGAGGCAGATTCCACCCCCCTCCGGTGAGCATTTCTCCGGAATGAATGCCAGCTGTATATTTTGCTATGTGAAGAAGACGAGGAAGATGAAGACGATTCCTTATGGCTGATCCCCCCTCCCTTCCTCCCCATTTTAATTTTAGATCTTAGCTTACTGTGGGGTTTTTATTCTTGTTATTCCGGTCCCCCCGCCCCTCTTTCAAACCATACTGTAAATGATACTGTAAATAACGCAAGGCGGTCTTGCGTCTCGCCTACGCGACGGAGCATCTCCAGATCGCTTAAACTTCCCCCCCTTTCCCTTCCTTTCTTCCCGGGCTTTGATGCCACAGACGTGAGCAATACTCTGGACGGACCACGAAGAACCTCTTTTCTTTTATATATATATATATCTTTTACTGTACGATTTTAAGATCTCTGATGAGACGGAAATGGGGGTCTGGGTGGGGGTGGGGGGCCGAGGGGTGGCAGTGTGGGGCGGGCTGTGGGGTGGGAAGCGAGTTCGAAAGATGCTACGTAACCAGCTAGGGGCTGTTTCTTCCTTCCGCTGAGCGGCGTCCTCGGGCGGCAGCCCCGCTTGGGGCGGCAGCCTCCGTTGCTCCTTTCTTTCTGTGAGTCCTTTTTTTAAATTTTTTGCGACTCTCCTAATATTTCCGACTTCCTGCTGAGGGCCGGATGGCCTGCCGCGTTTCGGGTGGGCGACGTCTCAGGTGCTGGGCCAGCCACGCTTTGCTAGCGGGGGCAACTTGGAAGTCCTTCACCGTGCCACGGACACGGAGGGGGAGAGATTGAAGCCCTTTCCATCTCTGCTGTTCTGTACTGTGCCAGGCTTGATGCATCAGGGACCGGGGGGGGGGGGGAGAGCACTCGGCATGTGCTCAGAGGTACTCTTGGCACAGCACAGGTGGAACCATGCCCAGGAATCCCTCTCTTTCCCCAGCGTTTCCAAACCTTTGGTTTTTGGACAGCTCCCTACATTATGACAGGAGCGGCTGTGTTTAAAAAGGTGAAGCAGTGGATGGGTTGTTTGCCCCTTTCTTTGTAAATTTTCTTAAAGACGAACTGCTGTATTTTGATGTTAGCTTTCGTGGATCGAGTCCACTTCGCAAGAGTGAGACCTCATGGCATCCGTTTGTCAGATGTGAAAAGTATCTATTTCTGTTGCTTTGAAAGACTAGGAAAGAAAGAATTGACCAAAAAAGATGCGAACAACCCATCCAGTGCTTCACCTTTTTAAACAAAACAACTCCCATTCTAATTCTTTTTCACAGTCTACTCCAGTATTTCCCAGCCTTTGGTTTTTGGACAGCCCCCCACATTATGACAGGAGTGGCTTTGTTTAAAAAGGTGAAGCACTGGATGGTTTGTTTGCGTCTTTCTTCGTAAATTTTCTTAAAGACGAACTGCTGTATTTTGACTTTAGTTTTCGAGTCCACTTGTAAGCTATAAGAGTTGAGACCTCATGGCATCTATTTGTCAGATGTGAAAAGTATCTATTTCTGTTGCTTTGAAAGGCCAGGGAAAAAAGAATTGACCGAGAAAGATGCAAACAACCCATCCAGTGCTTCACCTTTTTAAACAAAACAGCTCCCATCCTAATTCTTTTTCACATTCTACTCCAGTGTTTCCCAGCCTTTGGTTTTTGGACTTCAATTCCCAAAAGCCGCAGTCAGTTCCCCAAAGCACTGATCAGCCAATGGACTGACGGAGGCTTCTGAGAAATGAAGTCCAAGAACATCTAGAGAGCCAGGTTTGAGGAACCCTGTTCTAGACGTTGGTTCTTGGACTTCAGTTCTCAAAAGTCAGCTGCCGATCAGGGCTTCTGGGAACTGAAGTCCAAGAACATCTGGAGAGCCAAGTTGGCAGACTGCTAGTTTAGGAGATAGTTTAAGCACACGGGTGTTTAGATGCATCAGGGCAATTCATGGGAACGCCCATAAACTTCCAACTCCTTGTCGGACCCTATGGTTGTAGACAGGATTTTTGCTCCATGGATTGCAAGGTCTGTTCCAAGAACATTTTCCATTTGCAATCAACAATCTTGGGGGACATTTTTCCTTCCGGCACAGACTGGGGTCACCAATATGTTTAGACACCAACCAAAGAAACATTTTGTATGTGTAGCATTTTTATTTTGAGCCAGGAAAAATAATTCCATTTCATCTCAAGTTCCGAAAATAACCCTTTAACAACCATCCTTTCGCCCTAATAACAAGATATTAAAAAAGCAGAAATGGATTTGTGCCCACTGTTTAAAGTCGGATAGGCAGTGGCTTTCCCAAGACTTTACTACTGAGAAACACATACGAAGGCGTACAAGTCTTCCTTATATGCTAGCTTTCTATCTGCAGGGATTCATTATATTAAGTTTTAGGCTTTTGAACCTCCAGGTTACTCCCGCTCGGCGGTCTAAAGTGGGCGGCCCACAATTGATTTGACTTTATTCTGTTGACTACATAACCCACGCTCCACCCGAAGCAGCCTGGAAAATATTAGGAGAGTTACTCGATGGATGGATGGATGGATGATTTGTTTGGGGCGGGGGGCGGGGAGGGTTGCCTAGCTAATTAATACTGAAAATGTAAAAAAATACACACAAAAGCAATAATTTTTTTTACTGAGACGAGTCTGTATGTCTGCTTTTTTTAAAAAAAGAAAAGGTGAAGAAATGAAATTGCAGCCAGCTGCAAAACTGGGTGGGTTTATTTTTAATTTCGAAGTTGTCTCCTTTGATGGGTGGGAGGTTCCTCTGTTACTGGTTGGCATCGCCAATTCCTGGATTTTTGCGTTCAACTGACTAGGGTTGATCCTAAGCCAAGGGTTCTCAACCTACGGCCTGTGGGCCAGATCCAGCCTGTGCCACCAAATCACCCGGCCCTCGCTCCAGCCGCTGCTAGAATCAGCCACTGACTCATTCACGGCTGTTGTAAACACGTTTTTGACAGCCACGGACTCATTCACGGCTGTTGTCAATGCATGTACAACAGCCATAAATGAGTCCATAGCCAATTCAGGCGGCAGCTGGACCACCAATCCGGCCTACCAACTGGCGGAGGGAACTAAAAAAGGTTGAGGACCCCTGTCCAAAGCAGTTGAAGCTTTTCGTGAGTTTTCTTTCTTTCTTTCTTTCTTTCTTTGAAAACAAGACAACAAAGCTGTGGTTTTTATTAAGCCGGTTTTATTACCTGTCGATGTTCGGTCTCTCCATACCTGTAACCCCTTTTTCCAGATTTTCAGTTTTAAATTCCTAATAAATTATTTGAAAATGGCTTTCCCCCTCCTTGTGTGGTGGTTCTGTGGCAGGCAAAACCATTGCTGAGTTTGCGTGTGAAAAATCATCTCTGGGGAGGATAGAGATGCGGGGAGGAAGGAGCGAAAAAGACATGTGGGGGCGTTTTGCTTACAACTTTTTTGATACTGGGAATAACACATGTGATTTACATGATATTGAGTGCGCCGATTCCAAATCTGAACCCAGAATTTGCCTATCACATACAGATTTTAAGGCGTGCTATAGCTGTTCAAAGGGTCAGTCATTGGGTAATGCATTTTTACGTGGGAATGTTACAACAGTTGCAGCTACCACTAGGTCTGTGGCTGCCTCAGCTGAATCACATCCCCTGGTGGCATGCATGTTCCAGCAGTGGCCAGGCATGTCTGGGCAAGTCAGTGAGCTGAAGTCAGAAATAGGTCTATAAGGCCAGATGGACCAAGGGCTTGTCTCTAGTGCGAAACCATTTTATTGGATAGTACAGACAGGCCAAAGTGAGCCTGTTTTGAGCTAAAGAGGAGTAGGTGCAGCTGTGTTAAGAAACTGGAGAACTTTTGCCCCATTTTTGGCAAATGTACCCTGCATGATCAACGCAAAAACCTAACCAAGAGGGTGAGATTTGCTAACTTAAGATCCTGCCATCCTAGGCAGAATCAGACTTCAGATTTGGATTCAGTGCACTTGATTTAGTATAGAACAAATGGATAAGACCAAGTAGCAGACAATAGTGTGTGTTTGTGTGATGCAGTGTTATAAATGCAAGACGTTAGAAAGGGTGATAGAAATAATGTGGGTCATGGCACGTCAGAAGTGAGAGATTTGACCGTCCAATCAACAGCGTGTGGATTCACCAACACAGAGTCATCAGTGCACAAAGGGAGAAAATTTTAATTTAATTTTCACACTTATTTTGTTGTTCAGTCACACAGTCGATTCCGACCATTTGCGATCCCATGGACCACTGTCTGCCAGGCACCTCTTCCCAGCATCAAGGCTTTCTCAAGCGAATCCTCTCTTCTCATTTGATGTCTTCATCTTTACTATTTGACCCTCTAGGGAGCAGTCAGGGTTGATTTCTTCTAAGATTGACCTATTTGTTCTCCTCACTGTCCAGGGGACTCTCAAAACTCTCCTCCAACACTACATCTCAAAGGCTTCTATTCCTATCTGCGCTCAGCTTTCCTAATGGTCCAGCTTTCACAACCATACATTGCCACCGGAAATACTATTGCTTTGACTATACGAATTTTTCTTTGCAATGTGATGTCTCTACTTTTCACTATGTTCCCCAGGTTTCTCATTGCTTGCCTCCCAAGAATCAGTCGCCTTTTTATTTCATGGCTGCAGTCATCATCTGCAGTGATCTTGAATCCTAAGAAAGTAAAATCAGTCACTGCTTCTACTTCTTCCCCATCTATTTTCCAGGGACTGATAGGGCTTCTTGCCATGATCTTGGTTTTCTTTGTATTGAGTCTCAAGTCAGCTTTTGCACTTTCTTCTTTCAACCTAATCAGGAGCTTTTTAAAGTCCTCCCCATTTTCTGCCATTAGGGTGGTATCATCTGCATATCTCAAATTGTTGATGTTTCTCTGGGGTGACTGACATGCTCATTAAACAATGTACATAGTGAACACAATATACACAGTAATTTAAGCTATATACAATGCATGCCCACCACCCACAGTAGATAATCTCCCCTTAAAACAGAAGACCCTATCAATACATTGTAATTCACTTAACTACAGCCAACCCAGAAACAATAGAGGTGGAAGACACAGGCAGATAAAGTAAAGAATCTGCGGAAGGACAATTAATCTTTAAAACAATCATGTCTTCAGGGTGTGTAAGTAAACTTTGACAAAGTGCGCAGCTACAGAGAAACATGTCCGTGGGAGAACATGGAACATGTCCTGGGCACATGGAAATGCTATTCAGAAATTTTCTGCTCCAAATATACACAAGATAGAACAGTTTAAAATACATGACAACATTTTTATAAATTAATTTTTAGGACATCCTCGGTATAACTGCAAATGAAATGAATACAATTGGGAACGAAAGGGTTAAGTCCGCCACGTCTGTCGTCAGCTGCAGTTTGGCAGAAGGAAAAATAAAATGCATTTAAAACCAAACAGCAATTACCGGTACTTTAAAATCTCCCTGGGACTTTAAAAGGTTAATTTCGCTGCTGCCAAGGCTTGGCTTTAAAGCAGGGGTGTCCAAACTTTTTGGGCCATGGGATGATCACGTGGTTCAGGGAGGCAAGTTACTAAGACCCGGGGGCCTGATGTGGCCCCCCCTGATGCCAGTTCATCCTGCGAAGCCCTCATCGCTCTTGGAAGCGGAAGTAAAATGCACCTGTACGTGGGTGTTTTATTTCCGCTTCCAGGAGTGATGAGGGCTTTGCGGGCCGGATGAATTGGTGTGGGGGCCACATTTGGCCCCCAGGGCTGTACTTTGGGCACCCCTGCTTTAAACAGAAGGATAGCTGAAGAGCCAGTCTGCTTCTGCAGACGTTTCCATGGCCATGTGGCAGGCATGACTAGACACCAGCGCGCACGGAACGCTGTTTACCTTCCCACCGAAGCGAATCCCTATTGATCTACTCACAATGTCTTGCTTTCGAACTGCTAGGTTGGCAGGAGCTGGGACAGAGACAGGAGCTCACTCCGTCCTGCAGTATTCGGATATCGAACTGCCGACCTCCCAGTCAGCGTCTTGGCCACTTGAGCCACTGCAGTCCTTTTACAACCTGTAATCAAAGAGCCCCGATGGCGTGGGGCTTAAATTGCTGTCCGGCAGCCAAAATATTGTGAGTTTGATCCTGATGGGACACAAGGTTGACTCGGCCACTTCCATCCTTTCGAGGTCAGTCAAATGGAAGGCCTTGTTGGGCGGTGAAATGCCACTGATCTTGTGGACCGCCCAGAGAGTGCATTAAACCCAATTGGACATGTACCGTATATACTCGACTATAAGTCATCCCGAATACAAGCAGAGATACCTAATTTGGACCTCTAAAAATAGGGAAATAGATTGACCCGAGTATAAGTCAGGGGTGGAAAATGCAGCAGCTACTAGTGAGTTTCAGTAATTAAAATAAATGAAAATACAGTAAAATTAATTAATTTAGACATTTGTGTGACTATTTCTTTTGAATGTTTACATTGACCCGAGTATAAGTCGAGACCCGTTTTACGACCCCATGGGGGGGGGGCTTAAAAACTAGACTTATACTCGAGTATATACAGTATATAAGTGGAACTGCTATTATTATTCCATACACACACGCCGTCCTCAAAGGATCGGGGAAAGTAGGCGGTACACCGGAACATGCATCTCACTGGTCCCAGGCCAAATCATTTCACCCCCTTCGGAAACCTGGGACGGAGCCAATCTCCTGAGATCCGGCCCACCTGACCACTCCAGCGCATGACGGAGAACAGAGAAATTCCCAGAACTGAGCCCTAGTTGAACGGACGGCAAGTTCTGTGTCGCCCGTTCTGGGCATCTGTCCAGGCCCCATAAGTTGGAGGAGGAGGAAGTGAGAGAGAAGAACAGCTTCCATCCTTGAGATAAGCAATCCGGAAAGATTCCGGTGTGTGTGTGTGGGAGGCTCTCCCTTTCCACCCGAACCTGGACAGGTGTTCATGGGGACGTCTCGCCCAGGTGGGATTCAGCACTGGGCGTTCCCAAACCACCTCAGGTGAAGTGAGGTCAAGGCCGGCCAGAGCCCAGATCAGAGGTCGCACACACGGAGAACCAATGTCCGAGCTGACTGGTCACTGAGATTATGGCAGGGATTCTCAACCTGCAGCCTGTGGGCCAGATGTGGCCTGTTGCACCATTTCATGCAGGCCCTCATGGCCTCCACCATACCTGGAAGTGCCGTGTGGTGGAGGCAGGGCAAAATGGCCATCTGGCCCCTGAAGCTGTCTGAGGAAGCGTGACTCGGCCGCCATCTTAAAAAGGTTGAGAACTGGATTATGACGTATTTTAAATAGATATTCTCATTATTTTCAAACAATAAAAATAATATAGTAATGGTACAGGGTCTCCTTTGCTCAAAAGCCAGTCATGGCCAACTCCAGGGTTCAGTGCTCATCTCCGTTTATAGCCAAAGAGCCAGCACTGTTTGCATCCGCAGATGTTTCCATGGTCATGTGGTAGGCATGACTAGATGCACATGAAATGCCATCACCTTTCCCACTGAAGTGTTCCCTGTTTGTCGACTTGCAACTTCTTGCTTTCGAAGATGGATTTTCTTTGGTTCTATATTATTCTATATTCCAGCATAGCTTGGCAGGAGCTGGGACAGACGATGGGTAAGGCAAAGGTCACCCTTGCTCAAAAGCCAGTCGTATCCGACTCTAGGGTTCAGTCCTCATCTCCGTTTCACAGCCGAAGAGCCAACGCTGTCTGCATCTGCAGATGTTTCTGTGATCATGTGACAGGCATGACTAGACACTGGATGGCCACTTCTGGACACCCATTACATAGGTTACAAGGGGAAGAATAAACTGGGCCAGCCAACTACCACAAAACATGAAAGGTAAGTGTTATAGTTTGAGCAGTGCCTCAAGTGGCTAAGATGCGCTGACTGGAAGGCAGGAGGCCAGCAGTTCGACTCCCGAATACAGCAGGACGGAGTGAGCTCCCGTCTCTGTCCTAGCTCCTGCCAAACCAGCAGGAGGATGGGGGAGGGCAGGGGTGCCTGGAGGGCTATGGTCCATGGGGTCGCAAACAACAACAAAAAGGAAACCAACAGGAGGAGAAGAAGTAGACGGCCATTCGATTAAAGAAGATAAGTAGATAAAGAAGATAAATAAAGAGGATAAGATACACAGATTTCATAGTTGCACTTTACAGAACAATGCCTCAAAAAAATAGAAACCACACAGAATAGCCTTGTGAGGAAATTGGGGAAGTTGGACAGGCCTTGATTAAACAAGAAGTGGGGATGATTTAATCAGCTAAAACAATCACAGAATTAACATATCTCTAGAGTGATTGAGCTCTTGGAGGAGTAAGGCGGTCACCTCAAGCCAAAGGTGATGGGATCTGTCTGGCACTCTGCTGGGCGATTCTTCTTGGGAAGAAGATTAATTCATCCCCAGGAATGAATATGGAATATGGTGAGATTATCTTGTCTGCCCCTCCCCAGCCCTTGCTTGTCTAATTGGAAACCCCAAAAAAGTCCATTGTGAAGGGGTTAAACGCTCTTGCCTTTTCCTTTAGGGCAGAGGATACAAAACTCTCAAAGTTATCATCATATTTTAAACATAACAGAATGTTATAAAATGGAACCTTCCCTTTAAAATCTTTTAAAAATCGGTATGTACAGACAATGATTCTCTGCATTAAGAATGCTTCTGCAGATGATGATTAGGACCCTTCTGACCTGCAAATCGAAGACTAGCATGGGGGGGGGGGTATTCTTAAGAGTAACCAAGAGCGAACTCAGATGATGGAGGAAGGAGTTTGCTGGACAAGGAACAACATTGAAGGAGGAGGATATGACTGAGGAACTCGGCCTCCCCGACGTCACTCGGAGGACCCTGAAGAGGCTAAAGGTCAGAGGGCTTAAATGCAAGACCCACAGGCTCAAGTGGGGGCCAAAAACACGCAATGTGGAGAGAGACAGAATCTGCCGATGGCTGCCAGAAAGAGGCACCAATGAGGACTTGAGTTTGGCCAATGACAAAGCCAAGATGGTGTCTTCATTTTGGCATTTTCACGTCTGACCTAGATGATGATGATGATGATGATGATGTAGTAGTAGTAGTAGTAGTAGTAGTAGTAGTAGTAGTAGTAGTAGGAGGAGGAGGAGGAGGAGGAGGAGAAGGCGACGGCATGCACCAGTGAAGATCTAATCATGGCCAATGACAAAGCCAAGATGGTGACTTCATTTGGGAGTTTCATGTCTGACCTAGATGATGATGATGATGATGATGATGATGATGATGATGATGATGATGATGATGATGATGATGATGATGTAGTAGTAGTAGTAGTAGTAGTAGTAGTAGTAGTAGTAGTAGTAGTAGAAGAAGAAGAAGAAGAAGAAGAAGAAGAAGACGAAGAAGACGAAGACGAAGATGAAGAAGACGAAGAAGATGACGACATGCACCAGTGAAGATCTAATCATGGCCAATGACAAAGCCAAGAAGGGGGGGGGATTCATTTTGGCGGGGTGTAAAGTTTGATCTGGACACAAAAGAAGAAGAAGAAGAAGAAGAGCGGAAAGAGAGGGAAGGGAAGGAAAGGGAGCAGGAAGGCGATTCCTGGAAAGAAAGCCAGCTGGTTTTCTCATAGCCTTGTGCAAGGGTGGAGTCTTGCCTTGTTGACTTCTGATAGGAGAGGGATACTTAGAGCAAGGTAAACAGGGCTCCCTTATCTGCCAGGTCCCTGCCAAGGTTAGGCCAGGCTATAAGAGGCCGGGAAGGGCCAGGCAACCACAGAGGGAGCGAGTGTCTGAAGACAATATGAACCCCCTTCACCTTCTCCTCCTTCTCTTTCTTGTGTCCTCAGGTAAGGGGCAAAAGCCCTCTGCTCCACTTTCTCATCTGTACAGGGTTTCCTTCTTAATTCATCAGTTTCGCATTCCGCCCCCCCTTGTTAGTTTTATAAATTGTGCTTTATGTGACTTGACACGTTGCAAAATCTTTTAAAGGTCAAGGTTTCCCTTGCTCGAAAGCCAGTCGTATCTGACTCTAGGGTTCAGTCCTCATCTCTGTTTCAAAGCCGAAGAGCCAGCACGTTTCCGTGGTCATGTGGCAGGCATGACTAGACACCAGAACACTGTTGACCTTCCCTATTGATCTACTTGCAATTTCTTGCTTTCGAAGTTGGCAGGAGCTGGGACAGAGACGGGAGCTCACTCCATCATGTAGTACTCGGGAATCGAACTGCTGGCCTCCCACCTCCCAGTGAGCATATAAGTCACTTGAGCCACTGCAGTAAAATCTTTTATAGTATATTTTATATTGTGAAGCCACCAACCCTAGAGAAAGAAGGGTTCGGAACAAGGTGGCTGGCACTGGCAGGGGCATGAGAAGGAACCAGCTTAGCGGCTTTGCCCACACCTGTTTGGCCCGGCCTCCCTTTCTACTCTGCCCTGCTCCAGAGTTTCCAAGCTCCAAGAGTTGTGGTTTCCGTGGCTGTGTCTATGCATCTCACCTGTCTGGCTTCCTCTCCTCCTACTGCCTGGTCCTTCCCAGGGTCAGACACTCCCCCCATCTTTTCCTGGAGGAAGGAGCACAAGGGGGGATCGGGACCCCCTAGGCTGGATCTGGAAGAGGCGAGACTCAGACCGGAGCTTGCCCGTGAGCGTCCTGAGATGCGCCTTGAGATGCGAGGACCTCCCGTAGCCCAGAAAGGGGCACCGGTGCTTCCTGGGGACCGAGGGAGAGGGGAGGGTGGCAGGGATCCCCGAGATAGCGCCCCAACTCGCCGCCCAACTCGCTCCTGCGTCCAGCCCGGAAATGCCGCCCGAGGACGGAGGGGACGGTGTGCGGGGATCCCGGGCCGGGCATGACTAGACACCGACGCACACGGAACGCGGTAACTTTTCCTCGCCGGTTAGGTCCAGGTTTCCCTTGCTCGGAAAGCCAGTCGTATCCGACTCTAGGGTTTAGTGCTCCTCTCTGTTTCAAAGCCCAAGAGCCTGCACTGTCTGCTTCTGCAGACGTTTCCGTGGTCATGTGGTTTACCTTCCCACTGAAGTGGTCCCTATTTATCTCCTTGCAATTTCTTGATTTCTAGGTTGGCAGGAGCTGGGACAGAAACTGGAGCTCACTCCGCCCATGCGGCACTCGCGTCTCGAACTACTGACCTGCCGGCTGCCAGTTCAGCGTCTTAACTAACTTGAGCCACTGCACTCCCTGGCTGGCCCCTTCCAGATAGATAGTTTACTTTAGCTGGTGTCGGAAAAAAGTAACTTCTAAAAACTGCCCATCATTAATGTGTCGGGCAGAGATGTTTTATTTTCTAAGCCAGTTTGTCTTTGGATAATAGTTGAGATTGAAGGGTGACAAAGAAGGGGGGGGGACTGCATTTCAACCAGGGGTTCCCATCCTTTTCAAGCAGGGGGCTGGACCAGGCTCTCAGTCAGCTTTGTGGGCCGGACGGCCATTTTGCCCTGCCTGCACGATTGGGGTGGGCATTTTGTCCCAACAGTTTCAAAGGGGTGGCCATTTTCTTTCCGAAATGCCCCTGGAGGGGTGGGGGCACACGGAATGGTGCAGTGGGCCGGATCCAGACCACGGGCCTTGGGGCTGGGAACCTCTGATTTAAACATTGCTTGTCTTCTGAGAAATGTCTTTCTCTCTCTTTCTGGCTCATGATCTGGACAGGAACCGCCCACAGTATCCATGCCCGAAATCTGTTGCAATTCCGGAATATGATTAAATGTACCATACCCAGCAGTGACCCCTGGAAGGACTATAATAACTATGGTTGCTACTGTGGCTTGGGCGGTAGTGGGACGCCCATGGATGAGTTAGATGCGTAAGTCGGCTTCTTTCCTTGGGAACCCCCCCCCCCCCTTTTAATATTCACCCTTGATCCATCCTCTTTTCAATTGCATCTGGGCAGGGGTGGTTTAAAGTAGGCTTTCACAACTTGCGGCCCAAGAAGACATTTTCTGCAGCCCTCTGCCCTGGCCCAACGTCGTCCTTAGCTTCGTTTGTAGACGTCGTTAGGTCTCCCTTGCTCGAAAGCCAGCCGTATCCGACTCTAGGGTCCTGTGCTCGTCTGTTCACAGCCAAGGAGCCAGTGCTGTCTGTGTCCACAGATGTTTTCATGGCCACATGGCAGGCATGACTAAACAGGAGTGCACAGGACGCTGTTACCTTTCCCACCGAAGCGGTCCCTGTTTATCTACTTGCAGTTTCTTGCTTTCAAACTGTTTTGTAGGCTGTTATGTAAATCAGTTTTATACTTAACTCGAAGCAAACCCATAGGAGAAATGAATTTACTTAACTTGAAGCAAACCCACTGTAGCTGGTTGACCCATTGATTCGCACTCTTTCTCCCTCCCTCCTGGTCGGCTCTTCCTTTTTGTGCAGGTGTTGCGAAGTCCACGACAACTGCTACGTGGCGGCCAAGGCTCACCCGAAATGCAAGTTCATCCTGGACAACCCCTACACCAAGACTTACTATTATAACTGCGACGACAACACCATCACCTGCACAGGTAACGGCCTTCCCGACCGAGTACCCCTGAAAGGGCAGCTCGACTCGTGGGGCAGCACTAAGTCGAGAGGAAGCGCCGGGTGCTGCATGAGAAAACAGGATGGAAGGGTGGAACCACGAGGGCACTTTGCGCATACTTCAAAAGGGAGTCATGATAGTTTTCTTATCACGCTTTTTGAAAGGCAGGCCACGTAAGGAGAGGCGACTGGCAGGGGCAAGAGGCGATTGCGTTGAGATTGTGCAGTTGTGTGTGTGTGAGAGTGAGTGAGAAAGATGTTTGAGAAATAAAAGGTATCGCTTACACCAGGGGTTCTCAATCTACGACCCGGGGGCCGGATGCAGCCCACAACACCATTTCATGTGCCCCACTGCCTCCGTCACACCCGGAAGTGCAATGTGTGTCAGGCAGGGCAAAATGGCAGTCTGGCCTCCAAAGCTGTCTGAGGGAGCGTGACGTGACCCTCGGCTTGAAAAGGTTGAAGACCCCGGCTTTAAAGACTAACTCCTGTACAGTATTTAAATGTGAGCTTTCTTGGATCAAGTCCACTTCGTCAGACTTAACAGTGAGTTTTCACAGTATCAAGTTTATACCAGGGGTTCTCAACCTTGCGCTCACTAGCAGAGTCACTTTAAAAGGCCACCAATTTGCATAAAATTGCATGTCCAAATTATTATTATTATTATTATTTCTTCTTCTTCTTCACAACTGTATACATAGAGTACAACTAAATGGAACAAGCAGGACAGATGTGCAAACAGGAAGCTTTTAACTAAAAGGCACAGAGGGCTTGATGTGAAAAGATCCCAAGGGATAATATATTCTAAGTGCCACAAACTCCAAGGCATAAAATATGGGAAGGGTGATGCAGACTTTACTAGAGAGCATCAGATTGACAATAAAGTTGGTTGGCTTCACCAATACAATGGAAATCAAAATCATAGCATCATTTTCAGAGAAAAAGGTGGCAGCGAATGCTAATAAAGAGAGAATGTCAGACATACGTTTAAGACAGTACTGTATTGTTCTTTGAGTATTGCAGGGCCAAAATCCTGTTGTAGATGTTATGCTTGCAGGAGGTTGGTGGCATCACCAGCGAAAGGAGACTTTTCTTTTTTGTAATGAAAGACCTCCTTCTTCTGTCCCATAGCTTGTCAGATTCCAGAGTCAACTGTTTCATGGTGTTCAAGCCATGGAAGCCACAGGGCAGAAGGAGGATGTCTTGAATTTAGACAATATTTTTCTTATCGCCCTGTTGCAGGCATAATTTACACAACAGGATTGTGGTTGCTATAGGGGAAAAAATACTTTGAAGGAAGTATCTTAAACCTTGCAAGCAAACAAAAAGTTCCTGGGAGGGAGGTTCAGATCTTCTTGTGACCTCCTTCCACATTTTTTCTCGTTCCTTCCAGAGAAGAATAACGAGTGCGAGGCATTTATCTGCGAATGTGACCGCAACGCCGCCATCTGTTTTGCGGGGACGTCGTACAACAAGAAGTACAAGAACCTGGACAAGAGCAAATACTGCAAATGATACTTCGGTATTCCCCGAGTCCTCAGGAGGAGGACGTTTCTCCTCACACTGTGCAGAAAAACCAGGAGAAAAGGCTTTCTTGGGTCTTGTATGGTCCTTCGGATGGGAGTCGGTTGAAATTCTTTTAAGAAACAAACACAGAAATAAAGATATAAACACAGAAATATAGCGGTCCTTTCTGGATATTTGGAACGAGAAATAAAAAAAGAAGCATAAATGAATGAATGAAGTAGTGCGTTTGCGGGGTAAGGTTCTCCTTCACCAAAGGGCTCCCAATTAACCAAAATAAAACGTACTATGGCTCCTATTTTTTCCCCTTATTCTCTTTGATGATGGGGGGGAAAACAAGTTATTTTACTTCCGTACTGTTACAGGGACTGTGGTGGCATAGCGGTTAAGACGCTGAACTTGACGACTGGAAGGTTGGGCAGGTGAGCAGTTTTAAGACCCGAGTGCTGCACGATGGCGTGAGCTCCCGTCTCTGTCCCAGCTCCTGCCAACCTAGCTGTGCGAAAGCAAGAAATTGCAAGTAGATAAACAGGGACCACTTGGGTGGGAAGGGTTACAGTGTTCTGCGTGTGCCGGTGTCTAGTCCGGCCTGCCACATGACCACGGAAGGTCTGCAGACAGACAGTTGGCTGTAAGCAGAGGCGAGCACTGAATCCTAGAGTCGGATACGGCTGGCTTTCGAGCAAGGGCGACCTTGCCATACTTTTACAAATATTGTTTAGTTATCCTTTACCACGGCCAGAAGCCTCAAAACTTTCTGGCAGAGTTAGAAAATAAGAACGCTTCCCACAAAATGTTTTACAAAACAGGGACACCGGAACGTCAGTCCAAGTCGGGTATCCGTCTTTATTAGGGAACCACGGAGCTTCAATAGGATTTCTGATACGCAGATTATTTCTATCGATTAACCGGCTGAGTGACTATCATATAACAAATCAGAACAGAACATGCAGCATTTCTGATGTTAAGAAATATAAAGATAAAGGCTAAAGGTCTCCCTTCCTCAAAAGCCAGCTGTATCCAACCCTAGGGCTCCGTGCTCATCTCTGTTTATAGCCAAAAAGCCAACACTATCTGCAGACCGTGGTCATGTGGCAGGCGTGACTAGACACGGAACGCTGTTTACCTTCCCACAGACGTGGCCCCTCTTTCTCTATTTGCAACATCATGCTTTCAAACGGCTTTGTTCGCAGGAGCTGGGACAGAGGCGGGAGCTCACTCCGTCGTGCAGTACCCAGGAATCGAACTCTGACCTTCCAGTCGGCGAGTTGAGTGTCTTAACCACTTGAGCCACCCAAATCCCTTTAAGAAATGACCAGGGGTTAAAGCTTATCGCGGCTCCTAATATGGTTTTCTAAAAAAGTTACAACACTTTCATAATAGCACATTTAAAATTGCAAATGAAAAAAATGTGTATACAGTATAATCATTTTTTATAACACGACAACCCCCACTTGTATGAAGTGCTAAGTCTTCTCAGCACATCAGAGGTCTGAACTCCACCTCGGAGTAACGTCTGAGTAGCTTTGCACACCATTTCTTGCATGGGAAATTAGCTGTGCCCTATCTAAAGCAGTGTGTCCAGTGGTTTGTACTATACCAGGGGTCTGCAAACTTGGCTCTCCAGGTGTTCTTGGACTTCAATTCCCAGAAACCCAAGTCAGCTCTCCTGCTGATCAAGGCTTCTGGGAACTGAAGGCCAAGAACAGCTGGAGAGCCAAGTTTGCTGACCACTGTACTATACCATAAGAATATTAGCCATGCCAGGGTAAGGATGTTGATGATCAGGGGAAAGGGTGGCTCGGTGATTAAGAAGCCCAACTTGTTTGCTGGAAGGCTGGCAAGTCATCAGTTCAAGACCCGGGTCCTGCATGACGGTTTGAGCGCCCGTCTGTGTCACATCTCCTGCTAACCTAGCCATTCGAAAGCAAGAAATTGCAAGTAGATAAACAGGGACTGCTTTGGTGTGATAAAGATCTTGGGGACGTGAAAGGAGCCTCATTCGGGCGTCCCCTGAGCGGAGTTTCTCCAGCAAAAATCCTTTCAACCCAGAATAATTTCTGATATGAATTTAACAATTAGGGAACTGAAAACCAAGCTCTTAGGAGGAAAGAGTGAAGGAACTGGGCAGGTTTGGCCTGGAGAAAAAGAGACATAGAGGGGAGATGATGATGATGATGATGGCACTCTTCAAATACCTGAAAGATCATCATAAAGAGGATCCCAAAAAAGGCAGGACACGTAATAATGGGCTCAAACTACAGGAAGCCTGACATAGGCTGAACATATCAGGGGGAACTTCTGAACTGTTCGAGCAGTACAACAGTGGAACCAACTGCATCAAGAGGGGATGAGCACTCCCAACATGGGAAGCACCCAAGAGCGAGTTGGCCAACCCTCCGGCCGATCGCCTTGGACAAGCCCAGGGCGCCCTCTAGAGCAGGGGTGCCCAAACTTTTTGGGCCGTGGGCCGATCGTGTAATTCAGGGAGCAAGTCACTAAGGCCCGGGGGCCGCATGCGCCCCTCGACGCTAATTAACCTGGTCCGCAAAGCCCTCGTCGCTCCTGGAAGCGGAAGTAAAACGCGCCCGTACGGGCGCGTTTTACTTCCACTTCCAGGAGCGACGAGGGCTTCGTGGGCCGGGTGAATTGGCATCGGGGGCCACACCCGGCCCCCGGGCCTTAGTTTGGGCACCACTGCTCTAGAGGGAGGGAAATGGCCAACCCCCTTCTGTGTATTGACTCCCTAGAAAAACCCTAGAAAAGAGAAATAGGAATAGAAAAATGCTTTTTGTGTTAATAATAATAATAATAATAATAATAATAATAATAATAATAATAATAATAATAATAATAATAATAATAATAATAATGGTTTGGGGTTCCGTGCCTAAATGAGACCCCGCCACCGCAACGCCTGCAAGCAGCTTTCCTTCTTCCAATGGCAATCAAGGCACCGGCTCGTGGGAAGGGGCAGACACGTGAACAGGAGGGACCCTTCCTCCCCCTCCCCACCCCGGTCCTCTCCTCCCCGCTTGTGTCACAATGTGGACGTCCCGACGGGGCGAGGGCGCCGCCGGAGCCTCTTGCGGAACAGATCCAGCGGGCGGGCACCTGCCAGGGAGGCGGCCGGGGCCAGCGGAAAGGTAAGCCCCGCCCACCGCCACCCCTAGAAGGTAGGCCAGTCCTGGCCCAAGGTCGGACGGGCGCGCCCCCCTTCCCCCGCGCGCTCTCGCGCTCGGAGGCGGCGCGTCCTCGTGCGAGGCTGCAACACGGGCTCGGGGGATGGGGCGGGTGGGTTGCCAACTTTTTTGCTGGTAAGGCTCATCTGCTGATTTAAAAAAACAGAGAAAGGAAGGAAGGTGATGTATGAGTAGATAGAAAGAAAGAAAGAAAGAAAAAAGACAGAAAGAAAGAAAAAAGAAAGGTCATGTATGGGTATAAATAAATAAATAAATAAATATGATTTATGAGTAGATCGAAAAAAAGAAAGATGATATATGAGTAGAAAGAAAGAATGAGGAAGGGAGAGAGGGAGGGAAAGAGAAAGGAAGAAAAGAAAGGGTGATGTATAAGTAGATAGATAGATAGATAGATAGATAGATAGATAGAAGGAAAGTATGAATGAATGAAAGAAAGAGGTGTTGGATGAATAGATAGAAAAATAGACTGATAGATGGATTAGATGGCTGTAGGTTTCCTCAGGAGGAGACTAGGACATTTGCAACCACAAAGAGAGCCGGATGCTGAAGCTGCCTATGGTAACTAATTACAAGTGATCTAGTTACTTGGCCACCGGTAACTAAATTACTTGTAACTAGTTACTTCTGAGCTGTGTTTCAAACTGTGAGTGCTATGGAACACCTCACTACCTTTTGCAAAGAGATTTCATTTTCCGACTCGTCTGCCGGCTCACTCGCCAAGCGATTCTGGGCGGCGAACAAAATATACAGGAACAAAAACCAATATATCACAATTACAAGAGATCACATCACAAAATAAATAAATAAATAAATAAATTTTGGAGACATTTCAAAACGTCCCCAATCACAGTTACAAAATATCCAGGGATCCACATGGGTCTTATTGTGCAGTAACAAACGGGCAATTCGTTGCTCCTGCTTTCTGTTCCTGATGGAGCCTAGGATGGAAACCCTGGACGAGTTTGACAATGAATACCCGCTCCTCGTCTCCTTCTGCGAGCGCATCTCCCCGCAGGATTTCGAGCGGCAGGCCCTGAGCTGCACCCAGCAGGCGCTGAAGGACCTCTACCGCCAGATGGAGCAGAACCCCGGGATCTGTGAACGGGTGGCACGCAAGAGGAAACAGGCCCAGGAGGAGCAAACAAGTTTGGCCCACTACCTCAAAGTAAGAAGGGGGGGTGATTTCCCAGGTGGGGTGGAAGTAGGATGATGGACACTGGGTCAAAAAGCAGCCTGGTTGATGATGAAACAGGGCTGCATCTTGAGGGTTGACTGCAAGTGAAGCTGACTTCAAAGGAGAGGAGCAGGGGCCGGGAGAGAAATCGGCAACCCTGGGTTGAGAGCCATGGGTAGCTTTATTCTCTGCAAATTGGCCTTTGAGCAGCAGCTGGGGGTGGAAAATAAGAAATCAATCAATCAATCAATCAAATATAGTATCATTTGTAGGGTGCCCTTCTGTTTCACCCCCGACACTGGCCAAGCCGTTCAGCCAGCAGCTGCTGCCCCAAAGGTAGGAGAGAGAGTTCTTACGTTCCAGTTCAGGGGGTCTAGGCAGTGTCATCGTTGGGGATAGCCAGGGTCAAAAGCCATTCAGTAGCAACTAGATGCAGTGATAATCCAAAGTCACAAGCAGAGGTTCAAAGTTCCAATATCAGAGGTCCAGGTATCGCAGTGTCAGGGACCACGATGGATTGTTTCCACAAGAGCTTGCCAGCACATCCGTCCTTGTAAGAAGATTCAGGGCTCACAGCTGAGGGCCAGTTCTGGAGGCTTGCTCTAGCCCTCCTTCGCCTCAGCTGCAGGTCTTGTCTTAAGAGTGCCTTGCTCCTTTCAGACATGCTGGGCTCTGCATGGTCTTCCAGAGTGCTGACATCTGGTCCTCCTGCCCAGCATTGATCATCTTGCCTGGCTTGGCCATGAGGAGCTGGCTCCGAACCGACAGCCGGCTGCAGGGCTGGTGCCAGGTCCATCGTCTCATGATCCGAGTCCTGGTCTGGGCCGGCAGCAGCCTGAGGGACTGGAAATGAGTCCTTTTCAGGCTCCAACTCCAGATCGGAGCAGGCAGCTGGGCCGGCCAACTGTCTTCCTCCTCCTTGCAGCCAGGACCCCAAGCCACAACACCTTCTCTTGTTGAAGGGTCCCAATCTGGCATGTGCCAGCCCACAGGGATACAGGGACTCATCCTGGTGTGCCCCAAGTGCTGCCTGATGGAGTGAGCTCTTGTCATCTGCCCCAGCTCCTGCCAACCTAGCAGTCTGAAAGCAAGACATTGCAAGTAGGTAAATAGGTACTGCTTCAGCGGGAAAGGTAACAGCGTTCTGCCTACCATATGTCCATGGACATGTCTGCAGACACAGACACTGCTGGCTTTCGAGCAAAGAAGACCTATACTTTTACCTAATAATTGGAAATCCACTAAGCAATATTTAAACATTCAAAACTTTTGCAGTCCCCAAAAAGTAACTCTTCTCAAATTTCCCCCCTGCCCTTCCTCCCAAGTTGCACTGTGAACTTGGGGTCCCTTTCCCCCTTCATGTGAGACCATGAGTCCTGGCCTTATAGAAGAGTCCTTTCAATTAATCCTTTTTACTTTCCAGGCTAAGTTCTTTTCTATGCTTCAAGGAGATGTGAATTACAGCAACTCACTCGGAGAACTAGAGATGGAGGAACAAGTGGAGCAGTTGAAGCGCGAGATGGAGAAGGCCAATAATTACGCCCGAGGTCAGTCTTGATGGTCTCACTTCTGTCTCTCTTGGGAGCTGTAGTCCAAGAAAAAGACATGGGTCTTGGGATCTGGGAACAGATCACTCTAGGTCAGTGGTGGAGAACCTTGGCACCCCAACTGCTCTTGGACTTCAATTCCTAGAAGCCCAGTAAACCTATTTGCATAGACTCACAGAGAATTGGTCTTCTGGGAATTGGAAGTCCAAGGACCCACACAGTAAATCCATTTGTGTGAGTTCACAGAGACTTGGGCTTCTAGGAATTGAAGTCCAAGAACATGTGTAGTAAACCCATTGGTGTGGATTCACAGAGACTTGGGCTTCTAGGAATTGAAGTCCAAGAACACCTGGAGTGTCAAGGTTTGCCATCACGGCTCTAAGTAAAGTTGTCTTCCTTTCAGCTGCCAAGAGTTCATCCTGGAGACCATCAGAGCTTAGGATCAGGAAAGCAACCCCGTTTGGAGGATTCAGCCCCAGCCATACCAAGCTACTGAGGCCGGATGCTCCGGAGATGCCCAAGATCTTTGGTCCAGTTCCAAAGCAGGTTGGTAGCACCTTCTTCTAACACTTGTTTCTAACTTCTAAAGCAGCAATTCTCAACCTGTGGCCCATGGTGGCCCACCCCCACCACACCAGGAAGTGCCATGTGGTGGAGGAAGGGCAAAATGGCCATCTGGCCCCTGAACGGGAATGTGACCTGCCCCCCAGATTTAAAAGGTTGAGAACTCCTGTTCTAAAGTGATGGCTATTTTGATACCAAGCTTTGGGTCATGTGTCCATTCTACAAAATACTGGAATGAATGAATGAATGAATGAACTCTTCCGTGTCCAGGCCAGAGGTGAAACTGCCAAAATGAAGTATTCTTCATCTTCCATGTCTAGGCCAGATGTGAAACTTCCAAAGTGAAACCACCTTTTGGTGAATTCATTTTGTAGTGACTTTTGACTGACCTAGTGTGAGAAGGATTAGTCAGCACAACAAGGTTGCCATCGGCCTGGGTACACTCAATTGTGGTTCAAAAATACCACTGGATGGATGGATGGATGGATGGATGGATGGGGGTGTTGGGTTGGTCACCATGGCGGTGTGGTTTCTGAGAAGGAGCATCATTTGAAGTGCATCAGAAACATTTTCCTTCCACCCCTCTGCAGATGGAGAGAACAATGAATTCCACCTCTGACCTGAAGCAACTCTGGGCTGGTATGTCCTCCGTCAGCCAGAAGAGGTAGGCTAGAGTTGAAGACAAGGGTTGGCCAAACTCAATAGAAAACAGGTCATACCTGGGAGTGAGGAATGTATGTGTGTGTTGTGGAGGGGTAAATCTCAGAATATGATGGTAGATAAGACCCTTCTCTAAAGCATGGCTTCCTTTAGTTTTTCACAAGTTGCTTCATGGTCTTCCCTTGAGAAGAAAAAATAGGCAATTAGAGAGGTAGGTTGGGGTCATTAATATTGCATGGAAGGATAGTTGAAAACATGTCAAAGGCTAGAACTTGACCACAGACTTGGAAGGAGAAGAGCCATGGAAGGATCTAGAAGGTCTCAGCTCAAAGGGATGGTGATCCATAGACCTTTCGACGTGGGCACCTGGGATGGGTGGAGAAGCTGGTTGGATTGGCTGAAGGACAGGCTATAACAGTCAAGATGGTGAGACCTTCCCATCCTTGAGTGAGGCCACAGAACATACTGATAGTGCAAAGTATTTGTTAGAGAGTCAAACTGGAGCACACGAACTCTAGGTTGAAGGAACCACCTTCTGATGAAGCTCATGTTTCATCTTAGTATGGTCTACTTCACTTTTGTGAGATGGACTTGGACCTCCTTGAATTCACAGGAGGACCCAGGAAAGGTGGGAATCATTCCTGGGTCAGGGACGGGGAGGTCATCCTTTCCCTAAAGTCCTGTTGGGTGGGGCTAGAAGTTTCTGTAGACTTGAACATTGCGAAGTATTTATGGGTGTTTCTTAGTCTCCCCTGTCATGGTTGTAACTTTCCTCTGAGCGGTCCTGAGAAACAACATTTGGTGATGGTGCAGTTATGTGAAGCTTCACTTCCCCCACGAAGAGAGGACATTTGGATTGGTGGCCTTCAGAAGCCTACCAGCTATGGTCGAGAAACACTGGTGAACATGTGAGTCAAGACATCTCTCTCTTTCAACAGCATGGTAGACCTGCGCCCTTTAATCCTCAACCCCGGTGGATTCCGCCCCTCGTTCCTGGGCAATGGCTCCATCAACCGGATAAAACATTCTGGTTTCCCAAGGTAGGTGTCTACTCTTTGCTGGCTTGTACCACCTCCTTTTCCATTGAGACATCGCGGAGCAGAGAAAGCTGTTTTTTGCATGATGTTTGTCTGAGAGAAGCCTCCAGGATTTGGGATGTGCTGGGATTCCGCCCTTCTTCTTCATCCGAGGAGAAGTTAGTGACCCTGGAAACCTGTAGTTATATCCACTCTGCTCTAAAGCTAGCCATAATTCTTGCTTCAAGATGCATGGAATAGCTGATGTGTGTGTTCCACCCAACCAAATGTTCACTGGATACCTGTTTTGAAGTGGGAAAATTTAAAAATAATAATAGTGGTATATACTCATGTATAAGTCTAGTTTTTTAGCCCCCCAAATAAGCTCCAAAAAGTGGACTCGACTTATACTCGGGTCAGTGACCCCAAGGGTCCCAAAACTGCGGTGGCCACCCCTGTGGCATCAACTTTTGCACTGTTTTAATTCTTTTGTGGTTTTAAAGTTTAAAGTTTTAGTTTTAAGCATTAGTTTTAACTTTGTGATTTTAACCAATATTGTAAGGCGCTCAGAGTCGGGTTTACCCGATTGGGGCGGGATAGTAAATCTGAGGAAATAAATAAATAAATAAACCCACTAGCACTAGGTAAAAACTCAAAAACATACCCACACAAATTTCTAGATTAATTAATTTTACCATATTTTCATGTATTTTAATTATTAAAACTCACTAGCAGCTGTTGTGTTTTCCACCCCGACTTATACTCAAGGCAATCGATTTTCCTAGTTTTAGAAGTCCAAATTAGGTATCTCGACTTATATTCGGGATGACTTATAGTCGAGTATATATGGTATTTCTTTTTGAGTGGTGTTTGAGAAGTTTGGGTGAAATCAGACCCTGGATCTTTGGATGTTGCTTTCTCTAGATGCCTTGGTTTCATACCAATACAACTGATATGACGTCCAGTCAAGAAATCAGAGAACTAGGGGGTAATATTTGGACTTTGGATACTATTGATTGTTATTGTGTGTATAAGAGACGTGGTCACACAGTGGGTTAAATTCCTGTACTGAAGCCAAAACTGTTGATATTGTGAGTTCAATCCTGATGCGGATCAAGGTTCACTCAGCCTTTCCTCCTCCTGGAGTTGGTATATAAATCTATTAAGTTAAATTAAATTAAATTTGTTGTTGTTCAGTCGCACAGTCGATTCTGACCCTTTGCAACCCTATGTACCATTGTCCTCCAGGCACTTCCGTCCTCCACCATCCCCCTCAACCCACCCAGCTCTGTGCCCATTGTGTCTACAATACCATCTAGTCATCTCAATTAAATTAAATTAAATTAAATTAAAATGAGAACCCAGCAAGCTGGGGGCAAAATAATGATTTTCCTGTGAAATGCCCAGAGAAGAAATGGAGTTCTATGGGGCAGTATCAAAGTATGTTTGAAATTGCTATATTTGTGGATTTAACCATTGTAGACTGCTCAGAGTGGGAAATATCCCAGAGGGGTGGTATAGAAATTGAATGAATGAATGAATGATGTGGATGCTGAGTAGAAGTGGGCAGATCTGTATTTCTGGATCACAGCTAAAAGTTGTCAAGTTGGAATTCCAAAATATCCCCTGGGAAAGCAATTGTGGAGCTGGTTTTTTACAGTTGGAGTGCCCAAACCTTTTGAGCCATGGGCTGGTCATGTGCTTCAGCGGGCCGGCCACGTGGTTCCTCCCACCGGAAGCAGAATTAAAACACGCCTTGCCCTCTGTTTTGCAACAGGGTGAGATAAGATTTTAGGCTGCCATTTTCTTTGCTTAAACCAGGGGTCCCCAAACTATGGCCCATGGGCCGGATCTGGCCCATAGTTTGGATGCCCCTTTCTCTACAGCTGTAGAAGAGGCCTCAGAGAGACTTCATGGAAAGTATGCCCTTCTTCCAGGTTTCTGGCCGGCGACCCCACGTCATCTCAAAATGCAGCTTCGCCCAGCGGTTCGTCGGTCTTCAGCACCCCCGTGCTGGCTAAGTTCAAAGGCAACAAAGAGGACGAGAAGGATAACGAGGCCCCTGGGCCCGATTTAAACCCGACAGGGCCCTAAATGGGCTTCCAGGTACAGGAAGATGCTATGCGGAGTAAAGATCAGTGCCTGTTCCTCTGGAGTTCATGTCGTTGTGTGCCAACTCTGTTCTTGAGACGCCTGGGATGAAGGAGGGTCTTTCTGTGTACCACTTAGATCAGGGGTCCCCAGCTTTTTCAAGCTGTGGGCCGGGTCACATTCTCTCAGTCAGCTCCGAGGGCCGGACGGCCATTCAGCCCTGCCCGCACGATGGGGGTGGTCCTTTTGTCCCAACTGTTTCAAAGAGGGTGGCCATTTTGTTTCTTGAATGCGCTTATTATTATTATTATTTATTGAATTTACTACCCCGCCCCACTCGGGAGAACCCGACTCTGGGCGGCTTACATCATGATAAAATAAAGGTAAAAGATAAAAACATATAAAATCGCTTGGAGGGGGTGTGCCCCCCACATGAAATGGTGCCATGGGCCGGATCCGGCCTGTGGGCTGCAGGTTGTGAATCCCTGCTTTAGCCATAGGGCTGTGGCAAGACTCCCCAGTTCTGCCTGTCAATTCTGTTTTTTCCAGGGTTGCAAATATAGCTAAAGGGCAAGGTCTCCCTTTCTCAAAAGCTAGTTGTATCTGACTCTAGGGTTTGATGTTCATCTCCATTTACAGCCAAAGAGCCAGCGTTGTCTGTGTCTGCAAAGGTTTCCACGGACACATGGCAGGCAGTGCACAAAATGCTGTTACCTTTCCTGCCGAAGTGGCACCTATTCATCTACTTGCAATTTCTTGCTTTCAAACTGCTAATGTACACAATACATTAATAGTTCTTAACTGGTTCAGCACCCTGGACAGCTCCCGACAAAAATTCAGGCTAAAAGTAGGGGCAGATTTAAACCCCTCCTCCAGAGAAAATCAAGAGTTACCAGTCATAACTGTGGTGGCTCAGTGGTTAAGAAGCTCGCCTTGTTAGCTGGAAGGCCAGTAAGTCAGCAGTTCGAGACCCAGGTACGGCATGATGGATTGAGCACCCGTCTCTGTTCCAGCTGTTGGGGACATGAAAGGAGCCTCATTCGGGTGTCCCCTGAGTGGAGTTTCTCCAGCAACATCCTTTGAAATCAGAATAATTTCTGACGCGAACTCCCACTATCCTCACCCTGCTCTATTGCCTGGCGAGGGTGGGCTTTGGAGTCGGACCCACCTGAAAGACTCCGTCTTGGAGAAGGGCGTTATTTGGGTTTCAGAAACATCTCCCAAAGGACTAGGCATTCACAGTGTTGTTCCGAGGAGGTGCTATGTTGAGTGCGTTGGCATAAGCCAGCGACAGGATTCTGGCTGCCACTACTTACACATTCCCTCCACCTCTCTCAGTCAACAATAACAGGGAATGAACTTTTAACCTCCTCCCCTTCATGGGAATCTTTGTGGGTGGCGCCCCCCATGAAATGGCACCATGGGCCTCATCTGGCCCACAGGCCGCAGGTTGAGAATCCCTGATTGAGAGATTAACACTTTTTTTAGCAATAGCAATTGCACTTCTATGCCGTCCCATAACACTGAGTGTCATCTCTGGGCAGTTCACAAGATGTTTACCATTCCCCCCCCCCCCCCCGCATGCTTGGGGGGACTCATTTTACCCAATCTCGGAAGGACGGAAAGAGTCTGACTCAACCTTGTATCCCATCGGGATTGATCTCACAACGGTTTGGCTGCAGTACAGAAGTTTAACCACTGCGCCGACTGAGCTTTTTAAAGGGACTAGAGCAGGCGTCCGCAACCTATGGCCCATGGGCCATAGGTTTTTAATTGCATTTTTAAATTTGTACGCCGCCCGGAGTCTTTGGATGAGGGTGGGGTATAAATTCCAATAAAATAAAATAAAAATAAAATGCCAATTCATCCGGGCCCCCAATCCCCTTGCCGCTCCCAGAAGTGAAACATGTGCTCCACATGTGCAGAATGCTGCTAAATGTGTCCTGCGCATGCGCAGCACGTGTTTTACTTCTGCTTCGGAGGAACCACGTGACCGGCCCGATCAGCTGCCCAGGAGGTGTGGTCCATACCGTGACCTGCAAATGTTGAGAATCGTTGGAACAGAGTCTGTTTATTTGCATTTTAAGCTTTGCCGATTGGATCCTATGCTTTGAATTTCAATCTTTTGTGCATGTGCGCTTGTACGTTTCTTTGTTTTGTTGTGCAAAGACAACGAGCCCAACCGATAGAGGCTTGATGACGGACTGCTTGGCTGTAGATTTGATGCAAAAGCTCTTTTTAGTGGAATTTGTCCGGATCGTAGGCTCCGCCGATCATATAGTCGATAAGCCCTGGTGCCAAGTCCTGGAGAAGGAGGGTGGGTTTTATGCTCCAGTAAGGGTAGAAAACGTCCCGGTGTCTCAACACGCCACCTTTCACAATCTCCCGGGCACACTCTACCTTCGAACTTGGAACCATATTAATTTTGCCCTTCACCCTCTGCACAGCACTATCTGAAACAAACGGTGCAAGAAGGAAGTCAGTCCAGAGGAAACGAGATCTAGTAAAGTCCCCAAATCCTTTCGTGTCTTTAAAACAAAAACTCAACAAACAAATAATTACATATAAACAGAAATATAACCCCGAGAGTAACAAGAATAACATTACATCCACAAGGATGTGCACCCACCACCCATGGGACATGGTTATCTTGCTTTTATCATCTGAGCAAAAATTTCCCTTTTCTTATTCTTATCCCCCTATTTCCAAAAAGTTGAATATTCTTGCCCTTTCGTTTTAACAAATCCATCCCATAGATCTATAATAAAAAACATGTACAGTATATCAGAAAACAAAACAAAATAAACAAAATAAAATTAAAAAACTGTAGCACTTTAAAGACTAACTGCTTTATTTTTATGGTTAACTTTCGTAGATCAAGTCCACTTCTTTATTCCAAAAAACATGTAGTAATTAATTAATTCGTCTTGTGAACTTGTCAATAAAATAAAAGGCAAAAGTAAACGTCACCCTTGCTCGAAAGCCAGCCGTATTCGACTCTAGACTTCAGTGCTCATCTGTGTTTATAACCAAAGAGCCAGCACTGCCTGTGTTTGCAGACCTTTTCGTGGACATGTGGCAGGCATGCCTAGAGACCAGAGTGCACAGAACGCTGTTTCCCTTCCCACCGAAGACGTCCCTGTTGATCTACAGTACTTGCAATGTCTTGCTTTCAAACTGCTTGGTTGGCCGGAGCCAGGACAGAGACAAGCACTCAAACTGTCCTGCAGTACTTGGGTCTTGAACTGCTGACCTTCCGCCTCTTAGCTAGCATCTTAACCACTTGAGCCACTGCAGTCCCACTCAATAAAATAGCAAACCTGTATAATCATTTTTTCTTTATCAGACCTTTCATTTTAATTCACATGTTAACCTATCATTTATAGCTATGCTCCATAATTCTTTATACCATTCCTCCCATGCGAACCCAATATACATTTCCCCAGTCTTTAGCCACTGACAACCTCATTGCTGTCGCCATAAGATTTATCTCTTTCCAGTTTCTATCTGGTTTTATATTTCCAAGTCCATCAACAATGCTATTCTAGGACACATTGCCAATGATAAAGGCAGGATTTGATGTACTTCTTCAAATGCTTTTACCCAAGTCTTTTTTAGATGCTCACCTGTGTCGATGTATCCCAACACAGCGACCGTGATGGGGAGTTCCACTTTCCGGATGTGTAACTCGAGGCGTAGGCTGCTGAAAAAACCCTCCAGAGCAAATTTTGCGGCCGAATACAAGGTGTTGAAAGGACAGGGAACATGGCCTACGAGGAAGGAAACAGCGTTTTTGTTTCGAAGGCGATGGAATCTGTCCATTTAGGTCTTGAAACTATACAATATATAACTTTGTCTTGTTCCAGTGCAGCGATCAGCAGACCTGGCTTTCCAGATGTTCTTGGACTTCAATTCCCAGAAGCCCAAGTCAACATCCCTGCTGATCAGGGCTTCTGGGAATTGAAGTTCAAGAACAGCTGGAGTGCCAAGGTTCGCCATCACTGCTCTAGCCCAGGGTTCAGCAAACCTGACTCACCAGATGTTCTTGGACTTCACCTCCCAGAAGCCACGATCAGCAGGGATGCTTTCTTGGGCTTCTGGGAATCGAAGTCCAGGAATCAAAGTTTGGGAAACACTGCTCCAGAATAGGGTTCCTCAAACTTGGCTCTCCAGATGTTCTTGGACTTCACTTCCGAGAAGCCCTGATCAGCAACTGTTTTAGAAGACTTCTTTCTCCAAACCTGGACTTCCAATGAGGCTGTTTGGAGACCAAGTCTTATCGTATCTCCACCTTCAATCTAGCCCAGGAGTTCTCAACCTTTTTAAGCCGGGGATCGGGCCACGCTCCCTCAGACAGCTTTGGGGGCCGGATGGCCATTTTGCCCTTCCTCCAGCACATGGCACTTCCTGGTGTGGTGGAGGCGGTGGTGGGGCACATTCGGCCTGTGGAGTGCAGGTTGAGAATCCCTGATCTAGCCCTTCACACACTCCTCTGAAGGTCTGTCAAAACACGTCAATATGGACTTATCAATGTGAAAGGTAGCCCCATGGAGAAGATTAAAGGCCAGCAGTCCTCAATTACTGGAAGTCATTAACAAAGATGTTGGTTGAAACTGGAGGGGACCTTGGGGTCAACAGCCTTGGTGGGGACCTTGGTGGGGTCCTTGGTGGGGTCAATGGCCAGACACTTCCTTTCATACCACACATCGAAGACACAACGATGACATTCCCTTGAGACTCTTGTAACATTGGGAGGGCAGACATAGTGAGCTGGACGTAGCTGAAGAAGTTGATGGTCATGGAGCTCATCATGGATTGTGTGTCTGCTTGGAACGGAGCGAAGCCAACCGTTCCTCCCACGTGGTTCAATACCAGTTGGTCAAGGCCTCCTGACAGAGGAAAAGGGAGAAAGTGGCAATTACCGGGACCAAGAAGGTGCTGACTGATCAAGGAACAACATAAAAGGAGAAGGAGATGGCTGAGGAACTCAACCTGCCCCACGTCACTTGGAGAGCACTGGATAGGCTGAGGGTTGGAGTCCCTCAAGGTGAGACCAACAGGCTCAAGTTGGGGCTGATGGTGGAGAACAACACACTGTGTTTATGAAACCCTGACAGCCTTGAAGGGACATCTTCTGGAGAGAAAACTTTTTGTCACTTTTGAGTTGGGAAGCTGCCTTAGTCTTGTGTGTTTCTGACCTCAATGGTTTCAGATTCGGGCGGCTAAATGGGTTAATAACCCAACTCCCACACCAAATCTTGCATTTCCATGACAAGCAGGCTTGGATCCTTACCCAGTAAAGTCTTGGTTTTCTCAACCAGCTCCTGAGCAGACGTCAGATTGTTCATGTCTGCCACAACGTACTGAGCCGAACTGGCCCCCAAATCCAGACATTTCTGAACTACCTGGAGGGTCAAAAATAAGATGGATGGAGAAAGAGGCATGGAAATGAACTGCTGAGAGCCAACGTTGACCCTTCAGCTTTGAAGACGAGACATCTCTTCTGTCTTCTCCCATTAAGAAATGAGAAATGGAAGACACAATGCCAGCCAATCTAGAAATTGTCAGTTGAGGTTGAAGGGAGATCAGCAAGGTTTGGAGCAGATAAAGGAGATGAGCACCGACCCCTAGAGAAAGATAAGACCATTCCAAAGGAGACCTCGACCTTTAGTTTGACCTATAGTAGCAACAGGGGGACTTATTGGGGGGGGGAGGTTGCCATACAAAAGATCACACCCTATATGGCCATGATGGCCAAACTTGGCACTCCAGATGTTCTTGAAATTCAATTCCCAGAAGCCTAAGTCAGCACTCCTGCTGATCAGGGCTTCTGGGAAATGAAGTTCAACAACAGCTGGACTGCCAAGGTTCACCATCACTGGCCTAGGGTAAAGGTAATGGTCACCCTTGTTCAAAAGCCAGTCGTATCTGACTCTAGGGTTCAGTGCTCATCTCCATTTATAGCCAAAGAGGCAGCGCTTATCTGTGTTTGCAGACATTTCCATGGACATGGGGCAGGCATGACTAAATACCGGAGAGCATAGAATGCTGTTTACCTTCCCACCAAAATGGAACCTATCTATCTACTTGCAAATTCTTGCTTTCGAATGGCTAGATTGGCAGGAGCTGGGACAGAGACAGGAGCTCACACCATCGTGCAGCCCTCGTGTCTCGAACTGCTGGCATGCCGACTTTCTGATTGTCAAGTTCAGCGTCTTAACCACTAAGCAGTCCCTAAAGGTTAGTCTAGCAATCAGCAAAAATATTCTCTCTTCTGTCTTTCCTTGTGGTGAAGCAGTGACTTGTGTCTTCTGGAGCATTAACTGAATTGCATCCATCTATGGGTGTGAAAGCAGGACAGTAAAGCGCATTGAGAGAGTAAAAATGGGACTTATTTGGAATCTGGTGCTTATTTAAAATCTGGTGCTTATTTGAAATCTCCAGATACCCTGGGCTTCCAGAAAGGCAAAATGGTCCCTGAATGGTTGAGGCTCTTTTACTGTGGGTGCATCATGAAGAAGCAAGAAAACAATAATGTTGGGACAGTTGGAAGACAGCAGGATAAGAGGAAGTCCAGACGTGAGATGGATAGACTCTCTAGTCTAAAGGAACCCACAGGGTTGTGTTTGCAAAAGCTGAGGAGGGCTATTGGGGAGGGGATATTTTGGAGATCTCTAATTCATAGTGAGGGACTGCGGTAGCTTAAAAGGTTAAGATGCTGAACTTGACAACTGGAAGGCCGGAGTTCGATTCCCGGGTGCAGCATGACCGAGTGAGCTCCCGTCTCTATCCCAGCTCTGGCCAACCTAGCAGTTCGAAAGCAAGACATTGCAAGTAGAGAAATAGGGGCCGCTTTGGTGGGAAGGGAAACAGCGTTCCATACACTGTGGTGTCTAGTCATGCCTGCCACATGTCCACGGAAATGTCTGCAAACATAGACCATGCTGGCTCTTTGGCTATAAACAGAGATGAGCACTGAACCTTAGAGTCAGATATGACTGAACCCTAATTCAGGAGTTCCCAACTTTTTAAAGCCGGGGGCCAGGTTATGCTCCCTCAGACAGCTTCGGGGGCTGGACGGCCATTTTGCCCTTCCTCCCCCACATGGCATTTCCTGGTGTGGTAGAGGCAGTGGGGGAGGCATGTAAAATAGTGCTGTGGGCCGCATCCAGCCCATAGGCCGCAGGTTGGGAATCCCTGCCCTAATTCAACCATGAGTCAGAGTCAACTTGATGACATGCAACGACATCCTCATCATCAACAACAACAACCATAACGCCTCTGTGGAGAAGAAGCAAACGGTGCGGTTGGGGGAAGAGGAGAATTCTGTGAGGCTTTTCCTCCCAGTTGTAGTTCACAATTTACCTCTTGTAGTTGCTTCTCCCTCCTGGCTGTCACCACCACGTGGGCCCCCATCCGTGCAAACTGGTAGGCGATTTGCTCTCCAATTCCGGTGCTGGATCCGGTCACCAGGACCCGCTTTCCTCTCACCATCTCTGCAGAATACAGAAGAGGGAAGGGATGTGTTTTGGGTTCCTGTCTTGAAACAGTTCGAGCTGGGCCAGAGGATGGTGTCCAATGCGTGGGTGCCTCCTGATCTTGGGTTCACAAGGCCTGTAAAACCATTCATGTGGATTCACAAGGACTTGGGCTTCTGGGAATTGAAGTCCCAGAACAGCTGGAGTGCCAAGGTTCACTATCATGGACTTAGGCCAGGGGTCCCCAACCTAAGGCCTGCAATCTGGATCTGCCCCCCCCCACGCCATTTCATGTAGCCCCCCCCATCCCTTCAGGGGAATTTGAGAAGCAAAACAGCCACCCCTTTGAAGCTGTTGGGACAAAATGGCTGCCCTCATCGTGCAGGCAGGGCAAAGTGGCCATCTGGCCATCGAAGCTGACTGAGAGAACGTGACCCGGTCCCCGGCTTCAAAAGGTTGGGAACTCTGATCTACATTCATTGATTGCCAGTCTATCTATCTATCTATCTATCTATCTATCTATCTATCTATCTATCTATCTATCTATCTATCTATCTATCTATCTATCTATCTATCCCCGGAAACAAGTTAATTCTCCTTTTCTCTTGTGCACCATTCCTGGTTTCACAATCTTTAGTGGTTAAGATACTGAGCTTGGAGGTGAGCAGTTCAAGACCCGAGTGCCGCCCAACGGAGTGAGCTCCCATCATCTGCCCCAGCTCCTGCCAACCTAGAAGTTTGAAAGCGATACTTCGCAGGGAGATAAAGAGGTACCGCTCCTGCGGGAAAGGTAACAGTGTCCTATGCGCTTGGGTGACTAGTCATGCCTGCCACGTGGCCAGGGCAATGCCTGAAGACGCAGACAGCACTGCACAGTGGCAGCTCACGTTAAGCAGAATTCAGCCCCAGGGTTTGCTCATCCTTGATCCAAATGTCAGCGGGAATAATGTGTCTGGACTTTGGTCGCCGTTTGCAGGATTTTAGGGCCCCTTCAGCTTGGAGGATTTCAGAACAACGGACAGATCAGGTTTCCCTGAGTTAACTGCCAGCGGCCTCCATTACCCGCATGTGTCTTTGACCCGTGACCCATTGGGAAATTGCTTCAGTTGCAAATTTACAGGAAAGGTGATTTACACAAGCAGAAAACACACCCAGCAACTTACTATTAGCAGAGTTTCTAACCCCCACCCCACCCTCACCCTCAGTGTAGCTGCAGGGATTTCTAACTGGGACTAATTCTGTTTTTCTGCTTTGCCAAGCGAAGAGACTGCGGTTGCTTAGTGGTTACGGCGCTGAATTTAATGCCCGGAAGGTCAGCAGGCAGCGTTCCATGCACTCCGGGGGTCTAGTCAGGCCTGCCACATGACCACGGAAATGTCCACAGACAGCATTGGATGGTGCCAAATGACACCCAAAGTCTCCCTTGCTTGAAAGCCAGTCGTATCCGACTCTAGGGTTCAGTCCTCATCTCCGTTTACAGCCAAAGCGTCGTTTCTGTGGGCATGTGGCAGGCATGACTAAACATGGAACGCTGTGACCATTCCCATCCTAGCGGTACCTATTTATCTACGGTACTTGCAATTTCTTGCTTTCAAACGGCTCGATTGTCAGGAGCCGGGACTGACGACGGGCGCTCACTCAGGTCTCAAACTGCTGACCTGTCGACCTTCCTAAAGCCACCCCTTCCTCCCTGTGAGTAAAGGTCTCCTTTTAACCTACGGCCTGCAGGACTCCGTTTGTGCTGTGCCAAGGCCACGCTGGGTTCCAAGAGTCCCCTACGGTTGGGGCTTCCTTCTGACGGCCTGGCTCAATGGTCAAGCCGCCTTCCAGTTCTGCAGCCCTTCCGGGGAGAGTGGGGGGGGGGGTTCTGCTTACCTTCCGAGAAGGTTTCCTGGGGGTAGAGATAGTAGGCGCCGAGGCCAATGTGGAGCGGGCCCAGGATCCGGAGCAGGCCCATGGCTGTTGGTGCGACAAATGATTTGCCCTCTGCTCCCTTTCTGCAGCCAAGAGCAAAGACGCCTCCGGAAACCCAACCCACGCCCTGGGCAGTTTCAGGGAGTGATTCTCTTCCAACAGTGGCCTCCCGTCCGTTGGCCATCTGCCTCGGGTGGGGCCGGAAGGTGTACCGTTGCTCAACCTGCCAGGTGGAGCTTAGCTTATGCCCTGCAGCGCCTCGGCAGTGATTTCTTTTGCTACGAATGACCTCCCGGCTGTTGGAAAATCCTTTCCCCGAAAAGCAGGCCAACCAGGCCGGCAAGACAGGAAGTTAAAGTCAACTAAACCAGGTGTTCTTGACCTTTTGAATTCAGGGGCCCAGTCACACTCCGGACTGGTGGGCCAGACCTGCCGCCGGCGGTGGAATTGGCTGCAGACTCATTTATGGCTGATTTTAAATGTGTTTATCAACAAATGTGTTTACAATGGCAGTGAATGAGTCCATGGCTAAGTCCGGCGGCAGCGACTGCAGTGAAGGCATGGGCCGGTTGATTTGGTGCCATGGGACAGATCTGGCCTACAGGCCATAGGTTGGGAACCCCTGGTCTAAACCAGGAAACAAGAGATCAAAGTGCCAATACAGGGAATAATCCTTCAGATCCGCCCAGTCCAAGGGTTCATGCCTACCTACCTACCTACCTACCTACCTGGTAAAAGGTCTCTCTTGCGCGAAAACCAATCCTGTCCAACTCTAGGGCTAGCGCCATCTGCATCTGCTGATATATCTGAGGTCATGTGGCAGGCATGACTAGATGCCAGATTGTGTGTAACACTGTTACCTTTCCTGCCAAAACAGTACCTGTTTATCTATTTGCAAATTCTTGCCTTTGAACTGCTAGGTTCACGGACTTCACTGAAGATAGTAGCTCAAGGTATCCTTTAGGGGCTGCGGTGGCTCAGTAGCTAAGAAGCTCATCTAGGTTGCTGGAAGGTTGGCTAGTCGAAACCCGGGAGCTGCATGACGGACTGAGGGCCTGTCTCTGTCCCAGCCCTTGGGGACATGAAAGGAGCCTCATTTGGGTGTTCCCTGAGCAGAGTTTCTCCAGCAAAAATCCTTTCAACCCAGAATAATTTCTAACATGAAATGATGATGATGATGTCTCTTTTGCTTGAAAGCCAGTAGTGTCCAATTCTAGCATTCAGTGTTCATTTCCATTTGCAGCCAAAGAGCCAGCACTGCCTGCATCTGCACACGTTTGCGTGGGCATGACTGGATGCCGCTGTTACCTTTCCCGCCGAAGTGGTACCTATTTATCTACTCGCAGATTTTCGCTTTCGAACGCTTAGGTTGGCAGGAGCCAAGACGGAGGACAGGCGCTCACTCCGTCGGGAAGCACTCGGGTCTCGAACTGCTGACCTGACGACCTTCCAGTCATCCAGCTCAGCATCTTAACCACTAAGTCACCACAGGCCCTTCAGCCGGCCCAACAGGCGAAGCAGAAAAAGAGGATTAGTCCTAGTTCGTAATCCCAGCAGCTACACGGAAAGATTTGGAAACTCTATTAGTAAGTAGTCGGGCGTTTTCTGCTTGTGCAAATCACCTTCTTGCAGTTGAAGCTACTTTCCCAATGGATCACAGGTCAAAGAAACATGCAGGTGCTGGAAGCAGCCGCCAGCATTTAACCGGGGGGGGAGGGGGACCAGAACAATCGGTTGTTCTAAAATCTTCCAAGCTAGCCAACCCCGAAATCCTGCAAGCTGAGACAGAGTCCAGACACATTATTTCCATGGACATTTGGAGCAGGGATGAGCAAAGCCAGGGACCCAATTCTGCTTGACGTGGGCTGTAAAATATACCCGCGCCGCATTGTTTTTAAAAAGAACAAACCCTAGATTTTTGACGCTTAAGATCAGGGGTTCCCAACCTTTTCAAGCCGGGGGCCGGGTCACGCTCTCAGTCAGCTTCGAGGGCCGGATGGCCATTTTGCCCTGCCTGCATGACGGGGGGCGGCCATTTTGTCCCAGCAGCTTCAAGGGGGTGGTGGTTATTTCGTTTCTCAAATGCCTTTGCAGGGGTGAGGGTGGGGCACATGACATGGCAGGCCAGATCTGGCCCACGGGCCTTAGGTTGGGAACCCCTGCTTAAGATCTATTTGTAAGCAGGGGGGTAAGTAATGCCGAATGAAATCCTGGCATGCGCTCCATCAGAGCTTCGTATTTGGTACGGCCCTTATCCATCGTCAGCAAAAAGCAAGCGCTATGGGGCCGGAGTGTGTGTGTGTGTTTGTGTCACTGTGAACTTTTGCTCCAGCTGCAATATCTGCCCTATCGCTAAAATCTAGTTTTTCCAGTCGCACATGCGTTATTTTACTAGATTGCATAAAACTGTCTCTCTGAAGGAAAACGGGGCTTTCCAGGGCTTTGGGGCTCTGGCCTGCTTGGCGGCAGAAATCAAAAGACTGCGGTGGCTCAGTGGTTAAGAAGCTCGCCTTGTTAGCTGGAAGGCTGGCAAGTAGGCAGTTCGAGACCCGGGCGCTGCATGACGGATTGAGCGCCCGTCTCTGTCCCAGCTCTTGGGAACATGAAAGGAGCCTCATTTGGTCGTTCCTTGAGCGGAGTTTCTCCAGCAAAAATCCTTTTGACCCAGAATAACTTCTGACACGAAATTAGGCTGTGCAGGAGCTGGGACAGATAACAGGCGCTCACTCCATCATGCAGTCCTCAGGTCTTGAACTGCTGACCTGGCGACCTTCCCGTCATCAATTTCAGTGCCTTAACCACTGAGCCACTGCAATCTTCAGTCTCCACCCTGTTGCAAACAAATCAAAGCCAGAACAAAACCTTCCACAGAGTCTTGCTACACCTTAATGAGTAACAGCTTTATTGCGTATCGGTTTTCATGAGCATCACTGGCTTTTAAAAAGCAGATATCAAGACTACGCTTCAAAATCTCAAGCTGTGGATCTTTATTGGGACCATTTTGCTCTGTTCTGCTTTGAACTGTCAATGATTCTGAATTCCTCCAAGCTGGATGGCCCCAAACTCTTACAAACTGAAATGATAGCTCGACACCAGTTTCCTCCACCCCACATCCCAGAGTTTGTGAACGGAGGCGCAACGCCCCACTGAAATCCATCTAGGGGCTCCTCAGACTTGGCTTGGCTCTCCAGGTATTCTCCAGGTGAACGTCCAGTGCCCATCAGTTCATCTGGTCCAGATGAAGGAACTCTAGACCAGGAGATGAATGTTGGAAGGATATCCCAGGTCCACCTCCTTTTTATTTTGCCTGTTGCCCTGCTGATCAGGGCTTCTGGGAATTGAAGTCCAAGAACACCTGGAGTGCCAAGTTTGAGGAACCCTGGTCTAGAAGGCCCCTTCCAGACAACGTGGTCTAGAAAAGGGGTCTGCAAACTTTGCCTCTTCAGATGTTCATAGGCCAGCGATGGTCAATCTTGGCTCTCCAGGTGTTCTTGAACTTCAATTCCCAGAAACCCAAGTCAGCACACCTAGCAACCAGGGCTCCTGGGGATTGAAGTCGAAGAACATCTGGAGAGCCAAGTTTGAGGACCCTGGGTCTAGATGGTCCCTTCCAGACAAGATGGTCTAGAAAAGGGGTCTGCAAACTTGGCTCTCCAGATGTTCTTACACTTCAAAGCCCAGAAGGCCTGATCAGCAGGTGTGATGACTTGGGCTTCTGGGAATTGAAGTCCAAGAACACCTGGAGAGCCATGTTTGAGGGAACCTTTATCTTCTAGGGCAAAGCCATTGCCAGAGCAATCGGCAGAAAAACCGGAGGCGTCAATGTTTCCTTCTTCCTTTGGGGTCTCTCCATCCCTCTCTTCTGACCTGCCCAGTCCATGGGCCCAAATCTGGTGGCCCCCAGTAATGTGGAAATGTCCAAGCTACAAAATCTGGCCTGGATCATCAGTTCACGGCGACCAGCGGCAGCAGTTCTCCACACCTCGAGCTCAGTTTCAGAGTGGCAAAGGAATCTGCCCTTGTGGGGCCGATGTTGACGATCGCAACCGGCTGCTTCTGATCGCGGGCCGCCAGGATGAACTTGTATGCTGAGTAGACCTGCCGGGGGGATAAAGAGGCCACCGTCAAGCAAGCGGAATTTTCACTGAGCTAGGAGCCCTGGTGGCGCAGCGGTTAAACTGCTGTCCTGCAGCCAGAATGTTGTGAGCTCGATCCTGACCAGGAATCAAGGTTGACTCAGCCTTCCATCCTTCTCAGGTCGGTAAAAGGTTGGGGGCAAAATGCTAAATAACTTGTGAACTGCCCAGAGAGTACGCTAAGTGCTACGAGGCAGCATATAAGCATAATTGCTAATTGCTTTTAAAACTCATGTAATCCGGTGTCTAGTCATGCCTGCCGCATCACCACAGAAACGTCTGCAAAAGTGGCTTAGTGGTTAAGACACCGAGCTGGATGCCTGGAAGGTCAGCAGGTCAGCAGTTTGCTCCCTGAATGTTGCGTGACGGAGTCTGTCCCAGCTCCTGCCAACCTAGCTGTTCAAAAGCAAGAAATTGCAAGTAGATAAATAGGTAAACAGCGCTGGCTCTTCGGCTTTGAAAGAGATAAGCACAGAACCCTAGAGTCGGATACGACTGGCTTTCGAGCAAGGGAAACCTTTACCTTTACTAATGAGCAGGAACCAAGCAACTTCCTTAATGCGGTGAATCAAGTTTTGCAATGACATTCTCGAGTTACATTTTAAATGCGGTTATTCAAGTAGTTTATTGAAGTTTTATGCCACCATCCTGACAATTGAAGCGTAACCGAAAATTGCCAAGTAATCCAAATTGCCAACCTTATCCACCTTCGGTACGCTCAAGATTCACCGAGGGTTGGAAATTTCTTCCTTAGGGCCTCAAGATCTAGGTCTGCAATGCTAATTAATTATCAAAGCTCTCTATTGTCTGATTCAAGAGCTTGGAAATGATGCAACAGATTCACCGGGCTAACAGGAAAATATTTATTTCTGTGTTTTAGGAATTAACTATCCTTGGGATGTAACATTAAAACATTGAAGAGCAACATTAAAACATTTTTAAATGTTGCTTTCAAAATGTTTTTCCTTTGGGGCGAGTTAGCAATTGTAACATTAAATGTGTAAATCCACACTGCAAACATGATCCACCTCCAGTATGCTAATGTGTTAACATCTAAGTCCGGAGTTATGAACCTTTTAAAGCCAGGGGCCGGGTCACGCTCCCTCAGACAGCTTCAGGGGCCGGACGGCCATTTTGCCCTTCCTCCATCCCATGGCACTTCCGGGTGTGGTGTAGGCGGTGGGATCCCCACATGAAATGGCGCTGAGGGCCGCATTTGGACCACAGGCCACAGTTTGAGACTCCCTGATCTAAGCAATGCACTGTCTTGATCTGTATCTAAAATATACAAACAGAACAAAGCAAATAATAATAATGATGATGATGATTAATTAATTAATTAATTAATTAATAAAACAGCCTTGCTTAGATTTATTATATATTGCCGACCTTGGAAGGTTGGAAAACTGAGTTAACCTTGGTCCCTGTCATGATCGAACTCACAATGGTTGGGCTGCAAGACAACAGCTTAACCCTTGCATCACCAAAATGATTTGGATCGTAACAGCAGCAACAGGTCAGCTAAAATCTGTAAGATTGACAGCTCAATAAATCTGCCTTTCCTCCACCACAATCCTGGACCAGAAGCGCTAGATAACTGCAGGTCCCGATGTTGAGGCATGCCTGCCATGCGTCCACAGAAACATCTGCAGACTCAGACAGCGCTGGCTCTTTGGCTATAAACAGATGAGCACTGAACTCTAGAGTTGGATACGACTGGCTTTCGAGCAAGGGTGACCTTTACCTACCTGCAATGAAGAGCCAACCACAAGCACAGCGTCGGACTCAGCCAGGCGTTGGTGCACAAAATCCACTTTCTCTTTTCTCACGGTGTCCCCAAAGAACGTCACATCCGGCTTGAGGGGCCCACCGCATTTCCCGCATGGGGGGACTTGGAAACTCAGCACCTCTTCGTCCGTCAGGAAGACGTCCCCGTCTGGGGCCACGCCGTGGGCCTCGGCTTTCCACGTAGGGTTGAAGGCCTGGAAGCGCTCCTGGAGTTGGTTGCGTGACGTCTGGTCTCCACAGTTGAGGCATAAGACCCTGCAGAAGGACATCCTTTGGAACCTCCATGGAATGTTTACCCACCTCTGGAACAGCTGGTACTGCCCAGCAAGTTTATTTAGTTCTATCATCTATCGATCCCAACCCAACCCAACCCAACCAACCAACTAACAGAAGTTCAAATCTAAGCTATCTATCCCAACCACCTAGCCTAAACCAACCCAACCCAACCCAACCCAACCCAACCCACCAACCAAAAGTTCTAATCTAATCTAATCTATCTGTCTATCTCACCCATCTGGGATATTTTCCCACTCTGGGCATATACGGTAGTTAAAACCCAAAACATACAAACATATTCCGACAAGTTTAGCGCTACTCGGCTCAGTTTCCAAGATAATTCACAACAGCAAACATCGCTAAAGAAGCCATCCTTGTTAAAACGTGGATGTCCAGAATTGGAAACAGGATTCCGGATGAGTCCTAACCAATCCTGAATTGAAGGAGACTAGTGGTACCTCACGAC
Organism: Furcifer pardalis; assembly: GCA_030440675.1. Taxonomy (NCBI): domain Eukaryota; kingdom Metazoa; phylum Chordata; class Lepidosauria; order Squamata; family Chamaeleonidae; genus Furcifer; species Furcifer pardalis. The sequence continues at coordinate 14,393,829 of CP126898.1, read as the reverse complement.
TTTTTGAGACTAGACTTCTGTTAATGTGGCCAAAAATAGCACTGGCCTTTTCTGCAGCTGTATCACACCATTGGCAGTATCCATGTTAACATCAACAAACATCGTACTTTTAATCGATGCAATGAATTATGGAGGATCTGCCTGTTGGCCAACCTCAACCTCCCCTCCTTGCCCTGCCCAACCTGTGTGTGCAGCCATGTAATTCAGTCAGCCGCTGGTTGCCGGCCTTCGCGTGGAGAGCGTCCACATTCTGCGTCACCAACCAGTGGACCTTCTCCAGCTTCTCCCAGCTCCGAAGAGTCCAATGGGCCACGTTGGGTTGGTGGGAAGAAAACCGGGGCCAACCCACAAAGTTCCTAGCCCAATATTTTTGCCGGGCTCTCGCGCTCCGAAGGAACTCCACGTGCTGGACTGGCCGGCGATCCGTGCGGGCGTAAAGACCCACGCCTTCGGAGCGATAGTCGGGGATTCCAGATTCTGTGGAGATTCCCGCTCCGGTGAGAACAAAGAGCCGCCGGGATCCGGAGACAAACTCCTGGAGTCTCTGTACTTCTGTGGGGTCCGGAGACCGGCTGGTTGGCACGAAGGCCAATGTTCGAGGAGACGTGGCTATGGAGTGGGCAAAGCAGCAACCACAAATGGACGGATAGGCTTGGAAGACCTTCAGGGTTGAAGCAAGGCTCATCTAGATGAGGACAACAAAGGGACAGAGAAAAGTTATTATCCCTAAAATCATCTATGGCAGTGACGGCGAACCTTGGCACGCCAAGTGTTCTTGAACGTCAATTCCCAGAAGCCCAATTCAGTGCTCCTGCTGACCAGGGCTTCTGGGAATCGAAGTTCAAGAACCGCTGGAGTGCCAAGGTTCGCCGTCACTGGCTCTATTACCATAACAGAGTCACCTGTCCAGACAGCTCTGCAGGCAAAGTCGCAAAGAGGATGAATCTGAGGTTGTCTTACTTTGGGCACATCATGATAAGTCAAGGCTCTGTGGAAAATGACCATGAATGCTGGGAAAGGTGGAAGGCAGCAGGGAAAGAGGAATAGCCAAATGTGAGATGGATTTACTCCCTGAAAGAATCCACAGGATTGAGTTGATCAAAGCTTAGCAGGGCTCTTGAGAACAGGACATTTTTGGGAGCTATCACCTGTCCTTCAAAGGGTGGCCACAAGTCGGAGGCAACGTGGCCAGCACACAGCCACAACAGTCACAACACTAAGACTGCTCAGAAATGACAAGATCGAGTCCTGGCAGCCCTTGACTCCCGCACTGAAAGAGACACGCATCCTGTGTCCTGGCCTCTTTTATTCACACGTGCAGGGAGGGGAGCCCTCCCCCGTCGGGCCCGAACCCCCGACCCGCTCACCTTGCTTTGCAAAGCGTCCAGCTTGTGTAACTAACCTCCAGGAGCGCGCGGGTGGGCGCGCGCGCGCGCGCGCGCACGAGCGCGGAGAGGGCTGCTGGGAAATGGAGTTTCCTCCCGGAGCAAACTCTGGGCTCTGAAGGGAGGGGGAAACTACGATTCCCACAATCCACTGGGCGGACTTTGCTTTCTCTTTTCTGGACTTTTCAATCGGGAGATGGTTGTGGAATTTGTTTATTTATTGAGGCTCCGCAACGCATTGTGAGGTCATCCGCATTGTGAGCTCAGCTTTGGACGGGCTGCAGAAAAAAGTTGCTTTTTTTTTTTTGCTAGGCTATTGGAATGCCCTTGGAGGGGTGGGGAGGCCACATGAAATGGTGCTGCGGGCCAGATCCTGCCCACTGGCCTTAGGTTGGGAACCCCGGCTTTAAGGCGCCACAAGACTCCTGGTCATCTTGCCAAAGACTATTGGATTGCATCCTTGGAAGCAAAACGCACTTTCCCTGTCTCTGTACCAGGATAGGGAATTTGTAACCTTGCTGTCAACCTCCGGCTCCTATCAGCTCCAGTTGCCGTGGGCCTTGGGGATGATGGAAATTGTAGTTAATCAGCACCCAGAGAGTGAGGGATTCCCAGCCCTTGTTCTGGAGTGATAAGGAGGGCAAAAGATGGGGGAGGGTCCCACAGCTGTCCCACTGAATACTTCTGGGGAACTGCAGTGGCTCAAGTCGCTAAGATGCTGACTGGGAGGCGGAAGGTCAGCAGTTCGCTTCCCGAGTACTGCAGGACGGAATGAGCTCCCGTATTTGTCCCAGCTCCTGCCAACCTAGCAGTTTGAAAGCAAGAAATTGCAAGTAGATAAATAGGGACAACTTCTGTGGGAAGGTAACAGCATTTCATGCACTCCGGTGTCTAGTCATGCCTGCCACATGACCATGGAAACGTCTGCAGAAGCAGACAGCGCTGACTCTTCGGCTTTGAAACAGATGAGCACTGACCCCTAGAGTTGGATACGACTGGCTTTTGAGCAAAGGAAACCTTTACCTTTTTGCTTCTGAGCCAACCAGGGACAGCCTAAGTCAGGGATTCTGAACCTGTGGACCATGGGCCAGATGCGGCCCACAACACCATTTCATGTGCCCCCCACACTGCCTCCACCACACCCCGAAGTGCCATATGGTGGAGGGAGGGCAAAATGATTGTCCGGCCCTTGAAGCTGTCCGAAGGAGCGTGACCCAATGGCCCCTGGCTTGAAAAGGTTGGGAACCCTTGGCCTAAGGCATTGTGCCGCCTGAGTCAAATGAGCAAAAAGTGCCCTACGTGCCAAGGTCCCTCCTCCGCCTCGCACTCAATCACAGCGTTATTTTGGCAATCCCAACGGCAAATCTTGCAAATCGTCTCGGCCTCCTTCAAGATTATAATTGGACTCAGAAGAAACGAAGGCGTGAATAATTTGCTGCCCGCTAACGGCTGTGGTTTCAGGGCTGAGGCAAGTCCTGGCTTGTGCTTTTAAATCCGACATTATGAGCAGCTTAGTCGTGGTTCTTTCCAGGCGGCCCGCTGGTTCCTGAAAAGTAAGCTGGACCAACCTAGCAGAAAAAGACAAGCCACAGGAAGAACTGGGTCTCCCTCCAGTGTATCTGCACTTGCAACTTGTGTCTGGTAAATCCCATAATTCTTACTGGGGGGCTCAAACTTTTGTGGTCAAAGGAAAAAGCAGGGGGGAAACTGTGCAAGTTTTTGGGAGCCACAGAACTCTTCCTCAGGCGTGCTGGTACCAAAGCAGACTGGCGTAGAGGCAGGAGATTTAATTCGGAAGATTTGTCTTGGGAGCCGATGGAGCAGGAAAGTTCTACAGCTGTTCCTTAAAGGTCAAGGTCTCCCTCGCTCGAAAGACAGTCCGGTCGGACTCTAGAGTACGAGACCTGAGTGCTGCATGGCAGAATGATCTCCCGTCTCTGTCCCAGCTCCTGCCAACCTAGCAGTTCGAAAGGAAGACATTGCAAGTCGATAAACAGGAACCACTTTGGTGGGAAGGGAAACAGCGTCCCATGAGCGCTGGTGTCCAGTCATGCCTCCCACATGACCACGGAAACGTCTGCCGAAGCAGACAGCGCTGAACCCTAGAGATGCACACGGCTGGCCTTCGAGCAAGGGAGACCTTTACCTTTACTAGAAATACTTTTGAAAATAATCACATATATGCCACACCTTTCTTGCCCCTTTGGGTTTCTTGTCGAGTTCCTGCTAAACTCCCCAAATAAAAAACAATTAATATTTTAGACGGACACATGGCCCGATCAAAATATTTTAAATTGATTAATCCCGCCGAGAATTACATTCCTGGCATTCCTGTCCGGCTGGTGAGCGTTTGTAATCCAAAGTTTTTCCTGAGTTGCAGGACTTGCAGTGGGCCGAGTGGTTAAGGCAGACTGGGAGGTGTCCCGTGTGCGCCGCTGGTGTCTAGTCATGCCTGCCACATGACCACGGAAACGTCTGCAGATGCAGACAGCGCTGGCTCTTCGGCTATGAAACAGAGATGAGCACTGAACCCTAGTGTCAGATATGACTGGCTTTCGAGCAAGGGTGACATTTACCTACAGGTTAAGTGGAAACTCAGGGCGAATGTCGCATTTTCCTGGGTTCCTTGCTACCTCCAGCCTTTTCTCTACAGGTTTAGCACCCGTCCCAAGGCCGAAGGTGAGACGGATCCATGCCTCTTCTGGACAACCCAAAAGATCTGATGGCCACATTGGGCCACCTGCGGCCAGACATTGCCTTCCCTAGGGCATTGCAGAACCCTTGAATCGTGAAGCCGGAAGGGGTCTCTGGGGTCATCTAGACCCCTCCTGGACCCCACAATCTTTTGGGTCTCAAGTACAGAGTTCCAGAGAGGATAGAACAGCTGTTACAGATGTTGTCCTCACTTGCTCCAAAAAAGGGACTTGGGGAAGTGACTGTGCGGACAGGTGCCAGGTGAGACGAAGGTGATATTGACAGCTTGACTGGGTGGGGTGGATTCTGGGTCTTGTAGTCCAGAACAGCAGGTGTGTCCTGGGCAGGTGTGTCCTGGTTGGGGGTGGGCCGTTGTGCCTCTTGATGTGTGTTTGTGTGTGTTTGTGTATATCGGTTGTCACTTTTTTCATGCCCTGAACCAGGGATTCTCAACCTGTGGCCTGTGGGCCGGATGCAGCCCATGGTGCCATTTCATGTGGGGCCCCGCCGCCTCCGCCACACCCAGAAGTGACCTGTGTTGGAGGAAGGGCAAAATGGCCGTCTGGCCCCCAAAGCTGTCTGAGGGAGCCTGACCCAGTGGCCCCACAGCTCAAAAAAGTTGAGAACCTTGATCTGAACCTCAGGCAGGAAGGACCTTCCTGCTGGGTTGGATGGGGATGGGGATGCTGGGCTTTGTTCTCCATAGAACCGTGGGAAACTGAGCCCCCCCAGGAGACCCGAGGGAGTGCCAGCCGGTCAGCTTGGGGAACCTGGGTCTTGTAGTCCACCCGGCTCTCCCACCGTGTCTCCTCGCTCTCCCCGCACCCCAAATGCGCCGGCTCGGTGGCCTCCTCTCTCTCGGAAGGCCGACCGGGCGCCTTCACGCCGGCAGGGGGCGCTCCCGAGCCTCCGGCAGCCCCGCGGCTTTGGCGACGCCGGCTCTGCGGAGATCGCTGGCCTGACCGCGGCAGCCGCAGCGGCGGGCGGGCATCTCGGCGGCGCTCCGGCTAAGGTAAGGGGACGGGATGGGGACGAGTTCGGGACCCGAAGGGGGACCCTTTCCGGAGGAGGGGGGGGAATTGGGACCAGATCTGGCCGCCTGCCATCCCTGTCGATCCCCGCACCCCGGAGTCCAGCAGGCACTTCGGGGGCTTCCCCAATTTCTTACCTGCACTTATGGGCGTCCCCATCGATTTTTCTTTCCAACCCCTGGACTAGGGCAAGTATTTCAGGTTCAAAGAAGTGACTTTAAAAGTCCTTTCCCTCCCCCTCCCCACCATTCCCAGGGGATGATGATGATGATGGTTTTGGGGTGGGGAGAGTCACAGAGTCAGACCCAAAATCTGAGACCTCTACCCAAATGACCCGGTTTGGCCCCAAAGGAAGAGCAGCTTCCCTGCATCTTGACAACCTCCCAGACGCTGAAGGGCAGGGAGTGGCTCTCCCTCCATCATCCTCCCAATTGCTCCATCATCCTCCGGCCAGCAAGAGATAATGTGTGTGCTCCTGCTGCCGTCTTTCACGTTGTGTCAAAGAAATCGAGTGGGTGCACCCGAGACCTTTAGGGATCCACTTGTCCGGCGTGGTTGTGAGTTCGAATCCTTTTCCTGCCTCTCATCCACAGCCTAGTCCAGGGGTTCCCAAACTATGGCCCGGGGGCCGGATGCGGCCCCGGACGGCAATTCATTCGGCCCACAAGGCCCTCGTCCCTCCTGGAAGTGGAAGTAAAACACACCCGTACGGGCATGCTTTACTTCTGATTCCAGGAGCGACGAGGGCTTTGCGAGCCAAATGAATTGGCGTCAGAGCTACATCTGGCCCCCGGGCCGTAGTAACCAGCTCCCTGAACCATGTGACTGGCCGACGGCCCAAAAGTTTGGGCACCCCTGGTCTAGTCTGTCTCTTATTCTTTCTCGGTCCCCCCCTCCTTCTGAGGTTGGTGAACCATCCTGAAAGGCCCCCCTAAGCGCTATGGGGCATAGCAATAGAAATTAGTAATGACACTTCTATACCCTGCCCTATAGCGCTTAGGGGGGGCCTTTCAGGATGGTTCACTGACCTCAGAAGGATGGAGGAGGCTGACTCAACCTGGAGCCTGTCAGGATCGAACTCAATATGTTTTGGTTGCAGGACAGCACTTTAACCCCTGCACCACTGGGGCTCTTATTAAAGGCATCAAGATTTGCGCACATGCATGTGTGCAAGCACACACCAAGACCACCAAGAGTCCTGTAGCCCAGGAGTTCTCAACCTTTTAAAACCGGGGGCCATTGGGTCACATTCCCTCAGACAGCTTCGGGGGCCGGATGATCATTTTGCCCTTCCTTCACCTCATGGCACTTCCTGATATGGTGGAGACAGTGGGGGTGGGGGGCCCACATGAATTTGTGCCATGGGCCACTTCCGGCCCATGGGCCACTGGTTGAGAATCCCTACTCTAGCTCAACCCCCTGCCGCTGCAAGTATCTGTGTCGGATGCAGGCCCGACAGGATGCAACTGCCCTAAAACCTCCAGGGAGGGGGTGGCCTTCTGAAGCAACCAGTCCTCTTTTGGAACAGCTGCTTGTTAGACCTGAGCAATTCTTCCTATTCTTTTGCCCAAATTTCTCCTTTTTTTTACAACTAGAGCCAGTAGGGTTTGGTCCCATTTTCCAAAGCAGCAGCATATAACCTCCCGTGACCTTCCATGGCATAACACCTTCAGAGATCGGATGGTGGATTTTATAACAGCTTTTGAGTGCATTTTTGATTTAGAGACAGCTGTACCGGTTGTGATGTTGGCGAAGACTCTTGCAGGGCATGGCTTTCCATTGAGAGTTTCCCCTGAATTGAGAACGGAGCTACTTTGAGGAAAGGAAGGGAGATCCATCCATCCCATCCATCCATCCCATCCATTCCATGCATCTATGCATCCACCCATCCCATCCATCCAACCAACCATCCATCCATCCAACCAACCAACCAACCAACCAACCAACCAACCAACCAACCAACCATCCATCCATCCATCCATCCATCCACCCACCCTTCCTTCCTTCCACCCATCCATCCTTCCATCCACCCACCCACCCACTTATTCCATTTTTGTGTGTGCGACTGAACAACAAAAAAATCCCACAAGCAATGAAAAAACTAATTTTTGGTACAAAAAACAACATAGAATGAAACACGGCATGATACGCAAAACCAACCATAACAAACCAAACAGTATAAATGATTGGCACAAGGATGACGGAAGAGGCATACACTTTCCAAACAGAGGACTGGGGTTTTTAAAAATAGGATACTCAGGTCTTTGGCTTTTACGCACTGACACTGGCTTCCTGGGAAAGCAAACATAGAAGCTTCGAGCTTCGGGGAAGGAGAAAACTTGACTCAGCCCCAACTTGTGCTGAGTTGGAATGGTCAGCCCCCTCCACGGGTATCAGAGACGACAAAGAGACCCTCTTGGATGGTGGATCAGAAGAAGAAGAGGTGGTTGGTCAGGTGGTTGGTCGAGAGGTTTGGGGCTCCTGAACATGGTAACTCTTCACCTGTGAGATTTCTCCATCCTTCCCTCCGATTCCTCCTCTGGGGTCAGCAGGTATTGGAAATTCCCAGCATGGGAGGCGCTTAATTGTTCCCTTTCCTTTTGGCAACAGAGCAATGCTCTCCAGGCGCTCGGCCTGGGACTCTCTGATGCCGACTGGATTTTCACGCACCCCACAGTGAAGAAAACAACAAAGTGGAGCCATGTGGGCGGGGAGATGTGGGCTGATCAGCCTCTGAAGAAAGCCTTTCGGAAAGGAAGCTCTGCTTTAGGGGGATAAATCTAGACCTCAAATAGGATGGACATCACCAGGAAAAGATGCCCCAGCAGTTCTAGACCTGAGCGCTGCACGACAGAGTGAGCTCCTGTCGTCTGTCCCAGCTCTTGTCAACTTAGCAATTTGAAAGCAAGAAACTGCAAGTAGATAAAGAGGTACCACTTCATGAAAGGTAATAGCACCCCATGCACTCCAGCACTTAGTTCTGCCTGCCACATGACCACAGAAAGCTCTGCAGATGCAGATAGCAATGGCTCTTTGAAAGGAGATGAGCACTGAAACCTAGAGTTGGATATGACTAGCTTCTGAGGAAGGCAGACCTTGGCCTATAGTATTCATTTGGTTGTGTCCCACATTCCGACAAATTTCACATATTTGCAGGTTGCCTGGATCCAAAGAGAACGCAAAGACCAAGCCTGCCCTTTCTGGTTTCTTACCAGTTCAGCCCTTGTGAAATTTACCAACCTTTGGGACGTCTTTATCACATCCTCGGTTTAATGATTAATTTTGGAAGATCGTCAGCCTCGCTCCGAAGAAGAGATTAAGAGTTTAAGCGACCGGATTGTGCCTCTGTGCAGACGTAACATGGAGGCCGAAATCTGCTGAAGCAGCAGGTGGGAGTCTGACTGGAGGGCAGGATCTGTCCTTCAGTGGCATCGAAGTGCCAACAAATAGGTTGTGACCCTTTGCATATTTATCCCAGAGCAAGCCTGGGGTGTGTGTGTGTCTAGTCATGCCTGCCACATGACCACAGTAACGTCTGCAGACACAGGAAGCGCTGGCTCTTTGGCTACAAACAGATGAGCAGTGAACTCTAGAGTCAGATACGACTGGCTTTCGAGCAAGGGCGACATTTACCTTACCTTCAAATAGATCGAGGGACTGCAATGGTTTAGTGGTTAAGGCGCTGAACTTGACAACTAGAAGGTCGGCATGTCAGCAGTTCGAGGCCCGAGTGCTGCATGACGGAGTGAGCTCCCGTCTCTGTCCCAGCTCCTGCCAACCGAAAGCAAGAATTTGCAAGTAGATAAATAGGATACTGTTTCGGTGGGAAAGGTAAACAGTGTCCCATGCGCTCTGGTGTCTAGTCATGCCTGCCACATGACCATGGAAACGTCTGCAGACACAGAAAGTACTGGCTCTTTGGCTATAAACGGAGATGAGCACCGAACTCTAGAGTTGGATACGACTGGCTTTCGAGCAAGGGTGATCTATTGTCTTCAAAGAAGTGCATGCCCATCTATTTTTATTTTTTTACATTTTAATTTCCAAAATAAAACATCATACAGATACAAACATATTAAAAAAAACACAAAAATCTGAACAAACTTACATAATGCTACTACATAAACCCAATACCAGTGCGACGTTATACAGACTGTCATTTAGCTAGTCTCGATATCATTACATTTTATTTATATATTTATCTCCTCATTCCATAAAGATAAAATATCCTGCTCTGACCTTATTCCTGTTTCTTTTTGTAATAATCTATAAATTCATATTAATCTATAAATTCCCCCCATATGTCTCTAATTTTAAGGTCAAACTTAAACTTTAAGGTCTCTCTGTTTTTATTAACCCAATCAAGGAAACCCTCTAATGAGTTTCCAAAGAACACAAAAAGTTCCTTGTGCAGAATTCCATCTGAAGTCCATTATTATTATTATTATTATTATTATTATTATTATTATTATTATTATTATTATTATTATTATTATTATTATTATTATTATTATTATTATTATTATTATTATTATCATCATCATCATCATCATCATCATCATCATCATCATCATCATCATCATCATCATTTCAAATTTATATTGGTTACCTCCCAACTCCAGGCACAGGGAACCTGTGAACTTCCAGATATTGTTGGGTGACCTCAACTCCCATCGCCCTTGACCTTGTTGGCTGATGTTGGCCATGTTGGCTGATGGGACCTGGAGTCGAACCCACCAGAAGGGCGACATGGGTTCCTTTTGCCAGTCCGCAGTGGCGCAGTTGTGTAGAACAACTTTTCCAGACTGGACTGGCTGACCCTCCCTCCCCCTTTGGAAACGATGCCAAAGACTTCCTGCGTCTGATCTGTTCCCTTGTAAAGATTAAAAAGGGCATAAAATGTCTTTGAATGGGACAGGTTATCTCACCCTGGAGATAACCCGGGGAGAGGAAGGGGTGCGAACAGATGGATTATTGCCCAGAGCGAAATCCAGAGGATTATGGAGAGGAAGTTTGGACTTTCTCAAACAACACAAATAGCAGAAAAGGTCTTCAAAGTCGTAGTCAAATCTACTCTAAAACTGTTTAATTTGCATAAAATTTCTCTGAAAGGTTGGGGTGAAAAAGGGGAGCCCATAAATGCTCTTCGCTCATGCACATTCATCCAAACACATTGCTTTCCTTGTATAATAATAATTTTGTGTCAGAGATTACTCTGGGCTGAAAGGATTTTTAGGGGCCGCCCAAACGAGCCATCCTTTTATGTCCCCAAGTGCAGCCCTCGGGCATCGAACCCTGACCTTCCAGCCTCAGCGCCTTAACCGCTTTCCTTGCATTCCTGCAGAAGTAGAGATTGGTTCCCTGATTTAAAAAAAACACCAGTCGTGTGATCCACATACGAAACAAATCTAGAAGGAGAAGGTGACACCTTTTTTTTTTGGATCACTAAATAAATAAATAAAATATAATTGCAAGCTTTCATGATTCAAGATCACTTCTTCAGGGATTTAAAAGAAAAAGAAAACGTGCCTAAATGTCACTGGTTTGGTCTGTCGTGTGATGTTTAATGTTGTTACTGTATATACTCGAGTATAAGTCTAGTTTTTAGCCCCCAAAATGAGGTCCAAAAAGTGGACTAGACTTACACTCGGGTCAACGACCCCCAGGGTCCCAAAACTGCGGTGGTGCAAATTCAAACATACATTTTTAAAAAAGCACTAACACTACCGTAAAAACTCAAAAACGCACCCACACAAATGTCTGCATAAATTAATTTTACTGCATTTCCATCTGTTTTAATTATGGAAACTCATTAGTAGCTGCTGCATTTTCCACCCCCAACTTATACTTGGGTCAATCTATTTTCCTTGTTTTAGAGGTCCAAATTAGGTACCTCGACTTATATTCGGGATGACTTATAGTTGAGTTTATACGGTATAATTTCCTATGGTTTATAATTTTTACTATTTAGAGGCTATTGTTAATGTCTTTTAATGTTGCATTTGTTTGGGTGGATGGCTGGACAGATGGATTAGTGGATGGATAGCTAGATTGATTGATTTATGGGACACATAAGTTAAATTAATTAAAAAAACAATGTTGGAATGACTTTATCTAGCTGGTTTGGAGAAGTTGACTTATTGCCACCCATTGACTGAGGGTTTCATCCAATCCAGGTCACGATGCATGAAGTCCTAGAGGCGCCATGATCAGAAGGGAAGCAAAGGGGAAGACCCATCTGTGATCCAACGGCGGCCTTCCTTCTGCTGGGCTCATCATGGGAGGCTGTTTCTCCAAACCCAAGCCAGGTGAGATACTGTTGACCAATATCATCATCATCCCAGTTTTATGTCTTGGTGTAAAGTTGGAGGCTAAGCCAGGTCAGGGACACGGAGAAAGCCAACGTTGTGGAAGGAGAGAACTGAGGAGAACTTTAATGTTCTTCTTCTTTCCATGGAGGAGATTAAGGAGATGTTCGGTTTATACTCCCCAAAACTTCATGTCTTACAAGCACCAAGGCAATGGGTTGACTGTAATGCAGGGGTTCCCAACCTATGGCCCACAGGCCGGCCCTGGCCCACGGCACTATTTCTTGTTTCCCATGGCCACCCTCCCCACTCCTGGGAGTGGAAGCAGGCACAATGTCAGCCGTAAAACGCGCCCATGCCTGTCGTAAGCCTGGAAGTGGGCGCATTTACGACTGTCGTAAACACAGAAGTGGGTGCATTTACAGCTGTCGTAAATCCACCCACTTCTGCTCCCAGGGGCACGGTCAGGCCAGCTCTGCTGTCAACAAGGGCTTTGTGGGCCGGATGAATTGGCACCAGGAGCCACATCCAGCCTCCCTGGGGCTGTAGTTTTGGCACCCCTGGTGTAGGGGGGTTTGCTACCTGTATTTTCCATGCTTCCATTACCCTGAAAAACATCATCAAGGAGCCTCTGCTGTACTTGATGGAGAATAATATTCGCAGCTCGTAAAGAGGGTTGTCCAACCCGAATGTCTTAACTTCCCCCCAACTGGACGGTCAGAAAGCCATTGTCCTTGGCCGGCCTTCCAAAAGGTTAAGCCCCTGGTAAGAGTCGGAAGGAAGCAGCTGCTCTGTAGGGAGAAGATCAACAAGTTTTCTCCGGCTTTTCCGCTTATCACCCCATTAAGACCGCCAGCCTGTTTCTTTGACGGCGAGCAGGAATGAGCCGACCTGCGGGTCCAGGACTCAGCCGGGCAAGGTTGGAAGGAGCCAGCCAAAAGTGTTCCTGCGCAAGTGCAGAATCATGGATCCATAAGAGGTTCCGAAGGGTCACCTCATCCGACACACCCAGAAACCCGAGAAGAAGACCACCTAAATTTATCTAGCGGAAGGCAGTCTGTCACTTTTGATGTGACCCACTATCTTGTTATGGGACTGTGGAGGCTGAGCTTGATGGCCACATGACCACGGAAACATCTGCAGAAGTAGACAGCGCTGGCTCTTTGGCTTTGAAACAGAGATGAGCACTGAACCCTAGAGTCGGATACAACTGGCTTTCGAGCAAGGGAAACCTTCACCTTTACCTTGTATTAGCAGAGATGGAAAGTTGTTCGGGTGGAATAAATTTATTGGGATATGTTTTCGTTTCATTTTTTTTTGGGGGGGTGTTCTGGTTTGTCTGAGTTTGAGGGGCTGCAGTGGCTTAGTGGTTAAGATGCTGAACCTGATGACTGGAAGGCCGGCAGTTTGAGACCCGAGTACGACATGACAGGGTGGGCACCCGTCTCTGCCCTACCTCCTGCCAAACTAGAGGTTCGAAAGCAAGAATTTCCAAGTAGACACATAGGGGCCACTTCAGTGGGAAAGGTAACAACGTTCTGGCTGGTCATAAAGTTGACCCGCTTGTGGGTCAGCTGCATTGCAAAGTCTGCCATAAAAGGTGATTTTTTGAGGAACAAAACGTCCCGCTGACACTTTGCCCTGTCGTCCTGCCCTTAAGAGGCGCGCTATCGGAGGGCAATTGGAGGGCGAGAGATACCGCCCAGGCAATGGGCCCACAATTCAAGGGAGACACGAAGGCCGTGATGTAGAGAACATACGTCACCAGAACTTTACAGCTAGGCGGGGATGCCTGGAGTCCAGAGTCCAGATCCTGGGGGGCCTCATTCTGCTATCGCATCATGAGCTACTCGGCACCTCAAATAGCCGTCAGGACTTTGAGTAGAGGCAGAGAGGATTCTCCAGGGGACCCCGCCACCGTAGGTACGTCAACACATGCATAAGCCTTGAGTTTGGCAGGACAGGGGAAATGTTGCATTTAAGGCAGCCGGGAGCTGTTTTAATGCAAGTTGGGGTTGAAGTAGTTGAGGCGCTGAATCTGATGACGGAAAGGTCGACAGGTTAGCAGGCTGAGACCTGAGTGCCGCACGACGGAGCGAGCTCCTGTCTCCGCCCCAGCTCATGCCAACTTAGCCTTTCGAGAGCAAGAGGTTGCAAGGAGATAAACAGGTACCACTTTGGCGGGGAAAGGTAACAGCGTTGGGTGCTCTCTGGTGTCTAGCCTTGCCTGCCACATGTCCATGGACATGTCTGCAGATGCAGCCAGCGCTGTAAATGGAAATGAGCACTGAACCCTAGAGTCAGATACGACTGGCTTTCGTGCAAGGGTGACCTTTACCTGTACCTGTACCTTTACCTTTTGTTGCCATTCCTGTGGTTTCTTGGCTTTCTGTGATTCTCGTTTACACCTGGCGCAAGGGATCCACTCCCCAGCGCCGGTTCTTTGCCGATGCAAATTCGACAGACAGATGTTGCCCTGCACAATGAAACAGCTGCCGCAGTTGGGTGGGAACAATAAAGCCCCCGAGTAAGTAAAGGTAAAGGTTTCCCTTGCTCGAAAGCCAGTCGTATCCGACTCTAGGGGTCAGTGCTCATCTCTGTTTCTAAGCCGAAGAGCCAGCACTGTCTGCTTCTGTAGACGTTTCCATGGTCATGTGGCAGGCATGACTAGACACCGGAGCGCACGGAATGCTGTTACCTTCCCACCAAAGTGGTCCCTATTTATCTACTTGCAATTTCTTGCTTTCGAACTGCTAGGTTGGCAGGAGAAAGCCCCCGAGTAAATCTGGCTTAATTAGGTTTTCAACAATTGCGTTTGCATTGCTTTAAAAAAACATCTTGACAACTTTGCAACTGGATATAAAAGTCAGCGTAGGCGACTTGATGCCAATTTCCTCCTCGGACCTCGGACCGCTTCGGGGCCTGGACGGCCATTTTGCCCTTCCTCCACCACATGGGACTTCCTGGTGTGGTAGTGGGGGCACATGAAATGGTGTCGTGGGCTGCATCCGGCCCAAGGGGCACAAGTTGAGAATCCTTGGTCTACTCTATTACCCTAGCAGGACAGCCTGGCCAGAGAGGAAGAGAGGAAAGTTCTTCCACAGGACGGTAATTTTGGAGGGCCATTGCAGACACTGGAGGTGACTCTGTCTTCTGTACCTGTAAATCTGTTGATTTCAGTTGCTTGGAAACATGAACTTTGGAAAGGTGCCTGGATAGTAGGTAAACCTTTCTTGGGTCCTGTTTGGTTTTCTGTACATGGCGAGCAAGGTTAGATTCACTGCACATGGAGGGGAATTCACCAGGAAACAGCAGGGAATTTTAGAGGGGGCTCGGAAAGAACCAAACCTTTAGGAGATGCTTGTAAAAATTACGGGCAACCGTGGGCCAGAAGGATGACAAAACTGGCCCACAGGAACACAGTTTCATTTCTGCTTCCAACTCCCATGAGGCTGAAAAAACCCACATTTCTTGAGTTAGGGGTTAGTGATGGATGACCTTCACATCCACGGCCTTCGCAAACCATTTCCTTGTCGCAGGGAAAGGGTATTGCAGCATCGATTCTAATGTCGAGGCGTCCTAATCCAGTCATATCCAACTCTAGGGTTCGATGCTCATCTCCACTTACAGCCAAAGAGCCAGCGCCGTCTGTGTCTGCAGACGTTCCTGTTATCGTGTGGTAGGCATGCCTAGAGCGCATGGAAAGCTGTTTACCTTTCCCACCGAAGCAGTACCTGTTTATCTACTTGCAAATTCTTGCTCTCGAAGTGCTAGGTTGCGCAGGAGCTGGGACCGAGGCGGGGGCTCGCTCCGTCATGCCACACTCAGGTCTTGAGCTGCTGACCAGCCAGCCTTCCAGCCGTCAAGTTCAGCGTCTTGACCGCTAAACCACCCCGCAGCTGAGTGTTTTTAACACCGCAAGACCTGGCAAAATCCACCGAAACATTTTAAAAGAATCGGTGAAGGAAGGGGCAAATGCCAACGTTGCTTCGGTGCCAGTGGTTTCGAAGAGGAAATGAACATGGTAAATATCGGCTCAGGCAACCTGCCACTCATGCCGGATCGGAACAATGGGTGGATTAAAAACCAGCTTCAATCACTGCAGAATTAGAGGACCTTAGAACTAATAAAAGAGCTGCCCGCAGATTATGGAATGTTTTTGCCGATTAAGCCAGCTGCATTTATTTAACCAATTAATGGCTTGATGTTAATTGCCACCTACTTCCAGCAGGGGAGTCCTGGGTTGAGTAATAGCTTTAGTGTTGTGAAACGATAACAGTAGATATCTCTCCCTTGCTTGAAAGCTGGTTGTAGCCGACTCCAGGGTTCGGTGCTCATCTCCGTTTACAGCCAAAGAGCCAGCGCTTGTCTGTGTCTGCAGAAGTTTCTGTGTTTATTGCGAGACATCAAGATGCACGGAACGCCGTTACCTTTCCCACCGAAGCAGTGCCTGTTTACCCACTCGCGATTTCTGGCCTTTTGAACTGCTTGGTTGGCAGGAGCTGGATGGGATGGGAACTCACTCCGTTGTGCAGCATTCAGGTCTTGAACTGCTGACCTGCTGACCTTCTGGTCATCAAGCTCAGCTGCTTATCTGCTAAGCCACGTGCCTTCAGACGGTCTCCAACCTACGGTGACCCCACGAATGAGATATCTCTCCCACATCTCCTGTCCTTGCTCAGCTCCTGCAAACTAAATCCAATGGCTTCCTTTAGGAAGTTCATGCCTCTCATGTTTGCCGTTCAGATGTTCTGCAGCAGATGGGCTTTCGCCCTTTAAGAGAGTATCTGCCAGGGTCCGGAGCCAAATAAAAGGTACACAGGACCTCATAACCAAGATTTTTGTTTGCTCCCACAGTGGAAGTGAAAATCGAAGTGGTCTTGCCGGAGAAAGAGCGGGCCAAAGAGGAGATGTCGCCCAACGGAAAGGCCAGCCCTATCATCTACAAGGCCAACGGGACGTCCCGGCATTACCAACTGGAAGAGCATCCGGTCGCTGTCAATCCCTACCGGCACATGAAGGACGTGGTCGAAGCCTCCGTTTGTCACGTGAAGGACCTCGACAATGGACAGTGAGTGTGGGGATGTGTACCATCACTGCTAAATCAAGGGCCAGGAAAATGCTCCGCAATTGGAAGCAGAACTGATTTAAGTAGTAAAGGTTGTGTGATTATCCTCTTAAGATTTTTTTACAGCATTGCAGGCAACAAATTATTATTATTATTATTATTATTATTATTATTATTAATAATTATTATTATTATTATTATTATTATTATTATTATTATTATTATTATTATTAAACTTGTATGCTGCCCCACTCACAAAGCGACTCTGGGCGGCTAACAAAGACACAAAATATACAGTTGCAATTACAATTACAAGGTACCCCCTTATCATAATACAATAACATTTCAACATATCATTATCACAAATCATCACTAATCACAGTATCAAACAGTATCAGTATCACAATATCAAAAAGCATTACAAACTGGGTTGTTTTGACAGGTTGCTTTTGCTGATTAGGCTTTGACAATGAGCTGAATGGGTTTTGAAGATACTAGGAATGTGGTGATTAATGTGCTATTGCTCACTGCAGTGGTTCAAGGGGTTAAGACACTGACTGGGAGGTGGGAGGTCAGCAGTTCAAAACCTGAGTGCTGCGTGGCAGAATGAGCGCCCGTCTCTGTCCCAGCTCCTGCCAACCTAGCAGTCTGAAAGCAAGACATTGCAAGGAGATCAATAGGTACTACTTTGGTGGGAAGGTAAACAGCGTTTCATGCACTTGGGTGTCTAGGCATGCCTGCCACGTGTCCATGGAAGCATCTCCAGACGCAGACAGCGATGGCTCTTTGGCTAGAAACAGAGATGAGCACTGAGCCTTAGAGTTGGGTACGACTGGCTTTTGAGCAAGGCTGACCTTAACCTTTACTTTTATCCTCTAATTAAGAAGCTGCTCATTTCATCTATTTAACCCAAAGAAATCTGACCCACTGGGTTTTCTTTAAACCACTGTTTCCCTGCGTGGGGGTCCAGGACCCGGGGGGGGGCCTTCGATTCCCAGAAGCCTCAGCCAGTCCATTGGCTGATCAGGGCTTTGAGAAATTGACTGAGGCTTCTGGGAATTGAAGTCCAAGAACCAAACGTTTGAAGAAACTGATTTAAACACATCCATGCAACACCTGTTGTCAATAAGAAGTAGGCAAGATTTCATACACAACGGTAACCCTCTCCACTCTTGCCTTCAAGCAAACACATTGTTATGTGTGGTTGAACTACAAGCACCATCATCTCAGCTGGGGGGATGGATGTTGTTGTCAGATGGATCTGATGATGGTCGTAAATTGGCATTCCCATAGGATTTGTCCTTGCAAACTGCAGCAAACTTAAACGGAGGCGGTTGTAACCGGGTTTTTTACTGTATGTATTTTCAAGGTGCAATGCCAGAGCTGACCACTAGACTCCACTGTCTACAGTGTAGTGTTGAGAAGGAATGGGTTGTTTCCAGGTGAATCATTTTCAGAGCGGACCTGAAAGATCAATGGAGGCTTTTACAACTCCCCTGCTTTATAGCTTAAGTGTGTGTGCTATAATATGGGGTTTTGCTGCTTTCACGGTTTCAGATATATGTGGAATTTCTTGAAATGTATCCACTGTGGATATGGAGGGGACCTGTAAGCAAGGAAGCAAGCATATTTAATAAATAAAACAATTTTTCCCCCCCAGGATGCGAGAGGTAGATTTGGGCTGTGGGAAAGCCTTGCTGGTGAAAGAAAATGGAGAATTCTATGCCATGGGCTACAAATGTCCACATTATGGGGCCCCACTAGTTAAAGGTCAGTTTGTGCACTGAGGGAACCAGGAGTTCTCAACCTTTTAAAGCCGGGGGCCGGGTCACACTCCCTCAGACAGCTTCGGGGGCCGGACGGCCATTTTGCCCTTCCTCCACCTTGTGGCACTCTCTGGTGTGGCGGAGGCAGTGTGGGGCCACGTGAAGTGGTGCCACGGGCCGCGTTCAGTTGTGTTTCGTGATTCCTTAGGGAAACTGGGAAACTGCAGGGTGGGTTCGGAATTTAAATGCATTCCTCAACTGAGTGGGCAAACAAACGAAATCCTTCCCCACAGGGGTGTTGTCGAAAGGACGAGTACGGTGCCCCTGGCATGGCGCCTGTTTCAACATCACAACGGGGGATATAGAAGATTTCCCGGGTTTGGACAGTCTGCCGAAATTTCAGGTGAGGCGTCTTAAGTTTAACATGAGAACAATAAGGCAGGTGGTTGTATCATTTTTCTCTATGCCCAGGGAGCCTTCTGGGTCCTTTCCCAATGTTTGCCTTCAAGGAGGGAGGGAGGAGCTCCTGGATACAGAGGTAGTGGGGTGGGCCACAAAAATGGAAGATGTCCTTCTGTTGATTGTACATAATTGCTAAGGGTCAAATTACACATAAAGGGAAATACTCGATGACTTCTTTTGTAATGCTTTCCCTCTGGACGTGGCAGTCCTTCTGAGCTATTGTGCCAAAGAAATCAGATTTAGCAAACAGAGCCCATGTTTATCACCCCAGTGTGCAGTTAGAAAGCAAAAACAACCTCATCTGTGGCCTGCTCAGATTAGAATAAGCAGAGAGTCTTTCACTTCTGAAGAAAGCTCTGCTTCTAACAAAGTGTGGACTGTATAATCCACTAGATGGTCTTTGTGAAGCATCTTTTATTGAGACCTCTTAAATGCCTCTGGACCCAGTTCCTTCCCCTGGAATTTCCCCATAAGGAATCAGTTACAGACATCAATTACTTCCATTTTGCTGGTCTAAGACTCTTTTAGCTATTTTTGAAATTGTTTTGAAGTTTTGTCCTCTTTCCACAATTCGTAGCAAAAACCTCCTTCTTGACTTTGTTTTGATCACTGGCTGGTATTCCAGATGTGCGAGTACTAATCCGAAGCGTTTATGATGAGTCAGTTCCTTTATCATCGTCCAGATTTTCAACCTAAAGATCCCTTATTTTGCATTGAGATGAGAGACTAGTTCCGTGATGGCGAACCTTGGCATGTCAGCTGTTCTTGAACGTCAGTTCCCAGAAGCCCAAGTCTCTGTGAATGGGTTTACTTGGGCTTCTGGGAATTGAACTCCAAGAACCCCTGGAGTGCCAAGGTTGGCCATCACAGAACTAGGTAGTAGATGCTGTCATTGCTGCTGCTGAAACGAGCTTTTCATTATTTCAATTAATATGTTCACGTGGAGATGGAGTTAGATGTTGTATTCAAATCTAATTTTTCGCCCTAGGTGAAAATTGAGAAAGAGAAGGTGTACATTCGGGCAAGCAAACAGGTGAGATAACTTGGGCCCTGATCTGAAATCCTACAGCATAACCCTAAACCGACTCAGAAATGAAATCCCTAGGCCCAAGGGGATCCATGGAATCAAGCTTTTCTCCCACCTCACTCATCTAGTCTTACATCATCTAATTCACCGTTCCTGGAGGTCATCCTTTCTCCAGTTGAACAGCTAGGAGGACATTCCTCCTATCGCCTTCTTGTGATTTGGGCTTGTCACTTCAAAGGCAAGGTTGGTCAGTCTCCCCAAGGGACCAGGTGGTGGACCTCCCATGCAGAATCAGTTCTGAATGCTGCAACCCAGAAAGCACCTGTCCAAGGGGCTGAAATTGTTGAGGAACTCGCGGTTCCGGCAAGGATTGAGGTGGAAACCCAGAGCAGATCCATCATCCGTCTCCAGGCGCTGGAGACATCAATTGCCCATGAGTGGAAGGGTGGGTTGATGGAAGATGTGGTGGGCCCTCCATCCCATGTGGAGTTTCCATCTAAGGTGGCCAAAAGGCTTTGGGCAGCCCCCGGAAGTTGTGATGGCATGGTCAACTTGGGTCAACGGTTGATGTGGTCTTCTCCTTTGGATGCAGGCTCTTCAGATGCAAAGGCGGACCAAGGTGATGGCCAAGTGCCTCTCCCTCAGCAACTACAGCATCACCAGCACCAATGTACTTATCATCGGGGCAGGTAGGAGAAGCCAACAGGAGATTTGGATGAGGAACTCCAAAGCTGAAGGATATTTTTGTCCAGGAGTATCCAATCTTTTCAAGGCGAGGGCCGGGTCACACTCTCATAGTCAGCTCCGAGAGCTGGATGGTCATTTTGCTCTGCCTGCACAATGCCCCCCCGGCCATTTTGTCCCAACAGCTTCAAAGGGAAAGCCATTTTGTTTCTCGAGTGCCCTTGGAGGGGGTGGTGAGCTGCATGAAATAGTGCTGCAGGCCAGATCTGGCCCACTGGCCATAGGTTGGGAACCCCTGCTTTAGTTTAATGTCCTCCAGAACGGTCCAAAACAAATGGACTAGATATGGTGGCCTTCTGAGAAAAAGGAAACTTTTTGGGTGGTGGGGGGAGAGACTTTGGGGAGACTGCGGTGGCTTAGTGGTTAAGACACTGAACTTGCTGAGCAGAAGGTCGGCAGGTCAGAAGTTCAAGACCCGAGGGCTGCAAGATAGAATAAGCACCCGTCATCTGTCCCAGCTCATGCCAACCTCGTAGTTCGAAAGCAAGATATTGCGAGTAGATAAAGAGGTACCGCTTTGGCAGGAAAAGTAACAGCATTCCATATGCTCCAGTGTCTAGTCATGCCTGCCATGACCATGAAAATGTCCTCCTGTGCACAAGTGAGATTGGATCTGAGCAGGGGTCGGCCTCCTTCCTCCACAGGTCCCGCCGGGCTCGTGTGTGCCGAAACTTTGAGGCAAGAAGGTTTCTCGGACCGGATTGTGATGTGTACGATGGACAGACACCTCCCGTACGACAGACCGAAGCTAAGCAAGGTTGGTCCCGCCTGGTCTGCGTGTTGTTTTCCAAGAGCTTCGGCTGGAGGTAGTGTGCAGTGGGAAGAGGGCTGGCTTGCCTTTCCATGGGATTGTAATACTGTATTTGTGCAAAAAGGAGAGACAGCTGAGTGGTTGTTGAATTGCGTGAAAATTAAAGAGGATTCTTTTATAAAGCCCTTAATAGGAGAAAAGATTGAGATTCTACTGTGTTATTTTGCATTGTCTCATCCTCCCCAATATTGGTATAAATACCTGTGTTATTTGCCATTGAGTCCCTTTCAAGTTATGATGATGTTTTATTATTCCCTCATCCACCCACCCACCCACCCACCCACTCACTCACTCACTCACTCACTCACTCACTCACTCACTCAATCAATCAATCAATCACTCATCCACTCACTCACTCACTAAATTTCTCCTGTAGCCCTGCAGGAGGTGCATCAGCGAAAGAACTACTTAACAAGCTGTAAACAAGGGCAGAGTGGGGATTTCCTCCTCTCGTTTCCTCCTCTTGTTCTCTATTTCTTTTCCTTTCTCCCCCTCCCCCTCTAGGTGCCCTAGCACAACAGCTCTGGCACTCAGCAGTAAAAAAAAAAAAAAGGAAGGAAAGAGAGGAAAAAGAAAAAGAAAGAAAGGAAATGTCTGATCCTACTTGAAGGGGAAACGGCAGAGAGTGAAGGATCGCAGCCTTTGGTATCTGTTCACGCGATCACATGACTTAGGCCAATGCAACTTGATCCGATGGTACAAAAAGCAGAAGCCTGATGTTGTTGCAAAATCAGTCTCTGTGCAGCCCAGTTAGTCACTCCCTTTAACCCTTCCCACTCCGCTGCTGACTGGAAATCTGTCACTTTCTTCTTTCAGTCCATGGATTCCCCTGCGGATCAGATTGCCTTGCGCCCTAAAGAGTTCTTTCGGACATTTGACATCGAGGTCCTGACGGAAATGCAGGTAAATTCTCTCCTCCTCTGATAATACGAAGAATCTCAGGATACCAGACAATTCATGGAATCCCAACAGAATTCATTGGTGGGGAAAATTAGAATTGTTCCTCCAGAAGTTCCCCGAGGACTTGATTTTCCTCTAAGGCATGGGTTCCCAGCCTAAGGTCTGTGGGCCGTATCTGACCCAATGGTGGCATTTCATGTGCCCCCCACACTTCTAAGGGCATTTGAGAAATGAAATGGCCACCCCCTTTGAAAATGGCCACCCCCACCATGCAGGCAGGGGAAAATGGCCATCCAGCCCTTGAAGCTGACTGAGAGCGTGACCTGGCCCCTGGCTTGAAAAGATTAGGAACCTCCATTCCATGCACCTCGTTCAACTTTGATAACCCCATTCATTGACTGGGAGGCGGAAGGTCAGCAGTTCAATTCCCAAGTACTACAGGACGGAATGAGCTCTCGTCTCTGTCCCAGCTCCTGCCAACCTGACAGTTCAAAAGCAAGACATTGCAAGTAGATAAATAGGGACCACTTGGGTGGGAAGGAAACAGCGTTCTGTGCGCTCCGGTGTCTAGTCATGCCTGCCACATGACCACAGAAACGTCTGCAGAAGCAGACAGCGCTGGCTTTTTGGCTTTGAAACAGAGATGAGCACTGAACCCTAAAGTCGGATACGGCTGGCTTTCGAGCAAGGGAAACCTTTGGATGTACTGGATCTTCTGACCATTGCTCGTTCCATGGGAATGATCTGATATCAATGACAGTGGGGACAGGGAGGTGATGGTCACTTTTAAACATTCCCATGGGTCTTTTGCTGCTCTCAGTCCTTGGAAATCCTTTCAGGTTGTGGCCATTGATGTCAAGAACAAGACGGCCATCTTCAAGGACGGGTTCAAGATGGAGTACAACAAACTGCTGCTTGCAACTGGGAGCACGTAAGCAACGATCAAGATGCTTCGTCCCTGCAGATCAAAGGGTGGATTCTGGCCACAACCAATTAAACCAGACAAAAGGTTCCAAGCGGAACGTCAGGTTTTGATGTCACCGCTTGAACCATCCCACTTTAGGGTCCTATTCCTAAGTTTCAAAATTGCCGCAGAATGTCTTTCCCTCTGATTTTGTGCCTTCCTTTCCAGACCCAAAACCCTGAGCTGTAAAGGCAAAGAAGTGGAGAATGTTTTCACCCTCCGGACAGTGGAAGACGCCAACAGGGTGGTCAAGCTGGCCACCAGCAAAAACGCTGTGGTCGTGGGAGCTTCTTTCCTTGGTGAGCAGAAGGAAAACCTTGTGCGAAGCTTGTTCAATGCAGGAAGCAATTTGTTTTCTCATCTTTTCCTCCACAGCCTTTAAGACTTCTTCTTGGGAAGAGTAGATATACAGCTACAGATTCTGCATCCCTATGGATGTAAATGTTAAAGGCCATCTTGTATCCAACCCATACTCTCCCTTGTGTTTTAAGTACAGGATGATTATAGAATTCTTATGCTTCCTAACTAATTATGGAATTTAATGTATATCATGGCTTTCTCCCAGCAACTCAAGGCCATATACATTGTCCACTCTCTTTTTCCAGGGATGGAGGTCGCGTCCTACCTTTCGGACAAGGCCCATTCAGTCTCGGTGGTGGAGCTGGAAGAAATGCCGTTCAAGAAGTTCTTTGGGGAGAAAGTTGGGCGAGCCATCATGAAGGTGAGGTCTTCTTTGGTCTTCTTTCTGGCAGCCTCCAGGGAAGGGCCGGAGCAAGTCGATTATTTCTTTAATGACCGTTACTGGTTCCAGTTCTGAAGACCCAGTGAAACCATGCTGGGATTTAGAAGGAACTATCCAAGGTCCTGAACCTGTTTGCCACCATGGACAACTCCTGTGCAGATTGGACTAAAACCCACATGTGAATTTCCTACTCCCCTGGAATTGGAGTCATCAGTTTCCATTCGTGAATGCTGCCATTGAGCCAGTTCTAGTGTAACCCACCCCCACCCCCCATCTCTCTTCCTTTCTTTCTGGGCAGATGTTTGAAAACAACCGGGTGAAGTTTTACATGCAGACAGAAGTATCGGAAATACGTGAACAAGAGGGCAAGGTAGGGGTATGGCCAGTGGTCCGGGTGTCAAGGCAACCATCCCTTAGGTCCATGATGGGGAACCTTGGCACTCCAGGTGTTCTTGGACTTCAATTCCCAGAAGCCCAAGTCAGCACTCCTGTTGGCCAGGGCTTCTGGGAATTGAAGTCCCAGAACACCTGGAGTGCTAAGGTTGACCATCACTGCCTTAGGTGCTATGAGGACTTGGCCAGAAATGGCCCCTCATCCCTCGAAAAGCTCTAAGGTACAGAGAAAAGAGAATGTTTTTGTACACGATTCCTGCCCAAATCCATAGTCGCGAGACCCAGTCCACCCTCTCCAAGGTCTGCACTGGGCCGGAATTCAGAGGTTCAATCCCCATCGTCCCATAACATCCTCTCCATCCATTCCACGCTCCTGGTTTCTCGCCATCAAAATCCTCGCCAGCATTTGAACGAAGGAAGAGTGTTGATATTAGGATGTCCCTGGATACTGACCGTTCTTTTGACAGAGCCTCTTTTGCTTAGCCCGATTTATGTCACCTTCACAGCTAAAGGAGGTGGTGCTGAAGAGCGGAAAAGTTCTCCGCGCCGACGTCTGCGTCATCGGCATCGGTAAGAGGCCACGTTCACTGGGAACGCCATTTTTTAAAATATGAACTTATGATAATATTAATTTTACTTTGGATGCAGGCACTGTGGTGGCTTCAAGGTTAAGGCTCAGGACTTGATGACTGGAAGGCCGGCAGGCCAGCCGTTCCGGTTGGCAGGGTGTTGAAACAAACACAGCATTGACTGTATTTGATTTACTGCAGGCAAACACGCCAGACTGCAGGGCCTTCTCAGTGGTGGCACCAGTGTTGTGGAAAGCGATTCCACTCGAGCTGCGCCAGGCTTCCTCGCTCCAGTCTTTTAAAAAGCAACTGTAGACTATGCTTTTGGAGGAGGCCTTTGTCAATGCTTCACCTAACCCTGGCTTTTAGACTGGGGCCCAGCTTACCATATACAGTATACTCAAGTATAAGCTGAGGTACCTAATTTTGACCCGAGAAGCCAGGACAATAGATTGACCCGAATAGAAGCAGAGGGTGGAAAATCCAGCAGCTGCTCAGTGAATTTCAATAATCAAAATACGGTACATGAAAATAAGATGCAGCAGAAAGGAGTTTTTATAATTATAAGGGGTTAAGATGCTGAACTTGATGACCAGAAGGTCGGCAGGTCAGCAGTTTGAGACCTGAGTGCTTCACGACGGAGCGAACTTCCGTCTCTGTCTCAGCTCCTGCACACCTAGCAAGACATTTCAAGTAGATAAATAGGTACTGATTTGGCAGGAAGAGAAAACAGCATTCCGTGCATGTCATGTCATGCCTGCCACATGTCCACGGAAATGTCTACAGACGCAGACAGTGTTGGCTCTTTGGCTGTAAACAGAGATGAGCACCAAACCCTAGAGTCAGATACGACCGGCTTTCGAGCAAGGGTGACCTTAGCCTTGACATTTAATGCAGGGGCAACACCAGCCACCGGATTCGTGAAGCAGAGTGGCATTCACGTGGACTCCAAAGGCTTCATCGTGGTGAACAAGGTAAGAAAAACTGCCTATACAAAAACGTAGTGAGTGAGTGGTTTGGAAACAGGACGAGCAGAATTGAGGAGATCAGGAGGTGTTGGGAGACAGGATGTATGTATTTAGGACAGTGATTCTTAACCTGCAGCCCGTGGGCCATATGCGGCCCACGGCACCATTTCATATGGCCCACCACTGCCTCTGCCACACCTGGAAGTGCCATGCAAGGCAAAATGGCCCTCCGGCTCCTGAAGCTGCCTGACGAAGCATGACCCAGCCCCCAGCTTTAAAAGCTCGAGAACTCCTGATTTAGGAGATAGGCATGACATTAATTAGAAAGCAATAGCAATTAGACTTATATACTGCCCCATGAACTGCCTTTCTGGGCAGTTCACAAGTTAATTAGCATTTTGCTGGGTCCTCATTTCCAGAAGGATGGAAGACGCTGAGTCAACCTGGAATCCCCAACAGGGTCGAACTCACAATGTTTTTGGGTGCAGGACAGCAGTTTTAACCCCTCCAACCACAGGCCTCTATAACAACAGGTTGCTTCCCTATAAATATCGTTCTTCTCCGGGGTCTCCTGTGAATCCTCATGAATGGGTTCACAGTCCACCCATTCATGTGGATTCACAGAAGACCATGAAGAAGAAGAACCTGATAGATGTTAGGGGCAGAAATGGACATTGTAGACAGTCCATCATTAGAACATTGTTATCTTTAACAAGAATAGGATATAGCAATAGTAATTACATGTACACTTATATATATATATATACACAATAAAGCCCCGACATATGTAAAAAGTCAGTTCCATAGGCTTTTATGTACTATATATACTCAACTATAAGTTGTCCTGAATATAAGTCGGGGTACCTAATTTGGACCTCTAAAGCTAGGAAAATAGATTGACCCGAGTATAAGTCAGGGGTGGAAAATGCAGCAGCTACTAGTGAGTTTCAGCAATTAAAAATACATGAGAATATGGTAAAATTAATTAATTTAGACATTTGTGTGGGTATGTTTTGGAATTTTTACGGTAGTGTTCATGGTTTTTTTTAACTGTATGTTTCAATTTGTACTACTGCAGCTTCAGGACCCGAGTATAAGTCGAACCCCCTTTTTGGACCTCATTTTGGGGGCTGAAAAACTAGACTTATACTCGAGAATATACAGTAAATTGGATTTTTATGCAAATTGAAGCAAATCCATAGGAAAAATGAATTTTTACATAAATTGCAACAAACCCATAGGAAAAATTAACTTTTTACGTAACTTGAAGCAAACCCATAGGAAATTGCATTATGTAAATCGGGACATTTGCATAAACCAAGACACAGTTTTAGCACAAAACTATTATGTAAGTCGAATTTTACGTAACTCGAGGCGTACGTAAGTCGGGGTTTTACTGTATATCGCCCCATCGCACTTCTTCTGAAAGAAAGAAGTCAATAACCTGAATTGGTGCATAAAATTACCCAAGGCAAATGTGAAAAAGCCAACGGGACGCTCCAGTCAATATCCCGGCCTGTTCAAGGCTTCCCATTGCTTGATTTGAATCAATGGGATTGTTTCCCTGTGTTCCTTCCAGATGATGCAGACCAATGTCCCGGGGGTTTTTGCAGCTGGTGACGCTGTTGCGTTTCCTTTGGCGGTGAGGAACAACAAGAAGGTGAACATCCCACATTGGCAAATGGCTCACATACAGGGTAAGAAGCCCAGCTTTGAGTCCTAAAGGGAATGGCCGGGCTTTCTTGAAAGCCCGTCCTCTCTGACTCTCATGGTTGGTTCTCATGTCCGTTTACGGCCAAAGAGCCAGCACTGCCTGTGTTTGCAGACGTTTCTGTGGTCATTTGCTAGACACTGGAGTGCATGGATTGCTGTTACCTTTCCCACCGAAGCGGCACCTGTTTTATCTACTTGCAATTTCTTGCTTTCGAACGGCTGGCTGGGGCAGATGACGGGCACTCACTCCGTCGTGCAATGCTTGGGTCTCGAACCACTGACCTGCCGACCTTCCAGTCTTCAAGTTCAAGATCTTGAACACTAAGCCAGTGCAGTCCTTGCCGTTGAGTCCTACCAATCGCCTAATCAACTTTAGTTATTAGTTGCATGGTTCCGAGTCAGATCTGAGTGCATTTCTCCTTGCGTCATGTGATCGCTGGGGAAACAGTGATTCTTAACCTGCAGCCCGTGGGCCAGATGTGGCCCACAGCACCATTTCAGCATGTGATTTATATGATATCGAGTGTGTTGAATCCAACTCTGAACCCAGAATTTGCTTATCACATAGAGTTTTTAAGGCCTGCTATAGCAGTTCAAATGATCAGGTCATTGGGCAATGTATTTTTACATGGGAACATTATAATAGTTGCAGCTACCACGTGGCCTGCTGCCGCCTCAACTGAATCATGTCCCCTGGTGGCATGCATGTTCCAGCAGCGGCTGCGCATGCCTGGGCAAGTCAGTGAGCTGAGGTCAGAAATAGGTCTGTAAGGCGAGATGGACCAAGGGCTTGTCTCTAGTGAGAAACCAACTTATTGGATAGTACAGCTAGGCCAGAGTTA
Organism: Furcifer pardalis; assembly: GCA_030440675.1. NCBI lineage: Eukaryota > Metazoa > Chordata > Lepidosauria > Squamata > Chamaeleonidae > Furcifer > Furcifer pardalis. Next base: position 14,365,442 of record CP126898.1, on the reverse strand, counting down.
GTCTGTTTTGAGCTAAAGAGGAGCAGGCACAGCTGTGTTAATAAACCAGACAATCTTTGCTACAGTTGTGGCAAATATACCACAATCAACGCAAGAACCGAACCAAGATGGTGAGATTTGCTAACTTAAGATCCTGATGTCCTAGGCAGAATCGGACTTCAGATTTGGATTCAGCGCACTTGATTTAGTATAGGACGCATGGATTAGACCAAGTAGCAGACAATACTTTTTTTTTTGAGATGCACTGTATTCGTAATCGGATACGGCACAAGAAGAAGAATCTAATGCCTTTGCTTCTCTTTTCCTTCATCCACTTTCCAGGACGCATTGCGGCCCTGAACATGTTGGCCCACGGGACTGAAATCAGCACGGTCCCCTACCTGTGGACATCTCTCTTTGGGAAGAGCATCCGCTATGCAGGTAAGAGAAGGTGCCTGATCGGAGCACAGGCAACTATCCTTCATTTATTGTTTGCATTTCAATGGTGCCTTTCCTACAGTGGGCTCAAAGTTGGTGCCTACAGTTATTCCTTCCTCCTACTTTACCTTCACAACAACCATTCGAGGCGGGATGGATTATGTTCGCCAAAGATTGCCAACAGGGGTCATTTAAACAGAGGTCTCCTGAAGTCACAGACCAGATCACAGATGCTGCTCTGTTTGTATAGATTAGGGGTTCCCAACCTAAGGCCCGAGGGCCGGATTCAGCCCCCGGCACCATTTCATATGCCCCCTCCAAGGCTATTCAAGAAATAAAATGGCCACCCCTTTGAAGCTGTTGGGACAAAATGGCCAACCCCCCATCGTGCAGGGAGGGCAAAATGGCCATCTGGCCCTCGAAGCTGACAGAGCGTGACCCGGCCCCCGGGGCTTGAAAAGGTTGGGGTATAGATAGTAATAACAATTTTGTGTCAAATTATTCTAGGTTGAAAGGATTTTTGCGCCTTTCGTGTCCCCAGGATCTTTTCCCCATCAAAGTAGTCCCTAATTATCCTCTTGGAATTTCTTGCTTTCGAACCGCTAGGTTGGCAGGAGCTGGGACAGAGACGGGCGCTCAAACCGTCATGCAGCACCCGGGTTTCGAACTGCAAAATTGTCGGGCTTCCAGCTAACAAGGCGAGCTTCTTAGCCACTGGCCCACAACAGCCCCATTTGTGTAGTTAAAAGTCAAGGTCTGCCTTGCTTGAAAGCCTGTCATAGCCTCTAGGATTCGGTGCTCATCTCCGTTTACAGCATCTGAATCTGCAGATGTTTCTGTAGTCATGTGACAGGCAGGACTAGACACCGGAATGCTGTTACCTTTCCTGCAGAAGCGGTACCTATTTATCTACTCACAAATTCTCGCTTTCTCATTGTTCGGTTGGCAGGAGCTGGGACAGAGGCGGGAGCTCGCTCTGTCATGCAGTACTCGGGTCTTGAATTGCTGACTTTCCAGTCATCAAGTTCGGCCTCTTAACCTTGAAGCCACCACAGCCACTTGTGTTTGTAGACAGTCAATCAAATACAGTAAATGCTGTTTGTTTCAACACAAAAAATGTTTTCTAAAAATTCTCACCCCAACTCCTTTAGTGACGTAGTTCTTATTTAAATGCATTTATTTATTTATTTTTACTTTTAAAAGGTTGAAATGGACGGAAGTGCTCTGAGACAAAAACACTTCTATAAATACATGTTCTGTGCAGTTATTCCAGTCAACTGCTCGTGTTCAAAAAGGGATGTTTAGACCGAGTTTTTAGAAGGTGGAAATAGAAAATAAGGACAGCCTTTTTTAAAAGCAGAAATGGGACAGAACAGCTTTGCAATATTAATGCCAACCAGAAATGCATCTCTCTCTCTCTTCATCCTTATTTTGGGTGCTATTTGGAGATGCAGATAGAAACTCTTTGAGCATGTGAAAACCTCCATCTGGTGAATGGAAAAAAGTGGAAACGCTTGAAAATGCACGTGTTGAGAAAATGGCCTTCTGCCAGTCTAGCAGTTCGAAAGCATTGGATTGCAAGTGGGGTAATAGGTACTGCTTCTGCAGGAAAGGTGACAGCATTCCGGTGTCTAGTCGTGCCTGCCACATGGCCACAGAAATGGGGCAGAACGGTTTGGCAATACTGTAAATACCGCCAATGTGTTAGTGGTTGGGGAAATTAGTTAAACTCACGTAAGCTCTGTGTCCGCAAGCTTTAGGTAAAGGTACAGGTTGCCCTTGCTCGAAAGCCAGTTGTATCTGAATCCTGGGTTCAGTGCTCATCTGTTTATAGCCAAAGAGCCAGTGCTATCTGCGTTTGCAGACATTTCCATGGTCATGTGGCAGGCATGACTAGACACCGGAATGCTGTCACCTTTCCTGCAGAAGCGGTACCTATTACCCTACTTGCAATCCAATGCACAGAATGCTGTTTACTTTCCCATCGGAGTGGTACCTATTCATCTACAGTACCTATTTATCTACTTGCAATTTCTTGCTTTCGAATTGCTAGGTTAGCAAGAGCTGGGACAGAGGTGGGCACTCACTCCATCGTGCAGTAATCGGGAATCGAATTCCGACCTTCCAGTCATCGAGTTCAGCGTCTTAACTACTTGAGCCACCGCAAGCGTAAAGATGTGGCTTATTTCTTTCTTTATTTTATTCTATGTTTTAGCACGATGTGAACTTGCAGAACGTAGGCAGATCTTCCCATAAACACTTCTGGTTTTCCCCCCCACCAGGTCATGGAGAAGGATTTGATGACGTGATCATTCGTGGGGACTTGGACGAACTGAAATTTGTTGCTTTCTACACCAAGTAAGGGCACTTTATTTGATGTGGAATGCTGTTGTACTGATGTCATTGCCACCGCACAGTGGTGGGATTCTAATTTTTTTATTACCTACTCCGTGGACGTGGTATGGTGGGCGTGGCCAGGGGAAAGCTCTGTGTTGCACCCAAATTAGGACTACAGTACTTTATTTCAAAACCTGGATGGGCGGGCCAGCTGGAATTTCTGCTACCGGTTCTGGTGAATTGGAGTGAACCTGCTGAATCCCACCACTGCCACCATGTAATGTTACTTTACATGCAGAGCTTGCCAACAGTAGCATTCCATGTTACCAAGTCAACACACCTGCTGAGCAGGGCTTCTGGGAACTGAAGTCCAAGAACATCTGGGGACCTGAGGTTGAATAACCCTGTGTTAGAGCCATGAGGGCCAACCTTGGCACTCCAGATGGGCTTCAAATACCAGAAGCCCAAGTCAACACACCTGCTGATCACGGCTTCTGGGAATTGAAGTCCAAGAACAGCTGGAGGGCCAAGGTTGGCCATCACTGTGTTAGAGCGTGACAAGGTGGGCCAGGGTGTGAACGTGGGCTCCTAAATCTTCTGTGTTGTTCTGCACCATCTAGGAGACCCCCCAAGCGTTGGGCTTTGCAGAATAAGGTAACCCCCTGCATAGATTCCTTGAGGTAACTTTGAGCATTATTGGCCTCTGAGATCTAACTGGGGTTTGGTTCTTCCGTGTCGGGACATTTGGACTTCTTCTTCCCACTTTCCTTTGACCCAAAGAGGTGCCGAATTAATGCGACCAACTCTGGGTTTCCTGCCGTGTCTCTCCAGGAGACCTCTGGCTCAAACTTTGAATCACCGGGCAAATGAATCGTGAACTTGCACGTCTCTCTGACCAATCATCTGACCATAGCAGGCTAATTTGTGATGTGGGGCTGAGCCAATCAACGCTGCCGGACAATCAAGAGCCTCTTGCTTCTCAAGGCAGCTCTGCTTCTAATTGCAAAGCTGCTGGGCTGCCTTGTTTCTGCTCTGTAACTGTTGGTCCAGTTTCATATGTTGAGACCTCCCTTTTCTGAAATGAGTTGATGAACCCAGGAATATGGGGAGTTGACTTGAGGAAAGAGGACTTGAATATCCCAACGTGATTGTCCAGGACAGGTAGAAAGGCAGAGAACGGAGGTATATATCTTGGCATATAATTAGATAGCAGGTCTGGCCAGGCTATCCTGCTATGGCAATAGAGTAGACCAGGGATTCTCAACCTGCGGCCCACGGGCTGGATGCAATCCATGGGACTATTTCATGTGGCCCACCACTCCAGGAATGAAGCTGCTGCCCTCCATCAAGAGCGATTCAAGTGGGATGTAATCCACTTGGGTACCACCACCCTTCCCTGTGGACTTTGCCACCCAAGGCCATGAGTCCTAAAGGTGGTCAGGTTAGTTAACTGCCGCCTGACACTCAGTGTAGAATCGTTGGCAGTAGGGTCTACTCTATGAACATAGCAGGATCACCTGGCCAGACTGAGTCCTTTTTGACATACGGAAGGTCAATTGCAAGGACAAATTATAACCAATCCAAACTAGGAATCTGGTGTTTGCACACATTCCTAGACAGACTCCCTTGAAAGGTGGCGGCATGTATGAAATTGGCACTTGACCTGAATTCTCCAGCTGCAACTTGAGCCTTAGCGGTGACGCCACAAGCATTGACCAGTCAGCCTTGAGCTGGTTGTGGCTTCAGCCCTGTAGAACGAGACTCTTGGCCATCCTTCACGTTACCAGTGAGTTAGGAAGATGTCCTTCCACCCTTCCATCCATGGCCACCAGATGGGGAAGTGGAGGGAGATGGCTGGCTTCAATTGTATGCCTTGCTTGAGAAACTCTGTTGCCTACATATCGTGTGCTTCACTTTCCAAAACTCCTCTGATCTCTTGCTTTAGGAACGAGGAGGTGATTGCAGTAGCGACCATAAACTATGACCCCCTGGTTTCTAAGGTTGCGGACGTCATGGCAGCTGGCAGAACTATCCGGAAGCGTGACGTGGAGTAAGTATACCTTTAGGATATTGTTTTCCCATATTAAATCCCGACTTCTCTCCTTTATACTTTTCTCCCTCGTCAAACTAATTGACTTGGGACTTTAGTACCTTTTGGATCGTCTTCTCTGACTAAAATCAGGGGTTCCCAAACTTTTCAAGCCGGGGGCCAGGTCTCACTCTCTCAGTCAGCTTTGAGGGCTGGACAGTCACATGGTCCTGCCTGCACCATGGGGGCGGCCATTTTGTCCCAACAACTTCAAAGGGGGTAACCATTTTGTTTCTTGAAGGCCCTTGGAGGGGTGCACATGAAATGGCATTACAGGCCGGATCCAGCCCGCACGCCTTAGGTTGTAAACCCCTGGACTAAATATTGCCCAAGCCATCCATCCACCGGGACAATATTTACATTTTTCCATCTATTTTCCATTTCAGTATTATTTAATTATGTACTTATCTCCTCTTTCCAAAATGATATATATTCTTGCCTTTGTTTTACTCCTTTCTCCTTCACTAGAACATGTTCAAGAAATTCCTCCTATATTTTTCTAAAATCTGATTTTTAAAAAATATTCCTTTTTAAACTTTTAATTGTGATGTTAATCTATCATTTATTGCCCCATTCCATACTTCTTTATACCAATCTTCCAATTCTATTTTACGGTCAGTTTTCCATTTTTTAAAAAAAGAAAACCTATAATTAATCAACAAAGCTGTTACCATTATAATAATCATTTCTTCCTTATATCTTTTATTCTTCCCAGTTTATATATTTCAGTTTATTTGCTCCCCAAATCCATGAATAATGCTATTCTGTGCCAAATCCCCATATTTATCGAGAGTATTTTTATTTCAAGAGCACAATTTATACAGATTGTCTTGTCCTGCTTTTCCGAATGCAGAATCATGGAAAAATCACAGTTTCAATATACAAAAAAAGATAAATTCAGGTGTTCAACGTGTGCCATTAATTCCAAAATTTCTGATGAAAAGGAGATGGATTAGCTTAATTGTGGAAGTTTAATTTAAACACCCTCCTATCTTTTTACAGCAGACTTGCTAGCAAATATTTATGCTTTTTCTCTCTCTCCTTCCCTCTCCTTTATCTTTTTCTCCTTTAACTGCTGCATATTAAGGTTCTTCATCCTCTATGACAAGTACGTATATTTTATCTGGTCATTCTGTGTGAGATAGTCAAAGGGTGGATTTTAAGGCCAAACTATCTGTTATAGCTAGCCCATCGTTGGAAGAGGGAAATCCTCAAGTGCTGATAGCATATGCTTGTCGCACCAGGGACGATTTTCCCTTCCCGTAATCTGCAAATTACAGTATCTTGCTTTGTTTTGTGACTGGCCTTCAGGATATGAGTCCTTGGGAGGGCAATGCCTCTATTAGGGTCAGAGAAACGTGTGCCGGATTTGCATTTTTTTGCCAGGGGCTGAAAATAAGGACACCAAAATGGGTTGGAGGATTGATAGTAATAAAGGGTGGGAATAGTTGGAGGCAGGAGACTTTGATTTCCATCTTGAGCTCAAAGATGCTCCACAATTATCCTAAACCAGGGATTCCCAACCTTTTCAAGCTGGGGGCCGGATCACGCTCTCTCAGTCACCTTCGAGGGCCAGATGGCCATTTTGTTTCTTGAATTCTCTTGGAGGGGCAGAGGCAACATGAAATGGTGCTGTGGGCCAGATCCACCCCACTGGCCTTAGGCTGGGAACCATAGTCCTAAACTCAACAGGAGCTGTCCATGGTGCTGAACCTATTTCCAGCATAGAATCCAAGACTTTGGAGAGATCTTGTAAACTTTAGGCTAAAGCCTGGGGTGGATTTACTGCCCAGTGGAACTGGAGCCATTGCCAGGACAGAAAGTGGTGTCTCTACCATGAATGCCACATGGATGTAGGGCAGAAGCAAGTGGCTCCCAAATGTGTCACTCTGAATTTTGCTGGACTATTTTATTTATTTATTTATTTATTTATTTACATTCTATCTATCTATCTATCTATCTATCTATCTATCTATCTATCTATCTATCTATCTATCTGTCTGTCTGTCTGTCTGTCTGTCTGTCTGTCTGTCTGTCTATCTATTTTAATAAATTTAGACTAGATATCACCTTGCTTGAAAGCCAGTCGTATCCAACTCCAGGGCTAGGTGCTCATCTCCATTAACAGGCAAAGAGCCAAAGCTGTCTGTGTCCGCAGACATTTCCATGGCCATGCGGCAGTCACGACTAGATGCATGAAATGCACGGAATGCTGTTACTTTCCCCATCAAAGCAGTACCTATTTATCTCATTGCAATGTCTTGCTTTTGAACTGCTAGGGTCGGCAGGAGCTGGGACAGAGACGGTAGCTCACTCTGTTGTGCCACCCAGTGATTCTATCATGCTGTGATTCTGTGTTACATTTCCCGCTTCTTTGGCTAAATAGGTTTTGCAGGTTTTGCAGGGCACTGAAAAAGCGAAGGTGGGTTAGAAGAAGAAGCTCGGCTCCCATTATATTTTGGCGACCTCATCACTGCCGCCTCTCCTGATTTTCCTCCGTTTGCATCCACACATTTTAATACCAAAACACAGGACCGAAATGGGTTTTGACCTCTGAGCAAAAGGTTCATGCCGTCGGGGAGTAAAAACCATCAGTACACATGGTTTTTTCTTTTGTCTTCCCCGCAGAACCGGAGACATGTCCTGGCTGACCGGAAAAGGCTCCTAATGCCCACAGAGCCTGTGGCCGGTTCTTGACAGACGCTGGCAGCCTCAGAAGAAAAGTGCATTTGATGCACTTCCTGGAGAGTTTTCTGACACCTCCCTCGGGGCCAATTCTTCCATTGTCAGGCCATGTTCAGGGAAGATTCGAGCCGAGGTTGGTGTACATTTGAACAGCGGCCCAGAGGGGCTTTGAAAACCCCAAGGACCTACTGGGAGTTTCTACAGCAACTGGGATGTTAGCGTAGCTTTCGGACACACCGGATAAGTTACAGAGGACACCCCATAAAGTCATTATCGGTGCCTGTGTTTCAAGCATCTGGTGGACTGAAGAGACTCCTTTTCTAAGCCACAAGAGATCCCCACACGTTGCCTCGAACTCCAGTCCTTCTTGCCTGTATCATTTTTGTGCAAAACCCGCCCTCTCCACACACCCGGGTCCGGCTTGGTTCCCTTGCATCGAGTCCTCATGCGCTTTCATGCCTGCAGAGCGATGTGCTTTCCTGGCTCTCGGTCCGCGGACCCAAGAGTAGGGGTTCTCAACCTTTTAAAACCAAGGGCTGGGTCACGCTCCTTCGGACAGCTTCGGGGGCCAGACGGCCATTTTGCCCTGCCTGCACAATGGGGACGGGCTGTACATGAAATAGGAACCACACATGGCACTTCCGGGTGTGGCAGAAGCAGTGGGGGGGAGGGACAAATGAAATGGCGCCATAGGCAGTAGGTTGATAACTCATGCTCAGGACAATTGTGAATAAGAGGAACAAGGGAGAAGGCAGAAGCGGAAGACATCACAGCTCCAAGATCTTGAAACTCTGCTTTGCTTTAGTTACAATCCTGGTAGCTGCACCAATGGTTTCTTTACCGCTCAAGAGTCTCCATTTAGGCACTGGGTTGGAATTCATGTCTAGATGCTCTGTGTCCATGATGGCCAACCTTGCCACACCAGGTGTTCTTGGACTTCAATTCCCAGAAGCCCAAGTCTCTGTGAATCCACACTGCACAGTCAACCCATTCGTGTGGATTCACAGAGATTCTGGCTTCTGGGAATTGAAGTTGGGGAACATCTGGCGTACCAAGGCTGGCCACCACTGCTCCATATCCAAAACGCCATAGAAGTTCTACCATGAGAAAGTCGAGGAAATCCCCATCTAAGTTTCCTCCTCATGTCAACAACTTCTTCCTTTCCTTTTCTAATTTTAAAAATCGAGTCGTTAGCTTTGAGAGTTGCCAAGGTACGTGTGGGAATCTTTGGGCCATGCCCGCTGAAAGCTGTGGTGTCAGAGAGGTGGAGGAATAAATGCTCAGCGTGGCATGGCGCATGGTCACTATCTTTGTCCGAATAAACTAGGTCAAGGTCAAGGTGACTCCCTGGTTCGACTCTAGGGGACGTTTATAGCTAAAGGGCCAGCACTGTCTTCGTCTACAGACATTTCTGCGGTCCTGTGGCAGGCATGACTAGACACCAGAATGCGCGGAAAGATGCTACCTTTCCCGCCAAAGTGATACCTGTTTATCTGCTTGCAAATTCTTGCTTTCGAACAGCTCAGTTGGCAGGAGCCGGGGCGGGGGACGGGAGCTCGCTCTGTCATGCAGCACTCGTGTGAGGGGTTTTAGTCCGAACCATCTGGACTGCGTCGGGTTGGGTAAATGTCTTTAATGGGGGGCGGGGAGTCTAAAATCCCATTCACTTTATCCCAACGTTGTGCACAGCCAGCTTATCTCACATGCTGCTTTATTATCATTTTTCTAGGTTCTTAATAAAGATATATATATCTTATACTGGGCAGAATCTGTTGTGTTTGAAATTCTGTTCTAAGTGAAATGTGGGGGACGGTCAGGCCAGGAGCAGCCAGAGATTTCAAGGCTACAACCTGACGCCACAGGGTTTGATGGCACAGAGTGGGCTGGATGAGGCCTTAGAACAAGGGACCCCGACCACCGGGTCATGGACCACACAGGCTTCAGACGCGGCAGATTGACAGGTGGCTAGGCCCCGCCTCCTTGATTTTGAGCTACCACAGGTCTCCCCCCCCTTGCCTGTGCGCAGCGAGGTATCGAACAGCCCATATTCAAGCTGTGGCTGGCAGACGCGAGAGATTAAAAATCCCACCACCCCCATTTACCAGTCTGTGGGGAAAATTGTTTAGCACAGGGATTCTCAACCTGTGGCCTATGGGCCGGATGTGGCCCATGGGACCATTTCCTGTGGCCCACTACCACCACACCAGGAAGTGCCATGTGGTGGAGGTAGGGCAAAATAGCCGTACGGCCCCCAAAGCTGTTTGAGGGAGCGTGAAAAGGTTGGGGACGCCACATTGAGAAGAACGACTTCATGCCCCCTTCTATGCAAGCAGTGGTTCCCAAAGTGGGGCCCAGACCCCACAGGGGGACTTTATTTCCCAGGAGCCTCCATCAGTACATAGACTGATCAGTGCTTTGGGGGATTGACTGAGGCTTCTGGGAATTGAAGTCCAACAACCAAAGGTTGGGAAACATTGGTCTAAAAAGATCAAGGTGTTTCCCTTGCTCAAAAGCCAGTTGTATCCAACTCTAGGGGCGGTGCTCATCTCCGTTTACAGCCAAAGAGACAGCACTCTCTGCATCTGTATGACTAGATGCCAAAGCGCACAGAACGCTGTTACCTTTCCTGCCCAAGTGGTACCCGTTTATCTACTTGCAACTTCTTGAACTGCTGACCCACAGCATAGGTTCCGTCCACAATATAGGCTCTGCCCACAGCATAGGCTCCGCCCATGGCATAGGCTCCGCCCATGGCATAGGCTTACATGACTGCGGAACCTCAAGTGGTTAAGACGCTGAACTCAACAACTGGAAGGTCGGAGTTCAATTCCTGAGTACTGCACGACAGAGTGAGCTCTCGTCTCTGTCCCAGCTCCTGCCAACCTAGCAGTTTGAAAGCAAGAAATTGCAAGTAGATAAACAGGGACCACTTCGGTGGGAAACAGCGTTCCGTGCACTCCGGTGTTGAGTCATGCCTGCCACATGTCCACAGAAGTGTCTGCAGATGCTATAAACAGAGATGAGCACTGAACCCAAGAGTCAAATCCGACTGGCTTTTGAGCAAGGGCGACCTTACCACCCCGTAGTCCTCTCTTGGCGGTTCACAAGTCAAATGTTCGCCCCAAACATGCTGGGGGCACTTTTGGTCAACCTTGGATGGGTGGAACAGGCTGAGTCCATGTTGTGCCTAGGTCAGAATCAAACTCACAACGTTCTGGCTACAGTACAGCAGTTTACCTCCTGCGTCACCAAGTTGTGCCGAAGGGCGGGGTGGAAAAAGATGCTCTCCCCGTACCTTAACCCAGAAATAAGATTTTGCTTCTATGAGGGCTTCTGTCGGTGAACAGAAGGGGAGGCTAATCTCCAGTTTGAGTGACAGCTTGGTAAGTCAATTAGTGGAGCTTCTTCCCAGCCTCGTCTGACCTGGATCAAGAGCGGGCAGGTGTCCATCAGGGCCGGGTGGCAGAGGGTGGCCTCATGGGGAGAAGACCGTGGCCATGCAGACCCCTCTGCCCCCCCATCTTCGGAAGGGTCTGACCACCTTTAGCGGGTCTCTCTTCATCACCAACAAGACTGGAGACTGCTTCGGGGCACGGACCTACCAGCCGGGTAAGAGCTCGGGGGGACCGGCGTGGCCGCCTTTGGGGTGTCCCAGAAGGAAGCTAGGACTTCCTTAAATCACCACCTGAAGAATGTTGAATATTTAAGTGCAAGGATTCTCAACCTGTGGCCCTTGGGCCGGACACGGCCCACGGCACTATTTCATGTGGAGCCCCCACTGCCTCCACCACACCAGGAAGTGCCATGTGGTGGAGGAAGGGCAAAATGGCCATCCGGCCCCCAAAGCTATCTGAGGGAGCATGACCTGGCCCACAGCTTAAAAAAGGTTGAGAACTGTTGTAGTGCAACCCCAGCATGCATTGAATACTAACACATGAACTAGTGAGGCAGGAAATATGAGCCTGACTTAAAGGAATTTGTTTTGCATTGTTTGCCTCTAAAGGCAACTACAAAGGTTCCTGTCTTCCGACCTCAGGGATCACCTGATCCTATTTGCATGCCTTAAGGCCTTTATTCTGGCCTTCTCTTGCTTGCTTTCTGCCTTCGGAAGAGGAAAGATGTCCCTTGGAGCGCCTCCATCTTTCAGGCCACATGACTGGAAGAAAGACCACCTTCACTTACCTTCTTTCTCAACCAGTGTTCCTCAAACTTGGTTCTCCAGGTGTTCTTGGACATGAATTACCAGAAGCCCAAGTCAGCACACCTGCTTGAATGAGGCTTCTGGGAATTGAAGTCCAAGAACAACTGGAGAGCCAAGTTTGAGGAACACTGTTCTAAACTAACTCACCTGGATTTCCTGCCTACATTATTGATCTAACTGCAACTTTGCCAAGACTCTTGAGCACATGTATCTTCTGACCTCATTTTTGTGAGTAAATGCTATTTTTCTTTCTCTCTCTAGTCCAAGTGTGTTTATTAGCTGGGCTAAAAGGGGGAGAAATTATTATTTTTTCTTTCTTTTTGTCATGTTTCACACAAGCCCCATTCATCTCCCAAAAGGCGTGGCGCCTTTCCACTTCAATCACACATAATCCAAAAACTCTCCCCGAATATTTAAAAATCTATTTTACTTTACCATTCCTGCTTTTAAACCTTATTTTACGCATCAACGTATCATGAATCACAACTTTCCAGATACTGTATCTGTATATCATTCCTCAAGTTGAAAAAAAGTCAAAACTATACTTTCCATTTTGAGTTATTATTGGCCTGGTTGCCATATCAATCACAGCCCCCCCTCCACATGCCTATGAGGGCCAAAAATAGTTGCTTCTGACTTGAAGGCCCATAATCCACAATATTCCTTACCTTCTTCCCTGACTGACAACATCCTTGCTCATTTCTGGACTCTCCCGCAGGGCACTCTGTTCTATCCAGCCTCCCATTGCAAATGATGCTGTATTTCAATGCTTTCTACTTCCCATTTTGGTGCGTCTCTGAAGGAGTCATGCTGGAACTTAAGGTACCCAAATGCTTATGGTAGGCGAAGTTCTGTCCAGGTGCTTTTGGGGGTGGGGGTGGGGGTGGGAGGGGATTTAGTTGGGGTGACTGGAGTGGGGATGACATTGAGGTTCCCACCCACCTACCTGACTGTCCATCCATCTTGATTGCCATCCTATCCATCCATCCATCCACCTATCCAACCAACCAACCAAACCATCCATCCAACCAAACCAAATCAAACATCCATCCATCCATCCATCCATCCATCCGAACGAACGAACGAACGAACGAACGAACGAACGAACGAACGAACGAACGAACGAACGAACGAACGAACGAACGAACGAACGAACGAACGAACGAACGAACGAACGAACGAACGAACGAACGAACGAACGAACAAACAAACAAACAAACAAACAAACAAACAAACAAACAAACAAACAAACAAACAAACTTGGATGGATAGTTTGTTTGGATGGATGGGTTATCCATCCATCCACCCACCCATACAAACAAACAAACAAACCACCCATCCATTCAAACATGGATGGATGGATGGATGGTTTGTTTGTTTGGATGGATGGATGGGTTATCCATCCAAACAAGCCATCCACCCATCCATCCATCCAACCAACAAACCATCAATCCATCCTATTACTGTATCTGATTTATATACTGCCCGTCGATATGCTAACCCAGGAAAAAGACATTGAAGGGTTACTTTGGGCTGGGGCTAACTTGTGGAGTTAAGAGCCATCCAGCCCCCTTTTTTAAAACAATTGATTCCGTCTAATTTAAAACAGGTAGTGGCTTTGACCACGAAGCATTAATTCCATTTCTTGTGCCATTGTCTAGCCATTTTTTTAAAAAAAGAATAATTTGTACAATTATACACACACTTCCTGTTTATGAATTCAAGGTGGCATACAGGGCCTTCCACCTCCTTTCCTTCATCCTCAGAACAACAATCTTGTAAAGCAGGACAGTCTGCATGTGTGTCTCTGTGTGTGAGAGAGTGTCCCTCTAAGGCAAACCATTGAAATTTCTCTTTCCCACCATCTTCCAGTTTAGCTTGCTGCCCAGCTATTACCAAATCCTGTTGCCTGGAGGATACCTGATGATCACCTTGGTTGAAGTTCTACGTCTGTACCTTGGATACATTGGAAACCTTCAGGAAAAGGTGAGAATGGTATGCAATTATCCCACATTGAGTAATCAACCACGTCTTTGGGACGTGATACAAACGTTCACTTCAAATGCCTATTTTGTCCTTCCAATGTCACCCTCCAAGAATGAGTCCTCTCTGCCATTGTAGGTCCCTGAACTAGCTGCCTTCGCCCTTCTCTCCTTCCTGATCGAGGCCCCCATCGTACTCTTCCTCTTGACTGACCCACACATCATCCGGTTGCCCCTGGAGACGGCCGTACACCTGGTCCTCCTCGCCTTCCTCGCCTCTGAGGTCACGGCCTCCTCCTTCGCCCTCCGAGTGATGACGAAGCAACTGGCCCTGCACTTCTACCTAAAACAGTTCGAAGAGGGGCCGGACGGAGACAGGCGCGGTGGAAAAGACCCCAAGGGGTGGGCCCAGTGGAGGAAGGTCAGCTGGGGCAGCCAGGCCCCAATTGGGCCCGAACCCAACCCACTCTCTGCATAGGACCACAAAGGCGACTTTGCTGAAGATCAAGGTCTCCAAAATGTCCAAAGAAGCAAGAAAGACCATCCAAAGCCAACACAAACTCTTTTGGCAGGAGACCAACCTTAAGTTCTGGAGATGTTCTTGGGTCACCATCCTGTTCAAAGGTGGGTGGGTGAAGTTTCCAAGGCCCAAACTTGAGGGAGTGAAATGTCCAGTTGAGTTGCCTTCAAAGGGACATTTCAACCTTTGTGAACGGAGTCAAAAGTGGCACCATGGGAATGAAAGACCCTGACAGACAACAGGGTCACGGGTTCCATCCTGGCCTCCTGGAGAGACTCAGAGGGCTAGTTCTGTCCACCTCAACAGTCAGTTTCTCCTTTCCCACTGAGATGGTAAGATTCAGGTCCAAAGCTTTAGAGCAGGGATTCCCAACGCTTTCAAGCCCGGGTCACGCTCTCTCAGTCAGCTTTGAGGGCTGGACGGCCATTTTGCCCTACCTGCACAATGGTGTGGCCACTTTGTCCCAACCGCTTCAAAGGGGGTGACCATTTTTTTTCCTTGGATGCACTTGAAGGGGGTGGGGGTCACATGAAATGGCACCGTGGGCCAGATCCAGCCCATGGGCTTTAGTTTGGGAACCCCTGCTTTAGGATTTTAAGCCTTGATTTAGACAAAAGCAGAAGCCGTTGAGTGAAGTGTCTTGTTTTCAGTTCCATCTGTTGTCAACCCAAGTGACAGATGATGGTGGAAGAGCCCAAAGGCCAGTATCTCCCTTTGACAACCCAACCCACTTCCCCACTTGAGGTCGGTCCTTCCACAAGAACCAGCGGTGGCAATGACGTGGGTCTTTGGCCCTGCAGAATGGACACTTTTACCAGAGAGCTTTTTATTAATATGAAAATTTTAATATTTGTGTCTGTTTGCATTTGTTGAATTCTATGCTTTTAGCCGCCCTGAGTAGGAAAATTTTTCCTAGAGGGGCAGGATATAAGTTTAATAAAATAAAATAAATAAATACAAGTGGATGCCGGTCAGGATTTGACAGCCCAATCAATTTCTCACCCAGTCCAACGCTTCCCTTCCGTCCCGAACTCAACAAAGGGTCCAGCCGTGCACAAGCAAGGACTTTCCAAGAGGCTGCTCAGTTTAATTAATTAATTATTTAGTTCATTGTGTTTTCATTGTCTATTACAGGATGATTTATAACAGTGGTGGAGAACCTATGGCACGCTGGCACTCAGCCCTTTCTGTTGGCACCCATGCAGTCACCCCAGCACAGAGTACGCCCCACCCCTCTGCCCAGCAGTCCAATGGGAGCGCTTCCTCCCTCCCCCCAGCACAGAGTTCACCCCACCCTTCTGCCCAGCAGCCCAATGGGAGCGTTTCCTTCCTCCCCTGTTGCTATGTTGGCATTTTGCGATAAATAAGTGGGTTTGGGGTTGCAGTTTGGGCACTCGGACTCTAACAGGTTCACCATCAATGACTTATAATATATAGTATGTAAGGTTGTGAGTTCGATCCTGGCAAGGATTTAAGGCTGACTCAGCTTCCATCCTTCCCAGGTTGGTAAATGAGAAACCAGCATGTTGGGGTAAAAAAGCTAATTAACTTGTGAACTGCCCAGAGAGTGCACAAAGTGCTATGGGGCGGCATGTAAATGTAATTGCTTAAACAAACAAACAAATAAACAAACAAACAATACAAATTAATAAAAACTAAAATTAATTCTACATATTTTTTTTTTGCTAGAATACTTCCTGGGCTTTATTAATTGTTTCTACTGAATTAGTTGTTATTTAGTTATCTTTATTATTATTTATTTATATTAGTAGTTATTATTAGTAGTCATTATTTAATTAGTTGTTTTAATTAATGAAAATATGCATGCTGTTACGGAGATTATATTTTCATGTCGCCTGCGGAGTGATGGAGGTGGGTGTCACACAGGAGCTCCCGAGGGGATTTGAACCCGTAGAGTAGACACTAGGGAGAGAAAGAAAGCTCAGCAGGCGAAGCTATATAGATAGACTACGCAAGGTGGGCGTTGCCTCTGGAGGAAGACCTGATAGGCTCAGCGGCTCCGACGAGCCGCCCAATCACATCGCGCCATCCCGGAACGAGCCCGCCCCTTCCTCCCTCCCTGGCCCCGACGCCGTTGCCATGGCAGCCAGAGGGCGGACCAGGCCCGAGCCATGCCGAAACCCAAGGTAGTGCCTCCGCCAACGCTGTCTCCGGTCCCGGAGCGGGAGAGCGACGCCGGGGACCGGCTTTCCGGCAGCGAGTCTCCCTCCGAGGCCGCTCGAAGCGGCAACAGCGGCGCTTCTGCGGCCTCCGTGGTGAGTGGAGAGGGGACGGGGAGGGGGGGAGAAGAAAATGACGTCGGCCGCGGGGCATCATGGGAAGTGTAGTTTTTTTGTTTTTTCCCCAATACTTTTACGTTGTTTACGTTTCTAAGCTTCTACATTTAATATTTAAGTAGCTAATAATTTTTTTATACGTTTGATCGTCCAACATTAGTCAATATACAATAAACTATGGTTGTTCGTTACTAGTTTAATAACATATTTATATTCTATGTCCAATGTGCACCCAACATCCACTGTTTTTAATTGTCAAAATGACACTTTCAACAGCCATTAGGATTCTGGAAAGGTAATAATGCGTGTTGGAAGTGTGGTTTGGAAAAATACATCCCACTCTTGGGTCTCTGATCTATATGTTTAGAATAGGGGTGCCCAAACTACGGCCCATGGGCCAGATGTGGCCCACTATACCAATTCATCTGGCCCACTTCCAGGAGCGCTGAGGGCAGCATGGGATAGATGAATTTGCATAGGGGGCCAGATCTTTCCCATGGGCCGTAGTTTGGGCACCTTGTTTAAGCAGAGAAAATGGCAGCTTAAAATCTATCTCATCCTGTCGCAAAACAGGTTGCAAGGTGCTTTTTACTTCCGCTTCCGGTGGGAGGAACAACGTGACCGGCCCGCTGAACCATGTGACCGGCCCATGGCTCAAAAAGTTTGGGCACCCCTGCTTTATAACATCAAATCCATCTTGGTCCACTCCTGTATTTAAATGTGAGCTTGTGAAGTGGACTTGGTCCATGGAAGCTCGTATTTAAATACAGGAGTTAGTCTTTAAGGTGCCATAGCATTTTTCCCGTATTGGGGGGGGGGGGGCAGAAACACTGTAGCACTTTAAAGACTAACTGCTATATGTTTAACGTGAGCTTTTGTGGATCAAGTCCACTTCATCAGACATAGGAGTAAAACTGCAAGGCATGAGCTTATATACACCAGATACAGAGATACAGAGTGATCAATCAGAATGACAGATAAAGCTTGCAAATCAATACAGCTTCCTACAGCTGGCAGTAGCAGATGACTCTTGGTTGTTATTCGGATGAGCTCTAAATGTCCCCTTTTCAATTGTAAATAGTGGGGAGATACAAAACAAACATCTGGCATTGAACATGTGCTAATGAGTTTAACCTCTGTGTTACTGTGTGAGCACATTCTTTTCTGTGAGACACTGTTGTGGAAGACAACATTACAGAAAAGTTTGTGAAGGTGGTATATATAACGTATTTAAATGTCAGCTTGTGAAGTGGACTTGGTCCATGGAAGCTCACGTTTAAATACAGGAGATAGTCTTTAAGGTGCCAATGTTTTAGTTTTTCTTTTTGCTGTTCTGTTTTATTTACTCTCACATGTTCCAGAACATTATCTTTCCCCAGAGTGTCTCAAAAGAAGGGACGTGTTCTGCTCTGACCTTTTAAAAACTCCTGATTCTTTGCCCAGTGTTTGTTATAAATGCCAATCAGCACAGTTTCCCCTGCTTCCCGAAGAAGATGGCAGTCCTCGGTTTAATCCAGTGTTTCCCAATGTGGGGCCCAGGTCCCACAGGGAGACTTCAATTCCCAGAAGCCTTTGACAGTTCATTGGCTGAATGGTCCTTTGGGGGATGGATTGAGACTTCTGGGAATTGAAGACCAAAAACCAAAGGTTGGGAACACACTGGTTTAAGCAACTCTGATCACATTTAGTGTGAGCTTCTTGAATGTGCAGCCGGGGGTGCACTGGGCATTATGGAAGGGTGCTGGACAGGGTCAAAGGGTGACGACCAAGGGACCGGGGGGGGGGGGGAGAAGGCTGCCCCCCAGGAACTGCTTGGTTGCCGACCCTCGCTTGCTGTGCCTGGCACATGTCACTTTAGAATAAACCATTGCTCCAAGCTGAAGGAGGAAGCTTGGAACAATGGCTTAATCCAAAATGCAGTGCGCTGGGTGGATTAAAAGTAATAAAATTATTATTTGTGCACCAGGGCGCCAGAGGTGAGGGCACACCAGGATGAATCCCCCTGTCCCGGTGGCCCAGCCTATGCCTGAATGTGCTTTCTTCATCAGGTCCTTTCCACGTCAACTGAACACGAGGAAAGCCATCACTGCAACACGGAGGACAGTTCAGAGGATGAGTCCTGGGAAGATGAAGATGAAGACGAAGAGTGGGATACGGACCTCGAAATAGAAGGTGGGCCTTAGGGCAGCACATCTGACAAAACTGTCTACCATGGCTTAGAAGTAAGATAGGAAGAGCATCAAGTAGTGTCTGTGCAGTGGTGGGATTCAAATGTTTTACTACTCTGTGGGCATGGTGTGGGTGTGGTATGGTGGGCGTGGAAAGGAGAAAAGCCCTGCGTTGCATCTGAATTAGGACTACTTTATATCAAAACTTGGATGGGCAGGGCCAGCCGGAATTTCTGGTACCGGTTCTGGCGAACCGGGGAGAACCTGCTGAATCCCACCGCTGTGTCTGGGCAATGGGTCAACTACCTCTGAATGTTAGTAGCTGTTCGTTGTACCGCCATCTGTCCGATCTGCTTTAGTTTGGATTTCTGCATTGAGTAGGGGGTTAGACTCAATGGCCTAAGACAGGGGTTCCCAAACTACAGCCCATGGGCCAAATTTGGCCCAAGGTGCCATTTCAGCCTTCGAAGCTGTTGGGACAAGGTTGGTAACCCCTGGCCAACTCAGTCATTCTATGATTATGCTATTCCTTGGTAAATCCATCCCTGAAGCCCTGCTAGGAAAGACAGAAGGAACTGGACATGTTTAGCTTTGAGTAAAGTTGATGGAGGGGAGAGGTGATGAGAGCGGTTTTCAACTACCTGTACTTCAAAGATAGTCATCAAGTGGAGAGGCAGATGATCTCCTCCATCATCCCAGAGAGCAGGAAATGGAATGACGGACTCAAATTACAGGCTGAATATTGGGGAAAGCTTCATAGCTGCATCTTCCCGGTGGCCTAGTGGGTAAAAGCACTGTGCTTTGGAGACTGAAACGGGTTTCGATTCCCCGAGAGCTGCACGATAGAGGGTGTGAAAGGATCCTCATTCAGGCATTCCCTGCAAAAACCCTGTCAACCAAGAGTAATCTCTCACACAAAAACACGCACAAGCTTGGAGCAGTACAACAATGGAACCGACTGCCTTGAAAGGTGGCAAGTACTCCAGTGTTGAGGGTCTTCAAGCGAAATTAGGACAACCATCTGTCAGGTCTGTTTGGGTGTAGATTTCTGCCTCTCTTGTCCTTACTGATTTTGAAGGGTTTCCCCAAGGATTCTGGATTCCTTTTTCTGAGTTCCTCTTTCTCATTTTGGACTGGACTCACAATCTCTTAATCTCATTTTTTGGAATAGTAGCCGTGTTAGTCTCTGGTTCAGGCATATCAGAAAACAAAACAAAATAAACAAAATAAAATAAAAAACTGTAGCACTTTAAAGACTCACTGCTATATTTTTATTGTTAGCTTTCATGGATCAAGTCCACTTCTTCAGGCAAAGAGTGAAAGTTTGCCTGTAAGTTTCACTCTTTGTCTGAAGAAGTGGACTTGATCCATGAAAGCTAACAATAAAAATATAGCAGTTAGTCTTTAAAGTGCTACAGTGTTTTTATTTTTTATTTTGTCTTAATCGCATGGTGCCCTTAGGTGTAAAACACAACACCTAGTAACTATAGATATTCACCTTCATAGTAAATAACTTACTTGATTCTTAGGATGCCAAGATTACTATTTTATATTTTATTTTTTTCTGACAGAGTCTAGGAAATCATATGATCCTGCGGGGAAAGCCAAATATCTTGACACCTGCCAAACCTATGGCGTCGTCCCCATCTCTTATTTTTTACGGCATATGAAAGATCCTGAACTAACTCTGATGCATCATGGCCTCAACCCCAAGGTAAGGGCCGGAGAAATGGTTTCTTTAGCCTCATTAAGATCCAAACAGGAGGCTGTTTGTTCCCAGAAGCCCAAGTCTTTGTGAATCCACACTAATGGGTTTACTGCATGTACGCTCCAGGTGTTCTTGGACTTCAGTTCCCAGAAGTCCAAGTCTCTGTGAATCCACACAAATGGGTTTACTGTAGTTATACTCAGTAAACCCGTTCATGTGGATTCACAGAGACTTGGGCTTCTGGGAAATGAAGTCCAAGAACACCTAGAGTGCCAAGGTTAGCCATCACAGCTCTGAGATGTTAAAACAGTTAACCAGAGGCCCTACATTCCACCCCAAGGCCGAGCTGATCTACTTTGCCACCCAGCCCTGTGACAGATAAAAATTGTTATGTGCAACAAGGTGGTAATAAAGGCAAACATGCACGGCTCTTTGAACAATAAATATGAGGAGCTGAAAAGCTATCTACTTAACCTGGGAGAGAAATGGTTGAAGCTGTTGATGAGTTCTTGTCCATCTGTTTTCCTTTGGAACCTGTCTTTTGGGTTCCTTTGACGCTCCAGAGATAAATTGGTCTCTTCTAAAGGCAGATTTGCTGGTTGGTTGTAAAGCACTACGTGGACGTTACTGGCAAAGGAGTGACGTAGAAAATTGGACGGATCATCTCTTGCGGTGATGGCCAACCTTGGCGCTCCAGGTGTTCTTGGACTTCAATTCCCAGAAGCCCTGATCCTCAGGAGAGCTGACTTGGGCTTCCGGGAATTGAAGTCCAAGAACATCTGGAGCGCCAAGGTTGGCCAGCACTGATCTATCATATCTGCCTTGATTTGGACTCCTGCATTGAGCAGGGGGCTGGACCGGATAGCCTAAAAGGCTCCTCTTCCAACTCTGTGATTCTATGATTCTCTAGATTACATTGGAAGAGGAGCAGGGATACGAACCCCCAGACGTTGTGGGTTTCAGTGTCCTTGGCATGGTAATTAATCCATGTGTTCGCAACTGCGGCATGCGTTGTGTTCTCTCTTGTGTTCCAGGCAGCCCAAGCCCTCGCCCTTTCTTTGACAAACAACACATCCATTGTGAAGTTAAACCTGAGGGACAACTGGCTGAATGGAGAGGGGGCGGCCGCCATGGCTGAGATGCTGAAGGAGAATTGTTTCATTTCAGGTGTGCTCCTAATTTGGACAATGCTTTAGGCCAAGGGATTCCCAACCTTTTCAAGCTGGGGGCCGGGTCATGCTCTCTCAATCAGCTTTGAGGGCCGGACGGCCATTTGGCCCTGCTTGCACGATGGGAGTGGCCATTTTGTCCCAACAGATTCAAAGGGGGTGGTCATTTTGTTTTTCAAATGCCCTTGGAGGGGTGCCCCCCCCACATGAAATGGTGCTGCAGGCCAGATCTGGCCTGTGGGCCTTAGTTTGGGAAGCCCTGTTCTACAGGGTTTAAGCAGAGCTTTAAAAAACTTAATTCTTTTGGATATCAGAAGTGAGGAATCGTGGAATTTTTCCCAATGATGTTTTGAGGATCTGGGGATAATAAGAAAAATAGAAGAGAAAGTTCTGAAATTGGAAAGTGTGTGTGTGTGTGTCTGTGTGTCTGTGTGTCTGTGTGTGTGAGAGAGAGATGTGCTAATTGTCAGTCTGTTTCTTCGCACCTAGATGTTGATCTCTCAGAGAACAGAATTGGACTGAAAGGAGCAAAGGCTTTTTCTGCCGCACTTCGGGCAAATGCAACTCTGATGACCCTGAAACTTTCGGGGAATGACCTGGATGATTCCGCTGCCAAACACCTGGCAGAGGCCCTGATGATCAACCATAAAGTGGCCTCCCTCGATCTGAGCCACAACACGCTGGGAGAGGCTACAGGTAATGCCACCCTGGAAAAGGACGGGCGGAGATAGCCCACCCTGAGTGCCCTTGGGATGAGGAAGGAGATGGAAGAGGAGCTGATGGCTTGAGGCAGCTAACAATCATACAATGTGGGGAGGAAGGAAAAAAGAAAGTGAGTGAGGGAAGGAAGGAAGGAAGGAAGAAAAAGAATGAATAAATGAAAGGAAGGAAGGAAGGAAAGAATGGAAAAAAGAAAGAAAGTGAGTGAAGGAAGGAAGGAAGAAAAAGAATGAATAAATGAAAAGAAGGAAGGGAAAAAGTATGAGTGAGTGGAGGAAGGAAGGAAGGAAGAAAAAGAAGGAAGGGAGGAAAGAAAGAAAGCGAAAGGAAGAAAAAAGAAAACAATGATTGAATGAAGAAAGAAAAATGAAGGAAGGAAGGAAAGAGAGCAAAAGGAAGGAAAAGAAGAAATATTAAGTGAAGAAAGGAAGGATGGATAGAAGGAAGAAAAGGAGGAAGGAAGGAAAGAAAGCAAAAGGAAGGAAGGAAGACAGAAAGAATGAGTGAAGGAAGGAAGGGAGAAAATGAATGAAGGAAAGAAAAAGAAAGCAAAAGGAAGGAAAGAAGAAAGGAAAACAGAAAGAATGAGTGAAGGAAGGAAGGAAGAAAAAGAAAAAAAGCAGAAGGAAAGAAGGAAGGAAAAAAGAAAGAGTGAGTAAAGGAAGGAAGAAAAAAAGAATTAAAGAAAGAAAGCAAAAGGAAAGAAGGAAGGTAGGACAGAGGAGAAGAAATATACTCACTGAAGTGCCATGGGTTTCAGATGCCTTGTCATGGTGGTTTATAGTATAATATTTGTAAAAAGTACTGTAAAAAACACTGGTAAATAATAACATGTTAAAGCCACTGTTTTATAAAGCACTTCCATTCTGCTTTAGTCCAGCCCACTAGGAATGGGACAGGTGAAATGTGCCTACTACCTCCGTGCTGCTTGACCAGCATGCAGGCAAGACGGAAGAGAGGCAAGGAAACCTGCCCTTCCTCCGTCCTTTCCCCTTCTCCATGACCACGGCGGCTGGCTAAAACATCCCCCCATGTCTACGTGAGTGGCCAGAAGAGCCAGCCTTGACTCAAGACGGCAGAAATGTAATCTCTGTTCCCATGAACAAAGGGAACCAGACAGAGGCGTAGCTACCGCCGTATCTGCCGTATCAATTATACGGGGCCCCCGGGCCACGGGGGCCCCCAACGTGCGTAAGCAAAACAAATCTTTACCCTTCCTAATGGCCCCCAAACAAATTTTTATACGGGGCCCTGCCAAGGCATGCTACTCTTTTGGAACCAGAGCACCACTGGGATGCTCTCCTACACCACCCTCATGCCATGGAGCACCTTCTGCAGGGCATCTTTGGGAGAAGTCCTACTGGATTATGCCCTTTTTGCTTTGGCCAAGGGCCAACTGTCTTGCGTTCTGTCATTTCTGGCTTTCCTTACTGAAATTGCTTACTTACTCTGGAAGGACACACACCTTCCTTCAGTGCCTTCTGCCTCTGTTTGTGGCTCCGTCCAATGTCTTTGGGAACTGCGGTGACTCATTGGTTAAGACACTGAGCTTGACGACTGGAAGGCTGGCAGGTCAGCAGTTTGAGACCCGAGCGCTGCACGACGGAGTGAGTGCCTGTCTCTGTCCCAGCTCCTGCCAACCTAGCTGTTTGAAAATCCCCTGTCAGAACAGGGGATTTGAATCTCTAACTTGTGTCTGTTTCCCTTGGTTTCCGTAACCCCTTTCTCTCTACCTGTCTGCTTAACCAGGTGAGGTTCTCGGGGCAGCCATTGCCGAAAATGTGAGCCTGAAGGAACTGAATCTCAGCTGGAATTCCTTCCGGGGACACAGCGCTGTGGCTGTTGCTAAAGGCATGGGGGTAAGAGCTGCAACAAAGGTGTGTTTGTCAAAGCATTTACAAGGCAGCCACAACTTCTGATCCCATCCTCAGAAAAAGAAAGGCAACAGATGATTGATGCCAAAGATGAGAGAGGAACAAAAGTAACATGGCAAAAAAAAAATTATTCTACCGCTGGTGACTGCCATGAGTTTGAGTCTGGTGTGTAAGTAAAGGTAGGGCTTGAAGGAGGTCTGGTATGCTTTACCTTCCCAGGTGAGAGAGAGAGGGATGGCCCAGGTATCCGTTTAGCTATAAATTAGTTCAGTTGACTAAGCCCTCAGAAGCCAGTTATTTTATGTCGAGACGTATTTGTCGGTTGTCTGTTTTGTTTTGTTGTGTGTTCTGTCATGTTATCTGATATTTGCTTGTACATCACCCAGAGTGGGATACCACCCAAATGGGTGGTCTATAAATAAATAAATACTGGGGGGGGGGGGGTGCATCCACAATGGAAGGATGGAGTTGCGGACCAAAAGTCGTAGATTAAGTGTGAAAAGACTCACGTTGCCTTGTGGTGGAATAGAGACCTGTGAAGTTTTGCTGCTGGTCTGTCTTCATATCTGTGTCAAATTTTCCCTCCCTCTGTTTTATTTACACTATTGGATTAAGCAAATTAATTTGTATTTAGTTCCATGTTGCATCAATTGACGTTGGATTCTGTCTCCCTCTGTTGACCTAGCCGTTAAACATATTGTACTTTGTACTTTGATTTATCCCAATTTATTCTTAAACCTGTCATTTCCTCAAATTTTATTTATTTTATTTATTTATTTATTTAGATTTATTATCCCGCCCTAATCAGGCGAAAGTATCATCTGTGTATAAACTTATCTTATTATTTTCTATTTGCTCAATATTTTTATCCTCTCTTATAGCATTTGCTAGCAATTCCATTGCCATAATAAACAATATTGGTGATAATGGACAACCCTGCCTTGTTCTAGTTTCAAGCTTTACATCTTCTGTAAAAACATCATTTACCCTGACATCGGCGGAACCATGTTGATATAATTGCTCAATCATTCTTCTAAACTTATTCCCAAACCCAAAAGATTTAATTATCTCATTAATTGTTTCCCATTGAAGTGAATCAAATGCCTTAAAAATATCTAATGATAATAAATCCCACTTTCTCTTTATTTTGTCCTGTAATATCTACAAGTAAGTGGGACTGCACCTTAATTGATGCCCTGTGGCTAAGCAAGCCAGGACTTTAGCTTGCTTTCTCCTAAAAGGGCACTGGAGAGGGAGTGGTGAGGGCGTCTATCCTAACAAAATATATCCATTCTCACTCGCCTTCTAATTTCAACTCCCCTCTGGGGATTTGAACCAACAACCTCCTGCTTCCAAGGCAAAATTGCAACCTCTAAGCCACAGTGGCTCCACTGTCAATGGAGCTGCTTTTGTAATCTTATTTTTGGTGGAGGAAAGTGGGCAGAGGAACACGGAGCCCTGCTCATTTCCTCGATCGTTCTGGGCATCGCAGCTCAGCTCGGCTCCTTGGATTGGCACCCAAGGGGGGCGCCATGGTACTGGGGGCCTGGGGGGGGCACCCTGGGCTGAGTCCTGGTTGCCTGATGGGCCAGCCCACCACTGGCCTTCTCATCTGTCCTGACCTGAATCAAGCTGTTGGTAAGGTAGCGGATAGAAAAATAAACTCCAGTCATCCTCATGTCTCTTAAAAATGTATATATTGTAGCAAAATAGTTGACAGATTTCTTAGGCAAATGAAGCAAATATAATTCTAAGCAAATGAAGCATTTTCAGTTCAGATAGCACATTGAAATCAATGGAAACCTGACTGAGTGTGGAAGGCCAGAGGGCCCCCCTTAAAAGATTACATGGTTGCTTCAGTAAATCACCCCCAATGAACTACTTATACAGCAAAAGAGTAAAGAGCAAAAGAACCATCCTCCCTTTCCCCTTCCTTTTTAACTCCTCTCTCCAACTCCACCCTTTGGGCCTTCCCCTGGAGGAGTCCAGCCAACGCTACTTCGTACTCCTTGTCTATCCAACTTTAAGTTTCATTTCTCGAAGAACACAAGGGTTAGAATGTTTAGTCTAGCAAGCAGTTCCTGCCCAGCGACAACCCATAATGCAACAGTGCCACCTCCCTCCAGTGAACAGCACACGGAGAAATCTACATCACTGTTCTAAAAAACCCCACAGACTCAATTTCTATTCCATGACACAGTTGAGGGGAGAAGAGACCACGCTTCATTTTCACATATGCACTGGATATTGTTTTCATCCTAAATCATCGCTCAGGATTTCCCTTTCCACAGGCAAACATATTCCTCCGGGTGCTCGATCTGTCCTACAATGGCTTTGGCAACAGCGGGGCGGCCGCCTTGGGCGAAGCTTTGAAAGTCAACAACGTGTTGGAAGAACTCTGCCTTGGGTAACATAATTCTTTTATCATTAGGAGCCTTTCTTTCCACTCATCTATGAAGGTTAAGGCAAAGGTCTCCCTGCTGGAAAGCCAGTTGCGTCTGACTCTAGAAGTTGGTGCCCATCTTTGTTTGCAAGCAAAGAACCAGCGCTGTGTAAAAGGAAGGCAAAGCATGGTTGATGCCAAAGATAAGAGAACAATATGGCCAAAACAATACTACTGTTGGTTACTCACATGACTTTGATCCTGGTATGTAAGTCAATGTAGGACTTGCAGGCCTAGCTCAACTTAGGCTTTGTTCTACTGTAGAATGGTGTTTACCAACCTTTGGTTTTGGGACTTCAGTTCCCAGAAGCCTCAGTCAGATCCCCAAAGCACTGATCAGTCAATGTGCTGATGGAGGCTTCTGGGAATTAAAGTCCCCCTGTGGGGCCTGGGCCCCATTTTGGGAAACACTGCTCTAGAACAGGGATTCCCATACAAGTGTGAAAATTAAATTAAATTAAATTAAAATTTCAAGCCATGGGCCAGGTCACACTGTCTCAGTCAGCATCGAGGGCCAAAAGGCCATTTTGCCCTGCTTGCACAATGGGGGTGGCCATTTTGTCCCAAAAGCTTCAGAGGGGTGGCCATTTTGTTTCTTGAATGCCCTTGGAGGCGCCACATGAAATGGGACCGTGGGCCAGATCCGTCCCGTGGGCCTTAGGTTGGGAACCTCTGCTCCAGAAGGATAAACAAGGGAAGACCAACGTGGTTCCCTCTTTCTGTTCTTAGCAACAACCGAATCTCGCTGGAAGGAGCGCTTGGTCTCGCTCTGGGCCTGAAGGAAAACAAGACGCTCAGAAGTCTTAGTGTGAGTAGTCTTCTCAGTGGGGTGTGTGCACGTTGTTGGTCCAAAATCTCCTTGCCGAGAAATTGACGCCTTTCCATCTACCCCCCCCCCCCGATAGATTCCCAGGAACCCCATCCAGAACGAAGGCTGCGTAGGGATGCTCAAAACCATCCGAGCCAACCCGGGGGCTGTCTTGGAATTTCTCGATTTCTCGGTAGGTCTCGATCAACCGGCGAGAGAGGGAAACCATCTTGGAATAATAGACTGGCCTTCCCGAAGTTCCTCTGTGTTGAGGGTTGCTTTGGAATACAAACCCCATCAACCCCAGCCATGTGTTACCAAGAGTCCAATGAATGATCACAAGTGGTCATGGTCCTCCTAGGGCAGTGATGGCCAACCTTGGCTCTCCGGGTGTTTTTGGACTTCAATTCCCAGAAGACCTGATTGGCAGGAATGCTGACTTGGGCTTCTGGGAACTGAAGTCCAAGAACACCTGGAGTGCCAAGGTTGGCCATCGTGGGTCTAGACCAGTGTTTCCCAACCTTTGGTTCTTGGACTTCAATTCCCAGATGCCCAAGTCAGTTCCCCAAAGAACTGATCAGCCAATGGACTGACTTGGGCTTCTGGGAATTGAAGTCCAAGAACACCTGGAGTGCCAAGATTCGCCATCACTGATCTGTGGTTTGGTTTCCATTCCTCGGATCGTCCTTGTTGCTCTTCTCTGGAAAAGTTTGTTTGCATCTTTCTTAAAGTTTTGGTGCCCAGAATTGGACACAGGACTCGAATAAAGGCAAAGGTCTCCCTTGCTCAAAAGCCAACCGCGTCCGACTCTAGGGTTCAGTGCTCATCTCTTGTTTATAGCCATTTTGCCCTGCCTGCACGATGGGGGTGGCCATTTTGTCCCAACAACTTCAAAGGGGTGGCCATTTTGTTTCTAAAATGCCCTGGGGGGCACATTAATTCAGGAACTCCTGATCTAAATTATCCAAGCTCTAGCTAGAATCCAAATGCAAAAACGAGCCGGACTTTGGTCTGGTCCAAAGTGGCAATTCTTGCCTCCATCGCTTCTCCAAACGGTCACTGAAGTTTCCTTTTGCCACTTCTTAGTGCTCCTTCCTCCCCTGATATGCCAGAAGCAAACGGCTTCCTTCCAACTCTGTGTGGCTCGGTCGGTGACGTGATGATGCTTGTGTCCCTTTTTCCAGGAGATCATTGTGAAGCAGGACTTTGTCGACGTCTGTGCTTCTGTCCAGGACCTTTTCCCCAGCCTTTACATCAGACACGATGGAACCAGCCGCGCCTTCCCAAGAGACCCAGCCAAGGTGCGGAGAGCAAACCACACTCTGTTTAGAAACCTGCTTTTTTGGTGGCCTCATTTCCCTGCAAATCCTTCCGCCGTCATTGTTGATCAAACAGATTTTTGCAGTGTTTTGAAGGGGGGAAAAACCCACGTAACCTTTTGAAGCGTAAACGACACTTGGGGAGAACAACAAGTGGGTCTTCAACACAACCACGATCTCTGGTATCAAGCGCCTGCAGTGGCTCAGTGGTTAAGAAGCTCGCCTTGTAAGCTGGAAGGCCGGCAAGTTGGCAGTTCGAGGCCCGGGTAATGCAGGACGGATTGAGTGCCTGTCTCTGTCCCAGCTCCTGCCAGCCTAGCAGTTCGAAAGCAAGAAATTGCAAGTAGATAAATAGAGACCATTTCGGTGGGGGGAAAAAAGATCTTGGGGACATGAAAGGAGTCTCATTCAGGCTTCCCCTGAGCAGAGTTTCTCCAGCAAAAATCCTTTTAACCCAGAATAACTTCTGACATGAAATTATTATCATTGGCAATCTGAGAAAACCATCTCCACATTAAACTTCGGCAGTGTATCTTGAATCTGAATCGTCCCAAAATCTACAGATTACCCCTATTAGTTTGATTTGTGCAATACCACTAGTTTGACTTTTCCAATTCCTACCATCCTGTAGGGTGGTCTAGGACGGTCAACGGCAAGATCTTGCTTGCTCGAAAGCCAGTCGTGTCCAACTCTAAGGCGTGGTGCTCATCTCCGTTGACAGCCAAAGAGTCAAACTAATAGGAGTAATCTGTAGATTCGGGTACATGACTAAGATTCAAGACACTATCTGCATCTGGAGACATTTCTGTGGACATATGTAGCGTGGTTTTATGTGTTTTTATGTGTATTTTAATGTGTATTTATGTGTATTTAATGTGTATTTTAATTTGTATTTATGTGTTTTTATGTGTATTTAATGTGTATTTTTATGTTTTTATGTCTATTAAAATGTCTATTTAATTTGTATTTTTATGTCTATTTAATTTGTATTTTTATGTCTATTTAATTTGTGTTTTTATGTGTTTTTATGTCTATTTTTATGTGTAGTGTATTTTTATGTATATTTTTTACTTTGGCTCTGCCCACGTCGTTGGCTCCACC
The DNA here is from genome assembly GCA_030440675.1 of Furcifer pardalis. NCBI lineage: Eukaryota > Metazoa > Chordata > Lepidosauria > Squamata > Chamaeleonidae > Furcifer > Furcifer pardalis. Next base: position 14,335,604 of record CP126898.1, on the reverse strand, counting down.
CATGACGTCATGACGTTGGCTCTGCCCATGACATCATGACATTGACTCCGCCCATGATATCATGACGTCAGCTCTACCCACGACATCAGCTCCGCCCACAGTGTGGTAGTAAAAATTCTGGCTGCCCATCACTGTCTCCAGGTATACTCCAAATCCAATGTGACAGGAAATAGCTCGTTTGATGGCGAGAGTTCGGATTTATTTTAACAGTGTGTTATAATACACAATCAGTAAGTTTTAAAAATCCGGGACTTGAACATAATTTTTATTGAACTGGCCGAGACAATTTTTCCAACCTTGAATCCGGGACAATCCTGGTTTTCCAGGAAGTATGGCAACCCTAGCTGGGATGTGAGCAATGCCAGGAAACATTGCCAGCGATGTGTGGTGGGTCTGTGTTTTCTCTGTTTTGTAGGTTTCCTGAGCAGATCCTCAACGCTAAGAAGGACCTCTTGACGACCACATCTCTTGCTTACCTGTGTGAAGAGCAGATCGCCCACAGCGTTTCCTTTCCCTTCTCTCCATGTATCATGTGTGTGTAGGAATTATCTATATCAGTGATGGCCAACCTTGGCACTCCAGGTGTTCTTGGACCTCAGTTCCCAGAAGCCCAAGTCTCTGTGAATCCACATGAATGGGTTTAGTGTGTTTCTTCTTGGACTTTACTTCCCAGAAGCCCAAGTCTCTGTGAATCCACACAAATGGGTTTACTGCACATGTTCTTGGATTTCAATTCCCAGAAGCCCAAGTCTCTGTGAATCCATGCGAATGGGTTTACTGTACTTGTTCTTGGACTTCAATTCCCAGAAGCCCAAGTCTCTGTGAATCCACGCGAATGGGTTTAGTGTGCTTCTTCTTGGACTTCAGTTCCTAAAAGCCCAAGTCTCTGTGAATCCACATGAATGGGTTCACTGCACTTAAGTAAACCCATTTGTGTGGATCCACAGAGACCTCGGCTTCTGAGAACTAAAGTCCAAGAACACCGGGAGTGCCAAGGTTTGCCATCACTGATCTATATTAATGCTGCTTCATCTGTTTAGCCCAATATTTTCAAATTTCATTCTTCTTCTTGCACCGTATCCATTTCCAATTATTGGCTCTTCTCATGGCGATCAGCCGTGAAGACTGTCCTGAGAATATAATGCAGTGGCCTTCCATTTTGTTTCTACATCGCAGTGTGACACCCATAGTACCACTGATCTAATTCCACGCATCCCTTTCTGGTCCTGAGCCCTTTTGACACACAAAGTCCTCATCATCAGCCCCAGGCCAGGGTGGATGAAACTGCTGCCCTCCATTAAGAGGGATTCAAGTGGGATTTAGTCCACGTGGGGAACATCACCCTTCCCTGCAGATTTTGCCACCCAAGCTGCTAGTCCTCAGGATGGTCAGTTTAGTTAAGCACCCCCTGACGATCTGCGTTGAGTCACTGGCAATAAACTTTATTCTTTGCTCCCAGTGTTATAAAAATAATTATAATCATGCATTCTTATTTACAATTTTAAATGTACTATTATGAAAGTATTGTAACTTTTTTAAAAGAAAAGCATGCTATTAGGAGTAGTAATTCAGCTTAAACCTTTGACCCTTTAAAAAAAGTCCTGCATCTAAACTACAGGGTTTTGACGCTCTCTGTAATAAATACCATATATTCTCGAGTATAAGCCGACCCAAATATAAGCCGATGTACCTAATTTTGACCTGAGGAACCAGGAAAATCGATTGACCCAAATATAAGCCAAGGGTGGAAAATGCAGCAGTGCTTAGTGAGTTTCAATAATCAAAATATGGTACATGAATTTTATTATTATTATTATTATTAACTCACATTTACTACCCCGCCCCAATCGGGTAAACCCTTATTGAAAATAAGTTGCAGAAGAAAGGAGTTTTCTCCATGCCGATTGAGGCACACCGATGAAGGACCAGAGAAGTGGGTGGCAAAGGCTGTTATTCACCATCGTCTGTTTCCATCACAATGACCCGAATATAAGCCGAGTCCACTTTTTGACCTCATTTTTAGGGCTGAAAAAGTAGGCTTATGTTCAAGTATATACAGTAAATAAATTTGCCTCTCTGCATGAGAAGACAAATTTACAACTTTGCAAAGGTTATGCTAAGAAAGAATACAGAGGACCATTGGAAATGGAGTCCTTTATGTTTTGTATACTTAGTCAGCTGGTCAATTACTGGGAAGAATCTACATGCCAAAAACCTAATTAAGCTGTGTGATGACCTAATAAAGATGGATACTTGATTTGGAACAACTATGTCCCAGTGTCCCCATTCTGCCGAATACTTTGTGGGCGATGTTCTTTGTGTCACTCTTGTCGGAAAGTTAGGAGGGTTCTGACAGAGGTAGAGAATAAGTTTGTTATTTTTAGAACACCAGGAAAAGTTGAGAATATGAACATGTAAGAATCGCTGAACTGTAAGAATCGCAGTTAGTGGTTAAGACGCTGAACTTGGTGACTGTAAGGTCGGCAGATCAGGAGTTGGAGACCGAAGTACTGCATGACAGAGTGAGCTCTTGTTTCTGTCCCAGCTCCTGCCAACCTAGCTGTTCGAAAGTCAAGACATTGCAAGTAGATAAACAGGGACCACTTCGGTGAGAAGATAAACAGTGTTCCGTGCACCTAGTCATGCCTGTCATATGTCCATGGAAATGTCTGAAGACACAGACAGTGCTGGCGCTTTGGCTATAAACAGGAATGAGCACCGAACCCTAGAGTTGGATACGACTGCCTGTCGAGCAATGGTGACCTAAGAATTGCTAGCTACCTGCTAAATTTGGAAGGTGGCCACTGTCTTAGATGTCGCTGGCTAGGGGCGGATTCATGGAGAATCTGCCAAGTGGCTCTGGGGCAGGGGGGGCAGTGATGGGATGTTACCGGTTCAGACCGGTTCACCCGAACCGGTAGCACCCCATCAGGAGGGGTCGCCGGGGTGGTGGTAAAACCCGGCCCCCTCCAAAAATGTTTTTCCGGGCAGCCTATCAGCGCCAGCCATAGTAAATACCCATTCAATGCTAGTAACTCCCAAGGATTCGTTCAGAGAATTCCTTCTCTCTTTGGCCATGACGTCTGGGAATTACTGGTGTAGCCAGAATCTGCCTATTGTTCTGGCCACGTAATACCTGCAGAGGTAGCTCTCTTTCCCACATTGCCAATAGTTGACGCCTCAACAAACAGACAACTCTCGAGGTGTCAGAGCAGTATGACGACGGAACCGACTGCCCCGAGACCGTTAGTCTAAGCCGTCTTCCTGCGGTGTGCCAATTCTCTGCCCGGAAAAAAATGCCAGCGCAGCCTGATCCTGAGAGAGAAATATAAAAAGCGGAGAAGCCCTCCAAGAACCACAAAGCTTTATTTCTTCTTGTACACATCAGCTTTCTGGAGACGTCATTCCGAGCAGACAGTCTTGGCTGGGCCAAGCTTGCGAGAAGTATAGAAGTACACTTCCAAATTTAATTCAGGAATCAAAAGACTAGCCCAGGTGTGAGAAATTCGGGAGAGACTAAGTCGTTGACTAACGTGAGCCTGCTGTGTAAAGTCTGTGCCACCTTTTAGACCAGGGGTTCCCAACCTTTTCAAGCCGGGGGCCGGGTCACGCTCTCTTGGTCAGCTTTGAGGGCTGGATGGCCATTTTGCCCTGCCTGCATGATGGAGGTGGTCATTTTCTCCCGACAGCGTCAAAGGGGTGGCCATTTTGTTTCTCGAATGCCCATGGAGGGGTGGGGCCCACCACATGATTTTAGCGCTGCAGGCCAGATCCGGCCCATGGGCCTCAGGTTGGGAACCCCTGGTTTAGACTTCCAAGAGCAATGCATCTGCCATGAAACCTGGGAAATGGCTGCAAGTTTGCACGATAAGAAGAAGCAGAAGGTGGATTCAGGTCACCTTGGCAGGTAGTGGGGCGGGATCTAGAGAGGATCCCCAAACTCAGATGGGGAGCACACTGGAAGGGTAGCAAGTTGGGTTTTCCATAGTTTTATTCGCTGCTTTGGATAGGACTAAGTCTGTAGATGCCACAACCCGAGGAGGAAGAAGGCATTCAGGTACATTGCCTCGAACCCCATTAGATAAAAGGCAAGAGAGAAGATGTAATAAATAAGTAAATAAATAGATAGGGCAACCTCCGTTTGGGAATGGCCAAGAATCAAGATGACCTGAAGACTTGCCCAAGTTGACTCTAAGAAGCTTGACTTGCCAGGAGCAAAAAGCCCAGGTGAGTGACCTAAAGAAGACCCACCTTCCTCTAGGAACCACAGGGGACGTACGGAGATTCCATTGCACTGAGTGGGAACTGCTGAGGTTCCACTGGACTAAATGGGGTGATCCTTGCCGTGGCTTCCCATCAGAACACCCCAGGCTGAACCTCCCTACTCCACCCAGAATGGGCTCATCTCATCTCATGGGACTTTCAGAAGACCAGGGGATGCCGACCTGGGCTCCAATCTCTAATGGCTTGGCATAACACAGTTGTGTGTGTGTGTGTGTGTGTGTGTGTGTGCTGGTTGACAAAATCTTCTACTATCACGGGCTGGAAATCCACAACTCTTAACAGCAGGAGAGAGAGAAGCGCATGGTTGGAGAACATCTAAGGTCTGGGGCTTCATTTGTCAGACGCTACATGCATCAGACGCTACATGCGCCATGATGCAACCTTGTCCAACAACATTCTGGGATTCGGAGCCAAAAACAGCTTCCCTATCCCAATTTCCAACCCGTTGTGCTTTAGACCAGAGTCACCCAACAACGACTAGCCCCATCGCACCGCAACAGCATCTAAACCGGTGGTGGCCCTTTGCTGAAAGCCAGGACCCTAAAATTTAATAGGAATGTCAAAAGAACAGGCAGCGATGGGGCAGGACCAGTCTGGAAAATGACAGGAGCTCATGGGCAACTGGAACAGAGGAGGTTTGCTCTTCCTCATCAGGTTGATGGAGGCTATTTCCAAGGGTATCTGGATAGCCAGACAGATCAGGTTCCTGGCGACCAAAATGGGTTCCCAAGCAAATTAAAGGGGGAAGCAGCCCATCTCTTGACCCTCTCTTCCACCCGGCATTGTCGCTGGGGCCGTTGTGCCACCTTCTTGCTGCCAAAACACTGGACAACCATGGGTTGGGCGGGTAGGGGGGTGAGAGGGAAGGCCTCCTCTTTTTAGACCTCCTCCATCATCTCTTTGCTTCCTCTTCCGTGGCTTCTTCCAAACCTTGGGACCCCTGAGTGCTCGGCTGGACCGGCTGGACCGTCTCTTCCAGGCTGCCACTGGGGAAGACCACATAGCGAGCGCTGACCGTGTGGTCTTGGGTTCCCCGCAGGTTCTCCTTGCTGTGCCAGATGCCATAGCCAAAGTAGACCATCAAGCCTGGGGGAAAGAGGAAGATCAAGATTGGCAACAATCCTTAGACCCACCTTTAGGACTAAAAATTCTTAAAATCCCTCCTATTTCAGCCTGATGAGAAACAAAGCCATTACAAATGCAAGAGAAGTCCAGGTTTGGACAAAAACAGAGCAGAACCAAACCAACCACCTAACTGTCCAACCATGCAACTGTCCAACCAACCATCCAACCGTCCAATCAGCCAACCGTCACCTTCCAACCAACCAACCAACCAACCAACCAACCAACCAACCAACCAACCAACCAACCAACCAACCAACCATTCGTCCAACCGTCTGTCCAAACATCCATCCAACTGTCCGTCTGTCCATCCGTCCGTCCGTCCATCCATCCAACCAACCAATAACCGTCAAACCAACCAACCAAACAACTTTTCATCCATTTGTGATGCTTTAGTGGTACATGTAGACCGGGGGTCTCCAACCTTTTAAAGTCAGGGGCTGGGTCACGCTCCCTAAGATAGTTGAGGGGGCCAGACTGGTGGTCCCCCAGTGCTGTTGGTGGCTACTGTGAATGTGTTTACGATAACCATGGATGCATTTATGGCTGTTGTAAACAAGTCTATGGCCAATTCCAGTGTTGGCATGGCAGCGGCAGCTGGAGCAAGGGCATTGGCCGGATGATTTGGTGTCATGGGCCGAATCTGGCCCATGGGCCGTAGTTTGCCAGCCCCTGATGTAGACACTCATGGTTTGGGATTTGGCGTAAAACTAAAGAGCTTTGAAAAATGTTCTTTAGTTTACCTTCACCCAATTTGGGTGGGTGGGGAGCTGGGGGGCTTCAAAATGTGTGTTCTTGAATGAGACGGTGGTTCATTGCCTTATGAAGTCATTGCCCAAGAAAATATAGGGAGCTGGCCAATGCCGATACAACAGTGTGCAAACCTCTAAGCCAGATGAATCCCTGTGGATTTTGCACGTCAGCCTCTCAGCCTGCTATCCCAGATGCTAGTCCTACCAAAACCTCTCCCTCTTGTCACCCATGTCCCAGGCAGGTCTCTTTGTCTCTCTTGATGCTCACCTGCTATCATCCATATGGAGAACCGCAGCCAAGTCATGTAGTTGAGTTTCAGCATGAGATAGATGTTGATGAAAATGCTCAGCGCAGGAGTTAAGGGCACCAGTGGCAGCTATGGAGGAAGCAGAGACCGGGTGATGAGGAAGCGGCAAAAGGAGGGACCCCCTTTGAAGCTCTTTTGTACTAAGGGTCAAGGTCTCCCTTGCCCGGAAGCCAGTCATATCCGACTCTAGGGTTCAGTGCTCTCCGTTTACAGCCCAAAAGCCATCACTGTCTGTGTCTGCAGACATTTCTGGGTCATGTGGCAGGCATGACTAGAGACCAGAGCCCATGGAAATCTGTTACCCTCTCTGCTGAAGCAGTACCTAAGGGGCGGGTGGGTTGGCTGGGCTTTCCTTTCTGGTCTCCTAATCCTCTCTCTGGGACTGTGATGGCTTAGCAGTTAAGACGCTGAACCTGACAATTGGAAGGTTGACAGGTCAGCAGTTCGAGACCCAAGTGCTGGATGATGGAGTGAGCTCCTGTCGTCTGTGCCAGCTCCTGCAAACCTAACGGTTCAAAAGCGAGAAATTGCAAGTAGATAAATTGGTACCTGCTTTGGCATGAAAGGTAACATTGTTCCATGCACTCCATCATCTATTCATGCCTGCTGCATGACCACAGAAATGCAGACAGAGACAGTGCTGGGTCTTGGGCTATAAATGGAGATGAGCACTTGTTGTCATCCAGCCCTCGTCAGACTCTTCTGAAGACGACCTGGATCAGGAGTTACTTCCTATGCCCAGCCCAGTTTTGCCATCCCAGCCTGCATCTGACCCTGAGCTCCAGCCTGCACCTGAACCTGAGGATGACTTGAACCAGGAACCTCAGCCTGCCAGGCAGACAACTTGCCAGACCAGAGGTCCGACTCTGACAGTCCTCAGCCAGAGACTGGTGCTAAAAGGTTCTGCAGCTGGGATGCAAGAAAGCCAGAGCTCATTATCAGAGGAGGCTCCCAGTTGATACCAATTAGCTGGGAGGTTTCATAAGCAAGCTTGTCTCACCAGACAAGTGTTGGTACAATTTTCTATGTGCAAAGACCGACACCCTACCAGATCCTCCGTGTACCTTGTGACTTCTTGCCTACCTTGACAATGACTATGGAGATCCTTTGAACTCAATGCTTGCTCTGATCCTGGTCTCAGCTTGCTTTCTGGACTTGACTATTGGACTCGGCAGGACTCTCTGTGTAGCGCCACTGCATGGCGACCCTGCCCACTGGGTAGGTCATCACAACACCGAACCCTAGAGTTGGAAATGACTGGCTTTCGAGCAAGGGTGACCTTGACCTAATCCTCTCTCAGTGGCCTGTGGAAACCCATCCAGAGCCCAGTTTGGCTGTCACCCCATCTTCCCATCATCCTCCCTGCCTGCTCCTGATTACCTGGAAGATCTGTGTGCTTTGCTTCTGCTCATGGATGCTGATGCAGAACAAACTCAAGGCCAAGGTGATGCTGAAAAGGAGGACCAGCAGGACATAACTCCAGGTGGGCAGGTAGAGCTGGTTGGTGCCGAACACCAGGACAGCCGACAAGCAAAACGCTGAGACCATGAGCACCACGACGGCCACAGTGACCACCTCACCGGGGTAAAAATCCCCAAGGAAGGGCAAGTAGGGCTCGAACGCCGCCTTCAGTTGTCCCGGCTCGCGGGCGTTTTGGCCTTTCTCCTTTCCCACCAGCTGGAGTTTGTCGGAGAACGATTCGTACTCTTTGGGCTCCGTGGCGCTCATGGTGGTCTCCACGGGGGCTGTTGTGGCTTCGTTTCCCACTGGTGGATTTGGGGAGCCTGCCTTTGGCTGCTGGAAGCGGAGGATGATGACGGAGGCTGCCACGAAGGTGTAGGCCAAGAGGGTGCCGATGGACAAGAACTGGACCAGGGCTTCCAAGTCAAAGATGAGAGCCAGGATGGACGTGAAGAGGCCAAAGGCTAGGATGGCCACCACAGGGACCTGGGTCCGGGGGTGGACACGGGAGAAGACCTGGAAGAAAAGTCCATCCTCAGCCATGGCGTAGACAATACGGGGCAGAGAGACAAGGTTGCTCAGCAGGACGGTGTTCATGGCTGGAGAAGATAAAAGAGAAGTTTTGGGATCAGAAAGAATCACAGGTACATCTAGAGCTGTGATGTTCAACTTGAACTTCAATTCCCAGAAGCCCTGATCAGCAGGTGCGTTGACTTGGGCTTCTGGGAATTGAAGTCCAAGAACACCTGGAGAGCCACCTTTGGAGTCCCCTGATCTACAATGAGAGGCTGCTTCCATGTAACTGTTATTCTTCTTCGTGGTACTGCATACCCACATTAAACCCATTCGTGTAGATTCACTGAGACTATGAAAAAGAACTTGATAGAGCATAGGAGCTGATCTAGAACATAAGTTTGAGAACTTGGCTCTCCAGATGTTCTTGGACTTCAATTCCCAGAAGCCATGATCAGCAGAAGTGCTGACCGGGAATTGAAGTCCAAGAGCACCAAGGTTGGCCATCACTGATTTAGAAGAAGATGGACAAGGAGACCAGAAGAAAGAGGACAACCTCAGGGGGAGGAAGAGAAATCTTCCACTCTGGAGCTTAGGACCCACACATCTGTGTTTTGGGAATGACTCCTTTAAAGGTCATCTAGTCCAACCCTTGAAATCCAGCACTGAAGCATCTAAGTCTCAGTTTAAAGACTCCCATAGGAAGAAGGACCCATAACCTTCTTAGCGTATCAGAGACTTTAAAGACTAACTATTGTATTTTAATGTGAGCTTTTGTGGACCAAGTACACTTCATGAGACCACATATGGACCACTGACGAAGTGGACTTGATCCACGAAAGCCCAAGTTAAAATACAGTAGTTAGTCTTTAAAGTGCCACAATGTGAATTTTTTTTTTGGGGGGGGGGTCTTTTGTTTTGTTTTCTCTCTGATACGCTTGAAACACAGACTAACATGGCTACCATTTCCAAAATAACCTTCTTAGATAGTCTTTTCTGTTGAGTATTCTAGAATGGGGTTCCTCAAACTTGGCTCTCCAGATGTTCTTGGACTTCAATTCCCAGAAGCCCAGGTCAACAGGTGTGCTGACTTGGGCTCCCAGGAACTGAAGTCCAAGAACATCTGGAGAGCCCAGTCTGAAGAACCCTGTTCTAGAGCGACCCCAGCATTCAGTGGCCAGATAGGAAAGACTAGCCTGACCTAAAGGATGTTGTTTTGCATTGTTTGCCTGTAATTATAATTCAAAGAGGTTCTTTCCTGCCTCATGGGTCACCTGACCCTATTTGCATGTGTTAAGACCTTTGTTTGCTCAGGCTTTTCTCTGCCTTGGAAGAGGAAAGATGTCTTTTTTTAGCTCCTCCACCTTCTAGGCCACATGGCCAAGAGAAAAACATTACTTCTTTCTAAACCAACTTCAAGAAGGCTCCACAGCACATGTAAGTTCTGACCTCATTTTTTGTGAGTAAATGATGTTTTTCTTTCTCTCGAGTATCTAGCCCAAGTGTTGTCGGTGATGCCTCCCTGAATCCACAGGGAGATCTAACTGGCTTCTGCTTTTCAAGCTTTTAGGAGCACCTTAAAATCTTTCCTTTACAGGAGGGGTTCTCAATGTTTTTCAGCTGCAGGCCGGACCACACACCCCCAGACAGCTGAGCGGGCCAGACTGGTGCCGCAAAATGCATCCATGGCTGTCATAAATGTGTTTACAACAGCTGTGGACTCATTTACTGCAGTAGTAAACATATCTACATGGCCATAAATAAGCCCACGACTGATTCTGGTGGTGGTGAGGTAGTTGGATTATTTGGCACCACAGGCCAGATCTGGCCCATGGGCCATAGGTTGAGCACCCCTGCTTTACAGAGCGGGTTTCTCACAAATCCTTGCTCAGAAGAACAGGTTTATAATTTACCTCTCCTCTTCTTTTGGACCGCCTTTATAACTTTGCTTTATAATCTTGACAAACTGTTTGGTTAGGCTCATTTAATTCTTTTTTTAAAAAAATTCCTTTGTTTTTCATGCTTCTGTTTCCGCAATGATTGTGTTTAATGTTTCCGTGCTGTTCTCTGCCTTGAGGAGTGCCCGCATTAAGCGAGGCAGTATAAAAATGTTCAAAATAAAGAAACGCATACCTAAATTATTCACGAGAACTGAGTAGTGTTGGCCCTGGACATGTTTTTAACCCGCTCTGACTGCTGCTGATAAAACTACACAACAATAATTTTGCTACTGGGAATAACACGCGATTTACATGATATCGAGTGTGCCGATTCCAAATCTGAACTCAAAATTTGCCCATCACACACAGATTTTAAGGCATCTGATAGCTGTTCAAATGCTGGTAATTGGGTAATATAACAGTTGCAGCTACCACTATCCCTGCTGCCACCTCAGCTGAATCACGTCCCCCAGTGGCATGCATGTTCCAGCAGCAGCTGGGCATGTTTGGGCAAGTCAGAAATAGGTCTATAAGGAGCAAGGGCTTGTCTCTAGTGCGAAACCATCTTATTGAATAGTACAGCTAGGCCAGAGTGAGTCTGTTTTGAGCTAAAGAGGAGCAGGTGCAGCTGCGTTAATTAACCGGACAATTTTTGCTACATTTGTGGTAAATATACCCTGCATGATTTATTTAATTTAATAGCTTTATATACTGCCCTATCCAATGGACTCTGGGTGGTGTACACAAGTTAAAACCAATCTAAAACAATTTTAAAAACCCATAAAAACATAGCCATATTAACCCCCCCCCGCTGTGCCATTTACTATCTAAAAACAAATATAAAATCTACAAAACCTTAACATTAAAAAATTAGTTAGCGATCAATGCAATATCCTAACCAAAAGGGTGAGATCTGCTAACTTAGGATCCTGACATCCTAGGCAGAATCGGACTTTGGATTTGGATTCAGCGCACTTGATTTAGTATAGGATGTATGGATTAGACCAAGTAGTAGACGATATTTATTTTTTGTGATGCAGTGAAATGCTTACTATGAATATTGTGATTTTTACAAAAAAGTTTTTTATTTCAAAAGCCCTATAAAGTAAACAAAAACTAACAAATCAAGAGTTAACAATAATACCAACCACCACAACATTATACCTACCTACCTCCATCTATTTTTTAAAAATTAAAAAAAGAAGATGAAGGATTTTGGGGGCGGGGAGTGGGACTAATTTGTGGAGTTCAAAGCTGTTCATCTCTTAATATTTTACAATTGATTTCTTCAAATTTAAAACAGGTCCTGGCTATGAACACGAAGCTTTACTCTCTGATATGCTTGGAAACACAGACTAACACAGCGACCATTGCCAAAAAAAATGCCAAAATGAAGCCTCCTTTGGGTGAATTCATTCTGCAGTCCCTTTTCGCTTGAAACAGTGTGAGAAAGATTAGCCAGCAACAGCAGGTGGCTGTTACCACAATCTTTGATGAGGCTCGTTCTCTGTACCCCTGCAAGCAGCTCAGCTAACTATTTTCTTCATAGACTAAGGCAGGGTTCCCAACCTAAGGCCCATGGGCCGGATCTGGCCCATGGCACCATTTCATGTGGCCCCACCACCCCTCCAAGGGGATTTGAGAAATAAAATGACCACCCCCTTGAAGCTATTGGGACAACATGGCCACTCCCCTCATGCAGGCAGGGCAAAATGGCTGGATCTGGCCCATGGCACCATTTCATGTGGCTCCCCACCGCTCCAAGGGCAATCAAGAAACAAAATGGCCGCTCCCATCATGCAGGCAGGGCAAAATGGCCGTCCAGCCCTCAACGCTGACTGAGAGAGTGTGACCCGGCCCCTGGCTTGAAAAGGTTGGGAATCCCTGGACTAAGGGAATCCGAGGGTTGGTCCCTGGCTTTCAGAGTTTACAGGTGACAAAGTCCAGACTTACCGCAGAGGGACCCGGCTGCCACGATGAAGCCAGCCCAAGCGTAGCCTCTCCGGTAGAAGGCGTCAGCCAGAGCCGAGTCGGGGTCCAAGGAATGCCAGGGGACCATCAGCGTCAAGACCATGGAGACCAAGATGTAAGCCCCGGTGGCCAAGCTCAAGGCGATGGCGATGGCCCTCGGGATGGCCCGCTGTGGGTTCCTGGCCTCCTCGCTGCAGGTGGCGATCACGTCGAAGCCCACAAAGGCATAGAAGCACGTGGCTGAGCCCGCCATGATGCCCGAGATGCCAAAGGGGGCAAACCCCCCTTCGCTGGCGCTCCAGTTTTGGGGACGGGCCAAGATGAAGCCCATGATGAGGATGAAAAGGATGACCCCCATGCTGACAGCCGAGAAGATGTGGTTCAACCAGGAGGAGACCCGGGCCCCAAAGGAAATGAAGGCCGTGGCGACCAGGAGGATGCCTGTAGCCAAGAAGTCTGGGTAGCGTGCCAGGAAGGGCACGTGCCAGGCACCCACATGGGTCTCGGTGAAGTTCTTGATCCGGTGGTTGAAGATGGCGTCCAGGTAGCCACTCCAGGCCCTGGCCACGGCCGCCCCACCGATCATATACTCCAAGATGACATTCCACCCGATGAGGAAGGCCCAGATCTCACCCACGCTGACATAAGTGAACATGTACGCCGAGCCGGTCTTGGGCACGTGGGCGCCGAACTCGGCGTAGCAGAGGGCGGCCAAGAGCGAGGCCACCCCGGCCACGATGAAGGAGATGACAATGGCCGGGCCGGCGGTCTCCTTGGCCACGGTGCCCGTGAGGACGTAGAGGCCGGAGCCCACCATCCCGCCGATGCCCAGCAAGGCCAAGTCTAAGGTGGTCAGACACCGGTTGAAGGAGGTCTCCATGAGGTCATCCTCTAGGGTCTTCACCCGGCTCAGCTTCTGGCAGAAGCGGCTCAGGTCTGCCGAGCGGGGGAGACGGCTGGCCATCCTGCCACAGGAACAGAGACCCGCTTCTGCAAAGAGTTGGGCCAAGCTCAGCCTCCTGTTGGAAAGGATGAAGAACACAATCATGAAATTGGATCTATTCGCTTAGTTGGCCAACCTTGGATGATGCTCTACTACAGTGATTGCCAACCTTGACACTCCAGATGTTCTTGGACTACAATTCCCAGAAGCCCAAGTCTGCACACTTGCTGATCAGGCCTTCTGGGAATTTAAGTCCAAGAACAGCTGGAGCACCAAGGTTGGCCACTCCTGGTCTAAACTATGCCAACCATGCAAGTTTTTTGTAAAGAAAAGATAGTCTTTCCTTTAAAGACAGTCCATGACTCGAGGACTAAAGGTTACCCTTTATTTGGCACTAGTTAGACCCCCATCTGGGACTGCAGTATCTCAAGTGGTTAAGACGCTGAACTTGATGACTGGAAGGTTGGCAGGTCAGCCGTTCGAGACCTGAGTACTGCACGATGCAATGAGCTCCCATCATCTGCCCCAGCTCCTGACAACCTAACAGTTTGAACGAAAGAAATTGCAAGGTGATAAATAGGGGCCACTTTGGTGGAAAAGATAACAGCAGTCTGTGCTCTCGGCTGTCTAAGCATGTCTATGGAAATGTCTGCAGATGCAGACAACGCAGAGATGAGCACTGAACCCTAGAATCGGATACGACTAGCTTTCAAGGAATGGCGGCCTTTACCTTTATTAACAGAAGTCTAGTCTCCAACAACCTGTGAGGTACTACCATATATACCTGACTATAAGCCGTCCCGAATATAAGCCGAGGTACCAAATCTGGACAGCTAAAACTAGGAAAATAGCTTGACCCGAGTATAAGTCGGGGGAGGAAAATGCAGCAGCTGCTAGTGTGTCTCAGTAATTAAAATACATGAAAATACTGTATGGTAAAATTAATTAATTTAGACATTTGTGTGGGTATATTTTGAGTGTTTACATTGACCCGAGTATAAGTCGAGTCCCATTTTTAGACCTCATTTTGGGGGCTAAAAACCCGACTTATACTCGAGTATATACGGTACTTGTCTGCCTCTATTTAGCACTAGCTAGACTCCCTCTAGAGTCTTGTGTCCAATTCTGGACTCTGCACTTTAAGAAAGAGGCAAACGAATCAAAGCAAGCCCAGAGAAGAGCAAGAAGGATGACCAGAGGACTGTTTAATCTTAAGAAAAGGAGATAGAGAGGATGATGAAGGCACTCTTCAAATGCCTGAAAGATGATCCTAAAGAGAAAAGGAAGGACCTGTTCTCAATCATCTCAGAGTTTAGGGCATGTAATAACAGGCTTAAGCTAAAGGAAGCCAAGATATAGGCTGGACATCAGGAAAAACCCCTTAACTGTTAGAGCAGTATGACAGTGGAACCATCTGCCTCAAGAGATGTTGAGTGCTCCAACACCCGAATGAGGCTCCTTTCTTGTCCCCAAGAGACGGGCACTCAGTCCCTCATGCAGTACCTGGGTCTCGAACTGCCAACTTGCCAGCCTTCCAGCTAACAAGGCGAGCTTCTTAACCACTAAGCCACTGCAGGCCTGGTCCTCCAGCCCAGTGATGCTACGATTCTATGACTGCAAAATCCAGATCCTGTTTACAGACCCAAACATTTAAGGAGTGCCGTGAAGGTGCATAAAATCCAATAGCAGCAGAAGCTGGACCGTAACCTCAGCAGGACGTTCACAGCTCTCCTGCTCATGATTTCTCCGCTGATGCTTTCTGCTTGGATGGCTCAAAACCAGTTCTAATTTTGTACCTGGGCCGGTGAATTTGTGCGTGACGTTTTACGCGCATTGGTGTCTTTCCATTGTGCTTGCCCTGCACGCTGCCTAAGCTATTAAAATTTTTCCTTGCAGGCCAGCCGCTTCTCAGGAATGCCAAAAAGGAGCAGAGAAAGCTTATTAGGCTAAATGACTCACGGAACCAGTTTAGATTTTAAAGAAAAGACTCCTGTTTGAAAGGAGGAAAGGCCTTATGGAAAGTTTTCTGTGACAAAATCTTACAGATACGTGTGCAAAAGGTTCAGTCTGTGAAGGCCTCGCCCGAGACTCAAAAGTGGGGTTTTCTTTTCAGTACCAAGACTCAGCTTGTGCATGCATGGACAACATTGCCTCTGGGCATACACAGAGAACCCTCGATTCCTCAATTGTTTATGCACCAGAGAAAGAATTCATGAGAACCAAGCCAGGCTGTTGAGGACAGGAAAATTTGGAGTTGGTTGGATAGCTCAAGGGATTGGTCAGTGATGGCCAACCTTGGCTCTCCAGGTGTTCTTGGACTTCAATTCCCAGAAGTCCAAGTCAACACTCCTGCTGAAGAGGGCTTCTGGGAATTGAAGTCCAAGAACATCCGGAGTGCCAAGGTTGGCCATCACTGGCTTAGGTTCCTGGTTGAAAAACCAACGTTTGGATGTTTGCCTTCTCTGCCTCTCAGGTGATGAGCCAGCCTATGTAGCCCTGGGTTCAAGGTGCACAGTAGTCCCAAGATGACCCCTTAGGGCAGGGATGGCCAACCTTGGCGCTCCAGATGTTCTTGAACGCCAATTCCCAGTTGCGCTGACTTGGGCTTCTGCCAATTGACGTCCAAGTACACCTGGAGCGCCAGGGTTGGTCATACCTGCCTTAGGGGAGGAAACGGGATGTGGTGGCTTAGTGGTTAAGAAGCTCGCCTCGTTAGCTGGAAGGCTGGCAAGTTGGCAGTTCAAGACCTGGGTACTGCAGGATGGAATGAGCGCCTGTCTCGGTCCCAGCTCTTGGGGACACGAAATTATTATTACAAGGGAAATTATTATTACAAGGGAAGTCAATAGTACCATTGCCTGCCTGGAAGTCCCTGGAAGGAGTCACCATAAGTCAGAACTGCCTTAAAGGTAAGGGGGCAAGGTCACCCTTGCTAGAAAGCCAGGCATATTGGACTCTAGGGTTCGGTGCTCATCTCTGTTTAGAGCCAAAGATCCAGTGCTGCCTGCATCTGCAGATGTTTCCGTGGACACGTGGCAGGCATGACTAGACACTGGAACACCATTACTATTCCCACCCAAGCGGTACCTCTTTATCTACTTGTAATTTCTTGCAATTTTGAACTGCAAGGTTGGGAAAAGATGGAGCATGCAACACTTGAGTCTTGAACTCCTGACCTTTCCTGTCATTGAGCTCAGAGTCTTATCCACTAAGCCACCACTGTCTGGGCGAACTGCCTTGGCAAAAACCCAATTATTCTGACTCCCTGGGTGGGTGGGATGTTTCTCACCCTAAATTGGTGACAATTGGACTGCGCACGATGCTTTCCTTGCCAAAGGAAAAACATAGCTATCGACGTAGTATATTATCAAGGATATATTATTGGAAAATTTGATATACTGATAGATCAGAGGAGAAATTAACACTTATTGATTTATTACATTTCTACCCCGCCCATCTGGGATATTTTCCCACTCTGGGCAGTTTACGTGATACCTGTATTACCAATAAATAAATAAATAAATAAATCTTTACACTAGAAAAATTAGACTTAAGTAATAAACTCAATACATAACATTTATAAATTACAGTCAGCAATAACTTACAAATGATTAGCAATAAATTATGAATTTTGTTCAGAATTTTTTAAAATAACGTATCGCTAATGATTTATGACTTATTGCCGAATCTAATTTATAAATATTATTTATCGAGTTCGTATATTATTTGTGTCTTCAAATTCAATTTTATTCACAGTCTACTTTTTCTGATTTTGTTGCTCAGAAAAAATGATGATATATTGCTAACGATTTGCAATCTATTGCTGATTACAATGTATAAATATTATTTATTGAGTTTGTGTGCTCCGTGCGCTCCGGTGTCTAGTCATGCCTGCCACATGACCACGGAAACGACTGTGGAAGCAGACCGCGCTGGCTCTTTGGCCAGAGATGAGCACTGAGCCCTAGAGTCGGATACGACAGGCTTTCGCGCAAGGGAAACTTTTACTTTTACCTATATTATCTGTGTCTAATTTTTCTAATTTTGTTGTTTTTTTAAAAAATGATAATGTATTGCTAATGATTTCCAATTTATTGCCGATTATTCAATTTATAATTTATTTATTTTTATTTATTTTTCTGGCTCTGGGCGGCTCACTGAAAATAAAACCAATCACATTAAAAAAAACCTATAAAGCCCCCCCCCCAAAAAAAAACCCCCCACTGTCATCATAAATAAATATTATTTGTTGAGGTCGTTTATTATTTATGTAATAACATATATATATATTTTAAAAAAGATCCCCAATTCAGCACCTTCCTTTCCCCGGACAGCTCCCCAGGGACGCCCCGAAAACGGGGGGTCTTGCGCTCCCCTCTCCAAGATGCTCAAGAGGGGACGAGACACACCTGAGGACAGGTGATGAGTGGGATGATGCGGATGATGGCCCGGCAAACCTACCCAGCTGGGAGAAAGGTGGGAAGGGAGGGTCCGATCCTTCGCAGGTGGGCTGGTCAAGAATGAGGAAGGGGTTTCCACCGAAGGGGAGGGGGTCGAGGTTTGGCTCCTTACCTGTCCGGGGCTCACCTGTCGGGGCTTCGAACCTGCGCTGGGGGAGCCGGAGGCGGAGGCTGCGCTCCCGGCCGCGCTGCGTCACCGCCTGATCCGGCTGAAGGAAGGAGGGAGGGAGGGAAGTGTTGGCAATCTCTCTTCCCCCACCCTCCCCGGCTTTCCTTCCCCGCCCCGGGCGAGCCCAACCCGGCCCGGATTTGTGCCTGGAGGCGGTCCACAGGATGCTAAATACATTAAATAGATTTATAAATACAATATTCATCTTTATAATATAGTGCAGGGATGGCCAACCTTGGCGTGCCAGGTGTTCTTGGACTTCCATTCCCAAGTCAGCACACCTGCCGCTCAGGGCTCTTGGGGGTTGGAATTGGAGAACCACATCTGGAGTGTGCCAAGGTTGGCCACCGGAGATGTAGTGGAGAAGACGCTAAGCCCGAGGACCGGAAGGTCAGCAGGGTCGGCAGTTTGAGACTCGTGTTAGCAGTTTGCCCACCCTCAAACTCTGTATGACATATATGTGCCTGCCACATGGCCACAGCGCTGGCTCTTTGGCTTTGAAGCAGAGATGAGCACTGCTCCCTAGAGTCGGAAACGACTGGCTTTCGAGCAAGGGAAACCTTTACCTATATGACATTGTTGCCCATCCTGAAAAAATATTCGCCCACCTGAACCTAGAATCCTGGCGATGGCCCTGACTTGAGGGATGTGTGAAGGAGTGAGCGCCCGTCTCTGTCCCAGTTCCTGCCAACCTTGCAGTTCGAAATTGCAAGCAGATAAACAGGTACAGCTTGGGTGGGAAAGGTAACAGCATTCCCTGCGCTCTGCCTGCCACATGTCCATAGCGCTGTTTGGCTATAAGCAGAGATGAGCACTGAACCATAGAGTTGGATACGACTGGCTTTCGAGCAAGGGCGACCCTTTACCTTTATTTGAGAGGCTGAACTTGAAGACTGGAAGGTGGGAGTTTGAGACCAGAGTACAGCACGACGGAGTGAGCTGCTGAAAGAGCAGATGTGAAAAGGCCTGCGATTCCAAGATGGAGACTTAAATAGCAGGTGGAGGTGTGCTCAGGTTGGATTAGGGTTCACCTGGAGACATACCAGTCTCTTTGCTGGCTGGGGAAAAATAGAATATAACCCTTCATCCACCAACACTGTAGATTACTGTTCAAATTTCTGGTACTGCATCGTGAAGCAGGCAGATGGGATCGTTTACCGAGTTGGCGTTTCAGTTCCTGGTTCCTGGAGTTCGATTCTCCCCCATTCCTCACAGGGTCTAGTCCAGGAGTGCCCAAACTATGGCCTGTGGGCCAGATCTGCCACACCCCCATGGCAATTCATGTAGCCCATGCTGCCTTCGTCACTCCAGGAAGAAGTAGTAAAACATGCCAATACAGATGAATTGCCGTCAGGGGCCAGATCTGGCTCTTGGGCCGGAGTTTGGGCACCCCTGGTTTAAGCAGAGAAAACGGCAGCTTAAAATCTTTTATCTCATCCTGTTGCAAAACACATTGCAAGGCATGTTTTACTTCCGCTTCTGGGGGGAGGAGCTACGTGACCGGCCCGCTGAACCATGTGACCGGCCCGTGGCCTCGAAAAGTTTGCCCCCCCCCCCGATCTAGTCCATATAACCTTGGGATAAGCTGCAGAGGTAATTTCATGTCATAAATTCTTCTGGGTTGAAAGGATTCTTACTAGAGAAACTCCACTCAGAGAACACCCGAATGAGGCTTCTGTCATGCCTTCCAAGATCTTTTTCCCCACCGAAGTGGTCCCTATTCATCCACTTGCAATTTCTTGCTTCTGATCAGCTACATTGGCAGGAGCTGGGGCAGAGGCAGGCACTCAAACCATCATGCTGTAGCCGGGCCTCGAACTGCTGACTTGCCAGCCTTCCGGCTAACGAGGTGAGCTTAACCACTGAGCCACTGCAGACCCTTAGAATGCCATTTATAGGGCCTTAACCAGGAAAAAACTCTTCTTAACTGTTAATAGTATGGCAACGGGATTCTGCTTTGATTCGGATTCCTGCATTGAGCAGAGAATTTGGACTTGAGGGTCTCATGGGATCCTTTCCGACACAGTAGCGCCGATTCTGCGATAACCCAGATAAACTAGTTGAGCATCTCCTTGACTTTAGCTCCCATCTTCTGTCTTGGCTCCTGCCATCCTAGCAGATCAGAAAGCAAGAATTTGCAAGCAGATAAACAGGTGCCGCTTCGGCAGGAAAGGTAACAGCGTTCCGTGTACTTTGGTGTCTAGTTCAGGCCCACTATGTTTTGCATTTTTAATTCCCACATTGCTTCATGTGGATTTTTTAAAAATTGTATGCGCTAAACGCTGGATAATATTCTGATCTCATGGGAATTCCAGCGTAGAAGAATTAGTAGTAAAGTCGGAGTTACTTTCACAGTTACAGTTTCATTTTTACTTACTGGATGAGGTCAAAGGAAAGACAATTGCAATATTACATTTCTGCTTCTTGGAATCAGTTTCGAGGGCCGGACGGCCATTTTGCCCTGCCTGCACGATGGAGGTGGCCATTCTGCCCCAACAGCTTCAAAGGGGGTGGCCAATTTGTTTCTCGAACACCCTTGGAGAGTTGGGGGCACACGAAATGGTGCTGTGGGCCAGATCCGGACCACAGACCTTAGGCTGGGAACCCCTGGTCTACCTTGTAGATTGGCTTGTTTATCAGTTCTGTAACAAAAGTAGACTCTGGAAGATTAAAATGTTCTTTCCAGGTGGATGAGAATTAGCTTCCTTTTGATGTAATGTTCCGGTTGAATTATTGTATTTTAACTTTCCACATTTGCTGTGCTCAGATAATCCATCATGCAGGAAGGATTAAAAAAATAATAATTGTTGACTCTTCAATCACCTCTGAAAAATGGGTTTGTTCTATAGCCCAAAACACCTACTTATCCAAGGTCAGAACTTTTAATTTAACTTGGACTTAAAAGCTTAATGTAAAAGTCTGATTTAACTATTGTAAGCCACCCAGGGAGGGACTGCGGTGGCTTAGTGGTTAAGATGCTGAACTCGACACCTGGAAGGTTGGCAGGTCAGCAGTTCGAGACCCGAGTGTTGCACGAAGGGAGTGAGCCCCCCATCTCTGTCCCAGTTCCTGCCAACTTAGCAGTTTCGAAAGCAAGAAACTGCAAGTAGATGCCACGTGTCCACGGAAACCTATGCAGACAGCGGTGGCTCTTGGGTTATAAACAGAGATGAGCACTGAACCCTAGAGTCAGATATGACTGGCTTTTGAGGAAGGGCGACCTTGACTTTTGCTACCCAGAGTGGGGACATACCCCAGATGGGTGGGATATGAATCGAATAAATAAAACAAATAAAATACTGATTTTAAAAGGGGACACAATGAAATGCGTTTACTGAATTTTCCACAGCCTACAATTTCCAACCAGCGTGCTTGAAATAAGTGGACATTTTTCTCAGCTGCAGTAATAAAAATACAAAAAAATAAACAAAAAGAAGAAAATAAATAAATGCAAAATCAAACCGAAGTCTTGGACTTGGGTGGGGGTTTAACTTGCTCTAGGGCCGTGATGGCAAACCTTGGCACTCCAGCTGTTCCTGAACTTCAATTCCCAGAAGCCCAAGTCCCTGTGAATCCATACGAAGGGGTTTACTGGCCCTCCAGCTGTTCTTGGACTTCAGTTCCCAGAAGCCCAAGTCCCTATGAATCCAATTGAATGGGTTTACTGCAGTAAACCCATTCATGTGGATTCACAGGGACTTGGGCTTCTGGGATTTGAAGTCCAAGAACAGCTAGAGTGTCAAGGTTCGCCATCACGGCTCTAGAACAAAAACTGGATAGAGCAACCTTTTAAATACAAAAAGAAACGCAGTAATCTCCTTTAACGAGACACCCACGGAGGATTGTGACTATAAACATGAGATTTCTCCTCAAGAGAAAGCATTTCTGGGCTGCGATTCTCTCAGTTGCAGCTTCTGAATCAGTTCCAGCAGGTTCATCTGGAGAGTCAGTTCCTGCGAACAGAAACACACACAGTATTTTTTAACCTTGGGGAGGAAATGTACCGTTTTCCCTCCACCCAACCCAGAACGACCAGAGGAAGATTATGAAAATGTCATCTGAAATAAAAGAGGAAGGGAAAAAAACCACACCAGATCTTAATCTGACTTTCCTATGAAGTAGCCACTTCCTGGTTGCCTAGGGCGAGAAAAAACAGCCGCCAGGCGACCAAGGAAAGTTTCCTCTCCCTTTTAGGTTCTAAATCTTCGTAGAACAGGGATTCTCAATTGCAGACTGTGGGCCAGATGCGGCCTATGGTGCCATTTCATGTGTCCTCCCCACTGCCCACCACCCGGAAGTGCCATGTGGTGGAAGAAGGTCAAAATGGCCATCCAGCCCCCGAAGCTGTCCGAGGGAGCGTGACCTGGAACCCGGCTTAAAAAGGTTGAGAACTCCTGATGTAGAATGATACTGTATATACTCAAGTATAAGTCTAATTTTTTAGCCCCCAAAATAAGGACCCAAAAAGGGACTTGACTTATACTCGGGACGACGACCCCAAGGATCCCAAAACGAGGTGGTGTGAACTCGAACATACTTGGGTCAATCTATTTCCTGGGGTTTTCAGATCAAAATTAGGTACCTTGGCTTATATTCGGGTCAGCTTATATTTGAGTATATACAGGTATATACTTCTCAGGACAATCTTCATGGCTGATTGCCTTGGCGAAGTCCCCATGGAAGACCGTTACCTTTCCTGTGGAAGCGGGACAAAATGGCTGCCCCCATCATGCAGGCAGGGCGAAATGACCGTCCGTCCCTCAAAGCTGACTGAGAGAGCAAGACTCAGCCCCTGGGTTGAAAAGGCTGGGCGCCCCTGTCTTAGAGAAAATGACTGCCTCCCTTTGACACGGACCTGGGGGTTGGTAGTGATGTAAAACCCGGACACTCCGGCTTTCTCCAAAGTGCTTTGTTGATCCACAACTTTCTGGTCTAGCTCCAGGACTATTTTCTTATCCATCATCTCCTGCTCGTCCCGGATCCGGTTCTCCATGGCCTGGAGGGGAAAGGTGGGGAAGAGAGCAGAGACAAAACTCAAACAAAAAAAGAGGTGAAATTGAGACTGTTGGTTGATTTATAAATTTAATCGGTTTGTTTATTCTTTGCTTCATCTCTTATTGTTACTATAAAGAGGTTTTTTTTTAATGTGTTGCAAGTTGCAGTGAGCGGGAGAATATTTTGATTAACATTTAGGACTCTTTCAGAGGGTCGGCTGTAAAGGCTCGACTTCTACCATATATACTCGAGCATAATTCGTCCCGAATATGGACCTCTAAAACTAGGAAAACAGATTGATCCGAGTATAAGTTTTGGACCTCATTTCGGGGGATAAAACCCCCAACTTATACTCGAATATATATGGTACAGTAAAACACCGGATAACACTAAAACTTGGTTCCACAAGTCTTGGTGTTATCCGATTTTTAGTGTTATCCGATCCATGTTAAAATCTTATGGGATGAATAACGTTAAAGCTCCATAGAGATACATTGTAACCACACAGGCTTCAGCAGTTGTTATCCGATCCATCCCATAGGACCTTAACGTTATTTGATCCAATTCTCCTCCCCAGATTACTTAACGTTATGCGATTTTAGCGTTATCCAATCCAATCGTTGTCCGGTGTTTTACTGTATATTATAGTTCTATATATTTTTAACCTCCTGCCATTCCTCCTAATGTATCCTTGTGCTTGGGGTCTGAATCAGGATTTATCAACCTTTTTAAGCCGGGGGCCGGGTCACGCTCCCTCAGACAGCTTTGGGGACCGGATGGCCATTTTGCCCTTTCTCCACCACATGGCACTTCCTGGTGCGTTGGAGGCGGTGGCAGGCCACATGAAACGGTGCTGCAGGCTGCATCCGGCCCACGGTCCGCAGTAAAAGCCCAACTTACAAATCCCTCCTAAGACCTGTCCAAATGTGGGGCTAGAGACCCAAAGGCAGCAGAACACCCCCACCCCCCAATTTCTTCCAGCGGCACATTAACTGAGAAAAGGGGACACCCCCCTTACCTCCATCTCTCTCTGCTGGGCAGCCTTGAGGAGGGGCAGGTTGTGGGGTCGGCAACTCTGTTGGGCTTCCCTGTGTTTGTGGAGCATCTCCTGCTTGAGGACTAGTAAGTGGAGGCAGAAGAAGATGATGATAAAAAGAAAGCAAAATAGCAGAACTTCATTCTGTGTCATGGGAGCAGCTCCATTGTTATGTCAGAGAAGGATCGGCCAGAGCAAAATGGCCATTGAAAATCTAATAGCCATCTGAATATTCATAATTTGAACAATAAGGAGAAATTTTGCCAGTTTGTCTTTCCTTGCCATTAAAAAAATCTAATAGCCATCTGAATATCCGTAATTTGAAAAATAAGATAAATTTTCGGCAGTTTATCGTTCAATGCCATTGAAAATCTAATAGAAATCTGAATATTCATAATTTGAGCAATGATAACTACGAGGACTGCGTTAAGATGCTGAACTTGACGCCTGGAAGGTCGGCAGGTCAGCAGTTTGAGACCTGAGTACTACAAGACGGTGTGAGCTCCTGGTATCCGTTCCAGCTCCTGCCGAACTAGCAGTTCAAAAGCAAGAAATTGCCAAGTACAGAAGATGAATAGGGACCGCTTTGGTGGGAAAGGTAACAGCGTTCTGCATACTACGGTGTCTAGTCATGCCTGCCACATGTCGACGGAAACGTCTGCAGAGGCAGATAGCGCTGGTCTTCGGCTTTGAAACAGAGATGAGCACTGAACCCTACAGTCGGATACGACTGGCTTTTGAGCATGGGCGACCCCATCGACTGAGCTACGGATCTTCATTATAGGATGAAGGGAGAAGGGTTTAGCACAGGGAGGCCGCCCTGGCAAGGAGCACCAAAGGATGGTTAGATTTGACCAGCAATGCGCGCAGGGGTCCCAGCTGTCTTGCCTCGATGTTCGCCGTGCAACTTGAGCCGCTGGTTGTAAAGGTTCCTCTCCGTCAGGTGCTGGATGTCCAAAAGGCCTTGGACAATTTCGAACACGGTCCCATCGATTAGAGCCAAAGCCAGGTCGCTGAGAATGGTGTAAGAGAGACGCTGCTGGGAGGAACTGCAGGAAAAGAGAAGAGGAAGAATTGGGGGGGGGGGATATGCAGGAAGAGTCGAACATAATGAGATTTATTCTAGAAAACCACAAAAAGAATAATCTTTGAGTCAGAAGTGACTCCGAATAGCAACAGCAATTACACTTCTGTACAGCCCCGTAGGGGACTGCGGTGGCTCAAGTGGTTAAGATCCTGAACTCGCTCATGGGAAGGTCGGAGTTCGATTCCCGGGTACGGCACGGTGGAGTGAGCTCCCATCTCTGTCCCAGCTCCTGCCAACCGAGCAGTTCGAAAGCAAGACATTGCAAGTAGATAAATAAGGAACACTTTGGTGGGAAGGTCAACAGCGTTCCATGTCCTCCGGTGTCTAATCATGCCTGCCACATGACCACAGAAACGTCTGCAGAGGCAGACAGTGCCGGCTCTTCGGCTTTCAAACAGAGATGAGCACTGAACCCTAGAGTCGGATACGACTGGCTTTTGAGCAAGGGAGACCTTTACCTTTACTAAACATTGCAAGAAAATACAGCCACCAACCAAAAACAACAGACAAACTTACACACAAACTTGAAAACGGGAGGTAAGAATTGGTGGCGTGGGTAGAAAATTTTCCGGCATTTAGTTCTTCAGGTGGGGAATTGTCTATTTCAAATTAATAATGAGCACAGTAACGATAAATATACTTATTTCTTAGCCTTATGGGGGTTTGGAGGCCAAAAGGCTCTGGCTTAAAACTGAAGAGTCAAGTGGTAAAAAGTTTGTCGGGGCGACGACATGTTTGCAAAAATAACTTTTTTAAAATATGTTTTCAAGAAGTAAAGAACAACCCACAGCCCAGCGAGGCTGAAAAATAGAAGAGAAATTACAAGTTCTGTAAAATTCGTAACTCACAACAATCCTACAGCAAAGCTATACTAAGTCTAGACTGACAGTTTCAAAGTTGCAAATTCAAGTTTTCTAGGAAATGAGTGTGGAAATAACACACCCTTGTTGATTAGTAAAGTGCTACAAAAGGCAAAAGAGAGACACTCCCACTGATAATATGTTACCAAGTCACCAGATCAAAAGCTAAACTAAAACTGTGTTTAATTTAGTCGCAAACCTGTTTTCCTTTTGAACAAAACAAAAACACAAATGGTCTCTTTTCTTTTCCTTGAATTTAGGAAGTTTGAATTTTCCTTGCATAACATTAGTTAAAAGCATATCAGAAACTAAAATAAAATAAACAAAATAAAAAACACAGTGGCACTAAAGACTAACTGCTATATTTAGTCTTCAAAGTGCTACAGTATTTTTTATTGTGTTTATTTTATTTTATTTTCTGATATGCCTGAACCACAGACTAACACGGCTACTATTAAAAAAAATTAGTTAAAAGGTTTCCTTTTTTTCAATAAAATAAAATATAAACAAAAGCCATCCATGCCTAAGGGTGAGCAAAATTTATAGTATAGGTCGCCCATGCTCGAAAGCCAGTCATATCCGACTCTAGGGTTCAGTGATCATCTCTATTTATAGCTGAAGAGCCAGCACTGTCTGGGTCTGCAGACGTTTCCATGGACATGTGGCAGGCATGACTAGACACTGGAGTGCATGAAATGCTGTTTACCTTCCCACAAAAGAGGTCCCTGTTTCTCTACTTGCAATGTCTTGCTTTCAAACTGCTCGGTTGGCAGGAGCTGGGACAGAGACGGGAGCTCACTCCGTCCTGCAGTACTCGGGTCTTGGCCTGCCGACCTGCCAGCCTTCCAGTCAGCGTTTTACCCACTTGAGCTGTTGCAATCCTGGGCATCGTGTGCATTGTATCATATGGGAAATAGTCTGTACTTCTCCGCATTCACAAGGGCTAATAAGGCCAATTACCCCAAAAGAAACAATTCCTATTTTAATCTGATGTATTATTATTATTATTATATTTCGATTTATATACTGCCCTATAAGAAAAATAACGCATAAAAAACTAATCTTCACCTGCCAATATTGCTGCTAAGAAAATATATATCACAAAACCCCTTAATAATAATAATAATAATAATAATAATAATAATAATAATAATAATAATAATAATAATAATAATAATAATAATAATAATAATAAATATGTATGCTGGATTGAGCCAAAATTATATTTATTGCAGCTGCCCCCCAGGGTGCAAAGCTCAACACAAGGCTGGGAAGGCAAAACCCCTAACTTTCCCCTCTTATGCCTTTGTGCCTGGTAGACTGCTCCTGTCCCTGGTAGCTCTACAGGGGCTTCATTTAACAGGGAAACCAGACATTTTCTGGGGTGTCAAAAGAGCCTGAGGGGGCCAGAATTAAGGAAGCCCACCAGATCTCCTCCTAAAGAGGAAGAAAAAAAATGCAATTTCCTTGCCACCGTCCTATTTTGCAGGGTTGTTGTGAGGCTAAAGGAAGGGGAAATGAGCGCCCCCTAGAGGGAAAAGTGGGGTAAAGCAGCGAATAAATAAATAAATAAAATAAACGTATAAATAAGTATGACCTGATTAACTGCAAGCTGTTTTTTTAAAGGGGGGAGAATGGGGCGATTCCTCCCTTCCTTCCCCGTAGGAGCCATAAGGACTTCTCCGTCTCACCTGGGCAGGTCCTTGACGAGGCCCTGCAGCTCGGACAGGAGCTGGTAGTGTCGGGCCTGTTGCCGGGCCCGCCGGTCGCTTCCTCCGTCGGCTCCGGTGCCGTTTCCTCCGGCGAGGCCTTCCACCCCGGGCGCATCCTCGGCGTCGTCGTAGAAAGAGGCCGACCGGAAGCGGCGCATCGCCGGCAAGCGGCGGACGCGAGGCCGGCGTCCAGGTCGCGGCCTAGTTGGAAGCTGGGCGGCGAAGCACCGGCTCCTCCTCCTCTCCCGGATGCCGCTGGCGGAGGAAGGCAAGCGGTTTGGCCTTCCGACTGCAACAAAGGCGATTTTTGTTTAGGCCTGTCGAGAGGTCCCGAGAGCATGAACAGACTTCGCGCCCCCAACGCCGCAGACGCCCACTTCTGGCTCAATTCTCTTTCCTTATTTTAACAGTTTTGATGATGTCTGGTTTTGTTTCTTGTGTGTTTCTATTGGTTAGTACTGTGTGATTTTAATCTGATCTTTTATACGTATTTAATCTGATTTTATTATCTATCTCTAGATATATAGATATACTGTATATTGATATATCTATATATTGATATGTGTTTATATATACAGTATTGTAAGCTGTCCTGAGTTGTGTACCCATCAAAAGGGAGTAAAGGTAAAGATTCTCCCTTGCTCGAAAGCCAGTCGTATCCGACTCTAGGGTTCAGTGCTCATCTCTGTTTCAAAGCCAAAGAGTCAGCGCTGTCTGCTTCTGCAGACGTTTCCACGGTCATGTGGCAAGCGTGCCTTGACACCGGAGAGCATGGAACACTGTACCTTCCCACTGAAGTGGTCCCTATTTATCTCCTTGCAATTTCTTGCTAGGTTGGCAGGAGCTGGGACAGATGATGGGAGTTCACTCAGTTGTGCAGTACCCGAGAATCAAACTCTGACCTTCTAGTCAGCAAGTGCAGTGTCTTAACCACTTCAGCCACCACAGTCCCATAAGGCAGAAATAACAGTGCATAAAATTGCATCAAAAGGGACTGCGGTGGCTGAAGGGGCTAAGACACTGACTGGAAGGCAGGAAATCAGCAGTTCGATTTCCGAGTACTGCAGGACGGGAATGAGCTCCTGTCCTTGTCCCAGCTCCTGACAACCTAGCAGTTCGAAAGCAAGAAATTGCAAGTAGATAAATAGGGACCACTTTGGTGGGAAGGTAAACAGGCGTCCGTGCACTTCAGTGTCTAGGCATGCCTGCCACATGTCCATGGAAACGCCTGCAAACACAGACGGCACTGGCTCTTCAGCTATAAACAGAGACGAGCACTGAACCCTAGAGTTGGATACAACTGACTTCTGAGCAAGGGTGACCTTTACCTAAACTAACCTGGATTTCCTGACTACATTATTGATCTAATGCAGGAATTTTCAACCTGCGGCACCATTTCATGTGCCCCCTCCCTCTGCCTCTACCACACCAGGAAGTGTCATGTGGCGGAGGAAGGGCAAAATATGGCCATCCAGCCCCCAAAGCCATCCAAGGGAATGTGACCCGGGCCCCAGGTTTAAAAGGTTGAGAACACCTGATCTAATGCAACTTCACCAAGACTCCTGAGCACATGTGTCTTCTGACCTTACTTTTGTGAGTAAATGCTATTTTTCTTTCAGTCATCTAGGCCAAGTGTGTTTATTAGCCAGGCTAATAGTGGAGAGAACTCAGAGACTTCCATCCAAAACTAAAACCGCCTAAAACCTGACCCCGCTTTGCTGCTACAAATACCACTTGCTACATGCAGTGCTTTGTTTTGTTTAAATCAGAGCTGGACCGGGCAGCCTTCCAAACAGACCTCAACATGGAGGAGTGGGCTTCCTAAAGGCAGACACAGGGTCACCTTTCTGCGTGGAGAGTGATGAAAAAGCAGCTGCTGGTTTTCGGTTCCAAGCCAACGTTGCTGTTTGTCAAGTGGGAAGTCGGGGAAGCCCTCATGGGTGGGGAGGTCGGAAAGAGATGGAACCTCTTCTCTGGATCCTGTGGGGTGGGACACGCCGGGTGGAGAGGCCAAGCTCTTTGCCGAGTCCCCCGGCATGGCCTTAATAAAATCCAGACCTGGGCGAAGAGTGATGACAGCCATGTGCGATTCGGGTTTTCCCTGTGCAGACTAAACAGACCAAACGACGGACGGAGGAGGAGAAAGAGAGTCCATCGGATACGTTCGGTGGTACAGTCAAAGTTAAACCACAAGGGGGCAGGACGCAGCCCTCCCCACATCTGCCAGTGGGTGGATGCGCACAACGGTCCCTACACACAGTGATGGGCAGCAACAGGTTCGTACCAGTTTGCCAGAATCGGTAGTAACATTTCCTGGTGTCCTGGAGAACCGGTAGCGGTTTTGGGAGGGAACCACCTTGGGGGCTTACCTTTTCATCAGTTCCCCCATTGCACATGTCCGCCAAGCGCTTGGTGTTCATGTGCGCCTACAGCACGGCGCTCATGCACGGCCTCCTTGGTGTCCTCCCAAGCGGGGAGGAGGAAGAGAAGCTGCTAGCCTGAAGCTCCCTATAGCCTGCTCCCCAGGGTAAGTGACTCACCTTTGGATGTTGGGTGAGTGGGTGTATTTAATGTGTATTTATTTTTAATGTGTATTTCTATGTGTTTTATGTGTATTTAATTTGTATTTTTATGTGTTCTTATGTCTAATGTGTATTTATTTTTAATGTGTATTTTATGTGTATTTAATTTGTATTTTTATGTGTTTTATGTCTATTTAATGTGTATTTATTTTAATGTGTATTTTATGTGTTTTTGTGTATTTTTATGTCTGTTTAATTTGTATTTTTATGTGTACTTATTTTTATGGGTTTTTTAACATTGGATCCACCCACATCATTGGATCTGCCCATGACATCATGGCATTGGCTCTGCCCACAATGTTGGCTCTGCCCACAGAGTGGTAGTAAAAAAATTTTTTTTGCTGTCCACCACTGCCTACACAACACCCTTCCCAAGCCCTGATTGAGAGGAAGATAGCAGGTCATCAACTCCGAAGCCCAGTCTACAACCGTGTAGATTCACGGACACTTGGGCTTCTGGGAATTGAAGTTCAAGAACAGCTGGAGTGCCAAGGTTTGCCATCATGGATCTAGTCCAAAATATTGCAAGTGCAAGAATTGATTTCTGATGCATTTCTGACGTTTGGACATCCAACCTCTGCTTGAACATCTCCAACACAGGAAGGTCCACCTTCTTCAACAACTCCTTTGACAAAGTGCCCCGTGATCATCTGATTATAATGCACAACGACGATTTTGCTGCTGAGAATAACACATGTAATTTACATGCTATCGAGTGTGCCGATTCCAAATCTCAACTCAGAATTTGCCTACCACATACAGATTTTAAGATGTGCTACAGCTGTTCAAATGGTCGGTCATTGGAGAATGTATTTTTACGTGGGAACGTTATAACAGTTGCAGCTCCCACTGAACCTGCTGCTGCCTCAGCTGAATCACGTCCCCTGGTGGCATGCATGTTCCAGCAGGGGCCAGGCTGAAGTCAGAAATAGGTATATAAGGCAAGATGGACCAAGGGCTTGTCTCTAGTGCAAAACCATCTTATTGGATAGTACAGCTAGGGCAGAGTGA
Organism: Furcifer pardalis; assembly: GCA_030440675.1. NCBI lineage: Eukaryota > Metazoa > Chordata > Lepidosauria > Squamata > Chamaeleonidae > Furcifer > Furcifer pardalis. The sequence continues at coordinate 14,304,398 of CP126898.1, read as the reverse complement.
GTCTGTTTTGAGCTAAAGAAGAGTAGGGCAGCTGTGTTAAGAACCTAACCAAGGGGGTGAGATTTACTAACTTAAGATCCTGATGTCCTAGGCAGACTTCAGATTTGGATTCAGCACACTTGATTTAGTCTAGGATACATGGATTAGACCAAGTAGCAGGCAATATTTATTTTTTTGTGATGCAGTGATATCAAGCTAAATAGATGTGGCCTGGAGAGCACAATCCTTTTCTCATCCTATTGGAATACCCTGGTGTGGATCTTACCCTCTGGAGCAGCGGGGAATGGGCTGCCCACATCTTTTGCCCTTCCCACACTGGGAGGGGAAACCACCATAGAAACCCGCAGACTCTAAAAGTTGGAAATATAGTTTGGTTTTAATGGAGGGAGCATTCCATGGAGACGCCGGAGCTGCATACCAAACTGCCCCTGTTGTAGCTGCGTGGCAGGGCAGTGGACACCCCCCCATCATCCCCCACCCAAGAGAAAGGCTGTCCAACATGGGGGTCTCCAGTCCCATGAGGTTGATTGGGATACATCTCCAGATCTGTGGCCAGTAAGAGAGGAGGTTTGCCTCCTTCCCTCTTAAATGTAGGGAGCAGGGCCCCCAAACCAGCCCTTGTTGAGATTCGACCCCACAGTCCAGGGGTTCTCAACTTAAGGCCTATGGGCCGTATTTGACCCATGGTACCATTTCATGTGGCCCCCATCCCTCCAAGGGCATTCAAGAAACAAAAGGGCCACCCCTTTTGAAGCTTTCAGGACAAAATGGCCACCCCCATCGTGCAGGCAGGGCAAAATGGCCGTCCGGCCCTCGGAGCTGACTGAGAGAACGTGACCTGGCCCCCCGGCTTGAAAAGGTTGGGAACCCATGCCGTAGTCCATGAACCAGACAAGGTGACCAAAAAGACAGCGACTCCATTCTGCAGGTTATATCAATTCAAAAGGTTCCTAAGAAGAAAAAACATGACATATGCAATGATAATACTGGTACAAACAAGGTCCCGATCCCACCCGCCACCCCCCTTTCCCCTCCCCCCCTTCCCAGCCAGGCGCCAGCGCTCAGCCTGCAAACACCCCTCCCGGTCTGAAGTGGGAGGAGAAATGAAGTCAGAAGTGCTTTGGGTCTTGGGAAGAAGATCCATCAATCCCCGAGAGAACGAAGCAAGAGAAGGACCCTCAACATCCTCTGAATGGAGATGAGCCTCAAGTCCACCAGCTCAGATCTGGGAAGAGCTTCATGGCAAGAACAAACATACTTGAGGGTACACAAGAGCAAAACCCAATTAGAAGATGGAGGAAGGAGCTCACTGGACAATGAACAACATTAAAGGAGGAGATGGCTGAGGAGCCCAACCTCCCCTACGTCACTTGGAGGACTTTGAATAGACTGAGGGCTGGAGTCCATAAATGTAAGACCAACTTGCTCAAGTGGGGGCTGCTGGTGGACAACAACATGCTGTGTGATTGTGGAGAGATACAGAATCCGGCTCATTTGCTGGTCTGCTGATGACTGCCAGAAACTTGCACCAATGAGGACTTGAGTTTGGCCAATGACAAAGCCAAGAAAGTGGCGTCATTTGGCCAGTCCAGGGTTCGATCGGGACATGAATGAAGAAGTCCACCGTTTCCTCTGACAATGCCCCAAGGACAGATTTTGCCCTTCCCTCCCCGCCTTTCTCTGCCCCATGTCTTCTTCCCCATAGGGTCTTTTCCCCCATACAACAGTCTCCCCAACCAAGGTCAACGTCTACTGCACCGCTTGAGATGACGTGTTGGCTACTTTGGACTGATCGGCGGCCATCTCTCGGCCCTTCTTCCGAGGTGGCTTCTGAATGGGCGTCTTCTTGACCACCGGCTCGCTGGTGACCAGCCCAGCTTCTGGGGGGCTGGCAGAACTTTGCTTCTCCCCCTTCTTGTGGTCACCAACGGCTGAGGCCTCCCCCACGGGGCTGATGAGTTTCTGTAGGTTGGGTGAAGTGGGCAGGACGGGCTTGCTGGACTTTTGGCCGCCGGTGGCCACCGAGCGCTTGGCTTTCTGTGGAGGGGTGGGCTTCTCCCTCTGGGCGGGCAGGGGGCTCACCCCATTCTGCCTGCCCCCTCCGTCCCCCCGGTTGAGACTTTGAGTCTTTTCCTTCAACTGGGCGGCCAAAAGCGTCGCCGCCTCCGAAGACAAGTGAGGGTGCAGGACTTCGGCCCGCGGTTTGCCGTGACCGGGACTCTTGGGAGCCTCGGCCCCTTTCCGGTCCGGCACAGAATGGCTGCCCATCTTTTTGATGACGTTCTGGACCGCTCCGTTGAGGTTCTCCATGCGGTCCGGGCTGGCTTTGTGCCGCTGCTTGGGCTTCGATGGCGAGGGCTGGTCCCCCAGGGCGAGGACTTTGCCGTCGAGAGAGGTCAACTCTCTAGGGTGCTGGGGGGCCTTCTCCTTGACGCGGGTGGCCACCTTCTCATCAGATCGGCTGCGGATCCCAGCCAACGTCTCACTCGGGCTCCTCTTCCTCCTGGCCAGACCTTGTTTGTGCTCGGAGAAGTCACCCATCCCGATGGCGGGCAATGAGTTGGACTGGTTGGAATTGTACTTGCTGTGGATCCAGGAAACCTTGGGTTTCGTTGAGGGGTCCGGAGGCGGGGGCTTCGCCCTTTCGGGAGACGGGGGCTTGGCAGCCTTGCTCTCTGCTGCACTCTCCTCCTCCTCTCTCGACTGCTTGGAGAGGCGTGCGATCCTTGCGTAAAGAGCGGCTCCGCTGGCCGAACTGGACCCGCAAGAGGAGCGTTCGCTGTCGGAAGACTTGAGCAAAGGGGTCTCACCGCTCTCTTTCAGTACCGTATATTCCCCAGCTTCTTCCTCACTTATGGAAGGCACCATTTTCTCAGTGGGGCTTCCATGGACCCGGTCTTTGCTGTCGCTTATGCTCTCTGGGGAGAATAAACACACGAAGGCACATTAGGATGGAAGGACAGGAGCCCAAAAGTCAAGATTACAAGATTGGGGGAAGAGCAAACCAATCTTTGACATCTGGCCACCCAACCTCTGTTGGAACATCTCCAACACAGGAAGGTCCACCATCTTCAGCAAAGACTTTGACAAAGTACAGTAATACCTCATATAACATTAGTATCGAATAACACTAAAATCGCATAACATTAAGGAATCTGGGGGGAAGAATTGCATCAGATAACATTAAGATCCTATAGGATGCTTCAGATAACAACTGCTAAAGCCTGTGTGGTTACAATGTATCTCTATGGATCCCATAGAGGATCAGATAACACTAAAAATCATATAACACCAAGACTTGTGGAACCAGGTTTTAGTGTTATATGAGGTTTTACTGTACCCATGATATTCTGATTTGCAAATTGCTAGATGTGACCCGGATAGCTCATGTGTCAAGCAGATCCATTGTTGGGTCCAGAATCATGCTCAGAGGGTGCGCCTTCACGGCTCCTTCACAACCTTCAAGGGACTGAGGTGGCTTAGTGGGAAAGATGCTGAGCTTGAAGACTAGAAGGTCAGGGTTTGGTACCTAAGTACTACATGACAGAGTGAGCTCCTGTCTCCATCCTGGCTCCTTCCAACCTAGCAGTTCGAAAGCGAGGGATTGCAAGTAGATAAATAGGGACCACTTCAGTGGGGAGGTAAACAGCATTCTGTGCACTCAGGTGTCTTTGCATGCCTGCCACATGCCCTCAGTAACATCTGCTAATGCGGCTCTTCAGCAATAAACAGAGATGAGCACTGAACCCTAGAGTCGGGTATGACTGAGCGACCATGACCTTTACTTTGATATAGCCTTCATCAACTCTGAAGCCCAGCCGGAGGGACCCAACCTGATGCCCAAAGGTGATGGGTAGTGAGGTCAGGTAGATTTTGGGGCCAGTGGCCTGTTTTTAGGGTCAGGAGGATACAGAATCGGTAGGACTCGTGGGACCAGGAGTGTCCACATGTGTGAGAATTGATATCTGAGGCATCTCTAACCGTTGGCCACCCAACCTCTGCTTGAACATCTCCAACACAAGAAGGTCCACCATCTTCACCAAGGACTTTGACAAAGTGTCCTGTAATATTCTGACTTGCAAGATAGCCAGATGTGACCTGGATAGCACAAGGGTCAAGCAGATCCATTGTTCGTGACAGACTCATGCTCCGAGCATGCTTATCAATATCTCCTTCTCAGCCTTGAATGACAAGGGCGACTTTGACATTTTCCTAGACCACATCTAGAGTCCTGTGTCCAATTCTGGGCCTCATAATTTAAGAAAGATTTATTTATTTATTATTTATTTATTAGATCAAATTTATATTGCAAACAAACTAGAGTAGGTAGAGAGGACAACGTGGATGATCAGAGGACTAGAAAGCAAACCTTACAAGGAAAGACTGAAGGAACCAGGCATGTTTAGCCTTGAGAAAAGGGGACTGAAAGGGGAGGTGATGCTAGTAAAGGTCAAGGTGTCTCCCTTGCTCGAAAGCCAGCCGTATCCAACTCTAGGGTTCAGTGCTCATCTCTGTTTCATAGCCGAAGAGCCAGCGCTGTCTGTGTCTACAGACATTTCCCTTCCCACCCAAGTGGTCCCTATTGATCTACTTGCAACTTCTTGCTATAGAACTGCTAGGTTGGCAGGATCTGTGACAGAGGACGGGAGCTCACTCCGTCATGTAGTACTCGGGTCTCGACCTGCCGCCTCCCGGTCAGCGTCTCAACCACTTGAGGAACCCACTTGGGTCGCCAACATCCAAATAAGGAGCTGAGGATTTTGCTCCCCCTTTTTTATTACCCCTGGAAGAATGACTCCGGGATTAGAAGAGTTAATGTCCAGGATTGGGAGTGGGGACAAGGGGAGTGAGGATGGGGGGGGGGGGAGGAATTATCTCCGCACGGCAATTATGGTTTTGCATTTCCTTTCAAAGACATGCCTTGTGTGGGCTTGAGGATTCTTGAGTCATTACAAGGCAGCCTAACGAAGGCCTGTGATTTGCTAAGCGGGGCTGCGGTAAGGCTGGGCTCCTGCCAAATTCCTTAGCCCTGTCAAGAGTGCCAGAACAAGGGAAGAGGCGAAACAAGCCACAGAACAGCCTTGGGCCTTCAGCTCCCGCCCAGCTCAGCTAGACTGGGCAACGAGCAGGGACGATGGGTGTTGTAGTCTGTCGGGGGCTCCTGTCCAGGCTTTCATCTCCTTCATCGGTTGCTGCGGTACCGCTGGGAAGCTTGTCCTTCTAGAGCAGGGGTGCACAAGCTTTTTGGGCCACCGGCCGGCCACGTGGTTCAGGGGGCTGGTCGCTATGGCCCGTGGGCTGAATCCGGCCCCCGACGCCAATTCATCTGGCCCACACTGCTCTCATCGCTCCTGGATGTGGAAATAAAACACACCCGTACGAGCATGTTTTACTTCTGCTTCTGGGAGTGATGAGGGGGTCATGGGCTGGATGAATTGGTGTCAGGGGCCGGATCCGGCACCTGGCCCGTAGTTTGGGCATCCCTGTTCTAGAGTTCCCTGCGGGCAGCTTCCTCCTGTTTGTGTTCAGCGCAGGGATTTGAAGGTACACACACACACACATCCTATGAAAATGCCGTCCCAGTTTACAAATTTTAAATGTATTTTTTCCCCAGTTTACAACGATCCATTCAGGACTGGTTTTTATTTTTCAATGCATCCCTATAGATGTTTCGGTTTACAATTTTTTCGGGTTACAACGGAGGCTGTTGGAATTACTTTGTAATTGTAATTTGTGATCCTCTATTGCTTTGTTAGATGCCCAGAGTCGCATTGCGAGTGGGGTGGCTTACAAGTCAAAATGTTGTAGTGGTGGTGGTGGTAATAATAATAATAATAATAATAATAATAATAATAATAATAATAATAATAATAATAATAATAATAATAATAATAATAATAATAATAACTCTGTTGTACCCTGGGGTTTTACTGTATATATATTTGACCACAAGATGGCAGGAGAAGGCTTTAAAAACATTTTAATAGACTTTTTAAAAAAGACATATCAGAAAACAAAACAAAATAAACAAAACAAAAAACACTAGTACTTTATTTTTTATTTTGTTTTTTATTTTTATTTTGTTTTGTTTATTTTATTTTTGTTTTCCGATATGCCTGAACCACAGACTAACACGGCTATTATTCCAAAAAATAAATAAAATAAAATTTTAACATTGAGGGAGTTGAGGGTTTTTGAGGCAGATGCAGGTATGGACTGGTCACTCCTCATTTAGGCCATCCAGGTTTAGGAACGCCAACCCTATGGAGCAGGCCAGGGAGAAATTCCTTGACCAAGACAGAAGCATCATTTACCTTCGTGCGGCACGCAGTAGACGGGTCCTTCGTCCGTGGTGTCAAACGATGAGAAGGAGCCCCGCGAGGACCACGACGGCGAGGGTTGTTCCACCACGGAAGGGGGTTCGATGAAGCTGCAGCTCATGGTGTTCTCCAGGTCGTGGTGGGCCACTACGAGACACAAAGGGAAAGAAGGACTTGATCCTGGGCAATTAGCCAAGACTGGTAGCAAAAGGGGAAATTGAATTCAGAGCCTGAATACACCTTGCTGGGGTGGACTATTGCCTCTGTTGACCTTTAAGTCAGAAATCCCTTCAGGCTTTGTGCGTCTTTTGTATAGTAACACAGAGTTGGGAAGGCACACCATTTAACAAAAACAAAACATAGTAACTTCCTGTTTTGAGTCTAAATAGCCAATCAGTAGGCTAAATGTTTATTCCCTCCAAAAGTAACTTGCCATTCCACATTGCATATGGCTGGGTTCTTTGTGTGGGTGTTTAATGTTGTTCAGCCCAGTTCTGTCCAATTCAAAATGTGTTAGTCTCAGGAAGCTAAAAAAAACCCAACCTCAATACCCTCTTGTTTGTTTTGATCTGCTAGGTGTTGTTATTTGTTATCTGTTTGTTCACTGCTCAAGTGGTATGCCACCCAAATGGGTGGTAAGGAAATAAAATAAATAAATAAATAAATATTGTAACCATAATTTGCTTCAAACATTTTTTCTTCTGACTTTTTTGCAATCAAGATTATGCAAACTACTGTGTTATATTTTTAATGTCATCTATCTGACACCTTTATTTGCACACAAGGCTGATAAGTATTGTTGTTGTTGAGTCGCACAGTCAATTCCAACCCTTCGCAACCCCATGGACCACTACACACCAGGCACCCCAGTCCTCCACCATCCTCCTCAGCCTGTCCAGTTCTGTGCCCACTGCATCCACAATACCATCTAGCCATCTCATTTTCTGCCATCCCCTTCTTCTTTTGCCCTCCACCTTTCCCAGCATCAAGGCTTTCTCAAGTGAGTCTTCTCTTCCCATTTGATGTCCAAATACTTTAGCTTCATTTTTACTATTTGACCTTCCAAGGAGCAGTCAGGGTTGATTTCTTCTAAGATTGACCTATTTGTTCTCCTCGCTGTCCAGGGGACTCTCAAAATTCTCCTCTAATGCTACATTTAAAAGGTGTCTATTCTTCTATGCTCATTTTCCTTATGGTCCAGCTCTCACAAACATACATCACCACCGGGAATACCATTGCTTTGATTATGTGGATGGACTTTTGTTTGCAAGGTAGGTCTCTACTTTTAATTATGTTCCCCAGGTTTCTCATCACTTGTCTCCCAAGCATCAGTTGCCTTTTTATCTCATGGCTTCAATCACCATCTACAATTATCTTTGATCCTAAGAAAGTAAAGTCTGCCACTACTTCTACTTCTTCTTAAATAAACATTATTTTTCTTTCCTTTTGCTAAGGCTGTGCCTGAGTATTTGCTAACTAGGAACCAGGAGAAAATGAAAGGAGAATTCAAAAGGGTATCCAGTCTAATCCTTAGGGCAGGGGTGCCAAAACTTTACGCGTCATGGGCCGGTCATGTGGTTCACGGAGTAGGTCACTATGGCCCAGGGGCCAGATCCGGTTCCCAGCACCAATTCATCCAGCCCACAGAGCCATCACTGCTCCCTGAAGAGGAAGAAAAATGTGCCCATATGGCCGTGTTTTGCTTCCACTTCCAGGAGGGATGAGGGCTTCATGAGCTGGATGAATTGGCATTGGTGGCCGTATTCAGCCCCCCGGCTGTAGTTTGAGCACCCATGCCTTAGGGCATTCAACTGTGTAGAGCAGTAAACCCATTCATGTGGATTCACAGACCATGAAGAAGAAGAACAGTTACAAATATGCAACCTGTCAACTATAGAGTCCTTGTGGCTCAGGGGTTAAACTGCTGCACTGAAGCCGAAGCATTGTGAGTTTGATTCTGATGAGGTCAAGGTTGACTCAGCCCCTTTTATCCTTTGAAGGTTGGCCAAATGAAGACCCAGCATGTTAATAGGGGGAAAATGATATTTACCTCTAAGCTGCCCAGAGAGTTGAGCTAAACACTATGGGACAGTAAGTCGCCCTTGCTCGAAAGCCGGTCGTATCTGACTCTAGGGTTCAGTGCTCATCTCTGTTTATAGCCAAAGAGCCAGTGTCTGCAGATGCTTCAATGGACACATGGCAGGCACAGAACAGTGTTTACCTTCCCACCAAAGTGGTCCCCGTTTGTCTACTCGGAATGTCATGTTTTCGAACTGTTAGATTGGCAGGAGCTGGGACAGAGACAGGCGCTCACTCTGTCGTGCAGTACCTGGGAATCAAACTCCGACCTTCCAGTCATCAAGTTCAGCATCTTAACCACTTGAGCCACCGTAGTCCCTTAGAGGATGGCACAGAAGTGTAATTTGCTTTGTTTTTGCAGTTCAATGCCTTTGAAATCTGAATGTCTGGGTGGAATCCGATGGCTCTCCATTTTGGTTTCAGCCTCCCTGCAACCGAGGGGTCCAGGAAGAGAAGGGGCTTCGGTTGGGTTTAAGCACGCAGGGGAGCGGAGACCCCAAACAGGACGGCTTCTGTGTAGCGGGAACCCTTGGGGACCCAGAATTTCTTGGAGCCGTTTCTTCACGCCAACATCTGGCTGTGGAGAGGCTCCGTGCCAATTCAGTCACGCGGCAGCAAGAAAAGCCCCAGCGTTTCCTGTGGGCCTCTCGTCTCTCCTTCCAGCCTCCAGCCCCAAAATGTCTGTCTGTCTGTCCCTCAGTTCTCAATGGCCTGCCTTGTAGTGGGGGGGGGGGAGGCCTTCCCTCTCACCCCGTAAAAGTGGAGGAAGAAGGCAGATTTCTCCTGGCATCAACATCGTATAAGGCTAAACGATTAAAACTTTAAAATCCACGAAAACCAGATTAAAACACCCTCTCTATAAAATTGGTAACCCCCAGATGTTTTTTTATTGCTCTATCTAACTGCAATGTCTTGCTTTTGAACTGCTAGGTCGGCAGGAGCGGAGACAGAGATGGGCGCTTACTCTGTCACACGTTACCCAGGAATCAAACTCCGACCTTGCCAGTCACCGAGTTCAGAGTCTTAACCAAATCACATCAAAATCCACATTCTGTCATCCTTAGTCTTGGATCAAGAGGGAAGCAGGAAATTTCCTCCTGCCAGGAGCCCAAGCCCACGTGAATCCACTTGAATGGTTTTACTGCGATTCATCCCTCCCGCACTGCCCTCGTCGCTCCTGGAAGCGGAAGCGAAACGCGCCTGTATTGAGGAAGGGTTAACCCGGAAGAGCCTTAACCGTATGGGCGCGTTTTACTTCCGCTTCCAGGAGCGACGAGGGTGGCGTGGGCTGGATGAACCGCAGTAAACCCATTCAAGTGGATTCGTGTGGGCTTGTGCTCCTGGGAATTAAAGTCCAAGAACATCTGGAGTGCCAACGTCTGCCATCACGGGCCTACGAGAACCAGAGCGTCCACAGAGACCCAAAAGAAGGACCTTTCCAGGAAAGCCAATCTGAATTTCTTCAGCTCCCGATGCTAACCCGTCCCGTTCGTAAGCCCGAGGTGGCCGGCCTGGGCACTGGCAAAAGGCCACCTTTCCATGCCTTGGTTCCTCCTCCAGGGCAGGAGGAAATGCAGGAGCGGCCAAGATCGCTGCCAGATCAAACGGCGCTGTTTGGAAGTCCCAAGAACGCCAAGAACGCCCCAGGGTGGTGGTAGGGGAATGAATGCTTTCCACTGTCAGCCGCGGAGAGAGGCAGCCTGTCAAAATCAGGAAGGAAGGCCAGAGGACCTAAAGCGGGGATTCTCAACCTGCGGCCCACGGGCCGGATGTGGCCTGCAGCACCATTTCATGTGGTCCCCACACCGCCTCCACCACACCAGGAAGTGCCATGGGGTGGAGAAAGGGCGAAATGGCCCCCCGGCCCCCAAAGCTGTCTGAGGGAGCGTGAACCGCCCCCCCCCCCCGGTCTTAAAACAGTAGAGAACTCCTGACCTGAAGTCCGGAGGAAAAGAAGATTGCCATAGATAATATAAAGCTACACATGCTGGAGGGACTGCAGTGACTTGAGTGGCTAAGACGCTGACGGGAAAGTGGGACGTCAGCAGTTCGATTCCCGAGTACTGCAGGACGGGATGAGCTCCCGTCTCTGTCCCAGTTCCTGCCGACCGAGCAGTTTCAATGCATGAAATTGCAAGTAGATAAATAGGGGCCACTTCGGTGGGAACGTCAACAGCATCCACTAATATTTCTTTTTTACTTCCGGAGACAAGTTTCACATCAACACCAAGAAATACTCTTCGAATCTTCATCCCCATAACCTGCTTCTAGGGGCTGCGGTGGCTCAGGGGTTAAGAAGCTTGTCTTGTTAGCCGGACGGCTAGCAGTTCGAGACCTGGGTACTGCATGATGGATTGAGCTCCTGTTTCTGTCCCAGCTCCTGCCAACCTAGCAGTTCGAAAGCAAGAAATTACAAATAGATAAATAGGGAACACTTCGGCGGGAAAAAGATATTGGGGGCATGAAAGTTTTTTATGAAAGTTTTTACTGAGTAGGGTGGTATATAAATCGAATCATAATCATAATCATAATCATAATCATAATCATAATCATAATCATAATAGATGATGATGATGATGATGATGATGATGATGATGATGATGATGATGATGATAAGTCTGCCGATAACTGCCAGAAACATGTACAGATGAGATCTTAAGTTTGGCCAATGACAAAGCCAAGAAAAAGGCGTCATTTGGACAGTCCAGAGTTTGATTGGGACATGAAAGATAGAAGCCCAAGTCCTTGTAAATCCACATGAATGGGTTTACTGCACATACAACTTTTGCACTCCAGGTATTCTTGGACTTCAATTTCAAGAAGCCCAAGTCCTTGTGAATCCACACGAATGGGTTTACTGTGCGTACAACCCTGCCACTCCAGCTGTTCTTGGACTTCAGTTCCTAGAAGCCCAAGTCCCTATAAATCCACACAAATGGGTTTGCTGCACATACAACCTTGTCACTCCAGCTGTTCTTGGACTTCAGTTCCTAGAAGCCCAAGTCCCTGTGAATCTACACAAATGGGTTTACTGCATGTACACGCATTAAACCCATCCTTGGGGATTCACAGGGACTTGGGCTTTTGAGAATTGATGTCCAAGAACACCTGGAGTGCCAAGGTTCACCATCATGGATATATACAGACACAATCCCTTCCTATATGGGCTGCTGTTTTCTTACACATATCAAGCCACCGGGAGTGGTGCATTGATGATCCGAGAACCCCGAATTCCACTCTGAATGAAGCCCTCCAAACTCAGTCTTCTTGTCTCTTCTGTTGACTCCAACTCTCGGCCTCTGAGTCAACAAAGAGCTTTCCGTTCCCCTGTTTATGCAAAGACACCAACTGGCTTCAAATGCCAGGAAATACACACACACAGGGCCCATTCAGTTCAGGCCTTGGCTTCACAGAAGCAGCCTCTATTCTAGGAGGAAAGGAGAAAATCCCCTCCGCCTCCCCGCGTGTTTCTATAAACATAACCCTGGCTATCATTTCAGCGGAATGGGATTCCTGTCGTTCAGATGGGGAGGGAGGCTTTGGGAAAACTCAAGACGACACGGATTCTTCCCAACTCACAAGTGCTTGAAAACCTAGAAGCCAATCTCTGCCAGCCTTCCAACAAATTATTTTGCAAATTTCCATCTTGGGTGTAAAGCAGGGATTCTCAACCTGCGGCCAACGGACCAGAAGCGACCCATGGCGCCATTTCATGTGGCCCCACCTCCGCCTCTAACACAGTAGGAAGTGCCATTGGGTGGAGGGATGGCAAAATAGCTGTCCGGCCCCTGAAGCTGTCTGAGGGAGCATGACCTGGCCCCTGGCTTTAAAAGGTTGAGAAATGGTGTAAAGACTCTTGTGGACAGTAAATCCTTGACTTCCATTTTTAATTGTCTGGACATTTCCCCTCCAGGCCTGTCTTCATTCATTCATTCATTCATTCATTCATTCATTCATATAATTTCGTGTCAGAAATTATTCTGGGTTGAAAAGGTTTTTTTGCTGGAGAAACTCTGTCCATCCAGGGGACCCTTGAATGAGACCTTTTTATGTTCCCAAGATCTTTTTTCCACCAAAGTGATCCCTATTTATCTGCTTGCAATTTCTTGCTTTCGAACTGCTAGGTTGGCAGGAGCTGGGACAAGGACAGGAGCTCATTCCTGTCCTGCAGTACTCAGGAATCGAACTGCTGACCTCCCACCTTCCAGTCAGCATCTTAGTCACTTGAATTTTTTTTTTTGAATTAGTCTTTAAAGTGCTGCAGTTAGTCTTTAAAATGCTGCAGTGTTTTGAACTGCTAGATTGGCAGGAGCTGGGACAGAGACAGGAGCACTCTCCATCATGCAGTACTCAGGTCTTGAACTGCCAACTTGCCAGTCTTCCAGCTAGCAAGGCAAGCTACTTAACCACTAAGCCACCACAGCCCCCATCCATCCATCCATCCATCCATCCATCCATCCATCCATCCATCCATCCATCCATCCATCCATCCATCCATCCATCCATCCATCCATCCATCCATCCATCCCTCCCTCCCTTCCTTCAATTTTTATACCACCCAACTAACTAAATAGCTTCTCTGGGTGGTTAATGACAATGTGTTAGTTTCAGAAAATTTAGTACCCATTTGCAACCATCATTTGCTTGATAGATTTTTCTTCCCCCTTTTTGCAACTAAGGTGAAGTGAATTTCTGTACAGTATTACATTTGTTTGCCATCTGCCTGGCAACTCTATTTGAACACAAGCCTTGGAAGTAAACATTCTTTTTTCTCCTTCTGCTAAAGCTGTGCCTGAGCATTTGTGCAACAGGCACGAAGAAGAGAAGAAAGGGGGAATTGAGGAGGGCTTGCATTTCAAGCATTCAGGCTTAACCCTGCTTGCACGCTAGCTACACCACTCGGCAAAGATTATCCAACACCAAGGCAGTGGCACAATCCGAAGACCCTCCTTACCAACGACTTTGGGCAGCTTCTGACGGCGAAGAGGTATCCGGGGCAGCTTCATGCTGATCCGGCTGAACCTGCCACAAAGACGCCTGGGGGACTTCTTATGGGCTGGGTCTTGACTCGTGCTGGGAAGAAAGATAGGCAACAGGTTAGATTTCTAATAAAAGAACAATGACAATGTCTGGAATGGATTGTTTCTTTTGCTGTTGAGCTGCTCTATGCTGGTGATTGGGGCACACTGGCCGTACCCTGAAATGACAAAGGGACTGTAGCTACTGCTGCCTTGATTTAAGACAAGAATGCCCAAACTATGGCTTGCAGGCTGGATCTGGCCCACAACACCAATTAATCTGGTCCACGCCACCCTTGCCACTCCCGATGTCTGAAGCACTTGAACCGGTTTCTTAATCTTCTTCTTCTTCCATTTCCTGATTAAACCCTGTTTTGCCAAAACGAAGCCACTTTCTTGAGTTTGTCGTTGGCCAAACTTAAGTCAGGATCAAATCAAGACCTTCTTAATGGCAAACAGCTTTTTGATTGGCTACTTAAAAAAAAAAACACCAGATAGATGTTTATTTAATTAATTTTTGCCATCTTCCTGACAACTTGATTTGAACACAAGCTTTGTAGATAGATTGATATTTATTAATTGATTAGTCTTACAACCTTATCAGTAAAATCCAATTAAATTTAGACTAAATAAATATAACACAATGCAACAGAATACAATGCAATGCATATACTGGTACCAAAACAGAATTGGTACCATCCATCCAGCCCTGTAGGTAAACATTCTTTTTTTTCCCTTCTGCTAAAGCCGTGCCTCAGTATTTGCTCACTAGGAACCAAGAGAAAAGAAAAGGGGGAATGGAGGAGGGCTTGCATTTCCAGCATTCATGCTTAATCTTTGCTTGTACACTAGCTACCCCACTCTGCAAAGAGTAGTAAATACCAATTAATTTAATTAATTAACGAGTAAAAGGATTGGAACTATTCCCTCTCCAACCCACTGAGACAAAATCCAGTCCCAGGGCTTACCCCCGAGTTTGGTCCTTCTTGCGGCAGATGCAGCAGCAACAGAGGAGAGATAGGAAGAGTGTGAGTAGCAAAGTCAAGAGGGCCCCAGCTCCAATGACCCCCATGCGCTGGTTGGCTTCTGGAAGGCAATCAAGACACACAATTAGCAGCCAGGAGGAGTCACACCACTGCATGACACCACCCTGGGAGGGCTGAATCAGCTCCCAAAAGAAGCAACAGAGGAGAGACACGAGAATACAACATCATCTACAAAGCACTAAGGAATGTGACTTACCAGGGTGGTGTAGTGGGCAGAGTCTTTGACTCGGACTCAAGAGAACTAGGTTTGAATCCCCCACTCAGCCATGAAATTTAGTTGGTGATCTTGCGGGAGTGTGCTGGGTCTAGCCGCATGACAAGGGCACCATTTTATGTTATAAGTAGTGGTGCACCGGGACACATCCCGGTGTCCCACTGGGCCAGCACGGGGCTTGTGATCGTGAGCTTGTGGCCTTCTCGTAACTTACGCCACTCCGCAGGGTTGTTGTGAGGCTAAAGTGGGGAGGAGGAAGGCCAATTGCAGCACCTTGATGGAAGGAAAGGTCTCCGTGTCATAGATGAATCGGGAAGAAGAACAACCTACCCATGTGGCACATTCCGGTCAAAGGATCGCACGCATCGTCGTGGCAGTTGCAAACTTCTGCGCAGTTCACTCCGTACTGACCCATCTGGCACGTCAGGTTACAACTGGAAAAGGAACAGCCAGGTTTGAGTAGCAAAACAGGAGAAAGGGGAGCGAACAAGCATTGACCCTTCAGGGACCAGGAGAACAGTCAATATTTGGGATTAAATGCAGCCCATATTCGGTTGTCTGTGGGTGTATAAATAAAGCCCATTGGAATCATTCCAAATTTAGATAAGGTAAAGGTTGTCCTTGCTTAAAAGCCAGTCATATCCAACTCTAGGTTTAGGTGCTCATTCTGTTTACAGCCAAAGAGCCAGTACCGTCTGTGTCTGCAGATGTTTCCGTGGACATTTGGCAGGCATGACTAGACCACCATACTGCACGTAATGCTGTTTACCTTCCCACCAAAGTGGTACCTATTGATCTACTTGCAATTTCCTTGTTTTCAAACTCATAGGTAGGCAGTAACTGGGACAGAGGCCAGGAGCTCACTCTGTCATGCAGTACTCAGGAATTGAACTCCGGCCTTCCATAGAAGAAATCCATAGAAAATATTGGCCTGGTTTATGGAATTTTACCCCCAGAATGTATTGATTGGGAGACTGCATTCCTATGGGAAACTGCATTCAATGCATTCTTATGGGAAATTTGGATAAAGTCATTTTCACTATAAGAAATGTCCCGGAGAATGCCTTAATTACGTTAACCGAGGTTCCACTGTATCTCCATTGGGCGTTCATGGCTACATCCACTTCTTCAAACATAACCGAGATGAGTAATTCTTGACCGAGTCTTATTTTTACCCTGTTTTTAGTCCTGGCTTTCCCTTGTGCTGACGAAGCAATGGAGCTGAGCGGACGGCCAAACCTCAGTGGGAAAAACCTTAAATGCCAAAGGAGCTCAATTTCCCAAGAACGGGAGATCCAAAAATCCTCCCCAGGTGGCAGAGTTATCTTGACCGTCTTTTTTGAGTGGCCTTATGAAAGCAAGATGGACCTGGGCCAAGTGGAAGGGTGGAAGGAGCCTGGGAGCAGTTTCCAGAAGTTCAAAAAACGCTCTGGGGATTGAGGTTAAATGGCTGGAGAGTCACATGACTAATAATGGACACTTCCCCACATACAGGCTTTCTCCAAACATGCCGGGCGGTGGCACAAACTTGTTTGTTTTTACAAACTCTTTGCATATCCCGAGTCCAGCAGCCACAAGAAATCTCTTCTTTAAACCTAACTGGGCAAGTGAAGAAGAAGGACTCGACTTGATCTTCCTTCTCCATCTTTGTTCCCAGCCTAGCTTCGCAGCTGGCCGGTGGCACTCTCTGATCTTGGACTGTGTGGATGCATTGTGAGTTGACAACCCTCAAAAGAAAAGACCGTGATGCTGGGGAAAGTTGAAGGCAGCAGGGAAAGAGGAAGACCAAAATGTGAGATGGAATGACTCCATAAAGGAAGCCCCTGCTTTGGGGTTTGCTAGAGCTTACCAAAAATGCTTCAGCTGGGATTTTTAGGAGATCATTCATTCCTATGGCTGACCTGGGTTGGAAATGAGTTGGTGGGACAGCAGGACAATGTGGAGGAGGAGGAAGGGGAAGGAGCAGAAGCAAAAGTTAAGGGTTATTTCTCCCAGAGCATAACCCCCTTCAGGCTGCTATGCTGACATTGCAGAACACCCTCTTTTGCTCAGACAAAATTATGGGGAAATAATATCAGCCTTGCCCTCATGCATGAGCGGCATGACTAATATTCTTCTAGCACATGACACAATTTCACTGCTGAAACTAAAAATAATAATAATAAAGGAGAGGAGGCCTCATATCAAGATGTCCCATGGAAGGGATTTCTCTGAAACAGAGCTGAAGGAGGAGGAGAAGGAAGAGGAGAAAAAGAAGTAGAAGGAGGAGGAAATTTTTTTGGAAACTTTTTTATTGATAAAATTCTTACTACAGTACCATCTGTTGAGGTGAACTACATAAACTTGGAAGGAGGAGAAGGAAAAGGAGGAGAAGGAAGAGAAGGAGACGAAGGAGGAGAAAAAGAAGGAGGAGGAAGGAAGGAAGGAAGAATAGCAAGAGGAGACTATGTTTAAGAAAGAAAGAAAAAGAAAGAGAAAGAAAGAAAGAAAGAAAGAAAGAGGAAGGAAGGAAGGAAGGAAGGAAGGTCCTTCTCATTGGTTTAATATTTTGAGGAATATGTTTTGCTTGCTAGCATCCTGCATCTTTGACCTGGGCCACATCCCATTGACTTTTCTGGCCACCACCAACTTGAATTCTATCTCATGAAGTTCTGTTCTCTAACTTCAAGGCTCTGTCCTTCCGAGATCCTTGATTTAAAAGCATGCTCAGATGGATGGTCTGATGGTGGCATAACGGGTCATTTTGCATGGAGCAATCTCATAAAACAGAATCACAGAGCAAGTGAGTGTTATCAGTGGACTGCCGTCCTGGCTTGGTGATTCTGGGCACTGCAAGGTTTTTTTAAAAAGTAACTTTCCTAAGTTTTAATTCAAACACAGGGGTAAATTGGGAAGGTCAGAATTAGAATGGGGGAGGGATTCCATCCATCCATCTAGTACCAGGGGTACCCAAACTTGGGCCAGATCACGCTGCCCTCATCATTCCTGGAAGCAGAAGTAAAATGCACCCATACGGGTGTGTTTTACTTCTGCTTCAAGGAGTGACAAGGGTGGTGTGGGCCAGATGAATTGGGGCTGGATCTGGCCCAAGGGCCATAGTTTGGGCACCCCTGGTTTAAGCAGAGAAAATGGCAGCCTCACATCTATCTCATCCTGCTGCAAAACAGATTGCAAGACGCGTTTCACTTCCATTCCCAGTGGGAAGAACCATGTGACCAGCCCACGGAACCACGTGACCGGCCCACGGACTGAAAAGTTTGGGCACCCCTGATCTAGTACAGTCAATCACTTCACGCTCTGGCCAGATTTCAGTAGGGTGCCACTTACGAAAGCCCACGAAATCCGGGTCTGCAAATGCATTTCCCCGTTTCGAAGTCGCACTCGCCATTCAGGCAGTCGTTGCAGACGAAGGCACAGTTTTCTCCGTAGGTCCCATTCCGACACTTGGACTCACACCTGCCGAGGAAAGGAACTGGTCAGAAAAAGGGTCTTCCATATCAGGAAGAAACAAGAGACGCTGTTTGAAGCTCCCTTCTTATGGCTCACACTAGGAGTCCATTTAGCTGAGGTTTGACTGGCAGCATCAGCATCATATCCTTGTCCCACCGGGAGATAGGCGGTCTCTCATCTCAATATCTGTAGTTCTGGCTGGCAGCTTTCCCATGGAAATAGCAATAGCAATTAGACTTATATATGGGTGAATGAATGAACAGCAATTAGCAATTACACATATCAGTGGCATAGCGTGGGTTTCAGCCACCAAATTTGCCGCCCCCGCTTCCCCTTTTTTGGGCTCATTTTTGGGGCTAAAAACACTCGGCTTATACTCGAGTATATATGGTAAGCTACAGGAGAAATTTCATTAACCTTGTTCTGGATGCCAGAAAAACTGTCTGTCCATCATCTGCCCTCTTGAAAGTCATTGCCATGGTACCATGAACTGGAATCCTCTACCTGGTTGGAGGCTTCCTAGGGGGGCTTTGCCTAAAGTCTTGATGGAAGCCAAGTGGTAATTCTGCTGTTCCGCCTTTCCTCCAAAAGATGTGAGTCAACTAATTGGCCTGCATCCATTTTGTCAGTAGGCCAACCCTAGTCTGAAGGTCATCTAGTGAGACGGGGAAGTGAAACTGGTTGTCCTCTGCTATCTTAGTCTGGGACTCAAAGAGGAAGTCTTAACGCATCGAGACACTTGGTCAAAACATGCACACAACCCATCTGGAATCGTGTGATGTTTTGCTCTTTCATGAGAGCTAAAAACCCAATGATAGTCTCTCTCTCTCTCTCTCATACACACACACACAAAAACCCCATTTGTGAAATATTCACATAATGTATGGAAAACCTGCCAAAGATCAGACCTTGATTAAAACCATTTTCAGTGCAGTGAATATATCATTCAGTTGCTTTTGACTTACAGCAACCCTTTCAGGGTTGTTCCTACACACCGAAGAACTCCAAAGATGCTTACAACACCCTTCCTTCTGGCCGGATAGAGGGGAGAACATGGAGCCCCTTCTGTTTTGCATGCTCAAAGTCCAAAATGAATGGATGGACAGATGGATGGATCAACCAACCAACCAACCAACCAAACCAACCCAACCCAACCCAACCCAACCCAGAAAGTTAAATTCGAACTCTTGGCCTTCCCTCGGACTCACCTGTCTCCAATCCAGCCAGGGTTGCAGTGCAAACACTTGCCATTGATGTGATTACAGGGGTGGCCGTCCTTGCAGGGAGGGCAGGTCTGTTCACAGCCCTCGCCGTAAAAGCCCGGGGAGCAGACCTGGTCACACTTGGTCCCATTCCAGCCAGGTTCGCAGGCCAGGCAGCGCCCGTCCACCACGGTGCAGGGCTGCAGCTCCTTGCACTGCCCACACCTGTAGAAAGAGGGCACTGGCATCACTAGAGGAGATTGAACTGTAGCACTAGAAGGGATCTCATAAACCATCTAATCTGTATCTCTCAATACTATGGACCTTGGAAGTGAAAGCCTAATCCTTAAACTAGAATGAGTTAATTGCAGTTTTGTAGCTTGCTTAATTAATTAATTAATTAATTCACTCACCCACTCACATCTAACCTTGCTTAAAATCTTTCACAGAAGGAGGGTCCACCTCTTTCTGACATATCCTGTTCAAATAACTCTTAGCTAGGATCTTATTTGGAATAAACTGGCGTGGGCCACTATCCTTTGGGAACTGCAGAAGGCAAACATGTTCTATCTAGTCCAGGGGTCAGCAAAGTTGGCTCTCCAAATGTTCTTGGATTTCAATTCCCAGAAGCCCTAATCAGCCCTATCCAAGAACGTCTGGAGAGCCATGTTTGCTGACCCTTGATCTAGTTCAGTGATGGCGAACCTTGTCACTCCAGGTGTTCTGGGACTTCAATTCCCAGAAGCCCCAGTCAGGACACCTGATGATCAGGGCTTCTGGGAACTGAAGTCCAAGAACACCTGGAGCGCCAAGATTTGCCATCACTGAGCTAGTCAAACAGATCATAACGTTGGTTCTGATATACTTATTTAATTGCTTGCTAACACAACATTCACCCCAGAGTCATTTTAGAAGAGAAGCAAGTTTGGTGTGAAAGTTTAATCAATTCAACAATGGTAGGACTAAACCCAGGAAGAATAAATATATCATCTTGTTGGTATGGCTCCACCTAAGATAAGGTGAGAAGTAGCAACGGACACTGAGGAAACTAGGGAAGACGAGGACCTTTGACACCCTCTGAACAGAGATGAGCCTCAAGTCCACCAACTCAGATCCAGGAGGAGCTTTATGGCAAGAACAAACATTTTTGAGGGTATGCAACAGCAAAACTAAATTAGAAGATGGAGAAAGGAGCTCACTGGACAAGGAACTACATTAAAGAAGGATGTAGCTGAAGATCTCAACCCCTACGTCACTTGGAGGACCCTGAATAGGCTGAAGGTTGGAGTCCCTCAATGCAAGACCAACAGGCTGAAGTGGGGGCTGGTGGTGGACAACAACTTGTGTGAATGTGGAGAGATCCAGAATCTGGATAATTTGTTGGTCTGCCGATGACTAACAGAAACAGGCACCATTGAGGACTTGAGTTTGGCCAACGTCAAAGCCAAGAAAGTGGCTTCATTTTGGCAATCCAAAAACTGACTTGGACATGAAAGAAGTACAAGATGGTACCACTAAAGCCCCACAGGTTCTTTTCAAGTGGGCTCAAAGGTTTGAATGTCTGCGCCACCCCATGCAGGGAACTGGGAGAAGTGGATTCCCACCCCCTCCAGGGCTCTTCCTTACCTCCTCCGGCATCCTTGGCCGTAGAAGCCAGCGGGACAAGCCTCACGGCAGAACTTGCCTCGGTATCCCGGGTCACAGGTGCAAGTCCCATCCACCTGGTTGCACTTGCCCATGTGGCACTGGCAGTAGCGGTCGCAGCGGGGGCCAAAGGTGCGCCCCCGGCACTGGCAGCGCCCGGTGAACTGCTCGCAGGGCGAGTTGTTGCAGGCGCACTGGTTGTTGCAGCTCCGGCCCCACCAGCCCAACTGGCAGTGGCAGGTCCCTGTCTGCTGGTCGCACTGGGAGTTGAGGCTGCAGTAGCAGGCGCTGGCACACTGGGCTCCCCACCAGTTGGGCTCACAGGTGCACTTGCCCGTCTTCTGGTCGCACTTGCCGTGCTTGCACAAGCAGGCGTTCTCGCACTTGGGGCCCCAGCGGTTGGGGTTGCAGAGGCACTGGCCTGTCACGTCCTCGCACTGCCCGTTGGGGTGGCAGCGGCACAGCTCCTTGCAGTCCGGGCCCCAGAACTGGCGGGGGCATTCTGTGGGGAGACAGATCCACCCCACACATCCAGGTTTGTACAGTGACATGGACTACGGACATGCGAGACGAACCGGATCTGGTGGCAGCATTAATTCACTCATTCATTCACTCATTCACTATCATTCATTCCATTCATTCATTCACTTATTCATTCATTTACTCACACACTCATTAATTAATTCATTCCATTCATTCCCTCTCTCCCTTATTAATTGATTAATTAATTCCCTCACTCCCTCACACACTCATTCATTCATTCATTCCCTCCCTCACTTGTTAATTCATTAATTCATTCACTCTTTCACTAACTCAGCTCATTCATTCACCCACTCACTCTCAATAGTTCATTCCATTCATTCATTCACTTATTCATTCATTCCGTCACTCACTCACACACTCATTAATTCATTCATCCCATTCATTCCCTCCCTTATTCACATCAATCAATCAATCAATCAATCAATAAAACAAACAAACAAACAAACAAACAAACAACTCACTGACTTTCATTAATTCACTCTTCCATTCACTCACCGTTCTACTCCCAGGTCTTCCCCAGGTGCTTTGCTATACTCACTGGTTTCACAATTGGCACCGAAGTAGCCGTGTCGGCACCGGCATTCGTTGGGCCTCACACAGACCTCATTTTCTGCGCAGGTGAAATTGCCTTCGCATACGGCTACCGGGATGAGTAAGAGAAAGACAGCATTAAAAACGGTGCCCCATAGATAAGCTGCTAAAAACATCTGCATCACAGTCCTACAAAAAGGACAGGAGAAGCCTCTCGCCCCAGATTATCTTGTGACCAGGAATGGACAGAGAGGGATGTCTGAGCTTCAAAACCACCTCCTGTGCAGGGCTCAAGGTTTCCCATCTTCTGGTGCTGATGGTCTTGAGATCTTTCTCTCCTCCAGGAGACCAAGGAGCCGTAGCCAGTCCCAGGGCCTCAAGCTGGCCCATGAGGACCTCAAAAACCTCCCTATTCTTACAGCATTGGACTTCCTTCGTGAGAACCCAAGCCAAGAGCAAGCCACCAGTGACAGTCCCTGGAGTAGGATCTTCTCAGAGGTCTACAAATGGAAGATGCCCTTACAAGGACCCTCTTTCTTCTATTTCAGGGGTGGCCAACCTTGGCATTCCAGGTCTTCTTGGACTTCAATTCCCAGAAGCTCAAATCAGCACACCAGATGATCAGGACATCTGGGAATTAAAGTTCAAGAAGACCTGGAACGCCAAGGTCGGCCACCCCTGCTCTAGTTCTTTGCTCCAACTGAGTCCAGTTGAGGACCTGCAAATGACCACCTCAGCCTTGCAAAGACGTTCCCCACATGGCGATCTAGCACTAACCAGACATTCATGGTCTCAATCCATGCATGGACACAGGAGGTCTCAGAAAGCTCAGAGATGGACACCAGAGAGAAATCTAGAAGAGTACAAAGACATGATTAGTAAAGGAAGTTAGACAAGAGGTGAAGATGGGGAGTTGAGTTAGTCCAGAACTTTGGAAGGTTATGACAAATCCCACTGCTTTGGGCATCTGCCCCTTGGGAAATTGTGCCCCTCAAAGCATGCAAGATAAAGTCTGCTCCTTGGTCTAATCCATGTGTCCGATACTAAATCAACGGCACTAAATCCAAATCTGAAGTCAGATGCTGCTTAGGAGTCCAGGATCTTAAGTTAGCAAATCTCACCCTTTTGGTTAGGTTCTTGCCTTGATCACCCCCAGAGTATATTTGCCACAAATGTAGCAAAAGTTGTCTGGTTCATTAACACAGCCGTACCTACTCATCTTTAACTTAAAACAGACTCACTCTGGCATAGCTGTACTATCCAGTAAGATGGTTTCACACTAGAGATAAGCCCTTGGTCCATCTCATCTTATGTTCCGATTTCTGACATCAGCTCTCTGACTTGCCCAGCTACTGCTGGAACATGTATGCCACCAGGGGATGTGATGCAGCTGAGGCAGCAGCAGCAGGCATATAGTGGCAGCTGCAACTGTTATAATGTTCCCATGTAAAAATACATTACCCAACGACCGACCATTTGAACAGCTATCGCACGCCTCAAAATCTGTACGTGATAGGCAAATTCTGAGTTCAGATTTGGAATCAGCACACACTCGATAGCATGTAAATTACATGTGTTGTTCCCAGTAGCAAAACCATTGTTGTGTGGTGTTATTAACAGCGAATTTTGTCCAGTGTCCTTTTGTTCTTTTATTTTTCTCTTTCATGGATGCCATGGTCTTTGGAAGCGTGTTTAGACAAAGAGAATCTCCTTTGAGGCTTCCTCCACATGAATAGGACTTCGCTTTTTGAATACAGTAGCCCTGTACACTCGAGTATAAACTGACCCGAATATAAGCCAAGGTACCTAATTGTGACCTGAAAACCTAGGAAGATAGATTGATCCGAGTATAAGCTGAGGGTGGGGAATTCAGCAGTGGTTAGTGAGTTTCAAGACTCAAAATACATGAAAATATGGTAAAATTAATTAAACTGTTACTGGGTCTCAATCCGGTGCAGTCTTGGGGCCCTTGTGGTCATTGACCCGAGTATAAAATGTGTTCCCTTTTTGGGGGCTCATTTTTGGGGCTAGAAAACTGTCAGCTTATACTTGAGTGTATACGGTAATAAGAATTCTATGTCATGGGAAAGGGAGAAATCAGGATTTTAGAGATGCTTAGGTGTGGCATGGCACAAAAAAAAAAGTTTGGGAACCACTGGTGTAGACCAAGGCTTCATAAGATCCATTACCGAAGTGATCGTTCAACTGGGGTTGAAACTTAGATCTTATTAAGTTTGAGGCCCTGCTCGGCATTTCTTACTCTGTCTCTCTCTCACGGATGGGCCTGGAAGCCAAGCGCGGCTGTTGTTGATCAGCGCAGAGAAATATTCCCTCCACAGGAAAGGAAGACAGGCCTCGGCCAACTGGAACGGCGGGCTCAGAGTTGAACAGGCGTCTAAAAATAGCTCCTCCGAATTTCCCATCCGCACCAAAGGACGGCCAACTCCCCGCAAACTCTCACCTCTTTCCTCTCTTCCTTTTAGTCTGCAAAAAATGCCGACTGACGGGGCCCATTCGGCACCAGAGTTGGAAAGTCGAGGAACTCTTGGTCACCGAACAAAAGTCGCAACTCGTCTCCGAGAATGCATTGTTTCCAGAAGCAGGAAAAAGGCCATTGGCATGAATTTCTTTAAGGTGGATCCCCAGCTTGCCATGAAGTGACCCACACACTATATGATCACGGAGCCATCGCCTGTGGCACGTATGAAATCAGATGTGCAGGATTTAACACCGGGACTGCAATGGACTGCCACAGCCTCGAGGATATTATCAAGCCAGTCCATCTGGCATGGCCTCTTCCGCCTCCATGACCGTTGGGAATCAGAGTTCCTCCTCTGCTCATTTTGCCGTTGGGCCCAATAGGATGGTTTCCAGTGCCATTTCCTCCACTGAGGGGGGACCACCGCCCCACCTAAAGGGGCTCATCTGCCTGTAACTGTTGGCCTCTTTAGGGAGTCAGGTTATTTACCACCACCCAACACTTGGCGTTGAGTCGCTGGCTGTCCAGCCAACTCCATTACTGTAGCGGGATGTCCGGCCAGGCATGCGACCAAACAAAAATACAGCTACTGTACAGAGCCCGGGTTCGATCCTTGCAAAGGTTGAGAAGATCAACATGGGGTGGGGAACGTCCCTCTCTGGTGCAGAATCCAGCCACAAATCGTCATAATGATTGTGTGAATTTTAAGATGTTTTTTAATATATTGTTGGTAGCTGCTCAGAGTGGGGATGAATCCCCAGATGGAGAGGGTATAATGGAATCATCATCATCATCATCATCATCATCATCATCATCATCATCATCATCATCATCATCATCATCATCATCATCATCATCACCCTTTCCCTCTTTTTTTTTAATTTTTTTTAATTAATAGCATAGCTAAGCAAAGCAAGCACACTTCTCATAGCACTTAGTGCCTTCTCATTTTACTGATCCGGAAGGATGAAAGGTTGAGTCAACCTTGAACCCTGGTCAGGATCTTTTTGGGCCATGGGCCGGTCACATGGTTCCAGCGGGCCGGTCACGTGGTTCCTCCCACCAGAAGTGGAAGTAAAACGCACCTAGCAATCTGTTTTGTAACAGGATGGGATAGATTTTTAGGCTGCCCTTTTCTCGGCTTAAACCAGGGTGCCCAGACTAAGGCCTGCAGGCCTGATCCGGTCCCTGACACCAATTCATCTGGTCCATGCCACCCTCATCACTCCTGGAAGTGGAAGTAAAATGCACCCACACAGTTCCGCTTCTGGGAGCAATGAGGGTGGCGCAGGCCAGTTGAATTGGTGTCAGGGTGCAGATCTGGCCCATGGGCCTTAGTTTGGGCACCCTTGCTCCATAGAGTCATTTTTCTTTATCAGGCCTTTCTTGATTTTTAATTCACATGCCAATTTATCATTTATAAGTCAAAGCTGACAACACACAGTAAACCCATTGGTGTGGATTAACAGGGGGCCATGAAGAAGAACAGTTACAGATAAGGAACCTGCCCTTCTTGAGCCCTGGTGGAGCAGGGGTTAAATAGCTGTCATGTAGCCAGAAGGTAGTGAGTTCAATCCTGACCTGGTTTCAAAGTTGACTCAGCCTCTTCCATTCTTCCAAGGTTGGTCAAATAGTCCCCACCATATTAATGGGGGCAAAATGCTAATTAATTTGTGAACCACCCAGAGAGTGCCCTAAGCACTTAACCCTAGAGTCAGATACGACTGGCTTTCGAGCAAGGGTGACCTTTGCCATGACCTATGACAGGTGATGGCCAACTTTGGCACTCCAGGTGTTCTTGGACTTCAATTCCCAGAAGCCCTGGATCAGCAGGTATGTTGACTTGGGCTTCTGGGAACTGAAGTCCAAGAACATCCTAATAATCATTCAATGTCATCATTTAATGCATTGACACTTGTTCTAACATATTACATCAGTGACAGCCAACCTTGGCACTCCAGGTGTTCTTGGACTTCAATTCCCAGAAGTCCAAGTTAGCAGGTATGTTGACTTGAGCTTTTGGGAATTGAAGTCCAGGAACGTCCGGGGTGCCAAGGTTGGCCGTCACTGGCCTATTAAGTCTTAGTTTTGGCTCGGCAAGGGGGTAAAGTTTTGGGTTCCGAGCCACAGATGGAAGAGAGGGTTGAAGTTTGAGGAAAGTGGTGGCAGAGCCAAGCGCTGCGAAGCCCAGCCGCCGTCTGCAGCCTCTTAATATGTTTGATCTGGCACCCGCCTTAAACGCAATAGAGAAATTGCTTAGCATGGAAACATAGAGGGGGAGGGGAGGGAGCTTTAGAGCCATAATTATCTCGCTCTTTCTTGGATTTTGCGGCAGGAGCTGGGATTCTTTCGGGATGAGGGCTTCCTGTCGTGCTAAGCAAGCGTCGGAGAGACGGCATTATGGAAGCAGAGACTTAAACTGCGGTGTGTGTGTTTGTGTTTCATTGCTCTGATTTAGCGATCTACTCCATACAAAACCTTCCTTGCAAAGTAAACCTTCATATAGTTCTTTTAAAGGTCGTCGCTTGCTTGAAAGCCAGTTGTATCCGACTCTAGGGTTCGGTGCTCATCTCTGTTTATAGCCAAAGAGCCAGCGCTGTTTGCCTCTGCAGATATTTCCATGGTCATGTGGCAGGCATGAATCAACACCGGGGCACATGCAACACTGTCAGTGGTGGGCAGCTACCAGTTCGGGCCGATTTGGCCGAACCGGTAGTGGAAATCCAGAGGGGTTCACCGGGGGTAGTATAAATTTTGGCTGCCCACCACTGAACACTGTTACCTTTTTCACCAAAGTGGTACCTATTTATCTCCTTGCAATATATTGCTTTTGAGCTGCTAGGGCAAGAGCCGGGACAGATGGTTGGGAAACTCTGCAGCAGAGATGAGCCTTGAGTCCACTGGCTCAGATCCAGAAAGAGCTTTATGGCAAGAGTGCATCCACACACGTAAAACAAGTTGACATTGCTATGAATGAGGCCATGCGTAGAGTGACATGAGGCCTCAAACCGACACCAGTGGAGAAAATTTACCCTCTTGTTGGTATCACTCCACCTAAGATCAGGAGAGAAGGAGCAGTGGACGCCAAGAGAACTAAGCAAGAGAAGGAGCCTTGAGAGCTTTTGGATGGAGATGAGCCTCAAGTCCACCAGTTCAGATCCAGGAAGAGCTTTATGGCAAGAACAAACATTCTTGAGGGAACGCAAGGGCAAAACCAAATTAGAAGAGGGAGGAAGGATCTCACTGATCAAGGAATAGAATTAAAGGAGGCTATAGCTGAGGAACTCAACCTCCCCAGCGTCACTTGGAGGACCCTGAATAGGCTGAGGGTTGGAGTCCCTAAATGCAAGACCCACAGGCTCAAGTGGGGGCAGGCTGGTGGACAATAACACACTGTGTGAATATGGTGAGATACAGAATCCATGGGCTCATCTGCTGGTTTGCTGAATCCTACCAAAGACATGGACCGATGAGGAATTGAGTTTGGCCAACGACAAAGCCAAGAAAGTGGCTTCATTTGGGCAGTCCAGGGTTCGATCGGGACATCAAAGAAGAAGACGGTTCTACTCATTACGCCACACTGCTTCTCTATATTGCAAGATCTAAGAGGCATCGAAAACAAACCATACATGTAAAACAACTAGACTTGACTAGACTTGAGAGGCTTTCAGGGCAAGTGGCTCCAGGAAATTGATGAGGAATCCCAGAGAGTCAGCAAATGGGGAGAGGGCCAGGCTTGCGAAGAAACCGGAGGGGTTTGACAAAGTAAGTTCTTTTTTTAGGATCTAAAACCCCACTGGCTTTCCTAGCTGGGATTGTGGGATTTTAAGTTGAAATGCCTTATTTCCCCCCTGCCAAGAGTCACCCACCCGAGAGGGGGTTTAATGGGACCAAGATGAAGAATAATCCCACTTTCTCCCTGCAAGGAACAGCGGATATGGTCGGAGACATTGGAAAACACAAAAAGCAGATTCCAGCTTGTTTAGAAAAGGATGAAGCTTAGAGGAGGGGACGAAAGGAAAGTCCAAAATTAAAAACAGATTAAAAGATAAAACATGGAAAAGCCAGGCTTACCTATCAAGCATTCCTCGCCTTGTTGCCTCCATCCCGGACAGCAAATAAACCCAACGGAACTAGAGCAGAAAATACACAAAAGTGAGTTACCAAGAGTTTGAGCGGGTGGATCCCAAAGAAATCCTGTGTTCGAATCCTATCGTTGCCAGGATCTCACAGGGGCACCGCTAACTCTAAAACAAACCTCTGTCTCTATAACTGTCACAGAGACTGCATTGTAACTGTTCTCCTTTTTCTTGGTCCCCTGTGAATCCACACAAATGGGTTTACTGTGTGTACGTGCAGTAAACCCATTCATGTGGATTAACAGAAGACCACGAAGAAGAGCAGAAGCTACAGGTCTGCACAGTAAAACCATTCATGTGGATTCACAGAGACCACGGAGAAGAACTTGACAGAGCATAGGGGCAAAAACAGACATTATAGATAGCCCATAATTAGAACATTGTTACAGTATATTTAACAAGGATTGTTATACAGTATTTAACAAAGATACAGCAATGACGCTTTTATATCTTTTCTCCATAGCACTGAGTTCACACTCTGGGCAGTTCATGAGTTAAGTAGCATTTTGACCCCACCCCCAAACATGCAGGGTCTTTATTTTAACCAACCTCAGGAGGATGGGAGAGGAGGAGTTGACCTCAATTCCCAGTCGGGATTGGACTCACAACCTTTGGGTTGCAGCACAGCAGTTTAACCCCTGTGGCACCGGGGTTCCTTACCAGTACAAATACTCCCAAATCATCATCATCATCATCATCATCATCATCATCATCATCATCATCATCATCATCATCATCATCATCATCATCATCATCAAGGCAGATGGATGCAGAAAGGCAGAGACAAAAGTTGGAAAGAACTGGAAACATCTCACCCTCAACCGCAATTTTGTGCTTGTAGGCTGCTGAAAAAAGGGACCTGCTTTTGAAAGCATGCAGGGCTTGGAGTTTAGTGAGTTAGTTAGTTAGTTCGTTTGACTTTTACCGCTGCCCCCTTGCCAAGGTGACACCAGGCGGCTTACAGTCTAACCAATGAGAATACTAAAATATGAAAGAATCCCCACAATAACAATTAAAACCACGAAGCATTAAAAACCATTAAAATACCCCTCTGGTATGGAGTGCTTTGGACTCCATAAAGTGTCCTATCAGGGAGACGCAGGCCAGCTGCAATTTGAGTGGTGGGGAAAAGGGGGTGGGTGGGTTGTCTTCGCAAGCCCAGCCGCAGTCCCAGAATGGTGCCATTGTCTGAAAGCGTCACACATCGAGAGACAAGGCAGTCAGTTAGTGGAGTGGCGTCCTTGGGCGAAGGGAGTGCAGGATCCATCAAGGTAACTCAGCCTTCATCATTTCAAGGCTCTTGTCCTTCCCAGGGGAAGGATAGGGAAAGGGGAAGGTCGCCCTTGCATTGAAGCCAGTCGAATCTGACTCTAGGGTTCGGTGCTCATCTCTGCTTATAGCCCAAAAGCCAGCTCTCTCTGCGTCTGCAGACCTTCCCGTGGGCATGTGACAGGTATGACTAGATACCAGAGTGCAGGCAACGTCATTTCCCTTCCCACCAAAGTGGTCCCTATTTATCTGCTTGCAATAGCTTGCAAGGAGTGCAGTGCAGTGACTCAAGTGGTTAAGGCGCCGACTGGGAGGCGGAAGTTGAGCAGTTCAAAACCTGATTACTGCAGGACAGAATGAATGCCCGTCTCTGTCCCAGCGCCTGCCAACCTAGCAGTTCAAAAGCAAGAAGTTGCAAGTAGATAAACAGGCACCACTTCGGTAGGAAGTTAAACAGTGTCCTGTGCACTCTGGCATCTAGTCCTGCCAGCCACATGCCCAGGGAAATGTCTGCAAACGCAGACAGTGCTGGCTCTTCGGCTATAAACAGAGATGAGCACAGAACTCTAGAGTCAGATACGACTGGCTTTCGAGCAAGGGTGACCTTTACCTTTACTTTACCTAATTTCTTGCTTTCAAACTGCTAGGTTGACAGGAGCTGGGACAGAGACGGGAGCTCACTCTGTTGTGCAGTACTCGGGTCTCGAACCCAACCTTCCAGTCTTCAAGCACAGCATCTTAACCACTTGAGCCACCGCAGTCCTTGGGAGAAGAATCCCCCCCCCCCCAAAAAAAAAACCAATTACACTGACATGGAGGGAGGCATACATTTTATGGGACTGCTGTGGCTCAGCGTCTAAGACGCTGAGCCATCAGGAAGAGATGTGTTTCTTCTAGAAGCAACCATCTGGAAGATCTACCAAGAGATGTCAACCCATTGACCAATGCAAAAGGGAAACAGAAGTGGACAAAGTAGGGTGTCCCTTGGATGACAGAAGGTCAGTTTGAACATCCACTTGCATTCCAGTTCCGATTGAGTTTGAGCTTCCATGGATCAAAATCCATTTCTTCAACCCTTAAATCCATTGGGATCCGTTGATCCCGTGTTTTAGGCTGCCTCCTCCCTAATCTTTGGACTGCCAAAATGAAGCCACTTTCTTGGCTTTGTCATTGGCCAAAATTATGTCCTCATCGGTTTATATTTCCAGTAGTAATTGACAGACAAGCAAATGAGTTGGATTCTGTATCTCTACCCATTTACATCGTGTGTTGTTGTCCGCCATCAGCCCCCACTTGAGCCTGTTGGTCTTGCATTGAGGGACTCCAACCCTCAGCCTATAAAGGGTCCTCCAAGTGATGTTGGGGAGGTTGATATCTTCAGCTATATCCTCCTTTAATGTTCTTCCTTGTCCACTGAGCTCCTTCCTCCATCTTCTAATTTGGCTTTGCTCATGCGTCCCCTCAAGAATGTTTGTTCTTGTCATAAAGCTCTCCCTGGATCTGAGCCCTTGGACTTGAGGCTCATCTCCATTCAGAGGATGCTGAGGGTCCTTCTCTTGCTTAATTCTCTCAGCGTTCACTGCTACTTCTCTCCATATCTTAGGTGGAACAATATCAACAAGAGGGTCTATTTTCTCAACTAGTGTAGGTCTGTCGCATCCTAATACTCCATGATTTCATTAACAGCATTAATGCAAGAAATTGCAAGTAGATAAAGAGGAGCCACTTCAGTGGGAAGGCAAACAACATTCCGTGCGCTCCAGTGTCGAGGCATGCCTGCCACATATCCATGGAAACGTCTGCAGATGCAGACTAAGGCTACAAACAGAGATGAGCACTAAACCCTAGAGTTGGATATGACTGGCTTTTGAGCAAGGGTGATCTTTAACAGTGCCATCAAGAGTCATTCCCTGACTTAGTTCAACTGCCTGCTATTCCCAGAATATATGAGTTAGACATTTCAGTTGGAAATGAACTAGATCCTTGAATTATTCCATAAGGAATCACCATGAATTCGAGTTGATTTAAGTCCATAGTTGAGCTCTTGAGTAGATCTTCTTCTTTGTTTCTTCTTTTAACCCATCAGATTTTGAGGGAAATTTTGATAATGACAGACTTCCTCCTTCAGTCCCATGGCTACCCTACCTTCCACACATTGTCTTAAGTTGCATCAGCAGAGCTAGCTGTCTTCCAACACTGTCTATTCATCTCTTTGTCCATTTTGCTTGGGTAGTGGCTGGGACCAAACACACAAGTTCTCTTGGAAGCGGATCTGACACTACAATCTTGGCTCACTGGTTAAGAAGCTCGCCTTGTTAGCTGGAAGGCCAGCAAGTCGGTAGTTCGAGACCTGGGTACGCCATGATGGACTGAGCACCCATCTCTGTCCCAGCTCCTGGGGGGACATAAAAAGGGCCTCATTCAGGCGTCTCCTGAGTGGAGTTTCTCCCGCAAAAATCCTTTCAACCAGAATGATTTTTGGCATGAAATTATTCCTGCAGTCTTTAAGATGCTTTTTAAAAATCATATTCTCCTTCTCTTCCCTACTTTCAAGAGCAGTTACACATTTTTCTCCAGCACTAAACAGATTGTGTGTGTGTGTGTGTGTGTGTGTGTGTGTGTGTGTGTGTGTGTTGTTTAAAGGGGAGGGGGAACCTCGTCCAGAAATTCCACAGTTGCAGAAGCGGCAAAAACCTTCTCCTCGAGGAGTGCTTGTTTGCGAGAGACACGTTAAATCAAAAACAGATGTATTGCCTCTTTCCATTGAGTTTTAAGTTACACTTGGAAGGAGGTTGGTGGGTAGTTTGAGCAGGGGTTGGGTTGGGTTGGGGGAGTGTTGCCTTATTCTTTGAACCTCATGGAAAAAACTGGGGGGGGGGGAGGAACTCCGGCTAGAAAGGAAAGCCCCCCTGCCCAAAATCTGGACACCCTTTGCAGCCTGTATTTGCATTTTGGAAACCCATCCTCACCAGGCAGCTCTCATAATTTGCGGGGGGGGGGGGGTACGGATCTGAAGACTGCATCTTGAAATGGTTAAGTCAATGAGGGGGTTAAATGCTCTAAAAATTGGTTTTTCCTGGAGTGAGGGAGGAAACTAGAGGCTTCCAAAGTCTTGATCTTGCAAACCCTTCCTCCACTAGCTCTTGAAGTCACAATTAAGAAGTCACGATTAAGGGCCACTGGCTTTTGGGGACGAATCTGACTAGGTTATCCTGCTATGGTAGACCAGCAATGGCCAACCTTGGCACTCCAGCTGTTCTGGAACTTCATTTACCAGAAGCCCTCATCAGCAGGAGTGCTGCCTTGGGCTTCTGGGAATTGAAGTCCAAGAAAAGCTGGAGGGCCAAGGTTGGCCACCAGAAGAGTAGACCCTACAGCCAACAACTCAGCATTGATCGTCACGCGGTGGTCAACTAACTTGACAACCCCGAGGACGAACAGCCTTGGGTGGCAAGTGTCCACAGGGAAGGGTGATGGTTCCCCACTGGAATCCATCTTGATGGAGGGCAGCAGCTTCACCCATCCTGACCTGGGGATGATGATGAGGACTTTGCGTGCCCAAAGGGCTCAGGACCAGAAAGGGACTCACAGAACTGGATCAGGGGAACTATGGGTGTTACACTGCAATGCGGAAGGCAAATGGAAGACCCCACTGCATTATATGGTTCCCAGGACTATCTTCATGGCTGATCCCCAGGAGGATCCCCAATATCCGGAACCAGAGATGGCACAAGAAAAAGCCTTTTGAGGACAATTGCCCAGTTCCTCCATCTATCCAACCACCCATCAAATAGTTTCTTTATTCATGTCAGAGGCACCACCAGCATGACGTCCATCCATTTTTGGGCCACCTCAGCAGCATTTCCTCTTGCCAAAATGAGGTCCTCCTCAGTGCACATGGTAGGGCATCGTGTGCATCAATGGCCCAAAATGAGGCCCCAATCATTAGCCTTACAGCCAGTTGGGACTGAGTCGTGGTTAAAGAAGAGAGAACTCCACTCCAAGTGCTCAAGATAACCCATCCTTCTTGTGACCCCTGGGGGTCCAACCTGGGAGGTCTTTGTGGGTTGGGGGTGGAAGGGGAGGATCAACTTATCCCACTAGATGTGAGTTCTGAAGAAGTGGGTGTTGGTCCATGGTGACCTTTTGCCATCCAAGGGCCACCCTATTTTCTCCACTCCTGTTTCCCTTTTGTATTGGTCAATGGGTTGACCTATCTTGGTAGATCTTCCAAATGGTTGGTCACAGAAGAAATATAGCTTTTCCTGGTGGACCAGCATTTCAGAATACAAAGCATGGAAGCCCCCTCACCATACCCCACCTGGATAGGCTGTACAACTTTCCAGGGATGAAGCAACAACCTTG
Organism: Furcifer pardalis; assembly: GCA_030440675.1. Lineage (NCBI taxonomy): Eukaryota > Metazoa > Chordata > Lepidosauria > Squamata > Chamaeleonidae > Furcifer > Furcifer pardalis. The sequence continues at coordinate 14,270,099 of CP126898.1, read as the reverse complement.
TCTTCAGGGATGATGATGATGATCATCATCATCTCCTTCAAGTGTCACATCCAATTCCAAATATTGAATGTCCCCGTGGGGATCAGCCATGAAGATTGTCATGGGAAACCATGTAATGCAATGGCATGGGCTGCAGTGGTTCGGTGGTTAAGAAGCTCGCCTTGTTAGCTGGAAGGCCAGCAAGTCGGCAGTTCGAAACCCGGGTACTGCATGATGGATTCAGTGCCTGTCTCTGTTTCAGCTGTTGGGGACAGGAAAGGAGCCTCATTCGGGCATTCCCTGAGTGGAGTTTCTCCCACAAAAATCCTTTCAACCCAGAATAATTTCTGACATGAAATTATTATAATGCAGTGGCCTTTCACCCATACTACCACTGATCCAGTTCCTTGAGTCACTTTCTGGCCCTGAGCCCTTTGGGCAAACAAAGTCCTCCTCGGTCCCAGGCTAGGATGGATAAAGCTGCTGCCCTCCATCAAGATGGACTCAAGTGGGACCATTTAATCCACTTGGGGACCATCACCCTTCCCTGTGGACTTCGCCACCCAAGGCCGTTATTCCTCAGGGTGGTCAGGTTAGTTAACCATCACCTGATCATCAGTTGAGTCACTGGTAGTAGGGTCTACTCTATAAGCATAACAGGATAACCCTTTGTGGCATCTTAAAGACTAACTACTGTATTTTTTAATGTTTGCTTTTGTGGATCAAGTCCACTTCATTCAGGGGTGTGCTGGCTATGCTAAAAGGACGCTGGAGAGGGAGGGAGGGGGCGGCACCTATGGGGGAGGGTACTGCATGACATCATGGATTGTAGCCCCCAGGTGACATACTTCTGCCCACCTCTGGTGGGCACCAGTCACTGGGACGCACCAGGATTTGTCCCTGTCTCCCAAACGGCCAGCACGGGCCTGACTTCATCAGACTTAGGGGTGAGACCGCGTGGCATCAATTTATACACCTCAGGTCCAGAGGCACGCAACGTTTGGGTAGCATAACAGACAACTTTACAAATCAATGGGGCTTTTAACAACCAGTAATGCCAGGAGATCCCTGGCTGGGGTTCAGGTCTGCTTGTGAAGTTCAGCCCCTGTTGATTCACAAACGGTTAGTCAACAGATGCAACACTACCATTGTGGCATTACACAATAAGTTTACCCTCTGGACCTAACATCCATTGACCATGCTGTGTACAGTAGACAACAGGGAGAGTTACAGCAGTGAGTCTTGAAGGTGCCACAGAGTTTTTTGGGCTTGATAATAATAATAACAATAACAAAAATGATAACAACAACGATGATGATGATGTGTCACACATTATTCTGGGTTGAAAGGATTTTTTAAGAAAGAAAATCCGCTCAGGGAACACCCAAATGAGGCTCCTTTCATGTCCCCAAGAGCTGGGACAGAGACGGGCGCTCACTCTGTCATTCAGTACCTGGGTCTCAACTTGCCGACTTGCCAGCCTTCCAGCTAACAAGGCAAGCTTCTTAACCGTAGTCACCGCAAAACATCTTGTTTTGATGTCTCTTGGAGATTCGTCTTTGCAAACACACTCACACACACACACTCTCTCCTTGCACTCAATTCGGAGAAGGGGAAGGATCCAAAACAGAAGGACACCCCCCCCCCCTCTTTTCCGAAGCGCATCGCCAAAGTGCGCGTAAAAAGCGGCCCGCAAACTTTGAGCCAAACTTTCGCCAGGGCAGAGGAAGAAGAGGAGGAGGAAGAAAGAAGAGGGGGGGGGGTTCAAGATAGGGAGTATCTTCACTGGAAAGTCGGGGGGGGGGGAGAGAAACTCCAGAGCCCGCCCCGTCCAGGGCGCTGGAAAGGCGACCCTAAGGAAGAGACCCGTTAGCTTTGCGCCTTTGTGCCTGGACGGCGGACGGGCGCCCCGCACGGGCTGCTTACCCGGGCGCCGGGCAGACGTTCCTCCCGCGCGGGTGGAGCTCCTGGGCGGTCCCGGGGCCGAGCTGGAGAAGTAGCAGCAGAAGCCGAGCCAGCCGGAGCTCCTGGCTGCCGCCCCGGGCCTTCCGTCGGGGCTCCATGCGCAACGGAGGCGGCGGCGGCGGCGGCTCCGGGCAGCGGCGCAGCGGCTTGCGGGATCGCGGCGGCGGCGGCTCCTGCCTGCGCTCCGGGCGCCCGCGCCGCCGCCTCGCCAGGAAATGCCGCATTGGTTGTCCCCCCCGCCTTGCCTCCGCCCCGCCGTCGGGCAAGCCAGAAGACGGAGGCACCGCCGCCTCCTTCTCTTCCTTCTCCTCCTCTTTCTCCTCCAGCCCCGGTCCTTGGAAGGAGGGAGGAGGAGGAGGAGGAGGAGGAGGAGGAGGAAGGCTGCCGAGCGCCAGAGAAGGGGGTCTCCGCCCTCTCCGTCGCTGGAAAGGGAGCCGCGCACCGCGCAGAAGAATCCCAGACTTCTCTCATTTCAACTCAAAGTAGATCAGGAGGAACAGATATAGAACCGTTGAGTTGGAATTGTGTGTGTGTGTGTGTGTGCCTTTTGAGCCATGGGGCCACACACAGTCACACACACACACCAAGGCAAAAATCCGAATCAAAGCAGATCTCTGACAGATGGTGGCTTTCCAATTCTCTCCTGAATGCTTCCAGAGTTGGGGTGCTCACCAATCTGTTGTTGCACTGCTCTAACAGTTAAGAAGTTTTTCCTGATATTCAGTCTATATCAGACCTCATTGAAGCATTGAGTTGGAAGGGGCCTTTGAGGCCAGCCCAACACACCGGCTCAATGTGGGAATCCAAATCAAAGCAGAGATGACGGCTGCTTCCCAATACTCTCGTGAATGCTTCTAGTGTTGGAGCGCTGGAGGAAGTTAGTTCCATTGTCGTACTGCTCTAACAATTAAGAAGTTTTCCCCTGACATTCAGCCTGCATCTTTCTGTAGTGTCGGTCCATTATTACGCATCTTGCACTCTGGGATGATGGAGAACAGATCGTGCCCATCCTCTTTACGACCATCTTTCAGGTATTTGAAGAGTGCCATCATCATAACTCCTCTCAAGTCTTCTTTTCTCAAGGCTAAACATGCCCACTTCCTTCAGTCTTTCCTCACAAGACTCGGTTTCCATTCCTCTGATCATCTTTGTTGCCCTTCTCTAAAGGTCACCCTTGCTTGAAAGCCAGTCATATCCGACTCTAGGGTCCAGTGCTCATCTCTGTTTCAAAGCCAAAGAGCCAGCGCAGTCTGCTTCTGCAGACATTTCTGTGGTCAAGTGGCAGGCACGACTAGACACCAGAATGCAGGGAATGCTGTTTACCTTCCCACCAAAGCAGTCCCAATTAATCTACTTGCAATGCCTTGCTTTTGAACTGCTAGGTTGGCAGGAGCTGGGACAGAGAGGGGAGCTCACTCCGTTGTGCAGTACTCGGGTCTTGCACTCTGACCGTCCAGTCATCGAGTTCAGCATCTTAGCCACTTGAACCAGGGCAGTCCCAAAGGACTGGTAGTACCGCATGGGTTTTGAACCTAGACTTCTGTTGATGAGCCCAACCCCAAAAACTGAAATAGGGGGCGGCACCCTAACCTCATGTATGGGGCCACAAGTAAGAAGAGAAAGGGTTCTCTCCTGCCTGACCGGTCCAGGTGATAATAATTTCATGTCAGCAATTATTCTGGGTTGAAAGGATTTTTGCTGGAGAAACTCTGCTCATGGGCTGCCTGAATGAGGCTCCTTTCATGTCCCCAAAATCTTTTCCCCTGCCAAAATGGTCCCTGTTTATCTACTTGCAATTTCTTGCTTTCGAACTGCTAGGTTGGCAGGAGCTGGGGCAGAGATGGGTGCTCAAACCATCATGCAGTACATGGGTTTCAAACTGCCGGCTTGCTGACATTCCAGCTAACAAGATGAGCTTCTTAATCACTGAGCCCCTTAGTTCAGGTGATGTAGTCCATGGCAATCTATCCGTGGAAGGGCACTTGATTTGAAAAAGGAGACCCAGGAAAGAAAGAGGAGAATAATAAGGAGGATTTCAAAGTTGTCCACCATAGAGATAGTCCAGGTGTTGCGTATGGTGGACAACTTCGATATCCTCCTTATTATTCTCGTCTTTTTTCAGGGTCTCCTTTTTCAAATCAGGTGCCCTTCCACAGACAGCCTTGGACAGACCCATCTGATGGGGTTTGGGCTGGATGTGTCCTGCTTGGGTTGAGGTAGATGGGTGTTGGAACCCCTTCTGGTTAGAAGGCTCTGTGATTCTAGGAAATGGAGAAATGCCCTTCCTAAAAGAGGACACTTGCCAAATCCACTCAACAGTGGAGCCAGACCTTCTGGATTTCAGCACTATACACTTTCTAACAAGCTTTGAAGGGCTTCTTGGTATTGCTCCATCTAAGAACAGGAGAGAAGCAGCAGTGGAGGCTGAGAGAGCTAAGCCAGAGAAGGACCCTCGACATCCTCTGGATGGAGATGAGCCTCAAGTCCTCCAGCTCAGATCCAGGAAGAGGTTGATGGCAAGAACAAACATTCTTGAGGGAATGCAAGAGCAAAACCAAATTAGAAGATGGAGGAAGGTGCTCAATGGAGTAAGAACATCGTTAAAGGAGGAGGAGATGGATGAGGAACTCAACCTCCCCTACATCACTTGGGAGGACCCTGAATAGGCTGAGGGTTGGAGTCCCTCAATGCAAGACCAACAGGCTCAAGTGGGGGATGATGGCAGGGAACAACACACTGCGTGAATGTGGAGAGATACAGAATCTGGCTCATTTACTGGTCTTCCAATGACTGCCAGAAACATGTACCAATGAGGACTTAAATTTGGCCAATGACAAAGCCAAGAAAGTGGCTTCATACTGGTAGTTTAACGTTTGATCTGTCGTTTGCGTCTTTGTTAGGGCCCTATACTTGGCGGCTCTTTGGATGAGGTAGGGTTACTTCAGTTAGGCACCTAGGCTACCGACAGAGAGACTCTTTCCCCCAAACCACTGCCTCTCTAATGGCATCATTACTCCTAGAAGTTCCTCTGGTGGCTTAGTGGTTAAGATACTGAGCTGGAGAGTGGAAGGACAGGTTTCGATACCCGAGAGCTGCACTTGAGGGCATGAAATGAGCCTCATTTGGGCATGCTCGGAGTGGAGTTTCTCCAGCAAAAATCCTTTCAACCCAGAGCAATGTCTGACAATCAGTGTTATTATTTTACTACCCCCAAGTCTTGGTGTCTGTCCAGGTTTTCCTGCTATGGTCATAGAGTAGACCCTACTGCCAGCGACTCAACAGCCAGTGTCAGGTGGTGGTTAACTAACCCTGAGGACTAACAGCTTTGGCAAAGTCAACAGGAAAGGGTGAGGGTCCCCAAGTGGGTTCACTCCCCCTTGATGGAGGGCAACAGCTCCATCCATCCTGGGCTGAGGATGATGATGAGGACTTTGGGTGCCAAAAGGGCTCAGGACCAGAGGGTGATGCGAAGAACTGGATCAGTGGTGCCTATGGGTGTCACACTGCGATGCGGAAGGCCGACAAAAGGCATTATATTCTCAGGACAATCATCATGGCCGATCACCACGAGGATCACCAATATTCGGATTTGGATAAGGCAGCAGCAGCACCAAGCCTGCATTTTGCAAGATGATCAAGAGAGCCTGACTTCTTCTGCCCTCTTGTGGGGAAAGGGCTCTATGGAGAAATGGTCCAGCTGATCTTGCTAGAAATGGCCGCTTCACTGGAATCACAAGACTCACTCCAGGCTGGAACCCAAAGACATCCGCCTTGCCAGTGGGCCACAAAAGGCCCAGAGGAAACACTAAGAAGCGTCATGCCAGTCCGTGGCCTTCTGTATGTTGTGCCATCACTGGAAAACAGCTCACATCAGGCTGTCCTACATGAGAGGTTTTTCTCCACCTGATCACACCTTAAGATGAACCGAGGTAAGGCAAATGTCACCCTTATTGCAAAGTCAGTCATATCCGACTCTAGGGTTCAGTCCTCATCTCCATCGATTGCCAAAAAGCCAGTGCTGGCTTTCTACATCTGCAGACATTCCTGTGCATTTTCTTGGGACATTTCCCGGCTACCTTCTGTAGGATTTTGCATATAATCATTGCGGGAGTCAGTAAATGTGGTTTTCGTTTTTGGTAATCCTTTTTTGTAACGTTTTACTGTGATATTAATACTTTTTGATTGTTACTGTGTTATTGGTATTTCCCCCCGATACTGTGATGATTGTGATTATAATGTGGAATATGTGACTGTTATGCTGTTACTTTTTATTCATTGTGCATTTTGGTTATTGTATATCATTGATTTGCTGTTTGTATTGTACCTCTTGAGTATGATTTTTCTCATTTGTAAGCCACCTAGAGTTGGGTTCTCCTGAGTAGGGCGGGATATAAATTTGAAATAACAATAATAATGATGACTAAACGCTGGAGTGCACAGAATGCTGCTTACCTTCCCACCGAAGTGGAATCTATTCATCTACTTGCAATGTCTTGCTTTCAAACTGCTAGGTTGGCAGGAGCTGGGACAGGCGACGGAACCTCACTCCGTCCAAGAACATCTGGGCATGCTCCACCCATGAGTTGTTTCTTAGCTCTGCCTTTCCTGCTTTAGTACTCTATCCTTCTTTTGCAATTGGAATAGATAAGATCACCGTTTCCCAATCATTAGGTTTTAGACTTCTATTCTCAGAAGCCTCAGTCCCCTGCTGATCAGAGCATCTGGGAACTGAAGTCCAAGAACATCTGGAAAGCCAAGTTTGACGACCCATGGCAGTCATGGCCAACCGTGGTACTCCAGGTGTTCTTGAACTTCAATCCAAGGTGCTGGTTATTATCTTGAAAGCCCTACATGGTAGTGGGCCAGGATACTTAAGAGACTGCCTCTCCCCAAGAACATCTGTCTGTCCCACCAGAGTGGACCGGAGAGGCTCCCTAGTTGTTCCATCAGCCAGAGAGGCACATCTCTCTGGCACTAGAAGGAGGGTCTTCTCTGTGTCTGCTCCTGCCCTAGGGAACCTCCTGCCAATGGAGTTACGTCTCCAGATGGAGCTGCTGCCCTTTAGGAAGAATCTAAAAACATGGCTGGCGGGGCAGGTATGGGGTGCGGGAGGTATAATGACCCCAGCACACTGGATGATCTGAGCCCCTCTCTCCCTCTACTTTTTTAATTAGTAAGATGTAGCATTGGGTGTGCTCTTAATCTTTTTTTAGATTTTAATTTTAAATTTTAACAGTTTTTAGGTTTTTAGGTAGTGTTTGTGTTTTATTGTCATGGTTTGTTTATTACTTGTAAACCGCCCTGAGTCACTTCGGTGAGAAGGGCGGTGGAGAAATGTGAATAAACAAACAAACAAACTTCAATTCCCAGAAGCCCTGATCAGCAGGTATGTTGACTTGGGCTTCTAGGAATTGAAGTGCAAGAACACTTGGAGTGCCAAGGTTCTCCATCACTGATGTATGGACTTGATCAGCCCCCACACTCTATCAAGTTCTTCTTTGTGGTCTCTGGTCATACATGCAGTAAACCCATTCATGTGGGTTCACAGGCTCCTAGGTCAAACACAGGCTCACATTCATTTAAGGAGTGGAGGTCTCCTCATCGCTGCCACCTATGACACAACAACGCATCGCTGCCACCTATGGCACAACAACGCAACAGATGTAAAGACTGTTCTTTTAAGCCATCTTTATTTGTTGGTGGCCTCTTCCATCTGAGAGGGAGACAACTCTACAAGACTGCTGGGGGAAGGCTGCTTTTCAATACACAGAGGTGAAGCGCAAGCAGCGAAGGACCATTCAACGGTTTGACGTCAACCTGCAGGAGGCAAACCCTGGTGAAAGGAAGAAGTAGCTGATGGCTCCTTCCCAGAAGAGTGGAAGACCGGATCCTGGGCAAAGCCTAGAGGGACCTCAGACCCACAGCTGGTAGGTCACCTGAAGGAGACGCACAGTAGCTGCTTTCAGACATGCAGATCCAACACGGCTGGAGACTCTCCATTCCAGAAGCCCAACAATCCAGCAGGATCAGGGCTGAGGGTTAAAGAGTTGGGGTCCCGAGAATAGGCGCCTCTTCAGCTCGACCCAGAGAAGATCTTGTTCCTCTTTGGTCCTGGCCATGACGCCCAAGTTCTCCTGGGCTCTCCTGGACAGGTAAGGCAGGACGTCCTTCACAGGTCCATAGGGAACGTACTTGTACACGGGGAAGCCGGCTTGTCCTGGAGAAGAAGGTTGGGAAGAAGAAGGTTGGGGAAATGGCACCTCATGATTGGGTTCTTCAGAGCAGGACAGAGATAGATGCAGGGAGACTAGGAGCCATAGAATCACTGACTTGGAAGGGGCCAATGAGGGCATCCAGTCTAACCCCCTGTTCAACGCAGCAACCCAAACCAAAGCAGATCTGAATGATGGTTGTCCAATTCTCTCTTGAAGACCTCCAGCACTGGAGCCCTCATCACCTCCCGGGATCAAAGGCTCCATCATTGTACTGCTCTAACTGTTAAGGAGTTTTCCCTGATATTCAACCGACATCTGGATTCCTCTAGCTTCAGTCCATTATTACGTGTCCTGCACTCAGGGATGATGGAAAACAGATCCTTCCTTTCCTCTTTAAGACTACCTTTCAAGTATTTGAAGAGTGCCATCATCATCTCCCCTCTCCGTCTCCTTTTCTCAAGGCTAAACAATCCCAGTTCCTCCAGCTTTTCCTCCTAGGGTAGTGATGGCAAACCTTGGCACTCCAGGTGATCTTGGACTTCAATTTCCAGCAGCCCAAGTCTCTGTGAATCCACACGGATGGGTTTGCTGGCACTCCAGCTGTTCTTGGACTTCAGTTCCCAGAAGCCCAAGTCCCTGTGGAATCCACACCTGCATTCGTGCAGTAAACCCATTTGTGTGGATTCACAGGGACTTGGGCTTCTGGGAACTGAAGTCCAAGAACAGCTGGAGTGCCAAGGTTCACCATCATGGTCCTAGGGCTTGGTTTCCACTCCTCTGATCATCCTTGTTGTGTGTCTCTCTAATTTGTTCGCATCTTCCTTCCAAATGTGGTGCCCAGAATTGGACACATAATTCCAGTGCTGAATAGAGGGGGACTAAGGGGTACCTCATAGGGTTTGGAGACTAGACTTCTACTGGCAAAGGTCGCCCTTACTAAAAAACCAGTCATATCCGACTCTAGGGTTCAGTGCTCATCTCTGTCTATAGCCAAAGAGCCAGCGCTGTCTGCCTCTGCAGACATTTCCATGGACACGTGGCAGGCATGCACGGAACGCTGTTTCCCTTCCCACTGAAGTGATCCCTATTTCTCTACTTGCAATGTCTTGCTTTTGAACTGTAAGGTGGGCAGGAGCTGGGACAGAGACGGGAGCTCACTCTGTCCTGCAATACACGGGAATTGAACTCTGACCTTCCAGTCAGCGAGTTGAGCGTCTTAACCACTTGAGCCACCCCAGTCTTGACTTCTGCTAAGGCAGCCTAAAACAGTGTTGGCTTTTTTTGTGGCCACATCACACTATTGACTCCCATTCAGCCTTTGGGATCTACAACCATTACAGAATCCTTCTCGAAGTTTAGATCCTGAGAGAGAGTGTGATTTAACAAGAGTGGAATGTTAATGACAGCTCTCCTCGTCGCCAATTACTCTAATAAGGTTCAAATGTGGATTTTGGAGGTGGAAGAATTTATGACACAGCGGGAGCCCAAATGCTGAGACGTAACTTCAATATAACTGTGAAAGATGATTCTGCTCTGGAACAATTTATTCTGACTCATTTTGATTTCACTGCCACTGGTCAGTTGTGCCTCGCATCTTGTTGCAAATTTCAATTCCCCTGGCGGTGGCCGAGTGGCCAAGATGCTGAACTTGACGACTGGAAGGTCGACAGTTCGAGACCCGAGTACTGCATGACGGAGTGAGCTCCCATCCTCTGTCCCAGCTCCTGCCGACCTAGCACTTCGAAAGCAAGACATTGCACGTAGATAAACAGGGACCATTTGGGTGGGAAGGTAAGTACCATTCGGTGTCCAGTCATGCCTGCCCCATGTCCACAGAGTCGTCTGCAAATGCAGACAGCACTGGCTCTTTGGCTGTAAACAGAGATGAGCACTAAACCCTAGAGTTGGATACAACTAGCTTTTGAGCAAGGGTGAACTTTAACCTTTACTATTTTACCATATATACTCGACTAGAAGTCATCCCGAATACAAGTTGAGCTACCTAATTCGGACCTCTAAAACTAGGGACGTCGATTGACCCGAGTATAAGTTGGGGGTGGAAAATGCAGCAGCTGCTAGTGAGTTTCAGTAATTAAAATAAATGAAAATATGGTAAAATTAATTAATTTAGGCAATTGTGTGGGTTTGTTTTTGAGGTTTTATGGTAGTGTTAGTGCTTTTTTAAAAATGTAGGTTTGAATTTATACCACCACATTTTGGGACTCTCGGGGTCGTTGACCCGAGTATAAGTCGAGTCCCTTTTTTGGACCCCATTTTGGAGACTAAAAACCTAAGACTCGTACTCGAGTATATACAGTATATAGGGAATGGAACTAAAATGCCACATGAACATGTTTCATCTGTCTAACAGCCATTCTGAACAAGACTGTGGCATTTGCAAGATGGCCGTTGCAGAACTCAAGAGGACAGACTAATCCAAAGTGAGTAGATTAATTAATTGATAGCCAAAGAAAGTTCCCACGGACTTACCGAGTGGGAAGGTGATCTGGTCACACATGCCCAGGAGCTGCCCAAAGTAGATCTTGTTCTCTGAGGGGTGGATGCCCAGGTCAGCCATCCTAAAAAAGGGAAAGACGGGGAGACGGAGTTTACTCTACCGTTGTGTGAATTTTCTTTGGCTTTCTCAAAGCCAGCATTATCAGCAAACCTCTACATCAGAAGTGGGCAGCTTCTGGAGTCACTCTATCCTCCATCTCTCCCTCTTTTGTGTGGCGATAATGTCCCTTCTTTGTCTGAAGAAGTGGACTTGATCCACAAAAGCTAACAATAAAAATATAGCAGTTAGTCTTTAAAGTGCTACGGTGTTTTTTATTTTTATTTTGTTTATTTTGTTTTGTTTTCTGATATGCCTGTCCCTGGCATAGTGGCGGGTGAGGATACCCTGATATCTGTCCATTTCTGGGTCCAGAAGGATCTGGTTCTGAATCTATGCTAACCCAGAAGAGCTAAAAACATGACATCAATATATGGCCCATGGGCCGGATCCAGTCTGTGGCACCAAATAATCCAGCCCCCCCACCTTTGCTCCAGCCGATGATGCTGGAATCGGCCGTGGGCTCATTTACGGCTGTTGTAAACACATTTACAGAAAGATCTGGTTCTGAATCGATGCTAACTCAGAAGAGCTAAAAACATTACAGTAGGGGTTCTCAATCTAGGGCCTGTGGGCCGGATCTGGTCCATGGCACCAAATAATCTGGCCCACACCCTCACTCCAGCCGCTGGTGCCAGTACTGGAATTGGCCGCAGACTCATTTACAGCCGTTTACAATAGCTGTGAACGAGTCCACGGCCAACTCTGGTAGCAGCGGCTGGACCAGCAGTCCGGCCCACCAACTATTTGAGGGAGTGTGACCCTGCCCCCTACTTGTAAAGGTTGAGAACCCCTGCATTACAACATCACCTCCCCTCGCAGGAAAAGGTGCAGGGGGAGCTTTCTGAGTTAATAAATGGAAAATGATAGCGATGGGGTACACAGAAAGAGTCTCCTAGAAGATAGTGGTATTTATGAAGCACAATTGGGCATATCCTGGTAACAGTAACCTTGTGTTGTTGGCTCATCTTTCTCACACTAGGCCAGGCCAAAGGAACTGCAGAATGGGCTCGCTAAAAGGTGCCTTCATTTTGGCAGTTTCACATCTGGCCTAGACACGGAAGGTGAATGGGTAGTGATGTAAAAAACTTGATGTCTTCCATTAGAGGGGTCTCTGCCAAATTTTAAAGATTCACCATTTTGACCACCTTACCAATGAGGAGGTACTTTGAAGGAGGGTCTCTTGTAAATTACACAACAGTGTTACACAAAGAAGACTACAAATGGTAGGCCGTATTTTCTTCCATATGGAGAAAAACAGGCTTATATGGTCGGACCCCTCTGAATGCCAAACAGGAAATGAGAACATCCTCGAAACACAAGATGAAGAACTTTCATGGGAGACTTGGAGAACCTGGAAATGACATGGGGAGAAGCTGAAGCCCTCAACCATGACTGAAACCATTGGTGACCCCATGCTGGCCGATATGCTACGTAGCATGGGAGGATCAAAGTCAGTGATGGTGAACCTTGGCACTCCAGGTGTTCTTGGACTTCCAATTCCTAGAAGCCCAAGTCAGCGCTCCTGCTGATCAGGGCTTCTGGGAATTGAAGTTCAAGATCATCTGGAGCACCAAGGTTGGCCATCACTGGTCTACATCTAAGTAAGTGATCCATGCTCACTCCCCATCCCACCCACCCAGATGTCCCAAGGTCTACAGCAAGGCCCGGCACCTCTGCATCGTGAACTGGACAGTGTCCTTATTGTGGGTGGCCACCATCACGCTGGCCTTTCGGTTGTGTCGGATCTCTTCCAGGACGTAGTCCAGGCACCTAGAAGGAAGGATGAGGTCAGAGGACAGTGCCAAACACTGAACAGCTGGACCATCTAATGGCCCATGTCCCAAAACCAGACGCCCCTTCCTCTTCCTCACCTGTGGTACATCTCATTGGTGTCATTGTACGTTGGGTTTATGGGGTCCTCATAGCCCACAGCAGCAGCCCGTTTCCTCTCCTGGTCCATGTAGGCCCCTCGTACCAGCTTGGCTCCAAAGATCCACCCTTCCCGGCGTGAGAGCTCCACGTCCACTGTCACGTTGTCGTAAGCATCCTACAGAGAAGGGAGACAAGCATCGTGGAAGAGAGTGGAAGGGGAGCATATAAAGCTCCAAAGAAAACTCTAGGGTCAATGTGGATAAAGTGTTTGTAAGGTGGACCACGAAGACCCAAAGTGGCCTCTTTGAGGAGGCTAAACTCCTAATAAGAGCATAATCCATAGAAACCATCCCTTGTTCTTCCTCTTGTTCTACACCAGGGTCAGCAAACTTTGTTCCCCAGATGTTCTTGGACTTCATTTGTCAGAAGCCCTGATAAGCAGGTGTGCTGACTTGGTCTTCTGGGAACTGAAGTTCAAGAACAGCTGAAGCATCAAGCTTGGTCACCCCTGGTGTAGTGCAATGGTTCTCAACCATGGGTCCCCAGATGTTCTACAGCTCCAAGAAGACTTCACCATAGGCTGTGTTGGCCAAGACCTTGACCTAGACCAGGGGTCCGCAAACCGGGCTCTCCAAATGTTCTTTGACTTCACCTCCCAGAAGCCCTGATCAGAAGGAGTGTTGATTTGGAATCCTGTGAATTGAAGTCCACGAACATCTGAAGAGCCAGGTTTGCTGACCCCTGGTCTACACCAACTAGACATTTTTAAACCCAAAGGAAGAAACCAAGGAAAGAGGGCAAAGCCTTCAATTCCACCTCTATCCTGTCCTACTTCTCCTACCCTGTTTTCTTGGAGAGGGGCCAAATCAGAGGACCACTTTTGAAGAAGAGACTTGCCACCAACCAGGTTCCAAAAGAGAACTGCCGATGGTCAACAAAACCATCTCCATCACCATCCTTGTAGTCCACGTCTGTCCCACCTCCTTACCTTCAAGTAGCACTGGTAAGTGTTGAAGATGGAGGGTTTCTCTTGGTTGAACTTGCGCTGCATCTCCAGGGTGAGGCGACTGATGGCCGGCTGGAAGTAGGTCTGCTCTGCGTCTACCATCAGCCTCACACCGGTCGCCACAGCTTTCTAAAAGCAATGAGAAAGGTTTACCATAAAGGCTATTCTGGTAGGTTCTGGCTTCCCCACTTCACATCCCCACCCCCAGCCCTTCTCTGCACCCATAGCACTTCCTTCCACCCCCAAGAAGAGGAGAGGCCACCCAGTTCAAATCCTCACCTTGGCTAGCACATCCATGCGCTGCAACATGCGTTTCATTTGCTTTTCCTCCTCTTCGGTGAACCGAGAGAGCAGCGGCTCCAGTTGGCCAGTCTGGCAAACAAGAAGACATGGAAGGATGGATGATCGCCGGTGACCCTTCACTTCATCAGAGCAGGAAAACTAGGGATTCCTTTAGGGCAGGGGTCCTCAAACTACGGCCCATGGGCTGGATCCGGCCCACTACATCAAATCATCCAGCCCACGCCCTCGCTACTGCTTCCACCATCACTATTGCCGCCAACACCTCCTCAGTCCTTGTCCCCTCTGCTTGGCTTGGCGTGTCCCTGCTGGCGCCCGCCCTGCTATGGAGAGCAGGCAGGGACATGCCAAGCCAAGCGGAGGGGACAAGGATTGAGGTGGTGGCGGAAGCCATGGCTGGAGCAGCTGCAGGTGGCCTTTCCGGTGACTGGAGTGGCTGAGGATGGCGTTTCCTGCATGAACTCACGGCCAAGAAGGACAGCCTGGACCCCTCCTTCACCTAGCAATGGTCCTCAGTCAGGGAATTCCTTGGAGGTTTGCAGAGAGTATCTCAGCACTAGTTTGTAAAGGTTTGCCCCAAACTGTGCAGATAATCCAAGTGGCTTTGGCCTAAAACTTCCAGAATATTCGTTCTGGGGAACGATTTCCTTCATTACATGGACAAGAAAATAACATTCCGTGATAGTAGCTAGATTTATTTATTGGATTTCTATACCGCCCTACTCAGTGCAACCAACTCACTTAGCAACCTAAGAAAAAGTGTTATATTGCTGAAGAGGCCTTGAGCTTGCAAGTCCAACATCACAGTGGTCCTCATCTTTCTCATCATATGCCATATATACCATAGGGATACCCAAGGTCGTGGGTTCCATCGTCTTACTGATCTAACAGCGAAGATGTTTCCCCTCCTATTCAGCCTATATCTGGCTTCCCGTAGTTTCAGCCTGTTATTACGCACCCTAATATGATTGTGGTCAGTGCCTGTTTTGCCATTTCTGGATAGGTGAGTGCGGTGGCTTCGTGGTGAAGATGCTACACTTGAAGACTGGAAGGTGGAATCTGAGATCCAAGTACTGCACTCCTTTGGGCACCCCTGTTTTAAGCTGTGGCTTTACCAGGGTCACCAACCCAGGGAGTTTCCCTGGCTGAAGGGGGGTTCGAACCCAGCCTTAGTCTGACACTCTCTTTGCTACACCTGCAATGCCTCTCAACGCATTAATTAAGAAGAGACTGTAAACTAAGCCTACCGCCTATACGCGACTATAAGTTGTCCCGAATATAAGCCGAGGTACCTAATTTGGACCTCTAAAACTAGGAAAATAGATTGACCCAAGTATAAGTCGGGGGTGGAAAATACAGCAGAAGCTGCTAGTGAGTTTCAATAATTAAAATACAGTAAAATTAATTAATTTAGACATTTGTGTGGATATGTTTTTGAGTTTTTTACGGTCGTGTCAGTGCTTTTTTTAAATGTACAGTAAATCCTCACATAAAGAGTGCCTCAATTAGAGATTAATTCACTTAAAGAGCAGAATTTTCTCTGAATGTTCATCTCGTTTAACAAATAAAACCAACCAAAAACTCGCTTAACAACTAAATTGAGGTTCTCAATCCCCCCTGCCAGAAGTCACAATTTGTCACTTACATTGGTGCTTCACTTAAAGAGCAAACTCGCTTGAAGAGCAATTCCGTGGAACGCACGATGTTCTTTAAGTGAGGTACCACTATGTTTGAATTTGCACCACCTCATTTTGGAACCCTTGGGGCTGTTGACCCGAGTATAAGCCAAGTCCCCCTTTTTGGTCCTTATTTTGGGGGCTAAAAAACTAGACTTATACACGAGTATGTGCAGTACTTGTAGTGAGGAGGAAAGAGAAAATGAAAACTGGATAAACACACTCGACTAAAGCCGGGCGATGGTCTCTGTCTGTCAGAAGAAGGCAGGAAGTGATAACAGCCTCTCCATGGCGTGGCGGCTCTTCTCTCAGCTGGATAGGAAAGATTACAGCACCAGTTCTTCCGGTCCTAGCCTGCAGCGGCTCACATGAGTCTGCAGAATTTCCTGGAAGCCTCACCCTGCCCCCAAGACATTCTCCGTGTCAACTTCTTCTTCTTCTCTGTCTAGGCCAGACGGTGAAGCTGCCAAAATGAAGCCCCTTTGGGAGAGTCCATTCCACAGTTCCTTCCGCCCGACGTAGCGTAGCCGGTGACACAAGATTGCCGTTGTTACAAGGGCATGCCCGATTGGGGTCCAACAAGAACACAATCTTTGGGGAGGCGCTTTCTGTGTACCCCATACCATGAAGACCTTAAGGGGATGGTGGTGAAGAAGGTCATCTTGTTAGCTGGAGGGCTGGCAAGCTGGCAGTTCGAGACCCGGGTACTGCATGACGGACTGAGCGCCCGTCTCTGCCACAGTTCTTGGGGACATGAAAGGAGCCTCATTTGGGCATCCCCTGAGCCGAGTTTCTCCTGCAAAAATCCTTTCAAGCCAGAATAATGTCTGACTCATCACCGCCACCGCCCAGGCCTCACCACCGGCTGGGGGTTGAGGAGAAGCAGCTGCGGCTGCCATCACTGTCCTTGTCACCGCTGCCCCTCAGCCCCCCCCCCCCAGCCAGGGGATGAGGAGGGTTTTGTAATGTTTTGCAACATTTTTGCAATGTCTCTGTGCTGTTATTTTTACTGTACTTTAAGCTATTGTGCTTTGTTATATGGTAACGATGGATGTATTGTGATTTTTGTTAGCCGACATGAGTCGCTTGGGCAGCATACAAGTCCAATAAATGAATGAACGACACAAAATTATTATTATTATGGAGACTGTCCTGAGAATATAATGCAGTGGGGTCTTCCATCGGCCTCCCGTGTCACAGTGTGACACCCTTAGTACCACTGGTCCAGTTCTGCGCGTCCCTTTCTGGTCCTGAGCCCTTTTGGTACGCAGAGTCACCATCATCATCATCCCTAGGCCAGGATGGATGAAGCTGCTGCCCTCCATCCAGAGGGAGTCAAGTCAGACCATTTCATCCTCTTGGAGACCCTTCCTTCCCTGTGGACTTGGCCACCAATCTCCGTTAGTCCTCAGGGTGTGCAGGTTAGTTAACCCCCGCATGACGATCACCGTTGAGTCGCTGGCAGTAGGGTCTACTCTATGACCGTAGCAGAATAACCTGGCCAGACAGTTCCTATGTAAACTAGAAGGCCAGGAAAAAAGTAGAGCTTCTTCACAAACTTTTTCTCAACTCCCTCCACCCCTTCCACCACTTGACTGGGCTACTTACTTTAATGTTCGGGATCAGCAGCAGTTTCGAGATTTTGGTCCGGGAGTCAATCAAGCTGTTCCAGTCCAGCAAATCCACCGTACTGGAGATGAGGGAGAAGACACCAAAGTCAAGGGCCGGGCCCAAGAGAAGAAAGAGAATGGGTCACCCTTCAGATGTGTCTCACGTTGTCGTTCAGAGCCTAATGCAGTAAGGTTTTCAGAGTATGCGAGATTCTTAGAAAGTCCTTCGACTAATGTCATCTACCAGTGAGTTCCCATGTTTAAGTGGGGACCTGAACTCAGATCTTTAGAGTCTGACCTTTTATCCACTACAGCAGGGATGGCCAACCATGGCACGCCAGGTGTCCTTGGACTTCAATTCCCAGAAGCCCAAGTCAACACACCTGCTGATCAGGACTTCTGGGAATTGAAGTCCAAGAACATCTGGTGGGCTAAGGTTAACCATCACTGACCTAGACCATAGGTCCTCAAACTGGGCTCTCCAGATGTTCCTGGACTTCAATTCCCAGAAGCCCTGATCAGCAGGAGTGCTGAATTAGGCTCCTGGGAATTAAAGTCCAAGAACACCTGGGGTGCCAAGGTTGGCCATCACTGCACTACAGTAACCATCATCCTCAACCAGGACCCAATTTGAGGGATCTGGGTTTTGAGTGAAGCCTTCCAGTCTTCTGTGTCAAACTAACCCTGTTCAGATTCAACCCAAGCCCCCTTGACTAGTTTCCAGGCCAGCATTTGAGCAGGGGTTTCAGCCTTGGACCTCCAGATGTTCTGGGACTTCAATTCCCAGAAGCCCTAGTCATCAGGTGTGCTGACGTGGGCTTCTGGGAATTGAAGTCCAGGAACACTTGGAGGCCCAAGGTTGAAAAACCCTGGTCTAGAGAGCTTTGGGACAACTGATACTCAGGTCTCCCACAACTTCACTAAATCTTCAGCCGCCTACACCACGCTGCCAAAAAATCCCACCACTTCCCACTAACTGGTGGAGCAAACAGGGTTGCAAGAGCCAGAAACATGAGTCAGGTTGTACTTACCCAGACAGCCCCAGTTTCTCCCCGGTAAACCAGTGCTGGCTCTCAGTTCGGGTGGCAATTCCCATCTTGGCCAGAGCCTCCTGTCAAAACCACAAGGGGAAGTTTCGAGTCACTACCTATTTATCTACCACGGAGTGCTAGAATGCTGTTACCTTCCCTGCCAAAGCAGTACCTACTAATCTGCCTGCAATTTCTTGCTTTCCAGCTGCTAGGTTGGCAGGAGCGGGGACAGATGACAGGAACTCACTCTGTGGTATGGCACTCAGGTCTCGAACTGCTGACCTGCCGATCCTCCAGTCATCAAGCTCAGCGTCTTAACCGCTAAGTCACAGGAGCCCCTAACAATAGGAACCCTCATTTCTGTTCCTACTGGTCCAGAAGAGAAGTTGTTACATCTCATACACAGAGGTGATGAAAATTACAGTCAGATATTATATTGTCCATCCATGCCCTAAAAGCTTCAAATACAGAGGTCCAAGTCCCACCAATCTTGGCCTTCAATAGTTTTCCAGAACCTGTTATCTCGTTCTCTCCGTGGAGGTATCTAAAGATGATGGATTCTAATGGGAAATGCAAAGAGGTCTGGGGCTCAGATGGCTTAGTGGTTAAGACACTGAACTTGATGACTGGAAGGTCGGACGGTCAGCAGTTCGAGCCCCAAGTGCTGTGAGACAGAGTGAGCTCCTGTCATCTGTCCCCGCTCCTGCCAACCTAGCAGCTCAAAAGCAAGAAAATACAAGTAGATAAATAGATTCTGCTTTGGCAGAAAGCATTTGGTGCACTCCAATGTCTAGTCATACCTGCCACATGGCCATGGAAAGGTCTGCAGATGCCACCACCATACTCTAGCTCTTGGGCTGTAAACAGAGATGAGCATGGAACCCATGGACACAACTGGCTTTTGAGCAAGGGCGACCTTGACTAGGGGCTCAGTGGAAGTTGAATGAGGACCACAATGGGGTCCCTGTGGGTAGGGCAGAGCCAAAGAAACCTGAAGGAACCCAACCTCTCCATGACTCTTCTAAGGAAGAAACCTAGTCAACGGCCAACAGGGAGGAAGAGGTTGAGAGGAAGCTCACCTGAAGTTTCTCCACCTCCAGCCTGGTCTCCAGAGCCGCCAAGCCCACGAGTCCCTGTTCGGCTGCCAGTTGGTGGAAAAACCGTTGCCACTTCACCAGCACCTCCGAGAACAGCAACTGGAGATGGGCAAAGGAAGAGGGGTGGGTGTGTGCCCACACATTTTGGACAAAGGTTTGCCCATCCCCCACCCTCTGTTTTGGGTTGAGATACCCCATTGCTTAACGCAAGCGTGTCCCATATATATCTTTACTTTTGTTTGTCAACTGCTTTTGGTTGTTCCACACATATGAGAAGAACCATCCAAGACTGGGGAGAGAGTCAACAAGCCAACTTACCAGGAATTGGGGCCTCCCCAATGCCGTCAGTTTAATGGCAGAGAAGCCGTCTTCTGAGCTGCCACCTGGAATAAAGAAACCATGCCTTGTTCACTCAAGAAGCTCCAAAGCTCTATAACGTTTCCTGGTGGAGCTTAAGATCTCATAGGCCAGTGATGCCCAACCTTGGCTCTCCAGGTGTTCTTGTAACTCAGTTCCCAGAAGTCCAAGTTAGCACTCCTGCTGATCAGAGCTTCTGCGAACTGAAGTCCAAGAACATCTGGAGAGGCAAGTTTGAGGACCTGTACACTAGCTTAGGGATGGCCAACTTTGGCACTCCAGGTGTTCTTGGACTTCCATTTCCCAGAAGCCCAAGTCAGCACTCCTGCTGATCAGGACTTCTGGAAACTGAAGTCCAAGAACATCTGGAATATCAAGGTTGGCCATCACTGTCATTAGCTCACTTCTGACCTAGCTTAGCTTCACAACCAGAAGCCATGAGGAAGGTGAGTTAGAAATTGGAACCTAGGTGTCCATCTTCCAAAGCAGGCAACCTGACAGGTGCAGAGCTTTTTGTCTTGCTCCAGGAGTTCCTTTTAAGCTGGGGATGAAAAATTCTAGATCAGTGATGGCCAACCTTGGCACTCCAGGTGTTCTTGAGCTTCATTTCCCAGAAGCTCTGATCAGCAGGAGTGCTGACTTGGGCTTCTAGGTATTGAAGTCCAAGAACACCTGGAGTGCCAAGGTTGGCCATCACTGTCCTAGAAGGACTCAGCTGCCCACCTACCTGAGGCTTCAATGCATTTCAGGAAGGTGTCCATATGTCGGTCGCATTTGGATTCATCTGCGTAGAAATATGTACGGGCACTGACCACGCCGTCACGCCGGTCACCGAACTGTCGATGGACGCTGTACCGTTTCTCTCTCCGCTCTGCAAATGAGGGAGGGAAAGTTAGGAGCTCTTAGGGCCATGATGGCGAACCTTGGCACTCCAGCTGTTCTTGGACTTCAATTCCCAGAAGCCCAAGTCTGTGTGAATCCACACGAATGGGGTTTACTGTGCTTACGTGCCGCAAACCCATTCGTGTGGATTCACAGGGACTTGGGCTTCTGGGAATTGAAGTTCAAGAACAGCTGGAGTGCCAAGGCACGCCATCATGGTCTTAGGGGAACACATGAATGATCTGGTAGACGCTTGAGGAGCCAAGAGAATAGGCAAACCAAATTCCCTGTTTGGGTCAATGCAAAAACATGGTGGGAATTGTTTAAGCAGCATAACTTAGGCCGTTGGTTGGTTAGATGTGATGCAGAGTCCTATAAATCTATTGGGGATTATTCTTAGCCAGATTTGTGACAACTATAAGAGAAGGAGATTGGATCGGTGGCCAAGCTTTAATTCATTAGGTTGCATTTCTGCTCAAAGACCTATTGTTGTTGTTATACGTCACCGAGCAGCTTATTCTGAGCCTCTGAGAATTAATGACCTCAATTTTTGCAAATATAAGGCAATAAATGAGCTGTTTATTCAGTCAATCCATCTAGGTCAGTGATGGCCAACCTTGGCACTCCAGGTGTCCTTGGACTTCAATTCCCAGAAGCCCAAGTCAGCACTCCTGCAGATCAGGGCTTCTGGGAATTGAAATTCCATAACACCTGGACTGCCAAGGTTGGCCATCACTGATCTAGGTTATATCTCCCCCCTCCTCCGCCTTCCACTTTCTACAGCTTCTTTGACTCTTCTAGGGACTCAAGCCTTCTGATGAGACACCCAAAGTAAAATGTCTCAGTTTCATCCTGTATTGGTTCTAGAGATAGTCCAGGCTCAATTTGAGCTGGAACCCACTTATTTTGTCTTTGTAGTCAATCCACAGTATCGGCAAAGATCTTCAATACTGCACTGAATATTCCCCCCTGCTCTTTTCAACCTTCTGCATTATCCAGATTTTTATATCCAGGCACATTAACTTGGAATACCATAATGTGGGTCTTGATCTTCAGCAATACAAAGATCTATAGCTAAGACAACCATTGGAGACCACCAACCTGCTTGAAGTAGTCTCAGCTCACAGAAGAGGCCATGCGGTGGTTTTACTCAATCAACTTGTGCTCCCAATTAATGTTGACATGCAACAAAAGTAGATCACCCTAGAGTTTGAAGACCCACTAAACCAGGGGTTCCCAACCTTTTCAAGCCATACATTTCTTACGCTTGGGTAGACAACCTAGTGTCAACTTAGTGCGAACATTAAACGACTGCTGGAGCCAATGAAATCTCCAAGGTAGAAGTGTTACATGAGTGGAATTTGCAGCCAGGAAGGGCTCTAGTCTTGGAGGTATCAACCACGAATGAAGAGTACAGTTGGACAGAAAGGGAGGCAGATGGGCAAACATACAGAGGAGGCTCAAAACACTGGTGGAGTGAGAAGACTGGAATGAGCGTCACAACCATGGAAGCTTGTTTACTTACTGCCGGTCTCCTTCTCGAAGGCAGAGGTGCAGGAGCTGGAAAGATAAGGGAGAACAAAGCTTCATGGCAAGAACAAACATCCTTGAAGGTCTTCAAGAGCAAAGCCCAATTAGAAGATGGAGGAAGGAGCCCATTGGACAATGAACATTATTAAAGGTGGAGATGGCTGAGGAACTCAACCTCCCCTACATCACTTTGAGGATCCTGAATAGGCTGAGGATTGGAATCCCTCAATGCAAGACCAACAGTCTCAAGTGGGGGCTGATGACGGGCTACACCATGTTGTGTCAATGTAGAGAGATACTGAATCTGGCTCCTTTCCTGGTCTGCCAATGACTGCCAGAAACATTTGCCAATGGGGACTTGGGTTTGGCCACCGACAAAGCCAAGAAAGTGGCTTCGTTTTGGCAGTCCAGGGTTCGAACAGGACATGAAAGAAGAAGAATCTGGCCTCCGCCACACCACGCCACGCCACCCAGTCTTGAGAAAAGAGGTCTTTAACTCCATGGGTAGGGAAAAAACAGCCAAATCAAATACAAAACCATCATGATATTTTAGAGATTAAACACAATCATTTTTATTCGGGTGGCATGAGCTTTCATGGTTCTTGTTGATACTTGGCATTGGTAAGTATCAACAAGAGACTTGACATCTTCCAGTAGATATGGATTCAATATTGTGGCTGTATTACCAACACGGAGGTGCTTCCAAGGAGTGGTGCATGCAAAATTAAACCAGATACCTGTCCCAAATGTAGCAGGATGGTATATAAATCTAATAAATAAATAAATATATTTAAAAACTAATTTTATTCTATTTATTTATTTTACAGACTTATATTCTGTTTTAATCCAAATGCGCGTGTTTACGGGGGTGCATTTTGATGATATTTTATGCACCTAAGCCCTTTTTACTGTACTGGTCATCGACCACAATGAAGTTTGATTATTGTTATTTAGTTCTTCTTTTCAATGGTTTTGTTCCATTTGTTCGTTATTAGTAAAAATTGAATATAAAAACAGCTTCCAGAACTTGGCCTAACTAACGATGCCAACATCTGTCAAACTTGATGAGGCAAAAAAGAAAGAACGAAAAGTGGCATGTACAGATGTGTTTTACAATGGTTCCAGCAATTAAATGGATTGAGTAGCTGCCTTTTGGTCAGGTGCCATCAAATCATGTCCATTCAATGGGAGATGATGATCCTTGTTTTTACATGTCGTCGTTTTAAATCACTTTTCATACTATTTCCACTTGTAAATCTTTCTTTTAAACAATGATTATACTGTTAAGAATGAATTACAGATGTTAGTTCTCCAGAATTACTCAATAAGATCATGTCTATAATGTACATATGGCACAAGTCAACAATTGTTTGTGCACATTTTATTCCCTCAAATTCTCTCCTGCTGAATGTTGATCAAGGGCTCAGTTTCTAGATAAAGTAGTTCACAGGCATGGAAGCCATAATTCTTAGTATTGTGTAAGTTATGGTCAGCGATGGCTGTGTAGGTATTACAAATCCAGTTTTAAGCCAGAGCCTTTTGGCCTCCAAACCCCCATAAGGCTAAGAAATAAGTATATTTATTGTTACCGTGCTTATTATTAATTTGAAATATACAATTCCCCACCAGAAGAACTAAATGCCGGAAAATTTTCTACTCACGCCACCAATTCTTACCTCCCGCTTTCAAGTTTGTGTGTAAGTTTGTCTGTTGTTTTTGGTTGGTGGCTGTATTTTCTTGCAATGTTTAGTAAAGGTAAAGGTCTCCCTTGCTCAAAAGCCAGTCGTATCCGACTCTAGGGTTCAGTGCTCATCTCTGTTTGAAAGCCGAAGAGCCGGCACTGTCTGCCTCTGCAGACGTTTCCGTGGTCATGTGGCAGGCATGATTAGACACCAGAGCACACGGAATGCTGTTACCTTCCCACCGAAGTGGTCCCTAATTATCTACTTGCAATTTCTTGCTTTCGAACTGCTAGGTTGGCAGGAGCTGGGACGAAGACGGGAGCTCATTCCGTCCTGCAGTACTCGGGAATAGAACTGCTGACCTTCCACTGTATGGTACCTCATACAACGATTTTAATCTCTTCCACGGGGCTCGTTGTTGTACAAAACAATTGCTATACGATGCATGCATCAAATAGTGATTTTTCCTATGGGATGCACTGTACGACGATTGTTGTACGATTTTTTCCCATAGCAAAAATTGTTACCCAGGACGCCATTTCCCCCCACAAAAAGCACCTAATTGTTATACGATTTTGTTGCTATATGAGGCTCCACTGTATGTATACATAAATATAATAAGTAATATAAATATAATATAAATATAATTCAATATAAATTTGAACCAATTAACTAAATAAATAACGGTCAGCTATGTGAACATTTTGTTAATTCTTCTCTTTGTCCCCATTTTTAATGCCAATAAAGGTTTAATAATAATATATATTTTTAAAAAAATGTGTTTTAAGCTGGCAATTGACTGGTTAACAAAGGAGCACAAGCTTAGAGGAAGATGTGTGTGTGTGAGAGAGAGAGAAAGAGAGAATGAGGTAGAGAGAGAGAATAAGAGAGAATGAGAGAGAATGAGAATGAGAGACAGAAAATGAGAAAGAATGAAAAAGAGAGAGAGAATATGAGAGACAGAAAAGCAGGTCCGATGCTACGATCCATGGCTGGGTCTCTGACGACTGTTTACAGAGTCACCCCGAGATCTTGGCAAACCTCCCCATTGCATCAGGGCTGATCCTGTTGGGACGAAGGGGGACGAGAAGTCCCGTCAGCCAATCGTACCCCTCCCGGGTGCCCAACCCTTCTTGGTCTTGGCAGGCCACAAGGCGGACATTGTGTCCCAAGCAAAACAACCTGAATCCACCTTGTGACCGGAGTCTACCAGCCAACTGGCCCCGTCGTCACTGACAGCTCTGAGGTCTGGGGCCAGGACAGCATGCATGAGCCCAAAGGGTAGGTGCAAAGCTACTTGGCAACCCTCCAGGCACACACTCTTGCTTAACCTGTCAAAGAATGCAAACAAAAAGGCAGAGCCCCTGGGGGGCAGATTTACTTCAGCACCCACTTTCTTGGATGGTTGCCAAGCCAACATAGCTCTTACTTGGGTCACAAACGTCTAAATACATCTCTCTCTCTCTCTCTCTCTCTCTCTCTCTTCTGTGGTGGCTGAGCATTTTGTATGTACGCAGAGGAATGATCCAAGGTCCAATTATTTATTTATTTACATTTCTACACCGCCCTCCTAGGCAACCCAGGGTGCTTTAACACATCATAAAACATCAGAACTTCCGAGAACCCCACAGACTCCACCTTTATGGTGTGTGTGTGTTTTCGTGTCAGAGGTTTAGTCTGGGTTGAAAGGATTTTTGCAGGGGATGCCCGAATGAGGCTCATTTCATCCCCCCCCCCCCCCCGGCCCTGAACCCTGTCCTTTCGGTCTCCAAGCTCAGCGCTTTCAGACGGAAGCTTCTCAAGGGGGGGGGGGATTGACTCTCAACACCCCTTTCCAGCACTGCTGCTCACAGCCTAGTGGTTAAAACACTGAACTCGACACCTGGAAGGCCGGCAGGTCAGCAGTACAGGACCGGAGTGCTGCGGGACCGAGTGAGCTCCCCGTCTCTGTCCTGGCCCCTGCCAACCTAGCAGTTCAGAGGCAAGAAATTACAAGCAGATAAAAAGGTACCACTTCGGCAGGAAAGGTAACAGCATTCTGTTTAGTCATGCCTGCCACATGGCCATGGAAACATCTGCAGGTGCAGACAGTGGTGGTTCTTTGGCTGTCAATGGAGACAAGCACCAAACCACATATCAGATTTGACTGACTTTCGAGCAAGGACAATCTAGACACATTCGAGCACTGAATTGTAGAATTGGATACAACTGACAACGAAGCACATGGAAAGTTGTTACCTTTCCCACTGAAGCGACAAACACTTATCGACTTGCAAATTTCTTGTTTTCAAACCTCTAGGTTGGCAGACGTTGGGATCCACCTGCATCCAGGTCTCCCTGTGTCAGGCTGCCTGGGGCTAAACCGTTTCCTCCCAAACCAGTCTGTCTCCTCGGCCAGGAGTTCTCAACCTTTTAAAGCCGGGGCCCAGGTCACGCTCCCTCCGACAACTTCGGGGGGGGGGGGAGCGGACGACCATTTTGCCCTTCCTTCACCACATGGCACTTCTGGGTGGGGTGGAGGTGGTGGAGGGGCCACATGAAACGGGGCCTGTGGGCTGCATCCGGCCCCACAGGCCACAGGTTGAGAATCCCTGTCCTAGTCAAAGGGACAGTTCTGACCCGTTTCAGCTGCAGATAAGTCACCTTGAACTTCTGCTGGATGGGTGGCCAAAGGGCCGGAGACGGAGGAGAAAGTGGCCAAAAATACCTCGCTGCATTCTGACACCGCAGATCAGGAGGTTTTGCAATCATCTCCAAGCCTCCAAGCCATGAGGGACTCACACCACTGGAATGTGGCCAAGGCGGAAACTCCCTACCCCGAGCCATTGCGAAAGCATTATTACGGTAACTTGCTTCACCTAGACAGACTGACAGATCCACGTGCTCAATCCGGTCACAAACCCCCTCTGTTACTTACTCCAGTTCTTTCTTCTCCGCCTCCTCTGGGCTCAGGTCCTCTTCCACGCTGTAGTCCAAGACGGAACCCACGCCATAAGCATGGTTGTGCCGGATGAGTGGCCGGATGGCCTCCTGGTCCTCGCCGGCCACAAACTGGCCATAGAAGGTCATCTTCATCAGCTTCTCAAAAAGGCGCTGGCCCAACAGCTTCTGGCTGAGGTGCATCAGCTGTGGGGAGGGACGGAGAGACGCCAGCGTTAAAAAAGGAGGGGAAAAAGGCCAAAATCTCTTTTAAAAGTTTTGAAAAACACAGCAGGCAAGTTGACTTTGCATAGCTCTTGGGTCGCCCCTTGAAGACGGCCTAGAAGCCGGTGAGGATTGGGTTGGAGGAGAGACAAAGGAAACAGGTGGAAGAGGAGGAGGAGATCTCCTCTGCATGATGGATTGCTAGGAGTGGTGGGATCTGTAGTGGTACCTATTTATCTACTTGCTTTGGAACTGCTAGGTTGGCAGGAGCTGGGACAGAGATGGGCACTCATTCCATCCTGCTGTCCTCGGGTTTTGAACTGCTGACCTTCCGCCTCCCAGTCAGCATCTTAGCCACTTGACCCACTGCAGTCCATGACAGACTAGTACAGCATGCTAAGATCAAGTGTAGTAGTTCTATATATAAGTCAAGGTCATCCTTGCTCAAAATCCAGTCATGTCCAATTGTAGGGATCGGTGCTCGTCTCTGTTTACAGCCAAAGAGCCATCTGTGCCTGCAGACGTTTCCCTGGTCAGGTGGCAGACATGACTTAGACACACGGAATGCTGTTACCTTTCCCACCCAAGAAGTACCCTGTTTATCTACTTGCAATTTCTTGCTTTTGAACTGCCAGGTTGGCAGGAGCCAGGACAGATGATGGAACCTCACTCCATCATGCAGCACTTGGCTCTCGAACTGCTGGTCATCAAGTTCAGCATCTTAACCACTCAGCCACCGCCGTCCTTAATTCTACATATGGCGCCTTATAAATCCACAATTAGATATTGAGTAGCCTTGAGATCTCCCATGGATGGCTTTATCAGACTACCGTATATACTTGACTATAAGTCGTCCCAAATATAAGTCGAGGTACCTAATTCGGACCTCTAAATCTAGGAAAATAGATTGACTCGAGTACAAGTCGGGGGTGGAAAATGCAGGCACTGCATTTAAAATACATGAAAATATGGTGTGGGTACGTTTTTGAGTGTTTACATTGACCTGAGTACAAGTCGAGTGCCATTTTTGGACTTCATTTGCCCCCCCCCTAAAAAACCTGACTTATACTCGAGTATAAGTATATTCATCGGTCCAAAACACCTCATGCCCAATAAAACTTGTTGACCTTCAACGAACCACCCAATTATGTTTGTTGTTTGCAAACACACAGACACCACCCAGCTCCTGAGAAATGACCTTTAGTAACACATCCTTTAAATCTCTTTGGCTCTATCAAGGGTCACAGCTGGCCAGAGAGCTCAACAAGTTAGTTCTCTGGCTGGGGAGACAGAGGCTGGGAGTTCGATTCCCCGTTGTGCCTCCTGCCAACCAGCTACACAATGCCAGGATGCCTCCCTTTTCTGGATTCTCTCCTTGGAAAAAAGGTCAATTGACTTGATGGACTATTATAGTGATTATAAAGGTTACAAGGTTGCTTTTCATGCATTTAAGAGCCACACCTTCCACCTCACTTTAATCAGAATTTCTTCAAGAGGCTTTAGGGCAGGGGTGCCCAAACTATGGCCTTTGGGCCGGATGCAGCCCCTAATGCCTACTCAACTGGCCCACACTACCCTCATTGGTCCCAGAAGAAGTAAAATGCATCTATACACATCTTGCTTCTGCTTCCAGGAGCGATGAGGGTGATGCAGGTCGGAGGAATTGGTGTCAGGGCCAGATCTGGCCCACTGACCATAGTTTGGGCACCCCTGATTTAGGGCAATGATTCCCAACCTTTGGTTTTTGGACTTCAATCCAATTCGGTTCTGATTTCAAATAGGTAGCTGTTTTATTGTCTTAATTGCATTTGTTTTAATGGTTTCTAACAGTATTAGCCACCCAGAGTGGAAGTTCATCCTAGATGGGTGGAGTAGAAGTCCAATAAATAATAATAATGTAAATAATAGTTCCCAGAAGTCTCAGTCAATTTCCAAAGCAATGATCAGCCAACGTAGGCTTCTGGGAACTGGAGTCCCACAGTGGGAAACACTGTGTTTGGGCGTTTCTGACTTCGGACTCTTTTCGTGCGCCCGTCAGAACATTTTTATTGACAAGCTTCAGATAACTTCAGATTTGATAAGAGGTGTAAAGCTTTATCTTCACAAGCCCATAAAACAAAGATAATTTTGAGATATATTACCTCTTACAGATTTTGCCTGTACAGTACTCTGAGCTTTCTCCACCCCTAGTGTCTAAAATTATGGGGAAGAACAAGCAGCCTTCTGGCTAATGGGAACTACAAGTCCCATGAGCCTTGACCAGCACAGCCAGCTGTCAGCATTGATGAGTTGCATTCTCCTCATTCCTTCTCCTTCCGTGTTTAGATCAAACTTTGGATGGCCAAAATCAAGCCACGTTCTTGGCCGTCGTTGGCTAAAGTTAAGTCTTCCTCATTCCTAGCATAGACTGACAATACACAGATAATTCTGAGCCAGTAACTGACTTTAGAGCAGGAGTTCCCAACCTTTTCAAGCTGAGGGTTGGGTTACACTCTCTCAGTCAGCTTCGAGGGCCGGATGGCCATTTTGCCCTGACTGCACAATATGGGTGCTCATTTTGTCCCAACAGCTTCAAACAGGTGGCCATTTTGTTTCTCAAATGCCCTCGGATGTGGCCCACAGGCCTTAGGTTGGGAACCCCTACTTTAGAGCCACAAACTCCGAAGATTTCAAGTCTAAACTTCTTGTCTAGTCGGTTCCCTGTTGTACGTACAACCAGGACATAGGCAATGCCGAACCAATCTACTTATGCCAGGAATGGGGAAAAGAACGGTTCCCCGAATGTCATGGCAGATCCTATCATGCTCCACCCAATGGCTGTGATGGTGTAGGACTCTGTAGCAACAGTCTGGCATCATCCCAGAGTGAAGGGCGTGTCATAACGTTTCCAAGTTACAGGAACCTGGAAGTAGGCGGAATATCAGGAGAAACTTCCCAACTGTTAGAGAGGTACAACAATTGAGTCCATGATCTCAGGAGGTGAAGTCTCCATGGGTGGATGCATTGAAGAGAAATGAGTAGGACCCTACATTAAGCAGAGGTTTGGATTCAATGGACTTATAGACCTCTTCCTACCCAGTTAATCTGTGATTCAGTCATCAGTTAGACACAGTGATGACCAACCTTGGCACTCCAGATGTTCTTGAACTTCAATTCCCAGAAGCCCTGATCGTCAGGTATGCTGACTTGGGCTTCTGGGAATTGAAGTCCAAGAACACCTGGAGCGCGCCCATCCTGGAGCAAGAGGGCTCAAAGAAATATCACAATATAGTTCTCAGGTCAATTCAGAGTTATGGAATTCTGAGATGCCCCCCTCTCTCCCCAGTGAACACTATTTCAATTCTTCATTCCTTTTGGAAACAAACCAGGGAGATTAGTTTAAGTTTTCTTAAGAGACTACCAAAACACCTTTGCTTTTAATGAAAAACCAAAGAATTATGTTACAGTCTATATATGGAACAAAAACAGTAACCAAAAAAGGAAATACTGTTACTCTTTTCCAATGAACACTTTCATTTCAGAGGCAGATCCTTGGGGTGCAAGAACAAACGAATGACAGAATGAAGTTCCCTAATGAAGTTCGATTCCCGAGTACTGCAGGCCGGAGTGAGCTCCCGTCTCTGTCCCAGCTCCTGCCAACTGAACAGTTGGAAAGCAAGATATCGCAAGTAGATAAATAGGGATCACCTAGGTGGGAAGGTAAACAGCGTTCCACGCGCTCCGGCATCTAGTCATGCCTGCCACATGACCACAGAAACGTCTGCAGATGCAGACAGCACAGATGAGCACTGAACCATGGCGTCGGATACGACTGGCTTTCGGGCGAGGGAAACCTTTACTATATAGATGTAGAACAAATACAGTAACAAAAAAGGAAGTACTGTACTGTTACTCCTTTCAAATGAACACTTTCATTTCAGAGGCAGAGGGTTACAAGTACAAACGAATGCCACAATGTAACATTAGTTAGTGAAAAAGTAACGCCATAACGATGTTAAATTTTTGTTCTCCCCAACAAGTTTCTGGACGACAGTCGCTTTTGAAGCCAGTAAGCTTTCTTCAGTATCAGGTTTCGAGGACAAAGATGATGGCAAAAGAAACTTAATGGCGTGTTTTTTTAAAGCACTGGACTATTTCCCCCCGTCAAAACAATTCCACACCCCTTCCAATCGCTTTAGAAACCTCTTTAGAAATTAACGAGCTACGCCATCCACGGGATCGCGCCCGTTGCGCAGTTACAAAAAGGAACGGGGGGGCCGCACCCTGGCAACGGACCCAAAGTAACACCGTTCCCAGCGCCTCGTTACTCGGTGAGATTGGGGCCCGCCGGGAACCGGCACAGAGAGATCGGATGTGCCTGGCACCCTCCGAGATGCGCCGGATCCTCACCTTGTCGCCCCGGGAGACCAGGGCATCGAGCGAGCAGAGGCGCAAGACCAGGAAGCCCCGGGCCAGCTCGGCGGTGCTCTTGCTCCGGAAAGCCTCGCGCGCATCCCCGAAATCGACGGCCGGAGGCGGCTGCGGCGGGCGCGGGCTCAGCAGGGGCTCGGAGGGAGGATGATGATGATGCAGATGATGGGGGCCGGGGCCGGCTTCTGGAGGCTCCACGGCGGCCACCGGCGCCGAGGCGGGCGCGGTGGTGAAAGGGCGCGCCTCCGCCCAGGATCGCGATGCGCGCAGCGCAAGGAGCGCCCCACCAGCACCACGCCCGCAACCAGCCATGGCGACGAAGGAATGAGAGGGAGCGCACCACGCGCGAGCCCTTAAATAGGCGCGGAGCTGTGGAGCCCCGCCCACCAGCCCCCGCAGGCCACGCCCACAGCGCTTTCGACGCTCCGGATTGGCCCGCCCAGCCGCACCCCTCTGCGGGGCGCGTCTCCATTGGGCAGGCTCCTCTTTGTTTCCCCGGACGCGCCCCCCTGGAGGGGGATGGACACGCCCCTCCCCCGGGGCACCGGCCAATCGCTGTCGCCTTTCCCGCTTCTTAAGATTCGGAGCCTGGTTACATTGATTCATTCATGCCTTCGTTCATTCAGTCCTTCCGCCGTTCGAGTCCAGCAGTTCCCTGACCTTCTCACACCCAGGCTGCGTTGCAAGGCCAGATATAGAGGGATCGGATGGCACTCAAGATGGACAGACGGACGGACGGACAGACAGATAAATAAATAGATAGTTAGACAGTTAAATTTATTTATTTATTTATTTATTTATTTATTTAGATTTATCATCCCGCCCCAATCAGGCAAACCTGACTCTAGGCGGCTTACAGAAAATTCATAAATTAAAACCTTGAGGTTCGAAATTACTTTAAAAAATCAATTAATTGATAGGATAGCAATCAAGATGAACAGATGGACAGGAATAAGAAAGGAATAGATAGATAGATAGATAGATAGATAGATAGATAGATAGGAACTAAGAAAGGGATAGATAGATAGATAGATGGATAGATAGATAGGATGCCAATCAAGATGGATAGATAACTAGATTGATAAATAAAGATAGAAATGTTGTTGTTGTTGTGTTCAGTTGCACAGTCAATTCTGACCCCCTGTGACCCCACAGACCATTGCTCGCCAGGCACCCCTATGTTCCACCATCCTCCTCAACCCGCCCTACTCTGTGCTCATTGCATCAACAATACCACCTAGCCGTCTCATTGTGGCCCCTGAAAGATCAAGGGCTATCGTGTAGTGTTACCTTTTGCATATTAGAGGCAATTTCTAACAAATATGGTTCTCCTTCACCTCCTTATTTCAAATGAGTCAATTATTCCCCCACCCCCCATTGTCCAGCGTGGTGACTGGGAACGTAACAGTGCCAATGGCCTCTAGTGACTCATTCCTTCCACCCGATGATCTTTTCTAACTCCTTCCTTGCTGCCTTCGCCAGTCTCAGTGGTCTTCCGATTTCTTTGGGTTGATGATTGAACCAAGGCATACAAAATATTTCACCATCTCATTTTCTTTAACGTCACCATAAAAGTTGTGCAATTCGGCTGCAGTAATAACTGATTTTTCTCCCCCCTCATGTTCAGCTGCTTTGCCACTTCTTTCATGTTCCTATTAGGTGTTCATGTGATTGTTCTAGTAGTTTATTTATTTATTATTTATTTGATTTGTATGTTATCTAAGATAAATAAAAATATTATTTGTTTTAAAAAAGGCCATTGCAAGACGTTGCTGCTTTCTGCCAACAAGTTTTGTTTATTTCTTTAGTCCCTAAATGCAAGACCAATAAGTTTAAGTGGGACCAGCTGGTGTGCAGCATCATGCCGTGTGAATGTGGAGAGACACAGAGTCCAGTTCCTTTGCTGGTCTGCTGATGACTGCCAAAAACCTGAGTTGAAGACTTGAATGGTCGGTAATTGGGTAATGTATTTTTACATGGGAACATTATTACAGTTGCAGCTACCACTATTCCTGCTGGTGCCTCAGCTGAATCACGTCCCCTGGTGACATGCATGTTCCAGCAGCGTCTAGGCATGACTGGACAAGTCAGTGAGCTGACAGCAGAAATAGGTTTATAAGGTGAGATGGACCAAGGGCTTGTCTCTAGTACGAAACCATCTTATTGGATAGATACAGCTAGGCCAGAGTGAGTCTGTTTTGAGCTAAAGATGAATAGGCGCAGCAGTGTTAATAAACTAGAAAAGTGTTGCAACATTTGTGGCAAATATTAATATACCCCATGTAATCAATGCAAGAACCTAACCAAGAGGGTGAGATTTGCTAACTTAAGATCCTGACATCCTAGGCAGAATCGTTCAGATTTGGATTCAGCACACTTGATTTAGTATAGAACAAATGGAGCCGCCCTGAGTCACATTGCAGAGGAGGGTGGCATACAAATCTAATAAATGAATGAATGAATGAATTAGACCAAGTAGCAGGCAATTGCAAGTAGATAAAGAGGTGCTGCTTTGGCCACAAAAGGTAACAGCATTCTGTGTGTTTCGGTTTCTAGTCATTCCTGTCACATGGTCACGGAAATGTCTGCAGAAACACAATGGCTGTAAATGGAGATGAGTGTCGAACCCTAGAATCGGACCAGACAGGCTTTCGAACAAGTGAGACCTTGACCTTTATCTGTATTGATTCTCTTGGACATTGCATCCCCTGACCCGATTGCTCCACAAACAGACCTTCAGCATGAGCTGGTGAAATGAGAGTCACCTTATCAGTCCGTCTGCTTCTCCAAGGACAGACTGATGCAAAAAATGCAACAGACACACCTGAGACCACAGGTAGGAAGGGAAGCGAACAAAATCTAGTGTCAGACGATGGCAAGCAAACTTTGGAAGCAGGATGGATTTTCTTCTTAAATGTAACCAGGGCTAGGAGTAAAGGCAAGGGGTCTCCAGTGCTCGAAAGCCAGTTGTGTCTGACTCTTGGGTTCGGTGCTCATCTCTGCTTACAGCCAGCGCTGCAGATGTTTCCATGGACATGTGGCAGGCACGACTAAACACAAACAGTTTGGCCCAACGGAATACATTTGGCCCAACTTTCTCTTCCAATGGCGGCTAATGAAGCATTGCCTTCTATTCACCTTTCTCAGCATCTTATATTAGGCTGCAGGCATCTTGCTTCCAACTCGCCGGCCTTCCAGCTAACAAGGTGAGCTTTTTAACCTCTGAGCCACGGAGGCCTCATCTGCCAGGAGGATTTCATGGCATGAAGGCGCAGCCAGAACATTTCTTCGGCTTGGGTGACCTCTCATGGCCAGAATGCGCGCAGCAACAAAGAGCTGAAGAGCCGAAACGATTGCCAGTTTTGTAAGGATTTTAATGAAAAACACAACTTTTGTCTAAATTACAACCAATGAAGCTGAAGAGAAAAAAAACCCTGGTATTTTGGCAGCTGACAATTTGCTCAATGGAGTTTCTTGATCATCTGAGGCAGAAGTTCTCACCTGGAGAATGGGGGGGGGGGGAGGGAAAAATGTTTATATGTTACATCCTTGCTCTTGAATTCCTGAAAGTCTAAAGGTAAAGTTTGCCCTTGCTCAAAAGGTTGTTGTATCTGACTCTAGGGCTCGGTGCTCATCTCTGTTTATAGGCAAAGAGCCAGCACTATCTGCATTTGCAGACGTTCCCATGGACACATGGCAGGCATGACTAGACACCAGCGCACATGGAACGCTGTTACCTTCCCCACCAAAGTGGTACTTCATATACTTGAGTATAAGTTGGGTTTTTTAGCCCCCCAAACGAGGTCCAAAAATGGGACTCAACTTATACTCGGGTCAATGTAAACACTCAAAAACATACCCACACAAATATCTAAATTAATTAATTTTACTGTATTTTCATGTCACCTTGGTGAGGAGGGCAGTGGGTAAATATGAATAATAAATAAATAAATTTTAATTATTGAAACTCACTAGCAGCTGCTGCATTTTCCACCCCCTGATTTATACTCAAGTCAATCTATTCTCCTAGATTTAGAGGTCCAAATTAGGTACCTCGGCTTATATTCAGGACGACGTATAGTTGAGTATATTTGGTCCCGCTTTATCTACTTGCAATTTCTTGCTTTCAAACTGCTAGGCTGGCAGGAGCTGGGACAGAGACGGGTGCTCACTCTGTCCTTTGGTACCTGGGTCTTAAACTCACTCCATCGTGCAATGCACGGGTTTTGAACCTGCCAGCCTTCGGGTCCTCAAGCTCAGAGTCTTAACTACTAAATCACCATGACCCCTTGACCCTGCTTTCACCATCCTTTAAATAAATAACTTGGCTTGAAAACCCCCTTTTCCGTGATCATAAATCATGTGCAACTTGACTGCGCATAGCAGGAATCCAAGTTCACCAGCAGGTGGCTGTATTTGGCATGCTGTAATGAGCTGCCGTCGCTGTCCCAGCTCTTGCCAACCTAGCAAGACATTACAAGTAGATAAATAAGTACGGCTTTGGTGGGACAGTAGCAGCATTCTGTGCACTTCAGCATCCAGCCACACCCGCCACATGAGTGCATAAAAATCTGCAGGTTGTTACCTTTCAGGATTGTCAGGTTAGTTAACCTCCACCTGACAATCGGTGTTGAGTCATTGGTAGTAGGTTCTACTCCATTGGTTCCCAAAATTTAGCCCTTGGGCTTAAATGTCACCAAAGCACTGATCAACCAAAGTACTGGGAATCAGAAGTCCATAAACCATACCAAGGTAACCTGGCCAGACTGGATTTCTTTCTTTGGCCCCAACTTTCTTTTCCAATGGCAACCAATGGACTTCTTCTGGAGAAGATGAGGAGCAGGAGGACAGCAGAGGACAACCAATAGATTTCCTTCTTATTCACGTATCTCAGCACCTGACATTTGGCTGCAGACATCTTGCTTCCAGTACAGAGCGCGCACACACACACAGAACACGTTGAGATTGCTGTTAATGAAGCCATGCGTAGAGTGACCGGATTCCTCAAACTTACACCAGTTGAGAAAATATACACTCTTGTTGGTATGGCTCCACCTAAGATTTGGAGAGAAGTAGCAGTGGGCGCCAAGAGGAGTAAGCAAGAGAGGGACCCTCAACATCATCTGAATGGAGATGAGCCTCAAGCCCTCCAGCTCACATCCAGGAAGAGCTTTAGGGCAAGAACAAACACTCTTGAAGGGACGCAAGAGCAAAACCAAATTAGAAGATGGAGGAAGGAGCTCACTGGAGTAGGAACATCATTAAAGGAGGAGGAGATGGATGAGGAAATCAACCTCCCCTGTAAGACCCTGAATAGGCTGAGGGTTGGAGTCCCTCAATGTAAGACCAACAGGCTCCAGTGGGGGCTGATGGTGGATAACAACATGCAGTGTGAATGTGGAATGATACAGAATCCGGTTTATTTACTGCTCTGCCATTTACTTACCTGAAACATACACCGATGAGGACTTAAGTTTGGCCAACGCCAAAGCTAAGGAAGTGGCTTCATTTTGGCCGTCCAGGGTTTGCTCTTGCATACCATCAAGAGTGTTTGTTCTTGCCATAAAAAGCTCTTCCTGGATCTGAGCTGGAGTACTTGAGACTCATAATATCCATTCAGAGGGTGTCACAGGTCCTTCTCTTGCTTTGTTCTCTCGGCATCCACTGCTACTTCTCTCCAGATCTTCGGCAGAGCAATATCAACAAGAGGGTCTATTTTCTCACCTGGTGTAGTGGGGGCTGCTGGTGGACAGCCACATATGGTATGAGTGTGGAGAGATACAAAGCCCGGCTCACTTGCTGGTTTGCCGATGACGGCCAGATATGTGTACCGATGAGGACTTGTGTTTGGCCAATGACAAAGCCAAGAAAGTGGTTCCATTTTGGCATTCCAGGGTTTGATTGGGACAGGAAAGAAGCAGAAACATGCGCCGATGAGGACTTAAGTTTGGCCAACATCAAAGCCAAGAAAGTGGCTCCATTTTGGCATTCCGGGGTTTGATTGGGACAGGAAAGAAGCAGAAACATGTGCTGATGAGGACTTAAGTTTGGCCAATGTCAAAGCCAAGAAAGTGGCTCCATTTTGGCATTCCATGGTTTGATCGGGACATGAAAGAAGAGGAAGAATCTTGCTTCCCATCCTCTTGATCTACAAAGGTGGAACCGAGGGGATCTTGTGTCTGATGGAGGCGGAGGGGATATCTCTTTATGTTTGTATGCGAGTGAGCTCTTGTTCGGCTGCGTGGGCCAAGTTTCTGTTCTTGTGCCTCTCCAAGGCGGAATTTCTTGAGCTCTCCAAAAAGATCTGAAGACCGACTTAAAACGCACCGATCAGCCTTGACACAGGCAGCTCTAGAACTGCGCGTGGGAGCTGAGAGCATTCACAAATTCTGCTGTGATCCTACCGGGATTGATAAAAACCATCCTACCTTATGACTAAAATTACTTCCGCTGCAGAAAAAGAAAGAAAGGAACTACTTGACAGCTGTGGGAGATCAGCAGCAACAATATAAATACAGTATATATATATATTTACTTAGATGAGAAGTCCACAAACTCTCCATAAAGACAGACTATGCAACAATTAAACAGAGACGTGAACCAACGTAAAGGTAAAGGTTGCCCTTGCTTGAAAGCCAGTCATATCCAACTCTAGGGTTCAGTGCTCATCTCTGTTTATAGCCAACGAGCCAGCGCTGTCTGCATCTGCAGACATTTCCATGGACATGTGGCAGGCATGCCTTGACACTGGAGTGCACGGAATGCTGTTTACCTTCCCACCAAAGGGGTCCCTAGTTATCTCCTTGCAATTTCTTTCTTTCTAACGGCTAGGTTGGCAGGAGCTGGGACAGAGACGGGAGCTCGTTCCGTCGTGCAGTGCCCAGGAATCGAACCCTGACCTTCAAGTCAACGAGTTCAACGTCTCAACCACTCGAGCCACTGCAGTCCCCACAGTAACAACAGCCTCACAAGTGCTATGTTTCCAGTTCAAGACCTGGGTACTGCATGATGGATTGAGCTCCCATCTCTGTCCCAGCTCCTGCCAACTTAGCAGTTCAAAAGCAAGAAATTGCTTGGAGCCTTTTAAAAATTTTATTCCAGAATACGCGCACCTGGTTGGGGGAATTCAAAGAGTTGTAACTGTACAAGAGGAAATTTCCCAATCAGCTGAAGAGGACCTATATCGGGGGTGCCCAAACGTTTTGGACCGTGGGCCGATCACGTGATTCAGGGACCCGGTCACTCAGGCACGGGGGCCGGGTGCGGCCCCCGGGCCTTAGTTTGGGCACCACTGCTCTATATGGTTTTTTCCCTCTTCCGACGTCCCTGCTAAGAGAAGCAGGTGGACGCAGAGGCTGGGAAAGAACCATTTCTGTGTCGGCACAGCTGGCGGGCCTGCGCTGTAGCTTTGCAAGAGCCATAATGAAGGAAATCTCTGCGAATCCATAAATAAGTAATTAGCACTTTTTCCATCCAGATCTGCATGTACCGGGAGAGTCTGTACAGGCGGCTGAAATTCTCATCAACTTAATATCCCCCACCCTCTGCCTAAATCGGTACGACAAAACATTGTCGGCATCGTTCTAGGCACGGGGAGCATTAATTGCAACAGTCTTCCAGATTTTGCCCACCCCTTGCCAAATCCCCCATCTTTTCTTCTCTCCCTAGATGGATGAAACTGAAAGAGGAGGCTGTTTGCAGCTGTAAAAATAAAATAACAATCTTGTCTAAGGGACTGGATGACTTGTAGTCACTGAGTAGTGAAACAGGATTTGCATGTCCTGATTCACAAAGAGAGGGACTGAAGTGACTCAAGTGGCTAAGACAACGTTGGCTGGAAGGCGGAAGGTCAGCAGTTTGATTCCCGAGTACTGCAGGATGGAATGAGCTTCCGTCTCACCCCAGCTCCTGCCAAGCTAGAAGTTTGAAGCAAGAAATTGCAAGCAGATAAATAGAGACCACTTCGGTGGGAAGGTCAACAGTGTTCCGTGCACTCTGGTGTCTAGGCATGCCTGCCACATGACCATGGAAACCTCTGCAGAAGCGGACAGTGCTGGTTCTTCTGCTTTGAAACATAGATGAGCACTGAGCACTAGGGTTGGCTATGACTGGCTTTCGAGCTTTTACCTTATTCACAAAGAGATGGACCATTTTCTTGGGAAATTGTTGTTGGCCATTTGGGCACAAGTATGATCCCAGGGGATGAATGCTTTGTTAGGGGCTGTGGTGGCTGAGTGGTTAAGAAGCTCACCTTGTTAGCTGGAAGGCTGGTGAGTCAGCAGTTCGAGACCCGGGTACTCCATGAGGACCATGATGGATTGAGCACCCATCTCTGTCCCAGCTCTTGGGGACATGAAAGGAGCCTCATTTGAGCGTTCCCTGAGTGCACATTTTTCTTCCGCAAAAATCCCTTCAACCTAGAATAATTTCTGACACAAAATTATTCTTGATGCTTTGTTGCCATGAAGTAGTTCTTTGTCTTCGTCTCCTTCTCCTCCGATAATAACTGGCAGACCAGTAAATGAGCTGGATTCCATATCTCTCAACAGTCACACAGTGTGTTTTTGTCTCCCAACAGCCCGCTCTTGAGCATGTTGGTCTTTTTGGTGTATCAAATCTGACAATATCCTAGAAACCCTTGATTGATATCCATACCTATGAGATGGGTGTCTTTCATTTAGGAACTCCAACCCTTGGCCTATTCATGGTCCTCCAAGTGACAAAGGGGAGGTTGAGTTCCTCAGCTATATCCTCCTTTAATGTTTTTCCTTGTCCAGCGAGCTCCTTCCTCCATTTTCTAATTTGGGTTTGCTCTTGCGCACCTTCAAGAGTGTTTCTTCTCACCATAAAGTTCTTCCTGGATCTGAGTTGGAGCACTTGAGGCTCATCTCCATTCAGAGGATGTTGAGGGTCCTTTTCTGGCTTAATTCTATCAGTCGTCGCCGTCGCCGCCGCCGCCGCCGCCGCCGCCGCCGCCGCCGCCGCCGCCGTCGCCTTCTTCTTCTTCTTCTTCTTCTTCTTCTTCTTCTTCTTCTTCTTCTTCTTCTTCTTCTTCTTCTTCTTCTTCTTCTTCCCCCCCCGATCAAACCCTGAACTGCCAAAAATGAAACCACTTTCTTGGTTTGGTCGTTGGCCAAACTTAAGACCTCAAGCATGCTGCTGGTTGTGAGTCTTCACCCAATCCAGTGCTTTCCCTTTTGGCGTTTGTGAGCATCCCATAACACCTCAGCCCAGTTTTTCCCAACAATTAGTCATTGGACGTCAATTCCCAAAACGCACCGGTCAGCCAATGTACTGCCTGAGGCTTCTGGGAATTGAAGTCCAAGAACCAAAGGCTGGGAAACATTGCCCTACAATAGGGTTCCTCACACTTGGCTCTCCAGATGTTCTTGGATTTAAGTCTGTGCTGACTTGGGCTTCTGAGAATCCAATTCCAAGAACACCTGGAGTGCCAAGGTTGACCATTCATTCATCATCCTCAGCCAGGACCTCATTTGGCTTGTTGCTCTCTAGCTAAAGCTGATGGCAGCCACTTAGTAATACATCTAGACCAGGGTTCCTCAAACTCTCCAGATGTTCTTGGACTTCAATTCCCAGAAGCAGGAGTGCTGACTTGGGCTTATGGGAATCAAAGTCGAAGAACCAACCCCTGATCCAACGTCAAGCAATAGGAAGGAGTCCCATGGGCCTGCTTTCAGGTACAATAGCCTTATGAATAAGCAAGGACTGCATTTATCTGAGATGTCTTACACGAAGTAATTATTACCTCCATTCCGAGGCTGACATGATGCGGCACTGATAAATCTCCCCAGAATGCACTTTTAGGGTAAACCAGGGTAGTGCATTTTATGCATTCTTGTCTTCTCTAACATTCCCTCCCCCACCACCTTTTTTCTTTAAAAAAAAAAAAACCAAAAACCTGAGTGGAATTAGTTAAGAGCTGGGAAGGAAGTTATTGGCTTCCTCCCCTAATACTCATAAATTTTGTTTCTCCCTAATATAACCGCTGCTGTGTTGTTACTGCCAGAAAAGGAACTATTTATCGGCTGTTGCTTTCTCTCTGAAAGAGGGAGGTTATGCCCTTGGTGAAGGTTACAACTAATTAGAGAAGTTTGTTGGCTATTTGGAATAAACTCTGAACAGTATACTTAAAATATGAGGGATTTTTTAAAAAGGGGAAAGTAGAATGGGATTTGAAGGGACTGCGGTGGCTTAGTGGTTAAGATGCTAAGCTTGATGACTGGAAGGTTGGCAGGTCGAGACCTGAGTGCTGGGCAATGGAGTGAGTTCCCCATCGTCTGTCCCAGCTCCTGCCACAAACTAGCAACTTGAAAGGAAAATAAATAAATAATTGCAAGTAGATAAACAGATACTGCTTTGGCAGGAAAGGTAACGGCGTTCCATGTGCTTCGGCATCTCGTTATGCCTGCCACGTGACCACTGAAATGTCTGCAGATGCAGGCAGCACTGGCTCTATGGCTGTAAACAAGAGAGGACCACTGAACCCTAGCGTCTCTTCCAGAAATTTTTACCACCGTAACAAGAGCAACAGGAATTACACTTACTAAGAGTGTGCCGTGCACTCTCACCTTGACACACATGAACAGTGATGGGATGTCAAAAATTTTACTACCCCACCGTAATGTTATCACAGTGTGGGTGGAGCTAACATCATGTCATGACATTGTGGATGGAGCCAAAGAATAAATAAATAATAAAAATAAAATAAAATAAGCACACACTAGAAATGTGTTACAGAGTATTGTAATACAGATGCTTACAGAATATTTACTCCCTTTGGCTACCAAAAATGTTGCATGCAACCATTTACTCCCCAGAACTCCCAAAAGTTGGGGATCCCTCTTTTCAGATACAACATTGTGCCAATTCCCCCCCCCCCCACTATTCCAACACTAGAGGGCCCGGAAGGGGGTTCAACCGGACCCATCATAGAAATCGTTGTTCCCAACCTCTGGACTGTGTTCAATCACAAGAAAAGGAGGGAGGACATTACAAGAAGAGGGTATCAAATGCCCCTGGCACAAGAATAGATTGTCCTCTAGTAAAACAAAGAAACAAACAACCCAGCAATCCATCAAATAAATAAAAACGATAATCAAAGAACTGGAGTGGTTTAAAAACCTGGAACCGCTATAGTGTAGCTTTTGCTGAAGGAAATAAATCAATGGGCACAGGTTTTATGTGCGGCTAAAGTCCGGTGACTGCAGTGTAGGAGAGCAGAATATCCAAACAGCATTGCTAGAAAGACTCCCATACTCTCTCTTTTCTCTTGCTGGTAATTGGCAGTGGCAATGCGGAATAGGCAGCGCCGCTCAACGGACGTCCCTCAAGCGGTGGAGTGCTGACAGTATCATCTTTGAGCATAATGGAGAATTACATGAAGGGCTTGGGAGGGGGTCTAAAATGCAATCGCCTTGTTGAGAACATTTAGGATCAATTGGGGGGGGGGCACTGTCAGCATGGGGGCTTTCATCCAAGCCTGAGCAACTTGGCAGAGTTTTGCTCTCTAGATGGAACGCTGACCTAAAACAGTTATAATAAAATCAGCTCATCTGGGAGGTCGATAATTAACTCTCATTCATGAGGATGGGATGACCTTTGTCGAGTTGAATACTGGAGACGTTGAAGAGACAACTGCCTGTCACAAGGGTTCTCAACCTACAGCCCGTAGGCCAGCCCTGGCCCTCAATGTCATTCAATCTGGCCTATCGCCATCTCTCCCACGTCCAGAATGGGAAGTGGGTGCATTTACATCAGCCGTAAAATGCACCCGCAATGGGCAAACATGCCCATGGCTGACCTAAATGCAGAAGTGGGTGCACTTATGACAACCGTAAATGCACTTGCTTTCCGCTTCCAGGGGCATGGTCTGGCCCACTTAGCTGTCCTGGGGGTGTGGTCA
The DNA here is from genome assembly GCA_030440675.1 of Furcifer pardalis. Classification (NCBI taxonomy): domain Eukaryota; kingdom Metazoa; phylum Chordata; class Lepidosauria; order Squamata; family Chamaeleonidae; genus Furcifer; species Furcifer pardalis. The sequence goes on along the minus strand of CP126898.1, from coordinate 14,226,803 downwards.
GGCCCGTGGGCACAAAAAGGCTGCCCGCTCCTGGTCTCTCATATCTGCTTTGATTTGGATTGCTGCATTGAGCAAGTGGTTGGACTAGTTCAGGGGTGCCCAAACTACAGCCCATGGGTCGGATCTGGCCCCTGACACCAATTCATCTGACCCACACCACAGTCGTCACTCTCGGAAGCAGAATGCGCCTTACTTCTGCTTCTGGGAGTGCCGAGGGTGGCATGGGCTGGATGAATTGGCATTGGGGGCCAGATCCAGCCCACGGGCCATAGTTTGGGCACCCCAGACTAGATGGTCTCACAGCACTCTATTTCCAATGTTCTAGGATTCTAGGATTCTGCATTCCATGGAAGAATTGACACGGAACCAGACTTGTGTGGTGGGTTCCAGATGCTTCGTCTCCAGGGTTCACAGACAAGCAAAAGGCAGCTGAGAGAAATGTGTTCTCCACAATCTATTCCATTTTGCCATTGGTTGTGATTTTATTTTGTAAGAGTGTATCTTTTGGGGTTTACCTTTTGGACTCCAACTCCTAGAGTTTCCCAGGAATTCCCCAAGCAAAATTCAGGGACTTTCAGCTCCCAAACACACAATTTCTTCTTCTTGCAGCGGCATATCTGATTATGAATATTGCTGATTCCCATGGCGGTCAGCCATGAAGATTGTCCAAGGAACAGCATAATGCAGTGGCCTTCCTTTTGCCTTCCACGTCACACTATGGTCCAGTTCCATAAGTCACTTTCTGATCCAGAGCCCTTTTGGCATGCAAAGTCCCTCTCAGTCCCAGGCCAGGATTGATGAACCTGCTGCCCTCCATCAAGATGGGAGTCAAGATGGATTTAGTCCATTTGGAGACCATCACCCTTCCCTGTAGATTTCATCACCCAAGACCATTAGTTCTCAAAGTGGTCAGGTTAGTTAATTGCTGCCTGACACTCGGTGTTGAGTTGCTGGAAGTAGGGTCTACTCTATGACCATAGTATAGTATAGTATAGTATAGTATAGTATAGTATAGTATAGTATAGTATAGTATGGTATGGTATGGCATGGCATGGCATGGCATGGCATGGCATGGCATGGCATGGCATGGCATGGCATGGCATGGCATGGCATGGGACGGGACGGGACGGGACGGGACGGGACGGGACGGGACGGGACGGGACGGGATACCTACATAGTAGGGAGTTTGTAGTTCTTTGGAAGGTGCCCTCCGAAAAGCTGAATGGACAACGATGCTACCACTTCAAGGAAACTTCTTAGCTCCCTGAAGCTCAAATCTGGGGTTCCTCATCTGTCAAATCTGGGGGTACTGTATTTGAAATATTCTTTTCCTCCTCTGTTGTATAGAGTGAACAAGTTTGATCTCTGTTCCCCTCCCCTCCCCACAAACTCCAGGATGAAGCCGGTTGCCTGTGTAATATCTCCTCCTGCCTTGACAGATTTAATTTCATCATCGAGATGCATGGCATGGGAAGTCTCCCTCACCTGCCAGGTAGGAATGAAAAACAGGGTCGACTCACCAACAGTAAATATTGTGGATTAAGTAAATGGATATGCAAGATGGGGAGGGGGGGAAGAGAAGCAATTTCCTGTAGACTGGATTCGCTCTCCTTCTGCCTCATGTGAAGGGTAGTATGTTTCTCGACAGAGCTAACTCCAATTACATCACACTTTTAAATTTCTGTGGCCTTGACTCTTCAAAAGGAAAGGAAAGGAGACACAGAAGGAGAGAGACTGAGAACAGGAATACTACCAGGTTTGCCTCTCTTGCTATGCCAGGGACAGAGATAATGGTTAAGATGCTGGACTCAATGACTGGAAGGTCGGAGTTCGATTCCCGGGTACTGCATGATGGAGTGAGCTCCCATCTCTGATTGTGCTGACCTACCCAGCTGTGCAGTGGTGCTACACCTAGGGTCCTGGCAAAAGTCTATCCAAAGAGAGTCCAGTAGTTAAGTCCAAAGATCAAGCCGAGATCAGGGTACTGGTAAGGATCAGAGCATCAAGTTCAAAGGATGTCCAGGGACTTCATCAAGGTAAGCAAGAAGTCACAAGGTACACAGAGGATGTGGCAGGGTGTTGGTCTTCACACATAGAAAATTGTACCGACACTTGTCTGGCGAGACCAGCTTGTTTAAGAAGGATTAACAATGTTACTTCTACCAGGGAGAGATACTGCCCGGGTTCCTTAACCTCCAGACCCCAAGGAGTAATTATCTCTAAAAATATTCTAGAGAGATCAGCCCGGAACCCTTTGCTACAGCTAACGGCTTCTTTATAGTGGAAATACCTGTCAGTGTCGGAGAGATGTGAATCCAGAGGGCTTTGGTCCATCAGAAATCTAAATTCAAAGGAATCCCATTATTCACTCCCAGATGCTAAGAAGAAACTCAGGTTGCAAACTCTGGGCAGAAGGAAAGCCTTCCACGTCTGTGTTTAGACATAATTCTTATATGTAACTTATACTGTACTGGTCTATGACTGTAATAATAAAGATGATGATCACCATCTCCAATGCGAACTCCCCAGTCAATGTTGGGTTGTCTGAGATGTTAGAAGCTTGAGAGCAGGGCTTTGTGATGTCACAAGGGGATTTTTGTGATGTCACCGAGTCAGGTCCTTGGGCAAGAAGGCTGTTGTTGCGCATGTGTGCGCAGAGAGATGAAAAGTAGAGGATGTAGAAAAAGTACCTGGGAAAACAAGGAGTCAAGAAAAGATTGGCATTAAAAGTCACAGGTGGAATTATTGTTTCTTCTTTGATGCAGGTTCATCGCTTGATGAGTCAGCAGAGGTAAGGAGTTGGAAGTTTGGTCAGCTGCGAATTCTACTCCCTTCCTACTCAACCTGCCCCCTTGGTCAACCTGTATTCTCAGTTTTTTTACAAGAGACACAGATCAGGTTGGGATGGGTGTTTCTGAAATTTGGCCTGCTTAGTGCTTCAGATGACATTGTCTTGGCGATGGTTCCCATCAGTTTTTTTTAAATTAATAGCAGACTTTTATGCCGCCCTCCTCAAAAAGACCCAGGGTGGCTAACGTAACTCAACAGAGAAGCTTCCATCACAGTAAGAGTGAGCAATCTTTGAAGTGTACCAACCCAACCCAACCAACCAAAAACCCAACCCAAACAATCAACACCCAACCCACCCACCCACCAACCCAACCAACCAGGATAATGATGAACCAGTAAAGATAATGGAAAATATCAGATTCCCCCCCCCTCCTCCATCAGCCCATCTTACATTTGCTGTTCCTCTTTCCCTGCTGGCTTGCGCCTTTCCTACCATTACTATCTTTTGCCTTCTTCGGATATGACCAAAGTAGAGCAGTCTCCATGTCATCATTTTGTCCTCCAGAGACGGTTTAGGCTTGATTTGCTCTAGAATTTGTTCATCTTTCTGGCCATCCAGGGTGTCCAGGGAGTTCTCCTCCAGCGCCAGTTTTTAAATGAGAAAACTTTTTTTCCTAACACCTTTCTTTACAGTCCAGCTTTCACATCCATACATGGCAATTGGAAATAGGAATGTATAAAAGCCTTGATCTCTACTGACACAGCCTTACACTAATTCCTCCTAAGTCTTCATTGCTTCTCCATTCCCTCTCCACTGCCTCTATTTTTATCTCTCACTTTAGTACTTTATGTTATCTGTTAAAGGATCACTAGGTAAAAGTAAAGGTCGCCCTTGCTCAAAAGCCAGTCGTATCTGACTCTAGGGTTCAGTGTTCATCTCTTTTTATAGCCAAAGAACCAGCACTGTCTGCCTTTGCAGATGTTTCCGTGAACATGTGGCAGGCATGACTAAAAACCGGAGTGCACAGAATGCTGTTTAATTTCCCACCCAAGTGGTAGCTATTTATCTACTTGCCATTTCTTGCTTTCAAACTGCTAAGTTGACAGGAGCAGGGACAGAAATGGGAACTCACTCCGTCGTGCAGTACTTGGGTCTCAGACCGCTGACTTGCCGACCTTCCAGCCATCAAGTTCAGTGTCTTAACCACTAAGCAAGGGACTAAAGAAGTCAAGAAAGAAGTGGGGCCTGCGCCCTAGAGAAGGGGAGCCCTGCTTTCTGTTTAGTACTTCTAGTTAGCAGGAAAGTATAATGACAAAACCAATTTGTTCAGGAAAGGCCTTACAGAATCATAAACAGCTCAATCCCATTATAGTTCGGATAGATTTACGACATTGTCCAGCTAGAAATGCTGGGAAGTGCTATGATTCAGAGACCCAACGAGTGACCTCGGAATGCATAACCACATTGCTGTTTTATAGCTTGTTGTCCTGTCTTGTGAAGTGTGAGTGTGAATGACTCTAGAGCTTGTGACCTTGTTAGATCAAGAAAAGAGCAGGGACAGGACTTGAGCCCAAGGGCTTTGGCCAAGATCCCTCTTCCTACGCAAGCAGTCCATCATAAATTCATACCTGAGCCTAACGGTCTTCCTTGGAAACTATCAGAGAAAACATCTGATTGTAAAAAGTTTAAGTGAGGCAGTGGGTGTCGTTCTATGGGGAGATTTGTTACGCTGCCTGGTGCAAACTAGCAGTTCGATTCCAGAGTACTGCAGGACGGAATGAGCTCCTGTCTCTGTCCCAGCTCCTGCCACGCTATCAGCTCGAAAGCAAGAAATTGCAGGTTGATAAATAGGGACCACTTCGGTGGGATGGTAAAAAGCGTTCTGCGCACTCCAGTGTCTAGTCATGCCTGCCACATGATCACAGAAATGTCTGCAGAGGCAGACAGCGCTGCTCTTCTCTTTGAAACAGAGATGAGCACTGAACCCCAGAGTCAGATACAACTGGCTTTCGAGCAAGAGAAACCTTTACCTTTACCTTTTACCCCTGTCCAACCTGGAGGCATTTATCCATGGGGAATATATTCCAAGAGCTGGTACCTGAAGCCATGGATAACAGTGAACTCTATATTCTAATTTGCAGACAGTGGCCTCTAATGGCCAGCTTTGGTAATACACCATAGAAAAACATGCCAGTGGTTGCGAACTTATGGCCAGACGGGGTACTTAGAGCCTTCTCTTTGGGCACGTGCACCATCGCCCCAGCACAGAGTTTGCCCTGCCTCCCCTTCCCAGCAGCCCAATGGGAGCGCTTCCTACATCCCCCCAGCACAGAGTTTGTCCACCCATCTGTGGCGTGGACAGCATCCCGTTGAGTTTGGACACTCGGTCTCTAAAAGGTTCGCCATCACTGACATATGCAATGAAATTTCAGGATTTTTAAAAATTGAATATTTTCCGGCCTGCAAATAACCACTATTTGTAGGTACCAAACCTGCCGATATGGGGCGGGGGCAGACCTGCAGATTTAAAGATACATGGGGTGAGGGATTTTTAATAGAACTTTTTAAATAGAATATTGAAAGGAAAAGGCTGGAACGCCAGGATAAGGAACAATATCTTTCTGGAGATGAATGGGATGTGGTAATTAAAAGAGATGAAATAAATCAAATTGATAAATATTTTAAGGTCCCAAAGGTACAGGGGGAGTTGCATTTATTGCATAATAATTTGTTTTTATGCGTTTGTCTTGTATATATTGATTTATGCTTGTGCTATAAATATATATTTTTAATAAATCAGGCATAGAAGCCTATAGGTAACCAATGAAGGCAAGCCAATGTTACTGGTACTGGACTGAATTATCACAGCCCTGCCATAAACCACAGCTTCTGTAATGTCATCACTGGTAGCTCCTCATAGAGTGTATTACAAGAAACTAACTTTTTTGTAAATAGTTACTTCCAAGCTGTGAAAGCTTCTAGCATATCTGCATTGTGGGAAAGAGAGAAGGTAAAGGTCACTCTTACTCGAAAGCCAGGCACATCCAACTCTAGGGTTCGGTGCTCATCTCTGTTTACAGCCAAAGAGTCAGTGCTGTCTGTGTCTGCAGATGTTTCTGTGGACATGTGGCAGACAGGACTAGATACCAGAGTGCACGAAACACTGTTTACCTCCCCACCGAAGTGGTCCCTATTTACCAGTATCTACTTTCAATTTCTTGCTTTAAAACTGCCAGGTTATCAGGAGCTGGGACAGAGACGGGAGCTCACTTCGTCACCCAGGAACTGAACTCCAACCTTCCAGTCAGTAGGTTCAACATCTTAACCACTTGAGCCACTGCAATTCCTTTGGAAAAGGGAGAAACCAATCTACACATGTACAGCATGACTGGAGATGCCGTACCTTGAGATACTTCCTCTTGATGGTCCATTTGAAGAACAAGCTTCTTCTTCTTCTTTCGCATCCCGATCAAACTCTGGACTGCCAAAATGAAGCCACTTTCTTGGCTTTGTCATTGGCCAAACTCAAGTCTTCATTGGTGGAGGTTTCTGGTTCCTCTTTCTCATCCCGATCAAACTCTGGACTGCCAAAATGAAGCCACTTTCTTGGCTTTGTCGTTGGCCAAACTCAAGTCTTCATTGGTGCAGGTTTCTGCCAGTCATCAGCAGACCAGTAAGTGAGCAATGGATTCTGTATCTCTCCACATTCACAAATTATCCTGTTGATTGTGCATTTAGGGACTCAACCTATTCTGGGTCCTCTCAACCCTCAACCTATTCTGGGTCCTCCAAGTGACATAGGGGAAGTTGAGTTCTTCAGCCGTCTCCTCCTTGAATGTCATTCCTTGTCCAGTGAGCTCCTTCCTCTGCTCTTCTAATTTGGTTTTCTCTTGTGCACCCTCAAAGAGTGCTTGTTCTTGTCATAGAACAAGCTGAAGAACAACTAGGGTCATTGATTCAGCTTCCATCCCTTCTTGTTCCTCTTTGTGTTTGATACATCTGTCTATCACATACTTTCCCTTAGCCATTGTGACAATGTCTTCATCTTTCTAAGTCATTAGAGGGCTGATGTGACAGACTGTCTTTTATCCACTTCAAGGATATCTTCTAGAGAAAGGGAGAAGATGTTGGTGACTTCACGAGGTGGAAGGTCAGCGCTATCTGAGCATCAGAAGAATTGATGGCAGTGATTTACTGACACCTTTTTGCCTGCCTTCTTTCTGCTCTGCAGGAGAGGAAACATGGAAGTCAAATCTGATTTGGATTAAGGTGGGTGGATCATAAGAAGGATGCAGTGAAGAAGGAGCAAAGGAGGAGATGCTTAATGGCCAGCATTTCTAGTCTGACCAGGTTTAATTTAATTTTTAATTTAATTTCACACTTATATCCCGCCCAATCAGAAACCCGACTCAGGGTGGCTCAAAAATACAATAATACAATATACACAAAAAATTATACAATATACGTCCCACAAAAACAGCACATAACAATAATAATACACCAATATCAATATCCAATATATAATAACAATATGCACAAAAATTATACTACAGAAACAGGTTATACTGCTATGCTCATAGAGAGAGTCAGTATACTCCATGCTGCGGCGGCTCAGTGGTTAAGAAGCTCACCTTGTTAGCTGGAAGGCCAGCAAGTCAGCAGTTCAAGACCTGGGTACTGCATGATGGCTTGGGTGCCCGTCTCTGTCCCAGCTCTTGCCAACCTAGCAATCTGAAAGCAAGAAATTGCAAGCAGATAAACAGGGACCACTTTGGTGGGAAAAGATCTTGGGGACAACCTTCCAACCCAGAATAATTTTTGACATGAAATTATTATTATTATAGAGTTAGTAGACCCTACTGCCAGTAACTCAACACCAGGCGACAGTTAACTAACCTGACCACCCTGACAACTAGTGGCAGATACAAATGGAAGACAACTGATTTATATGGTTCCCAGGACAATCTCCATGGCTGATCACCATGATGGTTAGCTAATATTCGGAATTAGATACAGCACATGAAGAAGAATTCTTACTCTGACAGACTTACCACGTAGGTTGGTGGGAGTCCCTCACATCTTGCTGAAACCTACTGAAAAATACTCCAGAGCTTTTGGGAATTCATAAATCTCCAAGGATGGACCATCTAGATAACTTCCTCACAGCCAAAGAAGAAAATATAGACTCTATGTCCAAACTTCACCAATGGCCTGGTTATGACAATGGAGTCATCACCACCTCTCCTTCACCCAATGGAGTCCTCTCAACCCTTGAGACAAAGAGTCCTATGGGCTGAACTGTGGACCATCTGAGATCTCCTCAGGGTTATCATGGAGGCTATGAAGTCCTGAGCTAGCCCAGGGATTGTGACCTCAACGATGAAATCGTTGAGGTTCTGACACTACTTGACAGTTAGAGCAGTACGACAGTGGAAACCAACTGCCTCAAGAGGTAGTGAGGGCTTCAATACTGGAAGCATTCAAGAGAGAATTGGATGACCATCTGCTTTTATTCAGATTCCTGCTTTGAGCAGGGTTTTGGCGATACATGAGATCTTGATGGTGAGTAGAAGTTTCATCCATGCTGGCCTGGGGCTGAGGAGGAGGACTTTGTGTGCCAAGAGGGCTGAGGACGAGAAAGTGACTCAAAGGAACTGGATCAGTGGTACTATGGGTGTCACACAGGCAAATGAGAGGCTACAGCATTATATAGTTGCCAGGGCAATCTTTGCAGCACTGTAGTGGCTAAGTGGTTAAGACACTGAGCTTGAAGGCTGGAAGGTCGGGGTTCAATACCCGAGTGCTGCTGATTTTGGACATGAAAAGAGCCTTATTCTCTAGTCTCTCATTATTGGCTATAAAAAGCCACATTGATTTGTAACTTTACCTTACGGTACTTGTCGTCTATCGGTCTTGTGCCAGTATTTAGCCTTAGATGGAGCTTACCACCCACTTTGGGCTGCATTCCCAAGCAACCCGACTCCGAGAAGACCCGGTCCCGGCGTACCAGGTGCCGCTACCGGCCTCACACCATCCACGGGCTGTGCCTTGATCAGAAGGCTTGAACTTGATTTGTAAAGTTGTCTGTTATGCTAGCCAAACTTTGTGTGCCTCTGGACCTGATGTGTATAAATTGATGCCATGAGGTCTCACTCTTATGTCTGATGAAGTAATCCATGAAAGCAAACATTAAAAATACAGTAGTTAGTCTTTTAGGCGCCACAAGGGGTTATCCTGTTAGGGTCATAGAGTAGATCCTACAGCCAGTGACTTAACGCTGATCATCAGGCAGCAGTTAACCAACCTGACCACCCTGAGGACGAACAGCCTTGGGTGGTGAAGTCCAGAAGGAAGGGTGATGGTTCCCAAGTGGGAACCAGCTGTATGAAGCTCGTTTAAATGTGTTGGGTAGATATAATCTCCCAGTCTGGTCAGGCAATCCTGCTATGGTCATAGAGTAGACCCTACTGCCAGCAACTCAACATCGATCGTCAGGCTGCAGTTATCTAACCTGACCACCCTGAGGACAATCCCTGAGCTAGCCCAGGGATTGTGATCTCAACGATGAAGTCATGTAGGTTCTGACACGACTTGACAGTTAGAGCAGTACAACAGCGGAACCCACTGTCTTGAAAGGTGATGTGCGTTCCAGCAGTGGAAGCATTCAAGAGAGAATTGGATGGCCATCTACATTGATTTGGATTCCTGCTTTGAGCAGGGTTTGGAGGTACGTGAGATCTTGATGGAGGGTAGAAGTTTCATCCATCCTGACCTGGGGCTGAGGAGGAGGACTTTGTGTGCCAAGAGGGCTCAGGACCAGAAAGTGACTCAAAGGAACTGGATCAGTGGTACTATGGGTGTCATACAGGCAAATGAGAGGCTACAGCATTATATAGTTCCCAGGACAACTAACGGCCTTGGGTGGTGAAGTCAGGGAAGGGTGATTAAATCCCACTTGAATCCCTCTTGATGGAGGGCAGCAGCTTCATCCGTCCTGGCCTGAGGATGATAATGAGGACTTTGTGTGCCAAAAGGGCTCAGGACCAGGAAGGGACTCGTGGAACTGGCAAGCAGAAGGCATTATATGGTTCCCAGGACAATCTTCATGGCTGATCACCATGGAGGTAGCCAATATTCAAAATCGGAAATGGTGAAGAAGAAGAAGAAGAAAAGAAGAAGAAGCAGCAGCAGCAGCAGCAGCAGCAGCAGCAGCAGCAGCAGCAGCAGCTCTTAGGGGGAATGCTCAAATCCCCTCTGCCAGAGGTACAAGGTGAAACCTATGCTTCTGACACAAGACTTGAGTCCCTCTTTTCAAAACCTGCTTTGTATAAGCTTGGCTCAGACATGTGGGCAGGAATTTTGGAGATTGCTTTGCTTTTGTCTGCACTGAGTCTCTATGATGCCCAACCCATAGGAAGATCAGTAGAGATTGAAAGCTAGCATTTGTTGATGATTTTTCGAGTGATCTAATAAGCGTGTCGCCTGTTTTGGTTCGCCCCGCTGTGTGTCAATGCAAGCATGTCTGTTAAATTCCACAAACATGCAAGTCAGGAGCACTCAAATGTTTAATTTTGCTTGAATTCCTGGCTCCACATTTTCTCTTCCGTTGAAGCCGCCTATTATTTCCTTGAAACACATCCTTCCTGTTGACCTCTCCTAATAATTCTCCTTTATAGCCAAACTCCCCGGAGCCTTAAATCATTGTTATAAGCATCTTGTTAGAGCCCCCCCCCCCAACTTCAAATGAAGAATCTAAGTTATAAATAATTGGGTTCAGGTAGGAATGCTAAATGTGTTGGTGTATTTCATCGGGAAAAAAGGATAATGGGGAAATAGTTTGTTGCATTATTAAAGCATAGAACATTTCTGGCCTTCGTAGCACATGCTATAATTTTTTTTCTCACATTCTCAGTGGTGTGAAGAAAAAAGGGGCTCAGATCTAAGGAACCTGTATTACAAACTGTACAGGGAGAAAAGAAGGAAGGCAGGAAGGCAGGCAGGAAGGAAGGAAGCTCTGGCTTCCACAGAGCTTCCTTTCTAGAGTTGTTTCCTTTGCATAAAAAGGAGGCTTTTTTGCCTTGGGCACCTTCCTTTACCTGGTCTCCATGGAATTCTTGCATTAGGGTGGGGAGAGAGTGAACCAGAAGACATTGGTTGAGAAGAGCAGAGGTTGACCACTTGATCAACCCCAATCCCTTCCTTCCTTCCTTCCTTCTTTTCTTCCTTCCTTCCTTCCTTTGATATTGCAGCCTACTTTTATGCCAAGATCCTCCTGATTTCTTCTTCTACGTCCCCATCAAACCCTGGACTGCCAAAATGAATCCACCTTTTTGGCTTTGTCATTGGCCAAAATGAAATCCTCACCGGTACATGTTTCCGATTCTTCTTCCATGTCTAGGTCTGGACTTCCAAAAGGAAGCTACTTTCTTGGCTTTGTTCGTTGGCCATAACTAGATCTTCATTGATACATGCTTCTGGTAGTAACGGGAAGACCAGTAAATGATCCCATGGATTCTGTATCTCTCCACATTCACACCATTTTTGTTGCCCACCATCAGCCTCCACTTGAGCCTGTTGGTCTTGCATTGAGGGACTCCGACCCTCAGCCTATTCAGGGTCCTCCAAGTGATGTTGGGGAGGTTGAATTCCTCAGCCAGACCCTCCTTTAATGTCCTTCCTTTTCCAGTGAGCTACTTCCTCCATTTTCTAATTTAATTTGCTCTTGTGTACCATAAAGAATGTTTTTTCAGCTTTCCCCGGATTTTAACAGGAACTTGTTACTATACTGATTACTTTGTCGTGGAATGATTATGGATGTTGTTATCCCTGTTGTGCTCCTAAAAAGTATTTTGTCCTGTTGTGTCTTATATTTAATACCAGCAAAGGGAAATAATCCAGAGGAAATTCTCTGGTTCTCTCTAGTGGCCAGTTCTGATAGTGTGCTTTAAAATCCAAAGTGACAATAATAAAGGTAAAGGTTTCCCTTGTTCGAAAGCCAGTTGTATCCGACTCTAGGGTCCAGTGCTCATCTCTGTTTGTAGCAGACAGCGCTGGCTCTTCAGCTTTGAAAATGAGATGAGTACGGACCCCTAGAGTCGGATATGACTGGCTTTCGAACAAGGGAAACCTTTACCTTTTAAAAATCTTTTGTCCGCCTCGAATTTGGCTCGCCAAATTGGCTTGTTTGTTATAGATTTCATTAGCGGTACTTACAATACTCGCTACGCAGTAGCCAAGTTGTTTACATGGTTCACCATAACAATTGCAAAAGAAAAAAAAAGATAATTAAAATCCATCTCTAACCCATGAAAAACAAGAAGATAGCGGACGAATTTTAATTTGTTGTCATTTTCCTCCAGAGTCAATACACACCTCCTTTCATCTACTGATTTCTCTTGCTTCTTGTCGTGATTACAGCTCCTCTGGTGGGTCTTCAGAGATATCTGTAAGGCAGGGATGCCCAAACTACAGCCCAGGGGTCGGATGCGGCCCCAAGAACCAATTCATCCGGCGTGAGAAGCCGTTGTCGCTCCTGGAAGCGGAAGTAAAACACGCCTGTACGGGCGTGTTTTACTTCCACTTCCAGAAGTGATGAGGGATGAATTGGCATCAGGGGCTGCCTCCCGCTGCTGTAAGGGAACACTTCCCTCTGGAAACTGGAGCAGATTAGCCAAATAACGAGGCTAATAACCATGGCAAAAAAACAGCTGTTTCTTGCAAATATCTCTGCCATAAAACCCTGTAGTGTAGAAGTTTGTCCTATATCTAACAAGGTCAACAGAACTGACCTTCTCTACACATTTCCCTCTTGACTTTGCAGCCTTGGAGGAAAAACTTGTTCTACGCCCTGGCCTTCAGTGAGAACGAACGGGAAACATCCTATGCAAATGCACTGTGCGTCTCTCTCTCGAGAAGAAGGGAGATTTGCTTGTCAATATTTGCCTCTCCGCTCCACAAATCCAGGGGATCATTTTGAGACATGCAAATAATTGGGTTTTCGTGGCAAATGTGGTGAGAACCAAGGATGGAACAAGGGGAAATGACAATAAATGAGAAAGTGAGAGAGCTAGCTAGCCTGCGTTGGGTAACTCCCTTCCGATGTTCTTTGCTGTAATGTAAGTTTTCTGTCTGGCCCAGTAAATAAATAAGTTCAGTGTCAGAAATTACTCTGGGTTGAAAGGATTTTTGCTAGAGAAACTCCGCTCACGGGATGCCCGAATGAGGTTCCTTCCATGTTCCCAAGATCCTTCATGCAGCCAACCTCCCAGTCTTTGACCTCAGCATTTTAACTACTAAACCACCACAATGGTGCAGTCTGGCCAAGTTATCCTGCTATGGTCATAGAGGAGATTCTACTGCCAGTGACTCAATGCCGAGCGTCAAGTGGTTGTTAACTAACCTGACCACCCTGAGGATGAATGGCCTTAGGTGGGTGAAGTCCACAGGGGAGGGTGATGGTCCCCAAGTGGATTGAATCCCACTTGAATCCCTCTTGATGGAGGGCAGCAGCTTCATCCCTCCTGGCCTGGGGATGATGATGATGTCTTTGGGTGCCAAAAGGACTCAGGACCAGAAAGTGACTCACGGAACTGGATCACGCTGCGATGTGGAAGGCAAATGGAAGGCCACTTCATTATATTGTTCTCTGGGCAATCTTTGTGGCTGATCATCACAAGGATCACCAATATTAAGATCCAGATATGGCACAATAATAATAATAATAATAATAATAATAATAATAATAATAATAATAATAATAATAATAATAATAATAATAATAATAATAATAATAATAATAATAATAATAATAATAATAATAAGAAGAAGAAGAAGAAGAAGAAGAAGAAGAAGAAGAAGTTATGAAAGGTGCTTTTTCTCTGAATGATCATGGAGGAACATCAAACAAGAAGCAGGGCCGTAGCCATTATGTAAGTCAGTGGTGTAGCGTGGGTTTCAGCCGCCCGGGGTGTAGGCCAAATTTGCTGTCATGGACATACTTCCCTGAAGGGACTTCCCCACACTGTATCCTAATTTGCAGGTGTTATTAGACAATATTGAACTCTATTCTTTATATGAAAGAATTAATTTTAGCTGAATATTCGTCGTGAACAATCCGAGCACAAAATAAAACATGGGCAATTACCACAAGGCAACTGGTTAGTACAGACGGTGTTGCCAGTCACTAGAGAGAGCGAGATGACTAGACTCATTTAAAGTAAGGGGGTTCCCCAGTTCTGTCACAGATTAAATAATAAAAAGTTCCATGCTCATTTTAATCGGTCCGAATTGTGGTACGACAAAAATATGAAATGAAATGGTTCAAATTTTTAGTTCAGATTACAAGGTATTATTATTATTTATTGTGAAATTTGGCTGACCACAAAAAGTGCCGCCTGGGGCGGACTGCCCCCTCTATGCTACGCCACTGATGTAAGTTGAATTTTATGTAACTCAAGGCATATGTAAGTCGGGGTTTAACTGTACTTTCCCATTTTGAAGCTTCCAGTGGAACACAAGCACTATTTTGGCACATGAACCGAACAAAATAGACGCTGAACTTGATAACTGGCAGGTCGGCAGGTCAGGAGTTTGAGACCCGAGTGCTGCTTGACGGAGTGAGCTCCTGTCTCTGTCCCAACTTCTGTCAGCCTAGCAGTTTGAAAGAAAAAAAAGCAAGTAGATAAATAGGTACAACTTCAGGAAGAAAGGTAACAGCATTCCGTGCACTCCAGTGTCTAGCCATACCTGCCACATGGTGACAGAAATTTCTACAGATGCACACATCACTGGCTGTTTGGCTGTAAACAGAGATGAGCACTGAACCCTAGAGCTGGGTATGACTGGATTTGGAGCAAGGGCGACCTTGGCCTAATCCTGTTGGGTGGAATGAAGGCATTTGAGTTGAGGAAGAACTAGGGTTTTGGACCAGTGGAAAAATCGTGCATTTATTTCCTGTCTGAAAATGTAAGTTTTTCTGCAGAATGTTGTTTCGTTTCCAATTGCTTTGGAAGCAGCTGGTTTGGGTCCAAAATGCGATTTCTTTTGTGTTTTTTTCCCTGGAAGTTTAAGCAGGAGAACTAATTCTTTCTTCCGCCGCCTGTGACATCTGTGGTTTTTAAAAACAAAACAAATTAGCACGAGGTTTGCACACATTCGGCTTTGCTTTCAAAGCCTCGCACCTGCCAAATTTCACAACAATAGACGAATGCATCCTCTTGTAATAGATTTTTTTGGGGTAAAAAAAATCCCACACAGCTTAAACCACCTTGAAAAGGAAGCGTGTTTTCATTTCAACGGTGGGCGCCAGGTGCTCAAGTAAAGCCTCCGAATTGTTTCTTAAAGGCTGCACAAAAACCCCCCGGGAGGAAAAGAATGCATGAGCTTCAGAAGAGGAACAAAAGACAGTTTCAAAGATGATTGTAAACACAGCTGGTGGGGGGACGCTTTTGAGAAAGAGAAGCATAGTCAAAAGTGTTAGGAGAACTCCCAGAATAAGAAGAAGCAGTGCCGTAGTGGTTAAGGCACTCAACTTTATGGCTGGAAGGTCGGCAGGACGGCAGTTTGAGAGCTGAGTGCAGCGCGATGTAGTGAGCTCCCGTCTCTGTGCCAGATTTTGCCAGGGGCAGGATTTGTGCCCTGACTTCAGCCTCATTCCAAGATGGAGCTTTCCATGCATGGGAGGACCTTTAGCACATACCTTAGAAGGGGTGGAATGTGAAAACATGCTAGCCTCATGGGTTGGAAGAAATGGAATCTAATTGTGATGGACATGTTATACTGTATGATCCTTGGCTGGAATTCTTTAGGGAAATGGCAAGGAGGTGGACCATGAGTACCTACCCCCCCCCACCACCCTGTGGAAGGCTGTATTCCTACTGCATGAAAATAGCATTCGATGTCGCTCAATTTCTCCCAGCTTCTTCATTCTGGCAATTCTTTCTTTCTCATCACCCAGAATTCATTTAGTTGGTGCCAAGTGTCTTTTTCTGCCTCTCCATCAGCAAATTGTTTCCTGTCTAAGCTCCTAATATCACACAGATGGACGTTCTCGGCATGTCCCAGTGGTCCGGCCCGCTGACGGTCTACTTGAGTTAGATAATGCTCGCAAAACTGTTCCCTCTGCAAAAGCTCTAAGTTACAGTTGGCAATTTCTCTTGATCGGAGCCAAATTACATGGAATTCTCGCTCGCAACTTCTTGGCTCTCTTTCATCTGCAGAGCTTAATCTTTCCCAAGCAAACGTTTCGGTGTCCTGGAGAGCCCTCACTCTTATGCGAGCGTTACCCAATTCAATCTATCTTTTTTTTTAAAATCCTTTTTCGAGCATGCTTCTTGGGCAGGCAAGATGCGGAGTCATTTTGATACATGGTGAAGCACACAGAGCCCTCAGTAAGATGTCGAGGTTTGCCAGTCATTTCATCCACTTGACAGCTACTCTTGAACTGATCGATTGATTTAGTTTATAACCACCTTTCCCCCAAAGGTAGCATGTGATTTTAGTCTTTTTAAAAAATTGAACAATTAAGTCCTAAACCTATCATATTAAAATCTCAGAATTAAAACCAATTTTACATCTCTCTTGCTCGAAAGCCAGGCGTATCCAAGTCTAGGGGGTCGGCATTCATCTTCATTTACCGCCAAAGACCAAGAGGTGTCTGCATCTGCAGATGTTTCTATGGTCAAGTGGAAGGCATGTCTAGGGGCCGGAGAGCATGGAATGCTGTTACCTTTCCCACGGAAGCGGTACCCATTTATCTACTTGCAATTTCTTGCTTTAGAACTGCTAAGTTGGCAGGAGCTGGGAGAGATGATCAGCGACAAAGATTGTCTTAAATATATAAATATATAAATATACACCCATCAGGGAAGGGCTGAATGAGGCAGTGCTGTAAAGATTGTCCTGGGAACCATATAATGCTGTAGCCTCTCATTTGCCTGTGTGACACCCATAGTACCACTGATCCAGTTCCTTTGAGTCACTTTCTGGTCCTGAGCCTTCTTGGCACACAAAGTCCTCCTCCTCAGCCCCAGGCCAGGAAGGATGAAACTTCTACCCTCCATCAAGATCTCACGTACCACCAAACCCTGCTCAAAGCGGGAATCTGAATCAAAGCAGATGGTCATCCAATTCTCTCTTGAATGCTTCCAGTATTGAAGCCCTCACCACCTCTTGAGGCAGTTGGTTTCCGCTGTCGTACTGGTCTAACTGTCAAGTAGTGTCAGAACCTCCATGGCTTCATCGTTGAGGTCACACTCCGTGGGCTGGCTCAGGACTTCATAAACTCCATGGCAACCCTGAGGAGATCTCAGATGGTCCACAGCTCAGCCCACAGGACTCTTTGTCTCAATGGGTGAGAGGACTCCATTGGGTGAAGGAGAGGTGGCGATGACTCCATTGTCATAAACAGGCCATTGGTGCAGTTTTGACTTAGGGTCCCTATTTTCTTCTTTGACCATGAGGAACTTATCCAGATGGTCCATCCTTGGAGATTTATGAATTCCCAAAAGCTCTGGAGTGTTTTTTCAGTAGGTTCTGGAAAGATGTGAGGGACACCTACCAACCTACACGGTAAGTCCAGCAAACTAAGAATTCTTCTTCATGTTCTGTACCTGATTCTGAATATTAGCTACCATCATGGTGATCAGTCATGTAAATTGTCCTGGGAACCATATAAACCAGTGATCTTCCATTAGCCTTCCCCATTGAAGAATGTGGCAGCCATAGTACCACTGATCCAGTTTCGCGAGTCACTTTCTGGTCCTGAGAACTTTTGGCATGCAAAGTCCTCCTCTTCAACCCAAGGCCAGGATTTATGAAGCTGCTGCCCTCCATCAAGTTGGACTCAAGTGGGATTTAATCCACTTGGGGACCATCACCCTTCCCTGTGGACTTTGCCACTCAAGGCCGCTAATCTTCAGGGTTGTCATGTTAGTTAACCACCGCCTGGCGATTAGCGTTGAGTCACTGGCAGTAGGATCTACTCTGTTTCTATAGCAGGGCCACCTGGCCAGACGGCCTACATCAGAGGTGGCCAGCTGTTCTAATTCCCCAGAAGCCCAAGTCATTTCACCTGCTGATCAAGGCTTCTGGGAATTGAAGTCCAAGAACAGCTGGAGAGCCAAAAGGTTTCAAATTCCTGCTTACATGCTTGGAAATTACACAATTTCCCCCCCTCTTCCACCCACTGCAGGCCAACCTTCCTTTCCGACATTTCCCCCAGAGTCTCCCAACCCAAGATGTTCTTGTGTTGGTTCCTTGCCCCACGGCTTCCCCTAAACCTTGGCCAGCCTCTTCAGATTTCTCCAGCTTTCAGATCTTGCCTCTTGCGGGTCCCACTGGTCCACTTTGAATAAGCTGCCTGTCAGCTCAGCATCCTCTTAATGATATACATCGATCCGGACAGCTTCTGGTGTCTCATTGTTTTCCCGGCAGGCTTTTGAGCTCCTTGGATGAGGCTGTCTGCACCAAACCTGTCACTGAATTCAAACGAGAAAGGCAGCCTGCCTACCCTTTCCCCATCACAAGCCATTGTAGGGTAAAAGGACAGTGGACCTAACCTATAACTTATGGGTCACACCTTCAAGGCCAAAGTTATATTACCTGTTATTAGCTGTTGTTATTTCTACTTCTGGTGCTTCTGGGTTGAAAGGATTAGCCAGTGAAAAATCTCTGCAGCTGGTGATAAATCTCTGTTCCCAGGGGACGCCCGATTGCTGAAGTAGCAATCTTTAGGCGGCCTCCTTTCATGTATACAGAAGATGGTTATGATTAAAGGGCTGCCAAGACCTTGAAGCGGCTGAAGACACCATCAAGGACCTTGAGTCCCGGGCTCTGTCATGGATGTTGAATTGCGGGCTCCATCGTGGACGTTGAGATCCAGGCTCCATCATGGATGTTGAGCTCTGGGCTCGATTGTGGACATTGAGCCCCAGCTCTGTCATGGATGTTGAGTCCTGGCTCCATTGTGAACGTTGAGCCCCGGGCTCCATCATGGATGGTGAGCCCCGTTGTGGACATTGAGTCCTGGGCTTGAACGAGGATGTTGAGCCCAGACTCTGGCCCCACTAATGTCCAGTTGCGGTGCTGATAGAGGATAATGTGTTTACTGGATTGTTCATTGTTTTATTGTTTGAATTTTATTTATTGGGATTTATTGTGCTTCTGATATTTTGTGATGTTCTGCGATGCCATGTTAGCCGCCCTGATTCTATCAACATCTGTCAATGGAGAAAATGTGCTTGGATACGAGGAGCAGCCGATGATGATTATCCACCATTGCTGAATTTCCACCACTAGATTGTCTCTCTTTTTCCAAGCTGTTCATAGAATCATAGAATCATAGAACGACTGAGTTGGAAGGGGAGTCTTTTATGCCATTGAGTCCAAACCCTTACTCAATGCAAGAATCCAACTCAAAGCCAATCTAATGGAGGTTTGGCCAATTTTCACCCGAATGCTTCCAGTGCTGGAGCGCTCACCACCTCTTGAGGCAGTTGGTTCCAGCATCATACTACTATAACCATTAAGATGTTTCCCCTCATATCCAGCCAAGATCTGGCTTCCTTGAGTTTCAGCCTGCTATTATGCATCCTGCAGTCTGGTTTAATGGAGAACAGATCTTTCCTTTCCTGCTTATGATGATCTTTCAGGTATTTGAAGAGTGCCATCATCCTATCCCCTATTTGTCTTCTTTTCTCAAGGCTTAACATGCCCAGTTCCTTCATTCTTTCCTCCCAGGGCTCAGTTTCGTAGAATCATAGAACCACTGAGTTGGAAGGGTCCTATGAGGTCATCCGGTCCAAAACCCTGCCTCAATGCATGCATTCAAACTCAAAACAGATACGATAGATTAGGGGGTTCCCAACCTTTTCATGCCGGGGGCTGGGTCACACTCTCTCAGTTAACTTTGAGGGTCGGACAGCCATTTTGCCCTGCCTGCACAATGGGGGGGGGGCATTTTGTCCCAACTGCTTCAAAGGGGTGGCCATTTTGTTTCTCGAATGCCCTTGGAGGGGTGGGGAGGCCACATGAAATGATGCCAGGGGCTGGATCCAGCCCATAGGCCTTAGGTTGGGAACCCCTGTGATAGACAGTTGTTAAATTCTCTCTTGAATGCTTCTAGTGTTGGATTGCTCATCACCTCTCAAGGCAATTGGTTCCACTGTCGTACTGCTCTAACCATGAAAGATGTTTTTCCTACTATTCAGCCTATATCTGACTTCCTGTCGTTTGAACGCATTATGCAGAGTGTCCTGCACTCTGGGATGATGGAGAACAGATCCTGCCCTTCCTCTTTATGATTATTTTTTTCCAGGCACTTGAAGAGTGTTATCATCGTCGGCCAATAAACCTGAACATTAATCTCAGCTAAGCCTGGCTGTAGTTTTAGGCTGAGCGGGAGACGATTGTTAAAACATTTTATGGTGTTCTCGCTCTCTTCTGCGAAAAACACAATTAATATTGAAATGGGACAAAATAGGCTGGGAATGAGATAATGGAGAGAAAGTGAAATTGAACAATTCATTCACAAGTGTTGCACGTAATCCATCCTGAATTGTGGTTTAACCTACAGAAAGAAAGTGGTGACCCTGCTCTCTACCCAGTGATTAATAGGTATCATTTTAGGACTCAGTAGAATGTTCTCAATGAATGGGACTGTGGTGGCTGAAGTGGTTAAGATGCTGAGCATTAAGACTGGAAGGCCGGGGTTCAATATTCGAGTACTGCACAATGGAATGCATGCCTGGCTCTGTCCTAGCTCCTGCCAACCTAGCAGTTTGAAAGAAAGAAGTCCATTCATTCATTCATTCATTCAGACTTATTTAACCGCCCCCTTGCCAAGGCGACTCCAGGCAATTTACAATGCAGGAAACGACGCTAACATACAACACTCCGACACATGATACGCATAAATAAAACATTATAAAACTCTAAAATCTTAAAATCTCATATCTAAAAATCTAAAATCCAGATGGCAGAATTGAGCGATAATCATATGAGCCAGTTGGATGTGTGTGTGTGTGTGTGTGTGTGTGTGCGCGCGCACACACACGCGCATGTGTGTGTGTGTCCTGTAGCAGCACCCCACACCCACTAGGGCCAACCATGTCTTTAAATCTCTTCTAAAGTTGCAAGTAGATGAACAGGTAGCGCTTCGATGGGAAGGTAAACACCGTTCTATGCACTCCAGTGTCTAGGCACATGTCCATGGAAAAGTCTGAAGATGCAGACAGCCCTGGCTCATTGGCTCTGAACAGAGATGAGCACCGAACCCTAGAGTCAGATACGACTGGCTTTCGAGCAAGGGCGCCCTTTAACCTTTACCCTAGAATGGTCTTCTAAAATGGAAACAGAGAAGGTGGATCAATCTGTCGTGTCTTTTTTAATCAATTTTTTTTTATTCTTCCACAGAAAAATTAAAACAAAGAAATATAAAAACCAGCTACGATAGTAAACAGTACTTGATCATGTTTACAGTAATTACCCATCTCTGTTCTAATACAGTCTGTTTTGTATTATCCTAAGCGTCTACAGTTGCTGCTTAAGTAACTTATAGCCTCTTGTAAGTCCAGTTAATCATTATTAATAGGTAATTTACAAATTGTAATTTCCCATAAAGGACTTACTTGCATGTTTAGAACTCAGTGAAGAAATGCTAAAAATACCCTATATGCGGCCACTATTTTTGTTCATCAAAATATTATTTCATCATATCATTTCAATATTCATCCCTACCTTTCCAGAATGTCAACATTTATTGTGCAGTTTTAAATCCAGAACTATTTTACATCACATATTCAATAAAGGTGAAGGTCAAGGGTCATGCTTGCTCGAAAGCCAGTCGTATCTGACTCTAGGGTTTAGTGCTCATCTCTGTTCACAGCCGAAGAGCCACACTGGAGCGCATGGAACACTGTTACCTTCCCACCAAAATGGGAAGGTATTTATCTACTTGCAATGTCTTGCTTTCGAACGCCTAGATTAGCAGGAGCTGGGACAGAGACGGGAGCTCATTCTGTCCTGCAGTACTCGGGAATCGAACTGCTGACCTCCCGCCTTCTAGTCAGCGTCTTAACCACTGGAGCCACTTCACAGGTTTTTCATCACATATTCAAAAAGAGGGTTCCAAAATTCCCAACATTTATTTTTCTCAATTAATCTTTTTTTTAACCTTAAGTTCCCATGTTACGGGACTGCGGTGGCTCAAGTGGTTAAGACACTGACTGAACGGTGGCGGGTCAGCAGTTCGATACCCAAGTAGAATGAGCTCCCATCTCTGTCCCAGCTCCTGCCAACCTAGCAGCTCGAAAGCAAGACATTGCAAGTAGATAAATGGGGACCACTTCAGTGGGAAGGTAAACAGTATGTCCGTGTACTCCGGTGTTGCCTGTTTTTTTAACATTTTGGACTGCTGTGCTGTTTTTAATGTTGTGAGCTGCCCAGAGTTGTTTTGAGTTGGGCGGCTATACAAATTGGACGAACGAGCGAACGAACGAGCGAACGAGCGAACGAGCGAACGAGCGAACGAACGAACGAACGAACGAGCGAACGAACGAACGAACGAACGAACGAACGAACGAACGAACGAACGAACGAACGAACGAACGAACGAACGAACGAACGAACGAACGAACGAACGAACGAACGAACGAACGAACGAACGAACGAACGAACGAACGAACGAACGAACGAACGAACGAACGAACGAACGAACGAACGAACGAACGAACGAACGAACGAACGAACGAACGAACGAACGAACGAACGAACGAACGAACGAACGAACGAACGAACGAACGAACGAACGAACGAACGAACAAACAAACAAACAAACAAACAAACAAACAAGTCCAACCTAACCCCATAAGATGGTTGTAGAATGGAAAGCAGAGACCACCAGATATGGCTCCTAGTTTATCCATCCATCCATCCACATTTCCTTCCTTCCTTCCTTCCTTCCAGCCATCCAATCAACCAACCAACCAACCATCAATTTATTTATTTATTTATCTATTTATCCACATTTATATCCTACCCTTTTGATGCAAGCACACTCAAGATGGCTTAAATTAATATATATATATATTAAAACACAAGAGAAAACACAGGAAATAAAGCCATATGGCATTAAAAAAATAATCTTAAAACCATAACAGTAGTCAAATTAAAACACTCTCTGCAGCGATAAAAGGAGGTAACATCAATTTAAATTTAAGCTGAGCTGCTTGTTAGAAGGATTAGGCACAACTGTGCATAATAAGGCTGGTTAACTCCTTTGCAAAGGACAAATCAAAATCTGCCTTAAGACTGATGCAAATGCAGCTATGAAACCATGAACAGAGACAGAGAGGGGAAAGCCAAGTGTTCAAAGTAGCGTTTAGGGTAGCCCCCTTCCCTGCTTGATGTCAGCTTACGTGGAAAGTTGAGCATCACGGGAGGCAGAGAAACAGGGTGAACAGCAAGAGGTTGCTAAGCCAAGGATTCTCAACCTGTGGGACACATGGTACCATTTTCATGTGGCCCATCACCACACCCGGAAGTGCCATGTGATGGAGGAAGGGCACAATGGCTGTCCGGCGCTCCTGAGAGCTGTCCGAGGGAGCGTGACCCGGCCCCTGGCTTAGAAAGGTTGAGAACTCCGGCACTAAACCAAGGAAGGGAAAATAACCCAGCTTTAGCAGCATCAGTAGAGGGCAGTATCGCTCAATGCTGAGAGCTGGTTCCTGAAGGAGCCCCAGAGAGATGCTCAGAATCAGAAAGAAAGAGATTCATTAAGGATTTTTTTTTTGAGAGAAGGGGGGAATCCATCCAGTGTGAATTGTCCCCCCTTTTTGTCTACTGGCGTAGTACAAAGATGATATAGATCCCCCTCATTAAGAGACTGAAAAGATGGCTACTGGCCCATTTGACAGACAGACAATATCAAGACGATGGCAGGGAAGGGTTTTTTTTTTTTGCTTAGAAAATAATGAGGTCGGGAAAGGTGCGGGAAGCAATGGGGGAAAAAAAGACGACCGGTCTCAACGGGGCCTTTTCGGCGGAAAGGATCGGAAAAGCCGCTCCTGTTAGAACTGATCCGGGCAGGGAGGTGGCCCTGTTGCACGGCCAGGAAAAGAGACCAAGGGAAAACCAACAACAGTGGTTTACACAAAAGCGACAGAGGATAGTTAGGATTTAAGTTGTCAATAATGTGAGGCTCAAGTTGCTGAGACGCTGGCTGGAAGGCGGGAGGTCAGCAGTTCGAGGCTCAAATACTGCAGGACGGAATGAGGTCCCGTCTCTGTCCCAGCTCCTGCCAACCGAGCAGTTCAAAAGCATGAAATTGCAAGGAGATAAATAGGGACCACTTCTGTGGGAAGGTAAACAGCGTTCAGTGCACTCTGGTGTCTAGTCATGCCTGCCACATGACCACGGAAACGTCTGCAGAAGCAGACAGCAGTGACTCTTCGGCTTTGAAACAGAGATGAGCACTGAACCCTAGAGTCGGATATGACTGGCTTTCGAGCAATGGTAAACTTTACCTTTACTAATGTGTATGATAAAGGTCAAGGTCTCCCTTTCTCAATAGCCAGTTGTATATGACTCTAGTGTTCAGTGCTCATCTCCATTTACAGCCAAAGAGCCAGCGTTGTCTGACTCTGCAGACATTTCCATGGTTATCTGGCAGGCATAACTAGACACTCGAGTACACAGAACAGTTTTACCTTTTCCTACCGAAGATGTACCTATGTATCTACTTGCAATTTCTTGCTTTCAAACTGCTAGGATGGTAGGAGGTGGGTCAGGTGACAGGAAGTAACTCTGTTGTATAGCACTTTGGTCTCAAACTGCTGACCTGCTGACCTTGTGGTCAGTGGTGGGATTCAAATTTTTTTTGCTACCTACTCTGTGGGTGTGGCCAGATAGCCATGTGACCGGGTGGGCATGGCCAGGTGGTACCACCAGTATGGGAGGCAGGTACAGGCCTCAGCAACTGGATGGGCAGGGGCAGCCAGAATTTCTACTACCAGTACAGGTGAACCAGGGCATACCGGCTGAACCCCACCACTGCTTGTGGTTGTCAAGTTCAGCATCTGAGCCACTAAGCCACATAGGAGCTCTTTAGACATCAGAAGTGCCAGGAATGGCCCCGCTACCTCTCCTGAGCTCCTAGGTAGCTAAAAAAAGGGACAGAGGGGATCCATGTGAGGTATGCATTGCCAGGAAACAAATTTACTCACAAGTAGGACTTCTTGCCCACCAGTGTTTGGTTTCTGCTTCTGAGCTGCTGCCTGCCTAGCTAAGCAACCCAGGATATTAGATTAGTGTAGATAAGGTAGCACATAGCTAAGTAAACACTCCAGTCATCTTTGGGTAGTTTGAAAGTATATTGTAATCAGATTAAGTTACAGAAGAAAGTTTATCAAAAGTCCAGAAAGCATATCATAGCAAGGAAAGCATCTCTAACTGAGGAAGCCCAAGGGCCCCCCTTCTAGCTTAAGCACTTGCACATTTGCAGTTCACAGCTCGAAGCATCGTATCAAGAGAGCATCTTGGCCCCACTTTTCGGATTTTATCTCCTTATACATGGTCCACCCCCTTCCATTCCCCTAAGGGAATCCAGCCAATGATCATACAGTATAACATGTCCATCACACATTAGGTTTCATTTCTTCCAACCCATGAGGCCAGCATGTTTACACATTCCAATCCCTCTAAGGTATGTGCTAAAGGTTCTCCCATGCATGGAGATCTCCATCTTGGACGAGGCTGAACCGGAGCACAAATCTTACCCTGATATGCATTGCTTGCTTGTGTTCTTGTTCTTGTTTCTTGTCCTGACTTATTTATGTTTTGCTTAGAGAACTGTCCAATGAAGCATTGTTTCTTCACCCACTGAATGCTTATTGTCTCTGTAACCCTAAACAACAACAACAACAACAACCCCTGAGATCATCAGGCTTAGCCAGCCTTCTTGACAAGACACTGATAAGCTGGAACAAACCCTGAACACATTGTTCAGGACCTTCATTTTCTCTGGAGATGTCCTTGTCAGATGAGAATCCAGAACTATGAGAAAGCAGAGCCTTTCAGGACCCAGTGGAGGCCATTCTTTAGGGGGGCCCAGATGACATCTGTCACCTCCAACCGTCCCCAAGAGCTGCTCCCAAACCCTTGAAAAAGCAGAGAAGCTTCTACAACCAGGGCAGAAGAAGGCTTCCTTGAAGAAGAAGAAAGCTGTAGCAGAGAATTTAGGAGTTAAAATTCCCAGGGGCAGCTTCTCTTGGAGAACAGAGTGTTTTAATGTTTGAGCATCGGGAAGCAACACAACCAGGCTACTGCATTGCTGACATATCTGTGATGTCCTCTTGGCTCCCGGCCACGCTTGATAATGGATTCCAGTTCTCACTTCCCCACCACAGAGCTGAGAAACGATCTGTTAAGGCTCGACCTCCGGGGAACTGGGGCATGTTTCCTGGTCTGTGTTCTTGGCTACCCCTTATCAGCTTTCTTGGCCATCGTCATGTGAAGAGTGACCTTGGGTGACCTTGGTGGGCTTTGCCTTTGGACGTTGTGTGAAGTTGGAACCATCTGGCTGAACTTGCCACCTGGAACGTTGCCCCGCTACTGGGAATAACACATGTGATTTACATGATATCAAGTGTGCAGATTCCAAATCTGGACTCAGAATCCGCCTATCACGTACAGATTTTAAGGTGTGCTATAGCCGTTCAAATGGTCGATAACTGGGCATTGTATTTTTACGTGGGAACAATGTAACAATCACAGCTACCACTATGCCTGCTGCTTCCTCAGCTGAATCATGTCCCCTGGTGGCACGCATGTTCCAGCAGTGGCTGGGTGTGTCTGAGCAGGTCAGTGAGCTGACGTCAGAAATACATAACTAAGGCATACCATGGGCTTGTCTCTAGTGCAAAACCATCTTACTGGATAGTACATCTAGGCCAGAGTGAGTCTGTTTTGAGCTAAAGATGAGTAGACACAGCTGTGTTTATAAACTGGACCATTTTTGCTACCTTTGTGGCAAATATACCCTGCGTGATCAATGCAAGAACCTAACCAAGAGGGTGAGATCTGTTTACTTAAGATCCTGATGTCCTAGGCAGAATTGGACTTCAGATTTGGATTCAGTGTCCTTGATTTAGTATAGGACACATGGATATTAGACCAAGTAGCAGATGATATATTTTTTTTTTGGTGATGCAGCATATAATCCATGAGTTCTCAACCTTTTGAAGCCAGGGGCTGGGTCACACTCCCTCAGACAGCTTCAGGGGCTGGATGGCTGTTTTGCCCTTCCTCTACCACATTACACTTCTTGGTGCGGCGGTAGTGGCAGAGGGCCACATGAAATGGTGCCATGGGCCACATCCTGTCTGCAGGCCACAGGTTGAGAACCCCTAGTATGATCAGATGTTGTGTTTCCAAACTGGTCAGCTTGGATTCCTCCGGTGCTTTTACCTGCCACGGAGTAATAACCAGCCTTCATCCTGCAGTGCACACAGCCAGTCCATCGGAATCTCTTCCCCTTGTTTCTTGCAACAGCCGGTACTGTTGCCTTGTTACTTTTGGTTGCTAGGGAATAATTACCAAAAGCCTCATCTGGCGGGATCTGTGTAGCAAAATTGGTCTCTCCTGAAGGTTAACTGTCCTCCGAGCAGCTGTTGACTTCTGCCTTTGACGGCTGATTCTGGGTTTTCGAATGGCACCTCATTTAGGTCTACATGTGTTGCCATTTTTGCTTTAATAACAAAACAAGGAGCCAAACGATCGCGCCTGATGCAATTACCATGCAAGTGTCTTGTTTCCCAAGCAAAGAGTGCCTGCTTTATTGCATATACAGTTTGGCACTCTGCCACCCATTATGATGGGATTAATGCACCGCTAATTAGACAGAGAGCAAATTGGACCAATTTTTTTTATCCCTTGAGCAGGTGTCTGGACAGGCACCGTTCCTACTGGCTTCCACTTTTCATTCACAGGCAAATGAATGAATGAATGAGGAAGCAAACAAGAGAGAGAGAGAAAGAAAGAAAGAGAGAGAGTGAGAGTGAGAGAATGAATGAATGAATGAATGAATGAATTCTGGTCAGTAAAGACTAGAAAATCAACTCTCCTCCCCCAATGGGCAGGGTATAACACACTCAGGAAAGACATGATATCATCATTTTTAAATTAGTAAAGCAATAGTCTAGGCCAGTGATGGTGAACCTTGGCACTCCAGCTGTTCTGGAACTTCTATTCCCAGAAGCCGTTATCAGCAGGAGTGCTGACTTAGGCTTCTGGGAATTGAAGTCCAAGAACACCTGGAGTGCCAAGGTTGTCCATCACTGGTCTAAGCCAAGGACCTGCAAACTTGGCTCTCCAGATGTTCTTGGACTTCAATTCCCAGAAGCCCTGAGCATCAAGGGTGCTGACATTTGCTTCTGGGGATTGAAGTCCAAGAACCTCTAGAGAGCTAACTTTGAGGACCTATGGCAGTGATGGCAAATCTTGGCACGCCAGGTGTTCTGGAACTTCAATTTCCAGAAGCCCTGATCAGAAGGAGTCCTGACTTGGACATCTGGTAATTGCACGCCAAGAACACATGGAGTGCCAAGATTTGCCCTCACTGACCTATGGTCTTCTAGCTCATAGTTCCTCAACCTTGCCTCTCCATATGTTCTTGGACTTCAATTCACAGAGGTCCTGATCAGCAGGAGTGCTGACTCGGGTTTCTGAGAGTTGAAGTCCAAAAACACCTGGAGAGCCACGTTTGCTGATGCCTGTTCTAGATGTCTTGTCTGGTCTAAAAGCATAACAAAACAAAGCAGTGTGG
Source organism: Furcifer pardalis (assembly GCA_030440675.1). Taxonomy (NCBI): domain Eukaryota; kingdom Metazoa; phylum Chordata; class Lepidosauria; order Squamata; family Chamaeleonidae; genus Furcifer; species Furcifer pardalis. The sequence continues at coordinate 14,198,193 of CP126898.1, read as the reverse complement.
ATAGGCAGGGCTTGGGTTTCATGGTTCTTCTCATATCTAGGTGACTTGAGCTCTACGTTATTCCACCCTGCACATTATGCTTGCTGAAATAAGAGAGTCTCTCATTTTCTGAACATCCGTCTCTGCTAGTCCAGGAAGGCCCCCGGAGGGAGGTGACAGGATGCAGTGATGGCAGTAGACACTCTTTGCTCGCTTTATTCCATGACCTGTCAGGTCCCCAAGCACGAGAGAACGGAGAAGTGATAGGCTGAGTGCCTGCCAAAGTCCTCTTGGCTCACAGCTCCTTCCAAACTTAGGAGACATTTGCGTGTCTTAACAGATTGCAGAGAGCACTTTTCTTTGAGACTCGGAAAATCTCTGATGCCTGCCTCCCCGCTGCAGCTAAGGTGAGCTGCTCTAGTGAGAACCATCTGCAGCGCCAGAGGCTGGAAGTTCAATCCCAGACTGTGCCTCCTTCATAAAGGACTGGATTTGGTGATGCAAAGGTCCCTTCCAGCTCTGTAATTCTAAGATATAGTTATTATAATATTAATATAAGTGTCCATTCTGATGGCTCTGAGCAGGCAATGGACAGACTTTAGGTTCCTGGGAATTGAAGTCCACTGGTGGGGCACAGGCCTCACATTGGGAACCATAACCTTTGGTTTATGGACTTCAATTCCCAGAAGCCTAAAGTCAGTAAATTGGCTGATCAGTGCTTTGGGGAATCGACTTAGCGTTCTGGGAATTGAAGTCCAAAAAATGCTCTAGGGCAGTGATGACTAACCTTGACACTGCAGGTGCTATCCTGGGCCAAGTAGACTCCCCCTAGATCTGTGATGGCAAACCTTGGCACTCCAGATGTTCTTGGGCTTCAATTTCCAGAAGTGCTGACTTGGGCTTCTGGAAATTGAAGTCCAAGAACACCTGGAGTGCCAAGGTTTGCCATCACAGATCTAGGGGGAGTCTCCTTGGCCCAGGGCTAAAGAGGTTGGTTCTTCTCTCAGGTGGCACCATGGGGGAATCAAACTTCCAACCTCTGGTTCTGCAGCTAGAGACTGGAATCACAGAGCTACATAGGCAGCATGAGCTGACAAATCTTACATTGATGAGGGCTGGTGATGTTTGCCCCATTCATTTGGCCCAGTCAATGGCTGCCTGATAGACTATCATTGGATGACTTTGAGCAATTCATCACTTACCTGGGCAAGTGAAATGAAAACCAAATGGCCCCGTGGAGAGAGAAAAAATTCACTTTTCTGTTTACTTGGTGAGCTACTCTGTTATTACCGACACATAAATCTGCAGTGGCTGGTATTACTGAGCAGCCAAGAAAGGATGGAGGGAGAGAAGCAAGGATGGGTTTTTCTGACAGATGGACTGGCAATTGTGGAGGAAATTGAGAGAGAAGATTGTTGGTTGTACTTGAATGAAAGCTGTAAATATAAGAAACCCAGCAGAAGAATGGAAAAGAGTACATGAATAGAACAGGGGCATCTTGAAATCTCGGTAATAATACGTGGAAAAAGCTATTAGGAAAGTAGCAGAGGGAGTCCCCCAAACTCCCAGATTATATATTCTTCTTGTGTTGTATTCAATTCTGAATGTTGGCGATCCTCATGGCGATCAGCCAGAAAGATTGCCCTGAGAATACAATGCAGTGGCCTTCCATTTGCCTTCCGCATCACAGTGTGATGTCATGGATCCAGTTCCGTGAGTCCCTTTTTGGTCCTGACCCCTTTTGGCACGCAAAGTCCTCATCATCAGCCCCAGGCCAGGATGGATGAAGCTGCTGCCCTCCATCAAGATGGGTTCAAGTGAGATTTAATCCTCTTCGGATCCATCACCCACTCCGTGTGGACTTTGCCACCAAAGGATTCTTGAGTAGTCTATGCCAAGTCCTCGGAGTTGTGAGATTAGTTAACTGCCGCCTGACGATCAGCATTGAATCGCTGGCAGTAGGGTCTACTCTATGCCCATTGCTGGATAAACTGGTCAGACTTGGAGAGTATATCTATCAAATACATTTAAGTGAACTTCAGACAGCTTGCAAACCTTGTGTTTGAAAGGCGGTAAATAAATAAAGTTCGTGTCAGAAATTACTCTGGGTTGAAAGGATTTTTGCTGGAGGAACTCACTTAGGGGAAGCCCAAATGAGGCTCCTTTCATGTCCCCAAGATCCGTCGTGCAGCACTCGGGTAGTGAACCCCGACCTTCCAGTCTCCAAGCTCAGCGTCTTAACCATAAAGCCACCGCAGTGCTGCCTGAACGGCAGTGAATCTGTCAGAGTCACTGAAACCCTAACAATAAAAGAAGTTCAGGACCACGGACAGCTCTTCTAAAATGCAGAGCATCCATTGACCATCCTACCAACGTAACCGGTTAGTCAGGTGACAATGTGGCAGTCCATTATAGCTTCCGAAGGTATTAAGAGGAGGAAGAAGATGACGACTGCGAATGGCAGGCCATATATTTCGTATGAAGAAAAACAGGATCCGTAAGATGACCCTCAAAATACACGGTGAAGAACTTTCATGGCAGATTTGAAGACCCTGAAAATGACATGGCAGGAGGCTGAAGGTTTGGTGCTCATCTCTGTTTACATCCAAAGAGCCAGGGCTGTCTGCATCTGCAGACATTTGCATGGTCATGTGGCAGGCATGACTAGGCACTGGAGTGCATGGAACATGGTTACTTTTCCTGTCAAAACGATACCTGTTTATCTACTTGCAATTTCTTACTTTCAAACCACTAGGTTGGCAGGAGCTGGGAGAAATAATGGGCACTCACTCCATCCTGCAGCATCGGGTCTCGAACTGCTGACCTGATGATCTTTTAGGCATCAAGGTCAACATCTTAACTGACAAGCCACTGCAGTCCCTAAGCTTGGGTATCTGAACCAGTAAATGCACAAGGGCAGGAGCCTTCTGTTTTCCAGGACTCATTCCCTGGGTTTGAGGAGGAGAGAGCCAGAGAAGACTGGAAGGTGGGAGGTCAGCAGTTTGATTCCCGAGTACTGCATGTCGGAGTGAGCTCCTGTCTCTGTCCCAGCTCCTGCCAACCTAGCAGTTTGAAAGTAAGAAATTGCGAGTAGATAAATAGGGACCACTTCTGTGGGAAGGGAAACAGTGTTCCATGCACTCCGGTGTCTAGTCATGCCTGCCACATGACCACAGAAACATCTGTTGAAACAGGCGGCGCAGGCTCTTTGGCTTTGAAACAGAGATGAGCACTGAACCCTAGAGTTGGATATGACTGGCTTTTGAGCAAGGGAAACATTTACCTTTAGAAGGAATTAGGGGGAAATTGTATCTCAGAAAACTTCTTCCAGCTTCACTTTCCCCCTGCAGAGTTGAGGCAGCCACCTGCCGGCTCAATTTCTGATTTCTTGGCGCAACGGAGAATGTGGCTAGCTTGATAATGAAGCCATAAAAAGGGGGTTTAGCTGGGAAGGGAGACGTAAATCAAACACTGCAGCTGCATCCATGAATTTGCAGATTTGGGAGTTAGTGTCTCTCACCAGCACGCTAGCAGGTCTGCGCCACCCTAAACTTTCCTTCTGATAATAGCCAGGGAAAGAACATTGGACCGAACTGGGAAAGTTACTTTTGCTTTTAAAAATCAATCCTATCCTGTCATTTCTCCCTGGAGTAATAAGTTTTCATTGCTTTTGGCTGTGTTGAAAAATAAGTATTTCCCCTCTGCTAGATGATGCTACGAAGTCACAGTGGGGACAGAGACGAATGACTTCTACGCTACTGGCTTTGAGTAGACCAGCGGTTCCCAAACTATGTTCTGTGGAACGCTGTTGGACTTCAATTCCCAGAAGCCTCGGTCACTCCATTGGCTGATCAGCACTTTAGGGGAATTGACTGAGGCTTCTGGGAATTGAAGTCCAAAAACCAAAGGTTGGGAAACACTGGTGTAAGTCTACGTCGCACCTACTGATGATGAAGAAGATGAAATTGAAAGCTTTTATACAAGCATCCAGGAGGAAATTGATCACACATCGGAACAAGAGATACTGACAGTTACAAGTGACTAGAAGGGAAACATAGGAAACAAAGCAGAATCTATTGTTATTGGAGAGTTTGGCCTAGGGATCATAAATGAAGCAGAAGACAAAGTCACAGTGGTGTCAGAGAAGAATGACTTCTTTGCTACTGACATGGAGTAGACCAGTGGTCACCAAGCTATGTTCTGTGGAACATTGGTGGACTTCAATTCCCAGAAGCTTAAGTCAGTACATTGACTGATCAGTGCTTTGGGGAATGGGTTTAGGCTCCTGGGAACTGAAGTCCACCAGCGTTCCATGGAACATAGTTTAGGACACGCTGGAGTCGACTTTCCAGTGAATCCTAGATAACTAGCCCTAGCTAATGGATACCCTTGTGAATAAACTGATGGACTAGGACTCAGGAGACCTGGGTTCGAATCACTGTTCTGCCATGGAAAATCATGGGGTATGTTGTGGAACTGGTAAAATAATCTCTCCTTAAATACCTCACTTAGCTTGAAATGCTGACTTGATGGCACTTAAAAACAATACATATGCGAAAAGAGGAGAAGGACAAAAAGCATGAGGCAGACCCAGAGTGCCAAGGTTCGCCATCACTGCCATAGGTCCTCAAACTCAGCTCTCCAGATGTTCTTGGACTTCAACTCCCAGATGCCCAAGTCACCACTCCCGCTGGTCAGGGCTTCCTGCATCAGGAAAAAAATGCATTCTCGGATACAAGTTGTAGCCGATGTGACTAATTTTACTACTCCTTAACAAATGCATAAACTACTCACCCAGCATTTCCTACTTATTTCAATACACACACTCATATGGTTTTAACCATCTCAGGGTTTGGAGGGGAAAATGGGTAATATCAAACTCAACACCTCGCAATTACAATCACCATGTTCCCGGGCAACGCAGCTATCCATAGACAGCTTCCAACAGAGGACACAACCTAAAGGAAGAGCACTCTCTGGTTGTCCTTGGAATGGAGGGAGTCCTCTCTTAGAGGACACAGGTGGCCAGTGTAGCAGTCCAGAGTTGAATCATGGGCCCTGCATTGGCTTCAGATGTCTTGGTGCATTTCATTCCCTGTCCACGCCACCAAGAACGCGCCTCCCTTTGACATCTCCGCTTCTTGCTCATTATGAGATGCAACACACGGCGAATGGATTTCTCCGTAAATCACAACACCGCCTGGCTCTTTCCTCCACCGACACTGTCAGGTTTTATAGGTGTAGCTGTCGGGTGCTCTTCTCGGTTGGATTAAACCCCCTGCTTGGCACACAAGGGAGTGAGGAGAGGGTGGGGGGAAACAGAAGGATGAATTATGGATGGCCTGCCTGCCCTGTCTTTGTCTCGCCATTTGCATCTTTGCCTGATTTATGACCAGCGTTGTCTTCCCAGGCAGTCTGGACTGCTCCAAAGCAGCTAGGAGTGGCGGTCCTGGACAGGTTGTCTCTACGGGAGCCCGGCGCTTCTTTCCTCTTGACAGATAGATGGTGGGTAATAAAACACTACTTTGTTTTCTCCAAATGTGGAGGGAGAACCCTTAGACACAAAGACCAAAGCTAGAACAGTTTACCTCATCCGTCCTTCTACTTCGCAAATAAAGCCGGTGGACAGAAACTTATGGGTGTTGATGAAAGGTTTGTGGAATTCGTTGCAGCAAAGTTGAGTTAAGAAAGTCCAAACCTGACTTGTACAGGGCTTTATGGGTCAAAGGACTTAGAGATAATCCTTTTGTCAGTCCTTCCTCTCCCTATGTTAACATAAATCCCTAAACCCGGTACAGTGAGAAAAAGCTCTCACCACGATGAAAGGTTGGCCACCAGTATCTCATCTGTAGGTCAAGGTCATCTGACTCTAGGGTTCAGTGCTCCATTTACAGCCAAAGAGCCCGCACTGTCTGCATCTGCAGACGTTTCCATGGTCAATGTGGCAGCATAACTAGATGCTGGAGAGCAAGAAATGATGTTGCCTTCCAGTCCAAAGTGATACCTCTTTGCTTTTCTTCAGTCGTGCAGTCGATTCTGACCCTTTGTGACCCCATGGACCACTGCACGCCAGGCTCCTCTGTGTTCTGCCAACCTCAGTAGTCTGTCCAGGTCTACGGCCACTGCGTCAATGATGTCATCTAGCCATCCCTTCCTCTGCCACCCCCTTCTTTTTGCCTTCGAACCTAGCATCAGGGCCTTCTCCAGTGAGTCCTCTCTTCTCATTTGGTGGCCAAAGTACTTGAGGTTCAGTCTCCGTATTTGTCCTTCCAAAGAGCAGTCAGGGTTGATTTCCTTTAGGATTGATTTATTTGATCTCCCTGCAGTCCAGGGAACTCTTAAGAGTCTCCTCCAGCACCACAGTTCAAAGGCTGGTGTCTCCTCTAGCACCACAGCTCAGCCTTCCTTGTGGTCCAGCTCTCACAGCCATACATGACTACTGGGAAGACCATCGTTTTGACTATGTGGACTTTTGTTGGCAGGGTGATGTCTGTACTTTTAACTATGTTGCCTAGAGATAAAGATACCTCTTTATCTACTTACAATTTCTTGCTTCCGAATTGCTAGGTTGGCAGGATCTGGGACAGACAGCAGGAGCTCACTCTGTCATGAAGCACTTGGGTCTTGAACAGCTGACATGGCCACCTTCCAGTCATCAAGTTCAGTGTTTTAACCACTAAGCCACCGCAGTCCCATATCTCATCTGTACTTGCATACAATTAGCAATAAAACAACAGATTTGGACTGCTCATCTCTGTCATGCCATGATTTCCTGGCAAGGGAATAGGTTGACTCATTCATCCTTTGCTTCTCTAGTCATCTCAACAGAAGGGGGCAGCTGCTGTTGATGTTACATACCATCAGTTAGCCTCCAACTGATGACAGCCCTATGAATGAGTAATTTCCAAAATGTCCTGGCCTCACCAGCCCTGCTCAGCTCTTTAAAACTTAAGCTTTTGACTTCCTCTGTGGCAGTGAAGGCAGTTCCTGGACTTCAATTCCCAGAAGCCCAAGTCAACACACCTGCTGATCAGGGCTCCTGAGAATTGAAGTCCAAGAACACCTGGAGAGCCAAGTTTGAGGACCTATGCTCTAGCTCAGGGATGGCCAACCTTGGCTCTCCAGGTGTTCTTGGACTTCAATTCCCAGAAGCCCTGATCAGCAGGTGTGTTGACTTGGGTTTCTGGGAATTGAAGTCCAAGAGCACCTGGAGTGTCAACGTTGGCCATCCCTGAGCTACAGCATACGTCCTCAAACCTGGCTCAACAGATGTTTTTGGATTTCAATTCCCAGAAGTCCTGATCAGCAGGTGTGTTGACTTGGGATTCTGGGAACTGAGGTGCAAGAACACCTGGAGTGCCAAGGTTGGCCATCAATGCTCTATGGATTCAATCTATCTCATATTTGGTCTTACAAACATAATGGTCTTTTCCAGAGAGTCTTGCTTTCTTTTCATGATGTGCCCAAAATTGGACAGCCTGTGCGTCATCCTTTTTTTGCATCTAGTTCAGGCTTGATTTGCTCCCGGTTCCACTTCTGGCGATCCAAAGTATCTGGAGAACTTTCCTGGAACACCATATTTCAAAGAAATCAAAAATTTCCCTACCAGCATTTTCCCCCACTGTCCAGCTTTCACACCCATAAATGGTGATCAGAAATCCAAGGGTGTAGACCAGTGTTGCCCAAACTTTGGTTTTTGGACTTCAATTCCCAGAAGCCTAAGTCAATTCCCCAAAGCAATGTACTGACTTGGGCTTCTGGGAATTGAAGTTGCCTTCTGGGCCCCACGTTTGGAAGCATTGGTGTAGATGATTTTTGTCTCATTCTCCAGTGATACATCCTTACACTTGAAGATCTTTTCTTATTCCTTTATTGATATCCACCCCAGTCCCCGTCTTCTACTGATTTCCTGGCTATCGTCCCTAATTCGATTGACGATTCAATCAAAATATACAAAATCTTACACTATTTCAATTACTTCCTTGTTAATATTAGTGGTAGCCTAGTGGTTAAGACACTGAACTTGATGACTGGAAGGTCAAGGAGGTCTGCAGTTTGAGACCTGAGTGCTGCATGACAGAGTGAGCTCTTGTCTCTGTCCCCACTCCTGTCAACCTAGCAATTTAGAGCTAAACAGAGATGAGCACTGACCTCTACAGTTAGGTACCACTGGCTTTTGAGCAAGGTCAACCCTAATGTTAGAGTTGTATAGTTCTTCCATAATCATAGATTTTTGTCTAAACGTCCAACCACAGTTCTTTCCCTTTCCGTAAAAGTCATTTCAAGTCACTGCAGCTTTCTGTCAGTGAAGAGGATGTCATCTGCATCTCTTAAATTATAGATGCTTCTTCCATCAATTTCCACTTCTGTTTCCTCTGAATCTGGTCCTACTTTCCGCATGAGTTCTGCGCACAGACTGAAAAGATGGGTGTGGGAACGGGGCCTCGTCTGACACCTTTGCCTATAGGGAACCATTGTCTTTCTCCATAGTCTGTCTTAACTGTAGCTTCTTGTCCCCAAGATAGGTTATACAGCAGCACAACAAGACATTGGGGCATGGTTCAGAACAATATATAGTTTCTTGTAAGCCACTGGCTCTCCTTTCGTGTCCAGATCAAACTTTATTTTATTTATTTGTCTGTTCGCCTTTGTATTGCCACCATCTCGCCAAAACGACTCCGGGCGGCTCACAGGCATAAAAACGTCATGTTAGTACACAGTCATAAAAACCTTATCTAAAAACCATTAGAACAACCATGAAAACACCTTAAGATATCACCCCCAACCAACCCCATTTAAAACCCCATATGAGCCAGCAGCAGTGGGGTTACCGCACCAGCAGCACCCCACACTTGCCATGTGAGCCAGGCTTTAAGGTCCCTTCTGAAGAGGCCACCGTCCTGGCATTGTCATTGACCAATTTCTGGTTCTTCTTCTTTCATGTCCCAATCAAACTTTGGACAGCCAAAAGAAAGCCACTTTCTTGGCTTTGTCGTTGGCCAAACTCAAGTCCTCAACAGTGAATGTTTTTGTCAGTCATCTGCAGGCCAATAAATGAGCTGGATTCTGTATCACATTCACACAGCACATTGTTGTCTGCCACCAGCCCACACATGAGCCTGTTGGTCTTGCATTAAGAGACTCCAACCCTTAGGTTATTCATGGTCCTCCAAGTGACTTAGGGGAGGTTGAGTTCCTCAGCCAGATGCTCCTTTATTGTCGTTCCTTGTCCAGTGAGCTCCTTCCTCCATCTTCTAATTTGGGTTTGGTCTTGAGTAATCCTCAAGAACGTTTGTTCTTGCCATAAAGCTCTTCCTGGATCTGAGCCGGTGGACCTGAGGATCATCTCTATTCAGAGGATGTCAAGGGTCCTTCTCTAGCTTAGCTCTCTCAGCGTCCACTGCTACTTCTATGCCTCAGGAAGATGTTTTGAATCTATTTAAGACTTTTACTCTATTAATATTATTCTTATTTTAATCTTTGGTTGTTTCCCCACCAAAATTCTTTGTCTACTGGCAGTGACAGATGGACCTGTCATCAAGTTTTGTTCAATAGAGTTATATTAGTAACAAGCAACTCATGGGGAACAAAATGTAAATATTTTACTTTTAAAGGAAGAGCTTGGCTTTCTCCTGTCGAGATAGAAATGATGGAACAACCAGTCATTTTTGTACCCACTCTTAGGTGTAAAGGAACTGTGGTGACTTAGTGGTTAAGACGCTGAACTTGACAACTAGAAGGTTGGCCGTTCAAGACCCACGATGGAGTTAGCTTCTGTCTCTGTCCCAGCTCCTGCCAACCTAGCAGTTTGAAAGCAAGAAATTGCAAGTAGATCAATAGGTACCACTTACGTGGGAAGGTAAACAGCTTTCCATGCTCTCTTGTGTCTAGTTATGCCTGCCCCATGTCCATGGAAATGACTGCAGAAACAGACAGCACTGGTTCTTTGGCTACAGAGATTAGCACAGAACCTTAGAATCAGATACGACTGGCTTTTGAGCAAGGGTAACCTTAACCTTAGCTGTGACCACTGAAGAATTATATATGGGGAAGAAGGGAGTCTATCTATCACATTTGTAGGATGCCTATATATCAAAGGAACCACACATGGCACTTCTGGGTGTGGTGGAGGTGGTGGTGGGCCACATGACATCGCACCATGGGCCATATCCAGCCCATGGGGCATAGGTTGGGAACCCTGGTCTACATATTTCCCAGCTCTCAAGAAAGAGTTGATGGATTGCCAAGGCAGATCATGACAAGCTTACGTGCTCCACCCAGAAGGCAAAAGTCACTTCGTTTGGACCACGGAATGGGGATTCTCGAGGTCGTCTCCACAAAATGTGACTTTTCCAAGCTCTTCTCCTCCTTTACTTTCAAAGACACCCAGCAACTGCAACAGTTACGAGGAAAACTTCCAACTTCTGTGTTTCTCCTGCAGGCGATCAGTCTACACCGCAAGCCCTGGATTGACTAAAGCCAACTCATTCGGATGATTCATTTCTAAGGCTAGATTTGTCACTGTACTCCCCTCTGCTGTGCAGTACCTAAGGTTCCCATTCAGAGCTGTGCCTCCTTTCAATCCAAAGAGCAACCGCCTGGTTTTTGCCATTCCAGGAGAGCTTTGTTTTAGCATCTCCTCCAACCCAGCCCATCTCCACTGTTTGAGCACATCCTGGAACTCTCCAGATCAGCGCTGCCTCAGGCTATCCAACAATGGGTCTTCCCCCGGGCAAGCTGCCACTCATTTTGCCTGCAGGCTGGCTCTACCCTGACCATCTTCTGCCTGTCAACAAATCAGAAAAAGCAACACGACCCGAATCACTAGCTAACGTTATTAGTATTATTAACACCATCATTATTGCTTTCTGCAGCTCATCCTTCAATTACTTGCAATTTCTTGCTTTCAGATGGTTGGTCAGCATTTTCCTTCTAACAAAGGTAGAGCACTTCAAGTCAAGAAGATGCGCAGGGGGGGTTAATTTAAAATTGCTGCAGGCTATCGAATTCAGCCGCGGTTAGGGAATCCATCCCCACTTTTTAAGATTTCATTTTTGTCTTCGCTATAGTTTGCATCCTGCTCAAATATCAGTATTTATTTATTTATTTATTTATTTATTTATTTATTTATTTATTTATTTTTCTGATTTCTACTGCCACCCAACTCCGAAGACTCTGGGTGGCTTACAGAAAATGGAACCAGTCACATTTTAAAAACCCAATAAAGCCCCCATTAAAACTGCCACCAAAAATTACTCCGACCCAAGACTTTAAAAAAGTACCGTACAGACTTGACTATAAGTCGTCCCGAATATAAATCGAGGTACCTAATTTGGATCTCTAAAACTAGGAAAATAGATTGACCTGAGTATAAGTCGGGGTAGGAAACGCGGCAGCTGCTAGTGAGCTTCAGTAATTAAAATACATGAAAATGTGGCACAATTAATTTACTCAGACATTTGTGTGGGTATGTTTTCAAGTTTTTTTACAGTAGTGTTAGTGCTTTTTTTTTTTTTTTAAATGTATGTTTGAATTTGCACCACCACAGTTTTGGAACCCTTGGGGTCATTGACCCAAATATAAGCTGAGTCCCTTTTTTTGGATCTCATTTTGGAGGCTAAAAAACTAGACTTGTACTTGAGTACATACAGTCAATCCAGAATTTGGTCATGTGCAGGAATCTGCTCTAGCTTCCAGTTCCTTCCATCAATCCATCTTTTGCCATCATGCTCAACACCACAAACTGCTCCTGATCTTGGTTTTGCAGAAATAATACAGTTACTTCATCTCCTACTTCTGTATACATAGCCCTGGTGGTGCAGTGGTTAAACTGCTGTACTGCAACCAAAAGGTTGTGAGTTCAGTCCTGACCAAGGTTGACTTAGTCTTCCAACCTTCTGGGGTCAGTAAAATAATTCCCTGGCATGTTTGGGGCAAAATACTAATTACTGTAACTTGTGAACCACCCAGAGAAAGCATTAAGAGCATTAAGAGCATTAAGAGTATGTAAGCATAATTGCTTCACTTTGATTTCCGTATTGCCCATCTGGTCATGTTGTTGTATATAGCCATTTATTTGGTTGCTTGAACCATGTACTTGCTATAAACAGACTGTTAGATTCATAGATTGCTACGAGGCATCCTCCTGCTTCATTTATGATGCTCTGCCAAAATCTCCAATGACAATTGGTTCTGCTTTGTTTCCTACGTTTGCCTTCCAGTCACCTGTGACTGCAGCATCTCTTGTTCTGCTGTGTGATCAATTTCCTCCTGGAGGCTTGCACATAAGCTCTCAATTCCATCTTATTCTTCATCAGTAGGTACAGCCTAGACTTAGATCAGTGTTTCCTAACCTTTGGTTTTGGGACTTCAATTCCCAGAAGCCTCAGTCAATTCCCCAAAGCACTCATCAGCCAGTATACTGACTCATGTCACCCTTGCTCAAAAGCCAGTCATATCTGATTCTAGGGTTCAGTGTTCATCTCTGCTTATACCCAAAGACCCAGCACTGTCTGCATCTGCAGACAGTTCCGTGGACATCTGGCAGGCATGACTAGACACCGGAACGAAGTTCAACAATGTTCCACGGAACATAGTTTGGGAAACACTGACTTAGATGATGGTTTTCCATGGAGTATGATTGATAGTACAGTACTTGACTAACTTTGCAATAGCGCACCTGCCTGTGCTATCTCTTGCCTCATCCTCTCCTAATAGTGTATATGCTCGAGTATAAGTCTAGTATTTTAGCCCCCCAAGTAAGGTCCAAAATTAGACTCAAATTATACTCGGGTCAATGTAAACATTAAAAAAAATAACCACACAAATGTCTAAATTAATTAATTTTACTGTATTTTCATGTGTTTTAATTGCTGAAACTCACTAGCAGTTGTTGCATTTTCCACCCCGACTTATACTCAGGTCTATTTTCCTAGTTTTAGAGGTCCAAATTAGGTACCTCGACTTGTATTCAGGATGACTTATAGTTGAGTATATATGGTATCCAGAATCGAAAACTTTGTAGTTATCCAACTGAAGATATCTGATTCCATCCCACTTGAGTTTGCCGACTCCAAGCGCTTCGCTGTCCATACCTTCCATTTCTTGCCTTACGGCTTCCCGTCTGCCTTGCTTCTCACTTGCCTCATTCTTTCTTCCAAGTTTTTGTGTTATGTAGCCTCGGGCTGATGTAATGAGAAGGCAGCAAAATATAGATTCAAGACGAGGCCCTTGTCTGAGCCAATGCAGTCTCTACCGCACTGCTGTTGACAATCTGGAACACTTGTCTACAAATATAGCCCTTACATAAACTATGAAGCAACTACGGTCCCTTCTTTAACTCACATGCTCAAGAAAAGAAATGAGATCATTCAAACAAGAAACTTAGGCAGAATGCAGATCCTCAATCTAAGATCATTCATTTCGACTGTCTCCCAAGAGTTGGTTTTCACCAAGTAGGGCGGCATATAAATCGAAATAATAATAATAATAATAATAATAATAATAATAATAATAATAATAATAATAATAATAATAATAATAATAATAATAATAATAATAATTTGCTTTTTGACTCGGAGAAGGACAGAGGTGCAATGGCCGAGCACCGACTGACTAAAGATCTTCCAGAATGGCTGCTCTGAAGAAAGGAGACCATTAAGCAAAGGAAGTGCCAATACCTTGGCCATATTGTGAGGAATGACATGAAATATAGAATACTCCAAGTTGTTACGCAAGAGGAGATCCCTGGGAAGACAGGAAGCCCTGGACGTAGATGGACTTCATGGCTGAAGAACCAGAGAGATTGGTGTGGAAGGTCCTCGGAAGACACTGTTCTGAGGAGTTAAGAACAGGAAGACTATTGCCATGATGATTGGCAATATCTGGAATGGATGCGGCACTTGAAGGAGGCGGAGGAGGCGGCAGAACTTGAAGGCTTCAAAGTTAGATCAGACAGGTTCTAGGTCTCTTGCTATATGCTCAGGTGGCACAGTGGTTAAGAAGACATTTCTGTTGACATGTGGCAGGCATGACTAGACACCAGAATGCACAGAACACTGTTGCCTTTCCCACTGTTACCTGTTTATCTACTTGCAATTTTTTGCTTTTGAAAGGCATGGTTGGCAGGAGCTAGGACAGAGATGGGAGCTCACTCTGTCACACAGCACTTGGGTCTCAAACTGTTGACCTGTTGACCTTCCAGTCATCAGGTGCAGCATCTTAGCCACCAAAGCACCACAGTGCCATGAATTAGAACATGTCATTAATGAACAAATAGTTACTGCGGTGGCTGAAGTAGTTAAGATGCTGAACTCGACAGCTGGAAGGTCGGAGTTCTATACCCAAGTGTTGCACGACAGCGTGAGCTCCCGTCTCTGTCCCAGTTCCTGCCAACCTAGCACTTCAAAAGCAAGAAATTGCAAGTAGATAAATTGGGACCACTTTGGTGGGAAGGTAAACAGCGTTCTGTGCACTCTGGTTTCTAGTCATGGCTGCCACATGTCCACAGAAAGGTCTTGACCTTGACCTTTACCTAATGAACAAATGGATCAAGCAAGTTGATCAAGCCAAGAACCTGAATCCTCTTAGTGTTTGGATGGAACTGAGTTCTAGCCCAGCATTTCCTCCACCCATTGCCTTTTCCAGAGGCAGCCAGCCTTAGTTATGTCACAGCATCAGACCTCGCCCAATGCCCAAACCTGGCATCTCATGTCTGCGTCTCACGTCGGCGGCTTAAATCTCTCTTAAAGCATACACCTGGTCCCCATTCCTGTTGGCGCACGGATTTAATGGCACGTACAAAATGCCTCTCAGATTTATGCGGCTCATTTTTTTTATGTGGCCGGGCCTTTTTCCTGCGATAAACTGCAAAAGGTGCCTCGTAAAGGTTTATAATTGCATTGTATTCTCCACATCTCGCCGCCACGTGATAAAACCCTGTTTTATTAGGGGAAATGTGTGGATTGGAGCAGAAGGGGAGAGAAATCATCAGTTGATGGATATTGGGTTCAAGGATCCTCAAACGGAGGATAGGATACCGGCCCAATGTATTTTCTATCAATTGTAGCAGATGATGATTCTGATCTTTCTGACGGTGTCAAATCTGCTCCGAGGTTTACTCTGAACTTTATAGGATTTCTTCAAACTCCCGAAACTTTTCACCCAAAATAACTTCACTGCAAAACCAACAAAGTGGATTTCCCCCGCCCCTGACAACTTCTATTCGGAAGGAGCTTGTGTGAACCGCTACCCACAATGAGCAGCAAAACTCTCCGTTGTAATAAATGTCCGTTGCGGTTCAGTGATCTTCCACAGCCCACAAACCTCCACTTCTTGAAGAGGTGAGATGGACATCTTTCAGGCGAATAACGAAATCATTTCAGCAGCCCGGATGCAACATAATTGAGGCAATTTCCAGAGGTCCTCTTTATATCGGCTGGCCGTGCAAGAACATTTCCCAACCAATTTTTAAGTGCGATGCTCACCGTATATACTCGAGTATAAGCCGAGTTTTTTAGCCCCAAAAAGGGAACTTGGCTTATACTCGGGTCAATGACCACGAGGGTCCAAAGACCATGTCAAGTTGAGATGTGCTAACAATTTAATTAATTTTACCATATTTTCATGTATTTTGATTATTGAAACTCGCTAGCAGCTGCTGCATTTCCCATCCTCGGCTTATACTGGGGTCAATCTGTTTTCCTGGGTTTTCAGGTCAAAATTAGGTACCTCAGCTTATATTCAGGACGGCTTATACTCGCGTATATACAGTACATCTGTTTACTTGTTTCTAAGTTATTCACTGTTCCATCCTTCTTTATATTTATCTATTGCATTCATAACAACTCACCATTCTTTCAAAGTGTTTCCCTCCCATTATATCCAAAAATTTGGGTGTGTGTGTGTGAAATTAGACTACCTCACCTTCTCGACTCTATTATGGGATCACTTCAATTTTATGATACAGATTAAGCATAGAGGAATATTATCTGAATGTCCAGTTTCTCCCATGGACAACGTCAAGGTTCAGCAGAGACTTGGGGCTGCAGTGGCTCAGTAGTTAAGAAGCTTGCCTTGTTAGCCGGCAAGTCAGCAGTTCAAGACCCGGGTACTGCATGACAGTTTGAGCGCCTGTCTCTGCCCCAGCTCCTGCCAACCTAGCAGTTTGAAAGCAAGGAATTGCATGAAGATAAATAGGGAGCACTTCAGTGGGGAAAAAAGATCTTGAGGACATGAAAGGAGCGTCATTCGGGCGTTCCTTGAGCAGAGTTTCTCCACTAAGAATCCTTTCAACTCAGAATAATTTCTGACATAAAATTATTATTAGCAGACTTGAATCAGGGCCTGTTTCAATCTAATTTAATGCACGCAGAGATGGAAGTCTGGCCTGGTTATCTTGTTATGGTCATAGAGTAGACCCTACTGCCATCGACTTAATGCCGAGTGTCAAGTGGCGGTTAACTAACCTGACCACCCTGAGGATGAACGGCCTTGGGTGGCAAAGTTCACCTGGAAGGGTGATGGTCCCCAACTGGATTAAATGGTCCCACTTGAGTCCATCTTGATGGAAGGGAGCAGCTTCATCCATCCTGGCCTGGGGTTGATGATGAAGACTTTGCGTGCCAAAAGGGCTCAGGACCAGAAAGTGACTCATGGAACTGGATCTGTGGTACTATGGGTGTCATGCTTCAATGCAGAAGGCAGATGGAAGGCCACTGCATTATATTCCCAGGACAGCCTTCATGACTGATCACCATGATGATCACCTATATTCAAAATTGGATATGGCAGAAGAAGAAGAAATATGAAAACTAGTTACAAGTAATCTTCTTTACTGCTCCTAGTTGCTTTCTAGTGGCAAGTAATGTGACTAGGAGCTACAAAATTACTTTGTAGGCATGGTGAGTAAAACTTAAGTTAGCCATATACACCACGTACTTACTTTCAATAATACCCTTAAACACATTTTATAGAACTATTAGAAGGATTCTGATTAGAAATTGTCATGGTTTTATCAGTCCGGAGTAGCTAGAGAAGTAGGACAACACCACAGTATGTGAATGTGGAGAGATACAATAATAATAATAATTTCATGTCAGAAATTATTTTGGGTTGAAAGGAATTTTGCAGAAGAAACTCTACTCAGGGGACACCCGAAAGAGGCTCCTTTCATGTCCCCAAGAGCTGGGACAGAGACGGGTGCTCAATCTATCCTGCAGTACCCAGGTCTCGAACTGCCGACTTGCCAGCCTCCCAGGTAACAAGGCGAGCTTCTTAACCTCTGAGCCACTGCAGCCCCTGGAGAGATACAGAATTCGGCTCTTTTGATTGTCTGCTGATTATTATGGGAAACATGTACTGATGAGGATTTAAGCTTGGACAATGACAAATTACTCCAATTCCCAGAAGCCTAATGTCAGTCCATTGCCTGATCAGGGCTTTGGGGAATCAACTTAGCCTTCTGGGAATTGAAGTCCAAAAACCAAAGGTTGGGAATTACTGGTCCAAAGTTTAGACCAGTGGCTCCCAATGTGGGTCCCATGCCCCACCAGTGGACTTCAATTCCCAGATGCCTAAAGTCAGTCCATTGGCTGATCAGTGCTTTGGGGAATCAACTTAGCCTTGTGGGAATTGAAGTCTTAAAAAACCAAAGGTTGGGAATCACCAGCTGAGATCCTATTTGGGAAGGTCATTAACCCAACATATTGGTGATTAATTGCTCATCAGGAAATATTTCTGTACTGTTTGTGGCTCAGATCTACAAGGCATGCAGTCTTGATTTGAAGACTTAGCAGAGCCCGGCAATGAATTCCACCGAAGCCTCGGTATCTCCTGAGCCATAACAGTGACACTGTGAGCAATAACACACATTAAAAACAGGGTAAGAGCCATCGGTCGATTTGAGTGGCATGAAGTTTTGCTCAGATGGCTTTCCCCTCCTTTCGCGAGTGTTGTCCCAAAGCTCAACGGAGCAAAATTGCTTCCCACCGCCACCCCTCTGTGTATGTAAGATTGCTTCTACAGGGGGAATGGCGTAATGGGCATTTTAATAACTATTGGTGCTGTGAAGGCAAAGAAATAACTCACCCACCTTGCCAGCGTCCTGAGAGCCACAACATGGTCATAAAAGGGAAACGTGTTAACGGTTCTGTCATGGAAAGCTCCTTCCACGATGATGGATGTCTCGCTCTGGTGGTTCACATCGCTCGCCTTTGTGTGATTCCCACCACACTTTACGGCGCACGCTGTCTGGCTGGGTTGAGCCGTCATTTCCACTAATGGGAACAACCTGGTTGTTTACAGAAGGAATGGGTTAGAAGGAGGGTAAGCTCTCATTGCTCAGGAAAGAAGGCAAATAGAAATCTGAGGATTGAAGCCTGGTCTCCAGAGCTCTGTCAGATAGGAACGGCTTCCACCACCTCTTCTCCACTGGTTCTTCTGCTTTCATGTCCCCATCAAACCCTGGACTGCCAAAATGAAAGTACTTTCTTGACTTTGGTGTTGGCCAAACTCAAGTCCTCATCAGTGCCTGTTTCTGGTTCTTCTTTCATGTCCCGATCAAACCCTGCACTGCCCAAATGAAGCCATTTTCTTGGCTTTGAGGTTGGCCAAACTCAAGTCCTCGTTGGTCCATGTTTCTGGTTCTTCTTCTTTCATGTCCCGATCGAACCCTGGACTGCCCAAATGAAGCCAGTTTCTTGGCTTTGGCGTTGGCCAAACTCAAGTCCTCACTGGTGCATGTTTCTGGTTCTTCTGCTTTTGTGTCATGATCAAACCCTGGACTGTCAAAATGAAGCCACGTTCTATGCTTTGTTGTTGGCCAAACCCAAGACCTGTTTCTGGTAGCAATTGGCAGACCAGTAAATGAGCCGGTTTCTGTATCTCTCCACATGCCCAAGCTGCTACTGCTGCTGCTTCCACTTTCACAAAAATGCAACATTTCTCATGCAGTAGAGATTGAACTCTCGCTACAAAGATCTGAATAGTATTCCCTATGTTGCTCTATGGCAGGGCTTCTCAATGTTTTTCAGCTGTGGGCTGGACTGGTAGGTTCCCCCGCCGTAAACACTGCCTTGAAACATGCCCGCAGCTGCCGTAAACATGTTATCATGGCCACAGGCTCATTTACGGCTGTAGTAAAGACATTTATGGCTGTTGGAAATGCATTTATGACAGCCATAAATGAGTTTATGGCCAATTCTGGCAGTGGGGTGGGGACAGCTCGGGTGAGGTCAGGGGCTGGATTACTTGGTGCTGTAGGCCACATTGGGCCCATGGACCATAGGTTGCAAACTCCTGATCTATGGAGTTGAAGCTTGCACATTGACAAAAGCATCTGAAAAAAGGACGGAAGCTTTTGAAACGTGGATCTACAGACGACCTCTAAGGTTGTAATGGGTTGACTATATGACTAAGTGTTGTGCTAGATGGATAAAATACAAGAACTCTTTAAGACCATTAAGCAAAGGAAGCTCCATTACCTTGGATATATCAAGAGGAACAACATAAAGTACAGAATACTCCAACTTGCTCTTCAAGGAAAGATCCCTGGGAAGAAAGGAGGCCCTTGGACGCAGACGGACTTCGTGGCTGAAGAACCTGAGAGACTGGCATGGAAGGTCCTCAGAAGACACTGTTCCCAAGAGTTAAGAACAGGAAGACTATCGCCATGATGACAGCCAAGATCCAGAATTGATGCGGCACCTGAAGTAGAAGAATTCCTAAGCCCCCTTTTCCATGGAGACATCAAAGAAAGGCCAATAGCAATAGCTTGTCCGGTTCTATCAAAAGACTCATATTAAAAGCCACATTTTGGAATGAAGTGGGCAATGGGGGAAGAAATCACCCCTTCCAGAAAGTGTTCCAGCACTGATAAAACATGAAAAAGCCACCGGCTATAATCAGCTTATGAAATCTATTACACATTTGACCCCACGGTGGTTTCCGTGGGCGCGAGGGAGATCTCTTTGAAGGCGCAGTGGCTCTTATCGATTGCGAAGGAGATGTCAATATGTCACGTGCCCAATTAGTGTGGCGAGTCTCTAAATCAATACCCTAATTGCCTCCCTCTTCAGAACGGCCTCTAATTTAATTAACCCTCCACCTGCTTAATTTCTCCCCCTTCGGTGGACTGTGTTTTAATGAGGAACGAGCAAGGAAGCAAAATCAGAATTTGAAGGTGGTGATAGGATGTGAATTACCGATCTTTAGATGATTTGAGTTGATAATCTTAAACCCAAGCAAATCAAAGGATCTTTCACCAGAATTTACTGAAATAGAAGGAAGTGCCTAGTAAACAAACGAACTGCGGTGACTTAGTGGTTAAGACGCTGGACTTGACAACTGGAAGGTTGGCAGCTCAGCAGTTCTAGACCCGAGTACTGCATGACTGAATGAGCTCCTGTCCGCTGTTCCAGCTCCTACCAGCCTAGCTGTTCAAAAACAAGACATTGCAAGTAAACAAATAGGTACCACTTCGGTGGGAAGGTAAACAGCATCCCATGCACTCGGTCTTAGTCATGCCTGCCGCATGTGCACAGAAACCTTTGCAGACATCACTGGCTCTTTGGCTATAAACTGTGCTGAGGGAGAGATGAAGCACTCTCACTGGGCTGCCGGGCAGAGGGTGAACTCTGTGCTGGGGTGATGGCATGTGTGCCAACAGAGAGGGCTGGGTGTGCCACATCTGGCACACATGCCATAGGTTTACCATCACTGCAATAGACGGATGGAAAGGGAGAGATGATGGACGGAGACAGATATGATAGATAGCTATTCTGGCTACTTGTGCAACTACCTATATTCTGGGGGATCTCAAAGCTGTAACTGCACCCAGATGCTCTTTAAAAGTTACTTCCCAAGCTGGAGGTAAGCACATGACCTGTGCCTTCCTATCCCTATTACATCACTCACAAAAGGATCTTTTTTTGTCCCAGGTTGAGTCACCACCCACAGCCCACCTGGACTTGGGTAGGATGGCCTCGCCGAAAAATTCACAGCTCAGATCTCTCCAGCTCTAAAACTGGATCGCTGTGTTTGGACACGTGTGAACACCCACCCACCCACCCGTGTCCATATGGTGAGGTAAGTGGCAGATTGACAGCTCAATAACCCATCACGTCACTCTCTCCCAACCATCGAATTGCCTGGACTGGGAAGAAAAATAGCAACTGTAAAGGAGTCCAGTGCTTCCATTTGGGCTGATGTTCTTCACCTGAGACAGGTAATGCTGGCAAAACTAAATGGAGTCTTCTTTCCATCATGCAGTATGTGGGTCTCGAACTGCCAACTTGCCGGCTGTCCAGCTAACAAGGCGAGCTTCTTAACCACCGAGTCCTCCCCCTCCCCCCCGATAAAGATTCCTCATACAAAGATCATGAACAATCATAGTCCTTTTCAACTCATATCTTTTCTCCCAAGAGGCACAGTGGGGAATCAAACTCCCAACCTCTGGTTCCTCAACTAGAACTAAACCAGGAGTTCTCAACCTTTTTAACCCGGTGGGCCAGGCCACACTCCCTCAGACAGCTTCGGGGGCCGGATGGCCATTTTGCCCTTCCTCCACCACATGGCACTTCCGGGTGTGGTGGAGGCAGTGGGAGGCCACATGAAATGGTGCCATGGGCTGCATCCGGCCGGTGGGTTGCAGGTTGAGAATCCCCGACCTAAACCTCTGAACTAACCAACCCCGTTGTGTCATACTTACAAATATAAGAACATACGGAAATCCATGTTCGAGTTAGTCCAGGTTAGTTGTTTCCTCCACAGTCAACCAACTGATTAAGTGAAAAGCTGGATATGAGTATAGTAGTATTTCTTTCCTGTAGATGCTTAACCACTGAACCACGGCAGCCCCTAGATGAGCACTGAATCCTAGAGTCGGATACAACTAGGTGAAATTTTTATCTTTCCTAGGTTTTTTAAATTGCTTTTAATCTTTTTAGATTTTAATGTTAAATTTTAATTTCAACAGTTTTATATTTTAGGTTTTTAGGTAGTGTTTGTGTTTTTATTGTGATGTCTTTTATTACTTGTAAACCGCCCTGAGTCACTTCGGTGAGAAGGGCGGTGGATAAATATGAAATAATAATAATAATAATAATAATAATAATAATAATAATAATAATAATAATAATAATAATAATAATAATAATAATAATTTTTTTTAAAAAAATTTAAATTTAAATCTTAATTTTTTAATTTAAAAAAACAGTGTTTTTTTCTTACAATGTTTATTTTTCTGTTTAGAGCTTTTCTTGTCCGTTTTTACTTAGAATGTCATTATTGGAAGTTAAGGGGAGAAACAAGACTTAAAACTTTTATATTTCAGTGAAACAAAACATTATGAAGAGGGTATATGTCACAAAAGACGCAATTTGAGAGAGATCTTTTTCTTCTTCTTCAATTTGAAAGTGTTGTTATGATTATGTCCAAATTCGCTGATATTATACTATATATGTTTTCTTCCTCTTAACTACTTTTGTGCTTTTATATTCCACTTCACTCCCCCCCTGAAAAAATTAAAAAGAAAATTAAAAACAACTGGCTTTCAAGCAAGGGTGACACTTAACCTTACCTTTACCTTTTTACCTTTACCTTTTTACCTTTACCTTTACCTTTTTACCTTTACATTTTTACCTTTACCTTTAACCTTTTTACCTTTACCTTTACCTTTTTACCTTTACCTTTACCTTTACCTTTACATTTACCTTTTTACCTTTACCCTTTTACCTTTACCTTTTAACTTTACCTTTTTACCTTTACCTTTACCTTTTTACCTTTTTACCTTTTTACCTTTACCTTTACCTTTTTACCTTTACCGTTACCTTTTTACCTTTACCTTTTAACCTTTTAACCTTTCAACCTTTACCTTTACCTTTACCTTTTTACCTTTACCGTTACCTTTTTACCTTTACCTTTTTACCTTTACCATTTTACCTTTACCTTTACCTTTTTACCTTTACCTTTTTACCTTTACCACCCACATTCACCCAGGAGTGGAGTTGGGTACAAATGACAGACCAACCGCAATGGAGAAACATATAGAAAAGTTGATTATTTGAGTACATGCAGGGCCAGCTTCGATGGCGATGACTTCACTCATCCCTAGAAGTTATTTGTGGTTTTTCTGGGAAAAAAACCACGCACCCTTTGGTGAGCAAAATAGCTAACAGCCCCCTTCGCCCCCGCTTTCCAAGCTGACAACTTGTCAGATGAACAGCTGTGAGGGTTTAATCAGCTGAAAAAAGCATGTGAAAAATCAAATGAGGGGTAAAGGATGATTTTATCATCACGGCACCCGACCCAAAGGGGAGCCGTGGGTTCAATTCCCGCTAATTGCCAAGTCAAGTGGCAGGCAGGATCCAAGATGGGGCCACCAAGAATAAAGATCTCCGAACGTTCCTGTAAAAAAGTGCCACACTGGGGGAGGGGGGAAAGGGGGAAAATGTGTCTCTTAACAAGCACATGCCAATTATCTCTTTGAGCTGGCATATCAAAAAAATGCAAAATAAGAGACAGGAGAAGAGTTAATTGGCAAGGAAAGATAGCCTTTCCAAAATAACTTTCCAAAGAAAATGTATGGGTTGCTGGAGTGTGTTATGTTGGGGTTGCTTCTTGTGCTGCAAGCTGCCCGGAGTTGCCTTGGCGAGGGGGTGGATGAACAAGCCAAAATAAATAAAATAAAATAAATAAATAAGGTGGTACACTGGAATTTGGTCACCTCCCAAATTCTGAACTGATCCGAGACTTAATTTAAGGAGCCCTGTGGGTGCAGTGGTTAAACTGCTGTATTACAAATGGTGGTGAGTTCAATCCTGAACAGGGCACAAGGTTGATTCAGCCTCGTCCATCCTTCAGATTTTGGTAAAATGAGTCCTCAGTATGTTGGGGGCAAAACATGAATTAACTTGTGAGAGTTGAACTAATGGGGTGGTATAGAAATGTCATTGTTATTTCTCTATCCTTGTTAAATAAAACAATGTTTTAATTATGGGCTGCAAGTCTGGCCCGGTTATCGTGCTATGGTTATAGAGTAGACCCATAATGGCCAACCTTGGCACTCCAGGTGTTCTTGGACTTCAACTCCCAGAAGCCCAGGTCAGCACTCCTGATGGATCAGGGCTTCTGGAAATTGAAGTCCAAGAACATCTGGAGAGCCAAGTTTGTTTGTTTGTTTATTTATTTATTTATTCAGTTTGTATAGCCACCCCAATCGACATGCGACTCTGGGCACCGTACATAAAAATCCCCCAACATTTAAAACTAGAGAGACACTTAAAATTTCTAAAAGCTCTGAAAAAGTTTGAGGACCTTGGTCTAAAACAGTGATTGTCAACCTTGGCACTCCAGGTGTTCTTGGACTTCAATTCCCAGGAGCCCAAGTCAGCTCTCCGGCTGATCAGGGGCTTCTGGGAATTGAAGTTCAAGAACATCTGGAGTCTCAAGGTTCGCCCTCTGTCAAGCTCTTCGTTGTGGTCCCTGCGTACGTGCAGTAAAACCATTCATGTGGATTCACAGGGGACCTTGAAGAAGAAGAAGAAGAGTTACAGATGCGCAATTTGTCCTTATAGATCCCTAGTGGCACAGCTGTTAGACTGCTGCCCTGCCAACCAAAGGTTTGTGGGTTCAATCCTGACCAGGATTTAAGGTTGACTCAGCACTATGGGGTGGTTACAGAAGTGTGATTGCTTTGCTTAAACTGAAGGCTTAATTTTGGACCCCCTGCCCTAGAGTCAACTGGCTTTCGACCAAGGGAGACCTTGACTAATTCTAAAGTATGTTCTATTCCTCCAAGAAATATTACATGTGTCCAGGTGCCAAATGCATCCTGGTTTCTCAAACCCAACAGCGTTGCTTTCCATGCTTATCCCGAAGATGGATCGCTAACGCGCTGCCCCCTTTTAATCTCAAGCGCATAAGACTTCTTTGTATTCCGATCCACCTGAGATGAAGTGTTCCTGGAGAAAAAAAACCTTTCAAATTCTCCTAGCTGGTGGTCTCTCACAGCCCCTCGAGGTTTTGCGTTCCCTGCCGGATGTGTATTATTATCATTATTTCCCCCCAAAGCGACAAACAGAAACCTGTAAACTCAAATTGCCCCGGTTTGCAGATAAGACAGTTTGCAGATGAATTCAGGAGTGTGATGCTTCTTTAAGTCACCCTTCACCGGTTTCCTGCCCGCTTCGTAGCAGCTTTCTGCCCGGATAGGCTTGATAATTCATGGAAGCAATGGCGTTTGTTCCCACACCCGGCAAAATAAATCGAGGACTAATTCAGGAGGGAGGAATAAATCAAAGAAGTGTGTTTCAAAGTAGTGCCAAAAAGAAACGACTTGGGTTGAGTCAATATTACACTGCATCACAAAAAAATAAATATTGTCTGCTACTTGGTCTAGTTCATGTGTCCTAGACTAAATCAAGTGCATTGAATCCAAATCTGAAGTCTGATTCTACCTAGGTCATCAGGGTCCTAAGTTAGCAAATCTCATCCTCTTGGTTAGGTTGATCACGCGGGGGGTATATTTGCCACAAATGAAGCAAAAATTGTCTGGTTTATCAACACAGCTGTGCCTATCTATCTTTAGCTCAAAACAGACTCACCATGGCCTAGCTGTACTATCCAATAAATTCAAATTCAAATTCAGTTTTATTTACAGTCCATGACCAGCATAGCAAGAACACAAAAAGCATAAACTATCCAACAAGATGGTTTTGCACTAGAGACAAGCCCTTGGCCCATCTCGCCTTATGTACCTATTTCTGGCCTCAGCTCACTGACTTGCACGGCCGCAGCTGGAACATGCATGCCATCAGCGGATGTGATTCAGCTGAGGTTACAGCAGGCATACAGTGGTAGCTGGCAACTGTTATAATGTCCCCATGTAAAAATACATCACCCAGTGACCGACCATTTGAACAGCTATCGCACGCCTTAAAATCTGTACGTGATAGGCAAACTCTGAATTCAGATTTGGAATCCACACACTCGATATCATGTAAATCATGTGTGTGGTTCCCAGTAGCAAAATTGTTGTTGTGCGATGTAATAATATCCACTGCATTGTTTGTTTTGATCGCTAGTCTTTGATTTGCAGGTCAGAAGGTCCGAATCATCATCCGCAGCAGCATTCTTAATGCGGAAAATCATTGTCTGTACATACCAATTTTTAAAAGGTTTTTAAGGGTGGATAAAGGGGTTGGGACTTGGTAGTTTCCATGTTCGAGCACGGTATCATGTCTCTTTGTTCCATTTTTGTAAACTGCCCAGAGTGGGAATTTTTTTCCGGATGGGCAGCTTATAAACATGCGAAATACATAAAACAACATTAAATTTATGAGTAGAAAAGGGCCATGACAGCTGATGAACTTTACATGAGGAATCTTTAACTGGGGGGGGGGGGGGAGGGGGATATTTCTTAAGTCTAATTGGCAAACCTGTTTTCAGTGATTGGAGAGAAAAGCTAATAAAGAAAAGGTTCCAGTGAGTGGTAATAAAAGCTTCACCACCTAAGGTCATTAGTCTTCAGGGTGGTCAGGTTAGTTAAATGCCATCTGAAACTCAGCATTGAGTCGCTGGCAGTAGGGTCTACTCCAGTGATGGCCAACCTTGGCACTCCAGGTGTTCTTGGACTTCAATTCCCAGAATCCCAAGTCAGCACTCCTGCTAGTCAGGGCTTCTGGGGATTGAAGTTCAAGAACACCTGGAGTGTCAACGTTGGCCATCACCAGTCTACTCTATGGACCATAGTGGAATAACCTGATCAGGCAGTCGAAAGGGCTTCAGTCACTGGAGATAAGAGCTAATAAAGAAAGGGCTCCAGTGATCGGAGATAAGAGCCAATAATAATATTTTACCACTGTGAAATCCCAGATCTTATCCTCTGGTCTCCATAGATAGGCCTGTCGCTTCCCCTATGCAATTGATCCCTGGGGCACTTATAAAGGACGCATTAATAATAACTTCGTGTCAGAAAAGGAAAGGATTTTTGCAGAAGAAACTCCTCTCAGGGAATGCCCGAATGAGGCTCCTTTCATGTCCCCAAGAGCTGGGACAGAGATGGGCGCTCAATCTGTCATGCAGTACCCGGGTTTTGAACTGCCGACTTGACAGCCTTCCAGCTAACAAGGCAAGCTTCTTAACCACTGAGCCACCGCAGCAGTATTCGTGACCTTGTCTGGATTTGTGATGTTGCCTAGATGCCCATTTTCTGGGCTTGTTGATGCTTGAACCATCATGAAATAATATTAACTCTGGAAATAAACCAGCAGGATTTCATGTTTGAATCCACAGGCGCTTACATGGAAAGCATAAAGCCCCATGCGCGAGACGCCGTGCTTCAGACATCTCATTCCAATCCTTTAGGTCAACAAGAAGCTGTTCAAACTTCAGGCAGGGTATGATGTTGAAAATGTACACAGCAGACTCAACTACTCTGCATGCAAGAGAAAAGCTTCACAGTGTGCAGATTGCAATATTGCATCCACTAAGTCTCACTGTCAAATGTGACGAGGCTCTTCATTAATGACAGTCATTTACTAAGATTCCCAAGAAGGCAAAACAATGTCTGACTTTTGTCATGGCTCAATAGAATCGTCGGTTAACTAACCTGACCACCCTGAGGACTAGCGGCCTTGGGTGGCGAAGTCCACAGGGAAGGGTGATGGACCCAAAATGGATTAAATCTCACTTGAACCCATCTTCATGGAGGGCAGCAACTTCATCCATCCTTGACTGGGTCTGAGGATGAAGACTTTGCATGCCAAAAGGGATCAGGACTAGAAAGTGATTTGTGGAACTGGATCAGTGGTACTATGGGTGTCACATTCTTCAATGCGGAAGGCAAATGAAAGGCCGCTGCATTATATGGTTCCTAGGACAATCTCCATGACTGATCACCCCAATGGTAGCTAATATTCGGAATCAGATACAGTGCATGAAGAAGGATTCTTATTCTGCCAAACTTACCATGTAGGTTGGTGGGTGTCCCTCACATCTTGCTGATACCTACTGAAAAATACTCCAGAGCTTTTGGGAATTCATAAATCTCCAAGGATGGACCATCTGGATAAGTTCCTCATGGTCAAAGAAGAAAATAGGGACCCTAAGTCAAAACTGCACCAATGGCCTGATTATGACAATGGAGTCATCACAACATCTCCTTTACCCAATGTAGTCCTCTCACACCTTGAGACAAAGAGTCCTATGGGCTGAGCTGTGGACCTTCTGAGATCTCCTCAGGTTGTCATGGAGTTTATGAAGTCCTGAGCCATCCCACGGATTGTGACCTCAACTATGAAGTCATGGAGGTTCTAACACTACTTGACAGTTAGAGCAGCATGACAGCGGAACCCAGAGGTGGTGAGGGCTTCAACACTTGAGGCCTTTACAAGAGAATAGGGCCACCATCTGTCAGACCATCCTTTGATTTGGATTCCTGGTTTGAGCAGGGAGTTGGACTGGATGGCCTCATGGGCCTCACCCAACTCAGCAATTCACTGTGTGTCACCCAACCAGAGACAATATTCAGACAAGGACATAGCAGAAGGAGATGGACAAGATAGCAAATGGCAGGGGTTACTGTTTTAATATTGTGTCTGCAGCTTGGGCTGGCCACCAAAAATCTGGACCAAAAAATAAAAGTTGCTTACCCATGAAGTGATATACAGTTGTTGAAGTAGAAATAATTTTTGTCTGATTTTAACAAGTCAGTGGTTAAGGTATCTGTCTGGAGAGCTACAGGTTGGGAGTTTGATTCCACCCTGTGCCTCCAGGGGGAAGAGACAGCCTAGCTAACCTTAGGCAAATTGGACAGTCTCGAAATCTCCCCCGTAGAGCAGTGATGGCCAATTTTGGGCCTCCAGATGTTCTTGGACTTCAATTCCCTGAAACCCTGATCATCGGGTGTGTTGACTTGGGTTTCTAGTAATTGAAGTCTAAGAACAGCTGGAGTATCAAGGTTAGCCAACACTGCCCTAGAACATATGCTCCTCAGGTGTTCTTGGACTTCAATTCCCAGAAGCCCTGATCAGCAGGTGTGTTGACTTGGGCTTCTGGGAATTGAAGTACAAATAATAAGTTAATGTCAGAGATTACTCTGGGTTGAAATGATTTTTAGGGGACGCCCAACATGGAGAGTCAAGTTTGATCACCTATACCCTAAGGCAGGGGTTCCCAACCTACGGCCTGTGGTCTACACCCGGCCTGTGGTGCCATTTAATGTGGCCCATGACACCACTGCCACCACATCGGAAATGGGAGTGGATGCATTTATGATAGCTGTAAATGCGCCTGTGGCTGTCGTAAACACGGAAGTGGACATATTTATGGCTATTGTGAATGTGTTTACAACAGCCGACGTCTGTGCATTTTCTATGCAGAAAAGCCTGGAAAGAGTCACTGAAAGTCAGAATTGACATCAGGGCACATAATTATTATTACATTATTAGAAGATGTCTCATTTGAGCAAGAAAGGCGGGAGCAAATGATCTTCTTGTTTGCTGCTGAGTCCATAATCTGAAGGTCTTTGATTCCCATTGTTCTTCTGATTCATTACCTTTAATTCAGACTCGGCCTGGGCAGGTGTTCAAAAACAGGTAGCCTATTCGTCAAGATCCATCCTTTGTAAAAAAAGAAGACATAAACCGACCCTGCTAGGAACTGCGCATTAACTTTTGTTCTGCAACTTCAAAAGCATGGTTTGCATTTCCCTGCAAATATGAGAAAACACATTATGGGGAAATGAGATGATGTTTGACCTTGAAGCAAAATAAATAAATAAATACCTAACGTGTCCAGAAAATGTACAAGGAGTTTCATTCTAGCATCTTGGGCAAGGAGATGATGGAATGGAAATTGTATAAAAAAGGAGGAGATATAATATAACAATGAAATGGAACGTCAAGGAGGACGATTCAGCCAAAAGCTACGCTTCCATCGAGCCAATGGGAAATGAGGAGCAGAGTTGTCATTCTAAAAGAATTGTGTCTTTGTTTGTTTGTTTCACTCTTGTTGAACTTCTAAACAACCGAGGGAAGCAGGTGATGGTTGGATTGGCCAGGGTGAGAGAGATGGGCATGATATGTATATTGAGTGGTATTTCATTGAGTCCATGGGCAACGGTAAGCTCATAGCAATGTCAGAAATCGTAACAAAACAACTATGAGAGGAAATGAGTCTAAAATAAATACAGCTTTCAAACAGGCACAGCGGTAGGAGCTTCCAAACTGTCTTCTGAATTATGGGCGTGCATCTTCCACCCACCCAACACAAGGATGAAAACATTGGGTTTACAAAGTGTGTGTGTGTGGGGATATCTACTCTACATATTTGGGGTGTATGTGTGTGTCTGTGTCTGTGTTTGTGTAAATGGAGGGCAGAGGAATAGAAGCTGTTCTCAGCTCTTTCAAGGAAATCTGGAACATAAAACAAAATAAATAAGATCTAAAACATCAGAAGAAGGAAGGAAGGAAAGAAAGAAATAAAGCTACCTCTAAAGCTGAACAGTCAATAAGTGCGGATTAATTGATGTGCTTGCTGATTGAAGTTCCCAGCTAGTGATCATCATAACAGATTGAGCAATGAGGTGCAATGCAGCGGCTTCTGTATATCAAGTATTGGTACACAAAATGCAAATACTCGCCACCTCGCCTTCCCCATTGATCTGACCGATCTAAGCAAAAATATCCCTCCTCTCGCTTGTGAAAAGAAAAAAAATCACATAAATGCGTCTGCAAACGTCTCCGTGGCCCTGTGGCAAGCATGACTAGGTCCTGGTACACACGGAGTGCTGTTACCTTACCTGCCAAAGTGGTGCCTCTTTATCTGCTTGCAATTTCTTGCTTTCGAACGGCTAGGTTGGAAGGCGCTGGGGCAGATGACAGGAGCTCACTGTGTCCTGCAGGGCTCGGGTCTTGAACTGCTGACCTTCCGCTCGTCAATTTCAGCATCTTAACCACTAAGCCGCCACAAACCTTCAGTAACATGGGTCACCTCCTTTTCTTTTCAGAGGGGGCTAGTAGAGAAAGATGTCTAGTTGGATATCTTACTTTGTGTGTGTGTGTGTGTGTGTGTGTGTGTGTGTGTGTGTGTGTGTGTGTGTGTGTGTGTGTGTGTGTGTGTGTTATTTTTGCTTTCTTGCTATTTATAATTTTATCCAATCTGTTTACATTTTTTATTTGTAAAGATTTTAATAAATCTGGCCAGGATATCCTGCTATGGTAACAGAGTAGGTACCACTGCTAATGACTCAATGCTGAGTGCCAGGCGGTGGTTATCTAACCTGACCACCCTGAGGATGCACGGCCTTGGGTGGCAAAGACCACAGGGAAGGGTGATGGTCCCCAAGTGGATTAAACCCCATTTGAACTCATCTTGATGGAGGGCAGCATCTCCATCCATCCTGGCCTGAGGATGATTATGAGGACTTTGTGTGCCCAAAGGGCTCAGGACCAGAAAGTGACTCATAGAACTGGATCAATGGTACTATGGGAGTCACACTGCGTTGCAAAAGGCAAATGAAAGACCATTGTATTATATTCTCAGGACAGTCTTCTTGGCTGATCACCATGATGATCGCCCATATGCGGATATGGAAGAAGACAAAGAATACGACGAAGATGATGATAATGGCTGATCATCATGAGGATCACCAATATGTGGATATTGAAGAAGAAGAAGAAGAAGAAGAAGAAGAAGAAGAAGAAGAAGAAGAAGAAGAAGAAGAAGAAGAAGAAGAAGAAGAAGAAGAAAGATTTTTATTATTATATCATGCGCTGCAAAGAGTGGGAAAATATCCCAGATGGGCGGGATATAAATATAAGAAGAAATAATGATAATGATAATAATAATAATAATAATAATAATAATAATAATAATAATAATAATAATAATAATAATAATAATAGATGTGCTCACTGGACCTTCTGAATAGTCCAGGCCTCTCCTCTTGGTTTCTGACTGGTTCGGGTAATGTTTTACAGACATTACCTCTCTTAACGCGCCTCACTTTGCAGAAGGCACATTTTGGAGACCATAAACTGAGATGGAGCATCTTTGAACTGCCCTATTGTCCTCACCCCGGCATTTTCCATTTACTCTTATGGCTGCGTCTTTCGCTTCTGCCACCCATTCTGTGCCTCGCAAATGCCTTTTCCAAATATTTTAGCTCATCGGGCGGAAACGTTTATTCACAACCAGTGAGTCATGGGAAGAAATGTATCTTGCTAAGGCCGCGGAATTAACCATCCTTGTAGATGCGACCCTTCTAGGGAAGATTTATCTAATTTAGCTCATTCGGCTCCATTGTATTTTATCACCGTTGCCGGCCATCTTATGACTCCACTTTGAGTGTCCCGCATCAAAGCAGAACCGATAACACCTTCCCACTAGATGTAATTTCTTGCCGTTTCTCTATAATGTACACACACTCGAGTCTAAAGTAGTTGTCATAGAAATGATGCACTGATTTCACGGAGGGTTCATGCCTGAGAAGTCTCGCAAATGTCGGAAAGCATCCTGGTAATAATTTGGCGTCAGAAATTATTCTGGGTTCAAAGGATTTTTGCAGAAGACACTCCACTCAGGGGACGCCCAAATGAGGCTCCTTTCGTGTCCCCAAGAGCTGGGACAGAGACAGGCACTCAGTCCGTCATGCCGTAACCAGGTCTCGAACTGCCTACTTGCCAGCCTTCCAGTGAACCAGGTGAGTTTCTTAACCACTGAGTCACCACAGCTCTGGTGACAGATAGGGATCATATAGGATGAGTGAAGCTGATGCCCTCCATCAAGTGGGGACATTTAACCCACTTGGGGACCATCATCCTTCCCTGTGGATTTTGCCACCCCAGCTGTTATTCCTCAGGGTGGTCAGGTTATTTAACCGCTGCCTGATGATTGGTGTTGAGTCACTGATGGTAGGGTCTACTCTATGACCACTGCAGGATAACCTGGCTAGACTAGTTACAGAATCTAATTCAGTCCAAATCTCATCAACAGCCTCTGTTGCTTCTCAGAAAAACGGAAGTACTTCGGCCACTAACACAAAAGATGCTAGACTTGAAGAGTGAACCCATTAAGGTAAAAGGTCGCCCTTGCTCAAAAGCCAGTCGTATCTGACTCTAAGGTTCAGTGCTCATCTCTGTTTATAGCCAAAGAGCCAGCACTGTCTGCTTCTGCAGATATTTCCGTGGTCATGTGGGAGGCATGACTAGACACCAGAGTGCACGGAACAGTGTTTACCTTCAAAACACAGTAGTCCCTATTTATCTACTTGCAATTTCTTACTTTTGAACTGCTAGGTTGGCATAAGCTGGGACAGAGACAGGAGCTCACTCCGTCCTGCAGTACTCAGGAATTGAACTGCTGACCTTCCTCCTCCTAACCACTTGAGCCGCTGCAGTCCTTAGCCAATGTGCAGGCATTATTAAATGTGTAATTCCCACAATGGTTGTCTTGCATCCATTTACTAAACATTTACAATTCAACAGTGAGAAACTCCACAACTAATCCAAACAACAGTCGTAAAAAAACCCAGAACACATTGACTTATTTATTTATTTATTTAATCGTACTTGTTCATCGCCTCCTGCCCGAAGGGACCCAGGGAGATTTACAGCTTGTATACTTACCGTATATACTTGAGTATAAGTCAAGATCCAAAAAAGGGACTCAACTTATACTCAAATCAACAACCCCGAGGGTCCCAAAACTGCGGCGGTGCTCATTCAAACATACGTGTTTTAAAAAGGACTAGCACTACCGTAAAAACTCAAAAACATACTCACACAAATGTCTGAATAAATTAATTTCACTGTATTTTCTTGTATTTTAATTACTAAAACTCACTAGCAGCTGCAGCATTTTCCGACTTATACTCAGGTCAATCTATTTCCCTAGTTTTAGAGGTCCAAATTAGGTACCTCGACTTATATTCGGGACGACTTACAGTCGAGTATATACGGTACTTGTTACGGTCATTGTTCTGTGCCTCTTGGAGCTGATGTGTATAAATGGATTCCACAAAGCATCACTCTTCTCTCTGACCAAGTGGACTCGATCCGTGCAAGCTCACATTAAAGCACGGCCGTGAGCCTTTAAAGTACCACAATGCTTTTGTCCTTTTCGGAACAGCTGGCAGGTTGTACCAGGCGCTGAGAGAATGCCAAATTCCTGGGCTCTGTGGTTCTTAATTGAAAAACAAAAACCTCAATTGTCTTTCCGACTGGAGGCCTCTTCTGAAGGCAACGCTTGCCGGCGACGCTTCCCACAATAAAGGGTTTCGCCCCTGGGGAAATAGGGGTGGGGGAGACTCAGAGATGATTGTGCTTAATTACCATCTGCAATTAAAAATTGTTATTTGTGGCTTCCTTGAGTAAACACAAAAGAAGCCCGGCATCTGCTACGAGGGATGGGTGAAGACAATAGTGCCTGCTTCACGGTGGATGCCAAACCAAGCATCCTTGGCAAATGGCAGATTCACTAGATAAACAGGATCCTCTCCAACTCCGCCCCGTTGTAGCCTCGCTTTCAAAACTAATTAGACCATACGGGCCCAGAGTGTCTAGCAAAGGATGCTCCATTCAAAGGACAGCGGCTTTGTCCTTCTCGAAGCCAGGAGAGCGGATAATTAGCAGGAGAATTTCCAGGGTGATATTTTTAGAGCACGATGGATAAATCCATGGGAAACCCCTGGGTAGATACAGAGGGTGCCAAAAAAAGAAGCTTATGCGCATTTTAAGCAATGCCATCTATGTCTCTGGGGGACTGCGGTAGCTATGGGGTTAAGATGCTGAACTAGATAACTGGAAGGTTGGCAGGTCAGCAGTATGAGCCCCGAGTGCTGCACGACGGAGTGAGCTCCCGTCTCTGTCCCAAAAACATGCACCGACGGGGACCAAAACTCCACCAAAACTTGGCTGTGAACCCAAGCCAAGTTTTGGTGGAGTCCCCCAAGGCGTTGAAGCGTCTCAGGCCTTCTGATCAAAAAAGCTACACCTGGTTTACGTTACATTTTGCATGGATTTTACAGAACCTTGTTCCTACCAATGCTCTAGCTCAGGGATTCTCAACTTACGGCCTGTGGGCCGGATGCAGCCCACGGAACCATTTCATGTGGCCCCCACTGCTCCAGGAAGGGCCATGTGGTGGAAGAAGGGCAAAATGAGGAGTGTGACCCAGCCCCTGGCTTAAAAAGGTTGACAACTGTAGCTTGCTTGCTACAGAGAGGGACATTATGTTGGGGAAAACAAATGCCTTTCTTTCTTAAGGCAGCTCTGCTTCCAATTGGAAAACTGGCTTCTTGTCTGTTTCCTGCAGTATCAATGCGTTGGCTGGTGCTTTTTACAGAGGCAGCCTCGAGCTATTTACATCCACCGGCTTTTTCTTGTGGAAACAGGTGGATTTTGTTTTGCTTTGCTTTTCCATTTGCTTGTGTTGCCTCTCTGCTTGAACAGGATTTTCCTTGGGGAATTCCCCGCCCCTAGAGTTTTCCGTGCCCGACCGCGTGCCTCTCTCTTTATCTTTCAACTTTCCGCGTCGCCGGCGAACCGAGATGATAAATCAAATTGGTTAACAAACACGCTGTGAAAAATTCACAACGCACAAAGAATAGGATGAGCCAGCCTGCGGAACTGGGGAAAAAAATAAATACATTCCTTTCTCGCCGCAGATATGTTGATGCGTTAATTCAATCAACAGCGACGACAAATGCGGCGGAGGTATTGCAAATTGGGAAATGGCCCCTTGGGCACGGATGGCGACCCAGAAATGCTTCTGAACAACTGTTACTATTCCAGGAGAAAATATCTGGTTTGTAAACAGGTGCTGCGGTGAAAGGGACTGTGGTGGCTTCGTGCTTAAGATGGCGAACTTGACGACTGGAAGCTCGGCAGGTCCGCAGGTCAAGACCTGAGCCCTGAACAATGGAGTGAGCTCCTGTCACTGTCCCAGCTCTTGCCAACCTAGCAATTCCAAAGCAAGTGTGTGTGTGTGTTTGTGCACACGCGCTTCACACTTGGTTTGGGCCAAGTTCAGTTCCCTGGATGTTTTAAAGAAACACCTAAAAACTATACTCTTTAAAGAGGCTTTTAATAACAATCTTCCTATGGCCAGTTAATTAGTGGATAAATGGATTCTAGATGTTAAAGGGGAAGCTGGATGTGCTCTAGCAGAATGACAAACATAACAATACAGCTTCCTACAGCTATCAGTAACAATAGATTATTCAGATTAGTTTTGAATGCCTCCCTTTCAATCTCAAAGGTGTAGAGAAAGCCCATTCTGGTTTCTGATTAACCTCTTATTTGCATATCAGGAAACAAAAAAGTAATAAAACAAAAAGACTGTGGTACTTACTGTTACTTGGTTACTTCCTGTTCTGCTAAAGTGGTAAAAGAGAATTGGCAGGAAGGTTGTAATACACCAAAATATAATATATAAAATATCTAGCAGCATATAGCAATCTGTGTATCAAATTTGATAATGTCCCAGAAACCCTTGGCTAATATTTAATCCTCTGTGATGGGTGTCCAATAGATGGATGTATTCGATAACCGAATACTGCAGGATAGAATGAGTCTCTGTCCCAGCTCCTGCCAACCTAGCAGTTTAAAAGCCAGAGATTGCAAGTATATCAATAGGGACCACTTCAATGGGAAGGAAAATAGCATTGTGTGCTCTCCGGTGTCTAGTCATGCCTGCCACATGACCATGAAAATGTCTGCAGATGCAGTCAGTGCTGGCTTTTCAGCTATGAAGCAGAGATGAGCACTGAAACCTAGAGTCGGATATGACTGGCTTTCGAGTAAGGGTGACCTTTACCTTTACTGTGATTGGATGGCCAATCCAGTCTTTTGTTTGTTGCCCCCTGGCAGGCGTGATGCCGAGAAAGCTCTCGTCTGGCGTGCCTTGGCACTGTTGATCAGGGCCAGAAGTGCCTTCCTGCATCTCTGCTGCAAGGTGACGCCGCCGAGCGCAACTGCCGGTAATGAGCCCAAAATAATGAGCTTCGCAAAGGCTGTCCCGACCTGAGCTGCATCGCGGTGACAGGTAGGTCTATGAAGCTGCATCTTATACCTGTTGTGCGCTCCGTCCCGTGGGGAGGGAGAGGGTTACAAAGATGCCTTTGCATTAATGAACTGGAAGGGTGACAGCTCGAAACCCAAACCTCCAGCTTGGCAGGAAGAGCTAGTGTTTGGCGCTTTGAGAAATAACAATTGTCTCATTACCATTCAGTGGTTGACCCCTGGGCTTCCCTTCCCTTTGCCAACTCATTGCAGGGCAACCTTCACTGCTACCGTCTCCCCCCACTCCCATCGTGCTGACGAGAAAGCAATTAAAGCAGAAATCCTACCTAATGCTGAACAAGGTTCAGAAGGTGGGCAGAAGACGCTCAGCTAGGCACTCGTTTTGGAAGACACAGCGTTTAAAATTAGGAACGCGTCAATACTTAATTTGGTGACAACTCTCTCTAGAGCAGGGGTTCCCAAACTAAGGCCCGTGGGCTGGATGTGGACTCTGGACTGGATGTGGCCCGTGGCACCATTTCATGTGCCCCCCCCCACAACCCTCCACGGGTATTTGATAAACAAAATGGCCACCCCCTTTGAAACTCTTGGGACAAAATGGCCACCTCCATTCGTGCAGGCAGGGCAAAATGGCCATCCAGCCCTCAAAGCTGACTGGGAGAGCGTGACCTAGCCCCCGGCTTGAAAAGGTTGGAAATCCCTGATCTAAGACACAGTTTCCCAATCTTTGGTTCGTGAGCTTCAATTCCCAGAAGCCCCAGTCCATTCCCCAAAGCAGTGATCGGCCAACGGACTGACTGAGGCTTCTGGGAATTGAAGTCCAAGAACATCCGGAGAGCCAACTGTGAAGAACCCTGTTCTAGAGCGGGAAACACCGCTTTGATTCTTAGACTTCACCTTTGATTCTTAGACTTCAATTCCCAGAAGCCTAAGTCACTTCTCCAAAGCACTGATCAGCCAATGGACTGACTTTGGCTTCTGGGAACTGAAGTTCCCCAGTGGGGCTTGGGCCCTACAATGGGAAGCACTACCCCATGACAAAGGATACTTGAATTCAAATCACTCCATGGTCATAGTAACTCAGGGTCCATTTAAACTTCACACTACTCCTGCATTTGTGTTGGGTTTGCACCTCTTGAAATCTCTTGTAAAATGTGAAACTATATTCAATCTGGCTAGGTTATCTTGCTATGGTCATAGAGTAGACCCTACTGCCACCAACTCAACGATGGATGTCAGGTGATGGTTAACTATCCTGACAACTCTGAGGACTCACAGCCTTGGGTGGAGAAGTCCACAGGGAAGGGTGATGGTTGCCCAGTGCAGGGGTCAACAAACTTGGCTCCCCAGATGTTCTTGGACTTCAATTCCCAGAAGCTCTGATCAGCAGGTGTACTGATGTTGGTTTCTGGGCACTGAAATTCAAGAACACCTGGAGAGCCACGTTTGAGAAAGTCTGGTTTAACTTCTAGTCTTCCAAGATCCCAAGATACTTTTCCACATGTACTACTGTCAAACCAGTTGGCCACCTCTGGCCTACTGCAAGAGACTCAACACCAGTTGTCAGGTGGATGTGAACTACGCTGACAACCCTGAAGACCAACAGCCTTGGGTGGCAAAGTCCACAGGGAAGGGTGACGGTCCCCAAGTGGGTTAAATCTCACTTGAATCCATCTTGATGGAGGGCAGAATCTTCATCCATCCTGGCCTGGGGCTGAGGAGGACCTTGTGAACCTAATAGGTTCAGGACCAAAAAGTAATTTGCAGAATTGGATCAGTGGTACAGACATCATACTATGATGCAGAAGACCAATGGAAGGACACTGCATTATATGGTTCCCGGGACAATCTTCATGGCTGATTGCCATAATTGATGATCATGATTGATTATTGTTTTTTTAATTGTTGTTAGATGCCCTGAGTCATTTGTGAGGTGGGCGGCATAGAAATATGATAAACAAACAAACAAATGAAGAAAGCCAATATTCGGAATCTGATATGGCACTTCAAGAAGAAGAAAATTCTAGTTTTCCTTCCTGGACCAAGGAAAAGATATCAGGGAACCTGGAGAGGAAATAGAAATCTTTTTCTCACTGGAGATGTGATGTCACTGCATCTTGTTTGATGTCTCTGAAAATCAGATCTCCATAGACAAAGCATGTATCAAACCTTCTTCCTCACGGGTGTTTTGGAGAGAGATCATGCCGATGCTGATGTCCGGGGATTGGGTCCTGTGGGATTTCTAAAGGAGACTTTAATAGATCCATGTCCACAGGTATCCCACCTATACCTCTGTCATGACATCTGAAGCTTGGGGAGAAACAACAATGGAATAAACCCTGTGAAGCTTCCATGTAAACTCAACCACAGCTGGAATTAACCAGAGCATAATGAAGTAGTTGAAAACTATGTGGACAACAGGGTCAAACTGCCCAAAGCCAGGATGTACTGAGATAATCAACACTTGAAAATGTGTTTCAGGTTTTAAGATCCAGATCCAGAATTCTGTTTCTGATTTTGTTTTATTTTCTTGGGCTTCGAAGAGATACATCATCATCAGATGTAACACACATCATTTTCCTGAAGCAGGAAAAAAGGCCAATGGCATGGATTTGTTTAAGGTGGATCTCAGCTTGCCGTGAAGTGACCCACACACTGTGATAATGGAGCCACCTCCTGTGGCACATATGAAATGAGACGTGCAGGATTTGACACCGGGACTGCAATGGACTGCCATAGCCTTCAGGATATGGACAAGGTGCACCTTCCCAGCTGGACCATCGGGCATGGCCTCTTGTGCTTCCATGACCATTGGGAATCTGAGGTCCTCATCCACTCATTTTGCCAATGGGCCCAATAGGATGGTTTCCAGTGGCATTTCCTCTGCTGAGGTGGGGCCATCACCCCACCTAAAGGGGCTCCTCTGCCCGTAGCCATTGGCCCCTTTAGGGAGTCGGATTATTTACCACCACCCAACACTCTGTATTGAGTCTCAGGCTGTACGGTCTACTCCATTACCGTAGTGGGATGTCTGGCCAGACAACTATGCCAGTAAGTACACTTGAAAAATGTGTTTCTGGGTTTTAAGATCCAGATCCACAATTCCATTCCCGATTTTGTTTAATTTTAAATTTCTTTGTATTTGAGGAGATACACCCAACTTATAAATGGATACAGCCCATTTTAGAGCAGATTTGCTGACCCTTGAGGCTTGCCAGGATTTGAGGGATGATATTTTCATTGTTGTGACCTAGGGCAAAGTTTTTCAACCTTTGCACTCCAGGTGTTCTTGGACTTCACTTCCCAGAAGCCCAAGTCAGCACTCCTGCTTCCTGGGGCTTCTGGGAATTGAAGTTGAAGAACATCTGGCCTAGGGAGAATAGGGTAACCCTGGGAGACAAATGCAGTCTCAGGGGCAATTTGCCCATTTTGGGATAATCCTTCTAGACAGGATAGATCAGGAGTTCTCAACCTTTTTAAACCAGGGACCTGGTCATGCTCCCTCAGACAGCTTCGGGGGCCGTTTGGCCATTTTGCCCTTCCTCCACCAGATGCCACTTCCTGGTGTGGGGGAGGCAGTGGGGGCCACATGAAATGGTGCCATGGGCCACATCTGGCCCACAGGTGGCAGATTGAGAATCCCAGAGATAGCTGTTGCAAACTGCAGAAACCTTTAGGAGAGACAAATTTTGGGTTGAGCCATGAATGACACCCTTCACCCTTTCTGTATCTCTGGGGACATCTGAAACAACCCATGCTAAGTGTTGCTGCAGACCACTGATGTGATTAATATCTCCTGTTTTGTTATAAAGTGATTCTTCTTTACCAAAAAACCGCCACAACACCGCAGATTTTCCCAAAGGCTTCCTGAATTTATTATCCCCGCCCACCCCACCGTTGCCACGGACAACAGCTTCTTAAAAACCCTAGCAACGTTTAGTTTGCAACACACATGGAAATTAGGTGCAACCTTAGAGTCATAAAAAGGGCCCAATTTATTAACCGTACGGTAGAAATGACACTTTAACAGCCAAGAGATATGAAGGAGAAAGGGGAGGGGGGAAAAAAACATACAGTCATTTGCATATTGGGAAGAAAGTGGCCTAATGCTGTCAACGTGAAAGCTGAACTTTTATAGCTAGCATCAAATTAAGATATATTGCAGAGAACATCTATAGGGATCGTTGGAAAAGACTGAATTTTAAAGAATGAACTGGAGATTTCTCCAAGCCTTAGAAACAGGTCCTAGCCTTGGTTTTGCTCTTGCGTACCCTTAAGAGTGTTTGTTCTTGACATAAAGCTCTTCCTGGATCTGAACCAGCAAACCTGAGGCTCATCTCCATTCAGAGGATGTTGAAGGTCCTTCTTAGTTCTCTTGGCGTCCACTGCTACTTCTCTCCTTATTGTAGGTGGAGCAATACAAATTAAATGGCAATTTTATGGGAAATGTGAATCTATTGAACAGCGGTTTAGCATCAATTGGAGGTATCCAAGGTGCTGTCCCAAAGTATCCAAATAGATTCAGCACTATGGACAGCTCTTGCTTAGTTCTCTTGGCGTCCACTGCTACTTCTCTCCTTATCTTAGGTGGAACAATACAAATCAGATTGTGATTTCATTGGAACGTTGTATCTATTATACAGTATTTTAGTCTCAATCTGAGCTAACTAAGGTGCTGTCCCAAAGCACCCAAATAGATTCAGCACTATGGACAGCTCTTGCTTACTTCTCTCTGTGTCTGCTGCTACTTCTCTCCTGCTCTTGGGTGGAGAGATACCAACAAGAGGATATATTTTCTCAACTGGTGTAGGTTGTTGTTCCTTATCTAGTGAGCTCTGCCCTCCATCTTCTAATCTGGTTTTGCTCTTGCCTACCCTCAAGAATGTTTGTTTATGCCATAAAGCTCTTCCTGGATCTGAGCCTGTAGACTTGAGGCTCATCTCCATTCAAGGGATGTTGAGGGTCCATCTCTTGCTTAGTTCTCTCAGCGTCCACTGCTACTTCTCTCCTTATATTAGGTGGAGTGATACCAACAAGAGGGTATATTTTCTCAACTGTTGATGGCTGAGACAGCTCCTAGTTTTACGTGTGAGCAGAGAGAAACAGGGGCCCTTCTTCTCCCAAGAGTATGGTCATATATAGGAGACCAGTAGTGTCGCTGAGAAAG
The DNA here is from genome assembly GCA_030440675.1 of Furcifer pardalis. Lineage (NCBI taxonomy): Eukaryota > Metazoa > Chordata > Lepidosauria > Squamata > Chamaeleonidae > Furcifer > Furcifer pardalis. The sequence continues at coordinate 14,156,025 of CP126898.1, read as the reverse complement.
AGACTGAGCAGACTACGGCACATGAGATGCCATTTGCACTGTTTGATGGGTCTCCGAAGGGTGAAATAACCTTTCAGACAGAAAGAGTCCTAAAATTCTCCCTCCTGCCGTGTGAGACATGGATGAGTCACACACATTGTGCTCTTTACAACTTTGCCATCTGCAGGAACAGGGCCATTTCCCCGTTCAGAGCGATGGCCTGCGTATCTCCTGCACATCTTCCTGGATCATTTTGTAGGGGAAATGCAAGCACTCCATTACGGATAATCCCCGTTGCCTCCTGGCAGGTGTATATGCCAAAGAACTGTATTTTTTGGCACAGCTCTCCACTTTTAACACAGCATAGATTCCCTTTCCTCCTGCAGGAACGGTGAAGACTTATGACACAATCACTTTCTCAGGGGAAGCTGCCTGTACAGAAGATGAGTCACTGTTGATGAGGCTCCGTCTCTCTCACTCCACATACATAAACCATGTTCCGATATGTTTAATGTACATCTGGGAGGAAGAAATGTGTTATTCTGCAGGCGGGTAGAACCTTGATAAAGAAAACCTATTAACCACAAGTATGGCCAGGTTATCTGTCTATGGTAACAGAGTAGACCATACTGCCACTGACTCAATGCCGAGTGTCAGGTGGTGGTGAACTAACCTGACAACCCTGAGGACTAGCAGCTTTGGAGAAGTCTACAGGGAAGGGTGATGGTCCCCAAGTGGATTAAATCCCACTTGAGTCCCTCTTGATGGAGGGCAGCAGCTTCATCCATCCTTGCCTGGGGCTGATGATGAGGACTTTGCATGCCCAAAGGGCTCAGGACCAGAAAGTGACTTGTGGAACTGGGTCAGTGGTATGGCCTGGCCTGGGGTTGAGGAGGACTTTGTGTGCCAAAAGGGCTTAGGACCAGAAAGTGACTTATGGAAATGGATGACGGGTACTATGGGTGTCACGCTGCGATGCGGAAGGCAGATGAAAGGCCCCAGCATTATGTTTGCACGACAGTCTTCATGGCTGAATGCCATGATGATCGCCAATATTTGGAATCGGATATGACAGAAGAAGAAGAAGAAGAAGAAGAAGAAGAAGAAGAAGAAGAAGAAGAAGAAGAAGAAGAAGAAGAAGAAGAAGAAGAAGAAGAAGAAGAAGAAGAAGAAGAAGAAGAAGAAGAAGAAGAAGAAGAAGAAGAAGAAGAAGAAGAAGGTGATGGTGATGGTGATGGTGATGGTGATGGTGATGGTGATGGTGATGGTGATGGTGATGGTGATGGTTAACTGATTGGGAAGCATTAATTTGTCAATTAATGGCCAAGTTTCAGGTGACACACACATCCCCATGTCTGTAATGAGAAAAAGAAACAACGTTCCGCATGTATCACTATTCCAAACTACTGCCTTGCATGAAGTGGTTGTGGTGGTGCCAAATACTGTCGTGGTATTTTCCCTGTAAGAACTGGGCAAACTGTGGTCATGAAGCTTGTTTTGAAGCAGAATTAGCCCTCCTCAGAACCAGGCGTCCAGCTTTTTCAGTTGCTGTCATGGTGCTGAATTTCTGTAGGAGGTTTTGCAGTGCTTTCAGCAGGTGAGAATGTTGAAGGTAGTGAGAAGTCCAAAATACAACAATAAGATGCTTGAATCCCATGGGTTATGTTGGGACACAACACAACCAGTGACTCAACGCCAAGTGTTGGGCGGTGGTAAATAACCTGACTCCCTAATGGGGCAAAGAACTACAGGCGGATGAGCCCCATTGGGTGGGGTGATGGTCTTCCACAGTGGAGGAAATGCCACTGGAAACCATTATATTGGACCCAATGGCCAAATGAGCGGAGGAGGAACTCTTGATTCCCAACAGTCATGGAGGTGGAAAAGGCCATGCCAGGTGGACTGGCTGTGAAGGCGCACCTTGATAACATCCTCAAGCAGTCCATTGCAGTCCCAGTGCTAAATCCTCCACGTCTCTTTTCATACGTGCTGCAGGAGAGGGCTCCGTGATCATAGTGTGTGGGTCACTTCATGGCAAGATGGGGATCCAACTTGAACAAATTCACACCAATGGCATTTTTCCTGCTTCTGGGAAACAATGCATTCTCAGATGAGTTGTAGTCAATGATGTGTGGGACATCCGTACTTTATGGTGACAGGAGATTGATGGATCGATAGTTGTTTACCCCCTTAATTACTGTCGTACAAGTGAATTTTAATGTTCCCAAAAATAAGAATTTAAAAATACCCAATTTTCCCAGGTTTCCTTGGCAGAGAAAGCCCAGAGAGAATGGCATATAGCTAGATAAACAGGTCATTTATTGGCGGTAGTAAAAGTCAAGGTCCTTTCTTGAAAACCAGTCATATCTGACTCTAGGGTTTGGTGCTCATCTCCATTTATAGCCCAAGATGCAGCACAATAGATATTGTGTTTATATTTATGTTGTTGCACTGCATTTTGGGATGCTGTGATTTTGTATTCTTGATCTGTTATATTGTATTGTATTCAATTTTATGTTGTAAGCCGCCCTGAGTTGGTTTTCACCAAGTAGGGCAGCATATAAATCGAAATAATAAATAAATAAATAAATAAATAAATAAATTGTCTGCATCTGCAAACATTCCTGTAGACATGTGGCAGGCATGCCTAGACATTGGAGCACATGGAATGCTGTTACCTTTCCAACCAAAGTGTTACCTATTTATCTTCTTGTAAATTCTTGCTTTCGAACCACTCAGTTGGCAAGAGCTGGGGCAGAGACAGGAGCTCTCAGCACTCAGGTCTCAAACTGCTGACCTGCCGACCTTCCAGGTGTCAAGATCAGCGTCTTAACCACTAAACCACTGCAGTCCCCTTTCAATCCATGCCATGATGTTAGTCCACGTCATCGCTATTCATTGGCAAAGCCTGGCTCGCTTGGCTTTCCTAGCAGGTACATCCTGAAAGTAAGTGACTGTCAATTTCCATCGTCATGTGTCAAGGAAGCTGTGAGGTTCATACAGCACCTAACCTGGGCTTCTCACCTCCCAGTTCCTTTGCCCGTCCTTCTCATTAGGCGTCCTCTTCCAAGGTGATTATTTGTGTTCTGTATGCCATCACTCATCACCTCCGCTCGCCGAGCGTCCTCTATTTATTAGGAACTCTATTTGCACATTCAGCTAATACGCGCTCAATATGCCAAGCGAGTTTCCGCCAAAATTGCCGGCTTCCCAATGGAAGGATTCTCAGCAGGGGCGTAATAGCTGTTGTGGATAATCAGCTTCTTCAAGAAGCAGACGGGAATTTGAGGTCACGGAAGGAGGGTGGGTGGGTGGGGGGCAAATCTAATACAGGAGTGTCCAAGAAAGCCATGCGCTCCACCGCAGCATGGAATGAGATTAAGGCTGAGTCATTTATTACGACTGGGGTGGTGGTGGTGGTCGGCCGTTTAGGAAGAAAACAAATCACGATCATCCTAAGAATCTCACAAAAAAGAATTTTGCATCCAGGGACAGACGTAGAAACTTGACTCCTGAGCTACAGTGTGACTCTTGCTTGCTGAAGGGACTGCGGTGGCTTCATGGTGAAGATGATGAACTTGATCACTGGAAGGTCGGCAGGTTGGCAGTTTGAGACCTGAGGGCTGCACTATGACAGATTGAGCTCCCGTCCTCTGTCCCAGTTCCTGCCAACCTAGCAGCTCGAAAGCAAAAAAATTGCAAGTAGATAAATAGGGACCACTTTGGTGGGAAAGGCAACAGTGTTCCATGTGCTCCAGTGTCTAGTCATGCCTGCCACATGACCATGGAAATGTCTACAGACGCCGACAGTGCTGGATTTTTGGCTGCAAACGGAGATGAGCACTGAACCCTAGAATCAGATATGACTGGCTTTCAAGAAAGGGTGACCCTTACTTTACATTACCTGCCTGCCTGCCTTCCTACCTACCTACCTACCTTCTTTCCTTCCTTCCTACCTACCTACCTACCTATCTACCTACATATAGCATTTCTATAGAGCTGGTCTTAGTGCCAGGCACTACTCATGGACATTAACAGCAGTATACAAAATGTAACAAGAGAACAAATAATTCCAGATGTCAAATTAAGAAACCTATATTATATGCAAATGCAGATGGCAACAAATTTTCCTTATATGCAAACCTAGATGGCAACCAATTCAGGGAAAACACCTATTATTATGTTCTAAAGGAGGAGAGAATGTGAGGTTTGCGAATCTGGAATCACCACTGTTTTTAAATTTCTCTTTAAGTCATGTCTGGCCAAGTTATCCTGCTATGGTCATAGATTTGCCCCTTCAGCCAGCGACTCAATGCCAAATGTCCACACTGAGGACTAAAGGCCTTGGGTAGTGAAGTCCACCAGGAAGGGTGATCATTCCCAAGGAGGAGGAGGAGGAGTTGGAGGAGGAGTTGTTTAAATCCTGAAATGACATTAACATCAGGTACCATACAATATGTATCAGTGAATATTTACTGTGATGTAAGTGCGCTGGAAATACAATGGAGAGGTGGATAAGCACTAATTAACATCTCAGCAACTGAATACCTAATCGTGTGCTGAGTCATGTATCTGACACACTGCTAGGACTTCAATTAGGCCCTCAATGACCAGTTGTTTGCGGCCCTAGGTTACGCCAATGTACTTTCACGGATATAAATATTCATTTGGCCATTGGACGTTCTTTTATGCATATTTCTAGAACTGTTGTTCCCCAACCTTTGGCTTTTGGGACTTCAATTCTCAGGAGCTTGAGTCAAGTGACTCGTAGAAGTAGATCAGTGGTATGGGTGCCAAACTGCAATTCGGAAAGCAGATGAAAGTCCACGGCATTAAGTTCACAGGACAGCCTTCGTGGCTGATTGCCATGAGGACCACCAATATTCGGAATCAGATATGGCAGAAGGAGGAGGACCAGGACCAGGACCAGGACCAGGACCAGGACCAGGACCAGGACCAGGACCAGGACCAGGACCAGGACCAGGACCAGGACCAGGACCAGGACCAGGATTGTCACATGAAAAAGTTGGAACCCATTTGGAAAGATGTTCTAAGCACCATTTTGGCTCTTGATCAAGCTGATGGATGGTTAGGTTGGAAGCAGCACCATCTCGCGTTGTTCCTCTTCTCCTCTGCAAGGCCAGCTAGTTCAAAGCTCCTTGTGGCTGGAAGGGAAATATTCACCCATTGTAGGTAGTATTAATGAAAACTCTACCAATTTTTGGCGTGCAGTTTCCAAACCAAGACCACAAACCCTCAATATCCATGGGTTCCTGCTTTCTGAATTTCCAATATCCCATTGAAAACAACATCGTCCTCCTGTTTCCTTTCTTCATCCACACTTGATGTTATCATATGAATCAACTATGGTCCTCAGCGCCAACACAGGCATTGAGGAGTAGACATCAGTAGCCTTTAATTGCATTCTCTCCCTTTCTGCTTCTTGCAGAGTGACCAGGTTGATTTATGGAAGCATACCATGGCATTAGTAGTATGGTGATGAGGCTACAACCATCCCATAATAAAATCCCCCCCCCCCTCCAATAAGAACCACATGGTAATTGTATTTATGAGCAGAATACTTATACAGGCCTTCAGGGGGACTCAGAGAATAAAAACATTCATATAGCATCATATAGGCAGCCAAGAGGCAAGTAATTAATTTCTTGGCAATAAGTAGTGTTCGGGGCTTCAAGAACGGAGTGCAGTACATCCATTAAACCACAGACACACTGCTGAAGGGAAGTGCCACTGCAGGGACCAGTAAATGAATTGGAGTTGGGAGGGACGGTGAGCTTTCATCTACAGATTGTGCCTTTAAAGGGTCTACTTTTATTATTATTTTAAAAAATGGGGGGGAGGGAGATCAAAGTTTGCATTTGCTACAGCAGCAATTTATGACAATTAACTCCTTCAGCAGGAAGGCCTTTCCTGTGGTACCCACCTCGATGGTTTCAGACAGTAAGCCTGGCTCAGCACAAACTCTTACGTGGTTAAGCAAAATGGAGAGTTAGGGATAGGGGAAGTGTGGATCTGCCAGGAAAGCCTTAAAATGGTAACGATGGATGGATGGATGGATGGATGGATGGATAGATAGATAGATAGATAGATAGATAGATAGATAGATAGATAGATAGATAGATAGATAGATAGATAGATAGATAGATAGATAGATAGAGATAGAATTGAACTTCTGGTTGGTTGGTTGTTTGGTTGGTTGGTTGGATGGATGGATGGATGGATGGATGGATGGATGGATGGATAGGCGTTACTTTAATTACATTAATAGAACTGTACATTAAATAAAGTTGAGTAAAATGAAAGGAAGAGCCTTATTGCCATATGTAAGTCCCTAAAGCAGTGGTTCCCAACTCGGCGCCCAGACCTCACAGGGGGGCTTCAATTCCCAGAAGCCTCAGTCAGTCCGTTGGCTGATCAGTGCTTTGGGGAATTGACTGAGGTGTCTGGGAATTCAAGTCCAAAAACCAAAGGTTGGGAAACACTGCTTCAAATGTTTTAAAAGAATATTGTGCCCATGCATGTCTACAATGTTAAGGGTGTATACAATTTTCCCATCTTGTTTCAATCTGGGCATTCTTTCTGCATGACCGCTTTCAGCTCGGCCTTATTAGCATGGAGCATTCCATAGGAATAAATGGAGTTCATGTGAGAATGTCTCTATGTTTTATCTGCAGTCTAACAACAGTATTCCACACCTAGGTAGAATTTCTGTGCTGAAAACTGGATCCAAGCAGCACTGAAATTAATCTTCCCCGCTGCTGACAAAACGGCTGTAGGCAAAGACATGCCTTAATCCCATTAAGTACAACGGAAAGTCTGCTGGCAATTGTTTTCAATGGATCAGAGGCACAAAGGATATTCCCCCAGATACAATCTCTGACAAGAGCTGTTCTGTATGTAGCACGTTTCGAGCAATTTTGCTGCTAGAAATCATACTTTTAAGAAAGGTATGGACAAGTTGAAATGAGTCCAGAATAAAGGGAGTCTAGGATGGTGAACCATTCAGGAAGACAAAAATTAGCCATTTTCATCTGTCTGAAGTGAATTATGATGCTCTGGTAGGGGGAACATCCACTCATGCAAAGCAAGTTCATATCACTGTAAATGAAGCCATGCGTAAAGTGACAGGATGCCTCGCAAATCTACTTGAGTTGAGACAATATATCTTCTTGTTGGTATCGCTTCAGTTAAGACAAGGAGAGAAGTACCCATATATACTCGAGTATAAGCCGACCTAATTTTGACCTGAGAAACCAGGAAAATAGATTGACCCAGATATAAGCCGAGGGTGGAAAATGCAGCAGCTGCTTAGTGAGTTTCAAAAATCAAAATATGGTACATGAAAATGAGATGCAGCAGAAAGGAGTTTTTTCCACACCGATTGAGATCTGCTGACGAAGGATGGGAGAAGCGGGCAGTGAAGGCTATTAGTCACTAGTGTCTATTTCCATCGCACTCAGTGACCCAAGTATAAGTCAACTTTTTTGACCTCATTCTTAGGGCTGAAAAACTAGGCTTATATTTGAGCATATACAGTAGCAGCAGATGCCGAGAGAACTAAGCCAGAGAATGACTCTCAACATTTATTTATTTATTTATTTATTTAGATTTATTATCCTGCCCTAATCAGGCGAACCTGACTCTAGGCGGCTTACAGAAAATTCATAAATTAAAACCTTGAGGTTCAAAATTACTTAAAAATCAATTAAAAAAGAATTAAACCATGAATTTACAAAGATCTAAAAGATTTAAAAAGGTTAAAAGTTTAAAAAGATTTAAAAAGTTTAAAAGAGTGAGGGAGGGATGGCTGTCCCATCAGATCAACAACAAAAAATGGGAAGTTCGTTAATTTGGGTAGCTGGCTGGAGATTTCAGTAGTTTAGGTATTAAGTTGTAGAGCCCGAAGTTGGGAGTTTGATCCCAACTCTGCCTCCAGGGAGACAAGCCAGCCTAGGTGGCCATGGGCAACCTTCAGCATCCCAAGAGAGCACCAGAAGGGAAGAGTATACCACTTCTGAGAACTCTAGGCCTAGAAATCCCTAGAAAGGGGCACCACAAGGCAGAACTGCCTCGGCAACGTACAGATGAGTGATGTGCTTTCCTCTTCAGATGAAGACCTACCTTCGCATGACCTGGATTCTTTAGGAACCTGGTTGGGAGGGAAAGAATAGCAGCGGCCTATTTTGTAAGCGCTGCACATCGTGTCAAAGAGTGAGATTCACTCTTGATCTATGTTAATGTAGGGCGCGCAATGCAACCTCTGGCAGTGCTCTCTTCCCATTATCTTACGACACCAAACCCTTCTTAGATGTAATGGAAATGCGGGAGTTGTAATACGAGGAGGACTCGTGAAATGGCACCAAGTCCAAACCTCGGGTAACACCCGGAGAAGAAGAAGGTTTCAGAGAAATGACAAAGGAGATGTCCATGGTGCTGAATCTGTTTCTCAGCACTTTGGAGAGCCCCAGGAACCAATTGGATTAAAACCTGAGATGGGTTAACTGCCCCCAAGATATTAGAGGCACCACCTTCCAGATCAATGCCGAGGAGCTTGGGTTTCAATCAACAGTCAAGATTAAAATTGTCCCCCACCCTTCAAATTTCCATGTCCAAGGTCACTTGCAAAAATCGTGGCAGTGATGGGTTCCAAGGTTATTCCCCAGGAGCCGTGGCCTTCCTTCCACCGCGCAATGCATATGGTGTTACACACCCATCCAGAGCCTATGGATTTATATGCTAATAAAATGATAATAAATGCAAACCCCCCCCCCCATCATCCATTAGTACAGAGTCTGCTTTAAGCAGAAGGGTGGGTGTTGTGATGGAATTGGTGTTGAGCAGCCGGCTGTCAATTTTTCATCTCATCGTGTTTTTGGGAGCATTTCCTAAAGAAAAACCACATTCAGTTGGATTTAAGGATGCTTTAGGATTTTTAGTTTCCCCCTTTGTTTTCAAAGCAAACCCGCTCGACCCAAATCCATCCAGACCGATCTGATGTGGATCAGAATGTTTTCCGATTTCACACTCCTTGTAATTTGGCAATGCAGGTTTCTGTTAAAAATATGTAGAAACCTCCCCACACAATATATAATATATCAGTATGAATAAATGATGCTTAGAAAAATCATTCCTCGGGAGAAAAAATGTTTGGAAAAGCATCTATAAGTTTAAAGAAATGGTGCAGAATTTGTAAAATGTTGCATGGCAATGTGGAGATAACACGTGTAAAACTGTCATGGACCTGCAACTCACTGATCCATACATCCCTATTCGTACTTTGGGATACTTGAAGGAAATGGTCAGCCAGCCGTAAATCGACCTCTCTCCAGCTAGAAGCTGGAAAAACAGGAAACTGTTTGGGAAGAAGAACCATGGTGATATAAATCTACATAGATAAAGACCACCCTTGCTCGAAAGCCAGTGGTATCCAGCTCTAGGGTTCAGTGCTCATCTCTGTTTCATAGCCAAAGAGCCAGCGCTGTTTTCTTCTGCAGACGTGTCCATGTTCATGTGGCAGGCATGACTAGACACTGGAGCGCAGGCAGGGAACACTGTTGACCTTCCCACCAAAGTGGTCCCTATTTATCTACTTGCAATGTCTTGCTTTTGAACTGCTAGTTTGGCAGGAGCTGGGACAGAGATGGGAGCTCATTCCATCCTGCAGTATTCAGGTATCAATCTGCAAAACACAAGAAGAAAGATACGCCTGAGTCCATCCGATATTTTACAGTAAGGTTTGGAGGATTCCGACAAGCAGAAGCAGATGCAGCAGTTTCAGCTCGGCGCATAACAGCCATGTGTTCAGTCTGAGGACATGGCATTAGAACCCCAAGCTTGCCTAAATCTACAGCATTTTGTATTCTTTGGTTTTTGACTCATCATGGGGGTCAAAAACCGCCCAGCGGGAACAGCCTCAACATGGGTGGAAAATGCTATTGACCAAGTCTTCATTGACTTTATTGGTATTTTGATGCTTGCGTGCGAAAACAAGGAATACTTCATGAGTTAGGAAAACACAAGCATGTCATCTTTCCTTTTGACAAAGTCCTTATTCTTGTTAGGCACAAGACTTCTTCTCTTTGTTGTGCCATATCCGATTCCAAATATTGGCAATCATCATGGTGATCAGCCATGAAGATTGTCCTGGGAACAATATAATACAGTGGTGTTCCATCTGCCTTCTGCATTGTAACCTGACACCCATAGTACCACTGATCCAGCTCCATGAGTAACTTTCTGGTCCTGAGCCCTTTTGGCACGCAAAGTCCTCCTCAGCCCCTGGCCAGGATGGATGAAGCTGCTGCCCTCCATTAAGATGGACTCAAGTGGGATTTCATCCACTTGGGCACCATCACCCTTCCCTGTCGACTTCACCACCCAAGGGTTGTCAGGTTAGTTAACCAGCGCTTGATGATTGGCGTTGAGTCTCTGGCAGTAGGGTCTACTCTAGAGGTGGACAACTGGTTTGACAGTAGTATATGTGAAAAGTATTTTAGGGTCCTGATAGACTAGAAGCTAAGCCAGAGTTCCTCAACTTTGGCTCTCCAGGTGTTCTTGGACTTCAATTTCCGGAAGCCAACGACAGTACACCTGCTAATCAGGGCTTCTGGGTATTGAAGTACAACATCTGGAGAGCCAAGTTTGTTGACCCATGCACTAGGGGACCATCACCCTTCCCTGTAGACTTGGCCACCCAAGGTTGTGAGTCCTCAGGGTTGTCAGGTTAGTTAACTGCCACCTGATGGTCGGTGTTGAGTCAATGGCAGTAGGGTCTACTCTATGACCACAGCAGGACAACCTGGCCAAATTCCCTCTATAAGTCCCCTTCCCTTTCTCATCCGTTACTTAATTTGAATTGGTGGTGGAAAGCAAGCTCTAACCGTCTCGAGGAATATAATTTGTCTGGCATTAAAGAGCCGCAGATTTATTCTGCGGGAAGCATCAATGGCTATAAATCTGCTTGCTTTTAAGGCTTCACCAGGCTCTTGGTCTGCTTCTCCACCTCCTGCCAACATTGCAACAGAAAATCCACAGATACTCCTGCTGTATTTGTCACAATTTATGTCGGTGTCGTTGTCTTTGACTAAATAACATGATGCGCAATTAGGCGGGCAGTGTTCAGCCGTTATTCACATCTGCAGCGTCCCCCCACCCCCTGGTTGCTTAAAGGGAAATATTGAGAGAAATGGGGTATTTCTTCTGTGTGGTCCTTACCTGGTCCTGAGCATTTGAAACCTTAATTCAGGATTTGTGGCCATTTTGGGTTGATGTCAATGTTGGAGGAATGTGATTCTTTCCAATGGCACGTTTACTGGGGTCAGGATTCTTCCAACCTCCCATTTAGTTGTGTAGAGGCAGGCTGAAGTGTGTGTGTGTGTGTGTGTGTGTGTGTGTGTGTTGTTAAGCCAGGGGTTTGCAACCATTTTAAGGTTTGGGGGCCAGACCTGGCCCCATGAGGCAACTGAGTGGGCCGGACTGGTGGTTCTCCCTGTCACAAATGCTGCTGTAAAACACATCTGTGGTTGTCATACAGATGTTGCCTTTGACTAAATAACAAAAGATCAATGATCCATCTCCACCTCCGACAGTCATGGGTGCATTTACGGCTGTTGTAAATGCTTCCACTTCTGGCGGCGGCAGTGATCTGGGAAACGCTGCTATCTCTCTGTCGGAGAGATACCTATTTATCTACTTGCATTTTCCGGCTTTTGAACTGCTAGGGTTAGGACAGACGACAGGAGTTTACTCCAATGTGCAGCACTTGTGCCTTGAACTACTGACCTGCCAACCTTTCAGTCGTCAAGTTTAGCATCGCAACCACTAAGGCACCGCAATCTCAAGATACATCCATATTATAATTCATATGACAGCCCATCAAGGTCAGTCTCCTGTACATAGTCCTTTGGAAGAATAGACCTGCTGATTCAATTGTTGAACGGTACATCAACACTTATGTAAATCCAGTTGACTTGGAACTAGTGTGAATGCACCAGACAATGTTGTTTATGTGCTTCTGGGAGCCACTTTAAGTGTAATGCATTGTGAAAATGTGCTAAACAGATCCATTGATTTTGGCCATGACAAAAGTGCACATGAGCAAGCTATATGCACACACAACAGGGGTGTAAATTCTCACTTCTCTCACCTTTCCATGTCAGGACAAGGAACTGAAGAAAAGTCCTTGGCAACAAATTGACAATTTTTACACACACTTCACATTTTGCACAAATTGCATATCTTGCACAAATCATGTAGCTTGCCGATTTTTCAGACCTACACTCATTGGTGCCTTGTGTGGATGCTTAAGGACCACAAGCACTGGATGGGTTGTTTACATGTTTTCCCAGTGATCTGCCAGATGTTCAGCCATTGTGGTGTATTTTCTTAAAAGACACGGCACGTAGTCAGCTTTGAGGGCCGGATGGCCATTTTGCCCTGCCTGCATGATGGGGTGGCCATTTTGCCCCAACAGCTTCAAAGGGGGTGGCCATTTTGTTTCTTGAATGCTCTTGGAGGGGCGAGGGCCCCATGAAATGGCACCATGGGCCAGATGCAGCCCACGGGCCTCAGGCTGGGAACCCCTGGTTCCCCTGGTGTAGACTGTCATATTGACTCTGTGCACCAATGTCTATGAAACAAAGAGGCATGGACAGTAAAGATGTCTACACAGTGTCTACACAACCTTGGCACTCCTGGACTTCAATTCCCAGAAGCCCAAGTCAACATACCTGCTGATCAGGGCTTCTGGGAATTGAAGTTCAAGAACATCTGGAGTCCCAAGGTTGGCCATCACTGGGTTAAACCAACCAGATTAAGAAGTATAGCGAGTATTCTACAGATCCTTAAGTTAAGTAATAATAAATGAAAACCAACTCAAGATCTGAAAGTACTAGAGCAGTGGAACATGGAGCCTATGCCCCACAGGGGGACTACAATTCCCAGAAGCCTAAATCAGTCCATTGACTGACCAGTGCTTTGGGGAATAGACTTAGGTTTCTGGGAATTGAAGTCCAAAAACCAAAAGTTGGGGAACATTGTACTAGAGGAAACTTATTTCACGATTCTGGTTAGGGATGGATCAATGACAATTTCTAGTGCATATGACTCAAGTCTTCACCTCTAATTCCCTCCCGTCTTATTTTATTATGAATTTGCAATTTTATAAGCTAGCTGCACAGAAATCCCTTTCAATATCTATATAAATAATGAAAAAAAGAGGAGGTGAATAACCTAGATTCTCCTGAGCAGGAGTGTGAAATTTGTGGAGCAGTTCAGCTCATATCCAAACTCTTTTAAGGGTCCACAGTTTTGATGAAATAAAGATGCAAATGGATTTCTTAGGGAAACCATATGGCAGGTCTCTGCATTTTTTGGAAGGTCTGAGTGCTAATTTTCCACCGTTGGAGACAGAAAAGGCTGCTTGGAAATGATAAAAGAGAATGGAGAAGTCAAGTTTTATTTTATTTCTCTTTCTGTTCTATTTAATTGCTCTTCATCTGTTTTATTTCTATGCTCCCTTTTCCCTATTAGAAGAACCTTTAAAGATCTCCTTACTGGTAGTCTTCTTCAGGTTTCATTTTTTTGTGACTTCGAGATATCTGGCATCCCATTTTACTATAGAACCAAATCATAGAACCATAGTTGCTGTGGTGGCTCGATGGTCAAGAGGCTCGCCTTGTTAGCTGGAAGGCTGGCAAGTTGGAAGGTCAAGACCCGTCTCTGTCCCAGCACTTGGGGACACGAAAGGGGCCCCATTTAGGGCATCCCCTGAGTGGAGATGCTTCCACAAAAATCCTTTCTACCCATAATAATTTTTGAGATGAAATTATTATTTATTATTCTGAAATGAAATTATTATTAGTTTTTAATGGTTTTTTAAATAATTGCTTTTAAACTGTGATTGGTTTTATTTTTTGTGACCCACCCAGAATCTTCAGAGTTGGGCATCAATGCAAATTAGAAAATAAATAAATAAATAAATAAATAAATATTATTACAGAAGAGTGGTGATGAACTTATGGCACGCGTGCCAGAGGTGGCAGTTGGAGCCCTCTCTGTGGGCACCATTGCAGTCACCCCAGCACAGAGTTCACCCTGCCCCTCTGCCCAGTAGCCCAATGGGAGCGCTTCCTCCCTTACCCCAGCACAGAGTTTGCCCCTGCCCCTCTGCCCAGCAGCCCAATGGGAGCACGCACTCTCTCCTTCCCCGCGGCACAGACTTCACCCCGCCCCTCTGCCCAGCAGCCCAATGGGAGCACTTCCTCCCTCCCCCAGCACAGAGTTCACCCCGTCCCTCTGCCCAGCAGCCCAATGGGAGCCTTTCCTTTCTCCCCTGTTGCTGTGTTGGCACTTTGTGATAAATAAGTGTTTTTTTGGGTTGCAGTTTGGGCACTCTGTCTCTAAAAGGTTCGCCATCACTGTTATAGAACCATGACTTCTTGATGCTGTTGGGATCAGAAAAATAATATTCTTACAAAATTCCCCCCAGCTGAAATAACCTAAATATGTTTTTTAAAACCAGGAAGGTGCTTCCTTTTCTACAGTGTGATGTGCAGAAATGCTAAGGAATAGATTTGTTCTGTTTTCTTTTTTTAAATGCAAAGATTTTCCCCAGCTGCATGAAGGAATTTGTACCGTTTTCAAAATGATATCCTAGGTTACATAACAGTATTTTTTTTTTACTTTCCAGACATAGCTTTGACTTAACCCATCTCTTTCTTTCTTTTTTTAAAAAAAACAACTCTTGCATTTCTGCCACAAAAATAGATTTTGTTTTTAAAAACAAAAATCACAGCATCATTTTGATGTGTCAGCTGAGCGTGACAAATCACTTTAACGTTTCTCTTAGTAAACATGTTTTTTTAAAAAAAATAATATTGGCAGGGCTTTGTCTCTTGTTCGGCAAAGAAGTGGGACCGCGATGACTATGGCAAATATTTGAGCCTACATAATATCAATGCAACCGTCTCAGAAAATAAGACGGAAAAAAAAGAGCTGAGGGGAGAAACACAGTTACCAAACCCCGGGGCATAGGCTGGTGGCGGTTGTGGTCGAACTTGGCCTGGAGAGGGCAAGTTTGAATGAGGCTCCACGAACCACTTCTAAACACCACCCGTGAGCCGCAGTGGCTTAGTGGTTAAAACGTTGACATTGACCACTGGGAGGTCAGCCGGTCAGCAGTTTGAGACTTGAGTGCTGTGCGACAGAGTGAATGTTGATTGTCTGTCCCAGCTCCTGCCTACCTAGCAGTTCGAAAGCAGGAAATTGCAAGTAAATAACTAGGTAACCCTTCAGCAGGAAAGGTAACAGTGTTCTGTGCACTTTGGTCTAGTCGTGCTCATGGAAATGTCTCCATGTGCAGAAAGCGATGGCTCTTTGGCTCTAAATGAAGATGAACACTGCACCCTAGAATCAGATACGGTTGGCTTTCGAGCAAGGGAGACCTTTAGCAAAGGTAAAGGTCACCTTTTGCTTGAAAACCAGCTGTATCTAACTCTAGAGTTCAGTGCTCATCTCTGTTTACTGCCAAAGAACCAGCGCTTTCTGCACCTGCAGACATTTCCATGAGCACGACTTGACCAAAGTGCACAGAATACTGTTACCTTTCCTGCTGAAGGGGTCCTTATTTATTTACTTGCAATTTCCTGCTTTCAAACTGCTAAGTAGGCAGAAGCTGGGACAGAGATGATGGGACCGTCTGCAGACATCTCCTTGGTCATGTGGCAGGCATGCCTCAACACTAGAGTGCGCAGAATGCTGTTTCCCTTCCCACCAGAGTGGTCCCTATTTATCGACTTGCAATTTCTTGCTTTTGAGCTGCTAGGTTGGCAGGAGCTGGGACAGACGACGGGAGCTCACTCTGCCATGCAGTACCCGTGAATCAAACTCCGACCTTCCAGTCAGTGAGTTCAACATCTTAACCACTTGATATTATGTAGGCTCAAATATTTGACATGGTTGGTTTTGCCGCAGTCCCTAGGGAGACCTACTCAAATAAAAAGAGGGGTGAAAGGAATTGATTACCAATAGGTACTAATTTGTAACCTCTAAGTTTTGTGGGTAGAGTATGAAAGATACGGTGGGTACTGGGATGTTCGATCATGTTAAATCATGTTAAATCACAAGGACATCCCTCCCCCCTTTATGCTTCAGAAGATGTGTTTTGTATTATCCATCAATGTCCCTTGCACGGGAAGGGGCGGGGAGGTAAGAATTGCCTCCCATTGATTTTTGTGTTAGACAATAATTAATGGTTGCACGAAACGTAGATAAAACTCAACAGCCGGCCACTTCACAGCAGTTGCCCTGGGCTGGGTCAGCAGGAGTTGGCAGGTGAGAAATGCCGCCGGGCCAGCGGGAGGCTGCATCGTTCTGGCCACTTCATCAGTGTCCCAATCTTTTGGGATACAAAGAGGAAGGTGTGGGCAAGGACGGCAAAGATGTCGTATTGAGCATCAAGCGACACTTCACAAGTGGAAGCAGACTGCCAATCTCAGGACCTCGTTGGTTGGCCAACTGGAGAGGACGTGTTGGGATTCCAGACCATGCAAGGGCAAAGGTGGAAGGAGAAGGACGAAGACCAAGAGGGAGACCCAGAGGAAGGTGGAGCGATTATTTATTTTATTTATATACCGCCCCTCTGGATGTTATCCCACACTGGGCAGTGGAAAAAACAGAAAATAAATGACAACAATACCCATACAAATCAAAACCCACCACCAACAAATACTTCATCTGTTATACAGGGTATATCTCGCTTAATGAAAACCTCGTAGAATGAAAAATTCATTATGTGTGGTATCGCGGTTTGCGGAAAAATGCTTTGTTATATGGATTTTTAGTTACTGTTTGTTGTTCAGTCGCACAGTCGATTCCGACCTTCTGTGACCCCATGGACCACTGTCCACCAGGCACTTCTGTCCTCCACCATCCTCCTCAACTTGCTCAGTTCTGTGCCCATTGTGTCTGCAATACCATCCAGCCATCTCATTTTTGGCCGCCCCCTTCTTTTTTTGCCCTCCACCCTTCCCAGCATCAAGGCTTTCTCAAGCAAATCCTCTCTTCTCATTTGATGTTCAAAGTACTTTAGCTTCATCTTTACTATTTGACCTTCTAAGGAGCAGTCGGGGTTGATTTCTACTAAGATCGACCTATTTGTTCTCCTCGCTGTCCAGGGGACTCTCAAAACTCTCCCCCAACACCACATCTCAAAGTTACCATATATACTCGAATACAAGCCAACCCGAATATAAGCCAAGGTACCTAATTTTGACCTGTAAACCTAGGAAAATAGATTGACCCGAGTATAAGCCGAGGGTGAGAAATGCAGCAGCTGCTAGTGAGTTTTAATAATCAAAATACATGAAAATATGGTAAAATTAATTAAATTGTTGGCACATCTCAACCCGATGCGGTCTTGGGACCCTTGGAACCATTGACCTGAGTATAAGCTGAGTCCCGTTTTTGGGGGCTCATTTTTGGGGCTAAAAACCTCGGCTTGTGCTTGAGTATATACAGTATATGAAGCGTTTGTTATAAGGGTTCCACTGTACTGAGATGTCGTCTGTGCTGAAGGACCAACTCCCCAGGGAATCCTACAGCGGCAGCTAAACAAACCCTTTTCTCCGTCGGCAAAAGGCAGAGAAATGCTTTGCCTCAGAAAGGCGGCTCAGCCTTCAGAGGACGAAGCCGCTTTGGTTTTCCGTCCCCACGAACACCAAAAGGATGACAATTTCTGCAGCAACGCTCGGTTCAGGCTTTTAATTAGCAATTCAAACATGTGTTCTGGGCTCGTTTAAAGCTCAGCTTGGGAGGCGCGGATGAAGCGCGGCTGTACCAAGCGGCGGGGCAGGCGTCTTAATAGGAGACGAAGGGAGAGATGAGTCAAGTACTCGGTGGCCGCGCTACAAAAGGACTTTCAGGGGACGCTTCCCTTTGATTAAAGCAAGAAAGAAATCACATCTTTTCCCATCCCTGATCTCAAGGTCAGGATGTGGCCAGTGATGAGGCCTATTGTCGCCAGTGAAATCGTCGCCTCTGGTTTCTGCAGTGATTTCCAAAGGCCCAGAGAAGAGCAACCTGTGGCGATTCACAGCATGAGGGTGGCCGCATGGTGTCTTTTATAGAGGCTGATTCTCATTCTGAAGGGTTCAGCAGGCATCTTTCAGAAAAAGGAATCATACAATTATAGACAGAAGAAGGGACGGGCACCAGAGTTAGTAGCATGATTCAAGAGGCACTAAAGTCACCACCTGAGTGAGATGTTATCTAATTTTCTTTAAATTATGTGCATTATTCCTAATAGTGGAACATCTTCTTCCTTCCTTTCTTCTTCTTCTTCTTCTTCTTCTTCTTCTTCTTCTTCTTCTTCTTCTTCTTCTTCTTCTTCTTCTTCTTCTTCTTCTTCTTCTTCTTCTTCTTCTTCTTCTTCTTCTTCTTCTTCTCCTCCTCCTCCTCCTCCTCCTCCTCCTCCTCCTCCTCCTCCTCCTCCTCCTCTTCCTTCCATATCTGATTCCAAATATTGACTATCCTCATGACGATCAGCCATGAAGATTCTCCTGTGATAAGTATAATGCAGTGGCCTTCTATTGGTGAGAAATGATCTCATGTTTTCATTATTGCATGGATATCATTTCTCCTCCTCCTCCTCCTCCTCCTTCTTCCCTTGCTCCAAATGGATCCAAGTTCATGCCCTCAGGGGCTCTCGCTTGAGTCTCCCCTTCCTTTTTCAAGGGCTTCTGGTGGACCAAAATGGCCTAGGTCAAGGTCGCCCTTGCTTGAAAGCCAGTCATATCTCACTCTAGGATTCAGTGCTCATCTCTGTTTATAGCCAAAGATCCAGCGTTGTCTGCCTATGTAGACATTTCTGTAGTCATGTGGCAGGCACGCCTCAACACCGACGTGCACAGAATGCTGTCTACCTTCCCACCGAAGTGGTCCCTACTTATCTACTTGCAATTTCTTGTTCTGGAACTGCTAGGCCGGCAGGACCTGGGATAGAAAGACAGGAGCTCATTCTGTCCTGCAGTACCTGGGAATCAAACTCCGACCTTCCATTCAGCGAGTTCAGCGTCTTAACCACTTGAGCCACCACAGTTCCTAAAGCGGCATAGGTAAAGGTAAAGGTTTCCCTTGCTATAAAGCCAGTCGTATCCGACTCTAGAGTTCAGTGCTCGTCTCTGTTTCAAAGCCGAAGAGCCAGCGCTTTCTGCTTCTGCAGACGTTTCCATGGTCATGTGGCAGGCCTGGCTAGACACCGGAGCGCACAGAACGCTGTCACCTTCCCACTGAAGTGGTCCCTGTTTATCTACTTGCTTTTGAACTGCTAGGTGGGCATAAACATAGCTCAAAAACAGAGATAGTTTTGATCTTGAGAAAGTGGACATCAGCTGCGAATGGTTGGAAATGGGCAGATTTTCTTGGAAGGCTTCTGGAGCATTGGCAGAGACTTTTACTCCACTGGCTGCTCATCCAGGCCAGGAGGACTTAGATGTCCTGCAAGGGAGTCACAGGAAATCTCCAGGGATCGGCGCAAGGCCTCTTTCGTTGGACACTCACAAAAATAGATTTCTATGCCAAGACAATTTAGAGGCAGAAGAAGACAAAAGGAGCGGTGCGGAGAACCTGTCAAAGATTAAGCATGTCAGCTCGCGGTGTGCTAAGGCAGCACCGAATGAGATGGCGTTCATTAGCGAAGAGGATGAAGCTGCCAATCATAGCTCAAGCATCTGCAATCCAATTTTGGGGTGAACGAGGCGACGCTCTTAATGAAAGGCAAACCATCCTTCATATCGGTGGGAAGAGACTTCCTGGAACAAACGATTTCTCCGCGCTCTCAAATTTTAGTCAAGGTCAAGGTCACCCTTGCTTGAAAGCCAGTCGTGTCTGACTCTAGGGTTCAGTGCTCATCTCTGTTTCAAAGCCCAAGAGCCAGCGCTGGCTGCTTCTGCAGACGTTGCCATGGCCATGTGGCAGGCACGACTAAACACTGGAGCGCATAGAACGCTGTTTCCTTTCCCACCGAAGTGGTCCCTATTTATCTACTTGCAATTTCTTGCTTTTGAACTGCAAATTTTAGAAGGAGGGGTGGGAAATAATCATAGTTGGACAGAGTTAATTTCAGCCTCCATTCTGACATTTGGGCAACACCGGAGTCCTGTGTCCCCCCCCAAAAAAAACAAAACAAAACAAAAAACACCTTACTTCTGAGAGACTCTAAACCAGGGCTTCCTAACCTAAGGCCCATGGGCCGGTTCTGGCCTATGGCACCATTTTATGTGGACCCCACCCCTCCAAGGGCATTCAAGAAACAAATTTGAAGCTTTTTGGGACAAAATGCCCACTCCCAACATGCTGGCAGGGCAAAATGGCCATCTGGCCCTTGAAGCTGACAGAGAGAGCATGACCCGGCCCCCAGATTGAAAAGTTAGGAATCCTTGGTCTAAATCTCCCTTTTGACATCTGACCATTCTTCCTTTCTCAGATTTACACTATAATTTTATTATTTCTTCTTCTTCTTTAAATTAAATTAAATTAAATTATTGTCTGGTTGACTGGTTCTTGCAATCTTGGCCACCAGGGCAGAAACAGATTAGAAGTCTCACACGTAACATGTGATAAAACATTGTTCCTTCCAAACAAGCGTTCTTTCAACACTTCCATGTTTGGGGACTCAATACCAAGCCATCACACTTATAAACCGTCCCATAGCGCTTATTGCTCTCTCTGGGTGGTTCACACGTTAATTATCATTTTGCCCCCGACATGCTGGGTACTTAATTTACCGGCCTCGGAAAGATGGAAGTGTTGAGTCAACCTTGAGCCATGGTCAGGACTGAACTCACAACCTTTGGGTTGCAGGGCAGCAGTTTAACCACTGCGCCACCAGGGCTCAAACAGTGAAGAAAGGCAGTGTTTATCTCCTAGGGATCAACCAGTGAGGGACACAAAACAAGCAACATAAAAACATTATGGCAGGGAGGAATTCGAACGAACGAACGAACGAACGAACGAACGAACGAACGAACGAACGAACGAACGAACGAACGAACGAACGAACGAACGAACGAACGAACGAACGAACGAACGAACGAACGAACGAACGAACGAACGAACGAACGAACGAACGAACGAACGAACGAACGAACGAACGAACGAACGAACGAACGAACGAACGAACGAACAAACAAACAAACAAACAAACAAACAAACAAACAAACAAACAAACAAACAAACAAACAAACAAACAAACAAACAAACAAACACATTAAAAACAGATGTTCCTTAATGCATAAGACAGTTTTGACTCTAACTGCAAAGCTGACCCTGAAAACTCTGGTGAACGCCCTGCTCACATGGACATGTGGTCTTTCCGAACCTTCGGCGCAAAGCGGCGATTCCTGCCCGCTTTGTTTTGCCCCAGCCCCACACGTGCTATTAATGCAGATAGATTAGGGAGAGATTGCCGGGGGGGGAAAGGGGGGAGAGGATTAGATAACGAGATTAGCGCATCAGCAGCATAGAGCATTAGGGCAAAGCTCTTTGATCTCGCTTAATGCCAGCAAGATATTTTTATTCTGGCGGCCTTCCAATCCTGATAGATCGGCTCTTCTGGAATATAAAGGGGCAACGTGGGGAGAGAATCAGCTTCGGCTGTACTTCCTGTTGGAACGCTACTGCGACTGTTACTCCTCTTCCAGGTTTATTTTTAATTGCAACCCAGAGAGAACCTTCATATGGTGCGGGTGATGTACCCGCAACGGCTGCCAGCACATGAATCGGAAGCAGTTTGAACTTTCCAAGTGTTGTCTATTAGGCTACCACCCTGGTGCGCGATGTCTGTGTTCTGAACTTCGCCCATTTCCCCTCTGCGTTTGGGCAGCTGGTTTTTGGCTGAAATTATAGACTCATGCAGAGGAAGTGTGTAAAAGTGGTTTTTTCTCTCTGCCCATGTCTACTTAAGGCATGGGTTCTCAACCTATGACCCGTGGGCCAGATCTGGCCCATGCCACCAAATCATCCACCACCCCACTTTCTCCAGCTGCCCTGTCTCAGCCACCACTGTAAAAGGCCACAGACTCATTTCCAGCCATTGTAAACTCATTTACAACAGCCGTAAATGAGTCCGTGGTGATCGTAAATGAATTTACCACAGCTGCGAGCGCATTTTACGACAGCGTTAACGGTGTGTGTGGGGGTACCAGTCTGAGGGGAGCATGATCTAGCCCATGGCTTAAAAAGGTTGGGAACCCCTGATTTAGGGTAAAGGTCCCCCTTGCTCGAAAGCCAGTCGTACCTGACTCTAGGGTTCAGTGCTCATCTCCGTTTACAGCCAAAGAGCCAGTGCTGTCTGCATCTGCAGACGTTTCCATGGACATGTAGGCCTAGACACCGGAGCACATGGAAGGCTGTTACCTTTTCCTCCCAAGTGGTACCTGTTTATCTATTTGCAATTTCTTTCTTTGGAACTGCTAGGTTGGCAGGAGCTGGGACAGAGATGGATGCTCACTGTCACGCAGCACTCGGGTCTCGAACTGCTGCCCTGCCAGCATTCCAGTCGTCAAGATCAGCGTCTCAATGACTAAGCCACTGCAGCAAACTATAGTTGCACTGTATTGCAGCGGTCTGACTGTGCTGGCTCACGTGCTTGAAGACTGGAAGGTCAGAGTTCGAGACCTGAGTACTGCATGACGGAGTGAGCTCCCGTCCCTGTCCCAGCTCCTACTAATTTAGCAGTTTGAAAGCAAGAAATTGCATGTAGATAAACAGGTACCACTTGGGTGGAAAAGGTAACAGCCTTCCACCGCTGTGGGACTCAAGGTAGAGCCAGCGCTGCATTTTGCCACACAATAGTTGTGCTCCAGAAAGGAAGAATTGCAAAGACTTTGTTGATTTGCGTTGACCACCAGGGGTTGCTAGAGCGGAATCCTGCATCTTCGTTGCACAGCACTTTGGGTGGGTATATCTATGTGCTCATGCGCGCATCCAGGAATCAAGACGTGTGTCAGAGGAAACTTGCCTCCTTGTCATGTCAGTAAGCAGCGCCATCTCACCGCTCGGGAAACCTCTGTGGACCTTGTTCCAGTCAGAAAGGCTTCCTTTGAATTAAATCAACATGTCTCTGGGGCAGTGACAGGGCGGTTTGGCTTAATGATTCCCTACGTCTTCTCCCAGATCAACTGGCAGGAGTGGAGTCTGTTGCCTCCGACTTTAAGGGCGAATGAAGTTGTCCTCCATGGAGGTCTAATTTGAGCCACTTGTAAGTCAATTACCTTCCGCAAAGTCTCAGGCCTGGACTGCGTTGGGTGAATCAAAAACAGGCCAAAGCATGTAACAGCATAACTTCTGTTCCTTCTTCTTGAGAAGAAAGACTCAAAAGTTTGGGACTTTCTCTGTTTCAGAAGACAACGACCAGGGCATGTTTAGGGTATATGTATCGGTATCCGCTTCTTCTTCTTCTTCTTCTTCTTCTTCTTCTTCTTCTTCTTCTTCTTCTTCTTCTTCTTCTTCTTCTTCTTCTTCTTCTTCTTCTTCTTCTTCTTCTTCTTCTTCTTCTTCTTCTTCTTCTTCTTCTTCTTCTTCTTCCTCTTCTTCTTCCTCTTCCTCCTCCTCCTCCTCCTCCTCCTCCTCCTCCTCCTCCACCCCTTCAAATGTTGAGGCACTTGCTCTGGCACTTATCTAGCACTTCAAGTGGCCTCCACCACTGTCCAGATGATGGTTGTTGGGTTTGGATATCTTCTGAGCAAAGGGTCAGTCCCAACTTGATGCCGTGTAACACACACCTCTTCCTCCTTATTCTCCTCGTCCCCCTCCTTCCTCCTCTTCTTCCTTCTCTTCCTCTTCCTCCCCTCAGTCTATGTCAGATGTGAAACTGCCAAAATGAAGGCACCTTTTGGTGAGTTCATTCTGCATTTTCTTTCGCCTGACTTAGCGTGAGAAAGATATATATCAGCTTAGAGGTTAAGACGATGAGCTTGATGGCCAGAAGGTCGGCCGGTCAGCAGTTCACGACCCGAGTGCTGGAGGACCAAGTCAACTCACATCACCTGTCCCCTTTCCTGCAGACCTAGCAGTTTGAAAGCAGGAAATTGTATGTAGATAAATAGGTACCATTTGGGTGGGAATGGTAACAGCATTCCATGTGCTTCAGCATCTAGTCATGTCTGCCATAAGACCATGGAAAGGTCTGCAGATGAAGACAGCACTGGCTCTTTGGCTGTAAAATGGAGATAAGCATAACCCTAGAGATGGATACAACTGGCTTTATTTAGCTGAATCTTTTACAGGCAAGATGTTTCTTTTGGGAGAGATATTTATCCCTCACTTGTACACAAAACCCACCACTTCTTACTGTAGGGTTGTGATGGCCAACCTTGGCACTCCAGCTATTCTTGGACTTCAATTATCCATAAGCTCAAGTCAGCATTCCTGATGATCAGGTCTTCTGGGAATTGAAGTCTAAGAACAGCTGGAGCTCCAAGTTTGAGAAACCTTGCCATAAATCAGTGATGGCGAACCTGATTTCAATTCCCAGAAGCCCAAGTTTCTGTGAATCCACAAAAATGGGTATACTGTGCGAACGCACATGGATTCACAGAGATGTAGGCTTCTGGAAATTGAAGTTCAAGAACACCTGGAGTGCCAAGGTTTGCCCTCACTGATTTAGGGCAAGGTTTCTCAATCTTGGGGCCTTAGATGTTCTTGGACTTCAATTCCCAAAAGCCATGATCAGCAGGTGTGCTGACTTGGGCTTCTGGGAATTGAAGTCCAAGAACCCCTGGAGGCCCAAAAGTTGAGAAACCTTGATCTATAGGGTGCGGCTGACCTGCCTTCATTTCACACATTCAGTGCATGGGGAACAATGGAAAAAAGATGGAAACTAGGCAAAATTTGGGATAGACTCTTTGTAACTGTTTGGAGACAAGGTGGAAACACTTCACAAAATGCAAAATTGTCCACAGAACCCCAAGAGGTTCACACCCTTTCTTATTTTAAAATGTGTCACCAGTGGAAGCGCAAGGTCTCCCAGGCAAAGTCTATGTATACAGCTATTTGAACATGTGGTGCTAAGATGTATCTGCTAATGGTGTTAAAATCTCACCCTTCCTAAGGTGTGAACCCAGTGAAATGTGGTTTTGTTGAAGCCTGAGCAGATGTTACCCATTTTGTTACCTAATAAAAGTTTCTAGTAAAGATGTCCAGCAAGGTGAGAAGTTCAACACCTTCCCAGTGCCTTCTTCTTCCTCCTCCAAATGAGAAGCCACGGAGAGTTTGTGTTGTGGACAATTTCCTACTCTCTGGTGATAACCACTCTACAAAGCCACACAAACCTACAAAACCACAATGCTGACATAAATCACACTGCATCACAAAAAAAAAAAATATTGTCTGCTACTTGGTCTAATCCATGCGTCCTATACTAAATCAAGTGTGCTGAATCCAAATCTGAAGTCTGATTCTGCCTAGAATGTCCGGATCTTAAGTTAGCAAATCTCACCCTTACGGTTAAGTTCATTGGTCACGCAGGTTATATTTGCCACAAATGTGGCAAAAATTGTCTGACTTATTAACACAGCTGTGCCTACTCATCTTTAGCTCAAAACATACTAACTATGGCCTAGCTGTACTATCCAATAAGATGGTTTCACACTAGAGACAAGCCCTTGGTCCATCTTGCCTTATATACCTATTTCTGACATCAGCTCACTGACTTGCCCAAATATGCCTGGTTGCTTCTGGAACATGCATGCCACCAGGGGATGTGATTCAGCTGAGGCAGCATGAAGCATAGTGGTAGTGGCAACTGTTATAATGTTCCTATACATTGCCCAATTACTGACCATTTAAACAGCTATAGCACACCAGAAGAAGAAGAAGAAGAAGAAGAAGAAGAAGAAGAAGAAGAAGAAGAAGAAGAAGAAGAAGAAGAAGAAGAAGAAGAAGAAGAAGAAGAACTAGAACTAGAACTAGAACTAGAACTAGAACTACAACTACAACTACAACTACAACTACAACTACAACTAGGCATTGGCTAGATTTCAAGAATCTTGGAATGCCTTGGCAAAGAAATCTTATGTCCTTCTTCTTCGTAAGTTTGCTTCTGTGATAGACAATGAAGAACACTATAAATATGATGGAAAAGATCTAGGCTTTGTCATAGTCCAAGCAAGTCCATATAGAATATTGGGAGTTCTATCCTAGTTGCCAAAAGTTGGAAGTTACTCATGCTAGAGAGATACATCATTGGTTGAGCAAACTGATTCAGTGGGTTCCCTCACAATGGCTCTCTGCTATCCTGGAGTAGTGGTGCCAGAAGGCCCTGGCCTCATTAACATTTCTGTAAATGAATTTGCTAATTGAATCCACTAGCACCACAGAGCTGGGGAGGGACAACTAACACTAGAAAAGAACCAAGCTTCTGATTGAGTTTAGTAGGCTGGATCCAAACCCATACCTTGGATCTAAAACTATACCTGTGGAATTTAACCGAGATAAATGCAGCGTTCTGCATTTAGGCGGGCAAAGGATAGCCGTAAGGAAAAAGCATAGGATGGGGGCAACCTGGCTTGTCAGAACTATATATGGAAAGGATTTGGGTGGCTCAGCTGATCCTAAGCCGAAGAGGAAGCAAGAGTTTGATACAGCTGCCAAAAAACAGCTAATGCCTCCTGACTTAGAAGTCCAAAAGCATCCTAGACATAGATTTCAAGGCTGAGCTGCTGGTAATATCTAGAGAAGGGAGGAAAGGTCTCGTTGGAAGGCAGCTCCCTCATTCCCTTGCATGTAGGATTTGGGAATATTTATAGGGAACATCCTTTGGGGATTAAAGAAATAAATCCATTGACTCAACAAGATTTTTCATAAAGACCCCCCAATTGTCTGTAATAGACTAAAATTGCTCCAAGACTAGGCCATGGCAAAGAAATCTTATCCCCTCCAAATTGAAAGAAGTTACCTTAAGCCAGCGGTGTCCAAACCTTTTGGGCTGCAGGACGATCACGTGGTTCAGGGAACTGGTCACTAAGGCCTGGGGGCCGGATGTGACCCCCAATGCCAATTCATCCAGCCCGCGAAGCCCTCATCACTCCTGGAAGTGGAAGTGAAATGTAACTGTACGGGCATGTTTCACTTCCGCTTCCAGGAGCGACGAGGGCTTCACGGACTGGATGAATTGGGGTCGTGGGCCGCATCCAGCCCTCTGGCCATAGTTTGGGCACCCCTGCCTTAAATTCCTTTTTGCAATAACTAAGACCCAACTACGCTGCAGAAGAACCCTCGATTAGATTAAAGAGGAATGACTTCACACCTTTGTGGCATTTGTGTAACTTTGTACAGGCACTTTCACAGTGGCAGTGTGTTGCTAATATTGGTGTAAGAACGTCACCTGGTTGATGTACTGTCTTGTGTTGCACCTGATCTTTTGTGGGGAGGGGTCTTTTTGAAAACCTATATGATGAGCAATAGAATAGAATAGAATAGAATTGGTGGTTCATGAGGGTTGCAAAGAGTCGGACTCGACTGTGTGATTGAACAACAACAAAGAGCAGAAGAGAAGAGAAGAGGCAACAAAACAAATAATCCGCAAGCAATAACTATGAATATGAAAATCTGATTGCCCAAAGTGTGGCATGGCAAGGTGGTTTATATTTCAGTTGGTCATTTGATACTCAGTGTGGTGCTTGGTGTGTGGCGTGTGTGAGGTGTGAGGAGTGTGGTGAGGAGTGTGATGGATAGAGGTATTTTATGTCCCACTCAAACCTTGGACTGTCCAAATGGAGCCACTTTCTTGGCTTTGTTGTTGGCCAAACTTAAGTCATCATCGGTGCCTATTTCTGGTTCTTCTTCTTCCGTGTCCCAGTCAAACCCTGGACTGTCCAAATGGAGCCACTTTCTTGGCTTTGTCGTTGGCCAAACTTAAGTCTTCATCGGTGCCTATTTCTGGTTCTTCTTCTTCCGTGTCCCAGTCAAACCCTGGACTGCCCAAATGAAGCCACTTTCTTTGGCTTTGTCGTTGGCCAAGCTCAATCCCTCAATCATTGCATGTTTCAGGTAATCACATTCACACTGCGTGTTGTTGTCCACTATCAGCTCCCCTTGAGGGACTCCAACCCTCAATGTATTTAAGGTCTTCCAAGTGATGTAGGGGAGGTTGAGTTCTTTACCTATATCCTTCTTTAATGTTGTTCCTTGTCCAGTGAGCTCTTTCCTCCATCTTTTAATTTGGTCTTGCTCTTTTGTACCCTCAAGAATGTTTGTTCTTGCCATGAAGCTCTTCCTGGATCTGAGCTGGTGGACTTGAGGCTCATCTCCGTTCAGAGGATGTTGCGAGTCCTTCTCTTGCTTCGTTCTCTCAACATCTGCTGCTACTTCTTGCCCAGTGGTGGGCATCAGCTGGTTCACACCAGCTCGCCAAAACCAGTAGCAGAAAATGCAGCTGGCCCTGCCCATCCAAGTTTTGAAATAAAGTAGTCCTAATTCAGGTGCCATGTAGGGCTTTCCCACTGGCCACAGCCACCATACCACACCCACAGACTAGGTAGTAAAAAAAATTGAACCCTACCACTGAGCAGGCATGACTAGATCGCCCACCCAGTCACCTGGCCACGCCCACAGAGCAGGCCACACCCACAAAGTAGGCCATACCCACAAAGTAGGCCACACCCACAGTGTGTTAGTAAAATTTTGGAGCCCACCACTGTTTTCTCCTGATCTTAGGTGGAGCAATACCAACAAGAGCATCTATCTTCTCAACTGGTGTAGGTTTGAGGCACCCTGTCACCATATGTGGATAGAGTGATGGACTCTTTCAAAACCCTGCTCAGCCACAGAAACT
The DNA here is from genome assembly GCA_030440675.1 of Furcifer pardalis. Classification (NCBI taxonomy): domain Eukaryota; kingdom Metazoa; phylum Chordata; class Lepidosauria; order Squamata; family Chamaeleonidae; genus Furcifer; species Furcifer pardalis. The sequence goes on along the minus strand of CP126898.1, from coordinate 14,127,194 downwards.
CACTGAGAGTGTGGAACTGTGGGAACATATTTACCTTTAAAAATTCTTTTATGCTTGTTGTAAGTTTGTTCTGGCCCCTAAACACCAGCAGCCTTTGAATAGCAAGTGAAATCTCAGCATTTCCAAAGATATTTCCCCAACATTTCATGTTAGTTTAGGGGACTTATGCATCAGTAAGTTCTTCGAGCAAATCGATATTGTTATCCTCAGAATATGTGTCTCTTTTACTTCTCTCCTTTCGACACACCTAATCTGTATCTCAACATCTCTCAAAATTAAATTGACTAGATCCCGACCCGCCGGCTTTCCGATTCTCAGAGATCTCGGGAGGTACAATAACTAGCGGCAATAAGATAAAGGCTTTGCCGTTATTGCCAAAGAAAATGTGTGCAGAAGGAACATTCAACATTGCTTTATTGGCTGGCCTGCCATTGATGTAGCAATACTGAAGCACTGTTTCCAGAAATGTAAAAAAAATGTGGTATATATTCTAATTTCTATCCAGCACAGTCCTGCTTTCTCTACATTTCCCTTATTGTAAAGGTGATAGGACACAGGGAAGGTGAACGTGTGGCAGCTCAAAAATACCAATGGTGTGTCATAATGGGTTAGTCCTTTGAAGGTGGTTTCCCATAGAGACTAAAAGGGGAGAGAGATCAATTTTCTGTCTGAAATTCAAGATAGACAGCTTGGAACCTACTTTTGGGTCAGGTTGAACCACTCCTATAATTCACTAGGATTGACTTGGGTGTATCGGTGGAGTGACCTCACGTTGTCTGTCCCAATTCCTGCCAACCTGGCAGTTCAAAAGCAAGAAATTGCAAGTAGATAAACAGGTACTGCTTTCTCAGGAAAGGTAACAGTGTTCCGTGTGTTCTGGCATCTAGTCATGTCTACCACATGAGCCACAGACTGCACTGGCTCTTTGGCTGTAAACAAAGATGAGCACTGAACCCTAGAGTCATATACAACTAGCTTTTGAGCAAAGTTGACCTTCACCTTTATCTATAGCAGTGGTTCCTAACCCATGACATATCATTCTAAAACCCATGACATATAATTCTTATTACATTAAAACCCCAACTTACATATGCCTCGAGTTACATAAATTTCGACTTACATAATGATTTTGTGCTAAAACCATGTCCCAAGTTACACGATTTCCTATGGGTTTGCTTCGAGTTTCATAAAGATTCTTTTCCCTATGGGTTTGATTTGAGGTACGTAAAAAACCGATTTAAACAAAAGCCTATGGAATGGACTTTTTTTTGTAAGTAGGGGTTTAACTGTATTCAAAAAGTGAACTCCTATTTACATGGAGGAAGTTTAAAAGGCTGTTCACCATTGAGAACTCATTCCCAAGTTGTCCCCCGTTAAAAAACAAGTTGCCCCCCCTGTGGAGCATGTGCCCCACATTGGGAACCACAGATATATAGTTTCTCCAATCTTTTCTGTGTTGCAGTCTACAGAGTAAGAAACCGTGTTCTATAAGGTGTCAGAAATGTCTTTATTGGTGTTGTCGTAGCTACTATTTGAGCACCGAAACCAACAATATTACCGCTGGCTCTGATGAATTGATTCCTACTCAGGGAAGGTTGTCGTTGTTGTCTGTATCTGAGTACTGTATGCATTTTTCCTGGATAGTTGGGAAAATGCCATTGCCGTGAATTTGTTGAAGGTGGATCCCAGCTTGCCATGAATTGATCCACACACTATGATCACGGAGCCCTCTCCTGTGGCACATATGAAATGAGTCATGCAGGATTTAACACCGGGACTGCAATGGACTTCCACAGCCTTGAGGATATTGGCAAGGTGCGCCTTCACAGCTGGTCCATCTGGCATGGCCTCTTCCACCTCCATGACCTTTGGGAATCAAGAGTTCCTCCTCCGCTCATTTTGCCGTTGGGCCCAGTAGGATGGTTTCTAGTGGCATTTCCTCCACTGAGGGGACCATCACCCCAACTAAAGTGGACCATCTCCCCGTAACCGTTGGTCCCTTTAGGGAGTCGAGTCGCTGGCTGTATATGGTCTATTACATTACCGTAGCAGGATACCCACTCATCCCGATCCTTCAAGGGGAGGGAAGGGAATTAAAAGAACTGGCCCCCTCGCCTTCAGGAGAAAGCCAAGAGCCCTGCTCAGAACTAATCCAACACAAAATATCCATACATTTGCTAAGCAAATTGAGCTGGCAGATTGGAACAGGCTTGGCTAATTGCCCATGGGAATACAAAGCTTGTCCGCCGAATCAGTTCATTAGCTCTGTTGGCTACAGATGGGTGCTCGGCGAATCAATGGCCCCCCACAGAGGGGCCCTCGGTGGCGCGTAACACTGTGCAAGGAAATGCTATTCTTCTTCTGAATAGATGACTTTCAGTCAGCCATGAATGATGCCTTGTGTTTGCGTGCAGGATGGATGAGAATCAGAACACAACGGATACCCTGTCTGCTCAGATATTTCCAGGGAAATGTAGGTGTGGGCTGCAAATCCCGTGGTTGGTTGAGTTTATGATCTAGCATATGGCGCCTCAGTACATAATGCGCGCTCCATAGAGTGCCAAAGGCATAAAATACATGATGAATGCAGATATCATAGAAGAAATAACATCATGAAAGGCACACAACCCGAAGCCCTCTGATCCCAACCTCTGGCTCAAGGATGAATGGTTTGGCAGGATCTCATCTTGAGTGGCACCTGTCTTAGGTGGCTTCAGATCCAGAAAGAGCTTTATGGAAAGAACAAACATTCTTGAAGTTACACAAGAGTAAAACCAAATTAGGTGATGGAGGAAGAAGCTCATTGGACTGGACAAGGAACAACATTAAAGGGGGGATATGGCTGAGGAACTCAACCTACCCCAGGGATGGCTAACCTTGGCACCCCAGGTGTTCTGGGACTTCAATTCCCAGAAGCCCAAGTCAGCACGCTCGTTGATCAGGACATCTGGGAATTAGTTCAAGAACACCTGGAATGCCAAGCTTAGCCATCGCTGACCTGCCCTATGTCACTTAAAGGACCCTGAATAGGCTGAGGGTCAGAGTCCCTAAATGCAAGACCAACAGGCTAAAGTGGGGACTCCTGGTAGACAACAAAACATTGTGTGAATGTGGGGAGATAGAGAATCCAGCTCATTTACTGGTCTGCCAATGACTGCCAGAAATATGCACTGATGAGGACTTAAGTTTGGCGAATGACAAAGCCAAGAAAGTTACTTCATTTGGATGGTCCAGTGTTTCATCTGGACACAGAAGAGGCAGAAGCAGAAGAAGCAGAAGAAGCAGCAGAAGCAGAAGCAGCAGAAGCAGCAGAAGCAGAAGCAGAAACAGAAGCAGAAACAGAAGATGAGGAGAACAAGATCAATAACAACACAATATGCCTGGTCGGCTTCCACTTCTTTCCATCACCTCCAGCAAAAACCCTCTTCCCCAGCCGTGACTTGCATGCACCAAAATCAGGCCCCCGCCCACCTTCTCTTCTGCCATTCTGTCACTCTGTATCATTAATTCTGCATCTGCATCTTTCTCTCAGGTTGATCCTGACCTTTCTTTGTGCGCCGCTCCCTGCCAACATCAATGGGGAGCAGCCTCAATTAAGCTGAGGAAAAGCCAGCATGAGGAGCGGATGATGTGGTCGCCTCCCGGTACACCAGTCTGCTGCCTGCAGACCTTCAAGGTGCAGCCACATTGGTCCTTCCTGGTTCTCCACATAGGCTTCCTCCCCCACCCCCTTCATCTGTCGTGGTGAAACTCATTTGGCAGTGGAGATTTTGTTTCTAGAATGCCCTTGGAGAGGTGGGAGGCCACATGAAATGGTGATGTAGGCCAGATCCAACCCACAGGGCTTAGGATGGGAACCCCTGCTTTATGGTGAGCCTATCATCACACCACTCTGTACACATTCTGCCAGCCTAATGCCCTGTCAGACCCGATCTGTGCTTAGATGGGAGGCCAACAAGGAATATCAGGCATTCAAGAGGAAACAATTATGCCTTAAGCTCAAGTAATCAGTCATGGTTATCAATTAGCATTGACAATATTGGGCTAGTTCAGGGGCCTGCAAACTTGGCTCTCCAGATGTTCTTGGACTTCAATTCCCAGAAGCCCTGATCAGCAGGTGTGCTGACTTGTGCTGGGTTAGATAATCAGTCCAGGAGATGTCAGCTCCATATTTTTTTAATGTTCCTTCTAGGTAGTGAAGATTTTATGTGACCAATGGTGTCTTGCAAATTAGGACAGTTCCTAGGTTCATTTGTTGTCAATAACCTTGGTTACATCACATCATCATTGTGATCTGGGATGCAACCAACAAACCACCCCAACCCAACCCAACCCAACCCAACCAATGATGGCAAGAAAAACCAGCAAACAGGTGTAGAAAGGGGGCACGCCAGAGGAACATATTGTGCTCTCAAAACTAACTTCCCTATCAGAAGGTTAACTATGCCAAACATTTCCATCAGTTTGGCCTAGAAATGCTCATTTTATAAAATACGGCATTTGCCTAAATACACTACAGAGCCATGTCCGACAGCATAACACTACAAGAAGGACCAAGATCACTTTCAAGGTTCTAGTCATCCTTTTGGCACTTTAATTCAAGAGTGGGTCATGATACATCAGATATTTTGCTTCCTCTGCCTCCACCACCTCCTTTCCTCCTGTCTTGCTGAAAATGTTACGCCAACATAGCCATTTAGATTCATAAATGGCAGCTCTAAACAACAAATGGCATATTAAGTCTCGGCTCCACCAGGAAATTTTAATTAATCGCTGCTGTCAAAGTTCCTGTGTGGCCAATTTCCTGCGGCCTTCTGTTGGCGTGAGGGGCTTTCCGCTTTGTAACCCCAGGCCTAGAGTGGTTCAGAAGCCCTTTAAATCTTCTTTGTCCCACAGTAACCATGTTAATTGTAGTCGTAGCTTTTAAATAGAGGTCCTTAGCAATTTTTTCCAAAGAAATTGCTTAGAATACATATTGGGGAAATTATGAAAAGGAGAGGGGAGCTATAGCAGTAATAATACAATTGGAAGAAAAGGCTGAATCCTTGACATTTACTAATTGGAGAGGTTTTAGGTGTTTTGTGTGTGTGTGTGTGTGTTCTGTTGTGTGTCTGTTTTCCTTTCGGAATGGAGTAAATTCTTTCCAAGAGAGGAGTGAAAACTCTTGATTAAGACAAAAGCTGTTCTCCGTATTGTTTGGGAAAGAAGAACGATGTAGTGGAGAAATAGCTGCTTCTTTCCTGCAATTGGCTGTGAAAAGCACTCAAAATTGTTCTGTTCACTAGGATGCGAACCACAGGGTAACACAAAACCTCTCCCCCCTCCAAGAAGACTTGACTGGCTCACGTTCCACTGGTGAACCTCATAGCACCGTGTTGCATTACTAATAAAGATTGCATGCCGGCAAGTCAGTTCCAACTCCAACCGTCCGACCGACCGACCGACCGACCGACCGACCGACCGACCGACCGACCGACCGACCGACCGACCGACCGAACGAACGAACGAACGAACGAACGAACGAACGAACGAACGAACGAACGAACGAACGAACGAACGAACGAACGAACGAACGAACGAACGAACGAACGAACGAACGAACGAACGAACGAACGAACGAACGAACGAACGAACGAACGAACGAACGAACGAACGAACGAACGAACGAACGAACGAACGAACGAACGAACGAACGAACGAACGAACAAACGAACAAACGAACAAACAAACAAACAAAAACTCGAAGAATGGGGAAATGCAAGACAAAAAAGTGTGGGAACAGGCTATCCAACTTGAGGAACAAGAAATGGGGATTACTGAATACCCCTTTGTGACATCTGAAGTGGAGGAAACTACAAACAGCATGGGTTGCAGTGGCTCAAGTGGTTAAGATGCTGAACTTGATGGCTGGAAGGTCGGAGTTTGATTCCTGAGTACCGTACCATGGAGTGAGCTCCCGTCTCTGTCCCAGCTCCTGCCAAACTACCACTTCAAAAGCAAGAAATTGCAAGTAGATGAATAGGGACCTCTTCAGTGGGAAGGTAAGCAGAGTCCCATGCATTCTGGTGTTGAGGCATGCCTGCCACTTGTCCATGGAAACATCTGCAGATGCATACAGCGTGGCTCTTTGGCTATAAACAGAGATGAGCACTGAACCCTACAGTTGAATACAACAGGCTTTTGAGGCAGGGAGACCTTGTCCTTTACTTATAAAGATCATGAAACTGAATAAAACAACAAATATCGATGGCACACCACCCAGAGTGGGAAATTTCCCAAATGGGTGGTATAAAAATGTAATAAGTAAATAAAAATAAGCATAAGAACAGAGCAGATAAAGCAGTTTGGTCCGGGTTTGGGGAAAATTCAACAAAGACATAGCTCAGCCCCATGCCACTTAGGTAAAGCTAAAGGTTGCCCTTGCTCAAAAGCCAGTTGTATCCAACTCTAAGCAGAGTTGGATACAACATCGAAAGCCACCCCCCCTGCTCATTGTGCAGTTGGGTTTCCTGCTGCAATTAAACAGGGGGTACCTAACCTTTTCAAGCCAGGGGCCGGGTCACGCTCTCTCAGTCGGCTTTGAGGGCTGGACGGTCATTTTGCCCTGCCTGCACAATGGGGGCGGCCATTTGTAGTAACAAAGGGGGTGGCCATTTTGTTTCTGGAATGCCCTTGGAGGGTGGGGGAAGCCATGAAATGGTATCACGGGCCGTATCCGGTCCACAGACCTTAGGTTGGGAATCCCTGAGTTTTAGAATGTGATGGGTCAACCCAATGCATTTCTGTATAATTGCACTTCTCCTTCCTCCTTTGTATGCTCGGCTTTCCCTTCCCTTTCTACCTGGAGCTTCTGCCTCGAGCGCTAAAGTGTCTTGCCTTGATTCTCCCGAGCTTGACGCTGTAGAAGAGAAGAATAACAGATGAAGCCCACGAGGGAACCTGAAATCCACTTTTCCATCTCATAACAGGTTGCATGTGTGTGTGTTTCTGCAGAGATTCTCTCCACCAGATGTTTAAACCCAAAAACTGAGAGCATTCCTGAACATTTTTACATTCTCTTCATCTTCTCCAGGTCTTTTAGGCCTATGCAGTGTGTCTTGTGGGATGTACTGTTCAGACCCAGAACTAAGCCCTGTGGAATAAGAGTTCTCCTCTTCATAGCTCCGACACGGGCAGTGTGTCTTCCTTACATCTGTTTCCATGCTTCTCCTTTCTCCAGGGATGAGCCTTCCAACCCCTGTGGATTCTGTTGGGTGTGCTCAGGAGTCACCTTGGCAGATGGAGTAAAGCAGGCCTGTGGAGAAACCGTGTAGCTCCAGATGTTCAAAGTTTCCCATAGATCTAAGACTGGTTTCATATAGAGGGTGCCAAAAATGTATAAACCTTTTAAAAAAAGGAACTAAATTGTATTATGGATGGAAGTCCTTTCCGCAATGTGACTGTGAAGAAGACCAAACCATGGACCACATTATACTTAGGTGTCCTTTACGTGCATTTGGAGGTGCATTGGAGGATTTGCATAGAGCCACAGATGAAGCCCTTCAATGGCTTTCGAACCTGGAAGTGGAACTCTAGCTAGGACTTTGAGATGGACAATTTGTGTTTACTGTATGTTGTTGTTGTTGTTAAGTCACATAGTCAAGTCCGACTCTTTGAGACCCCATGGACCATCACATGACGGGCACTCCTATCCTCCACCATCCTCCTCAACCTGCCCAGCTCTGTGCCCATTGCATCACCAATACCATCTATCCATCTCATTCTCTGCTGCCCCTTTCTTCTTTTCCCCTCAATCTTTCCCAGCATCAAAGCTTTATCAAGTGAAGACAACAGAAGCTCATCATATGATAAATAAATAAATTCGATATATACAAACAACAAAAGATGAATACTGTACAAGTCATGTATGACTTCTGCAATTACAAGAGGTGCTCAAAGTAGTCCAGACACTTCTGATTGTGGTGAATAACATTAAAGGAGGATGTCACTGTGGAATTCAACCTCCCCGAGGTCACTTGGAGGACCCAATATAGGCCAGAGTCCCTAAATGCAAGACCAACAGGCTCAAGTAGGGGCTTCTGGTGGACAACAACACACACTGTGAATGTGGAGAGATACAGAATCCAGCTCATTTACTTGTCTGCCAATTAACTGCCAGAAACAGGCACCAATGAGGACTTGGGTTTGGCCAATGACAAAGCCAAGAAAGTGCCTTCATCTTGGCAGTCTAGGTTTTGATCAGGACATGAAAGAAGAAGAACCAGAAACATGGGCCAATGAGGATTTAAGTTTGGCCAATGACAAAGCCAAGAAAGTGGCTCCACTTTGGCAGTCCAGGGTTCAACTGGGACATGGAAGAAGAAGAACCAGAAACAGGAACCGATGAGGACTTGGATTTGGCCAATGACCAAGCAAAGAAAGTGGCTTCATCTTGGCAGCCCAGGGTTTGATTGGGAGAGGAAAGAAGAAGGCAGTGGCCCAAAGTCTTTTGATTTAATGATGTCAGTTGTAGGGAACTTCATAAAAAGCAAAACAAACAGCTAGGAAACCCTTCTTCCCATGACATTCCCTCCTCCGCAGGTCTTGTTTCCAAGCTGTAGCACAAGAACAAGAACGACCTTGAATAGCTGAAAGCGTGGTTTCCTTTCCTCATTATTATCCCCAAACACACACTTCTTCTATAGAGCTGGAATGAAAAGGGGACTCTCTTTTTAAGGTCATGAATTGTACCTGCGATTTTTCAAGGCCTCTCTCCAAACCACGGGCTTCTATTCAGCTTCATCTGCCCGTTCAACCCCCTACAAGCCTCCATTAATAGCATTAATTACTTTTCTAACCCTCTTCCCCTTCAGAAAGCCAAGAGAAGAGCTGTTAAGTAATTGCCCATCAAGGCATCCAGCTCGGCTTTATCACAAACAGGCAGCACACGCAGTCTTCAGAACATTCCCTTTGTCTTCGGTGCACTTTGTGTGTCTTTGTTTATTGTGGTGCTTTGAGGGCGTTCCATGGGCAGATGAGCATAAACGCAGATAAACATTCACCTTATGTTCAACAAGGAGGTGGATCTTTATTTTAACATCTAAAAGGTTTACTCCTCTGGCAATATAACACTGCTTTACAATATATATATATGCGTGTGTTGTCTGTTACTTGGTCTAATCCATGTCTCCTATACTAAATCACGTCCAAATCTGAAGTATGATTCTGCCTAGGACATCCGTATCTTAATTAGCAAACCTCATCCCTTCGTTAGGTTCTTGCATTATTTTGCAAAAAATGTAGCAAAAATTGTCCAGTTTATTAACACAGCTGTGTCTATTCATCTTTAGTTCAAAACAGACCTACTCTGGCCTAGCTGTACTATCCAATAAGATGGTTTCACACTAGAGACAAGCCCTTGGTCCATCTCGCCTTATAGGCATATTTCTAACGTCAACTCACTGACTTGTCCAGAGACGCTCAGCCGTTGCTGGAACATGCATGCCATCAGGGGACATGATTCAGCTGAGGTGGCAGCAGGCATAGTGGTCGCTGCAGCTATTATAGTATTCCCATGTAAAAGTATATCACCCAATTACCAACCATTTGAACAGCTATTGCATGCCTCAAAATCTGTACATGATAGGCAAATTCTGAGTTCAGATTTGGAATCAGCACACTTGATATCGTGTAAATCACATGTGTTATTCCCCAGTAGCAAAATCGTTGTTGTGCAGTGTCATAATTTTTGTGGCCTCGGATGTTGAAAAAACACACAAAAGACTTTTGCTCAGAATTCATTTATTTGTGGGAAATGCCCGGTTTTACATAAAATGCAAAATTCTGTGCATATTGGAGGGCTTATGTGTTTGCTAACATTGATGTTGTTGTTTTTTTTTTAAAAAATGCTGGTCTCCTTTTCTCAAGGTTAAACATGCCCAGTTCCTCTACTCTTTCCTCCTAGGGCTGTGATGGTGAACCTTGGCACTCCAGCAATTCTTGGACTTCAGTTCCCAGAAGCCCAAGTCTCTGTGAATCCAGATGAATGGGTTTACTGCACGTGTTCTTGGACTTCAATTCCCAGAAGCCTAAGTCTCTGTGAATCCACACAAATGTGTGCATTCATGTGAATTCACGGAGACTTCTGTGAATTGAAGTTCAAGAGCAGCTGGAGTGCCAAGGTTCACCATCACTGTCCTAGGGTTTCCAGTCCTCTGATCATCCTTATTGCCCTTCTTAGTACCTTTTCTAATTTGCTTGCATCTTTCTTAAACTGCAGTGCCCAGAAAGATGGTAGAAAGAGCCGGCCCTACCTTTGGACAAAGTGACCATCCGAGGTGCCAGGAGACTAAAGATAGTGAACTGGGTAGATCCCCAGAAGCCAACACTCCTGAGATTATAACCTACTGCCTCCACCTTGCCTTGCCTTCTCTCTTGCTTGTTCGCGCTCTCATGCTTACGGTAGCTGGCATGCAGCTTCTGATCATTAGTCAAAGCCAGTGACTGTCTCTCTGTCCTTCACAAGGCATCTCACCTGTGGGGGGATTAGGGATGTGACAAGTATTCAACACAAAAACCTTACAATTTTCCTGATCTTGGCATTCCAAGACTCATCTCTAAGACGTCCTCTTGCAACAGAGAAGGTTACCCAGGTTTCCACAAAAGTCATGTTTCATTTGCCCCATTCTTTTGTTGCTGGAGGTGGCATTTACTCCCCCTCTCCTATGTAATTCCAAAAATGCCTTTCTGGGGAATCCTGTGCAGAGAAAAATGCCATCTTGTACAACACCTGTTATCGTTGGACACAGTCTGGTGTTTTCTTGATTGTTTTATTGTTGGTTTTATGATGGTAACCGCCCTGAATAGGAATGATTTTTGCCCCTAGAGGGGTGGGATGTAAGCGTAACAAACAAACAAACAAACAAACAAACAAACAAACAAACAAACAAACAAACAAACAAACAAACAAACAAACAAACAAACAAACAAACAAACAAACAAACAAACACCCAGACAGACACTCCTGAAGAAAAGTGTGCACAGAATGCCTGGAACATCCCATGAGATTTCCCTTGAGAAGTCTCAGCGACGGACATCTTGCTGTGAAGAGATGAGCACTGAACCCTAGAGTCGGATACGACTCGCTTTCAAGCAAGGGTGACCTTGACCTAACCAGCCTTCGTGCGATACCCAAATGAGAGAGGAGACCTGCCTTTTGCCACTGTGTTCTCTGCATGCGTCTGCAGAGGTGAGGTTTTTGTGCATAACCAGGTTCTCCTTAAAAGCGAATGTTCCTATTTCTTTGCTAAACATGAGCTGAAGTATCTCTTTTCCACAGTCACTTCACCATCGATGCGGAGAAAGCAATGACTGAACGAACAGCCCACAGATTTCCTTCCATGCTTATGGCATCAAGGCAAGGTGAGTAATGTCTAAACGGGACGAACATCTCCTTTGAGTTACAGTATTACATTTCCCTTTCAAGCTGCACTGAGACATTTGGGTTAAGTGGTCTATTCTATTATGTCACCTGCCATCTTTATTTTTACAGACACCCACCCGGCTATTGAGCCAATATTTGCTCCCGTGTTTATCTTCTCGCATCCTCGTCCTGAGCTCTGCATTTGTTTCAACGGTATTATTTATTAGGCAGCTCCGAAGCGAGGGAAGGACAGCTGGGGCGTGAGCGGGTTCCTGCTGGGAAGAAAAGAGATTGTATTGTAATACCGAAGCTCAAAAACTGACATGCAACCAAGACGCAGTCCTGCGGCGCAGATCGGCAGAGGCGAGCCAGTCGGATATTCCTCTCCCCCCCCCCTTTGCAATGCAAAGTGAATTGCCTTCTCTAGGACCAAGGATCCCATACAAACAATAGAAGCAAAACCCACCATCGTAAAAAATGCAACATTTGTTATGTGGCGGCGATCGGCCCGCAGGACTGTGGTGGCTCAAAAAGGTTAAGATGCTGAATTTGACGGCTGGAAGGTTGGGATTCAATTCCCGAGTGCCGCATGACGGAGTGAGCTCCCATCTCAGTCCCAGCTCCTGCTAACTTAGCAGTTCGAAAGCAAGACATTGCAAGTAGATAAGTCGGGACCACTTCGGTGGGAGTGTTCCATGTACTCTGGTGTTTAGTCATGCCTGCCACATGTCCATGGAAAGGTCTGCAGACACAGATAGTGCTGGCTCTTGGGCTGATAAACAGAGATGAGCACTGAAACCTAGAGTCAGATACGTGTGGTTTTCAAGCAAGGGCTAGCTTTGCCATTATTAGAGATCTAACTCTTGTTATAAAGATCTGAATAGCGAGATGCGACATATTCCCAGTGTTCCTCTATGGCCGTTCTCAACCTTTTTAAGCCGGGGGGCGGGTCATGCTCCCTCAGACAGCTTCAGGGGCTGGACGGCCATTTTGCCTTTCCTCCTCCACATGGCACTTCCTGGTGTAGTGGAGGCGGTGGTGGGCCACAACGGCGCAGAAAGTTTATGAACCTCTGGGCTAACTGGTCCATAGTTCCCAAATTCCTCCTTTTTACCCTTTTGGAAAACAGACATTGTTAGCTTTCCTCCAATCATTTGAAAGCGATTAACAGCAACAAATATATTCATTCAATCAATGTCTACTTGGGCAATCAAGTACTCATTAGAAAAGGCTGATGAAAGTAAAAAAGATGTCTTCCATTCCACTAAACACACACACACACACACACACACACACACACACACACAAATTGTGTGAAAGTGAAGAAAGAAACATACCCAGTATCGTGTACTGCATAGAACTGTGATGGCCAACCTTGGCACTCCATGAGTTCTTGGACTTCAATTCCCTGAGCCCAAGTCAGCACTCCTGTTGAAGTCCAAGAACACCTGGAGGCCAAGGTTCACCATAGATTGCAACTCAGGGGGCCTGGGTTCAAATCCCCATTGAAATCTCACTGGTAAACCCATTCCTTAAATATTTCACTTTTTCAAAAGCTATATTATGGTCACTATAAATTAGTTCTGACCAAAAAGCATATTACGGAGGAAGGAAAATAATGTCAAGAATGTGAACTTTATAGGTATATCCACACATTCACAGAAATACAAACACCCAGAGTGTATATGCACCCAGAAGGCTTAAGTGTGGACATAGGCCCATGGTGGCGAACCTTGGCACTCCAGGTGTTCTTGGAGTTCAATTCCCAGAAGTTAGGGTTGCCATAATTCGCTACCATAAAACCGGGACAAAATTTAACATGATTTTTTTAACTAGCCAGAACAATATTTCCAACCTTGAATCCCGGCAACCCTACCAGAAGCCCGAGTCTCTGGGAATCTATTCACGTGGGTTCACAGAGACTTGGGCTTCTGGGAATTGAACTCCAAGAACACCTGGAGTGCCAAGGTGCACCATCACGGACTCTGGCTAAATCTTCCTTCCAAGGTGTCTGCTTCAGAGTGTCAGAAAAAAAGTGGAGCAGAATTTTCTTTTCAATAAACCAAAATGAAATAGCATGTTGCATATAATTTGAATGGCCCCTTTAAATCTGGATAACCCAAACTGCACAGGGAGATATCCTAATGCTTGTATAGTCTGATTTGTGCCTCTGTGTATGCACATGAATGCGTACAGACCTATGCATTTGTGTGCTCATATGAATACATATGTCAGTGTAGACAAAACTCTGTGTTTGAAGTTGGCTCGCTTATTGGTATTTGTGATTCCTATTCAGTCACTGCCTTCTGAGGTTTGTTTTGCTAAGAACCATCAACCTGGAAAATTTAAACAGACAAATTCAATCAGTGCTAATCTGCTCACAAATACATGAGCGGAGGGGTGCATAATGTTGGTAGTTCATTCACTTGTGAGTTTGAGAGCCATGGAGAAAGTGAGTGTTCTTTTATAACCAATGTTTTTACCATTCTTTTCATCCTTTGGTGACTTCCCAGATTTTCTGTAATCTGGCTTCGCTTTAGTCCTCACATATCCTAGCCCCGTGATGGCCAACCTTGGCTCTCCAGGTGTTCTTGGATTTCAATCCCCAGAAGTCCAAGTCAGCACACCTGCCGATAAGGGCTTCTGGGAATTGAAGTTCAAGAAGACCTGGAGTGCCAGGGTCGGCCATCACTGTCCTAGTGCAGTGGTTCCTAACAGGGGGTACACAGCCCACAAGTGGACTCCAATTCCCAGAAACCTAAGTCAGTACATTGGCTGATCAGTGCTTTGGGGAAATGACTTAGGCTTCTGGGAACAGAAGTCCACAAAGCAGCATTTGGGAACCACTGTCCTAGTGTATAGCAGGTCAATTGTGAGAATCGGACAGTTGAATGATGTAATCTCCCCACTTACTTACCTGGCCTGTCTGGCCGGACATCCTGCTACGGTAATGGAGTAGATCAGTGATGGTGAATCTTTTAGAGACTGAGTGCCCAAACCCACTTATTTATCACAAAGTGCCAACACATCAACAGGGGAGGGAGGAAATGCTCCTGTTGGGCTGCTGGGCAGAAGGGTGGCGTGAACTCTGTGCTCGGGGGAGGCAGGAATCACTCCCATTGGGCCACTGGGCAGAGGAGTGGGGTGAAGTCTGTGCTGGGGTGACCTCACGGGTGCCCACAGAGAGGGTTCTGAGTGCTACCTCTGGAACGTGTGCCATAGGTTTGCCACCACTGGAGTAAACCCTACAGCCAGTGACTCAACGCTGAGTGTCAGGTGGCAGTTAACTAACCTAACTCCCTAAAGGGGCCAACAGCTATGGTCCCCTCCGTGGAGGAAATGCCACAACCCAACAGCAAAATGAATGGAGGAGGAACTCTGATTCCCAAAGGTCATGGAGGTGGCCGAAGCCATGCCAGATGGACTGGCTGTGAAGACGCATCTTGATAATATCCTCAAGGCGGTGGCAGTCCATTACAGTCCTGGTGTTAAATCCTGCATGTCTCATTTCATGTGTGCCACAGGAGATGGCTCCGTGACCACAGTGTGTGAGTCACTTCATGGCAAGCTGGGATCCACCTTAAACAAATTCATGCCAATGACATTTTCCCTGCTATCCATGCATTCTCAGGTACGATTTGTAGATGATGACAACGACTTCCTATCTTAGAGATACACATACAAGTGTCTCCTAAAGGTCTATCTACCAGTGGTAGCAACAGTTGGCAAGGATTCATGCCTCTCTCCACCTCTGCCTTCCACCCCAGATGGATGATACTAGTGAAGGCTGGTGAGTCCAGTTTTGAAGGGCAGGTTTTACATTGCACTTCACAGGAGCTGTCCATGGTCCTGAATGATACCTTCCAAATAGGCTCAGCAGTTTAGGCAATGTGCAGATTAAAAAGGGGAGTGGATTCACAGGACTTCTGGAACGGGAACCACCAGCCGGAAGTGAACACCTCTATGGCGGAAGGACACCCAGATCAAAGTGCAAAGAAAAACTACCAGTGAAGTAGTAGAAGAAGATGGTGATTCTTGTGCTAGTGTGAGTAGAAGACACCACAAAGATTGGCAGAAGGGAATGGTAAGTTACGATAGCCTGATACTTCGGGATTTTGTAAGGACTGAGATGGCTGTAAAGAGCTTGACCCTGAAATGGGACAATGCCTCTCTTTACCCTAGTGGACCACCCACCACTGGGAACTGCTTCCACAATTCCAGGATGTCTAATGGGTACTCAAACCGACCTGAAATTAATATACCTAAGTAAAAACAAAGAAGTCAGGTAAGAATTAAATTGATGGATAGAGGAAAGAAAGAAGGAAGGAACTCTGAGAACAGAGTTTAGTTTGCTGAGCTAATTTCAAATTGACTTCTTGAGGGAAGAAGTTCTTCAATGTAGTCAATAACATCGTTACCATCATTAGTAGCAGTGGATGCAGAAGAACAAAAAGAATTACCATCATTATTTTTCTTCCTTGATGCATGAGTCGGATCATGCTACTGCCTCTATCACAGCGCTTGCATTGAGCATGGAAGTCAGTACAACCAAATGATGGTTGGAGTGGGAGGGTGGGAAGTGGCCCTTTGCTTTCTACCACATGATGCCAGGTTAGAAATGGATACCTTAGACCAGTGATGGTGAACCTTGGCACTCCAGTACATATTCCTGTTGATCAGGGCTTCTGGGAATTGAAGTCCAAGAACATCTGAATTATCAAGGTTGGCCATCATTGTAGTAGAGCATCATCCATAGAAACCATCCCTTGTTCTTTTCCTCAGGGGTCAGGCAGTCCTGGTTCTCCAGATGTTCTTGGACTTCAATTCCCAGAAGCCGTGATCAGCAGGAGTGCTGACATGGGCTTCTGGGAATTGAAGTCCAAGAACATCTGAATTATCAATGTTGGCCATCACTGTAGTAGAGCATCATCCATAGAAACCATCCCTTGTTCTTTTCCTCAGGGGTCAGGCAATCATAGCTCTTCAGATGTTCTTGGACTTCAATTCCCAGAAGCCGTGATCAGCAGGAGTGCTGACTTGGGCTTCTGGGAATTGAAGTCCAAGAACACCTGAGGCCCCAAGGTTCGCCATCCCTGCCTTATGCTGTCATTGGATTTCCCTTGAAGCAACATTTGAAGCATATGGAGATTTGGATTACGATTATGCTCAAGAAGGAAGCACAAGGGGAAAGTTGCCCGTTGAAATAAAACAATGTTGATTCTTCTTCTCTGGTGTCCAGGTCAAACTTTAAACTGCTAAAACGAAGGCTCCTTCTTGGCTTTGTTGATGGCCAAGATTAAATCCTCATCGGTGCCATGTTTCTGGCAGTAATTGGCAGACTGGTAGAAGAGACAGGGATATATTTGTGCGTAGGATTGGGCAATCTGAATTGTGTCATTTCACACTCTTCAATCTCCCCATTAACAAGTCTTAATTTTCTCCTACTTCGGGATTTCTCTTTGACCTATTCCCGCCCACGTTCATAAGGGGGACATATGATACACCACTTTGGAAAATAATCTGAATCATCACTGATGCTTTGATCCAGAACCCCTCCCTCAAAATAAATATCACTTCAAAGGGGGCTCTGCATCTTTACCACATCAGAAGATCTGTCATGGAATCTCTGTTCCCATTCTCTACGCCAAACACTAATATAATTTTTTTAAAAAGAAGATACCAAGATCAACAGTCTCACTCTGAGAGACAAAGAGTATATTGGAGTCTTCTGCCTACCTCACTGGGGGGCTGTGGTGGCTCAATGGTTAAGAAGCTTGCCTTGTTAGCGGGAAGGCTGGTGAGTCAGCAGTTCGAGACCCGGGTACTGCATGATAGATTGAGCACCTGTCTCTGTCCCAGCTCTTGGGGACATGAAAGGAGACTCATTCATGCATCCCCTGAGCAGAGTTTCTCCAGCAAAAATCCTTTCAACCCAGAATAATTTCTGACATGGAATTTTCATTATTCTGCCTCAATAGGGTGTGCATCCAAGATTTATGTGTGATGCTCAGCTCACAACTCCAGGAGCCACTGCAGTCAAAGTGTAGCATTGCTGATTCCCAGAAGATCTTGTGGTGGTCAACCTTGGCACCCCTGGTGTTCTTGAACTTCAATTTCCAGAAGCCCTGGTTAGGAGACATGCTGACTTGAATTCCAAGAACACCTGGAGTGCCAATGTTCACCACCAATGTCCTATCACAGGGGTGTCCAAACTATGGCCCACAGCACCCGGCCCACAGCACCATCCCATGTGGCCTGCCACCACCTTCATTGCACCAAGAAGTGGAAGCAGACACATTTACATCTGATATAAAATGGGCCCGTGCATGTGTAAAAGTGCCCTGCACCTCTTATAAACATGGAAGTGGGCGTATTTATGGCTGTTGTAAAAGCTTCCACTTCTGTAGGCATGGTCAGACACGCTTCCACTTCCGGGGGACATGGCGAGGCCTGCAGAGTGAAAAGTTTGGACACTCCCAGTGATGGGTTGTTACCAGTTTGGACCGGTTCACCCGAACCAGTAGTGCCCACCAGGAGGGAGTCACCAGGGGGTGGTGGTAAACCCCTGGGTGACCGGTTCAGTTGCCTCTCCAGCCCCCCCCCCCCCGGGAAGTGTATTTCTGGGCAGCCATGTGTGGAACTGCGCATGCATCAAACCTCTATTTGACGCATGCACACTAAAAAAATAGAATTGTGCATGCATCAAATGGTGGTTTGACGCATGTGCAGTTCCGGGCAGCCTGGAAAGGAAGGGTGCAGGGAGCGCCTCTAGAAGCGGCGGTGGTGGCCTTTCCTCACCACGCCGTGCCACCAGGCTGCCGCGCCACCGTGTTTCCTGCCTGCCTGCTGCCTGCCTAAGTAAATGACGGGTTTGTGTTTGGGGTGGGTGGGTGGGTTGATTATTTTAATGTTAACATATATTTTTATTGAATTTTTATTGAATTTATTTATTTTTTATTTTTTTGCTCCGCCCACAATGTCATGATGTCATGACGTTGGCTCCATTCATGACATCGTGACGTCATGGTGGGGTAGTATAAAATTTGACAGCCCACCACTGGACACTCCTGTCCTATGGGGACTGTTTGAGTTGGAGAGTGGAGGCCAGGGGTCCTTAAATGTGTTTTTCTCAAAAGAAGAGAAAGGAAGAAAAACGGAAAAGGAAAAAAGAAAACAAGATGGGTTAAAAGAGAAACAACAGATTGTTATCTTCTTGTGGTTCCCCAAAGTAACATCACAGGTAATGCCTGTTAACTTCCAGGCTTTTGTGTTTTTGAATTTAGTTTGGTAGTATACACATTTTTACGGGTAGTTTATTCTAATATATGTGGTTTATAGTGTTACTGCAACATCGTCCCCCATTGTCCTGAACTGATGCTGGCATGAATCCAGAACAATTTGATCTGGTTTTGCAGTACTTCTTAGTTCCCATTCTCTAGGCCAAACACTAATATAATTCTTTTCTTTTTTTAAAAAAAAAGAAGATGCCAAGATCAACAATCTCACCATGAGAGACACAGCCGTGTCGGCTGTATTTGTAAACTGATCCATGAGAAAGCCGATGATAGCTTTGTCTCAGAGACGGGGGTTTGGTTAACAGCCTGGACGGAAAGCCGTTGGCGTGCAGTTCGTGTCTGGGATGAGTAACACTCAACTGGGTCTTTGAAAGGGATAAGGGTGCCGGCTGATTGACGTGGTCGGATCCTGGAGGGCCACTTTCATCGTGAAGAAAATGGCCTCAAGTGAGGAGCGATGGAGCCAGGTTCCATGTGTGCAAATAATGAATGCTCCAGTCCAATTAACGGAGCGGTTGAAGCCAATTAGAACACATCTCATAGAAACTATTGATCTAAAGCCAATCTGTTATCAAGGTAATTGCCCACCACCCATCTCCTGTAGTCCCCCAGGGGGGCAGATATGGCGAGCAGCTAGATGCCTGCGCTCCCATACTTTAATTAAGAAAGGAGCTTTGAAAGAGGAAACTCAAGGGAAAACGGGACTTGATACCTTTGGAACCAAAGCGCTGACTAATAGAGATGAAAATTATCACGAGGGCAGGAGGCACAGTCATTTGCTGTATAGCACATGTTCCTCCACATAGAAACCTCAGAATGTACACTTGAGGCTGTAGGGCAACGGGTGGCGAACCTTTGACACGCGTGCCAGTGGTGGAGCTTGGAGCCCCCTCTGTCATATGACCATGGAAACATCTGCAAATGCAGACAGTGCTGGCTCTTCAGCAATAAACAGAGATGAGCACTGAACCCTAGAGTCAGATACAACTGGCTTTTGATCAAGGGTGACCTTTTACTTTTACCTTTAAGACCGTAGCAGTATTCAAAGTAAAACACTCTCAGCAGCCGTCAAAGGAGGGAATATCAATGAAAAAGAGTCAACGGTCAACATTGGCCAATTCTAACGATCTTATTGGGCTTAAAAGTCTTGCTGACATAGGAAAGTCTTACAGAATGTTAATAAAGTAGGAGATACATTCAGAGAAAGAGAGAGAAAGAGCATTTATTCTGGAGCCAGCGAACAAGACCGACCCTGGGAAAATGAGGACTTCAGCGAGATCAGTTTGGACAGATTCACACATCTCATTTGAGTTCCAAGTCAACCCCAACGTTCACGGCCAAACCGCTCTTAGAAACAAATCAGCCCTCAGACCAAGCGTTGCTGGTTTTTTGGCAACAGGGGATGAGATAGAGTTCCTTTTTTCGCCCCCTGAAAGACCGTCTCTCTCTCTCTCTCAGACTGTCAGGGCTGCTCACCATTTCCCGAAAAAACAGAACCCATTTATATTCATTGGCTGCAGTGATTTCCTTCCTCACAGCAGCTGCAGATGGCGATTCACTGCCAGCTGCAGGGAAAGGGCCCAATTTACTTTGCGTGAGCCAAAATAACTTGGGGATAGGCAGGGATTTGGCTGCTGAAGAGCGACGGTGGAAGGCCATGATGGCGAAACTTGGCACTCCAGCTGTTCTTGGACTTCCATTCCCAGAAGCCCATGATGTGATCTGATTTGATTTATTGGAACTTGTATGCTGCCCACTCGACTACACAACTCAGGGCGGCTAACAGCTATCACAATATATCACCATACATTTAAAATTAAATACAATACAAAATACAAGTAGATCAATAGGTACCTTCTCTCTCAAGTGGTTAAGACTCTGGCTGGGAAGTGGAAGGTCAGCAGTTCAAAACCTGAATACTGCATGACGGAACATGACTCCGGCCAAACCAATACTTTGCAAGATGCACAGACTTTGGGGAATCCCCCCCCCCCCGAGCATATACAGAGTGCAGAATCTGCCAGGAGAAGACTCTGGCGCCAACCTGCCAAGCCTATCTCATTTGTGTGAGTCAAGGAGAAGAAGTCGCCCGGAAGATTCGTACGGCACCATCTCTCTTTCAAGAAACCGAGTCATGGGTTCTGCGAGAGAAAAATCTCACCTCAAGGTCTTTGTGAATCACGGGAGAAAGGAGAAGATTTTTGACAAGATGTATTTTTGGGCGTACTTCACAGCCTCAGCCATTTCCGAATTTAGAAGCCGAGGCAAGAAGAGAGAAAGAATAGAGTCCTGCCACCTTTTTCTTAAAAAAGAAAAGAAAATGAGAATCCGGAATTCAAGAGGGGGAAGAGTTCCTCTTGTCTCTCCCAGCTCTGGTCTCATTATCCGGGGAGATCACGGTGGAACAGGCTTTGCAGGTCATGCTGACAAGGAAGGAAAAAGAGACTCGCACGGCGGAAATAAAAGAGGCTGCCCTAGTTTGACAAACTGGCTGAGGGCCTCATCCAGGCTTGGGTGGGATCAACACCTTTCCCACGCTTGCTCCTTGGTTTCCTCAGCCCTATCAAAGAGGTGACAGACAGTTTTATGATCAATGCTGTGTGGAGGGACCTTTCTTCTTCTTCTTGTGTCATATCCGGAGGGATCTTTCTTCTTCTTCTAGTGTCATATCCAATTCTGAACGTTGGCTATCCTCCTGGTAATAATATAATGCTGTGGCCTTTCATCTGCCTTCTGTCATCCATTTCCATAAGTCACTTTCTGGTACTGAGCCCTTTTGGCACACAAAGTCCTCTTCAGCCCCAGGCCAGGACTGATGAAGCTGTCCCCCCACCCCATCAAGAGGGATTCAAGTAGGTTTTAATCCACTTGGGGACCATCACCCTTCCCTGAGTTCTTTGCCGCCAAGTTGACAGTCCTCAGGGTTGTCAGGTTAGTTAACCACTGCTGGACAATTAGTATGGCATTACTTTCAGTAGGGTCTACTTTATGACAATAGCAGGATAATCTAGGCAGATTTACATATGAGGAATAATAGATTAAAATTAGTGTGGGTTGGAAGTATTTGAGATACCAAACATTCATCTTAATGTTTCTTCTTCTTCTTCTTCTTCTTCTTCTTCTTCTTCTTCTTCTTCTTCTTCTTCTTCTTCTTCTTCTTCTTCTTCTTCTTCTTCTTCTTCTTCTTCTTCTTCTTCTTCTTCTTCTTCTTCTTCTTCTTCTTCTTCTTCTTCTTCTTCTTCTTCTTCTCCTTCTCCTTCTCCTTCTCCTTCTCCTTCTCCTTCTCCTTCTCCTTCTCCTTCTCCTTCTCCTTCTCCTTCTCCTTCTCCTTCTCCTTCTCCTTCTCCTTCTCCTTCTCCCTCTCCCTCTCCCTCTCCCTCTCCCTCTCCTTCTCCTTCCCCTTCCCCTTCCCCTTCCCCTTCCCCTTCCCTTTCCCCTTTCCCCTTTCCCCTTTCCCCTTCCCCTTCCCCTTCCCCTCCTCCTCCTCCTCCTTCCAAATATTGGCCATCCTCAAGGCGATCAGCCATGGAGATTGTCGTGGGGACTATACAATACAGTAGCCTTCCAATGGCCTTCCGCATTGCAGCGTGACACCCATAGTACCCCTCATACAGTTCCACAAGTCACTTTCTGGTCCTGAGCCCTTTTGACACACAAAGTCCTCCTCGACCCCAGGCCAGGATTCATAAAGTTTTTGCTCTCCACGAAGATGGATGCAAGTGGGATTAAAGCAATCCTTCCCTGTGGACTTTGCCACCCAAGGGTGTTAGTCCTCAGGGATGTCAGGTTAGTTAACTGCCACCTGACAATCGATATTGAGTCACTGGCAGTTGGGTCTACTCTATGACCATAGCAGAGCCACCTGGCAAAACTGCATAATCTGGCCAAATATGACCACTTGTTGGCAAGTGGATTTAGGCTCTTTTATACAGAGTCCTTGGTAATGCAAGATTTTTCTCAGAAGTTGAGTAATGTTTTTGACCTGACAAGGTAAAGGTAAAAGTCACCCTTGCTTGCAACCCAGTTGTGTCCGACTCTAGGGTTCAGTGCTCATCTCTGTTTACAGCCAAAGAGTCAGCACTGTCTGTATCTGCAGGCAACTATGTGGACATGTGGCAGGCATGCCAGAACTCTGTTTACCTTCCCACCAAAGTGGTCCCTATTTATCTACTTGTAATTTCTTGCTTCTGAACAGCTCGGTTGGCAGGAGCTGGGACAGAGACAGGAGTTCACTCTGTTGTGCAGTACTCCGGTCTCAAACTGCTGACTTTCCAACCTTCCAGTCACCAAGCTCAGCATTTTAACCTCTAAGCCATTGCAGTCCCATGACTGTATGATTAATGGGAACAATGTGGAATAGCTGGATTCTGACCTTCCCTGAGTTATTCTGCCTTGTTTATAATAAGTAAATGGGTTTTTTCCCCCCAAACAGAAAACTCAGTTCGGAAGTTACCCAAGTGGTCCCCAAACAGGAAATGAAACCAAATGGCTGATTCCAGACCTTGTTAGTTCAGTAATAGAGAACCCAAGTGGTCCCCCGGGGAGTGATGCAAATGCTAGACGAGCCTCGTTTAGAACCGGAAAGGTTACCATCATCCGCCCTTCATTACACAGCAGTTGCCATAAGCAGTACCATCCTTTTCTTTATGTTCCTCTTGCCATCTGGGTCTCTAGCATGCTAGAGAAACGGTCCTTAGGCAGGAAAGTCTCGAAATAACGAGCAGGCAGCTTTGATGGGCACTTGGCATCGCCTCTCCTTCCCAAGCAACAGAGAAGATGTTGGCTGTCGTGTTCAGAGCGGCTCCAGGTAACAGTCCATCCCAACGATCTGTTCAACAGTCCGTGACTGACTCCGGACACAAATTCCCCCTCTTGCAAGATAAAGTTGCAGCCCTCACGATGTGCCTTTGTTTAGCTTTGGCAGCAATGTCAACTTGACAGAGAAGGTTCTTCCAACCCTTCTCTGATTAGATTTGGATACATCCTGTTCAGTCCATATCATGTGTTCTCTGTGGGAAACGAGAAACTGAGAGTGGCTTAAACAAAACAGGCTTGTTTTGATCCTATTCCCAGTTGCTGTCCCTTAAGCTATTGATAGGAAACAATTATTTGGAGCAAGCAATTGCTCCATTCTGTGATCTCTACTGCTTAATACAACATACTCTATGAGTCTTATGGGGTCATTGGTGAGCATCAAGTAAATTGGTACATTTACCTGTGAGGCAATGGTCCATAGGGTTGAAAAGGGTCGGAATTGACAGTGCAACTGAACAACAACAAAAAACTTTGTGGCAACATTTAATTGGTATTGGGTATGGATTTTGGCTGATGTTGTGAGCTGCCTTGGGTCGCCCAGGTGAAAAAGGCGGTTATATCAATCAATCAATCAATCAATCAATCAATCAATCAATCAATCAATCAATCAATCAATCAATCAATCAATCAATCAATCAATCAAACAAACAAACAAACAAACAAACAAACAAACAAACAAACAAACATTCAGAATCAGAGCTCCTCCTCTGCTCATTTTGCTGTTGGGCCCAATCTGATGGTTTCCAGTGGCATTTTCTCCACTGAGGAGGACCATCACCCCACCTAAAGGGGGGGGGAGGAGGAGGAGGAGGAGAAAACTTTCTCTTTCTTAATCTTTTAAATATTTTAATTTTTGTTAGTGCTTTTAATGAGTTTTATCACTTTTAATTGGGACTAGACTTTGTGTTTTGTGAGCTGCCCAGAGTGTTCGGAGTTGGGCGGCAATACAAACTGGGGAAATAAATAAATAAATAAATAGAAGAAACAGAAGAAGAAGAAGAAGGAGGAAGGAAGGAAGGAAGGAAGGAAGGAAGGGTGAGGAAGAGCACCATAACCCAATAATGAGGAGAATGGTGAGAATTTCTTTTGAGGAACCTCAAGCAGCAGAAGAAGAGCAAAGGGGGGAGGGGAGGAAATTGTGAACAGCCCAGAATTAAGGGGAAATACACGATACAAACCATGCAATAAGCTGACTCTGCAAGAAATGGCAACAGGGAAAGAGAGGAGGCAGAGAGTCGAAACAGATGAAAGGGGAATAGATTCATTTGCGCGCCACTTGTTAAGAGCTTCAACCGCTGCCCCTGGGAAATATGAAAAGAATACAATAAGGCCACAGACTGCTGTGCCTCAGATTCCAGCTCATTTCTTCCTTGCAGGGTCAGCTGAGGAAGGTCAGCCGGCTTTGATTCGAAGTCCACATTGCTGGTTGTTTTTTTTTCAGGTTTGCAAAATGGAAAGGAAAAGAGGGGGGGGGGAGAGAGAAAGGTTCATCCTTTCAGCGTCCGGCTGGTTTTCCTTTAAAGAGCCCTGAGCAAAGAGACAAAGGTTTTGCACTGATTTAAGTTAGCCTAAAAGGAATAGGCATATGGTAGCCCTGCTTCCAGCCATCCGGTTCTTCTGCTTTCGAGGGACGGTTGCAGTGCTTCATTTCTAAGATTTGCTCCTATCTGTCTGCGGAAAGTTTGAAATGGCATCCGTGGTTCCAATGCGTTGTCTTCACGACGGCCCCATGAAGTAGATGTGATGGAGAGAGAGAGAGTAGCTAGTATGGATTCTGCCCAAGCCACCTACTTTTGGACACCTAGATATTTGTCTGATGGACAACCTCACTCCCATTTAGAAGTTTATAACAGGAGTCCCTAACCTCTTCAAGCCAGGGCCCAGGTCACGCTCTCTCAGCCAGCTGTGATGCCTGGAGGACCATTTTGCCCTGCCTGCACATTGTGTCCCAACAGCTTCAAAGGGGTGGATGTTTTGTTTATTGAATGCCCTTGGAGGGGTAGGGCACATGAAACGATGCCATGGGCCATATCTGGCCCACAGGCCTTAGGTTGGGAACCCTTGGTTTATAGGGATCAATAAAAGTCAGGGTCAAGCTCGCCCTTGCTCTAAATCCAGTCATATCCAACTCTAGGGTTCAGTGCTCATCTCTGCTTCCAGACAAAGAGCCAGCGCTGTCTGCACATGCAGACATTTCCGAGGAGACATGGCAGGCATAACTAGACACTGGAGTGCATGGAACACTGTTTACCTTCCCACCAAAGCGGTACCTATTTATCTATTTGCAATTTCTTTCCAACTGCTAGCTTGGCAGGAGCTGGGGCAGATGATGGGAGCTCATTCTGTTGTGCAGTACTCAGGTCTTGATCTGCCGACCTGCTGACCTTCCAGTCATCAAGTTCAGTGTTTTAACCACTAGAGACAGCACAGTCCCTATAGGAATCAATACAGACTGTAAATGTATTCCATACATGGTAGAATTTTGTCATGCTATTCTATTAAGTGTCTCTACAGAGACTAGATGTTCAAATGTGTTTTTTTCATTCATTTAGGTCAGTGTTACCCAAGCTTTGGTTTTTGGACTTCAATTCCCAGAAGCCTAAGTCAATTCCCCAATGTTCTGACTTAGCCAATGTACTGACTTAGACTTCTGGGAATTGAAGTCAGCATGCGGGGCATGGGTCCCAAGTTGATTTAGGTACTGGTTGATGATGTATTGCAGATTGTTAAAGGTATAAAAAACCTGCATGATTTATTCTTTAAAAAGTCTTCAGAAACACTACAAAATTAAAAAGGCAAATAAAGGAATAAAAACCATCTTCTTGAAAAATTAGCAAACTGCACTATCATAAAATAACACGATATTAAAACAACTTTGTCTAGTTGCAATATAAATCACACTATTTTGCCGGATTAAGTTTTTAAGTTTTAAAATTTCAGTAGCATTCATTCTGTTTGGTTCCTCTTTTACAGCATATCGTTACTTCCATGGTACTGATTTCAGTTGGAACGTGTTTGCTATATGTCCAAATTTTTATTTGAAAAACAATTCGACCCATGCTTTAGTTTGAAAGAATGATGTAAAACGAACACCACCTGCTGGCCTCTAGCTGTCATTGTAAGACAGTCACAAATGAAACATGACAATGCAAAGGCAATTAGCTCGAAGGGAGAGAGAAAGGCTAAAATCCAACGCCAGCTGCAGTGAATAATGAAATCATTCTCTCAGGCCGTCGTCATTGTCGTAAACATTTTGACAACAATCATCACCACGTCCATCATTTTGCTCATTCCATGGAGACGTTCGGTTGATGGAACACAATCCTGAGTTGAGCGCATCAGAGAATACAACACAGGGCAGGGAGTTTTTCTCCATCATGCGTTAATTGGGGTCATGTAATTCAAGCATTCTATTAATCTTGAGGATGTCTCCCAAATGAAGGACCACTTCCTCATCCTACTTCCTCGTCCTCATCTTTGTCCTCATCATCCTCGTCCTTCTTGTCCTCACCCACATCTTTCTTGTCCTCACCCTTGCCCTGCTTGCCCTCGCCCTCCACCTCCTCCTCTTTCTTCTCATCATCTTTCTCCTCCTCCTCCTTCTCTACCTCCTCTAGTTTTCACCTTTCTCCAGCCAACAACTTCCTCTGGGGATGCTGAGGAACACTGTGGGGGTCCCATCTCCCATCAGCAAACCCTCTCCAATTAATATTAGTTCAATTAGCATCCAACACAAAGGTTATTTCCTACCATTTTATGGCTTTTGAACGATATTTGCCTGGGCATAATTCACTGCCGGCTCAGTTAACTGCTAGAAATAAAACTGGCATCCAAGGCAATATATTCATGACTCCTTTCCCTCTGGAACGTGCCATTAAAAAGTCTCTCTCCTCGGTGCAGTTCTAACATGTTCGGAGGACATGTTCGGCTCCTCCTGGCAGGGACGTGCCCAAGCTGAGCAGCCCGGCGGGGAAGCCTGCCAGAGGACAAGAAAGCCAGCAGGTTAGCAAAAGTTTCATTTCAGGAAAGCAGCAAATTGCTCTCCACTGGGGAGAGATCAGCCTTGAGGGGTTCTGAACAGCAGTAGGGGGTGGGTTGGTACGTCGAGGCACAATCCTTCCCCGTTTTCTGCGAAAAGAGGGTAAGTCATTTGTCTGGCATGAGGGCCAGGGACCAAACTCTGCATGGAGAAAGAGACGAGAAATTGGTTGGATAACTCTGGGAGATGGAGCACCAGGAGTTTTATCCCCCACTGTGCCTCTTTGTGCCCGTACTTCTTCCGCTTGCGTTGTTTTTAGGACTAAGATGTGTTACTTTTTTAATTTTAGCTTGTCTTGCTGGTGAGTTCTGTTTCATGATCTGTACATGCATCCTCACTTTGAGAGTAACTCACTTAAAGAGCAGAATTTTCTCTGAATGGTCGCCTTGCTTAACAACTAAAACCAACCAAAAACTCGCTTAACAAATAAATCGGGGTTCGTTGGATGTCACAATGGGTCACTCACAATGTTGTTTCTCTTAAAGAGCAAACTCGCTTAAAGAACATTCCCGTGGAACCCATTATGCTCTTTAAGCGAGGTACAACTGTACTTGCAAATTTCTTGCTTTCGAACTGCTAGGTTGGCAGGAGCTGAGAGAGAGAGAGACAGGAGCTCACTCCATCGTGCAGTACTCAGGATCTAACCTTCCAGTCGTCAAGTTCAGCATCTTAACAACTTGAGCCACCGCCCTTAGTAGGAAGCCAACGACAATGGAAGAGTCTGAACTTGGCTCTGGTTTGCATCTGCGGAAACCACAGGAGGCCTCGTTCGGTAAATGTTTTCCTCCTTGTCTACCTCAGTCTTCTATATCTCCTTCCAAAGGGATGTGTTGCCTTCCGCTGGGGTGATGAATGGAGGCGTCACAGTCCCTTGAGAAGTCTATCGATTGACTGGCTGGATTTCAACTCTGCCTTTTCCTCTAGAAAGAACCGCCAAGAAATGAGGATGGATGGAGATGACAGGTCCATTAGGAGAAGATTTCCCCACAAATTGTCTCTTCCTGCTTTCTTTTAAATGTTCCTTTGCTTAACTTATTGAAGGATGTCATTTGTTCCTTCCAAGGGAATCCTTAACTGGGGGAAAAAAAACCCTTCCAATATATACTTGTTCCCTTAATAATAACAATTGTGCGCCGTCAAGTCAATTCTGAGTTATTTCCCCCTTAACAACAATAATCATAACTATATGCTGTCAAGTCAATTCTGAGTTATCGTTCGCTTAATACTAATAGTTGTTGCCCTCAAGTCAATTCTGAGCTATGGTGATCGTTCCAGAGATTTCTAGGTAGAGAGAGCTCAGACGTGGTTCTTTGTCCCCTCCTTCTGAGGTCATCCTGGGCCTGGTAAAGTGATTCAAGGCTACACATTGTGGATTTGCTCCTGGAGACACAATGGGGGAATCAAACTCTCCACCTCTGGCTCTATATCATGGGTCTCCAACCTTTTCAAGCCGGGGGGCTGGGTCATGTTCTCTCAGTCAGCTTTGAGGGGGGGACAACTATTTTGCCCTGCCTGCATGATGGTGGTGGTCATTTTGTCCCAACAGCTTCAAAGGGATGGCCATTTTATTTCATGGATGCCCTTGGAAGGATGGGGGCCTTAGGCTGGGAACCCCTGGTATAGGCCATGGATGCATTCAGTGCCATCCTATCTCCTCTGCTGGAGGGGGGGGGGACATGAAAAGGTGCCACGGGCTGGATCTGGCCCACGGGCCTTATGTTGGGAACCCCTGCTCTATACTCAGGTACTTGAATAAAAATATCTGTTCTTTCGCCCACTAAATAACTTTCATGCCTTCATTTCATTGAAGAGAGCTATCTTAAACTTTACAAATACAGCCTGATATATTCCATTAGTGTATTCTCTAAACAGTTCAATGTAAAGAGTTAAAAATAATCTAAATTAATATACCATATGTATGTGTTGGAGGGAGGCAACATCTGGATTTTAATTTTAAATTAAACCCTTTATTCTAGTGTCGTTCCAAGAGGACTTATTAAACCAGAAAAATAAAGGTACAGATACTTAATATGTACGACTGTGGTGGCTTAGTGGGTAAGACGCTGAACTTGAAGACTGGAAGGTCGGCAGGTCAGAAGTTTGAGGGCCCAGTGCTGAATGACAGAGTAGCTCCTGTCTCTGTCCCAGCTCCTGCCATCCTAGCAGTTTGAAAGCAAGAAATTGCAAGTAGATCAATAGGGAGCACTTTGGTGGGAAGGTAAACAGCATTCTGTACACTCCAGTGTCTAGGCATGCTGCCACATGACCATGAAGATGTCTGCAGGTGCAGACAGCACTGGCTCTTTGGCTATAAGTGGAGATGAGCACTGAACCCTAGCACGGATACAATTGGCTTTTGAGTAAAGGCAACCTTGAGCTTTACTGTTAACAGAACCGAAAGGTGAGCTATTGAGATCTCAAGGTCATCCCAAGGATCTAAGCATGTCCCATCTCAACGTCTTACATCCCAGCTCCAGTCTGTGAGACCTTGCGTTGCAACTCCAGCTGACCGGCTGGCCACTTGGAGAAGAAGCTATAAATCTCCCCGGGGCTGTTTCAAGAGTGTCACCTGGATGACTCCAGAGGTTTTTGGCACCTGGGTTGGGAGCACAGACGGATTGGAAGTGACGTCCCTGTTAATCACGGAAAATGAAGATAAATGAATGCAGGCCTGGTTTCAGAGGAGGGATCATGATTGCTAATGCCGCATCCTTCCACTTCTTCTTGTGCTGTATGCAAATCCAAATATTGGTGATCAGCTATGAAGACTGTCCTGAGATTATAATTCAGTGGCCTTCCATTTGCCTTCCACATTGCAGTGTGACACCCATAGTACCACTGATCCAGTTCCGTGAGTCACTTTCTGGTCCTGAGTCCCTTTGGCACACAAAGTCCTCCTCAGCCGGATGCCATGATTGTTGACTCTGCTGCCCTCCATCAAGATGGAGTCAAATGGGACCGTTTAATCCACTTGGGGACCATAACCCTTCCCTGTGGACTTTATCACCAGAAGCCGTTAGTCCTCAGGATTATCCAGTGGCATTGAGCTGCTGGCAGTAGTGTCTACTCCAGGAGTTCTCAATCTTTTTGAGCCAGGACCATTGGGTCATACTCCCTCAGTCAGCTTTGGAGGCTAGAGGGCCATTTTGCCCTTCCTCCACCACATGGCACCTCCTGGTGTGGTGGAGGTGGTGTTGGGCCACATGAAATGGCACTGCAGGCCACATCTGGGCCACAGGTTGAGCATCACTGGCCTACCTATGACCATAGCGGGACAACCTGGCCAGACTGGATGTTAGCAAGTGACATTGCTTTAATCCATCTTGGAGGAGAAATGTCCCTCACTTGCTCCTCCATCCTGCAGGCCATCAATATAAGATTCTTGGCAGAGTCGAGCAAACAGTCATGTTTCTTCAATATTCTTCTCTGCAGCAGGTTCCAAACATATCAATATATATCTATTTCCCTCCCTAGTGAACGAGGCATAAATCAAGGAGGTTGCCTTTCCTTTGAAAAGAAGGAGCATTTTCTTATTAGGGCAGTGCAAACGAAGAATGCGGGTGTTTGCTAGCAAACACAGCAATCTGCAAAGCTAATCAGAGCTTGGCATTTCTCCTAAATGCCTTTGCAGGTCTGATTTGCTCTCCTGGGAAGAAAAAGAAGAGAGAGAGAGATTTCGCTGCCCCTCCAACACTTCATTGCTATCCATCTCTATGGAGAGGGGAAAAGATCCAGCATTTGCCTCAAAGTTCACAAAGACTTCTGTGGGAACAGTGTATATCGGTATCATCCTAGTACAGATATTGATTTTCCAGGGTATGTGTGGCTTCTCTATGATGACGCTTTCGGTATGAAAGCAGACATTCACTCAGCCTTTAGAGGTGAACAAAACCTGGTTGTAGTTTATGACCTTGTGCTCTCTGGTGTCTAGGCATGCCTGCCACATGTCCATGGAAATGTCTGTACATGCAGACAGCGCTGGCTCTTTGGCTATAAATGGAGATAAGCACTGAACCCTAGAGATGGATATGACTGGCTTTCGAGCAAGGACAGCCTTTATCTTTTCCAGGCCACCTCTGGGGAATAGGTTTTATAGTGGTCACCTGGAACAAAAACTGAACATTGAACCCTGCGAGGAAGGGTTGAAGGAACTGGGCATGTTTAGCCTTGAGAAAAGAAAAGTGAGAAGGAAAATGGTAACCATTTTTCAAGAGGAAGAAGGGCAGGATCTATTCTTTATCATCCCAGCAGGAGAAATAATAATGGGCTCAAGTTATAGGGAGCCAGATATAGGCTGAATATCTTGAAAAAAACATCTTAACTGTTAGAGTAGTCGAACAAGGGAATCCATGACCTCAGAAGGTGGTGAGCACTCCAATGCTGGAGGCATTCAAAAGAAAATTGGACAACCGTATGTCAGATATACATTGATTTGGATTGCTGCCCTGAGCAGGGGGTTGGACTTGGTGGTTTCAAAGGCCCCTTCATTCCACCGTCCTGTGATTCTATAATATTGTACCATCTCAATCTGAAGTTTAGTTGTCTGATTTGCTGAAGCGCAGTCCAGAACTTAACTTCAGGACTTCACCCACTTCTAGGGGAGGGTTTCAGCAAATTTGGCTCTCCAGGGGTTCTTGGACTTCAGTTCCCAGAAGCCCAAGTCAGCACACCTTCAGGTCAGGGCTTCTGGGAATTGAAGTCCAAGCACATCTGGAAAGCCATGTTTGCTGACCTCTATTCTAGGAGATTAACCTCCTTTCCATCAAGGAGACCCCCTACTGTTGAGGAGCCATCTTTTCACAAGGAATCATTCTCTGCACCCTGGGGGCTTCTAGGTTGGCTTATGCCTTTCCCTGGGGAGTTCCTTTGATCTCAGGGGGGCCTTGCTTTGTCCTATAACACTGCATCACAAAAAAATGAATACTGTCTGTTACTTGGTCTAATCAATGTGTCCTATACTAAATCAAGTGCAGTGAATTCAAATCTGAAGTCCGGTTTTGCCTAGGACATCAGGATCTCACCGTCTTCATTAGGTTCTTGTGTTGATCGCACGGGGTATATTTGCTAGAAATGTAGCAAAAATTGTCCGGTTAATTTACACAGCTTTGCCTACTCCTCTTTAGCTCAAAACAGACTCACTCTGGCCTAGATGTACTATCCAACAAGATGGTTTCTCACTAGAGACAAGCCCTTGGTCCATCTCGCCTTATATACCTATTTCTGATGTCAACTCACTGACCTGCCCGGCCGCTGCTGGAACATGCATGCCACCAGGGGACATGATTCAGCTGAGGCAGCAGCAGGCGTGGTGGTAGCTGCAACTGTTATAATGTTCCCATGTAAAATTACAATTACCCAATACCATTTCAACAGCTATAGCATGCCTTAATATCTGTACATGACAGGCAAATTCTGAGTTCAGATTTGGAATCAGCACACTTGATATCATGGTTTCTAAACTCTGTGGGGAGCTGATTTAGTAAGAACACTCTGTCCCTCTTTTAATCACTTTTAATCTGTAGGGGTCGGAGTAATTTTTGGTGTCAGTTTTAATGGGGTTTTTATTGGTTTTTAAAAATGTGACTGGTTTTAGTTTCTGTGAGCCGCCAAGAGTCTTCGGAGTTTGGCGGCAATAGAAATCAGAAAAATAAATAAATACATGAATAAATCACATGTGTTATTCCTAGTAGCAAAATTGTTGTTCACCATAATGAAAAAACAGAGCCACTTTCATCCGGTTCCGAGAATCCCTCCAAGTTTTCCAGTGTTGTAATTCTTGGGGCATTTGAAAATCTCCATGGCTCAAGTGGCTAAGAAGACACTGACTGGGAAGCGGAAGGTCAGCAGTTCGATTCCCAAGTACCGCAGGACGGAATGAGCTCCCGTCTTTCTCCCAGCTCCTGCCAACCTAGCAGTGCGAAAGCAAGAAATTGCAAGTAGATCAATAGGGACCCCTTCAGTGGGAAGGTAAGCAGCATTCCATGCACTCTGGTGTCTAGTCATGCCTGCCACATGACCATGGAAATCTCTGCAGAGGCTTTGAAACAGAGATGAGCACTGAACCCTAGAGTCGGATGCGCCTGGCTTTCGAGCAAGGGAAACCTTTACCTTTATGTCTCCTTGTGGGCCTGGGTGGGTGAGTATATTCATCCTTAGAAATTGCCAGAAAAGGAATTCCTGAGGTTTCTAACACTGTGGGGAGCAAAAACTGTATTTGCTCTGAAGATCTGGGGGAAGAATGGGGTGAATTTCATTTACCGGAATAAGAACATAATAAGAAACATACTGAAAATCCCATGTAGTTCATTGTATTTCCCCCATAGGGACATAGCGCATGCTGTTTAGAAAGCCAACACAAGACTTCCCCCAGTGCCACAACACAAGGTAACATTGACTAAATGACAATCCTTCTCCATAAACATATTTAATAATCAAGAGCAGTGGTGGCCAAATACCTACAAACTGTAGCAGGGAAGTCCATAAAATATGCAGATTATAAATACTTCCTTTTGTTTGTTTTATCAGGCAGCTTCGCTAGATAACCCTTCCTGAGAAATAAGGGGGAAACACGATGCACATGAAATTTCCGCACCGTGCATGATTATAACCCTCTGCCATGTTTCCCCACCCTTTAGCAAATGATTGCACTTTTCTGTTCCCCTTTTCAAGTTCTATAATATCCTTTCAGACACAAATAACTCAAAGCATACAGAATACTTGCTGTGCAAACTATGGATGTGAAGAAAGCTCATTAAAATCCTGATTCTTATACATTTAGCCCAGGGTTCCCCAACCTTTGGTTTTTGGACTTCAATTCCCAGAAGCCTCAGTCAATTCCCACTGATCAGCCAATGGACTGACTTAGGCTTCTGGAATTGAGCCCCCCCCTTTGTGGGGCCTGGGCCCCAGGTTGGGAACAACTGATTTAGCCTATCTGAGCACAAGATATCTTGCAAAAGCCCCCAAGATTCCTCACCCCCTACCAAGAAGGATATGCAACAGAACCCCATATAACGGAAGTAATTTGTTCTACGGGGCTTTTTGCTATGCAATTTTTCCGTTGTACAAATTTTTTCCTATACAGTAATACCTCAGATAATGTTTGTGTCAGATAACGCTAAAATTGCATAATGTTAAGCAATCGGGGGGGGGGGGATTGCATCATGTAAAGTTAAATCCTATGGGATGCATCGGATAACATTTGCTAAAGCCTGTGCCAGTTACAATGTATCTCTATGGAGTTTTAACGTTATCCGATGCATCGCATAGGATGGATGGATGGAGCATTGCAAAACTAGATGGATGGATGGATGGATGGAGCATTGCAAAACTGGATAGATGGATGGATGGATGGATGGATGGATGGATGGATGGATGGATGGATGGATGGATGGATGGATGGATGGAATGGATGGAATGGATGGATGGAGCATTGCAAAACTAGATGGATGGATGGATAGATGGACAGATGGATTTATACATCATTGCAAAACTAGATGGATGGATGGATGGATGGATGGATGGATGGATGGATGGATGGATGGATGGATGGATGGATGGATGGATGGATGGATGGATGGATGGATGGATGGATGGATAGACAGATGGATGGATGGATGGACGGATAAAGCATTGCAAAACTAGATGGATTGATGATTGGATAGATGGATGGATGGATTTATACAGCATTGCAAAAACGGAAGGAGGGAGGGAGCATTGCAAAACTAGATGGATGAATGGATAGATGGATGGAACGGATTTATACAGCATTGCAAAAAGGATGAGTAGACAGAGGGAAGAATGGATGGAGCATTGCAAAACTAGATGGATGGATAGATTTACACAGCATTGCAAAACTGGATGGATGGATGGACGGACGGACAGACGGATGAATAGATGGACAGACCGATGGATAGACGGACAGATGGAGCATTTCAAAACTAGATGGATGGATGGATTTAAACTGCATTGCAAAACTGGGTGGATGGATGGACTGACTGATGGATGGATGGATGGAGCATTGCCAAACTGGGTGGATGGATGGAAATCCTGAAATCCGATCTAGCTTTAGGAGTGCTCAAAACTCAGAACAAATCATACAGGCTTGCGGTAAGGACGTAAGCCTCAGAGATAGGCCATGTTCCTTGTAGAAAAGGCCGGTGGTTGTTGTAAAAAATTAACCTTGTTCTTGTGCCGCATCTGATTATGGAGGACATGATGAGTGTCCTGGGAACAATATAATGCAATGGCCTTCCACTGGCCTTCTGCAGCACAGCATGACACCCATACCAGTGATCCAGTTCCATGAGTGACTATCTGGTCCTGAGTCCTTTTGGGAAGTGTGGAAGAGAAAACTCCCTCCTTTTGAATTCAGAATTTATGAAGATTCTACCCATCCTACTTTCCCTCTTACTCGTTCCCTCCCTTCCCGAGGCTGCCTTTGGAAGCCAATAGAGATGTTCTCCTAGCAGCAGGAGAACAAAGGCAGAAAGAATAATAGAGCCAAAGTCTTTCTCTCTCCTGCCTTCACCTTTTAATCTGGCCTTGCCATTTTCATTTTCTCATTCACCCGAAGAGAGTCTCTACGGAGAATCGGAAACGGATAAAGAGAGAAGGAGAGAGCTAGAAAGGGGCAATAAATGAAGGTGCAATGAAATAACTGCTCAGAAACAATGCTTTGAATAGGAAAGCAGGTAGGACTGGTCAATGAACGGTGATTTCCAGCGTCTTTTGAGATCATTTAAAGACATTTTAAAGTTTTTTTTATATATGAAAAGTATCTTACCAATTGGAACCCTTCCCCCAAGTACTTTTCCCGGTAAGGTGAAAAGTAAAGGTTGACCTCACTCAAAAACCAGTTTATTATCCAACCAGTTTATTATCGTTCAGACGACATTGGGCATGTTGAGGGTGGTATGGCTTCTGTTCTTTTTACTGCAATATGCTGGTCTTGCACCATAATACAAATTGATTGGTTGGTTGGTTGGTTGGTTGGTTGGTTGGTTGGTTGGTTGGTTGGTTGGTTGGCTGGCTGGCTGGCTGGCTGGCTAGCTGGTTGTAAACACAGATGAGCACTGAACCCTAAAGCCATAGAGCCAGCGCT
Source organism: Furcifer pardalis (assembly GCA_030440675.1). Lineage (NCBI taxonomy): Eukaryota > Metazoa > Chordata > Lepidosauria > Squamata > Chamaeleonidae > Furcifer > Furcifer pardalis. The sequence goes on along the minus strand of CP126898.1, from coordinate 14,090,541 downwards.
GTCTGCATCTGCAGATGTTTCCATGGACATGTGGCAGGCGGGACTAGATACCGGAATTCACACAATGCTGTTTACCTTCCCACCAAAGTGGTCCCTATTTATCTACTTGCAATTTCTTGCTTTTCAATCTGCTAGGTTGGCAGGATATGGGACAGCACTCGGGAGTTCAGTGTCTTAACCAATAAGCCACAGCAGTCCCTCTGAGTCAAGCCACAGGAAAGCTAATAAACAGCATGATAACTTACTGTTTTTCAACTCTGTGACAATTGACGACAACAGGTGCCATTTAAGCCGTGAGACAATCGAGAGCTGTGGTGGCTCAGTGGCTAAGAAGCTTGAAGGCCAGTGAATCAGGAGTTCAAGACCCGGGTACCGCATAACGGTTTGAGTGCCCGTCTCTGTCCCAGATCCTGCCAACCCAGCAGTTTGAAAGCAAGAAATTGCAAATAGATAAAGATGGACCACTTGGGTGGGTAAAAGATCTTGGGGACATGAAAGGAGCCTCTTTCGGGCATCCCCTGGGTGGAGTTCCTCCAGCAAAAATCCTTTCAACCCAGAATAATTTCTAACATGAAGTAGCAGTAGCAGTAGCAGTAGCAGTAGCAGTAGCAGTAATAATAATAATAATAATAATAATAATAATAATAATAATAATAATAATAATAATAATAATAATAATAATAATAATAATAATAATAATAATAATAATACATTGAGGACATGTCTGTGAGCCGCCCAGAGTCGCACCTCACCAGTGGGGTGGCATATAAGTTGAACATAGGCGTTGGTGTCGTCGGCGTTGGCGGCATCATCATCATAATTAACACCACGTTGAAGAAAGAACTTTCCAAGCTCTGCTGGTGAAATATAGCCAACCACATAAAAGTTGAGCTTAGCTGTTTCAATGACTGCGAGACTTGAAATTCCAGAATGAACAAGGGAGGTGAAATGGAGAACATGAAACGGTACATTCTTCTTGAAATGAGTGGAGAAAAGAACACGCCCGAGGGAGAAGAGAGCATTTTAAACAGAATCCATATGCTACCAGCTTCCCACAGAAAGAACAGCGAGAATACAAGCTTGTCTGTTTAAATGCTATATCCGAAAGCAGGAATGGCATTCATTTCTAATTGGGGTCACCTCTTACTAAAATTATCTGGATAGGATAAGATCACACTGAACGGATACAGAACATACCTCCGCGGGGGGTTTGTTCCTCACTTTTTTGATCTGGGCACAGGTTGAGATATGCAATATGCTCCAACTACCTTTTAAAATGGTGGAGCTGTAGGAGTTGGAAAAGTGTTGAAGGACCATCTAGTCGGGTGATGGCCAACCTTGGCACTCCAGCTGTTCTTGAACTTCAATTCTCAGAAGTTCTAATCAGCAGGAGTGCTGACTTGGGCTTCTGGTAAATGCAGTCCAAGAACATCTGGAGTGCCATGGTTTGCCATCACTGGCTTATGGTTTTCTAGCTCCTAGGACCTCAAACAAGGCTCATCAGATGTTTTGGGACACTAGGCCAGTGATGGCCAACCTTGGCACTCCAGCTGTTCTTGAACTTCAATTCCCAGAAGCCTTGATTAGCAAGAGTGCTGACTTAGGCTTCTGGGAATTGAAGTTCAAGAACACCTAGAGTGTCAAGTTTGGCCATCACTGCCCTATAGTCTTCTAGCTCCTTGGTCCTCAAACCCAGCTCATCAGATGTTTTTGGACTTCAATTCCCAGAAGCCCTGATCGGCAGGAGTGCTGACTTAGGCTTCTGGGAATTGCAGTCCAAGATCATCTGGAGAGCCAAGTTTGAGGACATATGGCAGTGATAGCAAACCTTGATACTTCTGCTGTTCTTGGACTTTAATTCTCAGAAGCCCTGATCAGGGAAAAGATCTTGGGGACATGAAAGGAGCCTCATTCGGGCATCCCCTGAGCAGATTTTCTCCAGCAAAAATCCTTTCAACCCAGAATAATTTTTGATCCAAAATTATTATTATTAAAAATATGGAATTCCAAGACATTCTCTCCAAGTGGACAAACCACTTTATTTGTTGTCTCTGTATGTAGTGCAAGATGGGTTCTATTCCAACTCTTTCCTTTATAACCTCATTCCTGATTTTATCCCTTCCCGTCACTCCAGCAGCCTTCCTCAATCATCCCATTTTCGTGGTGACCATCTTTTGCTTATGTTTTCTTGTAAGTGTCCATGTTCGGCATTGATAATATCAGGTGGGAATGAATAGGCTTTGTACAGGCTGCTTCTTTGTGTTGGTTAGTATTGATTTGTGTTGTAAGAGCGGAGCTAACTATCCCGATATTGGCTTTACCAAACCAGTTGAGCCCCTGAAACTTGCCCTGCCTTTCCCCCCTTTCGATCACAGCAGGGAGCTGTCATTCCACCCACCACTTCCGTCTATTTCTAGGGCTGCGGATCTTTTCACCTCCCAGTCGAGAAATCTGTTCACATCATGCAGCCACCTTAAAACAACAGCCACAATAAAGTCCTGCATCGTTCCAGCGGGCCTGTATGGGGTTGTCCATTGAGCCTTTGAACAGAGAACTCCCATTTCCGACGCCTGTCCCTCCTCTCAGCCTGGATCTCACAATTCAATTAACACTTATTAGCGCCACTGAGCATTGAGGGCGGCTGCTTGTTATCTCTCCACCTAATGATGGTTGATGGAAAGACTCCCTTTCTTTCTTCCCAGGCAATTTGTATTGTGCACTGCGCCAGGCTGGCTGCACTTATCACTGGAGAAAACAGCCCAGCTTAACAAGTGGCACAGCTGAACCTGGTGAAGATGTGAGGTTAGACATCAGATGGACACACAACTCTGGAGAAGGGTTAGGGCAGGGGTCAGCCAACTTGCCTCTCCAGGTGTTCTTGGGCTTCACTTCCCAGAAGCCCTGACCACCCAGGGGTCACCAAACTTGGTTCTCCAGATGTTCTTGGACTTTACTTCCCAGAAGTCACTCAGGGGTCAACAAACTTGGCTCTCCAGCTGTTCTTGAGTTCTCAGAAGCTGTGATTACCCAGAGGTAGGCAAACTTGGCTCTTCAGATGTTCTTGGACTTCAACTCCCAGAAGCTCTGACCACCTAGGGGTCAGCAAACCTGGTTCTCCAGATGTTTTTGGACTTCAATTCCCAGAAGCCCTGATCAGCAGGTGTGCTTGACTCTCCTGTGCGCTCAGGTGTCTAGCATCCTGCCTGCCACATGTCTATGGAAACATCTGAAGATACAGGCAACATTGATTCTTTGGCCGTAAATGGGGATGAGCACCAGACCCTAGAGTCAGATACAGCTGGCTCTCGAGCAAGGGCGGCCTTGACCCATCTTGGAGAGGACTGTGTTCCATGACATGGCCACCATCCTAGGAAATGTGAAATCCAAATCTCTAGTCATGGGAAAGAGGTGGTAGAATGTCAGCTGTTCTGTATGAAGATTACCGTGAGGATGATGAAGGCGAAGAGGTTGCTGATTCCCTGGCTTATAAGACCGAGTGAATCATTTAAAGATTGTTTGGATTGTGGGTTTTTTTGCCATCTTTTCTTCTTCTGCAAACAGACCATCTGGAGCTGCGGCATGGATTTCTCACATTTGTTCCACAACAAAAAAGCTTTGCTGTCGGTTATCGGTGTGGTATCTTCAGCTAACAATAAAGAATGCAAGGTTAGAACATTATCAGCGTTTGCTTTCCACTACAATTTATCTTTCCTTGCTGGTACACTAGATGCTTTATAGAGGTCCACAAGGGGGGAAAATAAAGAGAGAGAGAGAGAGAGTTCTCCCCATGGATCTTGTCATCTAATTTTAGTTATATGAGTGTATATACAACCATGCGGGGAGGCTTGGGGAGAAAACAAGCAAAATAAGAAGCAGGAAAGGAAAGCCATGAAATATTCAGAACAAATTCAGTTACAGAAAACTGAGCATAAACATAGCCCAGTCTCACTGGGAACTCTCTTACCAAGGCAAAGTTAAAGGTCGCCCTGGCTTGAAAGCCAGTCGTATCCGACTCTAGGGTGCGGTGCTCATCTCCATTTATAGCCAAAGTGCCAGTGCTGTCGGGGTCTGCAAACATCCCCTTGGTCATGTGGCAGACATGACTAGACACCGGAATGCACGGAACGCTGTTTACCTTCCCACAGAAGCGGTCCCTATTTATCTCCTTGCTATTTCTTGCTTTTGAACAGCTATGTTGCCAGGAGCTGGGACAGAGACAGGAGCTCACTCCATCCTGCAGTACCCAGGAATTGAACTCCGACCTTCCCGTTGGTGAGTTCAGCATCTTAACCACTTGAGCCACCGCAGTCCCTCTCTTACCAAAGGCCAAGCTCTATTTCCAAGGAAGTTTTATGGTAGCTGAAATCACTTGAGTTTTTCCACAGAGATGAGGGGGAGCACAGCACATCTTCAAAAGGTCAGGGTCGGATCACCTTTTCCCTCCAGAGAGGTGTTTCCTCCAAAGCTGCTGTGCCCAAGCAGTCAGACATCTAAATGAAGCCTATGTTTCCATCCAGAAGACCTGCTATAATAGCAATGGAAATGAAGATTTTTAAGAGGTGGGAAAATCCCACATTGTGATGATCAGGACTCCGAAGACTTAAGAAACACCTCTCATTTCCTAAGATCGCCACAACTCAATGGCGTCGAAGACAGACACCCTGAGAGAGGCTAGAAGAGCTGGCATTTATACAAGGGCCTTCTTGGCAGTGGCTCCTTCCATTGTGAATGATCCCCAAATGAAATCCATCAGACAACCTCATTTCAGACCTTTATGAAACTCCTAAAGTCTGGCCAGGTTATCCTGCTATGGCAGTGATGCCTGACCTTGATATTCTTGGACTTCAATTCCCAGAAGCCCAAGTCAGAACTCCTATGAGCTAGAAGTGTATAGGTCAATGACGGCTAACCTTGGCACTCCAGGTGTTCTTAAACTTCAATTCCCAGAAGCCCACACCAGCACTCCTATGAACTAGAAGACTATAGGTCAATGATGGCCAACATTGGTGTTCTTGAACTTAAATTCCCAGAAGCCCAAGTCAGCACTCCTATGAGCCAAAAGACTATAGCTCAGTGATGGCGAACCTTGGCACTCCAGGTGTTCTTGGGCTAGAATTCCCAGAAGCCCAAGTCAACACTCTTGCTGATCAAGGCTTCTGGGAATTGAAGTTCAAGAACAGCTGGAGTGCCAAGCTTAGCCATCACTGTGCTATGGTAATAGAGTAGACCAGTCATGGTGAACCTTGGCACTCCAGATGTTTTTGAACTTCAATTCCCAGAAGCCCTGATCAGCAGGAGTGCTGACTTGGGCTTTTGGGAATGAAGTCCAAGAACACCTGGAGTGCCAAGGTTCACCATCATGGGAGTAGACCATACTGCTAACAACTCAACACCAAGTGTCAGGCAGCAGTTAACTAATCTGACAAATTTAAGGACTAGCAGCCTTGGTGAAGTCCACAGGGAAGGGTGATGGTCCTCACGTGGATTAAATCCTTCTTGAGTCCATCTTGATGGAAGGCAGCAGCTTCATCCATCCTGGCCTGGGGCTCTGGATGACTTTGTGTGGCAAAAGGACTCAGGACCAGAAAGTGACTCGTGGAGCTTTGATCAGTGACACTACTTTGTCAGTATATAAATATCATAAATAAATAAAATAAATTAGAGGAACAACTTCAGCAGGAAAGGTAACAGTGTTCCATGTACTCCAGCATCCAGTTTTGCCTGTCACATGACTTAGGGAAATGTCTGCAAACAACGACAGCGCTGTCTCTTTGGCTGTAAATGGAGGGGAACATCGAACCCTAGAGTCAGATACGACTGGCTTTCAAACTTGACCTTACCTTTATTTGGGAACACCACTAGTAAAAATGGAAGGTTTAAAGCAGGGGTTTGCAACCTATGGCCCATGGGCCAGAGCCGGCCCACGGTGCCAAATAATCTGGCCCCCGACCTTGCTCCAGTTGCCCCTGCCACCACCGCAATCGGCCAGGGACTCGTTTACGTAAATTAGTCCGTGGCCATCGTAAACACGTCTACTACAGCGGTAAATGAGTCCATGGCCAACATAAACCCATTTGTGACAGCCATGGGCATGTTCTACGGCACCACACTGGCCTGCTCAGCTGGCTGAAGGGGTGTGGTCTGGCCCATGACTGGAAAACATTGAGAGCCCCTGGTTTAAAGTAATGACAGGGATCTCGGGAGACTCAGGGCCACGGAGATATGGAAGGAAACAACCCGACTGAAAGAAGGGGTAGGAAATCAGATGTTAGAAATGCCTCCTTCAAAATCTTCTGCATCGCACGGATTAAAGAGAGCAGATCAAGGCATGAGGAAAGAACCCTTTCAATCCGACTGCCTGATTCTAAGGCGGAGGCCGCATCACACTGTAATTAAGAATTAGGAAGAGATGAACGTATAATTACAGTGCCAAAGCAATAGTGTCTTTGCGAGATCATGGCGACTGGCTCAGTTCCAAATGGCAAGAGGAATGAAGAAAATTCATCACTCCAGAGCTGACAGCCTGAAGCATCTTCCCCAGAACATGCTGTCAAACTCTCTTAGGATTTCCTGTCCTGGATCCACAAAGCCAGAGCTGGTTCCCGGGTCCCAACAGCTCATTTTGACGCAAAGGTACAGAGCAGTGAACTCATTCGTGTGGATTTAGAGAGAGTTGGGCTTCTGGGAATTGAAGTTCAAGAACAGTTGGAGTGCCAAGGTTGGCCATCACTGGCTAAGAGTCTAGACCAGTAGTTCTCTATGTGGGGCCCAGGCCCCACAGGCAGACTTTACTTCCCAGAAGCTGAAGTCAGCACATTGGCTGATTAGTGGTTTGAGGAACTGACTAAGGCTTCTGGGAATTGAAGTCCGAATACCAAAGGTTGGGAGGCACTGGTAGTCCAGTTCTCAACCTTTTTAAGCCAGGGGCCAGGTTATGCTCTCTTAGGGAGCCAGACAGCCATTTTGCCATTCCTCCACTTTATGGCACTTCCTGGTGTGGTGGAGGAAATGCCCCCCCCCCCCATGAAATGGTCCCATTGGCCACCGGTTGAGAATCCCTGGTCTAGGCTATCTTCTTGACTGCACAAACATTGCTGTAGACAACTTGGGGGACATGGATAAGAGAGGGATGTTGTACTCAGCACCTGGTTTCAGCTTTCCTAGAGTTGCTCCCATGGGAACTAGGATATACTTAAAATAGGCCTTTAGGGTTAATAACATATTCAACGGTATCAGGGCAGAGAGAGACATCATATAGGAAATTACACGAAGCCTACTGCCTATGCTGTATTACTCATAAAGTTAATCATCTGGTTGCTTGATTAACATGAAAATATGGCTCTCTTAGTGGCTATACAACACTTGAGGTGTTAATCTCTAATAATTCATCATAATTATGGATGTGGTTCCTCTAGAACAAATACATAATAGATATTTGGGCAAGCTGTAAAATCGCAAGCGACTCGATCTCTGTAGTAAATGAAAGCAAACGCTATTCAGGATATAAATTGCCTCTGCACCCAATAGTTATTTTATTTTCTTATGTCATACATAATGTTTTGCTTGACGACTTAGAAATGAATGCTTACTTTTGACTGCCGCTTAAATAGCTATATGTTTTAAACAGTAGAGAAAGATTAATTCCATCTCGCCGCTGATGAATGACTCCTGGGTTTGGGGACACTAAAATAACCTATTTATTGGAAAACATTTATGCCTCGCCTTATCTCTGAGGAGTTGGAGGCATTTTACACACGCACACACGTACAGTCAGTCACTAAACAATTAAATGCGTCCTTCCAACATGTGGCATAATTTAAAACACAAAAACCATCAGCAGAAAGTCATAATGCAGTGCCAGTCAAAATGTCATCAATACAAATAAAGAAGGAGTAGATTCTACTGTGATTGAAGAAACTATGGAAAGAAAGACCCAGGGAAAGAAAGACCCAACCTAAGGCCTATGGGCTGGATCTGGCCCATGGCACCATTTCATGTGCCTCCTCCAAGAGCATTCAAGAAACAAAATGGCCACCCTTTAAAGCTGTTGGGACAAAATAGCCACCCTCATTGTGTAGGCAGGGCAAAATGGCCATCCGGCCCTCGAAGCTGACTGACAGCATGGCCTGGTGCCCAGATTGAAAATGTTGGGAACCCCTGGCTTAGAATCTTGTAAGGGTGAAGTTACAGCACATAAACTCACAATTATGTGAGGGGTTGTACAACCTTGCTAGCCATCTGTCCACATGGCATTGGTTGATCAAAATTATAGCCAGTCTGACCAGGTTACCCTGCTATGGTCATAGAGTAGACCCTACTGCCAGTGACTTAACACCAAGTGTCAGGTGGTGGTTAACTAACCTGACCACCCTGAGGACTAATGGCCTTGGGTAGGCAAAGTCCACAGGGAAGGGTGATGGTTCCCAAGTGGATTAAATGGTCCCACTTGAGTCCATCTTGATGGAGGGCAGCAGCTTCATCCATCCTGGCCTGGAGATGATGATGAGGACTTTGTGTGCCAAAAGGGCTCAGGATCAGAAAGTGATTCACGGAACTAAATCAGTGGTACTACGGATGTCATGATGCGATGCAGATGTCAAATGAAAGGCCATGGCATTATATTCTCAGGACAGTTTTCATGGCTGTTGGCCATGAGGATGTCAATATTCAGGTTAGGATACGGCAGAAGAAGGAGGAGCTGTAACTATGATTGATAATACAAAGAAAATATGGAAAGAAAGACCCATAGGCTTAGGATCTTGTAAGGATGAAATCACATAAACTCACAATGGTGTGAGAATTTGTACAACCTTGGGAACCATTGGTCCAAGTTGCATTGAATGACTGAAAACATTTCTAGTCCATCATAGATCACGGGATCTAAGGGCAGATTACAGAGTTGTGCAAAACAATTTTAAAAGATGGGAATTTTTTTTTTAAAAAAAACTATTTATAATGGGTTTAAAACACCAAATTAAAACATTAAAACATATTGGTCAGGTCGGTCACCCTTGCTCAAAAGCCAGTCGTATCTGACTGTGGGGTTCAGTGCTCATCTCTGTTTATAGCCAAAGAGCCAGCGTTGTCTACGTCTGCAGACATTTCTGTGGTGAGCGCCCGTCTCTGTCCCAGCTCCCGCCAACCTAACAGTTTGAAAGCAAGACATTACAAGTAGATAAATAGGGACCACTTCGGTGGGAAGGTAAAAAATTATTGCATTAAAACCCAAACAGGTCACCATCCTAATTTCCCAAAGGCTCTTAAAAATGTATGCTTTGACTAGGCACTCAAAAAACACCAATTTCAGCGCACATCAAGTCTCCACAGTTTGAGAGCTACTGCAGAAAAAGCTGTCACAGAATCATAGAATAATGGAGTTAGAAGGAGCCTGGAAAGCCGTCAAATCAACCTTCTTCTTCATGCAGGAATCCACATCAACGTCTACCTGACAGATGGTTGTCTCGTATTTTTCAGGAATGACTCCCACGTTTGAGCGCTCACCGCCTCCCAAGGTCATGGGCTCCATTGTAGGACTATTTTAACACTTAGGAAGTTTCCCCTGAAATCTGATTTCCTCTAACTTGAGCCCAATGTTACCTTTCCCGCATTCTGAGTCGGTGGAAATTAGTGTCTGACCCTTTGCTGTTTGGAAATCTTTCAAGACTTTGAAGAACGCTATTCTGTCTCCCCCCTCAAGTCTCTTTTTCTCAAGGCTAGACATGCCCAGTTCCTTCAGGGCAGGAGTGTCCAAACTACATGGGCCAGACCTGGCCCATGGCACCATTTCATGTGGCCCACCACCGCCCTCGCCACTCCTGGAAGCGGAAGCAGGTATGTTTACGACAGCTGTAAAACACACCCTGGCATGCATAAAGACACCTGTGCATGCTCAAAACACTGCCGTAAATGCACCCATTTACTGTTGTAAATGCATTTATGACAGCCATGGATGCATTTTACGGTTGGAGGGACCATATGACCAGCCCATGGCACAAAAAGTTTGGGCGCCCTTGTCCTAGGGCTTGGTTTCCAGTCCTCTGATCAGTTTCATGGCCCTCCTCTGAACTTCTTCCAGTTTGTCTCAATCCTTGGTTTCCACATGCCAAAGGGGGGGGGGGGAATTTGATTTTAAAGGGGTTGATTTGAGCTTGTTTAGACCATATAATTGACATATAATTCTTATTATTCAAAAATGAACTTCTATTCACACGGAGGAAGCCTAAAATGTCCACTAGGGGTGGCCAACCTTGGTGCTTCAGATATTCTTGAGCTTCAATTCCCTGATGCCCTGATCAGTAGGAGTGCTGACTTGGGCTTCTGGGAATTGAGGTCCAAGAACAGCTGGAGTGCCAAGGTTGGCCATTGCTAGACTAGTGTCTCTCAAGCTTGGGTCCCCAGATGTTCTTGGACTTCAATTTCCAGAAGTCCTGATCAGCAGGAGTGCTGATGTGCGCTTCTGGGAATTGAGGTCCAAGAACAGCTGGAGTGCCAAGGTTGGCCATTGCTAGACTAGTGTCTCTAAAACTTGGGTCCCCAGATGTTCTTGGATTTCAATTCCCAGAAGTCCTGATCAGCAGGAGTGCTGATGTGCGCTTCTGGGAACTGAGGTCCAAGAACAGCTGGAGTGCCAAGGTTGGCCATTGCTAGACTAGTGTTTCTCAAACTTGGGTCCCCAGATGTTCTTGGACTTGAATTCCAAGAAGCCCTGAGCAGCAGGAGTGCTGATGTGGGCTCCTGAGAATTGAAATCCAAGAACACATGGAGCACCGAGATTGGCCACCCTTGCTCTAAACATGCTCAAATTGTCCCCCCACCCTTTAAAAATGCACCCTGTGGGTCGTTTGTCCCACATTGAGAATCATGGCATTAGATACACAGCAGTGGTCTGGAGAACTCCATGCAAGCATTTGGATTGTAATCTTTCTGTGAGGGCCAAGTTGTTAGGAGGGGACCCAGATTTTTCACCCCGATGTTGGGCCTTAGACAACCCTTAGATTGAAAAGGGGAGCGTGTTGTTGCTATGAATGAGCCCAATGGGTACCATACATTCCATCTCTATCTCTACCTGGGTCACACAATGGAGGGAATATTGATTTAATTGCATGCCACTAAGTTGTGGAGAGATGACACTGTTTGAACAAATCAACATGCAAGAAATAAAATCATCCCTTTATTCTCCAGTGACAAGTGTTTATTGCTTTTTCGTTTGTTTATACATTCTCATAGACATCTACGCCGAGGCAGCTAGGCAGAAAGACAGCTTGGGAGGAGGTAAAGCCGTCTCATCTCTGCTTTCTTATGCGTAGCTTTCTGTTGGCACTTGATTGGCATGAGCAACTTTAATCGTAAGACCAACCGACGTCATGAATGGAATGTTGGCCTCTTGGTTTAATATATAACATGTAAAACAGGGGATCTCAACCTATTGCCCGGGGGCTGGATGTGGCCCACGACACCATTTCATGTGGCCCACCACACCCAGAAGTGTCATGTGTGGCAGGCAGGGGAAAATGGCTGTGCTGCCCCCAAAGCTGTCTGAGGGAACGTAACCTGGCCCTCGGCTTGAAAAAGCTGAGAACGCCTGATGTAAAAGAAGCATACAACCGTCTTGGGGGTAACGCGATATGATCTCAAGGTGGAAAGGAGCTTATTTTGTAGATTTGAGATTAACCAAACTGGACAGTGAAATCCTGTGCAAGTCTGCTGCAAAGCACTACCTGATGAGCAAACTGACCCTATTGTTCCTGTTAGGATCATAAATGACAATAAGTTATTTTAACGTAGGGGACATCTCTTTCTCTACAATGGAACTCTTAGCTTCACTTTGACACAGATAGAAACGTGACATCCTTTGTGTCAAAATAAATTCACAGAGGAAGTGATCAGTGTTGACCAAAAGTTCATGGCATTTGTGTAGTAGTTGAAAGGACTCAAAAAAGTGGAAGTGCCATTCTTGTAAGACCAGGTAGTATAGTCCTCTCAATAGGCCAATGATGGTGAACCTTGGGACTCCAGATGTTCTTGAACTTCAATTCCCAGAAGCCCTGATTAGCAGGTGTGCTGACTTGGACTTCTGGGAATTGAAGTCCAAGAAAATCTGGAGTGCCAAGGGTAACCATCACTGCCATAGGTCCTCAAACTTGGCTCTCCAGGTGATTCTGGACTTCAATTACCAGAATCTCAAGTCAGCACACCTGTTGATCAGGGCTTCTGGGAACTGAAGTCCAAGAACATCTGGAGAGCCAAGTTTGAGGAACCGTGGTCTATACTGAAGAGGACAACATAGAAATCGTGGTGGGTAAAGTGGCTGCATGTCTAGTAACACTGATTTCTAAACCACCTAATACGGCATTCCGCTCTAAGAACCCATCTCAAATGAAAAACCGGAACACTCAACTTTCTAGTTAGAGATTCCAACAAATAGAGCAAATTTTGGAGCTATGAACAAGTTGATGAAAATTGCAATGCCGTTATTATAGTAATCACTATACAGAAACCAGACGAAGAACAACCAAAGCCTGAAAACTACAGGGTAATATTCCTACTAGGCTTCTTGCACAAAGTGTATGAATGAATGATATTAAATTGTCTAACCCAAGGGTGGCTAACCTTGGTGCTCCAAGCGTTCTTGGACTTAAATTACCAATTGCTGGGTGAGCAAATCAATTACCAAAATATGTTAGAGGAAAGTAATCACTATGCAGAAATTAAGCAAAAAACCCACCAGGACCCAAAAACTACAGGCCAATCTTTCTACTAGGCCACTTGTACAACGTGTTTGAAAGAATGATAGTACGTAAATCATCTAGTCCATAAGCCCTCAAACTTGGCTCTCCAGATGTTCCTGGATTTTAATTCCCAGAAGTCCTGATCAGCAGGAGGGCTGAATTGGGATTCTGGTAATTGAAGTACAGGAACACCTGGAGAGACAAGTTTGAGGGCCTAAGGCAGTGATGCACTTGGACTTCAATTCCCAGAAGCCCTGATCAGGAGGAGTACTGACTTGGGCTTCTGGGAATTGAAGTCCAAGAACACCTGGAGTGCCAAGGTTCGCCATTACTGACCTAAAACTCAGCCTCTTCTACTTACAGAATAAGTTGGCTTTACGCCTGGCAAGACCTGTACAGCTCAAATCTTAAATCTAACCCATCATTTAGAAGATGGTTTTGAAACACATAAAATAACTGAAGTGGCATTTGCCGACCTTACAGCGGCAGATGACAGTGTTTGCCATCAATTGCTGCTCAAAAAGCATCGTCTTACTAAAGATCATAGACTAGCTGAAATGGTCACTGTTCTGCTTCAAAACTGAAGATTCTTTTGTTGAATTTCAAGAGAGACATAGTTGCTGGAGGAATCAAAGAAACAGCCTCCCACAGTGTAGCATCCTGGTACCATGAATATTTTCTAACACTTACACAAACGATCAACTGACTTGTCTATGAGTTTTGTCTTTGCGGATGATTTTGCCTTGACAGTCCTTTGTTGTTTTACTTGCTGATGTATAATTATTAATAAAATTTAACTTTCAGGCCTTTGTCTGAAGTGAGATCCTGAAAGAACAAGTCCTTATAGAAGCCAAACACCGATACACTCCTTGTCACAGAACTGTCTAGCGATTCATCTGCAGAAGCTCCATTGCATCCTTGGTCCCTTTCCATAAGCATGGATGACCCCACTGTGTCTTTTCCAAGGGAAATTGACCTGATTCAGTCTTAGGTTGAGGCCACTAGAAATGGGCAAGGTATGATAAGGAACTCATTACATGTTTCTTAATTGTTCAAAGCCATCTACTCCTAATCTTGCTTAGGAAAGGTGGACACAGTAGAGAAGGGTTGATACATTTACTGTATATACTCGAGTATAAGTCTAGATTTTTAGCCCCCAAAATGAGATCCAAAAAGGGGATCCGACTTATAATCCAATCAATGACTCCGAGGGTCCCAAAACTGCAGTGGTGCAAATTCAAAAACACAGTTAAAAAAACCACTAACACTACCATAAAAACTCAAAAATGTACCCGCACAAATGCCAAAAAAATAAACAAAAATTATTCACTAGATATATTCGAGTATAAGCCAATGTGAATATAAGCCAAGGTACCTAATTTTGACCTGAATACCCAGGAAAATAGATTGACCCAAGTATAAGCCGGGGATGGAAAATGCAGCAACTGCTAGTGAGTTTCAATAATCAAAATACAGTACATGAAAATGTGGTAAAATTAATTAAATTTTCAACGCGTCTCAATCCGACGCGGTTTTGGGACCCTCGTGGTCATTGACCCGAGTATAAGCCGTTTCACCTTTTTGGGGGCTCATTTTTGGGACTAAAAAAACTAGGCTTACACTTGAGTATATAGAGTAATTAATATTACCATATTTTCATGAATTTTAATTATTGAAACTCACTAGTAGCTGCTGAATTTTCTACCCCGACTTATACTCGGCTCAATCTATTTTCTTAGTTTTAGAGGTCCAAATTAGGTACCCTGACTTATATTCAGGACTACATATAGTCAAGTATATACGGTATTTCCTCTGCTTTATGATTGGTTATCAGGAGTTAAATATCAGCTTCATTTGCATATCTCCTGCCCAGACAGGCTGTTGGAAGGGGAACCAGACATCGGAGTTATTAGAAGAGACATGTAAGAAGTGCGTTAAGCCTTTTCAATTGGCCACACCCTTTGGGATGGTCTCACCACAGGATTTTCAAGGTAGAGCACATTGAGGGGTGGTTTGCCATTGTGTTCTGTGCAATATTACCAAGAGTGAGAATGAGCATGACTACTGGTGTCTATGGAACATAGTCTGCCATGATGATGGAAATGTTCTTCAAGGATTTCTCCACCCCTTCACCACTGCAGCGGTAACTTCTCTTTCGCCGATGCTGTCATAAATTTCCGAAGAGGACGGATGCATCTGAAATCTCGCTCCTCTGCTCGATTCATTCTTCCTTTGGGCTCATTCCTTGGAAGTCCAGACTTTTAGGAGAGCAGACCTTTCAAACAACATGGTTCGTAGCTTCCATAGCAGACTCAATCTTTTCCTGTCGTGGGCCTGACCACGCCCTGGGCAGCTGAGCGGGCCGGACCATGGCCCCCCAGAAGCAGATGTGGGAACATTTATGGCTGTCCTAAATGCACCCACTTCCACGTTTACTATAGCGCATGTGCTGGTAACATTTTATGGCTGATGTAAATGCACCCACTTTCACTTCTGGGTGTGGCGGAGGCGGAGACAGGCCAGATGGGATAACATTGGAGGCTGAGGCTGGCCCATGGGCCATAGGCTGGGAGCCCTTGCTCTGGACCTTCTTGTATTAAGGTGTGTCTCTGCAGCAGCTCAATTGATTAAGAGGCTGACTACGAGGAGGAAGGTCAGCAGTTCAAAACCCGAGTACTGCAGGACAGAGTGAGTGCCCATCTCTGTCCCAGCTCCTGTCAACCTAGCAGTTCAAAAGCGAGACATTGCAAGCAGATAAATAGGGACCATTTCAGTGGGAAAGGTAAACAGCGTTCCGTGTGCTTGGGTGTCTAGGCATGCCTGCCACATGGCCACGGAAACGTCTGGAGTGCCAAGGTTCACCATCACTGACCTATGGTCTACTCTAGATCAGTGTTTCCCAACCTTTGGGTTTTTTGGACTTCAATTCCGAGAAGCCTAAGTCAATTCCCCAAAGCACTGATTAGCCAATGTACTGACTTAGGCTTCTGGGAATTGAAATCCCCCTGTGGGGGGCCTGGGCCCCACATTGGGAGCTACTGATTTATAGGGACTTTGTGAGTCGGAAATGACAGGTAACACATAACAATGAGATCATACCAATTCTGGTGGGGAACAGCAACCTTCAATTCCACGGCTAAAACACAGGTGTGTTTCCTTCTTTCTAGGAGAGAAAAATCTAATTATAGCGGAAATAATATTAGACCATTTGACAGCTCAGCGTTTCCCCATCACTTTCCTCTTAGAAACGAAGCGCTTGTCCCCTGCAGTGGCTCATTGGTTAAGAAGCTTGCCTTGTTAGCCAGAAGGCTGGCAGATCGGCAGTTCGAGACCCGGGTATTGCATGGCGGATTGAGTGCCTGTCTCTGTCCCAGCTCTTGGGGACATGCAAGGAGCCTCATTTGGGCATTCCTTGAGTGGAGTTTTTCCAGCAAAACTCCTTTCAACCCAGAATAATTTCTGACATGAAGTACTTGTCGTCATCGTCATCATTAATGATGATGACGACGACGACGACGATGATGATGATGGTGATGATGATAACGACAACTATCATCATCATCATCATCATCGTCATCATCATCATCATCGTCATCATCATCATTATTATTACCAGTGATGGGATGTTACCGGTTCGGACCGGTTCACCTGAACCGGTAGCATCCCATGAGGAGGGGTCGCTGGGGGGTATTTCCGGGCAGCAAACTGCGCATGCGTCAAACCTCTGTTTGATGCATGCACAGTTCTATTTTTTAGTGTGCATGCATCAAATAGAAGTTTGACACATGCACACTAAAAAAAAAGAACTGCACATGCGTCAAATGGAGGTTTGACACATGCACAGACATTTTTATTTTTTTAATTTTTTTGGCTCTGCCCACAATGTCATGACATCATTCATTCATTTCATTCATTCATTCATTCATTCATTCATTCAGATGCAGGCAGTTTCGGATTATGGACAGGTTGGAGGTCATTAATGTCTGTCGTTGGACTGCAGTGGCTCAGTGGTTAAGAAGCTCGCTTTGTTAGCTGGAAGGCTGGCAAGTCAGCAGTTCGAGACCCAGGTCCTGCATGATGGATTGAGTGCCTATCTCTGTCCCAGCTCTTGGGGACATGAAAGGAGCCTCATTTAGGCATTCCTTGAGTGGAGTTTTTCCAGCAAAACTCCTTTCAACCCAGAATAATTTCTGACATGAAGTACTTATCTATATTCTCTTGTTCCTGTGTCTACACATCTTTAGCTCAAAACAGACTCACTCTGGCCTAGCTGTACTATCCAATAGGATGGTTTTGAGCTAGAGACAAGCCCTTGGTCCATCCGGTCTTATATACCTGTTTCTGATGTCAGCTCACTGTCTTGCCCAGCTGCCACTGGAACATGCATGCCACCAAAGGGGGTGTGTGATTTAGCTGAGGTGGCAGCAGCCTCAGTGGTAGCTCGAGCTGTTACACTGTTCCCATGTAAAAATATATTCCCCAATGACCAACCATTTGAACAGCTATGGCCCGCCTGTAACTCAAAATCTGCACATGATAGGCAAATTCTGAGATTTGGAATCGGCAGTAAACCACACTTGTTATTCCCAGGAGCGAAATTGTTATTGTGCAGGGATACCAACCCAGACCTTACAAACACAATGTCAAAGGGACTGCTTGTGGTTGTCATTGCTGTGCATTGTCAAGACACCTTTGATGCCTTGATGACCCAATGAATGGCTCATCTCCTCAATGTCCTCTCCTCAGCAGCTTTGCTCATCTCTTGAAAACTCAAGCCTGTGGATTCCTTCAGGGAGTAGATCCATCTCTCATTCGGTCTTCCTCTTTTCCTGCTTCCCACCTTTCCTTGCCTTGTCGTCTTTCTCAGAGAGTCTTTCCTTCTCCCCCAAAGCAGAACAAGCTCCGCAACATCCTTGGTTGCCTCCAGAGACAGTTCGGGCATTCTGGGCAATCCAGAAAAGTGTCTTCAGAAGTAGCGACTTCCTTTTTTGCTCATTAGAAGCCAATTCTGCCACCCACTAGCCTGGAGTGGAAGATTTCATCGTGGCCAACACCCTAGCTGAGAAAGTAGCTTCATTTTGGGGCAGTCCAGGATTTGCTCAGGACACAGGAAGAAGATGAACTAGCCTGCAAACGCAAAAGGAGCCTTTGATGCCTTCCATGCCTTCCTTGAGTGCCCATTGTGCCAAGAAGGGATATCAGGGCCAGCCGGGCAATGGCAGGAAGACAGTTTCTTAGGAGATGGTTTTTCGGATCCCGAAAGCAAAGAAGCGAGGGGAAACCCCGGGTTCTCTGGGCTGCCTAGAGTGGGGTCTCTTCCATCCCTCGATATGCCTTGTTTCGGAGCCCTTGCTTGCCCAGCTCAGACTGGCATCGCCGGCATCCTTTAGGTGGCACCGTCCCTCCAGGAATGCGCACCGAAGCTCCCGGTGGCCAGTTCCGTGGCTGGAGAGTCGCTTCGCCATCCTCGCTGCAGCCTCGACTCCACTCTTCCTTTATTCCCAGCGGGACGGTGGAATGATTCCTCGGGGGGACCAGAACTCCTATCCCCTGTCCCCTTCCTAGCTCCGTCCCCCCCCCCTCTTTCCTCCTTCTTTTCCATCGGTGCGCAAACGTTGCGCATTTGGAAAGCCCTTTCCCCTCCTCGCTCTCTTGGAGAAGGGCGGGCGCTGAACTCCGGGGACCCCCTATATCTGGTGGCGGGGGGCTCCGTAGGTCACGGCCAAGGAAGAGGACGTTTGGACCATTCCACCTCCCTGAAGGAAGCTCGGGCGTCTTCTGGAGCTGCCTTATCCAGGAGTCGGACTCAAACGGGCACCGCTGGTGCCAAGCGTTCTCCTCGCCAGAGCGCACGGCGGAGGCGGACACTCCCTCCCCTCCCCTCCCTCTCCCTCCCCTCCCTCCTCCAGCCAGTAAATCCGATGTAGGCCGATTCCTTCTCACGTCAAACCACATGATCCCATAAAACATTCATCACCTTTTCCGTCCCTGCCGCTGGAGCAAAAATCCGAAGCGCCTCGGCGTCGCTCCAGCCTCCGGTGGCCAAGGAAGGGTAGAAGGAAAGGCGCACGGGGGAGAAAAGGAGGGACGACCCCCTCCCGCAGTGTCTCCCTCCCACCCTCCAAATCGGGAGGGGAGAGGGGGGGACAACCCGGCCAGGGCTGCCAGACGCCGCCGGGAGCGCAGCCTCTCCACCGGCCTGGCTGGGGAAGGCGAAGCGGGAGCGATCCTCGGGGGGCGCCGCCGCCGCGCGCTTCTCGCCTGGATGCGGGCTCCGGCCGCGGGACTGCCGCGCCTCCGTCCCCGCGCCCGGGGGGAAGTTTGCATGAGGCTCCGGCGCCGCGTTGGGGAAGGAGTCTTGCTGCCCCGTGGCCCGACGCCGCCGCGACGGGCGCCGCCCGAGCCCCTAAAATGAAGAGGGCGAGCGCGGAAGGTAAGCGACGACGGCAGCCGTTTTGCGGGCGCCCCGGGGTGGCGGGCGGAGCAGACACGGGTGCGCCGGGTCAAGCTTGACCCTGGGACCGCGGAGCAGCGGAGGGGAGGGGCGGGAAGGTTTTGTTTAGCCTTGAATGAAGAAAGGAAGGGGGAAAGATTGAGGGTCCCCATGGCGATTTTGGGGAGGGCACGAGGAGAGGTGGCCGGGACGGACCTCGCCCTCGGAACCTCCTCCCTCATGATGTATACCCCGCGCCGACACCTTTGGGGTACCGCAGACCCGTCGAAAGAGACGCACAGCAGCGGGAAGGAGGAAGAAGGTTTTGGCTGTCCATGAATTGGGGGGGGGGGGGGAGGAAGGAAAAGGGTCTCTGCCCCCCTTCCCTTGGCGGCGATTTGAGGGAGGGCAGGAAAGGTGGCCAAAAGACCGACCGCGCCCTCGGAACCTCCTCCCTCAAGACGCATTCCGTGCCCGACCGCCGACCGCGTCTTTGCGCACCGCGGTGACACCTTGGTTTGGGATAGGAAGGATAGCGCCTTTTTTTTGGGGGGGGGGGGAGAGATAGACCATACTCCCCCCACACACACACGGGGTGGGACGTGCGGAAAGCGAGTTGCGCGCCCGGCTGGACTGGTTTTGCAGGGTCGACTCCGTTGCGTTAAAAACCGGGGATGGGGAGAGTTTTCCAAGCAGGGGGAATCTGAACTGTCTGGGGAGGGGGCGACAGAGAAAAAAAGCTGATCCTCGTTTTAGAGATCCAGGAAATAGGAACGGGGTGGGGTGGGGGTGGGGAGGCCGTCAGCCTTCATCCCCTTGGATTATTCTTGAGCGACTTTATTTTGCGTTTTAACTTGTTCGTGTGAATGGCTTTAAGGTGTCAATTTTGGTAAAGCCTCTCCATTGGGGCTATCTATCTATCTATCTATCTATCTATCTATCTATCTATCTATCTATCTATCTATCTATCTATCTATCACATTCTGACCATTAAAGTCAATGGGAATAAGGACACCAACCCCCATTCACTCCCACCAGCGTTGAGAAGGCGCTCTTGGGGTCAGGTGGGGCGCACACAACGACGGACCCCCCTCCTGCTCCCCACCTCATCACTCCCCACCCCTTCCCTGTGTATTTTTTACTCCGTAGCGCCTCCCAGAGGCATCGGAGCTGTGCAACTCCAGCAGGTGTCCGCCCAGGTATAGTTGGACAAGGAACCGCCTGCCCCCAACATTGAAAAGAAGGGGCTTCCCCTCGTGGATTGATTTTGTTCTACAGATGTAGATGTGCCAATTAATTGAGCTCCGAAGGACCTTTGTCTTTCCTAATCCACTTGAGATGTTCTGCTAAAGGTCTTATCTCTGGACCAGTTGAACCTTTGGAGAGAAAGCGGGCCATCAGAGGCTCCATGCTTCCAGCCCCACATTGGGGTGCACAGAAAGAGCTTCCTCGAAGATTGTGGTATTTTTGGACCACAATCGGGGCATAACACCCTGGTGTTAGCCACCTCGTTGCGCCAGCTAATCTTTCTCACACTAGCCAGGTGGAAGGAACTGCAGAATGAACTCCTGCAACGATGCCTTCATTTTGGCAGTTTCATGTCTGGCCTTGACATGGAAGTAGAAGGGGAAGAAATCCCACATTGAATATTGGGGTGGGTGGGGGAGATAGATTAGAAAATTAAGACCACCCTTAAGGAAGGGAAGCAGCGGTGGACTTATGGGTTCTCAGTTATAAGACTAAAGACCCAGAAGAGTCTGTGTGTGTGTGTGTGTGTGTGTGTGTGTGTGTGTGAGAGAGAGAGAGAGAGAGAGACTTTGTCAGGAATCCTAAACCTGTGGCCCGTGGGCCAGATGCGGACCACGGCACCATTTCATGTAGCCTCCCCACCACCTCCACCTCACCAGGAAGTGCCATGTAGTGGAGGAAGGGCAAAATGGCCGTCCGGCCCCCAAAGCTGTCTGAGGGAGTGTGACCCCCTCCCCCCGGCTTAAAAAGATTGAGAACTCCCGGACGATGTGGCCGGTTGGTTGTGTCTGAAATGCACACACACAAAGTCTCAGAAGGAAAGATTCTGCCCTTACTCCTGTCCCATGTCCTTGCCTTCCAAGCTGATGAAAGTTTCTTAATGCTCCTCTCAATTCTCCGGCTTAATTCAGCTTCCCAACCGGGACTGATCTGATGGAAACAGAGCCATTGAAAGGGAGTACATTAACAAAAAGGGTGTGTATGTGCGTGTCATTCCCCTCCAAGTATTTTATTTTCTGGAGAAGAATTCTATTCCCTGCTATGGTGTTATACTGCCAAACCATTATTTCTTTAGCCATGAATTGTTGCCTTTGTCTCTTGCCTAGGCGCCTGTCCGGGAAAGGTTTTGATTGAAACCTAAGAAGGCACCCCAAAATTGTGCATGATGGATGTGCCCCCCCTCCCAACAGCCTTTTTTGACAGGGAGACTGTGGCTGAAGGAGGGGCCGATCATACCCATAATAGTCCTTTGGCAAAGGGGTGGAGTATGAAGAGTAGCAGGGGAGGTGGGGATGTGTTTGGAGGTGTAGTAAGCAATGATGACCCAACGCATGTTCCTCCGCCTCGCAAGACACAGGCTGCAAATTGGATTAAGGCTCAGCTTGGGGGAGAAACAGTGCAGAAAAGTTAACAAATCATATTGTGTAGGTTCACAATGGATTTTTGTTCCACCGTATAATGGAGCCCAGGGTGTCATCTCTGCAGAAGAATGCTGGGGGTTCCAGGAAGGTGAATCCTGTATTGTGTTGCCAGACAAAAGGAAATCAGATCGCTTTCTTGTTATGGATATGGAAATGTTACAGGGAAAGTGATGAGATGTCTCCAGGGATGAGGATGCTGCTCTCAGGCAAAGGGAGGAAGCCCAAAGAAGTCCCAGATCTGGGAATCTGTCCAAGGTGGCAGATCTGGTCTTCTAGGCGCTGTCCAGTCCTGAAATGAATGGGGGATAAGGATATGATAGCCGCTTCCTAAACAGAGTGTGAAACTCTTGGGGCTTCCTGCTCTTTGGACGAGACTCCAAAGACATTTCGGAGCTTGATTCTGAAGATGTTTTGGATCTGCCAAGCGGAGCCACAAGGCTTCTTGCCTGGATCTCTACTTGACTGCTTACACCAGGAGTTGCTTTTAAAAAGACTTGGAACCCTTTTCTCTGGGTGGATCAGGTCAATGCAGAAGAAGAATGCAGCAGAAATCCACATGGCTATCAGTCTTTAAGGAACAGAACCTTAAAGAACCATGTTTCCAAATACAGTAAAGCCAGTTGTTGGGTGGTGTCAACCCAATAATTCCGACCCCTATCGATCAAGGATCAATGGACTCATTTATGCTCATTAAGTGACAGCTGTTGCCAACCTGGCAGTTCAAAAGCAAGAAATTGCGAGTAGATAAATAGGGACCACTTTGGTGGGAAGGTAACAGCGCTCTGTGCGCTCCGGTGTCTAGTCATGCCTGCCACATGTCCATGGAAACATCTGCACATGCAGACAGCACTGGCTCTTTGGCTATGTAACAGAGATGAGCACTGAACCCTAGAGTTGGATATGACTGGCTTTCAAGCAAGGGCGACCTTTACCTTTTACCTCACTTTGTTCTGCTTTGGTCAGATCTTGCCTGGATTATTGTGTCTAGTTCCAGTTTAAGAAAAATCTCAGCTATGGTGGGACGTGTCCAGAAGTGGAGAGCCAGGACAGCAAAGGTCTGGAAACCAAGCCCCGTGGAGAAGCTGAGGCTGAAGAGCAATAGGGCAGCCATCTTCAGATATTTGAAGAGCTGCTGCATGGAAGACAGAGTGTTTTCTCCGGAAGGCTGAGAGCCAAAATAAGGGATTTCAATGACAAGAAAGAAGTTTTCAACTAGATCTCAGGTAGAGATTTTTGAAAGTGAAAACTGCTTGACTGAGGAAGAGGCTGCCCCAGAGGGTGTTAGATTCTCCCTCACTGGTGGTTTTCGAGCAGAAATTCGATGGCAACTTGCACAACTAACATTTTGCTCCAGTGAATAACACGTGTGATTTACACGATATCCAGTGTACTGATTCCAAATCTGAACTCTGAATTTGCCCACCACGTACAGATTTTAAGGTGTGCGATAGCTATTCAGTGGTCATTGGGTAATGCATTTTCACATGGGAACATTATTACAGTTGCAGCTACCACTGAGTCTACTGCTGTTTCACTGAATCACGTCCCCTGGTGGCATGCATGTTCCAGCAGCACAGGGCCATAGCCAAGAGTCTAGGTTTGAAGGGTGTGTGTGAATATTTTTTTCAAGAGGGGCAACAATGTCTCTCTCTCACACACACATATATAAAACATTGTCACCCGGGGTGGGGTGGGGGACAGGCTGTTAGCTTAGGAGGGGCTAATCCCCCACTGGCCACCCCCTGGCTACGGTCCTGCAGCAGCGGTTGGGCATGTCTGGGCAAGTCAGTAAGTGACCTCAGAAATAGGTATATAAGGCAAGATGGACCTAGGGCTTGTCTATTTCTATCTCCTCATTCCTTAGTATCTATCTATCTATCTATCTATCTATCTATCTATCTATCTATCTATCTATCTATCTATCTATCTATCTATCTATCTATCTATCTATCTCAGTGATGGCGAAACTTGGCACTCCAGCTGTTCTTAGACTTCAATTCCCAAAATCCTAAGTCAACACTCCTGCTGATCAGGGCTTCTGGGAACTGAAGTTCAGACACAGCTGGAGTGCCGAGGTTCGCCATCACTTATCTATCTATCTATCTATCTATCTATCTATCTATCTATCTATCTATCTATCTATCTATCTATCTATCTATCTATCTATCTATCTATCTGTCTGTCTGTCTGTCTGTCTGTCTGTCTGTCTGTCTTTTCCTTCCTTCCTTCATACCTACCTACCTAATGTAATTCTATCTATCTATCTATCTATCTATCTATCTATCTATCTATCTATCTATCTATCTATCTATCTATCTATCTATCTATCTATCTATCTATCTATCTATCTTTTCCTTCCTTCCTTCCTTCCTTCCTTCCTTCCTTCCTTCCTTCCTTCCTTCCTACCTACCTACCTACCTACCTACCTACCTACCTACCTACCTACCTACCTATCACCAATATAGCCAATAAAGCAGTTTTCAACCTTTTAAAGCTGGGGGCTGGGTAACGCTCCCTTAGACAGCTTTGGGGGAGGGAAGGCAGATGGCCATTTTGCCCTTCCTCCATCACATGGCAATTCCGGGTGTGGTGGAGGCAGTGGTGGGGCCATATGAAATGATTCTTGAGCCAATTCTGGCCCACAGGCTGCAGGTTGAGAATCCCTGACATAAAGGAAAGCACGTATGCAGAGAGGAAACCCTGCAGGATGGATTATACAATGGACAGTCGAAATTCTCAAGCAAGCCAGCTTGCATTCCCCTAATTGAGCAGACCATAGGCGGCGCCTTTTCTTGCATCGTGGCAACCTCCCCCCCCCATGCGTTTGTCTCATGCAGTATTTATCAGTAGTATCGAAGCTGCCAGGGAGTGCAACCAAGCCTTTAAGAAAAGACACACACACACACACTACGAATGTTCTCTCTCACCACACTCCTTTTAAACAAGAACACTGTCTCAGTTAAACATTGAATCAATGGCACTTTCTGTTAATCAAGCCAGGGGAAGGTACGAAGAGTTGCATTTCTTTGCATGGGACATAGAAGGGAACGTAGCCTCTAGGGCAGGGGCGCCCAAACATTTTGGACTGTGGGCCAGTCACATGGTTCAGGGGGCTGGTCACAATGGCCCATGGGCCAGATGTTTATTTATTATTTATTTATTAGTTCAAATTTATATTGCCGCCCACTCACTGTGGCGACTCAGGGTGGCTTACAAACATTACATTACAATATTTTACAGACATGGCCCCTGACACCAATTCATCTAGCCCATGAAGCCCTTGATTCTCCTGGAAGAGGAAGTAAAATGTGCCATGCGAGCCATAGTTTGGGCACCCTGGTTCTAGGGTTTTCTAATCAAAAGAATACTCGGAGAATGCTCTTTCAGCACCTTTTGGAGGGTGTGGTGGAACTGTGAAGCTTGCCCATAAAAATGTCATCTTCTGTCTCCCCCCAACACATTGAACTACTCAAGCCAGTTCACTAGGAGTATACGTAGCCTACTGGTATTCTTTATTTGCATCAGAAATGCACCACCGACATATAATCACATACGAAGCTAAAATTAACACATCTAAAATAAAATAGAATTTAAAAAGGCTTGATGACCCATCCACCCAATATCGGGCCACCTCAACAGCATTTCCTCTTGC
The DNA here is from genome assembly GCA_030440675.1 of Furcifer pardalis. Classification (NCBI taxonomy): domain Eukaryota; kingdom Metazoa; phylum Chordata; class Lepidosauria; order Squamata; family Chamaeleonidae; genus Furcifer; species Furcifer pardalis. Next base: position 14,065,059 of record CP126898.1, on the reverse strand, counting down.
CAATATAAGGTCCTCCTCAGTGCACGTTGAAGGGCGTCATGTGCATTGTATCCTATAGGAGATACTTTGTACCCCTTCACATTCACATAGGCCAGTGAACCTTGGGACTCCAGCTGTTCTTGGACTTCAAATCCCAGAAGCCCAAGTCATCACTCCTGCTGATCAGGGCTTCTGGGAATTGAAGTCCAAGAACAGCTGGAGTGCCAAGGTTGGCCATCCCTGACATAGGCTGTCATGTACAGGGAAACTCCACTTTTTCAGATGAGCCCATGGTCTTTCTACCCTGGCATGTGGTCTATTTAAAGCTTTCCACACTGGCCATGGTTGTTCTTGGCCAAGAGGTAGAGCATCATGTGGTTCTGCGCAGTTACTTACAGCTAACAACTGTAGGCAAGAGTTTTCTATGCGAACCCTATCACCAGTATCTACACATAGGTCAAGGTCAACATCTCCCTTTTTCGAAAGCCAGTCATATCCGACTTTAGGGTTTGATGCTCATCTTTGTTTACAGCCAAAGAGCCTGTGTTGTCTGTGTCTACAGGTTTTTCCATGGTCGTTGTGGCAGGCATGACTAGATGCATGGAACACTGTTAGCTTTCCTGTCAAAGTGGCACCTATTTATCTCCTTGCAATTTCTCGCTTTCGAACTGCTAGGTTGACAGGAGCAGGGACAGAGACGGGAGCTCACTCCATCATGCAGCACTCTGGTCTTGACTTGCCGACATGCCAGACTTCCGGTCATCAAGTTCAGCATATTAACCACTAAGCTACCGCAGTCAGTGCCGGATTTTCCTATAGGCTAACTAGGCTTCAGCCTAGGACCTCAAGATCAAGAGGGGCCTATATTCAAATAAGTGTTCTCGACTTTTTATTTATTTATTATCCGTGCCACATTTTTTATAAAGGTTAGTACCAATCACAACATGTTTCATTTAACCGTATATCACAGTAATGATGTATTTTATTATCTCTCATGTAATTTACAAACTTAAAAATGGGAGGTGAAAGGGCCACATAAGTGGAATAGCCTAGGGCAGTGGTCTGCAAACTTGGCTCTCCAGCTGTTCTTGGGCTTCAGATCCCAGAAGCCTTTATCAGCAGGAGTGCTGACTTGGGCTTCTGGGAATTGAAGTCCAAGAACACCTGGAGAGCCAAGTTTGCAGACCACTGGCCTAGGGCCTCTTTTCATGTAAATCTGGCCCTGACCGCAGTCCTTGAACAGAGGTTAGAGGAACATTTATCAAGAGATGGTTCATCCGTGGGTTTCCTGTGCAACTTGATGATCTCTGAGATAACTTCCAAATCTACAGTGCTCAGATGCTATGATTTCTGTGCATGAGCAGTAATCAAGTTAAGTATCTCAACCTCTAAGCCACCATGGATGTTCCATCTATGCACACATTATATACCAATACTTACTGGAACAGGTTGTTCTCCAGGCCTGGTGGCTTCACACTAGAAACATGGAAATGTAAAATCATTAGCTCTTTGGTCTTGTAAGTTCCATGGGATATTGAGTTGCTATGAGACTTCTTCTTTTGTCTTCATATTTTTGACCTGCTCCCATGAAGGATCAGACCCTAAACATTTCCATCAACATCCTAGAACAGTCATGGCCAACCATGGCACTCCAGGTGTTCTTGGACTGCAATTCCCAGAAGCCCAAGTCAGCACACCTGCTGATCAGGGCTTCTGGGAATTGAAGTCCAAGTGCATCACTGCCTTAGGCCCTCAAACTTGTCTCTCCAGGTGTTCCTGTACTTCATTTAGGAGAATCCCAATTCAGCCCTCCTGCTGATCAGGGCTTCTGGGAATTAAAGTCCAGGAACATCTGGAGAGCCAAGTTTTAGGGCTTATGGACTAGATGATTTACTATCATTCTTTCAAACACATTGTATAACTGGCCTAGTAGAAAGATTGCCCTGTAGTTTTTGGGTCCTGGTGGTTCTTTGCTTAGTTTCTGTATAGTGATTACTTTCTTCTAATATATTTTGGTAATTGATTTGCTCATCTATCAAATGATAATTTAAGTCCAAGAACACCTGGAGTGCCAAGGTTCACCATCACTGTCCTAGAACAGGGCTCCTCAACCTTGGGGACCTCCAGATGTTCTTGGACTTAAATTTCCAGAAGCCCTAATCAACAGGTATTCTGACTTGGGCTTCTGGGAATTGAAGTCCAAGAACACCTGGAGTGCTAAGGTTGGCCATCACTGATCTAGGTAGGGGCTGTGGTGGCTCAGCAGCTATGAATCTCTCCTTGTTAGCTGGAAGGCCACAAATTGGCAGTTCAAGACCCGGGTACTACATGATGCAGTTTGGAAGCAAGAAATTGCAAGTAGATAAATAGGGACCACTTCAGTGGGAAAAGATCTTGGGGACATGAAAAGAGCCTCATTCAGGCATTCCTCCAGTATAAATCCTTTCAACCCAGAATAATTTCTGACATGAAATTATTATTATTATCATCACTGTGATCTACATAAGTGATGGTGACCCTTGGCACTCCAGGCGTTTTTGAACTTCAATTCCCAGAAGCCCTGATCAGCAGGAGTGCTGACTTGGGCTCCTGGTAATTGAAGTCCAAGAAGAGCTAGAGTACCAAGGTTGGCTACCAGGGTTCTAGGCTATAGTTCTTGGAGTGTCATCATGAATCTTCTTCTTCCCCAATAGCTTGAAGCACTATTTCTACATGATGAAAGATAGGGTATGAAATTTGAAGATGCTTAAAAAAAAAAAACCAAAACCTTCTTTTTAGGAAATCTCAAGAGTCTTGCATTCTTGATGGCATTTCTTCACACGTCTCACTTCAATTTTTTTCAACCTGTGATTCAAACAGTACAGATCCCGAATGTGCCTTTGATAGCACTGCCCAACAACGATTCTGCTACTGGGATTAACACATGTGATTTACATGATATTGAGTGTGCTGATTCCAAATCTGAACTCAGAATTTGCCTATCACCTACAGATATTAAGGTGTACTATAGCTGTTCAAATGCTATTGGGTAATGTATTTTTACATGGAAACATTAAAACAGCAGCAGCTATCGCTGGGCCTGCTGCCGCCTCAGCTGAATCACATCCCCTTGTGGCATGCATGTTCCAGCAGCGGCCAGTCATGTCCAGGCAAGTCAATGAGCTGACTTCAGAAATAGGTACAGAAGGTGAAATAGACCAAGGGCTTGTCTCTAGTGCGAAACCATCTTATTGGATAGTAGAGCTAGGCCAGAGTGAGTCTGTTTTGAGCTAAAGATGAGTAGGCACAGCTGTGTTAATAAACTGGACAATGTTTACTAAATTTGTGGCAGATATATCCCGCATGACCAATGCAAGACCCTAACCAAGAGGGTGAGATTTGCTAACTTAAGATCCTGATGCCCTAGGCAGAATTGAACTTCAGATTTGGATTCAGTACACTTGATTTAGTATAGGACACATGGATGTTAGACCAAGTAGCAGGCAATATTTATGTTTTTGTGATGCAGTGTAAGAGATACATAGATTGTCTATCTACACAGCAAACAGCACATAGCAAATTTCATAATGTCTAGATTTCACAACACTCTATCTGTCATCTCTCCCCTGCTCAAAATTTCTGGGAACCGTAATCAGTTGAGAATTCGTCAATTCTCTAGCTGATTCCTGGTGAGAAGAGAAAAATAAGTTTCAAGACTGCAATGCAGAAGATGCACCCAGTTTGAAATCTCTCTCCCCAAATATTGAAGTATATACTGTATTTCTTACTTTTATCTGCTCTATTTACTTTCAGCAAAATTTCCTTAGACCAGTGATGGCCAACCTCCAGCTGTTCTTGAACTTCAATTCCCAGAAGCTCTGATCAGCAGGAGTGCTGACTTGGGCTTCTGGGAATTGAAGTCCAAGAACATCTGGAGCACCAAGGTTGGCCATCTCTGACCTATAGTCTTCTAGCTCATAGGAGTGCTGACTTGGGCTTCTGGAAATTGAAGTTCAAGAACTCCTGGAATGCCAAGGTTGGCCATCACTGACCTATAGGTCCTCCTCCGCTCGTTTTGCCATTGGGCCCCATAGGAAGGTTTCTGGTGGCATTTCCTTCACTGAGGGGGACCATCACCCCATCCAAAGGGGCTCATCTTGCCCCTTTATATATTACATACATCCTACTCAGGGGACTCTAGAGGTTACAGCTCCAGGGTTTGTTCACTTTAAACCAACAGATGATTTTTGAATTAAACTTGTCTTCACCCTTCTATGCCGTTCAGGTCACAATATGGCAGACTAGATAGACAGATGGATAGATGCATGGATGGATGGGTGGCTAGACTGACAGTAGACTGGCTGGCTGGATAGTTTGTTCCATCTTCCACAAGTAAAGGTCAAGGTCATCCTTGCTCAAAAGCCAGTCATATCCGACTCTAAGGTTCAGTGCTCATCTCTGTTGATAACCAAAAAGTCTGAGTCTGCAGACGTTTCTGTTGACATGTGGCAGGCATGCCTAGACACCGGAACACATGGAACATTGTTTACCTTTGCACCAAAGTGGTCCCTATTTATCTGCTTGCAATTTCTTGCTTTCGAACTGCTAGGTTGGCAGGAGCTGGGGCAGAGACGGGAGCTCATCCTGTTGTGCGGTACTCAGGAATCGAACTGCTGATCTGCCACCTTCCAGTCAGTGTCTTAACAACTTGAGCCACTGCAGTCCCTATCTTCCATAGGACTGCCCTTCAAATAGTTAATGACCACAGCCACATACCCTCTCCATCTTCTTTAGACTAAACATGACCACACCCTCCAACTCATAAGCCTTGGTTTTTAATCGCTTTAATATCAGTTGCTTTTGTTGGACACGTCGCTATTTACAAATCTCCTCCTTAAAGTGATTTGTGACAGAATAACATTTCTATCACGGTGGGACTTGACTCCAAAGAGAAGGCCCTTTGAGTAGAGTTGTGAAGAGTAAAGTGGTCTCCATCCTTCTCCTGCTTTGAGCTTACCAAAGCATTGGCCAGAATCCTTTGAAAAAGCATTTGCTGCACTAAGCTCTCCAACAGTTCTCCACAATTGCCACAAAGCTGCTGAGTGTGCCGAAGGATCCTGGGTTTGATCTATGGATTCTCCATGTGCCTAGAGAAAAAGACTCTGTGAAGTCCCAAAGAGTTGCTGCCTACGCTGCAAGACAACCGTTTTGCAACTGGGAATAACACACGTGATTTACATGCGATCGAGGGTGCCGATTCCAAATCTGAACTCAGAATTTCCCTGTCATGTACAGATTTTAAGTTACAGCATGCTGGAGCTGTTCAAATGGCCAGCCATTGGGTAATGTATTTTTACATGGGAGCATTACAACAGTTGCAGCTACCTCTGAGACTGCTGCCACCTCAGCTGAATCACATCCCCTGGTGGCATGCATGCTCCAGCAGTGGCCGGGCATGTCTGGGCAAGTCAATGAGTTGACATCAGAAATAAGTATATAAGGCAAGACAGACCAAGGGCTTGTCTCTAGGGCGAAACCATCTTATTGGATAGTACAACTAGGCCATAGTGAGTCTGTTTTGAGCTAGAGATGAATAGGCACAGCTTCGTTGATAAACCGGACAATTTTTGATACCTTTGTGGCAAATATAGCCCCTGTGATCAATGCAAGAACCTACCCAAGAGGGTGAGATTTGCTCAGTTAAGATCCTGATGTCCTAGCCAGAATCGGACTTCACATTTAGATTCAGCACATTTTATTTAGTGTAGGACACATGGATTAGACCAAGTAGCAGACAATTTTGTGTGTGTGTGTGTGTGTGCGTGTGCGCGCGCGCGTGCATGTGCGCATGTGTGTGTGAGTGATTCGATGCTATCAGTATGGGTTAGGGTTCTCATGCTCATGAGCTTAGTGGACCTGCCTCCATCTCACTCCAAGCATCTTCTTGTAGAATGTCTAAGAGGATCCAGCATTGTTCTGCCATGGGTATTTCGCCTAAAGTGTTCAACAAAAGACTCATCGTTACTTCATACTTCAGTGCATGGTTTATGTGTGATGAACTACCTTATAATAAACTGGTCTCAATGGAAATACATTTTGTGTATTCCCATTGCTGTTGTCGCTAGTGCCACAGATTTATTAACATAAGCAGGCTTGCCACACATCCCAGATGGTGACCAAATGTGACTTCTCTTTCCAAACCACAGGACATGCCTGGGGCTGCAGTGGCTCAGTGGTTAAGAACCTCACCTTGTTAGCTGGAAGGCTGGCAAGTCAGCAGTTCGAGACCCGGGGACATGAAAGGAGCCTCATTTAGGCATCCCTTGAGTGGAGTTTCTCCAGCAAAACTCCTTTCAACCCAGAATAATTTCGGACACTAAATTATTATTATTATTATTATTATTATTATTATTATTATTATTATTATTATTATTATTATTATTATTATTATTATTATTATTATTATTATTATTATTATTATTATTATTATTATTATTATGCCACCTCTAATTCTTGACTCTTGGCTGATTTGCCCATGTGACGTCCCGCCCTAAGAAAATGTGCTAAACGTCTTTCTGGTGGACTTGAGGCTGTTGAACAGAGGTTAGGTCTCCCTTGCTCGAAAGCCAGTCATATCCGACTCTAGGGTTTGGTGCTCATCTCCATTTATAGCCCAAAACTCAGCACTGTCTGAGTCTGCAGACATTTCTGTGGTCATGTGGCAGGCATGACTAGATGCCGGGATGCACAGAATGCTATGACAGCTCCCGCCAAAGTGGTGCCTTTTTATCTACTTGCAATGTCTCGCTTTTGAACTGCTAGGTTGGCAGGAGCTGGGACAGAGATGGGAGCTCACTCCACCATGCAGCACTCTGGTCTTGACCTGCCGACCTGCCGACCTTCCAGTCTTCAAGTTCAGCATATTAACCACTAAACCACCGCAGTCCCTGAACAGAGGTTAGAGGAACATTTATCAAGAGATGTTTCATCTGTGGATTTCCTGTGCAACTTGGTAATCTCTGAGATAACTTCCAAATCTACAGTGCTCCAATGCAATGGTTCCTGTGCATGAGCAGGAATTGTGCATAGTGGTCTTTGTGCATGCCAGCTTTTGCTCTGGAGATGTTGTATTTTTGTTGACAGTCATTGTTGTCATCCTCGGCTGCTACTTGTATTCGAGCGAACGGTACATCTTTCCTGGAAGTCATTTCCTCAGTTGCTGGATGGCTCAATAAACCAATCTTGGCATGGAACATGCGACCACACACATTACACTGAATAGATGGTGGAGGTCATAGTTGATTTTGACGAAGCTTTGGTGTTTGTTGCTTAGCCTCTTCATGTCTGCAGTGTTCCCCTTCAAAGTGATCGGTAGTAGCCGAGATGGTTTGGTGCCAAAGTGGGCAATCTACAGTTGCTGACTCCCAAGTTTGTAGGTTTATACCTGATGCCTTCATGGTTTGTTTCAGCTGGTCCTTATAACACTTCAAAGGAGCACCAAGAGGTCATGTACTGGAGCTAAGTTCCCCATAAAAATTTAGGCCACCTCTAATTCTTGACTCTTGGCTGATTTGCCCATGTGACGTCCTGGCCTAAGAAAATGTGCTAAACATCTTTCTGGTGGACTTGAGGCGGTTGAACAGAGGTTAGGTCTCCCATACGGCAGACATGCCCAATCCATCTAAGACGATGGCCTATGATGAAAGCTCCAATGCTCTTTACATGTGCCTTCTCAAGGACTGCGATGTTGGTGACATAGTCCATCCCACTTGATGTTCAAGATGGACCTTCATTTCAGTTGGTGAAAGCGCTCAAGCTTCTTGATTTCTTGGCGACAGAGGGTCCAGTCCTCACAGCCACACAGTAATGTTGAGATCACAACAGCATGACATTCAACACTCATAGAATGACAGAATTGGGACCTTTCAGGCCATTGAGTCTGACTCTCTGCTCAATGTAGGAATCAGAATCAAAGCAGATCTGACTGACAGAGGGTTGGCCGGTCCTCTCTTGAATGCTTCCAGTGCTGGAGCGCTCACCACCCCTCAAGACAGTTGGTTCCAATGTCGTACTGCTCTAACCATTAGGGAGTTTATCCTAGTATTCAGCGTAGATCTGGCTTCCGTCAGTTTGACCCCATTATTATGCATCCTATTTTGACTGTAAGCCGCCCTGAGTCGCCTCAGTGAGTGGGCGGCAATATAAATCTAAACAAACAAACAAACAAACAAACAAACAAACAAACAAATAAATAAATAAAACCTGCCCACTAGGGACTTGTGGCAGAGAAGACACAGAAGGCTCATCAGATCATCTTGATTCCTCGCTAGCGTATAGATCTTTATATACCATATATAATCAAGTATAAGCCGAGTTTTTTAGCCCCCAAAAAATGAACCCCTAAAAGGGAACTCAGCTTATACTCAGGTCACTGACCCTCATGGATTGAGACATGCCAACAATTTAATTAATTTTATCATATTTTCATGTATTTTGATTATTGAAACTCACTAGCAGCTGCTGCATTTCCCACCTTCGGCTTATACTCGGGTCAATCTATTTTCCTGGGGTTTTGGGTCAAAATTAGGCACCCCGGCTTATATTTGGGTCGGCTTATACTTGAGTATATACAGTGCGCTGTTTGTGGGCATGGGATGTCGAATCGCACTGTGCCCATTTGTTTTGCACAAAAGAATTATTCGTGAATGCCACGTTCTCCAGCTAAAGCAATCTCTGTAGTTCTCTGTTGCTATAACAAGATATAATACTGGCTTATCTGGTAGAAGGGTCGGGTGGATTACCGGTAGGATGCCTTCCATGTGCTTTGAATACTTGACATGCACTTTAGAAGCACTAAGCAGGCCTGCGACGGTCCCTCCCTCTCCAAAAGATGCCGCAGAAGGTAACTGTCAAAAAGAAACAGTGACAGCCGTTTTTAGGTATTCGACAAACATCCACAACTCTTTGATCCTTGGGTTTGACTTTCCGTGACATTTGATTTCAAAACTCCACACACCAAAAAAAAGGGGGAAGTTATAAGAACTGTCATGGGATAAACAATTGCCGGCAGTTGACAACGTTTGATGGCTGAAAAGCAACGAAATGTAGTGGCAGGGATAAACTAAGATTAATCCCGGAACAAATGTATCTCACCATATCGGCTTTCTAATCTCCTCTGTATATGTTAGACTTATGTTGTTGCCGTGGCTCTTCAGACTCTCTAAACCAGGGATTCTCAACCTGTGGCCTGTGGGCCGGATGCGGCTCACAACACCATTTCATGTGCCCCACCACCACCTCCACCGCACCCGGAAGTGTCATGTGGTGGAGGAAGGGCAAAATGGTCATCCAGCCTCCGAAGCTGTCTGAGGGAGCGTGACCCAATGGTCCCTGTCTTCAAAAGGTTGAGAACTCCTGGTTCAAGCCATGCTTAGGACAATGTGGGTATTTTCTCCCTTCTGAATGGAGGCAATTGTTTTTTCTTAGCAAACTTTGGAATACAGGTTGAATTAACATGCCGTAGGTAAAGGTAAAGGTTTCCCTTGCTCGAAAGCCAGTCGTATCCGACTCTAGGGGTCAGTGCTCATCTCTGTTTCTAAGCCGAAGAGCCAGTGCTGTCTGCTTCTGCAGACATTTCCATGGTCATGTGGCAGGCATGACTAGACACCGGACCGCAAGGAACGCTGTTACCTTCCCACCGAAGTGGTCCCTATTTATCTACTTGCAATTTCTTGCTTTCGAACTGCTAGGTTGGCAGGAGCTGGGACAGAGATGGGAGCTCATTCTGTCCCGCAGTACTCGGGAATCGAACTGCTGACCTTCCGCCTCCCAGTCAGCGTCTTAGTGACTTGAGCCACTGCAGTATCAGATGTTTGAACCCAATGCCTGAATATGGCATTTTCCTCATTTAAAAATTTAGTGTGGCTTATCCAAAATGGAAGGTGGTAGTTTCTAGACAGAGGCTGGATAACCATTGGCAGGAGACAGAAATTTAAGCCTCCATTTATTTCATTCTCACAGATGAGAAGGGAAAAAATTCAGAAGTATTCTCTTTGCTTGGAAGAAATTTTATTTCCCTTTTGCATTTTATAAAAGTAAAGGTTTCCCTTGCTCGAAAGCCAGTCGTATCCAACTCTAGGGTTCAGTGCTCATCTCTGTTTCAAAGCCAAAGAGCCAGTGCTGTCTGCTTCTGCAGACGTTTCAGTAGTCATGTGGCAGGCATGACTAGACATGGAACAATGTTACCTTCCCACTGAAGTGGTCCCTATTTATTTTAGCATTTAGCATCTTTAGCATTTTAGCTCTTTCTTTTTTTTTTTTAAAAAATACACATGTATTTGGCCTAGCAGTTAAGATGCTGAATGTGGAAGATTGGCAGGTCAGCAGTTTGAGTTGAGACCTGAGTGCTGCACGACAGAGTGAGCTCCTCTCTCTGTCCCAGCTCCTGCCAACCTCGAACTTCGAAAGCACAGACTTGCAAGTGGATACACAGGTACCAGTTGGGTGGGGAACAGGATTCTGTGCACTCGGGTGTCTAGCCATGCCTGCCACACGACCGCGGAAAGGTCTGCACATGCAGACAGGCTGGCTCTTTGGCTATAAACTGAGATGAGCACCGAACCCTAGAGCTGAATACAACTGGCTTTTTCCTGATGGAAATAACATACTGTATACACTCTAGTATAAGTCGACCCATATATAAGCCGAGGCACCTAATTTTTACATGAAACCCCAGGGGAAAAGATTGACCAGAGAATAAACCGAGGGTGAGAAATCCAGCAGCTGCTAGTGAGTTTCAATAATCAAAATACATGAAAATATGGTAAAATTAATTAAACTGTTGGCATGTCTCAATTCAAAGCGGTTTTGGGACCCTTGTGGTCATTGACCTGAGTATAAGCCGTGTCCCCTTTCTGGAGCTCATTTTTTGGGACTAAAAACCTAGGCTTATACTTGAGTATATACAGTATTGGTTCATTTGCTCTTACATAGAAATTGGAGGGGGCGGAGCTCGTATTGATAGCCCATTTTGGTTTTTTTTATTTTTTATTAAATTTTTCAAATAAAATACAAATTTAGCTTTACAAAAATAGTCGCATGGTTCTTCTCATTTGCATAAAACATACAAAACAACATAATCAATATAATCGTGTTGATAGCCCATTTAGGAAAGAGACAGGTCAGCTCAATATATGAGGTATTTCTCTCCTTTTATGGTCAAGGATAAGAACGTCGTGATATTGGCGAATTTTAGCTGTGGTTTTCCTGGACTGGTTGTGGGATGAGCTAGATGGCCATTAGGATAGCTTTCGACTCCAGAATGTCATGACTCTAGAATTCATGGAACAATCCATAAATTCACACCCAGGAGCGTTGGGGAATCTTAGCTTATTGTTTTTCCCCAATTGTTATTTAATTATTGTTTCATCTTTTTATATATTGCTCCTAAGCCGCTTGGTAGCTCCCCAAAAGCCAGAAAGGCAAGGTTTAAATCTTTTTGAAACAAAGAAGCCGACCGACCGACAGGTGCTCATAAATATTCCCTGTGCACTGCTTGTGCATTCTCTGCAAGACGGTATTTGAAGGTTTGATAAAAAATCGGAGCACGTCACGCAAACAGGATTTTAAAGGATTACTTAAAAGTCTCTAATACCAAGGTAGGGGTGCGGAATGAATGGCACAATTCCACGAGGAAACTCCTTAACTCTACAGCGAGATGGTAATCCAGTTTCTGATAATGTTAATCATTTTCAAAATAATACAATCCTAGGATATTATTAAATGGTGATTCAGATGGAAGACACAACAGACCTTGCAGAGGAAAACAGACATTTCCCAGACCCACGAAGCTCTTCCAATTGGCATCCTTTTGACCCCCTTTGTCGTCTTCTGTTCGTTAATAATCATCATCATGTGTCATCAAACTGATCCTGAGTGAAATAATTAGGATGGTAACCCCTTCTTTCTGCTAAGACATCAAAGGGTTCCCCACCTTTCTGGTTTTTATGTGTTCTCGAGTCACGTGCGGCAAATTTATGAACCAATCTGCCTTACAAAATGTTGTGCAATGAACAGCCTTGCTTGGGTCTTACGAACTCAAGGATGTCTTATCCTTTATTGAGTCATTTCATCTGATGCTCAGTTTTCATCTTTTATTTATTTATTTAGATTTATTATCCCGCCCCAATCAGGCGAACCTGACTCTAGGTTCTTCTTCTGCCCACTTTCCTAAGAATTATTGCTTTTTCCAAGGGATCCTCCACTGTTTTTGATATACGAAAAGTAGAATAACGGTAGTTTAACCATTTTAACGTCTAAGGTGAGCTGAAGTTTGATTTGTTCTAATACCTGTCCAGTGGTGCATCTCTAAAGATCTCCTCCAACACTGGGTTTCATGTGAGTCATATGTCAGTTTTCTTCATTTTCCACCATTCCTATCAATGCACCATCATTGGAGTCACATTATATGGATGAGACAAATAACAAGGCATGAATACCACCTACTTTAATTCACACTTATTCTATCAGTGATAGCAAAGTCATGCAGTATTTGCTTTGAGCCAAATTGTAGCTCATATTTGTATCCCAATATTTCAAAGTATTTGCATCTTTTTTTATATGTCAGAGTAAAGAAAATGCATGAAAATGAGGATTTATTTATTTAGAAATTCAGTACCACCAAATACTGCTTGACCTTTAGTAGGCAACTGAAGCTCCAATCAGTTTCCTTCCTTCCTTCCTTCCATCCATCCTTCCTTCCTCAGTCTGTGCATTATTATTTCCTTCCTTCCTTCCTTCCTTCCAAACAATTTCCCCCTGCTCAACTCCAACCTTTCCATCCATCTGTCCTGCCACTTTTCTCTGGCTTGTCTGGAATACCTGCTGTTTTTGACCTCTTGAGTTTTCGACCTCTTGAGTGCAAAAGTAAAATGTCCCACCCAGGAGAGTCCTCACTCATATCTTAGCACGACTTCAGGCTTCTTTCTTTCCCCCGTTGAACGGAACGAATGCCCTGCTTTCCTTCAGTTTCCAAATAAGATCTGTATCCAACGTAAAGGTTGGCCTTTGTCGAAAGCCAATTGTGTCTGACTCTAGGGTTCGGTGCTCATCTCTGTTTACAGCCAAAAAACTAGCCCCATCTGTGTCTGCAGATGTTTCCATGGACAGGTGGCAGACAGGACTAAACACTGGAAAGCATGGAATACTGTTACCTTCCCTGCCAAAGTGTTACCTATTTATCTACTTGCAATTCCTTGCATTTCAAACTGCTAGGTTGGCAGGAGCTGGGACAGACGACGGGAGCTCACTTCATTGCTCAGCACTCGGGTCTCGAATGGCTGACCTGCCAAAACCGCTGACCTGCTGACCAGTCGTCAAGTTCAGTGTCTTAACCACTAAGCCACAACAGTCCCCTGTGTATCCTACATACATCCCTAATTCTATGTCACAGATTACTGTGGGTTGAAATGATTTTTAGGCGATGCCCGAATGAGGTTCCTTTCATGTCCCCAAGCGCAGCTGTCGGGTATCGAAACCCGACCTTCCAGTCTCCAGCTCAGCATCTTAACCAATGAGCCACCTCTAATCCCTAACCTTGATTTTCTCCCCAGCCAGGGGAGTATCTACCTGAAAGAGACACCTGGGGCTCTGGCCCTGTTCGGGAAAAGAGCGCTCAAGGTCTCCGAATCACGGCAAGGACAATGTAAATGGGGGATTTTCCTCCTGCAGCACCAGAGCGACGGAAAGAAGCAGCCGACTTAATTAGGTGTACTTCCCGTCTTCCCTCTAGACCTGAAATGTTCTCAGCTGCCATAACCTTCATTAAGATGTACCTGTGGCAGATCAACCCCCTCCTTCAATGCTTCGAGGGACTGTGCGCGTGTTGTTTATCCAGTATAGGAGTGAAGCCGGCAGGCCCTGGAGCAGAGCGAATATCACTGAGAGCCACTGGAGTGGTCTTTCTTATTTATTTATTTATTTATTTAAATTTGTTTATCCCCCCCCCCCAGGGACCCAGGGCGATTCACAACACATCAGCATTGACAACAATTTAAAATCAGTTCAAAAAATTAAAAGTTTTAAAAGAAGCTTAATAATAATAATAATAATAATAATAATAATAATAATAATAATAATAATAATAATAATAATAATAATAATAATAATAATAATAATAATAATAATAATAATAATAATAATAATAATTATTATTATTATTATTATTATTATTATTATTATTATTATTATTATTTCATGTCAGAGATTTACTCTGGGTTGAAAGGATTATTAAGTGATGCCTGAATGAGGCTCCTTTCATGCCCCTCAAGGGCAGTCTTGGGTATCAAAAAGCGACCTTCCAGTCTCCAGCTCGGCGTCTTAACCCCTAAGCCACCGGAGGAGCAGCTATCTAACAACTTATGAAGACGTGGTAAGGGCTGTCCACCTATACCTATAATAGTGCCCAGTTTTTTCCATTCAAAGGCTCTATCTCATGGATTCTGAACCTGTGGCCCATGGGCCAGATATGGCTCATGGTACCATTTTATGTGGCCCCTATTATCAGTGGGAGGGCTGAAGTGGGCATGTCAACAGTTCAAGGCCTGAGCGCTGCATGACGGAGTCACTCTATTTTCTCGGGTCAATCTATTTTCCTGGGATTTTGGGTCAAAATTAGGTACCTCGGCTTAGGTACCTGCCACATGACCACGAAAACATCTGCAGAAACAGACAGCGCTGGCTCTTTGGCTTTGAAACAGATGAGCACTAGTGTTGGATATGACTGGCTTTCAAGCAAGGGAAACCCTATTATCAGGAGGAGGGCTGAAGTTGGCATGTCAGCAGTTCGAGGCCCGAGTGGTGCACGACAGAGTGAGCAGGAACTGGGACGGTGACGGGAGCTCATTATGTCACACAGGACTCAGGTCTTGACCTGCCGCTCTTCCGGTCGTCAAGCTCAGCACCTTAACCACCACAGTCCGATTGTCTGTCAAGGTCATCTTCATTTCTCTCCTTGCCTGTTCATTCTGCTGCTCAAAGCCTGCAGGATGTTTGTGCACCGAGCAGGACGCGCACGGAGGTGTGATATGGTGACCCAGTTGTAGTTCATTAAGAGCAGCAAAGGAAGCCGCATGTGCCGCTGATCTCCTAGCTGAGTTCTGCCGCCATTGGGTTTGGGGGCAGAGGAACAACTGCCCCTGCTTTCCATTCAGACGTAGTCTCTGCGCTGCAACCAACTAGAAGTGTTTTCGTGCCCATAAAAAACATCTCACTCCTGACGTTATACTAGAGAGTTGCCTGACTCTTTGCCGACGGAGGAAAATACATTCGCCCATGTGCTTGGACTCTCCTTGTCTTTCCTGACCTCCAATTCACCTCCACTCCTGTCCTTGTCAGGTGGGAGTCACTCTAGACCAGAGATGGCCAACCTTGGCACTCTGGCTGTTCTTGGACTTCAGTTCCCAGAATCCCAAGTCTCTGTGAATCCAAATGGGCTTCCTGGCACTCCAGGTGTTCTTGGACTTTAATTCCCAGAAGCCCAAGTCAGCACTCCTGCTGGTCAGGGCTTCTGGGAATTGAGGTTCTAGAACACCAAGAGTGCCAAGGTTCTCCATCACTGCTCTAGACCAAGGGTCCACCACAACCTAAGGTCTGTGGGCTGGATCTGGCCTATGGCACCATTTTATGTCCCCCCTCCAAGGGCATTTGAGAAATAAAATGGCCACCCCTTTGAGGCTGTTGGGAGAAAATGGCCACCCCCATCTTGTAGGCAGGGCAAAATGGCCCTCCAGCCCTCTAAGATGACTGAGAGAGTGTGACTCGGTCCCTGGCTTGAAAAGGTTGGTAACCCCGGCTCTTGAGTGTTGTTACCATATATACTAAAGTATAAGCCGAGTTTTTTAGCCCCAAAAATGAGCCTCCAAAAGGCTTATACTCAGGTCAATTACCATGAGGGTCCCAAGAGTGCACCGGATTGAGATGTGCCAACAATTTAATTAATTTTAAAATACGTTCATGTATTTTGATTATTGAAACTCACTAGCGGCTGCTGCATTTCCCACTCTCAGCTTATACTCAATCTATTTTCCTGGGTTTTCAGGTCAAAATTAGGTTCCTCGGCTTATATTTGGTTCAGCTTATACTTGAGTATATACGGTAAATAAATTAAGTGGGAGGTCATCCGGCCCTCGAAGCTGACTGAAAGAACGTGACAAAGCCCCCTGCTTGAAAAGGTTGGGAACCCCTGAGGTAGACCAGCCTTTGGTATTTGGATGTCAATTCCCAGAGGTAAAGGCAACAGTTGCCCTTGCTTGAAGGTAGTCATATCTGACTCTAGGGTTCAGTGCTCATCTCTGTTTATAGCCGAAGAGACAGTGCTGTCTGCCTCTGCAGACGTTTCCGTGGACATGGGGCAAGCATGACTAGACACTGGCGTGCATGGAACACTGCAATCTTGACCGTCAAAGTGGCACCTACTTATCTACTTGCAATTTCTTCCTATCGAACTGCTAGGTTGGTGATGGGAGCTCACTCCATCGTGCAGCACTCGGGTCTCGAACTGTTGACCTGCCGACCTTCCCTTCGTCGAGCTCAGCGTCTTAAACCCATATTGTTCTGACGAAGCTAGCTGTGCAGTCAATTAGTGCTGACGATCTCCTGGGTGCATCTGCTTCCTGATTAATGTCGCATCATGTCTGCATTACCTTGAGGGAAGGTGTGGGTACAGAGGACCCTTCTACCTGATGCTTCCTCCCTGGTGTTCTCTCAGCATCTGCTGCTAATCACTCTGACAGTAGTGTGGAAATAAATAATTGTAATTACAGAGCCCAGCCGCACGCAGAATGATGGATTGTGGGAAATCGCAGGGAGGGACCGCGTGCAAATGAGGAAGCAGAGACGGAGAAGGACTATTAGAGGCTGGCTCCATGGATCATTCCTGACATGTCCCAGCTGATGCCAGGAGCTGCTCCTTCGGCTTAGCTGTCAGGCTGAGATGAAGGCAGGCAGCGTTCGGATGACCAGCAGTGTCTTAGTGAAAGCAACATGGGAAGAAGCAGGTTGACCATGTACTCGTCACCCAAAAAGCATAGTTGAAAGGCAGGAGAAACCGGGAAACCAGCAAATAGGTATTTGCCAATGGATAAGTAAAGATAAAGGCACCATATAATACTCGAGTATAAGCTGAGTTTTTTAGCTCCAAAAATGAACCCCCAAAAGGGGACACGGCTTATACTCAGATCAATGACCCTCATGGATTGAGACATGCCAACAATTTAATTAATTTTATCATATTTTCACGTATTTTGATTATTGAAACTCACTCGCAGCTGCTGCATTTCCCACCCTCGGCTTATACTCGGGTCAATCTATTTTCCTGGGTTTTCGGGTCAAAATTAGCTGCATCGGTTTATATTTGGGTCGGCTTATACTCGAATATATACTCGCCCAGTTCGGTGGAAAGGTAAACAGTGCTCCGTGCACTCTGGTGTCTAATCGTGCCTGCCACATGACGACGGACACATCTGCAGAAGCAGACACCGCTGGCTCTTCTGCTTTGAAACAGATGAGCACCTGAGTTGGATACAACTGGCTTTCGAGCAAGGGAAACCTTTACCTTTAACCTTATACTTGAGTATAGGTAAAAGTCACCCTTACTCGAAAGCCAGACATTTCCATGGACACGTGGCAGGCATGCCTAGACACCCGAATGCACGGAACACTGTTTACTTTCCCACCGAAGTGGTCCCTATTTACCTCCTTGCAATTCCTTGCTTTCAAACTGCTAGGTTGGCAGGAGCTGGGACGGAGATGGGAGCCCACTTCGTTGTGCAGTACTCAGGTATTGAACTGATGACCTGCTGCCTTCCATTCAGTGTCTTAATCACTTGAGCCACTGTAGTCCCTAATGAATAGGTGCAGGGGCAAAAATAAGAAAGGATTTCTTGAACTGAAACAGAGTCACTGTGTGTCTCACCGAAGTGGTGAAGGTCGGGGCCAGGTGAGGCATTGGCCAACTCAAACTCTTCCTTGGGGTTCTTTGCCTTCAAATTAGATTTGGACTGCATAGCCCCATGATGGCGAACCTTGGAACCCCAGCTGTTGCTTGGACTTCCGTTCTCAGAATCCACACGAATGGGTTTACAGGACGTGTTCTTGGACTTCAATTCCCAGAAGTCCAAGTCTCTGTGAATCCACACGAATGGGTTTACAGGACGTGTTCTTGGACTTCAATTCCCAGAAGCCCAAGTCTTTGGGAATCCACACAAATGGGTTTATTGGCACTCCAGGTGTTCTTGGACTTCTATTCTCAGAAGCCCAAGTCTCTGGGAATCCACACAAATGGGTTTACTGGACGTGTTCTTAGACTTCAATTCCTAGAAGCCCAAGTCTCTGGGAATCCACACAAATGGGTTTATTGGCATGCCAGGTGTTCTTGGACTTCAGTTCCCAGAAGCCCAAGTCTTTGTGATTCCACACAAATGGGTTTACTGCATGTACATTCATGTGGATTCACATAGACTTGGGTTTCTGGGAATTGAAGTCCAAGAACAGCTGGAGTGCCAAAGTTGGCCAATCACTGGTGTAACCTTTCCAGTGCAGGCGAGGACATGTCTTCCAGTGGACCTTCAGAAGGGACACTATTCTTGAAAGAGGGCATGTGGTCACCCAAGAAGGAGACTAGGTAGAGAAAGTTGCCATTTAGCAAAAGCAACAGGTTCACCGTCCGGAGCCAAAAGACACCCTCTTCTTCCTCCTGCATTTACCACCACCACCACCACCACCACCATTGAATCATCATCATTGAATAGTAGCTGCAAGCTCCCCTGGTGGCTTAGTGGCGAAGGCACTGAGCTGGAGACTGGAAAGTCAGGTTTCAATACCTGAGAGCTGGCAGGTCAGTAGTTTGAGGCCTGAGTTCCCATCTCTTTCCCAGCTTCTTCCAACCTAGCAGTTTGAGAGCAAAAAGGTATAGGTAGATCAGTAAGTACCACTTCGTTGGGAAAGGTAACAGTGTCCTGTGCCCTTCGGCCCCTAGCCATGACTGCTACATGACCATGGAAATGTCTGCAGATGCCACACACCCCATTGCGCAGGCAGGGCAAAATGGCCATCCGGCCCTCAAAGTTGACTGAGAGAGTGACCCGGTCTCCGGCTTGTAATGGTCGGGAACCACCCCCTGCTGTTGAGTGTTGTTAAATAATGTAAGCAGGGGAAGATGATGGTCTGGAACAGATGATGGGATCCCTCAGCTGTGCAAATGGTGAACTGGCTTTGATCACGCAACTCTTTCCCCATCTTGACATCTGGATCTGGGCGGTTAAAACGTGAGATTTTAATTTTATTGGCCAAAGGAGATGCACAATCTTATGCACCCAAATGCCATCCTGGAGGAAGACATGCAGCTGGAGAAGCTCAGCTCAGTTATTTTACATGTGATGTGGTGCGCTCTGTCTGGCACTTTGGCCACAACTGAGCCCTCGCCCTTCCCCTCTGCTCCATACCTCTTGTTCACATGCTTCTGAGCAGCCATCTTCTGTGGCGTGTGATTTCCACATTGCTTCCAGGCTGGCCCCAACACTGAAGTGGCCAACCGACTTAGAGACTGAAATACCCATACCATTAGTGCAACCTACCGCTGTTTGCTGTGGTAATTGCTTCGTGCCTCTTTTTCCCTGGTTCCTGCTGCTTCACTTGAGTCAGTTATTTCCCCTGCTGTGGCGTCTGGAGAACATGACTTGCTTGGCTTGGAGTTTCTGAGTGAATTAAAACTCTTAATTTAGTCCGGCCTCAATCTCCTTCAAAGGTTTCTTTTCAGAATGTGGCACAGCAAAAATCAGGTGTGTATGTACTCAAGGGAAGTCCCTTGAAGCTCTTTCAGGCAGGGGCGCCCAAACTTTTTAGGTCACGGTCCGGTCACATGGTTCAGGGGGCTGGTCACTACGACCTGGGGCCCAGATCCAGCCCCTTGATGCCAGTTCATCCATTCCACAAAGCCCTTGTCGCTCCAGGAAGTGGAGGTAAAACACGCCCATATGGGCGTGTTTTACTTCCGCTTCTGGGAGTGATGAGGGGTTTGCGGGCTGGATGAATTGGTATCAGGGCCAGATCCGGCCCCCAGGCTGTAGTTTGGGCACCCCTGCTTTAAGGTTTACGTTAGGGCTTCAGAAAGGAGATTTAGACTCTTCCTAACTTCAGAAGTACCTTTCTGCTCTGTTGTCTTCAGGGCAGAACGATAGAGAGAAACTATAGAGAGAACTATAGAGAGAAGGCAGGGACTGCGGTGGCTCAAGGGGTTAAGATGCTGAACGTGACAACAGGAAGGCCGGAGTTTGATTCCTGAGTGCTGCCTGACAGAGTGAGCTCCCGTCTCTATCCCACCTCCTGCCAACCTAGCAGTTTGAAAGCGAGACATTGGAAGTAGATAAATCAGGGCCAATTTGGTGGGAAGGTAAACAGCGTTCCGTGCACTCCGGTGTCTAGTCATGCCTGCCACATGTCCACAGAAATGTCTGCAAACACAGACAGCTCTTTGGCCATAAACAGAGATGAGCACTGGACCCTAGAGTCAGATACGACTGGCTTTCGAGCAAGGGAGAACTTTACCTAAATGCACTCTTGCATTTTAAAATGAGGCTTACGTTCCCAGATGCATCAAACGTTCGATCTAGCATGTCACGGAGCAGAACGACGCACAGAAGGAAGTCCCAGCCAGAAGCTAGTCGTCCGTTTCCTCCTGAAAGATGAGCCCAGATCCCTGGGAAAAGTGGGTCACCCGTGACAGGCCACAAGCTGGCTCATCGATCACAAATGCACGGCATGCGCTCAGGTTTATTTTGGGCTAGCCTGTATTTTATTCTTGTCCGACAGCAGAGCGAGTCCCCAAAGATGGGAAATGGGTTAGCAGGGGAGAACTTCCCAGGCAGCCGAAGAAGAGGCCACATTGGCATCTATTGGCGAGAGTAGCTTCCAAACGTGGCTCTGCTAAAATAGCTTGAATTTTTGACGACGACGACGACGATGACGATAATAATAATAATAATGATAACTTTAAAAGGTTGAGAACACCTGTTTTAGAGGGCAGAAGCACTAGAAAGCTACAGTGAAATTGATTTGGGGAGTGGCAATTCTGAAGTGGTTATAGTGGTGGCTTAGTGGTTAAGACACTGAACTTGATGACTGGAAGGTCGGCAGGTCAGAAGTTTGGGACCCGAGTGCTGCACAATGGAGTGAGAGCTTGTCGTCTGTCCTAGCTCCTGCCAACCGAGCAAGAAATTGCAGGTAAATAAATAGGTACCACTTTTGACAGGAAAGGTAACAGCATTCCATGAATTATATCTGTTCTCTTGGAATCATCCTCACAAGGGGAACCTATAGAGCAGGGGTTCTCAACCTATGGGCTGAATCTGGCCTGCGGCACCATTTCATGTGGCCAGTGCCGCCGCCACTGGTTGCCACTGGAAGTGGGCGTGTTTATGACAGTCGTAAATGTGCCCGTGGCTGTCATACATGTATTTAGGACAGCAGTGGATGCATTTTATGGCAGTGTTTATGGTGAGGGAAACACCAGCCCAGCACTCTCAGCTGTCTGAGGGGACGTGGTCTGGCCCATGGCTTTAAAAAGTTGAGAACGCCTGCTATAGATCTTGATCCAACAGCTGTGATGCTACCGAAGGCTGGTCGCTGTGTCTGCGCACCCACGCCCTCCAAAATGCCATGTACTTGTCACAGTAGAAGAAACTGCATGACTAGCACAATCGCCTTACTTATCAAAATGTCCTGCGAATTATGCAGAAAGTAACCTTTTCGTTTATTGCTCCTGTTTCCATCTTAAAAATGTCCTTCAAAATGCCAAAATGTGATGGGCCCAAAAAGTCTTCTTAGTGGTGGATTTCTTTCTTTCTTTCTTTCTTTCTTTCTTTCTTTCTTTCTTTCTTTCTTTCTTTCTTTCTTTCTTTCTTTCTTTCTTTCTTTCTTTCTTTCTTTCTTTCTTTCTTTCTTTCTTTCCTTCCTTCCTTCCTTCCTTCCTTCCTTCCTTCCTTCCTTCCTTCCTTCCTTCCTTCCTTCTTTCCTTCCTTCCTTCCTTCCTTCCTTTCCCTCCCCCGTGTAGAACTAGATTTCTACACCGTGGGCCAGATCATGCCCCTTCCCCCCCAAAACATAAGCAGGTGCATTTACGGCTGTTGTAAATGCGTCCACTCCCACATTTATGACAGCCATTGGTGCATCTGTGCATGTGAGGGCACATTTTATGGCTGATGTAAACGCACCCACGTCCACTTCTTGGTACGGTGGAGGAGGCGATGGACTGGATGGACTGGTGTCATGGGCCAGGTCTGGCCCACAGGCAATAGGTTGGGAACCCCTGTTTTAAAGTGGATTCTAAGACACTGTCCTCTTTTATTAGGTGAAAGATTCCAATTTTATAAATTTCTAGGTTTCTGGATGCCTAAATCACTGAGTCTCTGCCACATGTTATTCCCATTGGGTTTTGCACAGCATGACAAATACCCCTTGTGCCTTCCACTCAGTAGTGTAGCATTGTTTTGGCCTAATCCAAATTTGGTGCTCCCTGGAGGATGCTGGCGCCCGCTCCCACTAGGGCTGCTGGGAATTGTAGTCCAAGAAAACCCATAGCCCAAAAAAGTGCCACCCGGGGCAAGCCGCCCCCTGGCCCCTCCCACCCTACACCACTACTTCCATGGGAAACATTTTGTAGCCCACATTAATTGACAAAACAGGAAGATACTGGTTGGCTTATCTGTCTTGGAAACCCAACATTACTGGCTTTCACGATCTATGACTATCTTATGCCAATTTTGGGATGCTATTCATGGTCCCAGAAGGTCTCAGAAGGGCCACGTAAGAGCTCTTTCCAGGGCCTAGAAGTTCCCTTTGGAGGCCAATTATGAGACCATTTAAGTCGTCCTTAATCTCTCACCACTCCCTCTTAACTGTAGATAAAACCTATTACGAACCCATCACAAGGCACAGTAGCAATCACCTTAATTAATTAGCCCTCTGGGCTGAAATATGCCAATGTCTGATTTTTGGTCGACAAGTGGATTACAGAGAAGTGGTCACGGTGCGATGTCTATTAGTGCCAACCCTGGGGCTGATATTAGAGCTGCCAAGTTTCGGCCAACTTCCGCTGGGAATGGAGGACTCCGTCTGTTTCTAGCGTGCATCTCTATCGCCCATGTTCAGCCCTGTCCTTTCAATGCTCTGTCCTGCAGTGTGAGAGAACAAGGGAGTGAAAAAGGAAATTGACATCTCAATATGCATTTAGATCTGTGGTTCCTAACATGGGGTCCACTTCACAGAATTCAACACCCAGATGCCTACTGTATATACAGTACTTCACTATAAGTCATCCTGAATATAAGTCGAGGTACCTAATTTGGACCTCTAAAATTAGGAAAATAGATTGAGCTGTGTATAAGTCAAGGGTGGGAAATGCAACAACTGCTGGTGAATTTCAATAATTGAAATATATGAAAATATAGTAAAATTAGTTAATTTAGACATTTGTGTGGGTATGTTTTTGAGTTTTTACAATAGTGTTAGTGGGTTTTTTTAACTGTATGTTTGGATTTGCCCCACCTCAGTTTTTGGACCCTCGGAGTCATTGACCCGAATATAAGTTGAGTCCCTTCTTTGGACCTCATTTTGGAGGATAAAAAACTAGACTTATACTCGAGTATATACAGTAAACCAGCCCATTGGCTGATCAGTGCTTTGGGTGATTGAATTAGGCTTCTGGGAATTGATGTCCAAAAACCAAAGGGAGCCACATGACCACGGAAACGTCTGCAGAAGCAGACAGCGCTGGCTCTTTGGTTTTGAAACAGAGATGAGCACTGAACCCTAGAGTCGGATATGACTGGCTTTCGAGCAAAGGAAACCTTGACCTTTACCAAAGATACAAATTCTGTATTTGGCTAGGCACGCTGCAAGATTAAATCCCAAATAATCCCAAATCTCCAGTTCTCCACTGAACACAAGACTGCTGGACTAAGTCCCACTTTGAGACTAAAGCTGGAATCGTATGTGTGCTTACATGGAGCTAAACCCCACTGGATTTACTGGAACGTAAACTCTGAGTAAACAAGCATTCGAGTGTCCCTGGCGTTATTCATGAGCAGCAGATACTTTGCCTGTTGAAATGAGATTTATTTCTTACTAACTTGAGTTATTTTTGGGGTGTGCATTTTTTTAAAACTTCTTGCATGTCTGGCTCATGATTGCTTTGAAAAGATGGGAATTGGTCCAAAACCTCTAGAATAACACTTCGCACGCTGATAAGATTGTTTGCCTTTGAGGGTTTTTTCCGGCCTCTGTGCTGCTGTGAGCCAGATAGTGACTCTTTTAGGGCATGGGGACAGACTGTAGGAGACGATCAGGAGAACCGGTACCCTTTAAACCAGGAAACCATCACCAGTTTATTGCAAAATTTACTGCCAATAGATAAAGGCATAGGACAGGGGTTCCCAATGTGAGGCCTGTGGGCCAGATCTGGCCTGTGGCAAAAAGATCTTCTCTCCATCCTCCTTCAAGAGAAGAATAAAGAAAGACCAGCAGTTCAGAAGTACAGTTCAGGGACATCTAGAAACCATATACTCCATTGTTACCTCACCCTGAGCTCTGCCTCTCTTTCAGGGACTTACGCCAGTTTGATAGCTGGCCCATCACAGGGCCATTTCCTGGATAGGTGGGCCATTAAGGCCCCCCTCCTGGCCTCTAGGAACAGGGGTCAATGAGAATTAACATATTCAGATGCCTAGAGGTTATCGCGTAAATTGCTTGATATACTGTGTATATTGTGTTTACGGTGTATATTGTTTGATGATTATGTGAGCCGCCCTGAGTTGGGTTACCCTGGTTGAGTGGCATAGAAGTGCAAAAATTAAATTAAATTAAATTAAATTAAATTAAATCTGTAAATATTATACCTAAGCACAGGGAACACTGTTACCTAAAGTAAAGGTAAAGGTCACCCTTACTCAAAAGCCAGTCATATCCAACTCTAGGGTTCAGTGCTCATCTCTGTTTATAGCCAAAGAGCCAGTGCTGTCAGCATCTGCAGACGTTTCTGTGGACATGTGGCAGGCATGCCTAGACACTGGAGTGCATTAACCCTGTTTACCTTCCCACCGAAGTGGTCCCAATTTATCTCCTTGCAATTCCTTGCTTTCGAACTGCTAGGCTGGCAGGAGCTGGGGCAGAGACAGAGGTTCACCCCGTTATGCAGTGCTTGGGTCCTGAACTGGCGACCTGACAACCTTCCAGCCATCAAGTTAAGTGCTCAGGTCTCAGACTCTGACCGTCCAGTCTTCGTGTTCAGCACCTTAACCACTAAGCCACCGCAAGTTCCTTTCCCTGCGGACATGTCCCCTATTGATCTACTTGCAATGTCTTGCATTCAAACTGCTAGGTTGGCAGGAGCTGGGACGGATGATAGGAGCTCGCTCCATCATGCAGGACTTGGGTCTCGAACTACTGACTTGCCGACCTTCCAGTCATCAAGTCGAGCTTCTTAACTACTGAGCTACCACAATTCAGACCTGCTATGCCCACCATTTTGTTTAGGCTGCTATGGCCAGACCATAAGGAAAGCTGAGCGCAGAAGAATAGATGCCTTTGAGATGTGGTGTTGGAGGAGAGTTGAGAGTCCCCTGGACAGCGAGGAGAACAAATAGGTCAATCTTAGAAGAAATCAACCCTGACTGCTCCTTAGAAGGGCTAATGGTAAAGATGAAGCTGAAGTACTTTGGACATCAAATGAGAAGAGAAGACTCACTTGAGAAAGCCTTGATGCTTGGAAAGGTGGGCAAAAGAAGAAGGGGGCGGGCAAAAATGAGATGGCTAGATGGTATTGTAGACACAATGGGCACAGAACTGAGCGAGTTGAGGGAGATGGTGGAGGACAGAAGTACCTGGCAGACAGTGGTCCATGGGGTCGCAAAGGGTCAGAATCGACTGAGCGACTGAACAACAAAGCCAGACCAAATTCAACCCAGTAACTACAATGTACAGAAGCTCTTTCTCAAAACCTCTGGGAGAAACCTGTGAACCACCTTATCAAGAGGTCCAGACGAATCTCTCCACACCCACTGTGTCCTTCTACCTGCTCTCATTATCCTTCTCATGGAAGGAGCTTTAATGCAGGATGCTAGACTTATTAAGCTTGGGGGTTTTGGAGAATCTGCTTTTAAATCACGCTAAAGGCTTTTTAAAAATTCATTGGTTTTAGCATAGTACATTCAATTGCTTTTTAATAGTGTAATTTATTGTATTTTCCCAAAAACTGTATCTGTACCCGATATATACTGTAAGCTACTTTTTGTGGGGAGGTAGGTAGGATGTCAACAGAACGAGCGAAGGAATAAATGGATCGACGCCTACATCTGCCCCATTTATTCAATGGGTCTATTCTAGGAAGGTAAGGGACTGCAGTGGCTCAAATGGATAAGAGGACGGAGTGAGTTCCTGTCTCTGTCCCAGCTCCTGCCAACCTAGCAGTTCGAAAGAAAGACATTGCAAGTAGATAAATAGGGACCACTTCGGTGGGAAGGGAAACAGCATCCTGTGCGCTCCCGTGTCTAGTCATGCCTGCCACATGACCACGGAAATGTCTGCAGAAGCAGACAGAGCTGGCTCTTCGGCTTTGAAGCAGAGATGAGCACTGAACCCTAGAGTTGGATACGACTGGCTTTCAAGCAAGGGAAACCTTTACCTTTTACCTAAAGTTCTCCCTTGCTCGAAAACCAGTCGTATCCAACTCTAGATTTCAGTGCTTATCTCAATTTATAGTCAACGAGCCAGCACTGTCTGCATTTCCAGATGTTTCTGTGGTCATGTGGCAGGCATGCCTTGACACCAGAGCGCATGGAATGCTGTTACCTTTCCTGCCAAATTGGTACCTATTTATCGCCTTTCGAACTGCTAGGTTGGCAGGAGCCGGGACACACGACAGGAGCTTTCTCTGTCGCGCAGCACTCGGGTCTTGAACTACTGAATGGCTTACCTTCTGGTCACCATGTTAAGTGTTTTAGCTATTCTAGTAGGGATTAACTGACTTGGTCTGTATCCTTGGCAGCCAGTCCGGACGTCTGCCTGAACGAAAAGGTCTCCACTTGTAAGTGAACTTCCATAGGGATGGATAAGCTTAATCTTATTATGGAGGCTGGTTTCAGGGTCGGGGCGGGGGGTTACCACCAAGAAGGCCCTGTCTTATATCCTCACTAGATCAGCTTCTGAGCATGTCAAGACTGAGTAACGGGTCTCTTTGACAGATCTCCAAGTCCAGCTCGGCCGGAAGGAAAGATTATAATTTTTCAGCCAACCTGATACCGAGTCCTTCCGTTTAAAATAATAATAATAATAATAGCTTTGCTGGCTCACAAAATGACATGTAACTATGGGGACATCCAATTAAAAATTCCCCTTTTAAAAAATATAGATCCTGGGAGATCTGATTGCTGAAGTTAGCAGGGGAAATGAAGGCTTTTTCATGTGCATGCTAATGAGCGCCAGATTTTGTTCCCAATGATTATAACTCACCCGTTGCTGCATGCTGGGCAGAATTCAAAGCCACTCCAAATGTCATAAGTATCTGCATCTCTTTTGCACATTAATGTGGCATGAGGGAGAGATCGGGGTGATCACTGGAGCATGAGAGGTTATTTGGGTTGTCTTCTACCATTTCCCTAGAAAGTGAACTTTTTGAAATGGTCGCCCATGTTTGCCTATGTTTCAAGCATATCAGAGAGTAAACAAAACAAAACAAAAATGTTGTGGCACTTTAAAGACGGCAGTGG
This sequence comes from Furcifer pardalis, assembly GCA_030440675.1. Lineage (NCBI taxonomy): Eukaryota > Metazoa > Chordata > Lepidosauria > Squamata > Chamaeleonidae > Furcifer > Furcifer pardalis. Next base: position 14,037,286 of record CP126898.1, on the reverse strand, counting down.
CTCCAGTGGCTAAGACGCTGACTGGAAGGCAGCAGGTCATCAGTTCGATTCCCGAGTACTGCAGGACAGAATGAACTCCCGTCTCTGTCCCAGCTCCTGCCAAACTAGCAGTTCCAAAGCATGAAATTGCAACTAGATAAATAGGGACCACTTCAGTGTGAAAAGTAAACAGCATTCCATGTGCACGGGGTCTAGTCATGCCTGCCACATGACCACGGAAGCATCTGCAGAAGCAGACAGCGCTGGCTCTTCGGCTGTGAAACAGAGATGAGCACTGAACCCTAGAGTCGGATACGACTGGCTTTCAAGCAAGGGTGGCCTTTACCTCTACTGTATTTTAATGTGGGTTTTCATTGGTCAAGTCCACTTCGTCAGACCGAAGGGTGAGACTTCACGGCCTCAATTTATGCACACCAGGTAGAGAGGTTCAGAAGGGTTGGTTAGTGTAACAGATATATAAAGAAATTGCAGCTAATAAGTATGCAAATCAATATGGCTTGTTAACCAAATTAGAAGGTGGAGGATGGAGCTCACTGGACAAGGAACATCATTAAAGGTGGTTCTAGCTGAGGAACTCAACCTCTCCTACATCACCTGGAGGACCCTGAATAGGTTGAGGGTTGGAGTCCCTTAATGCAAGACTAACAGGCTCCAGTGGAAGCTGTTGGCAGACAACAACATACTGTGTGAATGTGGAGAGACACAGAGTTCAGCCCATTTTCTGGCCTGCCAATTGCTGCCAGACCCTGCACCGTTGCATTTGGGCAACGACAAAGTGAAGAAAATGGCTTCATTTTGGCAGTCCAAGGTCTCATCAGGATATAAAAGAAGAAGAAGAATATGGCTTGTTTCACAACTGGTAATAGCAGAAGATCTCTGGTTATTATTTGCATTAGTTGTGAAGTTTCACCCTGTTGAGTTGCAAATGGTTGGTTGGAGGATACAAGACAAACACCCGGCATTCAACATTTGCTAATGAGTTTAACCTTCAGCATCTATTGACAATCCTGTTCACCCTTTGTTCTGTGAGACGGCCGATGGGGTGGATGAGAATTCTTCTGAAGTAGTGGTATAATGTCATACCAACTAACATTAAAATATAGCAGTTAGTCTTTAAGGTGCCCCAAGAGTTTTTGTTTTGTTTTATTTACGATCTGATATCCTAGAACAGGGATTCTCAACCTGCGGCCTGTGGGCTGGAAGTGGCCCATGGAACCATTTCATGTGCCCCCCTGTCTCCACTGGACCAGGAAGTGCCATGTGGTGGATGAAGGGCAAAATGGCCGTCTAGGCTCCGAAGCTGTCTGAGGGAGCGTGGCCCGGCCCCTGGCTTTAAAAGATTGAGAACTCCTGTCCCAGAAACTGAGTTAGCTTTTCTGGCAATTGTCTGCCAGGTGTCTTCAATGTGTGGAACATATGGCCCATAACGGATATTGTGCTGTTTCATGTATGGAGAAATGTACACATCCTCATTTTCAAAAAGGTTGAAAAGAGCTACACTAGTTCAGTAAAACCCCGGATAACGCTAAAACTTGGTTCCAGAAGTCTTAGTGTTATTCGATTTTTAATGTTATCCGATGCATGCATTGGATAATGTTAAAATCCTATGGGATGTATCGGATAACGTTAAAACTCCATAGAGATACATTGTAACCGGCACAGGCTTTCGCGAACGTTATCCGATACATCCCATAATATTTAACGTTATGCGGTGAATCCCCCCCCCCCCCCCGATTGCTTAAAGTTATGCGGTTTTAGTATTACTGTACCTTGGATAACCTTATGACTTGGTTCCATAACGTGTCTAGTCATGCCTGCCATGTGACCACAGAAACGTTTGCAGAAGCAGACAGCGCTGGCTCTTCAGCTTTGAAGCAGAGATGAGCACTGAGCCCTAGAGGCAGATACGACTGGCTTTCGAGCAAGGGAAACCTTTACTAGCAGGAACTGGTTGTAGAGTCCGAGCCTTCTCCGCCTTGCAAAGGTCTCCCAGCTAAGTGCCGGCAGAGTTGAGAGTTGCATGGTTCATAAAATATTTATTACTACGAAGCTGTAGTTAGCACTTAAACCGAAGGCAATGCAGGAGAAGTCTTTTGGTTGAAATGGAAGTTAGCGAGGCTGAAAAGCCATTACGCTGTAAATATAAACTAGATTAAGTGCTGGGGAGGTACCTGAAAATTTCCCCATGTCGGTTCGCTTTGTTTCTGGAAGACTGAACGTCCACATCGAGGACTTTCTCAATATTTTCTCTGCATCAGATGTAAAAGGTAAAGGTTTCCCTTGCTAAAAAAAGAAAAGGGGAAAAAAGCCAACCACGTCTGACTCTAGGGTTCGGTCCTCATCTCCATTTACAGTTATACCTCGAGATAAGAATGGTTCGACTTAAGAAAAACTCGAGATACATCTGGAAATTTCAGGGGGGGGGGAATCAAGTTCAAGAGACAAACTTTTAATAGGATTTTTTCAAGATACACAACTCAGTGCATTCCTATCGGAAAGGCAAGATAAGAATTTTTCAAGATACAACCAACCTCGAGAAATGAATTAAATTCGCATGTAGAGGTTTGGCCGTGCAGCCCAAGAGCCAGCGCTGTCTGAGTCGGCAGACATTTCCATGGTCATGTGGTGGGCATGACTAGATGCTGGAAGGCTGTTACCTTTCCTGCAGAAGCATTGCCTATTTATTTCATTGCACTTTCTTGCTTTCGAACTGCAGATGTTTCTGTGGGCATGGGGCAGGCATGACTAAACACTGGAGTGCATGGAGCGCAGTTTACTTTCCCACCAAAGTGGTCTCTATTTATCTACTTGCAATTTCTTGCTTTCGAATTGCTAGGGTGGCAGGAGCTGGGACAGAGATGGGAGCTCACTCTCTTGTGCAGCACTCGGGTCTCAAACTGTTGACTTGCCAACCTTCCAGTTAGCATCTTAGCCCCTTAGACTGCAGTCTTTAAAGACTTGTTGATTTTGCATTTAGGGCAGTGGTTCTAAACCTATGGCCTGGGAACTAACGATTTTGATGTAACTTTGTAGAATTTCACTCCAGTTCCTATAGTAAGGCTGTAGCTAATTTGCAAATATATATACCGTATATATTTGAATATAAGCCAACCTGAATATAAGCCGAGGTACCTAATTTTGACCTGAAAACCCAGGAAAATGATTGACCCAAGTATAAGCCGAGGGTGGGAAATGCAGCAGCCGCTAATGAGTTTCTATAATCAAAATACATGAGAATGTGGTAAAATTAATTAAATTGTTGGCACATCTCAACCCAGCACGGTTCTGGGACCCTCGTCGTCATTGACCCAAGTATAAGCAGAGTCCTCTTTTGGGGACTCATTTTTGGGGCTAAAAAACACGGCTTATACTCGAATATATATAGTATAAATAAATAAATAAATACATAAATAAATAAATGAAAGCTATATTTTTGTTTCTGCTTATGGTGGGTGCAAAACCAACTCAATTGCCTTTTTTTTTTTTTTGTAATGCCACCGACCGAGCAATTTGACGAGCTCTCTGACACCTGGGGGAAACCACGTTGCTTTCCCTCTTCCTCCTCCTCCGCCTCTTTAAATAAAAATAATTTTCCCACCCAGCCTTGCTGCGTCTTGGTAAGGACTTCAGACAGACTTTCAAATGTGCTTTGCTAGTGAATAAATTATGAACAGGCTTCCTCTGGCATAGAAGGTGCCTTTCAGGCGAGCGATCAAGCAGCAGATTAAATCCTCTTCGGTGTAATTTCCCGAAGATTGGTCTGGTTCGGTTTGAAGATCACACATTTTTTCTTTCTCTCTCTCTCTCGCTCACCTTTTTGTATGTCACTTTATATCTCCTTTTTAAGATGTTTCGTGCACGAGGGCATGGTGAAAGGGCTTGGCTCTGGAAGGGGTGAAGGACCCCCTGCTGTAGCTCTGGCTTTTGAAAGACGTGCGGTGGAGTCATTGCTTTCTCAGGATGCAGCGTGCGAAGTCACCGGGCGTGTGTGCTTATGCGTGTCAGATGCCCAAGTAGAAAACCTTGGGATCTGTAAAGTGAAATGTCCCGACAGGTTTTGCCAAATGCTTCCAAAACCCTAATGAATTTGGACAGGAAATAACAGGATGATAGATCAATTAGGCCAGGGGTTCCCAAGCTCTTCCAGCCGGGGGCCGGGTCACGCTCTCTCAGTCAGCTTCGAGGGTCAGATGGCCATTTTGCCCCGCCTGCATGATAGGGGTGGCCATTTTTAAATTGTGGTTTTTGTTGTGTATTGTGTACTTTTGCGAGCCGCCTGGACTCACGTTTGTTGATTGGGTGGCATATTTATTTATTTATTTTATTTAATCAGATTTATATGACACCCTCCTCAAAGAGGCCCAGGGTGGCTAACAAAGCTTCAAAAGAGACATAAAACACAATTTAAAATCCTGTCTAAAATTAATATTAAAAGAGATTAAAACTAAGGAAAGTTAAAAGATTAAAAATTCATACATTGAGAGAGGAAGGGGTATAAATAATAATAATAATAATAATAATAATAATAATAATAATAATAATAATAATAATAATAATAATAATAATAATAATAATAATAATAATAATAATAATAATAATCCAACAGCTTCAAAGGGATGGCCATTTTGTTCCTCAAATGCTCTTGGAGGGGTGGTGAGGCACATGAAATGGCGCTGTGGGCTGGATCAGGCCCACGGGCCTTAGGTTGGAAACCCCTGGATTAAAGACTACAGTGGCTCAAGTGGTTAAGACACTGAACTTGCTGACTGGAAGGTTCAATTCCCGGGTACTGCATGACACAGTGAGCTCCCGTCTCTGTCCCAGCTCCTGCCAACCTAGCAGTTCAAAAGCAAGAAATTGCAAGTAGATAAATAGGGACCACTTCGTTGGGAAGGTCAACAGTGTTCTGTGCAGGCATGCCTGTCACTTGTCCACGGAAACGTCTGCAAACGCAGACAGCACTGGCTCTTTGGCTATAAGCAGAGATGAGCACTGAACCCTAGAGTCAAATATGCCTGGCTTTTGAGCAAGGGTGACCTTTACCTAGATAGATAGATAGATAGATAGATAGATAGATAGATAGATAGATAGATAGATAGATAGAGAGAGAGAGAGAGAGAGAGAGAGAGAGAGAGAGACTGACTAATTGACTGCAATGGCTTAGTTGTTAAGATTCTGAACTTGACAACTGGAAGGTGGGCAGGTCAGCAGTTTGAGACCCTAGTGCTGTGTGATGGAGTGAGTGTCCATCGTCTGTCCCACCTCCAGGCAATTAAGCAGTTTGAAAGCAAGATATTGCAAGTAGATGAACAGGTACCGCTTCAGCAGGAAAGGTAACAGTGTTCCATGCTCTCCATAATCTAGCCATGACCAGGGAAAGGTCTGCAGACACATCCAGCACTCCCTCTTTGGATGCAAAAGGAAATGAGTACCAAACCCTAGTGTCGGATTCGGTGGGCTTTCAAAAATCAAAAACCATGACTTGCAAATGAGCATTAAATCCCCATTGCCAAAGCAAGAGAAAATCAGATAGAACTAGAGTGATGTGTTTGATGTATTACACTCGATTCGGTCACGCTTATGAAACGCAATGCTATGCTTATACCAGAGGAATGAGCTACTTAATTTGATTTAGAGCACCTGCCATTTAGAGTCTGTTAATGAACAGCATTGTTTGGTTTAACGCCAGAAGTTCCTCTCACACATTCAATCTACAAGGTGTCTTTGATTTAAATCCGTGAAAGTTTGGCTCAACAGCAAGAACAAACTATAAATATCAGCCTTTTTGCAGACGAAAGCCATGACAAAGCTGCACAAAGTAGATATAGTCCTACTTAGATCTTTGGGTCAAAAGTTACAAATAAGATTATAGCTGGGAATTATTCACCGTTTTTATTATTAGCTCAAAAACTTGCATTTTTGGCATGGTTTATTTATAAACCCCAGGGGACTGCGGTGGCTTAGTGGTTATGATGCTGTCCTTGACGACTGGAAGGTTGGCAGTTCAGCAGTTGGAGACCCGAATGCTCCATGACGGAGTGAGCTCCCGTCTCTGTCCCAGCTCCTGCCAACCTAGTGAGAAATTGCAAGCAGATAAATAGGTGCTGCCTCGGTGGGAAAGGTAACAGCGTTCCATGCATTCAGGTGTCTAGTCATGCTTGCCACATGTCCATGGAAATGTCTGCAGATGCAGACAGCGCTGGCTCTTTGGCTATAAAAAGATATGAGCACTGAACCCGAGAGTTGGATATGGCTGGCTTTTGAGCAAGGGCAACCTTTATCTTTACCTGTTTTTTACACCTGGTGACAATTTGATTGTTTGGAAAGTATTTATATATTTCATCTTCTTTTGATTTGATGTTCTTTCTCTTGGTTGCCGCATTGATGTTTTGCCCCTCTCAGGAAACAGCTTCCCGAATTATCTGCATTCATGAATCCTCAATCAGGTATCCATGAGCAGAATTTCCCAACCTTTAATTCTTGGACTTATCTATCTATCTATCTATCTATCTATCTGTCTGTCTGTCTGTCTGTCTGTCTGTCTGTCTGTCTGTCTGTCTGTCTGTCATACTTCTATGCCGCCCTCCTCACAAATGACTCAAGTTACCAGAAGCCTAAGTCAATTCCCCAAAGCATTGATCAGCCAATGGACTGATTGAGGTTTCTGGGAATTGAGGTCCCCATTGTGGGGCCCGGGACCCACATTGGGAACCACTGTTATAGAGCATTAATTCAATAACGTTTGGAATTGTTCCAATTTGGCTTGGCTTGGCTTGGCTTTGATCTTAAGCCTCTGCTACATTTTTAATTGGAATCTGTGCCTTGCTTAGAGCAGGGGGTTCCCACCCTAAGACCTGTTGGTTGGATCTGGCCCAAGGCACCAATTCATGTGCTCCTCCACACACCTCCAAGGGCATTCAAGAAACAAAATGGCCACCCCTTTCAAGCTGTTGGGACAAAATGGCCACACACATACCCCTTCATGCAGGCAGGGCAAAATGGCCATCTCACCCTCAAAGCTGACTGAGATGAGAGAGTGTGACCCAGCCCCTGGCTTGAAAACGTTGGGAAATCTTGGTGTATATATCATCTCTAGTGACTATGTTGATTTCCCAGGGCATGTGTGGCTCCTCTATGATGAAACTTTTGGTATGAAAGCAGCCATTCACCCAGCTTGAAAGGGATTGGAACCCCTGATTTAGAGGGTGCAGATTGTTTGAGAAGTTCAGCGTTCGCATTGGAAATCTTGCATGTTGGATTTCAGTCCCTTTCCCCCTCTTTCCTCTGGTCATACTTCACCCATCCTTTCTTCCTTTCTTTTCCTGTCTACCAATCCTTTCATGGTTCTCCGTTTTGCTGGTTGTGTGTGTGGAGAAAATCCAAACTATAAAAATGATCTACTTTTTGGAATGCCCTTCCTGGTTCAATAAGCTGGTCCTCCCAGTCATTGGGGCTGTGAAAGTCCACCCTGAAAGAAGTCCAGAAGGATACAACTAGTAATTGGGTCTTCTCAGTGGTGGTTCATCAGTTCGGAGCACCATGCTATCAGTAGTTCACTTGGTCTTATCTATAAAGTTTTTTTTTAACAAGGCAGAATAGTTCAGAGTAGTTTATAGCAATAGCAATACTGTACTCCTTATATAGTACCCCATAACTCTTAGTGCACACTCTGGGCAGATCACAAGTTAATTAGCATTTTGCCCCTATCACGCTGGGTCCTGATTTTATTGACTTCAGAGGGATGGAAGTCTGAGTCAACCTTGAGCTCTTTTGGCTGCAGAATAGCCATTTATCCATGGCACCACCACTACTTGCAATTCCAATCCAATCCAATCTCCAATATCGATTTGTCATTGCTTTTAGCGCAAATCTACTGGACTCCAAAATATTCTGTCCTTTGCCTTCTGTTTTCATCTCTGGCCAAACAACTTTGCCATTGGCGCATCCCATCATTTTCGGGGGCTGCCTCATGGTCTTTTGTGGTCTCTTGGTATCCAGTCTGTTAAGTGACAGGTCCATCTGTTATCCTTTATGTGGGTAATATGGCCTGCCCATCTTTGCTACATATAGTTCATTGACTATATCACACAGTCTGGGCCTTTGGCATAATTCCTTATTGATGACCTTATCCCTGATTGTTACTCCACACATCTGTCTTTCCATTGCTCTTTGAGTTACTGCCAATTTTTCTTCCTCTGATTTTGTTATTGCCCACGTTTTGGATGTGTACAACATTGCTGGTAACACTGTTGTATGGAATATGTTTGCTCTGATATTCGTCGGAAGACTGTCATCTGTTAACACTGTTCGGTTTATATTAAAGGCCATCCAAGCTGCTTTGCGTCTTCTTATCCACTCACCACACGGTATGTTATCTGGTTGGATTTGCTGACCGAGGTAGACATAATCAGCTACTTCTTCAATGCCGGTTCCATTTATGGTGACAGAACCTTGGGTACATTGGCTGTTTCTCATTCATTTTGTTCTTGTTAACTTCCTTGCAATTCCTTGCTTTCAAATTGCTAGGTTGGCAGGAGCTGGGGGAGATGATGGGAGCTCACTCCGTCATGAAGCTCTTGGGTCTCGAACTGCTGACCTGCCAACCTTCCAGTCAGCAAGTTCAGCCTCTTAGCCACTGAGCCACCACAGTCTCCAATCCCACCCTTAGTTTGGAACAAAATGATCCCAGGGTTGGGGGGAGAAGGATGCCTCCTTCTTACCGGGCTTCCTTTTTTGGTTGCACTTGGACACGTGAGATCACGCAGTTGAGTCTCTCCCCAGCATGAAAGATCAATGAAGTAAGCAGATTACAGTTTCTGTTGCGATAAGAGACAGATCCACAGTGGAGAGACAGCTTCCCTTTGTACTCCAGCAAACCGGAGCCTTAGTGGTTCAACCTCACCACAAATGCAGCTGATTGATGCTAATGCTTTTACAGCCTCTTAATGCGGCACCTGATTAACTTGCAGGGAAGAAATGGGGGAAATATATGTTGGCCATGTTTGCCAGATATTCCATCAGAGAAGAAGGAGAGCTCTTATGTGGGTCAAAGGGTATGAGCAACAAAAGGGAGGGACCACTTCTTCTTCTCTTCCTCCTCCTCCTGCTGTTGTGTCTAGGCCAGATGTGAAATTGGCCAGATGTGAAACTGTCAAAATGAAGACACCCTTTGGTGAGTTAATTCTGTATTTGCCTTCACCCGAACTAGTGTGAGAAAGATTAGACAGCAACATATAAATATGATTAAATAAATAAATAAATCCAAGGAGGCTCTTTCTGTGTATCTGCTTGGAAGGAAGAAATAGATCCATTTTGATGGGATAACCCATTTTAGAGTCTCCTTTACTAATGTGATGCCTTGACTGCAGTGGCTCAAGTGGTTAAGACACTGAAAATGGTGACTGGGAGGCCATCAGGTCAGCAGTTCAAGACCCGAGTGCTGCATGACGGAGTGAGCTCCCATTGGCTGTCCCAGCTCCTGCCAACTTAGCAGTTGGAAAGAGAGAATTTGCAAGTAGATAAACAGGTACTGCTTGGGAGGGCAGGTAGCAAAGTTCTGTGCACTCTGGTGTCTAGTCATGTATGCCACATGACCCTGTAAAAGTCAGCAGACACAGACAGCGCTGGCTCTTCAGCTGTAAACGAAGATGAGCACAGAACCCTAGAATCAGATACAACTGGCTTTTGAGGGACACCTTGGACCCAACCCAAAATGTGGTCCCTGAACTGCTCCTTGGAAGGTCAAATAGTGAAGATGAAGCTAAAGTACTTTGGACATCAAATAAAAAGAGAGGATTCACTTGAGAAGGCCTTGGTGCTGGGAAAGGTAGAGGGCAAAAGAAGAAGAGGGTGGCTGAGAACGAAATGGCTAGATGGTATCATTGATGCAATGGGCACAGAGCTGGGTGGGTGGAAGAGGATGGTGGAGGACAGAGGGGCCCGGAGGGGCCATGGGGTTGCAAAGGGTGGGAATCGACTGTGCGACTGAACAACAACAGCAGATTATAGGGATACCCAACTGAACCCAAACTGCCTAGAAACTCAACCCTGTGCTTTTCATTTCAAAAGCCATGAGGCATCCAGAGTCTACTCTATTACCATAGCAGGATAACCTGGCCAAACAGCTCCTCCTCAGCATCTGGATCCAATAATTCAAGCTGTTTAGACATAATAGGAATTGATCAGGGCTTAATCAGGAAAGGATGTTGACTTTCCCCTGGCATTATCTCCTGAACTTTTCAAGCTTTGATTTCTCAGTCCAAGATGACCTCAAAGGCAAATGGAGACGAATGGCGGCATTGCAGGGAGGAGGGGGATGATTGTTCACAAAAACTCATCTATATGGCTGGAGGCATAGCTGTTCCCATGAACGCCGTTTGCTCGCTCTCCCGGAACATTTCTTTTTTACAACTGAATAAATTCCTTTTTGCGGCTTATACGGACTTGGAGAGCCATATGTCACTTTTTACAAGGAGCCGACAGTCCAGATTGGGAGAGAATGATGGCATTTCAGTCTTGTTTCACCTCCATGACTTCATCAGATTCACCACCACCACCACCACCATTTCTGGTGGCTCTCTGGACTCTGAAATGCAGTGCTCTAAAATGGGGGTGGGGGTGGAGAAGAGTGGACTCAACGATGTTCCTATGGGGATAGATAGAAAGGCCAAGCTTAGGCAAGGGGGGGGGAGGAGGAGAAAGGAGCAGGAGGAGGAGATGAAGAAAAAGAAGGCAAAGGAGAAGGAGGAGAAGGAGGAGAAGACAGTGTTGGAGACAAAGACGGCAACAAAGATGGCGACGGAGACGGAGACGGAGACGGAGACGGAGACGGAGACGGAGACGGAGACGGAGACGGAGATGGAGATGGAGAAGGAGAAGGAGAAGGAGAAGGAGAAGGGGAGGAGAACTGGGAGTAAAGACCAAAGATCGAATGCACTTTGGGATTTGAAAAATATATACCTTTTGGTGTTGAATGATCCAAAATGGAGGGAGATGAAAGTTGGTTCAAAAGGTGAAACCTTGCAAGATGCTAATTCTTGGGATTAACTTGAACTCCTATCCCCAATCCAACAAACAGACCCTTGGTCCATCCCATTCTGGGTTTTCAACTCATTATTTTTGTTACTGCTGAAGGTGTTAGTGAAGTGAAACACTGCTTCATCCAGCCTGGCCTGGAGCTGAGGAGGACTTTGCGTGCCAAAAGGGCTCAGGACCAGAAAGTGATTCATGGAACTGGATCAGTGGTACACTGGGTGTCACGCTGCGATGCGGAAGGCAGATGAAAGGCCACGGCATTATATTCTCAGGACAGACTTCATGGCTGATTGCCATGAGGATTGCCTATACTGTATTCAAATTCGGATACAGCAGAAGAAGAATAGTATTAAGCAAAAAGCACAAGATATACTATTACTGGCTGTGAAGTCCCAACCTTATTTGTGAATATCCATTCTTCCCCTTATGTTGAGGAGCCTAGCCAAAGAGGTTGCAAAGCAAAGTTGTTTGTGTCAGACATGGTGTAGCGCAAAGTTGCCATGCACTTGAGGGTTTTAGTCAATGAACTTTTCTCCTCGATTCACACAAGTGACTGGGAGGGTTGCCTTCCTATGCAACCATCATGGCACCAAACCAGGTATGGGGTGACTCAGCAGACTGATACCTTGAGGGGTTACAAAAAGATCTTAAAAATTCATGCTGCTTTGTATTTATCTCATTTATTTATTCCCTCGGGAAGGAGCAGCATGCGGCTCCACATTTTGCATGCTAACCCTTCAATAATGAACAGCCTGAAATGTAGCGTAACAAAGAGACACGAAGCGTCTAGCTTGGCCAGGCTCCGGGGAAAGTAGGGATGAGTGAGCATTTTGCATGGAGCATCATTAGAAGTGTTCTTAAATTATCACATTTTTTTCATAAACCAGGGACTCAAAATATGTTTGTTTCATTTTTAAGGCAAAAGTTGGACCAACCAAAGTTGACAGATCCAACCATTTAGACAGCGGGGACTGGGGCAACTTGAGTATTTAGCACTCTATACTTTGCTTCTAAATTCCTATAGTTTGAATACAGTTCTTTTTTCCTGTTTCTTTTTGTTTTGAAAAAGTTCTGTATGTCTTAAAGCAGGGGTTCCCAAACTAAGCCTTGTGGGCCACATCCAGCCCATGGTGCCATTTCATGTGGCCCCCTGCCAGTCCAAGGGCATTTGAGAAGCAAAATGGCCACCCCTTCTTCCTTCAATCCTTCCTTCCTTCCTTCCTTCCTTCCTTCCAATTTGTATAGACATCCCAATCAACATATGTTTAAAACTATAGAAACCCTTAACATGGAGTGACCCTGACCACCCTGAGGACCAGCGGCCTTGGGGGACAAAGTCCACAGGGAAGGGTGATGGTCCCCAAGTGGATGAAATCCCACATGGATCCATCCTGGCTTGAGGATGATGGCGAGGACTTTGTGTCCCAAAAGGGTTCAGGACCAGAAAGTGACTTGTTGCACTGGATCAGTGGGTGTCATGCTGCGATGCCAAAGGCAGATGGATGGTCACTGCATTATGTTGTTCCCAGGACAATCTTCACGGCTGGTCACCATGAGAATCGCCAATGTTTGGAATTGGATGAGGCATGAGGAGAAGGAAGGTTGTTGAAACAGAGGTTGATTCATCATTCTGCTAGGATACATGACTGTGAATTTCTGCATCGGCAAGAGGCTGGACAACATGATCTTTGGGATCCCTTCCAACTCCCGTAATTCTGCAAGAAAATAAATATACCGAATGGTTCTGTTTGTAAGTTTGTAGCTTAGCAGTGCTTTAAAAATCGTTAGTTCCCCTTTTCAACAGAATTGGCTCTTTCAGCCGTCTGATGACAGGTGGAAGGGAGATCAATTTCAATCTCGGAGTCATTTCAGCAGCCTATTTCCCCACTGTGCCTGTTCATTTCGGAGGAAGCCCGAGCCACACAAGAAGCACAGCTTGTCATAAAAATGTGTACCACCCCAGTTTATCAGTGCCGAGGCCTTGAGCTGCCGGCGCCGTCCCTGGGCTGGCTGAGTGATTGCTCTACAAAATGAATTGCATTGAACATTTCAGGACTGGGCTGGCATTAGCTTTCTCCTTCTGGAGATTCTAAGGCAGGGGTGGCTAAACTATGGCCCGTGGGCCAAACCCAGCCCATGGCCCCATTTCATGTGGCCCACAATGCCCTGGAAGTGGAGCTGGGCGCTTTACAACAGCCATAAAACTCACGTGCACATGTGTAAACGCGCCCACACCTGCCATAAATGCTGCCATAAATGCACACGTTTATGACAGCCACGGAGACATTTTACAGCAGCATTTCAGCAGGACGAACCATGTGATCGGCCAGCTCAGCTGTCCATGGGGGTGTGTTCAGGTCCATGGCACAAAATTTTTGGGAACCCCCATTTTAAGGAGTTTGCATTGTGGATCATTCATGGTTATTTCCAAGAAACAAAGTGTAAATACAGTGATAAAAATTGGGAGAGGGTCTGAAAGAAATGGGAGAGAGTTTGGTCTTCTTCTTTTGTGTCCAGATCAAACCCTGGACTGGCAAAATGAAGCCACTTTCTTGGCTTTGGTGTTGGCCAAACTCAAGTCCTCATCAGTGCCTGTTTTTGGTAGTAATCGGCAGACCAGCAAATGAGCCAGATTCTGTATCTCTCCACATTCACAGCACGTGTTCATGTCCTCAATCAGCCCCCAGTTGAACCTGTTGGTTTTGCATTTAGGGACTCCAACCTTCAGCTTATTCAGGGTCCTCCAAGTGATGTAGGAGAGGTTGAGTTCCTCAGATGTATCCTCCATTAATGCCGCTCCATGTCCACTGAGCTCCTTCCTCCATCTTCTAATTTGGTTTTACTCTTGCGTACCCTCAAGAACGTTTGCTCTTGCCATAAAGCTCTTCCTGGATCTGAACCGGAGGACTTGAGGCTCATCTCCATTGAGAGGGTGTTGAGGGTCATTCTCTTGCTTATTTCTCTTGGTGTCTACTGCTACTTCTCTCCTGATCTTAGGTGGAATGATACCATCAAGAGGAGATATTTTCTCAACTGGTATATGTTTGAGGCATCCTGTCACTATAGGCACAGGTTCATTAACAACAATGTCATCTTGTTTTGCATGTGTGAATGCTCTCCATACCTATTGATGGGAAAGATGGAGCTACCCCTTGTGCATGTGGAATGGAAGAATTCAGAACCTAACAGGGAAAACGGAGCCTTCTTAATACCCACCTAGAGCTGTGTCAAATGTTCTCAGAATGCAACAAGTAGTTCATTGGGTCCTTCTCGTATTTTTCTGTAGGCAGGCGGCCAAGAGTTCCTTGATTACCAGCTGCTACTTAGTGTGGGGTGCTGTTTGCACAAACAAAAGAAAAACAGTTTTTTTTGTACCTAGCCAGAAACGGCTCTCATTGCCAGAGAGAATTGGACTATGACGCCAGGTTGAATTGGAGCATAATGCCATTTAGATCTAGCTTTCAGCAGTGTGGATGGCCAATTTGGTCAGGTTAAGCTGCTCTGGTAACAGAGTAGACCATACTGCCATCAACTCAACACCAAGTGTTGGAGAAGGAAGGAAGGAAGGAAGGAAGGAAGGAAGGAAGGAAGGAAGGAAGGAAGGAAGGAAGGAAGGAAGGAAGGAAGGAAGGAAGGAAGGGGTATGGCCACGTTATCCTGCTATGGTAATAGAGTAGACCATACTGCCAACAACTCAACACCAAGTGACAGAGAAGGAAGTAAGAAAAGGAAGGAAATATTGATGGATGGATGGATGGATGGATGGATGGATGGAAGGAAGGAAGGAAGGAAGGAAGGAAGGAAGGAAGGAAGGAAGGAAGGAAGGAAGGAAGTGTCAGGTGGTGGCTAACTAACCTGACTATCCTTAGGACTAACGTCCTTGGGTGGCAAAGTCCACAGGGAAGGGTGATGATCACCAAGTGGATTAAATCCCACTTGAATCCATCTTGATGGAGGGCAGCAGCTTCATCCATCCTGGCCTGAGGCTGAGGAGGACTTTGTGTGCCAAAAGGGCTTAGGACCAGAAAGTGACTTGTGCTACTGGATCAGTGGTATGGGAGTTGCCATGCGGAAGGCAAATGGAAAGCCACTGTATTAAACAGTTCCCAGATCAATCTTCATGGCTGATGCCCATGATGATCACCAATATTCGGAATCAGTTACAGCACATGAAGAAGAAGGAGAATCAACCATTCCCAGATCATTGCTGGGGCAACTTCTCTGTGGTAGCTCCTCACTCAACCTTCTTCTCATTATTGGGAGAGCTGTAGTGGGTAGCCGGAATGCCTCATCATATAGCAAATTCTAGAAGGTGGGATGCTTCTGAATTCCACTTTGAGCAGCACCTCAGTTCAGTGTATGAATGTTTCATTTTTAAGTCACATAATCGATGTTGTTCATAATGTGCAAATGTCATGTCTTGGGCATCATCTCCTTCTACCGGAGCCAATTAACAACATTAACACTGCCAAAAATAATATGTAACATACGGTTATGGGGAAAAGTTTCACATCCCCCCCCCCCCAATTACAGTTGAATTCATTTTTAAATAATGAAAACATTAGCAAAACTTTTGTTGTGTTATCTCAGTGTTTCATCTTTACCAATGGATTTTCCCTTATTATCACAGTTTAATTGCTTTTTAAGCTGCAAATTGTGATTTTTAGCATTACCTGTTTTAATATCATGGGCCACCTTGGTTTCCCTTACAGCAGAGGTTCCCAACCTTTTCAATCCGGGGGTCAGGTCACGCTCTGTCAGTCAGCTTCGAGGGCCGGACGGCCATTTTGCCCTGCCTGCACGGTGGTGGTGGTGGTGCACATTTTGTCCCAACAGCTTCAAAGGGGCAACCATTTTGTGATTTGTGAAGATTATATGTCAGAATGTTGTATTATGATAATGTGGAATCTTGTTATTTGTAAGTGTATATTATGTATCTTTGTTAGCCACCCAGAGTCACTCTGTGAGGGGGCTGAATAATAATAATAATAATAATAATAATAATAATAATAATAATAATAATAATAATAATAATAATAATAATAATAATAATAATAATAATAATGACGATGACGATAATAATAATGATGATAATAATAATAATAATAATGACGATGACGATAATAATGATGATGATGATGATGATGATGATGATGATGATGATGATGATGATGATGATGATGATGATGATAACAACTACTACTACTACTACTATCAAGTATAAGCTGAGTTTTTTAGCCCCCAAAAATGAGCCCCAAAAAAGAAACTCTGCTCCTATTATTATTATTATTATTATTATTATTATTATTATTATTATTATTATTATTATTATTATTATTATTATTTCTCAAATGCCCTTGTAGAGGTGGGGGCCATATGAAATGGTGCCATGGGCTACATCTGGCCCACGGGTCTTATGTTGGGAACCCCTGCCTTACAGGGAAGAATGCAGCATTCAAATGATACAAGATAAAATAAATAAAATAAATACACCCCTTCCCCCCCCCAAAAAAAAATAATAATACAGAGAAAAGAAATAAAGCGTTTGCAACCTAAAATGAATGCTTTTGTACAGCAAAAACAGACCTCAGAAACCCGTCCCTTTCTCCTTTAGCTTTCTTTGTGGCCGGTACTTATCAACAGATGATACGAGAGGAAATGCTCTAAGTGAGCCTGGCTAAGCTAAATCAATGATTGATGATTTCTCGTTTTTAAAGGGGGAGGGAAAATGTCTGTCTCCAGCCAGAGACGAAAGAATGATAGGGCCCTCCTTAACCCTGCCACTCATAAACTGGAGTGTGCATGACCCTCTCAGACCGCTCCTGAAGGTCACTCCGGGTAAATGCAGATTGACTCAGGACACAGACAAAAGAGCAACCTTAATTATAATGCCTTTGTCCAGCCTGCACTGAACGAACCCTTAATGGACCTGGCCCGCTAATCTTCTGTCATTGTCTTGTGGAAAATCAACAAGAACAATGTTCTTGAAAAGTTTTTTTTAAAAAAGTTACGGACGTTTCGGGTAACGGAAAACTCGACTTACAGGAAGAAATGCATTGAAAATAATGCCCTGATTTACGGAATATTTTTGGAACTTTTTAAATGCATTCCTATGGGAAACTGCACTTCACTTTACAGAATTTTCCCCCAATGCATTCCTATGGGAAACCAGCCAATGCATTCCTATGGGGAACCACCCAATGCATTCCTATGGGTGTTTCACTTTAAGGAAAAATCGGTGCAAGGAAAAACCTGCTGAACAGATTTTAATTTCGCAACCCAGAGTTTTACTGTACACCTAAACATCGAATGCTCTTTCTTCTGATACACGCATGGGTGGGTGGGTGTGGCATGCCAAATACTTTTTTGGAAGCAAAAGATGTAATGGGGAAATGACATTATTCCATAATTTAAAAACCTGATCCTGAGAAGGAAAATCTTTTATTTTTCCACTTATTCCACCCGTAGTTCACCAGTTCTCTCTTTGATGCGACCAGTGTCTTGCTTTGGTGTGACAATGTTGTGGGCATAGTAAATCCACTCTGGATTTTGGTTTGAAATTTATCAGAGCTGTCCAAGGTATTGAACTCTATCCTTTAGGACAGCTTTGGTAATGATGGATAGTATCTTTAAGGACCAAATTGTGGGACGGGTCATTATGTAAAGGCCAAGGTCTCCCTTGCTCGAAAGCCAGTCGTATCTGTCTCTAAGGGGTGGTGCTCATCTCCATTTACAGCCAAAGAGCCTGTGGTCTCTACATCTGGAGACATTTCAGTGGTCATGTGGCAGGCATGACTAGACACCAGAGTGCATGGAACGCTGTTACATTTCCCACCCAAGCACTACCTGTTTATCTACTTGCAGTTTCTTGCTTTCAAACTGCTAGGTTGGCAGGAGCTGGGACAGAGACAGGAGCTCACTCTGTCGTGCAGTGCTCGGGTCTCAAAGTGTTAATCTGATGACCTTCTGGGAGTCAAGCTTAGTGTCTTCACTAAATAGATCCAATATAATCTCTTGATCTATGCCTTCAAAACTTCGTCTTGCTATGTAACTCTGTTCTCTGCTATGCATGTTGATGGTTCCACATTCATGAGGGCAGGAGATCCACCCCACACTTTAGTCTGTACTTAACAATGCTCTATTTTTTAAGCATGGTAGCACATGGGAGATGGGAGATATTCCATGGATCTAGGCCAGGGTTCCTCAAACATGGCTGTCCAGATGTTCTTGGGCTTCAATGCGCAGAGGTCCTGAACAGCAGATGTGCTGACTTGGTCTTCTGGGAACTTAAGTCCAACAACACCTGGTTAGACAAGTTTGAGGAACCCTGACAAGGCACTGATGTTTTTATCCATAGAATACTTAAGTTTTAGAATTCCAGTACCTTGTGTGACTTTTATGTGTGTATGTGTAAAACAAAAGTATCTGGAAAACAGAGCTGGTTTCTTCCCCTGGATCTTGGGCTTCCTCCCATCCACGTCCCTCAGCCCGAAGCTTCTGAAGCAATGCTTCCCTCCTCAATTTCCACCCTGCTAACCTGCCGATTGAATCAGGCAGCGTGCAAAATGGTTGGGGGCGGCCGGCGGGGGACCCAGGAGGGGAAACCGTGGCAAGCAGCTCTCGAGAAACGTGATGGGAACCGGGATTCTCCACTTTGAAGTCCCAGCGAGCGCAGTTGCGGCCGTTGTATTATTGATGGAGCTGGAAATTAGAATCGGAGAAGCTGAAGAAGCTTCACATCAGCTTGCTAATTCTGCCATCAAGGAAGGGTTCAGCCTTTCTGGTTCAGCGGGCCAGATGGGGGGGAGGGAGGGAGGAAGGGATAGCAGAGGTGAAATCCTGGAAGTGAAGATTACCCAAGGCAGTTAGCGCTAGATCAGTGTTTCATAACGTGGAGCCCAGGCCCCACAGCGGGAGTTCGATTCCCAGAAGCCCAAATCAGTCCATTGGCTGAGCAGGGCTTTGGGGAATTGACTTTGGCTTCTGGGAAATGAAGTCCAAGAACCAAAGGATGGGAAACTCCGGTCTAGATCATTTGGTAGCCAAGATATCCAGTTACCTTCTCATCTCTTGACATGTCAGGGCCAAAAACTGGAGACTGAGGATGGATTTACCTACAACCGTTAAGGGTCATGGTGGCTTAGTGGTTAAGATGCTGAATTTGGTGACTGGAAGATCGGCAGGTCAGCAGTTTGAGACCCGAGTGCTGGGTGATGGAGTGAGCTTCTGTAGTCTGTCCCAGCTCCTGCCAACCTAGCAATTCGAACACAAGAAATTGCAAGTACTGTATATACTCAAGTATAAGTCTAGTTTTTTAGCCGCCAAAATGATGTCCAAAAAAGTGGACTTGACTTATGCTTGGGTCAACAACTCAGAGGATCCCAAAACTGCGGTGGTTAAAATTAAAACATATAGTAAAAAACAATAGCACTAGCACTTTCATAAAAACTCAAAGACATACCCACACAAATGTCTAGATTAATTAACTTTACCATATTTTCATGTATTTTAATTATTAAAACTCACTAGCAGCTGCTGTATTTCCCACCCCCGACTTATACTTGGGTCGATCTATTTTCTTATAGTCTTAGAGGTCCAAATTAGGTACCTTGACTTATATTCGGGATGACTTATAGTCAAGTATATATGGTAGATACATAGGTACTGCTTGGGTGGGAAAGATAACACTGTTCCATGTGCTCCAGAGTCTAGTCATGGCTGCCATGTGACCACAGAACCATCTGCAGGCACGGGTAGCATTGGCTCTTTGGCGGTAAACGGAGATGAGCACTGGACCCTAGAGTCAGGTATGACTGGCATTTGAGCAAGGGAGTGTTAAGGGACAGTTGCTGACAGAACTGCTTCTGCTGCACTGCGGATGCTCAAGAAGACCTTTACCTGTACGTATCACACGTGTTGGGAAAGTGTATGCTATTTTTCAAAGATACCCATAACAAAGATGTTCTACACCTGGTTCTATTATTTATGGCAGGCATCAGGGGGGAGGGTGGATGGCCATTTTGCCTTGTTTGCATGATGGGGGTGGCCATTTTGAGGTGGCCATTTTTGTCCCAACAGCATCAAAGGGGCAGCCATTTTGTCTCTCCCTGGAAGGAGGGATGGAGATGCTAACCCTCAAATGAGGCTTCGGACCTCCCTTCCTCACTGAGGTGAATCACCTGCTCGGGGAAAGGGTGACTAGAGCTTGCCAGTCCTTCACTGTGGGCCTGGGGTCCCGGGTGTGTGTGTGTGTGAGAGAGACAAGGCTAGGTGCCCAATGGTTCTTCTCTCCTCCCCCCCCCCATTCCATTTCATGTGGAGCGGCGCTGCCACAAGCTGTACCATGTCAACAGTGTATCTATGTGCAGTGAAGGTTAGGGACTTACGGGCCGCCCTAAGAGGAACCACACATGGAGAGTGAGGGGGGCACATTAAATGGTGCCATGGGCCAGATCTGGCCCCAGGGTCTTAGGATGGGAACCCATGATTTAAGGCCGAGCATGGAATGGCGCAACACAGTGAGACTCAAGATGTCCCCAAGGTGTGGAGGTGAGGACATCCCGAAAACAGAGCGTTATGTAGTTTAGCTCTCTGTAATGCATCATTAAACTTCTCCTTTCGAAAGCGCATCTTGCGGCTTCTCTCCTCAGACACCATCCTTGACATTTGTCACAAATTTCTCATTTTTATTCCCCACATCCTCAACTGTCTCCGTTTCACATTCCTTTAGCGGCAAAACCACACATTACAGGCTATAGCAAGCTTAAAAGGTCACAGCCGAGCACGTTCTCATTATGCCATTTTCTATCAATCATAACATATTGACCAGTTATTGATGAACATAAGAGTGATTAAATATTTGCCATCGCACAGGGACTGATCTCTTGCGCAATAATATCAAAACTCAGCCTGCTCGAAAGGCAGTCGGATCTAACTCTAGAGTTCAGTGCTCATCTCCGTTTACAGCCAAACAGCCAGTACTGTCTGCATCGGAGGTGTTTCCCCGGTCATGTGGCAGGCTTGATTAGATTCAGGGAACCCTATTACCTTTCTGACTGATGCAGTACCTATTTATCTGCTTGCAATTTCTTGCATCCGAACAGCTAGGTTGGTAGGAGCTGGGACAGAGACAGGAGCTCATTCCGTCATGCAATACTTGGGTCTTGAACTGCTGACCATCCAGGCGTCAAGTTCAGCGTCTTAACCACTAAGCCATCCAGTCCCATCTGATATATTCGGGAGCCCTAAATTGGTCCCTGAACTGAACTGGGGGGAACCAATGAACAAACCTCTAAAAGGGACTGTGGTGGCTCAGTGGTTAAGAAGCTCACCTTGTTAGCTGGAAGGCTGGCAAGTTGGCAGTTCGAGACCCGGGTACTGCATGACGGATTGAGCGCCCATCTCTGTCCCAGCTCTTGGGGACATGAAAGGAGCCACATTCGGGCGTCCCCTGAGTGGAATTTGTTCCGCAAAAATCCTTTCAATCCAGAATAATTTCTGACACGAAATTATTGTTAATAAACGTCTGCAGAAGCAGACAGCGCTGGCTCTTCGGCTTTGAAGCAGAGATGAGCACTGACCCCTAGAGTCAGATACAGCTGGCTTCTGAGCAAGGGAAACCTTTACCTTTAAAAGGCTACTTTGGACTTAACCTATGTCATTTTTTCATATTTTAAGAGTAACATTCAGACCTGTTCTTGCCAGTCAGGTGAATCCACTTTAGATGGTCAGATCCATGGCATTACTTGCGGTTCAAACTTCTACTCTCCCTTGTCTTGGGCATTGAGCACTTTTGGTCTGTAAGAAGTAAAAAGAAAGAACGAACTGTTGGAAAATGCAATAAATGACCTTTTCCTACCAGAGCAACCCCCCCCCCCCAAAAAAAAAAAAAAAAAACCCTTGTGCTATATAGAATAAGTTAGTGTTATCATCTTAGTCCAGGGATTCTCAATCTGTGGCCCGTGGGCCAGATGCATCCGATAGCGCCATTTCACATGGCTCACTTCCACCATACCTGGAAGTGCCATGTGGTGGAAGAACGGCAAAATGGCCGTCCTGCCCTTGACGCTGTCCGAGGGAACGTGACCTGGCCCACGGCTTAAAAAGCTTGAGAATTCCTGTCTTGAGTCTTTCGGTTAACACATGTCCCTTTGTTCTTCTGGATGCAACTGACCTGGGTTTAATACATTCATGTCTCTGGAAAATTCCCTGCACCAATTTCTTCTTAAATTGATTCTTCTGGTGAGATCAGGTGGAAATGTTGGGCTGAGATCAGACGTTATTCAGAGAAAGAGCCTTGAAAATCTCTTCCGTCCTGGAGTTAATTTTAAGCCTGTCTGTGCTTCTCCATTTAATTATTAGTTTTTGCAATAGCGCTGGTTGCGTGTCGTTTATTGTTTGCAAACAGATCCTCCAGCCAGGAGCCCATTGTTATGAGCTAGAGGTCGTTTACTCCCTCATTAAGGTTGTAATTCTTCACATGTTCCAGTGTTGCTCTTGAACAAATGAGTTGGAAAGTAATTAATTTCAGAAGCAACCTCCCTTGCTTATACTGTATGTGTTTCTTTGAATAATTGCCATGTTGCGCGGAAGTTAGAGAGGGAGGGGATTTGTATTAATTGACGATGAAATTATGCATTTACCCAACATAAGGTGTAATCAGGCCGTACAATCGATGCTCTCCTGGTCCAGAAAGTATACTGTTGAAGTAGTGTTGGCTGATCATCTAGAACAGTGATGGCCAACTTTGGCACTCCAGGTGTTCTTGGACTTCAATTCCCAGAAGCCCAAGCCAGCACTCCTGACTGATCAGGGCTTCTGGGAATTGAAGTCCAAAAACATCTGATGACCTAGGTTTGTGGACCTATGAGCTAGAAAACCATAGGTCAGTGATGGCAAACATTGGCACTCTAGATGTTCTTGGACTTCAATTCCCAGAAGTCCAAGTCAGCACTCCTGCTGACCAGGGCTTCTGGGAATTGAAGTTCAAGAACATCTGGAGTCCCAAGGTTGGCTGCCACTGATCTAGAAGATCCAGTTCTCTGAGTCAGACACAAACCATCACAAATCATCTTGAAGGCGGAAGCTCATTTGTTCCTCAGTACTGGTCATAGGGACCACAGAGGCTCAAGAGGTTAAGATGCTAAACTTGAAGACTTGAAGTTCTCCCAAAGAGCAATCCTGAGTGTCCAAGGGCCAGACCAAAAATTCTGGAATAAGTAATTTGTCACCTTAAATTAGGGGTTCCCAACCTAAAGCCCATGGGCTGGATCCAGCCTGCGGTGCCATTTCATGTGACCCCCTCCAAGGACATTCAATAAACAAAATGGCCACCCCTTTGACGCTGTTGGGGCAAAATGGACGTCCCCATCATGCAGGCAGGGGAAAATGGACATCCGGCCCTCGAAGCTGACTGAGAGAGTGTGACCCTTGGGAGCGTGACCCTTGGGAAGCCTTGCCTTAAATCATGCATCTAAACCAGTGTTCCCCAACCTTTGGTTATTGAACATCAATTCCCAGAAGCCTAAGTCAATACCCCAAAGCACTGATCAGCCAATGTACTGTGCTGGCTTAGGCTTCTGAGAATTGAAGTCCACCCCAGTTAGTAAAGGTAAAGGTTTTCCTTGCTCGAAAGCCAGTCGTATCCGACTCTAGGGTTCAGTGCTCATCTCTGTTTCAAAGCCAAAGAAGCTGTCTGCTTCTGCAGACGTTTTCGTGCTCATGTGGCAGGCATGACTAGACACCGGAGCGCACGGAACACTGGTTACCTTCCCACCAAAGTGGTCCCTATTTATCTACTTGCAATTTCTTTTATTCAGGCTGCTAGGTTGGCAGGAGCTGGGACGGAGACGGGAACTTACTCCGTCCTGCAGTACTCGGGAATCAAACTGCTGACCTCCCGCCTTCCAGTCAGTGTCTTAGCCACTTGAGCCACTGCAGTCCATGACAATCCTCCGGTGTTGATAGACGACAACACACTGTGTGAATGTGGAGAGATAGAGAATCCACTGGCTCATTTATTGGTCTGCTGATGACTACCAGAAACAGGCACCGATGAGGACTTGAGTTTGGCCAGCAGCAAAGCCAAAAAAGTGGCTTCATTTTGCCAGTCCAGGGTTTGATCTGGACATGAAAGAAGATGAGGAAGAGGAAGTCTTAGACTTGTATTTTAATAAAGTCCCTCTTTTGACTTCTCATGTATCAGACACCTTTTCTTGTGCGCTAAGTTTTGATAGTCGGTCACCTGCTCCCTGCAGAAACAGGAGTGAAAAATGTCTCAGAGATGGAAATTATGTGTAATGACAGTCTGAACAAGAGCCCTTATTCTTTTCATTGGCATGGGCAGGATGTCACCGGTGCTGAAATTGCTCGCCGTGACTTTCGCGTCCACACCACCAAGTCGCATAATTGAAGGCTTGGCCCTGGACAGTTTCGAGCGCACGTAATTTTACCAGAATAGCCGCTCAGCTCTGTACGAAATTACCCCCTGCAAATTTAATGTCACATACTCCCCTTCTGTTCTGCAGACGTTTGGGAAGGGGTAATGCCTGGTTCTTCTGCCAAACATTTTGATATTTCAACTCAATGTGTCTGACAGTCTTCTATGGCTGTTGTACAACAGTGAGCAAGCAGGGAGCAACATTTGAGAAAGGACGCACACCGGCATTTAGTCCTGGCGACTGAAGAGAGTCCATGTTTGATGCTGTCAAAAACAATGGAGATGGACATGCTGATAAGTTTGGAAGCACTTAGATTTTGACATCTAGCTTCACATTCAATTTGGAAAATTGGAATTCTGAATGTATCAAATTTCAGTGGCTGATTGATACATGTTGGTTAATTCTCTTCTTCTTCTTCTTCTTCTTCTCCTCCTCCTCCTCCTCCTCCTCCTCCTCTTCCTCCTCCTCTTCGAAGAAGCAAAGCTTTATTAAACAGTTCTCTATGCAATACACAACTAAATCAGAAGAAGAAACAAAAACAAGAACACAAGCAAGCTATGCATACTTAGCATGGATTCCCTCTCTTCCTTCTCTAGCCACCTGGGAACCCAGTTAAGTGGCAGGGATGCTTCCTGGCACTCATGATATATGGAGAGCTCCCAGGTGGCTAGAGAAGAGAGAGAGGGGGAATCTATGCGAGGTTACGTATAGCCTGTCTTGTGTTCTTGTTCTTGGCTCTTGATCCGTCCCTGTTATGCTTCACTTAGAGACCTGGCTAATAGAACTTTCTCTCTTCACCACTTATTGTCTCTGAAATCCTAAAAGAACATGAGCCCCAGCAGGCCTGGGCAGCCTGTGTGGCAAGATGTGCGCCCTGACAGCCAGCCATGCAACCGTTAGAGGGAGATTGGGTTCAGGTATTAAATGGAATTTTACATGTGAAATTATGGGGGACTTGCATTTTCCGACATTACCCTCCAAAATCAGTGAGCAGCATTTAAGTTGGTCCAAAAAGCCCTTAAGGAAGAGATTCCTGCCTCCTAGGAATAGTTAAATCAGAGGTTCCCAACCTTTTAAAGCCGGGGGCCGGGTCACACTCTCTCACTCAGCATCGAGGGCTGGACGGCCATTTTGCCCTGTCTGCACGATGGGGGTGGCCATTTTGTCCCAAAAGCTTTAAAGGGTTGGCCATTTTTGTTTCTCGAATGTCCTTGGAGTGGCTGAGGGGCCCACATGAAATGGCACTGTGGGCCGTATCCAGCCCACAGGTCTTAGGTTGGGAACCCCTGAGTTAAATCATGTCTTCCCTATTAGGGATGGTAAGATGCACTCTAAATCATTCATGCTCATCAGTTCAGGCTGTCTTAACATAATGAGACACCCCAAAGAAGAGGTTTAAACCTCCAAGATTCATCCTTCCCAGCGGAATGGAAAGCAAGATCTTCTTTCTCCCAATCCAATGACACTGTAATTGGCACCAATGTCTGTGGTGTCTTTCCCTTTGGTTTACCAGAGAGGACAAGCATAGAAGGACTTGATGATTGCCAAGGAAGAAATAAACAACCCATCCAGTGCTTCTACTTATGTAATGAAACAGCTGGCATCCGAGTTTTATGCAATATTTCTTGCGCCGAGTCCAGGCAATTTTGTGGTCAACATGGGCCACTTTTTTGACCCCAAAATGCCAGAGGCCCCCCCCTGCAAATACCAAAATGATTGCCACATTCTCGGCCGGCAAAGAGCACATGCAAGGATGAGATGAATGAGGATTCACAGCCGTGCTTCCCCCTCAGAGCTATTTTGCATTTCTAATTCTCATGCAAAGAATGTGCTTCATCAGCATTAGAGATCTACAACGTTTGTTCCTCGCATATCTGCAGACATGTGCAACCTTTCTGAAAGAAGATAGTAAATGTCTGTGAAAAACGAAAGGGACATTTGACACCCCAAGGCATTGCTCCCCCCCTTTTCTCTATCCTTTTGATGTTGCTGCGTCATTAAAGATTTTATTAGAAGCTGAAAAGGCGGGTTGGCATTTGATGGGCTATACAAGGGGACGCCTCCGAGATTTCTCTCTCTTTTAACGGATGGGGTGAGCAGGTAAATTATTTTCAATTTTCAATGGGGTTTTTAAGTGCTTTTAGTTAGTTTTGATGTTGCTTTTAATTGTTGCTAGCTGCCCAGAGTCATTACCTGAGTTGGACGGCCATAGAAATTTGAAGAATGAATGAATGAATGAATAAAGTCCTCATCCTCAGTCAGGCCAGTCTTGATGAAGCTGCTGCCCTCCATCCAGATGGATTCAAGTGGGATTTAATCCACTTGGAGACCATCACCCACCCTTCCCTGTGGACTTCACCAAGGCTGCTAGTCCTCAGTGTTGTCAGGTTAGTTAACTGCTGCCTGACACTCGCTGTTGGGTCACTGGCAGTAGGGTCCACTCTATGACCCTAATAACCTGGCCAGACTAAATGTAGACTTAGTCCGGGATATTGATTGCCAGACTTGTCCACTTTCTGGAGTAGACTGGGGTCTGACCAACTTACATCCAAGAGGCACTGCAAGGTTCCAGTTCTATCACTGGAAAGATTGCTATCACTTTCAATTCACTGCTTCTATGATGCTGTAATTTCTTTAAAAATGTCTAAATTCTTTTTTTGTCCGGTGATGTGATATTAAAACTAAGGGGGGAAGTTGCAAGAAAATGGGCCTCCGTCTTCTGTCTTCTCATGCCACTTCTGAAGGCACACAACCAAAGAGATTTAACTTCCAGCAGAGCAGGTTATTTCTGGGGCACTTCTGACAAATATTGGCATCAAATGGATTATCCAAGTAGGGGCAAAGTTCATGATGTCTTGGCTCAGAAATGTGAAGCATGGTGACTATTAAAGTTCATCTTTAGAAGAAAGCAAACTGTCCTGCTTAACATCTGTTCCCATCAACCTTTCATTCCGAGGTGGCTGATGTATGGACAGGGAGGAAACCTCTGATATTCAATGTCAACTCCAGGAACCCACCCAGCCGGCTAACTTGAGTTGACTACATTATGCTTTTGTATTAGATAAATTGGGACTGCGGCAGTTGAGCGGTTAAGATGCTGAACTTGACGATGGGAAGCTCGGCAGGTCAGCCGTTTGAGATGCGAGTGCTGCATGATGGAGTGAACTTCCATCTCTGCCCCAGTTCCTGCCAACCTAGCAGCTTGAAAGCAAACCATTGCAAGTAGATAAATAGGGACCACTTTGGTGGGACAGTAACAGCATTCCATGTCCAGTCCTACCTACCACATGTCTATGGAAACATCTGCAGTTGCAAACAGCGTTGGCTCTTTGGCTATACACAGAGATGAGCACTGAACCCTAGAGTCAGATACTGTAGGAGTTTCACCAAGGAAGCGAGACAAGAATTTACTGGTCTTGCATCAACAGTTGTTGGTATTGTTACATGACATCAATCCAACTCCTACTTGCAGAGACCCTATCAATTTGAGATCTCCGAAATGTCCGGTCCTCGGCTCCTGCAGCTTCATCATTTTTGCCTCCAGAGATAGTTTGAACTTCAACTAGTTTGTCTTTTTTGACATTTGAGGGTATCTTCAAAGCTCTCCTCGAGCATCATCGTACAAATGAGTCAATTATTATCTTGTCTGATTTCTCTACGGTCCAGCTTAAACACCCATTCTCCTCCTCCTCCTCCTCCTTCTTTACCCAATTCCAAATATTGGTGATCAGCCATGAAGACTGTTCTGAGAATATAATGCAGTGGCCTTCCATTGGCCTTCCACATCACAGCATGACACCCATGGAACTGATCCAGTTCCATGAGTCACTTTCTGGTCCTGAGGCTTTTTGTCACACAAAGTCCTCATCATCAGCCCCAGGCCAGGATGAATGAAGCTGCTGACCTCCATCAAGATGGACCCAAGTGGGATTTCATCCATGTGGAGACCATCATCCTTCCCTGTGGACATTGGCACTCAAAGCCATTAGTCCTCAGGGTTGACACGTTACTTAACTGCCACCTGACACTCGGCGTTGACTCACTGACAGTAGGGCCTACTCTATTACCATAGCAGGATAACCTGACCATACCTCATCTGTCTATCCATCCATCCATCCATCCATCCATCCATCCATCCATCCATCCATCCTTCCTTCCTTCCTTCCTTCCTTCCTTCCTTCCTTCCTTCCTTCCTTCCTTCCTTCCTTCCTTCCTTCCTTCCTTCCTTCCTTCCTTCCTTCCTTCCTTCCTTCCTTCCTTCCTTCCTTCCTTCCTTCCATCGATCCATCCATCGATCCATCGATCCATCCACATTTCCTTCCTTCCTTCCTTCCTTCCTTCTCACTGTCAGAGTGACGTCTGCTCTTGCTCTTTTTGCTAACCAAGAGGAGTTCCACTAACTGCTTCCTCTCAGATCATGCAGACACCACAGCCATACCAGGCAACATGTTGTAACAGTAAATCTCCTGTGAACACTCACTTGAAATGCTTTATTAAAGGCTGCATGATTAGACAACTGTACAGCTGTTATTACTGTTGAGCATTATGAGAACATCTTTCGCTGGCCGGATGTTTTACAGTCTATGTCTCGGGGGTAATTTTTTGCAGCATAGGAAATACAAGCTCCTGTCTGCTCACCATATAATGCTGTACTCCCCACTGTGTTTTCATGTCAGAGATTACTCTGGGTTGAAAGGATTTTTGAAGGGGATGCCCAAATGAGGCTCCTTTCATGTCCCCCATTATGCAGCTCTTGGGTATCAAACCCCATCCTTCTGGTCTCTAAGACCAGTGCCTTACCCATGAAGCCATCAGGGGAGCTGCATCTAGGAGATGGATCCAGGTTTCAGTATCATTGGGTGAGAGGTGTATCAACTAAGGCTTTGCCCCAGGGCATTGAAATTTAGAAAGCAACCAATCTGAGAGCTGACTCTGTTGATGAATGTTGGGGAAATAAGGTCACCATTGCTAGAAAGCCAGTCGTATCTGACTCTAGGGTTCAGTGCTCATCTCTGTTTATAGCCAAAGAGCCAGTGCTATCTGCGTCTGCACACATTTCCATGTACATGTGACAGGCATGCCTCAACACTGGCGTGCACGGAATTCTTTTTACCTTCCCACCGAAGTGGTACCTATTTATCTACTTGCAATTTTGTGCTTTGAACTGCTAGGTAGGCAGGAGCTGGGACATTGACAGGAACTCACTCTGTCATGCAGTAATCAGGTCTTGATCTGCTGACCTTCTAGCCAACGAGTTCAGCATCTTAACCACTATGTAGGAACATAAGAATGTACTGTACTAAAGTTCCAGGAAGCCAAATCAGGAAGCTTGGAAAAAGCTTCTTAACTGTTAGAATAGTATGACAATGGAGCCAGTTAGCTTAGGAGATAGTAATATGTCAATACTGGAGGCATTCAAGAGAAAGCTATACAGCCACTCAATTTTGGGGTGAGAAAAACATCTCTCTGTGTTCAGTGCCATATGCCCATGGAAACATCTGTAGATACAGGCAGCACTGGCTCTTTGGCTATAAACGGACATGAGTAGAGCAATTCCTTGAGAGTCAACTGGGACTTTGAGAAAGATGCAAACAAATTGGAGCAGGTCCAGAGAAAGGCAAGAAGGATGATCAGAGGATACTGGAAACCAAACCGTAGGAGGAAAGACTGAAGGAACTGGGCATGTTTAGCCTTGAGACGGAGAGGGGAGAGGATAAGACTCTTCAGATATGGTCATAAAGATGGAGGGATGGAATCTGTTCTTCATCATTCCAGAAGGACACATAATAATGGGTTCAAACTAAAGGAAGCCAGATATAGGCTGACTATTAGGGAAAACCTCTCAATGGTTAGAGCAATATGACAGTGGAACTACCAGCTGCCTTGAGAGGCGATGGATGCTCCAAATCTGGATGCATTCAAGAGAAAACTGGACAACCAGTTTTGATTTGGATTCCCACCTTGAGCAGGGGGTTGGACTGGATGACCTGAAAGGCCCCTCCTTCCAACTCAGTTATTCTAGGATTCTATTATATGGTCCTCCCAATGAACTTCTGCAAAACAGCCCATAAAATCCTAGGTGAAGGTAAAAGTTGCCCTTTCTCAAGTGCCAATCGTATCCGACTCTAGGGTTCGGTGCTCATCTCTGTTTACTACCAAAGAGCCAGCACTGTCTGTGTCTGCAGACATTTCTGTGGACGTGCGGCCGGCGAGACGAGACACCAGAGTGTACAGAACACTGTTCCCTTTCCTGCCAACTCTATTTACCTACTTGCAAATTCTTGCTTGCAAGCTTCTAGGTTGGCAGGAGCTGGGACAGAGGCAGAAGCGCACTCCTTCATGGGGCACTCAGGCCTCAACCTGCCGACCTTCCAGTTGTCAAGTTCAGCGTCTTCACCACTCAGCCAGCGCAGTCCCTTTCATAAAACCATAGGGTGGGTCCATTGGAGTCCCATCCATGTAGACTGCAGCCGCTTCCTGGTCTCGTAATGTTCTCTCTTCACATTTTGAATTCCACCCATTTCCCTGTTGGTCTCGGAGGCAAAGCGGCTGTAGCCATTTCAAAGCACCAAGCCTACCCTTTCATGGCTCCCTACAGAAACAAAGGCAAGCAAAGGACTGTTTTGACTCAGCAAAAAAACCTTTGAGGTGCCTTCTGAGCGCCTTTATGTCCGAGCAGGAGAGAATTCTAATGGATATTGACCCTCCCGCACTGCATTATCATATCTCCAGATCAATAGAACCAAGAGGCAACGGTGGCGGGGAAGGCCAAGCCTGAGCAAAAAGAAAATGGTGTTTTTTGCTGGGGCATCTTTTAAAAAATAAAAAATAAAACCAGGTTGCTGAGCCCCGATTAGTGGTCCCGCGAGGCTTTTCCTTCTAATTGCCTTGTCTGACGATGAGCCTCGCGCTGGGACTGGCGGGAAGGCAGATAATGGACCTGCCTCTAATTGCTTCTCAGTTCTCTGAGTCATTCAAACACTTTTGAGATGGCAAAAAAAAAAAGGGGGCAAACGCGCGGGGGCCACTTTCGGACGGAACAGGCTTTTAAGTGCCGCTCCAGAGGAACAAATGTAACATTCAAAGCCCAGCTCCGTCCGGGAGAGGAACGTAGCGTTTTGGTGATGGTTCATTTCCTTTCGTTCTCCCCTGAGAGGGGCTTTTGACCCCCGGGTCAGCACTTGTGAAGTTTCCACCAGGAGGATGGAGCCAGAACGGGATTTTATAAATGCAGAAGACGGTTCGTGAAAGGAAACTTGAGCTTGGGTACAAGAGGAAATGGAGGCGATTACCGTATCTACTCGAGTATAAGCTGAGTTTTTTCAGCCCCAAAAATGAGCCCCCAAAAGGGGACACAGCTTATACTCGGGTACAATGACCATGAGGGTCCAAAGACCACACCGGATTGAGACATGCCAACAATTTTAATTAATTTTAAAATAGTTTCATGTATTTTGATTTTTGAAACTCACTAGCAATTTCCCACCCTCAGCTTTTTTGAAACTCACTAGCATTTCCCACCCTCAGCTTATACTCGAGTCAATCTATTTTCCTGTGTTTTCAGGTCAAAATTAGCTCCTGGAGTGCCAAGGTTGGCCATCACTGACATAGACAATCAGGTTTTGCGTGTCAGAAGCTTTCCTAGCATGTAGCTCACTGGTAACAGGGGTTGTAGCACCCTATTCTCATCCCAAGAGGATTCCTGTCATAGTCCCCTACTCCAATCCACAAGTACTTGCCACTAACATTTCTAAGAGTCTTGTTCTGCTATCTGTGTCATTTATGTGAACAATGGTGCAGTGGCTTAGTGGTTGATATTCAGAGCTTGGCGACTGGAAGTTAGGCAGATCAGCAGTCCGAGACCTGAGCACTGTGTTGAAGAGTGAGCTCCCATCGTCTGCCCTGGCTCCTTCCAACCTAGCAGTTCGGAAGCAAACAATTGCAAGCAGGTAAATAGGTGTTGATTCAGCTGGAAAGGTAACTGCATTCCATGCTTGGCACAACACAATGGAGACATCTGCAGACATAGGCAGCGCTGGCTCTTTGGCTGTAAATGGGGATGAGCACCGACCCCTTGAGTTAGATACGACTGGGAGACCTTGACCTTTAGTTTGACCTATAGTAGCAACAGGGGGACTATGGGGGGGGGAGGTGCCATACAAAAGCACAAAAGATCACACCCTGTATAGCCGTGATGGTGAACCTTGGCACTCCAGGTGTTCTTGGACTTCAGTTCCCAGAAGCCCAAGTCAGCATTCCTGCTGGTCAGGGCTTCTGGGAATTGAAGTTCCAGAACAGTTGGAGTGCCAAGATTGGCCATCACAGCTATATAGGGAGCTGTCATTTGTGGCATTAGATCCATCACTTGTCTAGCTAGCATTGTGAGCTCAGACTGGCTGCAGTGACTCTCCAGACAGGATCATTTCCTAGTCCTGCCAGCTGGTCTGTCATCCAACACCAACTAGGTCACATCCTGCTTAGATCCCTGAGTCAGACAACAGCAGGTGTGTCCGTGGTAGTGCCGTGTATCTATTCAGTGTCCTAGTTACATGTGCAAGAACGGAAGAGGATTATCCCCCTGTTCCACGTCCCCCACCATCCCCAGACATGGCGTGAGTCACCAAGCCTCAAACTGTGTCTGTCTCAGTGTCTCTTCATTGTGTCCCCCCTCCTATTCACTCTCTTTTCTGCTTCTTTGTGAAACATAGCCAGTAGAGGACTCCATGTGTCTTTTATCATTTTATGCTACACAATGGGCTGCGATGCGTCAACATGGCCTGTGGGTGGGTGGGCATCCGGATGATCCCAACGTAGAGCCGTACAGGGCCAACTGGAGGAGCTAACCATTTTCAACATGGATTGACTTCTCCTACAAGGGTCTTCTTCTTTCTTGTCCCGATCAAACCCTGGACTGCTGAAATTAAGCCGCTTTCTTGACTTTGTTGTTGGCCAAACCCAAGTCCTCATGTTTCTGGCAGTCGTTGGCAGAGCAGGAAATGAGCCGGATTCTTTATCACTCCACGTTCACACCGTGTGTTGTTATCTGCCATCAGGCCCCACTGGAGTCTGTCAGTCTTACATTTAGGGACTCCAACCTTCAGCCTATTCATGGTCCTCCAAATGACGTAGAGGAGGTTGAGTTCCTCAGCCATCTCCTCCTCTAATGATGTTCCTTGTCCAGTGAGCTCCTTCCTCCATCTTCTAATTTGGTTTTGCTCTTGCGTACCCTCAAGAAAGTTTGTTCTTGCCATAAAGCTCTTCCTGGATCTGACCTGGAGGACTTGAGGCTCATCTCCAATTAGAGGGTGTGAAGGGTCATTCTCTTGCTTAGTTTTCTCAGTATCCATGCTACTTCTTTCTTGATCTTCGGTGGAGTGATAGCAACAAGCGGGTCTCTTTTCTCAACTGGTGTAGATTTGAGACCTCCTGTCACTCTACGCATGGCTTCATTAACAGTGATGTCAACTTGTTTTGCATGTGTGCATGTGTGGATGTGCTGCATACTGGAGCAGCATCCTTTGCTGCGGAAATACTCAAGGCCAAAGCTGATGGATGGTTGAGACAAGGTGCCCCCCTCTACCTGTCACCCAAAAAAGCTCTGATTCAGCCAGTGAGGAAGCACATGTCTCTCTTACATTTGCAGCTTTATTAACTGCACTGGCTGAGTTACGATGACAAGATTGTAGCTCTGGTTTGGATGTCCAGCTTTTGATTACTCCAAAGGGAGACTCGATTTCTGCCTTATTGTTCCCTCGTTGCCCTTCTTATTGCCCCTGTAAAACAGTTTGAACCCTATCTGTGTTATTGAGAGAGCAAATGATAGTAATTTATGGCCTGTGATTTATAGCCCAGTTTCCCCTGCGGTAGGCTGCAATGCTACTGGAATCACACTCCTCCAGACGACACATGGGCAATATGATGCAGAAACCAGTTTGTAGCGATGGAGAAAAAAGAATCGGCTTGATATTTATAATCTGGGTGATGATAGACGACAATCTGGCCAGTTTATCCCGCTATGGTCATAGAGTAGACCCTACTGCTTGCGACTCAATGCTGATCGTCAGTCAATGGTTAATTATTCTGACCACCCAGAGCACCAGTGGTCTTGGGTGGCAAAGTCCACAGGGGAGGGTGATGGTTTCCAAGTGGATTGAATCCAACTTGACTACATTCGAATAAGGAGCTTATCATTTAAGAAGAATATGACAGTGGAATCGAGTCCCTAGTAAACTATGGATTCTCCTCCATGGAATGTTTTGTTTTGCCAGTCTGGCCAGGCGATCCTGCTATG
This sequence comes from Furcifer pardalis, assembly GCA_030440675.1. NCBI lineage: Eukaryota > Metazoa > Chordata > Lepidosauria > Squamata > Chamaeleonidae > Furcifer > Furcifer pardalis. The sequence goes on along the minus strand of CP126898.1, from coordinate 14,002,522 downwards.
GTCATAGAGTAGACCCTACTGCCAGGGACTCAATGCTGATGGTCAGGTGGTGGTTAACTAACCTGACCACCCAGAGGACCAATGACCTTGGGTAGGGAAGTCTACAAGGAAGGGTGATGGTCCCCAAGTGGATTAAATCCCACTTGAATCCATCTTGATGGAGGGCAGCAGCTTCATCCATCCTGGCCTGAGGATGATGATGAGGACTTTGTGTACCCAAGGGGCTCAGGACCAGGAAGTGACTCGTGGAACTGGATCAGTGATATTATGGGTGTCATGGTGTGTTGGAGAAGGCAAATGGAAGGCCCCTGCATTATATTCACAAGACAATCTTCATGACTAATCGTTATGAGGATCACCAATATTCGGTATCAGATATGGCACAAGAAGAAGAAGAAGAAGAAGAAGAAGAAGAAGAAGAAGAAGAAGAAGAAGAAGAAGAAGAAGAAGAAGAAGATAGACCAGCTATTTCTCCCCCTCTGCATTATTTTGAAAATAAAATACCGTAGTTAAATCCTGTGTTCATTTTAGGTTAATTGTATTTTAGGTAAATTGGCTTCAGAGGGAATTTTATTGCATAGGAAGCAAATCACGCATACGGCTATATGTACCGATTCACAAAGAACTTGTTCTGCATAAACTCCTGAGGTTAGGTCATTCCTATGAGTTCAGACAATTCCCCTGAAATACTAATTGTTGTCTAGTTAGATATTTCAATAAAACTATGATGTCCTCTGTTTATTTTTGTTCGATCTATGTTCGTTTTCAGTGAGCTTCAGGAACTGGAAGGCACAGGGCATTTCTGAGATTTATTGAGCCATTGTCTATTTTATTGAGCCTTGCTTATCTTATTTCACAGTGGGTTCCATGGTGTTACAATTAGCAATAGGGTATTTCCAGTAAAAAATAATGTTTAATTGCAATCTTCTTTGTGCATATTAGCTTAAAATGGACCCCTGTTGACTTTTTGATTCAGCTCGAAGAGTATGGAACTCCTAAGAAGAAGGTGTGGTTCAGAATCTGGGTTGAAAAGAGCAGGAGATATTTAATTGGCATTGTGTTTTCACAACCCTGGAAGGAGTCAGGTCTTCAAACACTGACCTAGAACACCCTATTCCCTGCTCTGTCACCTGGAACATGGAAGTAATGAGTTGCAAATACTGTACAAGATTTTCTGGAAACAATTCCCCCCTTATTTAAGGTTACATCTTGGCAAGACTGAGTGGCTGTGGGTCAGGGGCCCCATGTTATCTCAGGAGCTACCATCTTTGGTAGTGGATGGGGCTATTTTGCCCCAGACAGACCCGGTGCATAATCTGGTGGTCCTCCTGGACTCACGACTCCTGCTCGATGAGCAGGTGGCAGTCGTGGCTAGGATGGCTTTTGCACAACTTTGTGTTATACGCCAATTACGCCAGCTCCAAGATCGGGACTCCTCGCTTGTAGTCACACATGGTCTGGTCACTTCCAGACTGGACTATTGCAATGCGCTCTACACGGGGCTGCCCTTGATAACCATTTGGAGGCTGCAACTGGTCCAGAATGCGGCTTCCCAGGGGGTTATGGGTGTGGGAATTATGCCCGTGCCTCACCATTGCTTCGGGAGCTGCACTGGTTATCAGTGTGCCTCCAGGTGCAATTCAAGGTGCTGGTAATTACCTTTAAAGCCCTACATGGTAGTGGAAAAGGATACTTAAGAGACTGTGCCACCCCAAGAACATCTGTCCATCCCACCAGAACAGACTGGAGGGGCTCTCTAATTGTGCCATGAGCTAGCACAAGAAAGAGGGCCTTCTCTGTGTCCACGCTGGTCCTATGGAACCTCCTGCCAACCGAGTTGTGGCTACAGACGGAGTTGCTGCCCTTCAGGAAAGAGCTAAAAACCTGGCTGGCAAAGCAAGTGTGGGGCACCGGGGGAGTGGTGACCCCTGCCTGCTGGCTCATATAACAAGATCGCTCCCTGTCCCTTTTAACTGATGAGGTGGGTGGGTAATTTTGTGGGTACTTTTAATAGGGTTTTTAAAGGGTTTTAGCAATGTTGGTAATGTTTGTTTTAATTGCTGTTAGCCGCCCAGAGTCGGTGTCGAGTTGGGTGGCAATAGAAATTTGACAAACAAACAAACAAACAAGCAAGCAAGCAAGCAAGCAAGCAAGCAAGCAAGCAAGCAAGCAAGCAAGCAAGCAAGCAAGCAAGCAAGCAAGCAAGCAAACAAACAGGGTCACAGTGAGATTAAGCAGTTGGGAGAATAACAGTCTTGCATGCAGCTAGCTTTGACTAACCCGGAGGGGGGGAGCCTTTAGGACCGAAAGCAGTGGTTTCCAATGTGGGGCCCCACAGGGCGACTTCAATTCCTAGCAGCCTAATTCAATCCATTGGCTGGTCAGTGCTTTGGGAAAATTGACTTGGGCTTCTGGGAATTGAAGTCCAAAAACCAAAGGTTGGGAAACACTCGATTAAGCTGAGTGGAGAATAACAAATCTTGCATGCAACTAACACTGGCCACAAGATGGAGAGAGTCTTTCGGACCGAAAGGAATTCTCATTTCCTACTAACCAATTAACAAAGCTCTTTTTTTTTAATGTGTCTGGGGCAACCTTCTTCTCCTTTTGGTTTGTCCTGCTTGCTTCATCTTCTCTCTGCTCCGGACCTTCTGACTGTGCAGCTGCATGGAGGGAATCATAGGATAAATTACTACTGTATTTGTTTTAGGGAGACCCCCACATTCTTCTCATCTTGATGAGGACCTTGTCCATATCTCTGGGTGGAGTCCATGAAGGATTGTGCTACGTGCTCAGAGACAGCAATAATGCTTCTATACCTTGCCCCAAAGCGCTTAGTTCACTCTCTGGGCGGTTCACAAGTTAGTTAGCATTTTTGCCCCCAATATGCTGGGGACTCATTTTATCAACCTTGGAAGGATGGAAAGCTGAGCTAACACTTTTGCTAACCATCTCCTAGTGTTCACAAGGGGACTTGATATCTCCATCACTGCAGAGACATGTAGAGGAACAGGCTAGAACAGATGAAGTTGGAGGCTGGGTCGGCCTATGTCAGGGGTTCCCAAACTTTTCAAACAGGGGGCCGGGTCACACTCTCTCAGTCAGCTTCAAGGGCCGTATGGTCATTTTGCCCTGCCTGCACAACGGGGTGGCCATTTTGTCCCAGAAGCTTCAAAGGGGGTGACAGTTTTGTTTCTTGAATGCCCTTGGAGAGTGGGAGCCACGTGAAATGGTGCCATGGTCCAGAGCTGGCCCACAGGCCTTAGGTTGGGAAGCTCTGATGTAGAGGAACAGACAAAGTTGGAGGCTCACAGCTATAGAGATACAGAGAGTAGATGGTGATGGTGATGGTGATGGTGATGGTGATGGTGATGGTGATGGTGATGGTGATGGTGATGGTGATGGTGATGGTGATGGTGATGGTGATGGTGATGGTGATGGTGATGGTGATGGTGATGGTGATGGCAGGAGTCTGAAAATATCAGAAGATGGATACTTTTAGCATATTGGATTGATTTGTCGTACAGCTCTTCTTTCACATGCACACCCACTGCCTATTTTGAGCCGGAATCTGTCTGGCATGAACTCAGGACAGGCAAACAGTCCCAAGTACGACCCAGATCGATTCCCCTCCAATCCAGCTTTTGGCTTTGCCAATCTTCTGCCTGGGAAGGCTTTCGTGTTGGTTGCCTCATCTGTAGGTTTCCTCCAGGGAATTTTTGATGTTTTGCAGTGAATGCATTTTTGTCAAGGCTAGAAAGTAATATGCTAATGATCTAATCTGCATATTCTTCTCTCCCCTCCCCTCCCCGTCTCCCTCTTTGGCTGCCTTTCTTTTTTTAGCAAGCAAACTGCTGATTTTGGTGCTTTGCCTTAACATCCCGCCGGAGGCAGAGGCGTGCCCGGGGGCCTGCGTGTGCTACAGCGAGCCCAAGATCACCATCAGCTGCCAACAGCAGGGACTCAAAGCCATCCCGACGGAGATCCCGGTCCAGACCCAGCGGATCTTCCTGCACAGCAACAAAATCTCCCTGATCAGGTCCACCAGCTTCACCTCCTGCCGCAACATGTCCATCCTGTGGGTCCACTCCAACAACATCAGCCTCATTGAAGCGGGGGCCTTCCATGGGCTGGAGAAGTTGGAAGAGCTCGACCTCAGTGACAATGTGAACCTGAGGTCCATCGACCCGTCCACCTTCCAAGGCCTGGTCCACCTCCACACCTTGCACCTGGATCGCTGTGGGCTGCCGGAGCTCTCTACAGGGCTCTTCCGTGGTCTTTTCTCCCTGCAGTACCTTTACCTCCAGGACAACAACCTACAGCACCTCCTGGATGATACCTTTGTTGACCTCGCTAACCTCACGTACCTGTTTTTGCATGGGAACAAAATTAAGAGTTTGTCAGAAAACGTGTTTCGGGGACTAATCAACCTGGACAGGCTCCTCTTGCATCAGAACCGAGTGAGTGCTGTCCACCGTAGAGCTTTCCACGACCTTGGGAAAGTGTTGACCTTGTACCTTTTTAATAACAACTTGACGGTGCTCACGGGAGAGACCATGGCCCCCTTAGTGTCTCTCCAGTATCTTCGTTTGAACGGCAACCAGTGGGTGTGCGACTGCCAAGCCCGGACTCTGTGGAACTGGTTTAAGCAGTTTAAGGGGTCTTCTTCCGAACTGGAGTGCCATTTACCTGCTCACCTGGCAGGGAAGGATCTCAAGCGACTCCAGAGTTCTGACCTGGACGGGTGCATCGACTCGTTCAACCAGATCAGGACCAGCGTGTTTAGCACCAAGACCAGGACTGGCAAATTGCCGGCCACCGACTCGCCCGTCAATCCCCCCGACAGCTCCCAGAAATGTTGCCAGCCAGAGGTGGACAAATCTTTCATTTACGAAGCCAAAGCCAAGACCAGTCCGTCTTCTCACAGCAGCCGGCCCTCCTCTAACAATCCGCTCAAGGACAAGGAGAACATGGCCAAACCGAAGTTCCAGGTGGAGACGGAGATGTCCAAAAATGGCAGCAACAAGCAGATCAACGACTCCCCGTTTGGGACCTTCTCCAGCGTGGTGGACCCTCCCTTGACCAATTTCAGGCCAGAACTCCTCGGTCCCGTCGAACCCTCCACCGTCCCGACCAAAAGGAGGCAAGGGTGTTCCAGGAAGAACAAGTCCAGGTCACACTGCCGCGTTGCTCAGACATCGCAAAACTCATCCGCTTCGTCCCTTGTTCCAAGTCTCTTGATCTGTCTGGTCTGGAGTCGACTTTGGTTCTGCTGAGAACGCACCTTCTCCTTGGTATTCTTTACTTTAACAACAAACACCAAAATTGCAAAACTTTTTTTTAATAAAAAAATCAAGCCACCTCCACAAACGCGAGAAGGAATTATAAACAAAAAAACCGCTTTGCTCAGAGGGGGAAAAATGTTGCGATGCTCGGAGTTAACTGGATGCCTTTATTAAAATAAATAAACAGAAACAAAATGAAAGCAAAACTCAAGCCAACAGAGAGAGAGAAAAACTTGTATATAACTGATTTGTTCCTCTTGAAATCTATGTGTTTGGTTTTTTTTAATGGTCGTCGGAACTTCTCTGTCCCCCACCAAAACCGAAAAGATTCACCTACGGAAAGGAAAAATAGGTGCCAGAAATACACCCTTAAAATGTTTTTTTTATTTTAATTTATAAAAAATAAATAAAAAGGAAGGAAGTGTTTCTTGTAATTCAAAACTGTTCCCAGGTGAGGTTATAAAAGGTCTCCCATCTTGAAGATGCAACATTTCAAAGTCATTTCCCCCCCCCCCTTGCATTTCGGAATATCCAGGTTTGAACCCTCCTTATGTTTCCCATGATGCCATGTGCTTATGGAGGGTGGGGGCATTTGTTAAAGAATGCTGCCTTTTCATTCACTCAAGGCTGCAGTATATGTATAATTATAAATATATATATATAGATATGCATTTTATTTTACATGTGTACAAGTACAAAAAAAAGGAGATATGAAATAAAGATTTCTCTTTTCTTTTTCCTTCATAGTGTCCTCACCTACACACACGGCCACACATGGAGTGGTTCTCAACCAAGGCCCCCAGAGGTTGTAAAGGTTTCCCTTGCTCAAAAGCCAGTCGTATCCGGCTCTAGGTTTCAGTGCTCGTCTCTGTTTCAAAGCCAAAGAGCCAGCGCTGTCTGCTTCTGCAGACGTTTCTGTGGCCATGTGGCAGGCATGACTAGGCACCGGAGCGCACGGAGTGCTGTTTACCTTCCCACCGAAGTGGTCCCTGTCATCTCCTTGCAATGTCTTGCTTTCGAACTGCTAGGTTAGCAGGAGCTGAGACAGAGACAGGAGCTCATTCCATCCTGCAGTACTCAGGAATTGAACTGCTGACCTCCCACCTTCCAGTCAGCGTCTTAGCCACTTGAGCCACTGTAAACAAAGCCCATTATCCCACTACCATAGGACTCATTCTACCTGACACAGAGCTGCATCTGTTCAAGAAGCATTTTGCTGCTTCAGAATACATGTTGCTCTGTTCCAGGCAAGAGAAATCTATGATAGGTTTCAACCACTGGCTGTTTATGCTTATAAACCAGTCAGACCAGGTAGGACAGTGATGGCTAACCTTGGCACGCCTGGTGTTCTTGGACTTCCATTCCCGGAAGCCCTGATCAGCAGGTGTTGGCCATCACTGCCATAATATGAAATTGTTATGAATCCCAAGAGGACCGGAAGCAACACCAGGCTTAAGAAGTCAGCACTCCTGCTGATCAGGGTTTCTGGGAATTGAAGTTCAAGAACATCTGGAGTGCCAAGGTTCACCATCACTGAGGTAGGGAATAGCAATGTAAATTAGGTAGCAATATGCAGCATTGCCAATAAAGAAATACAGAAACTGCGAATCTCCGAACAGCTTACGCTCTATATCAAAAGTACAACGTCTTCTGCTACAAATCAGCTTTTATTTGAAGGAAAAATAGACCAAAATTCAGAAACACAAAATAATAGGAAAAAAAATAAGAAAGGAACATTTTTAGATTTCACCTTTCCCTGGATAAAACAGAAAAGGCATATATATCTATATTCCCTGGCATAGCCAACTAACAAAATCAAAATCACATCTTTTTACTGTTGTTATTATTATTATTATTATTTATTGCATTTGCTACTGTTCAACTCACAAGCAAGCGTATGTAACTCCTGTCTCCCATCTGCTATCGGAACACGGATAACGGTGGTTGAAGAGGTTAAGACGCTGAACTCGATGACCGGAAGGTCAGGGTTTGATTGCTGATGGAGTGGGCTCCCGTCTTTGTCCTGTCATCCTAGCAGTGCGAAAGCAAGAAATTGCAAGTAGATAACTAGGTACTACTCCAGTGGGAAGTTAATGAGGCATGCCTGCCACATGTCCACAGAAATGTCTACAGACACAGACATTGCTGGCTCTTTGGCTATAAACAGAGATGAGCACTGATCCCTAGAGTTGGATATGACTGGCTTTTGAGCAAGGGTGACCTTTACCTTTACCTTCTTCTGCAACATTATAAGATAACCAAACCCTCTTTGTGTCTCTTAACCAATAAGACTTGCACATTCAATGCCCATCTTCTGCATTTCCGTTCCCATGGGGCAGTGATGGCCAACCTTGGCACTCCAGCTGTTCCTGAACTTCATCTCCCAGAAGCCCTAATTAGCAGGCGTATTGGCTTGGTCTTCTGGGAAATGAAGTCCAACAACATCTGGAGTGTCAAGGTTGGCCATCACTACCATAATATGAAATTGTTATGAATCCCAAGATGACCGGAAGCAGCACCAGGCTTAATGGCCACATTCCAAGACTTTCTTCATCCCCGCTCAGGAAGCAAAGAAACGTCAGCAACCATTTTAAACCCACTAAAAACAAAGGCTCCATTTTGGTTCATTACAGATGTTCTAGGACAACAGATCCCTGAAACCTTGCCCAGCATGGCCAATGCTGAAGTAGGGTTGCCATATGTCCTGTTTTTTTCCAGGATTTTTCTGAATTCAAGCTCAGGAAAATTGTACCGGCTGGTTCAAGAAAAAACATGTAAAATCCCAGATTTTTAATTTCAAACGAAGCCAGATCACCCCACCACCAAGGGATATTTGCAAAGAGTTAATTCACTGCCTCCCTACCTTTCTTTAAATTATCCTGCTTGCAAACGGCGAAGGCAAAACAGCACCCTGAGAAGCCCGCCGGTGGGGGGGGGGAGGGAGAGAGACATTTGCAAGCAGGATAATTGAAAGAAAGACAGGGAGGCAGTGAATTAACTCGTTACAAAAATCCCTTGGCTCACCTTGAGCAATGGTGCAGGCAAGAGGTGTGCTGGAGCACCAGCCCAAATAGCTCCAGCTCATGGAGCCATTGGAAAAGGGAAAAAATACAGAGGCTGCCTGCCCCAGATGGGGATTCTGTGGGGTCTTAGACCTCAACAGCCCCATCCGATGCATGCACAGTTTGAAGAATGCAATGATGTCATGTGGCTGTCCCGGTTTGGTGGGAAGGAATTATGGCAACCCTATGCTGAAGGCTTCTGGGAGCAGTGGTCCAAGAACATCTGGGGACCCAAGGTTAACTACCACTGATCATGCAATGTGTCCAATGGTGCTTGAATATTACTTCCTCCTCCTCCTCCTCTTCAGCTCCTGCAAAGTCTACCTGCAGTGTGTAATCAATTGGACAGAAGGTAATGAATAAGCTATGGGGTAGGCCATTATGCAATTTCTAATTAGCATCAACAAAGGGTTCCCTTGCATGGAATGCACTGTGCTAATGGCCTGCCTTGCCTGCTTCCCTGACATCTCTCTCTCCTTGACTTTATGCATATTTTAAGAGGCCCAGAATAGCGAAGGAATCTTTAAGACGGACCCTGAGCCAAGGAGAAGTGGAAAAGGCAAGTCATCTTAAGCACTAAGAGAGGAGTCAAGATGTAATGAATATGCAAACATCTCCTGTCCTTGACAAAACAAGCCTGTTTCGATTCACGGGGATTGCCCTACTGAAGCAGACAAAACTAAATAACCGTGAGATCTTTCATTCATCCAGTAGAACAGTGACGGCCAACCTTGGCACTCCAGCTGTCCTTGAACTTCAATTCCCAGAAGCCCTGATCAGCAGGAGTGCTTGTCTTGTGCTTCTGGGAATTGAAGTTCAAGAACAGCTGGAGTGCCAAGGTTGGCCGTCACTGCACTAAAAGGATAAGCACTTGAACATCTGGGGGTGTGTGTGTTTTGTTCCATTTTCTTTCAACAAAAACATCTAGAGTTGGGGGAATTGAGCAACAATACAAGGCTTTGCAAAAATTATAGACTAGACAGAGAGAGAGAAAATTAAATTAAGGAGGTAAGCAGACAGAGAGACAGATAAGTAGAGAGAGGGAGAGAGAGAGAGAGAAAGAATTACATTGAGGTAAGCAGACAGACAGATAGATAGATAGAATTATATTAAGGAGGTAAAAAGACAGGCAGGCAGACAGACAGACAGACAGTCAGTTAATTAGAGAGACAGAGAGATTGCACATTTCTGATTTCCTTACCTGGGAGAATGAAAGGAATGATTTGTCTTGCCCTGTGACAGTTATGGGAAAGAGGAAGGACATACAGTCACAATCACACACATATAAGACTGAAGATAATTTTCTGCTAATTTTGGTTTGTTTGGTTTTTTTGTGTCAAAATCTACATATTTGATAATGTAATCAAGCCAACTTTCAAATCAAATCAACTGCATGTTTGATTATGCAATCAAATCAACTTTCACGGAAGAAGTAAACATGTTTTGAGGAAACAAAATAAGTTTTCCTGGGCACTTCCAAATGCAACATTTGCTTTCCTTAACATACAAGGTTTTGTATTGATGCTTCTTTCATGTCCTGATCAAACCCTGGACTGCCAAAATGAAGCCACTTTCTTCGCTTTGTTGTTGCCCAACAATATTGATGCTGGTATTTTATTTTCTTGCACCATCCATATGACGTTACTCTTCTGTTTAGGCCAGACACGAAACTGCCAAAATGAAGGCACTTTTTGGTGGGTTCATTCTGCAGTTCCTTCCGCCTGACCTAGTGTGTGAAAGATTAGTTGGCAGCAAAAGGTTGCTGTTACCAGGGTATGCCCGATTGTGGTACCAAAATACCCCCAATCTTCAAGGAGGCCCTTTCTGTATACCCCAGCCTGAACCATGACAGCACTCCATACCAAAACACATTTGGAAACTCTAGTCACCAAGACATCAAGATCAAAGATTAGTGTTACTGGAAAAACCAAGACGGAAGTTCTTCCACCCATCATACAAAAACCCAATGGATTAGAACAGGGTTTCTCAACCTTGGGCACCAGGTGTTCTTGGACTTCAATTCCCAGAAGCCTGTTGATCAGGGCTTCTAGGAATTGAAGTCTAAGAACATCTGGGGACCCAAGCTTGAGAACCTATAGCAGTTATGGTGAACCTTGGCACTCCAGGTGTTCTTGGACTTCAATTCCCAGAAACCCAAGTCAGCACTCCTGCTGATAAGGACTACTAGGAATTGAAGATCAAGTACACCTGGAGTGCCAAGGTTAGCCATCACTGACCTCTGGATTAGAAGCTTGATTTTTCTTCAGCACTTACAGGGATCAGAAACAAATCTTTTGGTAGCTACAGCTCCAGAGGGCCACCAGCAGTGTGTTGGTTCTGGAATTCTGGTTGTTGGGTTGAAACCATGAAATGTGTCCCATTTCGCAACATGAGCAATGAGAGACCATTCACCACAACACCTGGAAGAAGCAAGACAAGTAGCCAGGTCCTAGCATCTCTCTAATAATACCAGTAGCGTAGCATGGATTTCAGCCACCTAGGACGTAGGCCAAATTCACTGCCACAGATGGACTTCCCCGAAGGGACTTCCCCACACTGTGTCCTAATTTGCAGGTGTTATTAGACAATATTGAACTCTATTCTTTATATGAAAGAATTAATTCTCACTGAATATTCATTGTGAACAATCCGAGCACAAAATAAAACACGGGTAATTACCACAAGGCAACTGGTTAGTACAGATGGTGTTGCCAGTCGCTAGAGTGAGCGAAATGACTACACTCATTTAAAGAAAGGGGATCCCCCAGTTCTATCACAGATTAAATAATAAAAAGTTCTGTGCTCATTTTAATCGGTCCAAATTGTAGGCATGATAAAAATATGAAATGAAATAGTTCAAATTACAAGATATTATTATTATTTATTGTAAAACTTTGCCTCCCCCCAAAAGTGCCGCCCGGGGCGGGCTGCCCCTGCTACGCTATGCCACTGACTAATACCTTACTCTTGCCACTGTGAGCTGCCTAAGAAAACTGCTACATTCCATCTAATGAGTCAACCATCCAAAACACCTCAAGGAAGATCTTGGAAACAAGAAATCTACACAATCCTCCAGTGAGATGCATAGACATTCTTATTCCTTTGTCTTGAAAAGGGCTGAAATCTTTCAGTCCATTGCAAACAAAATTTTAGAGTATTGCCGGAGTTTGGAGTAAACACTTGAAAATGTATATATGGGAGTATTTGGTAAGTGACTTCCCACCTTCACTCTTATTTTCTGCCCCTAGGCCTTGATAGTTGTGATCCAAGAACATCTGGTACATCTTGCCACTATAGCATGAACGATTCATTACTAGACTTTCTTCACCATCGGTGCTGTAGCGTTTGCCGCACTGAATCTCCAGGGATTTCCTTGATGAGCAGTTATGATTCTCCCTCAGGCACCCCTGTTCCTCAATTAGTTGGAGGCCTCAGAGTAGCTGGGGAACTGTGGTGTGAAGAGAGAGCTTCCCCACTACAGGTATGTTGTTCATAGATTCATGGAAATCTAGATTTCCATGGGTAGACCCCAGGGATCTGTCCCAGGGAAGAAGCTGCCAGTCACCTGAGATAGCAGGAAATCCACAGGTAAAGACCAGAATTGTGGCCATCTAGCTTCACCTTCAAAGCCTCCAAACAAGGAAAGGCCACCAGATTCCAAAATAGTGCCTTCCAAGCAGGGGTATGCTGGCTATGCTAAAAGGGTACTGGACAGGGTGGGAGGAGCCGGCACCTATGGGGGAACTTCATGACGTCATGGATTTTAGCCACCAGGTGACATACTTCTGCCCACCTCTGGCGCCAGTCACTCGGGAGCACTGGGACTTGTCCATGTGTCCCAAATGGCCAGGACGGGCCTGCTTCTAAGAGCTGAACAGCTCTAACCAGTCAGCTGCAGCCTCTGAATGGTCTCCAAGGGCAGCCCCATGTAGAGCGCATTACAGTAATCAAGTCTGGAGTCCCGATCTAGGAGCAATTTATGCCCGCTCCTAGATCAGGACTCCTTGCTCATGATCACACATGCTTTGGTCACCTCCAGACTTGATTACTGTAATGCGCTCTACATAGGGCTGCCCTTGGTGACCATTTGGAGGCTGCAGCTGGTACAGAATGCAGCTGCTCAGGTAGTGATGGGTTGCGGGCGTTATGCTCATGTTTCACCACTGCTTCAGGAGCTGCACTGGTTGCCAGTATGTCTGCGGGTGCAATTCAAGGTGCTGGTCATTACCTTTAAAGCCCTACATGGTAGTGGGCCAGGATACTTAAGAGACCGTCTCACTGCAAGAACATCGGTCCATCCCACCATTGCAGATCGGAGAGGCTCTCTTATCATTCCATCAGCTAGAGAGGGGCATCTCTCTATCACCAGAAGGAGGGCCTTCTGCGTGTCCACCCCGGCCCTTTGGAACCTCCTGCCAACTGAGTTACGCCTACAGATAGAGCTCCTGCCCTTTTGGAACAGCCTAAAAACTGGGCTGGCAGGGCAGGTGTGGGGCTCCAGTAATATGGGGTCCCATGTTAGGTGATTGATCTGATGGGACAGCCATCCCTCTCTCCTTCTTTTAAACTTTTAAAAACCTTTTTAACCTTTTAAATCTTTGAGGTTTTTTGGTAAATATATTATTATTATTATTATTATTATTATTATTATTATTATTATTATTATTATTATTATTATTATTATTATTATTATTATTATTATTATTATTATTATTATTATTATTAAAGTTGATTTGGTTTCTGGGTTTGTGGGGCTATGGTGGGATTGTTTGGTTTAGACTTATTTGTGTAACTTTTTCTTTTTTGTGAGCCGCCTAGGGTCGGGTTTGCCTGATTGGGGTGGGATAATAAATCTAAATAAATAAATAAATATATAAATATTGTTCTAGATGTTAGAATCGTTGGCTGCAACTCGTATCCGAGAATGATTCCCCCCCACCCCCCGAAGCAGGAATTAACGTGAATTTGTTTAAGGTGGATCCCAGCTTGCCATGAAGTGACCCACACACTATGATCACGCAGCCATCTCCTGCGGCACGTATGAAATGAGATATGCAGGATTTAAAACCAGGACTGCAATGGACTGCCACAGCCTTAAGGATATTATCAAGGTGCGCCTTCACAGCCAGTCCATCTTTCATGGCCTCTTCTGCCTCCATGACTGTTGGGAATCAGAGTTCCTCCTCCGCTTATTTTGCCGTTGGGCTGAATAGGATGGTTTCCAGTGGCATTTCCTCCCATCACCCAACCTAAAGGGGCTCATCTGACCATAGCTGTTTGCCCCTTTAAGGAGTCAGGTCATTTATCACTGCCCTACTCGGTGTTGAGTCAGAATAGCCTTTCTTGCAACTGGAATATTAGCATGAGACATGATCATTGGAACGACAGAAAGAAGCTTGCTCCATTTTTTATGGGAGAGCCTTTCAGAAAGCCAAACGCTGCTGTCATGTCACATCAAACTCTTTGCTTCTCTGGGTTAAATATACTTATCAACTTCTTACAACTCAAGAGTGAAGCAGTGATGGCTCCTCATCTTAAAGTTTTGGAAGTTATCTCCTCTTCCTTCTTTCTGAACATCAACTATTCCCCAAAGGAACTCATATCCAAAGTCTTTTCCATGTTGTCAATGCTCCTCTGGACAGTTTCTATGTTTTCAATATCCTTTTAAACCTATGTTATTCAGAACCAAATACTGTACTCCAGGTGAGAGGTTAGATGTTTCTAGGTGGCTCGATATTTCATGAACAAAGAATACCTGCAAAAATTAGAAAAGATCTACTTCTGGTAAAAATAACAACAGGTAGACTGAATTGGATGGTGTAGATCAGGGTTTCTCAACCTTGGGCCCCCAGGTGTTCTTTGACTTCAATTCCCAGAAGCCCAAGTCAGCACACCTGCTGACCAGGGCTTCTGGGTATTGAAGTCCAAGATCATCTGGGGTCTCAAAGCTGAGAAACCATGGTGTAAATCAATGTAACTCCTGCATGGTAACCTCTCACTGAGGTTTGGCGTTGGAGACTTCCTAGATCAGTGATGGCCAACCTTGGCATTCCCGATGTTATTGGCATTCCCAATGTCAATTTCCAGAAGACCTGATCAGCAGGTGTGTTGGGCTTCTGGGAATTGAAGTCCATGAACACCTGGAGTGCCAAGGTTGGCTATCAATGTCCTAGATAAGCAGCTGTATCTTAAAATGTAAACCTGCATGGCTGACCCTTAGAGGAAAGTAATATTAGTTAACCAAATTGTAGGGGAAATGTCCTCACATTAATGTATCGCTTCACAATGGAATACACTATTTTGGAAGGCTCTTGAAAAGAGAAATATTGAACAATTGTCCCTCAGGAATGGTTTAGCTGTAGATTCCTGCATTGGCAGGGGGTTGGACAAGAACCATGATGGCCAAACTTGCCACTCCAGCTGTTCTTGGACTTCAATTCCCAAAAGCCCAAGACAGCACACCCAGTTGATCAGGGCTTCTGGGAATTGATGTCCAAGAAGACCTGGAGTACCAAGGCTGGAATCCCTTTATGATGCTAAGACTTGGAATCCCTTTATGATGCTAAGACTTCCAAGGGCATCAATTCCATTTCGAAGACAACCCAGCTCCCCAGAGTTAGATGAGAAATTTGGAGGAGGAGAATTTTGGAAATGTCTCTAAGATCCCTTGTCTCTACAAGACTCCCTCCCAGCCTCTGTCAAGCGATCATCTCTATTAAATCCAGGCTGCCCTCTGGCAAATGGCAAAGGAACGATGACACGTCTTCCCAGAGCTGCTAAATCAGAGAAGATGAAGCTGCTGTCACTCACCTCCTGCTATATTCCAAATTGTGTTTTCATACACCTGTTGCACTCTGTCGAGAGCTTTTATGCTCTCCAAGCAAAAATAGACATGTGTCCATCAGAAATCAGCACGTGCAAAGGTGAGTGACCTCTGCATATGTTCATTGTGCTGGTGACATGACCTCACCTCAGATCTGGGCTGTCTGGTGTCCATCTGGAGGAACCATCTGGTTGATTGACTGCAAGAAGCTGGGAGGGAAACCACACAATGAAGGTATAAAGAAGGAATGAAGAAAAATGAAGCTGGTGGCATTCAAATGCTCAGATAGGGAATGATAGAATGGGGAGTTGTTATTGTAGTGAAGTTATTTCTGACTTATGGAAACTTTATTGACTTAGTAATTTGTAAAGTGTCCTGTCACTATAATAATTTCATGTCAGAAATTATTCTGGGTTGAAAGGATTTTTGCAGGAGAAACTCAACTCAGGAAATGCCCAAATAAGGCTCCTTTCATGCCCACAAGAGCTGGGACAGAGATGGGCACTCAATCCATCATGCAGGACCTGGGTCTTGAACTGCCAACTTGCCAGCCTTCCAGCTAACAAGGCGAGCTTCTTAACCACTGAGCTACTACAGCCCCATGTCCTGTCACTAAAACAGTCAAAGTCTTGAAAACTAAACTCATCCCATAGAATAACTGAGTCGGAAGGGACCTTTTAGGTCATCGAGTTCAGCCCCATGCTCAATGCAGAAATCCGGATCAAAGGAGAGCCAGATTTATACTGTGTCTGTGTAATTGTCTCCTACTTTGAGTTGGACCATATCCATATGTTGTATTTGTGTCTATTTAGGAAACAGAGCAGCCTGGCTGTCCTCCTATGGTTATAGAGTAGACCATGAAGCCAGTGACTCAATGCTAATCATCAGACAGTGGCTAACTAACCTGACAACCCTGAGGACTAACAGCCTTTGGTGGAAAAGTCCCAAAGGAAGGGAGATGGTCCCCAAGTGGGTTAAATGGACCCACTTGATTCCTTCTTGATGGAGGGCAGCAGCTTCATCCATCCTGGCCTTTGGGTTGAGGAGGACTTTGTGTGCCAAAAGGGCTCAGGACCAGAAAGGGATTAACGGAACTGGATCCGTGGTACTATGGGTGTCACACTGCGATGTGGAAATCAAATTGAAGGCCACTGCATTGTATTGCTCCTTGAACAATCTTCATGGCTGATCACCATCAGGGTCGCCAATGTTCAGAAACAGATACGGCACTTAAAGAAGAAGAAGAAGATCCAATCCAGGAGACTGGGTTAGTCTGTGAAATGTCCTGTCCATTCCATTTCCTGAAGGTTGCTGAAAATGAATACAGATAGAATGAACAATTATTTATTTATTTATTCAGATTTATATTGCTGCCCACTCACCGAGGTGACTCAGGGCAGCTTACAGTCAAAACAACAACAGTACAATAAAAATTATAAACTATAAAAAACAAACAAAGGACATCATAGTTTTATTGAAATATTTAACTGGGCAACAATTAGCATTTCAGGGCAATGGGCTAGACCAGTGATGGCGAACCTATGGCATGTGTGCCAGACATGGCACTCCCAGGCCTTTCTGTTAGCACATGAACCGTCACCCCAGCACAGAGTTCACCCCACCCCTCTACCCAGCAGCCGAATGGGAGTGCTTTCTTCTCCCCCCAGTATTGAGTTTGCCCTGCCCCTGTGCCAGCAGCCCAATGGAATCACTTCCTTCCTTCCCCCCAGCACAGAGTTTGTCTGGCTCCTCTGCCCAGCAGCCCAATGGAAGTGCTTCCTCCCTCCCCCCAGCACAGAGTTCACTCTGCTCCCCTGCCCAGCAGCCCAATGGGAGTGCTCCCCCCAGCACAGAGTCTCTAAAAGGCTTGCCATCACTGGTCTAGACCAGGGTTACTCAATCTTGGTTCTCCAGGTGTTATAGGACTCCAATTACCAGAAGCCCAAGTCAGCATATCTGCTGATCAGGGGCCTCTGGGAATTGAAAGTCCAAGAACAGCTGGAACGCCAAGGATGGCCACACCTGGATTAGGGTCTAATTGTCGTCTCTGCCTTTCTGTGGGCAATGTGGACCCAAGGGCACTCCTAAGCCCAGTGCTGGCTTCATTACAAAGAGAACCAGAAGTTTCAGATCAGGTACGGTTCCTTTGACTGGAAGATCTTCTCTTCCTCTCCCTTCACCTGACATTCTCCCTGCCATTTCCATCCAAGCACAGCAGCGGCAGCGGCGTCTCCTCCTCCCATAGAATATTTATAAGTTGTTTGCCGAGATGTCAGGCAGAGCCAGTGGTTATATTAACACACTCGGAGCAGGCGAGCCCGGGAAAAGCGATCGGATGTGATTTTTAGTCAAAGTGCTTTTATGTAATGGTTACAATTGCTTACAAATCCCTGTGACGTTTTTGTTGTTTCTTGACAAACCGCCGCTCGGCTGCCTGACAAGAAAAGCGGCATCAATCATTTTTACTAGTTCATTAGAGCATCTCTCTCTCTCTTACACGTACACTTTCTCTCTCTCTCTTTCTTCCTCCATCATCACAGCATAGAATTAACACCAGATTACTCGGAAAGGAGGCTCTCGTTATGCATAGCAATGAAAGCGTGCTTCTGAAGTTAGATTTAAATCAGGGAGTTTGGGTGGGGGAGACTCCCATAATGAAGGAAAGATCACAAGCGTGCTGTTCACTCCATTTCCTCTGGCATTTGCATGCTTTTCAAGCCGCATGAATGACACATCCAATGTTACAGAAGCCAGGAATGAGTCTCAACTGCAACGTGGTCCACATCCGTGGGGTTGCCCACCCAACTTTGCTGCCTATTACAGCAGAGGTTAGGAGCGCTGATGTTCTCCAACTCTGGAGTTTCAGTCCAAACTTTAAAGCAGCTGCCCAAGATGATGAACCTTTTCTCCTCAATATGGGTTCAGGACCCTGGATAATAATAAGAATTTCATGTCAGAAATTATTCCGGGTTGAAAGGTTTTTTATCTGGAGAAACTCTAGTTTGGAAGGAGCTGGGACAGAGACAGGCACTCAAACCATCATGCAGTACCCTGGTCTTGAACGGCCGGACTTGCTGGCCTTCTAGCTAACAAGGTGAGCTTCTTAACCACTGACTCACTGCAGGACCCTGGACGCCCGAATGAGGCTTCTTTTTGTCCCCAAGATCTTTTTCCCACCAAAGTGGTCCCTATTAATCTACTTGCAATTTCTTGCTTTCGAACTGCTAGTTTGGAAGGAGCTGGGACAGAGACAGGCACTCAAACCGTCATGCAGTACCCAGGTCTTGAACAGCAGGACTTGCTGGCCTTCCAGCGAACAAGGTGAGCTTCTTAACCACTGACTCACTGCAGGACCCTGGATAGCACTAATAAAGTTCAGACTCTCTCCGCCTTGTGGCCAGTGTTAGCTGCATGCAAGATTTGTTATTCTCTCGACAGCTTAATCGAGTGTTTCCCAACCTTTGGTTTTGGATTTCAATTCTCCGAAGCCTAAGTCAATTCCCCTAAAGTGCTGATGAGCCAATGTACTGACTTAGGCTTCTGGGAAGTGATATCCCCTTGTGGGACCTGGGCTCCATGTTGGGAACCACTGGTCTAGACTCTAGAGCAGTGCTTCTCAACCTTTGGTTTGGGGACTTCAATTCCCAGAAGCCTAAGTCAATTTCCCAAAGCACTGAGCAGCTAATGAACTGACTTAGGCTTCTGGGAATTGAAGTACCCTTGTGGGACCTGGGGCCCATGTTGGAAACCACTGGATTAAAGCATAGAGTACAGAGGTGCCTCGAGTTACAAAAGGCTCGAGTTACAAAATTTTCACCATACGAATGGAAACCAATTGAAAATAATGGCTTGAGTTACAAATTTTTCTGGAACAGATTAATTGGTTTTCAGTGCATTCCCATGGGAAACCACATTTCAAGTTATGAATTTTGGTTTTCAATGCATTCCTATGGGAAATCCGAGTTAAGAATTTTTCATAACGTGAAAAATGTCTTGGAATGCATTAAATGTGTAACTTGAGGTACCACTGTAGATGCATCACCTCTGCTCAGGAATAAGAATGTATCATCTCAAGCCCTTTTTAAACAAGTCCAGAAATGCATAATAAGAGAACCAGAAGTGCACTTCAGGGGATGTGACTCATGGAGTCTCTCATTCTCCACAAGATGCAGAGTGAGGGGGGGGGGGAAAGAATCTTTGTCTTGTGGTGAGATTTCTATGCACAAAGTGACTGAGCTGTGAGGACACGCCTAGGCTGAACAACAATCATCTGTGAGGAACGGCTGAGGGAACTTCATCACCTCTGATTCCCTTCCTCTTCTCAGCCTGTTCGGAGGCCTTTCACTCTCCCATGATTCTCTGTTGCCCCATTAAAAATACATCACAGAGTTTCTCTGCTTTTGGAGGGAATGCAGAATTAGGTCACCTCAGGCAAATCTATTGGACTTTCCTTGAGGCAGCTCTTGCTTTAAGGCAAATCAAGAGGGACAGACTCTGGTGGCAGATTCTGTTGGAAAGGTCATCCTAGTGGGTGTCCACAAACTCATTTGAAGGACCTTCTACAAACTTTTAACACGAGTCTCCTCCCATCTTGATACAACAATCAATCTTCTCATTGACTTCAGCATCTCTCACCAGTTCTGGACAACGGAACCAGAGAGGAAAAGAAGTATTTATAAGTGGGAGGCTGCTTATTGGTGTCGGAGAAATCCCAACTCCTGGGTGGAATTAGCCTGATTTCGGATAGATGAGTAGGAGCTCCGGAGTGTAGGCCATAAATATCTGTCCAAACCAGGTATGGTTCTAGGGCAGTGATGGCAAACTCCAGGTTTTCTTGGACTTCAATTCCCAGAAGCCCTGATCAGCAGGAGTGCTGACTTGGGCTTCTGGGAATTGAAGTCCAGGAACACCTGGAGTGGCAAGTTTGGCCATCATGGTTCTAGGGAAATGTGAGTTTGCAAACTGAGCAGGATTTGGGATTAATATCAAATTAGTTAAGGCACAAGTCACTCCAGACCATGACCATATTTGGAAGTCCTGAATTGGCCTCTGAGGGCCAGTCCAGGTGAGGTGGGTCTTTCTAGATGGGTGTGGTTGGAGCCAGGTCCTCATTCTGCAGCAGATCTGGATTTACAGTATTCACTCCAAGGTTCCTTGCTTGTTCTGAGCTTACGTTCACTATAATGTAGACAGTTCCAAGTTGAGCTTCTACATGTCTTCCCCTTCCTCCTCCTGTTTCCCCAAATTACTTCATGCCTCCCCTCCCTCTTCTCATGGGAGAGAAAGCCAGAGATCCTGGTAGGTCCTCCCCTTGACTTACGGCTCATCTCCTGTTTTTGCTAGTCATGCCCCACAAGATAGCCCAGTTCAGGGGTGGCCAAACTTGATGCTTCAGGGGGTCTTGAACTTCAATTCCCAGAAGCCCAAGTCAGCAGAAGTGCTGACATGGGTGTCTGGGAATTGAAGTCCAAGAGCCCCTGGCACACCAAGGTCGGCCACCCTGCCTCAGCTTCTCCTTTTCAAGGCATCACACCACTTGTGATTAAGATTGAGCAGGGGGGAGGTAAAGGTACAACACACCCATAACTAGCATCACAGCTGATTTCTGAAGATTTCCCAAAACAGAAGACCAGAGAGGGGGACAGATTCAAATTTACAGGCATGTTATGTAACTAAGTTAAAAATATATAAATCAATGGCCAACCTAACCCTTTTCTTCTTCTTGAAGTGCCATATCTAATTCTGAATATTGGCTCTCATCATGGTGACCAACCATGAAGATTGCCCTGGGAACAATATAATGCAGTAGTCTTCCATTTGCCTTCGATATCACAGCATGACACCCAGTAATCCAGTTCCGCAAGTCACTTTCTGGTCCTGAGCCCTTTTGGCATGCAAAGTCCTCCTCAGCCCCAGGCCAGGATGGATGGATGAAGCTGCTGCCCTCCATCAAGAGGGATTCAAGTGGGATTTAATCCACTTGGGGACCATCACCCTTCCTTGTGGACTTCACCACCCAAGTCCATGAGTCCTCTGGGTGGTCAGGTTAGTTAAAAGCTGCCTGATGATCAGCATTGAGTCACGGGCAGTAGGTTTTACTCTATCAACCTAGCAGGATAACCTGACCAGTCTCTGTCCTAAACAGGCACAAATACAACATGTGGATAGGCTCCAAATCAAAGTCGGAGAGCATTACACAAACCTACCTTAAATAATCAGAATTATTGTCTTTTTTCCCCATAGGCAAATGAGGGACTAACAAGCAGCCCTCTCTGGATTTGGATAAAGGGTATCCTTCCTTCCCATGTGGCAGCCCATCAGAGATGGTTAGGACCCTCCTAACATGGATTTTTCAAGTCTCGCGGTGCTTTCTGAGGGAATTACTCAGGTTCTTCAAGCTCAATTGCAAAAATGGTTTGAAAACTGTAGGTGAGGGATCTTCTGAAAAGCCTGCACCTCCCCACCACCCATGGAGGTCAAATGTTCATTGAAAAAGTATTGGCTTGTCTTGTCTATTGTGATTCCTTTCTTCCCAGCTGATATCCACCCTGCCTTTGTGACATCACAAGAGACCAGTCCCATGACATCACAAAGACCAACCACCTGGCCCCATCTTCAGAGAAGGAGAAACTGGTAGATCTAGCTTCTCCTCAGCTGCTTGGTCCTCCAGGTTTAACATCATTAGAGATTTTGTTCTTCAAAAAGTTCTCAAACTCCTGCTCCAAATAGCTCAGGTGAGAACAATGGGCTTTTAAAGCCATTGGTTGCCAGTATGTCTCCGGGTGCAATTCAAGGTGCTGGTTATTACCTTTAAAGCCCTATATGGTAGTGGGCCAGGATACCTAAGAGACCGCGTCACCCCAAGAACATCTGTCCGTCCCACCAGGGCGGATCGGAGAGGCTCCCTCGTTGTTCCTTCGGCGAGAATGGCGCATCTCGCCTGCACCAGGAGGAGAGCCTTCTCCGTGTCCGCCCCGGCCCTCTGGAACCTCCTGCCCACCGAACTGCGCCTTCAGACAGAGCTCCTGCCCTTCCGGAAGGGCTTGAAAACCTGGCTGGCAGGTCAGGTTTGGGGACCCGGGAATACGAGTTCCCTTACCAGGTGGCTTATTTAAAGGATTGCCACCCTGGGTCTGGAAGTGGGACTGTGTATTGTTTTTAATTTTTGTGGTAAAATTTTGATGACCTTTTAACTTTGATGCTTTTATTGGTGTAAATTGTTCTTATGTTTTTACTTTTATTTTTAGTGTCTTGTAAGCCGCTCAGAGTCGGGTTCTCCCGATTGGGGCGGGGTATCAAGCGTAATAAATAATAATAATAATAATAATAATAATAATAATAATAATAATAATAATAATAATAATAATAATAATAATAATAATAATAATAATAATAATAATAATAATAATAATAATAATAATGCAGCTCATTTCATTTTGAACCTCCTTTCCTTGTGGCATAGGTCTGGGGCAGAGTTTTCCAACCTATGGTTTTTGGACTTCAATTCCCAGAAGCCTAAGTCAATTCCCCCCAAAGCAGTGTTCTCCAACCTTTGGGTTCTGGACTTCAACTTCCAGAAGCCTAAGTCAGTACATTGGTTGATCAGTGCTTTAGGAAATTGGCTTAGGCGTCTGGGAATTGAAGTCCAAAACCCAAAGGTTGGGGAACGCTACGCCAAAGCAGTGATCAGCCAATATACTGACCTAGGCTTCTGGGAATCAAAGTCCCCTTGTGGGGTGTGGGACCCACACTGGGAACCATTGGATGGATGGATGGATGGATGGATGGAGTACCCTGTTTACAGAAGGAGAGCTATTGGGTAACTTGGGTAACTTTGCCTGGATCCAACAGACCACTAGTTTGGGGAGAGGAACTTTTCATCTTGCCTGTGGCCAGGAGAATAACAGCTGGGACAACAGTAGATTGAGAGGACCTCTTAGTTCTAGCCAAAAACATCATCTTGGCCACCCACCCACCCACTTAGGTTTCAAGCCATGCAAGACTCAGTGTCCATGATGTGGCTATTTCCCTGATATGCAAAACTTAACACATCAGGGAAATCAGAGCTGGGGAAATGTTGCTTTGGGTGAATTCCATCTCCCATTGCTATATTAATCTGGAATTTGAGAAGCTGAAATCCAAAGACATATCCCCCCCCCCCCTGATAACTGAAGAGTAAATCTCACAGAAGAAAGAAAAACAGAATACTAAGATCCAGTTTTTATATTATGTGGGGCGTCATTATCATCTCCACCACCACCACAAGCAGATTAAATAAAATATACATAGTCAACATGATTGGGTAAGTAAAGCCTGCATCACAAGTCTACTACTTGGTCTAATCCATGTGTCCTATACTAAATCAAGTGTGCTTAATCCAAATCTGAAGTCTGATTCTGCCTAGGAGTCCAGGATCTTCAGTTAGTAAATCTCACCCTCTTGGTTAGGTTCTTGCGTTTATCACGTGGGGTATATTTGCCACAAATGTAGCAAAAATTGTCCAGCTTATTAACACAGCTGCGCCTACTCATCTTTAGCTCAAAACACTAAGGCCTAGCTGTACTATCCAATAAGATGGTTTTGCACTAGAGACAAGGCCTTGGTCCATCTCACCTTATAGACCTCTTTCTGATGTCAGCTCACTGACATGTCCAGCAACTGCTGGAACATGCATGCCACCAGGGGACGTGATTCAGCTGAGGCAGCAGCAGGCCTAGTGGGAGCTGCAACTGTTATAATGTTCCCATGTAAAAATACATTACCCAGTTACTAACCATTTGAACAACTATAGCATGCCTTAAAATCTGTATGTGATAAGCAACTTCTGAGTTGATTTTTCGAATCAGCACACTCAATATCATGTAAATCACATGTGTTATTCCCAGTAGCAAAATCGTTATTGTGCAGTGTAATAGGTGTGATGAAGGCAAAACAACAACAAACAAGCCCACTGCCTTTCATTCATTAGATACTAATCAAAAGGAAACAAGTAAGATTCAAACAGCCATCTATGAATGAATCTGTCCCCTCATTTTAATTTACCTTAGCTGAAGCCCCTTGAGGTTATAAAGAGGAGGGGAAAAATAAATCAAATAAATTCTAATCCACTTTGTTTTCAGTCCACGTCCAGGAAATCTGTTATTATTCACCTGGAGCAAAAGGAAAACAATGAAATTTTTAGAGCTCCTGGGACTGGCAGACCAGATCAGGCCTAATTTAAAGGGTTGGAAAGAAGACACTGTGTAAAGCTGAAGTTTTCTGGCCAAGTTTTAGAGATGTTTCTTTAGCTGGCATAAAAGGAACAGATAGAATAGCAAAGAACGAAAAGGAAAGGGTGGGGGAAAAAAAGATAAATGAAATGAAAACAAAAACAGAATGAAACCCGAAGGCATAAGTTGGGCTTGCTATCAGTTCATTGTTCAGTGCCCTTTCCTTCTCTTGGTTGTGGAAAGATCTCTAAGCTGAAAAGAATACTTCGTCTGTGATGCCCTGGGTGCTTAATGGAAATGTAATTTACAGTGAACACCTGCGGCATCCTAAAATAATTATTTTTTTCCCTTGGAAAACAAACCCACTTCACCCCATGCCCCTTGAAATCAATAAACTATTCAAAACATTGTTTGAAGCACAGAAACATGGCAAGTCAAACAAGAGAGCATTATCCCCACCCCCAGCAGCATTAAAGTGGGTAGGTAGGTAGACAGACATACAATGGATGGATTGACTTCTTCTTTCATGTCCTCATCAAACCCTGGACTGCCAAAATGAAGCCACATTCTTAGCTTTGTTGTTGGCCAAACAAATCCTCATCGGCGCATGTTTCTGGCAGTTATCGGCAGACCAGGAAATGAGCCGGTTTCTCCATCAATCCATATTCACACATAGTGATGTTGTCCGTCATCAGCCCTCACTTGAACACGTTGATTTTGCATTTAGGGACTCCAAATTTGAGCCTATTCAGGGTCCTCGAAATGATGTAGGGGAGGTTCAGTTCCTCAGCTATATCCTCCTTTAATGATGTTCTTTGCCTAGTGAGCTCCTCCCTCTATATTTTAATTTGATGGACTGATAGACAGGTGTATGTTAACCATCAAATCAGAAGAAGGCTTTCAAGGTAAATGAGCAATTAAGGAGTGGTTTTATAATTTCCAACCCTAGTTTCCATGGCTGAGCAGGTTTTTCTGAGCCCTAGTCTGTCATTGTCCGCTACATCACACTGGGTAGTCGGTCGGTCGGTTGGTCAGTCAGTTGAGAGACAGACAGACAGATACTGCTTGGTTGGTTCGTTGGGTTGGGTTGGGTTGGGTTGAGGATGGATGGATGGAGTACTCTGTTTACAGAAGGAGGGAAATGGGGTAACTTTGCCTGGATCCAACAGACGCCTGCTGAACTACTAAGCAGGAATCCAAATCAAACCTGATCTGGTGGTCCAACTTTAGCTGCACCATTGCTCAAGGTGAGCCAAGGGATTTTTGCAAATAGTTAATTCACTGCCTCACTGCCTTTCTTTCAATTAACCTGCTTGCAAGTGTCTCCCCCCCCCCCGGGTGGGCTTCTCAGGGTGCTGTTTTGGCTTCGCCACTTGCAAGCAGGATAATTTAAATAAAGGTAGGGGGAAGTGAATTAACTCTTTGCAAAAATCCCTTAGTGGGGGGTGATCTTCCTTCCTTTGTTTGAATTTTAAAAATCCAGGATTTTACATGTTTTTTCTTGAACCAGCCAGGACAATTTTCCTGAGCTTGAATCCAGGAAAATCCTGGAAAAACAGGACATATGGCAACCCTAGCCTAAGACATGTCTGGCTGGACATCCCACTACGATAATGGAGTAGACCATACAGCCAGCAATTCAACGGTGAGTGTTGGGTGGCAGTAAATAACCTACCTCTCTAAAGGGGCCAATGGCTATAGGAAAATGAGCCTCTTTAGGTCGGGTGAGGGTCCCCCTCAGTGGAGGAAATGCCACTGGAAACCATCCTATTGGACCCAACGACAAAATGAGCATCGGTCATCAAGGCAGAAGAGGCCATGTCAGATGGACTGGCTGTGAAGGTGCACCTTGTCCATATCCTCAAGGCTGCAGCAGTGCATTGCAGTCCCGGTGTTAAAACCTGCATGTCTCATTTCATCTGTGCCACAGAAGATGGCTCCATGATCATAGTGTGTGGGTCTTTTCATGGCAAGCTGGGATCCATCTTAAACAAATTCACACCAATGGCATTCTTCCTGCTTCAGGGGGGAAATGCATTCTTGGAGACGAGTTGCAGCCGACACCGATGATGACTTTAGTTGAGGGTGTGCGACCAGTTTTTCTTGGCTCCTTCCAAACATGTGGCATCCAAATGCAATAAACAAACAAACCACCTCCCAGCTCAAGACAGCAGTACAATGGGGGAGGAGGGGGGAGGAGAACGCCTGGCTATTTTGAGAAATGCAATGCCACAAATCCATCAGGTTCTTCCCCACCTTGTTCCTGTCAGTGGCAGAGTCGATTCCGCATGAGGGGTTTGTGTAAACACTGTCTGGCCTTTTTCATATATTATTTATTGATGCGACATGCAAATCAAATGTCAGGTCCACTGCCAAGAGGGAAGACCTTGAGAATTTCGATGCCCCGGGGGGGGGGGTAAAGCGAGTCTAAGGCATTAACATGGTGTCTTGAGTGACTTCCAGTGTCTGAAATCCAAATGTTACAGGATTGTGGGTTGCAATCTTTCTGCCTGGCCTGAATTGACTCATTTTATCTCTAGACAGCTGTTCCTTTTCTGGATTTAGCGATGGATTTTTGACTTGACCCCTGGTGCTGCAGTGGTTAAACTGCTGTCTTGCATCTAGAACATTGTGAGTTTGATCCTGACCTGGGATCAAGGTTGATTCAGCCTCTTCCATTCTTCCGAGGTTGGTCATATGAGGACCGGCAAAAATGCTAATTACCTTGTGAACCCATCCGGAGAGCCCTCTAAGTGCTATGGTGTGGTAAAGATAAAGGTCACCCTTGCTTGAAAGCCAGTCGTATCCAACTCTAGGGTTCAGTGCTCATCTCAATTTATAGCCAAAGAGCCAGTGCTGTCTGTGTCTGAAGACATTTCCATGGTTACGTGGCAGGCATAACTAGACACTGGAGCACACAGAATGCTATTACCTTCCCACCGAAGCAGTACCTATTTATCTATTGGGAATCTTTTGCTTTCGAACTGTTAGTTTGGCAGGAGCTGAGACAGATGATGGGAGCTCACTCCATCACACAGCACTTGAGTCTCGAACTGATCACCTGCTGACCTTCCAGTTTTCAAGTTCATTGTCTTAACCACTAAGCCACCGCAATCCTATGGGGTGGCATATGAATGTAATTGCTATGTGAATAAACACATTTAAAGCTTTAAAAGGAAAGTTACTTAGGCAAAATTCCAGAATCAGGTATGATAATTCAAAGCCTTCTTGACCCAGAGTGGAGAGGCAAATGTGCATTCATGGCAGAACAGCTGTTGGGCAACTGCAGGTATGACCTAAACATCAGGCCTTGGAGGCAAATACATGGAGACACAGGAGGAAAAACTGCTCCGGTAGAGAGATGTCTTCAACTGTTGGTCAAGGCCTTCTTGAAAAGATGTCTTCAACTGTTGGTCAATGCCTTCCTGAAGAGATGTCTCCAACTTTTGGTCAAAGCCTTCCTGAAGAGATGTCTTCAACTGTTGGTCAAAGCCTTCCTGAAGAGATGTCTCCAACTTTTGGTCAAAGCCTTCCTGAAAAGATGACTTCAACTGTTGGTCAAAGCCTTCCTGAAGAGATGTCTCCAACTGTTGGTCATGGCCTTCCTGAAGAGATGTTTCCAACTGTTAGTCAAAGCCTTCCTGAAGAGATGTCTTCAACTGTTGGTCAAAGAATGCATTAGGCTCCTAAGTTCCTTCTCTCAGTCCTATTGCTATTGCAGGTTTGCTTGAGGGAGGGTCAACTTGACCTTCTACGGAACAGCATCCCATCAATCATTCCTTGCAGTAGCAATCTCTCTCTCTCTTTTCTTTTCCATCAAAGAAGTGTTTTCATTTCTGACTATTTGCAGTTGATTTCCTTTTTTAACTTCTCCTTTTGGACCTCTTCCCTAGTTGCTGCTTACCTTCTGCTGACTGTTTTCTTTTTGTGTTGTTTCCTGCCCTTGCTTTCAGGCAAGGCTTCGGTATGATTGATTTCAGCTCTGGAAAATTAGCCTTTTAAAAGTACTGCGTGTATATGTGTGTGTGTGTGTGTGGGGAGCTTGTTAAGACTACCATGCCTTTGCAGAAAATGAATGCGTTTGAGTCAAAATTACCGGTAAGCCAGCGATCACTAATGATTCCCTGATCAATTCATCTTTGTCCATCAAGCCGAGGCCCGAATTACACTTTGTGGAGGGAAAGAAATGCTTTCGATAAAGTAGTGGGTGGGAAATGGGTTTGCAACTCTAAGGAACTCCACCGTATAGGTTTTGTTTTGGCCAAATTGACATTTCAAGGTAAATGTCTCCTGCTTTGCTGGAAGAGCTGAAGGACATAAGATACTTTGGATCAAGACCAACTGCTGCTTCATTAATCCACGCTGTCTGAACTGGGGATATGGAAGATATGGGCGTCTGGATGGTGTTGAACTACAACACCCATTTGTGCTGGAATATAGAAAAATATAAAACCAAAGAGACAGTCTCATCTTTGATACGACAATTCTACAACACATCAACCATTGCCAGCCAGCCTGAGAGAGATGGGTGCCTGGAACACACATTTACATCTTTGGTCTGAATTTATGGGTAGCGGCTATATCTTTCTCTGTGTTCTCTGATTCTCTGAGCACACACAAAAAGAAAGCTGCTTTGCTTTCAGGGTGTCCACATTCTTGGCATAATGTTCAACATTTCCTTCCCCATAGCTTGGGAGAATAATAATTTTGTGTCAGAAATTATTCTGGGTTGAAAGGATTTTTGCTGGAGGAACTCCGCTCAGGGGACGCCTGAATGAGGCTCCTTTCATGTCCCCGAGATCTTTTCTCACCGGAGTGCTCCATAGTTACCTACTTGCAATTTCTAGCTTTCAACCTGGTAGGTTGGCAGGAGCTGGGACAGAGACGGGAGTTCAATCTGTCATGCAGTACCCAGGTCTCAAACTCCCAACTTCCAGCTAACAAGGTGAGCTTCTTAATCGCTGAGCCACTACAGCTTGGAATGATTGGTTCCAATGCTTTTCTTCTTTCTTAATGAAAGCTTAATTTTGCACTACGGTTGTAATTTAATGAGCTTACATTTGTTCCTTTGCTGTTAATGTAATTTGTTGGTAATTGCCAGAGTTGTGGAGATGAGGCTTCACAAAGTGGTGAGGAATATCATTGGTAAAAATGCTTGCTCATTCTTCTTCCTTGTGGCCTGTTGTATACCTTGATGTGATGAGAAGGAGAACATGTGAAGTGTAGATTTTGTGTTACATGCCAGCAGTTTATTTTTAGAAGAATCAAATTAAAAGGGCAAGTGTTAGAACCTCTTCTGTGAAATGGCAAGAATTTGCTTTTAAATATTGCATCTCTAGCATCAAGAAGCTTCACCCATCCTGAGGAGGACTTTTGTGTGCCAAAAGGTCTCATGAAAGTGACTTGTGGAACTGGATCAGTGGTACTATGGGTGTCATGTTCTGATGCAGAAGGCAAATGGAAGGACATTACATTATGTTATTTCCAGGATAATCTTCATGGATGATCATCCTGATGAGAACTAATATTCAGACTCAGAAGACTCAGACTGAGAAGAAGAAGAAGAAGAAGAAGAAGAAGAAGAAGAAGAAGAAGAAGAAGAAGAAGAAGAAGAAGAAGAAGAAGAAGAAGAAGAAGAAGAAGAAGAAGAAGAAGAAGAAGAAGACAATGATGATGATGACAATGTTGTCAACGATGACGACGAAGACGAAGATGAAGAAAATAATGAATTCACTTTAATAGATCTATCCAGTTTATTTCCTACACCGTCTAAAAACTACAACACTGAATAAAACAGACTTAATTGTATGGAGCAGCTTTTATGGGTTCTTGCTTTCCATCCTCCTCTTCCGAGCCGGATGCGTTTGTCTCTTGCTTACTCCGTCCCTACACTTCTTACTTATGTGTCTTCCACAACAATATCTGATTTCTTCCACATCAGTTGGCACAACAGAATTTACATTGAAACCACGGCATTTAATAAATGAGCCTGTGTCACAACATTGGCAGGGGAAGCTTTGTACCAAGGCTTTTCAGCTTGTTTCTAAAAGTCATCCGGTGTTTCACAAACAAAAAAGTCTCCAACAGAGTTTGTCTGCCAATGAGGAGTGATTAATCTAATACCTGGTGAAATAGCTTCCTCGCTAATGCCGGGACACGCCGGATGAATTGCATGTGGCACGGAAATCTATCACCGTCCAGATAAAACAGTACGGAAGGCCGAGAGGGCTGTGGATAAATATTATTCCTCTTTTTGCTAGATACTTAATGGTTTTATCTTTATGCCAGAATAAATCTGAGCTGTTAATGGAGTCTCTGGGAGATGCATTTCTTCGTTTTAATGGTGTCAAGGACCTACGATGAAGCATTAATCATCCTATGAATTAAAGGTCATTATCTTAGGGATACCGAGGTTAGGCAAGAGATGGGAGTGGTCTAAATTACACTAATAACAATTCCTAAAACACAGCTAATTGTTCATTGGCTGATCTAGAATCGTTATGAGCCTTGAACACTGTAAGGGTTACACCAGGAGTTCTCAACCTTTTCAAGCTGAGGGCTGGTCACACTCCCTCAGACAGCTTCGGGGGCCGGATGGCTGTTCTATCCTGCCTGCATGATGGGGGTAGCCTGTACATTAAAAAGGACCCACACATGGCACTTCCGGGTGTGGCGGAGGTAGTGGTAGGCCACATGAAATGGCCACATCCAGCCTGCAGGCCATAGGTTGAGAACCTCTGGGTTACACTGTCTGCCCCTAACACACCATGTCATAGGGTATGGTAGTTCTGCCAAGACACCAGATTTCCCCCCAGCACAGCTTAACTCTCAACTCGATGGAGACAATGGTTCTGGGTTCCAAACATTATTTTATCAATGCACAGTTAGTAAGTTTCAAAAGCTTATAGCACAGGAACATGTTTTGCAAACTAGCCATCCTGTACACATGAAAATAAAAACCTTTCTAGCTCCCAGGCTTTGGTCTGGTTGCGTCTAATTAGAGAACACCATTTTGGCAGATTAACCACTTAACCATCTTAACTACTTGAGCCACCACAGTCCCATCTTGAGAGTACACAAGAGCAAAACCAAATTAGAAGATAGAGGAAGGAACTCACAGGACAAGGAACAACATTAAAGGAGGATATAGCTGAGGAACCCAACCTCCCCTCCGTCACTTGGAGGACCCTGAATAGGCTGAGGGTTGGAGTCCCTCAATGCAAGACCAACAGGCTCAAGTGGGGGCTGATGGCGGACAACAACACACAGTGTGAATGTTGTGAGACACAGAATCCAGCTCATTTACTTGCCTGATGGTCACAAGCAGAAACAAGTATCAATGAGGATTTAATTTTGGCCAATGACAAAGCCAAGAAGTTGGCTTCATTTTGGCAGTTTACAGTCTGACCTGGACAACCAAGAAGAATCCAGCTGAGATGGTCAGACTTGTTGAAGACGAGAGTAAAAATTTACAGGGAAATCATCTTATCCCAGGGACTGCTGTGGCTCAAGTGGTTAAGACACTGATTTTGAAGAATGGAAGGTCAGAATTTGAGACCTGAGTCCTGGATGATGGAGTGAGCTCCTGTCTCTGTCCCAGCTCCTGCCAACCTAGCAGCTGGAAAGCAAGGAATTGCAAGTAGATAAATAGGGACCACTTCAGTGGGAAGGTAAACAGTGTTTAATTCACTCCGGTGTCTAGCCATGCCTGCCACATGCCAATGGAAACATCTGCAGATGCAGAGCGCGCTGGCTCTTTGGCTATAAACAGAGATGAGCACTGAACCCTAGAGTAGGATACGACTGGCTTTTGAGCAAGGGTGACCTTTACCTTACAGCCGATCCCAAGCTGCAGAGGGAACCCTTGCTCATCACCGTCACGTCTCGAGCTGTGTTGAATGCCGCACACGTAAACTCACACTACAGCATTATTTCCCAAATAACATCAATCATGCGTAATAACTTCACTTTGAGCAGGGAATGAGATGCTAAGATACAGAATGCCAAGATGCAAATGAACCACTGAAACCGCCTAGTTTTGCAAAAATTGCATCTCCTCATTAGCTGGGAAGCTTCACCCTATAGCCGTTGATACCAACATCCCGTGAAGCAGAAATCTCTGCTGAAATAATTAGGATGAGCATTTTTGCACATCTGTACATTAAGGGAGCCATCGTGAAGAAAACTCATTTCCCTTTGTCTACCGCCAGGCTCTTTCTTTATCCCGCTTAGCCGATAAAACGTTCTCATCCACAGCCTGGAAGAAGATGAGATGGAAGCAGGTAACCTTTGAGGCCAATATTTGCTGCCGTAAATGTCCTGGAGGGTCTTTAGACCGTCGCCTGCGGCTCGTGCGCTTCGGAGGCCCATTATTTTTGCCCTGCTGAGTTAGCGGCTTTGTCGATGCATTAATTACGATATGATAATTGAGTGGCCATTGTGGCAGACAGGGGCGAAGCTGCAAAAGGCCTCCCTGCCTCTCTCCCTCCGGAAATAATTAAGTTACGCTTGCCCGGAGGTCTCGGGGGAAATCGTAAACATCAAAGGATCAACGGTTTCTGGTTAGGTTCAGATCTGATTAGAGTGGCCTTATAACAAGCTTAATTGAGGATCGGCCCCAATAAATAACCAGGAGAGGTGGGGGAGGTCTCTCGCCTGCTTCTCTGTCACATAACATAAAGGTAAAGGTCTCCCTTAATAATAATAATTTCATGTCAGAAATTATTCTGGGTTGGAAGGATTTTTGCTGGACAAACTCTGCTCGGGGGATGCCCGAATGAGGCTCCTTTTATGTCCCCAAGAGTTTTCCACACCAAAGTGGTCCCTATTTATCTACTTGCAATTTCTTGCTTTCAAACTTCTAGGTTGACAGGAGCTGGGAGAGAGGCAGGCCCTCAGACCATCTTGCAGTGCCCGGGTCTCGAACTGCCGACTTGCCGGCCTTCTGGCTAACAAGGTGAGCTTCTTAACCACTGAGCCACTGCAGCCCCTTGAACGAAAGCCAGTCGTGTCTGACTCTAGGGGTTGGTGCTCATCTCCGTTTATAGTCAAAGTGCTATAAATCTGCAGATGTGTCCGTGGTCCTCTGGCAGGCATGACGAGAGGCCAGAGTGCACACAACGCTGTAACATTTCCTGCCAAAGCAGTACCTATTTATCTGCTTGCAATTTATTGCTTTTGAACTGCTAGGTTGGCAGGAGCTGGGACAGAGACGGGCACTCACTCCCATCATGCAGTACTCGGGAATCGAATTCTGACCTTCCAGTCATCGAGTTCAGCATCTTAACCTCTTGAGCCACCACAGTCACATAGCTCATACTTTAAGCTCACCACCAGCATTGGAAGATCAGAAGTGGTCGTTTACATCCTTCCTTGGTTTCCTCTGCAGTGAGCATAACCTTTCCAACAGAGCAGTTTTTCCTCCAGCATCTCCATGTCTTTGCCTCCAAGGATGGATGGTTAGGTTATACCTGCAGCTTGGCAGCAGCTGTTGTGCCATGAATGCACATTTGCCTCTCCACTCTAGGTCAAGACTGGCCCAGCATGTTTTTCTGCCTGAGGCAAAAGCCAGAACAACACCCACTCCACTCCCTGTGCCAAAGCAAACTAGATGGGGAGCTCCACCATCCATGCTTTGGAGTGGAGTGCCCGTCGTCTGCCCAGCTCCTGTCAACCTACCAGTTAAAAAGCAAGAATTTTCAAATGTAAGGGAATAGAAATGCGGACTTGTGTTTTTTTAAAACAGTGATGGAGATTTCTGAGTGTCTATTCATTGAAGGGAGGAGTTATGTGGTCTTCAAGTTGTTGCTGGGGAAGAATTAGGTGATAGACATAACAATATTATTTATTTATTTATTTATTTATTTATTTATTTAGTTAGTTAAGTTAGTTAGTTAGTTAGTTATTGAATTTCTATACTGCCCATCTGGGTGTTATCTCAGTCTGGGCCGGTAAACAAACAGAAAATAAATAGCAACAATACTTACAACAAATCAAAACCCACCAACAACAAATGGGACACATGCCCAGGGCAACTGCCATGGGCACACGCTTTTCTGTTCCTGCCCAGGGGGAGACAGGAAACAAGCTCACTCCAAGCACTTGGCATGGGGGAGGAGGCCAAACTATATAAAGGTTAAATTCTGTTCCCAACCAGTTCCCGGCTATGAGGCCTTTCTCCAGGCCATTCCATTCTCTCACTATCCCATTGTCTTTTTCTTTGGTGCTGTATGGCAGCAATTTTTTTTTTCTGGGAGGCTTTCCCTCCCTCTGTGGACAGTCACGTGGTTCTGTTGTGACTGTCCCTTGTTCTTTGGCTTCCTTTGGCTTGTGGTCCACGGGTCATAGTTTCTAAGTGAAAGCCTAATCCATGCCCCTCCGGAGCCCGTTCGGCTCTAGGCAGGGCAGGGCCTGTGGTACCTAACCCTCCATTGAGAGGACATGCTGATGAGGTTTCACCCAGGGCTTTGGTGGCCTGCATGCTGCATCGCGTCCTTGGAAGTGAGGTTTGGTTGGGAACCCCTGCTCTAGAAGGAAACTGGGCTAGGAAGGTTTTGTTCACTCCATGATTTGCCAGTCCAGGTGCTGAGATGGTTTCATCTCTACTTTGTGACCTTGCTGAAGCCTAGAGCTACAACAGCCCGTAATTGTATGCACCAAACCTCCCGCTATGACAAAGTAAACTGCGTTTGTGCCCATTAATAAAGCATATTAGGAGAGGCTTTGCCATCTATTCAGGAGGACGAATCTCCAACTGTGGCACATGGCAAGGAGATTGTTTTTCTGTGTGCAGCAGTTTGCTGCTCAGGTGGGTGATGAACAGAGGCCAGGCATGAAGCAATTGCAGGGGAAATTGGATTAAGACGTTGAGGGTGTTGGGGTTTAAGGTGGATGATCTAATCCGGGTCTGAGTCAATCCTAACCAGGAGCAAGTTCGTCTTTGCAAGACTTTTCACTCAAATGCCTGTATAGATCAGTGACTTAGAAGACAGAAGTTCGATTCCCAGCTATCCCTTCTTGGCAAGGAGTGGACTTGATTTATAAACATGGTGGTCAACCTTGGCACTCCAGGTGTTCTTGGACTTCAATTCCCAGAAGCTCTGATCAGCAGAAGTGCTGACGTGGGATTCTGGGAATTGAAGTCCAAGAACAACTGGAGTGCCAAGGTTGGCCATCACTTGAGTAGACCCTAATGCAGTGGTGGCAAACCTTGGCACTCCAGGTGTTCTTGGACTTCAATTCCCAGAAGCCCAAGTCCCTGTGAATCCACACGGATAGGTTTACTGTGTGTGTTTTTGGACTCAAATTCCCAGAAGCCCAAGTCCTTGTGAATCTACATGAATGGGTTTACTTTGTGAGTCCTTGAATTTCAATTCCCAGAAGCCCAAGTCCCTGTGAATCCAAACGAATGGGTTTACTGCATGTAGTAAACCCATTTGTGTGGATTCACAGAGACTTGGGCTTCTGGGAATTGAAATCCAAGAACACCTGGGGTGACAAAGTTCACCATCACGGATCTATATGGTTAATGGGGAAAATCTCTAATTGGCAACAATTAGGCCTGTCCCATCACATCAGAATGTCTCCTTAGATGACCATTAGGTGTTTAAAAGGTCTTATTTACTAAATTATTATGTAAGACTTGATGGAAAAAAACTGCCTACCACCAAGGAAAGTGCTTTAATTATGGCTCCTTCACTTGGGCTTTTGAGAATTGAAGTCCAAGAACATGTGCAGTAAACCCATTTGTGTGGATTCACAGAGACTTGGGCTTCTGGGAACTGAAGTCCAAGAACACCTGGAGTGCCAAGTTTTGCCGACACTGATCTATAAGATCCCTTCCTATTCTGCAGTTTTAAGATTGTTCTTGTTGATGACGATGCTGCTGCTGTTGTTAACAAGGAAGGAAGGATTTCGAAGACTGAAGCTCAAAAGACTTCACAGCTTTGTTCTCCGGTGGCACAGTGGTTAAGGCCTGCTTCCAAGCCCTGAACAAACCTAGATGGGCAGCCAAGCCAGAGTTGATATCCCACTGCATATCTCAGGATGGGGGACCAGATTATTGTTTAAGGTTAGTTTGTGAATTTAAGACCAAGCTGGAATCTGAACTGTTTATATCCATTCCCTGAGCCATTCATCCTTTGCTGCAGTAAAAGGATACTCGCTGTTTTCAAGCATGAGTAATGGTAAGCTTTGCATAGAGGTGAATTCTTCTTCTGAAGCAGTGAGGAGACTGTCGGCCTCCGGAATGGTTAAATCTCCATCTCTTCTTCAGGTCTGAACAACAGATTTTCCTGGCTTGAGCCATGAGCTGAGAAACAGCCAACTCAGACCAATGAATATATTCTACATGTAGAGTCACATCATGTGGTATTTCCTAAACTCAGGGGCATCCTTACCCCATCCTTTACTTGGACAAGTTCTGGATACTATAGGGCAACAAATGTGCTTTCCACGCACACTTTCCAAGTGTATGCATCTTTGTAGACATCCTTCCTGTCAATTTGCAGTGTATTCTCAATAGCATCACAATTTTGGTAAAGGTTAAGGGACTCTAACCTGCAGCCTATGTGGGGTCCTCCAAGTGACGTCGGGGACGTTGAGTTCCTCAGCCATCTCCTCCTTTAACGATGTTCCTTGTCCAATTAGCTCCTTCCTCCATCTTCTAATTTGGTTTTGCTCTTGCCTACCCTCAAGAATGTTTTTTCTTGCCCTAAAGCTCTTCCTGGATCTGACCTGGAGGACTTGAGGCTCATCTCCATTTAGAAGATGTTGAAGGTCCTTCTCTCACTTAGTTCTCTCAGCATCTGCTGCTACTTCTCTCTTGATCTTAGGTGGAGTGATACCAACAAGGTATATTTTCTCAACTGGTGTAGGTTGTTGTTCCTTGTCTATCTTCTAATTTGGTTTTGCTCTCATCTACCCTCAATAATGTTTGTTCTTGCCATAAAGCTCTTCCTGGATCTGAACTGGTGGACTTGAGGCTCATCTCTACTCAGAGGATCTCAAGGGTCCTTCTCTTGCTTAGTTCTCTCAGCATCCGCTTCTACTTCTCTCCTGATCATAGTTGGAATGATACTAATAAGAGGGCATATTTTCCCAACTGCTTTAAGTTTGAGACATCCTGACACTATACATATGGCTCCATGCCATCTGCTGGGGGGCATCTGTTGAGGGCAAACAACTTGCTTGGCCAGGGCATCCCCCTTGTGCTATGAATACTCTTGCTTTCCCCTCACATCTTAGTTCAGTGATGACGAACATTTTAGAGACCGAGTGCCCGAACAGAAGGGCGGGGTGAACTCTGTGCTGTGGGGGAGGGAGGAAGCACTCTCATTGGGCTGCTGGGCAGAGGGGCAGGGCAGACTCTATGCTGGGGGAAGGGAGGAAGTGGTTCCATTGGGCAGAGGGCGGGTCACACGCTATGCTGAGTTGGTCTGCAAGTAGGATGGTATACATGCCAACAATAAAATAAATAAATAAATAAATAAATAAATAAATAAATAAATAAATAAATAAATACTGGGAGAGGGAGGAAGTGCTCCCATTGGGCTGCTGGGCAGAGGGGTGGGGCAGATGCTGTGCTGGGGTGATGGAGTATATGTCAACAGAGAGGGCACTAAGTGCCCCCTCTGGCATGCATGCCATAGGTTCACCACCATTGCCTTAATTTCTTCCACCATCTGTGGCTTCCCCCTCTTTTCGCGTGGCACCTTGGCTAGGCCAGAGAAATCAACACGGGG
This sequence comes from Furcifer pardalis, assembly GCA_030440675.1. Taxonomy (NCBI): domain Eukaryota; kingdom Metazoa; phylum Chordata; class Lepidosauria; order Squamata; family Chamaeleonidae; genus Furcifer; species Furcifer pardalis. The sequence continues at coordinate 13,964,401 of CP126898.1, read as the reverse complement.
GGGGGGGACCTTGCTCCTGCAGAATCAATTAGCCACCACGACGGTGCCAAAGTAGAAACGTGATTGGAAATTTCACTCCCTGGCTGTAACCCTCAAAATAATACTCCGGCACCTGTTCCAAGTGTGTCAGGATTCCTGGCCTTCCCGGAGGAAAAGCGGGGGTGGTGGCAAATTCTGGAGGCCTCTAATCCTCTCATCTCCCCGGGCTTTATTAAACTGCGGGGGTAGCGGTATTAGGGAGGTCCTTTGCTTTCTCTCTTTCTCTCTTTCTTTCTCTCTCCCCCCCTTTTCTCTTTCTTGGCTTTCTGTGAGTGGGAAGAGAATTCCCCCTGGGTGGAGACGGAGCCGAATTATGCTTTCTGATGCCCTGCCTGAAGCCAAATGTAGCATCCTGCTGATATGGTTAAGGAGAGAAAGCAGATGCCGAGGTCGGTTCTCTTGGGAGCCCAAAACCCTGCAGTTGCTGCTAAAATGGTGTGCAGAATACACACACGCACACAAGCACACGTATGTAGAGACATCGGAGGAGCGTGTTGACTTGACGGGGAGGAGAATCCACCCAGCTGGAACCTGGGGCCATGCCGATCGCCACCCGATCAATGGGGCTTTTAAGGCAGAATGTAATGACCCTGAGAATCTGTGTCATCCACTCGCCTCAAAAGCCCTTCTGTCATTTGTAAAGTGGAATGGCTTTTTGTAAGGAATAGGGATGGAAGGAAGACAGATTAATTTAAGAGGTGCACGACACACACACACACTCTTGTGTTGTGGGCATTTTAGGATGCTGCCTCTGGTGGCTTAGTGGTTAAGATGCTGAACTTGGTGACTGGAAGGTCAATCAGGTCAGTGGCTTGAGACCCGACTGCTGCACGATAGAGTGAGTTCACATCACCTGTCTCAGTTCCTGCCAAACTAGCAGTTCCAAAGCAAGAAATTGGAAGTCGATGAACTGGCACCACTTTGGTGGGAAAAGTAATCTGAGGATGAACGGACTTGGATGGTGAGGTCCACAGGGAAGGGTGATAGTCCCCAAGTGGATTAAATGGTCCCACTTGAGTCCCTCTTGATGGAGGGCAGCAGCTTCATCCATCCTGGCCTGGGACTGATGATGAGGACTTTGTATGCCCAAAGGGCTCAGGACCAGAAAGTGACTCATGGAACTGAATCCGTGGTTCAGGTTTCGTGCTGAGATGGAGAAGGCAAATGGAAGCCAACTGTATTATATGGTTCCCAAGATAATCTTCATGTCTGATCACCACGAGGATCCCCAAAATTCAGAATTGGATACAGCACTTGAAGAAGAACTGCAAAGGAGCCATCACAGCACAGAACATCTTCAGAAATTAGGTTTCAGCACCATGGACAGAGGAACTGTGGTGGCTTAGTGGTTAAGATGCTGAACTTGAAGACCGGAACGTCAGAGTTCAATACCCGAGTACTGCTTGATGGAGTGATCTCCTTTCTCTGTCCCAGCTCCTGCCACCCTAGCCATTCAAAAGCAAGAAATTGCAAGTAGAGAAATAGGTGCCATTTCGGTGGGAAGGTAAACAGCTTTCTGTGTGCTCCGGTCTCTAGGCATACTTGCCACATGTCCACGGAAATGTCTGCAAACACAGGCAGCTCTGGCACTTTGGCTATAAACAGAGATGAGCACTGAACCCTAGAATTGGATATGACCAGCTTTCGAGCAAGCACGATCTCTTCTTTACCAACCTTGGACAGCTCTTGTAGCATCACATACACACAGGCATCCACTTCCTCTGTGATGTCCAAGGAAAGAATTATGACACCCCTTGATGAGCTTTCAGCCTCCTCAGATTCTTTAATTGCCTTGTTCTTCCACTGAATGTCCATCATCCTCCCGGTACAGCTGAATCAACTGCAAACTAATTTGGATCCTGAAAACTCCCGTTTCTTCCCTACCTGGTGAATTTACCATTAATCATAACACTCCTGCCGGCAGACCTAAATGTATTCTCCTTTTTTTTCTCTGTCTACACAAAGAGGAGAGAGATTGGGGAGGAGACAACTTTGTGACAAGAAAATGATCAGACCAATCTTCACTTGCTGACAGCCAATACTTCTGACTCCTGGGCTGCATTCATTTTTTATACCTGTCAGAACACCAGCTTCAATGAGTCACTGACCTTATGTGCTCCTCATTCTTGCGAGTTATATCTCATGCTTTGGTTCACATTATTTTGTCCTCCATCCTGTTGCTATAATTTTGGCAAGATCTCCAACATTAGGGTTGAGTCGGAGCCATTTGTGAAAGCCAGAGATGGGGGCAAAAGGCTACAGTGGAAGACTGCATTAGCATTGGCTATCACTCCGTCTTGAACTGATGGTTGTGTTAGGATCATAGAACCCTAGAAAGTCGGGCTGGACATCCCACTATGGTAATGGAATAGACCGTACAGCCAACGAGTGTTGGGTGGTGGTAAATCACCTGACTCCCTAAAGGAGTCAACAGCTACCGGTGGATGAGCCCCTTTAGGTGGGGCGATGGCCCCATTCAGTGGAGGAAATGCCACTGGGACCCACTATATTGTGCCCAATGGCAAAATGAATGGAAGAGGAACCACTTCACTATTCTGATTCCCAATGGTCATGAAGGTGGAAGAGGCCATGCCAGATGGACTGGCTGTGAAGGCACACCTTGATAATATCCTCAAGGCAGCGGTGGTCCATTGCAGTCCTAGTGTTAAATCTCACATGTCTCATTTCATACGTGCCACAGGAGATGGATCCATGATCATAGTATGTGGGTCACTTCATGACAAGCTGTGGTTTACCTTAAACAAATTCATGCCAATGGCATTTTCCCTGTTTGTCATTTTTACTGTGAAAATGATTGGGGGGGGGGAATGTATACTCGGATATGAGTAGAAGCCGATGGCGATAGAATCCTAGAATAACTTAGTTATTCTATATATTAGTTATACCAACCTTCTGCTTAATGCAGGAATCTAAATCAAAGCCAATGTGATAGATGGTGGTACAATTTTCTCTTGAATGTTGGAGCGCTCGCCATCTCCCGAGATTATTGGTTCCATTGTTGTACTGCTCTAGTATTTAAGAAGTTTTTCCTAATATTCAGCCTAAATGTAGCTTCCTTTAGTTTGAGCCCATTATTTATTTATTTATTTATTTATTGTTCGTACTTATATGCCACCCTCTTCGCAGGGTGACTCACGTAACATCATAAAAACATCCCAAATATCAAATCCAACCAATCCCGATGACTGAATACAGAAAGCTAAAACAATGAACCATCAGATAAAACATTTAAATTGCATGTCCTGAACTCAGGGATGACAGATAACAGATCCTGCCCTTCCTCTTTATGGCCATCATTCGGGGTCATAGTCTACACCAGTGTTTCCTAACCTTTGGTTTCTGGACTTCAATTCCCAGAAGCCCAGGTCAATTCCCCAAAGCACTGATCAGCCAATGGACTGGCTGAGGCCTCTGGGAATTGAAGCCCCCCTGTGGGGCATGGGCCCCATGCTGTGAAACACTGGTCTAGACTCTAGACCCAAGAACAGTGTTTCCAAACCTTTGGTTTTCGGATTTAAATTCCCAGAAGCCCAAGTCAATTCCATAATGCGTTGATCAGCCAATGCACTGACTTAGGCTTCTGGGAATTCAAGTCCCCCTGTGGGTCCTGGGCCCCACATTGGGAAACACTGTCCTACATCATCTGTTTACGCTTTAAACAAACACATGTCCTACATAATAAGGTGGCATCTACCTCCGATTCCCCATCAACACATAATCAAGAATTCCTGTGAACGGCCCGCCGGATTGTCCCTTCCAAGACGGCAGTGGAGGATGTTGGACAGAATGAGGACTGGCTGTGACAGATGCAAAGCCACACTGTTCACATGGGGTTGGAAGTCCCCTCCCCAATGTGACTGTGGAGAAGAAGACCAAACCATGGACCACTAGGTGTCCTTTATGCGCATTTGGAGGCACACTGGAGGACTCGCATAGTGTCACAGATGAAGCCTTACAATGGCTTTCAAATGTGGATGTGGAACTCTAGCCAGGAACTCGAGAGGGTCAATTTGTGCTTGTTATTATATCAACATCAATGTAGACATTCATCATACAATAAATAAATAAATTGAATCACCTTTGTTGCTCTTTCCTTAGACCTTCTCCTTCCCAAATACTCGTTCTTCAAATGTTGCATTTCTGTTTGGACTTTTTCCCATCCTTTTCCTGGAATGTTTCCATTCCATTTTGTTGTTGTTGTTCAGTCGCACAGTCGATTTTGACCCTTTGCGACCCTATGGATCATTGTCCTCCAGGCACCCTTGTTCTCCACAATCCACCTCAGCCCGCCCAGCTCTGTGCCCATTGTGTCTACAATACCATCTAGCCATCTCTTCTTTGGCTGCCCCCTTCTTCTTTTGCCCTCCACCCTTCCTAGCATCAAGGCTTTCTCAAGTGAATCCTCTCTTCTCATTTGATGTCCAAAGTACTTTAGCTTCATCTAAGGAGCATTCACAGGAATTCTTGATTATGTGTTGATGGAAAATCTGAGGTAGATGCCACATTCCATTAGATTTCTGAAATGCCTTCAACTTCCCAAGACGGAGAAGATGCTGCATTGCAGAATGCCCACCTTTTCTGACTTACCTGCCATTCCACATCACCTTCTGTTTACCAGCTTTACCAATTTATTTTTATTCTTCTCACGTTTTGCTTCTTTCTCTGTGTTTACCTCTCGGGTTTCCCTCTTAAATCTTCTCGCTACACAACTGAAGGTTGGCTTTTCCTAATGCTTTATATCTGGCTTTCCCCCGACTCCCTCCCTTCAGACTGCTTGCATTTTCTCCTCCGACCCTCACTGGGGGTTAACGGCAAATTGATGTTTTTGACGGCACCGCGTTCTGAAAGACAGCCTTACTAGATGCAAACAATGCATTATTAGACCATGTGATCCAAAACACAAAGAATGGAAATTGTCAGTTTTGTCTTCATTTCAAATGTGATTTGTCTGTCACCTATGGGGAGAAAATGTAGAAGGGTTGGGGTACTTTGGAAAATGGCAGCAGAGATGCTTATCAGTAATTTTATATTTGAAGCTACATCTGGCTGCATCTGTATTCTTCTTCAAGCATTATTGTGCCAGAGGCATTCTGAAAAATACGATGGCCCCCTGGGCCCCCAATTCCAGCTCCGGATTTGCAGGCAACAGCAAAGAAGTTGGTTTCTAGAATTATCTAATGGAAATATTTCTCTAACTCCTATAATCTTTGATGATCTACTCCTTGGCATTTCTTTTCAAAGACTGCTTCCCAAGTACTGGAAGATGGGCTGAACATATCCTCTGCACGCAAACACACGCTACAATTCTAGGGCAAAGAAACTAATGATAGAAACTGGGGTTTGGGGTCTCATATTTATTTCACACCCACCCACCAACCACCTCCCCCAGTACTGTCATTCCTTCAAATATTTACAGGTCATTAATGTTCATTAACATTGGCTGATCAAACAGGTGGTGTTGACGGCTCTACATATCCTGCCACGATGATCAACAGATGGAAAGATGCTCTCTCTAACTCTCGTTATGAAGATCCGAATAGTAAGATGTGATGTGTTCCTAGTGTTGCTCTATGGAGTCAAAGCTTGGGCATTGACTAAAGCATCTGAAAAGAGAATTGAAGCTTTTGAGATGTGGATCTACAGAAGGCTCCAGCTTGCTTTGCAAGGAAAGATCCCTGGGAAGAGAGAAGGCCCTGGACGTAGATGGACTTCATGGCTGAAGCACCTGAGAGACTGGTGTGGAAGGTCCTCAAAAGAACTGTTCTGTAGAGTTAAGAACAGGAAGACTATTGCCATGATGAGAGCATGAATTAAATCAGATGGTTTAGTCCAGTGTTTCCGAACCTTTGGTTTTTGGACTTCAATTCCCAGAAGCCTCAGACAATTCCCCAAAGCACTGATCAGCCAATGTAGTAGTGACTTAGACATCTGGAAATTGAAGTCCCCCTGTGCAGCCTGGGCCCCATGTTAGAAAACACTGGCTTACAGCTAAGCAGAACATCTCTCCTTCACCAGCAGGAGGCTTGAATGAGCCGTTCCTAAGTGCATGCTAAGGAAGGGCCATAATAAGTCAATGCTCTGTTTCAATTCATTTTATGTACAGCTGACCGTCTGAACTTCCCTCTGCTTTACTCTTGAATAAATACGCTCAGCAGGAAACTGTCGGTATAATTCTTCTGCCTGGAGTGAAGGCTGGTGTCACTCACATCTAAGCACAGAGAAAACATGATGGCATAGAATTTAAGGTATTTAAAGGAAGCTTTAAAAATGCTAGCTAGATAATATACCTATAACACTGCATCACAAAAAAAAGTGTGAGATGAAGCACTGCAATTCCAAATTTTGGGGTTCAAATATCTGGGTTTTTTAGCCCAGAAAGTCAATAGAACTAGAACTAGAATATAAACATATTCAGCATGTTGGGGGCAAAATGCTAATTGCTCTGTAAATTGCCCAGAGAGTGAACTTAGCATTATGGGGTAGTATTTAAGTGTAACTGCTATTCTACTAGAACAAGAATGAGAACGAGGATTAGGATGAGGGTGAGGGTGAAGATGAAGATGAAGATGAAGATGAAGATGAAGATGAAGATGAAGATGAGGATGAGGTCAAAGACGAGGATGAGGACGAGACAGATAGACACACACACACACACACAGAGACAGACACAGACAAAAACATATACGCATTTTTGCAGGAACCATATATATATATAGAGAGAGAGAGAGAGAGAAAATAAACAATTGTGTGCAAAAATGGGCGAACCAAGATAAATGTGCATGAAAAGATTTGCATGCATTCTTTTTTTATTTAAAATATCACAGTCTGAGATGGAAATAGGACAAAACAAACTTAACACCAGAAAAAAATGAGAAGCAGAAAGAATAAAGCTTCCCTGTTTACAGTTGGATCAATTGCTTAAAAAATAGAAGAGTCAAACATCATGTCTTCCTTTTAAAGTGAGAAAAAAAAGAATCCCATTCAACTAGAAATACGATATGCCCGAGAAATGACTCCAGAGATTGGAAGTCTTGGAAGAAGCCCATGAATTATACAGACAATTGTCTGCTGAGGTGTTTATGTCAATTCTTCAAGTGAAACCAAGAAACAAAATGAGATTTTCACCCCTTAGTTCTTTCAAAACACTTTCCTTGCCACTTGAAGGGAAATAAACCAAAGGGGGAAAATAAAAGCAGAGAAGCAACTGTTCTGGCTTTGTTGACTTATTCTCCGTCCTCCACTCGTTTGTCAGTTTTCTGATTATTCAGACTTGTCTCTGGAGACCCAACAAAATGGAGTTTGCAACTTCTGAAATGGATGTCACTAAGTGGGAGCTAAGCCATGTGAGGTATCTATATGTTGCTATGTGGCAGTGGTGATGAATCTTTTAGAGACTGAGTGCCAAAACAGAAGGGCTGGGCAAACTCTGTGCTGGGGGGAGGGAGGAAGCACTCCCATTGGGCTGCTTGGCAGAGGGGTGGGACAAACTCTGTGCTAGGGGGAGGGAAGAAGAACTCTCTTTGGGCTGCTTGGCAGAGGGGCAAACTCTGTGCTGGAGGGTGGGAGGAAATGTTCCCATCAGGCTGCTGGGCAGTGGGGTGGAGAGAACTCTGTCCTGGAATGACGGTGTGTGTGCCCACAGAGAGGTGGCTGATCGCCCTGTCTGGCACGCATGCCATAGGTCCACCACCACTGCGATATGGACTCAAAGTTCGAACATTGACTGAAGCATCTGAAAAGGAAAATTGCTACTGAGAAAATGGAGAGAGAGAAAATGGTTTCCCATTGGCAAAGGCGTCAGACAAGGGTGCATTTTATTCCCTTATCGGTTCAGGGAGTGTATAGAATATGTAATGGGGGGGGGGGACCCCCAGATTTAGATCTTCTTTTGTGTCCAGGTCAAACTTTAAACTGCCCAAATGAAGGCACCTTCTTGGCTTTTTCGTTGGCCAAAATTAAATCCTCATCCGTACATGTTTCTGGCAGTAATTGGCAGACCACCAAATGAGCCAGATGTTAGGAAAAAATTTACTCATGAGTAGGTCTTCCTGCCCACCAGTGGTCGGTTCTGTCTTCCAAGCTGCCACCCTCCCAGCTAAGCAACTCAAGATACTAGATTAGTGTAGATACGGTAGCGCACAGCTAAGTAAACACTCCAAGCATCTTCAGGAATTTTAAAAGTATATTGTAATCAGAGCAAGTTACAGAAGAAAGTTTATCAAAAGTTCATAAAGCACATCAAACTAAAGAAAGCTTCTCTAATGGGGAAGTCCAGGGCCCTCCTTCTGACTTAAGCACCTATATGTTTGAAGTTCACCCTTAGCTCAAAGCATCGGATCAAGAGAGCATCTTGCCTCCTCCCTCTGGGCTACATCTCCTCCCTCAGGGTCCACCTCCTTGCCATTCCCCTAAAGTAATCCAGCCAATGGTCATACAGCATAACATGTTCATCACACATTAGATTTCATTTCTTCCAACCCATGAGGCATGTTTACACATTCCAATCTCTCTAAGGTATGTGCTAAAGGTTCTCCCATACATTGAAACCTCCATCTTGGATGAGGCTAAAGCCAGGGCACAAACCCTGCCCTGACACCAGATTCTGTCTCTCTCCACTTTTACACAGCATGGTGCTGTCCACCAGCAGCCCCCACTTGAGATGTTGGTCTTACTTTTAGTGACTCTGATGCTCAGATTCAGATAAAGGACCTGGGAAATTGTTGAAGGTTACAATTCATAGGATTGCTATTCCATGATGGCCAACCTTGGCACTCCAGGTGTTCTAGGACTTCAACTCCCAGAAACTGACATCACCACACCCGCTGGTCAGGGCTTCGGGAATTGAAGTTCAAGAGCACCTGGAGTGCCAAGGTTTGCCATCACTGTGAGGTATTGACAGCTTGACAGCACATAACAACATCCAGTTCCACCTTCTCTTTTTATTATTGTTTTTGTTTTATTTTGATGGCCTTGTTGACAATCCATTAATAACTTGGCGTAGAAAAGCACTCCATCTGCCTTTTCTTTCTCTTTTTTTCCCTTTCTCTTGTAGAGCTGAAAGGGAAGGGGGGGAATAATTAATAACCCAGCTAGACAATGACATCTGATTTGCTTAACTCCGAAGGCTTTTAGCAGCCATCTCCAGGGCCAATAAAGGAAGAAATAAATCAAAAGATTACATTTAAAGTAATGCGTTTTCTTTGGATGTGTCATATCGCATAACTTACGCAATCAGCAATGGCCATTTAAAAGCCACCGTAACTAAAAAAAAAAAAAAAAGTCACATATACAAAGTGGTCTTTCCTTGTGTCTCTTTCCCAATTTGGATGACAAGTTGTGAAGTCCATTTAGCATTTCAACCTACACGTCTTCCATCTAACTCCGACACCCTAACTCCAAACTTTACCAAACATGGAGAAGGTTGAGTAGAAGACTCTCACCAATTTTGGTGTGTCTAGGTGGCTTAGAGCAGGGCCATGGGTGGGATGTGCCCCACTGAGACATTTCATGTGGGCCCCCACTGCCTCCACCACACCAGGAAGTGCCATGTTGTGGAGGAAGGGCAACATGGCCATACCAGCCCCCGAAGTTGTATGAGGGAGTGTGACCCGGCCCCTGGCTTTTAAAGGTTGAGAACTCCTGGCTTAGAGGCTGAGTTATGGCCCCCAAATCCTCTTCTTCTTGTACTATATCCAATTCTAAACATTGACTCCCCCCATGGCGATCAGCCATGAGGACAATATAATTCAGTGGCCTTCCATTTGCCTTCTGCATCACAGCATGACACCCAGAGTACCACTGATGCAGTTCCATGAGTCCCTTTCTGGTCCTGAGCCCTTTGGGCACACAAAGTCCTCATCATCAGCCCCAGGCCAGGATGGATGAAGCTGCTGTCCTCCATCAAGAGGGATCCAAGTGGGACCATTTAATCCACTTGGGGACCATCACCCTTCCTTGTGGACTTTGCTACCCAAGCCCATGCATCCACAGGGATGTCAGATCTACCTTATGGTAATAAGATCTACCTTATTACCAGGATAGCCTGGCTAGCATTTCCTAGGTAAAAGTCACCCTTGCTCGAAAGCCAGTCATATCCAGCTCTAGGGTTCAGTGCTCATCTCTGTTTATAGCCAAAGAGGCAGCGCCGTCTCCGTCTGCAGACATTTCCATAGACATGTGGCAAGTTTACCTTCCCACCAAAGTGGTCCCTATTGATCTTCTTGCAATGTCTTGCTTTCAAACTGCTGGATTGGCAGGAGCTGGGACACAGATGGGAGCTCACTCCGTCATGCACTACCCAGGAATTGAACTCTGACCTTCCAGGCATCTTCCTTTAGCATCTTAACTACTTGAGCTGCCATGTCTCCTAGTGTGTTTCCTAAACAGCCACAAATACAGCATGTGGATAGGCTCAAAATCACATCACTCACTGAGGTAAGCTGCCCAGAGTCGGGCTTGCCTGATTGGGGCGGGATAGCAAATATGAGTAGTAAAGTAAAGTAAGTAAAGTACAGGTATTCCCTATATCAGCTGGTGGCGAGCTAAGACATTTAGACCATACCATAGGTCTACCACCCTCCATAGTGCTGGGTGAAGTTAGGAGTAAAACTTGGAGGGCTGTCTGTCTGACTGTCTGACTGTCTGTCTGTCTCCTTGGAACAAATGAAAAGTTCCAAGTTGAAACTGAACTGTAAAATTAGTAAGCTCCATACATCGACTTTCATTGAAAAACCCTTTTATCGCCTCTTGGTTTTCCAATGATATACATGAGATTTGAAGTTAGAAAGGGTTCTCCAGAGGGAGGTAAATCTGCCAGCTTTCAGATAGATATGATTAGGGGTTATGTATCAGGCACCTTTATATTCTGTGTGGGAATTTTTTTTTCTTCCAATCTAAAGCTAAAACAATTTGTGAACCATTAGGTTTGCTTTCTGAAATGATTTGTGCATCTACCTCGCTCTGCCCTGGAACAACGACTGCCCATCCCGGTTTAATGCATGCCTCATACAAAATAGAGATGGAGATGTGTGGTTGTGCAAACTGAACAGGGAAAATGCTTGTTTGGAATACAGTGCTGGAGAAGAGTTTTGTGGATGCCCTGAAATGCCAGAAAGACACAGAAGTGGGTCCTGGACCAAGTCAAGGCTGGGCTGTCTCTGGGGGCAAAAAAGGATGAGGCTGAGAAAACCAAGATCATGGCAACAGGCCCTATCAGTCCCTGGAAAATAGATGGGGAAGAAGTAGAAGCAGTGACAGATTTTACTTTCCTAGGATCAAAGCTCACTGCAGATGGAGATTGCAGCCATGAAATAAAAAGGCAACTGATTCTTGGGAGACAAGCTATGAGAAACCTGGGGAGCATAGTGAAAAGTAGAGACATCACCTTGCAAACTAAAATTCGTATAGTCAAAGCAATTGTATTCCCAGTGGTAATGTATGGTTGTGAGAGCTGGACCATAAGGAAAGCTGAGTGCAGAAGAATAGATGCCTTTGAGATGTGGTGCTGGAGGAGAGTTTTGAGAGTCCCCTGGACCATATTGTGGATTGTATTGTGGATTACACTGTGTTTATATTTATTTTGTTGTACTGTATTTTATGATATTATGATATTGTATTTAACTGTTATATTGTATTCGATTGTATGTTGTGAGCCGCCCTGAGTTGGTTTCACCAAGTAGGGTGGCATATAAATCAAATAAATCAAATCAAATCAAACAAATAGGTCAATCGTAGAAGAAATCAACCCTGACTACTCCTTAGAAGGTCAAATAGTAAAGATGAAACTAAAGTACTTTGGACATCAAATGAGAAGAGAGCATTCACTTGAGAAAGCCTTGATGCTTGGAAAGGTTGAAGGCAAAAGAAGAAGGGGGTGGCCAAAAATGAGATGGCTAGCCTAGAGGGTATTGTAGAGACAATGGGCACAGAACTGAGCGAGTTGAGGAGGAGGGTGGAGGACAGAAGTGCCTGGCAGACATTGGTCCATGGGGTCATTGCAAAGGGTTGAAATTGACTGTGCGACTGAACAACAAAAGAGGTTGTCCTACATTGGACACATCATGAGAAGGCAGGAGAAGACAATGAGGCTGGAAAAGGTTCTTCTTTTTTTCATGTCCAGATCAAGCCCTGGACTGCCAAAAGGAAGCCACTTTCTTGGCTTTGTCATTGGCCAACACTAAATCCTCATTGGCGCATGTTTCTGGCAGTCATCGGCAGACCAGTAAATGAACCGGATTCTGTCCCTCTCCACATTCACACAGTGTGTTGTTGCCCGCCATCAGCCCCCACTTGAGCCTATTGGTCTTGCATTTAGGCACTCCAACCCTCAGTCCATTCGGGGTTCTCCAAGTGATGTAGGGGAGGTTGAGATCCTCAGACATCTCTTCCTTTCATGTTGTCCCTTGTCCAGTGAGCTCCTTCCTCCATCTTCTAATGTGGTTTTGCTCTTGTGTACTGCCATGTGTCCACAGAAATGTCTGCTGATGCAGAGAGTGCTGGTTCTTTGGCTACAAACAGAGATGGGCACCGAACCCTAGAGTTGGATACAACTGGCTTTCGAGCAAGGGCAACCTATACCATTTAAGGATTATGGTGCATTTCCAGAAATGCCCTCTCCTTAATTGTCTCGATCAGCTTTTGCCTATGTGGGGAAGGGCTTTAGCAGAAAACAGGCATCTTTTCTTTTGTGAAAGGAAACACATGTCCCTGTGGAACCAGCGCAAGAAGTCACCCTGGCAAACGTTCTCTCATTTGCCCCTCCTGACCCCATGGACTTCATCTCGCGGTCAAGACTGGTCAACACACTTTGTGTGATCCAACTGTGATGAGGACGCATGGAAATTATTAGGAGGAGGTTGTGTCTCCTTGTGGACCACACATATGACCTTGAGAAGCTCTTGAAGTAGCTATTGCTGGCTTGTGTTTGAGGTAGTCTAGGAGGAAAAGTCTGTGGATTAATTAGAGGACAGCTTAACATGGTCTTGTGATGCATGTTTAATAACTCTCTCTTCCCATCTGCCGTAGTAGCTGAGCTCAGTCTTTTAAAATGAGCGAGGCTGGGAAGTCCCTCTTTCATATATTCTCTGTGTGTGTGTGTTGTGTGATGTGTGTGTGTGTGTGTTTAAGCTGCTCCTGGCAGCATCAAGAGGAAGCAAAGAAACAGCTGGTGAGGCTTCAGAGATTCCATCAGTTGCTGATGGAAATGGTATCTGTTGAGAAGGTTGGTTGCCCATGCTAAACCTATGCGCTGCCCAAAGGCAGCTCATCAGTGAGCCACAGATATGGGACCCATAACACTGCATCATAAAAGAAAATTGTCTGCTTCTTGGTCTAATCCAGGGATTCTCAACCTGTGGCCTGTGGGCTGGATGTGGCCCATGGCACCATTTCATGTGGCCCATCTCCACCTCCACCACACCAGGAAGGGTGGAGGAAAGGCAAAATGGCCATCCGGCCCCCGAAGCTGTCTGAAGGCGCATGACCCGGCCCTTGGCTTTAAAAGATTGAGAACTCCTGATCTAATCCATGTGTCTTATACTAAATCAAGTGCTATGAGTCCAAATCTGAAGTCCGATTATGCCTAGGATGTCAGGATCTTAAGTTAGCAAATCTCACCCTTTTGGTTAGGTTCTTGAGTTGATCACGCGGGGGGTATATTTGCCACAGAGGTAGCAAAAATTGTCCAGTTTATTAACACAACTGCATCTACTCATCTTTAGCTCAAAATAGACTCACTCTGGCATAGCTGTACTATCCAATAAGATGGTTTTGCCCTAGAGACAACCCCTTGTTCCATCTTGCCTTATATACCTATTTCTGAGATCAGCTCACTGACTTTCCCAGACATGGTGTAACATACCTCTTTCTCTATCCCTAATCATTTTATGATGAGACTGTCCTGGTTCAGTGATTAAGAAGCTCACCTTGTTACTGTGTATCCATGTTTTTAATTGCTTCTTGGATTTTTGACTAAGATCAAGAGCAGCATCAAAGTCTTGCAAGGTTATCCTGCTATGATCATAGAGTAGAACCTACTGCCAGTAACTCAACACCGGTAGTCAAGTGGTGGTTAGCCAACCTGACCAGCCTGAGGACTAATGGCCTTGGATGGTGAAGTCTATGGGGAAGGGTGAGGGTCCCCAAGTGGATTAAACGGTCCCACTTGGACCCATCTTGATGGAGCTTGGCAGCTTCATCCATCCTGGCCTGGGGCCGAAGAGGCATGACATAGAGGTGGAAGGTCTTTCTGATCAGGTTATCCTGCTGTGATAATAGAGTAGACTCTACTGCCAGTGACTCAACACCAGTCATCAGGCACCGGTTAACTCACCTGACCACCATGAGGATTAATGGCCTTAGATGGGGAAGTCCACAGGGAAGGGCGATGGTGTCCAAGTGGATTAAATAGTCCCACTTGAATCCCTCTTCATGGAGGGCAGCAGCTTCATCCATCCTGACCTGGGGATGATGATGATGAGGACTTTGCTTGCCTAAAGGGCTCCAGACCAGAAAGTGACTCTCAGAATCAGTGGTACTGGGGTCATGCTGTGACGTGGAAAGCAGATGAGATACCACTGCATCATATTTGCAGGACAATCTTCATGGCTGATTGCCATGATGATCTTCTACATTTGGATACTGTTGGATACTGTTCTTAGGAGGAGGAGGAGGAGAAGGAGAAGAAGAAAAGGAAGGAGGAGGAAGAGGAGGAAGAGGTGGTGGTGGTGGTGATGGTGATGTGGTACCATTTCAGCCACCTTACATCCCCTTCCAGAGAAGAAAGGCAGCCAACAAATGACATAAAATAAATAAAACAATTTAAACATTGGTAATTAGGGAATGTAATGAAGCTGTGCAGCTAATCAGTCTGGGAAAACAATGCAAGTTGAAAGCATCCATCTTCTTCTTTTCAGGAGGGCTGAAAAATAAGTGAATTATTATTATTTTTTTAAAAAAATAAATACTTGAAGTAATGACTCTAATTCGGTTTTGGATGTTAGCCCGATTAAGATTGGGTTGGTTTTTTTTTTAAAAAAATGGGGATTTTTAAAAACGCATTGAAAATGACAGAGAAGAGATTGATTCATTTTTTATTTTCTAAACACAGAACTCCATCTCCTCGTCCCAGGAGGGGAAAAAATACTATTGTGAAATATGAGGAATATTCCTCCTATGCCTAGTCTATCCCTTGAGCTCGAGATCGATTGCTGATTTTTGAAGAGTTCCATTCTCTATTCCTTCAAAGTCTTTCACTGGACTAAAGGAGATGCAATTCATTGGCATTCCAGTACAGGCACCGATGCCTTTGGAAATCTGCTAGACTGTAGAAAGAGTGATTACTTTTTTCTTTCAAAGTTTGCTTGCGTGTGAGTGTGTTTGTGTGTGTATGTGTGAAATCATTCAGCCAGTGTGCTGAAGTTGCTCCAACCAAGCAATGTCAATCGGTTAAAGCTGACAGTCTCAAACTGGAAACTCTGTTAATTTTCTAGCCACATTTTAACATTCTGAAGTGCACGGAAAAGGTCAAGGTCGCACGTGCTTGAAAACCAGTCGTGTCCGACTCTAGGGCTCGGTGTTCATCTCCATTCACAGCCAAAGAGCCAGCACTGCCTGCCTCTGAAGACCTCTCCATGGTCACATGACAGGCATGATGCCAGAGCTCATGGAACACTGTTACCTTCCCTGCCGAAGCGATGCCTGTCCTTCGACGTGCACATTTTTTATTTCAAACTGCTAGGTTGGCAGATGGTGGAAGCTCACTCCGTCATGCAGCATGCGGGTCTCAAACTGCTGCCTTGTCGACCATCCGGTCATCAAGATCAGTGCCTTAACCAGAAAAGTCTAGCTTCCCACAAAGAAGTCACATAACAGGTTATGGACTGGACTCCATGGAACCAAGATGAACCTTAAAAGAACTGGGCTTTCACACTTATATATTGCTTCATGAGTAAAGAGAATTATTCCTTGCATTGTTTGATGGCTGGAGTGATGGACTTGGACCCAGGAGACCTGTCCCTTAGTCTTTGATCAGCCATGGAAACTTACTGTGTAGTGGAAATGGCAAAAACACTCCTTAAATATTTACTTTAAAAACTCTATTCTTCTTCTTTTGTGAAGGATCTTTTGGTTTATACCTTCTTCCTCCTCCTCCTCCTCCTCTTCCATATCTGAATATTGGTAGTCATCATACCGATTAGGTATGAAGACTGTCCTGAGAATATATCACAGTGGCCTTCCATCTGCCTTCCGCATCACAGCATGACACCGATAGTACCACTGGTCCAGTCCCGTGAGTCCCTTTCTGGTCCTGAGCCCTTTGGGCATACAAAGTCCTCACCATCAGTCCCAGACCAGGATGGATGAAGCTGCTGCCCTCCATCAAGATGGACTCAGGTGGGACCATTTAATCCACTTGGGAACTATCAGCCTTCCCTGTGGACTCTGCCACCCTGAGTAGGGATAATTTCCCCTCTAGAGGGGTGGGATATAAGTGTAAATAATAAATAAATAAATAAAATGCTAGTCCTCAGGGTTGTCAGGTTAGTTAATCACCACATGGCGATGGCGATGACGATGACGATGACGATGACGATGACGATGACGATGACGATGACGATGACAATAATTTTGTGTCAGCAATTATTCTGGGTTGAAAGGATTTTTGTGGAAGAAACTGCTCAGGGAATACCCAAATGAGGCTCTTTTCATGTCACTAAGAGCTGGGACAGAGACGGACACTCAATCCATCATGCAGTACTCGGGTCTCAAACTGCCGACTTGCCAGCCGTCCAGCTAACAAGGTGAGCTTCTTAACTACTAAGCCACTGCAGCCTCCTACCACTACTTGATGATCAGCATTGAGTTGATGGCAGTAGGGTCTACTCTATGAGCAGAGTAGCATACCCCGACCAGACAGGTAAAAACCCTCTATTAGGGTCACCTTTCGGATCACTATATTGTACTATGGTGATTCTAACATGAACAAGGAAATAAGACTTGGCCATTGCTTGTAGGTTACCAGTTCTACTGTTTTTAGAGGTGTGAGGTTAACCTACTTTTTTGTCCTATAGAGATGGAGGCAGCTCTGACGTCCTTGTAACCTTGCTCCTCCAAAGCATCAAGACATGAGAACGTAGCATGGAAAGTACTGATAACAAAACTGGGAGATCGTTGGGAGTGTGGCTGATTGATCAGGATCCTGAACATATTTTAAGCTGCATCTTTGGAGAGCGACGTCTCAGATTCTCAATGTTCGTTGCTGGAAGCAAACAGGGGACAATGCTTTGGATTCGACTTTTAAACACAAAGCATTGACAAACAAGGACTTGAGTGTACACAACGTAGGTGTGTTAACTGGAGATAAGAAGCCCAAGCATGGTTTTAAAAATGCATCAAACACATCGGCTGCAAAGCATTGGTTAGAACTGATTTAAGCTTCAAGCTCTGAGGAAAAGACCATTTTTTTGATCTCAGAGGCAGCTCCGCTGAAACAATCCTCTTGCCCTGTGTAGTTTTTGCCAGAATCTGGGATTTTTGGCCTGTGGGCAACTCCCTTGTGAGATCTGAGTGCTTGGCAATTTATTCCTGTTAATTTTACCACGTATCTCAAAGACTCCAGGAATGACACAAGTTGGATATGGTCTTCCAAAGCTGGACGCTTACTCATGCCGGCCTATACTACGCCTATACAGCGTAGAGAAATGCTTTCCCTCACTCTGAGACGCGTGACTAGGTCTAATGAGGGACAATGGTTTAAAAGAAGAAAGATCTAGAAGACAGGAAGCCGCATGGGGAAAATTCATAGAAGAGTCAGCCATCTTGAAGTCACAAGCTAAACCAGAAACAAAGGCGACTTTGTTTGATTCTACAGACTTGAAAGTGATGACATATGGCAGCGAAACATGGGCTTTAACAGTTGCGGAAGGAAAAATGGCTGTGAGTAACACAACAAGATCAATGCTCGGAATCTCACTCCGCAATAACGTGAAAAATGAGGCTATCAGGTGAAGATCAGTGCTAAAAAGACGTAGTAACAGAATACCATGACGCATGCACACTAAAAAATAGAACTGCGCATGCATCAAAAGGAGGTTTGATGTATGCACAGTTCCGGGGAGCCATTTTGGCTGCCCGGAAATACATTTTTGGAGGGGGCTGGAGAAGCGACTGAACCAGTCACCCGGGGGTTTACCACCGAACCGGCGACACCTCCTTATGGGGTGCTACCAGGTCGGGTGAACCAGTCCAAACTGGTAACATCCCATCAATGGATTTAACCCACTTGGGGAGTGACACCCTTCCTTGTGGACTTCAACACCCAAGGTCGTCTGTCCTCAGAATTGATATATTAGTTAACTGTTGCTTCATGATTGGTATTGAGTCGCTGTCAGTAGGGTCTACTCTATTACGAAAGCAAAATAACCTGGTCGGATTATCTTTCTGGCAGTCTAGCTAATCAATTTTTTTCCTGTACGCTTTCTTCACTGTCCAGCTTCCATAAAGCTGTTATGTCTACATGTATAAAAATATATATATCTGGCCCAGCAACATGTGAAACATTGGTTGTTAAGCATTTTAAAATTAAAATGTATATGCTACAAAAATGTTTGACCATCCCCGGATGCTCTCTCGGCCAACCGGCCTGGAGGGAAGTGAACACAGCTGGTGGGGTTGAGTTTATGGTGTTTTTCTGTGTATTACTTTTGAAGTGTTTTATGTTAATTTGATATTTTGTAATTATGATATTTTTTTGAAATGTTTCAGAAATGTTTTTTGTAATGTGATACCATGTAGTTGTAATTGTGATAGCCGCCCAGAGTCGCTTTGCGAGTGGGGTGGCATACAAGTTGGACGACGACGATGGCCAGGATGGATGAAGCTGGTGCCCTCCATCAAGATGGGTTCAAATGGGATTTAATCTATTTGGGGACCATCACCCTTACCTGTGGACTTTGGCACCCAAGGCCATCCATACTCTTTTGGATTTGCCTCTCATCACTTCATTCTGGCCGGGATGTCCTTAGCGTTTGGTCCAAGTTCCAGTTGAGGTTGGCAATTTCAATTTTGAGGCACTGGTGGATCTAGTGTAGGCTTTTAGATTATGCTACAGAGGAGCTATCCAGGGTGCTGAACCTTGTCTCCTGCATATTTCAGCACCTATAATAATAATAATAATAATAATAATAATAATAATAATAATAATAATAATAATAATAATAATAATAATAATAATAATAATAATAATAATAATAATAATAATAATAATAAATAGCTTACCACATATATTACTGTAACAGGAAAGGTTTTATTTTATTTTTTTACAGGAATCATATTCCTCAAACCAACTCGCCCTCCATCACCCCAGATTACCTTCAATGCGAAATTCCATCTATTCTATCAGGAGGCATTTTCTTCATTTGCATCTGGTGGGTACAAGGTTTAACAAACCTTCCAGCTTAAGTGGGAATTCTACTTAACACATTCTAGTCATGCATGAAATATATATATATGCATGTCTGGTGGATTCTCTGAAATTGAAGGAGCATCCATTGTACCCAAAGCTGACTCAGTTTATTGAACAGAACAATCACAGAAGGAACCCTGAAGAGGGAAGAAAATAAACATTTAAACATCAGCAATGGGTAATGGGAGAAATTGGGGAAATCGAGGTTTGCGGGAGAGATCCAGGGCAGAAAGAATATCAGCATCAAAGTTCTTCTGAAATCAGTCAGTGATGAAATGGGTCCCCATGTAACACATCTGGATGCACACATCTGGATGGGGGCCTTCAGATTTCAGGAACAGAACATTTCTGTGAAATTCTGAAGGGTCAATTCCAACTAGAGCAAGCGGGGAGCCAGGTCATGCTCTCTCAGTCAGCTTCAAGGGCCAGATGGCCATTTTGCCCTGCCTGCATGGTGGGGGTGGCCATTTTGTCCCAACAGCTTCAAAGGGGCAGCCATTTTGTTTCTTGAATGCGCTTGGGAGGGATGGGGGCACATGAAATAGCACCACAGGCATTAGGTTGGGAACCTCTGCTCTAGTTTGACCCCTTCAAGGCATGGTCAAGTCAAGCAACCCATATGGCTGTGGTTCCCATCATGGGGGCCCATAGGGTGACTTCAATTCCCAGAAGCCTCAGTCAGTCCATTGGCAGGTGTCAGGGCTTTGGGAAATTGACTTAGGCTTCTGGGAAATGAAGTCCAAAAACCAAAGGTTGGCCTTCCCTGGTTGAGGAACGCAGGTTGTCTCTTTCCTTTAGACTACCCTTGCCAGATGGGAGGCCCGTTATATTTTACAAGCCATGAGACATAAAGGACAATATTTGCGTATCCCTTTGGGGATCAGCAACAGCTTGGGGGAAAATGGAGATGTTGGTTCACTACCTTTGGCAGTTTTGTACGCTTTGTTTATGAACAAGCTATCTTAAATTATACAGTTGTCCTAGCCACTTTTGATTTATGACCGGTTTGCACCTTATCTCCCACAGGCATGAACGTTTCCCCATCACCTTTTGGGAAACCTTACTGTGGCTATTTATCACAGACTCTTGCAAGAACAAGAACCTTGTATCTCCCATGACACTTTGATGGAGCGCAGCAGTTTCATCCATCCTGGTCTGGGGTGGAGGAGGACGTTGTGTGCCAAAAAGGGCTCAGGTCCAGAAAGTGACTTGTGGAACTGGACCAGTGTGATGTGGTGTAGAAATGGAAGACAACTGCATTCTATAGTTCTCAGGACCCTCTACGTGGCTGATCACCGTGAGGATTGCCGATATTTGAAATTGGATATGGCAGCAGGAGGAGAAAAGGGAAAGGAGGAGGAGATGAAGAAGGCGAAGACAATGAAGACGACAATGAAGAAGAAGACACACTCAATCAGACTGTTATAAATGCTTAATCCGGATCATAGCAGATTGGATGGATGGTTGTCAAACTTTCTCTTGAATAATTCCAGTGCTGGAGTGCTCGTCAGTGGGTTCCACTGTCGTACTGCTCTGCTCTGTCTGCATCCGCAGACATTTCCATGGACGCATGTCAGGCATGCCTAGACACAGAACGCTGTTGACCTTCCCATCCAAGTGGTGCCTATTTATCTACTTGCAATTTCTGGCCTTTCAACTGCTAGGTTGGCAGTAGCCTTCCAGTCAGCATCTTAACCACTTGAGGCACGGCAAGAGTGTGATTAAACTCTGGCTAAAAATGATGGGACATCTTGACCAACCTATCTAGAGAACCCAACTGTAGGAAACTGTTGCTTGTTACAGATTTCTTAATGAATGTATTGTGATCTTTTGTGCAGACTGGGAAGGATTAATGCAGGACCATAATCCAAAAGGCTACAAATGATTTTATCGATTCTGTGCCGAGTCACTCACTGCAAATCTTCCAAACACCACCATAGAATAATGATTACCTAAACAGTTTTGTAGCAATCATAGTTTCTCAACAGAAAGAACTTTTACACCCATTTGTTCTCAGGTGTCCCAGAGTTAAACTTGTAGATTCCCCAGTTGGGGATGGAAGTCATCTCCCCAGTGCGACTCTGTAGAAGAAGCCCAAACCACAGACCACATTATATTTAGGTGTCCTCAACGCATGTTTGGAGGCCACAGAGGAAGCTCTTCAATGGCTTTCAAACCTAGGTGTGGACCTCTAGCTAGAAACTTGAGATGGACAATTTATGCTTACTGTATATATCAACATTAATGTAGACAACTGAAGTTCATCCTATGATAAATAAATAAATGACGAGGCAATCAGAGATTGCCAACCATAACATTTGCCCAGTCGTATTCTCATCGATAGTTGAATAAACCATGGAAATTGCATTTGAGTTCAACGTGTTTGCTTGAAGAACATCAGGTTGAACTCGTGGGGGCCCTCTTAATTGCCTGCTCTTTCAATCGGATCAGACATCTAACCGAAACACAGCCATGCGAGGACGAAACCCTGTCTTTAATTGAACATGACTCATGAAGTTTATTAAGAATGTATCACCCCGTGTGACATAAAGCTCTAAGTGAGAAGTCATTAAGAACCAGATGAGAACTATAAGGCGTCCTTGATCTTACTGCTCATAACATATAGGTTCCCATTGTCTGTACAACAACAAACGAACCGGTATGTTTCTAATTTAATAGCATATAAATTACTGTTTTATTGCTCCGTCTGCCCTTGGATTCAGGATTTAGTCTCTCTCTGCCCTGTAAGATTAATTTGTCAGACTGATTCAAGTCTTCCCCTCTGGTCACTAATGATTTCCAAGTCTTTGTGCCTCTTTCAGACGCCAATTGATTAGCTGGGATTCTGCTTACCCTCAAACAAAATAGCCAAGCAGTAAACTGTAATCTAAGAAAGCCACCTGAAGTATTCTACGGCTGTACTAGAGGCTAGAAACTAGGAACAGTTTGTAGCATTGCAGCGAAACCTTGCCAAACATGGGAGAATGGTTCGTTGACAGCCATGAGGAATGATCACAGTTGACGATCTACATTGAGTCCAAGGAAAGGGACTGCAGTGGCTCAAAAGGTTAAGGTGCTGAGCTCGACAAGTGGAAGGTCGGAGCTCGGTTCTCGAGTACTGCACGACGGAGTGAGCTCCCGTCTCTGTCTCTGATCCTGCCAACCTAGCAGTCTGAAAGCAAGACATGGCAAGTAGATAAACAGGGACCACTTCAGTGGGAAGGTAAACAGCATTCTGTGCACTCTGGTGTCTAGCCATGCATGCCAGATGTCCATGAAAAGTTCTCCAGATGCAGACAGTGCTGGCTCTTTGGCTGTAAACAGAGATGAGCACTGAAACCTAGAGTCGGATACGACTAGCTTTCGAGCAGGAGTTACCTTTACTTTTACTATACACAGTCGTATGTCACAAATGGGTTTTCTCCTTTAGGGTTTGCTCAAAAGCCAGTCACATCCAACTCTAGTGTTCAGTACTCATCTCCAGTGACTAGACACCGGAGCGCGCCGAACACTGTTACCTTCCCCACCAAAGTGGTCCCTGTTTATCTACTTGCAATTTCTTGTTTCGAACTGCTAGGTTGGCAGGAGCTGGGACAGAGACGGGAGCTCATTCCGTCATGTGGCTCTCGGGCCTTGGAACTGCTGACCTGCCGACCTTCCAGTTGTCAAGCTCAGTGTCTTAACCACTAAGCCCCCCACCCCCGCAGTCCCAAATGGAACATAGTGGTGGCTTAACAGATGTGAAAAGGATATGTATAAATCTAAATAAATAAATAAATACTGGAAATGAAAGAGTTGCTATGGATCAGAATGTCATTAGAAGCTGTAAATTCCTGAAATACCAAAATATATCTGCTTGTTAGTGAATCATGTAACCATACAATTGTAGAGTTGGAAGCATCTCAAAACTCCGTCTAGTTCAGCCTTCTTCAAGTGCAGAAATACACAGCTAAAGTATCTCTGAAAGATGTCAACCTGATTCCTATTTTAAAATAACCAATAAAGGAATTTCTGCCACTATCTGGTAAAGCAAAGCAATCACACTCAGATACTGTCCCATAGCGCTTAGTTCAGTCTCTGGTCAGTTCACAAGTTAATTAGCATTTCATTGTTCAACATTTCATAGCTGAACAGTTGCTATTACTCTTAGGAAGTTCTTCCTCTTCTATCATCAGAATTTACTTCCTTGCGGTTTGAACCCAAACTGGTTTTGACCCAGTTCTTCAAAGATACTCCCTCTACCATCTGATGGACCTGCAGATATTTGAAGGTCTCACCGCATGAACTTTTTTCTCTGCCAAACGAATATACTTTGGTGGGGAAACTGGAGGTTTGGTCTACCGGAGATAAGCCGAAACTTCTTCCAGTCTTGATTGTGTGGGACTGATGCTCAGGATTATATTACTTCCTAATGTGAGTTGAGTATTTCTCTAGAAGGAACCCCAAGGAGATGTTTTCTAAATGTCCTTATTTGAACCAAGCCTGATGTACGTGTGCACTTCATCTATTATTTTACATTTTACACTCGACATCTGTACATTACACAGCAGAGTTCTAACTATTTTATAGCAATAGAATTTACATTGATCTCTCTTAGCAAATACTCCAAAGAATTAGAGCAGTGTTAACAATTCATTCTAAAAGTTCTCAATTGTTACTCTGAGCAACATTACTCTTTCTTCTTCTTCTTCTTCTTCTTCTTCTTCTTCTTCTTCTTCTTCTTCTTCTTCTTCTTCTTCTTCTTCTTCTTCTTCTTCTTCTTCTTCTTCTTCTTCTTCTTCTTCTTCTTCTTCACCTTCTTCTTCACCTTCTTCTTCACCTTCTTCTTCACCTTCTTCTTCACCTTCTTCTTCTTCTTCTTCTTCTTCTTCACCTTCTCCTCCTCCTCTTCCTCCCGCCATATCTGAATCTGAATATTGGCTATCCTCATTGTGATCAGCCATGAAGACTGTCCTGAGAATATAATGCAGAGGCCTTTCATCTGCCTTCCGCATTGCAGTGTGACACCCATAGTACCACTGATCCAGTTCGGCCAGTCACTTTCTGGTCCTGAATCCTTTTGGCACACAAAGTCCTCCTCAGCCCCAGGCCAGGATGGATGAAGCTGCTGGTGCTCCATCAAGATGGATTCAAGTGGGATTTAATCCACTTGGGGACCCTTCCCTGTGGACTTTGGCACCCAAGGCCGTTAGTCCTCAGGGTTGTCAGGTTAGTTAACTGCCACCTGACACTTGGCATTGAGTTGCTGGCAGTATGGTCTACTCTACTATCATAGTAGGATAAACTGGCCTGCTACGGTAATGGAGTAGACCGTACAGCCAGTGACTTAATGCTGAGTGTTCAGCAGTGGTAAATAACCCGACTCCCTAAAGTGGACAATGGCTATGGGTGGATAATCCCCTTTAGGTGGGGAGATGGTCCCCCTCGGTGGAGGAAATGCCACTGGAAACCATCATATTGAACCCAACACCAAAATGAGCAGAGGAGGAACTCTGATCCCTAATGGTCATGGAGGTGGAAGAAGCCATGCCAAATAGACTGGCTATGAAGGCGCACCTTGATAATATCCTCAAGGCTGCAGCAGTCCATTGCAGTCCTGGTGTTAAATCCTGCATGTCTCATTTCATACGTGCCACCGGAGATGGCTCCGTGATCATAGTGTGTGGGTCACTTTATGGCAAGCTGGGGATTCACCTTAAACAAATTCACAGGAGAAAAATGCATTCCTGGGGAGAGAAAATGGAATAATTCACCTTGTCTCTAATATAGACATGTACACATTTTAACTTTTCCACCTTATATACAACACAGAATTGGAAAAGTTCCTTTTTTTTCCAAAAAGAGAATTCCCAAGACTGTGTGAAGCAGCTACAGAGTGTGTATCCAATTGCCTGATTTAATTCATTTTGATTTAAATTGCCAATTTAGATCGGCAAGAGGAAACTCTTGGATTCATGCTGTCAGTTGTAATCATGTTGTCAATGTTGTACTTTTAAAAAGTATATATCCTTAAGGATTTGCTCCATCAGAAAACGCTGGATAGGACTTTTTGTGGTAGGTGAGCAGAAAGCTATCAAGGCTTATTCCAGTAATTGTATAGTATAAAGCAGGGGTGCCCAAACTATGGCCCGGGGGCCGGATGCATCCCCCGAGACCAATTCATCCAGCTTGTGAAGCCTTCATCACTTCTGGAAGTAGAAGTATGGGTGTGTTTTAGTTCCGCTTCCAGGATCAACAAGGGCTTCACAGGCCAGATGAGTTGGCATCAGGGGCCACATCTATGATTGACCTGCAGCCCAAAAAGTTTGGGTGCCCCTAATATAAAGCAAAGTAATCACACTAGTGCTTAGTTCACTCTCTGGATGGTTCACAAGTTAATTAGCATTTTACCCCAAACATGCTGGGGACTCACTTTACTGACCTTGGAAGCATGGAAGGCTGTAGTCAACCTTGATCCCTGGTCAGCATTGAACTCACAACCTTTTGGTTGTAATACAGCAGTTTAACCACTGTGCCACCAGGAATCTATTTATTATGTTGCTTAATATCTGGGGTTTAGCTAAAGAAGGTTTGCTTCTACAGACAAGAGAAAGCATGTATTGTCTGTATTCATTTCTGGTGCACTGGAAATACCCTGTCTGGCACACACAAGATTGCTGGCAATTGAAGAGTCCCTTTTTGTATTTAGGGGCTTTATGGACTTCGCTTGTGTCCCAGAAAAAAAGAGTTTTAAATTAGCATCGACCTGCTTTTCCAGATGATGTCATTTCCACTGAGCCAGTGGAACTCCACATAAGCATTGTTGTTCAGTCACACAGTTGAGTCCTACCCTTTGTGACCCCATGGACCACTGTACACCAGGCTCCTCTGTCATCTGCCATCCTCTGTAGCCCACTCAGATCTATGCCCACTGCATCAACAATTCCATCCATCCACCTCATCCTCTACTGCCCCTTCTCCTTTTGCCTTCGTTCTTTCCTAGCATCAACCTTCTCAAGTGAGTCCTCCATTCTCATTTGGACTTGAACTTCATCTTCAGTATTTGCCCCTCCAAGGAGCATTCA
Organism: Furcifer pardalis; assembly: GCA_030440675.1. Classification (NCBI taxonomy): domain Eukaryota; kingdom Metazoa; phylum Chordata; class Lepidosauria; order Squamata; family Chamaeleonidae; genus Furcifer; species Furcifer pardalis. The sequence goes on along the minus strand of CP126898.1, from coordinate 13,937,815 downwards.
GGGTTGATTTCCTTCAGGATGGACTGATTTGTTCTCCTTACAGTCCAGGGGACTTTCAAGAGTCCCCTCCAGCACCACAGTTTCAAAGGCATATATTCTTCCGCACTCATCCTTCCTTATGGTCCAGCTCTCACAACCATACATTACTACAGGAAACACCATTGCTTTGACTATGCAGACTTTTGTTTGCAAGGTGATGTCTCTACTTTTAACTGTGTTGCCCAAATTGCTCATAGCTTGTCCCCCCAAAATTAGTAATCTTATTTATTTCATGGCTGCAATCACCATCTGTAGTGATCTTGGATCACAAGATGATAAAGTCTGTCACTGCTTCCACATATGCATACATGTCATTAATATTGACATAGTGTCTTCATTTCACCTGCTTTCACCTCGTTTGTGAGATTCACTCATTCATTCTGATCCAGGAAGAGCTTTATGAGGGAAACAAAGATTATTGAGGGGATGCAAGTGCAAAACCTAATTAGAAGATGGAGGAAGGAGCTCACTGGACAAGGAGGAGATGGATGAGGAACTCAACCTCCCCAACGTCACTTGGAGGACCCTGAATAGGCTGAGGGTTGGAGTCCCTGAATGCAAGACAACAGACTTGGGTGGGAGTTACTAGAGGACAACAACACACTGTGTGAATGGAATATGAAGAGTTACAGATCCCAGTTCATTTGCTGGTCTGCCAATTACTGCTAGAAACATGTACCAATGTGGATTTAACTTTGACCAATGACAAAGCCAAGAAAGTGGCTTCATTGCGGCAGTCCATGGTTTGGTCAGGAAGAAGAAGAAGAAGAAGAAGAAGAAGAAGAAGAAGAAGAAGAAGAAGAAGAAGAAGAAGAAGAAGAAGAAGAAGAAGAAGAAGAAGAAGAAGAAGAAGAAGAAGAAGAAGAAGAAGAAGAAGAAGAAGAAGAAGAAGAAACAGCAGAAGAGGAGGAGGAGGAGGAAGAGGAAGAAGCGGAAGAAGAGAAAGAGGAAACAGAAGTGGAAGAAGTGGAAGAAGCAGAAGAAGAAGAAGAAAAGGAAGAGGAAACGGAAGCAGAAGAAGCAGAAGCAGAAGAAGAAGAAGAAGAAGAAGAAGAAGAAGAAGAAGAAGACAACGACAACGACGATGGCAATGACGATGACGACTACAAACTTCTTGGTGTTACAAAATTCCAAACAAACAGGTCTAGAGTTTTTTGTGCTGTCCATGTATTATTATTATTATTATTATTATTATTATTATTATTATTATTATTATTATTATTATTATTATTATTATTATTATTATTATTATTATTATTATTATTATTACAGTATTGCTTTTTCTCTTTACCAAGCAGCCATACCTTTATTTTATTTTCTCAATTTCATGAATTATGGGGGCTTTTATCTACCTCTTTTGATCTGACAGTTTCTGAGTACTTCAATACAACAGAAGTGAAATGGTTCTTCTCTTAGTCACCTTTCACATCGGCTGTGGTATCTTAACATTTCCTAGTGCGTGGGATGCTATTCTGCTCGATGGTTCTGTCTGGTTTCTCTTGGTAGTTCTTTTGACCAAGGGTATAATAGAGAGAGACACGAAGCAGACGTGCTGAACAGCACAGATTGAAATCAAAACCCAACTTCTGCTAAAAGAAGTCTAGGACTAACATGTAAGGGTGTGAGAGAATGAATTTGTCTCTCTGAAAGGTTTTATTTTTTTTGCTCATGAATGTCCCAATCTGGGATGACTTACAAGTGGTACCCATACCATCTAGCCCAGGAATTCTCAACCTGCGGCCTGTGGGCCGGATGTGGCCCATGGAGCCATTTCATGTGGCCTCCCCATTGCCCCCACCACACCAGGAAGCACCATGTGGTGGATTGAAGGGCAAAATGGCCGTCCAGCCCCCGAAATTGTCTGAGGGAGCGTGACCCAATGGGCCCCGGCTTGAAAAAGTTGACAACTCCTGGTTTAGACCAGGGGTTCCCAAACTTTTCAAGCCGGGGGCCAGGTCACCCTCTCTCAGTCAGCTTTGAGGGCTTTTGCCCTCCCTGCACAATGGGGGTGGCCATTTTGTCCCAACCACTTCAAAGGACAAGGTCATTTTGTTTCTTGAATGCCCTTGGAGGGGCACATGAAATGGTGCCGAGGGCCAGATCTGGCCCACAGGCCTTAGGTTGGGAACACCTGAGCTAGCCCCTGTTTCAGTGAGGAAAAGGCTAAAACACAACCTCCACCAGATCTCCACTCTCCTCTTTTGTCATCCTTCTGGAACAGAAGAACATGTATTACCAGTTGTTTAAAAAATAAAACCACATTGACTTGTACTGTATACTTATCTGTTATGCTAATCTTTCTGCACCTCTGTCCCTGATGTGTTCAAATCGATGCCATGAAGCCTCACTCTTCTGTCTGACGAAGTGGACTTGATCCATTAAAGCTCACATTAAAACACAACAGTTCGTCTTTTTGTTATGTTTACTCTCTGATGTGCTGGAAAGACAGACTCGCCCGGCTACCGTTTCAAAACTCTTCTCTTAGGATATTTAAAACTGATGCAAGGTAAACAGGCTGAATCATCCAGGCAGTGCAAAACCACAAGCTTATATGACCTAGACATTTCATTACTTTCCCTCGGGGGCTGTAGGATTTAACAGTGCACATAAAAGAACATATTCAGAGAGGCAATCCATAAGAGCTATTATATAATATGTATATTATACTCACAGAGGAGTACAGAACCTACTGAAGGAGCAGAAAGACCTAGCTGCTTACCTAGAAGTGTCTTTCGCACAAAACTATGCCAACCTAGCAGTTCTAAAGCAAGGAATTGCAAGTATATAAACAGGTACCTCTTCGGTGGGGAAGGTAACAGCATTCGGTGTGCTCCAGCATCTAGTTATGCCTGCCACATGTCCACGGAAACGTCTGCAGATGCAGACGGTGCTGGCTGGCTCTTTGGCTATAAACAAAGATGAGCACTGAACTCTAGAGATGGATATGACTGGCTTTCGAGAAAGGGTGACCTCTAAGTTTACCTTTGGTGTGGTGGTGGAGGAATTGTAATTATATGGCTTATAGTAGCGATGGCCAACCTTGGCACACCAGATGTTCTTGGACTTCAATTACCCAGAAGCCCTGATCAGCAGGACTGCTGACTTGGGCTTATGGGTAATTGAAGTCCAAGAACACCTGGAGCGCCAACGTTGGCCATCACTGACCTATGGTCTTCTAGCTTATAGGCTCTCAAACATGGCTCTCCAGATGTTCTTGGACTTCAATTCCCAGAAGCCCTGATCAGCAGGAGTGCTGACTTGGGCTTCTGGGAACTGAAGTCCAAGAACATCTGGAGCGCTAAGGTTGGCCAAACCAGGGCATCCAGGTTCAGAGGTCAATCCAGGAAAACACCTAATCTTTGAACCTGAATATTCAGGGAAGGTATAACCTTGTCCAGAATAGGTACCAGTGGAAGATAGACTGTCTCGCAGTAAGATATAATTTCTAATTTGGCCAGCTTCTCTTTGTGGAACAGGATGAAGGATTCAGTCTTCTCCTTCTTTGGTTCCAATACTCAGGAATCTTCATTAAGGGCTTTGGGGTGGGGGAGGGGAGAGAAAAATAACATACCTCTGTAACCTTTCACAAAGAGAATATATCTAGTCTGGGTTCCTGCCAAAAACCACAGAAATTGATTTATTGGACTTTTCCAGCAGGCTGGCAACTGTTATGGATCACTTTATCAACTCAGTCCAGAAGGGGTTGGGTTGCCACGATCGTTGGCTTTGAAAAGATGTCATATGGATTGTGAAAAGGGTGTTGCAACTCGGAAGGGCAGCCGGTTTTGTTAAAAATTAAAGTACGCACCATTGTGCAAGGTAAAAAGGACACAGTGGAGGGAGTACACGAGAAATGAAAAGTAGCTGGCGTATTTTAGAAAAGTATTTTAGAAAAGCCAGGAATGAATTCAGTTGGTGGTCTTCTTCTTCTTCTTCTTCTTCTTCTTCTTCTTCTTCTTCTCCTCCTCCTCCTCCTCCTCCTCCTCCTCCTCCTCCTCCTGCTTCTTCTCCTGCTTCTTCTCCTGCTTCTTCTCCTGCTTCTGCTCTTCCTTCTGCCATATCTGAATCCAAATATTATCAGTCCTCATGGAGATCAGGCATGAAGACTATCCTGAGAATGTAATGCGGTGGTCTTCCATCGTTCTGCATCACGGCATGACCCCCATAGTACCACTGTTCCAGTTCCAAGGGTCACCTTCTGGTCCTGAGTCCTTTTGGCATGCAAAGTCCTCCTGAGCCCCAGGCCAGGATGGCTGAAACTTCTGCCCTCCATCAAGATAGATTCAAGTGGGATTTACTCCTCTTGAGGACCATCACCCATCCCTGTGGACTTCAGAACCCAAGGCAGTGAGTCCTCAAGGTTGTCTGGTTAGTTTGCTGCCTGACACTGAACGTTGAGTTGCTAGCAGTAGAGTCTACTGGTGGTGCTAATTCCAAACCATGACCAATCATCATAGAATTTTATGAAAATCTCCAAGTTGTAATATCAAAATTTGCCACTAGAGAGAGCAAGGGGATAATTTCCTGTATTTTCGCCAGCTCGGTAGCAATTGTGATGTGGTATTGACAATACCGTATTGTGACATGGTATTGTTTGTACTGAATACTGTATATTGTTTGGATTGAAAACTGTATAATTATTGTGTATTGAGTATATTGTATATTTGTACTGTTATATATATATATTGTATGATTATTGTGTGAGCCACCCTGAGCCAGGCTTCCTGACTGGGCGGCATACAAATGGGGACCTTGCCGCCCCTCCCCCTGTGCCTATACCAACTGCCAGGGGAGGAAGAAGCCAGGGCAGGATGAGGACCTTGCCGCCCCTCCCCCTGTGCCCACCCCAACATATTGTAATGTAATGTATTGTCTGTAAGCCGCCCTGAGTCGCCACGGTGAGTGGGCGGCAATATAAATTCGAACTAATAATAATAATAATAATAATAATAAATAACCATATAGCCTTTTAGTGTTCTACAAGGGGCTGCAGTGTCTCAGTGGTTAAGAAGCTTGCCATGTTAGCTGGAAGGATGGCAAGTCGGCAGTTCAAGACCCGGGTACTGCATGACAGATTGAGCGCCCGTCTCTGCCACAGCTCTTGGGGACAGGGACATGAAAGGAACCTAATTTGGGCATCCCCTGACTAGAGTTTCTTCCACAAAAATCCTTTCAACCCAGAATAATTTCTGACACGAAATTATTATGAATGTTCCACAACCTAATGCATTACTTACCCATCTAGAAAAGTAACATTTATGGCAAGATGGTTACCACGGACTACGCATGTAAAGCAAGAGCTGTCTTTTAACACATAACTAGCTTTCTAACACGTGACATTCCAATTTCTCATCGGTGCATACACTTTCGATTGACACTTTAAATCCTTTTTTTGCACATCATTGCGCTTGAGGTGAGGTATTGCGGCATTTAATGAGAACATAGGCTCATGCGAAAAGCGGCACGCTAATGGCAAACCTTCGCACTGCCACCGTGTCAAGATGAACCTTTAACACTGTGGAGGATTAATTTGCCAGCGTTCGTTTGTTAACAGCCAAACGCTTACGACTCAACACATTAAACAAAGGAGGCAATGGGAAGAACACCCCCCCCCCCCGGTAACCAAGTTTAATGTACATTAGGTACATTTTCCCCTTTCCAGCCCATCCCAGAAACAAGACTAAACCTTTCTTACAGCCATGAATATTTCAGCTTTGAGAAGCTGCCTAATTAATTTTTAATTAAACACACACTGGAGGAGCTCTCCTGGTTGTCGGAAATAATGAGGACCAATCTGACCTATTCACTGAGTTTCTAGAGATTTCTTTGGAGAGAGAGGGAGATAAAATGGACAAGCGATTTAGATGGTTTCCACCCTGTATAGTACAAAATAGTCTTAGTACAAAATTGCAGCCTGTACTAAATGCAAGTGTAGGGTGTTTCCCCATAATTTCCGTACCACAATATTTGGCATAATCCATTAAGATCAACACCACGATCTGCAAAAGTGTCATTTATTTGCTTGAAGTAAACTATTCCGTAAACTGCAGTGGCTCAAGTGGCTAAGAAGACGTCGACCGGAAGGCAGGAGGTCAGCAGTTCGATTCCCAAGTACGGCAGGACGGAGTGAGCTCCCGTCTCTGTCCCAGCTTCTGCCAACCAAGCAGTTCAAAAGCAAGACATCGCAAGTAGATGAATAGGGACCGATTCGGTGGGAAGGTAAACAGCAGCACCTATTTATCTACTTTCAATCTCTTGGTTTTGAACTCCAAGGTTGGCAGGTCTTGGGGGAGACGATGGCAACTCACTCCGTTGTGCAGCACTCATTAAATAAATAAAATAAATCTCCGTCTATTTCCTTCCGTTCTGCTTCTGTGTATGTGTGCATGCAATTATCTATTGATCTGGGGTTGCCAAGAAGCATATCTATTTTATTCAGACAGCACAGGGTATAATTATATCACACATTTAATTCACCTTGTGAACATGAATCACAACAAGAGGTACTATTAGCTCAAATTTTATTGCCCATTCCATTCATAGGCGCAGGATCAAGAAGCGGCATTCAATTTCTAATCTGTTAGATCTGCTCATTACCGCTGTGTTATCGTTATATCTGATGATTAGCTTAAGCCAATCAATTATGAGGTGCCTCCATAGGAATAATGGAAGCTCACAGCTTTGCTTTCACCTCCAGTTGTTAGTTCTGGGGGAAGCCTGCTCAAAGCAGGTGTGCTTTTTGAGGGAGAAATCCATACGCCAGTGATGGCCAACCTTGGCGTTCTAGATGTTCTTGGACTTCAATTCCCCAAAACTCTGATCAGCAGGAGTGCTGACTTGGGCTTCTGGGAACTGAAATCCAAGAACACCTGGAGTGCCAAGGTTGGCCATCACTGACCTGTGGTCTTCTAAAATGGCATAACCTTAACATTAAAACTGGTCTTGATTGTCTTGTCTTGGTTAGATGGGCTTCGCTATCAGCCGTTCAGTGCTTTCTCTCTGGTGCCAACCCTTTCTGCCAACCCTGTGCCCATCAAGTCCCCACCAAGGTCCTTTCCTCTGAGCGTGCCTTGATGGGCATCCTTCGCTTGTATGTTAAGGACACTCCAAGAGTGTCATCCAGGGCAATATTTTAACCCATCTTCCTAACCACTGCTTTACTTTGATGTGGCTCCATTTCCCTTTCGGTCCCGTCGAATTTGCTGGTTTCCTAAGGATTCTAGGAAGGTGCTGAGAAGAGAATAGAGCAGAAGGATAAAAGCAGCATTATTGGACTAGAAGGAGCACTCAACTGAAGGTAAATGCTTTTAAGACTTGCACTTCTTTTCTCGGAAAATGAAAGCAACATGGAAGGATGCTGGTATACAAAAGGAATGTGAATCCGGGAGACACACTCCAAGAAAAAAATGTAGGTGCATGTGAGTGTAAGAGGATAATTTTTATCTCCTTTACATTAAGAATTCTCCATGTGATCCCCCCCCCTCCTGTGATTCCTTCCCTTCTCAAAAAACTTATGCTCAGAAGTAACATGCTGTAATGCATATGCAAATAGTATCTTTCTTGTGCTGGAAAGGGCAGAATAAGCACCAGGGCACATAGGATTTTTTATAATTTCCTACACAGGATGACACCTTTCCTGTGCAGGAGTTCACCTGGAAAGGGTAAAAGATGCACCAAACCACATAGGATTTTTAAAAAATAATTCCTGCATAGGATGGCACCTTTCCTGTGCAGAAGTTCACTTGGAAAGGGTAAAAGATGCACACAACTACATAGGACTTTTTATAATTTCCTACACAGGATGGCACCTTTCCTGTGCAGAAGTTCACTTGGAAAGGGTAAAAGATGCACACAACTACATAGGGCTTTTTATAATTTCCTACACAGAATGGCACCTTTCCTGAGCAGGAGTTCACCTGGGAAAGGTAAAATATGCAACAAACCGCATAAGTTTTTTAAAATAAGAGTTCGCCTGGAAAGGTCTTTAAGCTGTGCACGATTTGGCAGTATCCCTTTCAGAACAATGGTTGAAACATGGAGAAGGGGTGGGGAGAATAAAATGAAAAACATTGTAGACTGAAGCTGGGGAATCTTCGTGAAACAGATAGACGTCTCAGGCTGTAGTCTCGGCACGATGAAAATTTGGGGGCAAACTGCTGAGGCTGAGAAATTTTGCATAACCTCATCACACCCCTGTTACATAATCTCATAAAGCTACATGTGTGGAATCTTGCACGTCTAATATCTGATATACTCCCTTTTTGAAAGGTTCATAAAGCTGCCAAATTGCATGCATCTCAGTGAGGACACAAATTATACCTGTTCTGATGTCCAGAGTCGATGGGGTAGTTCAAGGTTCCTCAAACTTGGTGCTCCAGATGTTCTTGGACTTCAATTCCCAGCCTTGAGCTGTTGTTTAGTCTGTTCAGAAATCCCGCTACAGTAATGGAGTATACTGTACAGCCAGTGACTCAATGCTGAGGGTGGGCAGCGGTAAATAACCTGACTCCCTAAAGGAGCCAATGGCTATGGACGGATTAGCACCTTTAGGTGGTGTGTGATGGTCCCTCTCAGTGGAGGAAATGCCACTAGAAACCATCATATTGGGCCCAATGGCAAAATGAGCGGAGGAAGAACTCAGATTCCCAATGGTCATGGAGGCGAAAGAGACCATGCCAGATGGACTGACTGTGAAGGCACACCTTGATAATATCCTCAAGGCTGTGGCAGTGCATTGCAGTCCTGGTGTTAAATCCTGCATGTCTCATTTCATCTGTGCCACAGAAGATGGCTCCGTGATCACAGTGTGTGGGTCACTTCATGGCAAGCTGTGATCCACTTTAAACACATTCACACTAGTGACATTTTTCCTGTGGGTCATTCCTCTACCAATGTGAAAATGATTTCCAGGAAAAAATGTATACTCAGATAAGAGTAGCGGCCGATGTTGACACCAATGTTGCCAACACCGATGATGACCAGCATGTGTGTTGACTTGGGCTTCTGGGAACTGAAGTCCAAGAATACTTGAAGAGAGATGGTTGGGGAATCCTGGGGTAACTCAAGATCTACATTCCCAAATTGATTCAAAGTTTTAACTATGGACCAAAGTGGAGAAGGTTCAGTTTACTCCAAGCCAAATCACGATGACGTCTGAAGTGACAGTTGTTCTAAACCCCCTCCTTTGCCTCTTGATGTTCTGCTTCTAAAACTTTACAGGAATCAATTTTATTGACCTCACACTATTGCGTTCCTTGGAAGCTCCAGGATATCTTACACAGAACATCCGATGATTTCCCACCCTGCTTTTGGATCAACGCCACAATCCCTTGACTTTAGCCAACAGTGTTGCCATCTCATGCTCACAAGCCTTTCAGGAGCCTCCAATAATCGCATAGCTGAGAACCTAAGCCAATAATCATAATTTTTAAAAGGCCAAAGCCTGAACAGAGCAAAATCTAGAGAGTTGTAAGTAAAGAAAAAATATCTCCTGGTTCTAATCCAAAATGACACTCAGACCCTCATATAAACAATTGAGCATTGCTGGATGGCTCAGTGGGGGCTCAATTCCCCACTGTTTCTCCTTAACAGAATCTGGACTCAGCCATTCATAGGGTACTTTCTAGGTGTGCAGTTGTAAGATTAGCATTGGTTCTGTTGTTGTTCTTTAAGCATAAAAAAACAGGGAAAACAAACACTATTATGGTACCATATAACAGAGCTAAACCAGTGACGGGCAGCAACAGGTTCACACCAGTTCGCCAGAGCCGGTAGTTACTTTTCCCAGTGTCCCGGAGAACCGGCAGCAGCTTTTTGGGGGAACCACCTTGGGGTCTTACCTTTTCACCGGTTTCCCCACTGCGCATGTGCGCCAAGCGCTTGGTGTGCATGCATGCCTACAGTGCTTGGTGTGTATGCACGGCCTCCTTGCTGTCCTACCAAGCGGGGAGGAGGAAGAGAAGCTGCTAGCCTGAATCTCCCTATAGCCTGCTCCTCAGGGTAAGTGACTCACCTTTGGATGTGGTGTGTCTCTGTGTGTGTATTTTAATGTGTATTTATTTTTAATGTGTATTTTATGTGTTTTAGTGTATTTAATCTGTATTTTTATGTATTTTTATGTCTATTTAATTTGTATTTTTATGTGTACTTAATTTTAGGGGGGTTATGTTGGCTCCATCCACATCATTGGCTCCGCCCATGACGTCAAGATGTTGGGTCCACCCATGACATCATGACGTTGGCTCCACTCACTATGTTGGTGCCGCCCACAGTGTGGTAGTAATTTTTTTGTCTGCCCACCACTAAGCTAAACAGCTTACACATTTCCTAAAAGAACAAAATCAGATATAAAGCCAATTAGTCTCTCTCTCATAAACTCAGGTAAAGCAGTCCCACTGTTCAACCTTTCAAATCAAATAAACACTTTAAAATAAAATTCTGCCCCATGTCAACCACAGATTTCCCAGTTATGGTTGAAGGAGACCATCTTTCTCACACTAGGTCAGGCGAAAAGAACTGCAGAATGGAATCACCAAAAGATGGCTTCATTTTGGCAGTTTCACATCTGGCCTATGCAGATGTGATTGTTATGATGACTGCCAATATTTGGATTCAAATACCAAATGGAGGAGGAGGAGGAGGAGGAGGAGGAGGAGGAGGAGGAGGAGGAGGAGGAGGAGAAGAAGGAGAAGAAGAAGAAGAAGAAGAAGAAGAAGAAGAAGAAGAAGAAGAAGAAGAAGAAGAAGAAGAAGAAGAAAGAGTAACATTTCTCTTGAGAACTTTTAGAATGAATTGTTAACACTGCCCTAATTCTTTGGAGTATTTGCTAAGAGAGATCAATGTAAACTCTATTGCTATAAAATGGTTAGAACTCTGCTGTGTAATGTACAGATGTCCTTGAGTGTAAAATTTAAAATAATAGATGAAGTGCACACGTACCATCAGCCTTGGTTCACGTAAGGACATTTAGAAAACAACTCCTTGGGGTTCCTTCTAGAGAAATACTCAACTCACATTTGGAGGAAGAAGAAGAAGAAGAAGAAGAAGAAGAAGAAGAAGAAGAAGAAGAAGAAGAAGAAGAAGAAGAAGAAGAAGAAGAAGAAGAAGAAGAAGAAGAAGAAGAAGAAGAAGAACTTATGCCTGTTTAAGGGCAGTGATTATCTGGTGTGCAAAATGGTTAGATGTTAGGGAACACTTTCTTGAGAGATATAGAGGAAAAGATGAAGAAGTCTACAAAAATGCAGTTTTCTGACACTGTTCTGATATAAACTGGCTGTGAAATGCATAAGGACAACAACATATGACGATGCACCCTGTATCTCTCTGTGTGTGTGTGTTTTTAAAGAGACTTTTGAGAACTTCTGATACCATCTGAGTCACGACCTCACAAAAGATTGAAAGCCTCGGACACGTTTCGCCTGGAGAAAAATTGGGCTGGTAGACTGAAGCAACGGGACAAGGTAACATCTTTCAAAGATATGAAATAACGCTTTAAACCAGGTAGTAACACATTTCTTCTTCAGCAATGGCATCTTAGTGCTTGATTTATGATGACCCCACTATTCCCAGTGATGTGAGCATGAACTTTTATGCACGTACTCTCTCTCTCTCTCTCTCTGTGGCCAGCAAACACCATAAAAGATGCAAATCTCTCACAGGGTTTCAGAAGATGCGGAGACCTGCACTTCATTTTCTCGCCATCGACCTTTACCTTTAGAGAGGCTAAATCAGATTTGTGGATAATGTGGAAGTCCTCCCAGTGGATTTCATAGCTAATCTTCTCACATACAAGTCAAGCATTCGTGTTGCAGTTGGCAGGGATGAACTAGCCTCCCAAGGTTTCTCTAACCCAGGGGTAACCAACCTAAGGCCAGTGAGATGGATCCGGCCCATGGCACCATTTCATGTGGCACCCCTCCAAGGGCATTTGAGAAACAAGATGGCCTCTCCTTTGAAGCTGTTGGGACAAAATGACCACCCACATCGCACAGGCATGGAAAAATGGCCGTCCGGCCCTCGAAGCTGACTGAGAGAGTGTGACCCAGCCCCCGGCTTGAAAAGGTTGGTAACCCCTGCTCTAACCAGACTAGATAATAATAATGCTAATTTTGTGTCAGAAATTATTCTGGGTTGAAAGGATTTTTGCTGGAGAAACTCCACTCGGGTGCCCCAATGTGGCTCCTTTCATGTCCCCAAGATCCGTCGTGCAGCACTCAGGTGTCGATCCCTGTCCTTCCAGTCTCCAAGCTCAGCGTCTTAACCCCTAAGCCAGTGCAGTGCTGCACCGGACTAGATGAAGCATGGTTAGCATCATGGCCATCACTCTTTGGTGCTCAGTGATGCAGAAATGTTTCACAGGGCAATCTGTGTCAACAACAATAAATAATAGGGTGTCTAAATTGACTGGAAAAACGAGATGCATTTTGTCCTCCATAATCCGGCAATATATACATAATCCTTTTTAAGGCCTGGCCAGATGGCAGCTACAGATGTGTTTTGCCAGAGCTTTTTTTTTTTTTTAAATCACACTGCACAACAATTTTGCTACCGGGAATAACAAATGTGGTTTATGTGATATCAAGTGTGCTGATTCCAAATCTGAACTCAGAATTTTGCCTATCACATACAGATTTGAAGGAATGCTTTAGCTGTTCAAAGGGTCGGTCATTGGGTCATGTATTTTTACATGGGGACATTATAGCAGGTGCAGCTACTGCTAGGACTGCTGCCACCTCAGTTGAATCACGTCCCCTGGTGGCATGCACATCTGGGCAAAACAGTGAGCTAACATAGTTGGGATGGACCAAGGGCTTGTCTCTAGTGTGAAACCGTCTTATTGGATAGTACAGCTAGGACATAGTGAGTCTGTTTTGAGCTAAATAGGAGTAGGTGCAGCTGCGTTAATAAGCCGGACAATTTTTGCTCCATTTGTGGCAAATATACCCAGCGTGATCAATGCAAGAACGTAACCAAGAGGGTGAGATTTGCTAACTTAGGACCCTGATGTCCTAGGCAGAATCGGACTTCAGATTTGGATTCAGTGCACTTGATTTATTCTAGGACGCATGAATCAGACCAAGTAGCAGGCAATGTTTATTTTTTGTGATGCAGTGTCACAGGCACAATGGAGATGTGAGGTTAGCATAAAATAAACTGTGTATAATCCCCAAACAAATAACCAAAGGTTTGTTGCACTGATTGAATTATTTACAACTTGATCTGACCTATTTTCTTCCTTTTTTCAAAATTCTTTCTGCAAATGAATCTATAATATTAACAGCTGTTGGATTCAGCAGGGATGATTTTCACTGAGGGCACTTTGAAGAATTAGTGTGTCCATTTAATCACTGTCAAAAGGGGACACTGATTTGCATAAAACTGCATATGTTGTTACTGGTATGCCCCCATCAAATCATTATTGACAGCCAATAGCGTGCAAAAAGTCTTAGGCTAGTTTGGGGGAAATTCGATAAGTGATTGGTGGGGCATTATTTGGTCACCATAAATCCAAACTATGCCAAAACATGGAGAGGAGATTAAGCAGAAGGCTCTCTTCAATTTTAGTACATCTAGGTCAGGAGTGGGCAAGCCTTGGTGCTCCAACTGTTCTTGAACTTCAATTCCCAGAAGACCAAATCAATACACCTGCTCATCAGGGCTTCTGGGAACTGAAGTCCAAGAACAGCTGGAGTGCCATGGTTGACCACCACAGGTCTAGGCGGGACTGAGTTATGTCCCTCAATCACTTATTGAATTTTCCCCTTGTTCTTCAGCTCTTCATCCAAGTCCAACAACTGTATTTCAAGAGACTGGAGTGATTCCAGATGTGGGACTGTTACAGCAAGGATGAAATGGGGCCATGCCGAGTAATCACCCATTCTTTTCAAAGACTCAGGAGGTGAGCCATCCTTGGGATGGTTTGAACTGGAAATGTCAGCAAATTAAAGACCTACTTTGGGTCCTAACATCTGGGGTCAGCCCACCTTCGGCGGTCATTATCCCAGGCTCGTCTTTGTATTCTTGCTTCTCTTCACGAATTTGCCAGCACTTGGTGTCTTGATAAATATTCATGCGAGCCAACGGTGTCCATTTTAGTAGCACAGCACCATTCACTCCTTTTTAGACTAATGGAGCAGCAGGTAATGCACCAGAGCTGACCGGACTCAGCGGGGACACAGAAGACACACCGTAAGACTCTTTCTTCTGCAGCTGGAGATCAATTGAGGCAGATCTGGGGGGAGGAAAGTATTTATCTTGGCCTTTTTCAATAAAGAGAAATTGTGTGTGGGCTCAGAATGGCAGCTGGTGTGGAGTCGAGGTGTGAATAGATAATGAAGGCTCCAATCCCTTTCCATTGACCTGTTTTAAGGAAGAATTTGAGATTGCGCTCAAGGAATCCAATGTAGGACAAATGTGGCAGTTGCTGTCATCGCAGCTGGGCATTAAGTTGCTGATGTTGTAAGATAGAAGGAAGGAATGTCCATTGAAATGTCTGCAGACACAGACAGTGCTGGCTCTTTGCCTATAAACAGAGATGAGCACTGCATCCTAAAGTTGGATACGACTGGTTTTTGAACAAGGGCAACCTTTACCACTCTTTGGCTATAAACAGAGATGAGCACTGAACCCTAAAGTCGGATACAAGTGGCTTCTGAGCAAGGGTGACCTTTACCTTTACCTTTACCTTTACCTTTACTTTTACCTTTACCTTTAGGTCACCCTTGTTCGAAAGCCAGTCATATCTGTCTCTAGGGTTCAGTGCTCATCTCTGTTTATAGCCAAAGAGCCAGCACTGTCTGTGTCTGCAGACGTTTCCCTAGACATACGGCAGACATGACTAAACATGGAACACTGTCTACCTTCCCACCGAAGTGGTACCTATTTATCTCCTTGCAATTTCTTGTTTTCGAACTGCTAGGTTGGCAGGAGCTAGGCCAGAGACAGGAGCTCACTCCGTCATGCAATACTTGGGTCTCGAACTGCTGACTTCCCATTCATCAAGTTCAGCATCTTAACCACTAAGCCACCGCAGTCCCTTGATCTGAACCTGTCTGCAATTTTGGGGATCCATCACTGTATCAACACAAGGAATCCCACAGAAAAAGTGTCTAGCCCGGTGGTTCCCATTGTGGGGCCCACGCCCCACTGGGGGACTTCAATTCCCAGAAGCCTAAGCCAGCACATTGGCTGATCAATGCTTTGGGGAATTGACTTAGGCTTCTGGGAATTGAAGTCCAAGAACCAAAGGTTGGGCAAACACTGGTATAACCCATGTTACTTTCTTCAATTTGGGCTCACTATTATCCCTTCACACATACAAGCACGGACACCCATGCGCACAAGCAGTGGTAGTTCTCTATCAAGCCATGTGCTTCTATCTCCACATTAGATCAAATAGTTTTATTGAACATAAAATCCATCCAACATCCATCTTAATTTCTGCACGGGAAAAACGACGAGGGGAAAAAGAAGCCCAGAAGTCAATGATATTTTCAGATAGCCAATTTGTCTCCCCTGTTCCGAATTAGTTCTTCCCCATCCTCTGTTTTGAAGAAATAAGGTTTTCAAGGCGCAACCACAAAAGCCTTAGATTGAAAAGCAAAGGTAATTGAAGAAAAATGAGCTATTCTTCAATAGGTCATGGCATTCAAGGAAAGGTCCAGCCGGCGTTGTACATTGAATGTTCAATTTGTTGGTCAACAGACCAATTAGGACCACAGCATGTTGCATCTTATGTTGTGTGAATCTACTGCCATCGTAGGCAAAAGTTCTTTTTTTTTTTTTTTTGCTATGAGATTTATGTTGGAATGATTCTTTGCTCTGAGACATCCCATGAGAAATCTTGTAGGATCTCCCCGCCCCCCGCCCCCTTGAAAGCAAAGTCAACTTGAGCACGATGAATTTAATTCCTGCACACGGTTACTTTCTCCCAAAACATGAAAGTCTTCAACTGAAAACAGATTTGGGAGGGGGGCAAAGGGCAGAAAGTATTGTGTTGCCCACAAGTTGCCCACAAGTTGAAATGTTGGCCAAGACAAAAGGAGCTATTGACAATATTTCTAACACTTGCGAAGATTAATGGCAGCTAAAAGTTGGGAAATTATCTCTAACCTTAAAATAACAATAATTTCATGTCAGAAATTATTCTGAGTTGAAAAGATTTTGGCTGGAGAAACTCCACTCAGGGGACACCCGAATGAGGCTCCTTTCATGTCCCCAAGAGCTGGGACAGAGATGGGTGCTCAATCCGTCATGCAGTACCCGGGTCTTAAACTCCCAGCTTGTCGGCCTTCCAGCTATCAAGGGAAGCTTCGTATCCACTGAGCCACTTCTTTTTTTCCTTCTTCTCCTCCTCCTCCACCTCCTCCTCCTCTTTCTACTCCTTGTTCTCCTACTCATTATGATGGTGATAATTTCATGTCAGAAATTATTCTGGTGAAGAAACTCCACTCAGGGGACTCCCAAATGGGGCTCCTTTCATGTTCCCAAGAGCTGGGACAGAGATGGGCACTCAATCCATCATGCAGCACCCAAGTCTCAAACTGCCAGCTTGTCGGCCTTCCAGCTAACAAGGCGAGCTTCTTAGCCACTGCAGCCCCTAGCCTTAAAATGGAAGGATGGTCCAAAGAAGTTTGGGACATGGCCTTAAATGACGAACTAACATGGGCCATTAACAGTAAGAAGGGAGTGATTAAGAATAAATTGTTTCTGGGAAATTTGGAACCCCCTTGATGGATTATGTAATGATGCAGAATCAGGGTTTTAAACCTGTACAAGAAACAATGAGTTTTTGGAAAGTCAATATTAATAACTAAAGAAGTTTGAAGTGAAGACCTGGAGGTAGTGATTCCTCATAGGGTGAAGGGGACACTTGTTGTTTGAAATAAAATGAGTTGTTAATTATTATTTTCTTACTCAACAATGTGTTGAGGCTAGTACATAGCGATAATTTCATTAAATGATTTAATAAGGAATGTATTTAAGATAATTAATGGCTTGTTGATCTATGCAGAACAGTAGATCACACAGTTGAATTAGAATTGATTTTCATACTAATCACTAACCTGTCAATGTTCTGAATTCATATTTTGTTTTTGTTTTAGGACAAGTTGTGGTTTGTAGAACCAGAAAATGACAATACTTTCTATTAATATAGAGGCCAACCTTTCATCTAAACAGGAACTGTTAGCCCCACTTTGCTGCCAATGGAGATGTGACACCTTTTAATTTCAAGGCATTGATCAAGGAAATGATTAGATGTGACTCCAGTTCTACAAGGGCTGAGAATCCAATGCAGGTTTTAATCCAAATGAGTGTTTCTCAACCTTTCGTTGTTTTGGACTTCAGTTCCGAGAAACCGAAGTCAATTCCCCAAAACGCTGATCAGCCAATGGACTGACTTAGGCTTCTGGGAATGTAAATCCTCCTATGGGCCCTGGGCCCCACGTTGGGAACTACTGGTCCAAACTGTGCAGATGATAGCCATGATGAGTCTGTGGAGGGAAGGATTCAGCACCTTGGATAGCTCCCATAGACTTCTATTGTTGGGGAAATTATCCTATCCATCTAATCCTTGATTTTTACTGCCAAGAGGAAAGTAAGAGAAACAGGTATACATTACTACCAAAATATATTTTTCACATGCTCAGACACTCTTTAAAGGTAAGGGTTGCCCTTGGTCAAAAGCCAGTCATATCCAACTCTAGGGTTCAGTGCTCATCTCCATATATAGCCAAAGAGCCAGGACGGTCTGTATCTGCAGACATTTCCATGGACATGGGGCAGGGATGAATATATACACAGAATGCTGTTACCTTCCCACCCAAGTGGCACCTATTTATCTCCTTGCAATTTCTTACTATTGAACTGCTAAGATGGCAGGAGCTGGGACAGAGATGGCAGCTTACTCCATCACGCAACGCTCCTGTCTCAAACTGTTGACCTGTCCAGTGGTCAAGTTCAGTGCCTTAACCACCAAGCCACCGCAGTCCCCCCAGACCCCCAGGACTTTGTTTCAACAGTATCTTTCCATCATCCTCAAAACACACAGGTTTACCCCCACATCTTCCAAGGACTCCTAAGCATGCCTGTCGACACGAGGGGTTCACTTTTGCTCTCAAAGTATATTCAACGTTTTGTTATTTTAACGGCCGGGATGCGTTTGGTTTGCCTTTGACACTGAAAGTGATTAGTTGTACCATTTGATTAGCGAATGCCAATAAAGCAGTGTTAAGTCAAGGGCCTGGGGGGGATCGGCTTACGCAAAAGCCGATCCAGCAAAAGTCACATTTGCTGATGGTGGTAGAAAATTTCCGAAGCTTCTGCAAACTCCTTTCTTTGTCTGGCAGATGGGGTTGAAATGGGAGAAACCAGAGAGGAATAAGCAGGGAAGTTTTTCAGGTATCTGCTTTGACACTAGGCATCAGGTCTACTCCAGGAGTTCTCAACCTTTTTAAACCAGGGGCGGGTCACACAAACTCGGAGAGCTTCGTGGCCGGATGGTCATTTTGCCCTTCCTCCAACACATGGCACTTCCTGATGTGGTGGAGGCTGGGAACACATGAAATAGAGTCATGGGCCGCATCCGGTCTGTGGGCCGCAGGCTGAGAATCCCTGGTCTACTCTGCTACCATCACAGAATAACCTGGCCAGATTAGCATTTAGAACTAGGAATGCCAATTTTCCAGGTTCTTGCTCTAGAACAGAAATGAAAAAAAAAAGAACCAATATCCTCTCTTTGTCTTCAAGAAAGAGCAGCTGATCATAAAAAAAACCTACATTAACCCATCTAGTGCTTTAGGCTCTTAAATAAAGCAGACATCATTCTGGTTCCATGAAATCCCCACAGTTACAGGAACTGTGAAACTTTTTGCAAAAAAAAAAAAAATGTGCCGTTCTGTGCAAAAAAATGTAGAATGTTAGGTAAAGGTCACTCTTGCTTGAAAGCGAGTCATATCTGACTCAGTGCTCATCTCTGTTTATAGCCAAAGCGCCAGAGCTGTTGGCATCTGTAGACATTTCCGTGGTCACGTGGCAGAAATGCCTAGACACCGGAGCACACGGAATGCCGTTACCTTCCCACCGATGTGGTCCCTATTTATCAACTTGCAATTTCTTGCTTTCGAACTGCTGGGTTGGCAGGTACACGGATCCTTATCCTCACCAGAAAGGAGAAATGTTACAAATTCTCAAGCATGCATGCAAGAAGGAGGCAAGTAAGGAATTTGCTCCTCTGTTTAATACATTGCTAGTATCAAATGCATTTCATCCTGGCCAAAGGAGCCTATCCAACTGTCGGCCAACTGATATTTCACTCTCTCTCTTGGAAGTAGCTGTTCTCCACCAGATAGGTAATTTTCCATCTCCTCCTTCTCCCTTCCCTGGGCTTGAGACAGGTGGAAGTTCTTAATCATCGAGTTCATTAGCTGGCCATTCCCAGGAGGTTTGGGGAAAGAGCAAGCCGGTATATCTTTGCCTTGCCACATTGACAGGCCTTCCCTGCTCGACTCCAAGACCATCAGGTCTGGCAGCTTTTAAATGTCAGTAAATCTGATTCGCTGCCTCAGCCCTGGCCCTTTTGTACAGGAGATAATGGTGAGGAGTTGGCACAAATCCTGCCTTTTGAAATGCCTTGGCAGGGATGTGGCGGCAAGGCTGTTTTGTTTACGTGCTGCTTCCTCTCCTCTTACATGCTCAGTTCCACCAAAACTGCCTTCCCAGAAACAGTCTCCAAAAAAATGGGATCTTCTTGTGAAGGTAGGAGAAGACCATCAGAAATTTCAAGGTCTGTTATCTTGGTTAGCCTTACCAATACCTCCTGCCAGTTTGAAAGCAAAAACATAAAAAATTTTTGCATGTGGATAAATAGCTACCACTTTGGCAGGAAAGGTCACAGTGTTCCCTGTGCTCTGGTATCTAGTCATGTCTGCCACATGACCACAAGAACTCTGGCTCTTTGACTGTAAACAGAGATGAGCATCACCCTTGAGAGTCAGACACAACTGGCTTTTCAGCAAGGGAGACCTTGACCTTGACCCGCGGAGCAAGAGGTTTCAGGGTCAGTTCCGTCCTGTTCCTGCTTGATAGGGGATGGACCCCATGATCTATAGGTTCCCCTCCAGCTCTGTAGTTCTAAGGAACTCACATGAGATAACATCTGGTATAGACATGGAGGAGGAGGAAGAAGTAGAAGGAGAAGGAGGAGGAAAAGGAGGAGGAGAAGGAGGAGGGGGACTGTGGTGGCTCAGTGGTTAAGAAGCTTGCCTTGTTATCTGGAAGGCTGACAAGCTGGCAGTTCAAGACCCGGGTGCTGTATGATGGATTGAGCACCCACCGAAGAAGAAGAAGAAGAAGAAGAAGAAGAAGAAGAAGAAGAAGAAGAAGAAGAAGAAGAAGAAGAAGAAGAAGAAGAAGAAGAAGAAGAAGAAGAAGAAGAAGAAGAAGAAGAAGAAGAAGAAGAAGAAGAAGAAGAAGAAGAAGAAGAAGAAGAAGAAGAAGAAGAAGAAGAAGAAGAAGAAGAAGAAGAAGAAGAAGAAGAAGAAGAAGAAGAAGAAGAAGAAGAAGAAGAAGAAGAAGAAGAAGAAGAAGAAGAAGAAGAAGAAGAAGAAGAAGAATGGTCTGTGGTGGCTCAGTCGTTAAGAAGTTTGCCTTGTTAGCTGGAAGGCCAACAAGCTGGCAGTTCAAGACCCGGGTACTGTATGATGGATTGAGCGCCCACCGAAGAAGAAGAACAACAACTACAGCAGCAGCAACAGCAGTAGGAACAAGAAGAAGAAGAAGATACACTGTATGGATCTGTCTCACACAGCTCAATGTTTGAAGACAAAGAGCAAGAGCAAGAGCAAGAGCAAGAACAAGAACAAGAACAAGAACAAACCCATATGATTGGCATCTACCCTTTCCCTTTGCATATATATCACTGAAGAGAACCACATGAACCAATCTGTCAGCTCAAAGATCATTGTGCTTCTCCCATATTTATTATGCCTGGTCATCTCTGCTACCATAGAAATGAAATAGATTCCCTGCATTATTAATACTTGTAAATGTTTATGACAACCCCAGACCAATGAAGATGACAAGCCCAGCGCAGGCTAATGTTGAGCCATCCACACGGACATAAAGAGGGTCAATAAAAATCCCCAATGGGCAAGATCCATCTTGGCCATCTCCTGTGGGTGTGTGAGAGCATGTCTACATGGACATATGCATTCCTGGCGACTCCCTCCCAAGTTGCTCTGCATGGAGTGGGCAGCCTTGACATTGTACACTCTGTGAGAGTGTGTGAATGCAAAAACCCATGAGCCTTGATATCCATCAAGAACCATCCCCAAAAGAATTAGAAGAATTCCAGCCAGGAGACATTCAAGCCCGTCAATTCGTCCCGCTCAGCACAAAGTAAATCGTCTTTATTGCTCTGAAAAATTAAAAACCTCCCTGCATCTTTATTAAAGTGCGCCTCTCCACCATGCGAGGACGTAAATAATTGAGGGCCCCACCTAGCACATATTTATTGGGAAGAAATAAACCCTGTAAAGAAGCCTATTTGCTCTGAAAGCCATAGGATGCATTTAAATGTTTAAACAGGCTTGGCCGTCAATAAAGAAGCGAGGAAGCCAAAATAATTTAATACATCGAAATCATGGCATGGGACAGTGAAGGCGAACCTTGGCTCTCCAGATGTTACCGAACTTCAATTCCCAGAAGCCCTGATCAGCAGGTGTCTTGACTTGGGCTTCTGGGAATTGAAGTCCAAGATCACCCAGAGTGCCAAGGATGGCCATCACTGGCACAGGAAATGCTCCAGTGTGGGGCCCAAACGCCACAGGGGGACCTCAATTCCCAAAAGCCTCACTCAGTCCATTGGCTGATCAGTGCTTTTGGGGAATTGACTTAGGCTTCTGGGAATTGAAGTCCCAAAACCAAAGGCTGGGAAACCACTGGTTTAGGCTTCTGGACTGTATGTTTGCAATCTTACCTTTTTAAAGAAGGCAAGAAGAGGGGGGTGGGGGGAGAAATGCAATAACTTCTGATTTTAAATATAGTCGTTGAAGCACTCCAGCTGGGGGAAATTATTAGAAGTGCCACAGCTGGATCCTATTAAGGTTTTTGATCCATGCTGAGTGAATTGCTAAGAGATTAAATGCATGTCATCGAGGTAACAGATCCTGGGGATCTTTGCTCGGCACATAGTCAATCAACCCTTGGTTTTCCAATGGGAAGAAATGAAGAAGGAGACAGAACAGCTTACGATATCTCCAAGACCTTCGCTCTAAGTCACCAGTTTCTTCTCCTCCTCCTCCTCCTCCTCCTCTTCCCATGTCTAAGGCATGACATGAAACTGCCAAAATGAAGCCACCTTTTGGGGAGTCCATTCCGCAGTTCCTTTCGTCTAACCTAGTGTGAGAAAGATTAGCTGGCAACTCAAGGTGGCCGTTACCAGGGTTCACCCAATTGTTTTGGTAGTCCTTCACAGCTAGGCTGTAGATGCAACACAGTGTGGTCTGGATGGCCTGTCGGGTGGCTGAGAGCATTGCCTGTAAGAATTTTATCAATAAAAAAGTTTCCTCCAAAAAAGTTTCCTCCTCTGGGCCCACAACAATGGCCAGAGGAGAGTTAGTCTGTGTTCTGCTTTGGTTGTTTTGTGAGGTTGTATTTTATGATTGTTAATGTACTGTTGCTGTTTTCACTGTAAGCTGCCCTGAGTCGCCTTGGCAAGTGGTCAGCAATATAAATCTGAACAGATAAATAAATAAATAAATAAATAAATGTGGTTCATGAATACAACCATATTTGAAGAGGTTCTTTCTGTGTACCCCATACCAAGGAATGAAAGAGATCTGTGTAGATTTGGAGTGGTCACAGTGAGGCCCGTGGGTTTTATGCCACCTGGCCAAGATCCTAACTTAAGACCCTGACGTCCAAGGCAGAATCGGACTTCAGATTTGGATTCAGCACACTTGATTTAGTATTCGTCAGATGGTACGCGTATCCAAGCACACATTTTCCCTGGACGTCATTTTCTCAGCTAGTAGATGTGTCTCTGGTGACTCCCCAAACCGATCCTGGCATGGAACATGCGACCACACACAATATAGTATGATTTACTATAGTACGCATGGATTAGACCAAGTAGCAGACAATATTTATTTATTTATTGTGATGCAGTGTAATTCGTAAATTCTGCAACCATCTGATACGAGTAAAGAAAATAAAGATGACAGGATACATGACCGTTCAAAGACATCTGTTACAAAATGCATCTCCATCGCCTTTGGAGGGCCAACCACTTTCTCGATGCATGTCAAGCCTCAGAAGTTCCCTCTTTTGAAAGGAACCATGAGGGTTGGTGGTACCGATGCGCAGGTGCCAGGATGAAAGCCCTCAAAGCGTTTTCTCCTTTGGTGGCCACCTAGATAGAGAGCAGGAGAATGGAGACACCACAGCCTTCTCCTCTAAGACTTTCAAATGCTTCCTTTCACTATTCAAATGGATGATTCTACTGGTGGCTACAAACGTCCTGAGCACCACAGGGGACGGCGGACCCTTCTCTCCGAAGGGGTGGTCGTCTCCATTTCGCACGATTTGACGCCTCCCCTTGAAGTCTGGCTTGAAAGCAATCTTCTGCCAACAAACTGGAACGAAAATGCTTTCTATTTTTGGAATGGCATTGAACAGAGCAATTTCTGAGGAACTCCCTGTGCAAGCCTGGATTTTCAGGGTCAAGCCGGTCACGTGACAAACCTGGGAAAGTGTTGTTTCAGATAAATTGCTTAGTGGGCAAGTGACGGTGGCTTAGTGGGTAAGAATTTGTCAACGGGCAGGTCAGCTGTTTGAGTGCTGAACAAAACAAAAGCCTTAACACATGCAAATAGGGTCAGGTGATCTCTGAGGCAGGAAAGAACCTTTCAAACTATAATTACAGGCCAACAATGCCAAGCAACTTCCTACAGAAGTGAGTCTTTAAGGTGCCAAAACTTTTTTGTCTTTTGTTGTTGTTTTGTTTTGTTTACTCTCTGATATGCTTGCAGGGACTAACACAGCTACCACGTCAAGATATTCTATATTTCATTTCATTCCTCATGATATGCTCAAAGGATTGGAGTTTTATTTGTTTAATGGTCTTAAACAGTTCTTGTTTTTTCTCCATCTGATGCACCACTTCTGCACTTGCCACATGATAAAACCACCCAGTTAGATAAGACATGGAACAGGGATAAGGTCTGGTCAGTTTGATTCACCTGCTCCTCATCTTTGTTCTTTGCATTGCCAAGCATAGGACTTCACAATTCTTTCTACTGATTTGCTTATTTGAACTGAGTGGTGACAAACATACATTTAGTCTATACAGTGGGGGTTCCCAAACTAAGGCCTGTGGGCTGGATTCGGCCCACGACACCATTTCACGAAATGATGCATTTGAGAAAGAAAATGGCCACTCCGTTGAAGCTGTTGGGACAAAATGGCCATCTAGCCCTCAAAGCTGACTGAGAGAGTGTGACCCAGTCTCCGGCTTGAAAAGGTTAGGAACCCCCAATGTACAGGGATCAAAGGAGAAAAGTCCAATGGTTGGGTTTGGTCAGAAGACTTGTACAAGGACTCCAGATATGGATTTTCAGAAGGTCCCCATTTCCTTGGTCAGTGGTCGAGGATGGGTAAGATGAACTGATTTCTCTTGTTCCCTTCAAAACTATTTCTTCGACGATTTGCTTTATTCTTCTTCTGTTTGTGTGAAGGAATATCTCAAACTGAAGTTGGCTTTCATTGCAATTTGCTCATATATTTTTTCTGTCTGCTTTCCTAACATGTGAAATGTAGAGCTTTTGCAGACAGAAATGTTGCAGCTCGGTGGTGAATTATGGGCTCATGACAGAGGCGCAATCCTTGTCATCTCAAGATTGGGTTGAAATCCTGACGTGATTTTCATGCCAACTAACGGATCAGTCTGTTCCAGTTTCTCACTTATTCACTCATAAGTTGGATGGGGGAAAACCAACCAAAATAAAACTGCTATACATTTTGGATACAGATAAAACTGGAGTATATTTTAGAGTGCTTGGTCATTTGGTTGGTTGGTTGGATTGGGTTGGGTTGGGTTGGGTTGAGTTGGGCTGGCTGGCTGGCTGGTTGATTTGGTTGGTTGGTTGGTTGGTTGAATTGGGTTGTTGGGCCGGCCGGCTGGCCGGTTGGTTGGTTGGTTGGTTGGTTGGTTGGTTGGTTTGGTTGGTTGGTTGGTTGGTTGGTTGGTTGGTTGGTTGGTTGGTTGGTTGGTTGGTTGGTTGGCTGGCTGGCTGCCTGGCTGCCTGGCTGCCTGGCTGCCTGGCTGCCTGGCTGGCTGGCTGGCTGGCTGGCTGGCTGGTCGGCTGGCTGGCTGGCTGGCTGGTTGGTTGGTTGGATGGATGGATGGAAAATGCAAGTTCTGTATTTGTTTTTGGCTGAGAACCGAATGACAAACTTCAGAGAACTGCCAAACCCCAAAGATTCACATTCTGATTCACACACTGTGCAGAAAGATCAGATTCAAGCCAAGTCAAGTAAGAAGTCATTAGAAAGTTACTTTTTACAAAGAATTCAGTACCGTTACTGTCATTGCTGTTTTAGAAAGCCACAAAACTATACATTCCACCTTGTTACTACTTATTACTGTAGTTTTTAACACAACAGTAACTAAAGGACAATGCTCGTTACATTGCTCATTACTAGGTCTTGTTCCATTTCTAAGATAGTGGGAAATGAATCTTTTCAAAGAAAAAGCCTCAAAATGTCCTCAAAGAGTATCCCCACCATACACAAAATACTACTTTTTACAGAAAACATTGTTTTTCAACAGATCATGTCTCAAAGGATGAAAGAAATGCTTGCTAAATTCCTCAGTGGTTGATTTTCTGTTTCTTTGCTCAAAGAAAAATCTTGACAAGTAATTTGAGTTGAGGGAAAGACAAGGGGTATCAATTCTCCTTATAAACTTGTATACACTAAAACCTCATATAACACTAAAACCTGGTTCCACAAGTCTTGGTGTTATATGATTTTTAGTGTTATCTGATGCATGTTAAAATCCTATGGGATCCATAGAGATACATTGTAACCACACAGGCTTTAGCGGTTGTTATCTGAAGCATCCCATAGGATCTTAATGTTATCTGATGCAATTCTTCCCCCCAGATTCCTTAATGTTATGCGATTTTAGTGTTATTCGATACTAATGTTATATGAGGTATTACTGTAATTTATACAGATTTGTGCATAATAGCAAAATTTCATTTTTTTGAGAAGCAAAGGGAAGGGAAGGGAAAGGTTAAGGTCGCCCTGCCTCAAAAACAAGTCATGTCTGACTGTAGGGTTCATTGCTCATCTCCATTTATAGCCAAAGAGACAGTGTGTTTTGTTGTTGTTCAGTCACACAGTCGATTCCGACCTTCTGTGACCCCATGGACCACTGTCCGCCAGGCACTTCTGTCCTCCACCATCCTCCTCAACCCGCCCAGCTCTGTGCCCATTGCATCTACAATACCATCTAGCCATTTCATTTTTGGCCGCCCGCTTCTTCTTTTGCCCTCCACCTTTCCCAGCATCAAGGCTTTCTCAAGTGAATCCTCTCTTCTCATTTGATGTCCAAAGTACTTTAGCTTCATCTTTACTATTTGACCTTCTAAGGAGCAGTCAGGGTTGATTTCTTCTAAGATTGACCTATTTGTTCTCCTCACTGTCCAGGGGACTCTCCAAACTCTCCTCCAACACCACATCTCAAAAGCATCCAGTCTTCTGCGCTCAGCTTTCCTAATGGTCCAGCTCTCACAACCATACATTGCTACCGGGAATACCATTGCTTTGACTATGCAAATTTTGGTTTGCAAGGTGATGTCTCTACTTTTAACTATGTTCCCCAGGTTTCTCATCGCTTGTCTCCCATGAATTAGTCGTCTTTTTATTTCATGGCTGCAACCTCCATCTGCCGTGAGCTTTGACCCTAGGAAAGTAAAATCTGTCACTGCTTCTACTTCTTCCCCATCTATTTTCCAGGGACTGATAGGGCCTGTTGCCATGATCTTGGTTTTCTTGATGTTGAGTCTCAAGCCAGTTTTTACACTCTCTTCTTTTAACCTAAGCAGCAGCTTCTTTAGGTCTTCCTCACATTCTGCCATTAGGGTGGTATCATCTGCGTATCTCAGATTGTTGATGTTTCTCCCAGCAATTTTGATTCCAAATTGTGGGACATGTGGCAGGCATGAATAGACATCGGTGTGCATGGAACGCTGTTACCTTTCTGGCCAAAGTGATTTATCTCCTAGCAATTTCTTGCTGTCAGACTGCAAGGTTGGCAGGAGCTGGGACAGAGACGGGCCCTCAACCCATCATGCAGCAGTCGGGTCTCAAACTGCTGACCTGTTGATCTTCCAGTTGTCAAGCCACCGCAGTCCTATAAACTCACAAACTCCAGGATGATGGTTCAAAAAGGTTCAAATATCCCTTCTGCTGGTCCTAATCCCTAAAATGTATTTCTTGGGTGTCCCATTATGCTCCAAACCAATATATTGGGTTTGGGGGAAGCTTTGCCTCATTCTCATCTGAAGCCAATGAATTTAATGGCACTCCATCTTTCCTCCTTAGCTACTTTGCTCTGTTGAAACAGTCTAAATGGTGAAAATTAACAATTCAGTGAGCATTCCCATGGCACTGAATATCAATGCTATCATCATCATCATCATCATCATTCTTTCATCACACGATTCATTAAATAGCTCAGGTGAAAAGATCTAAGAGACCGGAAGCACATTGGATAATATGTGTTGTTATACCCTACCAATGGAGCCTGAAAAAGCCACCAGAGATAACACAGAAGGCTCACCTGATGTCAGGTCTGTAACGGTAATGGCATTGTTTGGATAGGCTGCTGTAATTGAACAGAACGGACTGCAGTGGCTTAGTGGCTGAGGTACTGAACTTGACGACGAGACGGTCAGCAGTTTGAGACCAGAGTGCCAAACGATAGAGTGAGCTCCTGGCTCCGTCCCAGCTCCTGCCAACCTAGCAGTTCAAAAGCAAAAAAAAAAAATGCAAGTAGGTAAATAGGTACCACTTTGGTGGGAAAGGTAACAGGATTCCATGCATTCCGTTGTCTAGTCGTGCCTACCACATGGTCACAGAAACGTCTGCAGACACAGATAGTGCTGGCTCTTTGACTCTAAATGGAGATGAGCACCATACTCTAGAGTCGGATATGACTAGCTTTCAAGCAAGGGAGGCTTTAAGTTTAAGCTTGAATTTAAGCTTAACTCTAAGATTAACTTTAAGATTAACCTCAACCTCAACCTCAACCTCAACCTCAACCTCAACCGCAACCGCAACCGCAACCGCAACCGCAACCTCAGAGCCTCAGCCTCAGCCTCAGCCTCAAACTCAAACTCAAACTCAAACTCAAACTCAACCTGACTGAGAAAGAATATGAGAGAAAGAGAGAGGCAAATTTCCAGGGAGACATAAATAAAGGAAGCACAAAAGCTAGAAAGGACTTGAAATTGCAGTGTGGATTGCAGGTGTCCAACCAGGCCAGAAAAGGGGGAATTAATGCATCAATCCAGCCTCCATGGCACCCAGGGGGGAAGAAAGCATTGTAAGATGATCAGACTTTTCAAATACTATTAAATTCCTTTATATATTTTCCCACAAGGATAAGGGCAAGGGAAGGGGGGAAGCCCCAAAAGAAAAGCTTACACGGACTGGGATGTCAACTAGCTTAATTCTGTTTTAATCGTGTCAGAAGCACACAAAGGTGCTTTCTGGGTTGAAAGGATTTTTGCTGCAGGAACTCTGCTCAGGGAATGCCCGAATGAGGCTCCTTTCTTTGCTTTCTCCACTGCACAGGGGAATCTGTAACCAGATCACCCACATATTCGTCATCTCTCTGAAGAAATTCTTCTCCATTCGTGTCCTGATCTAACCAAAACGAAGGCACTTTCTTGGCTTTGACGTTGGCCAAACTCAAGTCCTCAACGGTCCATGTCTCTGGTTCTTCTTCTTTCATGTCCCGATCGAACCCTGGACTGCCCAAATGAAGCCAGTTTCTTGGCTTTGGTGTTGGCCAAACTCAAGTTCTCATCGGCCCATGTTTCTGGTTCTTCTTTCATGTCCCACTCAAACCATGAACTGCCAAAATGAAGGCACTTTCTTGGCTTTGACGTTGGCCAAACTCAAGTCCTCGTCGGTGCATTTTTCTGGCACTCATCAGCAGACCAGCAAATGAGCCGGGTTCTGTATCTCTCCACATTCATACATACCAATCAGGACTTCTGGAAGTTGAAATTCAAGAACTTTTTAGGGGCCCACAGTTTAGAAATCCTGCATTGCCAGAAAGGGAGGTGTAAATTTATATTTTGGAAGGGAAACATTCAACACATTTTTGAATGTTCTGTTTCCACTTCCATGTACTCCCTTGGTTCTAATGGAAGAAATTGTGGTCTTCAGAAACAGTGGTGTTGGAGAAGAGGTTGAACGCAACCTCACAACTCTCTTTCCCAACCTAAGAATTGCCATTTTGGGAAGCCACGTTGACTTGCCCTTGGCTTTTGGAAAGGAGGATATTGCCTCTTAGCAAGAAACCACTTTAGGAAGACACGGTAAATATATCACACCGACATCACTTCTACAGCATTAAGTTCCGAGCGCCTGAGGCTTTTTAAATTACAGCAGTTTATGCCAACCCGACCTTTCATTAAATGAAGCACATTTCCTTCACTGATCAAATATTATCTACACACATTTCACACACATACACACACCACGCAAAACCCAGGGAGGAGGGAAACTCCCCGACATCCTTTGCATACAACACGCACATAGGCTGCTGCGGTTGTCAAGGTCTAGAGTGCACAGCGGATTTTACATGCAAAATAGCTGGTAATGACAAAAATAGCATTCCCCGGACAATAGACTTTCCATTGCTCCCGTTAGATTGCACAACAACGATTTTCCTACTGGGAATCATTCATGGGATTTACATGATATCCAGTGTGCTGATTCCAAATCTGAACTCAGAATTTGCCTATCATGTACAGATTTTAAGTTAGAAGTGTGTTATATTTTTACATAGGGACATTAAAACAGTTGCAGCTACCACTATGCCTGCTGCTACCTCAGCTGAATCATGTCCCCTGGTGGCATGCATGTTCCAGCAGCAGCTGGACATGTCTTGGCAAGTAAATGAGCTGAGGTCAGAAATAGATATCTAAGGCGAAATGGACCAAGGGATTTTCTCTAGTGCAAAACCATTTTAGTGGATAGTACAGCTAGGCCAAACTGAGCATGTTTTGAGCTAAAAAAATAATATTGTCTGCTACTTGATCTAATCCATGTATCTTATACTAATGCTGGATCCAAATCTGAAGTCCGATTCCATGTAGGACACCAGTATCTTAAGTTAGCAAATCTCGCCCTCTTGGTTAGGTTCTTGCATTGATCATGTGGAGTATACTTGCCACAAATGTAGCAAAAATTGTCCAATTTATTAACACAGCTCCGTCTCTATTCATATTTAGCTCAAAACAGACTCACTCTGGCCTAGCTGTACTATCCAATAAGATGGTTTTGCAGTAGAGACAAGCCCTTGGTCCATCTCGCCTTGTAGACCTATTTCTGATGTCAACTCAATGACTTGCCCAGGCATGCTCGGCCACTGCTGGAACATGCATGCCACCAGGGGACGTGATTCAGGTGAGGCGGCAGCAGGCATAGCAGTAGCTGCAACTGTTATCATGTTCCCATGTAAAAATACATTACCCAATGACTGACCATTTGAACAGCTGTCGCAGGCCTTAAAATTTGTACATGATAGGCAAAATCCGAGGTCCGATTTGGAATCAGTACACTTGATATCATGTACATCACATACGTTATTCCCAGTAGCAAAATTGTTGTCGTGCAGTGTAATAGAAATAAAGAAACACAGGGAGCCACAACATACACCTTGACCTCTATGCTGAACGTCAGCAGACATGCAATTCATCTGATCACAGTCTATTACACTTAAGTGAGATGCATTGTGATATAAGACCAATTTCTGGATTTGCCTCTCATCAATGTCTCAAGGACATAAAAAGTAGTCTACTTAGCAGACTGTCTATTGTGCGTTCGATGATTACTTATGGCACAGTAGAACCCATTGTCAGAATCCTTGAAGGGTGCTCCAAATGTTTCCCATTGGAGGTCTACACTAGAGTAGACCTCCCGAGGAATGCCAAACACCCTGCATTCCACAGCTGACAGTATATGTGCATTTTGCCCCCCCCCC
This sequence comes from Furcifer pardalis, assembly GCA_030440675.1. Classification (NCBI taxonomy): domain Eukaryota; kingdom Metazoa; phylum Chordata; class Lepidosauria; order Squamata; family Chamaeleonidae; genus Furcifer; species Furcifer pardalis. Next base: position 13,906,491 of record CP126898.1, on the reverse strand, counting down.
GGGAATGTTCTGTTCCTTTGACGTCAAGAAAGTTCCTTTGTTCTGAACATCCCTTTGTTCTAGAGTTGCAAAACTTCTAGAAGAGCAGACTGAATGTCCAGATAAGAGGCAGTTTGAAACTTTTAAAAGAATGGAACAATACTTCGTGCGGCTCCTAATATATCATGAGGAAAACTTTCTTCCGTGCCTAGAATAAACTGTGAAAAGTGTGTCAGAAGAATTGCGATGGTACAAGGTTTTCTGAGTCATTCAAATTTTAGTTACAAAATCGTGTAAACTCAAGTCACTTATAAAAGCTTCGGAACAGAATGTGTTTTTAAAATATGCTTCTTCTTTTTCTGTGTCTAGTCCAGATGTCCTCATCTTCTCTGTCTAGGACAGACACTAAACTGCCAAAACTAAGCCATCTTTTGTTGAATTCATTCTGTAGTTCCTTTCTCCTGGCCTAGTGTGAGAAAGATTAACCAGCACAACAAGATTGTCATTTCCTAGGTTCAAAACTACCACAATCTTTGGTGAAGGTCTTCTTGTAGACCGCAAAATATGCTAAAATATATTAAATGGGAGATAGGCGGTACAAGGAACATAAAGCTAGGCCAGGGGTGGTGAACTTATGGCACACGTGCCAGAGGTAGCTCTCGGAGCCCTATCTGTGGGCACCCATGCAGTCATCCCACCACAGAGTTTGCCCCACCCTTCTGCCCAGCTGCCCAATGGGACCGCTTCCTCCTTCCTCCCAGCACAGAGTTCACCCTGCCCCTCTGCCCAGCAGCCCAATGGGACCACTTCCTCCCTCCTCCCAGTACAGAGTTTGCTCTGCCCCTCTGCCCAGCAGCCCAATGAGATCGCTTCCTCCCTTCTCCCAGCACAGAGTTTACCCCACCCCTCTGCCCAGCAGCCCAATGGGACCGCTTCCTCCCTCCTCTCAGCACAGAGTTCGCCCCGCCCCTCTGTCCAGCAGCCCAATGGGATCGCTTCCTCCATCCTCCCAGCACAGTTTGCCCCGCCCCTCTGCCCAGAAGCCCAATGGGACCGCTTCCTCCCTGCTCCCAGCACAGAGTTTGCCCCGCCCCTCTGCCCAGAAGCCCAACGGGATCACTTCCTCCCTCCCCTGCTGCTGTGTTGACACTTTGAAATAAATAAGCGGGTTTTGGTTTGCAGCTTGGGCACTCAATCTCTAAAAGGTTTGTGATCACTGAGCTCAGCATAACATACTGTATATACTCGAGTATAAGCCTAGTTTTTCAGACCTAAAATGAGGTCAAAAAAGTGGACTTGGCTTATACTCGGATCCCTGAGTGCGATGGTAAAAGGCTGCAGTGGTGACTAATTGCCTTCACCACCCTCTTCTCCTGTCCTGATGTCGCCGCATCTCAATCTTCATGGAGAAAGCTCCTTTCTGCTGCATCTTATTTTCATGTACCGTATTTTGATTCTTGAAACTCACTAAGTAGCTGCTGCATTTGCCACCCTTGGCTTATATTCAGGTCAATCTATTTTCCTGGTTTCTCGGGTCAAAATTAGGTACCTCGGCTTATATTCGGTTTGGTTTATACTTGAGTATATATGGTATTCTCAACAAACGTTTTAATGCCCAATATCAGAGTTCCTCAGTCTGTCTTGATTCTCCTATCCTGCGATCTTGTGATCTTGATCTGATTTCATCAGTTTCATAAATTTGTTTCCGTCTTGGCTAACAAGCCAACTCGGACACAACATACAAGTTGTCTGTCTTCTCACTTCCAAACAAATTGTCCCCATTGGTTTCTCAAGGGCATTTCTTCTGAGCATAATTTCTTTTTAAATCACATTAGATGCACACAAAGGTGCTTTCTGAGTTGAAAGGATTTTTGCGGAAGAAACTCCTCTCAGGGGACACCCAAACAAGGCTCATTTCATGTCCCCCAAGATCTTTCCCCACCACAGTGGTCCCTCCTTATCTTCTTGTAATGTCTTGCTTTTGAACTGCTAGGTTGACAGGAGCTGGGACAGAGACAGGAGCTCACTCCATTATACAGTACTCAGGTCTTGAATTGTCAATTTGCCGGCCTTCCAGCTAACAAGGTGAGCTTCTTAACCACTGAGCCACCGCAGTCCCTAACATAAAGATTACATCTGAGCTGGCAAGGTCATTCTCACCATTTTATCACATCATCACATCTTCCTTCCTAATAGGCAGTAATAAATGAACATTTTATCCCATTTCAAATGGTACATTTTGCTTGTTAGAGCGGCAGATTTCTTTCCTTTGTGTAACACTTAGTTAGATCTGATAATATGAGTAGTTGAGTGACGGACAGATTACAAAACATGAAAAGTGAAATGATATTACTCTTTCAAGATACAAGCCAGTACATCCTGAACTAAATATAGATCAACATGTGCATTTTATTCAGGTCTGTGACTTCATTGGTCTTTCGTTTCGATGCCAGGCACCCTGTTTCCCACAATCTCTGTTGTTGTGAACTCTCAACGTGGTTGCTGTGACCAGGGTATGCCAGGTTGTGGTTCCAAAACTACCACAATCTTCGAGGAGATTCTTTCTGTGTAACCCCTTCAACGCTTCTGATTTTGTAGCATCAATTTGGGACTGTGGTGGCTGACGTGGTTAAGATGCTGAACCCGACAACTGGAAGGTCAGAGTTCGACTCCCGGGTACAGCACGACGGAGTGAACTCCCATCTCTGTCCTAGCTCCTACCAACCTAGCAGTTCGAAAGCAAGAAATTGCAAGTCGATCAATAGGGACCACTTCGGTGGGAAGGTAAACAGCATTCTGTTGAGTCATGCCTGCCACGTGTCCATGGAAACATCTGGAGATGCAGACAGTGTTGGGTCTTTGGCTATTTATTTATTTATTTATTTATTTAAGCAAACTTTTATGCCACCTTCCTCAAAAAGACCCAGAGTGGCTGACACAATGGAGAGGAGCACTGAACCCTAGAGTCAGATACGGCTGGCTTTTGAGCAAGGGTGACATTTAATTTAATTTAATTTAATTTAATTCTCACACTTGTATGCCACCCATCAAATTGCAAACAAAAATTCGTATAGTCAAAGCAAGGGTATTCCCTGTGGCAATGTAGGGTTGTGAGAGCTGGACCATTAGGAAAGCTGAGCGCAGAAGCATAGATGCCTTTGAGATGTGGTGTTGGAGGAGAGTTTTGAGAGTCCCCTGGACAGCGAGGAGAACAGACAGATCGACCTTAGAGGAAATCAACCCTGACTGCTCCTTAGAAGGTCAAATTGTAAATATGAAGCTAAAGTACTTTGGACATCAAATGAGAAGAGAAGATTCACTTGAGAAGGCCTTGATGCTGGGAAGGATGGAGGGCAAAAGAAAAAGGGGGCGGCCAAAAATGAGATGGCTAGATGGTATTGTAGAGACAATGGGCACAGAGCTGAGCAAGTTGAGGAGGAGGGTGGAGGACAGGAGTGCCTGGCAGACAGTGGTCCATGGGGTCGCAAAGGGTCGGAATCGACTGTGCGACTGAACAACAAAAACAAATGCTGCCCAATCAGGAAACCCAACTCAGGGTGGCTCACACAATATTATGCAGTAAACACAATAATACAATGTACAATATAAACAATACCATTTTACCTTTACTTTTACCTTTACCTTTACCTTTACCTTTACCTTTACCTTTACCTTTACCTTTACCTTTACCTTTACCTTTACCTTTACCTTTACCTTTACCTTTACCTTTACCTTTACCTTTACCTTTACCTTTACCTTTACCTTTACCTTTACCAGCATCAAATCCCCTCCATCCAAATAAATGAATAAATGCAGAAGTGTGTATATTAGGAGAAAGAGGGTGTAAAACATATCTGCATGAGTGAAAACTAGGCACAATAATATGAGGGAATGCTTGAAAGTACAGTTTATTAGGAAAGTAGAAATGGGGAACAATATACAGTGGAACCGCTGTTAACAAACGGCTTGGTTAACATAAAAATTGCATAACAGGGATATAAGTATAAATAACAAAACAAACAAACAAAAGAAAGTCCATAGAAAATAGTGGCTTGATTTACAGAATTTTGTTCGGTACAGATTAATTGATTTTTCCAATGCATTCCTATGGGAAACCACGTTTTGGTTAACATGTTTTGGTTTTCACTGCATTCCTATGGGAAATTGCATTCAATGCATTAAAGTAATTTTTCGCCATATGGAACGTCCTGGAGAATGCATTAATAACGTTAATCGAGGTCCCGCAGTAGTCGTGTGGAAACTGGAGGAAAAGGTCTTATGTCTGGAAAGATAAGGAACTGAACAAATGCTGGATTGACATATTTATCCCTCCCTAATAAGAAGTTCGGCGTGTAAAATAGTCAATATGTTGACAAGCCTGTTGTCTTCACGATGAGTCACTGCCCCAATTAAATTCTATTTGCCGAGAATATATAAAACAGGAATCCTATTCCACAAACAATAAAAATACACGGCAAGATCAGATTCAACACCAAGCCATTCAAAGTAATTTCAGAAGCAATTTCCCATTTATTGCCCGCTTGTTCATGGTTCTGCCATCGATAAATTCAAGCATTTTCTTTGGTAAAAAATCCCAATTGAAGGGATGTTGTATTTTACTCTCTTTTTTTATTTGTGCCCCACCCAAACGAGACATCAGAACACTTTTGATGTTTTCTTGGGACCAGTTTTCACGCACCAACTAAAACTGAAATCCACTTCTGGGACTCGAGCTCGGAAGTGACGTGCCAAAGAGAATGACAGAATTGTAAAATCAGAAGGGATTCCAAGGTCATCTAATCCTACTCCCTTCCGATGTAGGAATCCATGGCAGAAGGAATCCCGAAAGATGTCCACCTAATCTCCATCTGGTGACTGCAGTGACTCAATGGTTAAGACGCCGAACTTGATGACTGGAAGGTCGGCAGGTCAACAGTTTGAGACTCGAGTGAATGACAGAGTGAGTCCCTGTCTCTGTCCCAGTGCCTGCCTATCAAGCAGTTTGAAAGGAAGACATGGCAAGTACCGTATATACCCGAGTATAAACTGACCCGAATAGAAGCCGAGGTACCTAATTGGGACATGAAAACCCAGGAAAATAGATTGACCCGAGTATAAGCCAAGGGTGGGAAATGCAGCGGCTGCTAGTGAGTTTCTATAATCAAAATACAGTACATGAAAATATGGTAGAATTAATTAAATTGTTGGCACATCTCAATCCAGCACAGTTCTGGGACTCTCGTTGTCATTGACCTGAGTATAAGCCGAGGCACCTTTTGGGGGCTCATTTTTGGGGCTAAAAACTGCTTATACTTGAGTATATATGGTAGATAAATAAGTACCACTTAGGTGGGAAGATAAACAGTGTTAATCCAAACGGAGGGCACGGCGGAGTGAGCACCCGTCTCCGTCCCAGTTCCTGCCAACCTAGCAAAAAATTGCAAATAGATAAATAGGGACCACTTCGGTGGGAAAGGTAAACAGTGTTCCATTGAGGCATGCCTGCCACGCATCCACGGAAATGTCTGCAGACACAGACAGTGCTGGCTCCTTTGCTGTAAACAGAGATGAGCACTGAACCCTCGAGTTGGCTATGACTGGCTTTTGAGCTTTCAAGGGAGACCATTATCTAAATGCACTCTTGAATTTTTCAATGAGGCTTACGTGCACAGATGCCTCAAACATTTGATCTAGCATGCTATGGAGCAGAATGATGCGCAGAAGGAGGTTCCAGCCAGAAGCCCGTTGCCCATTTTCTTCTGAAACATGAGCCCATATCCCTGGGGAAAGTGGCTTCCGAGCAAGGGCGACCTAACATGGACTCCATGTTTGTTGCTGATGCATTCAAAAAACTACATGTGAATATTTAATTTTTATGTACCTATTTGCATCATCTTATTGTTGACTCACGTTTAGCGTGAGTCATTGCAAACTTCCTTTTTTGTGGCCTCGACCAGCGGAGGTTATGCTGTCTCATAAAAACTGGCCCGTGAACCCAAAGGTTGGGGGTGACAAGCATTATAAAATGGTTTTGAAGCTTATTCTCCAATTACACAGCAATTCAAGGCTTACGAGAAAAGTTGAAACATCGCAAAGAGTTTGATGTAGACAAACTAGATTCTAGTCAATGGGCTAAATCACATTAAGCAAAGATGGATCAAGCCAATAAAGTCCAAGCCAAGCAAGGAAAGGAAAGTCACAATAACCAAGATCAGATTTATATTATTTGTTGATTGCATTTCTATCTTGCCTAGAATGCTCAAGGAGGCTTGTAAGAGAGAAAGGTTTTTATCAGATGAAGCAGCTTAACTGAAGGCAAATCCAGTTCTCTGTTTCAGGGATTAGGGACCTTTGAACACCCCTAAATACATTTTCTTCGGTGATTGTCTGTGCTACTAAACCTAAGGTAGATTGTTCTCCCTTCCCAACTTTTGGTTTTTGGACTTCAATTCCCAGAAGCCTAAGTCAATTCCCCCAAGCACTGATCAGCAAATGGACTGACTTAAGCTTCTGGGAATTGAAGTCACCCAGTGGGGCCTGGGCCCCCATGTTGGGAAACATTTTGTTGATGGCATCGCCCAACCGACTGCCTCTATTTCTGCTGGTCTTCTGTCCCTGTTGATGGCGTCACCCAAGCAACAGGATCTTCAGAGTTCTAGAAGGCTAAGCTAATTCCCCAAAGCACTGGTCAACCAATGGGGCTGACTTAGGCTTCTTGGGATTGAAGTCTCCCCTGTGGGGCCTAGGCCCCACACTGGGAACCACTGCCCTGTATGAAGCAAATGCCAGCTGGACACTCACAGAAGAATGGTCCACATTGATTATAAAGTTCTTGTTTCACTTTTTTTAGTCTATGGCTTCTGCCAGATTAAGGAGTTTTGGAGATACCAGGGAGGAGCCATCACTGGAGTACGAGGATGTGGCCTGGTTTAGTTCTCCCAGTCTTGAAAAGTTTGGGAACCGCTGCCCTAGACTCATTCAGATAATTTTTGTGCCACCACTTGTGAAGTCAAGTAGCTTCTTCCAGCCCAACCGGCTGACCCAGGAAGACAGAAAAGTATGCCTACCCTGTGAAATAAAAAAAAATTGACATTTACAATTTGTTCTTCACAAAGAAACCAGGGGACTAGTGTTAGTCCAAAACTATGAAACTATGTTTTGTCTTCTCCCCTCAATTCCATTTTCTAGCTTCCCTCACCCCCCAGTAAATAGTTTGCCACATAAATGGTAATAGATGTGATGGAGCGAGAAAAGGAACGTTGGCTAATGATGCTGCCGGAGCATAATAAAATCTGGCACGATACCGAATGTTTACATGAAAATAACCATGTTCTCTAAGGGACCCCATTATCTTTCTTGAAACAGAGCATCACAAGAGAGGAGGAGTCAATATTTAATAATTAAACCAGATTAGCTAATTTAAAAAATCTTTGCTTGCCTAGCAGAGCTTCTCAAATAACCAAGCAGAATTTATTGATTTTTTTGTTAATCAGCTGATTATATATATATTTTAAAAAGACCACAATCTTCACACTAATTCAAGAGAAAACATTTATGTTATGACAGCATTTGGGTATAGCTTGTGTGTGCTTCATTGATAGATAGAGGATGTTTCCCAGGAAATCCAGATGTGATCTAACATTAGGAGAATGATCCTAAAGGTATAGGACAGTCTGGCCAGGTCATGACGCTATGGTAGTAGAGTAGACCCAACTGCCAGTAATTCCATGCCGGTTGTCAGGTGGTGGATATCTAAGCTGACCACCCTGAGGACTAGTAGTCTTGGATGGCAAAGTACACAGGGAAGGGTGATGGTCCCCAAATGGATTAAATCCCATTGCATTCTGTTCTCAGGACAGTCTTCATGACTGATCCCAATGAGGATCACTCATATTCAGAATTGGATACAGCACAAGAAGAAGAAGAAGAAGAAGAAGAAGAAGAAGAAGAAGAAGAAGAAGAAGAAGAAGAAGAAGAAGAAGAAGAAGAAGAAGAAGAAGAAGAAGAAGAAGAAGAAGAAGAAGAAGAAGAAGAAGAAGAAGAAGAAGAAGAAGAAGAAGAAGAAGAAGAAGAAGAAGAAGAAGAAGAAGAAGAAGATCACAGCAGGAAGGTGATCCACCATGAAGATTGTCCTGGGAACATTATAATGCAGTGGCCTTCCACTGGCCTTCCGCATCGCAGCGTGACACCCATAGTACCACTGATCCAGTTCCATTTCGCTTTCTGGTCCTGAGCCCCTTTTGGCACACAAAGTCCTCATCATCATCCTCAGGCCAGGATGGATGAAGCTGCTGCCCTCCATCAAGAGGGATTCAAGTGAGATTTAATCCACTTGGGGACCATCACCCTTCCTTCCCTGTGGACTTTGCCACCCAAGGCCGTTAGTCCTCAGGGAGTCAGGTTAGTTAACCACCACCTGATGACCAACGTTGAGTCACTGGCAGTAGGGTCTACTCTATGACCATAGCAGGATAACTTGGCCAGACTGTGCTGATGATTATGATGGTGGTGGTGGTGGTGGTGGTGGTGGTGGTGGTGGTGGTGGTGGCGGCGGCGGCGGCGGCGGCAACAATGACAACGATTTGTCAGAAATTATTCTGGGTTGAAAGGATATTTGCTAGAGGATCTCCACTCAGGGGACGCCCAAATGAGGCTCCTTTCATGTCCCCAAGATCTTTTCCCACCGAAGTGGTCCCTATTGATCTACTTGCAATTTCTTGCTTTTGACCTGCTCGGTTGGCAGGAGCTGGGACAGAGACAGGCGCTCAATCTGTCCTGCAGTATCCGGGTCTCAAACTGCCAACTTGCCAGCCTTCCAGCTAACAAGGCAAGCCTCTTAACCGCTGAGCCACGGCAGCCTGCAATGGGCCCTTAAGTAGACGATTTAGTCAATCCCATTGATGCAAACAATTGACTGTGCACTATTGAACGGCGTCTCTTCCAGTAATTAAATGCAAGGTTTTGCGAAGCAACTGGCAGTCCTTCTCTCGCCTCTGGCCCTGGAGTCTCTAAATGATGCACGCGCAAGCTGTGTGTGTAGACTGGCGGCACTTTGGCTGCTGTGCTTGATGTGCCTCCGCCACCGAGGAGGCCACTTACATGCTCCTCGGTTACACCGCGGCTCTTATCAATAATTCAGCACCGTCCCCTGTATATTCTTCAGTCAACAGCGCGGCCGAGTCTATTTGTAACTCAATAGGGCCCCAGTCAATAAACACCTGCGGTTATGTATTATTCTCCTCCCTACAAGCCTGTAACTACAGAGGTGAAACCTCAAAGAGACGCGACACACAAACCTGGCCAAACGCAGGTGTGTACATAAGCAAAAAGCTTCTAGCGTATGGGCAGATGAATCTCAAAAAATGTGCATTCCAGGAATCGGGAATAGAGTTGGGGGAAAGTGCCGGTACATTTAAATTCCCCCTTCGTTTGTTTGGACGATGATTGCAGAATCTCAGGGAGCAAAGCCAGCAACTGAGAGATCTCTGCAAGCTGAAGGCCAAAACAGCGGACTGCGGTAGCTAAAGTGGTTAAGACTCTGAGCTTGATGATTGGAAGGTCGGCAGATCAATACCCGGGTGCTGTGTGACAGAGTGAGATCCCGTCGTCTGTCCCAGCTCCTGCCAACCTAGCAGTGTGAAAGCAAGAAATTGCAAGTACAGTGGTACCTTGCTTAAAGAGCATAATGCATCCCACGAAATTGCTCTTTAAGTGAGTTGCTCTTTAAGCGAAACATGTGGAAAAATCACCATGGTAAGTGACGAATCATGACTTCTGGTGGAGGGGATTGAGAACCCCGACTTAGTTGTTGAGCGAGTTTTTAGTTGTTCTACGAGTCGACCATTTGGAGAAAATTCTGCTCTTTAAGCGAGTTATTCTCTAAGTGAGGCACTCTTTATGTGAGGTTTTACTGTAGATAAATAGGTACCACTTTGCCGGGAAAGGTAACAGCATTCCGTGCACTCTGGGATGTAGTCATGCCTGCCACATGACCATGGAAACATCTGCAGATGCAGACACCACTGGCTCTTTGGCTATAAACAGAGATGAGCACCGAATCCTAGAGTCAGATATGACTGATTTTTGAGCAAAGGAGACATTGACTTTGCCTTGACCTCACCTTGTCCTTACAAATATATTTGCAATTTCTTGCTTACAAATTGCTACGTTGGCAGAAGTTCGGACAGAGATGGGAGCTCACTCCGTCATGGAGCGCTCGGGTCTCAAACTGCTGACCCGCCAACCTTCCAGTCATCAGGTTCAGCATCTCAACCATTATGCCACTGGAGTCCCCACCAGTATTTTGTAGAGTTTAGCTAGAACATAGATAAACATCCCTGGCACTCACCCATGAAATCGTTCAGTTGACTCCACTGGCCAACTTGGTGAACGTTGTCCAGGCAAGTAACGTCTCCAAGGTCTACCAATGGTACGAAGGACACTGACATATGGAGGGGAAATTGAGTATTAATTGAAAGCCTGGCTTGAAGCAACAAGACTTCACAGCAGTCCATAGTTTGTATCTTAAAATCACATCTCTAAGATGATCAAGGTAACAAAGTGAAGTTTTAGTGTGCCGAAGGAAAGCTCAGGAGAAATTTTTTAACACTAAACCCGACTCCTGCTGCAACTGAACTTGCTGCTGTCCAACGTTTCACCGCTCAGCCTGCCATCACTAAATTAAGCCGCAAAGACTCTCATTAGCTGCCAGCCAAGGAGATTTATTAATGTGTTCGCGTAATTAGCAGAAGCAAAGGGTGAGGTGGAAGCTGGGGTTCCTTTCCAAGGAATCGGGAGGATTAGGCAGAAATATTAATCCCATCACAGATATGTTACAACACAAGAGGATACCCCAACACCCTGCCAAGAAGATCTGCCTTGAAGCAGCTTAATAAAGAGCAGTGAGAAATGGGAACATCAACTCTTTGGTTAGAAGTGGATTCAGGGATTCGTTACTGCATGGATATTGTTTCTTCTTCTTCTTCTTCTTCTTCTTCTTCTTCTTCTTCTTCTTCTTCTTCTTCTTCTTCTTCTTCTTCTTCTTCTTCTTCTCCTCCTCCTCCTCCTCCTCCTCCTCCTCCTCCTTCCTCTCCTTCCTCCCTCCTCTCCTCCTCCTCCTCCCTCCCTCTCTCCTCCCTTCCTCCCTCCTCCTCTCGTATCCAAATCCGAATATTGGTGATATCATGATAATCAGCCTTATAGACTCTCCTGAGACTATAATGCAATGGCCTTTCACCTGCCTTGTGCATCACAGCATGACATCCATACCACTGATCCAGTTCCATGAGTCACATTCTGGTCCTGAGCCTTTGGCACACAAAGTCCTCCTCATCCCCAGGCCAGGATGGATGAAGCTGCTGCCCTCCGTCAAGATGGACTCAAGTGGGATTTAATCCACTTGGGGATGACCACCCTTCCCTGTGGATTTCCCCACCCAAGCTGTTAGTCCTCATGGTGGTCAGGTTAGTTAACTGCCATCTGACACTTGGTGTTGAGTCACCACCTGGCAGTATGGTCTACTTTATTGCCACATCAGGATAACCTGGCCAGACAGGACCTCACACCTCTTGTTGTTGTTCAGTCACATAGTCGAGTCCAACCCTTTGCAACCCCATGGACCACTGGACACCAGACACTCCTATCCTCCACCATCCTCAGCAGCCCACTCAGCTCTACACCAGTACATCAACAATGCCATCTAGCCATCCCATCCTCTGCCGCCCCTTCTCCTTTTGCCTTCGATCTTTCCTAGCATCGAGGCCTTCTTGAGTGAGTCCTCTCTTCTCATTTGGTTTTGAGCTTCATCTTCAATATCTATCCTTCCAAGGAGCAGCCGAGGTTGATTTCCTTCAGGATTGACTTATTCGGTCTCTCTGCTGTCCAGGGGACTCTCAAAATCTCCTCCAGCAACACATTTCAAAAGCGTCTATTCTATGTCATGTCAAACAAAAACTGTTACACCTTTCTGCTCAACTGATTTGTATTCCTATATTTCTGCCTGCTCCGTTGGTTGTATTATCTGCTGCCCTTGTGTTTCATTATCTTAGAAAGTTGCATTTTTATTGATTTACTGCTGAGGGTGTCCCCCCCCCCGGCCGCCCTGGCCTGCCTTTGGCACACTGTGAAACTCTTAAAAGCCGTGTGTTGAGGCAGAAGGTTGAAAGGTTGATGGCTGAGGTGACAATAGAGATGGAACATCTTTTTCTCCGCAGGGGCAAGAGTCCCATCCCCATCGCTGTCTTTCTCATCAATCCAATTCCAACGTAGGGACAGCAGTGGCTCAAGTGGTTAAGATGCTGAAACGACGACTGGAAGGTCGGCGTTCGATTCCTGAGCACTGCACGACGGCAATGAGCGCCTGTCTCTGTCCTAGCTCCTGCCAACCTAGCAGTTCAAAAGCAAGAAATTGCAAGTAGATCAATAGGGACCACTTCAGTCGGAAGGGAAACAGCATCTGTGCACTCCGGTGTCTAGTCCATGCCTGCCACATGACCACGGAAACGTCTGCAGACACAGACAGCGCTGGCTCTTTGGCTATAAACAGAGATGAGCACTGAGCCCTAGAGTTGAATAAGACTGGGTTTCGAGCTAGGGTACCCTGTTTCCCTTTGTTTCCTTGAAAGGGACATAGAAGGTAGGAGAGAACAGCAGCCTCTTGGGTCTCTTTTGTGGCTTGGCAAATATTAGCGCAGCGAGACCCGGGTGTTGGTTTACAGGCTTCTGTTTGCAGATATGTTCTCTGTTTAGCTTTGTTGTTTTCTTATTATGATATTTTATTTTTATTGCCCTCGGTATGATTGGTGGGTTTGCATTCAGTCGATGCTAAGGTTTCATAATCTGATTACGGAGGAGGGAGGGCCATAAAACAGCCAAGCATGCCAGCGATATTGCTTACGTCCCCCAGCGTTGACTTGGGCCGTCCGGGCTCCTTGCCAGACTCCATACATCACCGGGACTTTCCGCCCAGCATGAAATCTCTCACCTCGCCCGCAAGCCACAGAGGAGCTTCTAATGTGGGGAGGCCGATTAATTTAATGGGCTGTAGCATTCAATTTTAGCACCCGTGAGGGATTGCGTTGATTGGTACCCGGCGAGGCACTCTTCTATGGAGAAGGCACATTAGATGAAAGTAAACCAGGGTCTAATAAGCACGGCAAATTAAGGAAGCCGGAGAACTAACTGCAAGATGGAGAGATGATGGTCCTCCCAGTAGTCATGTACAGCTGTGAGAGGTGGACCCTAAGGAAGGCTGAGCGCAAAATAGACACCTTTGAACGGTGACACTGAAGAAGACTCTTGAGAGTCCCCTGGACTGCAAGGATTTCCTGAAGGAAATCAACCATTGGAAAGACAAATACTGAAGCTGAAGCTCAAAGTCCTTTGGCCACAAATGAAAAGAGAGGACTCACTTGAGAAGGCCTTGATGCTGGGAAAAATCGAAAGCAAAAGGAGAAGGGGGCAGCAGAGGGATGAGATGGCTAGATGGCATTGTTGACATGGTGGGCCTTGACCTGGGTGGGCTACAGAGGATGGCAGATGATAGAGGAGCCTGGCATGCTGTGGTCCATGGGGTTGCAAAGGATCGGACTCAACTGTATGACTGGACAACAAATTCAACAGAGGTGAAGAGTTTAATTCTCATAGTGATTTGATAGAACAGACAGTGGTCAGAATGCCTGTCTTGGCCATGCAGAAGACCTTGGATTGAGCATACTCCACAGTGGAAGGACAACTCAGAAAGAGGGCTGAAATACCTGAAAGCTGATCATAAAGAGGAAGGGAAGGATCTGTTCTCCACCATCCCGGAGTGCAGGATGCGTAATAATGGGCTCATATTACAGGAAGTCAGATATAAGAAAGCTTCTTAACTGTTAGAGCAGTACGACTGTGGAACCCACTTGCCTGGAGGGGTGGTAACTGGTAATACCTGTCAAAGACGAAGCTTCACAACTAACCCGAATAACAGATGTTACCAGTTGTAAAAGGGGTACACAGAAAGAGCCCCCTCGAAGATTGTAGTATTCTTGAACCACAATCGGGCATAATACCCTGGTAAGGCAACCTTGTGTTGCCAGCTAATCTTTCTCACACTAGGTCAGGCGAAAAGAACTGCAGAATGAGTTCACCGAAAGGTGCCTTCGTTTTGGTACTTTCACGTCATCCTAGACACAGAAGAAGAAAAATCCAGTTGTAAGAAAACACACACACACCTCTCTGTCTCCTTTCCTCAAGGCTAAACATGCCCAGTGACTTCAGCCTTTCCTCACATTGTTTTGTTTCTAGTCCTCTGATCATCCTTGTTTCCCTACTCTGACCTGTTCCAGTTTGTTTGCATCTTCCATGCTGCTCCAACCAGCACAAACTAACCTGGGTCAAGCAACAAAGGGCTGCTTTTGACGTGGCCCCTGTTGCTGTGAGTTTCAGCAAATTCCAGGTGAACACATCAACCTCCATGCTGCGACAAACTTCACCTGCTGCTGTCCAAGCTGTAGGAGCAGAGCGTGGTGAATTTTTAAGTAGAATGGCTACCATCAACAACAGGGCAAGATTGCTACACCGAATGGCAGTAGAGGTTGACTCAGTTAAATATACGAATCCACAATTCATTTCGCACAGCTCTGATTTTATCCTAGGTGCTAAAACCACGGGCTGGTGGTTAAGAAGCTCACCTTATTAGCTGGAAGGCTGGCCAGTAGGCCCAGACATGAAAGGAGCCTCATTTGGGCATCTCCTGAGTGGAGTTTCTCCAGAAAAAAATCCTTTCAACCCATTTATTATTATTATTATTATTATTATTATTATTATTATTATTATTATTATTATTATTATTATTATTATTATTATTATTATTATTATTATTATTATAGGTGCTGAAATATGCAGGAGATAAGGTTCAGCACCCTGGATAGCTCCTCTGCAGCATAATCTAAAAGCCTAGACTAGATCCACCAGCACCTCAAAATTGAAATTGCCAACCTCCACTGGAACTTGGACCAAACGTTGAGGACATCCGGGCAAAAATGAAGTGATGAGTGGTAGATCCAAAGAGTGTGGATGGCCTTGGGTGGTGACGTCCACTGGGAAGGCTGATGGTCCCCAAATAGATTAAATCCCACTTGAATCCATCTTGATGGAGGGCACCAGCTTCGTCCATGGAGGCCTGGGGCCGAGGAGGACCTTGTGTGCCAAAAGGGTTCAGGACCAGAAAGGGACTCGTGGAACTGGGTCAGTGGTACGGATGTCATGCTGTGATGTGGAAGGCAGATAAAAGGCCATTGCATTATATTCATCACAGGACAATCTTTATGCTGATCAGCATGAGGATAGCCAATATTCAGATTTGATACTGAAGAGAAGAAGAAGAAGAAGAAGAGAAGAGAAGAAGAAGAAGAAGAAGAAGAAGAAGAAGAAGAAGAAGAGAAGAAGAAGAAGAAGAAGAAGAAGAAGAGAAGAAGAGAAGAAGAGAAGAGAGAGAAGAAGAAGAGAAGAAGAAGAAGAAGAGAAGAAGAAGAAGAGAAGAAGAAGAAGAAGAAGAAGAAGAAGAAGAAGAAGAAGAGAAGAGAAGAAGAAGAAGAAGAGATCGATCTATGGATCTGTCTCACATCAGCTCAATGTTTGAAGACAAACAACGATCATCTATCTGCAGATTAATTATGACACCCAGCCTAACAGGGTCATGATGTGAAACACAGACCTGTCTGAGTAGAAAGAGTCAAGGCAGCGGCTGGTGAATATAATTATGTGGGGGGGGGGGCATTTGGGATTTGTTAACATACAATTCCTCTTATGCCTGTTGACAGGGTCAAGGGCTGCACAACCCACAGAAAAAAATCAATGGGAAACTCGAACACTGCTTTCATGCGCCGTACTCCCCACCTTTCCATGCCGATCAATATGGAGGGGGGCGGCGGAGAGAAGTTTACTTAGTTGCTGCAGATGCCCACTGGCTCATCGAGAAAGAGAGCACACGTTAGCAAAGCAGTGGTTTGACTGTCAATGGAGCCGAATAATGGCTGTGTTGTGCCACATGCCTGGGAACGATGGGAGAGACGAGGCTACTGGGGGCGCCAAGAATGAGTGGATGCGAGAATAAACAAGAGGAAAGGATGGAGGAGAATCCACGGGAGGTGAAGGAGCAAGTGTCAAAGCAGTGGGGTGCTCCCTTTTTTTATTCCTTGTGTAAGGTAAAGGTAAAGGTAAAGGTAAAGGTAAAGGTAAAGGTAAAGGTAAAGGTAAAGGTAAGGTAAAGGTAAAGGTAAAGGTAATAGGTAATAGGTAAGTAGGTAAAAAGGTAATAAGGTAAAGGTAAAAATCACCATTGCTTGAAAACCAGTCATATCTGACTCAAGGATTCGATGCTCATCTCCGTTTACAGCCAAAGTGCCCAGCCTTGTCTGTGTCTGCAGACATTCCCATGGACATGTGGCAGGCATGACTAGATGCTGGATCAAATTATATCAAGAAATGGGGAGCATGATTTTTGTAAAGTTGATGCCTCTTCATTGCCCTTTTGAGTCCTAATCACCCTTGAAATAAAGGTAAAGGTAAAAGTCGCCTTTGCTGGAAGCCAGTCGTATCTGACTCTAGGTTTGGTACTCATCTCTGTTTATAGCCATATTGCCAGTGCTGTCTGCACCCGCAGACGTTTCCATGGACATGTGGCCAGCACGACTAGACACTGAGTGCATGGAATGCAGTTCCTTTCCCACCGAAGTGGGAACTTATTGAGTAATTCTGGTGAACTAATATCTGTAATTCATTCTTAACAGTTCAATCATTGTTTAAAAGATAGATTACCAGTGCAAAGGGTATGGAAAGTGATTTAAAACGACGAGGAGCAGCATGACCAAAACATATAAAATCGAGGCGCGTCAACTCTGGTTTCTTTTCAGACCGTATAAATATTTCACCTTCTACTAAAGATTTCCCATTAAGAGTTGTGGATGCCATCCTCAAAATTCCTCTCCTAAAGCAACCGACCGCCGGGGGTGGTGATCAACTGGCAGGAAGAACACTCAAAAGCATTTCCCATTTCTAAAGTGGGTCTAATTTCTGTTTTGGAGTGTCCTCCTGATAGATAAGGGCAATTTGTGTCGAGACCACGGATGCTTGCAACCCCAACTCCCATCCATTACAATATCTACCAGAGTCCTTCAATCTAGAGAGTCCACACGTCACACGGCACTCTTTTTCAATTAGTTTCCTTTTCAGAACGAAGTTGAAGAGTTTCCTTTCATGCACTCCTCTGATTTCCACCCCTGAGGTGTCACTGGCAACATTTGCAACATTTTAGAAGGTTCCCCCCCCCTCCATTTTCCCTCTTCTTTTTCTTCTTTTCAAAATAATATTTTATCTCAGCACCTCGTCGTTGAGACTCAAACAAAGCAAAATGGTGTTTTCTGGCTTGCTTATCTTCCTTCGAGAACAAAAATTATACCAAGGAATTCTTCTTCTTCTTCTTCTTCTTCTTCTTCTCTTCCTCCTCCTCCTCTCCTCCTTCCATATCTAAATCCGAATATTGGCTATCCTCATGCTGATCAGCCATGAACATTGCTCTGTGACGAATATAATGCAGTGGCCTTCCATTTGCCTTCCACAGCACAGCGTGACCCCCTTAGTACCACCAATCCAGTTCCATGAGTCACTTTCTGATCCTGAGCCCTTTTGGCACTCAAACTTCCCCATCATCATCTCCAGGCCAGGATGGATGAAGCTGCTCCCCTCCATCAAGATGGATTCAAATGGGATTTAATCTATTTGGAAACCATCACCCTTCCCTTTGGGGAGTCCATTCCACAGTTCCTTTCGCCTGATCTAGCGTGAGAAAGATTAGCCAGCAACACAAGGTTGCCATTATCAGGGTACACCCAGTTGTGGTTCAAGAATACCACAATCTTTCTCTTACAGCCAAAGAGTCAGTCCTGTCTGCATCTGCAAATGTTCCCATAGGCATGTGGCAGGCATGGCTAGACACAGAACGCTGTTACCTTTCCTGCCGGAGTGGTACCTATTTACCTACTTGCAATTTTTTGCTTAGGGCCTGTGGTGGCTCATGTGTTTAAGACACTGAAACGACAACTGGAAGGTTGGAATTTTATTCCCAATTACTGAAGGGGGGAGTGAACTCCTGACTCTGTCCCAGCTCCTGCCAACCTAGCAGTTCGAAGGCAAGACATTACAAGTAGATAAATAGGTACCTCCTCACCACAAGAGGTTAAGACTCTGACTGGGAGGTGGAAGGTCAACAGTTCAAAACCTGAGTGCTGCATGATGGAATGAGCACCCGACTCTATCCCAGGTCCTGCCAACCTAGCAGTTCAAAAGCAAGACATTGCAAGTACATAAATAGGTCCCACTTCGGTGGGAAGGTAAACAGTGTCTAGTCATGCTTGCCACATGTCCACGGAAACATCTGCAGATCCAGACTTTTACCTTTACCAATTTTTTTTGCTTTCAAGCTGCTAGGTTGCCAGGAGCTGGGACAGAGATGGGAGCTCACTCCATCACACAGCACTCGGGTCTCGAACTGCTGATCTGTCAACCTTCCCATCCCCAAGATCAGCCTCTTAACCACCGAGCCACCATGGTTCCTACCCAAGATTATGGTGGGCATTTTCCGCTGCAGTTGTTAGAATGGATTTATTGAAATCAAAAACACGCTATTCAGTTGGTTGTTCAAAGCAACAACGGAATGGGCTTTTGCTTTGAGCAGGGCTTCCATCTGACGGCTACCGAGGGCCTCCCGGACACAGAATGCACAAAACATTCCCTCTCACAATTATAAAGATGTTATTCCCCCTAATGTGTCCCAATCTGTCGACGTCTGGCTTCCCCCACCAATTTCTGAAAGACAACAAAGCCTTCCCCGATGCCCCCCAATGGGATTAGATCTGTTGCAGAACAGATGGGAAGCCGTTACTAGCTCTAGCCGTTAGACGGGCGGAGCCTTCCAAATGCTACACTCGATTGTTTATTTCCTGCAAGCAACGCTTAGTCACTTGTGACTTGGCTTCCTAACGATCCCGTCCGCCGACTAATTATGCAAAAACTCAACACTCTCTCTATGAGTTGTCCAAGACTCAGCTGAAGGCTTCTGAGACACTTTATGATGCCATCCTTGATTATTACGATGTGAGTTGCGCATTGTCCTGAAAATTACTCTATTTTTCATCACAGCTATAATCCTTGGTTTAATGAAACCCACATGTTCTCTTCAAAGATATCCACAATTAGTATTATCTGTTCTCCAGATTGCAGCTTTAGGCCAACTTAGATACAATGGAAGAAACTCATTTCTGCTCAAGTTAGCTTGATTCGTATCTAAAATATTATCGGAGCTCAACAGGGATTGTCCAGGATAAGTAGTTGTAGTTTAAGGTTCCAGGAAAGCCTAAAAGTTTTGTTTAATTTGAACTCATATGCACAAAACTTTATTTGGCAAGAGCTTTATAGACTTGCCATCCACAAAAGTTCGCACCCAATACATAATTTTAGCTTCTTGAGATCTGACAAGACTTTGTTGTTTTCGCTTTATGCAATTTGTAAGTCATTATTCTTAACCATCGTGATCATGGAGTGTGGCGAAATCAAGGGATGCCCTGAAACCTTCACGGACAAAGCCTGAATGGAAGTCTACAGAAAGTCTTGAAAATAAGCCAGCATTTGGGTCTCCACAGCACCATCCGCAGCTTTGCAAGGAAGTGTCCACACCTCCGCCATGTCCCAAGCATGAATGAAGGGCGGTAAAGGGCGCTGGCTTCCACCATTTCCATTTAGAAGTCCAACCCCAAAGGCCAGAACCGTCCTCTTGACAGACCCTTTTTGACACAGGCCCTCAGTTTCATGTAGCCTCCAGAAAATGTACAGCTGCCATTTTTGATATCATGTTTTCATTCCAATTACACTGCATCACAAATAAATAAATAAATGTCTTCTGCTTGGTCTAATTCATGCATCCTATTAATTAATTCATTTAGATTTATATCACCACCCACTCGCCACAGCGACTCAGGGCAATTTACAATCAGCAAAACAACACAGCACAAAAATAATAATAAATTTTTTCTAAATAAATAATAGGTTTCTCTCTCCCCTCCGGATGTTGGTGGCTACCTGGAGTGTCTTGAAAAGTTGTGAGAGTCATATAATTACTCTGACTGTTTTATGTAGATTGAATGTTGTATTATTGTATTATTGTGCATTTATTGTGTATATTGTTTAGTTATCATGTGAGCCGCCCTGAGTTGCATTTCCTGATTGGGCGGCATACAAGTGCGAAAATTAAATTAAATTAAATTAAATTAAATTTGTCAGGGATTCCCCTAGCGATATGTGTGTCTCGATAGCAGAGTAGCACTTTTAAGCTGTTACACAGCGAAAGCTTTAGGTGCAATAACACACACACAGATATGCCTTCAGTGAAAGGTGCACTTTACTTAACAGTGAGGGGAAGACAGACATACACAGGTCTATATACAACAATAGTCTCTCTCTCTCCAAGCCCCACAGTTGGTACACAGCTTGGATTCCTCTGTTGGCTCCAATCCCAAGAGCATGCACAGAGTCCTGGTGATCTTCAGCAGTTGTTCCTTCTCAGTTGAAGGAAACTCTCATCAACAGCACGACCTCCTTCAGCAGTCTCTCTCTGTAGTCTCTCCTTCAGTGTCTCACCCCTTCTCCTCAGTATGATAACCTCCTCCAAAGACCCTTCCCAGAGGGCCACAGTTATACCCTGGTGTTGCTGGGCAGATTCTCTAATCAGCCACACCTGGGCTGTTACAGGAGCACATGGACAAGGCATGCACAGCCGGGCAATCAGTCTGTGGGTCTATTATGGACACCTGTGTTTAAAACACTTGCAGGGCCTTAAAGGTATACTATTCCACTGGGCAGCAATCTTTGTACAATACCCCACAAAGAAAAATGTCCTAACAAAATTAAATCATGGTTCAAATGTAGCAACCCCTGGGCTTCTGTGATGTCAAATATATACTATATATATATATACATTACTATAGATATATACTATACTAACTCAAGTGCACTGAATCCAAATCTGAAGTCCAATTCTGCCTAGGATGTCAGGATCTTAAGTTAGCAAATCTCACCCTCTTGGTTAGGTTCTTGCATTGATCACACAGGGTATATTTGCCACAAATTGAGCAAAAAAAATTCTGGTTTATTAACACAACTGCACCTACTCATCTTTAGCTCAAAACAGACTCACTCTGGCCTAGTCCAATAAGATGGTTTTGCACTAGAGACAACCCCTTGGTCCATCTCGCCTTATGTACCTATTTCTGATGTCAGCTCACTGACTTGCCCAGCTGCTGCTGGAACATGCATGCCACCAGGGGGATGTGATTCAGCTGAGGTAGCAGCAGGCCTAGTGGTAGCTGCAACTGTTATAATGTTCCCATGTACAAATACATTACCCAATGACCGACCGTTTGAACAGCTATTGCACGCCTTAATATCTGTACGTGATAGGCAAATTCTGGGTTCAGATTTGGACTCAGCACATTCAGTCTCATGTAAATCACATGTGTTATTCCTAGTAGCAAGATTGTTATTGTGCAGCATTATCTTTTGTAACATTTCTTACAACCCAAGAGAAGAGCTTTAAATTACAAACTGTTAAGGAGAGAAGTAGCAGTGAATGCCGAGAGAACGAAGCAAGAGAAGGACCCTCAACATCTTCTGGATGGATATGAGCCTCAAGTCCACCAGCTCAGATCCAGGGAGAGCTTTATGGCAAGAACAAACAAGACCAAATTAGAAGATGGAGGAAGGTGCTCACTGGACAAGAAATAAGATCCATAGTACAGCGGCCATTAGGAAGTTCGCCTTCCATGTCCTGGTCAAACCCTGGAGTGCCAAAATCAAGCCACCTTCGTGGCTTTGGCGTTGGCCAAAGTTAAGTCTGTACTTATGGCTGAGGAACTCAAACTCCCCGACGTCACTTGGAGGACACTGAATAGGATGAGGATCGGAGTCCCAAAATGCAAGACCAACAGCCTCAACTGGAGGCTGCTGGCGGACAACAACGTGCTGTGCGAATGTGGAGAGGTACAGAATCTGTCTCATTTGCTGGTCTGTTGATTGATGCCAAACACATGTAACAATGAGGACTTAACTTTGGCCAACGCCAAAGCCATGAATGTGGCCTCAATTTATCAGTCCAGGGTTTGACCAGGACATGGAAGGAGAACCTCCTGATGGCCGCTGTACTATG
This sequence comes from Furcifer pardalis, assembly GCA_030440675.1. Taxonomy (NCBI): domain Eukaryota; kingdom Metazoa; phylum Chordata; class Lepidosauria; order Squamata; family Chamaeleonidae; genus Furcifer; species Furcifer pardalis. Next base: position 13,884,278 of record CP126898.1, on the reverse strand, counting down.
GATTTTCGCATCCTGTGGGTTGCTTGCTGCCCAATTTGTCTGCCTTTCCTCTCTCCACCCCAGATTCCTTCCTGCACCAAAGGCATTGATGCAGAATCTGAAACCCAGCTCTCATGAACAACCAAGCTATTCATCTCTCAAGGCGTAGCTTTTTGTGAGGTGCCGACTCCTCACAAATAGAAAACCAGAGCACTCTTGGGTGCTTAACACAACGAATCTTCCAACAAAGAATAATTGCTTCACCCTCTTTGTGTGCGCCCCCCCCCCCCCCGGTTACCTGTTGCCAACGATGCAGCGGGAGGAGGAAAACGTGGTAAGGTATTTGCTCGGCTTATTCAGAACAAGCCAGCCGGACTCACTTCTAAATTAGGGTTCCACGAGTTCATGGCAATCAGTTATAAAAAGAAAGCCACCTGAGCAATGCGGTTAAAGAACCAAAATGAAAAGCGTGGAGTGTGTTGACAAACATAAGCACTTTAGAATTTGGATGAATGAATCGCCGGAGTAGAGCCAAGCAATAAACGTCAGCGTCGAGGTGGCCTGCGGCAGCTTGTGATGAAGAATATAATATGTAACAGAAATGTAAATCTGGCTTCAAGCATGTACCGCGCAAGATAGTCTATTCTTGAGTGCGCGGCACAGAATGATGGACGTAAACATGGACTACGGTGGAAATTTTTTACTAGCACTTAAAATTTATAGCAGATGGCGGAGAATTTCCTGGACCGAGAAAGTGACCAGAGGTACTAGCGCTAAACAATATGTCATAAAGCCCATAAAATGTGGAAACCTAGAATATTCCAGTCAACGCCCTGAGTGTCAATTCAGCCAGTCGGGTGGGGTTGAATGGAAATAAATAAGTAAGTAAAAGAAGCAGCGGGGGAGAGGAAATGCTGAATGCTACAGGTCATCATTCTAGATGAAATAAACAGGAAAAGCAAAGCAAAACTTAGAAGAACAATTGGAAATCCAAAGTTCTATGGCTTCCATGGACATCAGACATCAAAAAGCCTGAGCACTTTCACCAACAGAAGCTAAGGTCCATCTTGAACATCAAATGGGATGACTATGTCACCAACATCACACTTCTCAAGAAGCCACATGTAAATAGCATTGGAGCTTCCATCATAGGCCATCGTCTTAGATGGATAGGGCATGTCCATGGATGGTTCCAGGCTTCCTCGTCAAATTGTCAATGGGGAACTTAGCTCTGTGCCAAAGAGCCAGTGCTGTCTGTTTTTTGCAGACATTTCCGTGGACACATGGCAGGCATGCTTCAACGCTGGAGTGCATGGAACGCTGTTTACCTTCTAGCCAAAGTGGTCCCTATTTATCTCCTTGCAATGTCTAGCTTTCCAACGGCTAGAGCTGGGACAGAGACGGGAGCTCATTCCGTCATGCAGTACTCAGGTATCGAACTGCTGACCTTCCAGTCATTGAGTCCAGCATCTTAACCACTTGAGTCACTGCAGTCCTAATTCTGACCTACGCCTGGACTAGAAGAATCAGTAGTATTTATGGGTCTCTGGGGTGACCCCTGGGGATACCCAAGATCCAAATAGCACTATCCCTCTCATACATAGATCACTTGTGTCGAAGCTAGCCTATGTGGGGTTAAAAATGCTAAACTAAGGAGTTACAATCCAATTACAAGAGAAACTGAGGAAGATGCTGAGTTGGCACCACTGGAGAAGGAAAGGATGCTTTTTGTTTTAGAAATTAGCTTTCCTTGCCGTTCTTTCTGCAAGGTCATTGATTAAATCATCAGAGGTCTAGACTTGCTCCCTCGGTCATCCACATCGTTCACTCTTGTAGCAGGAGGAAGAGGGAGGGGGCCACGGCATCATGCATTTCAGACTCAGGAATATGGAGGAAGGCAAAGTTGGGGAGGGGTGGGAGGGAAAAAGGAGAGCATGTACACTACAGAAGAGACTAGATCAGGGAGTTCCCAACCTACGGCCCGTGGGCCAGCCCTGGCCTGCAGCACCATTCCATCCAGCCTGTATTAGTCTGGGCAGGGCAGGGAGGTGGGCGTGGCCACCCAATTTTGCTTAAAAAAAAACCAGCTTGAAGGCCACCCAATTTTGCCCCCCCCCCCCGTGTGTGTGTGTGAAACTGTTCCTGCCCACCACTGGTACAATGGTACCTTGCTTTACAAATGCTTTGGTTAACGTAATTTTCACTTTACAAATGAAACTCCATTGAAAATAATGACTTGCTTTACGGATTTTTTCCGGAACAGATTATTGGCTTTCATTGCATTCCTATGGGAAATTGCATTTCACTGTATGAATGTTGATTCCCCCCCCCCTCCAATGCATTCCTACGGGAAATTCGCTTTATGAATTTCTCTTAATACAAAACGTCCCGGAGGGGGGGAGCACATTAATTTTGTAAAACGAGGTACCACTGTAACTAAAAGTGAGCCTTCAATACAAGCTAGTTTGTCTTGATGTACATTGAAATGGGCCAGAATTACTTTTGAGACATGGAGGGAAAGTGCATCTCTCTTGGTTATGGGAGTTGCACAGTCTTAGAATTTAGATCAGTATTTCCCAACCTTTGGTTCTTGGACTTCAATTCCCAGAAGCCTAAGTCAATTCCCCAAAGCACCGATCAGCTGATGTACTGACTGAGGCTTCTGGGAACTGAAGTCTACCAGTGTTCCGTGGAACATAGTTTGGGAAATGCTGATTTAGATAATAGCAGGGACAACTGCTATGGATTAAAACAGGGGCACCAAAACTTTTTGGGCTGTGGTCCGGTCATGTGGTTCAGTGGGCTGGTCATGTGGTTTAGCAGGCCTGTCACGTGGTTCCTCCCAACAGAAACGGAAGTAAAACACACCTTGCAATCTGTTTTGCAACAGGATGAGATAGATGTTTTAGGCTGCCATTTTCTCTGCTTCAACCAGGTGTGCCCAGACGATGGTCTGAGGGCCAGATCTGGCTCCCAGCATCGATTCATCTAGCCCATACCACCCTTGTTGCTCCAGGAAGTGGAAGTAAAATGCACCCATATGGGCATGTTTTACTTCCACTTCCGGGTGCGCCGAGGGCAGTTTGGACCAGACGAATTGGCATCAGGGGCCAGCTCCAGCCCATGGGCTGTAGTTTGGGAACCCGTGGATGAAAGGCTGGCCAGATAGCTCAGCTTGCCTGAGACCTCAAGGGGAGCGTAGAGAGTAAGGAAAAATGTCTTATCTGGGAAAGAATGAGAAAGAGGGAGGTCTGCTTGGTCATTGACATATTTTGGAGACTCTCCTATGGTTTGCTGAGTCTCATCTTGAATCTCAGGGCTTCTATTCCAGTCATGCTTGAAGATGTTGCCAAGGTACCGGCTGGCCTACTTCCTTCAATCAAAGCCTTCCGCAAGATTTGCATCTCAAAGCCAGCTCTCGATGCAGCCAGAAAACGGATTACATAAGCGACGGCTTTGTTTATTTGCTTAAACTCAACCTTGGGTTGTAGCGGGGGGACGCTGTGTGTGCACCGAGAAGGGAAAGACATCAAATCTATTACAGTAGAGTACAAAGCAGTGGGTTAGTATGCTGGAGGTCAGATGGCAGCCTTCCAGTAGTGTTTGCTCAGAGGAGCTGTGCTAGAGGAAGGGTGGCCAACCTTGGCACTCCAAGTGTTCTTGGACTTCAATTCCCAGAAGCCCAAGTCAGCAATCTGGGCTTCTGGGAATTGGGGTCCAAGAATACCTGGAGCGCCAAAGTTCACCATCACTGACCTATGGTCTTCTAGCTCCTAGGTCCTCAAACTTGGCTCTCCAGATATTCTAGGACTTCAATTCCCACTGGTCTAGAACCTCTTGACTGCTACCACTGGTGTTGTCAAGTTTGCCATCCTCTTTTACGCATCAATATTGAACTGTTTCCTAGTGTTTGAAATTGAGGCTATAGAAGAACAATATCCAACCTTCATAAACCAGAGGGTTGGTTGGATTTTTTTTAGTAATTGAAAACTAATTTTACAAAGTGGCTAAAATTACATCGAGTGGCTTATGTGGGTTTTTACTCAACAATCCCGCATTGGAGAGGGTTTCAATAGCATGATTGTGGACGTGGCCTCCACAAAGTACTTTCACCGGAACATCATGTCGTTGGTCATGTCAGGAACCGATGAGGACTTAAGTTCGGCCGATGACAAAGCCAAGAAAGTGGCTTCATTTTGGGCGTCCAGGGTTTGATCAGGACATGAAAGAAGAAGAACCAGAAACACGAACCAATGAGGACTTGAGTTTGGCCAACGATAAAAACCAAGAAAGTGGCTTCGCCTTGGCAGTCCAGGGTTTGATCGGGACATGAAAGAAAGGAAATGTTGGGGACCAAATGGCTAATTGCACAATGAAACTGTGACATCTGTCCTGGCCAGGGCATGACGCCCAGCGCTCTTATGCCTGCACAGCTTTATGTTGTGTCGCAATAAACAACATTCTGGCCGCAGTTCCAAAATCATCCCTTTCCAGAGTTAGTGGAAAGCATTTTGCTTTCCAAAGGATCTCTGTAGCCTATGATTGAGAGCCTATGTAACCAGGCAATGATGTTTTGCATCCGTTTGACAGATGGGATCCTGCCCGTCCAGGTCTCTATTCATAACAGCCTTCCGTACGCATAGCTCTGCTTCGAATGCCTCTGAACCTGAGAGGCGTCACTCTTCCACAGTCAATATTTGGACTCTTAATAAAGAGCTGTTTTTCCCGATGCTGCTTTCCCGGAGTTGGGCTCCACTTGAGAGGAAAATGGTGGGGGAAGCTCAGGCAGACACCGGCCTACGCGCTCCATGCCTGCCAATCAAATCCACAGCCAGCAATGAATTGATGCTCAGCCGAACGAACAAAGAAATCAAACGAGGACGAGAGAAGGGCTGGATCTTTTGCAAACCTGGGGACGGAAAGAGAAAAGCCAGCCTCTATAGCAAGGTTTCTCAACCTGTGGCCTGTGGGCCGGATTCTGCCCCCCCCCCATGCCTCCACCACACCAGGAAGTGTCAAGTGGCATAGGAAGGGCAAAATAATAGTCCGGCCCCTGAAGCTGTCTGAGGGAATGTGACCCGGCCCCTGGCTTAAAAAGGTTGAGAATTCCTGCTCTATATGTTTGCCTGCCTGGCCAGGTTATCCTGCTATGGTCATAGAGTAGACCCTATTGTCATGGGAATTGAAGTCCAAGAACATCTGGAGAGCCAAGTTTGAGGACCATAGGTCAGTGATAGTGAACCTAACCGATCATTAACTAACCTGACCACCCTGAGGACTAACAGCCTTGGGTGCCGAAGTCCACAGGGAATGGCAATGGTCCCCAAGTGGATTAAATCCAACTTGAATCCATCTTGATGGAGGGCAGCAGCTTCATCTATCCTGGCCTAGGGCTGAGGAGGACTCAGGACCAGAACGTGACTCGCAGTACTGGATCTCTGGTATGGGTGTCATGCTGCTGCGATGTGGAAGGCCAATGGAAGGCCACTGTGTTATATTCTCAGGACAGTCTCCATGGCTGATCACCATGAGAATTGCCAATATTCAGATTCAGACATGGAAGAAGAAGAAGAAGAAGAAGAAGAAGAAGAAGAAGAAGAAGAAGAAGAAGAAGAAGAAGAAGAAGAAGAAGAAGAAGAAGAAGAAGAAGAAGAAGAAGAAGAAGAAGAAGAAGAAGAAGAAGAAGAAGAAGAAGAAGAAGAAGAAGAAGAAGAAAGAGGAGGAGGAGTCTGCAAGCATGGCTCGCCAGATGTTCTTGAACTTCAATGCCCATAATTCTTGATCAGCAGTGTGCTGACTTGGGCTTCTGGTAATTGAAGTCCAAGAACACCTGTAGAGCCAGGGTTGCTGACCCCCAGGGTTGGCCCATTGAATTCTTATCTGTCACTGCCCGTTTGTGTGTTCATCCAGGTTATTCTCTCCAGCTGATAAGTGCTCCGCTTGGTGAGTTCAGAAGCCTTACCATGAGTCAGTCAGCAGATAAAGTTAATAAATCTTCAAGAGCTTGGGTGGATTTTGCACACATGGGTTTTCTTCTTTCACTCCTGGAATGCCAACACTCCAAGAGCATTGAGGTTGTACCATCTGAGCTTCTCTTGTCAAAGCTGACGTGTTTAGCCCAAATATTCACTTTGGTGCCTGGCTGCTGCTTTGCTACTCCTACAATCTATGTAGAAAGGAATTACATTACATGAGAAGACGGTTTCATCCCTCCTGCAATAGAACAAATCCAGGTGACGGCTTCAAACGGTGGGTATAGAGCAGGGATTCTCAACCTGTGGTGCATGGGCCAGATGTGGCCTGCAGCACCATTTCATGTGGTGGGCCTCACTGCCTCCACCACACCAGGAAGTGCCATAGGGTGGAAGAAGGGCAAAATAGCCATCCAGCCCCCAAAGCAGTCTGATGGACCATGACCCGGCCCCTGGCTTGAAAAGGTTGAGAACCAAGCCTTAGAAGGGAAGACAGAAGGAACGGGGCATGTTTAGCCTTGAGAAAAGGAGACGGAGAGGGGAGGGGATGATAGCACTCTTCAAATACCTGGAAGATGATTATAAAGAGGAAGGGGAGGATCTGTTATCCATCATTCCAGAATGCAGGATGCATAATAATGTCCTGAAACTACAGTAAGCTGGATATAGGCTGAATATCAGGAAAAACTCCTTAACTGTTAGAATAGTACGACAGTGGAATCTACTGCCTTGAGAGGTGGTGAGCGCTCCAACACTGGAAGCATTCGAGAGAGAATTAGACCACAATCTGACATTTCTGCTTCGATTTGGATTCTTGCTTTGAGCAGGGGGTTGAACTGAACTGCCTGAAAGAACCCTTCCAACCCAGTTATTCTATGCATCAAAGGCCAGTGTTTTATACCAGTCAAATTCTTTGATCTGGAAAAAAAAAAGAAATGTTTCAAGATCCAACTCTAACAGGCCAAGTTGGCTGAAAGTTAGGTCAGTTGACTTTGGCTAGCTGACGTTGTGATGGATCCAACCCTTCCCAGGCCCAGGATGTTGGGAATCACTTAGGACTACCCAGATCCTGGCCTAGAATTGGTCCAGCTGAGTGGATGAGTCTGGGCTAAAAGGGATTTGGATTGGACGTCACTTCCACTTCTTCGTTGGCTCCTCTACCAGCTCAAAGCCAGCCCAGCAGATGTGCCAGTTGAACTCGTTTAGCTGGAGAACCCGAGATCAGCCAACAAACAGAGGTTAGGCCAGCTTAATCTCCGCTGTATTGACGTTGGAAGCTTCTGCCCATTGCAAACCCACGAAAGCTGGTGTTCTGTCAAGTTTGCATTGGATGGGCCTGTTGAGAGATGAGAAAATCAAGAGTTACTTTTTAAACCAGGGGTTCCCAACCCCATGGGTTGGATTCGGCCCACGACACCATTTCATGTGGTCCCCCCTCCCCTCCAAGGGCATTCGAGAAACAAAATGGCCACCCTTTTGCAGCTGTTGGGATAAAATGGCCACCCCCATCATGCAGGCAAGGCAAAATGGCTGTTGGGCCCTCAAAGCTGACTGAGTGAGTGTGACCCGGCCCCCAGCTAACTGCCTTGAAGGACCTTGGAAGAATTGCCGCAACAAATTACTTTTAAAAAGTAACTTCACCAAGTTGATTGCCTGGCCCTGTTTCCTTGGCTGTGACATGGCAGGGCAGATCTCCAGCTCCAGGATCAAAACCTGTCAACCCTCGTTCGCCAACTTGTCCGAGCTTGGACTTCTCGCTAATCACCTTCTTGGCTGACCTCAGGCTTTTACTAATTGATTCCGAAGAGTACAGCTTTGACTCTTAGGTTTTAAAGAGAGAAAGGGAGGGGGGAGAGAAATCAATTTACCTGCTTTAATGCCATTCCATCCATCTTCTTTCGAGAGAATTTAAAAAAGTAATAATCCACCGGCAGTTTTCTCATCAAGCCAGGGTGAGTTGAGTTGGCTTGCAATAGAAGAAGCTGAGATTGCCGAGCTCAACATCTGCGGGAGGGAAAGAGTCCGGCCTGTTCGTGTCATGTGGAATAATGCCTTCCCCCCCTCCTCATCACACCTTTCACGGAAATTTGGCAGAGCCGAGCGGTGAACGCGAGCGTTCAGCTGCTCGAGAAACTCAATTGACTCCAGTCCAACTTCTATTAACTGAAGTCATGTTGCCCGTTTGGCTGGCATGAAAGCTAACACTGGAGGAAACTCCTCAGTGCGAAACATTTTCAATCCAAGGGGTTTGGGGGCAGAAATTGTAGGATAATGATGGCAAACCTTGGCACTCCAGGTGTTCTTGGACTTCAATTCCCAGAAGCCCAAGCCTCTGTGAATCCACACAAATGGGTTTAATGAGCATACTCTCTGGATTCACAGAGACTTGGGCTTCTGGATATTGAAGTCCAAGAACACCTGGAGTGCCAAGGTTCGCCATCACGGTTCTAGGTCATTCATGATGGGTTTGAATAGTCCATATTGCCAAGGGGCGGTGGTGGTAGCACTCCATGGCCAAAATCCAGCCATGCAAAGACGCAAAAGGTATAACCTTTAGGGTGAATTCCTTAACTCAAGAACTCCCCACTACCATTACTTTACTCAGTATGCAACTGATAACATAAACAGAGATATCTTAACTTACATCAACATGCACTCGTTCTCTTCTTTTATGTCCCGATCAAACCCTGGACTGCCAAAATGAAGCCACTTTCTTGGCTTTGTCATCGGCCAAACTTAAGTCCTCATCGGTGCTCATATTTCTGATAGTAAAGTGAACCTGATTCTACATATCTCCACATTCACACAGCATATCATTGTCCGCCAGCCTCCCCTCACTTGAGCCTGTTGGTCTTGCATTGAGGGACTCCAACCCTCAGCCTATTCAGGGTCCTCCATGTGACGTTGGGGAGGTTGAGTTCCTCAGCCATCTCCTCCTCCTTCAATGTCATTCCTTGTCCATTGAGCTCCTTCCTCCATCATCTGGTTTGGTTTTGCTCTCCCATACTCTCAAGAATGTTTGTTCTTGCCTCAAAGCTCTTCCTGGATCTGAGCTGACAAACTTGAGGCTCATCTCCATTCAGAAGATGTTGAGGGTCCTTCTCTTGCTTAGTTATTTTGGTATCCAAAGCTACTTCTCTCCTTATCTTAGCTGGAGCGATACCAACAAGAGGAGCTATTTTCTCAACTGTTGTAGGTTTGAGGCATCCTGCCACTCTACGCATAGCTTCTTTAACAGTGATGTCAACTTGTTTTGCGTGTGTATATATGCGCCATACTGGAGCAGCATCTTCTGCTGCAAAGACATTCTGGGCCAAAGATGATGTACACTGCATGAATTGTTGAGTTCCCAATGTATAGTTTGTCAACTTGAATGGTTTAGTTCTGGTGGCTTTCCTTGGCTATTCTTATGACACTACTCTCTTCCGCTCTGTTGGGTGAGATGGAGAAAGTCGAGTGAGTTCCTTCTTCCATTGTCTGATTTGTTTTTTGCTCTTGCATACCCTCAAGAATGTTTGTTCTTGCCATCAAGCTCTGCCTAGATCTCTCATCCGAGGTGAAGAATGTGGAGGGGGAGGCAAAGTAGAATAAGTTCAGCCAACTCTGCAAGAGAAGAACAAAGACTGGCAGTCAAAGAAAGGTCACTTCGGAGGGACCCTGCAGATGTTTCTTGATTTCTCTTTATCCTTGTTGTTTTTGCACTGAAGGCAGACCCTCTCTCAGGGAATCTTTGATTGTTCTGGCAAGATGAAAGGCTTGATCTGCTTACCTCTGGGGGAAATGGGGCAACCTGCTAGAGTTAGCAGCCAAGAAAATATATTTTTCTGTTCATTTATTTTGCATTTGTATGCCACACTTCAATGTAAATAGTCTCAAGGCAGTTCACATCAAGGCAACAGAAACGCATAACAGATGCAATAAATCTCCCAGCGGCCATGTGGAGATAGCATGAAAATGAGCAACAAGATCCAGGCGCTGCAGGACTGCAGCATCCTGTGGATATTAAAGCCGGGATTCCCAAATTAAGGTCCCGTGGGCTGGATCTGGGCCCCCAGCACCATTTCATGTAGCCTCCCATTCGTTCAAAGGGCATTCAAGAAACAAAATGGCTGGCCTCTGAAGCTGTTGGGACAAAATGGCCACCCCCATCATGCAGGCAGGACAAAATTGCCATCTGGCCCTTGAAGCTGACTGAGAGAGCATGACCCGGCACCTGGCTTGAAAATGTTGGGAAGCCTTGAGGTAGATCTTTATCCTTTACCTCACCCAAAAGTTGCACAATGACCCCACAAGCACAGTAAAGGCATTGGTACAATCGTGTCAGTAGGAGGCCCAAATGAGGCTCCTTTCATGTCCCCAATATCTTTTCCCACCAAAGTGGTCCCTATTTTGGTAAAGGTAAAGGTCTCCATTGCTCGAAAGCCAGTTGTATCCGACTCTAGGGTTCAGTGCTCATCTCTGTTTATAGCCAAATAGGCAGCACGGTCTGCATCTGCAGACGTTTCCATTGACATGTGGCAGGCATGCATCATAAACTTGAGTGCATGGAATACTGTTACCCTCCCCACCAAAGCGGTGCCTGTTTATCCCCTTGCAATGTCATGCTTTTGAACTGCTAGGTTGGCACGAGCTGAGACAGAGAAGGGAGCTCACTCCATCGTTGCAGTACTCGGGAATCGAACTCTGACCTTCTAGTTAGCGAGTTCAGTGTCTTAACCACTTCAGCCACCACTGTCCCTACCATTTCATGCTTTTGAACTGCTAGGTTGGCAGGCGCCGGAAGAGATGACGGGCGCTCATTTCATCTTGCAGTACTTGGGTCTCGAACTGCCAACTTTCTGACCTTCCAGCTAACAAGGAGAGCTTTTTAACCGCTCAGCCAATGCAGTCCCACTAAAGTAATAAATAACACCATTAAACGATTGTTCAGTGTCCCAGTTGCCCTCAAGTACAAACTAGACAGTACAAACAGAAAACAGACAAGCCGTATAGCAGTGATGGCGAACTTTGGCACTCCAGGTGTTCTTGGCCTTCAATTCCCAGAAGCCCAAGTCAGCACTCCTGCTGATCAGGGCTTCTGGGAATTGAAGCCCAAGAATATCTGGAGAACCAAGTTTGAGGACCAAGAGCTAGAAGACCGTAGGTCAGTGATGGCGAACTTTGGCGCTCCAGGTGTTCTTGGGCTCCAATTCCCAGAAGCCCAAGGCAGCAGGTATGTTGACATGGAGTTCTGGGAATTGAAGTCCAAGAACACCTGGAGTGCCAAGGTTGGCCATCACTGACCTATACAGTAGTTCACTTCCTTTTAGTGCATCTTTTAACTTCTCCTTTTGAAAGCACACACACACAAACACACTTTCTTTTCTCAGACACTGTTGTTGACGCTTGTCACAGACTTCTCATTTCTAGTCCCTACAGAGCCGGCTGTCTTCATTTCGCCACCGTTTGCTGACAAACCCACCCGTGACAGGCTATAGTAAGCTCAAAGTTCACAATTGAGCGCCTCCCTGTTCTTGCGTTTTATACCAAGGACAATATATCGAAGCGTTTTAGAGAGATGGATAAACATTGTTTTCTGACAGGATGACGACTGGGGGGTGGGGGGATGATAAAAAGCCATTTTTTTCACACTATTTCTATCCTTGCCTGGTAACTCTCTTCTCTGAGAAGGCGGAGAGGCAGAAGCAGTGCTTATCCTCAAACATCTGCTGAGAATGGGAAGTTTAGAAGAATTCCTCACATCCTTATTCCAGATGTTCCTCAAAATCAGTTGAGATTCATCGACACTCGAGGCCCACCTCTGAGAGAACTGGCACAGTAGCTTGAGCAATTGGAAATAACTCCACAATTACTGCTCCTCTTGGGCACCTTGTGCTACGACTGACTCTATGTCAGTGTTTCACAATGTGGGGCCCAGGCCCCACAGGGGGACTTCTATTCCCAGAAGCTTAAGTCAGTGCATTGGCTGGTCAGTGCTTTGGGGAAATGATTTGGGCTTAAAAGACGGAGGAAGGAGCGCACTGGACAAGAAATAACATTAAAGGAGGATGTGGTTGAGGAACTCAACCTCCCCTACATCATTTGGAGGGCCCTGAAAAAGGCTGAGGGTCAGAGTCCCTAAATGCAAGACCAACATGCTCAAGTGGGGGCTGATGGCAGGGAACAACACGCTGTGTGAATGTGGGGATACAGAATCTGGCTCATTTCCTGATCTGCCGATGACTGCCAGAAACACACACCGATGAGGACTTGAGTTTGGCCAATGACAAAGCCATGAAAGTAGCTCCATTTTGGCAGTCCAGAGTTTGATTGCGACTCAAAAGAAGAAGAACAAAACAATGGACTAAGAAAATGCCTACGAGGACGTCAAATCCAACCTCCTGCTCAATGGACGAATCCAACTCAAAATATATCTGACAAATGACTGTCGTAACTTTCTGTTGAAAGCTTTCAGCATCAGTGAGCTCACCATTTCCCCATCACGGCTATAGGACAGCAGTTCTCAACCTTTTTAAGCCGGGGGCCGGGTCATGCTCCCTCAGACAGTTTGGGGGCCTGACAACCATTTTGCCCTTCCTCCACCACATGATGCTTCCTGGTGTGGTGGAGACAGTGGGGGCCACATGAAATGGTGCTGTGGGCCGCACCCGGCCGGTGGGCCACAGGTTGAGAATCCCTGCTCTAGGAGACCATCTGAGAATGCCTTTGTCTCGGGAACAATTCTGATTTGCCTATCACACGTCTTTAACATTAAGCAATAGATACGCGGCAGAAGCCCCCGTTGTGTTGCCATCAAAGGAGGGCTAAAAAGCACAACTAATCCGCCTTAAACCAAATTGGATTAATTATATTTGGGAGAAGAGATTATATTTTATCGAGAGCTAAGTGGATTGAAGTGGTTTGCGAGATTTGACGGGGCGCTGTTGAACGGGACGATTTGGCACTGATGGAGACAACTTTCTCAAAGAGTGGCTAATTGAAAACTCATCCCCCGCCCCCCAGTCTACCTCAAGCGTCCATCTTCAATGCAGAAAAGAGTTTTGTGCTGGCTGTCCGTGGCTTCGGCCACGTACGGCGAGGGTGGCCTCAAAGCATGCGATAATAAAGCCACCAAAAACCCTCACGGCTCAGACTAGAAAGTGGTTGGAACGGATACAATCCAACACCTGTTGAGCCTGGCAGATGGAGGTTGGACACTGGTGTTCCTTCTGCACTGGAGAGATAACAACTACAGCAGGGATTCTCGACCTGTGACCCACAGGCCAGATGTGGCTCACTACGCCATTTCACGTGGGGCCCCACCGCCACACCAGGGAGTGCCATATGGTGGAGGAAGGGCAAAACGATAGTCTGGCCCCCAAAGCTGCCTGAGGGAGCGTGACCCAATGGCCCCTGGCTTTAAAAGGTTGAGAACTCTTGAACTACAGTCAGGCACTTAAAGGAGAATTTGCTCGCAACCATGCTGTGACAAAGTCTAAATACATCTGTCAACAACCCTCTTTGGGAAAACCTTTCCATCCTGGAGTGGAATTCAACAACCCTAACGAGACTAGAGCAATTAGAAAATATCCAAAAACCTCCAGATAAGGGGGGGGGGGATTATTTTGTGGAAATGCTACAGCTAGAAAGAAGAATTTACATACTCAATGCGTTAGTCCAATGTTTGATTTCCATCTGCTTCCCCACATTGGTGTTAACTATACCCAGCTGTCCTGTGGTTGCTGGGAGATATATGGCAGTAATTCCCAAGCCGGGTCCAAAGCGATGCAAGAGAGCATCTACCATGCAGGGAAGAAATGGATTTGTTGAATAAATTAATGATCCGTGATCTCAGGTCTGTGTCGATGGAGAAGCAATATTTCTGCATGCAATTAGACAGTCTAGTAGAGCTCTCTGTGGCTGAGATATCTGTTATTCCAGGACAGGGGTCTCTAACCTTTTCGAGCCAGGGGCCGGATCATGCGCTGTCAGCCAGCTTTGAGGGCTGGACGGCCATTTTGCCCTGCCTGCACGAGGGGGGTGGTGGCCATTTTGTTTCTCAAAAGCCCTTGGAGAGGGGCGCATGAAATGGTGCTGTGGGCTGGATCTGGCCCAATGGGCCTTAGGTTGGAAACCTCTACTCTAGGACTTTGAAGGAACTGGAAGGTTTCTCTCCCTTGTCCCTGAAATCAACTAGCCACATAGAAAATCGGAGGTATCATCAGGGTTGAGGGAGACCTCAATGAGGGTGGCCATTTTGTCCCAACAGCTTCAAAGGGGATGGCAGTTTTGTTTCTTAAATGCCCTCGGAAGGGTGGTTGGCACATGAAATGCCACTATGGGCCAGATCCGGCCCACAGGCCTCAGGTTGGGAACCCCATGTCTACCTTGCTCAATAGCCGGTCATGACCAATTCTATCTTTTGGTGCTCATTTCTTTTTATAGCCAAAGAGCCAGTGCTGTCTACATCTGCAGATGTTTCTGTGGTCATGCAGCAGGCATGACTAGACACTGGAATGCACGGGACACTGTTACCTTTCCTGCTGAAGCAGTACCTATCCATCTACTTGCGATTTCTTGCTTTCAAACTGCTAGGTTGACAAGACAGCAGGCACTCACTCCAACTGCAGCCCTGCCGACCTTCCGGTCATCCAGCTCAGCATCTTAACCACAAAGCCACCGTGGCCCTCAGATCATAAAAAGAACATTACTATGAGCTATAGAAACCACTGAAAATGATTAGAAATTGAAATATTAAGATCGCCCAAAAAGATGTGCCTCTGTTAATATAATTGCACAAGTTAATTCTGATTAAGGGGGACCCTTTCAGAATTTCCTAGCTATAGAGCGGAGTCTAACCCAGTGGTTCCCAAAATGGAGCCCACGCCCCACCGGGGCACTTCAAATCCCAGAAGCCTAAGTCAGTCCATTGGCCGATCAGCGCTTTGGGGAACTGACTTAGGATTCTGGGAATCGAAGTCCAAAATCCAAAGGTTGGGAAACGCTGGTCCAGAGAAGACTCAGAAGTGTTTTACCATCTTGTTCTTCTTCTAGGGGGCGCTTTTCAGACTGTGCAGTTTGCCCAGGGTTTCAAAGGCTGTCTCTTCCTTCCAGGAGACACAATGGGGGAATCAAACTCTCAACCTCTGGTTTTTCAGCCCGGTACTTGAACCAGTAAGCTGTCTTTTCTCCCTACAGGTAAAGGTAAAGGTAAAGGCCACCCTAGCTTGAAAGCCAGTCATATCTGACTCTAGGGTTCAGTGCTCATCTCTGATTACTGTCTGTGACTGCAGACGTTTCCATGGTCATGTGGCAGGCATGCCTAGGCAACCGGAGTACATAGAACGTTGTTACCTTTCCCACCAAAGTGGTCCTAATGTATCTCCTTGCAATTTCTTTCTTTTGAACTGCTAGGTCAGCAGGAGCTGGGACAGAGATGGGAGCTCACTCCGCCATGCAGTACCTGGGTCTCGAACACCAACCTCCCAGTCTTCAAGTTCAGTATCTTCACCACTTGCGCCACCGACCTCCCGTCCCCGCACACAAAAAGGGCGACATTTTTCCTTCACCCATCCCTCCCGTTTGACTGGAATGTAATGAACCCAGGCGCGCACGTCTGTAGGCACCTGAATTATGCATTTAATAGGGGTGCCGCATGGTTTGCAGACAAAATAGAAATAAAATGAAAATGAAACAACAGATCATCAGATTAAGTTATTAAATTTAGACTCGGGGAGAGATGTCTTCTGGTGGAAATAAGGAAGATTCCCCCCCCCCTCCTCATAGAAGCCGCCCTGTGCCGGGTTCCTTAAAGACAGAGGCTGAAGAGTATGAATTGTTGTTTTAATTCCTGCTCCGGCTGGCTGCGAGGAGTACTTTTTTGAAGGGGGAAAAAATAATAATTCCCCTGTAAAGCAGATATATGTTTCTTCGCTTTTTATTAAATCACAAAGGAGGAGAGAGAGAAAAAGGGAGAAGAAGAAGGAGAAGGAGAGAGAAAATAAGAACAGGAGCAGAAACTAAATAATTTATTACCATTGCCAGAGGGAGACGCAGATGAAAATAAAGGCAAGATGTGGGTATCATGGGAGGGGCCCATTGGACGCAATTGTTTTTGCTATGGCAGTGAAGAGTCGGCAGATGAAAAGGCTGTGTGTGTGCATTGAAGGTTGGATGATGACGACGCCTCCGTCGACACTTTGCTCCAGTTTAAGGCCAGCTCCGTGAGGGTTACGAGGATTTCACTGCACGACGACGATTTCGCTCCTGGGAATAACACACGTGATTTACATGATGTCGAGTGTGCTGATTCCAACCCTGAGCTCAGAATTTGCCCGTCGTGTACAGAGTTTTAAGTTATACATGTGCTGGTAGCTGTTCAAATGGTATTGGGTAATGTATTTTTACATGGGAACGTTACAACAGTTGCAGCTACCACTATAGGCCTGCTGCCGCCTCAGGTGAATCATGTCCCCTGGTGGCATGCATGTTCCAGCAGTGGCCACATCTCTAGCCTTTCCAACCTCTTCTTCTTTCATGATAGGTCAGACTTCAACCTTGCAAAACAAAGTTATCTTCTTGGCTTTGTCATTGGCCAAACTTAAGTCTTCATCGGTGCACGTTTCTGGCAGTAACTGGCAAACCAGCAAATGGGTTGGATTCCGTATCTTTCCACATTCACACTGTGTGTTGTCGTCCACCATCAGTCCCCATTTGAGGCTGTTGGTCTTCCATTTAGGGACTCCAACCCTCAGCCTATTCAGGGTCCTCCAAGTCACGTTGGGGAGGTTGAGTTCCTCAGCCAGATCTTCTTTTAATGTCATTCCTTGTCCAGTGAGCTCCTTCCTCTATCTTCTGATTTCATTTTGCTCTGGCGTCCCCTCAAGAATGTTTGTTCTTGCCATAAAGCTCTTCCTGGATCTGAGAAGGTAGACTTGAGGCTCATCTCCATTTAGAGGATGTCAAAGGTCCTTCTCCTGATTAATTATCTCAGTGTCCATTGCTACCTCTCTCCATATTTTAGGTGGAGTGATACCAACAAGAAGATACTGTATATACTCGACTATAACTCGTCCCGAATATAAGTCGAGGTATCAATTTTGGACCTCTAAAACTAGGAAAATAGACTGACCCGAGTGTAAGTCAGGGGTGGACAATGCAGCAGCTACTAGTGAGTTTCAGAAATTAAAATACATGAAAACATGGTAAAATTAATTAATTTAGACATTTGTGTGGGCATGCTTTTGAGTATTTACATTGACCCAAGTATAAGTCGAGTCCCATTTTTGGACCTCATTTTGAGGGCTAAAAAACCCGACTTATACTTGAGTATATACGATATATTTTTCTCAGCTGGTGAAGGTTTGAGGCATCCTATGACTCTACACATGGATTCATTAATAGCAATGTCAACTTATTTTGCGTGTGTGAACACAGTCCATACTGGAGCAAAATACTCCACTGCAGAGATGCTCAGGGCCAAAGTTGATGTTCACAGTGTGGAAGGTTGAGATCCCCATGTACGGTAGTTGAGTCACCACAACAGGACACTTGAGCCATTTATCTTTGGTAGCTTTCCATGACTACTCTGACGACACCACTCTCTTCAGGTCTGGTGGCCTGCGATGGAGGAAGGTTTACAGATGAATCGAACGGTAAAGAAAGCATGGAAGAAGACCGAAGGTGGGGGTTGTCATCCAGCCCCGTGTAGAAGCAATAAGACGCGTCAATGTTTCATAAACAGCCAGCATTGCCTGTGATGCATTATTCATGCCCAAATATTACTAAAATATTCAATATCGCCAGCTCATGAATATTTCATGCAATTATTCATTAATAAACATTTCACGGCTCCGCACGTGCAAGGAGGAGTTTGACACGGCGCAGAATGCCAACGCAGGAGGGCTAAGGAAACCGGGGAACCCGAATGACAGGAGAAGGGAGGCAGCGGGTTGGAGGAAGAGGGTCAGGACATGGGTATGAATGCAACTCATTGAAGATTGAGACTTTTTGACCCATAACAAGCCAATCCTGAGTATACAATGAAATATGGCAATTCTGGATGAGTTCATGGCATGTCATCTTATTATCATTATTCTGCCATATCCGAATCTGAACATTGGCGATCCTCATGGCAATTAGCCATGAAGACTGTCCTGAGAATATAATGCTGTGGACTTTCATCTGTCTTCCACATTGCAGCGTGACCCCCATAACACTGATCCAGTTCTACAAGTCACGTCCTGGTCCTGAGCCCTTTGGGCACACAAAGTCCTCATCAGCATCCTCAGGACAGGATGGGTGAAGCTGCTGCCCTCCATCAAGGTGGACTCAAGTGGGACCATTTAATCCACTTGGGGACCATCACCCTTCCCTGTGGACTTCAGCACCCAAGGCTATTAGTCCTCAGAAAGGTCCGGTTAGTTAACCACCGCCTGCTATGACCAACCAAAATTTTGCTCGAGGGCAGTGATGGCATACCTTGGCATTCCAGGTGTTCTTGGACTTCATTTCCCAGAAGCCCTGATCAGCAGGAGTGCTGACTTGGGCTTCTGAGAAATGAAGTCCAAGAACACCTGGAGTGCCAAGGTTGACCATCGCTGACCTAGGGCAGGTTTTCTCAGCTTTGCCCCCCTCCAAGGTGTTCTTGGACTTCCGTTTCCAGAAGCCCAAGTCAGCACATCTGCTGATCGAGGCTTCTGGGAATTGAAGTCCAAGATCTCTGGATGACCCAAGGTTGAGAAACCTTGATCTAGGGTTTCATCCCCACCTGAAGATCTTTGGTATGTCCCAATCAGCTGCCACTCAATGTTAACTGGGCTGGATCCTGACCTCTGAAAGAGAAGAATATGTGGTTTCAGACTGGTATGGTGTCCAAGCCGGGTTCCTGATTGGGCAGGATATAAATAAAAAAATTTTTAAATTAAATTAAACATAAGGCAAAGGAACAGAAAACCAAGAGATGAGAGCTTTCAACCGAAGAATCTGCCTGGGCACCTTTGGTACATGTTAGTAAAGGTAAAGGTCACCCTTGCTGAAAAGCCAGTTGTATCCAACTCTAGGGTTCAGTGCTCATCTCTGTTTATAGCCAAAGAGCCAGCACTGTCTGCATCTGCAGACATTTCCATGAACATGTGGCATGCATGTATAGAATGCCATTACCTTTCCCACCACAGTGGTCCCTATTTATCTCCTTGCAATGTCTTGCTTTTGAACTGCTAGGTTGGCAGGAGTTAGGACAGAGACGGGAGCTCACTCCATCATGCAGTACTCAGGTCTCAAACTCCAACCACCCAGTCAGTGAGTTCAGTGTCTTAACCACTTGAGCCACCACAGTCCCCTGTTACATGTTACTCTCTGTTTAAAATACAAATGTCACTCTGAGCTGCAGGGTCTGTCTTCAGTCTCTGCCCATTATTATTGCCATAAATCTCTCCCTCACTGTATCACTGCACCCAAACATGATGCTCCAGGCTTTAGCAATATGCAGCTGTAACACAAACATACACAAATGGAGACATGGTAGCTGTTCATTTTTATTGCATTTGTTCATGGCACGTTCTTCCCACTGTACCAACAGAGAAAGGTCGCAAAGAGCATAGGGAGGACGGAAGCTTCGCATCAACTTGAGGTGGGATAGCCAGGTATACATCCACCACAAGAGAGGTTTTAAGAAGTGCCTAATATTTGCATATGAAGACTGCAGTGGCTCAAGTGGTGAAGACGCTGACTGGATGGAGGTATGTTCAAGACCCGAATACTGCAGGACGGAATGAGCTCCCATCTGTCCCAGCTCCTGCCAACCTAGTCATTCGAAAGCAAGAAATTGCAAGTAGATCAATAGCAACCAATTCTTTGGGACGGTAAACATCATTCCATGCGCTTTGGTTTTCTAGTCATGCCTGACGATCACCAATATTTGGATCGGAAATGGCGGATGAAGAAGATCTATAACGTAACCCATTACGTATTTTCTTCTTTGCAAGTCTAGGGCTCCGTAACCAGGCACTGCTCCCAAGATCCCGAATCGTTCCGTTCAACCCCAAGGAGCCCCTTCTTGAAAAACTGGCCTCCAAACCACCAAGATATTATTAAACGGCACTCGTTGTGCTATTATTTTTAATCTCTGTCTCTACAGCTGCTGTAGATCAGGATGTTTAAAAGCGAACGGCCCCTTGAGATCCCCTTCGGAGATGTTTTCCCACTGACTGCTTGATAGGCTTCATAAAATATGAAGAACAGAATAAATGTATCTTCAGGCTGCAAAACAACCACACACGGGTTGGAGTTGACTCAGCCCGGCCTCACTTCCATCCTGGTTATGACAGCTTTGGGTTAGGCACTTCACAGACCTTTTGTTGTTGTTGTTCAGTTACACGGTTGAGTCTGACCCTTTGCGACCCCATGGACCATTGCACGTTTGGCACCCCTATCCTCCATCATCCTCCGCAGATCACTCAGCTCTATGCCTATTGTGTCAACAATGCCATCTAACCGTCTCATCCTCTGCTCCCCTCTTCTCCTTTCACCTTCAATCTTTCCCAGGATCCAGGCCTTCTCGAGTGAGTCATCTCATTTGGTGGCCAAAGGACTTGAGCTTCATTTTCAATATCTGTCCTTCAAAGGAGCAGTCAAGGTTGATTTCCTTCAGGATCAACTTATTCGATCTCTTTGCTGTCCAGGGGACTCTCAGAATTCTCCTCCCGTGCCACATTTCAAAAGCATCTATTCTATACCATGCCAAACAAAATGGCTACACCTTTTTGCTTAACTGATTTGCATTCTTCTGTGCTCAGCCTTCCTTAGGGTCCAGCTCTCACAACCCATACATGACTAGTGGGAAGACCATTGCTTTGACTATGTGGACTTTTGTCGGCAGGGTGATGTCTCTACTTTTGATGCTGCTGCTGAGGTTTCTCACAACTTGCCTTCCAAGAATTAAGCATCTTTTTATTTCATGGCTGTCATCACCATCTGCAGTGATCTTGGATCCTAAGAAGGTAAAGTCTATTT
Organism: Furcifer pardalis; assembly: GCA_030440675.1. Lineage (NCBI taxonomy): Eukaryota > Metazoa > Chordata > Lepidosauria > Squamata > Chamaeleonidae > Furcifer > Furcifer pardalis. The sequence continues at coordinate 13,863,336 of CP126898.1, read as the reverse complement.
GTCATGGAGTGATGGGTCCAGATGCCATGATCTTGGTTGTTTTGACGTTGAGTCTCAGGCCAGCTTTTGCACTCTGCTCTTTCACCCTTATCAAGAGGCTCTTTAGGTCTTCTTCACTTTCTGCCATTAGGGTGGCATCATCTGCATATCTCCGGCCGTTGATCTTTCTCCCAGCAATCTTAATTCCAGTATGTGATTCATCTAGCCCTGCATTGCACATGATGTACTCTGCATATGTTAAATAAGCAGGGTGACAATATGGGTCATACTCCTTTCCTATTCTAAACCAATCAGTTGTTCCGTATCCTGTCCTAACTGTGCTTCTTCGCTTTATATATATTCAGATCATAAAATAGGAATGGATGAAATGTAGCTTTCTGTTCCATTATTTGATACAATCTCCCTCAAACACACAAGGGATATAAATCCCAAAATTACCAGAGATTTTTAAAACTGGGGTGGGTGAGGATAAATCTAACTCAAGGTCAAGGTCAAGGTCATCTTTGATCGTAAGCCAGTCATATCTGACTCTAGGGTTGGGTGCTCATATCTGTTCATACGGAGCTAGTGCTGTATTTGTCTGCAGATGCTTCCATGGACATGTGGCAGGCAATTACTAGACACCAGAGTGTATGGAGCACTGTTACCTTCTCACTGAAGTGGACCCTATTTGTCAACTTGCAATTTCTCTCTGTCATTGCCCAAACCCAAGCCCTCTTCGGTTTATGTCTCTGGCCGCAATCGGCAGACCAGCAAATGGCCCAGACTCTGTCTCGCTCCACATTCACGCCGTGTCTTTTTGTCCACCAGAAGTCCCCACTTGATTCTGTTGGTCTTGCATTTAGGGACTCAAACCCTCAGCCTATCCAGGGTCTTCAGCCATATCCACCTTTAATGCTGTTCCTTTTCCAGTGAGCTCCTTCCTCCATCTTCTAATTAGGTTTTGCTCTTACGTACCCTCAAGAATGTTTGTTCTTGCCATAATGCTCTCCCTGGATCTGAACCTGCAGACTCGAGGCTCATTTCCATTCAGAGGGTGTTGAGGGCCCTTCTTTTGCTTAGTTTTCTGTGCACCTGCCTCTACTTCTCTCCTGATCTTAGGTGGAGTAATACCAACAAAGGGGGTCTACCTTCTCAACCGGTGTAGGTTTAAGGCATCCTGTCTCTTTCCTCATGGCTTCATTAACAGCAATGTCAACTTCTTTTGCGTATGTAGATGCGCTCCATGCTCTGCTGCAGGGTGCAACAGAAGGAGCCTCCATAAAGATTGTAGGTACAGTTGTGCGTACTCTGGGCGGCAAACTTGTCAGCAAATCCTTCTAACACCAGATCAGACCAAAGGAACTGTGAGTGTGTGGAATCCTACTAGAATGGAAGCATCTAGACCTGACTGCTGCTCTTTGCCAATTTACGGATATTGGCACCTTGGAAAGAGAAATGTCTCCGCTATTTTGAGAGAAGCAACGAGGGAGGGAGAGAAAGAGTTGTCTAATGAAGATTATTTCCAAACCTATTCCCTACTGTAAGGGACATTAGACAAGAGATTGATTCGCCCATTCAAAAAACTTCTAATCAAGGGCATTTCCACGAATGTTCTGGCTATCCCTGGCTTGCCTTGGAAGCCATCCGTTTTCACCGTTGACTTTCAAAGATCAGATGCTCCTGTTTGTTCAATAGCAATAAACGTCCAGCGCTTTATAGGGTCATAAAAACAGTACAAGCCCTGCATTTTACAGCCGGTGTATAATTTACTTGGGAAGGTTGGCTCTCTAATGGCGCAGCGCAAGTGATTTGAGTTCTATTAGCTGGAAACATTACATCTACATTTTCAGAATTCTCATAAATAATTCTGCTGTGCGTGGTGGGGCAAAATACCCCGGCTGGAATTGCTATGTAAGCAAGACAACAGGAGCTCGGATCTTCAACGGCATAAACAGAAAAGGCAGCTGCTTATAAGAATGTCACTGGGATGAATCAAGTCTATATGCTGCTATTTTGTTCTTGTTTTTCTCGGTGTCTTCCAGTCATTGGCCTGGACCGATGGATGCAGGAATGCTAATAGCAGATTCTTGGCAGCTGAGGAAGTTAGCTCATTCTGATTTTTGCTAATTGATATGGTTGTTTTTATTTCTCCATCATCGCTGGAGTTTTGACAGCCTCTAGTGTTTCCCCAAACTTTGGGTTTTGGACTTCAATTCCCAGAAGCCTAAGTCAATTCCCCAAAGCACTGGTCAGCCAATTTACTAACTTAGGCTTCTGGGAATCAAATTCCTCCTGTGGGGCATGGGGACCATGCTGGGAACCACTGGCCATAGATCCTCAAACCTGGCTCTCCAGATGTTCTTTGGCTTCAATTCCCAGAAGCCCAAGTCAGCACACCTGCTGATCAGGGCTTCTGGGAACTGAAGTCCAAGAACATCTGGAGAGCCAAGTTTGAGGACCTATAGCAGTGATAGCCAACCTTGGAACTCCAGGTGTTCTTGGACTTCAATTCCCAGAAGCCCAAGTCAACATACCTGATGATCAGGGCATCTGGAAATTGAAGTTCAAGAACATCTGGAGTGCCAAGGTTGGCCATCACTGACTTATAGCCTAGGTCAGGGATCAGAAAAGTTGGTTCTCCAGGTGTTCTTGGACTTCAACTCCCAGAAGCCCTGATCATCAGGTGTGCTGACTTGGGCTTCTGGGAATTGAAGTCCAAGAACACCTGGAAAGCCACATCTGCTGACCCATGGTCTAGACATAGGCATCTACATCCTGAATAGTTTTTTAAAAAAACCTATCCAATGACAGAAATATTTCAGAATCATCGGCTACAAAAGCCACCGCCAAAGTTTGGCTTGATTAATTAGCTTGACAACTGGTTATTTAATTGCCGACTGGCCAACTTCTTTAACTGGCTGGTTCTAAAACTCTGACTCTAAGAGCTTTATATTTCAAAGAATGTTTGGCGATATGGCTATAATATGAATTTAACTTTCTGCAAGGGAAAAATCAATACTTTAAATAATTCACATAAAAATATACTGGAGGAGAAGAAATATAAGAGAGAGAAAAGATAAAGGGAATAGATTTAAAATGTAGGACAAAATGACCTGTCAGAAAGCAGCGTCTAAAAGCAACCAAACAACATGGAAACCAAGGAAGCGAAAGGTAGATTATCAAAGATCCTTACGGTAATGCAAATTACCTGGACCTGTTTAAATAATGTTCAGGGAAATGTACCGCTTGGCAAAAATCCACATCCAATTCACTTTGATGGATCATTCTCCATCTAATAACACGTACCCAACTCCTTCTAATAACACACATGCAATATGGTGATTTGCTAGCTCAGACACAAGAAGAAAAGTTATCTGGCCAGATATCCTGCTATGGTAATGGAGTAGACTGTACAACCAGCAACTCAATGCCAAATGTTGGGCGGTGGTATATAACCTGAGTCCCTGGAGAAGCTAATGGCTATGGGTGGATGAGCCCCTTTGGATGGGGTGAGAGTCCCCCTCAGTGGAGGAAATACCACTGGAAACCATCATACTGGGCCCAATGGGAAAATGAGCAGAGGAGGAACCACCTCACTATTCTGATTCCCATGCCAGATGGGCTGGCTGTGAAGGCGCACCTTGTCCTTAAGGCTACGGCAGTCCATTGCAGTCCTGGTGTCAAATCCTGCATGCCTCATTTCTTTTGTGCCGCAGGCGATGGCTCTGTGACCACAGTGTGTGGGTCACTTCATGGCAAGCTGGGATCCACCTTACACAAATTCATTCCTTAATAAGATTTCCAGGAAAAATGTATACTCAGATACGAGTAACAGCCGATGACGACTAACAACATCTGGAGGTATCTTCTGGAAGGCTGTTCTATAGTGTTCTGTCCTAAAGATCAGGAGGGATGGAACCTGGAACCCCTCAGGGGGGAGGTTTTTCCACAGATTTGGGGCCAATGTTAGCTTTGTCTAATTGCTTGGGAGGTCAACCCTGGATGGAAGACAACATCCATTGGCATAAGTAAACCACCTGCTTTGCAAACAATATTCTCTCTCCAAGTTGCTGGAAGAAAAGAAGAAGAAAGAGGTGTTATCTTTCAACCCAAGGTAATCCTGAGCAATCACAGGTACTTTCCACTAGCTTCTAATCAGATGTGCTCATTTTAGGCACAAAGAAGGGAAACCTGAGCATTTCCAGAGCAGAGGGGAAAGACAGGAGAAAGTCGACTGGCATTACAAACATTCCTATCTAACAGATTATTGTATTTCAAAAGGTAATTATGAACGCTTCCAAAGGGGAAGGAGGAAGCATTGAATCTCACAAAGCAAAGATAATTTATTCATGAGCTGCAGCTTCGCAAGCCTGCCTGATCAGAATCCATCTCTCCATATTCATGGAGAGTATTAGATTGGGAGATTTGGTGGGTTGTTTTCATTTCCAACAGGCTTTGAGAAAGAGAAAATAAATGGCAGGGTGTTCTCTGCCATATGGATCCCTCCCTCCTTTGGAAATGCATTCCCAATGGTCGAAGGATCGCCATTTTGGATTTCTCCACTAAACCATTTTTAAACCAAAGCAACCGAGAGATATCCTTTGGCTCATTCACTGGTCCACTGATGACTGTCAGAAACATGGACCGAAGATCTTTTCCTCAATAAATTTGGAGATGCGATTGTGAACCATCCGTTCCAGTGCCTTACAGTGGTACTTTGAGTTACACATTTAATGCGTTCCAAGGCATTTCTCATGTTATGAAAAATGTGTAACTCGAATTTCCCACAGGAATGCACTGAAAACCAAAATCCGTAACTTGAAACATGGCTCCCCATAGGAATGCATTGAAAACCAACTAATCTGTTCTGGGGAAAATCCATAACTTGAGCCATTATTTTCAGTTGATTTCCATCCGTATTGTGAAAAATTTGTAACTCAAACCATTTGTAACTCGAGATACCACTGTGTGAAGATGGCAAAGGAGTAACACGGTCTGGGTGGTTGAGAGTTAATAGCCAAAGTCTGTCAACGAAGACAGCTGGACTCATTCAAACTTCCTAAAATACGCCTTCTAAAAATATACCTTGCAGATGATCCGAGGCATGTCATTTTAGCTGTCCTATTGTGCAACAGGAGATATTGCTGACTCAGCCTCAACTCGATGACTCATCATTATCCCATTCCTATTGTGCAGCCTATTCCCCTCCAGTTATGCATGGAAACAACCAATTTCCCCTTCTTATTAGCGACACTTGATACCTTTCTTCTCTGAAATTCAGTTGGTTAAGTGCCTGCAGAGCACAGACAGTTTCCCCTGCTTGGTCTCGGCTGGGAGTAACAACTATGGATCAAACTCTTCCTCTTAACATAAAACCTGGAGCACCGAAATTCAGCCGACTGTAGCCGGACACCTATTGATTTTCATGACCTTATCATCCAGCACTTAAGATTCTTGAAGTTCACAACGGTCCGATGAAACCAAACCACCACAATTCCCGTTCTTTCTTATTTTCTTTCACAAATATTTGATTTTGGGAAGAAGACAGAGGTTCTAACGACGCCCGGAGCCATTCATCCATCAACGGTCTCTCAAGCAAGAGTCCTTTAAGGTTGGTTAGAAAGCTTCAAGGGTAACCATGCTTCCACCCTTTCTAATTCCAGAAATGGAAACGACTTGGTAGTTATAGACGATGTATAGACAGTTCATGGGGTTAAACCAAGAAGGTTTCAGGAGGAAACAGAAATGTAGAGTGCAGAGTCAAACAGAAGATGAGGAAAACATCGACCACAGAAAAGATAGACCAGGATCTTAAGTGGGCACTGAGGTGGATGCCCAATTAATGAAGAGTGCCTTGTCCATTAAAAGTCTTTTGCTCATGAGGAAGATGGCTATAAAGGAAAGATCAAGATCTCCCTTGCTCAAAAGCTAGACATATCCAACTCTAGGGTTTGGTGCTCATCTCTGTTTATAGCCAAAGAGCCAGCGCTGTCTGCGTCTGAAGACATTTCCGTGGTCATGTGGCAGAGAAGACTAGATGCTGGAGCTCACCGAATGCAGTTACCTTCCCACCGAACTGTGAGTCCTTATTTATCTCCTTGCACTTTCTTGCTTTTGAACTGCTAGTTTGGCAGGATCTGGAACAGGTGACGGGAACTCACTCTGCTACGAAGCACTCATAACTTGAACCGCTGACCTGCCAACTTTCTAGTCAAGCTCAGCATCTTAACCAGGTCACTAATGGCTGCCCAAGCACACAGTTCATCAGCCATCAGCCTAACTTGAGGTTATAGATCACGGCTTCCCAACCTAAAGCCCATGGGCCATATCTGGCCCATAGTGCCATTTCATGTGCCCCCCTCCAAGGGCATTCAAGAAACAAAATGACCACCCCTTTGAAGCTGTTGGGACAAAATGGCTGGGAAACACTGCTCCAGAATGGGATTCCTTAAACTTGCTTCTCCAGTTATTCTTGAACGTCAATTCCCAGAAGCCCTGATCAACAGGTGTACCGACTTGGACTTCTGGGAGTTGAAGTCCAAAAACCAAAGGTTGGAAAACATGGATTTTGAGTAACCCCTTGTTGCTGCCACTCATTCATTTCTATGTGGCCCACATTGTCCTCGAAGGCATCTGCTTACCTCACAGACTATCAACAAAGCAAAGCAGGGCTGTACCATGTCTCCAGGAGAAGTGGTAAAGTACCTGGGCCTCAGCACCACCACAACCTCTGTTTTAGGAACATCTTTGTCAGTCACTTTGGCACATGGAACCCCACATGCGCTTTGCCGGAGCACCGTGCTAAAATGTTCCTTGGGAAAACAGAGCTATCTCTTAAGCAATTAGCATAATTAGAGTGATTATTTGCTTGCACCTAGCTGGGGCTGTGCTCTGGAAAGGCTTCTACGTCTTCATTATTGTAGCAACGCGCTCTGTATGGGGAACAAATGTCAGCTTCCGAGTCTGTGGTGAAAGCTCAGAGAGGTATCTTGTGAGATCCACCCAAAATAGCAGTCAATGGGGTTTGTTGGATGGGTTGACTCACTAAAGGAAGCCACAGACTTGAGTTTCCAAGTCTGAGCAGAGCTGCTGGGGAAAAGACATAGGGCTTGATTTCCACCCCGCTCCTCCTCCTCCCAAGATGGTGACTGGGAGGCGGCAGGTCAGCAGGACGTCAGCAGAATACTGCAGGATGGAGTGAGCTCCCGTCTTTGTCCCAGCTCCTGCCAACCTAGCAGTTCGAAAGCAAGACATTGCAAGTGAATAAATAGGGACCACTTCGGTGGGAAGGTAAACAGCATTCTGTGTGCTCCGGTGTCTAGTCACACCTGCCACATGACCACGGAAACATTTGCAGAGGCAGACAGTGCTGGCTCTTCAACTATGAAACAGAGATGAGCACCGAACCCAAGAGTCAGATATGACTGCCTTTTGAGCAAGGGTGACCTTTACCTTTACATCATCCTTGTTGCCCTGCTCCAGACCTGCTCTAGTTTGTTTGCATCTTTCTTAAACTGCAGTGCCCAGAACTGGACACAGGACTGGAGATGTGGTCTAACTAGTGCTGAATAAAAGGTGACTTCTAGTAGAATGAGAACTGTTTAAGACCATTAAGCAAAGAATGCTTCAATACATTAGGCATATCATGAGGAACAACATCAAGTATAGACTACTCCAACTCGCTCTGCAAGGAAAGATCCCTGGGAAGAAAGGAGGCCCTGGATGTAGATGGACCTCATGGATGAAGAACGTGAGAGTCTGGTGTGGAAGGTCTTCAGAAGAACCATTCCAATGAGTTAAGAACAGGAAGACTATCACCATGATGATAGCCAAGATCCAGACTGGATACGGCACCTGAAGGAGGAGGAGGAGGAGGAGGAGGAGGAGAACCCCACAGGTTTTAGAAGCTGGACTTCTATTAATGCAGCCTAAAACAAACTAAAACTGCAGTGGCTCAAGTGGCTAAGATGCTGACTGGAAGATGGGAAGTCAGCAGTTCGGGTCCCGAGTACTGCAGGACAGAATGAGCTCCCATTTTTGTCCCAACTCCTGCCAACCTGGCAGTTTGAAAGCAAGAAATTGCAAGTAGATAAATAGGGACCATTTTGTGCTGCCTGACGATTGGCACTGAGTCACTGGCAGTGGGGTCTACTCTATGATCACAGCAGGATCCCCTGGCAAGACTGGATCCAACCCATTAACTACTTAATTTTTAAACATCATGTCCATTATTTTCACTACTGTTTTTGTGGTATTGCAAATAGGAGAGATAACAAATTACAAAGGGGAGAGTCAAAATAAGCCATTGATGAGTTTAAAACCTCCAGAATGTGTAGTTTTCTTTTCTCCACCTTTAGTGTTTGTTTGCTATTTGTTAATGTGTTCATGCATGCTTGGACATGAGTGCTCATTCGTTCCTTCATTCGTTGACTTGTTCATTCCTTCATTCATCCGACGTTCTTCTGATGCCTTCACGGAAGCTCTTCTAAGAGGGGAATCATCAGTTCCATGTCACCAGCCCAAGTCAATGATCTGGTAGCAGCATTTTGCTCCTGTTGAAGTTTCCAAAAGTAGCTCCAGACTTAAGAAAATTAAATATGAGATGTGTCACTGAAACCAGGTCATACCACTCCAGGTGAGCATAACTTCTCCATAGCCAGAACTCAACATCGCTCCAGCACAGATGGAGGGGGGTGCGATAGATTAACAACAAAGCTTCCAGCTTTCAGACTTGAAGTAATCGAGTTCGATACTCATCCTCAACTCTTCACACCAGCCTGTCTCCTGGGCAGGAGAGGATAATAATGTTACTTTCCAATTTGATCTTGCTGCCTGCTAATTGATTTGAGAACTCTGTCCGTTTATGCTCCTTCGGCAGATAACCGGCCCAACGGTGCCTCGGCTGCCAGTCACAGACAACGTGCTGAGTATAATTACACTAATATGACAGTCAGGCCTTTAAGAGGCACAGTTTAGGATGAAATCTGGGGAGTTAAAAAGCTTGGTCGAAACCAAAAAGGTGTTGTTGGTGATTTGGAGGTCAGACATTCCTCAGATGCTTTTAGGAAAGGCATTTTCTAACTATTGTATCCAGACATTTTCTATTCATCTTTCCAACCTGAATAAATGAAACAATGTGTAGGTTGCTTTTATGCTCTTAATCATCATATCTGGAGCATGGATATAAATCAGTATAGTGAAATCTAAAGCAGCGTTTCCCAAATTATGCTCTGCAGAACACCGGTGGACTTCAGTTCCCAGAAGCCTCAGTCAGTCCATTGGCTGATCAGTTTCACATCATGGAAGAATAATGCACACAATGCCCCTCAACGTGCACTCTAAGGGACCTTTTTGTTGGCAAGAGGAAATGCTGTCCATGTGACCTGAAATTGGGCGGATGTCATCTAATTCCTATATGTATTAGATATGTTATTTTTATTTTTATTTATTTATTTATTTGTTTTCATTATTTTCATCACATCAAAATAAAATAAAACAAACCAACAGACAATTAACAAATAAGAATCACCCAACCCTTACCCACATCACAGTGCTATACATAGTGTTATGTGCTATTTAGCTTATTGTTATACCTTACGCCTTACCTTATTGTTATACCTTATTATATCTAGCCCTGAATGATAAGATAACATCAGAACTCAGATTAAAGAAAGGAATGATAAAAAAAGAATACATTTTAAGAAATATAGAAACTATATGTTGTATATGGATTGATGAACGAGGATGGAGTTAAGCATGTAAATTTTGGGAAATGTAAATTTTGGGAAATGTAAAGCAGTAAGATATGTTAATTTTAGCAGCTCAAGTCACTAAGACGCTGACTGGGAGGCGGAAGGTCAGCAGTTCGATTCCCGAGTACTGCAGGACGGAATGAGCTCCTGTCTCTGTCCCAGCTCCTGCCAACCTAGCAGTTCGAAAGCAAGAAATTGCAAGTAGATAAATCGGGACCACTTCGGTGGGAAGGTAACAGCGTTCCATGCACTCCGGTGTCTAGTCATGCCTGCCACATGACCATGGAAATGTCTGCAGACGCAGACAGCGCTGGCTCTTCGGCTTAGAAACAGAGATGAGCACTGACCCCTAGAGTCAGATACGACTGGCTTTTAAGCAAGGGAAACCTTTACCTTTACTATGTTATTATATGCTTGTGGGGCCTCTGACACAAATAAAGAAAGATAGAAGGAGAAGGAGAAGGAGAAGGAGAAGATCCATTGTGGCCACACAAAACCACGTGAAGGCCTGTCAGCAAAACACAGGCAGAACTGGCTCTTTGGCTATAAAGAGAGATGAGCACTGAACCCTAGAGTCGAATACGACTAGCTTTTGAGTAGGGGTGACCTAAAGTCCTCATACATTGGGATGCTGGCAGTGGAAAGAGCGAGGCCATGGACGTCACAAGCTACCAGAGATTGTATTATCCTTCAGAAGCAAACTGGCAGGATAAAGGCAACATATGGCGCTGAATTTGCTGAGTTTAATTGGATTACCGGGACCGCCGCTAATCCTCCCGGGAAGCCCTGTATATTGCAGATTAAGGCACTTTTCACGATCTACATGACATGGTTGGCTAAACAATATCAAAAAGCAAGTCCCTTGATGCTCTGACGCTGGCTCACGACCGCGGCGCAAAGTTTAACATGATTTCTCACCCTTCCCGGCAGACACCGCTGCGCAGATTCATGGCCTCATCCTCCCCCATTCGTCACCGTAATCTCTGCCGAAGAACAGAAATGGCCGGGAAGAACACCTGCTTGGGACGGACGCGGGACTTTCTGGCAGATTTAAGGGGATTTTGTCACAACGAGGGACCAGAGAGAGACAAATCAAAGCTAAATTCGCGTCGCGCACTCCACCCTCAGGGGGAAAAATCTCTCTTCCCCCGCTTGACCCCTTGCTGATTTATTTTGGATGACTCTCCTCATTTGTAACAAAAGACTTCAGGGGGTTTTCAGTGGTAGGCTGTAGACATCTATATGCTGCATGCTCTGTTTTTGGAAATGCCGTGATAGCCCAGGGGTTTGAGTATCTAACTAAGGAGCCTGAGGTTGGGAGTTCGATTCCCCCACTGTGCCTTCCAAGGGAACAGCTAAAGCAAGGCAATAGCAATTACACTTAGGTACCACCCCATAGGGCAGTGTTGGCGAACCTATGGCACGCATGCCAGAGGGGGCACTCTGAGCCATCTCTGTGGGCACGTGCGCCATCACACAAGCACAGAATTTACCTCACCGCTCTGTCCAGCAGACCAATGGGAGCACTTCTTCTCTCCCCCCAGCACAGAGTTTGCTCCACCCCTCTGCCCAGCAGCCCAATGGAAGCCCTCCTCCCTCCCCCAGCACAGAGCTTACCCCGCCCCACAGTTCAAAGACATCTATTCTTCTGTGCTCAGTCTTCCCTATGGTCCATCTTTCACAATCGTACATTACTATTGGGAAGACCATTGCTTTGACTGTGTGGACTTTTGTTGGCATGGGGACATATCTACTTTTTATTCTGCTGCCCAGGTTTCTCATTGCTTGCCTCCCATGAATTCTGAAGAAGTGGACTTGATCCATGAAAGCTAACAATAAAAATATTGCAGTTAGTCTTTAAAGTGCTACAATGTTTTTTATTTTATTTTTATTTTATTTTGTTTTGTTTATTTTATTTTGGCTTCTGATATCCCAAGAAGTGCCTCTTTATTTAATGGCTGTCGTCACCATCTGCGGTGATCTTAGATCCCAAGAAGGTAAAGTCTGTCACTGCTTCCATTTCCTCCCCCTTCTTTTTGCGCCCGCCCAAAGTGTACTCCAAAAACCAGTTACGGAGTGAACTCATGGCACTTCCAGAATCAGAGCTCAGCCAACAGGATAAATCAAGACTGTGTCTCTATTTCCTAGCCTGTAACCAGACGGTTCTGCCAACTTGAATGCCCAAATTAAGGCTGGGTCAAGGGCAACATCTCTTTAACCGGATCATACAGGTTGGATCCAACCCAACATTTCTGGTTGCATGCCAAAGCAAGAAAATAGGAAGAAACTGGAGAGTGAAGAAGAAGCGCTCGTTCTGATTAGCCATAACAGTGAAGCCCTAAAGTCAGAATCCTGACAGATGGTTGCTGAGACTATAATGAGAATAGATTTTTGTCTATTGGCTGGCAGTGTATGGATATGTCATGCTCAATCTCATTAGAGACTAGATTTTTCCATTGCCAAGCTCATCTTGACTCTGGCCTGCAACACCAACGCATTTCTATATATTTTCATGCCTGTTCCCTTATAGGCTGAGCCGTGCGCGTGTGTGCAGTTTCGACGCATGTGCCTCTCGATGCATTTTGTTGGGTCTGTGAATCGCACCACAAGCTCTGAACTAAACAGACTGCTATCTCCGTGTCGCATCTGAATTCACGATTGCTCTGGGAAATTACATCGCCACACTTTAAACACGAGTTCAAAGTATATCTTGCCTAGCCTTTATATTGAGAGTTTTCGTCCTCCAAATATACTTTGCACCCTCTGTGGTAAATACAATGGAACAATTCTTGAGAATTTCATGTTTAACTTTATGGGATCATTCCACTTCTGATTCAGACTTAGCCTTCGTGTATTACTGTCTATACTCGAGTATAAGCCGACCCGAATATAAGCCGAGGTATCAAAGTTTGACCTGAAAACACAGGAAAATAGATTGACCCGAGTATAAGCCGAGGGTGGGAAATGCAGCGGTCGTTAGTGAGTTTCAATAATCAAAATACATGAAAATATGGTAAAATTAATTAAATTGTTCGCATGTCTCAATCCAGCATGCTCTTGGGACCCTCGTGGTCATTGACCCGAGTATAAGCCGAGTCTCCTTTTTTGGACTCAGTTTTGGAGCTAAAAAACTCAGCTTATACCCGAGTATATACGGTAATAATTGTATGTCATCAAGCCATTTGACTGATGTTGATGCTTTCCAAGGTTTTCAAGGTAGATTCCCTTTTTTTAAAAAAAATGTGTGGGTGTTATTTTTGCTTTCTAGATATTTATCTTTCAGCGTAAAATTCCTAAAAACCGTTCCATTGTATTTACCACAGGGGGTGTGGAGCATATTTGGAGAAAGAAAATGATCAATTGAAAGGCTAGTCAAGAAATACTTTGCGCTCATGCTTAACATGTGGTGATGTAATTTCCCAGAACAATCATATGTATCTAGTCTGACCAGGTTATCCTGCAATGGTAACAGAATAGACCCTACTGCCAGCAACTCAATGCTGAGTGTTGACTAACCTGACAATCTTGAGGACTAGCGGCTTGGGTGCTGAAGTCCACAAGGAAGGGGGATGGTCCACAAGTGGATTAAATCCCACTTGAATCCCTCTGGATGGAGGGCCACAGCTTCATCCATCCTGGCCTGGGGGTGATGATGAGGACTTAGCGTGCCAAAAGGGCTCAGGACCAGAAAGTGACTCGCGGAACTGGACCAGTGGTACTATGGGGGTCAACGCTGTGATGTGGAAGGCCATGACATTATATTCATAGGACAGTCTTCATGGCTAATTGCCATGATATTTGCCAATACAGTATTTGGAATTGGATACAGTACAAGGAGAAGATATTTCTAATTTCATTCAATTTGTTTATTTTTGTAAATATACTGAATCCCTAAAGGGACCCAATGGCTTTCAGTGGAGAAAATGCCACAGGAAACCATCCTATGGGGCCCAACGGTCATGGAGGCGGAAGAGGCCAAGCCAGATGGAATGTCTGTAAAGGCGCACCTTGTCCATATCCTCAAGGCTGTGGCAGTCCATTGCAGTCCCGGTGTTAAATCTCGTTTCATACATGCCGCAGGAGATAACTCACTGATCGTAGTCTGTGGTCACCTCATGGCAAGCTGGGATCCACCTTAAACAAATGCATGCCAATGACATTTTTCCTGCTTCAAGGGTGGGGTGCATTCTTAGATATGAGTTGCAGCAGATGACCACGTTGTATGCCACCCAAAGTGGGAAAATATCCTAGAATATGGGTGGAATGTAAATGTAATAAACAAACAAACAAATGTAATAAATAAATAACATAAAATAAATAACATTCTTCTGTGGGTTACCTTTGGATAGTGCAGCCTGCTGAATTATCCAAGCTGGCTCTTCTCCCTGGAGAATCAAACTCCTAACCTTTGGCTCAGTGCTGGTCAGATACCTAAGAGGTTGAGCTATCCATGTATTACCAAATTCATGTATCATAAGCTGACAGCTGTACAAATATAATACTCCTACTTAATAGCTGGTTTCTATAGCTCATCCCAGCTAGAGTAGACAAATTGACTCAGTGTTATTTACACAAGTGTTGACATTATTTCTTTTAAAAAAAAAAACACCAGTGGATCTGCTTTCTAGCTGAAACTAGCAATAACATAGTGACCAAAGATTTGCATGCAAAAATAGAAAAGCTTTAGGCATACAGATAAAAGGGTTAGAGACGGGAAATAATGAAATACACTGTGAATGTGTTGGATGATTACCTAAATATATGATAGGGATGCTTGAGTAGAATCTGATCCAGTTGGTATCTAAGTATCTTCTGCACCGATGGGGGTTGGATTGGTTTATAAGTGAGCAAAACACATTTATTATCAGATTTGCAAAAGTATTTTTGTTTCTGGATCCAGATGGAGGGACGGGGGACTCAAACAAACCTGGAACAGGTTCAGAGGGAGGGGAGAGAAAGAAGGATGATCAGGATAATGGAAGCCAAGCCCTTATGAGGAAAGAGCGAAGGAACTGAGTTACTCAAACTTGGCTCTCCAGGTGTTCTTGGACTTCAATTCCTAGAAACCCAAGTCATCACACCTTCTGATTAGGTTACTTCCTTGGTTACTTGGTTGATCCATGTTTCACATGCCAGGTTGATGTGGTGGATCAAAGCATGGTCTTCCACTGTTTCCGATCCATTGCCAATCTCATCCAGGGCCTCGGGAACCTTGCCTTGAACTGGTCTTCCCATCTGGTTTCTGGCCTTCCTAGTGGGTTGCTTGATGTCAAGTGGTATTCATTCTGTGATAGCTGTCGTCCACCTGCCATCTTTGAAGCGGCACACGAATGCCCGGCCCACCGATGTCCTGCAAACTCAATCAATGTTGACGCTCATTTTGCACACCATCTTATATGCAGTTCTTCATGTGATATTCGGTCAACCCGTCATTCGCGTAGCATCCTTTTGCTCGGTTGCTCTTTGTGTTGCATTGATTGTTTTGATGTCAGCTTTTGTGGGTGCCCATGTTTCATTGCCCTATAATAAAGCAGGCAGAATGGTGGTGTTGACGAGTTCAGCCCATAATTTTCTCATTCCTGCTTCACTAAGCATATCCCTTATGTTGTTAAAAGCTGCTCATGCTGCTTGCCTTCTTCTCAAAATGTTGTTTGTTAGATCGTGCCTTAAGACAGGGATTCTCAATCTGCGGCCTGTGGGCTGGATGAGGCCCACAGCACCAGTTCATGTGGCCCACCACCACCTCCACCACATCAGGAAGTGCCATGTGGTGGAGGAAGGTCAAAATGGCTCTCTGGCCCCCAAAGCTGTCTGAGGGAGCCTGACAGAGGGAGCCTTGGCTTAAAAAGGTTGAGAACTCCTAGATTAGGTTAATCTCTTGCCCAAGGTATACCTATGAACCAACTTCTTCTACTATCCCATTGGTGGATTAGGTGCTGATTAGGGCTTCTGGGAGAGATAGGTTTGAGGAACCTTGGCCTTGAGGAGACTTTAGGGGAGGGGGATATGACAGCACTGTCCAAATACCTGAAAGACAATCATAAAGAGGAAGGGATGTTCCCAGTCCTCTCAAAATGTAGGACACTTTTTTGTTGTTCAGTCACACAGTCGATTCTGACCCTTTGAGACCCTATAGACCATTGCCCTCCAGGCACTCCTGTCCTCCACCATCCTCCTCAGCCTGCCCAGCTCTGTGCCCACTGCATCCACAATACCATCTAGCCATCTCATATTTTTGCCACCCCTTCCTCATTTACCCTCCACCTTTCCCAGCATCAAGGCTTTCTCAAGTAAATCTTCTCTTCTCATTTGATGTCCAAAGTACTTTAGCTTCATCTTTACTATTTGACCTTCTAAGGAGCAGTTAGGATTGATTTCTTCTAAGATCAACCTATTTGTTCCCGCTTTCCAGGAGACTCTCAAAACTCTCCTCCAATACCACATCTCAAAGGCATCTCAAATGGTCATCTCAAACGGTCCAGCTCTCAGAACCATACATTACAACCAGGAATACCATTGCTTTGACTATGTGAATTTTTGTTTGCAATTTGATGTCTCTGCTTTTCACTATGTTCCCCAGGTTTCTCCTTGCTTATCTCCCAAGAATCAGTCATCTTTTTATTTCATGGCTGCAATCACCATCTACAGTGAGCTTTGATCCTAGGAAAGTAAAATCTGTCACTGCTCCTACTTCTTCCCCATCTATTTTCCAGGGACTGATTGTGCCTGTTGTCATTATCTTGGTTTTCTTGATATTGAGCCTCAAGCCAGCTTTTGCACTTTCTTCTTTCAACCTAAGCAGAAGCTTCTTTAGGTCTTCCTTGCTTTCTGCCATTAGGGTATCATCGGCATATCTCGAGTTGATGTTTCTCCCAGCAATTTTGATCCCAAATTATAAAGGGGCTCAAATTACAGGAACCCAAGTTTCATCTGAATACAGGTATCAAGAAAACATCTTAACTGTTAGAGCAGAACAACAATGGAACCAATTACTTTGTGAGTTTGGTGAGTGCTCCATTATTGGAGGCATTCGATAGGAAATTGGACATCCACCCATCACATCTGATTTGACTTAGATTCCTGCAATGAGCAGGGGGTTGCACCTAATGGCCTTATAGCCCCCTTCCAACCCAATTCTCCTTCTTCTTTTTGTGCCATAGCCGATTCTGAATATTGGCGATCATCATGGCGATCAGCCATGAAGACTGCCCTAAGACTATAATGCAGTGGTCTTTCATCTGCATTCCACATTGCAGCATGATCTAGCCCTGCAAGTCACTTTCTGGTCCTGAGTCCTTTGTGCACCCAAAGTCCTCCTCAGCCCCCAGGCCAGGATGGATGAAGCTGCTGCCCTCCATCAAGATGGATTCCAGTGGGACCATTTAATCTACTTGGGGACCATCACCCTTCCCTGTGGACTTTGCCAAGGCCGCTAGTCTGCAGGGTGGTCAGATTAGTTAACCACCACCTGACATTCGGCGTTCAGTCGCTGGCAGGAGGGTCTACTCTATTGTCGCGGCAGGATAACCTCTATGATTCTATAATGCTAAGAGAAAGCCATAGGCTTCCTTCACATGAATAGGAGTTCACTTTTTGAATAATAAGAATTAGATGTCAGAGATGCTTAGGTGGAGCATGGCCAAGAAAAGGTTGGGGACCACTAACCCAATAGGTCAATAGAGCTACCTTTGACCTTTGTGGGCATGATTTACTCCCTACCGAAAGAGTTGATTCTCCACTCTGTGTTGCTCATGGATTCTCAACCTGTGGCCCATGGGCCAGATACGGCTTGCAGAACCATTTCATATAGCCCCCACCACCACCACCTCCACCACACCAGGAAGCCCATGTGGCGAAGGAAGGGCAAAATGGTTGTCCGGTGCCTAAACTGTCTGAGGGAGCATGAGCTTGCTCCCCCAGCTTAAAAAGGTTGAGAACTCCTGGTGTTGATGGATCAGATGCAGGGCAGGTGTAGCATCTCCCGAAGATTCCCCCCACTTGTCAGAAGTATTGATTCCCAGCTACACCTCTTGATTTACGTCTTTAATCAAAGGCACTTGCCTGAAGCGAAAAGGCTGCAGACAGCTTTTTTGCCAGTCGTCTTCCAGGCCCCTGTCTTGCTGTGCCGTGGCTTTGCAAGCACCCTCCAGATGGCGGAGAGACTGCTGAAGCAGCAGGAGCTTCGCCATTAAGAAATCATGAGAGGCCCCATTAACCTGGCCTACTGAAGTGTCGGATGATGGATCCCTCCGAGCTTGGGAAGTTAAAGCAATTTGAAGTCAAGCCACGAGATCGGTTGGGGAAGAGGTTGTGTTGTCCGGGGAAAGGTGTGGAATTACCAATGTTAGCAACGCGGTTCTTCAAGATAGTTGTGATAAGGTTCAATCTGCTCTCCAGTGGCCCCTTGGCCCAAGGGAGGGACCTGAAGCTACCTGGATGCCCCCCCTTAATGAGGCCAACCAGGATTTCTCCCACCTCCCCAGCACTTTCTGACCTCAATCAGTCTGCCGGACCGGCAGCAACCGGGCACCAGAAATATAAAAAGGCTCCAGCCACGTTGTGTCATTTAAGAATATATTGTAGAAAGCTGATGACATTGCAGGTTACGAACATGGAAAGCCTTCATTAGCAAGAAGGAACATATTAAAAATCAAGAGCATCTAACAGTGGTGGCGAACAGGTGGCATGCATGCCAGGGGTGACACTCATAGTCCTCTCGGTGGGCACGTGTGCTGTTGCCACAGCACGGAGTTTGCCCTGCCCCTCTGCCCAATGGGAGGGCTTCCTCCCTCCCCCCAGCACAGAGCTCACCCATCTACCCAGCAGCCCAATGGGAGTGCTTCCTCCCTCGCCCAGCACAGAGCTCATCGTGCCCCTCTGCCCAGCAGCCCAATGTGAGCGCTTCCTCCCTCCCCCCAGCACAGAGTTCACCCCAACCCTCTTGGAGGACCCTGAATAGGCTGAGGGCTGGGGGTCCCTAAATGCAAGATTAACATGCTCAAGTGGGGGCTGCTGGTAGACAACATCATACTGTGTGAATGTGGAGGGATACAGAATCCGGCTCATTTACTGGTCCGACAATTACTGATGAGGACGCACTGATGAGGACTTAATTTTGGCCAATGACAAAACCTAGACATTTTGATCTGGACTCAAAAGGAGGAGGACAGTCTTGGGGAAGGGAATGCACCCCGTAGACATCTGCTGGGTATCTGTGGACAGAATGCGAGCCGGCCAGAATCGCACGTGGCTTGGGTGGGGAAACCGGTCTGTTCCGAGTGATTAGGAAGTTATTTCTGTTCCTCTCCAAAGGAACATATGTGTCGCATCAAGTGTCCAGTGCTAGATTAGGTGGCCTTCAAGCCCCTTTCACTCCTGCCGGCCGTTGCTTTGCCAAGCTGGCTGGATGCCTGGATTCCCCGGGCAAAGACGGCTTAAGCCAAAGCAGGGGTTTTGCAGTAAGTTAATGTGAAAAATCGCTCTTTAAATGAGGCCAGATCCTCTTCGGCGCTCTTGGGAGTGATTAGAGGAGTCCCCACTTAGCCTTTAATTCAGCAAGCTATGGGTTTATCTTTTATTTGGAAGGGGGAGCTGTAGCCTTCTTTCCATCCTAAATGCAAAGGCATCAATTAACTCTGCTGAGAACAAGAGGGAGAAAGCAAAAGGATCTTCATGTAGTGGGTATTTATCACCTGGGGCTTCCTTTGTGATTCAAGGTAAAGGTAAAGTTCACCCTTGCTCGAAAGCCAGTCATATCTGACTCTAGGGTTCGGTGCTCATCTCCGTTTATAGCCAAACAGCCAGCACTCTCTGCGTCTTGTAGACGTTTCCATGGACATGTGGCAGGCAGGATTCAACACGTCTTAGCTACTTGAGCCGCCACAGTCCCCGACTGAACCTTTGTGGAGGGAGAAAGGGCGAAGGAAAAGGCTGTGCACAGAATGCTGTTTACCTTTCCCGCCCAAGTGGTCCCTATTGATCTACTTGCAATGTCTTGCTTTCAAATGGCCAGCACAGTCCCAGAAGGATGAGATAGGAACCCATTCCTGTGTCTTCTCTACTTAGACAATCTCGGACAAGGCCACCCTACATCAGAATTGACTCGAGGCCAAATGATTATTATTAGACGCCACAAAGGTGAGGAAGGTAGCAGTCCAGCATTGGTGAACTTCATGTTGAGTCCATGTCAAGATGGAAGACCGGCTGTGTTGAAAATTGCAGAGCTGAATGGTCACTGGGTGCCTATGTGCAGTGACAACCAGGCGGATGTCCCTCTCAATCCGGCTGTAGGAAAGTGCCCATGTTTTGTGTGAGGGTCTAGGCCTGTTAGCACAATGCACGGCCTTAATGGGAGATGTGGAGGGATTTTGCTTTATTAAACTTGGGATTTCAGGCAGAAGTCCAGGGCTTAATTCCCAAAGCCTCCTATCCGCTTATGGAATACTTGCTTCTAATGTCATTTCACTTCTCAGTCCTATTTTAGATGTGGCCAGCAGCCAATGTCTGTCCACCGGCGTTGTCCGAGGAGTGAGAATTTGTCCCAAAACAGCCTATTAAAAAAGTGGTGGGGACCCATGCAAGACCGTAACTCCCTCAGAGCAGGTTTGTAACCACTTTTCATGCTTCTGCCCAAAAAACTTAAACCAGTGGTTCCCAGCCTCTTTTTGGCCATTCCCCACCTAAGCATCTCTCAATGCCTGATGCACCAACACCCATGACATATAATTCTTATTATTCAAAAAGTCAACTCCTGTTCACGTAGAGGGAGCCTAAAAGGCCATTAAATGAGGTAAAAGTCGCCCTTGCTTGAAAGCCAGTCATAACCGACTCTAGGGTTCGGTGCTCATCTCTGTTTATAGCCAAAGATAGCCAGTGCTGTCCAGAAGCGTAGCTTACCTTGGTGGGGCCCCGTATAAAAATTGTTTGGGGGCCCTTTATATGTGGGGCGGAGCTAACATCATGACATCATGACGTCGTGGGCGAGCCAACGTCATGATGTCATGGGCGGGGCCAAAATAAAAATAAAATAAATAAAAATAAAATAAATAAAATAGAATTAAAATGTAAAAAAAAAAAAACACACACACACCTCAACCCACCCACCCACCCACCCAAAACACAAAAACCTCACTTACCTTAATCCTGGGGCCTCTTCTTCCTCCGCCTCTGCTGTCACCGCCGCGCCGCCGCTGCTGCCATCGCACGATCACTCCCTCGCCGCGCACGGCGAAGGCAAGGGGCAGCTGTGGAAGGGGAGCGGGCGCAGCGAGGCAGCCCCGAGGCCCTCCCCCCGGTCGCCGCGGGGGCTCCCTGGCAGGCTGCGCCAGCCCAGGCGGCGCTCTCCACCTCGACGCTGGGGTGGGAGTCCAGCTGCAGGACCAGCTCACGCGTGAAGGCGAGCGGGCGCAGCGAGGCAGCCCCGAGCGAGGCCCTCCCCCCGGTCGCCGCGGCATGGGGACTCCGTGGCTGCGCCAGCCCGGGCGGCGCTCTCCACCTCGACGCTGGGGTGGGAGTCCAGCGCTGCAGGACCAGCTCGCGCGCCCCGTCCCGCACGCGGCAGGTGACAGGTCAGCTCCAGGCGTGCTGGACTCCCACCCCAGCATCGAGGTGGAGAGCGCCGCCCGGGCTGGCGCAGCCAGGCAGGGAGCCCCCGCGGCAACCGGGGGGAGGGCCTCGGGCTCGGAGTCGGGGCTGCCTCGCTGCACCCGCTCGCCTCGCCTTCCACAGCCGAGCCACCCCTTGCCTTCGCCAGCTCAGCTACGGCTCCGCGCGCTGCATCTCGGCCCTCTGATGGCTGCCATCGGAGCCGCGCTTAAAAGCTGCGGCTCCGACTCCGGCTTTTTTTTTTAAATTGGAGCCAAAAATGGCTCCAATAAAGTGCGCATGCGCAGAAACTCAATCTGACGCATGCGCAATACATCAGATTGAGTTTCTGCACATGCGCAGTAAATTTTTGCTCTTTTTTATTTTTAATTTTATTTTTTGCCGTTGGGGGCCCCCGTAGCCCGGGGGCCCCGTATAATTGATTCGGCTGGTACGGCGGTAGCTACGCCTCTGGTGCTGTCTGCATCTACAGACATTTCCGTGGTCATGTGCCAGGCATGACTAGACACCGGAGTGCACGGAATGCTGTTTACCTTTCCACCAAAGTAGTCCCTATTTATCTACTTGCAGCGTCTTGCTTTCCAAATAGCTAAGTTGGCAGGCGCTGGGACAGAGGCAGGCACTCACTCTGTCACACAGCACTCGGGTCTCAAACTGCTGACCTGCAGACCTTCCCAGCCTCAATTTCAAGTCTTAACCACATCCCCTTCCTCTAGGGGGATCCTGAGACTGAACCGCTTGCCCGAGGCCACGCAAGTCGGCTTTCCTCCCTGGAAAGGCACAGCGGAGAATCGAACTCCCAACCTCCGCCGCGGCAGCCAAATACACCTCCAGCTTTTGGTATGCTACTACTGACAACGACCAAGAGAAACCCTCAATGAATCTTTCTCCCCCTGCTTTCTGCAGGAGCAATAAATCTCTCAGCAGTTAACAACTGTTTTGACGGGTTTGTCACAGTGTGCAGCAACATCCTTTTCAACAAAGGATAAGAAATATCAAGAGTATTCATTGCCTTCCTTAAGCTTAGCAGCACCACAGCATGGATCAGCCAGGCGCGCAGCTGAAAATATATTAGGACATTTTATTGGAAAGCCTCTGTGAACTTTTTGAAGAGCTCATCTCTGTCGGGGAGAAGTTGTTGTATCCCAGGAAAGCATACCCACTCGGTCTTAAATTTGTATTTCCACCAACCGGACGTGCTGCATCATCCAGGCAGGGCAAAATGACTGTCCGACCCGTGAATCTGAAAGAGAGAGTGAAACCCAGCCCCTGGCTTGAAAGGTTTGGGAACCCCTGATTTATACACATCATGGTCACCCAGTATAAATCTGGATTAAAACTACCCTTTCTTCCTCTTCCTCTTCCTCTTCCTCTTCCTCTTCCTCTTCCTCTTCCTCTTCCTCTTCCTCTTCCTCTTCCTCTTCCTCTTCCTCTTCCTCTTCCTCCTCCTCTTCCTCCTCCTCCTCCTCCTCCTCCTCCTCCTCCTCCTCCTCCTCCTCCTCCTCCTCCTCCTCCCCCCCTTCTTCTTCTCCTTGTGCCATTTCCAACTCTGAATATTGGCAATCCTCATGGCAGTCACCCATGAAGACTGTTCTGAGAATATAATGCAGTGGCCTTTCATCTCCCTTCCACATCGCAGTATGACACTCATAGTCACTTCCACAAGTCGCTTTGTGGTCATAGTCAGTTCCACGAGTCACTTTCTGGTCCTGAGCCCTTTTGGCACACAAAGTCCTCATCATCATCCCCAGGCCAGGATGGATGAAGCTGCTGCCCTCCATTGAGATGGATTCAAGTGGGATTCAATCCGCTTGGGGACCACCAGCCTTCCCTGTGGACTTCGGCACCCAAGGTTGTTAATCCTTAGGGTGGTCAGGTTAGTTAACCGCCGCCTGACAATCAGTGTTGAGTCACTGGTAGTAGGGTCTACTCTATGACCATAGCAGGATAACCTGACCAGGATAACTCTGCATCCCTAAAATGAAAAACAAATACCTGCTAGAATAAGAGATAGAAGGTACACGAGCCATCTAATTATTTCTGTTGTCCTGGATGTTCTTCTTCTTAATAGACCTTGGTCCCAAAATGTGCTGGAGGGTCGGCTAGCACAATCAATCTGGATTAAGACTGACCCTCTTTGAGCAATGAGAAAACAAAGTGCATCGTTCATTGAGTCGGGGTCAGCTTTCGACTTGCTTTTTTTTTTAAGCCAATGTGTATATTCAAATAAGCGAAGCAAACGGTAAGAAAAGAGCAACATCAAAATGTCTGACTCACTGGGCAAAAGACGTGAACTTCTCCCGATGGATTTTATCTAAGAAAAACAAACCCGACTCACAAAGGAGAAGGACATGCTATTTGTGTTTCTGTCTTAAAGAGGAAGGCCTTGTGCATCATTCAAGGTGTTGCTCATAAATCTGCCTCCCAGAGGATGCTCAACTTCGGCTCAACGTTTCTCTACCAGAAATTCATTCCCAGGCCAGATTTTTTTCCTATTCAAGAAGAGAACAGGTTAGAAAAACAGGTTTTTTTCCCCTCCTCACATCTCAATCCCTCAGGAAAAAAGCACAAGTAGAAGGGACTGCAGTGTCTTAGATGCTGAACTTGATGACTGGAAGAACAGAAGTTCGAGACTCAAGTACTGCAGGACAGAGTGAGCTCCCATCTCTGTCCCAGCTCCTGCCAATTTATCTGTTCAAAAGCAAGAAATTGCAAGTAGATAAATAGCTGACACTTTGGTGGAAAAGGTAACAGCATTCCATGCTCTCTGGTGTCTAGTCATGAATGCCACATGTCCACGGAAACATCTGCAGATGCAGACAGTGCTGGTTCTTTGGTTATAAATGGAGTGAGCTCCTAACACTACAGTTGGCTTTTGAGCAAGGGCAACTTTGACTTTTCCCTAGGAAGCCCTGAAAGTTCCCCAAGCAAGACTGGGACATAGAATTGTATCACTGAATAATATCTGTAATAACAAGATGCCAGTACGGCCAGTTTATGCTGCTGTTGTCATGGAGTAGACATTGTGACTCAACATCAATCGGCACTCACTGATTCTGCTAAATGTTTTTTGTTAACTTAAGCAAAATTCTCCTCCAAATGCATGATCTTGCTATGGTAATAGTGTAGACCCTACTGTCAGTGGCTTAACACCTAGTGTCAAGTGACACTTAACTAACCTGACCACCCTGAGGACTAACGGCCTTGGATGGCAATGCCTACAAGGAAGGGTGATGTATATAAGAGGCTCTCTTATCATTCCATCGGTTAGAGAGGCGCATCTCTCTAGCACCAGGAGGAGGGCCTTCTCCATGTCCACCCTGGCCCTTTGGAACCTCCTGCCAACTGAGTTACGTCTGCAGACAGAGCTCCTGCCCTTTCGGAAGGGCCTAAAAACCTGGCTGGCAGGGCAGGTGTGGGGCCCCAGGAATATGGGGTCCCATGTTGGGTGGCTGATCTGATAGGACAGCCACCCTTCTCGCTGTTTTAAACTTTTAACTTAAACTTTTAAATCTGTTTTTTAGTATTTTGCTAATTGTTTTTTTTTTATTTTAATTTTTGAAAATTTTTAAAGTTTTAAAGTTTGAATTTTTTTAGTATTTTATCAATTACAGTCTCCACTATCTGAATTGTTAAGTGTATTTTTTCTGTGTGTAGAGGGTATGATGGGACTGTTAATAGGTTACACTTAATGGGGAATTGATTGATTAACTATGTATTTTTAAATCTATGTTGTAAGCCGCCCAGAGTTGGGTTTACCTGATTGGGGTGGGATATTAAATTGGAATAAATAAATAAATAAAATTTGAGTCCATCTTGATGAAGGGCAGCAGCTTCATCCATCCTGGCCTGGAGCTGAGGAGGACTTTTTGTGCCAAAAGGGCTCAGGACCAGAAAGGGACTCATGGAACTGGATCCGTGGTACTATGGGTGTCATGCTGTGATGTGAAAAGCAAATGGAAGGCCACTGCATGATATTCTTCTCTGGACAATCTTCATGGCTGATCACCATGATGGTAGCTAATATTTGGAATCAGATACGGCACATGAAGAAGAATTCTTACTCTGCCGAACTTACCATGTAGGTTGGTGGGTGTCCCTCACATCTTGCTGAAACCTACTGAAAAATACTCCAGAGCATTTGAGAATTCATAAATCTACAAGGATGGACCATCTGAATAAGTTCCTCACCACCAAAGAAGAAAATAGGGACCCTAAGTCCAAACTTCACCAATGGCCTGATTATGACAATGGAGTCCTCACAACCTCTCTTTTACCCTATGTAGTCCTCTCACCCCTTGAGACAAAGAGTCCTATGGGCTGAGATGTCGACCATCTGAGATCTCCTCAGGGTTGTCATGTAGATTATGAAGTCCTGAAATAACCCAGGGATTGTGACCTCAACAATGAAGTCATAGAGGTTCTGACACCACTTGACAGTTAGAGCAGTACCACAAAGGAACCAACTGCCTCAAAACGTATTGAGTGCTCCAACACTTGAGGCCTTTAAGAAATAATTGTTGCCAAAATCCACAAGGAAGGGTGATGGTCACCAAGTGGATTAAATCCCTCTTGATGGTCAGCAGCTTCATACATGCTGGCCTGCAGCTGAGGAGGACTTTGTGTGCCAAAAGGGCTCAGGACCAGAAAGGGACTCACGAAACTGTATCAGTGGTATTATGGTTGTCCCACTGAGATGTGGGAGGTGGATGGATAAGGCCACTGCATTATATTCTCACGACAGTCTTCATGGCGGATCACCTTCATTTTGGCAGTTTCACGTCCGGTCTAGACACGGACGAAGCCAAAGCAGGTCGACGAGAACTATTTGTGGATTTGCAATTGTTACTAAAGCTGCCTGATATAATCCGTAGGCCACGGGCATGGAAGAGGCCCACTTGAGTGGAAACTTTAATAAAATATCTCAGGGAAAGTCTCTCTCTCTCTCAGCCGTTTGTTTATCCAGTTTAATCTGTTTGCTTTAATTCTCTATTCCGCCTAAATCTAAACATGTTGGCATTTACTCATGGGGAGACTCTCTTCGGGGATAGTTAACCTTCTGTGTGTTTTGGAAGGAAATCAGTCCCCAGTCAAACAAAAAGGGAATCGCAGGCGCTTCATAATTTATAATACCCTTCCCCGGTTCGCACAGGATAGACTCTTGGAATGGGAGGCAATTTCAAGGTGTTTGGACAGTGTTGTGGCGTACAATTGTTCCAGGCTCTCTCTTCTGTGTACCTAGCAGAATTGGCTTCTCTCGGTGGAAAAATCCATGCATACGCTTGCCACGCCGTTCCTTCAAGATGTCCCTCAAGTTCTCCATGGCCCCCAGTCTCCCGTATTTGTAAGGAAGAAATCAAGGTTAAAAACTAGATAATCATTTTTGAGCTTTGACTGGTGTCAAGAAAGCAAAAAATGAAATAAAATAGCCGTTACTTCCTTGTGTACTTCAAAAATACCAGAAGGTCATGTTACAGTATTCAGTGACAGAGCCAAAGCCTAATTAAGCAAAAATAATGACTCAGTATTGGTAAAGATAAGGTTGCCCTTGCTTGAAAGCCGGTCATATCCAACCATAGGGTTCGGTGCAAATCTCCGTTTACAGCCAAAGAGCCAGCTGTGCCTGCCTCTTCAGACATTTCCATGGGCATGTGGCAGGCATGACTAGATGCCCAAAGTGTATGGAATACTGTTAGCTCCCCCCTCCCCCGGAGTGTTACCTATTTATCTACTTGCAAATTCTTGCTTTCAAACTGCTAAGTTGGCAGGAGCAGGGTCAGAGATGGGAGCTCACTCCATCATGCGGCAGCTGGGTCTCAAACTGCTGAGCTGCCGACCTTTCAGTCATCAAGTTCAGCTTCTTAACCACTAAGCAAGGGGTGTCCAAACTACAGCCCGGGGGGCCAGATCCGTTTTACGCCCCTGTTTTACTTCCACTTCTAGGAGGGACGAGGACTTTGTGGGCTGGATGAATTGGTGTCAGGGGCCATATCCAGCCCCCGGGCCATAGTGACCACCCCCCTGAGCCACTGTGACCAGCCTGTGGCCCAAAAAGTGTGGGCACCCCTGCACTATGCCAATGCAGTCCCTCTAATGTTGGCCAGAAGAAATTGTACCGGTTTCTCTGAAGTCCATGAGGCTTCACTGGGAATGTCATGTGAATTTGATTCCTGAAGGGAAATGAAGGAAATGTTGACTTAGGACCACTTAACCTTGACATTGATTAATCATGTGCTGTCAAGGCAATTCCAACATACGGTTGCCTCTTCCAGGTTGTTCCAGGTAGAGAATAAACAGATGTGGTTTGCCTTTCTCTTCTTCTGGAGACACTCCAGGACAGTGATGGTGAACCTTGGCTCTCCAGCTGTTCTTGGACTTCAATTCCCAGAAGCCCAAGTCCCTGTGAATCCACACGAATGGTTTTACTGCACGTACACAGTAGTAATCTCATTCATGTGGATTCACAGGGACTTGGGCATCTGGGAATTGAAGTCCAAAAACAGCTGGAGTGCCAAGGTTTGCCATCTTAGCTCTTGGATCATGCAGTTTCCCATGGCTATGAAGACTGGCTCTTTCCCTAGGAGACACAATGGAGAATCATACTCCTAGCCTTTGTCTATGCAGCCAAGTATCCCATCTGGGACCACTGGAAAGGTAGGCTAGTGGGGCTGGGGTAATTCAAGAAGACAAAACTACACCAGTTGAGAAAAACATATCCTCTTGTTAGTATATCTCCACCTAAGATAAGGACAGAACTAGCAGCAAACACCAAGAGAACTAAGCAAGAGTAGGACCCTTGACGTCCTCCAAATGGAGGTGAGCCTCAAGTCCACTGGCTCAGATCCAGAAAGAGCTTTATGGCAAGAACAAACATACTTGAGGGTACACAAAACCAAAACCAAACTTGAAGATGGAGGAAGTTCACTGGACAAGGAACATCATTAAAGGAGGATGTAGTTGAAGAACTCAACCTCCCTTACGTCACTTGGAGGACCCTGAATAGGCTGAGGTTTGGAGTACATAAATGCAAGACCAATGTGCTCAAGTGGGGATTGTTGGCAGACAACAACACACTGTGTGAATGTGGAGAGACACAGAATCCATTGGCTCATTTGCTGGTCTGCTGATTGCTGCCAGAGACAGGCACCAATGAGGACTTAGGCTTGGGCAACGACAAAGCCAAGAAAGTGGCTTCATTTTGGCCATCCAGGGTTTGATCAGGACACGAAGAAGAACTGGAAACCTCCACCATTGAGGACTTGAGTTTGGCCAATGTCAAAGCCAAGAAAGTGGCTTCATTTTGGCATTCCACGGTATGATCAGGATGTGAAAGAAGAAGAATTCAAGTGGGGCATATGTTTAACTGAAGGGGAATATCTTTAATTTATCTGGAGAGAGAAATTTCACAGATAGAGGATCTCTATATTTGCATCAACGCTGCGGACTCTTTGAACTTCCAAGCCTTCGTGATTTTCCTGGATCCTTCTGGCCCAGAAATTTCCCCCGTTGAAGCACACACTCCACCATCAAACCATTGCAAAGTTTTCACTGTGGGTGCCAACAAAATTTGCCAAGCAAAATACATCACGAACTCCCCGAGCAGCAAGGGGAGCTGGATGCTAATGGCGAGGCGCACTGCTCAAATTTTAGCAAGCCCATTTTGTATAAATTAGACATGCCATCTCAGCTGTTCGATACTTCATCACAGCATTTAATTATAAAAAAGTTACCATCTGTGAAATAGTACCCCAGCAATACATAATGGTGTCATTTCCTTTTCATCTACTCGGATTTCATTTTGCATGCTCAGCAAAGTAATCAATTATCTCAGCTTAGTTATTTCCTTTCTTCGTCCTTAGACACGTTCATTATCTGTAGATAACATTAGCATTCTAAAAAATGGCTTTTGCTCACCAACCCCTGTTCTCTCCAGGTAGTTATGTTTTGTTTTGTTTTTTCAAAATTTGTTAATGCCATATTTGTTTCAAAAATTGAGATCCAGCAATGGGTAATTTAACTAGAAATGGAGGAAGAACTTCCCTTCTAGATTATTATTGTTATTATTCTGCAAGCAAAATTGTGTAGATACCATTTCCTTCAGGAGGCTACAGTGGCTCAAGTGGTTAAGACATTGAACTCGCTGACCGGAAGGCCAGCGTTCGATTCTCGGGTACTGTATGACAGAGTGAGCTCCCGTCTCTGTCCCAGCTCCTGCCAACCTAGCAATTCAAAAGCAAGAAATTGCAAGTTGATAAATAGGTCCCACTTCAGTTGGAAGGTAAACAGTGTTGTGTGCACTCTGGTGTTGAGGCACACCGGCCACATGTCCATGGAAATGTTTGTAGATGCAGATAGCACTGGCTTTTCAGCTATGAAACAGAGATGAGCCAGTGGTGTAGCATAGCATGGGTGGCCTGCCCCGGGCGGCACTTTTTGAGGATGGCAAAATTTCACAATAAATAATAACAATATCTTGTAATTTGGACTAAAAAATTGAACCATTTCATTTCATATTTTTGTCGTACCTACAATTCAGACCGATTAAAATGAGCACAGAACTTTTTTTTATTTAATCTGTGATGGAACTGGGGAATCCCCTTTCTTTAAATGAGTGTAGTCATTTCGCTCACTCTAGCGGCTGGCAACACCATCTGTACTAACCAGTTGCCTTGTGGTAATTGCCTGTGTTTTATTTTGTGCTCGGATTGTTCAGCGAGAATTAATTCTTTCATATAAAGAATAGAGTTCAATATTGTCTAATAACACCTGCAAATTAGGATACGGTGCCGGGAAGTCCCTTCGGGGAAGTCCGTCTGTGATGGTGAATTTGGCCTACACTTCTGGCGGCTGAAACCCACGCTACGCCACCAAGATGAGCACTGAACCCTAGAGTCACATACAGCTGGCTTTTGAGCAAGGACAACCTTACCATTTCTTGCATGCATCACTTTTCCAAGGGGTCATTTATTTATTTTTTAAGAAAAGCCAGACAGAGCAAGAACTACATCTTTAGCCTACTGGAAAGAAATCTAGATTTTCCAGTTTGAGTGAAATTTCTCCAAGCTCATTGTTTGTCCAGAAACACAACTTTGCCATGTGTAATTCTGTTTACCACCCACTCCAATTTCTGTTCCTTTCCCTGGTTGTTGATTTTATCTGGTTCCTGCAAGGAAGTTTTTTCTTCTTCAGGTGCCATTGCCGTGAGTTGGTTTGGCTTATCACCAGGCATTTCGTCTTCTTGGTGTTAAGACTTCTTCTACTCCATCTTTCCATTGACAGGAGCTCCTTTACAGAGCTGGGGAATCCACATCCGCCTCAACCAGACCTCCTTCTGACAACGAATGGCTTAATACTCAGCGCACTGTTCTACAAAGCTCAACAACCATTCTCCATTTGAGCAGGAAGGTGAATGGCTCTTTAATATGTTCCTTTTTTTATTTGGCGTCCCCAACGCAGGAGGGGGGCTTCCAATTCAACTCTGATTCTAGGCATCTTGTTTGGTGCCAATATTGCGTATCAGGGAGCAGAAGAGACAGATTAGCCCTGCTTTATCTCCATTCACATGATAGAAATGTCGCCCGATAAGACATTAATCCGCAAAGATAGGGGAGGAAACCACCAAAATAGGGGTTGGGTGGGGGAATCCATTGACTTACAAGCAGATTGCATAAGCCTTTAGGATGAAATGTGTATTTTGGTTATTACTTGCAAACGTTCATATTGTACTTTTTTTTTTTTTGCTATGTGGGCTGCAAACACCACATTACGAAAGCCAATTAGCTTCTGGAATTCAGCTGTTTCCCTAAAGCACTAAACGGCCTATTGAATAAATGAGCGGGGGCAACGGCCAACCTGGGATAAAGGAGCTCCTCCGTGCCCCATTGTACGGAGTCACAAACCATTTCTGTAACGAACGGAATTACACGATAAGCAGTCGTTCTTTCCGAAGAAACGGCCCTTGCGTGAAATGAAAGACAATCTGCTATTGGCAGAAGGAGGCAGATGCTTTTATGACCACAACCTCTTGCTGGTGTATAGTATTTCTTCTTTTTTCGTGCCCCAATCAAACATTAGACCGGGGGGGGGGGGGTCAACCTTTTCAAGACAGGGGCTGGGTTATGAATGAACAAATGTTTATTAATTGATTAGCCTTACGACCTTATCAATAACATAGCAGAAGAATTGAAATCTGTGCAGTACAATGGAGTGCAATAAAATACAATATGTACATTATTATTATTATTATTATTATTATTATTATTATTATTATTATTATTATTATTATTATTATTATTATTATTATTATTATTATTATTATTATTATTATTAAATTTATACGCCTTATATAAATACCTGAGCTACTTTTAAAAGGAATGTAAACTGGAGAAGGTGCCTTAATGCAATTAATACATGCATTTCCATAGTGAGATAAGTGAATCTCCCTTGCAGGATACCCCAATTTTATTGATACATTGAAATCTTTTAGCTGATGCCTTAATTATAAACTTGGCAGTTCTACATACAATGTGCATGTTAGAACCCAGAAGGAGATAGGACACTTTGTGATTAGAGTCCCAAAAAGTAGTTTTTTCCAATAGGGATACAAGGTATTTAAATCTAATATCAGTGTATAACTGGGAATCGAATAAAATATGAGAGATATTTTCAACATTTGGAGAACCACATATGCATGTTCTTTCATGATATGGTAAGTAGTGAAAATGCCCATATTTATCCATGGAATCTAGTAACTCAAATCTGGCTCTAGAGTAAGCACTTCTTAAAGGACGAGGGAGGCGCATCAATACATATTGTTCAGGTTGAAACGTAATTTTGTTAGTAGGGCTGGGTTATGTAATCTCACTCAGCTTCGAAGGCCGGACGGCCATTCTGCCCTGGCTGCACAATGGGGATGGCCATTTTGTCCCAACACCTTCAAAGGAGTGGCCATTTTGTTTCATGAATGGCCATGGGGGGCATGAGGGCACATGAAATGGCACCTCAGGCCAGATCCAGCCCACAGGCCTCAGGTTGGGAACCTCTGTCTTAGTTGGCCAAAATGAAGCCACTTCCTTGGCTTTATCGTTGGCCAAACTCAAGTCCTCATCCGTGCATGTTTCTGGCAGTAATTGGCAGACCAGGAAATGAGCCGGATTCTGTATCTCTCCACATCCACACAGCATGTTGTTGTCCACCAGCAGCCCACACTTGAGCCTGTGGGTCTTGCATTGAGGGACTCCAACCCTCAGCCTATTCAGGGTCCTCCAAGTGGCGTAGAGATTAAATTTCTCACCCACATCCTCCTTTCATGTCGTTCCTTGTCCATTGAGCTCCTTCCTCCATCTTCTAATTTGGTTTTGCTCTTGCATCTACTCAAGAGTATTTGTTCTTACCATAGAGCTCTTCCTGAGTCTGAGAAGAGAAGCTGTGATAACAATTTATGAAACTAAATTTTATATCAGACAAAACAGTGGAAACTGCTGGAAGAGATAATGTTCGGCTTGCGTTGCTTTTCCTGATATAATCTATCAGGCAACCTAAGCTATCAGAGAACCCTATAAGGTTTGGGCATCTTCTTGTGAATTATGAACTCTACTAATCTACAAAGAAATAATTGGATTCTTAGAATGGCTCCTTTTTGTTTTGAACCACACGATAGTCTAGAGATGAACAGTAAAGTAAGACACTATCTTTCTTGTCTTTACCAGTGCATGCCTTTCTCAATGTAAAGAAGGATCTACCTCTTCTTAGGATTGTCTCTGTCCTTAGCGATGTCATCATAGTATTGTGATGCTATGGTTGTATTGTGATGTCATCACATTCCGGTGTAGGATTGCCTGAACTCTATGAGGGATGGAAGGAAGTGAGGGAAGGGTTGTTGAAGGAACACCAGACAAGGCAGAAAGGGGGGTGCATATGGCTGTAAAATGGGCACAATTTAGGCATTCATGGCCAAAAAAGACCAGCTCTGGTCAGATGAACTAAGTAAACTACAGAAATAGAGGGAGAAAATATCTATCAAAGGATGTGTCTTCAGTAGGGAAATTATGAAAGGCAAATAAACAATTATTGACCAATGGATTGTATGGCCCCCTTTTCTACATGCCAGGATGATTGGTAGAACTTTAAAAGAGGGCATAATGGGTGCTTCACAGTATATGTGTGCAAATCCAAAACTAGAAATGCTCTTTTATGGAGGTGCAAGGAACATATTTTCACATGTGGAGGGAGTGCAAAGAGGTTAAGAAAGCGTGGAACGATGTCTTTGAAGAAATCAATCAAACATTAAATGTAAAGCTAAAGATGTGTCCCAAAATAAGTTTGCTAATGGGCTGTGATAATGCAACAACAGATAAACATGAAAAAGAATCTAATAGTTGTGATGGTTACAGCAGCAAGACTACCAATGGCTGAAAATTGGAAGGCAAAAATGAACTTTAGGATAGGGGACTGGTTGCCGAGTTGGGCGGCAATAGACATTTGAAGAATAAATAAATAGAATAAATAAATAAATATTTTTTGTATTTTATGAATAATTTTTTTTAAAGCAGTGCTCTTTTACAACACTGAGGAACAAACAAAAAATTTCTTGGTGCCTAAAATTTTTCAACTGATTTTGGGCATTTTGGGGCAGCTGATTCCAAAAATGCCATCCATTTTGTTCTAGCAGTGGTAGTTCATGAGATATCGATGGTGTCATTATACATTGCTCTTATGACTACACTTGCATTTGCCTCACCATTCGTAAATTGATTGTTTTAATAATACTTATTGATGTTGTTCAAGCTCGATTCCTGTTGTTGTTGCAAGTGTAATTTAACTAATCTGACCTTTTTTTGTCATTCTCTGTGCTCTCCTTTACTGTTGAGACTGGATGCTGTGCATCCCGAAACTAGTCCAACTCCGCAGCTGCTCCATGGACTCATCCAGGGAGGCTTGCATTCTAGTTTTTTTCTCCTTATCTTAAGTATTTTGAAGCCCCCCCCAAAATAATTTTTTTCCCCAAATTGTTTTTTCAAACAAAAAAAATATTTTTTGGCTCCAGGCACGCATCGAAGACTCCCGGAGGTGGGAGGGGTGGTGGAAAAATCTTTTGGGGGTGGGGAAATATTTGGGTGGGCAAAAAAAAAAGGTTGGGTGGGTGGAAAATTTGGGGGGGGGCAAAATTTCACTCCACCCCGGGTGGCTTACACCCTTGCTATGCCTCTGGTTATATATGCAACCAGTATGGTTAGATTGGCCTAATGTGAATAAACCATATCTAAAAAACTAGAGCTGATGGGGCATAACTGAAAGCATTTTTGGAATCAGTGACCCAAATATAGCCAGATATAGGTGAAAATTGTGAGGCACCAAAATCACTGTTCCCCAGTGCAATTTAAGCAGAATGGGGATGTATTTCTACTGTATTAGGAAAAGACAGAGCAGAGATGGTTACCCTTCTCACTTCAATTGATGGACATGGTCCTTCCTCTTAATGGCTCTTTATTTCGAAATCAAACATAGACCAGATCCAAGTATCATCCAATAGAGTAAGAACCCAGTTCTACCTCCCATCTTGTCAAAGAAAGGAGAATCGTAATTCTAAGGGCCAAACAGTCGCAGGTCCCCAAAGAAGATCTGTCACAGCAGCCTCAGAATTTATAAAGATGAAGAATGAACTATACTTTCTTTGCTTTGAAGAATCATCATCGTGTCTGGAGCCTTCCCTAAATGACGACGAGGCCCAGAGAACAAAGTAGAAAATATTGCTGTCAGATTCTACAGATTTGACTGTAAGTAGCATTTTTACATCTCCTGAGTTTTGGCGAGAGAGGAAAAATATGCATTCCCCGAAGAATTCACAAATCTGTGATCGTGGCGCCTGAAGAAATAAAAAGAGAGATAAGGTCCGCCCAAATATAAGACATATATTTCGAAATGGAATGAGCGAAAATGCGCAAGGGGAAGAAAGCGCTTTAGTCAACAGAGGGAATGTGTACATTAGGTAAAAAGATGGGGGACAAATATGTGCATTGGATAAAACGTATAAATTATGAGCCCATTAGGGAAAACACACCAAAATTTCAACGCAGGAAGGGGGAAATATATCACTAATGTGATACAAGACAAAAGCAGGAGGAAAATGCATGTAGGGTTTGAAAGAAGGCAACAAACTAATAATAACTAAGGGGTTTTCAAATTTCTATCTCAAAGGTTTTTTCTTCTTTCATTTCGGCTTCCTGTAACCTGCAAGAACAAAGCCTAGGAATTCATCTTTTGCTGTAAAGTTCTCCCAAGATTGGGCATGAAAACGTGAGTCACTAAATGACTCAAGAGTCATTGATTAGGCTGTCTCAATATGATGAGACACATCAAGGAGGGATCTTAAAGCCCCACAAAATTGACTCATCAAGACTAGAGAGCACGATAGAGCCGTTCTTCCTGTCGCTCTACAACAATGCACAGCGATAATCTTGCTACTGGGGATAACACGTGTGATTTACATGCTATCAAGTGCACTGATTCCAAATCTGAACTCAGAATTTGCCTATCACGTACATTTT
Source organism: Furcifer pardalis (assembly GCA_030440675.1). Lineage (NCBI taxonomy): Eukaryota > Metazoa > Chordata > Lepidosauria > Squamata > Chamaeleonidae > Furcifer > Furcifer pardalis. Next base: position 13,827,452 of record CP126898.1, on the reverse strand, counting down.
TTAAGGCGTGCTATAGCTGTTCAAATGGTCGGTAACTGGGTAATGTGTTTTTACATGGGAACGTTATAACAGTTGCAGCTACCACTAGGCCTGCTGCCGCCTCAGCTGAATCACGTCTCCTGGTGGCATGCATGTTCCAGCAGCGGCCGGGCATCTTTGGGCAAGTCAGTGAGCTGAGGTCAGAAATAGGTAGATAAGGCGAGATGGACCAAGGGCTTGTCTCTAGTGAGAAACCAACCTGTTGGATAGTACAGCTAGACCAGTCTGTTTTGAGCTAAACATGAGTAGGTGCAGCTGTGTTAATAAACTGGACAATTTTTGCTACATTTGTGTCAAATATACCCAGTGTGATCAATGCAAGAACCGAACCAAGAGGGTGAGATTTGCTAACTTCAGATCCTGACGTCCTAGGCAGAATCAGACTTCAGATTTGGATTCAGTGCACTTGATTTAGTATAGGACGCATGGATTAAACCAAGTAGTAGGCAATATTTATTTATTTTTGTGATGCAGCGTAATTTGTGCAAATTGAGTGTGTTCCTCCATTCCTTTCCGATGCAAAGCAATCCTCAACGCAGTAACCACACAGGCACTAGATCATTCTTGAGGAAGATGCAACAAACCCATATTGTGCTTCAGTGTCTTTAAATCAGGAGTTCTCAACCTTTTAGAGCTGGGTTCATGCTCCTGCAGACAGTTTGGAGGGCCAGACAGCCATCTTGCCCTTCCTTCACCACATGACACTTCTACATGAAATGGCACCGCAGGCCGCATCCAGCCTGTGGGCTGAAGGTTGAAAGTCCCTGCTTTTAATGAAGCATCAGTTGGCCTATTTTGAGGCCGTTTGTGCCATTCATAGAATACTAATTACACTTATATACAGCTCCATAGTGCTTAGTGCACTCTCTTGTTGATTCACAAGTTAATTACCATTTTGCCCCCATCTGACCTCAGAAGGATGAAAGGGTGAATCAACCTTGATCCCTGGTCAGGAGTGAACTCACAACCATTTGGCTGCAGTATAGTTCTGAAAATAGGCATAAAAATGATCATTTGGTGTCAAATGCTGATGGGAGAAATCTGGTAAACTTGTTGAGAAATTGCTTGACGACAATATCTTTCAGAACCTCGAGGAGAAGGATGTTCCAGTCCAAGAAGGAACTAGATGAATATTATTTTACATTCATATTCCAGATGTTCACTGCTGATGTTAACTGCTAATAATTCCTTTTCCCACAGTGTCCCCACGTGCTGTTATGAGGAACCTATATGAAGCCATCACTGCCCATACATCCTCTTGTTGGTACCGCTCTACGTAAGATCAAGAGAGAAGTAGCAGCGGACGCTGAGAGAACGAAGCAAGCAAAGGACCCTCAACACCCTCTGAATGGAGAAGAGCCTCAAGTCCAACAATTAAGATCCAGGGCTTTATGGCAAGAACAAACATTCTTGAGGGTACACAAGAGCAAAACCAAATTAGAAGATGGAGGACTGAGGTCACTGGACATTGAATGTCATTAAAGGAGGATGTGGCTGAGGACCTCAACCTCTCCTACATCATTTGGAGGACCCTGAATAGGCTAAAGGTTAGAGTCCCTAAATGCAAGACCAACAGGCTCAAGTGGGGGTAGGCTGGCAGGCAACAACACACTGTGTGGATGTGGAGAGATACAGGATCCTCCCTTGCTGGTCTGCCAATGACTAGCAGGAACATGCACCAACCAGGACTTGAGTTTGCCCAACAACCAAGCCAAGAAGGTGGCTTCATTTTGGCGATTCAAAGTCTGACCTAGACACAAAAGAAGAAGACGACTGCCCAGTCCAACCTTCTGCATTCCCATAACTGACCAGTCATGCCCTCCTATGTCCCTCATTGGTACCAGTCTCCCGTCTTTGACTTCTATTGTTATTGGCACTCTTGGAATCCATTTCCCAGAAAAGTGCAAAACTTCCTTTCTTTTTTAGCTCAGCTAATTGGCTGTCTTGGCATTGTTCTGCTGAGCATCGTTAAGGAGAAGGTCCGCGTTTGCCTCATTATCAGCACTTACCTGCGTCAGCTCTTTGTGTTGGCTCCCATGTCAACTTTAAATTTCTGAGCGGCGTAAATGGAAGTCAGCAAAAGGATGCGAGGGCTCCCACGAGGGGTGCTGGAAATTCTTGGATAAGCCGCGACACCTCTCTCTCTTTCTGTATGGATGTGTCAGAGAGAAAATGTTGGTGCCTGTGCTGAAATGAAATATGAGGGTTCCTTGTGTAGTCTTGTGTTCAAATGAAATTTTCCCCTTTTCACTTAACAAATCAAGGCCAGCACACCTGATTCAACACATTGCTTCCCATTTAACAAAACTCACAACAGAACTGCATTTCTCTCTCTCTCTCTCTTACTCAGTCAGTCAGTCAGTCAGTCACACACACACACACACACACAGAGAGTAGGAAATAGGGACATTCTTGGATTTTTTTTTAACTTCACACTTAACCAGTGATGGGATGTTACCAGTTTTGTTTTGTTTTGTTTTGTTTTGTTTGGCCCCGCCCACAATGTCATGACATCATGACATCGGCTCTGCCCACGACGTCATGACATTGGCCACACCCACAACGTCCATAACATCACGGTGTGGTAGTAAAAATTTTGTCATCCCATCACTGCACTTAACATTAAGTTACAGTTGCCTGGTTCTGAACATAACTTGGGCAACATTGACAGCTCAATGGTTTAGGCCCCTGGCTGTGGAGCCGGAGGGTCGGGAGTTCAATTTTCCACTGTTTGCCTTCTTGACAGGGGCTAGATCTGTGGCTTCCCACAGGTGGGGACAATTTGATTTTTAAGAGGGGCAGTTCAAGAATGAGTTAGACAAAGTGAATGACCCTTTTAGGCTTCCTCCACTTGAATAGGAGCTCCCTTTTTGAATTAAAAGAATTATACATCACCAGGGGATGGGGTGGAGGTGGAACCAGGATTTTAGGTGTGGCATGGCCAAAAAAAAAAAAGCTTAGAATCTAGCCACTAGTTTCAGTGATCCATAGGGTTCCTTCCAGTACTTCAGGTTTGTTTGTTTGTTTGTTTAGTTGTTTGTTTGTTTGGTTGGTTGGTTGCTTGCTTGCTTGCTTGCTTGGTTATATCCCATCTATCTGGCATATTTTCCCACTTTGGGTGGCTTACAACACAATAAAAAAATCTTTACGATAAACATTAAACAAATTGAACAAATCAACAAAAACAAAAATGATAAGACCCAATTTAAAAAACACTCAACAACAACCCAGCAACAAAGAGCACATGTTGGTGATGCCAACGACACTGATGCCGACACTACGGATGCCAACACCGATGACGTCGATGACACCGGTGGCGCCGCCGATGCTGACACCAACGGTGATGCCGACACCGATGGGGGTAATGGTGACACCATTGACAACAACGCTGTTGATGGATAATAATAATAATAATAATAATAATAATAATAATAATAATAATAATAATAATAATAATAATAATAATAATAATAATAATAATAATAATAATAATAGCTTACCATATATATTACTGTAACATGAATGATTTTATTTTATTTTTTGGCTGGAATCATATTCCTCAAACCAACTCTCCTTCCTTCACCCCAGATTACCTTCAATGTGAAATTCCATCTATTCTATCAGGAGGCATTTTCCTCATTTGCATCTGGTAGGTACAAGGTTTAACAATCCTTCCAGCTTAAGTGGGAATTCTACTTAACACATTCTAGTCATGCATGATTGGATTGATTGGATTGATTGGATGTACGCGACAGGGCACCTAACATCAATCACAATATATCATATGATAGATAGATAGATAGATAGATAGATAGATAGATAGATAGATAGATAGATAGATAGATAGATGAGTGTGTGCATATATGCATCTTTCTCCCTTCCGGCTTGCACCTTTAGAACTTTTTGTGTGTTTGCAGAATGAGGTGATGTGGAAGCAATAAGAATTTATTTTTTCAAATAGAAAGATAAATAAATTCTTGTTACATCCACATCACCTCATTCTGCAAACACACAGAGAGAGAGAGAGAGTTGTGCAGCTGATCCAACAGGGCCGCACCTCACAAGGTTCCTTCCCCAAGTCCAAGGATTTTTCCTGGAATCTTTAGCGAATGGGACATTGCCGACCAAACACGCTTGTTTATATTCTCTACAAAAGTTCTAAAGGTGCAAGCCGGAAGGGAGAAAGATGCATATATAAATATATTTGTATTTAATTTTAGCTGCCTCCCCTGTTCAAAGACAATAACCTTCTCGAACAACAGCTTTAAAAGAAACTCCGAAGCAGCGGAGGCACCAGATGCTGACAGCTTAATGCATATCCCGAAACCGCCTCTGTCCAGGCAGGCAATAAACTTCAAAGAAACATGCAGGCGGAGGAAGGAATCCGATGCCATAATCCAAAGGTTATTTTAAGCTGCTCTACACAGTTTGGTGCAGAAATTAGAAGACCAGTAGAAATAATTTGATGTGGGGAAATAATAGAACAAATGGTTAACGAGTTTTCTCCCCCATCCAACTGTCTGTCTGTCTGTCTACCTACCTATCTGCCTACCTATCTATCTAGAATGCTAGATTATATGTCTGTCTGGCTATCCTGCAAGATTGTCTGTCTGTCTGTCTGTCTGTCTGTCTGTCTATCTATCTATCTATCTATCTATCTGCATTCATTCCAACTCTTGCAGAAATCTAGCTGAAATGCAACCAAGTCTTCAAGCTGTAAAAGAAATGTTCATCTTTTGGAAGTGGAGGGTTCTGTCTGTGTGTGTGTGTGTGTGTGTGTGTGTGTGTGTGTTTTCATCTTTTGGAAGTGGAGGGTTCTGTCTGTGTGTGTGTGTGTTTTCATCTTTTGGAAGTGGAGGGTTCTGTGTGTGTGTGTGTGTGTGTGTGTTTTCATCTTTTGGAAGTGGAGGGTTCTGTGTGTGTGTGTGTGCGTGCGTGCGTGCATGTGTGCGTGCACACACGTGCGTGTGCACACGCGTGTGCGTGCGCTTGCGCGTGCGCGCGCCTGCACGTTTTGGCTGGGTTTGCTTTTTTAAACCACTCGCACCCACTACTTAAAATGTGCTTACTTTGCACTGCGGCAGAGCGACCGACAGCCAGTAAAGTGAATTTACTGAGGGGGAATTTCCACACTGTTTTGAGTTATGGGCCTCATAATACGTTGAAAATGCCACCACAAACAATTGACTTGGTTGTTTTGCATTTGATGGCGCAGAGATGATTTAGACTTCTAGCAGGAGAAGAGGGGAAAAATCTGCTTCTTTGAAGAACATAATGGAGGAGATATGTTAAAAGTTCTGTAGTATCCAGCAGCTTTAAAGAAATATATATACAGTTCCAGCTGTCTGTAAAAATGAGGTATATGATCGTCTGGCTTTGCCCGTTGATGGAGGACAGCGAGGTTTTAAACACAGCCTGATAACTCTCTTGCAGTTCTTTCTCTGTGCCTCTTACAAAAATTGTTCTCTGAATATAAATCAAATGCTCTGTGATCTTCCACATTTTAGGCTGGTGGCTTTGTGGTTAATCTTAGTAGTTAATCTCAGTGGTAAATCGCCCACATTTTACGGTGGGACTGCAGTGGCTCCAGTGGTTAAGACCCTGAACTTGGAGTCTGGAAGGTTGGAGTTTGATTCCCGTGTACTGCACGACAGACTGAGCACCTGTCTCTGTCCCAGCTCTTGCCAACCTAGCAAGAAATTGCAAGTAGATAAAAAGGGACCACTTTGGCGGGAAGGTAAACAGTGTTCCGTGCACATGTGATATGTCCACGGGAAGATCTGCAGACACAAACAGTGCTGGCTCTTTGGCCATAAACAGAGATGAGCACTGAATCCTATAGTGAGATGCAACTGGCTTTCAAGCAGTTAAAATTTGCCTTAAAATTTGTATGTGCTGGACAAATCGTAATCATATAAATCACATGTGTTGTTCCCAGTAGCAAAATCATTGTGCAGTGTTATTGATGACAACCTAATATTGTGATCACAGCTATTGACTTTAAGCCAACCACCAGCCAAGCTACAAAAGCACCCAGCCACCCCCTCCCCAAAAGAGGAAGGTTTGCAGATCGTTCCCATGGGGAAACTGCCATGCTCAGCTACGTGGCTGGTAGACGAGACAAGAGCTAATTCCACAAGCCAATCAATATATTGTCTCTCTCTCTCAGTACATTCATTAATGGTACAAAGGCTTGGCAGCTGATGATCTGCGTGGATCAATTCAGACCTCCTGCTAATTGTGTGAAGGACAGAAGGGCAGTGAAGGGTAAGCAAACAGGCCTTTCTAACTGGAAGCAGAAAGGCTGGACATGTGTACGACTACATGTCTCCAGGCCACTCAACTTGGTCATGCGAGAACCCTGACGGTTTTTTACCAGGCATGTCAGAACAGGTTGTCCTGCTATTGTCATAGAATACTCTCCCAAGTGTTTAAGACGCTGAACTCGCCAACTGGAAGGTCGGAGTTCGATTTGCGGGTATTGCACGACAGAGCGAGCATCCCGTCTCTGCCCCAGCTCCTGCCAACCTCACAGTGCAAAAGCAAGATATTGCAAGTGGATCAATAGGGACCCCTTCGGTGGGAAGGCAAACAGCATCCTGCGCACATCAGTGTTTAGTCGTGCCTGCCACATGTCCACAGAAACTTCTACAGACAGGGCTGTAGCCAGGATTTTAGATCGGGGGGGCAGAATTTTTTTTCATGAGGGGTAACAATGTCACATACATACATTTAACATGGGCATCCCGGGGTGGGCGGGAGCTGTTAGCTCAGGAACTGGCTCTTTGGCTATAAACAGAGATGAGCACTGAACCCTAGAGTTGGATACAACTGGCTTTCGAGCAAGGGCGACCTTGACTTTGACCTATTCAGCACTAGTTATATCACATCTAGAGTCCTGCGTCCAATTCTGGCACTTTAAGAAAGTTACAAGCAAACTAGAGCAGGAATAGTCATAGGAATTGAAACTAAGCCCTAGATGGAAAGGCGGAAGGGTCATGTTTAGACTTGAGAAAAGGAGATGGAGAGGGGAGAGGATGATGATGATAGCGCTCTTCAAATGGACTAGAAGAAGGTGATACCTTTTTTGGATCACTAAATAAAAATACTCTTCCAACACCTAAAAGGTAATCCTAAAGAGGAAAGGCACGATCTGTTCTCCATAATCCCAGAGTGCAGGATGCGTAATAATGGCCCAAAACTACAGTAAGATACAGGCTGAATGTCAAGGGAAACTTCTTAACTGTTAGAGCAGTATGACAGTGGAACTAATATCCTCAAGAGCTGGTAAGCGCTCTAACCCTGGAAGTATTCAAGAAAGAATTGGCCCAACCTGTGTCAGATCGGCTTTAATTTGGATTCCTGCGCTGAGTAAGGGGATCGGACTGGCCTTGAGGACCCCTTCCACCTCAGTCACTCTATCTTTATTTGTGTCAGATGCACCACCAGCGTATAATAACGTACAAAGCTAAAAGTAACACATCTAAAAAACAAAATAGAATTAAAGAGGGCTAGATGACATCTGGTTAAGGGCTAGATGACAGTGGTTCAGATGCTGAACTCGACGACTGGAGGGTCAGAGTTCAGTCCCCGAGTGTTGCACGACGGAGTGAGCTCCCGGCTCTGTCCTGGCTCCTGCCAATCTAGCAGTTTGAAAGCAAGAAATTGCAAGTAGATAAACAGGGACCACTTCATGGGACGGTAAACAGCATTTCATGGACTCTGGTGTCAAGACATGCCTGCCTCGCATCCATGGAAATGTCTGCAGATGCAGACAGCATTGGCTCTTTGGCTATAAATGGAGATGAGCACTGGACCCTAGAGTCGGGTACGACTGGCTTTCAAGGAAGGGTGACCTTTACCTTTACCTTTAACTAGATGACATCTGGCCAGTATTGGGCCACTTCAACAGCATTTCTTCTTGCCAACATAAGGTCCTCCTCAGCGCACATTATGGGGCATTGTATGCATTGTATCCTAAGGGAGATAGTTTGTACTTCTCCACATTCACACAGGCTGTCATGTACAAGGAAACCCCACTTTCTCAGATTAGTCCTTGATCTTCCCACCCTGCCCTGAGTCGCACTGTCGATTGGGCAGCATACAAATCCAATAAAGCAAATCAAAAGCTTTCCACCCAGGCCATGGTTGTTCTTGGCCAGGCGGTAGAGAGTCGTGTGGTTCTTCCCAGTTGTCTGGTAGCTTCTTGCTCGCCAGAAGTCATACTACGATTCTGTATACTGCTTTGGCTTGGATTCCTGCATTGAGCAGTGGGTTAGACTGGATGGTCTCAAAGTCCCCTTCCAACTCCTTGATTCCATGACTCGACAGAACCCCAGAAACAGGTCTGGACTGAGGCTACCAAGATGACCAACGTGTAGACAAAGGCACGCCTGTTTTTTAGTTAACTGACAACACTGGCAAAACCCTGTTTCTGTTTCTCGCCGATATGGCGGCTAATTATTATTTTTTTAAAGCTGCCATTTTGTTTTATTGCGTAATTGCAAAAACCTCCCCGCGGTCTCCCATTTGGGTTTCTCCTTAAGAGGAGGCTGGACGCAAACCACCGCGGCATCATTACGCCCGCATTAGCTCAGCAACGAAAGCACCCGCCACCCGCATCAATTATGTAGAGGGCTTTTAAAAGGATCTGAACATACACAGGTTGTGTTAAAAAATAAATGAATCCTCCAAGTAAATCTTCTCTCCAGGAGCAGTGGCTTAGTGCCGGTCACCTCCGCAAGGGAAGCCCTCATCTTTTTGATCTCACAGCTTCCTGCTCTCCTGGAGAAGGCAAAAGAATATTTTCTCCTTACCACCGCTTAGTGGTTAAGATGCTCAATGGTTCGAGACCCAAGTGCTGTGTGATGGAGTGAGCGCCCGTCGTCTGTCCCAGTTCCTGCCAACCGAACAGTTCGAAAGCAAGAAATTGCAAGTACATCAATAGGTGCCGCTTCAGCAGGAAAGGTAGCAGTGTTCCATGTTTAGTCATGCCTGCCACGTGTCCACGGAAACATCTGCAGATGCAGACAGTACTGGATTTTTGCCTATAAAAGGAGATGAGCGCTAGAGTCGGATGTGACTGGCTTTTGAGCAAGGGTAGTAAAGGTAAAGGTCGCCATTGATCGAAAGCCACTCATATCCAACTGTAGGCTTCGGTGCTCATCTCTGTTTACAGCCAAAGAGCCAGCACTGTCTGCATCTGCAGATGTTTCTGTGGACACGTGGCAGGCATGCTTAGACACTGGAATTCATGGAACACTGTTACCTTTCCCACTGAAGTGGTACCTATTTATCTACTTGCAATTTCTTGCTTTTGGACTGCTAGGTTGGCAGCAGCTGGGAGAGAGATGGGAGCTCACTCCATCATGCAGTACCCAGGAATCGAACTCCAACCTTCCATTCAACAAGTCCAGCATCTTTACCACTTGAGCCACTGCAGTTCTTTGATCTTTACCTTTACTATGAGAGGTCCATCCATCCATCCATCCATCCATCCATCCATCCATCCATCCATCCATCCATCCATCCATCCATCCATCCATCCTTCCTTCCTTCCATCCTTCCTTCCTTCCTTCCTTCCTTCCATCCATCCATCCATCCACCCATCCATCCTTCCTTCCTTCCTTCCTTCCATCCATCCATCCATCCATCCATCCATCCACCCATCTATCGATCGCTTCCACTTTCCCATCCATCCATCCATCCATCCATCCATCCATCCGTCCATCCGTCCTTCCGTCCTTCCTTCCTTCCTTCCTTCCTTCCTTCCTTCCTTCCTTCCTTCCTTCCTTCCTTCCTTCCATCCATCCATCCATCCATCCTTTCTCCCTTCCTTCCTTCCTTCCATCCATCCATCCATCGCTTCATCTTTCCCATCCTTCCATCTTTTCTGTCAATAACATTATTGCCCCCTTCTTTAGCCATCAAGTTCTTAGGACCGCTTATGCCTAAATAAAATGAAATGAACGATATGTCAAGAAAGTATCACAATAAAACAAGCACACCCCCATAAACACTGCCGCAATAAAATGAGTGAGGCAAATAAAAAGCCTTGCTTACCGGTAGCTGAAATGAATATAGTGATCTATCGTTCCCTGGACACCCACAAGACCAGGCTATGCCTGAAGGCTGAAAAACTGCAGGATTTCTTAAATATATAATTAATGTGACATTTGCTGTTAAACAGTCAAAACATTGTCTTTGTGGGAAGGATAGATTCATCGAAGAGGCAAGACTGAAGGAGCCATACTCTGTCTTTTACTTTTTGGGGAAACCATCAGACCCCAAACTCTGATGGCAGAGTAGCAGTAGAGAAAGTTGACCACTCTTTATTCTGTGACCTCAACCTTTATGGGCATAGAGGTTGGCAAAGTTATCAAGACTAGTTTTGCCCAGAAACTCTGGAGTAACTCAATTATACTGCATCACAAAAAATTAAATATAATCTGCTACTTGGTCTAATCCATGTGTCTTATACTGAATCAAGTGTGCTGAATCCAAATCTGAAGTCCGATTCTGTCTAGGACATCAGGATCTTAAGTAAGCGGATCTCTTTCTTTCTGCTTCTTTCCAAAGTCTATTAATAATGCTATTTTAGGACACATCTCCAGTTTTATAGACAACATTTGATTGATTAAAAAACATTTTCCATACTTTCTTTACATGACTGCAATTCTCACCAAAAATGAAAATATATTCCTTCTTCTTCTTTACATCTCCAACAATCTTTTGAATCAGAATAAATTACTTTTCAATCGTAACAACGTTATATTTTGAATCATAATACAGTCAAACCTCGAGATGAGAACGGCTTAACTTGAGAAAAACTCGCGATACATCCAGAAATTTCAGGGGGGAAATCAGGTTCAAGATAAGAGTTTTAATAGGTTTTTTTCAAGATAAGAAATTAAATCAGGAGATGACGGTCCCTTTTCCACAGTTGTCAATGTATGTGTTGGTCTTTTACGTTTTATTGCACTGTTACCTTTTATTGTATTGTTATATTTTATTGTACTGTAATGTTTGATATGTTATGATTTTTGTGAGCCGCCCTGAGTCCAGCGTATGCTGAGTGGGCAGCATACAAATCGAATAAATCAAATCAAATCAAATGCATTCCTATGGGAAATTGCATTCAATGCCTTCCTATGGGATATTCAAGATAAGAAATTTTCAAGATACAACCAACCTTGAGGAATGAATTAAATTCTTATGTAGAGGTTTGACTGTAACTTAACCACTCCTGAGTCATATACCTCATATACTCAAGTATAAACCTAGTTTTTTAGCCCCAAAAATGAGCCCCCAAAGGGGACACAGCTTATACTCGAGTCAACAACCACAAGAGTCCCAAGACCACGCTGGATTGAAGTGCGCCAACAATTTAATTAATTTTAACATATTTTCATGTATTTTGATTATTGAAACTCATTAGCAGCTGCTGCATTTCCCACCCTTGGCTTATACTCAGGTCAATCTATTTTCCTAGGTTTTCGGGTCAAAATTAGGTACCTCGGCTTATATTCGGGTCAGCTTATATTTGACTATATACGGTGCCATCTCCAGGTTTGTGAAGTCCGCAGAATTCACCCACCTCTGGATTATCATGCAAGATCCATTTCTTCCCTTGTTTAAAAAAGAAATGGAATATATCTCTTCCTTTCAAAGACCACCCAGGTAACATTTACAGAGTTGCCGAACTCACTCCTAGCTTAATAAAGCTCCAGAGTTAAAGCCCGAGGAGATATCGAAGGTAGACTCCGACTTCATAAATTCTAGGAGAAAAAGGGCCGGTAATGAGCACCTTATTTTATGCAAAAAAAGATATTGGCAAGAGGACTTCCGCAGAAGGTTAGTTACATTTTGCAGAGGTTTTCTGCCCCGAGCACAGGAGATGACAACGACGGAGAGACAGGAACGGCCAGGGGGTAAAATAAAAAATTGAGTCTTAAACATTTTAACATGAGGGTGGATTATGATACACTATTAAACTTAATTATGCTTAAGACGGGAGTGACAAACCTTTATGGAGAACAAGGCTATTAATTCTGGACATGTTTGGTCGAAGAAGATGCTCCTAAACGTTGTTCTCTTAGGGACCTTGCTGGGATTTCGGACTTCCCTTCTCTCTACCTTTGAGACTTCTGTGAGATAAACAGAGAACTACCGACTGGGTAATTTGGCTAATTTTAAACAGCAAACTATTGTTTGCAAAGGTCCCAAAAGCAATTAATGACTATGACGGCAGCACTGCTAGAAGAGATAGTTAGTTTTAGTCTGTTTCAGCCTGTAGATCAGGGGTTCCCGACCTAAGCCCATGGGCTGGATACAGCCCACGACACCATTTCATGTAGCCCCCCACCACCACCTCCAAGGGCATTTGAGAAACAAAATGACCACCGCTTTGAAGCTGTTGGGACAAAATGGCCACCCACATCGTGCAAGCAGGGCAAAATGGCCGTCCGTCCCTCGAAGCTGCCTGAGAGAGCATGACCCGGCCCCCAGCCCCCTGTTGTAGACAAAAAAATCAAACCAAGATTTCAAGTCACCTTTAAGACCAAATGATTGTTTTTTCTTGTGAGTCTACACACATTACAAAAACTTGCTTATTCTGTCTGAAAAATGTCAATTAAAATCCATAAAATTCCACCTGGAAGCAATCTGTTTGTTTTGGAATTTTCACACATTTTGTAATTTTGCAGGAAATGATTTTAGGAATTTTTTGTTGCTTTTCTTTACACTTTTCTTCGAAAACATTTGTCAAAAGTACATAAAATGATTAGTTTAACCATGTTTTTTTTTAACAAATTAGAATATTATAAATTGTTGGCCTATAGAACAAACTGCACTTTCAACCCACACTCTCTCATTCAACTTTGTTGATGCTTTAGTGCACAAAGGATGCAGCCACAGCAAGGGGGGGAAATGTAATTTGACCCATTATGAAGTTGCACCCAGGAAGTAAAGTGTTCCATAGAGAAGGATGGGTGGAAATTGACAAACAGCCTTGTTTGCAGCTTGTTAGCATGACGAAAGTTCATACTTGCTGGAAGAGTTGCATTGTAATGGAGATAATTTGATTACTAAATCCTGCTAATTGATAGCCTGTTTGTGGACCACCTGGATACAAGTTGTATATCTTTTACATGTAATTAAGGTCAACACCTGGAATTGCAAAGAGATATTTCATAACTGAACAGCACACAAGGTCTAACAGTCTTTGTGAGGACCCCCATCAAAGATCATTAAATTTGTCAATTGCCATAGGACGGACGGACGGACGGACAGACAGACAGACAGACAGATAGATAGATAGTCCAGCTGTGTGCTTCTCAAGATCTTCTTGATTTTTTTCTGTCTTCTGCAGTATTAACTATTCCACTCAATTTTGTGTTATCTGCAAATTTGATAAACATTCCTTGCACACCTCCACCCAAGTCATTAATGTAAATGTTGAAGAGCACTGGGCTCACAACTAAGATTTGTGGCACCCACTTGATACCCTATTTCAGTTTGAGAAGGAACCACTGATAAACCGGTTCCACAGCTAACTGTACTAAGGGCTACAGGATGGTATATAAGTGTAACTGTTATTGCTACAGTCAGAATATCATGAGGCATTTTGACAAAAGCTTTGCTGAAATCAAGATATATTACATATACAACAGTCCCACAATCTACTAGAGTAAAAAGTAGGAGGTGGCTGGCAGGATTTGTTCTTGTTGGGTTCTAGGTATTACCACATTGTTTTCAAGGTGCTTGCAGTGTGGTTGCTTTACAATCTTCTCCAATGGGGCTGCGGTGGTTCTGTGCTTAAGAAGCTCACCTGTTAGCTGGAAGGCCAGCAAGTTGGCAGTTCAAGACCCGGGTACTGCATGACGAAGTGAGTGCCCATCATCTGTCCCAGCTCCTGCCAATTTAGAAGTTCGAAAGCAAGAAATTGTAAGCAGATAAATAGGGACCACTTCTGTGGGGGGAAAGATCTTGGGGACATGAAAGGAGCCTCATTCGGGCACCCCCTGAGTGGAGTTCATCCAGCAAAAATCCTTTCAACCCAGAATAATTTCTAACATGAAATTATTATTATATCTTCTCCAGAATTTCCCCTGGGATTGATTCCAAGCTGACTGGTCTGTAGTTTCTAGGTTACTCTTTTTGCCATTTTGGAAGTTAGGGACGTAATCCCCTCCCCAGCTCTCCAATTATCTGGCCCAACACGAAGCTGGACAGAAATAAAACCAAGTCAGTAACATCTATTTAAAATTTTAAAACATCTCTTGTTAAATTGCACTCATAATGCAATGCAGGCATAGTTTCCCCATCTCATTCTCCTAATTCAGGATTCTCAACCTGAGGCCCATGGGCCAGAGTGGCCCATGGCACCATTTCATGTGCCTCCCCCACCGCCTCCACAACACCAGGAAGTGTCATGTGGTGGAGGAAGGGCAAAATGGCCGTCCGGGCCCCAAAGCTATCTGAGGGAGCGTAACCTGGCCCCTGGCTTAAAAAGGTTGAGAACTCCTGTCCTAATTCAACCTCTGAGTCCCATCCTGTTCAAACACAACATGAAGAAGCAGACCTATGGGGTTAGTTCAAGTGAACTCATAGAGGAAGATATAAGTGTCTCCTTGGAAGTTGTGAGAGGAACCAGTCATTTTTCCCCATGCACCTACATCTCGTTTGTGAAGCGATAATTCATTTTTATGTGCCATCCAAAGGTCCTCCACACAGCTTGAGCGGAAGAACATTTCACGCCTGTCCCAGAGGTCTTTGAAAGTCAACTTTAGTCAGGTCTGACAATAAGTCACTTTACGGATTCCCGGTGGGATTCTCCAGCTCCGCTCTTAAATCCTCGCTTCATCTTTTTCATTTGGCTTCATTTAAATATTCCTTCCCAATTATAGGAGTTAATGACTTCAAGATGAGGAACAGACAGGGAAAAAATACTAGTGGAGGATGCAGCGAGTGATCTGTTGCTCTACAAGGAATGAGGTTCTTCTCTTTGTGGAGGGCGATGTTTTTCAAATGAACGAATGGGCTGTTGAATCTACCCTGGCTTTTGGTCTGAACTTTATAGGAGCTTACCATGGTGCTGAACCTATTTTAGGGGATAAAATTCAGTGCCATAAAGGGATTTTCTAAAATCTGCACTGAAAGACACAGCAAAATTGCTACCCCATGACATCAAAGCCTCCTCTGGATACATCCTCCAAATAGGTTCAGCTGTTGGGGTTATAGCTTTAAAGTTCATATTAAAACCTAGTGTGAATCACAGAGTGTGTCACAGACATTGGAACCAATCACCTTCACCGGTGTATTTGGATGTGTATACCCAGGAGAGATTAATGTTGACATATACCTACCTCCACACGGGAAAGCCATGGTGGCTTAGTGGTTAAGACGTTGAGCTTGATGACTAGAAGATTGGCAGGTCAGCAGTACGAGACTTGAGTGAAGTGAGATGGAGTGAGTTTCTGGCGTCTGCCCCATTTGAAAGCAAGAAATTGCAAGTAGATGAATAGGTACTGCTTTGCTGGGAAGGTAGCAGTGGTCCATGTGTTCTGGCATCTAGTCATGCCTGCCACATGAGCATGGAAACATCTGCAGATGCAGACAGCACTGGCTCTTTGGTTGTAAATGGAGATGAGCAGCTCCCCCTTGAGTCAGACTCAATGGGCTTTTGTGCAAGTGACCCTTGACCTAACTCCATGTGGACCATCAAAAGAGGAACAATGAAAGAAGGCCGGAGAGAAGACCATGTTCCACTCAAAACTGGGTCCTCTATACACCACCCACTGCTGCAGAAGGCAACAGTCTCAAAATCCAAGATGTTCTGGTTCTGATATCACCTACCATGTCTAATGAAACTCAAATGCAGGCCCTGGACACATCTGCTCAGCGTTGTCAAGACTGCAACGTGCCTAGATTTCTGCAGCATGTTACAGTTAGGTGCATTTGAGAAACAAGAAAGGGCTGCAGAGTCCAAACAGCCTCCCGGAGCATCCCAAACTTTAATTACAAAAGTTAATCCAGTTCATTCCATGGTTCGTCAGGTTGACTGGTTAAATGATAGTGTTGATTGGACATTGAACGGCTGGTTTTTCTGCCTGTGAGACAATGGTGGTGGTGGTGGGGAAAACGTGTTACTATTGAAATTCAATTACAAAAAAAACTAATTAATGAGGAGGTAGAGGACCTTCCCCACCATCTCCCCCAGGGGGTCCATAGGGCAAGAGCAATCATCTCTTCATTAGCAGGAGAACGTGGAGCCTCCTGTTAACTCTTTCACCTACATGGCCTTTCCTTCTGGGAAGCTGAGTAAAATCACACAGAGATGCATCAAGCTATAGTTGCTCCATGCTATCAAGTCACCTCCAGCTTATGATGACCTAAAATGAATAAATATCTCCAAGATCTGCAACAACCTTGCTAAGCTCTTCCAAACAAAAGCCCATGGCTTCCTTTAGCGAGTCAACCCATTTTGTATTTGGTATTCTCTGGCTGCCCTTCCACCTTTCACAACTTTATTGTCTTCTCCAGGGCATAGGTCAATGATAGCCAACCTTGGCACTGCCGATGTTCTTGGACTTTAGTTCCCAGAAGCCCTGATCAGCAGATATGCTGACTTGGGCTTCTGAGAATTGAAGTCCAAGAACAACTGGAACACCAAGGCTGGCCATCCCTGGTTTAGGCCGATCAGGGCTTCTGGGAATTGAAGTTCAAGAGCAGCTGGAGTGCCAAGGTCCAACATCACTGTCCTAGATCGTTGGTCCTCAAACTTGGCTCTCTGGGTGTTCTTGGACTTCAATTACCAGAAGCTCACGTCAGCACTCCTGCTGACCACGGCTTCTGGATATTGAAGTTCAAGAACAGCTGGAGTGCCAAGGTTGGCCATCCCTGGCATCAGTCCTCAAACGTGGCTCTCCAGGTAGTGTTGGACTTCAATTTCCAGAAGATCAAGGCAGTACACCTGTTGATCATGGCTTCTGGGAACTGAAGTCCAAGACTACCTGGAGCACCAAGGTTGTCCACTCCTGCTTTAGAGAGTCAATTCATCTTGTATTTGGTCTTCCTCTGCTCCTTCCACCATTACTGACCAAAGAGGACAACCTCAGCTTCATCCTTTTTGCCTACAGAGACAGTTCAGGTTTGATTTGTTTTAAGAACCACCATAATAAAACATATCAGAAAACAAAAACAATAATAATACTAAAACAAAAACACTGCAGCACTTTAAAGACTAACTGCTTTATTTTTACTGTTAGCTTTCATGGATCAAGTCCACTTCTTCAGTAAAACTTCCAGGCATGGTTTATATACACCAGATGCAACCATCTTAGACTCTCAATCCCCGCACCCAATGAACCTCTAAGTTGTGCATGTTAGACTGCTACTTTTTCCAGCAGAGAACTAAGCAAGAGAAGGACCCTCGACACCCTCTGAACGGAGATGAGCCTCAAGTCCTCCGGGTCAGATCCAGGAAGAGCTTTAGGGCAAGAACAAACATTCTTAAGGGGACACAAGACCAAAACCAAATTAGAAGATGGAGGAAGGAGCCCACTGGACAAGGAACAACATTAAAGGAGGAGATGGCTGAGGAACGCAACCTCCCCTACGTCACTTGGAGGACCCTGAATAGGCTGGAGGTTGAAGTCCCTCAATGCAAGACCAACAGGCTCAAGTGGGGGTTCCTGGTGGACAGCAACACATGGTGCGTGAACATCGGGGAGACTCAGAATCCGACTCATTTACTGGTCTGCCAATTACTACCAAAAACATGCCCAATGAGGACTTGGGTTTGGGCAACAAAAAAGCAAAGCAAGTGGCTTCATTTTGGCAATGCATTGTTTGATTGGGAGACAAAAGAAGAAGAACCAGAACCCCCTTGAACCTACCGTAGCAACAGACAACTTGTTCGAGCACATTGTCACGTCAGCCAGGACTCCAGATGTTGCCTTCTGAAAGTGCAGAATCTACAGATCTTCTGGTCCCAAAGGACTCTTGTCCTCACAATGAGAGCCAGAAAATAAACACAAATACCCAACCATCTGGGTGAGATTATCTAATTTACTTATCCATCTTTTCATTTGGTCATCAAGGCTGGTGCCTCCCGGGTTAACAACTCTGAGCCCTTCTAACTCTTTTAATGCAACCATTTGACGCGTAATCTCCTCTTGAAGCTCCAGCCCGCCCTTCTCTGCTCCAAGAAATCTGGATTTGGGCTTTGAGCAACAGCAAGCGGACCACCTGCCACCTTTGATTCCCAGCTGGCAAGTCCTGAATTAGAATGAGCTCTTGCCTTTGCTCTTATACAAAGTGGAAAAACAAGTAACCCGGCCAGAAAGCTGTTCGCCCTCCATGCTTTGAAGTTATTGGTCCATGTTTCCAACATGTTCTCTCCACAGGCAGCCGATCCTGTCTTATAAACTGCCAAGTGAAAATATCTTCCACAAAACAGCAATGCTTCTCTATATTTCAGCTTTTGGCCTTCCAAGGAATGTACCTGAGGGTAGCAAAGAGTTTTTCATCACCTTGGTATGGTCATAGAGTAGACCCTGCTGCCAGTCACTCAACTAACCTGGACACTCTGAGGACTAATGGCCTTGGGTGGTCACTTCCACAGGGAAAGGTGATGGTTCCCAAGTGGATTAAATCCCACTTGAGTCCATCTTGATGGAGGGCAGTGGCTTCATCCATCCTAGAGCTGAGGAGGACTTTGTGTGCCAGAAGGATCTCAGGACCAGAAAGAGACTCATGGAACTGGATCAATGGTCATATGGGTGTCACACTGTGATGTGGAAGGCAAATGGAAGGCCACTGCATTATACGGTTCCCAGGACAATCTTCATGGCTGATCACCATGAAGATGAAGCCATGCATATAGTGACAGGATGCCTCAAACTTACACCAGTTGAGAAAATATACCGTCTTGTTGATATTGCTCCACCTAAGATCAAGCGAGAAGTAGAAGCAGATGCCAAAAGAACTAAGAAAGAGAAGGAGCACCAACATCCTCTGAACAGAGATGATTCTCAAGTCCGAGGGCTCAGATCCAGGAACAGCTTTATGTCAAGAACAAACATTCTTGAGGATACACAAGAGCAAAATCAAATTAGAAGATGGAGGATGGAGCTCACTGGACAAGAAACAACATTAAAGGAGGAGATGGCTGAGGAACTCAACCTCCCCTCCATCACTTGGAGGACCCTGAATGGGGTGAAGTTTGGAGTCCCTAAATGTAAGGCCAACATGCTCAAGTGGGAGCTGCTGGCAAACAACATCATACGGTGAGAATGTGGAGAGGCGCAGAGTCTGGCTACTTTAATGGTCTGCCTATTGCTGCCAGAACACTGATGAGGACTTGAGTTTGGCCAATGACAAAGCCAAGAAAATGGCTGCATTTTGGCAGCCAAACATTTGTTTGGGACATGAAAGAAGAAGAAAACCATGAGGATGGCCAATATTTAAGTCTGATACGACACGTGAAGAAGAAGAAAATATCCACTGTGTTAGTCCAGATTTGTAAATTAGTCCTTTCTCTTCCTGTTTTCAAGCAAGGGTGACCTTCACACCTTACCTTCCTGTTTTCTTCTTTACTCTGTCATCCTGGAAAACAAAATATTCAGCTGCTTTGGGTGAGGAGAGCACCTCCAGGTTCAAGTCAAAGTTGAGGGAGATGGTGAGAGTGAGTCCCTAGATATTCTCAATAACAAACCGAGGGATTTCTTTCAGCCTACCTTCCGATCTTGGAATCCAATGTTGAGAGGGATGAGGTCTGCGCAGAAATCAGGTGTCCAATCCGAATGGCCTCACCTTTTGCCGGCTGCATGAGAGCAACCCTCTGCTTGTCTGCTATCAAACCAGGATGTCGAGTCGAATGCGAGAGATGATGTAGTTGAGACAGAGGGAGGTTAAAGTTCTTTGCCTGGACTTTGCTCTATCTGTTCTTCTGGATGACTCCTTGCAATTTCCATTTTCCCATCTTTCATGGCTGTTTGCTCAAACGGCAGGAGAAATACACTCCTCTGTGTATTTTTAAGATGTTTTCATTGGAAACAAGATTATTTGGTGGTGGGCAAGTTCTTTATGGGTGGTTGGGAGGGTTGACCCCTCCGTGTTATTAATTTTTTAAGGCCCAGATTATGAGCAAGCAGAGACAGACCGGCTTTTGAAGATACAGTAATATCTCAGATAACGTTTACCTCGGATAACACTAAAATCGCATAATGTTAAGTAATCTGGGGAGGAGAATTGGATCGAATAACGTTAAGGTCCTATGGGATGGATTGGATAACAACCGCTAAAGCCTGTGCGGTTACAATGTACTGTATCTCTATGGAGCTTTAACGTTATCTAATACATCCCATAGGATTTTAACATGCATCGGATAACACTAAAAATCGGATAACACCAAGAATTGTGGAACCAAGTCTTAGTGTTATCCGAGGTATTACTGTATGCTGCCTACGGAAAGCACTGGTTCTTCTGTGATTTAAGCTGAAAGGCAGCCTTTTCTAGGCTTGTGGTATTTGCATCAACTGGGAAGAAGAAGAAGAAGAAGAAGAAGAAGAAGAAGAAGAAGAAGAAGAAGAAGAAGAAGAAGAAGAAGAAGAAGAAGAAGAAGAAGAAGAAGAAGAAGAAGAAGAAGAAGAAGAAGAAGAAGAAGAAGAAGACTACATTATGACTAAGTCACTATGAAGAAGATGATGAAGATGAAGATTATGATGATGATGATGAAGAAGAAGAAGAAAATAAGACTACATTACAAAGAAGAAGAAAAAAGAAGACAACACTGCGAAGAAGACACTATGAAGAAGAAGAAGAAGAAGAAGATGATGATGATGATGATGATGATGATGAAGAAGAAGAAGAAGATGACAAAGAAGAAGGAGATGGCAAAGACAAGGAAGAATGGGGGGGACTAGCTTTGACCATTTAAAAAAGTATTACTTATAACTAGTTACATCTCACAGGCTTCATTTGGTCAATTGTTTGGGGCTATGATCTGTTGAGATATAGAGTAAACCCTTCTGTTGCCAAGGGTGTGTCAGTGGAAGTTTGAGAGTACTGTACAATGAATAACACAGCAACCAGACAGATGCACTGCATTGTAAAAAGTGTTTTACTTGTAGCAAAATCAGAGTCCAAATTCCTTCCATGTCATGCGCAGCAATAGCAGAGAGTCACAACATTGTTTCAGGGTTAGAGTAAAATAATCTTTTCTTCTCACCAGTCTTTGATAGTCATGGAAAAACAGCCCAATACAGGTAGCAAAATAGTAAGCAAACCAAAAGACGAGTCTCCATCAAACAGTGAACGGCAAACAGAGAGCGAGGGTAGTGGGAGAGTAACGAGTGAGTAGCAGTCTCCCTGACAGAACGAACCAATGAGGTGATACAGTAATTGCCCCACTTTGACATTAGTTGAGCAATGCATCAACTCAATACTCTTAAAGCACCATAACACATTTTATAACAAACATGCTATGTTGGTTTACTCTATATACTCAAGTATAAGCCTAGTTTTTCAGTCCTAAAAATGAGGTCAAAAATTGGACTCGGCTTATACTCGGTTCAATGAGTGCGATGGGAAAAGGCGGTGGCGGCCAGTAGCCTTCACCACCCACGCCTCCCGTCCTGTCGTCGGCGCATCTCAATCGGCATGGAGAAAACTCCTTTCTGCTGCATCTTATTTTCATGTACAGTAATACCTCGGATAACGCTAAGACTTGGTTCCACAAGTCTTGCTGTTATCCGATTTTTAGTGTTATCCGATCCATGTTAAAATCCTATGGGATGTATCGGATAACGTTAAAGCTCCATAGAGATACATTGTAACTGCACAGGCTTTAGCGGTTGTTATCCGATCCATCCCAAAGGACCTTAGCGTTATTCCCCAGATTACTTAACATTATGCGATTTTAGCGTTACCCGATCCAACCGTTATCCGATGTTTTACTGTACCGTATTTTGATTCTTGAATCAAAGCAGCAGCTGCATTTGCCACCCTCAGCTTCTATTCAGGTCAATCTATTTCCCTGCTTTCTCAGGTCACAATTAGGCACCTCGGCTTATATTCGGGCTGGCTTATACTCGAGTATATATGGATATATTATCCTTCCCAACAAGTTAGAGAATAACCCAGTTCCTAACAATCTTCCCCTTCTTCTTCTCCCTTGCCGCCTTACTTTTCCGGTGCATTTCTGCCCTTCTTCCGTTTTACTATGTTTTCCTGCACGCCGTTTGTCTGCCAAAACAGCTGGACGGCCAAAGCTAATAAAGCCAGAAGCCCCTACAGAACAAAAAAGAAAGAAAGAAAGAAAGGAGCCATTATTACTTCTGTGTTTCTAGACCTGGAAGGGGATAATTTAGGAGCCATTAAAAACTAATTCTGTATAATTTGACATTGAGGCACGGTGATAAAATGGAAGTTAAGCAGTCTCCTGTGTCAGAGTGGAGGTGATTAAGCTTTCAATCCATCTTGGCTGGTCTACGATCTGGCGTGGCGTGTGAGCCAAGGCGAAATGAAGCAGAATGGAGTCAGAGAAATACAGGGAGAAATCACATTGGGGCAAGGAAAAATAGCAGATTCTCCCTTTTACACGCAGGCGCAAAGGCCCTAAATCTGACTCAAAGACCTTTGCATGCAAGGAATTGAGCTTGGGTACCCAATCCAGTCTGATGAGTTTAAAGGTTGGATTGGAAGGTAAAGGTTGCCCTTGCTTGAAAGCCAGCTATATCCGACTCTAGGGTCCGGTGCTCCTCTCGGTTTATAACCAAATTGCTATTGGAAAGACAGGAACAAATCATATAAGAATTAAGTTGGTCATTTAGTCATTTTTTTCCTATGAATTCAAGACTGTGTTCTTTGTACTTAAAAACCCATGGGTTGTATTTTATGAGGTCTCCCTTGCTCAAAAGCCAGTCGTGTTCAACTCTAAGGGTAGGGTGCTCATCTCCATTTACAGCCAAAGAGCCAGCGCTTTTTCTGTGATGCAAACATCAGGGTGCAAGGAATGGTGTTACCTTCCCCGCTGAAACGGTACCTATTTATCTACTTGCAACATCTTGCTTTCAAACTCCTAGGTTGGCAGGAGCTGGGATGGACGGCACAAGCTCACTCATGCCGCCCGTGGGTCTTGAACTACCAACCTGCCCACCTTCCGGTGGTCAAGCTCAGCGCCTTAACCACTAAGCCAGCACAGTGCCTTCCATTGGATTACCATCCAGAATTGCTTCTAATTTTCATGTCACTGTATTCTCTGTGGGAACAAAAGTAGCATACAGTATAACTAAAATATTCCCTAAAGGGCATCCGAAGCAAAGGCAATAGTGGAAAACTAAAATGTCATGTCCATATATTATTATTATTATTATTATTATTATTATTATTATTATTATTATTATTATTATTATTATTATTATTATTATTATTATTATTATTATTATTATTATTATTATTATTATTATTATTATTATTATTATTATTATTATTATTATTATTATTGTTATTATTATTATTATTATTATTATTATTATTATTATTATTATTATTATTATTATTATGGGTTGAAAGGATTTTTGCTGGAGAAACTCCGCTCAGGGGACACCCGAATGAGGCTCCTTTCATGTCCCCAAGATCTTTTTCCCACCAAAGCAGTCCCTATTGATCTCCTTGCAGTGCCTTGCTTTCAAACTGCTGGGTTGGCAGGAGCTGGGACAGAGACGGGAGCTCAAACCATCATGCAGTACCCGGGTCTCAAACTGCTGGCTTGCTGGCCTTCCAGCTAACAAGGCGAGCTTCTTAACCACTGAGCCACCACAGCTCCTAAACCAGGAGTTCTCAACCTTTTTAAGCCGGGGGCCATTGGGTCACGCTCCCTCTGACAGCTTCGGTGGCTGGACAGCCATTTTGCCCTTCCTCCACTACACTGCACTTCCTAGTATGGTGGAGGTGGTGGGGGCCACATGAAATGGTGCTGTGGGCCGCCTCCGGCCCATGGGTTGAAAATCCCTGCGGCAGAGGAAACCAAACATTCCTGATCATCGTGGTTAGTTAATCACTCTCTTCCCCTCTCATCTTTCCATTCATGTGAACCTCCTGGCTTGAAAAGGAGGGTGGAAGAATTTACGAGCACCATAACCTTGTCTCTCCCTCTGCCACAGATTCCATCTCCTCCTTGGGTATTTATCATGGGTGTCTCTCAACTCCATTAAAAATGGGAGATGAACCAACTAAGCCAGTCTATTTATGCAGAAGGACATTGGAAGGTGCTTATAAAACATCACCTGGTGTCTCTAACACAGGAAGTAGAGTGCATTTTTATCAAAAAATAAAAATAAAATTGTGTCTCTGTCAAGAGGCCCAGCCCAAGGGAGGACACAGTGGCACAGAGACGCAAATTCAGTAGCCTCGGTGGACAAAAAGGAATTGCATTTTTGCACACTTTGATTTCACCTTCTCAGGGGCTGCAGGTGGCTTAGGAGTTAAAACGCTAAGCTTGAGGACTGGAAGGTTGGCAGGCTGGCAATTCAAGGCCTGAATGCTGACTGTGGTGGGTCAAGGGGATGAGATGCTGAACTCGCTTGACTGGAAGGTCGCAGTTCGATTCCTGGGTCCTGCGGGACAGAGTGAGCTCTCGTCTCTGTCCCAGCTCCTGCCAACCTAGCAGTTCGAAAGCAAGAAATTGCAAGTAGATAAACAGGGACCACTTCGGTGGGGGAGATAACATTTTGTGCATGCCGGTGTCAATTTGCGCCTGCCACATGTCCACAGAACCATCTGCAAATGCAGACAGTGCTGGCTCTTTGGCTATACATGGAGAGGAGCACCAAACCCTAGAGTCAGATACGACTGGCTTTTGAGCAAGGGTGACCTATTCACCTTCTCATCTGAATGAAGTTGACGTTTTGATGTAACTAGTTGCATATACTGTATATATGCATCGCTGGTGATGTTTGCGCCAAAAGGTGAAGGTAAAGGTTTCCCTTGCTTGAAAGACAGTCATGTCCAACTCTAGGGTTCAGTGCTCATCTCTGTTTCGAAGCCAAAAAGCCAGTGCTGTCTGCTTCTGCAGACATTTCCGTGGTCTTGTGGTCAGGCATGACTAGACACCGGAATGCACAAAATGTTGTTACCTCCCCCACCAAAGTGGTTCCTATTTATCTCCTTCCAATTTCTTGCTTTCGAAGTGCTAGGTTGGCAGGAGCTGGGGCAGAGACGGGCGCTCATTCCATCCTGCAGTATTCAGGAATCGAACTGCTGACCTTCTGCCTTCCAGTCAGCGTCTTCTTAGCCCCTTGAGCCTTCCTAGAACTGTGACAAATTACTTTGAAGAGATCCAGTGCAACCATTACTTTTCAAAAGTACCTTCCTGAGCCCTGCAACCAAGTTTGGGGGGTTGTTGATCTCGCATTGGTCACCTACGTGTAGCTCACCCAAAATAATATACACTGCACCAAACACGCAAAGTCTGAATTTTGCAGTTCTTGCCACCCGGCGGGCGGAAATTATGCCCATATTACACCATCAAGCAAATATTGTTTGATTGTTTGAGATATTCAATCCATCAAATTTAATTTCCCCAACTCAGGCTTTCTTTGGCATCAGCATAAAAGAGAGCCACTTAGTCAAGAAACTCCTGCTGGCCGGGATAACGGGTGCAGCTGTAAATTATGTGCAATAACAGCATGGACAAAAGAGTAGAGTTTACACAAGCATGCACAAAGCATAGGAAAACAGGTAAATCCTTCCTGATACCTTAGAAACACAAGAACTGAGGGATAGAAGCAAAACCTGCTGAATCCAAATTTTAAAAATCATAGGGTCCCAAAATTTATACATTTCTTGAACACGGTTTTACCCCATCCCCATTTGTCAATCCAAATGTATCAAAGGGCTTCCATTTTTTTTAATTTCCCAAAACCTATTTTTTTATAATCATTGCTTTCTTAATCTTCAGTTCTGTTGGTAATTTGTCATTTAACACCAAACTCCAAATCTTCTGTACCATCTATCTTTACTTATCATGAACTTTCCCTTCCATTCAGTAGCAATTAATTGCCTTGCCACAGATAACAATATAACTATCAACTCTTTCTTGTCGTTATCAACCTTAATATCATTGACGTCCCCTAACAATTCTATTTTTGGGCTTAATCTAACTGTAACCTCCATAATTTCCCCCAATTCCCTTTCTACCAATTTCCAAATTTTATTCACATATTCACATCCCCATCACATGGGTAGGTATGTGCCTACCTCCTTATCACATCTCCAACACAAATTTGTCCCTCTCCTACTCATTTGATATTGCCGTACCGGGGTCATGTACCATTTCACATGATTTTACAATTCCGGTGGCGGAATTCAATTAATACAAGTAATAGGAGGAAAACGGAATACTAATAAGATAATATAAGCAAATTCTATTTTGTATAGCACAGGGGTGGGTTTAATGGACGTCGTGTTAGTGTATTTGTATGTACATATATTTGTTTTATTTGTTTATATAGTTTATAAAAAAATCAATGAAAAATAATTAATAATAATCATCATCATAGGATCATAGAATGAGTTGAAAGAGACATATGAGACCACCCATAATAATAATAATAATAATAATAATAATAATAATAATAATAATAATAATAATAATAATAATAATAATAATAATAATAATAATAATAATAATAATAATAATAATAATAATAATAATACATAAAAAAATTATGTAACTCAAAGCAAACCCACAGGAAAATGATTTTTACGTAAATCGAAGCAAACCCATTGGGAAAATGAATTTTTTATGTAGCTCGAAGCCAACCCATAGGAAATTACCTTACGTAAATAGGGATTCAGCGCACTTGATTTAGTATAGGACACATGGATTAGACCAAGTAGCAGACAATATTTATTTTCTTGTGATGCTGTGTATTTTAACACTCCCAAAAAGTGTGCAAAAAAAAAAATCCACTACAGACTCATAATTTTGCCCATTAAGGAGGAAACATGTGAATCTTTGCATTCTATTATTGTTCCATGTCTCTGTATTCATTGCGTGTTGCGGAAGAGAGCATTTTCTTTCCCCGCCGTAGCTTTTCACCGTGACTGAATCCCTTTCCTCTTTTAATTCTGCATAAATGATAGGCAATAACATCCCACCGTCCAGAGTTCATTTCAGAATGAATGCAATATGGATCAGGGAGCATTTTGGCAGCTCATCAGTGACATAGCAATGATGAATAATCATGGGCCCATGACAAAGGCACACTCTTGATTATCCCCCTTTGCAAATGCTGGCATTTTGCTGGCAGAGCAAATCTATGCTTAATGGCGAAACCCTTTATTGGAAACAACCTGGGTGTGACAAAATGGGTAACAAAGGAGGGGAGAAACCGAATGCTAATTGTCCATGTGTGAAGGCTAAAATGGTTTCTTGCTCATGAGCAAAAGGTGAGAATGACACTGTTTCGTGAAAAGAAAGATGCTGAAAATCACTAAATTATGTATTGCATTGAAAATCAGGAGGGCCGATAGAGTCCTTCTAAATAGACTCTGGGACTGCAGTGGAACAAGTGGTTAAGACACTGAACACTGGAAGGTCGGGGCTCAATTCCCAGGTACTGATGACTGAGTGAGCTCCTGTCTCTGTCCCAGCTCCTGCCAACCTAGCAGTTTGAAAGCAAGAAATTGCAAGTAGATAAATAGAGACCACTTCAGTTGGAAGGTAAACAGCATTCCGTGCACTCCAGTATTGAGGCATGCCTACCATGTGTCCACAGAAACGTCTGCAGATGCAGACCAGAGCTGAGCACTGCACGATGGATTCCTCATTTTACCGACCTTGTAAAGCTGGAAGGCTGTCAACCTTGTTCCTGTCAGGATCGAACTCACAACATCAGTAGTCTTGGCCGCAGTACAGCAGTTTAACCACTACACCACGAGGGCTCCTTAACTTAATTACTTGATCAAGTGTTCCATTCCCTTGGTCCAAGGAAGGATAGGTCTCAGATGTCTATGTTGAAACATACTCTTCCAGTTACTTTTGAAATCATAAGTTACAAGATGGTTATAAGATAGCTGAAATTTCATTATAATGTGTACAAAAGAATGCAAGTCTAGGGAGACTCATCCCTCAATTGTTCCTTTCAGAAATTGCCGCAGGCCAAGAAAGAAGAGGAGAGAAGAAAGAAGAGGATGTTGTTGTAATAAAGTGGTTTATCAAAGCCGCTTTGTCGCTCATAATTGAAAAAAGTAAGGCAATTCCAAGAGGAACTGAATCAAATGGATTGGGTTAAATTCTTGAGGATGGTGTTTTCATAGGCGGCTTCTTCTTCCTTTGTGTCCCAATCAAGCCCTGGAGTGCCAAAATGAAACCACTTTCTTGGCTTTGGCGTTGGCCAAACTCAAGTCCTCATCGGTGTATGTTTCTGATTTTTCTTCTGTGTCCCGATCAAATCCTGGATTGCCCAAATGAAGGTTCTGTTGTTGGCTAAACACAATTCCTCATGGGTGCATGTTTCTGGCAGTAATCATCAGATCAGTAAATGAACTGGATTCTGTATCTCTCCACATTCACACACCATGTATTGCTGTCCAGCAGGAGCCCCCACTTGAGCCTGTTGGTCTTGCATTTAGGGACTCTGACCCCCAGCCTATTTAGGGTCCTCCAAATGAAGCAGGGGAGGTTAAGTTCCTCAGCTATATCCACCTTTAATGTTGTTTCTTTTCCAGTGAGGAGCTTCCTCCATATTTTAATTTGTTTTTGCTCTTGTGTCCTCTCAAGAATGTTTGTTCTTGCCATAAAGCTCTTCCTGGATCTGAACCAGCGGACTTGAGGCTCATCTCCATTCAGAGGATGTTGAAGGTCCTTCTCTTGTTTAGTTCTCTTGGCTTCCGCTGCTACATCTTATTTTAGGTGATGCGATACCAACAAGAGGTTATATTTTCTCAACTGGTGTAGGTTGTTCCTTGTCCAGTGAGCTCCTTCCTCCAACTTCTACTTTCGTTTTGCTCATGCATCCTCTAAAGAATGTCCTTCTCTTGTCCAGTTCTCCTAGCATCCACTCATACTTCTCTCCTGATAAGTGAATACCAACAAGAGGGTCTATTTTCTCAACTGGCGTAGTTTTGAGGCATCTTGTCACTCTATGCATGACTTCATTAGCAGCGATGTCAACTTCTTTTGCTTCTGCGGATGCACTCCATACTGGAGCAGTAAGTATAAATATGCAGTTTATAGAAACATCCATACTGCGGACATGCTCTACCCATCTAAGAAGATGGCCTCTGATGGAAGCTTCAATGCTGTTTAGATTTGCCTTCTCGAGAGCTGCGATGTTGGTGACATAGTCATCCCACTTGATATTCAAGATGGACCTTACCTTCTGTTGGTGAAAGTGCTCAAGGTTTTTGATGTCTTGGTGATAGAGGGTCCATGTTTCACAGCCATACAATGACATTGAGATAACAACATCTTGGTATGCCATGAGGTTAGTCTGGATTGTTAAATCTTTGTTCACGAAGACCCAGTGTGATAGACCACCAAATGCAGAATGGGCAGCACCAATTCTCTTCACCACATCCTGTTCACAGGTGCAAATTTTAGACAGGATGCTACCAAAGGTAAGGAAACTGGTCCACCTGTTCCAGTGTCAAATCTGACCACCCACTTTGGCACCAAACCATCTCTGCTGGTACCGATCACTTCAATGCAATTCAGTTCAATTCAATTATTCGAAGTGTATGCCACCCCACTTGCAATACGACTCTGGGCAGCTAACAAAAAGCAAATTATCACAGTTACAATAAATACAATTACAGTAATACCTCAAGTTACAAATGGTTCGAGTTACAAAATTTTGGCAATGCAAATGAAAATCAATTGAAAACAATGGCTTGAGTTATGAATTTTTCCGGAACAGATTAATTGGTTTTAATGCATTCCTACTGAAAACCATGTTTCAAGTGATGAATTTTGGTTTTCAATGCCTTCCTATGGGAAATTTGAGTTACAAATTTTTCATGACATGAAAATTGCCTTGGAACGCATTAAATTTGTAACTTGAGGTACCACTGTATAATATCACAGTTTTAAAAAATTCACGATTACAATATCACAATTACAATTATAATTGTGAAGGAGAATGCCACAGACACAAAGAGGCAAAGTGACAAGCACGGAAGCTTCGTCAAACCCAACCACGTCCTCCACCACTGTGTGGTCACATACGTCATGCCAGGATTGGTTTATGGAGTCACCAGAGACACATCCATCAACCGAGAAAATGACTTCCAAGGAAAATGCTTGCTCGGATATGAGTAGCAGCCGACAACAACAATGGCAATTTATACAGTTGTATTTGCACTAGTATAAAAAAAAACACAACCCAAGAGTATTCCAGCTCAAGAAAACAAGCAAACACAGCGACCAAAACAAATTGGAGAGGAGGTCTGTAGAAGGAACCTTAACTGGAATACCATCATAGAAAAGAAACATTCATCATCTGCTTAATTATATCCTTCCTGCGCTGACCTCCTATTTTTAATGGATTGCAAACAATCGTAAACCTTCGCAAGCCTCATTATCACCTCATTCACTTCTCACAGCAAGGAGAGGCGATTTCTCCAGGCCTTTCCAGGCGACGCAATTACCGCAAGCCTAGCAAAGGCTGCCTTTCGGATTAAATCACAGAAGAACCATTGCTTTCCGTAGGCAGCCTATCCTCAAAAGGTGGTCTGTTTCCACTGGATCATAATTTGGGCCTTAAAAATTAATAACGGGGGGGGGAGGCTTCAGCCCTCCCAAACACCCCCAAAAGTTCCTCTGTAAAGAACTCTCCCACCGCCAAATAACCTTGTTTCTGAAGAAAACATCTTTCCGTGGAGAAGTGTATTTCTCCTGCTGTTTGAGCAAACAGGTCACATACTGAACAAACAGCCACGGAAGACGGGAAAATGGAAATGGCAAGGAGTCATCCAGAAGAACAGATAGAGCAAAGCCCAGGCAAAGCACTTTAACCTCCCTCTGTCTCAACTACATCATCTCTTGCATTCGACTCGACATCCTGGTTTGATAACAAACAAGCAGAGGGTTGCTCTCATGCAGCCGGCAAACGGCAAGGCCATTTGGATCAGACCCCTGTTTCCTCCACAAACGTCATCCCTCTCAAAATCCGATTCCAAGATCGGAAGGTGGGCTGAAAGAAATCCCTAGGTTTTGTTATTGCAAATAACTAGGGACTCAGTCTTTCCCTCACCTTCACCTCCAAATTAAACCTGGCAGTGCCCTCTACACCCAAAGCTGCTGAATATTTTGCTTTTTAGGATGGCAGGGTAAAGAAGAAAACAGGGAGAGAAAGAACTACTGTATATACTCGAGTATAAGCCTAGTTTTTCAGTCCTAAAAATGAGGTCAAAAAAGTGGACTTGGCTTATACTGAGTGTGATGGGAAAAGGCAGCGGTGGCTAATAGCCTTCACCACCCACTTCTTCCGTCCTGTCGTTGGCGCATCTCAATCGGCATGGAGAAAACTCCTTTCTGCTGCATCTTATTTTCATGTACCATATTTGATTATTGAAACTCACTGCTGTGTTTGCCACCCTCAGCTTCTATTCGGGTCAATCTATTTCCCTGGTTTCTCAGGTCAAAATTAGGTCTTTCAGCTTACGTTTGGGTTGGCTTATACTTGAGTATATAGGGTAATGAGAAGATTTGGACTAGCACAGTGGATACTTCTCGTTCAAGTGCCGTGTCCAATTCTGAATATTAGCTGTCCCCATGGTGGTTAGTCATGAAGAATGTCCTGAGAATATAACATGGTGACACAAATCTAGTTCCACGAATCACTTTCTGATCCATAGCCCTTTTGGCACTCAAAGTTCTCATCGGCCCCAGGCCAGGATGGATGAAGCTGCTGCTTACCATTAAGATGGATTCAAGTGGGATTTGATCCACTCAGGGACCATCACCCTTCCCTGTGGACTTTGGCACTCAAGGCCTTTAGTCCTCAGGATGATCAGGTTATCAGTAGTTAACCTCTCTTGTTGACACTGGTAGATCTCTTTTCATGGGAGTGGTGAAAGTTAAGCCAGGTTTTCGTTTCAATATTAAAGGAGCTCTCCGCAGTGCTGAATCTATTTTCAGGATAGGGTTCAGCACCTCATCTTGCTATTTTCCTTTGCCCGCCCAGCCCTGAGTAAGAGACCAACTCCAGGTTGGAGTTAACAAAGGGGCACCTTATTTAACCAGTAACTTAACCAACAATGTAACTATTAATCCCTGCAGTGGGGCCTAGGTGGTGTGGTTAACAGAGAAGGACCAGGAGGCTCTGTTTAAACCCCATCTCCAACTCCCTCCAGGTGAGTCTCTCCTTCCCGGGCTTAGACTGTCTTCCAACCGTCTCAGTCCCGGCCAACATTTCTGCTTCGGATGTCTAGTGCTACCCAAGCCTACTGGCTTTAGGCTGCCACTAGTGTGCCCCACACCCAGGCATAGACCAACTAGGATCTGATGTCCCAGATGCTTGACATCCCATCACCCACTCCTGATAAATCCTGCAACTCACCCATCTCCCCTATGACCCGCACTACCCGCCAGTGTGACCTATTTAAAACCACCCAATCTGAATTAGGGCCCTTTCCACAACAATGGAAACACCCCCACCCCCACCCCCAAGAGCCAATCATCCCAACTGGTGTCACCTGGAGGATATCAGGCCATCCCACTAGAGCAGACCGGAGGGGCTCTCTAAAGTTACCAGCTGCCAGAAAGGCTCACCTCTCTAGGACCGTATGGGCATATTTTACTTCTGCTTCTGGGAGCGATGAGGGCGGCGCGGGCCAGATGAATCGCAGCAAACCCATTCGTGTGGATTCACAGGGGCTTGGGCTTCTGGGAATTGAAGTCCAGGAGCATCTGGAGTGCCAAGGTTCGCCATCACGGCTATAGCAGCAGTTCCCAAACCATCTTCTGTAGAACACTGGTGGACTTCAATTCCCAGAAGCCTCTGTCAGTCCATTGGCTGATCAGTGCTTTGGGGAACCGACTGAGGCTTCTGGGAAGTGAAGTCCAAAAACCAAAGGTTGAGGAAGCTAAGGAATAGAATCGCCCACTTTCCCAGGCGCATGAGTTGAGAACTGAACAGCTCCAGCAGTACACACCAGGAAAGAGGCATTTGCAAAATACAAGGACAGAAGAAATTCTCCCCGTGCTGGCCTTTGGCACCCAGACTGATGAACACACGCGTCTTTCTTGTTGAAGAGCAAGACCCCCTCGGTCTCCTGTTCCTTGGAAGAGGGACGCCTCCTCCCATCTCATGACCCGACCTGTGGGAGAGTGACAAGCCATCAAAGCAATTCTCAGGAGGAGGCTGTCATCTGGAACCTGACCCTCTCGGTCAGGAGAAATCCTCCCCACGGAGTCATGTTTTGGGCCCCTACGTGCTGCTGGGTCTCAAAAACAGTGGCGGTGGAATTCAACCCAATGCCTCAAACAGAGATCAGCAAGGGCTAGGAGGGATTCCTGGTCTCTCAAAGCACCTGGGATTCTCCTTTATCTCTTCCTTTGATCAGCAAAGACTTTGTGCAATAGCCCTACCAACAGAGGATAACGATGACGATGACGATGACGATGACGATGACGATGACGATGACGATGACGATGACGATGACGATGACACTATTTGAACTCAGTGTTATCCTTTGATCACCTGAGCTCTGACAAATTCTAACCTGTTCTTGCTTGCTCTCTAGAACTTTTGTTTCTTATATATATATATACTTCTGCTTCTGGGAGATATATATACAAATGTTTTGATTTTGATCCGTTGTGCTGTTTTGTTGGTTTCCATCATAGATCTCTTTGAGGGCTCTGGTGGGCAGAAAACCAATATAGAAAAGCTTTCCAACAGACAAATCAATACACAAAAACTAAATAACATTGTCCAAGAGCCCGTACTTGCTGAATGTAACTTCAACAAAAGGGACTATTCAAGAGGGGAAACTGCGAGGGGGTGATGGTTAATCCGAACTTTACCAGCATTGCCCAAAGTGCTGAATTTACAGAATCAATGTCGGATGAAACCCAGTTTATATTGGAGAACATTTTGTGCTATTGATAGTGGTTCAAACCCACACTCACACACACACACACACACACACACACACACACACACACACACACACACACACACACAATTTGAAGATACTGTATCAGCATTTCATATTTTCATCTTAAATCTTCCTCCCTCCTTGCACTCCCATGTCTAGTCTTGCCTGCCACATGTCCATGGAAACATCTGAAGAAGCAAACAACGCTGGCTTTTTGGCCATAATCAGAGATGAGCACTGAACCTTAGAGTCAGATATGACAGGCTGTCAAGCAAGGGTGACCCACACTCAATACCTTTACCTGTTGAGTTGAATGCCTCTTCTACTGGCAAGCCAGAGGGAGGAATTAAACAAGTATTTACTAGAGGAATCTGTTCTAGCAAACAAAGACTCTCGCTTTGTTCAAACCTGGATTGTGACACAAACTTTGCAGGGTTCAGCCTTTGGTGCAGATGTTGACAATAACCTTGTGGCCAAGGAGGAAAATCCCATCAAGTGTCAATCCGGCCTTTGCTTCCTCGACAGAGATCATCATTTCTTTTCAGCTTCTCTGTCATCGTGAGTAATGGCAAGGAGTCATTGTGCGAAGATTGAATGCAGGTCAGAAACAAGATCCTCTCGCTTTTCTGGTGGAGGTTCTGAACTTCACAGAGAGAGGCCGAGGCACACACACTGGGGGGGGGGGGGCAACGACTGTGCATTTCTCCTTCACTCCTTTGACATTTTGGGGACAAAACGCCAGGCAAGCCATGGCCTGGCAAAGATGAAACGTGTGCGGTTATGCCTTGGTTAGTGGAAAGGCTTGGATTTAGAAACAGTCCTGTACATGATAATGAAAGGAAGGAAGGAAGGAAGGAACAATAATGAACAGAAGGAAGGAAGGAATTAATAATGATGAACAAAAGGAAGGAATTAATAATAATGGAATGAAGGAATGAAGGAAGGAATGAAGGAAGGAATTAACAATAATGAACAGAAGGAAGGAATTAGTAATGATGAACAGAAGGAATGAACGAAGGAAGGAAGGAAGGAATTAACAATAATGAACAGAAGGAAGGAAGGAATTAGTAATGATGAACAGAAGGAAGGAAGGAAGGAGTTAATAATAATGAACATAAGGGAGGAAAGAAGGAAGGAATTAATAATAACAGAAGGAAGGAATTAATAATAATGAGCAGAAGGAAGGAATTAGTAATGATGAACGGAAGGAAGGAAGGAATTAACAATAATGAACAGAAGGAAGAAAGGAATTAGTAATGATGAACAGAAGGAAGGAAGGAAGGAATTAATAATAACAAACAGAAGGAAGGAATTAATAATAATGAACAGAAGGAAGGAATCAATAATAATGAATAGAAGGAAGGAAGGAAGGATGGAAGGAATAATGATGAAAAGAAAGAAAGAAAGAAAGAAATCCCACTTGACTCCATCTTGATGAAGGGCAGCAGCTTCATTTATCCTGGCCTGGGGGCAGAGGAGGAAGACTTTGGGTGTCAAAAGGGCTCAGGACCAGAAAGGGACTCACGGAACTGGATCAGTGGTACTATGGGTGTCACGCTGTGATGTGGAAGGCAGGTGAAAGGCCACTGCATTATATTCACAGCACAGTCTTCAATGTTGATCACCATGAGGATCGCCAATATTCAGAATCAGATACAACACAAGAAGGAGGAGGAGGGAGGAGACCTTGGAGGTCATGGAATAGACCGGAGTTCTCAACCTTCTCAACCGGGTCACGCTCCTCTAAAAAGGACTCAGACTCATCCGTAGACGGTGGACAGATCCTCGCTTCCAAGTCGGAACTGCACCAGATGGCCATTTTGCCCTTCCTCCACCACATGGCACTTCCTGGGGTGGTGGAGGCAGTGAGGGACAACATGAAATGGTGCCACAGGCCAGATCCGGCCCAAGGAGCCACAGGTTGAGAATCCCTGGAGTAGTCCATTGAGATGTTACAGGAGATTGG
Organism: Furcifer pardalis; assembly: GCA_030440675.1. Taxonomy (NCBI): domain Eukaryota; kingdom Metazoa; phylum Chordata; class Lepidosauria; order Squamata; family Chamaeleonidae; genus Furcifer; species Furcifer pardalis. Next base: position 13,791,334 of record CP126898.1, on the reverse strand, counting down.
TCTTTGTGTGTTGTTGCTGTTACGTGCCATCAAGTTGTCTTGGTGGCACATGGGACATGATTTGTATTCTTTACATGGCTTGCAGCAATTAAAGTAATCCATTAAAATCAATGGGATTTGTCAGTCTCTTCCTGTGTATCTTGTTTTCCCCCAATTAGTTTAGCCTAAGCTGTTTATAAACCAGTGTATTCTAGTGGGGAATGTGCCAGAATTAGACTCAAGAGATCCAGGTTTAAATCTCCATTTGGGCACGGAAACTTTTTGGCATTGCCAATGGGAAACCATTCCATGAGTGCCACACATCGCTTGAAAACCCTTTTAGGTAAAGGTAACGGTCACCCTTACTCAAAAGCCAGTTATATCAGACTCTAGGGTTCAGTGCTCATCTCTGGTTATAGCCAAAGAGCCAGTGCTGTATGCTTCTGCAGACATTTCTATGAACATGTGGCAGGCATGACTAGACACTGGAGTACAGAACACTGTTGCCTTCCCAGCGAAGCAGCACCTATTTATCTCCTTGCAATTTCTTGCTTTAGAACCGCTCAGTTGGCAGGAGCTGGGACAGAGATGGGGACTCGGCTTATACTCGGGTCAACGACCCCAAGGGTCCCAAAACTGCGGTGGTGTAAATCAAGCATACATTTTTTAAAAAGCACTAACATGACCATAAAAACTCAAAAACATACCCACACAAATGTCTAAATTAATTAAATTTACTGTATTTTCATGTATTTTAATTATTGAAACTCACAAGCAGTTGCTGCATTTTCCACCCCAACTTATACTTGAGTCAATCTATTTTCCTTGTTTCACAGGTCCAAATTAGGTACCCCGATTTATATTCGGGACGACATATAGTCAAGTATATATGTTATTTATTTATTTATTCCATTTATACCCCACCCATCTAGGAGGTATTCCAACCCTGGACGGCTAACAAGACGAACTCACATATTCACATTGAAGAACGTGCGGTGCTAAATGCCTATTTTGCAAATAATAATAATATTAAATATAACAATATTAAATATATTACAGAAAATAATACAACATTGCGTCTTAAGAACTAGCAACTCTCATTCATTTTTCAATATGGAAGGCTGGGCCCAATGACCAGCTAAGCCACCGCTGTCCAGAAAAATCTTTAAGGTTGACATAAAGTGGCAAATAGCTCGACAGCCCATAACAAGAATCCTAGCTTGGACGAAAACTAGATTTAGGTCTGATCATTTCCAATTTAAAACAAAACTCGGCTTGATCCCCTCCCTCTTTATGAGAAACTTGAGGTCCCAAAGATCTCCTTGAGAACAGCCGTAACAAAAATAAAACAGCCTAGAGCTTTAATTCACCATTTATTCCCCCTCAGTAATTCCTGTACTAAAGGGAAGGAGATGCTTTTATCAACAAGGGCCCACCTATGAGCCAAGATTGCTTTAAACCTTGCGACGAGACGCTCCGTCCTCAAGCCGTGAAATAGCAACTTAAGTCTGGGAAATGTGAAGGAGCTGACAAGGTGAAAATGTAGGTAATCCTGGGGTTATGGGCACATTGGGGTACTCAGGTGCAGCATGCGCCAGGCACATGGCCAGCGAACGCATTCGCATGCAGGAGAAATAGGCCAGGCAACCAAAGGGATGGGGAAATGGCTTTTGATCATATGAAGCTGCCTTAGAGTGACTTAGAGGCCGCGGTGGCTTAGCGGTTAAGACGTTGAGCTTGATGACCGGAAGGTCTGCAGGTCAGCAGTTTGAGCCCCAAGAGCCTGTTGTCTGTTGCAGCTCCTGTCAATCTAGTGGTTCAAAAGCAAGATATTGCAAGTAGATAATGCCTGCCCTGAACTTGACGACTGGAAGGTCAGAGTTCGATTCCCAGGTACTGTGTGACAGAGCGAGCTCCCATCTCTGTCCCAGCTCTTGCCAACCTAGCATTTTGAAAGCAAGAAACTGCAAGTAGATAAATAGGGACCGTTGTGGTGGGAAGGTAAATAGGGTTCCGTGCACTCTGGTGTCTAGTCATGCCTCCCACATGTCCATGGAAACATCTGCAGATGCAGACAGTGCATCTTTGGCTATAAACAGAGATGAGCATTGAACCCTCGAGTCGGATACGACTGGCTTTCGAACAAGAGCGACCTAAAGAGGTTCCACTTAGATGGGATAGATAACAGCATTCTGTGTGCTCCAGCATCTAGTCCCAGGTACTGCATGATGGAGTGAGCCCCCATTGTCCATCCCAGGTCCTGCCAACCTAGGAGTCTGAAAGGAAGAAATTGCAAGTAGATAAACAGGTACCGCTTTGGTGGGAAAGGGAACAACATTCCTTGCCCTCTGGTGTTTGCGTCACTTGACCACAGAAACACCTGCAGATGGATATAGCACTGGCTCTTGGGCTATAAGCAGAGATGAGCACCAAACCCTAGAGTCAGATACGACTGGCTTTTGAGCAAGGGAGACCTTGACTTTGACCATGAAGACACAATATCCTGGTTGGATTGCTGAGCAAGACAGCTAAGTGGCTCCAGAATCAAAAAGTAGGAATTCGATCCTGCCTTGTGCATCCTAGGAATAAAATCCACCCGAATGAACCTGACAAGTTGCATGAAGGCCCTAGAGCGCCCCCAGGAGGAGAGGATTTGATAACTTTACTCCTGGAAAATCCTGGAAAGATTTGACAGCACACGATTACACTGCACGACAATGATTTTGCTACTGGAAATAAGACATGTGATTTTCATGATATCAAGTGTACTGATTCCAAATCTGAACTCAGAATGTGCCTATCACATACAGAGTTTAAGTTATAGATGTACTATAGCTGTTCAAAAGATCAGTAATTTAGTAATGTATATTTATGGGGGAACATAATAACAGTTGCAGCTGCCATTGAGCCTGTTGCCACCTCAGTTGAATCACATCCCCTGGTGGCATGCTTGTCCCAGCAGCGGCCGAACAAGTCAGGGAGCTGACGTCAGAAATAGGTCTACAAGGTGAGATGGACCAAGGGCTTGTCTCTAGTGTGAAACCATCTTATTGGATAGTACAGCTAGGCCAGAGTGAGTCTGTTTTGATCTAAAGATGAGCAGGTGCAGCTCTGTTAATAAACCGGACAATTGCATTTATATGCATAATTAAGTTAAGGTCCTGGTGCCCTAGGCAGAATCGGACTTCAGATTTGGATTCAGCGCACTTGGTTTAGTCTAGGACGCATGGATTAAACCAAGCAGCAGACTGTTTATTTATTTATTGTGACACAGTGTATTATTTCAGGAATAAAGTAAGATGTTAACGGCATATCGTTTTAACATCCAAATCACCAACAATTACCAGAAATCATCTCCCTTGGACTCGGTTGGGTTGACCTTTGTGCAACCTAATTCCATAGTGGCTGGGTTTCTGCATGCATAATTTGCTTATTTTAAAGAAGCCAGTTATACCTGGACATACCACTGGTAGCCTAGCAGGTGATCAGTGGTACATCCAAAGGGCAATTCACCTGGGATGGAGGAAATGTGTTTTCACTGCTTTCTACAACCATGTTCTACCACAAGTGCATGCAAAAGAAGCATGGGGATAAATCGAGCATGGCCTTTACTTAAAGTGTGGAATCAATAATATGCTGGATTGCTACCCAGCCGAATCCGATTGACATTCAACCTGCTAGCTGGCTTTGCTGCAGAAAATCTCTGGTCCAGATGAAACCTCTGAATCCTACGGACCCTTTAAACCAGCTCCTCTGAATGGTATCAGCAATAATCACTCCTGCCTGTACTAGACCGCTTAGGGTAAAATGTTTCCTGCATTGGGAAGGCAGCTTATGAATTACACTTAGGCTGGAATGCTAATCTAATGGTTAATCAAAAACACTGAACCTTATCAACATGGAAAAACTCGCTACTAACTCTGACCGTGAAAAGAGAAGGGAGTTGACGTCAGGTTCAGACCACAAGCTTCTTTTATTAAGCCCATGGCCAGGATCCTATTGGCTTGTTACACTGAAGATTTACTCTGAACGGATATGAGCTCCAAGGGCTCAGATCCAGGAAGAGTGTTATGGCAAGAACGAACATTCTTGAGGGTTCACAAGAGCAAAACCCAATTAAAAGATGGAGGAAGGAGCCCACTGGACAAGGGACAACATTAAAGGATTTGGCGGATGAACTCAACTTCTCCTACGTCACTTGGAGGACCCTGAATTGGCTGTGGGTCGGAGTCCCTAAATGAAAGACCAACAGGCTGAAGTGGGGTCTACTGGCGGACAACAACACGGTGTGTGAATATGGAGAGATACAGAATCTGGGTCATTTGCTGGTCTGCCGATGACTGCCAGAAACCTGCACCGATGAGGACTTAAGTTTGGCCAACGACAAAGCCAAGGAAGTAGTTTCATTCCAGGGTTTGATCGAGAGACAAAAGAAGAAGTTCTTGACAATTCACCACTGAAAGCTACAGCCAGTAGATACAAGGTATAACTAATGGGGTTTGGCCTTTTTTTCAAATAGATTATAAAGAGTGTGCCAATAACGGCAACATGAGCTGCAGGGCTCAGAGTTTGCTGAGATATGCTGGCTTCATTTTGGCAGTCCAGGGTTTGATCGGAATACGGAGGAAGGAGGAGGAAGAGGAGACAAAGGAGAAGGAGACAACGAAGACGAAGGAGGAGGAGATGGCAAAGACGAAGGAGAAGGAGAAGATGAAGACAAAGGAGATGATGAAGACAAAGGAGGAGGAGGAGAAGAAATAATAGGTGCCATGTTGGAAGAGGAATAAGAAGGTGAAGATGAAGGAGACGACAAAGGTAGAGGAGGAGGATGAGAAGAAGAAGACAGAGATGGAGATGGCGACGGCGACGACACCTGAGACACACAGTAATTCTTGCTTGCTTCACCTTCCTTTCCTCCAGATTTCTAACCCACACCTTGTTCTCATATAGTCGTAAGAAAGGAGTGGGAAACAGATTCTCCTCTTGCTATCTTCCCTTTCAACTCCTCACCATTACTCTAGAGGAGGAGGACCTGTCCATCAGTTGGAAAGATGGACAGCTTTAATACCTGCAAAAGCCTGCAGACATTTGCCTGCTGCATCTCGTCTTGCGTTGGGGTGCATAACAGCAAGACGTGTGAGAGCGCTCCGCTTGTAATATTTCGTTGTGTTCCTGACAGCTTCCTTTCCAGGTTGCTTCAGGGCTGCTAACGTGTAGGGTAAGGCGGAGGTCACCATGCACTTTTCTTTACAACATAAATCTTCAAGCATTTGTGGGGTAGATGTCTGGAGTGTGTGTGCAGTAGTTGTGTAAGTGTGCGTTTTCCGATCCTGGACTGAAGCACCCTCTTCCCATCGTTTCTCTGAAGCTACTGCTCGTACCATTCTCTCCGCCAGCCTTCTTGACAGAAGACCCAAGGGGCATCCAATTGTTTATGGTTTTAATTTTTAGCCTACAGCATCGCACGGCTCAGAACCAGTAACAATGAATTAAAACTAATGAAATGTAAACCTACAATTGGATTGCAATGGCGAAGAACTGCGGCTAAAACGAAGGCAGCGAGTTGAACACTTCCACTAAAGGTTATGGATTCTTGGTTTACTCCACTTAACCTCTGATTCAACCTGCACCCATGTGAAATGAATGGCCTTCTTTAGAGCGCATGATTGGCTATTTCTAGGCATTGCCACTCTGGCCCATACCTTATTCAGGCAGCAAAGATCTTATTTCGAAACTGGAAGTGGCCAAGATTCATTCTGGGTTTGAAGTGAGACGAGCTTTACAAGCCTAGATAAATGCCATAAACATTTTGCTACTTGAGTTAGCGAACTGTCCTGCGAGACACAATTGTGTCCCTAACAAGCTTGGGTTGAGGATCCTAAATGTATTTCTATCCATGTACAAGTCTGGCCAGGTTAGCCTTATATGGGATCAGAGTAGACCCTACTGCCAGTGACTCAACTAACCTAACCACCCTGAGGACTAATGGCTTGGGTGGTGAAATCCACAGGGAAGAGTGATGGTCCTCAAGTGGATTAAATCCCACTTGAATCCATCTTGAAGGAGGACAGCAGCTTCATCAAAACTACACTGGAGCTGAGGAGGACTTAACGTGCCAAAAGGACTCAGAACCAGAAAGTGACTCATGGAACTGGTTCAGGTGTGCTAAGGGTGTCACGTCGCAATGCAGAAGGCAAATGGAAGGCCACTGTATGGTGGTCCCCAGGTGGATTAAATCCCACTTGAATCCATTTTAGTGGAGAGCAGCAGCTTCATCCATCCTAGCCTGGGGCTGATGATGAGGACTTAGCGTGCCCAAAGGGCTCAGGACCAGAAAGTGATTCAAGGAACTGGATCCATGGTTCCAGTGTCACGCTGCGATGCAGAAGGTAAATGGATGGCCACTGCACTATATTGTTCCCAGGGCAATCTTCATGGCTGATCACCATGAAGATTGCCAGTATTTGGAATCCGATAAGGCACAAGAATAAGAAGATGCATACAGATAGCCTCCTTGGTCTGTTTATTTTTTTTAATTACCAGAATATGTATCATGTATGCGCCAACTGAATCTAATGTATGCAACTGAGCTATGGTCCAGATTTAGTAAGATTAAATGGAAAAAACAAGCCTAGCCCATTCACACTTATGTCTGAGGAAGTGGACTTGATCCATGAAAACTCCCATTAAAACATAGCAGTTCATATTTAAGGAGCACTTAGTATTTAAGGACAATATTTTTGTCACTAGTTTTATCTTCTTCTTCTTTTGACACACTAGCACAGCATAAGTGTGTTGTTTTGCTGTGTTGTTTTGCTGATTGTAAGCTGCCCTGAGTTGCCATGGTGGTTGGGCAGTGATAAAATCTAAATAAATAAATAAATAAGTCTTTGAAATTTCACCCAAATGCCAGTTCTAACTGCCCTATGAAAGCAATCAAGATATACACCCTTCTTCTACTACTTCTTCTCCTCCTCCTCCTCCTTCTCCTTCTTCTACTTCTTCTTCTTCTTCTGTGTCTAGGCCAGACACAAAGCTGCCAAATTGAAGACACCTTTTGTCGAGTTCATTCTGCAGTTCCTTGTGCCTGACCTAGTGTGAGAAAGATTAACCAGCAACACAAGGTGCCTGCTACCAGGGTATGCCTGATTGTGGTTCAAAAATACCACAATCTTCAAGGAGGTTCTTTCTGTGTACCCCATATACACCATGGACAAGATCTGAGGACCACGTTGGGTTATTTCCAATGTGAAGATCTCTACTCTTCTACCTCTACATCAGAGCGTTAGGGACTGCTGTGGCTCAGTGGTTAAGAAGCCAGCTGGAAAGTCAGTAGGTCGGCAGTTCAAGACCCGGGTACTGCATGATGGTTTGAGCACCCGCCTCTGTCCCAGCTCCTGCCAATCTAGCAAATCAAAAGCAAGAAATTGCAAGTAGATAAATAGGGACCACTGGGGTGGGAAAAGGTCTTCGGAAAGTCAACGGCGGCTCATTCGGGCGTCCCCTAAGCGGAGTTCCTTCAGCAAAAACCCTGTTAATCCAGAATGATTTCTGACGTGAAATTATTATTATTATTATTATTATTATTATTATTATTATTATTATTATTATTATTATTATTATTATTATTATTATTATTATTATTATTATTATTATTATTATTATTATTATTATTATTATTATTATTAGTGGGGGTGGCGGCGTTATTGTTGTTGTTATCATTATTATTATCATTATTATTATCATCAGAGCTTTGAAACAACCACTTATCTGGACCTGGATTCCCAGAATCCCCCACCCAGATCTGCTCCGTTTCAGAAGTATGTCCACCTTTTCCCTTTCAGTTCAATCTATGTCCTTTTCTTCTAGCAAAGATCCACATGGAGCTACTCAACGTCGCCGGGGAACCATTCCTTGCCAGCGACTCCAAAACACCCTTTTCTCAGTTTCGTCCCATAACTCCCGGCAATGTATTTCTTTATTATTACGCTGGTGACTGATTGGTTTCGGATGGGTTCTCGTCTTGGCTGCGTGATGTGTGCTATGGGGCAGAAATGGGGCCATGCCGCACACTGGAAATCCTTTCATTGCTGATGGATTGGTAATTGTTTTACCTCTCCGCACCCCAAGAACCATTCCTTGCCTGAGAAATAATTCACATCCGTCTCTATTTCTGTTCCTCGCTGGCATGTAATGACGCCCTGGGTAACACAGAAACACAACAATTAACAGGCCATAAAGTTCCCCTTCGGAGGTTTTTCTGTATGAAAGCAAGCAAAATAAGAAGTGAAGCAGGGCCAGATAGATGTTCAGTTGTACCAATTCCTGCGACACTCATGTATCCCTGGAGAAAAGTTTCAAACCGCTTCCTATGGTTCATGAACCCCATTCTATCCTATCCTCACAATGGGCCACAAGAATACCAATCTTGCTACGGCAGGAAGAAAAAACCCTGCACACTTTCTTACTGTCAAGCGAGATCAGTAATTCTCAACCTGTGGCCCACGGACCGGATTCGGCCCACGGCACCATTTCATGGGGCCCCTTCACCAACTCCACCACACCCGGAAGTGCATATGGGGTGGAGGAAGGACAAAATGACCATCTGGCCCCTGAGGCTGTCTGAGGGAGCCTGGCTCCGGCTTAAAAAGTTTGAGAATCCCTGAGCTAGATGACAACCTAATTGTGTGTGTGTATATAGATGTGGCATTTTTAACTTTTCCCCTAGAATAAGAATAAGAATAAGAATAAGAATAAGAATAAGAATAAGAATAAGAATAAGAATAAGAATAAGAATAAGAATAAGAATAAGAATAAGAATAAGAATAAGAATAAGAATAAGAATAAGAATAAGAATAAGAATAAGAATAAGAATAAGAATAAAAGAATAATTTCATGTCAGAAATTATTCTGGGTTGAAAGGATTTTTGTGGAAGAAACTCCGCTCAGGGAATGCCCAAATGAGGCTCCTTTCATGTCCCCAAGAGTTGGAACAGAGACGAGCACTCAATCCGTCATGCAGTTCCTGGGTCTTGAACTGCTGACTTGCCAGCCTTTCAGCACTAAAACAAAACAGCACAACAGAAGATCAGTAAAAGCAATAAAATAATGCTTGCTCGGGACTGACTGAGACGCTGTAACACATTATGGCAGGAATATATTAAGGCAAATGTGTTTTGACTGACATCGTCTTCTCTAGTATAAACAACAGAAGAAGGCACGGCAACCAGGCAACAAAACCCACCATAAAATTCATCGCCAACCCTGTGGGGTGCATAAAAGAATCAGGAAAAGCAAAGAACCTGTTAAGCCAAACCATTACCAGCAAAATGTTATTTTTAAAATATCGTCAGTGTACGCGTCCTCCGACTCAGCACAAAAAAGTAAGTGTTTTAATGTTAAGGTGTTAAAACTCATGTTCTGCTTTCAAGCGCTGGGAAAAAAGAGTACTTTGACATCTTGACGGTGATGCCTCGCCTTCGTGAAGGGAGAAGGCGCGAGCTTGGTTCAGAGAATTACATTTCGTGACATACTGAAACCTTGACGGAATAGGGTAACGGGTGAGGGTTAGCGGAAAGCAAGCTGGAAAACCAGTCATATCTGACTCTAGGGTTCAGTGCTCACCTCTGTTTACACCAAAAGAGACAGCACCGTCTGTGTCTGCAAACATTTCCGTGGACATGTGGCAGACAGGACTAGACATGGAGCACTGTTTACCTTCCCCACCAAAGTGGTCCCTATTGATCTACTTGCAATGTCTTGCTTTCGAACTGCTAGGTTGGCAGGAGCTGGGACAGAGGCGGGAGCTCACTCCGTCATGCAGCGCCCGGGAATCAAACTCCGACCTTCCAGTCAGCGAGTTTGGTATCTTAACCACTTGAGCCACCAACATCCTTATTATGGTGACAAAAGAAATCCAAGGACAAAAATCTAACTGCAGTACCTGGTATGTTTACTTCTAGGTCTCACGATGGCCTGACATCAAGGAGGTCTGAAAGGACTTCTCCATATGTATTTATCCTTCATTTATCAGGGTCTCCCCTGCTGCGCTGAGACCCAATGATGAATAAACTCTATCCCAAAATGCTAATCTAGGTTAAATACATACTCTGCTGTTTAAACTCCTTTCTACGAGCAGGTTCTGCGTAGGCAGCTCTGGCTTGGATTGGGGGCAGGGACTCAATGCTGATCCTCAGGCAGTGATTAACTAACCTACTGGCAGCGACTCAATGCCGAGCGTCAGATGGAGGTTAACTAACCTGACCGTCCTGAGAAAGAGGACCTTGGATGGCGAAGTCCACAGGGAAGGGTGATGGTCTCAAAGTGGATTAAATCCCACTCAAGTCCATCTTGATGGAGGGCAGCAGCTTCATCCATCCAGGCCTGGGGATGATGATGAGGACTTCGGGTGCCAAAAGGGATCAGGACCAGAAAGTGACTCGTAGAACTGGATCAGTGGTATGGGTGTCACACTGTGATGTGGGAGGCAAATGGAAGACGGCTGCATTATAGTCTCAGGACAGTCTTAATGAGGATCACCATGAGGATTGAAAATATTTGGATTTGGGAGGAGAAGAAAAGGAGGAGGAGGAAAAGGAGAAGAAGGAGGAGATGGTAGTGGAGGAGGCAAAGGAGGAGGAGGAGGAGGAGGAGGAGGAGGAGAAGGAGAAGGAGAAGGAGAAGAAGAAGAAGAAGAAGAAGAAGAAGAAGAAGAAGAAGAAGAAGAAGAAGAAGAAGAAGAAGAAGAAGAAGAAGAAGAAGAAGAAGAAGAAGAAGAAATAGGTACCATGTGAGTGGGAAGACAACAGCATTCCATACACTCTTGTATCTAGTAATGCTTGCAGATGCAGACAACACTGGAAATGAGCACCGAACCCTTGAGTCAGATACAACTGGCTTTTGAGTAAGGGTTGCCTTGAACTTGACCTTATACCCTCGTCATCAGAGGAGCGATGCATCTAAAGAAAGATCTCTGCAAAAGCTTAAGCCAAATGAAATTGCAAGATACTAGGACAGTGGTGGCCAAACTTGGCAATCCATGTGTTCTTGGACTTCAATTCCAAGAAGCCCAAGTCTGCACTCCTGACCAGGGCTTCAGGGAATTGAAGTTCAAGGACATCTGGAGTGCCAAGGTTGGCCATAGCTGTACTAGGGCGTTTTCTACTAGGCAAATTGAAGAGAACGCCATCATCACAAATGAATGGCCCAAACTGGCACATGGATGAGCATATTTGTTTATGAAACAGGTACATTTACCCGCTTCCTTTGAAGCCTCTGATGGCCATGAATTCATAGACTTCCCACCGACTGCCTTTACAGAACAAAAAGCCAGATCCAATATATGGTTCTAGTGTGGTTTAATTTTGATATTGGCTCCTCATCTGGTTAAGACACTGAACTTGACAACTGGAAGGTCAATAGGTCAGCAGTTTGAGACCCGAATACTGCATGAGGCAGTGAGCTCCCATCTCTGTCCTTGCTCCTGCTAACCTAGATGTTCTGAAGCAAGAAATTTCAAGTAGATAAATAGGTATCACTTTGACAGGAGGGTCAACAGTGTTCTGTGCACGCCTCTGTCTAGTCATGCCTGCCACACGTCCATGGAAATCTCTGCAGACTCAGGCACCACTGGCTCTTTGGCTGTAAAGAGAGATGAGCACTGAACCCTAGAGTTGGATACTGCTGACCTATTGACCTTCCAGTTGTCAAGTTCAGTGTCTTAACTGGACGAATAGCCAATATTGAAATTAAAGCACACTAAAACCATATATTGAATCTGGCTTTCTCTTCTGGCTTTCGAGAAAGGGTGACCTTTACCTTCACCTAATTTTGATATTGGCTCTTTGTCTGGTTAAGACCCTGAACTTGACAACTGGAAGGTCAATAGGTCAGCAGTACGAGACCCGAGGACTGCGTGACGGAGTGAGCTCCCGTCCTCCGTCCCAGCTCCTGCCAACCTAGTAGTTCGAAAGCAAGAAATTGCAAGTAGATAAACAGGGACCACTTCGGTGGGATGGGAAACAGCATTCCGTGCCCTCTGGTGTCTAGTCATGCCTTCCACGTGTCCATGGAAACATCTGCGGACACAGACAATGCTGGTTCTTTGGATGTAAACAGAGAAGATCATTGAACTTTGGGGTCAAATACATCTGGCTTTCGAGCAACGGCGACCTTTACCTTTACCTAATTTTGATATTGGCTCTTTGGATGGTCTGTGGGAGGGTTTCTCCAGGCACTGAGGAGGGAGTGTGGGTGCGAGGAATGCACAATCAATTAGGATTGTTAATTAGATGCTGAGACCTAGTGGCATGGCTCCCCCCCCTCCTAATGCAAGACAATTAATTAGCCTCCAGGAAAAAAAACACATGACATTTGAAGTGTTTATTGCAGGATCAGGTTGCTGGGTTTTATAAGCAGATAGGGAAATAAAATGCTGGGGATGACGAAGAAGAAACAGGAGCAAAGGGGCTGGAACTCTAATTCATAATTCAACAGACTAATCAGGGAACATCTTTTCCGGCTTCTGGACGGTAATGAAAAAACGTGAGGTGGCAAACGAAGAAGAAGAAGAAGAAGAAGCAGCTTTGTTTCTTAAGGAGGCTGCCGACAATTAGCTTGTCTCTGCCAGGGCTCTGCGTTTCCGGCCTAATGAGGTAGCCCACGTTATTAAAGCAAGGCGGAGAAAGTAGGGCAGCCAAAAGTAATTGTCTTAATGATAAACACGGTGTGGCACGATTTTAACATAGTTTCGTTAGGAACTAATTTAACCAGGAATGGAAGGTAAGTTTTGTTTGGAATCAACCGGCTAAACAATTATGGCTGTGGAGCTTGAATGCCTCTGTGTCTTTTTCAGATTGGTCGGTCGGTCAATAGATAGGTCGGTCAATAGATTGGTCAGTCGGTCGGTCAATAGATAGGTCGGTCAATAGATAGGTCGGTCGGTCGGTATGTTGGTTTGTCTGTAAATGCCGGAGAAGAAGAGCAAGAATGAACCTTTGAGTTATACCACTTCCAGTCTTCTTCCCTTCTACATGTTCAAGGCCATGCTTGGAGAAGCTACTTTACTACTTGGAAAATCATAAAAACCTGACCCCCAAGAACCTCTGGCATTCTGTTTTCTCACAAGAACTCATTTCACATTTCATCCATCCATCCCCTACTCCTTTTGGTGTATGCACCACTCTATGCGGCTTACAGCAACAGAATAAGCAACTCATAAAACAATGCTATCAAAGAGAACAATCCAAATAACATAAAATCAATGTTAAATATTAATACATGGCTTGATGGCATTAACAAATTTAGGGTCTTGCTCTAATTAGAAATCTGTGTTTTCTATTCGCAGCCACAAAACAATTCAATCAGGAAAACAACAAATCAGAACTGAAGTAAAATTAAATTGAAAATTATTGAATTCATTAATTGAAGGACATGCCCTTGGTCTCATGTTTTGGCCCTGAAATCTTAAGGAATGGGAATGTGTTGAACAGGTAACCCTAATGAACCTAATAAGGCTCCAGAACCCCAACATTTCTCTCTTAATTTGCATAGATATTTGCCTGGATCAGTTGATATTTAGTCATGCCTGCCACATGACCACAGAAACGTCTGCAGACTCTTCCACTTTGAAACAGAGATGAGCACTGAACCCTAGAGTTGGATATGACTGGCTTTCGAGCAAGGGAAACCTTTACCTTTACCTTTATCTCTAGCTCATGGAGACTGTGGTGGCTTAGTGGTTAAGATGGTGAACTTAATGACTGGCAGGCCCGGCAGGTCGGCAGGTCGAGACCCAAGTGTTATATGATGGAGTGAGCTCCCATCTCTGTCCCAGCTCCTGCAGTTCAAAAGCAAGAAATTGCAAGTAGATAAACAGGCACCACTTTGGTGGGAAAGGTAACAGTGTTCCATGTCTAGTCATGTCCGCAACATGACCACGGAAACGCCTGTAGACGCAGCCAGCGTTGGCTCTTTGGATATACACAGAGATGAGCACTGGACCCTAGAGTCATATACAACTTGCTTTCAAGCAAGGGCAACGTTTACCTGTATTCATCCTAGCACACGTGAGATGAATGCTTCCAACAGTTATACAAGGGACGTTCCCTCATTAGTATTTAAACTATCTTTAATTTGGTGTTTTTCCCCCTACAATATTACCACTCCTCCCCCTTCCTGCCAATTTATCGTCCTGAAATATGTAACAGCCAGTGATGTTTCATGTACACTGGTGCTAAGAAACACATTTAATCATCATTCTTAACTTTGTTTTTCAGGGACGGATCAAAGCGTGCGAGAGATGCCTCATTAAGAGCAGGAATGTGTTTTCTCCCTCGGTCTGTATTTACCTCGTTTTGTTTTTCCCCATAATACGGACCATTCAGATCAGATTAACCCTTCCAGATGGGCACCAGAACAGGGGCCAAGGGTGTCCTCTGGTCATGGAAGCCCACGTCTCACTGTTCAGTTTTATAATGCCACAACGAAGGGGATTTCAAATAAATTGAACATAAAAAATTTAAATGTCTTTTATGGAATCTGCGAGCTTCGGCAAGGACACAATGTTCAAAAATAATCGGGGAGTGTAAAATATGCATGATGGAATGATACTGCGGGTCAAACCCATCCTTGGGATGAAAAGGCTGTGTAGGTTCAGGGATGCATTAAAGGATGGTTCTTGGGTTGCCCAGGCAAAAAGCTTAGGTAGGGAGGCAGGCAGGCAGGCAGGTAGGTAGGAAGGAAGGAAGGAAGGAAGGAAGGAGGGAGGGAGGGAAGAAGGGAAGGAAGGAAGGAGGGAGGGAGGGAAGAAGGGAAGGAAGGAAGGAAGAATGGATGGATGGATGGATGGATGGATGGAAAGAAGGATGGATGGAAGGAAGGAAGGATGGAAGGATGGATGGATGGATGGATGAATGGATGGATGGATGGATGGATGGATGGAAGGATGGAAGGAAGGAAGGAAGGAAAGAAGGATGGATGGATGGATGGAAGGAAGGAAGGAAGGAAGGAAGGAAGGAAGGAAGGAAGGAAGGAAGGAAGGAAGGAAGGAAGGATGGATGGATGGATGGATGGATGGATGGATGGATGGATGATGATGATTGATGATGATGATGATGATGATGATGATGATGATGATGATGATGATGATCACAATGTAAATAAATAAATAAATAAATAAATAGGTAAAGGTCACCCTTGTTCAAAAGCCACCACCCCCTCCTGCAGGCAGTGCAAAATGGCCATCTGGCCCTTGAAGCTAAGAGAATGTGACCCGGTCCCCGGCTTGAAAAGGTTGGGAACCCCTCAGTGGTGGGCTTTGGGTGTGGGTGTGGCCTACTTTGTGGGTGTGTCCTACTCTGTGGGCATGGCCATGTGACTGGGTGGGGAATCTAGTCATGCCTGTTGGTGTAGATAGTCACAGCCAAAGCTATTCCATCCATTGAAGGCCAGCATCATTCGGGTAACCGTGTCAACATTTACCCCTGGCCCCAAGGAGCCACTGCCCTCATTGAGCCACCAGTGAACGAACTTAAGTAATCAAGGCTTAAGTAGTCAAGGGAGAATTGTCATTGGTTTTTCTAGCAATACGAAGATCACACCTCAGTGGATGACTCAATGGCGATGTCTCTCATCTACCCTCTTCCAAGATCCAAGTCAATCAATGCAGCTCAGCGGGGCACAGATGCTTTAATGCAGGGGTTCCCAAACTAAGGCCTGTGAGCCAGCTTTGGCTCATGGCATCATTTCATGTGCCCCCACCCCACCTCTCCAAGGGCATTCTAGAAACAAACTGACCACCCCTTTAAAACTGTTGGGACAAAATGGCCACCCCCATCATGCAGGCAGAGCAAAATGGCCAGTCCAGCCCTCGAAGCTGACTGAGAGAGCATGACCCAGCCCCAGGCTTGAAAAGGTTGGGACCCTTCCCCCCTGCTTTAATTAATTCACAGTGTCACACTCTTCACTGCCTCCAGGGAACTAACACCACAGTCTTTGCCGTTGACAAAAGCAGTCTCACAAGACACAGTTTTGTGCTGCCATTGTGTCATTTACAGAGCAGAGCCAGGTCATGGACACCTACGGGAAGAGAAAGAAAGCAGGAGTCAGTGATGGCCTACCTTGGCACTCCAGGCTTCAATTCCTAGAAGCCAAAGTACACGCAGTACACCCATTCATGTGGATTCACAGAGACTTGGGCTTCTGGGAATTGAAGTCCAAGAACAGCTGGAGTGCCAAGGTTCGCCTTCCCTAGCCTGGAGAGAAATTTCAGAGAGATGATCCAAAGTGATGCATCCAGACTAGGACTAATAACACAAGCTTTCATCTATCCATTATTATACCTTCAATAGGAAGAGTGGTTTCCTCTATGCTCTATCACCTTTGCTGTTAATTGCTTCAGTAATGCTATGATAAATGTATTAATAATAATAATTTTGTGTCAGAAATTATTCTGGGTTGAAAGGATTTTTGCTGGAGAAATTCAGCTAAGGGGACGCCCGAATGAGACTCTTTTCATGTCCCCAAGATCTTTTTTCTCAATGAAGTGATCCCTATTTATCTACTTGCAATTTCTTGCTTTCAAACTGCTTGGTTGGCAGCAGTTGGGACAGAGGTGGGCACTCAATCTGCCATGCAGTACTCAGGTCTCAAACTGTTGACCTGCCAGCCTTCCAGCTAACCAGGCGAGCTTTTTAACCACGAAGCCACCATAACCCCTCATGCATTATCCCTACCTATTACTGTTATGCATGGCTACTTGATTATTTTGTGTATACTTCACCTTAATCCTACAGCAGATTTTACTTTCTCCATATTTCCTTCTCAAAGTGGGAGGAGGTAACAAATCAGTTCTTCTAATGCAGTGTTTCCCAATGTGGGACCCACACCCCACAGGAGGGCTTCATTTCCCAGAAGTCTAAGTCAGTCCATTGGCTGATCAGTGCTTTGGGGAACTGACTTAGACTTCTGCGAAATGAAGTCCAGAATCCAAATGTTGGCAAACACTGGATAAGAGCACAGGTCCTCAAACTAGCTCTCCAGATGTTCTTGGACGTCAATTCCCAGAAGCCTCAGTCAGTCCATTGGCTGGTCAGTGCTTTGGGGCATTGACTTAGGCTTCTGGGAATTGGAGTCCAAAAAACCAAAGGTTGAAAAACACTGTTCTAATGAGTTTCCCCCTTCATTTGGTTTCACTTTGGGAAGGTGTAGATCAACCGTTCCCCATAATTTTTGACAGGACTCTTCTAACAGCTCTCTGTTTCAAGGCACTTCACTGGGAACTTTAATTGATCCCTTTGTGTTTCTATTGTGTCTGTATGTGTTAGGTTTTCTGCCTGCCTCTGGCTCCTTCTTTAACACACATCACTATCTTGTCTTTCCGTCTTTGCTCTCTGCTATTCTGAGCTTATCTGCCACAATAACAGTCCAGCAACAGTAGCAACGTGTTTCCAATTACCTCAGAAGGAACATCATTAAAGGAGGAGATGGCTGAGGAACTCAACCTCCCCAATGTCACTTGGAGGACCCTGAATAGGCTGAGGGTTGGAGTCTCTAAACGCAAGACCAACAGATTCAAGTGGGGCCTGCTGGATGACGACAACACACTGTGTGAACGTGGAGAGGTACAGAATCCTGCTCATTTACTGGTCTTCTGATTACTGCCAGAAACATGAAGATTTAATGTTGGCGAATGACAAAGCCAACCAAGCGGCTTCATTTTGACAGCTTAAACTTTGGACAGAAAGAAGAAGAACCTACAGACTCTCCCTTGTGGAAGACTCTCTTAGTCCACCAATCACCGAGAGAACTAAGCAAGAGAAGAACCCTCAACACCTGCTGAACTGCTATGAGCCTCAGGTCAACCAGCTCAGTTCCAGGAAGAGCTTTATGGCAAGAACAAACATTCTTGAGGGTAGGCAAGAGTAAAACCAAATTGGAAGATGGAGGAAGGAGCTCACTGGACAAGGAATGACATTAAAGGAGGAGATTTACATCACTTGGCGGACCATGAATAGGCTGAAGGTTGGAGTCCCTAAATGCAAAGCCAACAGGCTCAAATGGAGGCTGGTGGCAGACAACAACACACTGTGAATGTGGAGAGATACAGAATCTGCTCATTTGCTCATCTGGCAATGATTGCCAAAAACATGCACCGATGAGGACTTGAGTTTGGCCAACGTCAAAGCCAAGAAAGTGGTTTCATTTTGGCAGTCCAGGATTTGATTGGGATATGGTGGAAGAAGAACAAGAACAAGAACAAGAATCTGGCTCATTTGCTAGTCTGCCGATTACTACTGGAAACATGTTCCAATGAGGACTTGAGTTTGGCCAATGACAAAGTCAAGAAGGTAGCTTCATTTTGGCAGTCCAGGTTTTGATAGGAACACGAAAGAAGAAGATCACCTCAGAGGGTTGGTTAGCCACATCTAGTCATCAACAGAAAGAGCAATAATGTTGTGGGAAACACAGGTGTTCAGCATAGCCCACCAACGAAGCACACAAATATCCCTTTCTCCATAATTACCCATTAAGCCCCAGCACAAGCTTCCTGGACACTCCGCCGAGGCTGCTGTCTAACACTATTGTCATTATTTCTGCCACATTACCACGGATTTTTGAACTTTCTCTGGCCCTTCGCAATAGACCTCATTTCGTATTTTGAGACAGTTGCGTCGGCTCCGTCTAATGGGACATTTTAGCTGTTGAGCACCCAAGAATCCGGGTTTAATTAGACTTCAGAAAGTTAGGCGTTAATTATGCTAACAAGCCAAAGGGAATTAAGTACAACTAATTAACAGGCTCTCCATCTCGGTAGGGGAAGTCAGTGTACAGGGATGATCCTTGCCATACTCAAACACAAGCTGAAGACACATTGTCTGCATGGGAATTTGGTTGTAATATCTGTAACAGACACATGAAGTGGAGGGTTGTATTTGAGAAACACTACAATCCTGCCCGTGTTTCCTGGAGTTGGGAGAAGGTCCCAGGGATTGAAGTACAGTAATATACTTATGGATTTATAGAGCTGGAAAGTGCCTGAAGGATTTTCTAGCGTTCTAGTAAGGTAAAGGTTGCCCTTGCTCAAAAGCCAGTTGTATCCAAGATGAAACAATAAAATGAGGTTTAGTCATTCCATGAGCAGACCCAATGATGTCAACAGAACCTGGTTGATGTCAGTGGACTGACTATAGGTCAAGGTCGCCCTTGCTCGAAAGCCACTCGTATCTGACTCTAGGGTTCAGTGCTCATCTCTGTTTATAGCCAAAGAGCCAGTGCTGTCTGCATCTGCAGACATTTCCATGGACATGTGGCAGGCATAATTAAATACAGAACACTGTTTTCCTTCTCACCGAAGTGGTACCTATTTATCTGTTCTCAGGACAGTCTTCATGGCTGATCGCCATGAGGATCGCCAACATTCAGAATCAGACACGGCACAAGGAGGATAAGGAGGAGGGAGAGGACCTTGGAGGTCATGGAGTAGACCACTGAGATGTCAGGAGATTGGTCTTTGTGTGTTGTTGTTATCATTATGTGCCATCAAGTTGTCTTGGTGGCACATAGAAAATGATCTGTATTCTTTACACTGCTTGTAGCAATTAAAGTAATCCATTAAAATCAATGGGATTTGTCAGTCTCTTCCTGTGTATCTCCTTTTCCCCCAATTGGTTTAGCCTAAGCTATTTATAAACCAGTGTATTCTAGTGGGAAAGGTGCCAGAATTAGACTCAGGAGATCCAGGTTTAAATCTCCATTTGGGCACGGAAACTTTGTGGCATTGGCAATGGAAAACCATTCCATGAGTGCCACGCATCACTTGAAAACCTGCTTAAAGTAAAGGTAAAGATCACCCTTGCTCGAAAGCCAGTTGTATCTGACTCTAGGCTTCAGTGCTCATCTCTGTTTCATAGCCGAAGAGCCAGCACTGTCTGATCATGCAGAGGTTTCCATGAACCTGTGGCAAGCATGACGAGACACTCGAGTGCACATAACACTGTTACCTTTCCCACCGAAGTGGTCCCTATTTATCTACAGTACTTGCAATTTTTTGCTTTCAAACTGCTAGTTTGGTAGGAGCTGGGACAAAGACGGGAGCTCATTCCGTTGTGGAGTGCTCAAGTCTCGAACTGCTGACCTGTCGAGCTTCCAGTTGTCAAGTTCGGCATCTTAACCACTCAGCCACTGTAGAGTTCTAGTCCACACTCACAAATAATGGGAGGTACAGATATTGCATCAATGATAGACAACCATCCAACCTTTATATAAATATCTCTGATGGCTTCTGAGTCCAACTGCTCTTGAACTTAGCTGTTGAATACTCTTAAGAGAATGGCGCAGCTAACATGTCCCAGACTATTCAGGCTTTCTCCTTAGTCCACGTACCCCACAGATACAAGTTCACAAAACCCTGCTTGGGTTGTTTACACCAGGGATGGGCAACTTTGGTGTTCTTGGGCTTCAGTTACCAGAAGCCCAAGCCAGATCCCCTGCGAATCAAGGCTTCTGGGAATTGAAGTCCAGGAACATCTGGAGGGCCAAGGCTGACCACCCTTGCTTTACCCCATGATTTGGTAGGTGTTTTTTGACATCCCCTCTCCGAGAACCAAAACAAATCGGGAGTCTCCCTTCATAGCCCCGTCCGTCGCACTCGATGAGTTTCATTTCTGCACCATTTGTTCATTTAAGAAGCAAGTAATTAGACATATGAGCACAGCTTTCCTTCCCATCCCCCTTCATCATTAACAGATGCCATTGGTTCTGCACAGACGGCTGCGCGTGTCATCTTGCTTCACAGTCGCCTGGGTGCTTTCACCAGTCACACGACGGGAGTTTTAATCGTGTCGTTACAAGGGACTGGGAAGCCACAGAGCCTTCCCCGTGTGTTTCTTCACTGGTCCGGAACATGGATGAGTCCCCCCCCCCCGTGGCCCATGTCCTGTTGCCACACAAGCCAGATGTTCTCCTGAGAGCATTCAGTGCTGGAAACATCCACCGTCAGACACTCAGACTCTTGCAAAGCCTCAGGTTACAGACAGATTAGTTTAATCGTTTCCTTGAAATCCCCGCCTTAGCCTATATCCTGACACAGATACTTATTTGGAGAGCCTTTTGACAGCATGGGAGGGGTAAACGAAGGGGAAGGAACAATTGAGAGGACACTGGGTGACCATCTTGCTCAATGGGTGCAGAGGCCAGGAGCAATTGTTCAGCTGATAAGTGTGATGAATCCATTACTCCCGAATAGAGTAACGCAAGTGGGAACACACCTGAATTGATGCCCTCAAGCTAAGCAATTCAGGATTTAGCTTGCCTTGTGGGAGGTCAGCAGTTTGGCTCCCGAGTACTGCAGGATGGATGTCCCAGCTCCTGCCAACCTAGCCGTTCAAAAGCAAGAAATTGCAAGTAGATAAATAGGGACCACTTCAGTGAGAAGGTAAACAGCGTTCCACGCACTCTGGTGTCTAGTCATGCCTGCTACATGTCAATAGAAATGTCTGCAGACTCAGACAGCACTGGCTCTTTGGCTATAAATGGAGTTGGATATGGCTGGCTTTCGAGCAAGGGTGACCTTAACCTATAGCGGCCAACCGTCACGGATTCTCCGGGACAGTCCCGATTTGAGAGGGGGAATCCCGAGTTACCATTTTTAGGAAAATGGTCACGGAATTCCCCCATGACGTCCCGGCTGTCCCGATTTCTCTTCGGCAGCAGGCATTTTTTAAAAAAAAGGAGCAAAAAATGGCTCCAAAAATTCAGCGATGTGATTGGCTCTCTATGTCAGCTGATATAGAGAGCCAATCACATCGCTGAATAGGGGAAACACCTATTCAGCGATGTGATTGGCTCTCTATGTCAGCTGACATAGAGAGCCAATCAAATCGCTGAATTTTTCCCCCTTCCCTACCGGAGTTTTAAAAAAAGCCTCTTTAGTCTCATCAGCTGTTAGTCGGGAGAGAAAATAAGCAGAGCTTCAAGGAAGGTAAGCAGAGTTGGGGGGGTGTATTCTCTGTGTCCGAGCAGGCTGCCTGCTTATTTTCGGGGGGTGGCTTATATTTCTATATAGTATATAGAAATATAAGCCACCCCCCGAAAATAAGCCATAAGGCCATTTTTGGCCATTTTGGGGGGGGGGAAAGAATATAAGCCATGCCATGGCTTATATTCTTTTTTCCCCCAAAAAATGGCCAAAAATGGCCTGATGGCTTATTTTCGGGGGGTGGCTTATATTTTTAGAGCCCCCCGAAAATCGGCACATGGCTTATTTTCCAATAAACTGTGCATGCGCAGAAACTCAATCTGATGCATGCGCAATGCATCAGATTGAGTTTCTGCGCATGCACAGTTTATTGGAGCCATTTTTTGCTCCTTTATTTTTTGGCCCCGCCCATGACGTCGTGACGTTGGCCCCGCCCATGACGTCATGACGTTGGCCCCGCCCCACTATCCCGGATTCAGTTTTGTAAGGTGTTGGACGCCTTACCTTAACCTATAGTCAGTCCACTGACATCATCCAAGTTCTGTTGACAGCATTGGGTCTGTTCAAGGAAGGACTAAACCTCATTTTATTGTTTAGTCTCCATTCTCACAGAATGTTGAATTTTTATGATTCCTTAAATCTTATTGTTCCGGAGCGGATTTACACTTTCATTAGCATCGATTTATTTCCATCGATGCTTTCGTTTACTGAAATATCGAGTTCTGTTGCAATGCAATTTATTTCATTATAATTTTTGATAGGGATATTGCACTGTTCCTATTGTTTTAATATGAATTTCAGAGGGTTATTTGGTTATTTTCTTTTTTTTATCTTTCTGTTTTTTACATTATTGTGCTGGTGGATGTTGAATTTTGACAGTGTTGTGTTGCCGATTGTGACGGGGGAGGCGTTGTTCGCTCAACCACTGTGGGTTTCCTTGGAAGGGGGGGGGAGAAAAACAGGTTATAAATGAAATGAAATGAAGCAAAATGAAAAATGAAATGAGTTATATCCGAGTTGGAGTGCTGCCAGGTTCCAATACATGTGCACTCACAGAAAACATGGAATAAAAACCGCACTTGTGATCGAACGTGGAAAGCCACAGCGTTTCCACATATTTCTGAATCTTATTTATGCAACCATTTCTCAACGGCAAATTGTTTTTACCATATATACTCGAGTATAACTCGGGGGGGGGGGGGTTAAGCCCCCAAAGTGAGGTCCAAAAATGGGACTCAACTTATACTCGGGTCAAAACATGCCCACTCAAATGTCTAAATTAATTAGTGTAACCATATTTTCATGTATTTTAATGATTGAAACTCACTCACAGCTGTTGCATTTTCCAAACCTGACTTATAGTTGGGTCAATCTCTTTTCCTAGTTTTAGCGGTCCAAATTAGGTACCTCGACTTATATTCGGGATGACTTATACTCGAGTATATACGGTAACTTGGATTTTCCTGCTCTGTCACCAGCCCATTAGATTCCTCATTAGGTAAAGGGTAAAGGTCACCCTTGCTCGAAAGCCAGTCGTATCCAACTCTAAGGTTCAGTGCTCATCTTTGTTTATAGCCAAAGAGCCTGCACTGTCGGCATCTGCAGATGTTTCCGTGGACACGTGGCAGGCATGACCAGACATTGGAGTGCAGGGAACCCTGTTTACCTTCCCAGTCAAACCTCGCATAAAGAGCGCCTCACCTAGAGACTAACTCACTTAAAGAGCAGAATTTTCTCTGAACGGTCGCTTCGTTTAACAAATAAAACCAACCAAAAACATGTTTAACAACTAAATCAGGGTTCACAATCCCCCCCCCCCCGGCCAGAAGTCACAATTGGTCACTTACAATGGTGTTGTTGTTGTTAAAGGAATGGCCAAATGAGTGTCTAGTCATGCCTGCCAAGATCGTTTTCCCCCTCACCGAAGTGGTCCCTATTTATCTACTAGCAATGTCTTGCTTTTGAACTGCTCAGTTGGCAGGAGTTGGACAGAGACAGGCACTCAATCCATCCTGCAGTACCCAGGTCTCGAACTGCCAGCTAACAAGATGAGCTTCTTAACCACTGAGCCACTGCAGCCCCTTCAAGACATGTTTGTAACTGAGGTTCAATTACATTTAAATGGGCACAGGGTTTTTAAATTGTTATTATTGGCATCTGTTTAATAGCATTTCAATATGATAATTTACTGGTCTCATAGGTCTATGAGTTTTTATAATCTTTTGTAAAGTTGCCTTAGCATTTTCCACAGAGAGAAGAAGGGGACAGAAATCAAATTAGATAGACTGACAAACAGTTGAAAACTATGTACAGTAATAACGTTACGTTCAGAAGCAGAAAGGAAATACGTAGCTAATGGAATTGATGACCTGCTTCCATTCTGAAGCATAATCAGAATAAGTGGTGTGTGTTTTTTAACCACCTCACAAAAGATCTTCCAGCAATTTCCATGACTGCTCAACCTCTGACCAATGCATGGCATTTAAAAAGCCTCCAGGGAGATCTTTACCAGCATACGGCACCAATAAAACATAATGTTTATTACATTAGCAAGCTCACATATGAAAAGCAGAAAAAGTCAGTGTTTTTTAACAATAAAAGCCAAAATGATTGAAGCTTGATAAAAATGGTATAATTTAAATTGGGTAGAAGTGTCTTCGTTGATAATTCAGTGGACAAAGTTGCCCCTGTGGGGCGTGGAACCCATGTTGAGAACCACTGGCCTAGACCATAGGTCAGTGATGGCCAACCCTGGCACTCCAGGTGTTCTTGGGCTTCAATTACCCATAAGCCCAAGTCAGCACTCCTGCTGATCAGGGCTTCTGGGAATTGAAGTCCAAGAACATCTGGAGAGCCAAGTTTGAGGACCCCTGGGCTAGTTGAGGACTGTGGTGACTCAAGTGGATAAGATGCTGAACTCGCTGGCTGGAAGGTCGGAATTCTATTCCCAAGAACGACATGACGGAGTGAGCTCCCGCCTCTGTCCCAGCTCCTGCCAACCTAGCAGTTCGAAAGCAAGACATTGCAAGTAGGTAAATAGGGACCACATTGGTGGGAAGGTAAACAGCATTCCGTGCACTCTGGTGTCTATTCGTGACTGCCACATGTCCATGGAAACATCGGCAAACACAGACAGCACTGGCTCTTTGACTATAAACAGAGATGAGCACTGAACCCTAGACTCGGATATGACTGTCTTTTGAGCAAGGGTGACCTTTTCCCTTTACCTAAAGGGACTATGTGAATGTGGGGAGATACTGAATCTGGCTCATTTGCTGGTCGGCCAATTTATCACCAGAAGCACAAGCTGGAATTCAGATTGCTGGGATGGGAGAAACATCAACAACTTGAGATAGGCAGATGATACGACCCTAATGGCAGAAAGCGAGGAAGACCTAAAGAGACTCTTGATGAGGGTGAAAGAGGAGAGTGCCAAAGCTGGCTTGAGATCATGACATCCAGACCCATCACTCCCTGGCAAATAGAAGGGGAAGAAGTGGAAGCAGTGACAGACTTTACCTTCTTGGGATCTAAGATCACTGCAGATGGTGACGACAGCCATGAAATAAAAAGAAGATTAATTTTTGGGAGGCAAGCTATGAGAAACCTAGGGAACATATAAAGAGTAGAGACATCACCCTGCCAACATAAGTCCACATAGTC
Organism: Furcifer pardalis; assembly: GCA_030440675.1. Lineage (NCBI taxonomy): Eukaryota > Metazoa > Chordata > Lepidosauria > Squamata > Chamaeleonidae > Furcifer > Furcifer pardalis. Next base: position 13,765,716 of record CP126898.1, on the reverse strand, counting down.
AAAGCAATGGTCTTCCCAGTAGTTATGTATGGTTGTAAGAGCTGGACCCTAAGGAAGGCTGAGCACAGAAGAGTAGACGCCTTTGAACTGTGGTGTTGGTTGGAGACTTTTGAGAGTCCCCTGGACTGTAAGGAGATCCGATCAGTCCATCCTGAAGGATATCAACCCTGACTGCTCCTTGGAAGGACAGAGACTGAAGATGAAGCTCAAGGACTTTGGCCACCAAATGAGAAGAGAGGATTCACTCAAGAAGCCCTTGATGCTAGAAAATATCGAAGGCAAAAGGAGAAGGGGGCAGCAGATGATGAGGTGGATGGATGGCATCATTGACACAGTGGATGTAGACCTTTGTGGGCTATGGAGGATGGCAGGGGACAGGAGTGCCTAGCATGCGGTGGTCCATGGGGTCGCAAAGGGTCAGACTTGACTGTGTGACCGAACAACAAAGCCATTTTGACAGTTTGACCTAGACACAAACAAAGTCCTCTCCCTCAACCTTGAGACTGTAAAACCTGCCAAATAATGACTTTGTGCCTTTAGCATCATATTTACTCCAGCTCTGTTTAGAGCGTTTGGGGTTCTTCTCATTGGCAATGTGTTTAGACTGACCCCGGCGGTCCATTGCAAAATTAATGGGCTGCCTTGTTTTCTCAACCGCCTTTGAATGTCAGCTGTGAGGGCCGTCTCGTTCCTTTGAACGATTTCTCTCCGACACTAATCTCATCGCCCAAAGAGGCAGGTCATGTCCCCTACCAACCTTCTCGGCAAGCCAGCGAAGACTTTTCAAGATAACCCAATCTTGCCTAGGCAGATGGACGAGCGAGGCAAGATAAACAGAGGCCGGGAGAGCCCTGGCCGATGATCGAGGGGGCTGGAGGGAGTGATGGATGAGGCCACATTAAGGGAGCTAAAGAACTACTGCTCAGCTAAATGAGGACTAATGAGGGAAGGCGACACCAGCAAATATTTGTGAAGGGTATAAACAAGAGGGAGGGGGAGGCGGTCTCTCCCACCGCTCCAGGAACTGGAAAACCAGAATAAATTGAGATGAAGCCATAATGCACACAGTATTTGCTGGCAGCGCAAACTAGTGTGAGTCGCACAACCTCCTACTGGCTGCTCCTGACCAGATCTTAGCCTTGTCCAGATGGCTCTTCAAAGCTTTCCTGGTACCTGCCTCCCTCTCTACATGCCAGTGGCCGTGCCTTTCTTCCTAGACCTACTGCGGCCTCCTGCAACACCTGCCACAGTAACTTCTCAATTTGTCTTCTGCCAACATTGCGGCCCTCACTTTTCAGGGTTTGAAGGATGCCCGAGCATAGCCTTTAGCGGTGAGACCCTACAGTGGAGACAAAGGGAGATTGAAACCCTTGAAGAGGTGCATCTCTTCTGGGTTTCAGCATGAACTTTGAAGGAGATATCCTAGGACACGGTTTCTCAACCTGTGGTCCATAGGCCACATGCAGCCCATGGCACCATTTCATGTGGCCCACCACCACCTTCATCACACCAGGAAGTTCCATGTGGTGGAGGAAGGGCAAAATGGCCATCCGGGCCCCGAAGCTGTGAAGGACGTGGTTGAGTTTGATGAAGCTTTCATGCTTGTTGATTAGCTTCTTCGTGTCTGCGGCATTACCCTTCAAAGTGATTGGTAGCATCAGAGATGTTTTGGCACCAAAGTGGGCGATCTACGGCCACTGCCTCCCAAGTTTGTGGGTTTATACCTGACTCCTTCATGGTTTGTTTCAGCTGGTCCTTATAACGCTTCAAATGAGCTCCAGGAGGTCTTGTGCCAGAGCAAAGTTCCCCATTTAGAATTTGATGAGGAAACCTTCAACCATCCATACGGCAGACATACTCCACCCATCTAAGACGATGGCCCATGATGGAAGTTTCAATGCTATTTACACTTGCCTTCTTGAGGGCTGCGATGTTGGTGACATAGTCATCCCACTTGATATTCAAGATGGACCTGAGCTTCTGTTGGTGAAAGCACTCAAGTTTTTTGATGTCTTGGCGATAGAGGGTCCATGTTTCACAGCCATACAATGACATTGAGATAACAACATCTTGGTATGCCGTGAGGTTAGTCTGGATTAGAGACACGGGAAACTGGTAGCTCTGATATACCTGAGCAGTTGAATCTGTACTGGATACCAGCATGAACTTTGAAGGAGATATCCACAGTGGTGGCAAATCTTGGCATGCCAGATGTTCCTGAACTTCAATTCCCAGAAGCCCTGATCAGCAGATGTGTTGACTTGGGCTTCTGGGAATTGAAGTCCAAGAAAACCTGGAGTGCCCAGGTTGGCCATCACTGTACCAAGGAGGATTGAGTTAAGAACCTTGAGTAGCTGCTACAAGGTTGTGCATAAATTCTAGAGAGGATTCAGTGCCCCAACTGACATTGAAGCTATCCAACCAACCCTATTTCCTTCCTCTACTAATCCATTAACCAAAATTATCTCTTTCATCAGTCGTTTAAAGAATCCCTGGAGACTTTTTGTTTCCAGGGTCTTCTAGGTGGCAAATACTCAAGTAGTGGTTTACCATTCCTTTTCTTTGGTGGTGTGCTCTGGAACTGTTTAGCTTACCCAAGTCAGCAGTTCGAGACCCGGGTATTGCATGTCGGATTGAGCACCCGTCTCTGTCCCAGCTCTTGGGGAACATGAAAGGAGCCTCATTTGGGCATTCCTTGAGCGGAGTTTCTTCCGCAAAAATCCTTTCAACCCAGAATAATTTCTGACATTAAATTATTATTAGTGTCTTTGTTATGCAGCAGCAAAGCTAAAAGTCAAGGTCTCAGAAAAGCTGTGTATTCACTTTCTAATGAGAATGCTATATCTAGAGCAGGGGTGCCCAAACTATGGCCCTCAGGCCAGATCTGGCCCCCAATGCTAATTCATCCACCCCACCCCGTCCTCATCACGTCCGGAAGCGGAAGTAAAATGTGTTTTACTTCTGCTTCCGGGAGCAACGAGGGTGGCATGGGCTGGATGAATTGGCCTTGGGGCCCAGATCTGGCCCGTGGGCCATAGCTTGGGCACCCCTGATCTAGAGGGCTTACCCAGAATGGACACGAAAAAATTCAGAGAGCAACCTGACCCTTCGGTTGCTTAGTAGCAAAAGCTAGACATGTAAGACGAATAATTGTTTAGATTTAAATATTTCCCACAGAGGGAAATTAAATTGCAACATAATACACAAAACTAATATTTTTTACAACCTTGTGTTTCATAAGCACAAAAATACTTCAAAGTTATATAAACAAACAAATATCTTGCAGCGATGAAAAACTGAAGACACAAATTCTTTAAAAAAAATATATGAAAACTGAGCTTAAGTTGCAGGGAGATACTTTGATCCATCCAAACTACAGAGGCATAAAAATACAATAAAAATACCAAAAAGAACGTTTCATTTATATTCTAAAAATATACCGGAACCTATAGCTTTAAAAGTCACGATTGAAAAGCAGAAAATACATCTTTAAAACAGTATATTGAGAAGCATTATAGTTTTAAGCAATCTTTAGCCTTAAACATATGAAAATCATCACTTGTTGTTGTTGTTCTGCCATATCTGATTCCGAATATTGGCAATCATCATTGCGATCACCCATGAAGACTGTCCTGAGAATATAATGCAGTGGCCTTTCACCCGCCTTCTGCATCGCCATATGACACCCATAGTACCAATGATCCAATTCCATGAGCCACTTTCTGATCCTGAGCCCTTTTGGCACATGAATTCCTCATCATCAGCCCCAGGCCAGGATGGATGAACCTGCTGCCCTCCATCAAGATGGATTCAAGTGGGATTTAATCCACTTTAGGACAATCATCCTTCCCTGTGAACTTCACCAAGGCTGCTAGTCTTCAGGGTTGTCAAATTAGTTAACCACCACCTGATGCTCAATGTTGAGTTGCTGGCAGTATGGTCTATTCTATTGCCACAACAGGATATCCTGGCCAGACTTGGAAAATCAACACACAGGAAAAATATTCTAATTGCTCACCCAGCCATGCCAGCTATGGAGCAAAATCCATGTCTTTGTTCTCTACTGCTGCTCTTGCTGCTGCTGCTACATGCCTCCAGTGTTGGTGATATCTGGTGTGTGTGGTGTGGCTTCATTGTGAAACTGTGTTGCCAAAGTATGTGCTTCCTAATTCTTTATATTTCTATTTTGCTTAGTGCTATGGGAGTTGTATGTAAGTATAATCACTACTGCTACTGATATTGTAAAAATTAACTCTCAATTAAGTTACATCTGTAAGTATTTCTTAACAGACTATGTGATTTAAAAGACTAACCTAGAGCAAATTTAAATCACAATAACATATATGTCTGGCCAGGCTATCCTCCTATGGTTATAGAGTAGCCCCTACAGCCAGTGATGCAACACCGAGTGTCAGGTGGTGGTTAATTAACCCGACCACCACGAGGATGAACAGCCTTGGGTAGCGAAGTCCACAGGGAAGGGTGATGGTCCCCAAGTGGATTAAATCCCAAATGAGTCCATCTTGATGGAGGGCAGCAGCTTCATCCATCCTGGCCTGGGGCTGAGGAGGACTTTACATGCCCAAAAGGGCTGAGGACCAGAAAGTGACTCACGTGGAACTGGATCAGTGGCCCTATGGAAGACCACTCCGTAATATTCTCAGGACAGTCTTCATGGCTGATCGCCATGAGGATCACCTATATTCAGCAGCAGCAGAAGAATAACATATAAGAAAAAAGTCTCACCAACACACACACCTCATCAGCATTTCTCTCTGTCTAATAGTCCCCTTTTAGCATTTTTCTGTTCATTGCCCTGGCTATCACCAGCTCAGCCAGTCCAACAAATTTTGTTGCCCCACGGCCAGGCTGGCAGGAGCAGGGACAGAGATGGGAGCTCCCTCCATCATGCCATACCCAGGAATCAAACTCCGACCTTTCAGTCAGCAAGTCCAGCATCTTAGTCACCCTAGGTGACTTCATAAGATCTCCTGTTTTCTGGCAAAAGCGAACCCCATTCCAAACTACAGAGCCGTGGCAGGAAGGGGAAAGGAAGGGAAGAAATTATCTCTGAAAATCTTCCCCCAAAATAGATATATATATATATATATATATATCTACTGTTCCAAGCCAAAATGATTGCGCCTTGGCATGGCAATCCCGGCCGAGCATCGGAAGCGGTGGTAGCCATGGCAACGTGTCTCCTACGGGCCTTTGTGCAAGCCTAAAGGGTTGTCCAACGTGGTGGGGGAGCGTGGTTGCGAGGATAGGCTTTCCTCGGGAAATGTGGACTGGCTACGCGTTTTCTTTTGTGCTTTTTCAAGAGCAGGGCCAGATGCGGACGGCGAACGAGAAACGCCGGGCAAAATATTCATCTCATCGCAAGCATCTATTGACACCTTCGGCAGCTGCCGCTCCGGCAGATAATTGAATGCGTGCGGAAAAGGCACATAATTGAATGTGGGTGAAAGCCGGCGGTACCTGTGCGTGCAGCCTATCGGTGTAACAACCAATTTAAATTCATTGGTGTTGCTATGAGTGGGTTGTGTGTGTGTGTGTGTTTTATCACCACCTTTTTCAGGGGAGAAAAGGAAAGGTCTTTCTCAGCAATGGTGGTTCAATTTCTCTTGGTTTGCTCTGGGTGGCAGAAAAACGCCGGTTCCCAAAGGGAAGGACTCAACAGAGTTTATTGTACTGTTTCAAGTGGCCTCTCTGAAGACGGAGATTAATTTCAGGCTGTCTTCAAGGGCCTATAGGGACTGCAGTGGCTTCGTGGTTAAGACATTGAACTTGACAACTGGAAGGTCGGCAGGTCGAGACCCGAGCGGTACACGACCGACTGAGCTCCCGTCCTCGGTCCTAGCTCCTGCCAACCTAACAGTTCGAAAGGAAGACACTGAAAATAAATAAATATAAATCTGAATAAATAAATAAATAGGGACCCACTTCGGTGAGAAGGTAAACAGCCCTCCAACACTCACACATTTGCTCGTCCCTCAGTTACATGACTATAAACATTGCTTGAGGAAGATGTAGGAAATGATGATGAGGAAGTCAGAATGATGGTTTCTTCATGTTCTGTGTTTCCATTAAAATCAGAGTGTTCTGAGGAAGAACAAAACAGCTAAAGAAGGGATTCTCAACCTGCATCCCACGGGCCAGATGCGGCCCATGATACCATTTCATGTGCCCCCTCCACTGCCTTCATCACACCAGGAAATGCAATGGGGCGGAGGAATTGCAAAATGGCCGTCTGGCTACCAAAGCTGCCTGAGGGAGCGTGACTCGGTCCCCGGCTTAAAAAGGTTGAGAATTCCTGAGCTAAAGGATTAATCTAATGTTGCTTAGATGGCCCCGTCTAGTTGCATTATCCCCCATTAGTAATAAGTTTCTTCTAATTGCACTTTCCTTTCTGTATAATTAAAAGGTACACAGCCTCTTACAGGGCTGGTGGGCCATTTATTAAACGGTTATTACTTTTGGGATGGTGGGGTATTAATTACCACCATTATCTATTTAGAACGTTGCCATTAATTCAGGTTCACATTATTACCGCGACAAGGATTTCATTTCATATTTGCGTTCGACCCAGAGGGAGTGGAAGGGCCCGATCCACTGGAAAATTGCCCTACGCACGTCTTGTGGAAATGAGAAATATGACTTTCTGAGAATGTACGTCTGTAAGTGTTCGAGTATATTTACATAAAACCACATATTGGAACATTTATAAAGAAATGTGTTGTTTAAATTCATTACTGCTGGACAGTCTCATTACAGTGGCTGCACATAAATAAACAGATTGTGGGGGTGACAATGGACTATCAGCTCCAAATACAACAGTAGGAAGAATTAGAAATATATCAAGAAAATAAAGGTAAGATGACCGGTGGAAATTTCACAGCAAAATCTCTTCCAGGATTAACTATTTCTGCTAGACATGTAGACATACATTTTCCCTTGAATGCTCCTCTTCTTCTTCTTCTTCTTCTTCTTCTTCTTCTCGTCCCATATTCATTCCAAATATTGGCTATCATCATGATGATAGTCTTCTTGTTCTTAGTTCCTCAGAACAGTTCTGAACACCAATCCAGGGTATCTTTCTTCCCACGTATCTTCCCTTTTAGAGTGAATTGGATATTCTATACTTTATGTCACCATCACCATCACCATCATTATTATTATTAGCTCAAATTTATAATGACTCATTATAATGACCCATTATGAGTCATTCCTCATGCTATACCCTAGATATTGGAACTTTCTTTGTTTAATGGTCTTAAACAGTTCTTGTTCTTTACCCATTTGCTGCAATACTCTACATTAGTCACCTAGTCAACCCACGATATCCAGGGGTGGGCTCCACAAATTTTTACTACCACACTGTGGGCGTGGTATGATGGGTGCAGCCAGTGGGAAAGCCCTGCGTTGCACCCAAATTAGGACTACTTTATTTCAAAACTTGGATGGGAAGGCCAGCCAGAATTTCTGCTACCGGTTCTGGCAGACTGGTGCGAACCTGCTGCAGCCCACCACGGATGATATCTTTAGCAGATGTCTGTAGATCCACATTTCAAAAGCTTCAATTCTCTTTTCAGATGCTTTAGTCAATGTCCAAGCTTTGACTCCATAGAGCAACACAGTGAATCCATAACATCTCACTCTTCGGATCATTGTAGCATGAGTTAAGCTCTACTGTGTACCAAATGTTGAATTTTTATGAAGGTGGATCTTGCTATTTTCTCGTCTCTTTTTTCCCCCATCCCCCCCCCCAAATGCCCTGATGGGTGGATTCTGAGTATACACTGAGACATCATGCTTCAGAATCATTGCCTTCCCTTGTTAGATTTTATTCCGCCTTTCCTCCACAAATTAACGAGTGATTCCTTGTCCTCCTCGCAACAAAATGATATGGAAATCTAGACAAATAAAGAGCTGATTTCTATATCCAGTTTTCTTTTGCTTCCTTCTTTTCTTTTAAAACTGAGTTGCATGAATCCCGATAGATATGAGAAAGTGAATAAACAATTTTTTTAACACAAATTTTGGCATCTGTTGCATCATCTCCCTTTCATGCCTCCGGTTGACCCACATTGAAGTGTTGGATGCATCCTTCTGCAACACATCCAAAACCTTATGGTTGCTTAGCAACCCCCTCCTTCCCAACCCTCAGGGCCCTATTGGGTAAGTCTCAGTAGGACAGAACTGGCTGGTCTGTGGATGCAATTTGCGGATTTTCCACTTAGGCATCAATTACACTGATTGATTACCAATGCGGTTAAAAGCCTCTAGGCTGCACACAGACCTACAGATATGGCCCTTAATTAAGATCAACCCGGCAGCAGAGATGTCAATAAACAATAAACAAACAATAGAGTTGACCAAGATACAACTAGCGTCGCCTTTGGAAAGTAGGAGAACGTAAGAAGAATTTGCTAAGCATATGAACTTGGGCAGGTTATAGGGCAGTGATGGCGAACCTTTTAGAGCCCGAGTGCCCAAACTGCAACCCAAAATCCACTTATTTATTGCAAAGTGCCGACACAGCAATGGGGGGAGGGAGGGAGCGCTCCCATTGGGCTGCTGGGCAGAGAGGCGGGGCAAACTCTGTGGTGGGGGGGAGGAAGCGCTCCCATTGGGCTGCTGGGCAGAGGGGTGAGGCAAACTCTGCGGTAAGGCAACCACATGGGTGCCCACAGAGAGGGCTCCGAGTGCCACCTCTGGCACGCATGCCATAGGTTCGCCACCACTGTTATAGGGGTACCCATAGACCAAACCATTTGCAGAAGAACTGGTCCAAAACTGTAAATTCTGTATTCTTTGGCGACTGTGGACCCAATTTTCCTACAGTGCTGAAGTGAAAATGCCTTTCTTTTTTTTATCTTGTGATCACAGGTTGTAAGTGTTGTGGCCTGGGTGCGAGGAGGAGGAAATCTAGCCGACCCGGCTACCTGCTGCCGGCTCTGACTTGGACTCTGAGGCTGAGGGGGACCCCTTGCCAGTTCCCCAGGCAGCACCCAGCTCAGATCAGGAGGCCGAGTTGAAAGAGATGGATCTGGCACCGTCACCATAGCCAGCTGTCACCCCAGAGCTGGCCCTGCAAGGCCAAGCAGGGCCGAAGGCCGGAACTGGACAGATGGACTGGGTGCTAGCAGCCAGACTACTCGGGAGCAGGCCGGCATGCCTACTCATTACAGGAATGAACTGAGGCATCAGATTCAGCTGAAGAGGAGGAGGGCCTGGTGCCGGGCCGTAACAGTAAGGAATTAATTACTCCTGAACTCAGCATGAGAATCCAGTGTTTCCCAACCTTTGGTTCTTGGACTTCAATTCCCAGAAGCCTAAGCCAATGGACTGACTTGCTTCTTCTGGGAACTAAAGTCACCTCTATGGTGCATGAGCCCCACATGGGAACCACTGAACTACCCAGAGAGAGAGAGAGAGAGAAATACAAAGTCACTTGCTATGAAATTGCACAGAGAAATCTGATTTTCCATGAGTCTGTTTAAATTAACGGGCCACACAAGGCGAGAGTAAGGAATTGGCTAAACAGCTTCTTTGCCGCTTGTTAATGTAGCTCTCCTGCATCTCTGCAGAACTACCTTAATAAGCTATAAACAAGGACTGTGTGGCAATTTCCTCCTTTTGTTCTCTAATTCTTTTTTCCCCTCTCCTTTTGGTGCCTAAGTGCCCTAACCCAAAAGAGGGGGGAAATAACATTATTTGCAGAGATCAAACTCTCTTTCTTAGCCTCTCCATTATTGTCTCATACACTTCCCTGCATCAGTTCAAGCATTTGCACTGCCTGAACCCATGTGAATAGATCTGATGTGGGGGAAATTGGCACTCCAGCAAGGAAGGCGAAAACTGGATTTCAGGAGGGGGGAGGAACTCTGGTCTAATTCACATTTTCTTTTACATCCAGTGGTGAGAAACAAAAATGTGAATCAGTCCATCCCAAACATTTCCCATATTTTGTGTCAATGTAATTGCAGCCTGTGTCTCTCCTAGGCTGACACACCGAATTAGAAAATGCAACCTAATTTCTATTCCCGGTGAGGGGAAAAGATATTGTTCTTCCTTGCCTCAGAGGTATTCTGTGCATGCTCAGGACTGGCTTCTGTGCAAGTCTGTAAACTTTGAAAAATTGGAGAAAATTGGCTAACTATGGTCTTGTGGTTTGGAGAAAAATTGAAGCATAGGATGGGTTGTTTGTAGCTTTGTGATCAATTAAGGTAGCCTATTGTGCCTGTTGGGTGCTTATAGAGGAATAGCCCTGCCAGATAACCCTATTTTTCTCCTCACAGGAACTGAGAGAAAATCCCTCTCTCTTTTTCTCTTCCTCACGCTTGCTTCATTAATATCGCCAATTGTTTTCTAGCATTAATTGTACCAATACTAGGTCAATCCTATAGAACAGTGATGGCCAACCTTGGCACTCCAGATAATCTTGGACTTCAATTCCCAGAAGCCCTGCTCAGAAGGCGTGCTGACTTGGGCTTCTGGGAATTGAAGTCCAAGAACACTCGGAGTGCCGAGGTTGCCCATCACTGCTATAGAATATCCAGACACATGGGGTAAGGTTTTAGGTGAAAATCCATCCAAGAATAACCGTGCTAAAATCATATTGGGTTTTTTGACCAAGGATGAAATTGCTAGCTTTTGCAATTTAGTTCTGAAGCCTGGCCAGCTTTGGGATGTATCAAACTGTGAGATATTCCAGTAGTAAAAGAAATCAAAACGTATCTCCCTTTTAAAGAAATGAAAATCCCCGGAGTTCTGCACAGATAGAGTTAGTTCATCGGCAGCATAAACAACACAGCGCAAATAAGAGGTGATCCTAAATTGAGATAGGGGCTCGTGATGTTTCAGCTTAGATCATTTTGTAATTAATGAAAAGCCACATATTTCATTGACATACCCTATATACTCTAGTATAAGTCGGTTTTTTTAGCCCCCAAAATGAGGTCTAAAAATGAGACTCGACTTATACTTTGGTCAGTGTGAACACTCAAAAACATACCCACACAAATGTCTAATTAATTTTGCCATATTGTCATGTATTTTAATTATTGAAACTCACTAGCAGCTGCTGCATTTTCCACCCCCGACTATATACTTGGGTCAATCTATTTTCCTAGTTTTAGAGGTCCAAATTAGGTACCTTGACTTATATTCGGGACGACTTATAGTCGAGTATACACGGTATATAAGAGACAGGCAAGAAGGAATCCAGTTCTTGTTCACCCATTCTAATTCAGTGTTTCCCAACCTTTGGTTTTCAGTTCCCAAAAGCCCATGTCAACTCCCCTAAAGCACTGATCAGCCAATGGACTGACTTAAACTTCTGGGAATTGAAGTCACCCAGTGGGGCCTGGGCCTCCACATTGGAAAACACTTTGCTGATGGCATCGCCCAACCAACTGCCTCTATTTCAGCTGGTCTTCTGTCTTTGTGGATGGCCTCACCCAAGCAACAGGACCTTCCGAGTTCTAGAAGCCAAATGCTACATCACAATGGTTTCTCTTGGGGAGATGGACGGGGTAGGTTCAGCATACCAACCCTGAGTAGCCTTTAGCAAGGTGCACAGCCCCAGGATGCCCCCTAGAGGAAGGAAATGCTAAGCCACTTCTGAAAACCCTAGAAAATGTGATTAATCAGGAAATTGCCTTAGATCTCAAGTAACATGACAGCACCTAATTATGATTGCTGTTGTATTTCTATGGTTGAAGAGCCTGTATGCGCTTTGATTTTGCGTTGTCCCTCTTACACCTCAGAGGTTCATTGCTTGCAGGGTTATCTTGCTATCTTGCTTATTTTTATTTATATATATTTACTTGATAATCGGTTGCCCTTGCTTGAAAGCCATTCATATCTGACTGTAGGGTTCAGTGCTCATCTCCATTTACAGCCAAGGAGCCAATGCTGTCTGTATTTGCAGACAGTTCCATGGACTAGATGTCAGAATGGACGGAACATTGCTTCTCATCCTACCATCACATTTTAAATACCATAGAACCCTCCAGCCTAAAAGAAAATTGATGAGATGAACCTACCCTTCTCTATCTGTCAAAGAGAAGGCATTGTGATGTAGCAGTTTGCTTCTAGAACTCTGAAGGTCCTTTTGCTTGGGTGACGCTATCAACAGGGACAGAAGACCAGGAGAAATAGAGGCAGTTGGCATGCTCTGGAAAGTAACTGAGAAAAGAAGAAGGGTTGCCAGAGCAGGAGAGCGATCTACATGGAACCAAGGGGAACATGTTGTGAAGAAAGGTAAGCTGTGATGTCCTTCAAAGATAGTTGCTTCTCCTTTCCCCGTCCCTTCTTTGAAAGTAAAATTGGAAGTCTCTCTCTAACATCCTTTCTAGTCATCTGAGGAAGTATCTGTGGATTCCACCAAGCATAGCTGGTGTTTTTAGGAGCCCAATCAGAAGAGAGGACGAGGACACAGCAGTGGAAACCACATAGTTGAAGGTGGAGATGTGGAAGCCCTAGGGCGGTGATGGCCAACCTTGGCACTCCAGGTGTTCTGGAACTTCAATTCCCAGAAGCCCTAATCAGCAGGAGTGCTGACTTGGGCTTCTGGGAATTGCAGTCCAAGAACACCTGGAGTGCCAAGGTTGGCCATCACTGCCCTAGGACTTCCATGTCTCCACCTTCAATTGTCCTAGGAGAAGAAATAATATTTCTCCTCATTCTTTGTTACCCTACTTTCAAGTCACTTCCACGACCATTCCCCTCTCCTCCAGAGATTGTCATGACCAACAAGGTGTCATGACAAAGAAGCAGGCGAATGTGTAATTATTGTCTAGAGAATTACATGATTACATTGTGAAACAGAGAGTACAATGTCGTTAGGCAATCTCTCCAAATGCACTCTTTTACAGGAGATGCTTAAAAACTATCTGCATAATAAGGCATTCCTCAAATTCGAATTGCTAATTAAAGCAGTATATTATCCTCATCTCCTCTATTGGTATGGAAGCAGGGTTCTACCTCATTAGATGGTAATAAATATCTTCTTTTTTTAAGGCTTAAGAGAAGGAGAAAGTTATAGAGAACTTTGAGGAATAAATATGGGCTTCTTTCCTTCCAAGCCCATAGCATTCTCTCATCTACCGAGACCTCCGTATTCTTCTAAAATTTTATTATTTTATTAAGCACAACTCCCCCAGTGGCTTAGCGGTTAAGGCACTGGGCTGGAGGCTGTAAGGTCAGGTTTCGATACCCAAAAGCTGTACTTGGGGATATGAAAGGAGCCTCATTCGGACACCTACAGTGGCCTCCTTGCTATCTTCCCAAGCGGGGAAGAGAAAGAGAAGCTGCTAGCCTGAAGCTCCCTATAGCCTGTTCCCCAGGGTAAGTGACTCACCTTTGGGTGTGCGGTGTGGGTGTGTATTTTAATGTGTATTTAATGTGTATTTATCTTTAATGTGTATTTTTATGTATTTTATGTCTATTTAATTTGTATTTTTATGTGTACTGTACTTATTTTTATGGGTTTTTTACATTGGCTCTGCCCACATCATTGCCTCTGCCCATGACATCATGACGTTGGCTCCACCCATGACATCATGACGTTGGCTCCGCCCATGATGTTGGCTCCACCCACAGTGTGATAGTAAAATTTTTGGCTGCCCACCATTGCTGCTAGTCCTCAAGGTTATCAGGTTAGTTAATTGCCGCCAGATGTTTGGGACTCAGTTGCTGGCCGTAGGTTCTACTCTATTACCATAGCAGAATAATCTGGCCAGACATGAAATTCTGCAATTAGTGGAGGGGATTTTGTTTTGGTTTTTTAACCAGCTTGATCTTGACAAGTCATTCAGCCAGATGTTCAGGCTGACAGCAAAACAAACAAACCAAACTCCAACATGTTAAAATGCAAGGAATTAAGACTCTAAACAAGAATCACACAGGGTTCCTTTTTTCCTCCAAACAGATTATCTCAGTTATTAGGGTGAATAATTGCCTTCAAAATAGTTTCAGAACCTGGACATCTGACATGAATAAAGAAAGAAGAACCTGGACAACTTCTATAAGATTCATATTCCATCAAACTTTAGCTCATGCAATTTGGCCGTCAGCATACTTTGTGTTCCCTAAATCCATACCATGTCACTATTTTAACTTTACATTACCTTAGGGTTGCTGTGTTGGTGGGTTTGCTTTAAAAAAAAAACCAGGAACCTTTTTTCAATTTAAACAAAAGATAATACAGGGTCTTTTCATCACCTTTCTAATATTACACTTCATTTCAATTAATTAAACTGCTTTTTCCTGTGGCCATAAATCACTCAATAGATGTTCAACTAATTGCTATTGTATTGATCAATGGATGGAATAATGATCTGAATAACTAGAATTAAAATTAGGCTTTCCAATTATTAATAATAAGGGTGCTTAGCAAGTTGGGAGGACGTGAAACAGTTTGATTAATTATGTACTGACCTGGTAGAGCAAAGAGATGTAGGCAGCTTTTCAGTGGCACGAAATTCGTTCAAGGTATTTGAGAACACAAATTGATCAGAGATTCAAGCAGAATCACAGAAATAAACCTTCACTGGTATTCACAGGTAGTCCTCCCATCATTCTTTTCCTTCTTCTCCTCCTCCTCCTCCTCCTCCTCTTCCTCCTCCTCCTTCTTCTCCTGTAGTAAGAATTTTATCCATAAAAAGGTTTCCTTCAAAAAAGTTTCCTTCGCCTTCTCCTCCTCCTCTTCCTCCTCCTCCTCCTCCTTCTCATGTAGTAAGAATTTTATCAATAAAAAGGTTTCCTTCAAAAAAGTTTCCTTCGCCTTCTCCTCCTCCTCTTCCTCCTCCTCCTCCTCCTTCTTCTCATGTAGTAAGAATTTTATCAATAAAAAGGTTTCCTTCAAAAAAGTTTCCTTCGCCTTCTCCTCTTCCTCTTCCTCCTCCTCCTCCTCCTTCTCATGTAGTAAGAATTTTATCAATAAAAAGGTTTCCTTCAAAAAAGTTTCCTTCGCCTTCTCCTCCTCCTCTTCCTCCTCCTCCTCCTCCTCCTCCTCATGTAGTAAGAATTTTATCAATAAAAAGATTTCCTTCAAAAAAGTTTCCTTTCTCCTCCTCCTCCTCCTCCTCCTCCTCCTCATCTTCCTCCTTCATCTCCTTTTTTGTCTCCTCCATCTCCTCCTCCTCCATCTCCTCCTCCTTTATCTTTGTCTTCATCTTCTTCATCATCTTTTTCTTCTTCTATGTCCAGATCAAACATTGGACTGCCAAAATGAAACCACCTGCTTGGCTTTGTCATTGGCCCAAATTAAATCTACATGTTTCTTGACATGTAATCTAGACATCTGATTTCTCCACCACCAACATCTCCATTTACCAGGTCTCCAGAACACATGATTTTACACCAAATGAGAGACTGTCCAAGATGTCTAATGTGGCCCTATTCACTCGGTGAGGAACAGAGAGATTGATCTTGCAACCTCCTCTGTTCAACAAATTTGACCAGGGATGAACTATCACTCTCTGGAGATTCGGGCTGAGCCTTTCTTCTTTATCGAACTCCTTCTTGGAAGAAGAAGAAAAGAATAGACAATGCAGTGTGAAAAGAACATTCACAGCTCCATCAAAGGACCGACTTTCCCCACAGTGGAATAAAGGATTGAATGGGAGGGGGGATGTAAGTTCTTGTTGTTCTAGCCCAGGAGTTCTCAACCTTTTTAAGCCAGGGGCTGGGTCACGCTCCCTCAGACAGCTTCAGGGGCCGGATGGCCATTTTGCCCTTCCTCTACCACATGGCAATTCCTGGTGTGGTGGAGGCAGTGGGAGGCCACATGAAATGGTGGCACAGGCCGTGTTCGGCCTGTGGGCCGCAGGTTGAGAATCCCTGTTCTAGCCCAAGGAAATGAAAAGATGAGGGGGCCTCCTCAATCACCTGGAGAGAGAAATTGTGCCCTGCCACCATTGAAGACTAAGATCTTTTTCTTAGTACCTGGCATTTCCAGGAAATCTGTAGCATCTTCATTGCCCTGTGGTATTCTCTCCAAAAACAGGTGTCAGTACGAGTGGGGAGAGAGAGCCTTACCCAAAAGGTTACCCAGAGAATATTTTTTTGTCCATCCAAGTTATTTCTGATAATAGTCCAAAGTTCAACAGCATTCATGCTTCAATTGATTTTTGCTAAAGTTCACACCAGCACGTCCAGCTCACAACTATGACGACTGGATCCCAGGGAACTTGCCAGGAGAGTCTTGATATTCCAGGCATGTAAGGCCAGAGACAGAAGTTCATGATGACCAATAAGATAGAACCAGCTCAACAGCCTTATTTCTAGATCAGGGATTCCCAACCTTTTCAAGCCGGGGGGCAGGTCACGCTCTCTCACAGTGGTGTAGCATGGGGGGCCACCCTGGGCAGCACTTTTTTGGCGTGGCAATATTTGACAATAAATAGGACTTTGCTGCTGCCCCCAGACTTCCTAGTGGCCGGGGCAAAGAGGCCGCTGCGGGGATGGGCACCAGGACCCTCCACGATTGCTGGCATACTGGGCCCTGCCCAGGGGGCAGTGAATTTGGCCTATGGCCTGGGCGGCTGAAACCCATGCTATGCCACTGCTCTCTCAGTCAGCTTTGAGGGCCAGATGGCCATTTTGCCCTGCCTGCACGATGAGGGTGGCCATTTTCTCCCAATAGCTTTAAAAGGGTTGGTGGGCCACGTGAAATGGTGCCGCAGACTGTATCTGGCCCATGGGCCTTAGGCTGGGAACCTCTGTTCTAGATTGTCAAGTCAATACCCTAGCAGTAATTACAACTTTAAATTCGTAGGGTTGATCTATAGCAGTAATATTGCAAGTACTGTTTAAGTAAAAGGAGAACGTTCAGCCATCAGAGGATGGCAGTCATGGCAGAAGAATTAGATATATCAATCTCTCCTCTGAGTCCCATATGCTCAACAAGAGATAAGAGGTCAACTTTTGTGAGTTGTGAGTTCGATCCTGACCAGGACTCAAGGTTGACTCAGCCTTCCATCCTCCTGACATTGGTGAAATAAGTCCTCAACATGATAATGGGGGCAAAATGTTAATTAACTTATGAACCACCCAAAAAGTGCACTAAACACTAATGGGTGGTATACACGTGTTATTGTTATTGCTATTGCTATAGAAATGTGACATATCTTGTGTTTGTAAAAATAATAATCGCTAAATAGAATTTTTCGTCCTGCAGTAATTACTTTTGATTTACTGCCCATAAGTACGGTGCAGTATTTTTCCCCTTTCCCAGTAATTGAACTTATTTATTTTCAACAAAGATTAAGTGTCCTTCTGGAACAGGGGATGAATGGGGTTGCCTGTAGAGAATCAATATCAAATCACTCACTATCACTCTTCTGCTTCTCTCACTCTTCCCAAGTTTCACGCCGGCCCTGAAGAATCACCCACGAGGGTCATGATGAAACCAAAGAAAAATCACCTTCTAGGTTCAGGAGGAAACCAAATTTCACACCATTTTCCAGGGCAAAAAAAAAGGTTGCTAGACCTTTTCAATCGAGAATGGGTATCACAAATGGTTGGGAATACTGGTAAAGGTCTGGCCAGGTTATCCTGCTATGGTAATAGAGTAGACCCTACTGCCAGTGACTCAACGCTGAGTGTCAGGTGGTGGTTAACTAACCTGACAGCCCTGAGGACTAGCGGCCTTGGGTGGTGAAGTCCACAGGGAAGGATGGGGGTCCCCAAGTCGATTAAATCCCACTTGAATCCCTCTTGAAGGAGTGCAACAGCTTCATCCATCCTGCCCTGAGATGATGAGGAGGACTTTGCACGCCCAAAGGGCTGAGGACCAGAAATTGACTTGTGGAACTGAATCAGTGGTACTATGGGTGTCATGCTGAGATTCAGAAGGCAGATGGAAGGCCACTGCATTATATTCTTAGGACAGTCTTCATGGCTGATCACCACAAGGATTGCCAAGATTCAGATACGGCAGAGGAAGAAGAAGTTGAAGCTTGGACATTGACTAAAGCATCTGAAAATAAAAAGGTTTTGAAATGTGGATCTACAGACAGCTTGTAAGGACATCATGGGTTGACCATGTGATTAATGTAGAAGTGTTATGCCAGATGGATAAAGAACAAGAACTGTTTAAGGCCATTAAACAAAGAAAGCCCCAATACCTTGGCCATAGCATGAGGAACAACATAAAGTATAGAATACTCCAACTCGCTCTGCAAGGGAAGGTCCATGGGAGGAAAGAGACCCTGGACACAGACAGACTTCATGGCTGAAGGACCTGAGAGACTGGTGTGGAAGGTCTTTGGAAGAACAGGAAGACTATTGTCATGGTGATAGCCAATATATGGAATGAATGTGGCACCAGAATAAGAATAAGAACGAGAATGAGAACAAGAACGAGGAGGAGGAGGAGGAAGGGAGAAGGAGAAGAAGGCAAAGGTAAATCAAGAGAACATCAAGGGTTTGGATTGCCAACAGTCTAATAATGTCAACACTTTCCTTTCCTCTGTGACAAATAAAGCCAATACTTAGGGGAAAACTAGTGATCGATTCTAGTGCTTAAAACAAAAGATTTTTATGCTGACAGAGCCATGTCTTAAAAAAACTGTTAAGAACTTATTCTTCACCTGAAACTATAAGCAATAATACAGTTATCTCTAATGCACCATATCCAAATTGCATTTGCTTGCCGGTAATCGGAAATGCAATAGCCAAGGAATTACACATGGACCCATTTCAGGTGACTTTATCCAGCAACGTGATGATTGAAGCATTTGTTGATTAATCACTCAGCTTTTGAACCGAGCAAATAAACGTTGATAAATGTGCTAATCGCCCAAAACTTCAAAAACAAGAGGCTCTCTTGAGTCTTTCAAGGGAAAATGACTTAAAAATTCAATGATGGAGAATGTTTCCCAGCCCAAGAATTGCTTGGCCACTATGAAGAATGTTGTGGATTTGTTCACATTTCATATTTTACTGATCAGATACAAGAGCCGTACATCTAGCCTTGTATTATTAAATAGTAGTAATATAACCACTGATCACAAGGAAAAAGGGGTAAGAAACACAATGTTTATTAACTAGGAAATCTGATCAGGGAGAGAGAGTTGGAGGATAATAAAAGGATAAAATATGGGAAGAGAAGCCCTTTAGGCTGGCCTCTATATTTGCATGAGCATAAGGAACTGCAGTGGCTTAGTGGTTAAGATGCTGAACTTGATGACTAGAAGGTCGACAAGTCAGCAGTTCGAGACCCGAGTACTGTGTGAGCTCCCATCTCTGTCCCAGCTCCAGCCCAACCTAGCAGTTTGAAAGCAAGAAATTGCAAGTAGAGAAATAGGGACCATTTAGGTGGGGCAAGCAATTTTCTTTGAGTCTAACAGACATATTTTTCATATTTCTGTGTTTCCAAATTTCATCCCATTCCCCATTCCTCACCTTAACCCTTAAATCTGTTCCCAGACTGTGCTTAATGCTTCCTGTGCCTCCTCGTCCTCTGTTAATAATTTATAGATCTTATGAATTAATCCCTTTGCTTTTATTGCTTTCTGGCCTAACTGGACTATCAGTTCCTCAAACTTCGTTCACTTTCTACAGTTGCCAGGATCCTTTAACCAATATTTACTCCACTTCTCCAATTGTAATCTACTGAACCGTGGCAAATCGGTTTCCTCAGATATCTTTTCCCTGTCCTCTTTATTGGACATGTTTGTCCAGATGTATCAGGAGGGCATTCACAAGATCAAGAACCAAAGTTTGGGAAACACTGCTCTAGAACAGAGTTCCCCAGACTTGGCTCTCCAGATGTTCTTGGACTTCAATTCTTTGAAGCCCTGATCAGCAGGAGTGCTGGCCTGGGCTTCTGGGAATTGAAGTCCAAGCATCCACTGCTCTAGAGCAGGGATGGCCAACCTTGGAGCTCCATGTGTTCTTGGACTTCAATTCCCAGAAGCCCAGGCCAGCACTCCTGCTGATCAGGGCTTCAAAGAATTGAAGTCCAAGAACATCTGGAGAGCAAGGTTTGAGGATCTATGCTCTAACCCTAACCCTAACTCAAGGATGGTGAACTTTGGTGCTCCAGATGTTCTTGGACTTCAATTCCCAGAAGCCCAAGTCAGAACTCCTGCTGATCAGGGCTTCTGCGAATTGAAGTTCAAGAACAACTGGAGTGCCAAAGTTCACCATCACTGCCCTAGATCAGGATAAAATTACCCAAGCTTTTTAGGACAGAGTTTCTCAACCTTGGGTCTCCAGGTGTTCTTGGGCTTCAATTCCCAGAAGCCCTAGTCAGCACTCCTGCTGATCAAGGCTTCTGAGAATTGAAGTTCAAGAACAGCTGGTGTGTCAACGTTCATCATCACTGCTCTAGGGCAGGGGTCCTCAACCTTTTCAAGCTGAGGATGGGGTGTGGCTGAGGCAGTGGTGGGCCCCGCATGAAATGGTGTCACAAGCCGTATCCTGCCGCCAGGCGGTAGGTTGAGAACTCCTCCTCTAGGGTGTTGCTCAGTTCCAACCTGGTTCAACCACGTTCTCTTCCTCCCAGGACCTGGTTTCTCTCCCCCTCTCCACTCCTACACCAACACAACCCCTGAAGATCAAGCTAAAACGTGTATTACATGAAAACGTCGAACCCAGCTAGACCATTAGGAAACTGCTGTGAGATTCACGGCAGTTGTGGGATTTGAAGATTGCACATTTGAGGAAGAAGGATGCTTGCCAAGACTTATTTTAGGACATCAAAGGGAATGGAGAGAAGAGGCCAGGCTCAAAATAAACACCAGCGTCCAACCTGTACACCCTATAAGAGCTTACTAAAGCCCAAGAGAGAGAGAGAGAACGTGCAAAATAAAGTTATTCCCGTAATGAAGAGATGACTCAGGAGTGGATTCAAGGTGAAGTCATATGGAAGAGAGGACAAATATCTATCACAGTTTCGGAAGTCAAACACCTTGCTGTCTGGAGATGAAATATCCTAAAATAGGAGTTGACGCGGGTGAAGGAGTTTGCCGGATGAACCTCAGAAAGGTAAAGGTCATCCTTGCTCGAAAGCCAGCCGTATCCAACTCTAGGGTTCAGTGCTCATTTCTGCTTATAACCAAAGAGCCAGCGGAGTCTGTGTCTTCAGACATTTTCATGGTCATGTGGCAGGCATGACTAGACACCAGAGTTTACCATCCCACTGAAGTGGTACCCATTTATCTACTTGCAATTCTCTTGCTTTCCAACCACTAGGTTGGCAGGAGCTGGGACAGTGACAAGTGCTCATTCTGTTATGCAGTACTCGGGTCTCGAACTGCTGACCTGCCAACCTTCCAGTTGTTATAGTTTTAGAAGCCAAACGCCCTGCCGTAGGCCCGTGATGGCAAACCTTGGCACTCCAGGTGTTCTTGGACTTCAGTTCCCAGGAGTCCAAGTCAGTACTCCTGCTGATCAGGGCTTCTGGGAATTGAAGTCCAAGAACATATGGAGTGCCAAGGTTGGCCATCACAGTCGTCAGAGTCAGCGTCTTAACCACTGAGCCACTGCAGTCCCAAGGAACCTCAGAAAATACCCAGCTAACCCCCTAGGAAGAGCTTCCCATCTAAAAATTGCTTATGGGACTGTGGTGGCTTAGTGGTTTAAGATGCTGAACCTGAAGGTCAAATAGAAGGGCAGCAGGGCAGCAGTTCGAGACCCTTTAATTTTTTGCCTTTAATCAGTGGCAACTTCCCTTTAACAGCAGCAATTTACCACTAATTATGACATCACCATTGCATAATATACTACACTACACTAGACTAGACTACGGTACGGTACGATACGATACGATACGATACGATACGATACGATACGATACGATACGATACGATACGATACGATACGATACGATACGATACAATACAATACAATACAATACAATACAATATAATATAATATAATATAATATAGAGGTAGGTAGCTGTCTAAAAAGCTGCTAATATTTGGCATGCAAATTAAAACAAGACCAGCTGATTAAAAGCCCCACATTTCAATATCTGGTTGCATTCTCAATAATAAGAGCCAAGAATCATCAGCAAATTATTTCAAAAGAAGAAATTGATAAATGGGTGATTAAATTTAATCTCAGCTAATAAGAATCAAAAATCCTTTTTTTAAAAAAGTGTATAATTAATTTAGGCCATAGCATTTTGAAAAAAAGCACTTTCTGCCCCTAGAACCAGTGGTGGCCAGCAACAGGTTTGCACACACACACACACACACACACACACACACACACACACACACACACACACACACACACACAAAATTGGGTGGCCTCTGGGCAGGGTGGTGGCGAAATTGGGTGACCACGCCCAGTTGTGGGATGTCAAAAATTTTACTATCCCACCGTGATGTCATCACAGTGTGGGCGGAGCTAACATCATGAAATCATGGGCGGAGACAACCTCATGACGTTTGCAGATGTATACATGGCCATATGGCAGGCATGACTAGATCGCCCATGACATAGGCTCCACCCACAATGTAGGCTCTACCCATGACATAGGCCCCGTCCACAATATAGGCTCTGCCCAGTGTGGTAGCAAATTGTTTTTTGCTTCTGACCACTGCCTAGAACTACAATATCTCTTTGTGGCATCTTTGTATTTAATTTCGGAGGTTGGTCATTCTCTGGTACTACAGTGATATTAAATGTCTCCTCTAAAACACTAGAATCAGATTTATTTATTTATTTATTTATTTATTTATTGCAGACTTGTTCTTCTGGTTCAACCACACAGCAAAAACTCGCACAGAAAAGATTTGTTGTGGTTTTAAATAATAGGAACAATTTTAAGAATTTGAATAACATGGGGTGTTGTAATCCAAGGTCACACAAAAGGCATTGACTCATTCTTTTTATTTATTTATTTTTTGGAGTCTGATGCACTAAATTTTAAGACCAACATATTTTTTTTAATGCACTGATCATCCAAAAATGTATGCATGTATACAACATGACATAGTGCTAATGGTCTCCTATGCTCGAAAGCCAGTCGTATCCAACTCTAGGGTTCAGTGTTCATCTCTGTTTACAGCCAAAGAGCCAATGCTGTCTGCATTTGCAGACGTTTCCATGGACATGTGGCAGGCATGTGTCTACACCAGAGTGCACGGAACGCTCTTTACCTCCTCACCGAAAATTGCTTGCCCCACCTAAATGGTCCCTATTTATCTACTTGCAATTTCTTGCTTTCCAACTGCTAGGTTGGCAGGAGCTGGGACAAAGACGGGAGCTCATTCCGTCCTGCAGTATTTGGGTCTTGAACTCCAACCTTCCGGTCTTCAAGTTCAGAGTCTTAACCACTTGAGTCAACGCAGTCTCAAGGGAGACCTTACCACTCTTCAAATCTCAATCATCATCGCTATCAATGCCTGCAGCTCTTGTTGTGGTGGTTTGAACATCCAATGGTTTGATACAGGAATGTATCCTCTGAAACTTTCCTCAAGAACTTACAATGCTCTTTCATTTACTCTCCTTGTCTTGACCTCTCTTTGAGTTCTCCTTCAAGGACAACCCCTTCCTTCCATGGTAAACTTGATTATTCTTTTCCCCAGAACTCCCTGCCTGCTGAGAGAAACCACAGAATTAGCTTTATTCCCCCTTCCTTTCAGCCAGCATTGACTTTGTGCAAATCTCCGGAAGAAGCCAAACGTGCAGGAAGAAAGACCTCCAGCGATGAAAAGAATTCCGATGGCTGTCCTCCCTTTAGAAGATCACAAGGCATTGGTAAAGAAAAACCAATGTAAATCAATTCACATGGCTTCGTTTTGGAAGAACACGGTGGAGAAAGTGGGAAGCAATGGATTGAATTATCCGATGTGTCCTTGTCTGAAAAACACCAAATTAGCTTTCATTGTATTCATGAATGGGGAAGAGTGTCCTTTCTCCTAGGCACCTGCAGCGGTCTTTATCTCAAAGCACGGCGCGACCCGGGAGCATCGCGAAGTTAAAAGAGATTGTACCCAACAGGGATGACAACCGCTGTCATTCGCTCAGCGACAGGTGGAGAGAAAGAGAGAGATCGCATTATGCGATAAGGATCCAATCAACCTTAATTGGACAACCCACTGATTCGCTTTGGAAACATCTCCAAATGCCAGCCACGGGAGAGGTAAAGAAAGATGTTCCCCTTGAGTTGGTCATTACAGAACCCTACAAATACCTCAATTTCTGGTCTCTCCAAGTTTGGTACCTGCAGTTAAGCCTCGATGTATCTTGTTTCAATGCCAGAAGGAGCTTGAGAAGCTTGAAGGTTTCTGGCTCTGGGGGATGAATGGGATTTCGCATCAAGCCATCTTCTCCATGAGCCATTGAGGGCAACCAAATGAACAAACTTCGTCTTCAATGGTCCATGTTTCTGGTTCTTCTTTTGTGTCCTGATCAAACCCTGGACTGCCCAAATGAAGCCACTTTCTTGGCTTTGCAGTTGGCCAAATTCAAGTCCTCATCAATCCATGTCTCTGGCAGCAATCTGCAGGCCAGTAAATAATTATTGTTTTAAAAATAATTTCATAAGACGCGGAGAAGATTGCTTTCTTCGTCTTTGGAGTCCCATTTCTTTTCACTGAACAGACCCTTCTTGTAACATTTATGACAGGGGTTTCCAACCAACGGCCTGTGGGCCGTATCCAGCCCACAGCACCCTTTCATGCAGCCCACCACCCTTGCTCCCACCACCAGAAGCTTTGCCATCTGTTTCCTTTTCAGTGTCCTGTAAACACCATCGAACGTGAAGACTGGAAGGTCGGAGTTTGATACCCAAGGGCTGCACAATAGAGTGAGCTCCCGTTTCTGTCCCAGCTCCTGCCAACCTAGCAGTTCGAAAGCAAGACATTGCAAGTAGATAAATAGGGACCCCTTTGGTGGGAAAGGTAAACAGTCTTCTGTGCACTCCGGGGTCTAGTCATGCCTGCCACATGACCACAGAAATGTCTGCAGAAGCTGACAGCGCTGGCTCTTGGGCTATGAAATAGAGATGAACACTGAATCCTAGAGTCAGATACAACTAGCTTTTGAAAAAGGGTGACCTTTACTTTTACCTCAACAGTACTGTTTACATTAAAAAGGAACCATGACCCACGCTGGAAGCAAGGGCAGTGGGCCATATGGAAAGACACCAAGGGGGGGGGGACCATTTGGCTCCTGACTTTGTCTAACCCAACCACACACACACCCTTGACTCCAGCCGCACAAGGAAGGACCAGCAAGCCCTACCCACTCGTTCACCAAGCAGGCAATTCATCTCGGGGGGGGGGGGTGGTGGTCTGAAGCCTCCTTTGAAGCCGCCTTTGAAGGTTGGTATCTCCCTAATTCCTTCCAAGGAGAAACAAAATGGCCACCCCTCTGAAGCTGTTGGGGCAAAATGTCCAGCCCAAAATGGCAGCCCCCGTAGTGCAATCAGGGTAAAATGACAATCCATCCCCTCAGCTGTGCGAGGGAGTACGACCTGGCCCGTGGCTTGAAAAATTTGGGAACCCCTGCTTTATGGAGTAAATCCGTTCCCTTTTCCCTCTTTCGACCTGCATGGGAATATTCCCCCCTTTCAAGGGTTCAGTGGTCCGCACATTCTGCAGCCTGCCCCTCATGCATTCCTTGCCCCCTCGCCTCCATTATGGGAAATAACCCAACATTTATAGGGTCTCTTTCATCTCCAAGCCCCCCAACGTGTTCCCGCCACCCGCCGATAATAAAATAATAATTGAGTAGCTTTGATTCCTCGGCGGGAAAGATATCTTTAGTACTTACAACCCATATTAATGAACGAAGAAAGCCAGTGCGACGAAGAGGGAAGAAATGCTATCTGCAGAACGCCAGCTGGGAATTTAACAGGACCCGGAGAGACGCTCTGCCTTCATATCACAACTAGAGGGTTAACCTTTTCCACACATGTATATCAAAACATAATGCTCCATCAATTGAATGGTTTCGACCAGGAGTTCTCAACCTTTTTAAGCCGGGGGCCGGTTCACGCTCCCTCAGACAGCTATGGGGCCCGGACGGCCATTTTGCCCTTCCTCTGCCACATGGCACTTCCTGGTGTGGCAGAGGTGGTGCGGCACATGAAATGGCACCGTGGGCTGCATCCTGCCCATGGGCCACAGGTTGGGAATCCCTGATTTAGATGATGGGCCCACCAAGGCAGTGGAGGCCAGAGGGCTGAATGGCAAGAGGGAACCAAATCCACTCCAGGCATTAAAGGAACTATCTAAGGTGCTGAATCTATTTTGGAGTGACACAGGATTATCTACGGTGGTTCAGGGGTTAAGAAGCTCACCTTGCCAGCTAGAAGGCCCGCAAGTTGGCAGTTCAAGACCCGGGTGCTGCATGACGGAGTGAGCGCCCGTCTCTGTCCCCATTCCTGCCAACCTAGCAGTTTGAAAGCAAGAAGTTCCAAGTAAATCAATATGGACCATTTGGGTGGGAAAAGATCTTGGGGACATGAAAGGAGCTTCATTTGGGCATCCCCTGAGTGGAGTTCCTCCGGCAAAAATCCTTTCAACCCAGAATAATTGCTGACATGAAGTTATTATTATATACCATACCAGGTTATCCTGCTATGGTCATAGAGTAGACCCTACTGCTGGTGACACAAATCCAAGTGTCCGGCAGCAGTTAATGGACCTGACCACCCTGAGGACCACCCGCTTTGGGTGGCAAAGTCCACAGGGAAGGGTGATGGTCCCCAAGTGGATTAAATCCCACTTGAATCCATCTTGATGGAGGGCAGCAGCTTCATCCATCCTGGCCTGGGGATGACGATGATGAGGACTTTGTGTGCCCAAAGGGCTCAGGACCAGAAAGGGACTCGTGGATACTATGGGTGTCATGCTGCGGTGTGGAAGGCAGATGAAATGATGTGATATGTTTTAAAGAAAAATATTATTTTAAAAAAATCAAATTGAGGGCATCTGGTAAGCTTTCAAATAGAGGACTGTTCACCCCTTCTGAGGTGGCCACATCTCCATGTAATCTTGCAATGTGCTGTGAACCAAGGGTGGGATGCTTTTTTTGGGTCATATGTAAAGGTAAGGGTTGCTCAAAATCCAGCCGTATCCGACTCTAGGGTTCAGTGCTCACCTGTTTACAGCCGAAGAGCCAATGCTGTCTGTGTCTGCAGACGTTTCCATTG
The DNA here is from genome assembly GCA_030440675.1 of Furcifer pardalis. Taxonomy (NCBI): domain Eukaryota; kingdom Metazoa; phylum Chordata; class Lepidosauria; order Squamata; family Chamaeleonidae; genus Furcifer; species Furcifer pardalis. The sequence continues at coordinate 13,738,582 of CP126898.1, read as the reverse complement.
ACATGTGGCAGGCATGCTTAGACGCTGGAGAGCAAACCCTCTTACCTTTCCCATCAAAGCGGTCCCTATTTCTCTACTTGCAATGTCTTGCTTTTTGAATGACTTGGTTGTCAGGAGCTGGGACAGACGACAGGCACTCACACCATCATGCATCACTCGGGTCTTGGACTGCTGACCTGCCGATCTTCCTGTTGTCAAGTTCGGTGTCTTAAGCACTAAGCCACCGGAGTCCCATGGGTCATCTAGATCCTTCCTTAATTCGCCTTCTCTCTCCAATGCTCGTCTTCACTCCATCGAGCTCAAGAACCTCCTTTATTGGAAGAACCCATTCTGAAAGGAAGCCAAGCCATAGGTGGGCCACCTCTCCTCCAAGCCCCCTAACCTTCTCTCCTCCTTGTGCCCCCTTTCCTGTTCTTTTGTTCTCAAACCCTCGATCCCCTCACCCCGTCTTCAAGCAAGCCACTTCAATTCTTGGTGATTTTTATCTCTGTTGAGTGGAAAGGAGGAGGAAGGGGGGGAAATAAAGCGGGTTTTCAGATTTGCACATCAAAAGGGGAAGGCATGGCGCTGTTGGGAAAATTAATAAGAATTAAGGGCCGTTCAAACGATACAGGACCCGAGCGTCGAAAGAGAACCAATTAAAAATGTTCTTGACTAGGAAGTGCCCTTGTGCCTTCTGGGGCTCGGTGGAATGGGGTTTTGTGCAAGGAATACTCCCTTTCCTCTTTTCTGCGTCTACTTTTTCCCCTTCTCTTTCCTATTAAGACAAGGCAGAGAGATTTCGGAGTGCAGAAAAGCACCCCAATAAACGCCCATTTCCCCGCTTGAGAAGGCTTGTCCAGTAAGAAACATGACACACTGACCCAAAGAGCATTAGACTATGACCAAGAAATTAGGAGATCCTGTTCTTTAGAAACCTTACAGGGCTTCGTCTGGCCGGGTATCCCACTATGGTCATAGAGTAGACCCCTTGTCACCAACCTTTGGTTTTTGGACTTCAATTCCCAGAAGCCTCAGTCCTTTCCCCCAAAGCACTGACCAGCCAATGGACTGACTTAGGCATCTGGGAATTGAACATAACCATTTGTGTGGGTTTGTTTTTGAGTGTTTACATTGACCCGAGTATAAGTCGAGTCCCATTTTTGGACCTCATTTTGGGGGCTTAAAAACCTGACTTATACTTGAGTATGTACAGTATAAGTGTGTTTTTTCCCCTCCACCAAACTGTGTGTGTGTGTGTGGGGGGGAGAAGCACCCAGTTTTTAATGCTCTTTAAACAATGCTCAATCTTTACATATATACATACAGTATATATATTCATTGCCTCCCTCCCACTCTCCATGAGTCGCTTATCAGCTTCCCGTTCTTACCCTTCCCTTTCAGGGAAGTTGAGATGATGATTAAGGTTGTGTTTCATGGGGCCGTGACTGTTCCCGACGTCTGGGGACCCCCTTCAAAGCCGCTTCAGTGACTCTCTTGGGGGTTAGAGAGAGAGAGGGAAGATCAAGCAATTAAAAAGCCCGGTACGTGGCAGGATTGCTGGGCGCTTTCCCTTCCTAGCAGCAGGCTTTGTGACTCATGGCAGGAAGCTACACCTGTCCTCTTGGCACCTTCCTTTCGCACCTTTTCCCCCCTGCGGTGTAAGAAAGCTTTCCCTGAGAATCTGGGCCTCTGACCAGCTCTTGATAGACAGTCACCAGCTTGGACTTGTATCCAGCTTTGTCATTATCCTCCTGCCCACCTAGCTGTTCGAAAGCAAGAAATTGCAAGTAGATGAAAAGGGACCACTTGGGCAGGAAAGGTAATAGTGTTCCATGTATATTTGGCTTCTAGTCCTGCCTGCTGCCAGTCCACGGAAATGTCCACAGATGCAGCCAGTGCCGGCCCTTTGGCTTAGTGGTTAAGATAATCAGCTTGATGGCCAGAAGGTTGGCAGGTCAGCAGGTTGAGACCCAAGTCCTGCATGATGGAGTGAGCTCCCATTTCTGTCCCATCTCCTGCCAACCTTTGCACTTTGAAAGCAAGGAACTGTGAGTAGATGAAAAGGTACTGCATTGTTGGAAAGGTAACAGCATTGCATGGCAGTAAGGACGAGACCTCAGTTTGTCTTCTAACTTCGAATCACACAATTGAATGGTTGGATGAGACCCTAAAGGTCATTAAGTCCGACCACTGCTAATTAAGGGAGGTTTCAACTAATGCGTGGACACCAACTTCTGCTTTAAAGAGAGATCCTATTGCCTATCCCAGGGATGGCAAACCTTTTAGAGATGGAGTGCCCAAACTGCAACCCAAAAAACATTTATTTATCCCTAAGTGCCAAGACAGCAACAGGGAAGGAAGGAAGCGCTCCCATTGGGCTGTTGGGCAGAGAGGCGGGGCAAACTCTGTGCTGGGGCAGGGAGGAAGTGCTCCCATTGGGCTGCTGGTCAGAGGGGTGGGGCAAACTGTGCTGGGGCAATTGTATGGGTGCCCACAGAGAGGGTTCCGAGTGCCGCTTCTGGCATGCGTGCCATAGGTTCGCCACCACTGGCCTATCTTATCAGCTGCTCTTAGCATCAGAAAGTTCTTCCTAAGGTTGAGTCACAATGTCCTGTCTTGTAATCTACAACCACATTATTCAAGAAGGATGCAACCTAAATATAACTATAGCCCAGGGGTGGCCAAACTATGGTCAGTGGGCCAGATCCATCCCCTGACACTAATTCATCTGGCCCATGCTGCTCTCATACAGGCCGATTTTACTTCTGCTTCTGGAAGCGATGAGGGTGTTGTGGGCTGGATGAATTAGTGTCAGAGGCTGGATCTGGACCAAGGGCCGTAGTTAGGGCACCCCTGGTTTAAGCAGAGAAAATGGCAGCTTAAGATCGATCTCATCCTATTGCAAAAAAAATATTGCAAGGCGTGTTTTTACTTCTGCTTTCTGTGGGAGGAATCATGTGACCGGCCCACTGAACCATGTGACCGGCCCACTGAACCACGTGACTGGCCCACAGCCCAAAAAGGTTGGGCACCCCTGCTCTAATCCAAGGCTGGGTGAATGAGACCTTTCAAATGTTCTTTCAACAAGCGCCGTCTGTGTCCGCAGACATTTCTTTGGTCATGTGGCAGTCCTGACTAGACACCGGAGCGCATGGGACGCTGTTACCTTTCCCGCCCAAGAGGTACCTGTTCATCTACTTGCAAATGTCTTGCTTTCGAACTGCCAGGTTGGCAGAAGCTGGGACAGGCAACAGACGCTCACTCTGTTGTGCAGCATTCGGGTCTCGAACTGCTCACCTGCTGGTCTTCTAGTTGTCAAGCTCAGAGTCTTAACCACTAAGTCAACATGGACGTATTACCCCACTTTCAATGGGCAAATCCTTCAATTTTACTTTCTCCCCTGTAAACGTGGCAGAGGCAGCGGAGGGCCACATGAAATGTGGTTGAGAATCCCTGCTGTACAGACCGGGCTTCCGGGGAGAGGGAAATGGCTAAGAGAATTTGACTTATAGAGAGGCCCGAGTTCAGGGGACGGGAAGCCACAGAGTTCCCCGACAGAAGACAATCACCCAACCTTTATGGCAAGGTTAGAGAACCAGCCAAATATTACAGGCATAATATGAGGAATTTTGCATTCAAGATTCACCCAGCTAACTTTGCTGCAGCATCTTTGATGTGCAAGTTACATCGAAAGGTTAGAGAAGGGGAACCATGAAAGGTCAGGAAATCAATCTGTCAGCGCATCTGAAATGTATCTGCAATGACTCAGCATAGCTCCCGATGCCTTCTTAATCTGTGAGGTGAGTGTGAGATATTGAGGCGTTAGGTAATCCCTCCTTTCCTGATTTTACAATATTTTCTTCTGAGAAGCCTGAGCTTCGGGGTGTCAGACACACAAAAGCAAGCTTGTGTTCACCTTCCATATTATTCCAATGACATACATGCTTCTTTGTGGACTAAGCATTCAGAGTCAGACATTTTTTCATCACTTAATGGAACACTCCTTCTAGATACAGACTCAGCATCTTATTTACCGATATCTAGCCCTTCTGATGCAGTGCTTCGTTTTTTATACAATTCTAGATGTTTTGGCAATTGCCCAGGATTCAAGATGAGGAAAGTTCCTTTTATTCATTCCCAGAACCTCTCAGGTCCACTGGTTACACCAGTGATGGCCAACCTATGGCACGCATGCCAGAGGAGGCACTTGGAGCCCTCTCTGTGGGCACCCATGAAGTCACACTAGCAAAGAGTTCACCCTGCCCCTCTGCCCAGCAGCCCAATGGGAGCACTTCTTCCCTCCTCCCAGCACAGAGTTCACCCTGCCCCTCTGCCCAGCAGCCCAATGGGAGCACTTCCTCCCTCCCCCAGCATAAAGTTCACCCTTCCCCTCTGCCCAGTAGCCCAATGGGAGCACTTCCTCCCTCCCCCAGCATAAAGTTCACCCTGCCCCTCTGCCCAGCAGCCCAATGGGAGCACTTCCTCCCTGCCCCAGCAAAGAGTTCACCCCGCCCTTTTGCCCAGCAGCCCAATGGGAGCGCTTCCTTCTTCCCCTATTGCTATGTTGGCACTTTGCGATAAATAAGTGTGTGTTGGGGGGGGGGGTTGGTTGCATTTTGGGCACTTGGTCTCTAAAAGGTTCGCCATCACTGGGTTAAAGGAACTTCCCCCCCCCTTTTTTTTTTTTTTTTGGTTTTACAAGATCCATAATTTATTTTTACAGAACCAAGGAGCAAAGGAAAATATCCATCTGGCAAACCACAGAACTCTAGGGCTGGAAGGGACCCCGAGGGGTTCACTGCCAACTAGCGTGGGTATATCCGCTAAAAGTTAAATGCTTTTTGACCAAACCAAAAAAGCTTACCTTTCATGGTAGGGGCTTGAAAAGAAACGCTTTCAAAGTGCATTTGGTCAGAAAGCCTTAATTGCTCCGGACCTTTGAACGATTCCGCCCCGCCTTGATCTTCATAGCCCGGCAATACCTTTCATTCCTGTCTTTTTCGCTTTTGATCACCGATTGATGGCAACAAAGAGTTCGGCTCATGAATAACAAGTCGCCTCATCCACTTCACCCTGTTTTAGAAGCCCTCTCTTTGGCCGGAAGGAAAGGATTGTAGAGGTTCAAGGCCCTTCCTGGAAGTTTTTAGGGGAGGAAATTTGCATCCCTTTATGCAGATGTTTAATCGAGGACAATTCAAAGGCATCTCTTGGGAGAGTCTCTGTTTTAAAACACATGTATTTCTTCTTTTGTGTCCAGATCAAATATTACACCAGAGGTTCCCAACCTCAGGCCCCATGGGCCGTATCTGGCCCATGGTGCCATTTCACGTGGCCTCCAACACCTCCAAGGGCAGTGGAGAAGCAAAATGGCCACCCCTTTGAAGTTGTTGGGACAAAATGGCCACCCCTATCATGTAGGCAGGGCAAAATGGTCATCCGGCCCTCGAAGCTGACTGAGAGAGCGTGACCCGGCCCCCAGCTTGAAAAGGTTGGGAATCTCTACGTTAGACTGCCAAATTGAAACCACTTTCTTGGCTTTGTCGTTGGCCAAAATTAAATCTTCAATGGTACATTTAATTTAATTTAATTTAATTTAATTTAATTTAATTTAATTTAATTTAATTTAATTTAATTTAATTTAATTTAATTTAATTTAATTTAATAGATTCTGGCAGTCATTGGCAGACCAGTAAATGAGCCAAAGGATTCTGTATCTCTCCACAGCGTGTTGTTGTCCGTTAATAACCCCCACTTGAGCCTGTTGGTCTTACAATTAGGGACTCCAACCTTCAGCCTATTCAAGGTCCTCCAAGGGATGTTGGGGAGGTTGAGTTCCTCAACCATCTCCTCCATTAATATCAGGCTTCCTGTAACTTGAACCTATTATTACGTGTCATACACTCTGGAATGATGGAGAACAGATCCTTCCCTTCCTCTTTATGGTCATCTTTCATGCATTTGAGGGGCGGCAGTGGCGTAGTGATTAAGAAACTTGCCTCGTTAGCTGGAAGGCCAGAAAGTCAGCAGTTGGAGACCCGGGCACTGCATGATGGATCGAGCTCCTGTTTTTGTCCCAGCTCCTGCCAACCTAGCAAATTGAAAGCAAGAAATTGCAAGTCGATAAATAGGGACCACTTCGGTGGGGAAAAGATCTCGGGGACATGAAAGGAGCCCCATTTGGGCATCCCCTGAGCAGAATTTCTCCAGCAAAAGTCCTTTGAACCTAGAATAATTTCTGAGGGGAAGTTCATTCTGCCATTCCTTTCGCCTAGTTGACCGAGTGTGAGAAAGATTTGCCGCCAACACAAGACTGCCGTTACCAGGGTATGCCCGATTGTGGTTCGAAAATACCAACATCCTCTAGCATATTGGAGAGTAAACAAAACAAAACAAGAAAAATTCAAATAAAAAGTTGTATTTTGATGTGCGCTTTCACCTGATCAAGTGATTCTTATTCTGCTTGCCCAGCGCTACCGCTTCAAAAATGTCAACAATCTTCGAGGAGGCTTCTTCTGTGTACCCCATAAAAGATGGTGCCTTCATACCTGTGTTTTCTATTACACCAAGCAATTGTAAACCTAGGTCCATGATGGTGAACCTTGGCACTTCAGCTGTTCTTGAACTTCAATTCCCAGAAGCCCAAGTCCATGTGAATCCACACAAATGGGTTTACTGCGCATATGGGCTTCTGGGAATTGAAGTTCAAGAACATGTGTCGTAAACCCATTCGTGTGGATTCACAGAGACTTGGACTTCAGGGAATTGAAGTCCAAGAACATGTGCAGTAAACCCATTCGTGTGGATTCACAGAGACTTGGACTTCTGGGAATTGAAGTCCAAGAACATGTGCAGTAAACCCATTCGTGTGGATTCACAGAGACTTGGGCTTCTGGGAACTGAAGACCAAGAACACCTGGAGTGCCAAGGTTGGCCATCATGGACCCAGGGGCTGAGCTGAAGCCACTGATGCAGGTAACAACACATCCCAGGTGAACACTAGAACAAGTAGTTCTGATTCCCGGAAAAATTGGACATTTTGGGGAAACTCTGGTGATTTGTGGCTGTCACAATCACGTTTCTGAGACTAGAGAACTGAACTGCCCTCTAGAGCCAAGCCAGAAAACTGAGCCACATTTCTCTACATTAGGATCTTGGATAAGGACAAGAAAGACAATCTTTGACACAAATAAACAACGGCATGAGCGAGAAAGGCAGGAAGATGACAGGGAACCCAACGTAGAGTCCAACCTGAATTAAGAACTTCAAATTCCCAGTGGTTTCCTTAAGATAGAGAGAGCGATTGACGAATTGATCAATCGACTGAAATATTTCTACCCTATCTCCATCTGTGTTCCCAAATGGGGCGGGCAACGCGGGTATCAATCACACTCAAATAACAGATCGATGCAACAAATTAAAAGGGGCCGATAAAAAGCACAGGCAAAGCCATAAGCCGCGCAAGCCGTGCTTTAATTACTACTCAGCGCACATCAAAAAGACTATCAGGAGCAGGTGCCAAATGGATGGAGGGACAGAGTCAGCCTGGAGTGAAAAACCCTATGCAAGATGGAGCAGTTTTGTACCTGTTTAACTCCTTGGTTCCATGTCAAGAAGATCCCTAGATCTGAATTTCTGGAAGTGGACAGGTTATTCTGCTATGGTAATAGAGTAGACCCTACTGTCAGTGACTCAACACTGAGTGTCAGGCGGTGGTTAACTAACCTGACCACCTTGAGGATGAATGGCCTTGGGTGGTGAAGTCCACAGGGAAGGGTGAGGGTCCCGAAGTGGATTGAATCCCACTTGACTCCATCTTCATGGAGGGCAGCAGCTTCATCCATCCTGGCCTGGGGCTGATGAGGAGGACTTTGTGTGCCAAAAGGGCTCAGGACCAGAAAGTGACTCGTGAAACTGGATCAGTGGTACTATGGGTGTCATGCTGCGATGCGGAAGGCTGGTGAAAGGCCACTGCATTATTAAATTGTCCCCAGGTCTATCTTCATGGCTGATAACCATGACAGTCAATATTCAGAATCGGATACGGCACTTGAAGAAGAATAGGAAATCATTATATATAGTCTGGCCAGGAGATCCTGCTAAGGTCATAGAGTAGACCTACTGTCAGTGGATAAACACTTATTGTCCGGCAGTGGTTAACTAACCTGACCACCCTGAGGACTAACAGCCTTGGGTGGTGACGTCCACAGGGAAGGGTGATGGTCCCCAAGTGGATTGAATCCTACTTGACTCCATCTTCATGGAGGGCAGCAGCTTCATCCATCCTGGCCTGGGGCTGATGTTGAGGACTCTATGTGCCAAAAGGGCTCAGGACCAGAAAGTGACTCATGGAACTGGATCAGTGGTCCTATGGGTGTCATGCCGCGATGTGGAAGGCAGACGAAAGGCCACTGCATTATAGTCACAGGACAGCCTTCATGGCTGATTGCAATGAGGATCACCAATATTTGGATTCAGATACAGCAGGAGGAGAGGAGGGTTTGGACTTCTCTACTAGAGAGATCTAGTAACTATCCTGCAAAAGATCCTAAGTACCAAAACAGATGATGAATCCCAAGGTCTCAACCATGCCAATTCAAGAGGTACCCAACTGATATTAAGGCCTGGTGTAGACCAGGGTTCCCCAACCTTTGATTATTGGACTTCAATTCCCAGAAGCCTCAGTCAGTTCCCCAAAGCACTGCTCAGCCAACGGACTGAGGCTTCTGGGAACTGAGGTCTCCCTGTGGGGCCTGGGCCCCATGTTGGGAACCACTGCCACAGAGAAAGCTGTTTGTAAGAAATAACAAAAATCACACGTTGGGGCCAGAATAGTTCCTCTTTATGTAAATGGCATAATAGGCTCATTTCCTTTCGAAGCGGGGCATTGATTTTCTGCCTCTTGTTTCTACCCTGAGCATGGCGCACGCGCCATCAACCGTGACAGCTAAATAAAGTCCCACTCTGGAAAGTTGTCATGTGCCATCAAATCACGGCAACGCTAAGCAGGGATATTGAAGGAGTGAGTTTTACCACTTCAGAACACCCGGTGAGTTTCCACGGCTGAGTGGAGATTCGAACCCAGGGTTCTTAGGTCCTAGTTCATCACTCTATCCACTGCACCACATTGCATATGTACCCCACCTCTAAACAACATCAAGGTCATCCTTGCTCAAAAGCCAGTCATCTCTGACTCTAGGGGGTCAGTGCTCATCTCCAGTTACAACCCAAGAGGCAGCATTTTCTGCATTTGCAGACATTTCCGTGGTCACATGAACAGACTGAGTAGATGTTGGAGCCCACGGAGCATTGTTACCTTTTCTGGCAAAGTGGTGCCTACTTATATACTTGCAATGTCTTGCTTTTGAAAGCCAGTCGTATCCAACTCTAGGGTTCAGTGCTCATCTCTGTTTCAGAGCCAAAGACCCAGTGCCGTCCGCTTCTGCAGGCATGACTAGACATCGCCCGGAGCGCTGTTTCCCTTCCCACCGAAGTGGTCCCTGTTTATAAATCAGAACAAAAAAGAAACAGAGATGGAGGAAAACATCTGCCTGCCACTGGACACTCTTTTGGGGGGTTCCCAGTTCTCATGATTCTCATAGCCGACTCCTTAAAAAAAAATCCCCCTACTACATCAGAAGTGACGTGTTTTGCCATCTCAGGCCACAGCGGTTCGTGCGAGATATTTTGGGGCTAAACAGATGTGCATTCCCTCCATCAAATCTTTAAAGCTTATCAGAGACTACTCCGGCCCGCCCCCGCTCGCTCTGCTTCCCACCCACCCAGCCCTCCCCAGTTGGCAGATTCTTAACGGGCCAAGATCGTCTTATGCATGATGAGCGCAAAGAGGTTTCCCCTCCCCCGATTTCCTGCTAAACCGAAAGATGATTAATGACTAAATCCCGTGCATATGGCGCCCGATGCCCATCTTGCGAGGCATAAAAAAGTTTGGAGATTGATCTTCCCACGGAGTAACCCTTTCGTGGCCCCTATGAGAGCGGGACATCGGCCAGCCGATGTGTTGCTCCTCGGCACAAAATGCGGCCCACGCCGTGGAAGCGGAGGCAGAGGGCAGAATGATCACTTGGCCACCCAAATCAGCTTTGGGGATTCTTCACTTTCTTCTGCATAAAAGCTAAAGTTGCAATTATAAGGATTATTTCCCCAGCTGGCTCGGCTAGCTTCTTTTCTTAGTGACAACATACGAACCACTGCTTGGAGAGAAGATGGCAGCGACACTGCGACCTTTCTCACCAAAGCGGTACCTATTGATCTACTTGCAATTTCTTGCAAGGAGCTGGGACAGAGACGGGCACTCACTCCGTCATGCAGCACTCGGGTCCAGAGCTGTTGACCTACCAACCTTCCGATCGTCAAGTTCAGCGTCTTAAGCCACTGCAGTCCCTTAAAAAAGGCCCGTCACTGCAGTGGCTCAAGTGGATAAGAAGACGCTGACTGGATGGCAGGAGGTCAGCAGTTCGATTCCAGAGTACTGCAGGATGGAGTGAGCTCCCGTCTCTGTTCCAGCTCCTGCCAACCTAGCAGTTTGAAAGCAAGACCTTGCAAGGAGATAAATAGGGACCACTTTGGTGGGAAGGTAAACAGCATTCTGTGCACTCAAGTGTCACGTCATGCCTGCCGCATGACCACGGAAACGTCTGCAGAAGGCGCTGGCTCTTCGGCTTCGAAACAGAGATGAGCGCAGAACCCTAGAGTCGGATACGACTGGCTTTCGAGCAAGAAAACCTTGACCGCCATAAAACAGACTTATGGCCAACAGGGAAAACGAGATCGGAGCTTGAGATGAAAGTTTGGAAACGGAAATTGCCAAGGAAATGTGCAAATTAAACAAAAATCTAGGGAGAAATAAGAATGAAAGTGGGCAAATTTAGCTACTTTCTCCGTTTCTGCTCCTGGTCACTTTTTATGTCTTTACCCACAAGCCCATCCTGTCCAATTTCTGCCTTCATTTCTGAGTGTTGTCATTGTTTTGAATTCCCAGAGACAATCCAATTTTTAAATCCCCATTTTTATGTGTACACGTCTCTCAAAATGCAACACATTTAGATACGTTTCTGAGTTAAGGACCATGTGTCAAAACACTTAGGCACTGTGAAAGCCAGCAGACAAACAAAGCATTTATTAGTCCATGTTTGGAAGAGGTGCTCCCTCCAGTGGTAAAAAGAGGTCTTCTTCTTTCATGTCTTGGTCAAATCCTGGGCTGCCAAAACGAAGCCACTTTCTTGGCTTTGATGCTGTCCACGCTCGGAAGCAGTGACAGACTTTACCTTCTTGCAATCCAAGATCAACGGTAGCCGCAGCCACAGAATAAAAAAGAGGTTAATTCTTGGGTGGCAAGCTATGAGAAACCTAGGGAACATACTGGATATACTCAAGTATAAGTCTAGTTTTTTAGCCCCCCAAAATGAGGTCCGAAAAGTGGACTTGACTTATACTCGAGTCAACGACCCCAAAGGTCCCAAAACTGCGGTGGTGCAAATTCAAACACTTTTTTAAAAATCCACTAGCGCCACTGTAAAAACTCAAAAACATACCCACACAAATGTCTAATAAAGGTAACAGTTTCCCTTGCTCGAAAGCCAGTCATATCCGACTAGGGGTCAGTGCTCATCTCTGTTTCTAAGCCGAAGAGCCAGCGCTGTCTGCTTCTGCAGACGTTTCCATGGTCATGTGGCAGGCATGACTAGACACCGGAGTGCATGGAACGCTGTTATCTTCCCACCAAAGTGGTCTAGATTAATTAATTTTACTATATTTTCATGTATTTTAATTATTAAAACTCACTAGCAGTTGCTGTTTTCCACCCCTGACTTATAGTCGGGTCAATCTATTTTCTTAGTCTTAGAGGTCTAAATTAGGTGCCTCGACTTATATTCGGGACGACTTATAGCCGAGTATATACGGTAATAAAGAGCAGAGACATCACCCTGCCAACAAAAGTCCACACAAAGCAATGGTCTTCCCAGTAGTCACGTATGGTTGTGAGAGCTGGACCCTAGGGAAGACTGAGCGCAGAAGAATAGATGCCTTTGAGATGTGGTGTTGGAGGAGAATCTTGAGAGTCCCCTGGACTGCGAGGAGATCAAATCAGACCATTCTGAAGGAAATCAACCCTGAATGCTCCTTAGAAGGACAAATATTGAGGATGAAGCTCAAGTACTTCAGCCAAGAAATAAGAGAGGGGTCACTCGAGAGGGCCTTGATGCTGGGAAAGATCGAAGGCAAAAGGAGAAGGGGGCGGCAGAAGTTGAGATGATTAGATGACATCGTTGACCTAATGGGTGTAGAGCTGAGCGGGTTGTGGTTAGTGGAGGATAGGTTTCCCTGGCTTACCGTGGTCCATAGGGTCGCAAAGAGTCGGACTCAACTGTGCGACCGAACAACCACAACAGAAACTCAAGTTCCCATTGGTGCAGATTTCTGGTTCTTCTCTCGTGTCCCAATCAAACCCTAGACTGCCGGAATGAAGCTACAGTAGAACCCTGTATAATGGAAAAAAGTCAGTTCTGCAAGGCACTTTGTTCTACGGTTATATGAAATGAAATAAAATAGTTTAGCTGGGTGTAGTTTTAAATAAAACATCTGCTCTAAGGCTGCACATGTGGTGGCTTCGTAAACTTAACTCCCGTCCTCTGGAAAGGCCAGTCAGCTGGCTCGGGGCACTAGTAGGAACGGAATAAGCCACCTAGAAACTGTCCATTACTCCTTGATCTGTTTTTCTTGGTCCTGCTGTTCTTCCAGAGAAGCCGACTTCCTTCATCCATCAAACCTGGGCTAAACGTTGGGAACTTTGTTGACTTAAGACAGGGGTTCCCAACCTTTTTCAACCTGGGGTCCGAGTCACTCTGTCAGTTTTGAGGGCCAGACGGCCATTTCGCCCTGCCTGCTTGATGGGGGTGGCCATTTTGTCCCAACCAGCTTCAAAGGGGTGGCCACTTTGTTTCTCAAATGCCCTTGGAGGGGTGGGGGGTGGGAGCCCCATGAAATGGCGCCATGGGCTGGATCCGGCCCACGGGCCTTAGGTTGGGAACCCCTGGTATTGAGTTATCAGCGCTAAGCAAAGCTAACATTTCCTGACGGCCGATGCAGGGCTTTGAGTTCCTGACTTGAAATGTCCAAATCCTGTTGCTCCATTGTGTATGGGCGTGTTTTACTTCCGCTTCTGGGAGCAACGAGGGCGGTGTGGGGTAGATGAATTGGCATCAGGGGCCGGATCCGGCCCACAAGCGGTACTTTGTGCACCCCTGCTCTAAATCCTTCCACAAAAAGGGATATGCCCTGTCTGATTTCCCCTATGGCAGAAAAACATGTGGGAATAGCAAGGCTGGCACCTGGTGGTGAGTTTTGCCAATGGCAGCCCTTGTGCGCAGAAAAATGCAACATTTATTTAGCGGTTAAGAAGCTGAGCTCGACAACTGGAAGGTCGGCAGGTCAGCAGTTCGAGACCCGAGCGCTGCAGGACACAACGAACACCCGGCTCTGTCCTGGCTCCTGCCGTCCTAGCAGTTCGAAAGCAAGACATTGCATTCCAATCAACAGGGACCCATTCGGCGGGAAAGGGAACAGCATTTTGTGCACCTCATTGTCTAGCCATGCCGGCCACGCAACCATGGAAATGTCTACAGACACAGACAGTGCTGGTTCTTGGGCTGTAAACAGAGATGAATACTGAACCCTAGAGTTGGAGACGACTGGGTTTTGAGCAAGAATGACCTTTCTTTCTCGTCCATGGCGGTCCCAATTTGTTGACGGCAGGCACGAAGCGGACAAAGGTGGGTGGCCATTTTTTGCACCGAGACCAGAGACTCCATTTAGTGGCTGGAGACGGCTCACCGGATGGTAAGCCCTAAGGCAAGACAGCTAAAGAAAGTCAAGAGTCCAATTTCCCATTTAAAAAATAGCAATTCTGTTAACTTTATTCCCTTTTTTTAAAAAAATGACATCTCCATCCACACAGAATCGAAGCTGTTTTTCCCCCCGATCCTGGCATACATTTTAACCGTGAGCTTGAAGCACCATCTGGAATTATTGTTAACGCAAAAAATTATTATTATTGATATTATTATTATTATTGCTTGCTGCGGCACCAACAAAAATCAAAATGCAAAGAAGAGTAACAGGAGGGAAAGGCGAATGAGATGAATAAATGCCGTGTTAGACGTGATTGTGAGCTGGAGGGAGTTCACGCCCAGGGACCGTCCCGCACGGGCAGAGAAGTGTTAAGGCCGCGGCAAATGCTCGGATCATAAGATGTGGGAATCATCACGGGAACTCAGCCACATCGGCAGGGAAGAGGTTTTCCCCTAGCTCAGAACTCCTTCTTCCGACATCCTTTGCTGAATCCCTCGCGCAACCGTCAAGAGCAAAGAGCCACATCCTCCCCGGACGGAGTTTCCAAGATCTCCCAGTTTCCTTCCGTGGTCACTTCTTCGCCGAAGCCAGGTAAGCAAACCAGAAAAGGGCCACCAGATTTCCAAACAGCACCTGGAACTGATGGAGGAGGAAGAGGAGAAGAAACACAACACTATAATTCTATCTATCTATCTATCTATCTATCTATCTATCTATCTATCTATCTATCTATCCATCCAGCCAGCCATCCAGCCAGCCAGCCAGCCAGCCAGCCAGCCAGCCAGCCAGCCAGCCAGCCAGCCAGCCATCCACCCACCCATCCTGTCTGCCTCTCTCTCTATAACTATCCATCTAGATTGCTTGATTGCCAGTCTATCTATCATCTACCTATCTATTGAGCGATGGATCCATCCATCTATTTCGATTTTCTATTTACCGACCTACTTACTGATCAATGGATTCACCCACCATCCATCCATCTTGATTTCTCCCTCCCTCCCTCCCTCCTTTTTGACTCTCTCTCTCTATCCATCTTCCATCCATCTATCTAATACACATTTTGGTAACTTGGGTCAAAACTCGAGTGGTCCCCCAATCTAGCAAAAGTTATCTATCTATTAATTGATGGATAGATCCACCATCCATCCATTTTGATTATCTCTCTATCTATGCATCTTGATTCTCTCTCTTTCTCCATCCATCCATCCATTTTGATTTATCTATCTATCTATCTATCTATGCATCTTGATTATCTCTCTCCATCCATCCATCCATTTTGACTATCTACCTACCTACCTATCCATCCTTCCATCTATCTATCTATGCATCTTGATTCTCTCTCTCTCTCCATCCATCCATCCTTTTTTATTCTCTATCTATTCATCTTCCATCTATCTATCTAATGGATGGGTTCCCCATCCTATGGCCCATGGGAGAGACCCGCCACCCCGATGCCATTCAGTCCAATTTGTCACTGTCTCCTCCGCACCCTGAAGTGGAAGCAGGCGCATTTATGTCAGCCATAAACTGCACCCACGCATGCGCAAACACGCCCGCAGCTGACGTAAACCCAGAAGTGGAGACATTTATGACAGCTGTCAATGCGCCCGCTTCCAGAGGGCGTGGTCCAGCCCGCTCAGCTGTTCCAGGGGGCGTGGTCAGGCTCACGTTTTTAAAAGGTTGGCCACCCACTGATCTAATGTTATGGGGCAGAAAACTGCTGTCGGCATATGAGTACCCAAGGGCACAAGCAACTGACAACCCTACAAAATAAATTAAAATTTTTAACTGGAGAGACCGAAGGAAAGGAACTCACTAGAAGAAATGCATGTTGAGGGCTATTAGAACTACCAATAAGATAGAGATAAAGATGGTTTCTTAACTACCCCTCCTCCTATCCTAGAGAATTAATGAGAATTAAAACTTTTTTCAAGCGTGAGAATTTATGACCGCAGAGATCCATCCTGGATCCATCGCTGCCACACAGAAACCGCTTGGGGGAGAGATGTGTGAAGACCGAAGAACAATAGAGTCGTGGCGGGGATCAGACGGGCCTCCTGCCCTCTTCCTCAGGGTGAGTCTCTCAAAGGGAAGGATGAAGAAGCCTTACCTGCATAGGAACATAAGCCAAGTTGACAAACTGGACCGGTGTCCACAGCTTCCAGTTCATTTTGAGGGAATCCCAGTAGCTCGATTTCAGCCTCTTACCGAAACTGGAGGAGTCCTTGCCCTGGAAGGCAATGAAGGAGGATGACAAGGAAGAAGACACACATGGAATGCTGTTACCTATCCTGCTGAAGTGGTACCTACTTATCTAATTGCAATATCTTGTTTTCGAACGGTTCGTTTGGCAGGAGCTGGGACAGACAACGGGAGCTCACTCTGTCATGCCGCGCTCGGGTCTTGAACTGCTGACCTACCAACCTTCTACCCAAAATAATTTCTGACACAAAATTATTATTATTACTGCTGAGCTACCGCATACCCTATTTTGGGAGTGGGGGTCTTAGACATACACAACAAAGGCAACGTAGCAGAGAGGAAAAACCGATTCCTCACTGTGCACGGGTTCATGCAAATTCAACAAAAAGTCCTGGCCCCAAGGTGCCTACAATCCCAGAAGTCAATGGAGAGCAACTAATCATAGGCTGTGAGTTTCTTTCTATGGCCACTCAGCTGGTGGCATTTTTAGAGGCTTCGAAACCTCTGCTATGATGAATGGAGACGTATGGAGCCCAAGTCTTACCCAGCAGAAGTCACATCCGGTACCCTTACCTCCAGGAGGTTCATGATGTAAAAGAAGAGCAGGAGGAAAACTGGAGCGACCACCAGCCGGTCCACCAGAAGCCTCTTGACGGTGGCAAAAGGTGAATCAGACGGGATGAGTTGCTCCAGGTAGAGGTAGAAATAGTGGCTCAACGGCCCCGTGAAGAAGAACCTGGCAAAGCATGAAGACTAGGGCTGGGTAAGCAAGCCTAGAACAACACAGGTGGTTTTTTGGGTGTGTGCGTGCGTGCGTGCGTGTTTAATCAAGAAGTTTATTTTCAAAAAAACCTTTTTTACAATAAATGAAAGAAAAATACAATAATTATAATACTTTATTACTATTATTACTATTATTATTATTATTGCCATATATACTCGACTATAAGTCATCCCAAATATAAGCCCAGGTACCTAATTTGGACCTCTAAAAGTAGGAAAATAGATTGACCCGAGTATAAGTTGCGGGTGGAAAATGCAGCAGCTGCTAGTGAGTTTCAGTAATTAAAATACATGAAAATATTGTAAAATTAATTAATTTAGACATTTGTGTGGGTATATTTTTGAGTGTTTACATTGACCCAAGTTTTCATGGTAGTGTTAGTGATTTTTAAGTATGTTTGAATTTACACCACTGCGGTTTTGGGACCCTCGGGGTTGTTGACCCAAGTATAAGACGAGTCCCATTTTGGGACCTCGTCTTGGGGACTAAAAAACCCAACTTATACTCAAGTATATACGGCATATATTTTTATTTTGAGAATCTCTGCTGTACAGGCTGCCCACCCAAACGTCGCTACCGCTCTTCCAAGTCCTGCCTTTGCTTACCCATAAACAGCGAACCTCTTCCAAGTACTGCCTTTGCTTACCCATAAACAGCGAACCTTGCCGGGCCGCGCAAGTCAAGTGCTTTCTTGCGCTGGCTCTTGTTGATTATCTGGGACAGGAAACTGCCGAGAGCCGAGAGAACGGCGCTGGGGGTGGGAAAAAGTGGGGAAAGATTAACGCCTGATGCTGGAGCTTGGAGATCAAGACAAATCAAAGAAGGGAAACATGGGAAGAAACTATTATGCCCTGAAGACAGGATCTTCTCCATGAAAGAATAATCTTCCTCACTTAAGATGCGGGAAACGAAGGCAGAGTCTACAGCAAAACACATTTGAGACCATCCCACATCTAACCTGGCTGTTTCGGCGCATTATTTCTCCAAAACACCCCATAGTGCATAGGTCAAGATCAAAGTCTCCCTTGCTCAAAGCCCAGTCATGTCCGACTCAAGGGTTTATCAACTTGCAATTTCTTACTTTCGAACTGTTAAGCTGGCAGGAGCTGGGACAGAGACAGGAGCTCAGTCCGTCGTGCAGCACTTGGGGCTCAAACTCCGACGTTCCACTCTTCAAATTCAGTGTCTTAACCAACTGACCTGTACCAATGTGGACGTTTCTAAAGAAGGCATGTTTCATCACGCCCATCTTGGGAGGAGGAGAACGGCCTGTTTTTGTTGAGAATCCTGACTCTCACCTCGATACAGTAGAACGAAAATAATTGGTTCCGCTACACACTTTTGTTATACGATTTTTTCCATTATACGATGCATTATACGATGCATCCCCTATGGGGAAAATCCCGTACAAGGAAAATCTCAGTGGGGAAAATTGTACAACAAAAAGTTTTTCATTATACGATTCCCATAGGGATGTGTTGCATCATACAATGAAAATGTTCATTGTACAATGCACCATTTGCTTTGTTTTTTTGTTGTTTTTTTCAATTTCCTTGGTTGTATGATTTTTTTCGCTGTATGATGCATTTGTTATATGGGGCTCTACTTTATCTCATATTCCTTCCCGAGCCCATCGGAGGATTCTGTATCAGATCTTTGGGAAGGTTTGGACGCACTGATGCAAGCACTGCTTGTGTTCCAGATGCAAAATATGCAGACAGCAATGCAGCATCCAGAATGCGGTTCCACGACCGTATTTGACCCATCAACTCAAAACATTTGCAATGCACCCTTCCAGTAAAGGTCACATACAAACATTTGCTGCATTGCCAACTTAATCACTCACTTACTGAAGCATTGGATTAGTGGGAAATAGTTTACCGTCCAAGCTCCGAGGTCCAAATGTCTAAACTACTAACGATCCGGGTGACATCAAGAAAAGGTCACAGAATTGTTCTTCTGCTACCAGAGGTTCAAGTCCATCACGGCTCTTCTGACTTTGGATGGGACAACTCAAAATAATGTCATGTTGCATCCAAAGCAGCCTCTGAAACGTTTCAGCCCAAACATTTTCCTCTTCCTTTTCATCCCCATTTATTTTATCTTGAACGATCAGCTCTGCTGTTGATCATACGTGTTGTCGAGACATTTCCAACTCATGGCAACCCAAGGCATGAGAGGCCTACAAAATATTTAGCCCTCGACAGCCTTGCTCAGTTTTTATTTATTATACTTCTAACTTGGCCATCTAGGAGATTTTCTTACTCTGGGCGACTAACAACACAAAACTCACACGTTAAAAACAAGACACACATTTTTTAAAATTACATACAGTATATATATTGTTAGCAGAAACAAGAAAAACCTAAAAGAAAAACCTATTGGTGACGGAGAAGGACAAAATAAAATTCCTAACAATCAGTCAGTAAAACATCCTTGCAAACTCAGGTTTCTGGGAATGAACCCATCTCACATTTGGCTTGCCTCATTTCCTGCTGCCTCCCAACTCTCATGGACTTTTTCTAAAGAGTCTTGCCTTCTCCTGATGTGTCCAAAGTAGGACAGCCTCAACATAATCCTTTTCCCTTCCAAAGACAGTTCAGCCTCAGGGACTTTCTTGTTTATCTCTTTTGGCAGCTCATAAGATCCGCAAAACTCTGCTCCAGCGCCGAGTCCATTTTTATCCTGTCAGTCCAGTTTTATCCTGCTTTTCTCATCCCTATCAATCTATATTTTCACGTCTTAATTAACATGAGCAAAGCACTCAAGCTTTCTACGTTTCATATGTGTTGCAATTTCTCCGCTGTTTGAATCAGCACTTCTTCACGGGCCAATCTTTGAACCCAAGAAGCATCTTGGGACTCAACCATGAGATCTGGGTTTCCCGACCTTTGGTTCTTGGACTTCAATTCCAAGAAGCCTCAGCCAACCCATTGGCTGACCAGTGCTTTGGGGAATTGACTTAGGCTTCTGGGAATTGAAGTCCAACAGCCAAAGGTTGTCGGACTCAACTGTGCGGCTGAACAACAACAAGTTGGGAAACACTACAGTAAACTGTGTTAAAAGTCTACCTACGAGAACCTTTGTTCTACTGGTTGATGATATGAAATCTATCAGCCTTCACCAGGTGACACTTGCCAAATAACACAATGGGTTTGGCCCAAGCTTTGCTGGATTCTTCTTCATATGCATGAAGAGGTGGATCCTGTTTATTGCTTTTAACCCGTAGCTTTATGCAGCGGCTCCGGGACTGGGAGGCGGAAGGTCAGTAGTTCAAAACCCAAGGACTGCATGAATGAGCTCCCATCTCTGTCCCAGCTCCTGCCAACCTAGCAGTGTGAAAGCAAGAAATTGCAAGTAGATCAAGAGGGACCACTTCGGTGGGAAGGGAAACGGCATTCTGTGCACTTCAGTGTCTAGACATTCCTACCAGATAGCCACGGAAACGACTGCAAACACAGACAGCGCTGCCTCTTTGGCTGTAAACAGAGATGAGCACTGAACCCTAGAGTCGGATACGACAGGGTTTAGAGCAAGAGTGTCCTTTACCTTATTCAAGTTAAATTTTATTGTTTATTTTTAACTTTGTATTGCTACTGCAAATATCTTTTAATATGTTGTATGTTGCCCAGAGTGGGAGGATATTCCAGATGGGAAAGATAGATGGATGCATGCATGCATGGAATGGATGCGATGGATATCAATGAAGCACAACCCTTTCTGGTCCTGAGCCCTTTGGGCATACAAAGTCCTCATCATCAGCCCCAGGCCAGGATGGATGAAGCTGCTGCCCTCAATCAAGAGGGATTCAAGTAGGACCATTTAATCCACTTGGGGACCATCACCCTTCCCTGTGGACTTCACCAAGGATGCTAGTGGTCAGATCAAGGTGGTCGTTAGTTAACCGCCGCCTGACAATCGGCGTTGAGTCCCTGGCAGTAGGGTCTACTCCAGTGATAGCCAACCATGGCACTCCAGGTGTTCTTGGGCTTCAATTCCCAGAAGCCCAAGTCAGCACTCCTGCTGATCAGGGCTTCTGGGAATTGAAGTCCAAGAACATCTGGAGAACTAAGTTTGAGGACCTATGGTCTAGAACAGTGGTGGCCAACCTTGGCATTCCATATGTTCTTGGACTTCAATTCCCAGAAGCCCGTCAGCACTCCTGCTGATCAGAGCTTCTGAGAATTGAAGTCCAAGAACATATGGAGAGCCAAGTTTGAGAACCTATGGTCTAGAACAGTGGTGGCCACCCTTGGCACTCCAGGTGTTCTTGGACTTCAATTCCCAGAAGCCTCAGTCAGCACACCTGCTGACCAGGGCATCTGGGAATTGAAGTCCAAGAACATCTGGAGAACCAAGTTTGAGGACCTATGGTCTAGAACAGTGGTGGCCAACCTTGGCACTCCATATGTTCTTGGACTTCAATTCCCAGAAGCCTCAGTCAGCACACCTGCTGACCAGGGCTTCTGGGAATTGTAGTCCAAGAACATCTGGAGTCCCAAGGTTCATCGCCACTGGTCTACTCTATGACAACAGCAGAAAAACCTGACCAGACAGAAAAGCAAATACTGTATAGACCAAATAAAAGATATTATCCATCAAGGGGCACAAAGATTGCTATTCTTATCGCACCAAAATTAACACAATTTTTTCCTCTGCAGATTTGCAATCAATTATTTTTTTTCCTGGAATTCACTTCAGACACAAACAAATATGCCAGGAATGTAAGAACCCCAAACTGAAGTAGTAACAAATATGGGTTTTAAAAAACAGACTGTAAGAAACAATGTCAAAGGTCAAGTTCAAGCATAGAAAAAGATCGATGCTTCTTCTCCAAAGAGCAAAAGATACATTTAATGATTAATGTGTCATTAATGTGTTCAATACCCACAGACGATGAAGTGGGAACCAGGTTAGGGAAGACAGGCTCCCATTTGCTTACTCAGACATTTCCGTGGGACTTGCTTCTGAGTAAACCCACTTACACAACCTAGGTGGTGATCCTTAAACCAGGTTGGGTCTTGCAGTTGCTCAACCTGTTGAGTGAGATTCCGTTTGTGAATAGGGCTGCACCCTATTGCTAAACTAAGCCCACTTAAGCTGGCCCCAGAACTTGCTCCCGAGTAAACCCACTTGGGTTTGCAAGCCTGCCTTTTGCATCGTCATTGGCCGCCATCCAACCGAGTTTGATAAAAGTTGTGTCGGTAAATAAACACTTCTTTCCAGAGCATTTTACTGAAGTGTCAAAAATTGCTTTATGAAGGGCAGACAGAGGGAGGTGTCGACACAGAGTAAATAGGACTACTCAGAAGTAATTCCTAGGGAACGCCAGGAGATTTGATGTGTTGCCTTGAATGGCCAGGGCAAAGTCCAAGTGCTTGACCAGGGGTAACAATCTTTCATTTTGGGGGAAAGGCTTTCAGTACTAAGTGCCCTTTACTCGGGAGTAAATTCCTTCCCCATCGAAAGAGGAGAGGCTTGTTTTGCACCCAGTTTCTCAGCTGGATCCAAAGTGCATTTGAGTAAACTCCGCTGTCAAGAAAAAGTGACCAGTTGATGCCAGGAGGCCAGGTCACGAGTGGGCTTCCTCGGGAGTAAAGGAGCCTGAGCTGAGGACTTGTTTAAGAACAAGCAATAAAGGGTTGGCCATGATCCACTCACAAAAGTTTACAGTTCAAGATAGCAACTAGTTCTTTCCTCCCAGACAAGGAAAGATGGATTAATCCTCTGAAGGTTTACTCGGATGTAAATGCCATTAAAAATGCACTGATTCCCACCGTCCTAAGTCAATGCCGTTCAGGATCTAGCACATGTTTACTCGGGAGTAAAATGCACTAGCTCTTTGCTTCCAAGCAAGGGGGGAAAACGTTACGCTTCCAAAGGTTTACTCAGATGTAAATGCCCATTGGGGGCGGTTCTATGCTAAGACAGTGCAGATCTGTGCGTGTTTACTCGGGAGTAAACCGCACTGGTTCTTTTGCTCCCAGGCAAGGGAGGGGGGGTCCGGTTACTCGCGAGTAAACCCCCAGTGGCTCTTTTGCTCCTAGATAAGGGAGGGGATCCGAGGGCTTCCTCGTGAAAACCGCTGCAGATCCGGGGGGTGGGAGTCCTGAGTGTGTTTACTCGCGAGTAAACCCTTCCCTGCCCCCCTTCCTTTCCGAGGAAAGCGCGCTGCGGACGCACCTGGTGGCGGCCTTGGTGAGCACCGGGTAGAGGCGGAGCAGCCACAAATACCGGGCCAGGAGCCTCTGAGGCAGCGGCCCCGATCCGGGCTTCGAGAGCGCCGGAGCCATCGCTCCACCTGCCCGTCCCAGCCGCGTAGCCTCAAGGGGCCTGTCTGCGCATGCGCTTAAAACCGCCTTCTCCACCCACCCGCTCGGCCCTCGGCCCCGCCCTCCCTGAGTTATCCAATCAAAGCAAAGGGGGTGTGGCTAACTCCCTCCTCCAAAGCCAAGTAGGGCTGAGGCGGAGTCGAAGCCACACCCTCGCGCGGCTGGGTGGGAGAAGCCGAGATCCTCTTTTCCATTGGTCGAAGCTGCGGTAGGCGGGGCAGCCGCTGCCCTATGCTTAGCCGCTCCTTCTTAACCAATCAGAGAAGACCAGCTGTGACTGAGGAAGCGAGTTCTTTTATAGCGTGGAAACAAAGAGGCGGGGCGGTACAGTGGAACTGCTCTCCTATTGGTTTTCAGGGAAGACGCGAGACCGCGAGCTGAAACCTGATTGGTGAAGGCTCCAGGTGCCCGCCAATGGCAGTCGGGGCCTCCGTTCTCGCCGGAGCGGAGGGAGGGATCTCGCGAGATTTCCGTCTCAGGGCGCCAAAATCTGAGAGGAGCCGACCGGCAAGGATGGCGTTCAGGCGAGGCGCCGGAGGAGGAGGGGGAGCAGGCCGAGGCCGGCGGCGCTGGGGGGCTTCCACGGCCGAGGCCTCCGCGGGAGACGGCGAGGGAGAAGCGGCGAGGTAAACAAGGCCAGCTTTCTCCTGTGCGTGGTGTCTCTGAACGTGTGCAGAGTGCATATTTTGCGCATGCGCAGTGCCCTCCCTTGGGGCTCTCCCCGCATCGCGTGGCGAGGCTTTTGAGCATGCGCAGAGTCCCTCTGTGGCTGGAAGGAGGGGTATCACACACACACCCTGTGTTGCCCGGGTTCCTGAGCATGTACAGAGTGTCTCAACCCGAAGCAGCTTCCCTTCCCACCAAAGTGGTCTCTGTTGGCCTTGCTTCCAGACTGCTAGGCTGGCAGGAGCTGGGACAGAGACGGGAGCTCACTCCGACATGCAGTACCCGGGTCTTGAACTGCCTGCTTGCCGGCCTTCCAGCTAACGAGGCAATGAGCTTCTTAAGGCACTGCAGCCCCGAATCAGCTAATAAAAATTGATTGGCGCAGACAGCGCTGGCTCTTTGGCTGTAAATAGGGATGAGCACTGAACCCTAGATTCAGGTACCACTGGCTTTCGAGCAATGGCGACCTTTACAGAAAGCTCCTATTTTTACAGTGCTATTTCTTTCATTTTGCAGCTCTCCTCCCTCCCACCCCCCCAATAAATCATCCCATCTTGCCTCTGTTAGCAAACTGTGTAGCAAAAAGGCTTTCCTGCCATGGGTGTAAGTGTTTATTTCTGTGACTTGGCTGGGGGGGCTGTGATGATGCTTCTCTCCTTCTCCTGTTGCAGGGATGACGGTTCCTCCATCTCGGCCCGTAAGCGTTTGGAGCGCAGCCAGCACACAGATAAGATTGACACGCAGTTCGGGTTTGAAAGGATGAAGGAACCTGGGGAAAGGACCGGCTGGCTGATCAACATGCACCCCGTAAGTACTAAGTGCCAAGGTTCACCATCACCGCCCTAGATGCAGAGGAGTACGTTGGGTTGATCTGTTTCAACGGTGGCTTTGTCTGTTTTTAGACAGAGATTTTGGACGAGGATAAACATTTTGTCAGTGCTGTGGATTACTATTTCATTCAGGAGGATGGAGGCAGGTTTAAGGTGAGTATGTGCTTGCAGAAAAGACGACTTAGGCCGCTTGAAATTTAACCAGTGTGGGCTTTTTAAAAAAAACTGTTGGAAATATGCGGGTCCATGAGAGAGAAATGGAGCAGTTCATTGGGCATTTTAATGCAGGCTAAAAATGTAGCACTTTCCTTCCCCCTCAGAGTATGAAAACATTGTTCAGACTGGGCCTTCAAGGACTCCGATTAAAGCAAAGCAGTCGCACTTCTATGCTGCCCCACAGCAAATAGTGTATTCTCTCGGCGATTCATAAGTTAATTAGCATTTTGCCCCCATTAACATGCTGGGAACTCCTTTTTCCAAACTCAGAAGGATAGACTGCTGAGTCAACCTTGGGCCCTGGTCAGGATCGAACTCACAGCCTTTTGGGCTGCAGGGCAGCACTTTAACCACTGCACCACCAAATAAATGATGGCAGCCATGCATCTGAGAGCTGTTTTGAATATTCCGCTCTTGCCAAACATTTTTCAGGGGTACAGAAATGGAGGGAAAACACATTTTCATCTGCCAGTCTCTACAATGTCCCTTTGAATTTTCATTGCAACAGCTGAGTTGTCCCTTATTAATTTAGATCAGAAATCAAGCTTCTGAAAGCAAAATATGCCCAGTTTTTCTCATCTACAGTTATGTGACACCATCTTTGCTTTTTTTGCTAGGTGGCCTTGCCCTATAAGCCGTACTTCTACATTGCAACCCAGAAGGTTAGTAAGAACAGCCTAAATGATCACCTGAAACTGCAAACCCTTGACTAGAACCAATTTTGTTACCATTTAGGCTTCCATCTTATACTTGCTTAGCTGGATGTAGATCCCAATAAATTTAGTGGAACCTGTTTCTAAACGGAAGTGTGGAGGATTGTAATCTTTAACAGGTTTGAATGGTGAATGTGTCTTCAAATAAGGATGGCTGAAGCAAGCAAAAATGCACCAGTTAAGTTTGAGACCTCAATACTGCATGGTGGAGTGAATTCCCGTCTCTGTCTCAGCTCCCTGCCAACCTAGCAGTTCGAAATTAAGAAATTGCAAATACAGTAATACCTCGGATAACGTTTACCTCGGATAACGCTAAAATCGCATAATGTTAAGTAATCTGGGGAGCAGAATTGGATCGAATAATGTTAAGGTCCTATGGGATGTATCGGATAACAACCGCTAAAGCTTGTGCGGTTAAAATGTATCTCTATGGAGCTTTAACGTTATCCGATGCATCCCATAGGATTTTAACATGCATCAGATAACACTAAAAATCGGATAAGACCAAGACTTGTGGAACCAAGTCTTAACGTTATCCGAGGTATTACTGTACAGTAGATAAATAGGTACCACTTTGGTGGGAAGGTAAACAGCGTTCTATGCTTAGTCCTACATGCCACATGACCATGAGAACGTCCGCAGAGGCCAACAGCATTGGCTCTTTGGCTATAAACAGATGAGCACTGAACCCTAGAGTTGGATACGACTGATTTTCAAGCAAGGGAGACCTTAGCGGATGCAAGATGCCAGAGGTTTACGTTATTAGCATGCAGACTCTTAAAATAAATCTTCCATGACAACTTATTTCACGTGAAAATCAACTAGCTTCTGTTTATTAATCTTTCTGGTACAGTGTCCAAACTGGAGAGTCTGCCAAGTGCCTTTTAGATTATTCTGAGTTTTTAATCACAGTTTTTATCACACCTTTGAGGTCTAGGCAAATCCCAAATGTAGAGTTAGAATGGACAAACTCCCATTTGCCGGCACCCTCTGCAGCGCAGTGGGTTTTTCAGCGTGGAAACTATTTCCTAAGGATACAATGTTTAGGAAATGATTGCAAAGCAGGGAAGATCCATTCTTCTCCCCTTTTGTCTGTTGCTCTCTCATTAGGGTTGTGACCGAGAAGTCTCCTCCTTCCTTTCTAAGAAGTTCCAGGGTAAAATAGCAAAACTGGAAACTGTACCCAAGGAAGATCTGGACCTGGTGAGAAGCTCATTCATGATTTTGTTATATGTGTTTCTGTATGTATTGACAGAGTGAGGCCCCAGCTCTGGCCCACCTAGCAATTCAAAAGCGGCATCTCAAAAGCTTCTTGTCTTGCCTTCCCAGTAAAGCCTCTTTGTTTCTTAATAGCCAAATCACCTGGTGGGACTGAAGAGGAACTACATCAAGCTATCTTTCAACTCAGTGGACGACCTGATAAAAGTCCGTAGGGAGATCACTCCTGCTGTAAAGAAGAACAGGGAACGGAGCCAATCTACAGATGTCTATACCTCTATGCTTGCCAGGTAAAGTAGACCAAGTCCCAGTTCTCAGTCCCATTGTTGTCCCTTTTCAAATCAGCTGCGTTAAGATGCCAGATCACTCATGGTGAACCTTTTAGAGTACCCAAACAGAGGGGTGGGGTGAACTCTGTGCTGGGGGGAGAGAGGAAGCGCTCCCATTGGGCTGCTGGGCAGAGGGACAGGGCGAACTTTGTGTCGGGGGAGGAAGGGAGCGCTCCCATTGAGCTGCTAGGCAGAGGGGCGGGGCAAACTGTGCTAGGGAAGAGGGGAAGCGTTCCCATTGGGCTGCTGGGCAGAGGGGCGGGGTGAACTCTGTGCTGGGGCGACGGTGCGCATGCCAACAGAGAAGGGTCTGAGCACTCCTTCTGGCACACGTGCCATAGGTTCGCCACCACAATGCTAGATGAAGTTTCGATATATCCAGTTACAAAATCTATTGAATCTCCATTGCTTTTGATTGTCACTGAATTTCTGGCGAAGTAGGTAAAATTATTGGGAAATTATTGATCAGTCCCACTGGAAGCCATTATAGCGGCTTATGCTATTCCCAGTGAGTAGAAGGGAGTAGCCTTTGGTGAACGACTTTTCCTATTCTTATACAGAAGTTGGGTTTTCAAACGTTTCTATTGGGAGATTCTCCGTTCTCAGCTTTTTGTCCTTGTCCTTACAACCCTCTTGCTGCCACACAAAATTTCTTGATAAGTCCGCTTGAATTGGGCAAGTTCTCTGTTAGTACAGCGGCATGAGAACCACTTGGTTGAGGTTTTTGGAGTAGCCAACATCTAAGCAGGAAGCAAATATATTCTGGTTCCACTTTTCAGTCTATCGTAGCCCAGAGTTAGTGCCAAACGGCACTGCTTGGGAAGAAGCCACATCGAAGCAGTTTCCGTACAGGCTGCAATAAATAGCCTGTGGTGTAGCGGTTAATATGCTGACTTGATGACCAAGGTCAGTAGTTCAACACCTGAGTGCTGCGTGGTGGAGTGAGCTCCCGTCTTCTGTCCCAGCTCCTGCCAACCTAGCAGTTCGAAAGCAAGAAGTTTCAAGCAGACAAATAGGTACCGCTTTGGCGGGAAAGGTAACAGTGTTCCATGCACTCCAGCACGGAAGTACAGCGGAAATGTCTCCAGATGCAGACAGTGGATAAAAATGAGCACCGAGACCCAGAGTTGGTCATGACTGGTTTTTGAGCTAGGACAGGGGTTCCCAACCTTTTCAGGGCCTGGGGGCCAGGCCATGCTCTCAGTCAGCTTTGAAGGCTGGATGGCCATTTTGCCCTGCCTCCCCGACGGGGTGGCTGGCATTTTGTCCCAACAGCTTTAAAGTGGTGGCCATTTTATTTCTCTAATGATCTTGGGGTGGGGGCACATGAAATGGTGCTGTGGGCTGGGCCTGGCCCACGGGCTTTAGGTTAGAAACCCCAGAGCTAGGGAAACCTTGACCGTGTTGACAAAACCATCCCTCCTGACTTTCTAGTGCTCTCACTGGGAACAGCCTCACCTGTAGGGAGGAGCAACCCTCCAAGAAGACGGTGGACCAGATGGAGAACATTGTGGACATGCGGGAATATGACGTGCCGTATCATATCCGCCTCTCTATTGATCTGAAGATCCACGTGGTGAGTTGGGGACTCAGGAAAATCTCCCAAATGGTGCTTTCCTTGATTCCCGGCGAACAGCAAAGCAACCGGACTTTTATACTGCCCCATACCACTTAGTGCACTCTCACAAGTTAATTAACATTTTCCCCCTAACATCTTACTGACCTCGGAAGGATGGAAAGCTTGAGTCAACCTTGGCCCTGGTCAGGACCAAATTCACAACCTTTTGGTGGCAGTAAGAGCAGTTTAACCACTGTGCTCCAAGGTTACAGCTTGATGCAGGAAGATCACGCTAGTATTGTAATGCCACATATCTAAAATGCCCTTTGGAACAGAAATGGTGTCTTACATCTCTTTGTACCATTCTTTTATATCTATGGAGATGTTTCTTTTCCCATTCTTTACAATTCACCCTAGTCTATAGCAGTGTTTCCCAGCCTTTGGTTCTTGGACTTCAGTTCCCAGAAGCCCTGATCAACTCAGGATTTCTGGGAATTGAAGTCCCAACATCTGGAGAGGCAAGTTCGAGGAACCTTGGTATAGCCCAGTCACCCATTCAGCACATAACCTGACACATTTTTGTTGAGACTGGGGTGAAAAAGTAACCCAACATTTTCCAGCCTCTTTCGTTATAACCCTGCTGTTCATACGACAGGCTCACTGGTACAACATTCGCTACCGAGGCATCAATTTCCCTCCCGAAATCATCCGCCGAGATGATCTGGTAGAACGGCCGGTGAGTATTTCAGTGGGAGAAATCTTGTTTAGGTTCCTCTGGGGGTTTCTTTAGCTTATTTACTCCTCGTTGTGATTTCTACCATGACTATTCCAAGGATCTTAAAATTTTTATAGACCATAACAACCTGTAAACCCTCCTCCTTTTTCTTTTTCTTCAGTGTCCAGGCCAGACATGAAACTGCCAAAATCAAGGCACCTTTTGTTGAGTTTCTTCTGCGTTTCCTTTTGCCTGACCCCGTGTGAGGCAAAAGGTTGCCGTTACCAGGGTGTGCTTGATTGTGGGTCAGAAATACCACAGTCTTCGAGGAGGCTCTTTGTGTCTACTCCAACCTGAGAGGCTGGGATATAAAATTCCCAGCATTTGGCATCTCTTAAGTCTCTGATAAGTGCTGACAGACTTGGAAGAAACAGATGTTGCAGAGGCCAAATTGCAAATGTTTGATGGTGATGTGAAGATGTTCATTTTCCTTTTATCCCTCCCTAGGATCCTGTCGTTCTGGCCTTTGACATCGAGACAACCAAACTCCCTTTGAAATTTCCTGATGCAGAAACGGACCAGATTATGATGATCTCCTACATGATTGATGGGCAGGTAGATGGGATGCCTTGACAGAGTCACCTGCCCTCGTCTGCCCCAGCTCCTGCCAACCTAGCAGTTCAAAAGCGAGAAATTGCAAGTAGATAAATAGATACCACTTCATCAGGAAAGGTAACAGCATTCCAGGCTCTCTGACATCTAGTCCTGCCTGCGCCGTTAGTCCACGAAAACATCTGCAGACGCAGACAGTGCTGGGTCTTTGGCTAGAAACAGATGAGCACTGAACCCTAGAGTCATATACGACTGGCTTTCGAGCAAGGGCGACCTTTACCAATCCTGTTCTTAATATTTCCCCAGTATTAAATACCAGGTCTGCCTAGCTTCTGTTCTTCTTTATTGTGCTTAGGTAAAAGTTGGCCTTGTTCAAATGCTAGTCGTATCTGACTCTAGGGGTCAGTGCTCATCTTTGTTTATAGCCAAAGAGCCAGCACTGCCTGCTTCTGCAGACGTTTCCGTAGTCATGTGGCAGGCATGCCTAGACACCAGAGTGCACAGAACACCGTTTACCTTCTCACCCAAATGGTCCCTATGTATCTACTTGCAGTGTCTTGCTTTTGAACTGCTAGGTTTGGCAAGAGCTGGGACAGAGACGGGAGCTCACTCCATCATCCAGCACTCGGAGCTGCTGTCCTGCCGACCTTCCAGTTGCCAAGTGCAGCATTTTCACCACCGAGCCACCGCAGTCCCTTATTATGCTTACCATTTTGCAATGTTCCTATCCACCAGTGCTCATGAGTAAGACCATTGTAAGGCAGTTATGCGTCAGCTAGGAAAACCCATAATGGAAGAGGAGGAGTCGATACGCCTTAAGATGTGCTGAGACTTCTCTGTAGGACGGTGAACTTTTTAGAGACAGAGTGCCCAAACTGCAACCCAAAACCCACTTATTTATCTCAAAGTGCCAACAGGGAAGGAAGGAAACTCCCATTTGGCTGCTAAGCCAGAGGGTTGGGGCAAACTGCTGGGGGGAGGGAGGAAGTGCTCCCATTGGGCTGCTGGGCAGAGGGGCGGGGCAAACTGTGCTGGGGCAACCGCATAGGTGCCCATAGAGAAGGCTCCAAGTGCCACCTCTGGCACACGTGCCATAGGTTCACCACCTCTGCTGTAGGATTACAGACCTTGGATTTGTGCGTGTTTGTGTGTTCCACTTAGTAGCATTCTATAAGATTTATCCATGGATAATTTAGCATCTATTTATACTTCAGTTCCTTGATCCTGTTTCCCTCTCCTTCTATCTATCCATCCATCTTTCTTTCTTACTCCCTGGCCAGGGTTACTTGATTACAAACCGGGAGATTGTTTCGGAAGACATTGAAGATTTCGAGTTTACTCCCAAACCTGAATACGAAGGTCCCTTCTGTGTCTTTAACGAACCAGACGAGGTAGGTAAGACTTTGTTTCGAAAGGACACTGTCCATTCCGTTCTCCTTTTCCCTTGAGCCACAAGCTAGGAAAATTAGTCATAGTTCAGACATCTGCAAATGATGCTGTGCGTTCGCGAAAGTTCACCGGCCACTTTAGGAGCAGATGTATCCCTCTGCCTGATCGCCCGTGTCTCTTGGGTTGCTTTCTCGACCGGGATTCAGCGTCTGGGGACAGTAATAAGACCCTTATGCCTGGTAAAAGGAAAAGAGAGAAGGAATGACACCGAGAGAAAGAGAGCAATGAGGACTAGGGGTATTCTTGCTATTTTTGTCTCCAAGTCTTGACCCGTGATTTCCCCTCCTCCCAAAAGTGTGTGCTCACTCTAAGCCAGGGATTCCCAACCTAAGGCCTATGGGCTGGATCCGGCCCACGGTGCCACTTCATGTGGTGCCCCCACCCCTCCAAGGGCATTCAAGAAACAAAATGCCCATCCCTTTGAAGCTGTTGGGACACAATGGCCACCCCCATTATGCAGGCAGGGCAAGATGGCCGTCCAGCCCTCGAAGCTGACAGAGAGTGTGACCCGGTCCCCCCAGCTTGAAAAGGTTAGGAACCCCTGCTGCAAACAAACAGTTCTTTTGTGTCCAGATCAAACTTTGAACTGTCCAAACAAAGCCATTTTCTTGGCGTTGGCCAAATGTTTAAGTCCTCACTGATGCATATTTCTGGCAGTCACTGCCCAGTGAACTTCTTCCTCCATCTTCTAATTTGGTTTTGCTCTGATGTACCCTCAAGGAGGGCACTGGGGTGGCTCATGTGGTTAAGACGCTGAACTCAACGACTAGAAAGTCAGAGTTCGATTCCCGGGTACTGCACAACGGAGCAAACTCCTGTCTCCGTCCCAGCTGCTGCCAGCCTAGCCGTTTGAAAGCAAGACATTGCAGGTAGATAAATAGGGACCACTTTGGTGGGAAAATAAACAGCGTTCTGTGCACTCTGGTGTCGAGTCATTCCTGCCATATGTCCACGGAAATGTCTGCAGATGCAGACAGCGCTGGCTCTTTGGCTATAAACAGATGAGCACTGAACCCTAGAGTCGGATATGACTGGCTTTCAAGCAAGGGTGACCTTGATGTTATCCTCAGGAATGTTTCTTCTTGCCATGAAGTCATTCCTGGATCTAAGCTGGCAGACTTGAAGCTCATCTCCGTGCAGAAGATGCCGAGGGTCCTTCTCTTGCTTAGTTCTCGTGGCGTCCGCTGCTACTTCTCTCCTTATCTTAGGTGGCGCGATACCCACCACAGGGTATATTTTCTCAACTGGTGTAGGTTTAAAGCATCCTGTCCCTATAAGAGTATAAAGTGAGCTCATGGGTTTTTTGGGGATGGAACAACGGGTGCTGACAAAGGGGATAAAACGAGTCTGTCCTTTGCTGAAAACCCTGAATCTAGTGTTGTTGTTTTCATTTTAAAAATCAGGCCCATCTTATCCAGCGTTGGTTTGAGCATGTTCAAGAAACCAAGCCAACGATCATGGTGACTTACAACGGAGACTTCTTTGACTGGTGAGTCTCGAGTGGTCTCCAGTCTTGAGGTTTATGGTCTGAGTCTCCTCTCTCTCACTCACTCACTCACTCACTCACTCACTCTCTCTCTCTCTCTCTCTCTCTCTCTCTCTCTCTCTCTCTCTCTCTCACACACACACACACACACACACACACACACACACACACACACACACAATGAATGAACCACTTGGCCTTCTGGGAATTGTAGTCCAAGAACACCTGGGGTCCCAAACACACACACAGAATCAACCCCTTTAAATCTGGAGAAGTCTATCTTTGAAACCGTTCGTGCAGAAAAATTGAGAAATGCACCCTAAGAGTCCTTTATGGTGGAATAGGAGCACATTCTTCGGGGTACACAAAAAGAGCCTCCTCAAAGATTGTGGTATTTTTGAGCCCCTGTCAGGCATAATATCCTGGTAATGGCAACCTTTGTGTTTCCAGCTAACCTTTCTCACACCAGGTCAGGCAAAAGGAACTGCGGAATGAACTCGCCAAAAGGTGCCTTCATTTTGGCGGTTTCCACATCTGGCCTAGACGTGGAAGAAGCACATTCTTCTATATGTAGAGTCACGTCAATACAAATACATCACCATGCAACTTAAGGGAACCTCTAATATTTTGCGACAGTATTTAAAACTCTTTAAAGAGGAAGGAAGAAGGGAAAAGCTTCCAAATACTGTATGCTCATTAAGGATGGAATATTCTCAACAGGTCTTGGGGGCAGAGAAATTGAGACAAGGGTGGCATCTTAAAAGGAATATTCTATATGAGGGCATGATTACCTGGAAACTGAAGCAGCTTCAGTTGGCATGGCAATCTTTTGATTCAAGTTTGAGGAAGTGACTGGTCTAAAAATAAATGGGGAGAAATCAGAAGCCCTGCTCTGTAATGAAAGTACTGTAGTTAGGATAGAGGGAGAATGAATAATAGATGTAATATACAAATCAAAGGAAGTTTAAAATATTTAGTGATTAATATTTGGGCAAATCTGGAAGACCTTCAAAAACTAAATTTTGGGATATTGAAACTAAAAATTAAGACTCAAATTGAACAATATCAGAAGTTGAATACATCCTGGTTTGGCAGGATAGCAGTTTGTAAAGGGCAGTTATTACCAAAGATAAACTTTTTATTGGAAGCCCTGCCAGTCTAACAAAAGGAAAAGGCTATTGCATTTTTTCAAAATATGTTACATAATCATTGTAATGGGAGGGGAAAAGGTAAGATTATAAAAAAATTATGGTATATGTCACAAAAGGAAAGGGGCTACGTTTACCAAATGTTAAAAATTATTATAGGGCTTTTTCAACTTAAAAATATTATTAAAGTTTTAGCAATGAAAAATGTTTTATGGAAGGAACTAGAAGTAAAAGATACAGTGCAATTCGGAGATGGGATTTTTTTTAGACAAGGAAAGATCGAAAATAAAGTAAAAAGCAGATTATTAAGAGGAGTGATAAATGTATGGGAAAATATGAAACAAAGATTGATACCAGACAATTCTCCAATAATTGATATGGAAGATCCGAACACTTCTTTTAGATTTTGGGAGCTGGCTTTCATGCAAGGGCAGCCTTGACCTTAACTTGCAATTCCTAAAAGTGAGGATTTTAGGGTTTTTAAGAAAAAGCATTTCTGAGTAACGTGACCTCACCATCCGTCTCTTTCCAGGCCCTTTGTGGAAACCAGAGCAGCGGTTCATGGGCTGAACATGCACCAGGAGATTGGGTTCCAGAAGGACAGCCAGGGAGAGTACAAGTCGACTCAGTGCATCCACATGGACTGCCTCAGGTAGCGAAAACTGTGGGTCCGCTCTGCAGTGGCATCTTCTCTGCTCCTGAATTCAGCCTGATAGTGAGGGTGGGTAGAGAGATGTGGAAAGAGAGAGAGACGAGTTGCCCATTCAATGGCCATTGCATTTTGCAGCATACAGCCCAGACTGGGGGGAAGCTCCCCATATATTTTAGCCCCTGAAGACCAATAGTGCAGTGGTTAAACTGTCCTGCAACCAAAAGGTTGTAGGCTCAATCCTGACCAGGACCCAAGGTTGACTCCGCTTCTTCCATCCTTCCGAAGTAAGGGGCTGCAATGGTTTAGTGGTTAAGAAGCCCGCCTTGCTAGCTGGAAGGCCGGCAAACCGGCAGTTCGAGACCCGGGTACTGCGTGATGGAATGAGTGCCCGTCTCTGCCCCAGCTTTTGGGGATGTGGAAGGAGCCTCATTTGGACATCCCCTGAGCGGAGTTTCTCCCGCAAAAAGATCCTTTCAGTCTGGAATAATTTCTGACACGACATTTTTATTCTTCCAAAGTTGGTAAAATGAGTACCCAGCACGTTGGGGGCAAAATGCAACTTAACTGGCCAGAGAGTGCACTAAGCACTATGGGGTGGTACGTTAAGTGTAACTGCTTTGTGATTGCTTTAGTGATGCCTAATGGATCCGTAGGAGATGGACGTTAAGCCTACAGCATGAAAATGCTTTAGATCAGCTTGCTTCATTCTAGAGACCTGTGTTTCCCAGTCTTTGGTTTTTGGACTTCATTTCCCAGAAGCCCAAGTCAATTCCAAGGCACTGATCAGCCAGTGGACTGACCTAGGCTTCTGGAAATTGAAGCTCCCCATGGGGCCTAGAACCCCCCATGCTGGAAACCACTGTTCTACAGAATCAGGTATGCCAGGACCTTTCATTGGTCTACATGGCAGAGAAGAGGGCAGAAAATATCTGCAGGTGGAATTTCTGACCAGCATTGGTCTAGCTAGCCCCTTGATGGCCAACCTTGACACTCAAGGTATTCTTGAACTTCAATTCCCAGAAGCCTCGATCAGCCGGAGTGCTAACTTGGGCTTCTGGGAATTGCAGTCCAAGAACACCTGGAGAGCCAAGGCTGGCCATCACGTGCCTAGGCGTGACTTGCGTTCCCAGTTGAGTGAGTTAGACATCTGGACAACTGCCCTTTCTCACATCGATGGTGGTGCAGTGGTTAAATTGCTCTACTGTCACCAAAAGGTTGAGAGTTTAAATTTAATTTTTAATTTAATTTTTATATTTATATCCTGCCCAATCAGGATATCCGACTCGGGGCGGCTCACAGTCATGCGAATGCATACACAATATAATCAGAATGCAATCCATAAACAACACTCGGAGAATAAACAATAAAATCACAGTGCAATCAATAGCTATTGAGTTCGATTCTGACCAGGGGTCAAGGTTGAACTCAGCCTTCTGTCCTTCTGAGATTGGCAAAATCTTGGGGGCAAAATGCAAAGGAGTTATATAAGTACCGTTGCTTTGGCTTTATTTTGCTTTCTTCTGAATCGGTAACTCATGCGCTTTTGACTGTGCGGCTCCAATTTGCCAGGTGGGTCAAGAGAGACAGTTACCTCCCAGTGGGAAGCCACAACCTGAAGGCCGCAGCCAAAGCGAAGCTGGGCTATGACCCGGTGGAGCTGGACCCTGAAGAGATGTGCCGGATGGCGACCGAAGAACCTCAGGTATTGACCCTGCCACGTGCCTTCCAGAATCACAACACGATCTCTTTATTTGCTGGCAAGGAAAAGGCTGCCGTTTTCCAGCTCTGTGTACACAACGCAATAGGAATCGCAATCTGTGTCTTTTGGGCCTCCTGTCTGTTTTGAGAGCAGTTTAATTGTTCTGCTTTCGGAAACTGGGTCTTCTCGCTTCTGAATTCTGTCTCTCTAGCTGCTGGGACTGCAGTGGCTCAGACGCTGACTGGAAGGCGGGAGGTCAGCAGTTTGAGACCCGGGTACAGCAGGACGGAATGAGCTCCCGTCTCTGCCCCAGCGCCTGCCAACCTAGCAGTTCGAAAGCAAGACATTACAGGGAGATAAATAGGGACCACTTCTGTGGGAAGGTCAACATTCCATTCGCTCCGGTGCCAAGTCGTGCCTGCCACATGACTACGGATACATCTGCAGACGCAGATAGTGCTTGCTCTTCGGCTATGAAACGGAGATGAGCACTGAACCCTAGAGTCGGATACGACTGGCTTTCAAGCAAGGGTGTCCTTTACCTTAGCTCTTCTGCTGGATTGTGTTGGCTCAGCGGTTAAGATGCTGAACTTGACAACTGGAAGGTTGGCAGTTCAAGACCCAAGTGCTGTGTGATGGAGTGAGCTCCTGTCGTCTGTCCCAGCCCCTGCCAACCTAACAAGAAATTGCAAGTAGATGAAGAGATACCACTTCGGCAGGAAAGCTAACAGCATTCTGCCTCTTCTGCTATGAGGAGAACTCGGTGTTTAAAATCTCCCCAAATCTGAGCAGAGGCGCCTTCTAGCTCACAGACCTTTAGCATTAACTCCTTAGTGGTTAAGACGCTGAACTTGATGACTAGAAGGTTGGCAGGCCAGCAGCCTGAGACCC
Organism: Furcifer pardalis; assembly: GCA_030440675.1. NCBI lineage: Eukaryota > Metazoa > Chordata > Lepidosauria > Squamata > Chamaeleonidae > Furcifer > Furcifer pardalis. Next base: position 13,701,231 of record CP126898.1, on the reverse strand, counting down.
AAGTATTGCACGATGGAATGAGCTCCTGCCTCTGTCCCAGCTCCTGCCAACCGAGCAGTTTGAAAGGAAGAAATTGCAAGTTGATAAAAAAATACCCCTTCCATGGGAAGGTCAACAGCGTTCTGTGCACGCTGGTGTCTAGTCATGCCTGCCACACGTCCACAGAAATGTCTGCAGACACAGACAGCGCTGGATGTTTGTCTACAAATGGAGATGAGCACTGAACCCTAGAGTTGGATACAACTGGCTTTCGAGCAAGGGTGACCTTACCTGGAAGGTGGACAAATATAGCTGAAAAGCTGTATGGTCAATCCTGCTCATCAACAAGATGCCCAAACTGGTTTGAGACCTGTGAGTAAGTGGAGGGAGGGGGGACATATGTTAATTAATTTTATTCCTTGTCTGAATAACCAGGATAGGGATGCAAAAACCTAACCTGGATTCCTTCTGCTTCCAGACTCTGGCCACCTATTCAGTATCCGACGCTGTTGCCACGTATTACATGTACATGAAGTATGTCCACCCGTTCATCTTTGCCTTGTGCACCATCATTCCCATGGAACCAGATGAGGTGAGTCTGTTGGGTAAATCAGTACCTCTTTAGCAAAAAGGTAACAGTGTTTAGTTGTGCCTGCCATATATCCACGGAAACGTCTGAGAGCGCTGGCTCTTTGGCTGGAAACGGAGATGAGCACCGAACCCTAGTGTTGAATACAACTGGCTTTAGAACAGGGGAGGCCTTTGCTTTTACCTGATAGATCGCTAGATGGTTGGTTGGTTGGTTTTTTGTTTGGTTTTGTTTTTGGACTACAAACTGGTAAGGCTATGAGATTATTCACTTGTCTAGGCTCCTACCAGTTTGAAAGCAATAAATTGCATGTAGATACAGAGGTACCACTTCGGTGGGATAGATAACAGCATTCCATGTGCTTCCGTTGTCTAGTCCTGCCTACCGCATGACCACAGAAACGTCTGCCGAGGCAGACAGTGCAGGTTCTTTGGCTGGAAACAGAGATGAGCATCACCCTGTAGTCAAACATGGCTGGATTTTGAGCAAGGGACACCTTTAAGCTGTGTAAACTGTATAGAGGCTTTCAGTTCTCACACTTGGATGTACGGAGTGAGTACGTCAAGAAGGTGTGCTGCTATCAGAGTAAACAGGGCTTGTTTAGGTTGATTGTTTATTTAGCTTATTTAAATTACTCAGCAAAAAACCTGCTTTGTGAAGGTAGTTCGAATTCACCTACGGCATTCAAGACTTATCTCATCTCATGCGTCTGGGCCTCTTGCAGGTGCTCCGTAAGGGATCAGGGACCCTCTGTGAAGCCCTCCTCATGGTCCAGGCCTACCACGCCAACATCATCTTCCCCAACAAGCAAGAGCAAGAGTTCAACAAGCTCACGGAAGACGGGCACGTCCTGGATTCGGAGACGTACGTCGGGGGCCACGTGGAAGCCCTGGAGTCCGGCGTCTTTCGCAGCGACATCCCGTGTCGCTTCAAGATGGTACAGGCTCCTTTGTTTTACTTCCTGGTCTCCCAGCTTGGCTGTCTTGTGGATGGTGTCCGTTCTGCTGTAACGGGGAAGGAGACGGGAGTTGTGATACTTGCCAAAAGCACGGAAGGATCTTGATTGGCCAATTTTGCTGATAGAGTGGATAGCTGGATCTATAGCCCTGGTGGTGAACCGCGACACTCCAGCAGTTCTTGGACTTCAATTCCCAGAAGCCCAAGTCCCTATGAATCCACACGAATGGGTTTTAATGGCACGCCAGCTGTTCTTGAACTTCAATTCCCAGAATCTCAAGTCTCATTTTATATAACACAGAGACTTGGGCTTCTGGGAATTGAAGTCCAGGAACACCTGGAGTGCCAGTAAACCTGTTTGTGTGGATTCACAGAGCCTGGAGCTTATGAGAATTGAAGTCCAAGAACACCTGGAGTGCCAAGGTTCGCCATCACTGATTTATAGGGAGGAAAGGAAGATGAGATCTTGGCTGAATTGCATCAAAATGGTTCCATCTACAGCGGTATTCTTTTTTCTCACTGAGATTTAATTTCATCATCGCTAAAAGAAGCTTGGGACTTGGGGGGCTTCATGAGTAAGTCGCTGAACTTGACGACTGGAAGGTCGGCAGGTCAGCAGTCCGAGACCTGGGCACTGCATGACAGAGCGAGCTCCCGTCTCTTCCCCAGCTCCTGCCAACCTAGCCGTTCGAAAGCAATAAAATTGCAAGTTGATAAACCAGCACCACTTTGGCAGGAAAGGTAACTTTGTTTCAGTGTCGTGTCCCACCTGCTACATGTCCATGGAAAGCTCTGCAGACACAGCGCTGGCTCTTTGGCTATTGATGGAGATGAGCACCGAACCCTAGAGTCGAATACGACTGGCCGAGGAACAAGGGAGAACTTTACCTAAAAGAGGCTTAAGGAACCTTTTTCTGCAATTTTTGCTAATACTTTATTTTTTAAAATAAAAATCTTGTGAATTAGAGAAGAAGCATATTTATTTTCACAACACCGTTAACAGAATATGTTTGCGTTTGTCTAGAGAGAGATTTCTTCCAACAAATAGCCTTTTCTCTTGAACCAGCGGCTGGCTTGTGTCTCTGTCTTGTGTCTTTCAGGCCACTGGATTTCTTGGGCAACAAATTCCTTTATTTTTGTCCTGCATTACCAATATTTATCTGCTGTATTTATGATATTTTTTTAATACACAGCTGTGATGCTGAAGTCCCTAAACCTTCCTGTGTCTTTTTAGAACCCTGCCGCGTTCGACATTCTCTTCCAACGAGTAGAAAAAACAATGCGCCACGCTATCGAGGAAGAAGAGGGAATTCCCCTGGAACAAGTTACTAACTTCCAAGAGGTAACTTTTCTTTTGCCTTTTTTTTGGGCCTGCTTGTGATCGTGGCAGAATTTGATTCCCCCCCCCCCCACATATTTGGCATGTCACATATGACTGTCCCTCGTGCATCTTTTATAGTGTAAACTCCCTCTCTCTTTTAACCTCTCTTTTAACTTCAAGAGTGAGTTTTAACTTTTTAATTCCATTATTAATATCTCTTTTTAAACTTAAACTTAAAATGTTTCTTGATCAATACTTTTATTGATGATTTTATATGATATGTTAAACCGGCCTGAGTTGCCTTGGTAAGGAGGGTGGTATACAAATTTGAATAAATAAATCCTGTATATACTTGAGTATGTCTAGTTTTTTTATCTCCCCCCCCCCCCCCCCGTTGAGATCCAAAAAGGGGACACATCTTATTCTCGAGTCAACGATCCCGAGGTTCCCAAAACTGCAGTGGTGCAAATTTAAACATACAGTTTTTTTAAAAAAACACTAATGCTACCATAAAAACTCAAAAACATACCCACACAAATGTCTAAATTAATTAATTTTACCGTATTTGCATATATTTTTATTATTGAAACTCACTAGCAGCTGCTGCATTTTCCACCTCGACTTATACTCAGGACAGTCTATTTCCCTCATTTTAGAGGTCCAAATTAGGTACCTCAACTTGTATTCGGGATGACTTATAGTCAAGTATATGCGATATATCCCACCCATCTAGTGAGAAAACTGCTACTCTAGTGAGCTATGTTTTAACAGTACAGCCGCCTCTAGTATAAGCCTTGTGTAACTGCACCGTTCATATTACCATTGAGGTTTGTGTAGGTGTGTTTGTATTAATATATGTATCATTTGATGTGTGGAATTGTTTCTCTTGTGTAACAACACTTTTGTTATAACTTACTGTGAGCAGTGTGTGGTACTAAATCCAGCAATGCGGAAATATTCGCCCATCCCTGCCGGAAGCAAATTTCCTCTTCCTTTTGCCACAGGTTTGTGATGAAATCAAGGTGAAGCTGACCTCGCTAAAGGACATTCCTAACAGAATCGAATGCCCCCTGATTTACCATCTGGATGTCGGCGCCATGTATCCAAACATCATCCTGACCAATAGGCTGCAGGTGAGCCGAGACTTCCCAAAAACATACAGTTTTTCTCCTATGTCTGCACTCGCGGGGTGACGGCCCTCTAGGACTCTCTCCTCTGCTACTGACAACAGTGGGGATCTCAGATTGTGTCTCTTTCTCTTGAGCATAAGAAATTCTGCCACCAGGAAAGAATGCGGTGGCCCAGTCGTTAAGAAGCTTGCCTTGTTAGCTGGAAGGCTGCAAAGTCAGCAGTTCGGGACCTTGGTACTGCATGACAGTTTGAGCTCCCATCTCTGTCCCAGCTCCAGTCAACCTAGCAGACTGAAAGCAAGAAATTGCAAGTAGATAAATAGGGACCACTTTGGTGGGATAAAGATCTTGGGGACATGAAAGGAGCCTCATTTGGGCGTCTCCTGAGCGGAGTTTCTCCAGCAAAAATCCTTCCAACCCAGAATAATTTCTGACATGAAATTATTATTATTGTGGAGTCCTGGGATACAAGCTCAGGGTGAGATTTATTTTTTCCTATCATTGTCTTACAAGGGACTGCGGTGGCTTAGTGGTTAAGACGCTGAACTTGACGACTGGAAGGTTGCCAGGTCAGCAGTTTGAGACCCGAGTGCTGCACGACGGAATGAACTCCCGTCATCTATTCCAGCTCCTGCCAACCTAACAGCCCGATTGCAAGAAATTGCAAGTAGATAAATAGGTACCTCTTCGGTGGGAAGGTAAGCAGTCATGTTTGACTCTAGGGCTCGGTGCCCATCTCCATTGACAGCCAAAGAGCCAGCGCTGTCTGCATCCTCAGACATTTCCGTGGTCACATGGCAGGCATGACTAGACACGGAGCACTGTTGACCTTCCTTGCCGAAGTGGTAACTCTTTATCTACTTGGATTTTCTTGATTTTGAACTGCTAGATTGACAGGAGCTGCGACAGACGGGAGCTCACTCCGCCGCACGTCACTCAGGTCTTGAACTGCTGACCTGCGAAGCTTCTAGTCGTCCAGCTCGGTCATCTTCTTTCATGTCCTGATCAAACCTTGGGCTGCCCAAAAGAATCCACTTCCTTAGTTTTGTCGTTGTCCAAACCTAAGCTAGGTAATCAAAGCCTCTTTTGTTCACCATCGACTGCTATTCAGCCACTTCTCCCAGAAATGAGACCCAGGGTTTCCCTCTGAAAAGTTTCTAAAGTTCTTTTCTTTCCGTAACAACCGCGTCTCTTCCGTCTGCCTTTGGGTTCTGTTTCCAGCCTTCGGCGATGGTAGATGAGGCCACGTGCGCGGCATGCGACTTTAACAAGCCTGGTGCCAATTGCCAGAGGAGAATGGAGTGGCAGTGGAGAGGAGAATTCAGTGAGTACTTTGTCTCTGCCACACAGCTGGCTTGGCACATCTTTGTCCATGGCCAAACCCTTGCCGTCCTCAGACGTCTCTTTTCTCACCCAACTGCAGTGCCGGCGAGCCGGAGTGAATATCACCGCATCCAGCAGCAGCTGGAGTCAGAGAAATTTCCCCCTCTCTTTCCGGACGGGCCACCCCGGGCCTTCCACGAACTCTCCAGGGAAGAGCAAGCGAAATACGAGAAGAAGCGACTGGCAGGTAAGAACAACCCGAGCCGTTCTGTGCTGCGTAGGGAAAAGTGAAGGTTGCCCTTGCTAGAAAGCCAGTCATACCCGACTCTAGGGTTCAGTGCTCATCTCTGTTTCATAGCCCAAGAGCCCACGCTAGCTGAGTCTGCAGACCTTTCTGTGGACATGTGGCAGGCATGACTAGACACCTGAGTGCGCGGAATGCTGTTTGCCTTCCAGCTGAAGTGGTACCTCTTTATCTGCTTGCAATTTCTTGCTTTCAAACTGCTAGGTTGGCAGGAGCTGGGATGGAGACAGGCGCTCACTCCATCATGCGGCGCTCGGGAATCGAACTCCGGCCTTCCAGTTGTCAAGTTCAGCATCTTAACCACTATGCAGTCCCTAGTCTGTAGTGTATAATCTTCAATTTTAAAAATAAAACACTGTTATCAATTAGCAATAGCTAACTTCTAGTTACCTGACCACCCTGAGGACTAAGGGCCTTGGGTGGGGAAGTCCACAGAGAAGGATGATGGTCCCCAAGTAGATTAAACCCCACTTGACTCCCTCTGGATGGAGGGCAGCATCTTCATCCACCCTGGCCTGAGGATGATGATGAGGACTTTGGGTGCCAAAAGGTCTCAGGACCAGAAAGTGACTCACGGAACTGGATCAGTGGTACTATGGGTGTCATGCTGCGATGCGGAAGGCTGGTGAAAGGCCACTGTATTATATTCTCGGGACAATCTTCGTGGTTGATCGCTATGAGTATCGCCACTATTTGGATTTGGATACGGACGAAAAAGAAGAAGTTACATCATGGCAAGGGGAAGAAATTGAGGATAAGGATTTAGAACCTGTGCTAAGGCATTGTGCTTCCGTCATGGAGAGATAGCCTCATGGGTCTATGCAATCTTAGGGGTCCCACACAGGACAAAATAGAAAAGGAGACACAGCTTAATGGGGTAGGGCAGTGTTTCCCAGTGTGGGGCCTTCAATTCCCCAAAGCCTAAGCCAGTAAGTACATTGACTGATCACTGCTTTGGGGAGTTGACTTAAGCTTCTAGGCATTGAGGCCTCAGAACCACACTGTTCTGTGAATCCACACGGATGGGTTTACTGCATGTAACGCGTGCTAAACCCATTTGTGTGGACTCACTGAGCAGCGTTTCCTGACCTTTGGTTCTTGGACTTCAGTTCCCAGAAACCTCATTCAGTCCACTGGCTGATCAGGGCTTTGGGGAATTGACTTAGGCTTCTGGGAATTGAAGTTCAAAAAACCAAAGGTTGAGAAATACTGGATTAGCCTGTTTATTCAGATTGAAGTGTAGCTCCCTAGTTATTTCCCACTCACTTTCCCGAGATCTGGTGCAGGTGGTAGTGGTGGTGGTGGTGAGAAAAGTGACACACACACACCGCTCAAAGTACATTGGAAGTAGTTTGTGTATCCCAGAATAAACTTTCTCCACCTCGTCCCTGGAACAGATTACTGCCGCAAAGCCTACAAGAAGATCCACGTGACCAAAGTGGAAGAGCGCATCACCACCATCTGCCAGCGGGAAAACTCCTTCTACGTGGACACGGTGCGCGCCTTTCGGGACCGGCGCTATGAGTTCAAGGGGTTACACAAGGTAGTCCTACTTCTTTTGTGTCGAGATCAAACTCTGGGCTGCCCAAGTGATGCCACATTCTTGACTTTGCCGTTGGCCAAACTCAAGTCCTCGTCGGAGCACATTTCTGGTTCTTCTTTTGTGTCCCAATCAAACCCTGGGCTGCCCAAATGAAGCCACTTTCTTGGCTTGGTCATTGGTCGAACTCAAGTCCTCGTCGGTGAAAGTTTCTGGTTCTTCTTTTCTCTCCAGATCCAACTTTGGACTCCCCAAAGGAAGCCACTTTCTTGGCTTTGACGTTGGCCAAACCTAAGTCCTCATTGGATCATGTTTCTGGCATTCATTGGCAGATCAGCAAATAACCTGAAATTCTGTAACTCTCTAGGCTTCTAATGTAGGATTTGGTCTCTTTTTTTGGTCAGACTTGTGAGGGCAAGATATATACATATATTGAATCTTCATAGTTTCCATACTAGCCTGCACAGGCTTCAGTGATTGAGGAACAAGCTTTGTAGAGAGTCCTCCTCTCTCTCTAGACCCTTTTCATGCTAGAACCTATGGGTGAGCCCTATGGAAAGAACCCAGATAAAGTTTTGAGAAGAGACAGGGCATCTAAGAGATAGGTCAGTGGTAGCCACTAGGGCAGGAAGGGTTTTTCCCCACCCACCTGGGAGATAGATGTGAGTCTGACCAGGTTCTCCTGCTCTGGTAATAGAGTAGACCTTACTGCTATCAATGTCAGGGGGTGGTTAATTCACTTGGCAACCCTAAGAACTAATGGCCTTGGGTACCAAAGTCCACAGGGAAGGATTAAACCCCCAAGTGGATTAAGTCCCACTTGAATCCCTCTTGATGGAGGGCAGCAGCTTCATCCATCCTGGCCTGGAGATGATGATGAGGACTTTGGGTGCCAAAAGGGATCAGGACCAGAAAGTGACTCGTGGAACTGGATCCGTGGTTCAGGTACCACACTGCGATGCGGAAGGCAGACGAAAGGCCACTGCATTATATTCTCAGGACAGTCTTCATGGCTGATTGCCATGATGCTCACCAATATTCAGACTTGGATACGGCAGAAGCAGAAGACAGCAGATAGAGAGATGGGAAGGAAGGGATATATGGATAGGAAGGAAGGAAGAGATAGATAATTTTTTAATTAATTAGTCTTATGGCCTTATCAATAAAATCTGATGAAATTTAAATTAAATGAACAAAACACAATATAATACCATGCATACCAAAATGGAATATTACCAGAAAAATGCAGTGATAATACATATATATAATACATATATGATGATTCAGCAGATCCAAGATTAGGTAAATGAACCTGCCTTACCGGATACCCCAATGTCTTCCATATTTGGGGCTTCTTCGAACCGCTTCCTGAGTTATAAGCTTAGCCATTCTACGTCCAATGTTCACATTTGTTCCCATGAGGAGATAAGGCCACCTGTAATTTGGAATCCCAGAATGCTGTTCTTTCCAATAGAGATGAAAGATAATTTTTTTTATTGTGTTCCACCTTTCCAGATGGTGTGCATCATAAAAAGGCCTCCTTCAACTCATCCTTCAGCTCTTGAGCCCTTGAGGAAAAGATTGTCAGATTTCTCATGGCCGATGAACCTCATTTTTTGCCATCTCTGTCCTAGGTGTGGAAGAAGAAACTGGCAGCAGCCATGGAGTCGGGCGACGCCTCAGAAGCGAAGCGGTGCAAGAACATGGAGATCCTTTACGATTCGCTGCAACTGGCGCACAAGTGCATCCTGAACTCTTTCTATGGCTACGTCATGCGCAAAGGGTGAGGGACAACAAAACCTGGGGCTATTTAGACATTCCATGAGCAAGTGCCCCAAATGGAGAAAAAGGCATCCTGTAATGCAGGGACTCGGTGGGTAAGATGTTGAACTTAAAACCTGGAAGGTCAGCAGCTTGAGACCCGAGTGCCGCACGACAGAGTGAGCTCCTGCCGTCTGTCTAGGCTCCTGCCAAGCTAGTAGTTAGAAAGCAAGAATTTGCAAGTAGGTGAATAGGTACCTCTTTCGCTGGAAAGGTAGCAGTGTTCCATGCACTCTGGTGCCTAGTCATGCCTGCCACACGACCATGGAAACGTCTGTAGACACAGGCAGCGCTGGCTCTGTGGCTACAAACGGAGGGGATCAACCGACCCCTTAGACTCGGACATGACTGGCCTTCTTTCGAGTAAGGGATACACCTCGACCTTTCTGACTTCCTGTGATTCTTCTCCCCCTAGCGCTCGGTGGTACTCCATGGAGATGGCGGGCATCGTCTGCTTCACGGGCGCCAATATCATCACGCAGGCCAGAGAGCTGATAGAACAGATCGGGTGAGTGGTTGAGCATCAGCAGCTGCCACTGAGGATGTCAAATAAGACATTGTAAGCTTGGGTGCACGAATATTTCAAAAATGAAGCTGCTTTCTCCTTTCTTCTCTCCATGCTTTGTCCTCTTATTGCATCCTGATCCTTTGGCCTCTAGAAATGCGGTGGCTTAGTGGTTAAGACGCTGAACTTGAGGCCTGGAAGGTCGGCAGGTCAGCAGTTTGAGCCCCCAGGTGCTGTGTGACAGAATGAACTCCCGTCTTCTGTCCCAGCTCCTGGTAAGAAATTGCAAGTAGATAAAGAGGGAGGATGGTGAAGGACAGAAGTGCCTGGCGGACAGTGGTCCATGGGGTCACGGTTGGAATCGACTGTGCGACTGAACAACAACAAAAGGGAGACCACTTCGGCAGGAAAAGTAACAGCGTTCTCTGTTCTCCGGTGTCTAGTCATGCCTGCCACGTGTCCACAGAGACACCTGCAGACACAGATGGCGCTGGCTCCTTGGTGATAAATAGAGATGAGCACTGAACCCTCGAGTCAGATACGACTGGCTTTCGAGCAAAGTCGACCTTTCCCTAGAAACCTTGTCCTCTTTCCAGGAGGCCTTTGGAGTTGGACACAGACGGGATCTGGTGCGTGCTTCCAAACAGCTTCCCAGAGAACTTTGTCGTCAAGTCCACGCATGCCAAGAAGCCCAAGGTGACCATCTCCTACCCAGGCGCAATGTTGAACATCATGGTGAAGGTGAGCCTCCCCACGCCTTATCTCTCTGTAGGGCTACTCCAGATCTTTCAGGTTCCTTGAGAAGGGAGGCAGGAATGACGGGAAATGGGAGCAAAAGATGGGAGAGAAAAGGGACGTGACCGATGAGTATTGGTGGACTTGTCTAGGTCCTAGTGGACTGCTCTTCATACGAGGGTTTTGCAGAGTGGGGCAGATACAGTGAACCATGTAACTTATTAAGGTCTGCAACAGATTCTTCTTCCATGTCCCGATCAAATCCTGGGCTGCCCAAATGAAGCCACTTTCTTGGCTTTGACGTTGGCCAATCTCAAGTCCCCATCGGTGTATCTTTCTGGTTCTTCTTCCATGTCCTGATCAAACCCTGGACTGCCCAAATGAAGCCCCTTTCTTGGTTTTGGAGTTGACCAAACTCAAGTCCTCATTGGTTCATGTTTCTGGTTCTTCTTATTTCGTGTCCCGTTCAAACTCTGGACTGCCAAATGAAGCCACTTTCTTGGCTTTGCCGTTGGCCAAACTCAAGTCCTCATCGGTGTATGTTTCCAGTAGTAGTCAGCAGACCAGCAAATAAGCCAATGGATTCTGTATCTCTCCACATTCACACAGCATGTTATCTGCCATCAGCCCCCACTTAAGCCTATTGGTCCTGGATTTAGGGACTATTCAGCCTATTCTGGGTCCTCCAAGTGACGGTTGGGGAGGTTGAGTTCCTCAGCCATCTCCTTTAATGTCTTTCCTTGTCCAAGTCTGTAGATGATGCTCTTTCTCTGAATGCAGAGTCAAAAAAAATATATTCCACTCTGAGCTTTCTTCTCTCCTTCCAAGGATCATGATGTCTAACTTGGTTCTAGATTCCCTGGCAAAATGGAGCAGCTGGAGGACTGGATGTCTTTGTTGTCTCTCATTCTGCAGGAAGGGTTCACGAACGATCAGTACCAGGAACTGGCCGACCCAGCGTCTCTCCGGTACGTTTGCCGCTCGGAGAACAGCATCTTTTTCGAAGTGGATGGGCCCTACTTGGCCATGATTCTTCCGGCCTCCAAAGAGGAAGGCAAGAAGCTTAAGAAAAGGTGAGAGGCCAGGCAGGGCAGAGGCTGTCAGGCAGTGCAACAGAAGAGGGGCTGCGGTGGCTCAAGGGTTTAGAGGCTCGCCTTGTTAGCTGGAAGGCCGACCAGTTGGCAGTTCAAGACCCGGGTACTGCACGGCAGATTGAACACCTGCCTCTGTCCCAACTCCTGCCAACCTATCTGTTTGAGAGCAAGAATTTGCAAGTAGATAAATAGGGACCACTTTGGTGGGGGAAAGATCTTGGGGACGTGAAAGGAACGGAGCTCTTCCAGCAAAAATCCTTTCAACCCATAATTTCTGTCACGAAATTATGATGATGAAACAAACTGGGAAAGAGCAGGATTTGAATTTGACTGCTATTTGTAAAGATTGTAGTATGTCTGGCCAGGTTATCCTGCTATGGTCATAGAGTAAACCCTACTGCCAGCAACTCAATGCTGATTGTCAGGCAGTGGCTAACTAACCTGACAACCCTGCCAGCAACTCAATGCTGATTGTCAGGCAGTGGCTAACTAACCTGACAACCCTGAGGACTAGCAGCTTTGGCGAAGTCCACAAGGAAGGGTGATGGTCCCCAAGTGGCTTAAATCCCACTTGAATCCATCTTGATGGAGGGCAGCAGCTTCATCCTGGCCTGGGACTGATGATGAGGACTTTGTGTGCCAAAAGGGCTCCGGACCAGAAAGTGACTCATGGAACTGGATCACTGGTACTATGGGTGTCATGCTACTGTCCAGAAGGCAGATGAAAGGCCACTGCATTATATTCTCAGGACAGTCTTCATGGCTGATCGCCATGAGGATTGCCGATATTCAGCTTCAGATACGGCAGAAAAAGAAGTTGGAAGGGATGTCTTAAAAGTGCTGCCTCTTATCTGTGTGAAGGTTGGATCCTGATTTAGGCAGCAAGAAGGAGACGTCAAGGAGAACACAGGAGATGGCGTCCTTGAACCCTTTCTTGAGAGATCCTAGCTTGGTCTTTGTCCCCCACTCAGGTACGCCGTGTTCAACGAAGATGGCTCTCTGGCTGAGCTGAAAGGGTTTGAGGTCAAGCGGCGTGGGGAGCTTCAGCTGGTGAAGATCTTTCAGTCTTCTGTCTTTGAGGCTTTCCTGAAGGGCACCACTTTGGAAGAGGTCTACGCCTCGGTCGCAAAAGTGGCTGATTACTGGCTTGATGTGCTTTACAGCAAGGTAAGTCCCCTCTCTCTCACACACACACTGCTCACCTGTCAAGTTGTTCGTAACAGATGTACAACAAAATGGGGCAGGTTTCGGGACCTTTTGTTTGAAGGTAAAGTCTCCCCAGTTCTCTCCAATTTTCGCCCAGCTAATAAACACACTTGGGACGAGAGGCTTGAGAGAAAGAAAAAGAGCATTTACTCACAAAATTAGGTCAGAAGATACATGTGCTCAGAGGTGTTAGTAAAGTGGCATTAGGTCAATAATGAAAGCCAGGGCTGTGGTGGTTCAGTGGCTAAGAAGCTTGCCTTGTTAGCTGGAACGCTGGTAAGCCAGCATTTCGAGACCTGGGTCCTGCATGACAGATTGAGTGCCTGTCTCTGTCCCAACTGTTGGAGACACTAAAGCAGCCTCATTTGGGCGTCACCTGAGCAAAGTTTTTTCCGCAAAAATCCTATCAACCCAGGATAATTTCTGACACAAAATTGTTATTTCCTAGAATAATTTCTGACACAAACCTAGAATAATTTCTGACACAAAGTTATACATAATAATGAAAGTAGGGAGTTCAAGTTAGGTAGTTTAAAAAGAGTAAGTAAAGATGGCTCCTCTCCCCAGTTACGCGGCTGGGAAGATGGAGACCCTTAAAAATGACATGTTCCTCTTCCAAAGGTAGAAACAAGAAAGAGAATGGCCAGAACAATCAAAGGCTTTAAGACATGCAAATAGGGTTGGTAAGACAGGAAGATAGGAACCTTTCTAATTGACTACTTAGAGACAAACAATGCAAAACACTTCTTTTAGGTTGGATTAGTCTTTCCTGTCTTATTGGTTAGTGTGTTATTTATTTCATGTAACTGGGCTTTTTCCTTCCAGGCGGCCAACATGCCTGACTCAGAACTGTTTGAGCTGATCTCCGAGAACCGATCCATGTCCCGCAAACTGGAGGATTATGGAGAGCAAAAGTCCACCTCCATCAGCACAGCTAAGCGCCTGGCAGAGTTTCTCGGGGACCAGATGGTGAAGGATGCAGGTCTCAGCTGCCGATTCATCATCTCGAAGAAGCCAGAAGGGTCACCGGTCACTGAGAGGTACATCCAAAGAGTTCCAGGCCACCTCTTTGGTTGTCTGGGCTTGAATATCTAGATCAGATCCAGAAGAGATGATGGCAGCCTGCTGACTCAGGAAGCTGATTGGGGAGGAAAGGAGGTGGGTTTTAGGCAAATTGTAGTTTGAATGCAAGTTCTCCAAAGCTTTCTCCCTGTTTAGGCAAGCCAATTAATCTACTTGCCCTAAATACTTAGAAGAAGAACAAAATATCAATGAATCCCAGTTAGGTCAGAGAAATATACACGTGTTCAGGATTCTTAGTGAGATTGTTTATAGAAAGAAATGAAGTTAAAGTAACGTCTTTTAGGCCTGCCATGTGACCTGCAAAATGGAGGAGCTCAAACTGACATATGTCCTCGTCAAAAGGCAAAAAAAGCAGGAGAGAGAAGGCCAGAACATGCAAAGCCTTAATACATGCAAATACGATGGAACCTTGGTTAACATAATGTGTTCTCCAAGACGTTTAGTGAAAACTAAGCGAATTTCCCATAGGAATGCATTGAATGCAATTTCTCATAGGAATGCATTGAATGCAATTTCTCATAGGGATGCATTGAAAACTAAAATACTTTAACCAAAATGTGTTTTCCCATAGGAATGCATTGAAAACCAATTAATCCGTTTCGGGGGGAAACTCTTTAAACCGAGCCACTATTTTCTATGGATTTCCTTTTGTTATGCGATTTTTGTGTTAACCAAGCTGTTTGTTAACCAAGGTTCCACTGTAAATAGGGACCACTGCCATGTGTCCATGGAAATGTCTGCAGATGCAGATGGTGACGGCTATTTGGCTGTAAACAGAGATGAGCACTGAACCATAGAACTAGATACAACTGGCTTCCAAGCAAGGGTGGCCTTTACCTTTAAAGTTAAAGTTATGTTAGGCCTGCCGTGTGACCTGGAAAATGGAGGAGCTCAAACTGACATCTTTCCTTTTCGAAAGGCAAAAGAGAGAGAGAGAAGGCCAGACCATGCAAGCCTTAATACATGCAAATAGGCCAAATGGCCTCTAGAGGGAGGAAGACAGTAACCAATTGGTTACTTAGGGACAAACAATATAAAACAAGTTCCTTTAGTTTAGGCTAGTATTTCTATCACACCCACTGCAGGCTGGGTTTGCGCTACAATACTTAACAAAGTTTCCCACTTTGCAGTGATTTGACTCATCCTACAGTATTGTTGTTATTTTCTTCTTCTCAGAGCCATTCCGCTGGCCATCTTCCAGGCGGAGCTCTCCGTTCGCAGGCACTATCTCCGTAAGTGGCTGAAGAGTCCCGCTCTGCAGGATTTTGACATCCGCACGGTAAATAGCTTGGGACAACCATCAAAGACCATGTCTCCAAGGACTGGTCTTTCCTAGGACTGTGTGTGTCCGTTTTTGTTGACTTCGGTCTGCAGAGTATTTTCTTAGATGCGCTATTCCTGCCCCGTCTCTCTTTGGGCTTAACCTGAAATTCTCTGTGTCGCTTCCACAGATCCTGGACTGGGACTACTATATTGAGAGACTGGGCAACACCATCCAGAAAATTATCACCATCCCAGCTGCCCTACAGCAGGTAATTATGGGATATGCAGGGTAACAACCAGGAGTCTCGAAATGCTGAATACCTTAAACAAATTCACCCAAACTTAGGAGAAGGAAAGGAAGATGAAAGCAAATCTCCCACAGATTTAAAACTGTGTTGTGTGTCCTGGCAGGTGAAGAACCCAGTTCCTCGCGTCCCCCACCCGGACTGGCTGCACAAGAAGCTCCTGGAGAAGAACGACGTGTACAAGCAGAAGAAAATCAGTGAGATGTTCACGAGTGAGGGAAAGAGACAGGTAAGGGCAAGAAAGCCAGGATCCTCCCATCGGGAAGGGCGGGGACCCATCTGCCTAGCAAACAAGGCAAACCTACATCCGGGCAAGTTGCAATTTCTCCACTGAATGCCTCAGCTCAGAGGAAGATTTGCTGTTTCCTTGCAAGAAATTGCAAGTAGATAAATATGAACCACTTAGGTGGGAAAAGTTGTTTGGGACATGAAAGGAGCCTCATTCGGGCGTCCCCTGAGCGGAGTTTCTCCAGCAAAAAAATCTTTTAACTAATGAGGAATTTCTGACATGAAATGGTTGTTGTTATTGTGCAGTTTCCTTTCCTGGGCTTTCTCACAGGTTTCCGCGACTCTGCCCCAGGGGGCCCCCCTGTCCTCACAGATTGCTGACATGGAGGACATGGGCCTCACAAAACCTCTCCATCCGGGGGTTCCCGTGTCGACCAAACGTAAGCGGATCCCCACAGCGGAGGACAGCCAGCAGGAGTCCCAGAATCAGGAGCTCACGCAGTCCTGGAGAGAAATCTTGGGTCCACCGCCGCCCCTGGGCACAACCAAGGTAACGGCGTATGGGAGAGCTGCCTGGGAAAATAAATAGAAGCCCAAGTCTCTGTGAATCCACACAAATGGGCTTACTGGTATTCTGGTTGTTCTTGGACTTCAATTCCCAGAAGCCCTTAGTGGAAGGTTGACAGGTCAGCAGTTCAAGACCCGAGTGCTGCGCAATGGAGTGTGCTCCTGTTGTCTGCCCCAGCTCCTGCCAACCTAGCACTTTGAAACAAAAAAAATTGCAAGTAGATAAATAGGTACCACTTCGGCAGAAAAGGTAACGGCATTCTGCGCACTTCAGTGTCTAGTTTAGGGTTCCTCAAACCTGGCTCTCCAGATGTTCCTGGACTTCAGTTCCCAGAAGCCCTGATCAGCAGGTTGTGCTGGTTTGGACTCCTGGGAATTGACGTCCAAGAACACTTGGAGAGCCAAGTTTGAAGAACTCTGGTCTAGTCATGCCTGCCGCATGTCCACGGAAACATCTGCAGACTCAGACAATGTTGGTGCAAACAGAGATGAACGCCAAGCCCTAGAGTAGGACATGACTGGCTTCCAAGTGATGGGAACAGCCTGTCCCAAAGTAGTCTGTAGTGTAAAGTGAAAACGTCGCCGTCCCGCACATGGCAAGGGTCCAAATCTCTCCGTCTCCCTGCAGGAGGAGCGCTTAGCCTGGCTTTGCTTCCACAAAAAGAAGTGGGCACTCCAGGCCCTTCAGCGCCAGGAGCGCCGGAAGAGGCGGCGCCTGGCCGACGGCGAGGCGGTCCTGGGCGGGGGCCTGATCCGAGCAGGCCCCTCAAAGGGTCTCAGCAACTACCTGCGTCGAACAGCACGCAGCATCCTTGACATGCCATGGCAGATCGTGCAGGTAAGATCCCGTTCCAGATACGGCGGGATGCTGGGCTCCTCTCCATGTTCAATGCCTGTAGGCATCAGAGGCTCATTTCTCTCCTCCCCCTTTCACCTGCCAGACAGAACCTCTGGTTGTGGTCCATGTTTGTTCATCATGGTCAGATCCTGGCCTCTTCTCTTAAGAGATTGCTTGATTACTTTTAGCAAGCCACTGTTTCTTTTTACCAAGCTGCCTCCCTTCTCCTTTGACTTCTGCTTCTTCTTCTGCTTCCACCTCTTCTCCTTCTTCATCTTGTCCTTCTCTTTCTTCTCTGTCCACCTCTTATTTTACTTGTCTTTTCAAATTTCCACCTTCGGCCCTTCCTCTGAAGGCTTCGAACCAATTACTGCATACTATTAAATATCCATCAAAACTTAAGTTTCGTTTCCCCAGAACTCAATTAAAAAACACAAGCCCCCATTTCTATCCCTTCTATTCTTCCTCCCATGTCTAGGCCAGATGTGAAACTGCCAAAAACGAAGCCACCTTTGGGTGAGTTCATTCTGCAAGTTCCTTTCATCGACCCAGAGTGAGAAAGACTGGCTGGCAACACAAGGTTGCCATTAGCAGGCTGCTACTCATTGGGGTTCAGAAATACCACACTCTTCGAGGAGGTTCTTTCTGAGTACCCCATCCCTATCAGTTTCATTATATTAACTAGGAAAGGTCCCCCTGCACCCTCTCCTGGGAGGGGGGGGCGATGTCATAATGCAAGGGTCCTCAACCTTTTCAAGTCGGGGCCTGGATCATGCTCCCTTAGACAGTCGGCGGGCTGGACTGGTGGTCCAGCCGCCACCACCAGAATCAGCCATGGAGTCATTTTTGCCCATTGTAAATGCCTTTACAACAGCCGTAAATGAGCCTTCAGCTGCCATAAATGCATTTACAATGGTCAGAAATGAGCCCATGGCTGTTTCCGGCGTCATTGGCTGGAGCACGGGTGGGGGCCAGATTATTTGGTGCTGCGGACCAGATCTGGCCCTCGGGCCGCAGGTTGAGAACCCCTATTGTAATGTTTTTGCCTCTTCTGAGCTAGCATAGATTCAGAACCAGATCTTTCTGGACACAGAAAAGGACAGAAACCAGCCTGCCTCACTTCTCCTCCTTCCATGTCTAGGACAGACATGAAACTTCCAAAATGAAGGCCCCTTTTAGCGAGTCCGTTCTGCAGTTCCTTCCGCCTGACCTAGTGTGAGAAAGATTAGCTGGCAACACATGATTGGCATTATCAGGGTAGGCCCGGTTGTGCTTCAAAAATACCACAATCTTCGAGGAGGCTCTTTCTGTCTACCCCATCCGTCTGTCCGTCTGTCCTGGATGTTCCCCACGCTTGGCAGCATACAACTAGAAAACCACATATAATGCAAATTGTGCACCACTCATGGAGTAGACCCTACAGCCTGCAACTCAACACCAAGTGTTGGGTGCTGGTAAACAATTTGACTCGCTAAAGGGGCCAGCGGCTACAGGCGGACCTCCCTCAGTGGAGGAAATGCCACTAGAAAATGTCATATTGGGCTCAACAGCAAAATGAGCAGAAGAGGAACTCTGATTCCCAATGGTCAAAATCAAGCCTATACGCTATAAAAGGACAACAGCTTTCGGGGCTGGGTGGCTTCCCCTTTTCCCCTCTCCTGTGCTCCACTGGATTTTTGTTTCCCACCTAGATCGCTGAGAGCAGCCAGCCAGGCCTTTTCAAGCTCTGGGCTGTGATCGGGAGTGACCTGCATTGCCTGAAGCTCAACATCCCTCGGGTCTTCTACATCAACCAGCGCGTCCCAAAGCCCGAAGAGAGCACCGTGTATCGGAAGGTACACGGAACCGATGCGGGAGGAGGCCGTTTCCGCCAGACGAGAAGAAAGTAGCCTTTAATAACATTTAAAGCATAGGTACCAGATATTAAGGGCGCTGCGGTGGCTTAGTGGTTAAGATGCTCAGCTTGAAGGCCGACAGGTCAGCAGTTCGAGACCCGAGTGCCGCACGATGGAGTAAACTCCCGTCTCTGTCCCAGTTCCTGCCAACCTAGCAGTTCGAAAGCAAGAAATTGCAAGTAGATAAATAGGGACCACTTCAGTGGGAAGGCAAACAGCGTTCCGTGCACTCTGGTTTCTAGTCATGCCTGCCGCATGTCCACGGAAGCAGATGCAGAAAGCACTGGCTCTTTGACTCTAAATGGAGATGAGCACTGAACCCTAGGGTCGGATATGACTGGCTTTCGAGCAAGGGCAACCTTTACCTCGACCTTACAAAATTATAATTGGGCTGCGGTAACGTCATAGTTAAGATGATGAGCTTGACAACTGGAAGGTCGGCAGTTCAAGACCTGCATGCTGCACAATGGGGTTGAGCTCCTGTTGTCTGTCCCAGCTCCTGCCGACTGAGCGTTCCAAAAAGATAATTGCAAGTAGATAAATAGGTACCACTTCCACAGGAAAGGTAACAATGTTCCGTGTGCTCCGGCGTCAAGCCCTGCCTGCCCATGACCACAGAAAGGTTGGCAGGTGCAGACAGTCCTGGCTCTTTGGCTGTAAACAGAGATGAGCACCGCACCGTAGAGTTGGACACTGCTGACTTGCACATGGGTGACCCTGACATTAGGATCCACAGCGCATGCAGGGGAGTCGTTTTGAAGGGTTTGTCTTGAATCCCTGCGGTTCTCTTGGCAGGTGAACAGGATTCTTCCTCGTTCCAACCTAATTTACCACCTGTATGAGTACTCCGTTCCAGAAGAGATGTACCAGGAGCGCATAAACGAAATCAACGCCAGCCTTTCTGCCCCAGATATTGAGGGGGTGTACGAGACCCAGGTAACGTTTAACAACTAACAAATACATCACAAACAGATCCAGGGAGAGTTTTATGGGAAGAACAAGCACTCTTGAAAGGGTGCACAAGAGCAGAACCAGATTAGAAGATGGAGGAAGGAGCTCAATGGACAAGGGATAACATTAAAGGAGGAGACGGCTGAGGGACTCAACCTCCCCAATGTCACTTGGAGGACCATGGATAGGATGATAGTTAAGACTCCCCAAATCAGTGTTTTCTTACCTGGGACCCAGGGGGACTTTATTTGTAGATGGTTCTCTCTAACGCTCGGTAGCCCTCCAAGCAAACTTGGCAACAGTGGCCATCCAGGTCAGGGCTTTTATCTGCGAGCATGATTTTAAACATGTCAGCATTCACCTTGCTTTGTGGGAAGGCAGAAATAAGGTCACATCCAAGTTTGTTGTCTCATTGGCATTCTGAAAGTAAGGGTTCACACCTGGCTTGTCCATGGAAGTAGATTTGCCGCCGCCCCCTCTGAGGGTCGTGTCCTCTTTCACAGATCTCACTGCTGCTACGGGCCTTGATCCGCCTGGGGTGCGTGTGCATGGTCAACCGACACCTGGTGAGGCACCTCAGTGGCCGAGAGGGCGAGACCTTTGAGCTGGAGCACCTGGAGATGCGTTCTCTAGCTCAGTTCAGCTACCTGGAGCCAGGTGAGGAACTGAGACGCCGATTGGGGGGCCTTCCAAGCCTCGGTGACCTGCTCTGACCTGGGTTTTTGTGCCTCCAGGGACCATCCGGCACATCTACCTTTACCACCACTCGCAGGGGAGCAAAGCCCTCTTCGGCCTCTTCATCCCGTCCCAGCGGAGAGCGTCCGTCTTTGTGCTTGACACGGTAAGTGGAGAGAAGACAGGCACTGTGGTTAAGACGCCGCATTTGACGACCGGAAGGTCGAGTGCCGCCTGGCGGAGTGAGTTCCCACCATCTGTTCTAGCGCCTCTCATCCTAGTTGTCCGAAAGCAAGACATTGCAGGTGGATAAGTAGGTATTGCTTCGGCAGGAAAGGTAACAGCTTTCCGTGCGCTCGCAACGTCTAGTCATGCCTGCCGCATAACCTTGGGAACCTCTGCAGAAGCCCTTTGGCTATAAATGGAGGAAGCACCAAGCCCTAGAGTCGGGGGCGACTGGCTTTCGAGCAAGGGCGAACCTTTCACCTAAATAGGTACCCACTTCGACGGGAAAGGTAACAGCGTTCTTTGCAGTCGTGTCTGCCACATGACCGCAGAAACGTCTGCAGGCAACGCTGGCTCTTTGGCTGTAGATATGAGCACTGACCCCTAGAATCAGACACGACTGGCTTTCAGGTGCAGTTTGGACGCTCTGCATACTTCTAGATCAGTGTTTCCCAAATGCTGGTTTTTGGACTTCAATTCCCAGAAGTCTAAGTCATTTCCCCAAAGCACTGATCAGCCAATGTAATGACAGGCTTCTGGGAATTGAAGTCCACTAGTGGGCTGTGTACCCCTTGTTGGGAACCACTGTTCTAGATCACTGTTTCCCAAACCTCACAGGGGGGACTTCAATTCCCAGAAGCCTAAGTCAGTCCATTGGCTGATCAGTGCTTTGGTGAATTGACTGAGGCTTCTGGGAATTGAAGTCCAAGAACCAGAGGTTGGGAAACGCTGGTCTAGATCCTGCCTCAAAGGCTGCCCCGTCCTGGTTAGCCACACAGCAAACACCTGGCGGTACCTCTGGCTCTTTGGCCTAGGTCAGGGGTTCTCAGCCTAAGACCTGTGGGCCAGATTCGGCCCACTACATTTTCATGTCCCCCCCCCCTCAAACCTCCAAGGGCATTTTTGAAACAAAATGATCACCACCCTTTGAAGCTGTTGGGGCAAAATGGCCACCCCCATCGTGCAGGTAGGGCAAAATGGCCGCCCGGCCCTCGAAGCTGACAGAGAGCGTGGCTCGGCCCCCGGCTTGAAAAGGTTGGGAACCCCTGGTCAATGTGAAGGTCGCCCTTGCTCGAAAGCCAGTCGTATCCGACTCTAGGGTTCAGTGCTCATCTCTGTTTACAGCCAAAGAGCCAGCGCCGTCTGTGTCTGCAGACGTTTCCATGGACATGTAGCAGGCAGAACTAGACACGGAACGCCATTTACCTTCCCACCAAAGGGGCCCCTATTTATCTGCTTGCAATTTCTTACCCCGAGGTGTGTTTTTTCCGTGCTATTCTCCCGAGCAATAACGCTGTGTGCTTCACTCAGGTGCGGAGCAACCAGATGCCGAGCCTCAACAACATGTATTCGGCCGAGCGCAATGCCATGCTGGAGAAAGTGGGCCACGACCTCCTCCCGCCGGAGAAACACACCTTTGAGGTGCGAGCCGAGACCGATGCCAAAACCATCTACAGGGCCATCCGGCGCCTCCTCCTGGCCTACAAGGTAACAGCTGGGACTCAGTTGCCATGGTCCCGGGTTTCTCATCCTTGGACTCCTAGAAGTCCTTGGAGTTCAATTCCCAGGAGCCCAAGTCAGGGCTGATTCACCAGGAAGAAGAGGAATAGTTACAGGTATGTCATTGTTGAGCCCTGGGAGCACAGAGGTTAAACTGCTGTGCCTGCAGCCAGGATGTTGTGCGTTTGATCCTTACCAGGGCTCAAGGTTGACTCAAATCCTTCCATCCTGTGTATGTGTGTGTGGGCAGCTGTTAATTAACATGTGAACCACCATAATTAACCCCTATATGCGCTATGAGGCATTTCAGAAATGTGATTTCTGTTTCCTTGATGAATTATAACACAGTTCAAATTATGGGCTATCTACAATCAGTATTTCTGCCCCTATACTCTAGCACAGGGGGTTCCCATTCTAAGGACTGTGGGCCGCATCTGGCCCACAGTCCCATTTCATGTGCCCCCACCCCACCCCTCCAAGGGCATTCAGGAAACAAAATGACCACCCCTTCGAAGCAGCGGGGACAAAATGGCCACTACCACCCATTGTGCAGGCGGTGCAAAATGGGTCTCCAGTCCTCGAAGCTGACAGAGAGCGTGACCAACCCCTGCCCTACAAAGTTCTTTGTGGTCTCTGTGAATCCACACGAATGGATTTACGTAAGCCCATTCTCATGGACTCACAGGGGGCCACAAAGATGAAGAAGAACAATGACCGGCAAGCTCTTCCGTCCGTGTGTTAAACCTGCTTTCAGGACGAGCGCAGGGGGCCCACCCTCATCGCCGTGCAGTCCAACTGGGAGGTGAAGCGGCTGGCCGGCGGGATGCCAGTCCTGGAGGAGTTCCCGCTGGTCCCCGTCCAAGTGACCGACGACATCAACTACAGCGTCTTGGACTGGCAGCGCCACGCTGCCCGCCACATGATCCGCCGCTACCTCAGCTTGGACACCTGTCTATCTCAGGCCTTTGACATGAGCAGGTGGGCACCAGGTGGGAGGAGAAGCAGGGGGGGGGCGGTGGGTATTCCGGAAGCAGGGCAGGATCAGGGCCTAGCCGTGTTTGATCAGAACCTGGGGGATGAATCTTCTTAAGCTCAGGTCCGAAAGCCAGGATTGGGAGCATAAGAATGATAGAGGCCTGGTGGTGCGGGGGTTTAACTGCTGTCCTGCAGCCAAAACATTGTGTGTTCAATCTTGATGGGGGGGTCAAGGTTGATTCAGCTCTTTCCATCTTTCCAAGGTCAATAGAATGAGTCGCCAACATGTTGGGAGGCAAAATGCTAATTAGCTTGTGAGCGTTTTCGTGTCCAAGATGACACTGGGTCGAAAGGGTTTTTGCAGGGGGTGCCCAAATGAGGCTCCTTTCATGTCCCCCGTCGTGCAGCACTCGGGGAATTGAACCCCGTGCTTGCGGTTTCCAAGCATAGTGCTTTTACCTACCGAGCTCACGAACTTCCCCAGAGAGTGCAGTAAGCGCTATGGGGCGGTATAGAACCGCCATTGCTATTGGTAATGGAAGCCATGCTCTTGGGGTTTAAGTCAAGCTTGCCTCTAGGGTTGATCCCAGCCTTTTAGGCCGGTGTGTTCTTGGTTTGTGGGAATAAAACCCTCTTGAAATCCACTGAAGGCTCAGAAGAACAGAGGTTGGGTAGGTTTGTGAAGTTCTGTACCTCTAGTTCAGGGATGGCCAACCTCGGCACTCCAGCTGTTCTTGGACTTCAGTTCCCAGAAGCCCTGATCAGCAGGAGTGTCCACCAGGGCTTCTAGGAATAGAAGTCCAAGAGCACCTGGAGTGCCGAGGTTCGTCACCACTGCTCCGGTCTGACCTCTATCCTTCTGTCCCCATCCTGACTTCTTCCTAGGTACTTCCACATCCCTGTCGGGAACCTGCCCGATGACGTTTCCATCTTCGGCACGGACCTGTTTTTCTCCCGCCACCTCCACCGCCACAACCACCTCCTGTGGGTTTCTCCCACCTCCCGGCCAGACCTGGGGGGCAAGGAGGCCGACGACAGCCGCCTGGTCATGGAGTTTGACGAGAGGGTCTCTGTGGAGATCAACCACCCAGGCTGCTATTCCACAGGTGAGCATTCCAGTGTCTAGTCCTGCCTGCCACATGACCACGGAAACGTCTGCACAACTCGGACAGGGGTGGCTCTTTGACTGTAAATGGAGATGATCACCAAACCCTAGAGTCGGATACGACTGGCTTTTGGGCAGGGGAGATCTTTAGTATCTTCCCTGTGATACTTAGCCAAAGAAGCTGGTTGTTTGGCTCCCTGGGGTACATTAATAATAATAATAATAATAATAATAATAATAATAATAATAATAATAATAATAATAATAATAATAATAATAATAATAATAATA
Organism: Furcifer pardalis; assembly: GCA_030440675.1. Taxonomy (NCBI): domain Eukaryota; kingdom Metazoa; phylum Chordata; class Lepidosauria; order Squamata; family Chamaeleonidae; genus Furcifer; species Furcifer pardalis. The sequence goes on along the minus strand of CP126898.1, from coordinate 13,676,826 downwards.
ATAATAATAATAATAAAACTACAGAGCACGGATCATTGAGTCCACGTCCAGTGGGAAGCACTTTTGAAGATGCTCTCCACCCCATTTCACCCATGAATACCTAATGCCCTAGTTCCGTGATGGCCAACCTTGGCACTCCAGCTGTCCTTGAACTTCATTTCCCAGAATCCTGTCTAGTAGGAGTGCTGACTTGGACTTCTGGGAATTGAAGTCCAAAAGCACCTGGAGAGCCAAGGTTGGCCATCCTTGCCCCCTTTGAGAAGACCTCAGGTTGACCACCAGAAAGGACAGAGCAGTGGTCAGGTTTGCGTTCTCTTGAGTCCAGACCTTCTTTGCCAATTCTGCAGTCTGCGTGGAGCTGGATCTCCAGAACCTGGCGGTCAACACCATCTTGCAGTCCCACCACGTCAACGACATGGAAGGGGCTTCTAGCCTGTGCGTCAGCTTCGACGTCATCCAGCAAGCATCGCTGGAGGACATGGTCACGGGGAACCAGGCAGCCGGACTCCCGGCCAGCTACGACGAGACGGCCCTCTGCTCCAATACCTTCAGGTGGGTCCAATGGCTCGGTGGCTAAGAAGCTCGCCTTGTTAGCTAGAAGGCTGGCAAGTCAGCAGTTTGAGACCTGGGTACTGCATGATGGATTGAGCGCCCGTCTCTGTCCCAGCTCTTGGGGATATGAAAGGAGCCTCATCCAGGTGTCCCCTGAGTGGAGTGTCTTCCGCAGAAATCTATTCAACCCAGAATAATTTCTAACATGAAATTATTATAACAGGGGTCCCCAATCTTTTTCACACCACGGACCGGTTTCATGCTAAACAATTTTCCCACTGATTGGTAAGTGGGTGATAATGGGATTTTTAATCTCTCCTGTCTGCCAGCCACAGCAGGAATATGGGCAATGTGATACCTCACTGCACACAGGCTGGGGGAGGAGGCCCAAGGTAGCTCAGAAACAAGGAGGAGGGGCCCAGCCACTTGCCAGTGTGCAGTGAGGTATCACACACTGCACCCAGGCGGAGGTGGAGCACAACAGTGGTTAAGCAACGTGGAGGAGGGCCCTGGCCACCTACCTGTCTGCTGTGTCTGAAGCTGGAGCATACTGAGGGCAGAAGGCTGCTATTGGGGATACCAGCACCACCCACACCTGTGACCCAGTTTGGTATAGCCCGTGGCCTGGTACTGATCCACGGCTCGGTGGTTGGGGACCCCTGTCGTATGATCACCAGCCCTTCCCAGTTGCAGGAGAAGTGGAAAAGTCTGGGCTCATAACCAAGGGTTGTCACGTATGTTCTCTTGCAGGATCTTGAAGAGCGTGGTGGTCGGCTGGGTGAAGGAGATCACGCAATACCAAAACGTCTACGCCGACAACCAAGTCATCCATTTCTACCGGTGGCTGCGCTCCCCGACCTCCCTCCTCTACGACCCCGCCCTGCACCGCATGCTTCACGGCATGATGAAGAAGCTCTTCCTCCAGTGAGTCTGTCCCAAATGTACACAGAGCGGTTGCAAAACTTCTCCATGGTCCCTGTGGATTCGCACGCCATTAGTGTAATTCACAGGTGACCACTCGAAGAACCACAGTTACAGGAAAGCAACCTGTCCTCCTTCTTCATGGTCCCTGTGAATGCACACGCCATTAGTGTGAATTCACAGGTGACCCCCTCAAAGAACCAGTTACAGGTAAGCAAAGTGTCCTTCTCCATGGTTCCTGTGAAAACACACTAATGCCACGTGTATTCACAAGTGACCACTCGAACCAGTTAAAGGTAAGCAACCTGTCCTTCTTCATGGTCCCTGTGAATTCACACACCATTAGTGTGAATTCACAGGTGACTCCTGAAAGAACTACAGTTACAGGTAAGCAGCTGGTCCTCAGGAAAGGGAGAGGGTAAGCCCTGGGTTGAAGGGGCATCACAGGGATACGTGTTACTTCCTAAACCAAGAGTTCAGAATCTTTTAAAGTCAGGGGCCAGGTCACGTTCCCTCAGACAGCTTCAGCGGCCAGATGGCCATTTTGCCCTTCCTCCACCACATGGCACTTCCTAGTGTGGTGGAGGTCATGGTGGGCCCCATGAAACGGTGCTGTGGGCCACATCTGGCCCATGGGCCGCAGGTACAGAATCCCTGCCCTAAACTAGCATCTGCTATATGCCTTCAGTGACGCAAAATGGGGTTTAAGAAGGAAAGGCACAATACGATGGGCGCTGACTGTCCCTGCTTCAGCGTTTTTAGGGATCAGGGAGTTTTAAGGGGCACCAGTTGGTAAAAGGAGCAAATTAGCCTTCCTCCCGCCCCACCCCACCCCAACTGTTGAGGAGAGGCAAGTTAATTTCCAGGAGTTCACTAGACAAAGAACAACATTGAAGGAGGATATAGCTGAAGAGATACAGAATCCTGCTCATTTACTGGTCTGCCGATGACTGCTAGAAACATGTACCAAAGAAGACGCGAATTTGGCCAAAGACAAAGCAGAAAAAGTGGCTTCATTGTGGCAGTCCACAGTTTTGATCGGGACATGAAAGAAGCAGCAGTTCAACTTCTTGCTTTTTAAAGGTGGCCTTTTTCCCCCCTTTGAGGCCTTCCAACCCTGGATGACCATTTTGCCCTGGCTGCCCAATGGGGGTGGCACTTTTGTCCCAGCAGCTTCAAAGGAGGTGGCCCGCAGGCCTTAGGTTAAGAACCCCCGTCTTAAAATACGACAACACAAAGCGGAGCTGTTTTGGTGCAGCTAAATCCACCCTGGGTGGCGTAGGGGTGAAGATGCTGCCCTGCCACCAAAAGGTTGTGCATTCAGTCCTGACCAGGGCTCAAGGTTGACGGCCTTCCATCCTTCCAAGATAGGCACGTTTGGGGCAAAATGCTAATTAACTTGTGAACCGCCCAGAGAGTACGCTAAGCACTATGAGGCAGCGTATAAGTGGGATTTCATTGCTTTTAAACTGGCTGCTCCGCTTTCCTTCCTCCTATCAGGCTGGTGGCCGAGTTCAAGCGCCTGGGCTCCTCGGTGGTTTACGCCAACTTCAACCGCATCATCTTGTGCACCAAGAAACGCCGGATCGAGGACGCCCTCGCGTACGTGGATTACATCACCAACAGGTGAGGTTGCAGCAGAGGTTACAGTGCCTTGGAAATTCCTTTCCCAGGAGATTTCTTCGGCCCCTTCTCCCTTTTGGCATCTAAATGTGGACTCAATGGTTCAGTCTTTTTTGTCGGCTGAGCAGCTGAAACCTTACATGGACCATTCAGAGCAAAGCAATCACATTTGCTGTATATACTCGAGTATAAGCCTAGCTTTTCAGTTCCAAAAATGAGCCCCCCCATGAGCCCCCCCAAAAAGGGGGAAACGGCACCAGATTGAGATGCACCAACAATTTAATTAATTCTACCATATTTTCATGTATTTTGATTATAGAAACTCACTAGCAGCTGCTGCATTTCCCACCCTTGGCTTATACTCAGGTCAATCTATTTTCCTGGGTTTTCAGGTCAAAATTAGGCACCTAGGCTTATATTTGGGATGACTTATGTTTGAGTGTGTATGGTATATCCTGCCCCACAGTGCTTAGCGTACTCCAAGCAATTCACAAGTAAATTAGCACTTTGCCCCCATCATGCCGGGGACGCAATTTACCAACCTTTGGAGGATGGAAGGCTGAATCAACCTTGGGCCCTGGTCGGGATCGACCTCACAGCCCTTTGGTTTGCAGGACAGCAGTTTAACTGCTGTGGCACCAGGACCTCCTTGGGATTCAAACCCTGATCCCAAGCGCTTGGGCTTTTTTGCTGTTTTCTGCTTCTACTGCTCAAGGTCGCCCTTCCTCAAAAGCCAGTCGTAACCGACTCTAGGGTTCAGTGCTCATCCCTGTTTACAGCCAAAGAGCCAGCGCTGCTTGTGTCTGCAGACCTTTCCATGGATATGTGGCAGGCATGACTGGACACCAGAATGCATGGAATGCCGTTTACCTTCCCAGCAAAGTGGTTCCTGTTTATCTACCGCATATACTTGAGTATAAGTCTGTTTTTTAGCCCCCAAAATGAGGGGGAAACTCGCATAACAAAAAAATTTCGCTATGCGAGTTTTCCCCCTTGAAATGCTCGTTATGCGAGTTTTTTCATAAGGAAAAGTCCGACTCGCATAGCGAAAAATTCATTATGCGAGTCAGACTCGCATAGCGAAAAACTCACATAGCAAGCAGCCTCGCAGAACGAATTAAATTCGTTATGCGAGGTATGATTGTACTTGCAATTTCTTGCTTTTGAACTGCTAGGTTGGCAGGAGCCAGGACAGGGGACAGCAGCTCGCTCCGTAATGCAATACTCGGATCTCGAACTGCTGACCTGCCAAACTGTCAAGTTGTCGGGTTCAGCCTCTTTGCCACTCAGCCACTGCAGTCTCTTAGTTCTGCGTGACTTCTACAGCCACACAAATGATGACAAATGATGAGTGTTTGTGTTCTAACTGACGGCTCAACCTTCCACCTCTTCTTTTCCAGCATCCATTCCAAAGAAATCTTCCATTCATTGACCATTTCGTTCTCCCGTTGCTGGGAGTTCCTGCTTTGGATGGACCCGGCCAATTTCGGCGGCATCAAGGGCAAAGTGCCATCCCGGATCCACTGCGGGGAGGTAAGAGGCTCACCGAGAAAAGCATTGGTGAGCTTTGACTGACTCGGGTTTTCCACCGGGACCACTTCGGTGGGAAGGAAACAGCATTCCGTGCGCACTGGTGTCTAGTCATGCCTGACACGTGACCACGGAAACATCTGCAGAAGCAGACAGCGCTGGCTCTTCGGCTTTGAAACAGAGATGAGCACTGACCCCTAGAATCGGATACGACTGGCTTTCGAGCAAGGAAAAACCTTTATTACGACTGCACAAGCAGAGTTGCGAAGCTTTTGAAAGAATGAAGGGGTAAGGCGGCCGCAAAACTCATATTCTTGACTTCAAGCTCTTTTCTTCCAGGAGGCAAAAGGTAAGCGGGGAGTAGAGACAGAAGATAGTGAAGAGGAGGAGGAGGAGGAAGAAGAAGAAGAAAGAGAAGATGGCGTGGAGGAGTTATTGGAGAACAACTGGAATATCGTGCAATACCTGCCCCAGGCGGCGTCCTGTCAGAATTACTTCCTCATGATTGTATCTGGTAGGTTAGGGGAAGTGTTTATGAGCCAGATTGGGGACCGCAGTGGCTTAGCTGTTAAGACACTGAACTTGACGACCGATAGGTCGGCAGTTCAAGACCCGAGTGATGCACAGTGGAGTCAGCTCCCGTCATCGGCCCCAGCTCCTAGAAGAAAGGTGTATTTATTTATTTATTTAATCCTATTTCTATGCCACCCTCCTCACGAACGACTAACAACAGTTAAAACCACAATCCTATAATAAGTGCCACAAAACTAAAGGAGGAGATGGAGTGCCAATAAAGCAAGACATTGCAAGTAGATAAAGAGGTACCAGAGGACTGTGGTGACTGAGCAGTTAAGACGCTGAACTTGATGACTGGAAGGTCAGCTGTTCAAGACCCAAGTAGTGCATGAAGGAATGAGTTCTGGCCATCTGTCCCAGCTCCTACCAACCTAGCCGCTCAAAAGCAAAATGTTGCAAGTAGATAAAGAGGGACCACTTCGGTGGGAAGGTAAACAGTGTTCCATGCACTCCAGTGTTTAGTCATGCCTGCCACATGTCCACAGAGACGCCTGCAGACACAAACAGCGCTGGCTCTTTGGGCTGTAAACGGAGATGAGCACTGAACCCTAGAGTCAGATTCGACTGGCTTTTGGGCAAGAGAGAGCTTGAGCTTTTGGCCCAAGGTCTCGAGAAGGTTCTTAATCTTAGGAGGACACAAGATAATTGCTTGGTTCTGCCTTGATTCTTCAGTGCAAGAGAGTTCTCTCTCCTCTTTTGATGTCCCTCTTTGCCATTGGGCTGGTCAGATCCAAGATGTCCTAACCAGGATGCGCTCTGGATCTTCATGGACATTCCCTCCTCCCCATGGGTCGATGTGGCGGGGGCTTAGCGGCGAGAACATCCTGATAGCAGGCTTTGAGGCTCAGTTATCCCATCCGTCTCCTCACCATTCCGACGTCTCTTTTCTCAGCCTACATCGTCGCCGTCTACCAGCGCATGAAAGAGGAAATGGAGCGCCACGGCGCTGGAAGCACCCCCGTCAAGCGGCGAGCCAACAGCCAGATGTCCCAGGAGGCTGTCGGGGAAACGGGTGCCATGCCTGGTGAGTGCCCAAAGGCTGGCCAGCCCTGGCCTGGCCCCTGTCTTGGAGTCCTCTCCATCTGGAAAAAACGTCACATCTGACCAGGTTATCTTGTAAGGACAGAGGGGCGGGGGCCCTGTTGTATCAACTGCACAATTTTGTGTGTTTGTGTATGTCTGTGTATGTTGCAGAATGAGGTGATGTGGATACAAGAACAATATAATATATTTGAAATATAATAATAATTTGTTTTAGTTTTTTTAATAAATCCTTATTGTATCTACACCACCTCATTCTGCAACATAAATAGACACACTCATCTATCTGTCTACCTACCTATTTAGCTCAGTGACTAGTCCAGACATGCCCGGCCACTGCTGGAACATGCATGCCACCAGGAGACGTGATTCAGCTGAGGCAGCAGGTGGCATAGCAATAGCTGCAACTGTTAGAATGGGCCCATGTAAAAAATACACCACCAATACCATTTGAACAGCTACGGCACGCCTCTAACTTAAACTCTGTACGTGATAGGCAAATTCTGAGTTCAAATTTGGAATCGGCCCACTCAATATCATGTAAATGACATGTGTTGTTCCCAGTAGCAAAATGGTTGTTGCATAGCGTGTGCCACAAAATTAAAGCACCACGCAATGCACCGGTAGAATTATTTTTCCCTTTGCAGGCTGAGACACTCCCTATGTGTAAAGTGATGTAAGTGCCTGCCTGCCTCCTCCCTCCCACCCCCACCCCAGGTGTGATCACCTTCTCCCAGGAGTACGTCTCCAACGAGCTCACCCAGAGCTTCTTCACTATCACTCAGAAGATCCAGAAGAAAGTGAGCGGATCGCGACGTACCACAGAGCCATCTGAGATGTTCCCAGCCTTGCCCGGCTCGTACCTGGCACTGAACAACCCGGCCCTGGAGTTTGTGAAGTATGTCTGCCAGGTGAGACCACCTGCCCTGGGGTTCCGTCCGGTGGAGGTGAGCCCTGAGATGGCTCTGATTGGGGGTCAGGAGCAGAGAAACACATAGGTGTGTACATACTTGGTTGGCTGGCTGACTGGTTGGTGGGTTGGATTGGATTGGGTTGGCTGGTTGTTGGGCTGGTTGGCTGGTTGTTGGGTTGGGTTGGGTTGGCTGACTGGTTGGTGGGTTGGGTTGGTGGGTGGATGGGTTGGTTGGCTGGTTGTTGGGTTGGCTGGTTGGGTTGGGTTGGGTTGGCTGACTGGTTGGTTGGTTCACAGATTCACATTTATATTCACATTTATAGCCGCTCAGAGTCGGGCTCTCCCGATTGGAGCAGGGTAGCAAATGCAATTAATAATAATAATAGGCTTACAATATATATACAGTGGAAACTCATACAATAATCGCCCCGTATAGCAACAAAATCGCATAACAATTTTCCCTATGGAAAAACCCGTAAAACAATTTTTCATTGGGAAAAACCACTTAGGAAAAAAATCATTGTACGATGCATCCCATAGGGAAAATCGCTATATGATGCATGTATCGTATAGCAATTGTTTCGTACAACAGCAAGCCCCATGGAACGGATTAAAATCGTTGTATGTGATACCACTTGTATATGGGACTGCAGTGGATCAAGTGGTTAAGACGCTGAACTTCACGACCAGAAGGTCAGCAGTTCGAGACCTGAGTGCTGCATGATGGAGTGACCTCCCATCTCTGTCCCAGCTCCTGCCAACCTAGCAGTTCGAAAGCAAGAAATTGCAAGTAGATAAATAGGGACCACTTTGGTGGGAAGGTAACAGCGTTCCATGCAGAAGCAGACAGGCTTTATAATCAACACCAACACCTCAAACATGGCATGGAGCACCCCAGACAGTCAGTGCAGACTCACCAGGACTGGAGTGAGAGGGTCTAACCGACTGATTCCCGCAACCAACCTAACCGCTCAATTTTGCACCCACTGTCATGTTCACACCACAAAGGGACCCTTGTTGTGCAGACACACACACGTTATGAGTCACCCTTCTTTTTGTCCATCCTCCCACACACACCCCTTCCACCTCACCGCAGGTGTTGGCTCTGGACACGAACATCACCAACCAGGTCAGCAAGCTGAAACGGGACCTCCTTCGCCTCATCGATGTGGGGGAATTCTCGGAGGGGGCCCAGTTTCGGGATCCCTGCCGGTCCTACGTCCTCCCCGAGATGATCTGCCGGAACTGCAACTTTTGCCGGGACCTGGACCTCTGTAAGGACCCCGATTTCTCCCAGGTACTTGCCCGAACGTACGGTTTGGGGTTACCGTGATTATCCTCTTGTCTTGGCCCAAGGGCTTCCGGCTGTCAGAGCTGTTTTTCCCAGGAGGAAGACAAGAGCAGAATTCAAAATTCTTGACAGGCTAGAACTGTGTTGGCAAACCATGGCACTCCAGATGTCCTTGGACTTCAATTCCCAGAAGCCCAAGCATCCTGCGAATCCACACAGGTTTACTGCCCTGCTGCCCTCGTCGCTCCCGGAAGCGGAAGTAAAACCCGCCTGTATGAAGGAAAGGTTAACCTGGAAGAGCCTTAACCGTACGGGCGCGTTTTGCTTCCGGGAGTGATGAGGGCAAAGCGGGCTGGATGAATCACAGTAAACCCATTCGTGTGCATTCACAGGGTGCTTGGGCTTCTGGGAATTGAAGTCCCAAGAACATCTAGAGTACCAAGGTTCGCCATCACTGGGCTAGAAGAAGGGTCAGCAAATGAGGCTCTCCAGATGTTCTTGACCTCATTTCCCAGAAACCCTGATCACCAAGTATACTTACTTGCGCTCTTGGGAATGGATGTCCAAGAACACCTGGAGAGCCAGGTTTGCAGACCCCTGCTCTATAATAACAGGTTCCTTACCTGTAACTATTCTTCTTCATGGTCCCCTGTGAACCCGCATGAACGCGTACGTGCAGTAAACCCATTCATGTGGGTTCACGGAACTACGAAGAAGAACTTGATAAGGAGTTTAGGGCAGAAATAGACCATAGGTCCCCAAACGTGGCTCTCCGGATGTTCTTGGACTTCAGTTCCCAGAAACCTAAGTCAGCATACCTGCTGATCAGGGCTTCTGGGAATTGAAGTCCAAGAACATCTGGAGCGCCAAGCTTGGCCAACCTGGCCTAGCTCAGGGGTCAGCAAACGTGGCTCTCCAGATGTTCTCAGACTTCAATTCCCAGAAGCCTGGACCAACAGGTGTGCTGTTTTGGGCTTCTGGGATTTTAAGTCCAAGAACACCTTCCATCAGTTGCTGAAATGTTGGGTTGACTCTTCCATTTTTGGTCTCCCTGTGGAATTGCCATAGTACAGTGGTGGAGAACCAGGGGCTTACAGAGCACCCCTCTGTTGGCAGGCGCATCATCGCCCCAGCAGAGTTCACCCCGCCCCTCTGCCCAGCAGCCCAATGGGAGTGCTTCCTCCCTCTCCCCAGCACAGTTTGCCCCGCCCCTCTGCCCAGCAGCCCAATGGGAGTGCTTCCTCCCTCTCCCCAGCACAGTTTGCCCCGCCTCTCTGCCCAGCAGCCCAATGGGAGTGCTTCCTCCCTCTCCCCAGCAGTTTGCTCCGCCCCTCTGCCCAGCAGCCAAATAAGAGCACTTCCTCCTCCAGCCACGCCCCTCTGTTTGGGCCCTCGGTCTCTAAAAGGTTCACCATCACTGCCATAGTATGTTCATGAACCCAAGAACAACCCGCACTTACCGGCAGCTGCTTCCCAGCTGTCTTTCCCCTCCCTTGCTTCCTTGATTGTTCTTGCTGTGGAGATGCTGCCTGTTGAGTCTTCCTCCTCTCAGACCAAACCTCAGCCAGACTTCCTCCTCTGATCCTCCAGGATGGCTCGGTGCTACCAAACTGGGTCTGCTCCAATTGCCAGGCCCGGTACGACTCGGATGCCATCGAGATGGCGCTGGTGGAAGCCCTGCAGAAGAAACTGATGGCCTTCAACCTTCAAGATCTGGTAAGAGGGACAGGAACAGTTGCTTCTGCAGGTGGAGGGGGAACTCATGCTGCCATCCTAGGGCAGTCCATGTCTGAGCTAGCTCAACTGGTGGACCTTAGCAAGACAAGTCCTCTTCAGCTAGACCAGGGGTCTGCAAGCTTGGCTCTCCAGGTGTTCTTGGACTTCAGTTCCCATAAGCCCAAGTCAGCACTCCTGCTGATCAGGGCTTCTGGGAATTGAAGTCCAAGAACATCTGAAGAGCCAAGTTTGCCCATCACTGCTCTAGAGCATATCCTTGTCACAAATGGGTCATGGACTTTTGGGGGCTCCATAGCAGAAATGGGCTGGGCCCCGTTCCCTTTTAATCCCACCGCTGACATGTTAGGGAGACATCTTGGCCAAAATGCTTCTTCTTGGAAATGATTATCTCCAGTGAACGACTTTGGGTACTTTTACTGGAGGAAAAACCTGATAGAAATCAAATAACGAATGCCATTAAGAGCTTAAAACTGGTATCCTCCAGATGGAACTCGGACCTGGACAGATCTGGAAGATGCCAGGTTGGGAGTAGAGCCATGATGGCGAACCTTGGCACTCCAGGTGTTGATGGACTTCAGTTCCCAGAAGCCCATGTCCTTGTGAATCCACACAAATGAGTTTACTACAACGCACAAGCCAATTCTGAGCTCTGCTTGTGTTTCAGGTGTGCCGGAAATGCAAAGGTGTGAAAGAGACCCACATGCCCCTCTACTGTAACTGTGCTGGGGACTTTGACCTCCTGTTGCCAACCAAGGTATGTCTTGAGCCAACCCAATGCATCCTATTGGCTCCCAACAAAGGAAGGAAGGAAGGGTCTTTCCATCCTTTCTCAAGGCAGATCTTCCCACTTCTCAATTTATCTGCTTCAGAAAGATTCCAGTCTAGCCAGGATATCCTGCTATGGTCGTAGAGTAGACCCTACTGCCAGTGACTCAGCGCTGATCACCAGGCAGTGGTTAACTAACCTGACCACCCTGAGGACTAATGGCCTTGGGTGGGCAAAGTCCACAGGGAAGGGTGATATTCCCCAAGTGGATTAAATCCTACTTGGATCCCTCTTGACGGAGGGCAGCATCTTCAGCCATCCTGACCTGGGGCTGATGAGGAGGACTTTGCGTGCCAAATGCGCTCAGGACCAGAAAGTGACTCACGGAACTGGATCCGTCATACTATGGGTGTCACACTGCGATGCGGAAGGCAGATGGAAGACATACTGCACTCTATGACTCGCAGGACAATCTTAATGGCTGATTATAGACAAAGATAGAAACTATCTCCCATATGATAACAATGCACACAATTCTCCTCAATGTGCACTGAGGACAACCTTCTGTTGGCAAGAGGAAATGCTGCTGAGGTGCCCCGATGTTGGGCAGATGTCATCTAGCCCTTTTTAATTCTATTTTGCTTTTAGATGCATCAATTTTAGCTTTGTATGTTGTTATGGGCTGGCGGTGCCTCTGACACTGATAAAGAAAGACTTGCCAGGATGAGAACCGATAATCGGATCCGACACAAGAAGAAGAAAAAGACTCGTCTCGCCTTTACTGTGTCTCTCTTTCTTTCCTACCCAGACCTTCCTGGAGCACCTGAAGGTCTTCCAGAGCATCGCCGAGCACTACAACATGTCCAGTCTGATGGAGAACATCAGTTGGTTACTTCGGATGAACCCTGGCCTGGTGCTGTGAGAGGAATGCCTGGCGCTGTCCTCAAAGCTCTTGTGACAATGGAGAGGCCTCCAGGCTCAGCCATGTGGCCCTAGGAGGGACCTGAGCTGATCTCATGGCCTAGCTCTGGAGTGCCCAGACTGCAGCCCGTGGACTGGATCTGGCCCACAAGCCGTAGTTTGGGCGTCCCTGGTTTTAGCAGAGAAAATGTCCGCCTAAAAATATTATCCTGTTGCAAGACAGATAGCAAGGCGTGTCTTACTCCCACGTCCAGGGAGAGGAACCACATGACTGGCCCGCTGAACCATGCGATTAGCCTGCTGAATTCCTGTGACCGGCCCATGGCCCAAAAGGTTTGGGCAGCCTGGGCCTAGCTCCAGGTTGGGCTTCACCCAGAGGCCGACATGGTTCCAACCTAAGGCTTGTTCTGCGTCACAGAAAAGCACAAGATTTTGTGCCAAACGACTTCCGGAAGGCGTGGCGTCTGTCCCAGAGGACCATTTGGCAGTACAAATGGACACGTGTTAACGCACAGATGTGTCACTTCTGTGCCCTTTCTTGATGGGCCTTGGGAGCCGAGTAGGCTAAAAGCCTGCAGCGGTGATTTCCTGCCCAAGTTTTAATCTGTTTTTATCCTAATTTTTTAAAAAAGAATGTTGTAAATAAACATCTTTCTTCATCTTTCAGCAGCCACCGGTATAGTTTTTTTTTCCGTTTTTATGTGTGATTTGTATTGTATGGGGTTTTTCTAGCTGTTGTACAGCGTCCAGAGTGGGAGATGGGAGGGGTAAAGATCGCCCTTGCTCGAAAGCCAGTCGTATCTGACTCTAGGGTTCGGTGCTCATTTCCGTTTAGAGCCAAAGAGCCAGCACTGTCTGTATCTGCAGACGTTTCCGTGCTCACGTGGCAGGCATCACTAGACACCGGGGCACACTGCACACTGTTTACCTTCCCACCGAAGTTGTTCCTGTTTATCTACTTGCAATGTCTTGCTTTCTAGGGATAAAAATATACCTGTATATACTTGACTATAAGTCGTCCTGAATATAAGTTGAGGTATCTAATTTGGACCTCTGAAACTAGAAAAATAGATTGACCTGAGTTTAAGTCGGGAGTGAAAAATGCAGCAGCTGCTAGTGCGTGTCAGTAATTAAAATACATGAAAATACAGTAAAAATAATTAATTTAGACATTTGTGTGTGTATGTTGTTGAGTGTTTATGTATAAGTTGAGTCTCATTTTTGGACCTCCTTTTGAGGGCTAAAAAACCCGACTTATACTCGAGTATATACGGTAAATAATAAACCAAATGGACTATAGGGTATGTGCTCTCCATGTTAGCATATGCCTCATTCTTTCCTCTACACCCTAATTTTAGGGACAGATGCCCCACCTGTGTTTGATACTGGCTGGTCGAAAGCAAGAAATTGCAATTCAATTAATAGGTACACCTTCGGCAGGGAAGGTGCTGGTTGTCACCTTTAAAGCCCTTCATGGCTTTCTGGTTTGTCTGAGGTCCCCCTCCCTTTGTAATTGGCTTTATTGAAGGGCTTTTAACCGGTTTTTATATTGTTTTTAAGTTTTGCTGAGCTGCCAGTAAAGTGTTCGCTGGACTATGTACACCGTCCAGAGTCTATTGATTGGGGCGGTATATAAATCTAAATAAATAAAATAAACAGTGTCATCACGCCTGCCAGATGGCCAGGGAAATGCCTACAGATGCAGACAACCACTGGCTCTCTGGCTGGAAATGGAGATAAGCATCCAACTGTACAGTCGGATAACGTCTAGCTTTTGAGCAAAGGCGACCTTGACTTATAAATGCAGTTGCATACAGCATATTAGCTGCCTGCTGTCCTTGAACATGGCAGGGAGGTGTCAGATAAGAGCAAGGCTTTCTCTGCAATGTCTTGCCGCACATGTGTGAACGGCAAGATGAGTTAAGGCAGCCTTGCTGTCTTTCGGAAACTAGCAAGACTTCCTCCTCTTCTCTCCAGCCAAGAAAGGAGGTTGGACCGGCAGGAGGCAGCAGTGGTCAGTTTGAGGTTTTTTTTTTTTTTACCAAACCAGGATTCCTTGAAACCTCTCTTCGTAACCTCTGTCGGTTTCAGAAAATGGTTGTAGCTGCAGACTAGTTTTGTTGCTGTAATAGTTAAGCCCAGGAGCAGATTAAAACCCTAAGTTTAAGGTGGCTCTAAGTTTAAGGTTGGTAGATGGATGGATCACTGGGAAACTGGCATGTATATAGAGCATTGGAAAACATGGATGGATGGATGGAGCATTGGGAAATGCATGGATTGGATGGAGCATTGGGAAACGATGGATGGATGGAGAGAGAAATATGGGATGGATGGATGGGATTGAGAAAGATGGAGCTTTGGATGGATGGAGCATTGGAAAACACAGTTGGATCGGTGGGTTGATTGAATGATTGAGGTAAAGGAATCCAGCCAGCCAGGGAACAGGGGCTGCCGACAAGGCCACGGAAGGGCTGTTCTCCCCATCCGCCACCCACCCCTTGAAGACCTGGATCTTTTCCCAGTTCCTCCTGTGGCTGATGCTCTTCTCCAGCTAAAGAGCCATTTCAACCTGCCTTCTCAACCAGTCGTCTGCAGCCATCCGGAAGGCTCGGCGTTTTGTCTGGGAGCAGCCCCTGCTTTCTGACCCTTTCAAACCCCGGCCTCTCCAAAGTGCCCGTGCAACTTGAACCTAATTGGATTGAGAAAGCTGCTTGATTCAATTAATCCCCCATTTCTCCAACTTCCTAGCCTCGCTCTCGCTCTCTCTTTCAATCTCATTTTTTACCCACAAGACAGAAGCTGGGAATACTGATTTGAGTTGCTCGGAGCGGGAACAGAACTCCTTGAGAGCAAGCAGTTTGTATGAGGACATTTGGCTAAAGTCCACCTTTCTCCCCCCTCCCCGTGTCTCTATATACATGCCAGGAGGCAGGTAAAGCAGGGATTCTCAACCTGAGGCCCACAGGCCAGATGCAACCCATGGTACCATTTCATGGAGCTTCCCACTGCCCCCACCACACCCGGAAGGGCAAAACGTCCATCCCGCCCCTGAAGCTGAGGGATCGTGACCAGGTCCACAGCTTTAAAAGGTTGAGAACTGAGGTAAAGGAACTGAATTGTTATGCAAAATAACGATGATAATAATAATGAAAAATTATTCTGGGTTGAAAGGATTTTTGAGGAAGAAGCTCCGTTCAAGGGATGCCCGAATGAGGCTCCTTTCATGTCCCCAAGAGCTGGGACAGAGACGGGCACTCAACCTGTCATGCAGTACCCCGGTCTCAAACTGCCAACTTGTCGGCCTTCTGGCTAACAAGGTGAGCTTCTTAACCACTGAGCCACCACAACCTGATCAGGCCAGTTCTGGCCTATAGCCAGTGTTGTGTATTGGGATGTCTTGTGTCTGTCTTAGCCTTCTTTATAAAAAGATGTTAGTCCCCTTGCTGCCAGGTGGGAAACTCCTCTGCATACATAAGAATAAAGCCTTTCTCTCTCTACTTTGTTTGGTGCATGTATTCCTTTTGGTGCTCACAGCCCGCCTGAGCTGTAAATTACCCCAATTTCAACAATGACTAGAGCGAAATTGACATTTGTTTGCTTCTTTTCTTCTGCATAAGAAGAATATCCTCTCTTGTCCTGGCTCCGTTGGCAACTTCGAGTACCAGGAGGGGGGAGAGTCAGGCGGGGCATGTGCTGGCCTATGGGGATACAGGAACTCATCCCGGTGCGCTCCAGCAACTGGGACCTCCCAGAGCCAGGCAGAAGTAATGGGAATGTATGGTATTTCTCTCCCCCTCCCCATAGACACCCCATCGCTTCCTGTCCACCGCCCTCCCAAGGTGCCCATCACACTCTTGGGTCAGGCTCTCAGACATTAGGTCTGGCCAGTAGAGTGGGGGGAAATCCAGGCTCATCTCCCAAATCTCCGGAGTAATCCAAGAGGACGTTTCGTCTGCCGAGAGAAATGAGATTCCAGTACGGTGCGTTGCTGAAACACGAAACGAGGTCCCTTGGCCCTTTTAACAACCAGCTAATTTTATTTTGCGGTGCGAGCTTTTACTGGGAAGAGGCAGCTTTATCTGATTTGAAAAGAAGAAATGAGAAGGGGGGGGGAGGAAAATAGTCCTTGTAAACCGGCAGAAGGCAGGGCCGTAAAGCTCAAAGGTGGACTGGAGGTTTGGTGTCCATGGGAGAGGCAGGCTGGAGACAAGAAGAGGCGGAGATGATGGTGCATCCCGTCGTCCGAGTCCTTTCCGGTGGCTTGGATATCTAATCAAACATGGGAGTAGAAAAGCCATTAGTAGCCAGGGATTGGTGACAGCATAAGCTCCAACCTATGCCAGTTGAGAAAATATACCCTCTGGTTGGTACCGGTCCACCTAAAGTCAGGAAGGAAGTAGCAGCAGACAACGAGAGAACTAAGCAAGAGAAAGACCTTCAACATTCTCTGAACGGAGATGAGCCTCAAGTCCGCCGGTTCAGATCCAGGAAGAGCTTTACGGCAAGAGCGCATCCACATATGCAACACAAGTTGACATTGCTGTGAATGGAGCCAGGTGTAGAACGACAGGATGCCTCAAACCCAAACCAGTGGAGAAATATACCCTCTTGTTGGTATCGCCCCACCTAAGATAAGGAGAGAAGTAGCATTGGACACCGAGAGAACTAAGCAAGAGACTGGCCCTTGGCATTCTCTGGATGGAGATGAGCCTCAAGTCCTCCAACTCAGGTCCAGGAAGAGTTTTATGGCAAGAACAAATATTCTTGAGGGGACACAAGAGCAAAACCAAATTAGAAGATGGAAGACTGAGCAAACTGGACAAGGAACGACATTAAAGGAGGAGATGGATGAGGAACTCAACCTCCCCTACGTCACTTGGAGGACTTTGAAGAGGCCGAGGGTCAAGTCCCTAAATGCAAGACCAACAGGCTCAAGTGGGGACTGCTGGTGGACATCAAAACTCGATGTGAATGTGGAGAGAAACAGAATCCATTGGCTCATTTCCAGGTCTTCCGATGACTGCCAGAAACATGCCCTGATGAGGAGTTGAGTTTGGCCAATGACAAAGCCAAGAACATGGCTTAATTTTGGTGGTCCAGGGTTTGAGCAGGACACGAAAGAAGAAGAAGCCAGAATAGCTTAAATAATGGGTCCCTCAAGCCACCACAGGAAGAGAGAAGGTTCACGTGTGAATGAAGAACTGAATGCTGGGAGAGTTTGGGCGGCTTGTTCACAGATATAATCCAAGATTGCCAAAAAGCACATTTTAGTGGTCTATTCCATCGCCCACACACACCTGGTCAAATTTCCGGGAGCTGTAAACGTCGTTCTTGTTCATGAAGGTCAATAAGATCCAGTCGCAGAGGAAGGATCCCTAGCCAGAGAGATCACAAGAGAAATGACAGTCGGGCCAAGAAAAGTTCCTTTTTTCTAGACCGACCCACAGTACCATTTCATGTGGCCCCGCCCCATCCCTCCAAGGGCATCCAAGAAACAAAATGGCCACCCCTTTGAAGCTGTTGGGACAAAATGGCTGCCCCCATCGTGCAGGCAGGGCAACATGGCCATCCAGCCCTCAAAGCTGACTGAGAGAGCATGACCTGTAAAGGGGGGGGGGGGGCTGTTCTAGACCAAGGAAATAAGAAACCAGGGACTCACCACTCCGACGGATGTCAGCGCCGTGGCCAGGTTGATGATGGTGGGGATGAGGCTGAATTTCCCTGCCTGGAAGAGAAGAGCGTCAAAATGTCCCACTTCAGGGCCAAATAAAGCAGATTTGGAGTTGGGGGTCTTCAGATGTTGAGACTCCGGCTCACGTTCAGCTCCAGCCAGGCTGGTTAAAGCTGAAGGAGGATGATCATCAGGTCCCTAAATCCCTGGAGCCAGAGACTGCGGTGCCTTAGTGGTTAAGACGCTGGACTTGACAACTGCTGCACAACGGAGTGAGCTCCCATCTCTGCCTCAGCTCTTGCCAACTGAGCAGTTCAAAAACAAGTCCCGGTACATTGCAAGTCAATAAATACCACTTTGGTGGGAAGGCAAAGAGCGCCCCATGTTTAACCATGCCTGCCACATGTCCACGGAAACGTCTGCAGACAGACAGTGCTGGCTTTTTGGCTATAAACAGAGATGAGCACTGAACCCTAGAGTTGGATTCGACTGGCTTTCGAGCAAGGGAGACGTAAATCTATGGAAGGTACTTTCTTTCTGTCGTTTGCAACACTAGTGTGTGCGTTTCTCTTCCATGGAAACGTAACTGTGGAACTCGCTGCCACAGGAGGAAGCAGCAGCAGCTGCCAAAACGACTTCAAAAAGGAGGTTTGATTTGTTGATGGATGTCACAACCACCAGTGGCCAAGATGGGTATGTGTCACCTCCCATGTCGGAAGCAGGAGACGGAAGGAGCACTTGCACCCACCGTCTGCTGGCCAGTTGCCCATAACCAACTGTTGAGTAATGTAACCCTTGGTCTGATCTACAGATGGCCTTAATGTTGCCTTGTTAAAAGCAGACACCCAGCACTGGAGGCTCACCTGCCCGTGGACGATGACGTCGATGCGGATGCCGTAAGCCTTGATCAACGTCCTGGTGTTCTTCCCACGGCACTGATAGTACTTGGCGAACCTGGAGTGCAAGACAAGAGGTAGGGCAGAAGGGACTCAAGCAGGATTTCATCCACTTGGGGACCATCACCCTTCCCTTGTGGACTTTGACACCCAAGGCCGTTAGTCCTTAGGATTGTCAAGTTAATTAGCTGCTGCCTGACGCTCAGCGTTGAGTCGCTGGCAGTAGGATCTACTCTACTACCATAGCAGGATCACCTGGCCAGACTTTTAGTCTTCATTCTACCCAAAAACCTGCAACCCACTAGAAATGGTTTGATCTTTGATGTGTACATGGCAATGAGAATAAGGTGGTGCCCTTACCTGTAATTGTAACCAGAGGATACTTGGGCCCACTTGGGGTCAAGCCTGCGGAAGGAGTAGCGTGGGTTGCACTCGGAGTCAGGAAGGTCCAGGTTGCAATTCCAGTGAATAATAACTCCAATCACTCCGCCCTTTAGAGAAGGAACAACGTCAACTTGGGGTGGGTGGGAGGTCTCCTTCCAAACACAAGACGTTGGTACACAACGTAGAACTGGGCATCATGAAGCTCTCCAGAGCGTTCAAGGCCCTTTCCTTTGACATGGGACAGCTCAAAGTTCACCTGTGTCAATTCCTAGGTAAAGGTCTCCCTTGTTTGAAAACCAGTCATGTCCGACTCTAGGGTTTGGTGCTCATCTCCGTTTACAACCAAAAAGCCAGCATTGTCTGCATCTGCAGACCTTTCTATGATCATATGGCCCTTTCTCCCAACTTGAGGCTCATCTCCGTCCAGAGGATGTCGAGGTTTCTTCTCTTGCTTAGTTCTCTCTACATCTGCTGCTACTCCTATCCTTATCTTAGTTGGAGCAATAACAAGACGTATTTTCTCAACTTGTGTAGGTCTGAAGCATCCTGTCACTCTACGCATGGCCTCATTGACAGTGATGTCAACTTGTTTTGCGTGCGTGGATGCGTGCGTGGATGCATACTCTGCTGCAGAGACAGACGCTCAGGGCCAAAGCTGATGTAGGCAATATGGATGGTTGAGTTTCCCGTTTATAGTTTTTGAGTTTCCTGTTGATGTTGTTCCTTGTAACTAACTTTGGCTTTGGTATTCAGGCAGTGCTGCTTAAAAGAGACAATGAAGCTATTGCTCCCAGGAAGCCTCTTACCTGTAGCTCAAAGGTAACCGTTACCTTTACCTACACTCAGGAATGTTCTTGCCATGAAGTTCTTCCTGGATCCGAGTCAGAGCTCTTGAGGCTCATCTCCATCCAGAGGAAGTTGAGGGTCCTTCTCTTGCTTAGTTTTCTCAGCATCTGCTGCTACTTCTGATTGTAGGTGGAGCGATACCAACAAGAGGGTCTATCTTCTCAACTGGTGTAGATTTGAGTCCTCCTGTCAATCTACACATGACCTCGTTGACAGCGATGTCAACTTGTTTTGCATGTGTGGATGCAGCCTGTACTAGAGCAACATACTCTGCTGTAAAGAAAATCGGGGCCAAAGCTGATGTGTACAGCATGGATGGTTGAGCTTCTCATATATATAGCTTGTGAGTTACTTAATTCTTCTTTCATGTCCCGATCAAACTCTGGACTGCCAAAATGTAGCCACTTCCGCTCATATCCATTCACATGTCAGTAGGGTCATTCTCCTACTGAGACGTCATATAGTGAATCTTGGTCTTGTTGATGTGCATATCTCGTTTCAAATATTGGCTCTCATCATAGCGAGTAGTCTTGAAGATTGTCCTGGGAACCATATAATGAAGTGGCCTTCCATTGTCCTTCTGCATTGCAGCATGACACCCATAGTACCACTGATCCAGTTCCTTGAGTCCCATTCTGGTCCTGAGCTCTTTTGGCTCACAAGGTCCTTCTCAGCCCCAGGCCAAGATGGATGAAGCTGCTGCCCTCCATCAAGTGGGACACAAGTGGGATTTAATCCCCCTTGGGGACCATCATCCTTTCCTGTGGACTTCACCACCCAAGGCCATTAGTCCTCAGAGTGGTCAGCTTAGTTAACCACCACTTGACGAATGGCATTGTGTCACTGGTGGTAGGGTCCACTCTATTGCCATTGCAGGATAAGCTGGACAGACTTGAAAATGGTGAATGGCCAAAGAAATCAAAACCAGTAGACCCCTTGGAGGGGCTTCTGAAACCGCCGTTGGTGTGGAGTGGGGATCATGTATATCCAGAAGGAGACTTTTGAAGGTCTTCCTGGTGTGTTTTCAAGGAAGATCTTCACTACCTTGATCGTCCGACTGCAAATGGACAGGCTGGCTTGTGGACTTCCTCTCCGCCATATTTGATGGAGATATCGTTCCTTCTCCCCCTCCTCAGCTCTGAAAAGCGGCGACGCAACAGTCTCTCTCCATCAAGGGGCGGGGGCAGTTTTTTGCCACTTCCCGGCAGCCGGCCGGCCTTTAATTGCCTTTCTTTGCACATCCATCGCCCCACATTGGTCCCTTAGGATGAAGGCGAAGTTATGGATTGCAACAGTAATAAAGCCCAGGGTCTATCAGCCATCCCGGTAGCTGCCAAGCACCGTAATTGACAGAAGGAAGCAATTGAGGTCCCTGGGAGATGCTCTCAAAATCCACGTCCACAGATGCTGAACGATTACGCAGAGAAGGACGGCAGATTCTGGTTTCTATGTAGAGTGTTTATCTATGGACACTCTCTTGCAAGCAGCACTGCCTGAATAGCAAAGCTTGAGTTAATACAAAGAACAAGAATCCTTTGGTTTTATACTGGTCTTTGACCATAACAATAAATCGATTGATCAATACAAGGAACAATATCATCAGGAAACTCATACATTTGAAAGCTTTTGAGCAGGAGTTCCTGATCTTTTTAAGCCAGGGGCCATTGGGTCACGCTCCCTCAGACAGCTTCAGGGGCCAGACGGCCATTCTGCCCTCCCTCTACCCCATGGCATTTCCTGGTGTGGTGGTGGTGGGGCCACATTAAATGGTGCCACTGGCCGCATCTGCCCTATGAGCCACAGGTTGAGAATCCCTGCTTTTGAGGTCCAATCCCCATCCCTACCTCTTTCCAGACGGGACTGGGGGAAGTTACTGGCAACCCAGAAGATCTACATGGCAGAAAGAGAGATATCTTGGGTAGGTCCTCAAACCAGAAGTGGGGCCAATGCAGAGTTAGTTGTCTTTCAGGGTCAAAGAAAGAGCCAACCATTGTGTCTTCCCATAGCTGTGAGATCTGGTCGGACCTATGGAGGAAATCTGAAATGGACCCTACATTCCTACTAGGCAAGGAGAGACAGCTGCCTTAGGCAGCAGGTTTAGGAAGTTGGCAGCCTGTTTGCACCTAGAGCCGTCAAAGGCTCTTCAGAGCTGTCAAAGGTAGCCTGCCATCTACCCCTATGAGTTTGTGGGCCTCTACTCCTGAAATAAGGACTGCGGTGGCTCAAGTGGTTAAGTCACTGAACTTGACCACTGGAAGGTCAGCAGTTCGAGACCCGAATGCTGCATGATGGAATGAGCTCCCATCTCTGTCCCAGCTCCTGTCAATTTAGCAGTTTGAAAGCAAGAAATTGAAAGTAGATAGATACCACATCGGTGGGAAGGTAAACAGCGTTCTGTGCACGCCTGCCTGCCATATGTCCGCAGAAACAGACACAGACAGCACTGGCTCATTGGCTATAAACAGAGATGAGCACTGAACCCTAGAGTCAGATACGACTGGCTTTCGAGCAAGGGCAACCTTTACCTTACTCTTAAAATCCCATTGGCAACATGGTTCACAGTGGGGGCCGCCATCCCAAAAAACCTCCAGATGTTTCCCAGCTGTGGTGCTGTAGAAAGATTTGGTGAATGGCTTTCATGAATGCAACAGGTGAGGGGAAACATCTTGTCTTTCAATCCAGGTAACAATGCATTTTCCAGTATCAGCATGGGCACCTGTACAGTTGGACAATCAATTGCTGAGGCCACCTGTGCAGTTGGACAATCAATTGGTGTGGCCACCTGTGCAGTTGGACTTGGAAGTCTCCAAGTCAAACCTACCCAAAACGCTCTGGAGGAGTCATATTTACAACAGGGAGAGAAATCTGTAGAAGCAAAGACCGAGGATGCAATTCTTACCTTTTCCGCCAGTGCTGAGAAGTTTTCTCCTGCCTGGTCCACGATGAAGCCCAGCTTGAAAATGGGGCAGTAAAGATCGGTGGTTTCGTTGAAGGTGCAGTTCCTCAGGTAACCATCTCCATAGTCCTTGATGTTTCCCCTGCCAAGAAGGCCAAATGTTTTAGAGGAAGCACAAATTCTGTGTTCA
Source organism: Furcifer pardalis (assembly GCA_030440675.1). Classification (NCBI taxonomy): domain Eukaryota; kingdom Metazoa; phylum Chordata; class Lepidosauria; order Squamata; family Chamaeleonidae; genus Furcifer; species Furcifer pardalis. Next base: position 13,654,072 of record CP126898.1, on the reverse strand, counting down.
CGGAAACATTTCTGACACGGCGGGAAAGCGATGGCCAATTTGTTGTTCTGGTCAAACGTAGACTAATAATTTTAACATTCTTGTTGTTTTTAATTTTACTTGTATTTCATCTATTTCCATACTTTTGAACTGTGCAATGCTCTGATAAAGATTTTGTTGCTAGGCATCAGCCATTACCCAAAGACTCTTTCAGATTAAACCATTAATTCTACTAAAAGCACCACATTCTGCACTGATATTATCCTAAAAGTATCACATTCCGGACCAATGTTATCAGTAGCTTTCCAGCCATCCATATGACGTACTTCTTATCTCACTTAGTACCGCGCTTCCACCTTTCGGGGTGGCTTTCCACTCCTTTTCATCTTGTTCCAGGATTTTTTTTAAATATTGCTTTCTACCAGGCTTTCAGTTTGAAGTTGATTTCTTTAGCAAGAGCCCCCCAAGTTAGCCAAGGAAGAAACCAAAACTAATCAATTAATAAACATTCATTCATTCATTTCTTAAGCATTTTCTTTAAGATGTGATTGTAGTTTGTAATGATAAAAAATTGTTCAATTGAGCTGGCTTTCTTAAAGAGGCAGAAAGTGGGTTTTTAATGGATGCAAATTCTGATGAACTCCAAAAGGTAGACCAGGGGTCTGCAAACTTGGCTCTCCAGATGTTCTTAGACTGCAATTCCCAGAAGCCTAAGTCAGCACTCCTGCCGATCAGGGCTTCTGGGAATTGATGTCCAACACAATCTGGAGGACCAAGTTTGAAGACCTTGATCTAGCTCTCAGACTTTATCCATTTCACCCAGGGGTTCTCAAACATGGCTCTCCAGGTGTTCTTGGACTTCAATTCCCAGAAGCCTAAGTCAGCACTCCTGCCGATCAGGGCTTCTGGGAATTGAAGTCCAAGAACATCTGGAGAGTCAAGCTTTCAGACGCCCGAGGTAGACTGTGGAGATGGAATGAGTGTGGAATTAGTGTCTCTAGGTTCTCTAAGCCTTCCTAATTTTACTTCTTTCTCAATACAGAGAAGGTTAATGACTTTGTTCCTACAACCGGTCCCTGCTCCAACATGAACTCTTTGACGTTCTTACTTGGAAAAGCCAAAACGTGGGAAATGGATGCTGTTCTTGATCAAAATGGTGAATTCTGGTGCCTTCTTTGCCAGATTCTCACTAGAAGGAAGATCAAGGAATAAAACAAGATAAGAGAACAACAAGCTCATATACACATACATAACATCTCAGGGTTTGGAACCACCTTAAATGTTTGTGTTTCATTAAGCATGAACTAACTGTTTCTCCAATGCATTGAGACTGGCAAATGAATATGTATTAAAGTGGAATTTAAAAAAATCTTTCCAGTTCCCTCTGGCCAGTTCCCTCTGGGTCTTCAAATCCAAGTGGAGGAACTTGTGAACCTCCAGATAATTTTGTTGAACTATTGCTGCCATCCTCCGTGTCCGTTGACTATGCTATTCTGGACTGGTTGTGGCAAAAGGAGAATCTGCAGGCAACTGATGGTTGTCCTTGAACAGAAACGGTCTACTCCATAACCTGGTTGCATTTACAATGAAAGAACTTACTGACCACAGAGAAACAAGCAAACAAAAGTCTATGCTTTTGTTGTTTCTGTGCTTTGTTTCCAAGAATCAACCAGAAGACTTGTCATGACACTCGAACTCCAAATCTTACTTCCGTTGAAATGGTCCCAAGGGCTCTCAAAGACTGGAATGAGGGGGTTTGGGAAGATACCTAGTTGATGGATGTGTTATGACCCATCATGTCAGCTGAGTCAATGCAGGGGAAGCTCGACACTGTGCCAGTGAACCTTGACATCCGCCGTGAAGGAGAAGAGATGAATTCCCAGCCTTTGACGGCAATTCAATTACAGAAAATCAATCTTCTCTTCCAGACTAGCATCCTTCAAGTTTGTCTTTCCCCTTGAAGGAATGGGAGGACTCTCTCTCTCGACCTCTTCTGATTTCCTCTAGTGTAGTGGGAAAAGGACTCCAGTAGCTTGCGGCTAAGATGCTGAACTTGACGACTGGAAGGTCGGGAGTTTGAGACCTGAGTACTGCATGACAGAGTGAGCTCCCATCTCTGTCCCAGCTCCTGCCAACCTAGAAGTTCTAAAGCAAGAAATTGCAAGCAGATAAATAGGGACCACATCGGTTGGGAAAGGTAACAGCATTTCATGCACTCCAGTGTCTAGTCATGCCTGCCACATAACCATGAAAATGTCTGCAGATGCAGACAGTGCTGACTCTTTTGGCTAAACAGAGATGAGCACTGAACCCTAGTGTCAGATATGATGGCTTTCAAGCAAGGACGACCTTTACCTTTACTAGTGTTGTGGCGGATACTGCCCATTAGTGAAGTAATATTGACTTTTGTATGTGGAATGTAGGTGGGGGGCCACCATCTTGTTCATGGTCAACAGGATTTCTTGATCCATGCCTAGGCTTTCTCTCCCACCATGCCTGGTCACCGCCTCTGATCTTTGCTGGCCAGGATTGATGGTAGTTATATCTGACACAACCCGTAGAAAGCTAAAGGACCCCTTGATAAAACAAGTAAGGATCTTTCTACTCCTCTCTCAGACTGTCTTGTCAGTACCTGAGAGCTGATCCATCTTCCACCGGACACCAAGCCATGACCTCACACGTCTTCTTGGTGCGGTTGTAAGGGACGCAACGCCCGGTCTTCTCTCCTGGAGGAGCAAAAATGAGATACGTGGCCATTAGCCCACCTTGCTTTGAACCCAAGAAGTTGTTGGTCTTTCCATCATGTTACATGACAAAGAGCTCCCAGGGATGACAAATACGAGAGGGGAAATGGGGAATTTCCATGCGCCAGATTGGAGGCTGCCACAACACTGCCCAAAATTTCAGCATCTGCTCCACCATCACTGCGAGTGAATTCAAACAATGACGACATGACGCAAAGGCCAATGCAAATCAGCTTCTTTTTTAAAAATCTGGAACCATTTGAACAATGTTTCCTCCACACAAACACACACACAATCAATCGTTTTGTTCAACAGAAAGATTGGGGGGGGGGGGACATAATTCTGGGTGGGATCATGGTGACCTATGGGGACGCATGATGTTTCAGGAGAGTGGGAGCATTGGCTTAATGGTTAAGATATTGAGCTTGACAACTGGAAGTTTGGTAGGTCAACAGTTCCAGACCCAAGTGCTGCACAATGGAGTGGGCTCCCATCTTTGTCCTAGCTCTTACCAACCTAGCAGTTCAAAAGCAAGAAATTGCAAGTAGATGAATAGGTAACACTTTGATGGGTTAAGCGGTAGATAAATAGGTAACGCTTGAGTTAAACAGTGTTCCGTGCACTCTGCTACATGACAACAGAAGCATCTGCAGATGCAGACAGCTCTGGCTCCTTGGTAGTAAATGGAGATGAGCACCAAACCCTAAAGTTGGACAAGACTGACTTTCAAGCAAGGACCACCTTTACCTTTACCTAGTTGTCCTTTCAAATAATCTACCAGATTTAACGCTAGATCACTTTATTGCACTGATACTCAAGATCAGTGCTAGGTCACCTCTGTGCAGACAAAGTTCAGGTTATAAATGAGAACTGGGGGTCACCAGGCCAACAGTATCAAAGTCAAAAGAGTCATAGGTGCACATCAAAAGCATTGGATCCAGGACCTGTATGGTGACCATCACTGAAACAATCCAGGGTTTGCGTGTGGTCACCTAAAACCAAATGCAGATGGAGAGGGGAGCATGAATCAAAGGCAAATCACTTCGATTCTGTTCACCAGGATATTTGTACCATAAGATAATAACCTCAGGTGGCAGCAGCAAAATTTTGGGGAAGATTGACTTGTGTCGCATGGCAGGCACTGTGTTTGCTCTAAACTATCCTGCTGATGATCAGCACCATTCTGGCATTGTTGAAGGGTCATAAAATCACTGAGTTGGAAGGTCCCTTTGAGGCCATCCCGTCCAACCCCCTGCTCAAGGCAGAAATCCGAATTAAAGCAAATTTGACAGATTTCTTCACCCAATTCTCTCTTGAATGCTTCCAAAGTTGGAGCGCTCACCACCTCTTAAGGCAGACGGTTCCACCGTCATACTGCTCTAACAGTTAAGGAGCTTTCCCTGATAGTCAGCCTATATCTGTCTTCCTGTAGTTTCAGCCCATTTTTGCGCGTCCTGCACTCTGGCGAACAGATCCTTCCCTTCCCCTTTAGGATCACTGAACCTCCAACCCAGCTAGTCGCTTGTGGCCCCAAGCTACAAATTGTCCAGGTGTTGCCTTGCCACATATGTGTCACTGCTCCCAACTTAGTAACTCGGTGGTACCTCATCTTGCTTCAGGGGTCCAGTTGACTCACCATTCCCCAGCATGTCCATCTCGCCTTGGACGCAGTCAAGGTCTGATTTGCAGGGAGCCCTCATGTTCTGTGGAAGGGAGAGGTGACCATCACGTGTTGGTTAGGACATAGTCCAGCTCCCCCCAGTGGCATAGTGGTTAAGACACTAGGCTTGGAGACCGGAAAGATGGGTTCGATTCCCGAGAACTGACGATGGGGGCCATGAAAGGAGCCTCTTTCAGGCGTCCCCTGCAAAAATCCTTTCAACCCAGAGTAATCTCTGACATGAAAAACAAACCATAGGGCAGTGATGGGGAACCCTTGGCACTCCAGGTGTTCTTGGACTTCAATTCCCAGAAGCCCAAGTCAGCACACCTGCTGATCAGGGCTTCTGGGAATTGAAGTTCAAAAACACCTGCGGCACCCAAGTTGGCCACACCTGCCCTAGATGAATTTGAGTTAACTGGACACTGCAAGAGAGGCGGACATTGACTAAACAATCTTGATTGCAGCTTGTTAAGCTAGCTTTGCTGTAGCCTTCCCTTCTCTATGTCTTTCTCCCCAAATAACTGGATGTATGTGCCAGTAAATAGCATAGAAACAGCCTGGATCCACCTACCTCTTAGGATTTTTTTTTGCTTTTTGTTCCGATGCCACCAAAAGCTGGTCATTGTCATGGCTATGCGGCCTTTACAACCCCTCTAAGTAGTCTCTACAGCAGTATTTACCAACCTTTGGTTTTGGGGCTTCAATTCCTAGAAGCCTAAGTCAATTCCCCATAGCACTGATCAGCTCCTGTGGGAACTGCTGCTCTAAAGCCTTCCCAGGGGCCCAGCTCCTACCCTATGTGCAGTCGACACATGAGGGGAAACCTTCTAAGAGGTCTAGACAGTCATCTTGGGGCAAACTCCCAATCAGTCTCTTGTACCTCAGGGCAAGTCTTCTGAGTCTGCGATGGGGTGACCTGGACGCGGGTGATGATGCTGAAGACGCTCCCTCCCTGTGGAGAAGACACCGGGGTGAGCAACAGAAGCCATCTTCATGAGTTGTCGGCTTCACAAGGTAGGGGACACAAGACATCAAACCAATTAACCCAGGGGTGCCCACACTATGGCCTGTGGGCCAGATCTGGTCCCCGACAGCAATTCATCCAGCCCATGACACCCTTGTCATATCCAGGAGCGGTGAAGGTGGCACAGGACAGATGGAATTGGCATCAGGGGCCAGATCTGGCCCACAGGCCATAGTTTGGACACCCCTGGTTTAAGCAGAGAAAATGGCAGCTTAAAATCTATCTTATCCTCTTGCAAAACAGATGGCAAGGCATGTTTTCTTTCTGCTACCGCTGGGATGGAACCACGTGAATGGCCTGCTGAACCAAGTGGCCGGCCTATGGCCCAAAAAGTTTGGGCACCCCTGAATTAACCCATGTATAAAAGGTATCATGGCCCATTTTGAAGACCCAGCACTCCCTTGGATTGATGGATGGATAGATGGAGCATTGCAAATTGGATGGATGTCAACCTCATTCCAAGGTTCCACCTTCACCAATTGCTTGTGGTCTACCTTCTAAAGGTTCTCAAAGTTGTCCTTCCAAATATTTCCCATTTCAATTCCCAGAATCCAGCTATGCTGGTCAAGGCATCTGGATGCCCCAAACCTCTGAAGGTCCAAAGGTTAGGAAACTCTCAGAACCCGACTCCGGCCTCCTCCACATAAGCATCAATTCCATGGGACCATGTCAAGTTGCACCCCATGGGCCTAAGGAGAAGGTCTTTCCATCCAAAGAGTCAGGAACAGATTTTCCCCCTACTTTGGCCAATGGGGATTCTTCCAGATCACACATGCCGCCTTTGAGAAGACAGACAAGCCCAGTGTCCTCTCCTCCCGCCAGTGGTTGTCCCCAAGTTCTCACCTCCGGTGGCTTCACGTACTCTTCCACATCCCAGACCTTGTTCTGCGAGCGAGTCACACCTTTCACCTTGGTGATGACGGAGCTCTCCGGACCAGACTCGCTCTCCTGGTAACCCTTTTGGACTATGAACACATACCTGTGGCAAGCGCAAGAGAGAAACTGGTGGCCATGGCATGAAAAACAACTCATTCCACATCAGGGGTGGCCCAGCTTTCCACCCCATGGGCCAGTCATGTGGTTGAGTAGGCCGATCATGTGGTTCCTCCTGCCATAAACACTGCCATAAAATGTGTCATAGACAGCCACAGGTGCATTTAGGGCAGTGTTTATGGCAGATGTGGGCCAATTGATGCACGCGGGTGTGTTTTATGGCCAATGTAAATGTGCCCACTTCCACTTCCGGTAGCAGTGAGGGTGACCATGGGCCACATGAAATGATGTTGTGAGCCTAGTCCAGCCTGTGAGCCATAGTTTGGTGACCCCTGTTCCACATAATGAGCTACTTGTTGTAATTAACTCCTTTTGCAGAAACTCAGGAGTTACCTCTCATCCCATCCCCTCCTGCCAGCTATTATAAATTCCCTCCCTGCATTTTCCCCAAAAAATGCTCTTAAAACATAGGCTCTCAATGTGGGCTTTTTGCTTTGCACACGCTGATGTGCATATATTATTCATTCATTGATTACATTTATATCCCACCCATTTGCGATATTCTCCCACTCTTCATTGTTTGTCTGAACCACAGGCAGAACACGAGAGAACAAAAGACAAGGAATCCCAGGAGTTACTGCAGTGTTATTGTGTTTTCAGTGTTATAGTGTAAATTAAAAGTGATAAATCAGTGCCAACATGCCTAAGATAACCCATGTGCCAGCATTTCCACAGCCCACTGCTGCTTTGCTATGCTCTGTCAAGTCAGAACAGACTTATAACAATCCTAACATTTATTTTCACAACAGTAGATATTTAAGGCGTGTTTTTTACGAGCTCCAAACACCCATTGAGTTTCCTTGCTGGAGCAGGGATTCGAACTCAGAACTCTTGAGTCCTAGTCCATCAGTCTATCCATCCCACCACATTAGGTGGTGCTTGCATGCTCCAGTAAAAGTAGAAAGCCATCTATGCGCTGTCCATACCCACTGCTGAATCGAGATCTGTGGTTCCCACAGGGAGACAACTTGAGAATGAGTTTAGACCAAATGAATGGCCTTTTAGGTTTCGTCTACATGAATAGAAGTTCACTCTTTAAATGATAAGAATTATACGTCATGGGGAGCCGGGCGACAGGATTTTAGAGATTATTAGGTGGAACAGTTTGAGACCAGAGTGCTGCACGACGGAGTGAGCTCCCAGCTAATGCCAAACTCGCAGTTAGAAAACAAGAAATTGCAAGTAGGTAAATAGGTACCACTTTGGTGGGAGAGGTAACAGTGCTCTGTGCACTCCGGTGTCTAGTCAAGCCTGCCACATGTCCACGGAGACGTCTGCAGATGCAGACAGAAAACAGATGAGCACTAACCCCTAGAGTCGGATAAAACTGGCTTTTAAGCAATGTCAACTTTGACCTTTGCCTAGGTTGGGCATGGCCAAGAAATAGTTGGGAACCACTGGTCTAGGTCAGTGATGGTGAACCTTGGCAGTCCAGACGTTCTTGAACTTCAATTCCTGGAATTCCTGTTCAGCAGGAGTGTTGACTTGGACTTCTGGGAATTGAAGTCCAAGCACACTGGGAGTGCCAAGGCTGGCCACCGCTGGTCTATATCATCTCCTGCCCAACCCCATTTTGTGCCCAAAAAACAAAGCTCAGAAGAATGACTTACCAGACAAAGTAGACCAGGATGACAAGCTGGACTAGCCTGTAGATGACCCCGAGGTGCCGGTTCTTCACCACAATCACTTTGGGTGTCTCGTAGCTCCAGAATTCCCAAAAGTAATCCCAGTAGCCCATCTTGTGTCTTCTTCTGGCCTCGACGGGAGGACCAGGCGGTAGGGGGGATGGAGATCTAATGCATCCTTTTGCCTTCCTCTCCTGAGACGCATGAGAAGGACATTGATGGGGTCCTGGCTTCCTCCTGCCTCTCTCCCTGATGCCTCCCCGGTCAAGGATCATGCGGACACTCTCTCCTCCTTGCACGGACCAAGTAGAAGAACCGCATCTGTCTCTTTCAGCATCCACATTCCAGCGCAAAAGAAACCTCTCTGGGCGAGGGAATTTCTCCTTCTCCTCCGTCTCTGTCTTGCAACACTTTGTTCCTCCGGAGGTCTTCAAAGCATTTCTGCCCATCCCTGGGTCTGCCGTGCCCTCTGTGGTCCTGAAATGGAAGTGCATTTTAGACCCACCCAACCTCCAGTTCCTTCGTAGACTTGTTCCGTCTACAGGGAGATCTGGAGTTTTCACCTCCTACTGTGTCAGGTGGATCCCAGTTTCTGAGCCAGAAGGGAGGAGCCCAGTTGTCTTGGCAAAAGGACAGATGGATCCACAACCACTCCTTTGCCACGGGAGACCTTAGACCAGAGGTGGCCAACCTTGGTGCTCCATGTGTTCTTGGACTTCTATTCCCAGAAGCCCAAGTCAGCACATCTGCTGATCAGGGCTTCTGGGAATTGAAGTCCAAGAACACCTGGAGTATCAAGATTGGGCACTTGTGCCTTAGACTGTCCCCTTGACATCACAGGTGGTGGAATTACCAACCCAACATGGAGGTCTCCGCCTTCTTCTCTAGCCACCCTTCCTTCAAGAAAGTTGACCATGACATCTGGCTGGATTATTTTTTTATTTTTGACTTTGGGAAACTTTTTCTCCTGCTGACGCTTCTCCAACCAGTCTGGGCAGGTTTTCCTGCTATGGTCATAGAGTAGACCCTACTGCCAGCAACTCAATACTGAGTGTCACATAGCGGCTAACTAGCCTGACCACCCTGAGGACTAGCGAACTTGGCAAAGTCCACAGGGAAGGGTGAGGGTCCCCAAGTGGATTAAATCCCACTCGAGTCCTTCTTGATGGAGGGCAGCAGCTTCATCCATCCTGGCCTCCTGGGGCTGATGATGAGGACTTTGTGTGCCAAAAGGGCTCAGGACCAGAAAGTGACTCAAGGAACTAGATCAGTGCTACTATGGGTGTCACACTGCGATGCAGGCTGCCAGCGGAAGGCCACTGCATTATATTCTCAGGACAGTCTTCATGGCCGATCATCAATATTCAGAACCGGATACAGCACAGGAGGCCTCTCCAAATGTTAAAACTTGTTCTGGATCTCTCTCTAGGCTTAGCAATACAGGTAGTTGTAACATTATTAACCTGAAATACTGATTTTACTACTCCTTAATTCTGAGCAGAAAGGAGTGTTTTTAAACTATATTTTAAGTACTGTACCCTCATTTTAACTTCTCTCTCTTGATATATTTTAACCTCTGTTATTTTGTTCTTCTACTAGGTTGGTCTTGGGCCACAATAAAGAGGGATTGATTCAAATTTTAAAACATCAATGCTAGAAGATTCAAAGTCCTACCATCCTGGGAGAACGCCAAAGCGCATGGCTTCTTCGCGATTCAACGAAGGTATGATCCAACTTGGGGATTTTATCTCTAGAATAGTAATTTCATGTCAGAAATTATTCTGGGCTGAAAGCAGTCTCGTAGATCACGTGGCTGGTTTTTGTTTTAATTTCGCACCCATCCTTTTGTGGTGGGTATGTGTGTGCGCAAAATAAAAAAACCCAACCATCCTTTGTAGGGACTGCAGCGGCTTAGTGATTAAGAAGCTTGCCTTGTTAGCTGGAAGGCTTGGTGAGCTGGCACTTCCGAGACCCGAGTGGTCTACGACAGAGTGAGCTCCTGTCTCTGTCGCAGCTCCTGCCAACCTAGCAAGCTCCTGCAGTGGTACAGAAGTGGTAGCTGTTTCTCTGACTTGCAATTTCTTGCTTTGGAACTGCTAGGTTGGCAGGAGCTGGGGCAGAGACGGGCAGCTCATTCCATCCTGCAGTGTTCAGGAATCGAACTGCTGACCTCCCACCTTCCAGCCAGCATCTTCTTAGCCACTTGAGCTGCCACATCCCCCAGTTATTAATTGATTTGACACTGACTAGTTCTTTAAATGGGGCCTACGGTGACTTACTGGTTAAGACGCTGAACTACTAATGGGATGGATGGATGGACGGACAGACGGAATAAACAGCTATGAAAAATCCCTATGTCAGAATGTAGAAGCAGACAGAAAGTGTGATTACCACAACCATTTATTATTTATTTAAACACATATGTTGATAATAACTGCAATAACCTAACTGGCAATTCCTACATCTGAAGAGTAACAGCACAAAAGGAAAAAAAAACGTGGAGGAGGGAAGAGGGACACACTTCTCAGCACATGATGCTACTCTCTTAGCAACTGGGCAGGGGGAAAGGTGAACATGGAAGTTCGAAGCTACGAGGGGTCCAACCTCAGCGTATTCAAGAAGGGGAGATGGGCTTGGCTGATCTACCCAGGAAATCCCGGCCCCCACGAAGACGCAGGTTCAGGAAGACAGTGCCATGGGGCGCGATCTTGTAGTCGGACAACTTCTTGCCGTCTTCCAAGCTCTTCCCTTCATAGACAAGCCAGAACTGGTTGGTGTGGATGTTCTCCTGGCGCTGGATCCGCTCCCTGAACTGGGACACCGGACTGGACGGGAGGACCTCGTAGGAGCTGGTTCGGCCCCGGTCATTCTTCAGGAAGAGGGTGATGGACTCCTCGCTCTTGACAAGGAGGAAAAGGGTGGCTCCAGGTTCCAGGCTAAACTCGGAGAGCTGCGCCCCATCCCGCAGGTCCACCTGGGGGTTCCCCTGGGCAACCAACTTCTGCTGGTACGGAGAGTGGCCAGTCTTTTCCTCCACCTGGAGCTTGAAATCCCAGACGGTTCTGTCGAGGGAGGTGAGAATGGAGTGCGTCTCACCCGTCAGCAGCTTCACGTTGAGATGAAGGGCCTGTGGAGGAAGGAAAGGGGGTCAAAAACATTAAGGGGTCAACCTGCTTCTAATCGGAGAAAATCTGTACTAGAGGCTCTTTAATTTTAAACTCTTTGTTCTAAAATAAATATTATCACACACCATTGACCGAAAAAACATTCAAAGTGGATGACAATAGCGCAACGACAAAACCAAGCCTAACCAAGGATACTATAAACTAAACTGAATAACACAAATAATGGATAATGACATATAGAGAATCAAGACAGACAGACAATCAAGAGGGAGGGATAGACAGATAGACCAGGAGTTCTCAACCTTTTAAGGCTGGGGGCCGGGTCACGCTTCCTCAGACAGCTTCGGGGGCCAGATGGCCATTTTGCCCTTCCTACACCACATGACACCTCCTGGTGTGGTGGAGGCCATGGGGGCACCACATGAAATGGTGCCATGGGCCATATCGGGCTTGTGGGCCGCAAGTTGAGAATCCCTGAGATAGACAGATAGTCAGATAGGAAATCAAAAGGGAGGGAAGGAGGGAAGGGGAGAGAGAATTGAATATCCCAGTGGATGGATGGATGGATGGATAGAGGCGATAGATAGATAGATAGATAGATAGATAGATAGATAGATAGATAGATAGATAGATAGATAGATAGATATAGAGGTACCTGTTTATCTACTTGCAATTTCTTGCTTTTTTGAACTGCTGTGTCTGTGAACATCTACAGAGAGACCCACCCACACATCTGGGCGCCTCTGCTTATTTGAGGATGCCACATGGAAAAGCCAAGAATACTCCTCTGCCCATAACAGCCCGGCTAGAAAAACTGTTGGCCCCATAAGTCCAGCTGAGCAAACTGGGGGGTCCAAAGCCTCCTGGGGACTTTCAAGGCTGCCAAATTTATTTCAGAGTGAGCGCCTGTCTCCAGATGGATTCTAATCCAGCCAAATAAACATATTAGTATTTAAAAGTGAGTGCAATGCTTGAGTTGTAGCTACAGGTAGTTGGACCAGCCTTCCAGCAGGTGTAGGGTCACCCTTGCTCAAAAGCTAGTCGTATCAAACTCTGGGGTTCAGTGCTCATCTCTGTTTATAGCAGAAGAGCCAGCGCTGTCTGCATTTGCAGACATTTCCGTGGGTCATGTGGCAGGCATGACTAGAACCGGAGTGCACAGAGCGCTGTTTACCTTCCCACCGAAGTGGTCCCTGTTTATCTACTCGCAATTTCTTGCTTTCGACCTGGTAGGTTGGCAGGAGCTGGGACAGAAGACGGGCGCTCATTCCGTTCTGCAGTACTCGGGAATCGAACTGCTGACCTCCAACCTTCCAGTCAACATCTTAGCAACTGGAGCCACTGCAGTGACAGGCCTTTATCAATGGACTGCAGTGGCTTATTGGTCAAGATGCTGAACTTGACAACTGGAAGGTCAGCAGTTCGAGACCCAAGTATTGCATGACAGAGTGAGCTCCTGTCTCTGCCCTAACTCCTGCCAACCTAGCAGTTCCAAAGCAAAAAAAATGGCAAATTAGAGAAACAGCTACCACTTCGGTGCCACTGCAGTAGCTTGCTCCTAGCCAGCCACTTTCTCTGCCCCCAAAACCTGTTTAAAAGCACAGGAGCCATCTTCTCTCGGTCAGTTGGCAACCACACCATCCTGGTCTTACTCACCATGTCTTGCTTTTTGGGGGCTCAAACCACAGCTGTTCTCAAGCCAAGCCTCCAAATCCGAACCAAAGGAGCGCTCTGCACCCGGGGGCTCCGTCTTCGCCCTCCTTTTATACCCGGCTTAGGGAGGCGTCGCTTTAGGGATGTCGGAGAGGCAGAGCGAGGAAGCGCTTCGGGGCAGGGAAAGCGAAAGCGACCGGAGCGCTTTCCCACGGGTGAGAAAGCGAAACCTGGGAAGGGAAAACGAAACTGAGGAGGGGGGAGAAGGGGGGCTCAGGGAGCCAGGAGGACCCGGGAGTTTGGAAACGTTACTCACACACACACACACCCTGCAAAAGGAACGTATCAGGCTTGGAAACGTTCCTTTGGGAGAGAGAGAGATTTCTTTTGGACGCGGCTGTGCCAAAGGCGGGGAATCGCTGGAGGCGGTTTCTTGAGTTTTTGGTTTTCTTTTCTTTTTGCTGCTGTTTGGACACTTTTTTTAAAAAATTATTAGCAACCAACGAACAAAAAAAAAACTTTAGAAACAAAAAACATATAGCAATCTACAACGGTCAAAGGCAATTAGCCCGATTTATATACATCCCTGTATGTAAATTAAATGGAAGGACGCTTTGTTTCACTTCTAAGGGCAGGGAAATCAACATTCGGCACAGATTTACTATCACTGCTATGGCTCAAGCGGTGAAGATGCTAAACTCGCTGCCTGGAAGGTCGGAGTTCGATTCCGGGGTACTGCATGACAGATTGAGCTCCCGTCTCTGTCTCAGCTCCTGCCAACCATAGCAGTTCGAAAGCGAGGAATTGCAAGGAGATAAATTAGGGACCACTTCGGTGGGAAGGTCAACAGCGTTCCGTGCGCTCCGGCGTCTAGTCATGCCTGCCACGTGACCATGCCGGAGCAGATAGCGCTGGCTCCCCGGCTTTGAAACAGAGATGAGCACTGAGCCCTAGAGTCGGATACGACTTGCTTTCGAGCAAGGGTGGCCTTGACCTCAGTTTCACTTTCTTTTCTCATGGTTGCTCCTTCTCTCTGGGAGAATTGGAAGGAAACAGTGCAGGCACGACCAATGTGGGTGTTTCCCTCTGGGCTGCCTTGGTTTATGTGCCACGTTGTTTATGGCTTTCCTCCTTGTAGCAGGTCGGACAGCAATGAGCTGCAAGACTGGGAAACCCCGGGTGATAGCATTGCCAGGGTGACACAGCCCGTTTTCCCAGCCTTTTACCTCTTAAAAAAACAGGAGATAGGCTTCTTCGGTAATCTGGAATGTTACAGAGCATGCAAAGAGTGCCAAAACAAGAAAAGCCTAGCTAGAAGCCATCCAGGGCTTCCGCCCGATCCCCCCTCTCTTTCATGCACCCACCAGGCTGAGGGGTATGCGTGCTTCCACCATAGGAACGGAAAAACAGAAAACTTAGGATCAGCAAAGCTTGCATCACATTGAATTATATACAGTTGTTACCTGAAACAGGCAGGGTTGAAGCCGGAACCAAAGAAGTAGAGATGGCTTCCTGTTCTCCCCCTTTTGTCAGACTGATGATCCCATTGCCCATAGATGTGCACCTCCATGGGCAAGAAGATCCAGTCACCTGTGAAATATCCCACTTCTGACACCAAAACTGTTAGCTAAAAATCGCTATCCCTTTTTAATGTGGAGAGGCGTTTTAAAATTTAAAAAAGTTCATCGGCTGGCAGAGCTCCCCAAGATAGAGATTTTAATTTCAGACAAATCAAGACCATTTTATTGACAAACATAACATCTAAGCAACAGAGGGCCCCCACTGCTGGACAAAGAAACATGTCTAACCCATTTTTGTCTGCTAGAAAAATCTAGTGAGCTTTCCTGTTGGTGGGAGAGCTGCCTTGCCCTCCAAGGCAGGACCAGTTATACTCTTCTGCTAATCCAATTACCTATTGCTACATTGAAGATTACACAATGGAACAAAACGCCAGCAGTGGGGGGTTTCTTTCACAAGTAAAAATTCAAACTTTTGTTACAATTGTTTCTTAGCACCTCAGATTTCAGGATACAATGATGCAAATAATGTTTGTAGGAAATAATTACAAAGTCTGGAAAAAGGTAGAGGGAAAGGGGTGGGGACACGTGTATTTTTCTTCTCACAGTGATCAAGAAGGTGACAGTCATTTTCCATAGACAAACAAGAGATGATAGTCCTTTTGTTTCGTGTTAATGGCGGACCAGACAGGATGGATGTTATCAAGGAAATCTTTAGGCACTTCTCTCAGGGTGTGAAATGGATTATGCTTAGTTGGTTTCTAGGTGAGAGGTCGCAATATACAAACAGAACATGTTAAGAATCAAATCCCCAAGCTAACAATCACCTGCTAGTATAGTGTGGTGCTTGTGAGTGTGAAAGACTACACTTGAAGTGGATGGCAGATTAAAATAACGAGAGAAGCCTATTTTATTGGAAAAAAAGTATATACAGTATAATACTAAACATGCTAATTTCAAAATTATAGTTACACAGTCACATCACTCCAAATCCCATTCTCCTCCTCCCCACCAGATGTTACCCAATCCCTGGTCCTTTGGGGGGTTAATTAGTGGAGTCACTCATCGATGACCGACACCCCTCCTCTGGGATGTCCCCTAGAGATAACTTCGGACCAGCTAGCCCCATCTCCCCCCTTATTGCTGCCTCTCCCCCTTTCCTTGGGATCTGAGCCTCATAAACACAGAGGGAAAGAGGGAGACTTTCTCCAGGCTGGTAGGGCTACTCCTTGCCTTACATCCAGCTGCAGAGCTAAGGGTTGGGAGTTTGATTCCCCCTTGGGAGAAGAGCCGGCCAGTATCGCCTTGGTCAAGATATACAGTCCCAGGGCGCCCCCTTAAAAGAAGGTCAAGGCCGTCCTTGCTCAAAAGCCAGTCATATCCGACTCTAGGGTTCAGTGCTCATCTCTGTTCACAGCCAAAGAGCCAGCGGTGTCTGTGTTTGCAGACACTTCCGTGGACATATGGCAGGCATGACTAGACAGCAGTGTGCACGGAACGTTGTTTCCCTCCCTACCAAAGTGGTCCCTATTTATCTACTTGCAGTTTTTTTGCTTTTGAGGGATAGAAATATAAATAATAGAAACTATAGGGTGTGTGCTCTCCATGCCTCATTCTTTCCCCCACACCCTAATTTGACTACAGGTCCTGCTGGGGCAGCTGCTGCCCCTGTGTTTGATGCTGGCTGGTGGAAAGGAAGACATTGCAAGTCGATTAATAAGTGCCACTTTAGCAAGAAAGGTAACAGTGTCTCATCATGGTGGCCGCACAACCAGGGTTCAGTGCTCATCTCTGTTTACAGGCCAAAAAGCCAGCGCGGTCTGCGTCTGCAGACATTTCCATGGACATATGGCAGGCATGCGTAGACACCGGAGCTCACAGAATGCTCTTGCCAAAATGGTACCTATTTATCTACTTGCAATTTCTTGCTTCCAAATGGCTGGGACAGCAGGAGCTGGGACATGGGAATGGGAGCTCACTTTGTTGCGCATCACTCAGGTCGTGAATTGCTGACCTGTAGATCTTCTAGTGATCAAGTTCTTAACCATCCAAGCTACAACAGCCCATCCTGAAAGGAAAGGTGTATTCTCTACCTAGAAAACCCTGGAAAAGGTGACTGAAAGTCCAAATTGATTTGATAGCGCATAATTATTGTTTCTATGCTATGATAGTCAGTGTGGAGAACATGACAAATTGACAAATCTTTCCTCAGTTGGAGGTGCTCATCGTTGATGGATCCCCCCCCCTTTGCCTGTGCTAATAATCACCTATTCTAATTTTGGATGATCAATTTGCATATTGCCATCTGCTGCTGCTTGGGTTCGTTTGGGCTGGTTGGGCTTTTATGTTCGTGCTTTTCGTTTGGGACAATGGTAGCTCAAGTGGCTAAGATGCTGAACTCGACGACCGGGAAGCCAGAGTTCGATACCTGAGTGCTGCACGATGGAGTGAGTGCCCATCTGTCCCAGCTCCTGCCAACCTAGCAGTTTGAAAGCAAGAAATTGCAAGGAGAGAAATAGGGACCACTTTGGAGGGAAGGTACCGTATATACTCGACTATAAGTCATCCCAAATATAAGTCGAGGTACCTAATTCGGACCCCTAAAACTAGGGAAATAGTTTGACCCGAGTATAAGTTGGGGGCGGAAAATGCAGCAGCTGCTAGTGAGTTTCAGTAATTAAAATACATGGAAATATGGTAAAATTAATTAATTTAGACATTTGTGTGGATATGTTTTTAAGTGTTTATGATGACCTGAGTGTAAGTCGAGTCATATTTTTGGACCTCATTTGAGAGGCTAAAAAACCCCGAACTTATACTCGAGTATATAGTAAAAAAGTGCTCCATGCACTCTGGGGTCGAGGCATGCTACGTTCAGCATCTTAATCACTAAGCCACCACAGTCCCATGAATGAGCATGTTGTTGTTCAGTCACACGGTCGCATAAGAAACCTCTAACTCAACCTTTTCAAGCTGGGAACCAGGTCACTCTTTCTCAGTCAGCTTCAAAGGCCAGAGAGTCATTTTGCCCTGCCTGCGCGATGGGGGTGGCCATTTTGTTCCAACAGCTTCAAAGGGAGCGGCCATTTTCTCAAAAGTCCTTGGAGGGGTGAGAGGAGCACATGAAATGGTGCCATGGGCTGGATCCGGCCCACAGGCCTTAAATTGGTGACTCCTGCTCTAATCCCATAGTTCCCAACATGAGGCAATTTGATTTTTAAAGGGGATAATTTGAGAACGAGTTTGGACCAAGCCACTGGTGGGGGGGATTTGGTCAAGATTTTAGAGATGCTTAGGTGGGGCAAGGCCAGATAAATTTTGGGAACTGCTGCTCTAATAATCCCTCAGACGATGGGCACCCAGTGTTTCGGAAAAGTAACATAAAGGACTGGCCAGACCAAGGTCTACCGAAAGACAACAAAAAATATACCTTTGTTCAGACAATTTCTTTTATTCA
This sequence comes from Furcifer pardalis, assembly GCA_030440675.1. Taxonomy (NCBI): domain Eukaryota; kingdom Metazoa; phylum Chordata; class Lepidosauria; order Squamata; family Chamaeleonidae; genus Furcifer; species Furcifer pardalis. The sequence continues at coordinate 13,636,232 of CP126898.1, read as the reverse complement.
GCTGTTTACCGTGATCCACAAATAACAAGTCCATTGAATTGACTTACTTCTTGATAACATCTACAATGCCAACCCCTCAAGACAGTTGAGAAAGAGACAGATAGCCAAAGCCGAGGTCGGATGTGGCAGGTCTTGAAGCAGAAATACTGTCAGCTCAAAGCATGTTGGTGTGTGTGTGGGAGAGATGAATGTTGGGGAGGTTGAGGTTTAAGCATCTTAATATACACCTCAGTCTGGAGTGCCTGCAGCTTCCTAGATGATTGAGTGGGCTCTATAGCGATCAAGCAGTGGTCAGAAATCTATTTTCTCTGTTTTCTTCTCTCAACAGCTTGAAACGCATAATATTCCTGTGATGCTTTCTTCCACAAGATGGCCCTGGAAGGCGTCCCCTCAGAGGATGTTACAGTAGGAGCCTTCTTCTTGTCGAGGTTCCTGTGGGTGGAAAGTCCATTGCAGTCCCAGTGTTAAATCTTGCATGTCTCATTTCATATGTGCCACAGGAGATAGTTCCATGATCATAGTGTGTGGGTCTCTTCATGGCAAGCTAGGATCCACCTTAGACAAATTGACATCTATGGCATTTTTCCTGCTTCAGGGGGGAAATGCATTCTCAGATACGAGTTGCATTTGACGACGACAAATGCTGTCTGGAAAACTTAGTGTGTTGGAGTGTAAGGGGTCAGAATTTTGATTTTTTTCCCCCCCTCCTCCCCGTGTCTTCCAGAAGAGCCAATCTGTGTAGCCCTGGACAAACTGTCCAGCCTCAGGACCTCCCCACAGAGGAAGGGAATATTTAAACCACTACTGAGTACTTTGCTCTTGGAAGACATTGCAACTGGGGATTATTTTAAGAGGGTGTAAAATATTATTCTTCTTGTTGTCATTCTGGTATAAGGGATGAAGACATTATAGCAAAGAAAAGCTTATGCTAGTATCACTTTGTCAATCATCGTCATCATCGATAATAAATCATCCTCAACCACCTGAAATCATTACCGTTGTTGAGGAAAATGTGGTTAAACTGGTTGATGTGGCCATCCAAGGAGATGGTCAGGTGGAAGAAGAAAAAGATTGTGAGATATCAGGATCTGAGAACTGAATTACAACAGTCTTCAGAAATGTTTGCTTACTTGGTGATGGCATACAAAAACAGGTTGTGGTGTGGTATGACACATTATAGCCCAAAGATCATTCATCTATGAAATAAGGATGTAACCTGTTCTGGTGTCAAGATAATTAATCACCGGGGACTGTAACTTGAGATCCATCTGCCCATAATAATTCAGGCATCAAAATGGATAACATTCGCAACCATCAAAGATATTGAGTTCTCAATCGCTTGCATGCTATTAGAAGCTATAGCGATCATTTGCTACATGGCTTTCTGCCCAGGGAGAAAGGTGGAAATGGTAGTGACATGAAATTGAGAAATGTCCAATCCTGGAGCAGGGGGAGTGGCAGGTGGTGGGAAAATTCCCCCCCTCATGCATTGATACTGAAGGATGCAGAGATATTGTGGGGATAGATCCCACAGGGGGCTCTAGAAAGGGATTTTTGATTTTTTTCCCAATGGCACCTCTATACAGTATAAGAGAACCAAGTCTGAATAACTGTGATGGTGGAATGGGGTCCCTCATGCAGGCTAAGGCCAATCCGTTCCCAATCAGTAAGTTTTATGCTGCCTTTTTGAGGATACCAAGAGCATGATAGTTGTACAGTTGTACCTGGCTTAAAAAGAATAATGCGTTCCACAGGATTGCTTTTAAGCGAGTTTGCTCTTTAAGTGAAACACCATTGTAAGTGACCCATTGTGACTTCTGGTGGGGGAGGGGTTTGCAAATCCCGATTTATTTGTTAAGCGAGTTTTTGGTTGGTTTTATTTGTTAAGCGAAGCAACCATTCAGAGAAAATTCTGCTCTTTACGCGAGTTACTCTTTAAGCGAGATGCTCTTTATGCGAGGTTTGACTGCACTGTATTTGAATTAATAATTGAAGAATTGCTTCGTCTGGTATATTGTGACCAGCTGGTCTGAGGAGGAATTGCAACTCAGCCTGATGTTTTTGCTGAGCGGGAGAGAGAGGGCCCCCAATTTCCTCTACTTAATTAAAGAGAAGAATGGGGGGGGGGAAGAGAAGGGAAGGTAATACACACCTGAATGGATGCGTGACGTGCCGATGTCTGACACTCTTGGCGAAGGTGAGTTGAAGACTGAACACAGAGCGGTGCCCCGCCCATGTAGCGGATACTGGGATTCTTGAAGAAGCAAGAATGGAAGACATGTGTCGTTTGATACATGCAATGTAGAGAGAAGAGATCCTAATCTTCTGCTCTCTCCCTCTAGCATCAGCTTTTATTGATACATTTCACAGAGGATTTAATGCGCACAAAAAGGAGAATGAATGCCCCCTCCTTCCCGCACCTATTCACTATGCTAATTTTCGCTATGCTAACTTTACTTTACACAAAGATTTGGTCATGACTAGCCCATCTGATGACAGCTACACAATTACATAATTAATGATAGGATGTGTTTTTAGGCCCTTACAATGGCTGCCTAAGTTTAGAGAGGAAGGAATGTTTTCTGCCTGCAATCATTGCTCCAAGACCAGAACAGCTTCACCCTACAAGCACGGGAAGAAAAGCAATCCATGCTATTATTGCTCAGAGCCTATCAGAGAATTTGTTCTCACAATTAAACTGGTCAAATCACAAGGATGCAGCAAAACCCTTGCTGATGTTGCCAACTCTTGTTGTAGCTATTCAAGTGGAGACCCCTACACTACCTCCGACCTCTGCATGTGGAACATCAACCTACCTGTTGAATGGTAACACGTCGAGGTGGGGAGTATGAGATGTCCACATCACATGAAGTCTATAATTAAAACAAAAAAGAGGACATATTTTTTAATATATAGTGCAGTAAGTATGGCGGGTCAAGTAGATACAAAAGAGAAAAGCTAACACAAATGTACACTAATGATAATGTCCTGGTCGACCCAAACTTCCTACTTGTGCAAATGGAAATTCCACCCTCACAAACTATCCCACAAGGGAAAGGGTTCTCCAGTGATCTCATGGTGAAAGTATTTCGTCCTCACCGGGACATCCCAAGGGTCAACCGGAACGCCATGGAAAGTTTTGCAGCAAATCTGTTGAGAACAATGTAAGGCTTCTTGAGCAACCACATCCCAGTGACTTCCTTCTCCTACATTCCCAGTCGGATCCGCCGGGTCTAGAATGACGGGTCTAAAAAAATGGGAGTAGATTGGTGAGACTCATGGAGATGCGTCCAAGGGATTGGCTATCTGAGAAGCACACAAGCAAACACATTCCATTTGAGAATCAATTTCCTTTCAAGGATTAAATAGAAAATGAAAGATCTGACTTTACAAGACTTTAAGGGATTTTGCACATGGAGGTGATTAAACTAGTCTGACCATAAACTTTTAGATATTCTTGCTCTTTTCCCTCCATTACAATGATTATTCAGTAAATTTTGAAAAACTCCTAATTCTTTTTCTGTTTGCTTAATTGGAAGGACCTCAAATAAAAAATTAATCTTTGGTAATAAACCCATTTTGCGAATGGCAATCATTCCATACCAAGAGGTCCTCAACTTCCGATATCGAACAATTTTCTTTTTAATTTCCTCTTTCACTTTATCATAGTTTAATTTTTTCAAATCCTCTATATTATCCGCAATATTTACCCCCAAGTATTTTATACGTTTCCAAATTTGCATTTTAAAATTTTCCTTAATTTTCCTTAACTCTTCCTCGTTCAATTTACTAAAGATTGCTTCCGATTTTCCCCAGTTTATTTTCAAGCCTGTTATCTCTTCAAAGTTTTGCAAATGACTTTGAATCTTTTCCATATTTCTCATATGGTCTTTCATTATAATTGAAGTGTCATCTGCATACAAACTTATTTTTGTTCCTTCTATCCCTTCTATATTTGAATCACTCCTTATCGCTCTGGCCAGTAACTCCATAGCCATAATAAAAAAATGGGGGAAAGGGGACATCCTCGTCTCATTCCTGCTTTAAGTTCAATATCCTCTGTAAAAGAATCATTTACTTTTACTTTAGCATAACTACGTTTGTACAGCTGATTAATTACATTTTTAAACTTTTCCCCAAATCCACCTTTTTTATATAATTTCCTTGATAGTAACCCATTGCAACAAGTCCAAAGCTTGCTAAATTTGGGGGGAAAGCATGGGAGACTGACCTGGATTTCTTTAACTGCCCACGCAGGTATTGCCCAAGGGTCTCATTCTGAAAGTCATAGTATTTAGTCCAGAAGATGCAGAGCTTCTTATGCTGCTGGATGAGCCAAAGGACTGTCCGGAAACCTTCTGCCATATTGAAATCTGTCTCTTGACTTCCTTTTTCCCAGGCATAGATAGCCAGGAGCTCCAGCGCATACTTGGGAGGCAAGGACACTCCTTGTTTCTTCTTTCTCTGCACACACTAAGAAGAGGAAAAGACAGAACAAGTGATCTCTATAAAACTTCAAGGGATTGTTTCTGCAGTAAAATGACACGAAATTGGGTGGGGTCGCTAAGACTGATAACAGGGCCCAACTCAGTTTAGGACCTTGTTACCTGATGGAATGATGGTCCCAGAGGAAGGCTGTCAGCTATTCAATTCCTTTCCCCTTTGCCTCAGCTCTCTCCGCCTTCACTTTGAACTCCCTGGACCCTTTCCAAGGCTAGTGCTTGGACTTCTGAGACTGTGGGGGGAGCCTGGAAATTTAATAGATCAAACTGCCTTTTACCTGGAAGACCCTCACCAAATCCAGCAAGTGACAGAGAAATCACTCCTTTAAAGTGACGCCTGAAACCGAGAGAGTAGCATACGAAGAGTCCTCGCAGCAAGTTGCCTACACCAACTGCCAGGGGAAGAAGAAGCCAGGGCAGGATGAGGACCTTGCCTCCCCTCCCCCTGTGCCTATATATCAACTGCCAGGGGGGAAGAGGCCAGGGCAGGATGAGGACCTTGCCACCCCTCCCCCTGTGCCTACACCAACTGCCAGAGGAAGAAGAAGCCAGGGCAGGATGAGGACCTTGCCACCCCTCCCCCTGTGCCTATACCAACTGCCAGGGAAGGAAGAGGCCAGGGCAGGATGAGGACCTTGCCGCCCCTCCCCCTGTGCCTATACCAACTGCCAAAGGAAGAAGAAGCCAGGGCAGGATGAGGACCTTGCCGCCCCTCCCCCTGTGCCCACCCCAACATATTTTATTGTAATGTAATATATTGTCTGTAAGCCGCCCTGAGTCGCCACGGTGAGTGGGCGGCAATATAAATTTGAACTAATAAATAAATAATAAATAAGAACTCTATTTCTTACCCCTTGAAATAATCAAGTGTTGTGATGAAAGAAATGTTGGTTTATTGAAGAGAAAAGCCTAACGTTCATTGCCCTTCCACCTCACAACTTCAATTTTTGGATTAATAACAGCAGGCCATGTCATCAAGGACAACTCAACTGTAAAACAACTGATCTGCAATGGGGGCCAACATAGCATGGGTAAGGCTGTTACCCAGCAGTGGGCAGCCAAAAATTTTACTACCACACTGTGGGTGGGGCCAAAGCCATGGTCAGAGCCAATGTCATGGGTGGAGCCAATGTCATGATGTGGGCGGAGCCAAAGTAAAGAAAATTAAAATAAAATAAAGACTCAGTATACATTAAAATAAAATAAAAACACATTACATAAAATATCCCCCACCTGAAACACAAAGAAAACAAACCCTAGTTCCTTACCTTTGCTGGGGTTGGGGATTCGGGGGCTGCAGGTAGGTGGCGGCGGGGCAGCCTAGCCTAGCCCGGCCAGACAGTGCCACCGTGAGAGCAGCGTTGGCGGTCGGTGGCGAAGGAAAGGCCACCGCCACTGCTCCAAGGACTCCACTGCGCCCTTTCCGGGCAGCTGAAAATGGCTGCTCAGAAGTGCGCATGAGTCAAAATACCATTTGACGCATGCACATTTCTATTTTTCAGTGTGTGTGTTGTGTAAAAGAGTCAATGAAAAATCACAGGAAACTAAGCCAACTGGCATTTAAAAATCTTAAAATCATAGCAGTATTCAAATTAAAACATCGTCAACAGCAGTAAAATTAAGTAATATCAATTTAAAAAGAGTCCATGATCAACATTGCACAATTGTAATGATCTTATAGGCCTTAAGTGCCTTGCTGACTTACTTTGTGATTTACAAAATATTAATAAGGTAGGAATTCTCCACTCGCAATTCATTCCAGAGGGTAGGAGCTTCTATTGTGACACACAGTTTTTACAACAGCAGTAACACAACAGTATATGACAGTACCTGCTAACCCTACGTTCATCCAGCTACATAGATTTCACTTATGCAGTTAGTCTTTAAAGTCCTACAGTGTTTTTTGTTTTATTTTAATTTTATTTTCTTTATTTTGTTTTCTGATATGCCTCAACCACAGACTAACATGGCTACTATTCCAATAGATTTCACCTGCTTTCTTATCAGCTTACTCTTGGCGGGGGGGGGGGGGGGAAGACTCAGGACAAAGTGAAAGTTTAAAGCCCGGCTATCCTTCTGCAGATCTAGGTAAGAAATCAGTTAAAAATAACCATTTCCAATACTTAACACAACGTTGACTACTCCAAGGTTTTACAAAGTTCCACTTAGGCTTGTTTTCAAAGGCCAGCTCTGATATATCATAACAAGCATGGGAAATATCACATAATGCAAATCTTGGCCAGTTGTATATGATGCCATACCTCTTTGTACCAATATTTCACCAGGCGAATGAGATTCTTCAGCTTGGTGGGGCGATCAATGACAAACTCTTTCTGCAGTTCCGTAAAGCAAGTGGAGAATTCTCCTCCACGTTCGATGCTTTTGATCAGCTCGATGTAGACCTCCGGGTTGGGTTTTTCTCCTTTTCTGTGTTGGCCTGCCATTCAGAGCAATTGACAAAAAGATCCCAGATCAGCACAGAACAGAACTAAACAGTGTGAGATAACTACACAAGCATTTCCCACCCAGCTTAAAGTGCTTGCTAAATGCTTAAAAGCTAGCTATGAAGAATAAGAGCAATCTGAGAGTGGCCAGTGTCTATATTTTATGAGTAATCCTTTGTACCATATGGCAGACAGTGAAGACTATCTTCATGCTATTCTATTGAAATACTGTATAATCATTAGCAGTTCAGAACCAAAGACACACAGCAGTTACAAAGAATTTAGATATTCACTTTCTGCTACTGCTTCTCTGCATTATATCCATTATTTGTTCTAAAATATAGGTGAATTGAACCAGAATATATTCTGACTAGTCCTTTGTAGTCCTTGCCCCCCCCTCTCTCTCTCACTCACTCACTCACACACACACACACACACACACACACACACCATATATATATGAGTCATAAGTAAGTTAATTAGGTTATGAACTTGGTAATGAACCTGGGAAAAAGTTCATTTTTTATAATTGTGGAAGTACTTATGCCATGAAAGTATTTTATTGAATTATTTGTGCTTTAGAAGTTATAATTATAGAATAATGCTATGTCTGGCTTCTGTAATTACACTTGCTATCTAAATGAGTAAGCTTGATGTCATTGCTATCCAATGGGTTTTGCTTGATGTCATTGCTATCCAATGGGCTTACTTGATGGTCAAGGTACCCAGCTGTGTTCCTGGGAAAAGGATATAAAAGGCCAGAGCAGAATGTGGTCTTGACTCAATTCTTTTTGGAGATCATTTCCAGACTGAGTCCTGCTGGCTATGCATGCTAGTAGTAAATAAAACTATTTGCTGTTTTTCACCTATCGTCTGGTCTCTTTCATTCTTTGGCCTGATATAGCCACTACAACCAGACAATGTAACTACTGGTGTGAACCAATTCATCCCTAGGGTGTTCCTTTATCTTTTGGCTTCTTATCTGGATCTCTTCTTTTTTAGGAACCAACAGGATCTCACTGGGGTAAAACCACCCACATCTGGTTTCAGTTCCCATATTTTTGTTGTTGTTCAGTCGCACAGTTGAGTCTGAGCTTTTGCGACCCCATGGACCATTGCACGCCAGGCTCCTGTGTCCTCCTCAACCCGCCCAACTCTATGCCAATTGTGTCAACAATGCTATCTAGACATCTCATCCTCTACCATACCCTTCACCTTTTGCCTTTGATCTTTCCCAGCATCAAGGCTTTCTCAAGTGAGTCTTCTCTTCTCATTTGGTGTCCAAAGTACTTTAGCTTAATCTCCAATATTTGCCATTCCAAAGAGCAGTCAGGCTTGACTTATTTGATCTCTTTGCTGTCCGTGGGATTCTCAAGATTTTCCTCCACACCACATCTCAAAGACGTCTATTCTTCTGCACTCTGCCTTCCTTATGGTCCAGTTCTCATAACCGTACATGACTACTGGGAATACCATTGCTTTGACTATATGGACTTTTGTTGGCAGGGTGATGTCTCTACTTTTTATTATGTTCCCTAGGTTTCTCATATATCCCCAATATCATTAAGCTTAGTTGCTCTCTCTGCTTCTCCATGGAACATGTTCCTTAGCTACCATACCATGTTCCAGGGACAGCTTGGGTTTTAATGGAGTGTAGGTGTCACAATGGCTTAGTGGTTAAGATGCTGAGCTTGGCAACCAAAAGGTCAGCAGATCAGCGATTTGAGACCCGAGTACTGCACGATGGAGCGAGCTCCCGTTGTCTGTCCTAACACCTTTCAACCTAGTAGTTCAAAAGTGAAAAATTGCAAGTAGAGAAAGGTAACAGCATCCCATGCACTCTGACATCTAGACATGCTAGCCACATGACCACGGAAACATTTCCAGACTCAGACAGTCTTTGGCTGTAAAGTGAGCACTGGCCCTTAAAGTTAAAAGTTGGCTATCAAGCAAGAGAGATCTTGACCTTTAATGTGTAGTTTGGCCAACAGAGGAGTCAAAGGGGAAGGATATCACTCGCTTGACAAATTCTGCTGCCCACCATCCACTCCGTAGGATGAAAAGACACCATCCTTATAACCCAAAGCCTTACCAAGTGCATCATACGCTGGCAACACATCAAACTCGATGGAGTCTTCAGAATATCGAGAGTTGAAACTGAAACTCAGTACACGTGGATTTTCCCATGTTGTTGGCTGAATCGACACTCTAATGTCCTTCATGGGTCCTGGGGTTCCAATGCATTTTGAGAGTTTATTCTCAATCTCTTGAATAATCTCCTTCCGGTAATTTTTCTGGCCTGAGTAATCTTTGAAGTTGGTGAGAAAGACCACCAGGTCAGCATCCGAAGATTTCTTCAGAGCTGTCCCTTTTCCTGATGAGCCACCCTGTGGAGAAAGACAAACATGTGACTTATATCCACACTGTCCTACTTCCTCTACCTGGGCAAAACCGTGGCTTCATGATGGGGTTATCTAGAATACATGTTGGTTTTTGACGTGAATTCAATGAACGTCTTACGTTTCGGTAGGGTGGTCTGACTGCATTTGGCGTGTAATGAAAATTGTGTACTTTTGACGAGTTGCCTCAACGAAACTACAGCACTGACAAAAATAAGGATTATGCCGTATGAAAGATCATCTCGGCGACTTTCAGGAATGCTAGGACCCAAAGTCTGGGAATGCAACATGATGACATCATTAAACTCGAAAGATGCCTCGGAAAAATGACATATTGGCTGGGGCCGTCCCAATATTAGTGAGCCAGCGACCAAACCAAGCGACCAATCGAGGCGATGCAAAATGCATTAGATAGAGGATAAAATAACCTTTGTTATGACACCATTAGAATTTTGTTCGGACTTCAGAAACAGTTTTTATGACAACATTTACAAAAAAAGTCCACGAATGGCATCACAAAGGTGCTCAAATGAAAGGGACAAATCTGTTGGAAACTGAGCAATACCATCCAACTTCTTCATCAACAACCTCTATCAACCACAGAAAGTTGTTTTGGTCAATTTCAGAAAGATTTGTCCCTTTTATCGGAGTTTTTTCAGGATTCTGGTCGAGGACTTTTGGATAAATGTCATAAAAAAAATTTTTGGAAAGTCCAAACAAAATTCTAATAGTGTCAGAACATAGGTTATTTTATCCTCTATCTAATACAATTTAGATCACTTCGATCAATTGAGCGGTTTGGCCTCTGACTCACCGACAACTGGATGCCCCCAGCAAAAATGTCATTTTTACAGGGCAACTTCCAAGTGTAATGACGTCATCAATTTGCATTCCTGGCCATTGAGTCCCAGCATTCCTAAAAGTCGTTGAGACAGTCTTTCATATGGCATAATCCTTATTTTCGTCAGTGCTGTAGTTTCGTTGGGGCAACCCGTCAAAAGTACACAATAGAATTCACGAACTAAATCCCTGACGGTAGTGTCTTTAGACTCTGCCTGCCACCCTTAAAAAAAAAAAGGATCAGGGGTTGGGTAGCCAGTACATCATGTAATCTCTGGTGAAAGGAGCAAACTGGCCCGTTCCCAAACTGGATGACAATGCAAGACAAATCCCCATGGATTACACTCAATCTATGAAGAAGAAGAGGGGTTTTCTCCTGCACCGAGCACCACTAACCTAGGCAGGATTGTTCCCCTTCCTATATGAAATGGCATTGTTTTTACATGGGATTCTCAGGAAAAGACTTTGACTGTTCAAAATTTCGCAGATCCTTTGGTAAATTAACTAGTAATGCTTACTGGAGCACTCGAAGAATTAGGATAATATTACACTATCAACCGTTTGAAGCCTAACCAGAGCAAGACTCAAGTGTGTGCTTTCCACTTTTGAAATCGAGAGGCAGGGGTTGTGTTTGATGTTACGGGGCAAGGGAATCAACTACAGTATTGTTCAGCACATAAATACCTCAGTGTGACAATTTTTTGAATATTCACTTCAACCTAACTGGACACTCTATCCAAGACCTGAAAGTTACAATTCTGGAACAGAGAAATTACAAAACTAGGATTGAAAGGGAGACAGCAGAAATACAGTACTGTATATCCATCTGTTAGACACCCATCACAGGAGATTAAATATTAGCAAAGGGTTTTTGATATACAGATTGCTATATGCTGCTAGATATTTTATATATTATATTACAACCTTCCTGCCAATTCTCTGGTACAGTGTTTTGTTTGTTTTCTGACATGCAGATCAAAAGTTGATCAGAGACCAGAATGGGCTTTCTCAGCAACCTTGAGATCGAAAGGGAGTAATTTAGAGCTAATCTGAATAATCTATTGTTGCTAATGGCTGTGTGGAGCTGTATTGTTGTGCTTGCTTGTTTGTCATCTTGCTTGACCACACCCTTCTCCCTTTGCCCCCCTGAATTTGGTGTATAAAAACCATGGCTGTAAGTTTCACTCTTTGTCTGAAGAAGTGGACTTGATCCACGAAAGCTAACAATAAAAATAAAGCAGTTAGTCTTTAAAGTGCTACAGTGGTTTTTATTTTATTTTATTTATTTTATTTTGTTTTCTGCTATATCAGTGTGACATGTGACAGAATGCTCTCTTTTAAGCAGCACTGCCTGAATACCAAAGCTAAAGTAAGTACAAGGCACATCGTCACCAGAAAACTCACAAGCTATAAATGGGGAACTCAAGCACCCATATTGCTTATCTCAGCTTTGATCCTGAGCATCGCTGCAGCTGAGTATGCTGCTCCAGCATAGAGCGCATCCACACATACAAAACAAGTTGACATTGCTGTCAATGTGGCCATGTGTAGAGTGACCGGATGCCTCAAATCTACACCAGTTGAGAAGACAGATCCTCTCGTTGGTGTCACTCCACCTAAGATCAGGAGAGAAATAGTAGTGGATGCAGATGAAACTAAGCAAGAGAAGGACCTTAGACTTCCTCTGAATGGATTTGAGCCTCAAGTTCACAGACTCAGATCCAAGAAGAGCTTTATGGCAAGAACAAACATCCTTGAAGGGGTGCAAGAGCAAAACCAAATTAGAAGATGGAGGAAGGAGCTCAATGGACAATGAACAACATTAAAGGAGGGGATAACTGAGGATCTCAACCTCCCCTACGTCACTTGGAGGACCATGAATAGGCTGAGAGTTGGGGTCCCTCAATGCAAGATCAACAGGCTCAAGTGGGGGCTGCTAGTGGACAACCACACATGGTGTGAATGTGCCAAAAACATGCACCAATGAGGACTTCAGTTTAACTAATGATCAAGTCAAGAAAGTGGCTTCATTTTGGCAGTCCAGGTTTGGATTGTGACATGAAACCTGTCTCCAAGCTGGCTTTAGGGAAATCTGAGTAGCTTTCATTGTGTTTGCAAACGTGCCCGTGGATGTGATATTTCCCTTCCTGCCGAGCCCCCTGGCATCTCCCTGTTTCTTGTGGCACATATGCCAAACCCCAGCACTCACTCACCTTCACAACCTTCAGCACCCGGGGACGTGGTGGAGGGAAATAATCCTTGAAGCAATTCTCCTTCAGAAAAGAGCAGATCTTGTCCACGCTCCATTTTACACTGTTCAAAAAAACCTCATTGGGCTGAAGGTGGTCAAAAATGAACTTATCCAGCTTCCTGGCTTCTGTGTCATAGAGAGCCATAATGCAGAGTCAGAGAGACACAAAAGGCAGTGCCCAGAACTGTACTTTGGGCTGGGCATGGAGGAAGTCAAACAGTGTCTTATCTAAGGCCATTGTAAGTTTCGTTTCTCACCTAGGTCCAACTCTTGCATTTCCTGACTATGACGAAAATCCTGAGCATTTGATAATCGAGAAGCATATTTTTCAAAACTAGCAACTTACTCTAGATCCACCACAAAATGGTTTTAAAAAACACAAATATCTTTCTTAATCCTTCCTGCTGAATCATTTTTGGCTCATGGACTGCCCAAGTCAACACCCAGCTGAGTTTTCATCTGGTTTTCTCCATTCCAGCCACACCTGTGGGTTTTGGGCAAGATTTTATGTGACGTGCCCAATGCATTTGGCTGTTTGTAAAAATGACCCCCTGTGCCTCTAAATCCCCGTCTTTGAATTTAGCAATTGCAGTGAAACCTCTAGGACATGGTTAAAGTGAGAGGAAGTCAGGAGACAGGCCAAATTGGGTGTTGACCAAGCCAACAAACACAAACACACACACACTCCCTATTGCCATGACAATATTTCCCACAGGTTCTGTTGGAGGGACTTAAAGTGCCAATACATCTCCCCTTCATCAGGGAAGTCTATTGTTTCCCAAATCACATATTCTACAGTGGCATGTTAAGAATATTTTCTGTGCACGGATATGTGCAGATGTGCTCACAACGGGGCTGCAAATGGGAAATGTGGAAATATGTGTTTCGTTGTCACTATCAAACGTCATTCTACTTTTAAACAACGTAGAGACTGGGCAATTGTTAATCACAGAGCCTACCTCAATCAAAGGGTTTAATCAAAGGTAAAAGGGATGGTCATTCACAGGGCAAGAGCCAGCGGTGACTCAGTGGTTAAGAAGCTTGCCTTGTAAGCTGGAAGGCTGACAAGCTGGCAGTTCGAGACCCGGGTACTGCAGGATGGATTGAGTGCCTGTCTCTGTTCCAGCTCATGAGGAGATGAAAGGAGTCTCATTTGGGTGTCTCCTGAGTGGAGTTTCTTCCACAAAATACCTTTCAACCCAGAATAATTTCTGACATGAAATAATAATAATAATAATAATAATAATTATTATTATTATTATTATTATTATTATTATTATTATTATTATTATTATTATTATTATTATTATTATTATTATTATTATTATTATTATTATTATCAGCATCAGCATCAGCATCAGCATCAGCATCAGCATCAGCATCAGCATCAGCATCAGCATCATCAGCATGATGGCTTAGGGGTTAAGATGCTGACCTTGATGACCAGAAGGTCAGTAGATCAGCAGTTTGAGAACCGAGTCCGGCATGAAAGAGTTAGCTCCGGTCATCTGTCCCAGCTCCTGCCAACTTGTAAATTCAAAAACAAAAATTGCAAGTAGACAAATGGGTACTTCTTCAGTGGGAAAGGTAACAGCAATCAAGGGTATAGTCTTGCCTGCCACTTGACCGTGGACCCTTCTGCTGGCTCTTTAACTATAAATAGAGATGAGCACTATTCCTTAGAATAGGATACGACTGGCTTTCAAGCAAAGGTGACCATGACTTTGAGGGCCATTCATACTACTTATTCCTGTGTGAGAATGTGGTTTTATGAGGTAATCATCTGGACCTATGTGAGAATCATAATTCCAGGTGTGTAATTTGGGAGGTCGCTTGGTAGAACGGCAGTCAATAGCCATCCATCCACCCCAAATCCACAAAAGTTAAGGGAATAGATACTGTATATACTAGAATACAAGCAGAGCTTTTAGTCCCCAAAATGAGCCCCAAAAAGGGGAAACGGCTTATACTTGGGTCAATGACCACGAGGGTGCCAAGACCGTGCCGGATTGAGATGCACCAACAATTTAATTAATTTTACCATACTTTCATGTACTGTATTTTAATTAAAGAAACACACTAGCAGCAGCTGCATTTCCCACCCTCGGCTTATATTCGGGTCAATCTATTTTCCTGGGTTTTCAGGTCGAAATTTGGTACCTTGGCTTATACTCGAGTATATGCGGTAAATGTTTTCTCATTTTTCTCTTCTCTAAGACATCTGGGAAATAAATTAATCCATGACCAATTACACTGAAATGCAAAAGAGGATCTTCAAAAGACTTCCACAGTCTTTCTTTTTTCCTTCTTAATTTGGGTATGGCTTTTTCTAGTCCGGTGTGCCAGGAGTCTGAATAATGCTGAGCATGTCAAGTACACACCATAACCTCAAGTACAGGGAAGGCTTTGAGACATCACCAATTCATGCTCAAAGCACAAGAGGGCAGCAAAGGAAGCAATGAGAATTCTTCTTCTTCTTTTGTTTCCAGGTCAGACAACTGTTAAAATGAAGGCACTTTCTTGGCTTTCTCGTTGGCCAAACTTAAGTCCTCGCCGGTGCTCCGCAGACCAACAAGTGAGTCAGATTCTGTATCTCTCCGCATTGATACCACATGTTATTATTCCCCATCAGGCCCCACTTGAACCTTTTGGTCTTGCATTTAAGGACTCTGACTCTCAGCCTATTCGGGGTCCTCTAAGTGACGTAGGGGAGGTTGAGTTCCTCACCCATCTCCTCCTCCTTTAATGTCCTTCCTTGTCCAGTGAGCTCCTTCGTCCATCTTCTAATTTGGGTTTTGCTCTTGCGTACCCTCAAGAGTGTTTGTTCTTTCCATAAAGCTCCTTCTGGATCTGAGCCGTCAGACTTGAGGCTCATCTCCATACACATGTCGAGGGTACTTTTCTTGCTTGGTTCTCTTGGCATCTGCTGCTACTTCTCTCCGGATCTTAGATGGAGCAATACCAACAAGAAGCTACACTTTCTCAACTGGTGTAGGTTTGTGACTTCCTGCCACTATACACATGGGTTCATTAACAGTGATGTCAACTTGTTTTGTGTGTGTGGATGCGCCCCATACTTGAGCGGCATGGATGGTTGAGTTCTTGAAATGAGGAGCTACACCAATGGTTTTGGTGTGGGCCGTGATGTGAGCTATGTTATGATTATTATGTATCCTTATATGGACTTTTTCTTGAATTATTTTCTTTTTGCTAAGTTTTTTGATGTTTTATAACGATTGTAACTTTGATGTGGTAACTTATTGTTGTGAGCTGCCCTGAGTCACGTGGTGATTGGGCGGCATTTTTTGTTGTTCAGTCGCACAGTCGATTCCGACCCTTTGCGATGACCCCATGGAGCACTGTCTGCCACGCACTTCTGTCCTCCACCATCCCCCTCAACTCGCTCAACTCTGAGCCCATTGTGTCCACAATACCATCTAGCCATCTCATTTTTGGCCGCCTCCTTCTTCTCTTGCCCTCAACCTTTCCAAGCTTCAAGGCTTTCTCAAAATGAGTCTTCTCTTCTCATTTGATGTCCAAAATACTTTAGCTTCATCTTTACTATTTGACCTTCTAAGGAGCAGTCAGGGTTGATTTCTTCTAAGACTGACCTATTTGTTCTCCTCGCTGTCCAGGGGACTCTCAAAACTCTCCTCCAACACCAGATCTCAAAAGCATCTATTCTTCTGTGCTCAGCTTTCCTAATGGTCCAGCTCTCACAACCATACATTGCCACAGGAAATTTGTATGGGTGGCATACAAATGTAAATATGAAATGAAATGTATAGTTCGTCAATTTTCTGGTGATTTTGTTCTTGTCACTAACTTTATAATTTTAGCTACGAGGATGCAATAGGGGCTAGAATAAGAACAAGAAATAATTCTTTGCATGCTCCTGTACATGATGTGATTTGGGAAAACAATAGGCCTTCCCATTGAACAGAGCACATCCATTGACAATATAATTTCATCTAAAAGTATATGTAGGAAATATTGTCATGGCAATAAGTTGTAGGTGGGTGTTTGTGTTCTAGTTTGGTCAATTTGACCTGTTGCCTAATTTATTCCCATTTTAACCCTGTCCAAAAAGTTTCATAGCCTCCAATAAATTCAAATATGGGGATTTAGAGGAGCAAGGTATCATTTTTACAAACATTCAAATGCATTTGGCACATCATGCAAAATCTGTAAAGTGGCCTGCAATTCCCTAATTAATCTTCCTCTAAATTTGCCACTTATTGTATCCAGGGTGTCACCAGGAGTCATGCGCTCATGTACTTGTCGCAATACACTGTTCAAGTGAACATGGGCCTAAATGACCCCTATTTCTCTGGAAAAAAGAAAATAAATTATAATAAACATGGACGGGTAGGGACTTATGGGGCACCTAGGGTAGCCATATGGCCTGGAAAACCGGGATTGTCCCAGATTCAAGGTCCGAAAAATTGTCCCGGCCAGTTCAATAAAAATCATGTTAAAGTGCCGGGTTTTTAAAACTTACTAATTGTGTATTATTTTTGTTGTTGTTGTTCAGTCACACCGTCGATTCCGACCCTTTGTGACCCCATGGACCACTGTTCGCCAGGCACTTCTGTCCTCCACCCTCCTCCTCAGCCCACCCAGCTCTGTGCCCATTGCGTCTATAATACCATCTAGCCATCTCATCTTTGGCCGCCCCCTTCTTCTTTTGCCCTCCACCTTTCCCAGCATCAAGGCTTTCTCAACTGAGTCATCTCTTCTCACTTGATGTCTAAAGTACTTTAGCTTCATCTTTACTATTTGACCTTCTAAGGAGCAGTCAGTGTTGATTTCTTCTAAGATTGACCTATTTGTTCTCCTCGCTGTCCAGGGGACTCTCAAAACTCTCCTCCAACACCACATCTCAAAGGCCTCTATTCTTCTGTGCTCAGCTTTCCTAATGGTCCAGCTCTCACAACCATACATTACACCATTAAAATAAACTCTGGCCATCAAATGAGAGAGTTCTTTCCACATTCCCTTGCCTCGTACCACTGCCTGATGTGACCAGTGTGTTTCCTGAAACTGAGGACGGTAAAGGTAGACCATGACGCGACTTTCCAGAAGTACACCAGATCATCTTATAGTAAGTATTAACTGTTCTAAATAAGTTGATTTATGTGTTGATATATTTAATGTGAAAGTGTTTTATAGAGGTCATGATATTATGTTTTATTTTAAAAGGCTATTTTGTAAATAACCCACCCAATTTTTGCCATGTATAATTCTGTCCCGGTTTTGTGGGAGAGAATGATGGCAACCCTAGGGCCACCCTGTGGTCCAAAACCCACAGGCATGGCTAGATGGAGAAAACCGAATGAAAACCCGGTTGGGTGTTAACTGGGGCTGTCTATGAGCAAAAAATGATTCAGCAGGAAGGATTAAGAAACGTATTTGTTTTTTATAGATCTCCTTTTGTGGTGGATCTGGAATGAGCGAAAAATATGCGTCTTGATCCATAAACGTTTATGGGTATCGTCATAGCCAGGAAACAAGAAATGAAACTTAGAACGGCCTTAGATAAGCCACTGTTTGACTTCCTTTACACCCAGTCTGCGACTGAACTCTGGGTCTCTAAGGCATCGAAGCCAGGCCCTGGAATAGCTTCATTTATGACCACTTCCAGCCTGCCCCGGTCTTTCCGGACTGTGTAAACCAGGATGTGAACAAAATCTGCTCTTTTCCAACAGAGAATTGCTTCCAGAATTATCCCACTCCATGGCCCCGGGTGGCAAAAGTTGTAAAGGTGAGTGCTGGGGTTGGCACAGGGGCCACAAGAAATGGGGAGACGCCCAGGAGCTCCTCAAGAGGGGAAGTGAAAGCATCACTTCTTTGGGTACCTTTGCCAAGACAACAAAACCCGCTCAGATTTCCCAAACGCCAGCTGGAAGACAGGTTTTGGGAAGGCGATAATAATAATTTCATGCCAGAAATTATTCCGGGTTGAAAGGATTTTTGCTGGAGAAACTCTACTCAGGGGATGAGGCTCCTTTCATGCCCCCAAGATCTTTTCCCCACCAAAGGGGTCCCTATTGATCTACTTGCCATTTCTTACTTTCGATCTGCTAGGTCGGTAGGAGCTGGGACAGAGATGGGTGCTCAATCCATCCTGCATTACCCAGGTCCCGGACTGCCGACTTGGTGGCCTTCCAAGCTAACAAGGCAAGCTTCTTCACTACTGAGGCCAGTTTGGAGCCTGACTTCCCCTTCGGAGATTGGGCATAGTCCAATGGGAATTGGTCTTGTAGTGTCATCCAGTGTGGGATTGGTTTTGTAGTGTCATCCAGCGCCAGGACCACCTTCACATGCACCGCATGGGACCCTGCCCCTGCCCAGGGGCTGTAAGAGATGCTGCCTTGGTGACGAGCAGTAGGACTTTGCTGCAGCCGCCCCTGGACTTGTCTGTGTCTGGGGTGGAGAAGAGAGGCCGTGGAATAGTACACTAGTATCCCGGATAACGATGAGACTTGGTTCCACAAGTCTCGTTGTTATCCGGTTTTTAAAGTTGTGCGATGCATTGATCACACAACGTTTAAAAAAGGCCCTGTTTCCCTGGAGGCTGCAGCAAGCCAGAACGTCAGGATTTGAATCCCGACGTTCTGGCTTGCTCCACTGGCTGGGGAAATCGGGGAAGCCCAGTAACAGCTTGGATCGTGTCCCCTGCCTGCTCCAGAGAGATCAGAGGACCCGATCTACAGCTGCAGGGTGGCTGGGGAAGCTGATGGGGACTCCCTGTCGGCTTCCCTAGCTACCCGCCCTTGCCTCCGCAGCTGTGGGGTGGCTGGGGAAGCCGACGGGGGAGCCCCCCGTCAGCTTTCCAGCGTCCCCACCCCTGTATCGGATAACGCTAAAAAGAACGTTATCCGGTGCAAATCTTCCCCCCAAATTTGTCGTCGTTATGCGGTTTTAGCATTATCCGATGCAATCGTTATCCGGGGTATTACTGTATTGTAATGTGGTAAATTGTTCTTATTTGTTACATTTTGCTGTCTGATGTATATTGTACTGATGTTGTACTTCTCTATTTTATTGCTATATTTTACTGTACGATGTTTTATTGTACTGTTATATTTTATTGTTATATTTGTTGTACTCTACTGTTGATGTATTGAGATTACTGTGAAGCTGCCCAGAGTCGCCATAAGTGAGTGGGGTGGCATATAAGTTGAACAATGCAATGCAATGCAATGCAATGCAATAGAATACAATACAATACAGTTGTACCTCACTTAAAGACAGTGATGGGATGTAACAGGTTCTCACCAGTTCGCCAGAACCGGTAGTAACTTTTCCCAGTGTCCTAGAGAACCGGTACTAGCTTTTGGGGGGAACCACCTTCAGGGCTTACCTTTTCACTGGTTCCCACACTGCGCATGCCTGCCAAGCACTTGGTGTGTATGCATGCCTACAGTGCTCGGCACGTATGCACCGCCTCCTTGCTGTCCTCCCAAGCGGGGAGGAGGAAGAGAAGCTGCTAGCCTGAAGCTCCCTATAGCCTGCTCCCCAGGGTAAGTGACTCATCTTTGGATGTGGTGTGTCTGTGTGTATTTTAATATATATTTAATACCTTTACCTATATTGACGTACTACCACAGTTCCTAAAAAGGCCTCGTGGCTGGCAGGCCTAGTGGCCTGGCTTGGGGTTTTTAAGCAAAGTCTTGGAGTTACCTCATCCATAAGCTACACCTGTGCTGTTCCAATTGCTGTTCCAATTGGAGAACCCTTAAGGAGGTGCAGCTGTTTTACATTTACATTAAGCCATATTATCCTAGAGAACCGGTACGATGACCATATCCATCTTGCAACATGGTGCTGCCCAGGCACTTATACTAACCGGTAAGTGATGGGTTTGTGTTTGGGGTGGGTGGGTTGATTTGTGTTTGGAGTGGGTGGGTGTATTTTAATGTAATTTTTATTTTATTTTATTTTATTAATTTATTTTATTTATTTACGGGTTTGTGTTGTGGGTGGGTTGAGGGGTGTGTGTGTGTGTGTGTGTGTGTGTGTGTGTGTGTGTGCATGCTTATTTTTATTTTATTATTATTATTTTCCTTTGGCCCCGCCCACAACATCATGATGTCATGATGTTAGCTCCGCCCACACTGTGATGACATGAAAAGGTGCCATGGGCCATAGGTTGGGAACCCCTGTGGTAGCCCATCCCTGATCCTAATAAAAATCATATCACACCAACCTGCATTGCAGCTATCCCCACCAGTGGAGCCGCTGTTTTGCCCCGGTTGAGGAAGTAGGACAGGCTGAACACAAGTCACGTGTTTATCCTTCTCCACGGGGTGGCTCCTCGGGAAAAGGGATGGCTCTGAAGAAGTCTTTGGATGCTGACCTGCTGGTCTTTCTCACCAACTTCAAAGGCTACTCAGAGCAGAGCAATTACTGGAAGAAGATTATTCAGGAGACTGAGAAGAAGCCCTCAGAATGCATTGGTAACTCAGAACCTACAGAGGACGATGAGTTGGAGATCCAGACCGTCAAAGGGGAAAATCTGAATTTCAGTTTCAGCTCTGAAAATACTGGGGAATCCATTGTGTATAATTGGCTGCCAGGATATGATGAATTTGGTAAGGCTTTGGGTTATAAGGATGGTGTATTTCCAACCTGTGGAGTGGATGGTAGGCTCTGATGGTTGGGTGGCAGAGTTTGCCAAGCAAGTGATACCAGTGGTGGGCATAACAAAAAATGTCTACCACACTGTGGGCGTGGCCATGTGGCTGGGTGGGCATGGCCTGTTGGCCATGTGACTGCTCTTCACTATAATGCTATGAAAATCAAAGCCTCTTCTACTTTGATTGCTCTATAGCGAACCTCCGAAGTCATTTCCCCCTTTGTCCAAGGCTATTCTGGAGCTCCTTTTCACCCCGAAGCACACCCCCAGCCACTCCGGAGTGGCTGGGGAGGTGCTTCTTGTTGAAACAGAGCCCCAGGAAAGCCTTGGACGAAGGGGGAAATGGGGTAGTTCACTTCCAAGGAGGAGGTGGGCAGAGCCAGCCGGTTTTACTACTGGTTCGCATGAGCCAGTCCAAACCGGCTGGTGCCCATCACTGAGTGATACCTTTGCCTCATCTATTGGACAAAGAACACATTACAGGTAAAGGTCTCTCTTGCTTGCAAGCCATTCAGGTTCATCTCTAAGGGCCATTTGCAGCCAATGGACAGGACTAGACACCGGAGAGCGTGGAATGCTGTTACCTTCCCCACCAAAGCGGTGCCTATTTATCTACTTGAAATTTCTCACTTTCAAATGGATACGTTGGCAGGATCTGGAACAGCACTCAGTCTCAAACTGCTGGCCTGCCAAGCTTTTGGTTTTCAAGCACAGTGTCAAAGCCACTAAACCCCACACTTAATGATATTAAGAAACTGAGACCGGGGGAGGTGGTTCGATCCCAACATTTTCCTAACCTAAGGCCTGTGGGCCAGATCCATTTCATGTGGTCTCCCCCATGCCCTCCAAGGGGATTTGAGAAACAAAATGAGTGACCTTTTGAAGCTGTTGGGGCAAAATGGCCACCCCCATTGTGCAGGTAAAATGGCCATCTGGCCCTTGAAGCTGACAGAGAGAGTGTTACCCAAGCCCCAGAATGAAAAGCTTGGGAACCCCTGATTTATATTTACCTCTCTTTGTGTAGTACTGATCTGGGACCTTCTGATCAATTGCAGACCAGGGCAGGAGAGGCCCAAAACCCAGCCCCAAGCTCTACATCCAGCTGTTCGAAAGCAGCCACTGCAGAGGAGAATTCCCCTTTCCCTTTGGAGAACGGCAGATAGAGTTCGTCACTGACCGCCCCTACAAGTTGAAGTATCTCTTCTGCCTGGTGGAATGCTGGTACAAACGGGTACGGTGTCTTGTATAACCCACCAAGATTTCAGTTACTTCCTATTTCCCATGCCCTGAGACTCCAGGTCTGGTCTTGGAGACCAAGGATAGGTGGATCTCGGTAAGATCTCTTCAAGAACATCTGGAGTGCCAAGGCTCGCCATCACTGGTTTAGGACCTTGATACCTGATGGAGTGATGATCCAGTAGCAGCCAACTTTTGCACTTCAGGTGTTCATGGACTTCAATTCCCAGAAACCCAAGTCAGCACTCCTACTGATCAGGGCTTCTGGGAGTTGAAGTCCAGTGTGTAGTAAACATTATGTGGAATATTTGTGAAATGGTCATTTCTAACTGATTTCTTACCTAGATCTGCAAGGGCATAGCTGGGCTTTTGGTTTTCATTTTGTTCTGAGTCAGCTTGTCTCTGGCCTCTGAGTAAGGTGATAAGAAAGCTGGGGGAATCTATGTAGCTGTGCAACTGAAGAAGAAGAAGAAGAAGAAGAAGAAGAAGAAGAAGAAGAAGAAGAAGAAGAAGAAGAAGAAGAAGAAAGAAGAAGAAGAAGAGGAAGAGGAAGAGGAAGAAGAAGAAGAAGAAGAAGAAGAAGAAGAAGAAGAAGAAGAAGAAGAAGAAGAAGAAGAAGAAGAAGAAGAAGAAGAAGAAGAAGAAGAAGAAGAAGAAGATCATCTGCTACATTTTTACTGTGAGCTTTTGTGGATCAAGTCCACTTCTTCAAACAAGGAGTAAAACTTCCAGGCATGGTTTATATACACCAGATACAGAGGTTACAAGGTAAAGGTAACAAGGTAGAGAGGTTAAAAGGTAGAGAGGTTACAAGGTAAAGATTAATCAAACAGAATGGAGAATTGACTGAAGCTTCTGGGAATTAAAGTTAAAGTTGGGTAAGAATGGTTTGAACGATCCTTTCAGTCCACAAAAAAAAAAACCTGCCCAACTCAAAAGAGAGGAAAGTGTGGAAGTTTTCCAGCCTTGGCATGCTGATTGCAAGCCAGACTTAACATGCGATGGCCAACCTTGACACTCCAGTTGTTCCTCAACTTCAGCTCCCAGAAGCCCTGAGCAGCAGGAGTGCTGACTTGGGCTTCTGGGAATTGAAGTCCATGAACACCTGGAGTGTCAAGGTTGGCCACTACTGGATCATCACTCCATCAGGTAACATGGTCCTAAACCAGTGATGGTGAACCTTGGCACTCCAGTTGTTCTTGAACTTCAACTCTCAGAAGCCTTGACCAGCAGAAGTGCTGACTTGGGCCTCTGGGAATTGAAGTCCAGGAACACCTGGAGTGCCAAAGTTCGCCATCACTGTGTAGGGCAGGGGTGCCCAAACTGGTCACATGGTTCAAGGGGCCAGTCACTAAGGCTGGGGGGGGCAAATCCAGCCCCCGGCACCGATTCATCCAACCTGTGAAGCCCCCGGGAATGACAAGGGCTTCGCGGGCTGGATGAATTGGCACTGGGGACCGGATTTGGCCCCCGGGCCATAGTTTGGGCACCCCTGGTGTAGGACATTGTACATCAGTACTAGAATTAGCTACTCCATCCAATGTTGTGTCATTTCCCTGCAGAAACAATCCCTCAAAATTTTATAAAGGTCACCTGTTCTACCTTTTCCTAGCATGTGCTTAAACACAAGAAAAGGCTGCCGAAAGGAGAGTCTTTGCCCTCACTGTATGCCCTGAAGCTACTAGCTATCTATGCTTGGGAGAAGGGATGTCAAGAGACAACATTTGACACAGCAGAAGGTTTCCGGGCGGTCCTTTGGCTCATCCAGCAGCATCAGAAGTTCTCCATATGTTGGACTACGTACTATGACTTTCAGGATGCAACTCTCCGGCCACACCTGCGCAGGCAGCTCCAGAAACGTGGGTCAGTCCCCCATGGCTTCCCCCAAAACTATTGCATTTAAAATTGGGATATGCTTCTATCATTTTATTGCATAGCCACTGATCTCTTTGGAGTTCCATGTTGCTCAGAGTTTCTCCTCGGGTGGTTTGGTGGTTAAGGCGCTAGGCTTGGAGACTGGAAAGATGGGTTCGATTCCCGAGAGCTGCATGATGTGGGAAATGAAAGGAGCCTCATTCGGGGGTCCCCTGCAAAAATAAATAAATAAATAAACGTTCAACCCAGAGTAATCTCTGACACATAAATGAACGAGTACTTTCTCCAAGAAGCAAGGATTTGTGGTAGCAGTGGTGGGTTTTAAAAAAATGTACTATCACACTCTGGGTGTGGTATGGTGGGCACGGCCAGGGGGAAAAGACCTGCTTTGCACCCAAATTAGGACTTCAGTAAAACCCTGATTTATGAATGCCTCGAGTTACGGGGAAAAAACCCAACTTATGAAAGGGGTTTTCTGTAAAGTTGAATGCCCACTCTCCAGACTGGGCTTGTTTCACGTCGTGGTGCTTTCTCGGCCAGATCGGAGACTGGGAAGGCATGGGGGGGTGAAGTCCAGTGCTTTCAGGGCAGTGAGGTGAAGGTTATGCCTGACAGACTGCCCCAAAAGCCCCATTCAGATCCCTGCAATCGCCCGGTGCCTTTGTGGGGAAGGAGCTTGTTCCGTCACTTCCCTCCCCACAAAGGCACCGGGCAATTGCAGGATCTGAACGAGGAATCTCTTCCTCCACCCCTTGTGGAGCCTGTTTGGCCAGCTAATTGTCCAGGAACACAGAAGGCTCCACAAGGAGGGGGGAGATTTCTTCCCTCCACAACTTTCTCTGCTGGGAGAAACATCAACAACTTGAGATATGCAGATGATACCACCCTAATGGCAGAAAGTGAGGAAGACCTAAAGAGGCTGCTGCTTAGGTTGAAAGAAGAATGTGCAAAAGCTGGCTTGAGACTCAACATCAAAAAATCCAAGATAATGGCAACAGGCCCTTTCAGTCCCTGGAAAATAGATGGGGAAGAAGTAGAAGCAGTGACAGATTTTACTTTCCTAGGATCCAAGATCACTGCAGATGGAGATTGCAGCCATGAAATAAAAAAGGGACTGGTTCTTGGGAGGCAAGTGATGGGAAACCTGGGGAACAGAGTGAAAACTAGAGACATCACCTTGCAAACAAAAATTCACATAGTCAAAGTCATGGTATTCCCGGTGGCAATGTATGGTTGTGAGAGCTGGACCATAAGGAAAGCTGAGCGCAAAAGAATAGATGCCTTTGAGATGTGGTGTTGGAGGAGAGTTTTGAGAGTCCCCTGGACAGCAAGGAGAACAAATAGGTCGATTCTAGAAGAAATCAACCCTGACTGCTCCTTAGAAGGTCAAATAGTAAAGATGAAACTAAAGTACTTTGGACATCAAATGAGAAGAGAGGATTCACTTGAGAAGGCCTTGATGCTGGGAAAGTTGGAGGACAAAAGAAGAAGGGGGCGGCTAAAAAATGAGATGGCTGGATGGTATTGTAGATGCAATGGGCACAGAGCTGGGCGGGTTGAGTAGGATGGTGGGGGAGGGGGTGCCTGATGTGCGGTGGTCCATGGGATCATTTATTTATTTATTTATTTATTTATTGACTTTCTATTACTATTCCCCCCCCCCCGGCAATCCCCTCCGGATGGCTGCTATCGGTTCGGGCGAACCGGTCCGAACCAGGAGCAGCCCACCACTGCCTATTTCCCTAGTTTTAGAGATCCAAATTAGGTACCTCGACTTATATTCGGGACAACTTATAGTCGAGTATATACGGTAATCCTCAAGTAAAATTGAGGCCCAAGTGGACTGTGTTTACCTGTGTGCTTCTCAGATAACCAATCCCTTGAACACATCTCCATGAGTCTCACCGCTCTACTTCATCACTGCCGGTTTCTATTTTCTCGGGATTTCAGAGCCGTCATTCTAGACCCGGTGGATCCAACCAGGAACGCAGCAGAAGGAAGTCGCTGGGACCTGGTTGCTAAGGAAGCCACAGCTTGTTCGCGACGAGCATGCTGCATCCCCCTCGCGTTCTTTCCAGTTACCCGTTGGAATGTCCCGGTGAGGATGAAATCCTTCTACCGTGAACTTTTGTTTGGAATAGTAGCCATGCTAGTCTGTGGTTCAGGCATATCACCATTAAGAAACACCATTAATAGCATTTTAAACAAAGAGCCAAAGTTTTTGTAACTAAATTATGCCAACGCCTTATAGTTTGCTTTCTTTAAAGTAGTGCTTTAAATGGGAACTGCCCCCCGCCACAAATGTCCCTTCACTTCCTCCCTTCTCACCAGTGGTGGGATGTCAAACATTTTACTACCCCACCGTGACGTCATCAGTGTGGGCGGAGTTAACATCATGATGTCATGACATCGTGGAGGGAGTTAAAGAAAATAAATAAATAAAAAATAAAAATAAGCACACACACCCCCCTCAATCCACCCATCCACAACGCAAACCCGTAAATAAATTAAATAAATAAATAAATAAATAAATAAATACATTAAAATACACCCAAACACCCACCCACCCACCCACAACACAAATCAACCAGAGCTTTTAAACCAGAGCTTAAAGCTTATTCTGGCAAATCTTTCTCACACTAGGTCAGATGGAAGGAACTACAGAATGAACTCACCACAAGATGGCTTCATTTTGGCACTTTTCAACTTTTCAACAGTTAAAGAAATTAGGTACTAAGTCTTTGCCTAACTAGTTCTCTAGGATAATATGCCTTAATGTAAATGTAAAACAGCTTTACCTCCTTAAGGGTTCTCCAATTGGAACAGCAATTGCAACAGCACAGGTGTAGCTTATTGATGAGGTAACTCCAAGACTTTGCTTAAAAACCCCAAACCAGGCCGCCAGGCCTTTTAAAGAACTCTGTTAGTACATCATTTTATTTATTTATTTATTTATTTATTTTATTGCTCACATTTGGTATCCCGCCCCAATTGGGTAGACCCGACTCTGGGCGGCTATATACATCAATATACATCAATATAGGTAAAGGTATTAAATACACATTAAAATACATACAGACACACCACATCCAAAGGTGAGTCACTTACCCTGGGGAGCAGGCTATAGGGAACTTCAGGCTAGCAGCTTCTCTTCCTCTTCCCCGCTTGGGAGGACAGCAAGGAGGCCATGCATATACACCAAGCACTGTAGGCATGCATGCACACCTGGCGCGCATGCACAGTGGGCGAACCAGCGAAAAGGTAAGCCCTAAAGGTGGTTCCCCCCAAAAAAAAAGCTGCTACCGGTTCTCCGGGACACTGAGAAAAGTTACTGCCGGTTCTGGAGAACTGGTGAGAACCTGTTACATCCCATCACTGCTTCTCACCTTGCCATCCACCAGTAACTTTTCCAGCATCGACTGAAGCAGCCGCACTCTCTTGACCAATGGCGTGGTGGTGGTGGAAGAGAAGCTCCATTAGATTCCTTCCATCTCTGTAGTTCCAGGGATTTATGATTGATTGCATTACTTAAATAACAATTTGGGTAGGTGTACATGGGTAGACCAGATGTTCGGACCAGAGTTTTGGAACCCCACTGCTCTGGTCCTAACCCAGTGGTGGCGAACCTTTTAGAGACCGAGTGCCCAAACTCACGTTCGCCACAGACTCGACAGGCTGCTGTCCCCGACGCACTTTCATGCCACATGTGAGCTGTCCGCCTTACTCCAGACAGGGGAGGAAGGAAGCGCTCCAATTGGGCTGCTGGGCAGAGGGGGCGGAGTGAAATCTGTGCTGGGGGAAGGAAGGAAGGGCCTCCATTGGGCTGCTGAGGAGAAGCGCGCGGCAAAATCTGTGCTGGGAAGGGAGGAAGCTCTCCCATCAGGCTGCTGAGCAGAAGGGCAGGGCAAAATCTGTGTTGGGGGCAGTGATGGGATGCAACAGGTTCACACCAGTTCTTCAGAACCAGTAGTAACTTTTCCCGGTGTCCTGGAGAACCGGTAGTGGCTTTTTGGGGGAACCACCTCGGGGGCTTACCTTTTCACCGGTTCCCCCACGGTGCATGCATGCCAAGCGCTTGGTGTGCATGTGTGCCTACAGCGCTTGGCGTTCATGCATGGCCTCCTTTCTGTCCTCCCAAGTGGGGAGGAGGAAGAGAAGCTGCTAGCTTGAAGCTCCCTATAGCCTGCTCCCCAGAGTAAGTGACTCACCTTTGGATGTGGGGTGTGTGGGTGTATTTTAATGTGTATTTAATGTGTATTTATTTTTAATGTGTATTTTTATGTATTTTTATGTCTATTTAATTTGTATTTTTATGTGTACTTATTTTTATGGGTTTTTTTACGTTGGCTCTGCCCACATCATTGGCTCCGCCCATACATCATGATGTTGGCTCCACCCACAATGTTGGCTCCTCCCACAGTGTGGTAGTAAAAGTTTTGGCTGCCCACAGAAAGGGCTCTGACTGCCCCGTCTGGCACCTGTGCCATGGGTTCGCCACCACCATCCCAACCTAAGAGTCTCCTGGAAGATTGCAGGTATAATGTTACATTTTTGAACCACAATTGGGCACACTCAGGGTAATGGCAACCTCCTTTTGCTGGCTAGCCTTTCTCACACAAGGTCAAACCAAAGCTAGTGATGAAAATTTGCATCATTCCCTCATATGTCTGGTTTCTATATCTGTGGCCTTTCTTTCTTTTCCACCCACAGCTAGAAGAAGCCTCCTGTACCATCCTCTGAAGGAACAAAGGATAGCAAGGATATGACATCTGTCCAGCTGTTAAAAGAAGAGAACAGAGGGTTGTCAAGCTTGGTGTCTTAACCACATATGGCAGGCAAGACTAGATGTCGGACAGCAAAGAACGCTGCTACCTTTCCCACTGAAGTGATACCTGTTTATCTCCTTGCAATTTCTTGCTTTCAGTCTGTTAGGTTGGCAGGAGAAAGGACAGAGACAGGCACTCACTCTGTTGTGCAACACTTGGGTCTCAAACTGCTGACCTGCTCAGCATCTTACCCCCCTAGCCTGCTGGACACTGAACTTGATGACTGGAAGGTTGGCAGTTCAAGATCCGAGTACTGCGTGACGGAGCAAGCTTCCGTTTCTGTCCCAGCTCCTGGCAGCCTAGCAGTTTGAAAGCAAAACATTGCAAGTAGATAAATAGGTGCTACTTCATGGGAAGGTAAACAACGTTCTGTGCGCTCTGGTGTTTAGGCCTTCCTGCCACGTGTTCTTGGAAACATCTGCAGCTGCAGACAGAGCTATATAAACAGAGATGAGCACTGAACCCTAGAGTCAGATACGGCCGGCTTTCGGGAAAGGGTGACCTTGACCTTTACCTGTCTCTTGTTAAATGTTGGCCTTTCCTGTGTCTACGTTAGCATGCAAAAATAAACCCAAGGTACAACGGGACTGCCTTGCGTCGGTGGTTACACAAGGGCTTATAAACTGCGCATGGGAAGGCGTCGGCCCCATTGATTTCCAGCAGGGCCTCCTGAACAAATATTATGGGCACGGCAAGAGTGCAAACACCTTCTGGCTGAACCAGCCAACAGGGATTGTAGAGGAGGAGGAGGAGGCCACTGAAGGCATCGGAACCACCTCCCAAAAATAAATCAATGTCTGTGTCCTTCAGGATTGCTCATCTCTCTTGATGTGGGTCTCCCTTTCTAGAGACCTCGGGAAGCAGAGCAACACACGCGCACACGCACACACACCCCCCCACACACACAGTCTTCAGTGGGTCCACTAAGATCCGAGAATCCCAACCAGGAGATCTCTCCATGGGATCGTTGTTTATTCATGTCTTTGAGAACTCACTTCTGCCTCTGGAAGCAAAATTTCTTTCTTGCTTGCTTGTTATCTTTCTCCATCTCTCTAACTCTCCCTTCCTATCTTTCTTTTTCTCTCTCTCTTCTGTCTTCCTCCCTCTTTCTTTCTTTCTTTTTCCTTCCTTCCTTCCATCTTGGTTCTTTGCTTGTTTATTCCATCTCTCCAATGTTCCCTCCATCTTTTTCTTTCTTTCTTTCTTTCTTTCTTCCTTCCTTCCTTCCTTCCTTTCTTTCTTTCTTTCCTCCCTCCCTCCCTCTCTCCTTCCCTCAAGGGTAATTGGGCTTTCCCCCCAAGAATCCTTCCTTCTATCCATCTCGTTTGTTCGTTTTCTCCTGCTCTCCAACACACACTTCCTTCTTCCCCCCCCCCCCTTTCTTCATTGATTTCTGCATTGAGCAAGGGGTTGGATTCAAAGTGCTAAAAGGTCCCTATCAATTCTGTTATTTTAGGATTCCTTTATCTATCTATCTATCTATCTATCTATCTATCTATCTATCTGTCTGTCTATCTGTCTGTCTGTCTGTCTGTCTATCTATCTATCTATCTATCTATCTATCTATCTATCTATCTATCTATGTCTATTCCTTTCTTAGTTCTTATCTATCTATCTATCTATCTATCTATCCTACCCTCTTCCTTCCTTTCTTCCTTGTCCCAAGAGCGATTGTCCTTTTCCCCCCAAGGAGTCCAAACAGGCTCAGTTTGTTCTAGAAAATCAATCAGTTTGCTCATTAGAGCCCAGCAGGGAATCTTGTGCCCCAATGAATAGGTCCTGGCCGAAATTAAAGAGAAAGAAAGGATGGATTGTATCCCCCCCCCCCCCCACTGCAGTGCAAGGTTTCTTTCTCTCGCGTGGGATTCTTTTGGGGAGATGACGTTGAAGTCGATGCCTGTGTCTTGACTTGACAGGGTCTAAGAAAGAGGGGGAAATGGATGTTTCAAAGCAAAGGATGAAATAACACAGCAGGAATCTGGCTAATGAACCTTCCGGGTCCCCAGGCCCAAAAAAAGTGACTCCAGCAGGGAGTTGCCTTTGGACACCCACTGGTGTCCACGTTCCCTGTCATTTGGGTGTCAGAATAACCAGGGCAGATTTAGGCAGCGCCAGCGGGCAGCATATGTTGAGAGGCGTCAACGGGATGGCAGTAGAGAAGTTGACTTCCTGTGAGTTCCATAACCAATCTTTCAACGTTTGGGTGCCAAAGTTGAAGCAATATTGGTCCAGTTGGTTTACTGCATATACTCGAGTATAAGCCTAGTTTTTAAGTCCCAAAAATGAGGGGCCCCCCTAAAAAGGGTTAATGACCATGAGGGTCCCAAGTCCGTGTTGGATTGAGACGCATCAAAAATGTAATTAATTTTACCATATTTTCATGTATTTCGATTATTGAAACTCACTAGCAGCTGCTGCATTTCCCACTCTCGGCTTATATTCGGGTCAATATATTTTCCTGGTTTTTCAGGTCAAAATTAGGTACCTTGGCTTATATTCGGGTCGGCTTATACTCGCGTATATACAGTATGTCTCTGCTAACTCCAGATGGGCCAAGCACCCTGGCCACCCCCTGGCTACGGCCCTGACAAAACTCTCACATCTTGACGGGATCTTTTAACAGTTTATATACCTCCTCCTAATCTTCCCTGTTCCCTCCGAGTTTAGCTCCTTACAGGACCGGCTGCGAAGTGGGGAGCAGATTATTTTGAACCTACCGTATACACTCAACTATAAGTCATCCCGAATATAAGTCGGGGTACCTAATTTGGACCTCTAAAACTAGGAAAATAGATTGACCCGAGTATAAGTCGGGGTGGAAAATGCAGCCGCTGCTAGTGAGTTTCAGTCATTAAAATACATGAAAATATGGTAAAATTAATTAATGTAGGCATTTGTGTGGGTATATTTTTGAGTTTTTACGGTAGTGTTAGTGGTTTGTTTTTTTAACTGTATGTTTGGATTTGCACCACTGCGTTTTGGGGACCTTCGGGGTCATTGACTCGAGTATAAGTCGAATCCCCCTTTTAGACCTCATTTTGGGAGCTAAAAAGTAGACTTATACTCGAGTATGTTTAAATTTAATTTTTAAATTTACACCCCGCCTAGTCAGGGAAACCCAACTCAGGGCGGCTCAAATAACGAACAGTATACAAAATAAATAGGATGCAAACAATAAGTTATGGTATCCAATAAACAATATACGAGGTGAATACCAATTCAATACATCACATAAAATACAAAATACAACCAGCATATAATAAGAATACAGTAATACCTCGGATAATGTTTGCATCAAATAACATGCATGCATCGGATAACATTAAAAATCAGATGACATTAAGACTTGTGGAACCAAGTTTTAGCGTTATCTGAGGTTTTACTGTATAATACCATCGTATAACATCACAAGATGTGTTGTTCAGTTGCACAGTCGATTCCGACCCTTTGCGATGACCCCATGGACCACTGTCCGCCAGGCACTTCTGTCCTCCACCATCCTCCTCAATTCGCTCATCTCTGTGCCCATTGTGTCTACAATACCATCTAGCCATCTCATTTTGGGCCGTCCCCTTCTTCTTTTACCCTCCACCCTTCAAGGCTTTCTCAAGCGAATCCTCTCTTCTCATTTGATGTCCAAAGTACTTTAGCTTCATCTTCACTATTTGACCTTCTAAGGAGCAGTTAGTTTTGTTTTATTTTTACAAAAATCTCCCAGCGTTTTCCTCTCCTCGTGATGTGAACTGTTGCAGGAAACAGAAAGGCTTGCAGGGGGGTCCAATCAAGGGAGATTTGGGTCTCCTTCCCCCTTAATAGTATAAAGAGAAGGATTTCCGTCCTAGATTCCACAGAGGCTGAGGAAGGGGATCCGAATCCAGACAAGGCAGGAGGGGATGCATTAAACCCTTGGCGGTGACAGGCACTGCTTGGTTTAATCTTCCGCCTAACCTCCAAAGCGCCTGTTCTCTAGGGCCAGGGGTGGAGGGAGCCAGGAGGGCACAGACCTAAAGGAGACCCACCTCTGTTGCGTTCCAGAAATCACTTGCCTTCTCCAATCCGTGCCGTACCGCAAAACCCACCATCTTCACCCGCAGGCCCACGGGAGCGGAGGTGGATCTTGCCACGTCTGTTGCTGAGCAATGCCGAAGCAGTATCATTTTGGGGCAGGTGGGGTTTGGATTTTTTTTTAAATGGAATACATGCACCAAAAATAGGAGAGAGAGAAAGGGTTTATGCTCAGCCTGCACGGCCCAAGGATCTGCTTCAGAAAGTGCCTCCTCAAAGAGGGCGGCATTTTTGGACCACAATCGGGTGTAATAGCCTGGGAACATCAAGCGTTGTGTTGCCAGCTAATCGTTCTCACACTAACTCGGGCCAAAGGAACTGCAGAAAGAACTCGACCAAAGGTGCCTTCATTTAGTCCCAACCTTTTCAAGCCGGGGGCCGGGTCACGCTCTCTCAGTCAGCTTTGAGGGCCGGACGGCCATTTTGCCCTGCCTGCATTATGGGGGCAGCCATTTTGTCCCAGTAGCTTCAAATGAGGAAACCATTTCATCCCAATAGCCTCAAAGGGGGCTGCCATTTTGTTTCTCAAACACCCTCGGAGGGGGAGGGGCCACATAAAAGGGTGCCACAGGCCGGATCCGG
This sequence comes from Furcifer pardalis, assembly GCA_030440675.1. Classification (NCBI taxonomy): domain Eukaryota; kingdom Metazoa; phylum Chordata; class Lepidosauria; order Squamata; family Chamaeleonidae; genus Furcifer; species Furcifer pardalis. The sequence continues at coordinate 13,602,571 of CP126898.1, read as the reverse complement.
CCCATGGGCCTTAGGTTGAGAACCCCTGATTTAGGAAATTTCACGTCTGGCCTAGACACAGAGGAAGACAACATCTTTGGTTCACATGACCTATGGGGCTTGTGATGTCTCACTCAGTTCCAGAGAGATCAGGGCATCATCTGATGTGTTTGTTCTTGCCATAAAGCTCTTCCTGGATCTGAGCTGGAGGACTTGAGGCTCATCTCAATTCAGAGGATGTCAAGGGTCCTTCTCTGGCTTAGTTCTCTTGGCGCTCACTGCTACTTCTGTCCTTACCTTGGGTGGAATGATACCAACAAGTTTGTGGGTTGTTTTGTGGCAAGAGGTGAAAGTTCAACAGGTGTGGCTTTGCCCTGACATTAAGATGCCCATGAGACAGAATGTTGCACCAGTTGGACTGGCATACAAATGGCCCTCACCGTTGAAGATGCAAGTGCCTCGCCAGGATTTGTGAAGACTTTACAAGATAATGCAAACTTTACAAGATAATAATGCAAGATAATGCAAACTTTACAAGATAATGCAAACTTTAAAAGATAATAATTTCATGTCAGAAATTATTCTGGATTTTTGCTGGAGGAGCTCTGCTCAGGGGATGCACGAATGAGGCTCCTTTCATGTCCCCAAAATCTGGGGCCATCTGTTATGCAGCACCCGGATCTTGAACTGCCAACTTGCCAGCCTTCCAGCTAACAAGGCGAGCTTCTTAACCACTGAGCCATTTGGATGATTTTCTCCTCAGGAGGGCAGGAAAATGTGTCGGAGTCCCTGGTTCCTGGTCCCCAAGATCTTCCCCCACCAAAGTGGTCCCTATTGCTCTACTTGCAATTTCTTGCTTTCAAACCGCTAGGTTGGCAGGATCCGGGACAGAGACGGGCACTCAATCCGTCATGCAGTACCCGGGTCTTGAACTGCTGACTTGCCAGCCTTTCAGCTAACAAGGTGAGCTTCTTAACCACTGGGCCGCTGCTGCCCCTACTTTACAAGTGGTGTGGTGCATATGTGTGTTGGAACCACATTCTCTATGCCAGCTGGGGAGTTATGGGGAATCTAGTTTTTTAAAAGGGAAATGTAATGTAATGTAATAGATTTATATACTGCCCTAATCCAATGGACTCTGGTTACACAAGTTAAAACCAATATAAAATAATTAAAAACCCTTAAGAACATAGCAATACTACCCAACATTTTATGTCTCTCGCCCTCACATGACCCCCAATGAAAGGACTCTGGCTTGTTTGCAAACACTTGCCATCGGGAGACTAAGAAACCTTTCCCCTCCTTTTCTCCCAGAGGAACAGCTGATCGCGGTCAGGATCTGGCCCCTCCTGCCCGGTTGGCAGTGACATGACAGCCAAGGGGGACCTTTCTGAAACCTCAGGTGATGGAGAGGACCATGGCTGGTAGCCATGTCACCACTGGACGGACGGACTCTGGACCGTTCCCTCGCCACCTGTCTGCGGCTTCTCTCCGAGGAGGAAGCTTTCATCGCAGGATAAGGCGCTCGGCGGTTGCTGATAAGGGCTCCAGAAGCAATCTTGGATTTATCTCAATCATTTCCACAAGAGGCGATCTGGGCTAAAGGCTATGGAAGGAGAGCGTCAACTACCTAGAAGGCAAATTGGGGAGTCAAATGACACCCCACAATAGAAGCTCTTGTGGTTTCCATGCATTTAGACACATACCAGTTAATTCCCTGCCTAGAAATGGGATAATAGTTAATTGCTGATCAGTTGACTTCAGGGGAGGAAATGCATTCTCGGATATGAGTTGCAGTCGACAAGGACAAAAAGTTGACTTAGATAGAGGGACTAACACTGAACTTGATGACTCGAATATTGGCAGGTCAGCAGTTTGAGACCTGACGGCCACACAACAGAGCGAGCACCTGTCGTCTGTCCCAGCTCCTGCCCACCTAGCAGTTTGAAAGCAAGGCATTGCAAGTAGATAAAGAGGCACCACTTTGGCAGGGAAGGTAACCACGTTCTGTGCACTCTGGTGCCCATGGAACGGCCTGCAAGACACAGACAGCGCTGGCTCTTTGGCTGTAAGCAGAGACGAACAATGAACCCTAGAGTTGAATACGACTGGCTTTCGGCCTTGCCAGCTTATCCACAGTCTGGGGTATGAGATAAGAGTTAATTGCCCATCAGCTGACGTAGATAACAAGAGGAGAGGAAAGAGGCAGGGAAAGGGAGAGAGAAATCGTAATTTGTTAGTGTTGTGTGTGAAGATAGACGTGGAGAGTTTGGAAACAGTTCGGAGCAGAGCAGCCAAGGTCAGCCATGGTGCAAAACAGCTCCGTAGGGAGTGATAACAAAACACAACTAACAGGGTATGTTTTGTATTCCAGGGAAGAATGTGCAGTGCAAGGAACATCCTGGCCCTCTTCAAGTCCTTGAAGGAGAGAATAAGGGCAGATGATCAGCCGTCATAGTTCTGCAAAGCTGGAAATGTCTCAAGGGTCAGCCTCTCCATTCGGCCAATGCAGGGATGCCTGACATTAAGATATCCCTGAGAGATGATCATCCAAACTTTTTGGTTTGATCTGATCTGGTGTTAGCTCAAACCAAAAAGCTTGGGTGATCTGGTGTTAGAAAGATTAGTTGGCAAGGTTGAACCTCTTTCCTGACTTCCTATCATCTCCTCCTCCTCCTCTTCTTCTTCCTCCTCCTCCTTCTTCCATACATCGACTCAAGCAACTGCACTCTCTTGACCAATGGAGTGGTGGTGGGGGTGGTGGGGGTGGTGGAAGAGAAGTCCCATTGGGTTCCTTCCATCTCTGGAGTTCCAGATATCATCATCATCATCATCATCATCATCATCATCATCATCATCATCATCATCATCATCATCATCATCATCATCATCATCATCATCTTCTTCTTCTTCTTCTTCTTCTTCTTCTTCTTCTTCTTCTTCTTCTTCTTCTTCTTCTTCTTCTTCTTCTTCTTCTTCTTCTTCTTCTTCTTCTTCTTCTTCTTCTTCTTCTTCTTCTTCTTCTTCTTCTTCTTCTTCTTCTTCTTCTTCTTCTATCCACTCGGGAGTTGAGGAAGATGTAAGGTTCTTGCATGGCATGGCCTTGAGCCACAGGACCACTATAGCAGCCATAAAGGCCATCCTGGATTACCCAAAAAAGACCTGGTGAACGTGGCTCTTGTGAGGTTGTGACTGGCCCAGCAAGCCAGTAACACATAACCCAGTGATGGCTAACCTTGGCACTCTAGGTGTTCTTGGGCTTCAATTCCCAGAAGCCCAAGTCAGTACTCCTGCTAATCAGGGCTTCTGGGAATTGAAGTCAAGAACACCTAGAGTGCCTAGGTTTGTCATCAATGCCATAAAGGTAAAGGTCACCCTTGCTCAAAAGCCAGTCATATCCAACTCTAGGGTTTGGTGCTCATCTCTGTTTCATAGCCAAAGAGCCAGCACTGTCTGCTTCTGCAGATGTTTCCGTGGTCATGTGCAGCCATGATTACACACCGGAGCGCATAGAACACTGTTTACCTTCCCACCGAAATGGTCCCTATTTATCTACATAACCCATTGCTAAAAAACCTTACTTGGAGCACCCCCCAAGTAAACCTCAACATTTCTCCCATCCAGCAGGAAGATACAAGGTCAGTAGTAGACGGGATGCCTCCTCCGCTTCTCCTGTTGAGACTTCCACCCTCCACCCATTCAGTGGTAAAAATACATTTTGTGTCAGAAATTACTCTGTGTTGTAAGAGTGTTTGCTGGAGAAACTCAGGGGACAATGCCCGAACGAGGCTCCTTTTGCATCCCCAAGATCCATCAAGCAGCACTGGGGAATCGAAACCCAACCTTCCGGTCTTCAAGCTCAGCATCTTAACCTCTAAGCCACCGCACCACAGTGGTCATCCCCGGCCATTGACTCTATGACCTGCCATGGATTACAGATGTAGAAGAATGCCTTAAATAGGGATTATTTTGGCATGCCTTTTCTCCGCAGAGCCACTTAACCACAACCGCTCTGCTAGAAAAAAGTGACGGTGGGCGGGGAATTCTCCACTTGAGTCATGTTTGACACAGAAGATTACACACGAAAAGATTCCCCTCTATCAAGGATTTGTGTCCTTTGTTTTTGACCGCTGACATTTGCTTCATCGATTTGCTCTACAGGTCATTCTCCCCACTGGCCCAGCAGCTGACCTTACACCAAGAGCCAGTAAATACTTCCAGGCCTGCTTGAATGAAAGCTCAACAATTAAACTTTCTCTCCACTTGGATTTTGCTTTGAGCCCTCTGTTCAGGATTAATCGTTACAAAGACAGTGATAAAGAAAATCACAAAGAGGAAGGGGAGGTTGTGTTCTCCATCATCCATGAGTGAAAGATGCGTAATAACAGGCTCAAACTATAGGAAGCCAGATAATAGGCTGAATATCTGAGGATACTTATTCAGGATTGCCAAAGACTACACACTCAAGACAAAAATCATTTATATATATATATATATATATCCCCCTTGGGGGCTATGAAAGTCAAATAAGACTATCCATCACCTACAGACTCAGCATCCTCTCAATGGATTTGAGCAATGTATTTTTGGGCAATTGCAGGACGGACAGGAAAATGTGCTCCAGTCTCACATCAATTCACACCCTTAGCTGGGCTTCTTTTGATGACGGCAAGGCAGGAGCAGACATTGGGCTCATGTTACGGTGTATCTTTCCATTAAACCATGTTCTGTGCACTTGGGTGTCTAGGCATGACTGTCACATGTCCACGGAAACATCTGCAGACCCAGACAGCGCTGGCTCTTTGGCTATAAACAGAGATGAGCACTGAACCCTAGAATCAGATATGACTGGCTTCTGAGCATGGGGAACTTTGACCTTTTCCAATCCAATCAACCAAGTTGTTTTCCACTCTTCTGATCACACCGCAAGGCAGCCTGCCAGCCGTAGCTCATCTGTTCGTCTCCTCCTAGGATACTGTCGATCAAAAAGATTTCAGACCGTCTGTTTTCCTTTTGAATCTCCTCATTTTAATTCCCTGATTGATAGGCCATATTCAGCAGCGTCTGTTCACTGTGCTTAATCCTCGTTGGGCTGCTTTGGGTTTTGGCGCTTCTACTTCTTGGGTTTTTCCAAGGGAGGTGCATCATGCTTTTGTCAACCTTTCTGTTCCCACCCCCTAGTCATCCTGACAGTGGCGTAGCGTGGGGGGCGGGGGGGGCGGATGCCCCGGGCAGCGCCTTTCAGGGGGCAGCAAAATGTCCCCTCACCACCCTTTTGCTGGCGAGCGCCCCACGTGCGCTTCGCCGCTTGCCACACACCTCCGTCCGCTCGCACCTCCATCCGCTCGCTCACCCGGCTGGCCGTCGGGGGCTCTCCGCCGCCTGTTGCCCCTGGCAGCGGCTTTCAGGGGGAGGCAAAACGTCCCCTCCCCACCCTTTTGCTGGCGAGGAGGAGAAAAAGGGGTTTTTTTTAGGCGGACAATTCAAGGAGGCTCCTTGAATTGTCCGCCTAAAAAAAACCCCTTTTTCTCCTCCTCGCCAGCAAAAGGGTGGGGAGGGAAGGAGGGGCACGCCCGGTCGCTCGCCCAGCTGGCCGTCAGGGGCTCTCCTGGCGGGCGGCCCGCGTGCGCGCGGACGCTGCTCGCCTCCGCCCGCCCAGCCACCCACCCAACTTGCCGTGAGACGGGGCGCTCGTCGGGGGTTGGTGGCGCCGTGGCGGGGAGCCCCTGGGGGCTGGCTGGGCAGGAGGAGGTGGGCAGCGTGCGCGCGCACGCGGGCCGCCCGCCAGGAGAGCCCCCGACCGACAGACAGCCCGGCGGGCGGGCCCCTCCTTGAATTGTCTGCCTAAAAAAAACACTTTTTCTCCTCCTCGCCAGCAAAAGGGTGGGGAGGGGACATTTTGCCGCCCCCTGAAAGCCGCTGCCAGGGGCAACAGGCGGCGGAGAGCCCCCGACGGCCAGCCGGGCGGGCGAGCGGACGGAGGTGTGTGGTGGGCGAGCGGACGGAGGTGTGTGGCGCGCGCGCGCCGCTAGTCAGCAGGGGGCCGGCTTCTACCTGGGTCGGGGGGAGGGGGCGGCGGCAGCGGCGAGCTGGGGGGGCGGCGGCGAGTTTGTTCTTCGCCCCAGGCGGCTGAAGACTGCGCGACGCCACTGCATCCTGACATCTCTCTCATGGTTCTCCATGACCTGAGCATCCCCATCGGGCTTCCACAAGCCACAGGTGAATGGATGGAAAGGGGCAGAGATCCCCATTCGTTCTGGGTTGCGTCAGGGCTGTCCGCTAAGTGCAGCACTGTACGTCCTGGCATTGGATCCACTTTTGACACTGATAGAACAAGGCAGCCGGATCGGGGGATTCCTACCTTTTAGGAGGGACCTCGATGGTAGGGAAGCAGATAGGAAAATCAAATTTGTTGCCCACACTGATGACGTTTATGTTTTCACATCGGGAAAGCAGGAGTTGGATCCAGTGAAGGAATTATTAGAGGGTTATGGGAAGGCTTCCGGAGCACTCATCAATGCCACAAAAAGCAGAGTGTACATTTTGGGTGGAAAGACTGGAGAACTCAGGGGAAAGACACTAAAAGAAGTTTGAATGGAGAAGGAGACGATAAAGGTAACAGGCAAAGTTCAGTCAAGATCTTGGGCATCCTGTTCACTGTTGACCCCAATGGATGGGAAGAAAATTGGAAAAGGTGGGAAGAGGGGGTGGAGAGGTGGAAACCCTGGAGGCTTGGTCTCTACAAGAAAGTACAGTTCTTCAAAACTTATTGTATACCAGTGGCGAATCATGTGGCGGCTGTGTATCCCCCTCCTCAGAAACTTATGGATAGGGTGATGGGAAGAGTTTTTGTTTTCTTGTGGGGAATGAAGGTTTTCCCTCTCCCTAGGGCAGTGGCATACCGGTCGGTAAAAGAAGGTGGGTTAGGGTTGCCAGCTCTTGGCCCTCTCTTCCTAGGTGCCTTTTTGGCCAATAACTTGAAACAGAAGACTAATGAAGGAGAATCCCGACCGATTGGTGTGCAAGGCGACCTATGGCAAAGCAGAGAATGGGGGAAACAGTGGTGGGAGGAGGAACTCCGTTCTCCCAGATTGACCAGTGCTTCGAAACGGGAATGAGGCCGTACGTTAGAGATATGGCGGAGGGAGTCAATCGTTGGGCGGTGAGGGCAAACACACTTAAGATTGCAGATACAGTGAGGGAGTCAAAGCGGGTTATTTACACTGAGGCCGTAGAGGAAAGAATCGCTAGGCCATTCAGGGAGAAGTGGGCTTCTAAGACTAATCTGCCGGAATATCTGCAGCCAGGGGAGGAGGACTTGTCTGTGTTTAAAGATGGGAATATACCCCTCTGTCTGTGGGAAACAAGGTGGAGGGCATATCATCAGGTACTTAATGTAGGAGCGACCTACCCATGGAAAAAGGAAGAGGAACAGCAGTGCAGGAGGATAAGGTGCCAGAATGTTAGAGGTGGGATAACAGACCAGAAACCCCCGAGAGAAACCTGTTCGCATTTTGCAAACGAATGTCCTTCATCGCAAGAAATTTGGGGAGCTCTGGCAAGTAAATTGGACTGGCCTTATTTAAAGGAACAGAAAGCAGAGACGATTCTCTCGGGGACAGAGCCAGGAATGGGGTGGAAGGGGCCGAGAAAGAAAGGGAAGCTGGAGAACTGGAAAGTGCCCTGGTCCTTGGTTCGATTAATCAATCTGTTTGCCTTAAGCGCTCTGATGTTCCAAAGGGGACAGGAAGGGAAGACGGGAAAGCTGGCAGATCCCAAACAAGCGGTGGGCAGTTTGGTGGCAAGGCTCAGAGTATATGCTGAAAGAATGATGGTAAGACAGAAGGAACCCGACAGGTACAAATGGTGGCAGTGGTTGACAGAAAGAAATGTGGGAATAACTTAGAATATTAAAAGTTAAGATTCATGTAAACAACAGTATAATTGTAAATATTATTGTTCTTTTGGTATTGTATATACTGTATATTTCCTTCCACAATCACTATATATGTAACTATGTTTACTGAGCTAAGTTTTTAAAAGTGATGACAAGTTTATGTAGTTCACCTCGACAGATGGTACTGTAGTAAGAATTTTATCAATAAAAATTTTCCTTCTAAAATTTCCTTCTTCTTCTTCTTCTTCTTCTCCTCCTCCTCCTCCTCCTCCTCCTCATCATCATCAAAATGTTAAATTGCCAAAATGCAACCAGCTTCTTGGCTTTGTTGTCAGCCAATGTTTTGAGAGCCTCCTGGACAAGTGAGGAGAACAATTTTTTAATTTAATTTAATTTTCCCACTTGTATGCCACCCAATCAGGAAACCCAATTCAGGGCGGCTCACACAATAATTGTACAATATAAACAATAATACAATATACACAATAATTATACAATAGTCAACATACAGCATATAATAATATACAACAATACAATACTGCAGGGACCTCTCTGCCCCGGTCACAGACAGAGTCCTGCTGCCTGACGCCATAGCAGCCTTTTCAAGCCCGGGCCAAGGGTGGGACCCAGGGGCGCTGGCGGTATAGGGGTCCTGTTGCCTGTTGCTGCAGCGGCCTCTCCGACCCAGCTGCAGGCAAAGCCCAAGGGTGGTGAAGGCCAATCTTAGAAGAAATCAACCCTGACTGCTCCTTAGAAGGTCAAATGGTAAATATGAAGCTAAAGTACTTTGGACATCAAATGAGAAGAGAGGATTCACATGAGAAAGCCTTGGTGCTGGGAAAGGTGGAGGGCAAAGGAAGAAGGGGGCAGCCAAAGATGAGATGGCTAGCTGGTATTGTAGATGCAATGAGCACAGAGCTGGGTGGGTTGAGGAGGATGGTGGAGGACAGAGGTGCATGGCGGGCAATGGTCCATGAGGTTATGAAAGGTTGGAATCGACTGTGAGACTGAACAATAAAAAATAAGTCCTAGTCTGGCCAGGTTATCTTGCTATGGCCACAGAGTAGACCCTACTGCCAGATACTCAACACAGATCATCAGACAGAGATTACGTAAGTAGGTTGGCTGGGACCGGCAGATTTGGGTTGAGTAGACTGGGCATGCAAGAGAAAGGTTGGGTGTAAGTTAGCTATGGCACAGCCTTCAATGAGGACTAGTGGCCTTGTTTGGCAAAGTCCACAGGGAAGGGTGACGGAGGGCAGCAGCTTAATCCGTCCTGGCCCGGGGCTGATGATGAGGACTTTGTGTGTCCAAAGGGCTCAGGACCAGAAAGTGACTCGAGGCACTGGATCCATGGTACCATGGGTGTGACGCTGTGATGTGGAAGGCCAATGAAACGCCACCACATTATACTGTTCCCAGGACAATCTTCACAGCTGATCACCATAAAGAAGGAGGCAGGGGCATCATCAATGGATCTCGACGATTGAGTCTTTCTGACCCAGAATGGCATTGCAAGTTCTGAAGCAAGCTTTCCTCCCCATTAACATAAGGAGGAAGAAAGCAGGTGGCATGGGCCGGCCGATGCGCGGAACTGGAAACCCCCACCCACACATGCCATTTATGAGGAAGAGGGTTTGATTTACCGTGAAATCCCAAAGGGGATCAGGTTTAATCCCTCCGCTTTGAGGCTGCGCCACCGAGCTGGGAGCCAATGGATTACCTCTCCCATGGTGGCACCACGCAGCCCAGCCTATGGGCTCTGTAGGTCGCAGAAGGCAGACGGGGGTCATCCCATTCCCAGAAGAAGGCTGACCCCACACACACACACACACACACACTCTCCGAAGAATGGAAATTGGCCTGTTGCATAACAGAGGCTGGATTCAGATGGGCCAGGATGGACTGAGCTGGGCTTGACATGGGTTGAATAGCTGTATGTGGCCTCCTCCCTCTTCCCCTCCCAGAGTCCCTGGAGAGGCCCAGCAGCAAGTGAAAGCAGCTCTCTCTCTCTCACTCTCTTTCTCTGAGTTTATTTCTTCATTTATTAAGTAGTTCTAACCTGTCCTATTTAACAGTAATCACGATCAGACGACAATCCATGATATGACTTTCTTGCTTGCTTCCTTAGATGCATGCATGCTTGCGTATGTGACTGGCTGTCTGGCTAGCTGTCTGTCTGTCTGTCTGTCTGAATTAATCAGCTGATCAATCAACTGATTTATCGATTGGTTGGTTGGTTGGTTGGTTGGTTGGTTGGTTGGTTGGTTGGTTGGTTGGTTGGTTGGCTGGTTGGCTGGCTGGTTGATCGGTTAGTTGGTCGGTCAATCAGTCAGTCGGTTGGTTGGCTGGTTGATCGGTTAGTTGGTCAGTCAATCAGTCAGTCGGTTGGTTGGTTGGTAGACTGACTGACTGTCTTGCTTGCTTGACCTTGACTTTCTCTTCCTTCCTTCCTTCCTTCCTTCCTTCCTTCCTTCCTTCCTTCCTTCCTTCCTTCCGTCCGTCCGTCCGTCCGTCCGTCCGTCCGTCCATCCGTCCTTCTTCCTTCCTTCCTAGCCACGGAAATATCTGCAGGCGCAGACAAGCGCTGGCTCTTCGGCTGTCAACAGAGATGAGCACCAAACCCTAGAGTCAGACAAAACTGGCTTTTCAGCAAGGAAGAACTTGACCTTTATGTGCAAGCCAGAGAGATCTGAGAACATTAATTCTACCTTACGGGAGCCTCCCCTGCCCCGCACTCCCAATCTAGCACCAGGAAGCGTTAGCTAGCACACCAAAAGAGAAGCTGAACGCATGGGATGACTTCATGTGGCATTGTGACTTGATTCACCCGGGAAGGGTGGCCTGGTTGAGTGAGCCAGCATGGAGATTCAGGCACAGCTTAGTCGGGCAGAGAGAGAGAGTTGAGGAAGACAATGCTAGGTGTGGATTGTGTGGCATCGCCTACAACAAAATACAAACTTTTTCAATCTGGCAGATCCAAAGAGATTATATCAGTAGGTTGGCTGGGACCGGCATATTTTAGGTTGAGTACACTTGGCACGCAAGAGAAAGGCTGGGTGTAAGTTGGCTACGGCATAGAGTGGGAGAGATGTGTGCCAGTTGGCAGCTCTAGAGAACGAGCGAGTGAGAGCCGTCAATAAAATAAGGACCTTTTCAAAAGGGGATGTCTTCCCAGTGAAGAAAAACAGGGTTTTATTTGGGGGTTCAGCACCCAAATATAACCCTAGAAGGTCGGAGTTCGATCCCCAGGTACTGCATGACAGAGTGAGCTCCTGTCTCTGTCCCAGGTCCTGCCAGCCTCGCAGCTTGAAAGCAAGAAATTGCAAGTAGATAAACAGGGGCCGCTTTGGCGGGAAGGTAAACAGTGTTCTGTGCACTCCCGGTGTTTAGTCATGCCTGCCGCATGACCATGGAAACATGTGCAGAAGCAGACAGCGCTGGCTCTTTGGCTTTGAAACAGAGATGAGCACTGGACCCTAGAGTCAGATACGACTGGCTTTCGAGCAAGGGTGACCTTTACCTGCTACCCTCAGCACCCATCTCTTCCTCGGAGTCACTGTTTTAAAGGTCAAGGTCTCCCTTGTTCGAAAGCCACTCATCTCCAACTCTAGGGTTCAGTGCTCATCTCCATTTACAGCTCAAGAGCCAGCGCTGTCTGAGGCTACAGACATTTCCATAGACAGTAGACCATAAGCACATGGTTAATAGGACATACACAGCTTGCCAAAAAAAAAAAATTAACCACTGTGAAATATTCTGTTTTTTGGATTGGAAAGGAGGACAAAGAAATCCAGACCAATTTCCTGTCTTCTTCTTCCTCCTCCTCCTCTTCCTCCCTTTTAGATATAATGATAATTTCATGTCAGCAACTATGAAAGGATTTTTGCTGGAGAAACTCCACTCCCGAAATGAGGCTCCTTTCCTCCCCTCCCCCCCAGATCGTTTCCCCACCAGTGCTCCCCATTGATCTACTTGCAATTTCTTGCTTTCAGGCTGCTAGGTTGGCAGGAGCTGGGAGAGAGGCAGACGCTCAAACCATCATGCAGTACCCGGGTCTCAAACCATGTCAAGGGAGAGACAAAGCTCTGAGTCTTTCTATCCCTGTGGTTTAACACCACTGGAAACTTGCCACCCTAACATTGCATGGAGTGATAAACGATGGAAAACTGGATGGGTCTTGGAAGGAACATTTCACACAGTAGCAGATTAACAGATAAGCCTCGCCTAGCTGGGTAAACGCCCTTTATGGCCCTCCCATTACAAACCTGAGAGTCACCTGAGGTTCGCACGATTTCCAGCCAAAGATCAGTGGGGAGCTCAGTGGGGAGCCATTATCAGCGCCTTATCGGTCCCAAAGTGCCACATCACTAAACTTTCAAACACAGACCGGCAGAGACAGAGAGGACAGATATGGCAATAGAAACAAAGGATCAAACAGATAATTAAAGCTTCTTCAAAGCCATTTTGGTTAATGTAATTCAGTGGTTTAAGTAAGGAGTTTAAGTAGGGAGGTAGGGAGTTTGATTACCCTACCTTAGGGGCACAGTTTCAGGAGCTCCTCCCAGAGAAGGGGTGCCCAAACTTTTCAGGCCTCAGGCCGGTCACATAGTTCAGGGGGACACTGTGGTCCAGATCTGGCCCCCATGCCAATTCATCTGGCCCATGAAGCCCTCGTCGCTCCTGGAAGCAGAAGTAAAATGTGCCATCTTCTGGGAGTGACAAGGGCTTCGCAGGCCAGATGAATTGGCATTGAGGGCCAGATCCGGTCCCTGGGCCGAAGTTTGGGCACCCCTGCCCCAGAGGAAGGGCAACGTTAAAACACTTCTGTGTATTTCTCTACCTATTAAACCCTGTGTAGTGTTTGGGTCACAAAGGGTCGGAATCGACTGTGCGACTGAACAACAACAACAACATCATTTTGCTTTTGGGTTTTGAATTCCCAGAAGCCTAAGTCAGTTCCCCAAAGCACTGATCAGCCAATGTGCTGACTTAGGCTTCTGAGAATGTCCCTGTCCCCCCCCGTGGGGCGTGGGCCCCACATTAGGAAACACTGCTGTAAAGGATCAAGTCACTAATGTGTTAGGTATCTGCCAGAGGTTAGGAGTTCCTGCCAACCAAGCTGTTCGAAAGCAAGAAATTGCAAGTAGATAAATAAGTACCACTTTGGCAGAAAAGGCATCATTTTGTCCGCTCCAGCATCTAGTCATGCCTGCCAGATGACCAGAGAAACATCAGCAGAGGCAGAGGCTCTTTGGCTGTAAACGGAGATGAGCAGCAAACCCTAGAGTCTGACACAACTGGCTTGGCGACCTTGGCCTTGACCTATTCCCAATGCCCAGAAAGAGACTTGGGAGAGTCCAAATGATCCTTGGGGCCGAATGAACAGATTCCTCTCTGCTGCATTTGGGGCAGACTCTCCCCGGGAAGGGTTGGTGTGAGGTTGGGCAAGGTCTGAACTCTTTCTCACTCTCACTTTTCTACCTGTTCTGCCTGCCGCACCTTTTCTGGGAGGGCCCTTTCCTAACATCACCATCGGATGATGCAGGTGAGTCACCTTTGCTTTGGGCAAGGAGGGGGAGAGGAAGGCAGAAGGGTTGGAAAGGATTGGGCAAGGCAAGGATAGCTGGGACGGGGCGGGGAGAACCCTTCCACCACCCACAGCATATCTGGTCTCTTCCTCCTCCTCCTCCTTCTCCTCTTCCATCTTCTCCTCCTCAAACTTCTTCTTCTTCTTCTGCTCCTCCTTCCTCTTCCTTCTTCTTTTACTCTTCTTCTTCACCTTCTCCTCGACAGATGGTACTGTAGTAAGAATTTTATCAATAAAAAACTTTACCATCTCCTCCTCCTCCTCCTCCTTCACCTCCTCTTTCTCATCCATCATCTTCTTCTTCTCCTCCAACTTCTCCTCATCATCATCCTTCTCATCCTTCTCCTCCTCCGCCACCTCCATCGTCTTCATCTCCTCCTCCGCCTCCTCCATCTTCTTCATCTCCTCCTCCTTCAAGTGCACTATCCGACTCCGAATATTGGCTACCCTCACGGCGGCCACCCATGAAGAACGTCCTGATCATATAATGCACAAGGGGCCCGACCCACCTGGGCCCTACCTCAGGGGGCTGTCGCTAGGACCGTAGCCAGGGCCTGCCCTACCTACCAAAGGAGGCCAAATTTGCTCGGGGAAATGTCCCAGGGCGGATTTCCAACTGCCTTGATAAAGTGATGAGTGCCGGAAAGGGTTCAAGAGGGAATCAGGCCACCCTCTGTCACGGATTTCCTTTGATTCAGACCCCAGGCGGGTCGGACTGGATGACCTCATGGGAGCCCCTCTTCCAACCCATTCATTCTGTGATGCTCTGATTTCCCACGCTCCTCCCCCTCCTTTCGCCTTTTGGGGAGGCACCCGAAGAGGCGTGGCTCGTCCGAGGAGGCGTGGCCCATATCCCTCCAATCCCCGCTCGCCCCTCCTGACCGGCCCCCCAACCTTCTTCCCCGTGTCAAAATCGCAGCCGGAGACGCGAGCGCTCCATTCATTGCGCGCCGGCCGGCTTCACAGCCTCAACGAGCTTCGGGATGGCATCGGGGCGGCTCCTTCTGGCCCTCCTGCTCCCCTGCCTGGCCCTGGGGACCCGGGACTGGTGGATCGGGGCACGGACCTCCTGCCACACGCTGGCCCGGCCGGCCGGCCCCCGGGGTCCGACGTGGCGGGGCTTCTTGTGGCGGCGCCCCGACGACGGGCGGCGTCTGGCGGTGGTGCAAAGCGCGTGGGACCCGCGGGGGCGGCTCTTGGCTTGCGCTTGGAGGACCGAACCGCGGGTCGTCCGGTGGTACGAGAGCCTCTGCCGGGAGAGCCCCGGCGGCCACCCGAGGACCCTGGGTTTGGAGCGCGCCGTCTGGGGTCCGGAGCTGGCTCGGGCGCTGGAAGCCCTGGAGGGGCAGAAAGACACTTGCGCGGGATCCCAGCACCGTCCGTCGGAGGGAGACGAGAGAGGGAGACCCCAATCTGCGCCCCCGGCCAGGCTGGAAGGTCCGAGGGGGCGGACGCGGCTTCGACGGGGCTTGACCATGCCCGGGACGCTTTGGTGCGGCGCCGGGGACTCGGCCCGCAACGCTTCCGAGCTTGGTACGTCCGACGGGGCGGGCTGGGTTGGGTGGGAAGGGGTCTGGGCTGATGGTGCGCCCCGTTGGGTGGGGTGAGTTGAGGAGGCGCCCGGCGGGACGCGAACTCGCCCTCGGCTCCGCTTGGAAAGGGGCCCCGCGCCGCGAGCGCGAATCCAACCTCTGCGCGCGTGCAGAGCGCGAGGCCTCCCTCAGTAAGAGAATAGCAGGGGCCGCGGTGGCCCAGGGGTTGAGAAGCTGGGAGGCTGGCACCTCCGGCAGTTCGAGACCCGGGTACTGCATGACGGACTGAGTGCCCGTCTCTGTCCCAGCTCTTGGGGACATGAAAGGAGCCTCATTCGGGCGCCCCCTGAGCGGAGTTTCTTCCGCAAAAATCCTTTCAACCCAGAATAATTTCTGACACGAAATTATTATTAGTATTATTATTCTGAGAATAGCAATTCCGCTTCTTTACCGTTCCATAGAAGCGCTTCCTGCCTCATCTGGGCGGTTCACACGTTAATTGGCATTTGCTCCCCCCTCCCCATGCCAGGCCCTCAGTTTTATCTGGGGAGGTCAAGGTAAAGGTCACCCTTCCTCGAAAGCCAGTCGCATCCGACTCTAGGGTTCAGTGCTCATCTCTATTTATAGCCAGACAGCCAGCAATGTCTACACTTGCAGACGTGGTCATGTGGCAGGCATGACTAAACACCGGAGCACACAGGCTGAGTCAACCTTGATCCTCGGTTAGGATCTAACTCACAACATTCTGGCTGCAGCAGTTTAACCCCTTCAAGGAAGAGGAACGCAGGAGGAAGGCGGTGCCTTTAATGAGATCACCATGCTCCTTCCAACCACTAGGAAATATTCCCCGGGTGGGGGCATTTTGCAGGGTTCTTATTGTGCTTATTATGGGACTGCAGTGCCTCAAGTGGTTAAGATGCTGACTGGAAGGCGGCAGGTCAGCAGTTCGAGACCTGAGTACTGCACGCCGGAATGAGCTCCCATCTCTGTCCCAGCCCCTGCCAACCTAGCAGTTCAAAAGCAAGAAATTGCAAGTAGATAAACAGGAACCACTTCGGTGGGAAGGTAAACAGCATTCCATGCACTCAAGACCTAGCAATAAAAAAACCATCTAAAAAGTTTCAAGGTTAGAAGGTTTAAAAAAGATTAAAAGGTTAAGAGGTTAAAGGATTCACTGGAGGGAGGGGGAGTCAAACAAGCCAGCTGGCCAAGGCAACCGACTGGCCAGAAGAAGCCCACACCTGCCCTGCCAGCACATGCAAACGGACCTGAGAAATCAAGCCAATTGAATACGATGTCATCTGTTGGCTAGGCAGACCATGACGCCTAGCCAGGAGCAACGAGGGCTTCGTGGGCCAGATGAATTGGCATCAGGAGCCATACAAATGGTCAGAGATAAGAAAGGGGGCTTTCTAAGAATACAGTTCCCATCGGTCTCGTGTCCAGCATGGGAGTTGTAGTCCAAAATAAGAAACATTTCTCAATATTTGGCGCGCTGAGTGTGCATGATCGGCATCAATGTCCTGCATCTTAAGGGACTTTGGTGGCTAAGCGGTTAAGACGCTGAACTTGATCACTGGAAGATCAGCAGGTCAGCAGTTCAAGACCGGTGTGTTGCATGACGGAGTGGGCTCCTGCCTCTGTCCCTGCTCCTTCAGACCTGGCTGTTTGAAAACAAGAAATTGCAAGTAGATCAACAGGTCCCACTTCGGTGGGAAAGGTACTAGTGTTCTGTGTCTAGTCGTGCCTGCCTCATGTTCACAGAAACATCTAGCACTGGCTCTTTGACTGTAAACAGAGATGAGCACTGAGCCCTAGAGTCAGATACGACTGGCTTTCGAGCAAGGGCGACCTTTATCTTTACTTTTACCTGCTGCATCTTTCTCCACCAAGCCTGAAGCCTGCTTCTCTCTGAAAAGGTCATTACCCTGTCAAGCTGAATTCAGGCTCCAGGACATCACACAGGGGCCTGATCCTGTCTCTCTCGGTTGCAGGGGTTTTCCAGGGCCCCGATGTCTGCTGCCGAGAACACGACCAGTGTGAGGCTCAGATCCCTGCCTTGGGGTACAAGTACGGCATGCGGAATTACCGCTTCCACACCGTCAGCCACTGTGACTGTGATGTCCGGTGAGTATCAGACAGCGCAGCCATGCTCCATGTCGTGACTCTGCTGGTGACCTCGATCCTGCTGTTGGCTGGGGATGGTGGGCTCGTTGATACCTTGCGCTGCTCTTGACCTCATGTGCTAGGCAAAGTCTGGGCTACCTTGGCTATCATCTCAACATGGCACTGGCCAAGGATCATAGGCTTGGGTATGGGATCTCTTGGACTTACTGAACTCTGGTATGGGACTTCTCCATCTCTTTGGCAGGTTCAGGCACTGCTTGATGAACCTCAACGACCCCATCTCCAACTTCGTCGGCATCAGCTTCTTCAACTTGCTGGAAGTCCCTTGCTTCGTCATGGAGGAGAGCGAGGAGTGCCTGGAGTGGACCTGGTGGGGAGGGTGAGTGACCTTTCTCTGGGGGCTTCTGCTCCTAGAAGATGGTAGCTTTCTACCACCATAGATAGATAGATAGATAGATAGATAGATAGATAGATAGATAGATAGATAGATAGATAGATAGATAGATAGATAGATAGATAGATAGATAGATAGATAGATAGATAGACAGACAGACAGACAGGAACTAAGAAAGGAATAGATAGATAGATAGATAGATAGATAGATAGATAGTGAGTGAGTGAGTGAGTGAGTGAGTGAGTGAGTGAGTGAGTGAGTGAGTGAGTGAGTTGAACTTCTGGTTGGTTGGTTGCTTGCTTGCTTCCTTGGATGGCTGGTAGATAGGTGGGTTGGGTAGGATTGGGTAGGGTATGGATGGATGGCTTTGCAGATGCCTCATGTCAATCTGAAATTAGCCCCTGGCTCAAGGCTATGAGGGAAGGGAAGTCATGTGCGTGACTGAGAGACCTTCTTTCTTTCCACACCAGGTGTAAGAGGCAAGGTCCCATGCTGTTGGCTCATTTAATTGAGCAGAGCCACTATGAACCCCTCTCACCATTGACGGAAAGACCCAACCTTGCAACCACGCCCGCTCGACCCAGAAGACGGAAGGGAAAGGGTAAGAAGCACCATCGGAAGAACCGTAAGAATCGGAAGCGGTTCAGGCCAAAGCCCACGGAGGCACCAGAACATTCCATGTCATGGAGTTCTCTTGCTCCCTCAACCACTGTCTTGGAGTTGGGTCTTACCACGCAGTCCTCAAGGACCACAAGTTCAGGAGTGAGCCCTGGATGGAGAGAGACACCATCACCCTTGGACTCCACCATTGAGGATGCATCAGAACTAGGAGACCTCTTGAAGACAGGGGTGGCTCTCCTAACAGAGCAACCAGACATCCAAGAAGCCCACACTGAAGGTCCAGATGTCGTCAAAGACGTCGGGGAGAAAGGGAAGCCCATCACTGATGCTGGTGGGCACCAAGATCTTGTTACCCCAAACAATATCGGTGAGTTGTTTATCGTTGCATTTTGTTGAGGAATAACTGCAGCCAAAGGGACTGCAGTGGCTTAGTGGTAAAGGCACTGAGCTTGCTGACAGGAAGGTCAGCAGGTCAGCAGTTCAAGACTTGAGTGCTGCATGATGGAGTGAGCTCCTGTCTCTGTCCCAGCTCCTGCCAACCTAGCAGATCGAAAGCAAGAAGTTGCAAGTAGATAAATAGGGAGCACTTTGGTGGGAAGGTAAATGGCATTCTGTGCACTCTGGTATCTAGTCATGCCTGCCACATGTCCATGGAAACATCTTCAGATGCAGACAGCGCTGGTTCTTTGGCTGTAAATTGAACTGAGCACTGAACCCTAGATTTCGAGCAAGGGCAACCTTATCTCGTCTTACCTAACTGTGAATGGGTCAGTAGGCCATTTTGTCCTAACAGCTTCAAAGAGGTGACCATTTTTTCCTCTTAAATGTTATTGGAGGGGTGGAGGGCCTCATAAAATGGTTCTGGGGCCAGATCCAGCCCACAAGCCTTAGGTTGGGAACCCCTGTTGAAAAGAATCTTCCTTTACCAAAATTGATCTCTTCTGCACACATTCGGTTGCCAGTTTGCAATATTTGATGCAGTGAAGGCAGCATTAAAAGAGAATTGGAGAATTTCAAAATAACCATAAAGGGGGGAATTTTAATTTGCTCTCCGAGGTGCTGAAACCCTCTGCGCAAAAAGTTTCAGGACCTTGGATGGCCCCTGGAAAGCTCACACAGAAACCTGGCAGGGATTTGTGGCACTCCTGGAACTGGACTCACCAGTTGTCTCTAGAAGGAGAGAGTAGGGTAGTGGTGGCGAACCAATGGCATGCGTGCCAGAGGTGGCACTCAGAGCCCTCTCTGTGGACACCATTGGAGTCACCCCAGCACAGAGTTTGCCCTGCCCCTCTACCCAATAGCCCAATGGGAGCAAAAATAAGTGGGTTTTGGTTTGCAGTTTGGGCACTCGATCTCTAAAAGGTTTGCTGTCACTGGAGTAGGGTTTTTGGCTTTTGTCGCAGTCCCAGATTTGGTGCCTTTCCTTCCCCCGCTTCTAATTCCTGCCTGTTTTCTTCCCCAGTGCCGTCGAAGAGCTGCAGCTGCTACCGGTGCTTGGATCAGTGCCCCTACAGGATCGCTCCCAACGAGGTCAAATACCAGCTACACAATGTGGACTCCCGCACCCTCTTCCACTGCAACTGTACCCGCCGGTAAGTGCTTCCCTCTGCCCTAAAACTGGACTGTCATGGGCAAACAAATGAAAATAAGGAAAATAAGGAGGGAACTTCATGCCTTTCTAGCAGCCCCATGCTAAGGAGCAATTTTACCAGGATGGGCGGCTGCACGCCTCTGTTCAAAACCCATAGATTAAAGGGAAACACCACCTCTGGCAGTTCCCATTTCTTGTCCTCTCTCCCAGCTCTGCTCTGCTCCGTGGGAGAAAGTCTGAAGCATTTCATCAACCATAATACCAATGACTCAATGCTGATCCCCAGGAGGCAGTTAACTAACCTGGCCACCCTGAGGACTCACGGGTTTGGGTGGCAAAGTCAACAGGAAAGGAAGGGTGATGGTTCCCAAGTGGATTAAATCCCACTTGAATCCCTCTTGATGGAGGGCAGCAGCTTCATCCACCTTGGCTTGGGGCTGAGGAGGACTTTGCGTGCCAAAAGGGCTCAGGACCAGAAAGGGACTCATGGAACTGGATCAATGGTACAAATGTCACGCTGTGATGCAGATGGCAAATGGTAGCTCTATTCCATGATTATATTGTTCCCAGGACAGTCTTCATGGTTGATCTCCATGAGGACCACCAATATTTGGAATCGGATATGGCACAGGAAGAAGATGAAGATAAGGGAGTAGTTATTGGGGTCTACTCTGCATCCCAACAAATCCCATGTTCTCCAGATTTTTTCCTGTAATCCTTCCACACTGCCAGAAGGTGAAATTCCACCCCTGTGTCTCTTTCTTCCTCCAGGTTGGCCCGCTTCCTCCGAAGGACCAAGGGTCCCAACGAAGTGGAAGGAGAGGTCCTCTTCAACTACGTCTCCTCCTCCTGCTTTGTCTTACAGCCCCCTCCGGGCTGCATGGAGGGGCAGGAAGAGTGGCCCAAGTGAGTACTACAAAGCCCATGTATTGAACAGAGATATGTGTGGTGGTGGAAGCTAGAGGCTAGGGTTGGGCTTCCAACAGAAGAACCAAGAGGAAGCTCTAAGAAGGATGGACAGAAGATGGGTTCCAGATTGTAGCTGCCAATGTATCTGGCCAAGGGAGTGGGAGAGTGATTTTTAGGAGCATCCACATCTGGATGTAATTGGGAGGGCACACATTGGTGCTATCCTGCCCTTCCAGAGCACCAGTCACCCATGTTTTCCTTCACCAGGCACGTGTCTGGACCAACTGGTCTAAGGGATGGATTGTTTCACACAGCCTCTGAGTTAATTTGCAGGCAACGCGTGGATTTTCAGATGTTCCCTCTGGAAATCCACAAGTTACCTGCGAATGAACTCGGAGGCTGCCTGGAGCAAGCCATCGCTTGGTCCAGTTGGTCCAGCTGAACTTCACCCACCATGGCAACTGACCACTGATCTGGTGAGCTAGACTCACAGGGCCATGGTGGCCCACCTCTGATCTCAAGAGAAGAATTCAAGAAGGTTGCCAAAGGTCGATCTTCTCCTCCACTGTTTCTTGTCTTTTCTTGCAGCTGTGTTGGCGTTGGTAGAGCCATCCTGGCCCCAGCACGCCACCTCACCAACCGGTTGATGCACAGGCCTCCGGGCACCTCTCCCAAAGTGAAGCGGCAAGAGCGGGCACCTCCCAGCGGATACTTCCGTCTGTTTGACAAATGTATGCAGTTAGCCCGGGCTTCTGTGTCCCGTTGAACGGAGAGCAGCTTGTTTCCCTCAATAATCTCTCTTTCCCCATGGGTACAGAGGGTGCGATGCCCATGACCGGGGGGCAGCTGATCCCAGCTTGGACAGGTGAGATGCTGAGAATTTTCCCTGGAGGAACTTATCTTCTGCCATGGCTTCTGGTGCTCCTCAATAGCTTTCTCTTCTCTCCAACCGAGTTATACTTGTTGCTACCAAGGGCAGCCCCCAATGCGGACAGAGATACGTTGGTCTGGAAGACCCCATCTTTTGAGTGATGTGCGCTGAACTGAAGGGATTGATCCTGCATGAACTAGTAGTTGCCCAGGTAGCCTACGCAATCCACACTGGCTGGTCCCCTTGTCATGGAATGGGCAATGAGATATTCAGAAAGCAATATGGCACTGCCATCTTCTTCAATAGCCTCAATGTGACCAGGCCTCCAGGACCTGACCCACTGGTGGTTAAGGGACATGGTGCTCAATAAGGCCTCTGACGCTCCAAAATTACTCATTCAAGGTCTGGATTGAGAACATTCAATGAAGCAGGGACAGGAACCCTGCACTTTTGCTAGTAATTTATTAGGAGAAAAGGACTGGGTGCGGATGGTTTGTAAATAAAGTGTTCTGCAGCCAAAGCATTCCTGCAGTGAGACGTGGTTGTGGTGTCTCTTTACTTTGGGGTGATGGTGCTAGAGGTAGAAATCTGACCATACTGCTCATCTGTCACATAGGCAAGAAGTCTCAAACCCTAGCAGAAATACCAGTTGCAGCTGGTGGACATGTTTTTGGAAACCGTCCCAATACCACCAACCAACCAACCAACCAACCAACCCACCCACCCACCCACCCACCCAACCCAACCCAACCAACCAACCAACCAAACCAAACCAAACCAAACCAAACCAACCACAGAAACCAACCTTTCCTCTTCTCACTGTGAGTTATTGTCTGTTCTTGTGAACCCAAATTTTAGGAGAGCATGACCACACAGCCTCTGCATTGAGTTTGTAGATGATTTATTGGGAAAGGAGGCAGGACAGATGGCATCAACTCTCAGCTCGTCCCAGCGAAGGTCATGGATCTGTCCGTGGGGAGGCCAGCCCCCCTCCTCTTCCCCATCTCATTGGCTGCTTTCTTCCACTTCCTATTTCCGAGGTACCTGGGGTAGAGCCCTTGTTTCACTCAAGGAGATCCAACCAACAACCAGGGCCTACTTTGGGTCATCAAATAATAAGAGCTGTATTTCTCTTGCCCTAGCTATTGCAGTCTCAAATCCTGACAATGTCCACCTCAGCCACCTCCAGTGGGAACACCGAGATGTTCCTCCTCCCTACCTTTGGCCAACGGGAAACACAGTTGGCCCCAATCCAAACCAAAAGTACTGGCCATGGCTAACACACTAGGAGCAAGCTAGCTCAGGTGCTTGCTGTTCCCATATCCTTTAAGGGTTAGATTCCTTCTGTCTTCCGGGAGTCTTTATACCCCATACTTTGTTCACACCACCTTCCTCATATTCTGCTGTAGCTCAGTGTTTGGCTGGGAGCCCAAGGCTGGTTTTCTACCTAGCAAGAGACAGAGTCCAAACTAGGGCGGCTGCATGGGTTAGAGACTACTCAACCCAACCGAACTCCTTGCCTTCCTCAATGGGGCATCCTGCAACCTCGACCTTTGCTCTGAAAGGGAAGGAGCTCTCTAGCTCTTTGTACAAGGCCAAGAGCGCCTAGCGATGGTACACCCAACTGGCTATTTAGTAGAAAGGTACTTATTCTGCCTAGGGCATCACAAAGGGTCAATGGGTTGAGCTGTATGTATGGCTGGTCCACAGGAGGGGGAAAGGCCCTATTGCTCATGATATTCAGGCCATCCCGAGGTAAGGAGGGCTGATTGTCAAGCGAACAGAGGCAGGGCTTTTTGGGTGGTGCCCCCAAACCTCGTCACACCATGAGAGAGACACGCACACAGAGGCCGGCGAGGACACAGGGAACGATGCTTCAAGCACACAATACGGGATGTCTGGACGGCGGGCGGCACGCTCAGGGTCCCGCATCACGGCTCTGGCCGTTCTGGCCATTTTGGCCATTCTGGCCATTCTGGCCCTGGGGTCCCCTGTCCTGGGGGGAGGTCCCAAAAAGGGCAGCCAGGCCCGAGGTCGGGCTGGTGGGACTCATCCGGCGGGAAGACGGGCCCTGGTCGGCACTGTCCCGCCGCCGGCCCATTACTTGGTCCAGGGTGTCCAGCCGCATGGCCGGCAGCAGGCCCAGATTACGGGGGCTGGCCGCCCGGACAAGGGGGTTGTCATCAAAATGCCAGGGGGCCTGGAGCTGGGTGCCACCGTCAGAGGCTGGCTCCCGGGACATGGATTGGCGCCGGGAGCTGCTTTTGGAGAACTGGATGCTGGGGGTCTCACTCTTCAGGGTGGCAGAGCTGCGTCGGTTCTGGGGTGATGGACTGCGGCTCGTGGATGCACGCAGCAGCAGTCCCTGGAATAAGGCCATGCTGGGACTGCGACTCCGGCGTTGCGACATCTTGGACGGGCTGGGGCTGCGGGATTTGGACCGCAAAAGCACCAGGGTGCTGTTGTCCTCGTCATCGGAGCTGGGGAGCGAACTGTCTGGGGAGCTATTGCCCTGGTCCAAGGAGGGCAGAGAAATCTGAGAGAAGAGGAGGGGTGAGAGAAGAAAGGAGAGTTCATGAACGATGTCTTGCTTATGCATCTGCACCAGCAGGGACGATCTAGAACAGAGGTCCTCAAACTTGGCTCTCCAGCTGTTCTTGAGCTTCAATTCCCAGAAGCCCAAGTCAGTACATCTGCTGATCAGGGCTTCTGGGAATTGAAGTCCACGAACATCTGGAGAGCCAGGTTTCAGGACCTTGATCTATATCTCAGACATCATCCATCTAAACCAGGGTTCCTCAAACTTGGCTCTCTGGGTGTTATTGGACTTCAAAACCCAGAAGTCCAAGTCAGTACACCTGCTGATCAGGGCTTCTGGGAACTGAAGCCCAAGAACATCTGGAGAGCCAAATTTGAGGAACCCTGGTTTAGAAGGTCCCTTCCAGACAAGATGATCTAGATCAAGGTTCCTCCAACTTTGCCCTCCAGGTCTTTTTGGATTTCAATTCCCAGAAGCCCTGCTCAGTAGGTGTACTGACTTGGACTTCTGGGAATTGAAGTCCAAGAGCACCTGGAGAGCCAAGTTCGCTGTTCTAGAAGGTCCCTTCTAAGTTTATTCTATGATCTTATGGCTACATTTTTAACAACATCCTATGGCTTAAGGGGACTGCAGTGGCTCATGTGGCTAAGATGCTGACTGGAAGGCGGCAGGTCAGCAGTTTGATACTCAAATACTGCAGGACGGAACAAGCTCCCATCTTTGTCCCAGCTCCTGCCAGCCTAGCAGTTCAAAAGCAAGAAATGGCAAGTAGATAAATAGGGACCACTTTGGTGGGAAGGTAAACAGCATTCTGTGCGCTCTAGTGTCTAGTCATCTGTGCCACGTGACCACGAAAATGTCTGCAGAAGCAGAGAGCACTGCCTCTTCGGCTATGAAACAGAGATGAGCACTGAACCTTTGAGTCGGATACGACTTTCCGAACAAGGGTGACCTTGACCTTTTCTACTGCTTAATTATGAGTTGCATCTGGGTTTTGCAAACAGCTGGTTCATCAAGAATGCTTCCTCCCTCTGCCTAAGGCCAGGGCCGGAGTTGGTTACTTGAGGCATCAAGTGAACCAGGAGGACTCTTGCTCTCTCCCTAGACCTCTCAAGGGTGACGCTGGCAGAGCATCAAAGGAGTAGGTAGAGAAGCAAGAACCACGTTCTCACAGGATGCTCTTTGACAACCACGTAACTTGTTTGCTACTATTATTGCGACTGCAGCTGCTGTAGATGGAAGGACCCATGGCTTCTTCTCCAAACTCCTCAAACTCTTTGCACCCACCATCTGGGTGTCGATTGAGCATGTATGAGTGAGATAAGGACATTTTGGTGAGCACCAAACCCATCCCCATCTTTGGTACTCACCTGGAAAGGTTCCGTCACGCCCACCATGCAGCTGTTGCTGTTGCTGTAGTAACCGAGGATGTATTCGCCTTTCCCTCTTGGCAGAGACTCTTCTGGAAACATTAACTGGGGTGGGGGTGGTTACAAAGAGAAGGGGGAGCAGAACAGATGAAGAGCATTCCCAGACAACATAAGGTAATTAAAAGCGGGACAAAATTAAACTGGAAAAAAGGGGATTAATTCTGAATCAGAGTGCCTGGCACAAACTCGCCACTGCCACCATCGACACATAATAATAGGCTCAAATTAAAGAAGGCCAGATATTGGCTGGATATCAGGGGAAAGTTAATAATGGTTAGAGCAGTTTGACAGCGGAACCCACTGGCTTGAGTGGTGGTGAGCACTCCATTGTTGGAAACATTTGAGAGAGAATTGGACAACCGTCATTCAGTTCGACTTTGATTCAGATCCCTGCTTTGAGCAGCGGGTTGTACTCGGGGCCTGAAAGGCACCTAACAATTCAATTAATTCTATCAGAAAACAAAAACACTGCAGCACTTTAAAGACTAGCTGCTATATTTTTACTGTTAGCTTCCATGGATCAAGTCCACTTCTTCAGACAAGGAGTAAAACTTCCAGGCATGGTTTACATACACTAGATGCTGGGGTCAAGTTGTCACAAGGCAACTGGATCACAAAGCAATGAGGTAAAGAGTAATCAAGCAGAATGACAGACAAGTTTTTAACTAGATTTTTAACTGGTCCAGGTGGGAGGTAATTTTTCAGTGTTTTGGGGAATTTTAGAGATTTTATGTATGCCGCCCAGAGACGCATGTCAATTGGGGCAGCTATACAAATCGAATAAATAAATAAATAAAAGTATGCATATTAACACAGCTTCCTACAGGTAGCAGTAATAAATTATTCAGATTAGTTTTAATGGTCTCCCTTTCAATCTCAAAAGTGTGAAGTTGCCAAGCAAAGCTAACGATTTTAACCTCTTTCTGGTTTAACCTCTTACTTAGTTACTGTTACTTGGTTTGCTTCCGGTTGTGCTCATGTTGTAAGAGAAAATTTGAAAGAAGGTTAGGGAAGGTAATACACCAAAATATAGTATATAAAATATCTAGAAGCATATAGCAATCTGTGTATCAAATCTGATAATGTCCCAGAAAGCTAACATTAAAAATATAGCAGTTACTGTATATACTCGAGTATAAGTCTAGATTTTTAGCCCCCAAAATGAGATCCAAAAAGGGGACTCGACTTATACTCGGGTCAATGATCCTAAGGGTCCCAAAACCGCAGTGGTTTAAATTCAAACATACAGTAAAAAAAAAAAAACCACTAACACTACTGTAAAAACTCAAAAACATATGTCTAAATTAAAGTTACCATATTTTCATGTACGTATTTTAATTATTGAAACTCACGAGCAGCTTTTGCATTTTCCACCCCTGACTTATACTCGGGTCAATCTATTTCCCTAGTTTTAGAGGACCAAATTAGGTACCTCAACTTATATTCAGGACGACGTATAGTCGAATATATATGGTAGTCTTTAAAGTGCTGCAGTGTTTTTGTTTTCTGATATGCCTGAACCACAGACTAACAGGGCTACTATTCCAAAAAATTAATTCTATGATTTCATGGACGACTCCCCAACCTACTACTGGAAAATGGTACCGATGAAGACTTAATGTTGGCCAACAACAAAGCCAAGAACATGGATTTCTTTGGGCAGTTGAAAGCTTGACTCCAACCCAACACACAAAGACTCAAAGAAAGGGAGAATCATTAGCCCACAATTCCTCCTATGCGCAGGGCATTCACTGCAACTCTCCCACGACCCCCGTACCTGGAAAATGTTGCTTTCTGTATCTTCCTGCTTTGCCCACACATAAGCAATGTAGTCTTTGCAATGCCGGAAGCCCACCTGAAAGGGAAAAAGAAGTTGGAGAAGCTTTTAGGAAGACCTTCTTCTCCTCTCTGGTGTATATAAATTCTTGTCATGAAGTCTCACTCCCATGTCTGATGAAGTGGATTTGATCCACAAAAGCTCACATTAAAATATAACAGTCTTTTAAGAGACCATCTGGGTCTCTTAGTGTTTTTAGTTAGTTTTAACTGTTGCATTATCGGAAAGGTATTTTCAGAACTTTTAATGGTTTTTAAGCTTAAGGGTGTTTGTGATTTTATGACTATGCAAGGTTTTTCAGCTTGAATCTTGTAATGTTTATTGTGAGCCACCCGGAGTCACTCCGGCAATATAAAATCAAGAAGAAGAAGAAAGTGCTGCAGCGTTTCTGTTTCGTTTATTCTCTGATATGCCTTCTTCTAGCACCATAACCTTGGCACTCCAGGTGTTCTTGGACTTCAGAGAAGGTGGTATAATGCACCAAAATATAGTATATAAAATATCTAACAGCATATAGCAATCTTGGCACGCCAGGTGTTCTTGGACTTCAATTCCCAGAAGCCCAAGTCTCTGTGAATCCACACGAATGGGTTTACTGAATGAATATCTCCTCAACAAAAGTTCTCCCCCCCCCCCCATTATTTCCAAAAATCTCTGCTCCTCATTCAGGTCCTGCTATTTTCCTTGTTACCATATATACTCAAGTATAAGCCAACCCAAATATAAGCTGAAGTACTTAATTTTAACCTGAAAACCCAGGAAAATCAATTGACCCGAGTATAAGCCGAGGGTGGGAAATGCAGCAGCTGCTAGTGAGTTTCAATAATCAAAACACATGAAAATATTTTTAAATTAATTAAATTGTTGGCGCGTCTCAATCCGGTGTGGTCTTGGGACCCTCATGGCCATTGATCTGAGTATAAGCTGTGTCCCCTTTTTGGGGCTCATTTTTGGGGCTAAAAAACTCAGCTTATACTCGAGTATATACGGTATTTCAGAAAACATTTCAGGTACCTGAGACAAACGTGCATTATCAGATTCTGTTCTTGCTATAGCAGTAGTTATGGGTTTCAGAAGAGCAGTTGTAGATTCAACATGAGCCCAGAATACATCATTGTCCAAAACAATCTTCCTTATTTGTTTATCGAGCAGTAAACCATCTTGAATAAAAGTTGCTTGTAGAGCTTTCTTTCCATCCAGGAGACTTTTCAGCATTATTGTTATTCCTCCCCATCTGGTAACAGTTGGCATATTCAGTGTTCTTGAAGAATTTTTCTGAGACCCTTTACTTTTCTCCTTTTCAATGCTCATGAATGTTTGTTGAACGATGTGATGTTTCTTACCAAATTTGATAATTTTCTTGGCACCTGACTGAAGATCTTCCATTGCCTTTAACTTCATTATGTCATGAAATAGCAAATTTAAACCATGCAATGCGCGACAAATGTTTTCAACTGCAGGAACTTTTTATGAACGGCATTCCATGCATGTTTCATGGCTACTAAAAGTATATTTTTTTAGTTTCTTACATATGAAAAGCTCATTTTATTACATATTAATGCTTACCAGATAGGCATTTCTTATGACTGACTGGAAGGCGGAAAGTCAGCAGTTCGATTCCCAAGTACTGCAGGATGGAATGGGTTCCCGTCTTTGCCCCAGCTCCTGCCAACCTAGCAGTTCGAGAGCAAGATATTGCAAGTAGCTAAATAGGGAACACTTCGGTGGGAAGGGAACAGCATTCTGTGTGCTCCAGTGTCTAGTCGTGCTTGCCACATGACCACGGAAATGTCTGCAGAAGCAGCCAGTGCTGGCTCTTGGGCTTTGAAACAGAGATGAGCACTGAACCCTAGAGTTGGATACGACTGGCTTTTGAGCAAGGAAAACCTTTTTATACAAATATAAAATGAAAAATCTGAACGTATCTTGCAGAAATTACAAAGAAATAGTATTTTCCCAGTTCCTCCCAATTTTCTGGGTTCCCCGCAAAAACATTCCTGGGTTTTTTTCCCTCCTTTCAAAATTCCCTGGAATTTTACATCTCTGTTCCTGGGTAAAGGCACTGAAAATCAATGCTGCCAGAGGTCACAATAACAGCCGCATAAAGCACTTTCCACATTCCCGATTTGGATACAACCCAGCGGCAAGGGATGAGTCAGGCGTTACTTGGCAAGGGGATCAATTTCAGCAATGTGCAGCTCCGAAATACCTTGACTTGCCATTTCACAAGACACTCTCTTTTAAGCAGCACTGCCTGAAGACCAAAGCAAACGCAAGCACAAGGAACAACATCACCAGGAAACCCACAAGCTGTCAATGGGGAACTTGGCCACGCACATTGCATACGTAAGGGGCCACAGTGGCTCAGTGGTTAAGAAGCCTGCCTTCTTAGCTGGAAGGCCAGCAAGTTGGCACTTTGAGAACCGGGTACTGCATGATGGTTTGAATGCCTGTCTCTGTCTCAGCCAACCTAGCCGTTTGGAAGCAAGAAACTGCAAGCAGATAAACAGGGACTGCTTCGGTAGGAAAAGACCTTGGGGACATGAACGGAGCCTCATCCGGGCATCCCCTGAGCAGTTTCTCCAGCAAAAATCCTTTCAACCCAGACGAATTTCTGACTAATAACAACACGCCATGTAAATGTGGAGAGATACAGAATCCGGCTCATTTGCTGGTCTGCCGATGACTGCCAGAAGTGTTTACCAATGAGGACTTAAGTTTAAAGGTCAAGGTCACCCTTGCTCGAAAGCCAGTCATAGCTGACTCTAGGGTTCAGTGCTCATCTCTGTTTATCTCCAAAGAGCCAGCGTTGTCTGCATCTGTAAACATTTCTGTGAACAGGCTGCACTTTAGAAGTTCAAATTTTGACCTGGACATGAACGAAGAAGAATCTCTGGTTTCACGGAGGGCATTTTACTACTGCTGCTTATGGCAAAACGCACATCGAGCCCTCCTCCCTCCCTCCCTCCCTGCACGGCAATCGACTCTTACCCGGTAAAGGGCGATCCAGTCCCATGAGCTGCGTTGGAAAGTCGATGCGACCCTGTACCTAACAACGGCCTGCTCCGGTTTCGTCCACTCGTCTTCCACCTGCATCTCTACCAGTGGAACGTCTGTCCGGGAGACAAACTGTCCGAACGTTGGAGGAAAGGACAGAAGGGTTACAGTCACGGGTCTGTCTCACCCATTGTTCCGGTCAGAGCATCTAAGCTGCCTTCGGAGGGAGTGACAGAATCATAGGCTTAGAGATCTGTACTCTACACATCTAGGGGCCTGCGGTGGCTCAAGTGACTAAGGTGCTGACTGGACGGCGTCAGGTCAGCAGTTCGATACCCGGATACTGCAGGACGGAATGAGCTCCTGTCTTTGCCCCAGTTCCTGCCAACCTAGCAGTTTGAAAGTAATACATTGCAAGGAGATCAATAGGGACCACTTCGGCGGGAAGGGAAACAGCATTCCATGTACTCTGGTGTCTAGTCATGCCTGCCACATGACCATGGGATGTCTGCAGGAGCAGACAGCACTAGCTCTTCAGCTTTGAAACAGAGATGAGCACTGAACTCTAGAGTCAGATACGACTGGCTTCTGAGCAAGTGTGACCTTTACCTTTACTAGTCTACACATCTATCTGGCCAGGTTCTCCTGCTATGGTCATAGAGTAGACCCTACTGTCAGGGACTCAACACCAAGTGACAGGTGTCATTTAACTAACCTGCCCACCCTGAGGACTTGCGGTCTGGGGTGCTGAAGTCCACAAGGAAGGTCTTGAACTGTTGACTTGCCAGCCTTTCAGCTTATTACTGAGCCAGTTGGATGATTTGGATCTCAGGGAAATTTGTCGGAGTTGCTGGTCCCTGAACTACATATTACATGATGTGTTTATTCAATAAAACCAACCACGCTTCACTCAACAACTACAACCTCAACCTAGTCCAGTGATGGCCAACCTTGGCACTCAATATGTTCTTGGACTTCAATTCCCAGAAACCCTGATCAGCAGGTGTATTGGCTTGGGCTTCTGGGAATTGAAATCCAAGGACACCTGGGAGTGCCAAGCTTGGCCATCACTGACCTAGTCCTTTGCTCCCTGTTGACTTGCCTTCCACCAGGCTCACCTGCACAGCAAAGATGGAGACCACGGGCTTGTGGTCACTCACAGTGTACTCCATGTGGCTGCAGTAACAAAGCTGGGTCACGCCCAGGACTCCACTGCTGGGTCTCCTAGGATGGGATGAACCTCCAGAGCCTTTAATCTTCCAGAGAATGCGATCCGTCCAGGCCGGCTTCCTCTTCTTTGCGCTGTGAAGCAAGATGGAAAGTTGACCCACCACCAAGGAGTTTAGATGCTTCAGTCAGCACCAGACTGGCTTTTATGCCGTGCGCACAGGAAGAAAGAGTTGTCCAGTTTTCTGACACCCATAACATAGAATCCCTCACTCTGTGGTTGTAAGAATTTATTTATTTATTTATTTATTTATTTATTTAGATTTATGTCACCGCCCACTCGCCATGGCGACTCAGGGCGGCTTACAGTCAGAAAAAAACAAAAAACACACAGCACAAACAACTAAAATCCATTCCTCCTCCCGGCCAGAGGACGCTAGTCTTATCCTTCCCTGGGGAAGTAGAGTCCAGGATTAGGAAGTGGACTCTAGGGTGCACTGCTCATCTCCATTTACAGCCAAAGAGCCAGTCCTGCCTGTGTTTGCAGATGTATACATGGCCATATGGCAGGCAGGATGAGGTCGACGTAGGCTCCGCCCATGGCGTAGGTTCCGCCCATGGCATAGACTCCGCCCATGACATAGGCTCCGCCCACTGTGTGGTAGCAAAAATGTTTGCTGCCCACCACTGGGTGAAGCCCTTCAATGGCTTTCAAACCCAGACGTGGAACTTTAGCCGGGAACCTGAGACGGACAGTTTGTGCTCAATGTATAGACCAACATTAATGTAGACAACTGAAGTTGATAATACAATAAATTAATTAATATATTAACAGTCCTTTCCTACCATATTTTCGTAGTTATTATTAGGGGGAACCATACAATTGGGGGGGGGGGGAAATGGGATTTGAGGAAAAATGAAGCCAACCAATTACCCCGTCTAGGTTCACCCACCCTTTTCTTTTAAACAAAAAGAACAAATTAATTATTAATTTACATTTTAAAAATAATAATTAATTTGCACCTTGCCCACTCTCTCCTAAATAAGTCAACCTAGAGACCCGCTTCGCTTAGCTTTCCTCTTCTGCCTCGCCCTTCCTCACCTGGTGTCATACGTGTCTGTCCCGATATCAAACTTGAAGGTTGGGGGGAAGTTCAGGGGGCCCTCCTGGAAACCTTTCAAGATGGGCCAGGAGCTCTTGGCAATGTTCAGCTGTGAGCATGGAAAATAGAAATGGGGCGTTAAAAGGTCACATGTTCAAGCCAGGGGGGCCGGGTCACGCTCTCTACGTCAGCTTTGCGGGCCAGACGGCCATTTTGCCCTGCCTGCACAACGGGGGTGGCCATTTTGTCCCAACCACTTCAAAAGGGTGGCCATTTTGCTTCTCGAATGCTCTTTGAGGGGTGGGCTGGATCCGGCCTGCAGAACTGGGATCCCCTGTGCTATGGGGCAGTAAACAGAAGTGTGGTCGTTTTGCTTTAAACTCACAAATAGACACCCAATTGGGTTACAAATACTCCAGAAATCCCACTTGCCAGTTGTTGTGCAATTCTGGGATATATAGTCCAGAAAAATAGACATTTCCCATCTCCAGAGGCCAGAACTCAAGGAAGGAATCCACTTGTGCACACAGACCTCACCTGGTCCTTCTCCCAGAGCTGGTGAAGAATGTTGTTGTCGATTGCGTATTTCACAAAGCGGATATCCAAGCTCTCGATGCGGAAGTTGAGATCTCCGAACCAAAAGATGAGGCTGGCCAGGATAAGAAGGGAGTGAGATATTATGCGGTGTCACATTAAAAAAAATTGTCTGCTACTTGGTTTAATCCATGTGTCCTCTACTAAACCAAGTGCGCTGAATCCAAATCTGAAGTCCGATTCTGCCTAGGGCATCAGGATCTTAAGTTAGCAAATCTCACCCTCTTGGTTAGGTTCTTGCGTTGATCATGCGGGGTGTATTTGCCACAAATGGAGCAAAAATTGTCCAGTTCATTAACACAGCTGCACCTATTCCTCTTTAGCTCAAAACAGACTCACTCTGGCCTAGATGTATTATCTAGTAAGATGGTTTCACACTAATGACAAGCCCGTGGTCCATCTTGCCTTATATACCTATTTCTGACATCAGCTCACTGACTCGCCCAGCTGCTGCTAGAACATGCATGCCACCAGGGGACGTGATTCAGCTGAGGAGGCAGCAGGCCTAGTGGTTATAATGTCCCCATGTAAAAATACATTACCCAATGACCGTCCATTTGAGCAGCTATAGCATGCCTTAAAATCTGTACATGATAGGCAAATTCTGAGTTCAGATTTGGAATCATTATGTGTTATTCCCAGTAGCAAAATCGTTTCTGTGCAGTGTTATCATCATTTACAATACTGTTGAGACGCTGAGCTTGAGGACCAGAAGGTTGGCAGGTCAGCAGTTCAAGACCCGGGTGCGATGTGACAGGAGTGAGTTCCCATTGTCTGTCCCTACCTAGCCATTCGAAATCAAGAAAGTGCAAGTAGATAAATAAGTATCTTTTCAGTGGGAAAGGGTAATAGTGTTCTATGCACTCTGGGTCTCATTCCAGGCAAAAAATGGCCCTGGGGCCAATGAAGGGCAGGGTGGTTTAGTGCAGTGATGGTGAACCTTGTTCTTGAACTTCAATTCCCAGAAGCCCTGATCAGCAGGAGAGCTGACTTGGGCTTCTGGGGATTGAAGTCCATGAAAACCTGGAATGCCAAGGTCCACCATCACTAGTCTAGAGGGAAGGTCAACTCCATATGCAGCCGTTGCTGCAACCGGGAAGCACTCAAGAAGAAGAAACTTTACATGATGATGGAAGAGAAAGATGCAATTCTCATGGGGAGTTTGGGTCAGAATGTCCAGCTGGACATTGTTCATCTACCAATGCCTCGTCCCCAAACTGGAAGACTTTACCCGAGTGTCACACACCACGCCTAGTCATCTGCCCATCTGTGCCCACGTGGGCAGGAACGTTCCCACCAGCCCAATTCAGATGGCGTCCCTAGTTTGCACAGATGGCACCCAAAATTGAGAAGCGACTTTTGCCCATAGCGTTGCTAATCTTCCTACACGTCTCCTACCACAACACTCTCCACACTCCCCCCCCCCCCTTTACAAATGTCAGAAATCAACTGGGTGGAAAAGTCTAATTGGGTACAAGAGGGCTTTGCTTTAGAACAGCTGCTGTTTCCTCCCTGCAATTTTTCTTTAGATCTGAGATGTTGAGAGAGGCAATAAGTGGTTGCTAAGAAAGAATAGAGAGAGGGAGGGGGCTATATGGTTTAAAGAGAGAGAATTTAGCTTTGTTTCCAATTCAGGAAAGTAATAATTTTGGTCCAGAAAGGGTGGAAGGTATCAAAGCTGGATAAGACCTCAAACAACATAGTTCCTTCCTTCCTTCCTTCCTTCCTTCCTTCCTTCCTTCCTTCCTTCCTTCCTTCCTTCCTTCCTTCCTTCCTTCATTCATTCATTCATTCATTCATTGGGTTGAGTTGAGTTGAGTTGAGTTGAGTTGGGTAGGGTAGGGTAGGGTAGGGTAGGGTTGAATGAAATTTATTTATTTATTTATTCATTCATTCATTTATTAGTCAAATTTATTCATCGCCCCTCTCACAAAGTGACCCGGGACAATTTACAATAAAAAAAATCAACAACAGTTATAAAAACTAAAAAACTATTAATCAAAAAATTTAAAACTAGCCAAAACCAATTAAAAATTTAACAATTAAAAATTTATATTACACTACAACTAAGGACAAGGGGCAGAGATAAGCCAACGGTCTGGGGGCGTTATGCCCCCTGCCTCCCAAACCCATCCTGCCAGCTACGTCTTCGCTCCCTTCCAAAAGGACAGCAACTCTGTCTGCATGCACAATTCTATTGGAAGGAGGTTCCATAGGGAGGTTCCACAGAGAAGGCTCTCCTTCCAGTGCCAGAGAGGTGTGCCTCTCTGGCTGATGGCACCACAATACCATATTTCCCAGCGTATAAGATGCATCGGAGTATAAGACACACCCTGTTATTGCCAAAATAGCCCACTAAAGACCACTTTATACAGTGAATACCATATTTGCCAGCACATAAAACACACTCAATTTTTCTGGTGTATTTTAAGGGGGAGAAGTGGGTCATACACCAGCAAATATGGTAACTGTTTATTTTCTTTCATTCTTTCTTTCATGTAATCTGAGGTTCACAGGGGCTCTCTATTCTGGGGAGAGTCTTCATTCAACTCAAGAGTGTTCACTCTAGAATCTAAGGATAGGAAACGTACAGCCAGATAAGATCAGGAGAACATCTGTGGTTACATCTGGAGAACTTCTCTTGGTGAGAACCTGGTGAGATGTTTTAGGCTTAGTGAAGCCGTTCGCCCCTGTGTAGCGTTATAGGGTTTTTAGTCCCAAGGCCTTGATTAACGTTGGATTTTGAGGTTTCAAGAATGTTTTAAAGCCTAAAGAACCCAACTTTAGAGCTTCCCAGTTGAACCTCCAACACCTTTTGCTGCGAAAACAGTTACATCACTTGCACCCAGATTTTGGGATCCTTTACAAAGACTTGAATGCTTCTATGACCAGTTGACCAGAGGTAGATCCAGGAATCTTTCTCAAACCCTGCCTGCCCTGCTTCTGTGGTGTCACAAGGCAAGGGTCCCTCCTCTAATGACATCATCAGACCCATTTGTCCAAGGAAATGGGAATCCAACAACCAGAACTACAATGCCAATTGTCCTAGCCAGCATAACAACCGGGAGTTGTCCTCCAGCCCAGGGCATGATGGGTAAAACATGGAGGAAGCACATGCTACAGAACGACCAAAGTTGAGCATTTCTCGCTCTGGAACCCCATCAGTAATACCCTGAGACTCCTGGGTTCTCCTGGGTTCCTGGGAGGATCCAAGGCAGGTGGGCACTCACTCGTGGTCCAAGATCCCGCTAGCGGTCGGCCCCTCAAACGTCTGCAGGTGGAGGATGGTGGTGAAGTCCTCGCGCCGCTGCTCCGCTTTCTCCATATGGGCCGGGAGGTGGCAGTTCAGGAAGCAGATCATGTGGCCAAAGACGGAGAGCCGGACACTGACGCCACCCTTGTTGCCCTATAGTCGGGAGGAACAGGCCCGTGCTGGCCATTTGGGACACTAGGACATGTCCCGGTGTGCCCCAGTGACTGGCAACCCCACCAAGAGGTGGGCAGAAGTATGTCACCTGGCGGCTACAATCCATGACATCATGCAGTACCTCCCATAGGCGCCACCCCCTCCCTCCCTGTCCAGTGCCCTTTTAGCATAGCCAGCACGGCCCTGGGGAGGAAGGCAGACAGCGCTGGCTCTTTGG
Source organism: Furcifer pardalis (assembly GCA_030440675.1). Taxonomy (NCBI): domain Eukaryota; kingdom Metazoa; phylum Chordata; class Lepidosauria; order Squamata; family Chamaeleonidae; genus Furcifer; species Furcifer pardalis. The sequence goes on along the minus strand of CP126898.1, from coordinate 13,565,749 downwards.
CTGTAAACAGAGATGAGCACCAAACCCTAGAGTCAGATATGACTGGCTATGGAGCAAGGGCGACCTTGACCTTGACCTAGTCCACCCACAAGAGAAGAGTGTCAAGAGATCTCCCCTCCATGGCCGAACTTACAAAGGTGCCAACCACCTTCAGCACATTTTAGCTGACCACAGCAAGTCCTCACACCGGTCAAGTGGGCAGTCACAGTAGTACCATGTGCGCATGTGTGTCTGTGGGATCCATACTTACCCAGTATCCACCCAGCCCCGTCCGGGTGCAATCTGTCTGGATGTCGTGCAGGAAGGGCAGGTGGAAGTACTTGGCAAAGACCATCAGGATGACCCCCTGCATCCGGACCGTGCTCACCTGGAGAGAGGGAAGGAAGCCAGGCAAGTCACCTGAAGAAGACATGTTTACTTTATATTATTTTATTTTATATTCGTTTGTTTTGTTTCGAACTCATGGCAAAGCACACGAACGGGTAACAATCAGCCCTACAACCCAAACTGCCGCCGTCTCTTTTGCCTTCTTATCTCCTCAGTCGTTTTAGACCAGAGGGTTCCCAAGGTAAGGCCTGTGGGCCAGATTTGGCCCACAGTGCCATTTTGTGTCCTCCCCCACCCCAACCCCCTCCAAGGGCTTTCCAGAAACAAAATGGCCATCCCTTGGCAGCCTTTGGAACAAAATGGCCACCCCCATCGTGCAGGCAGGGCAAAATGGCCGTCCAGCCCTCAACCCTGACTGAGGGAGCGGACGGCCATTTTGTTCTGCCTGGACAATGGCGGTGGCCATTTTGTCACAAGATTTCCAAAGAGGGTGGCCATATTGTTTCTTGAATGCCCTTGAAATGGGCCACCTGAAATGGCACTATGGGCCAGATCCGGCCGGTGGGCCTTAGGTTGGGGACCCCTGTCTGAAAGGATGGCTATGGGTGTTTAGGGGCACAGTCAGGAGGTTCAAACAGTTTGGAGAGCTTTGGGGACATCTTATCTCTCCCTTTCTTACCAGGACGAAATTGAAGGGGCACAGCACCTCCATGAAAAGTTCGCTCCACTGGTCCGTGAAGAGGGCATCTTTCAACCGCTTGTTGATCGTGGAATTCACTTCCTGCAGCCTGTGAAACAAAACAATTACCGTTGCCACCAGCCAGAGTCAAAAGCACTCCGAAGGCTTCGTTGTAAACGTCCTCCCACCTCCAACCTCTATAGACATGGTGGCCAAACTTGCTTCTCCGGCTGTTCTTGGGCTTCAATTCCCAGAAGCCCCAGTCAACAGTCCATGCTGATCATGGCTTCTGAGAAATGAAGCTCCTGCAGATGTTTCCATGGTTATGTGGAAGGCATGCCTAGACACCGGAGTGCACAGAACGTTGTTTACCTTCCCACCAAAGTGGTCCCTATTTGTCTACTTGCAATGACTTGCTTTCGAACTGCTAGGTTGGCAGGAGCTGGGACAGAGACGGGAGCTCAATCTGTCATGCAGCACTGAGATATCGAACTGCTGACCTGCTGACCTTCCAGTCATCATGGTCTGGCTTCCACACCCATACATTATAATAGGGAATACAACCATCTGAGTGATCTTTTTTGGATGAATACAGAAGACAGAACACCACTCAGTCATTCAGTTCAAAGCTTCCAGGTTTGAGGAGGAGGGTTAATTCAGATTAAGCCCTGGCCAGGTCCTTCTTCCTCACCCGATGGCGATCATGTCCATGTCGTTGGGTTCCCCCGTGTTGAGGTGCAGGAGGGAGGTCACATCGTTTGGAGGCATGGTGGTCCCGACGTTCCAGGTGACCACCATGATGCTGAGAGGAAGCAGAGAGAGAGATCAGCATCGAGGCCAGCCAAAACTGTAATCCAGAAATTCACAACCTGTGGTCCATGGGCTGGAAGTGGCCTGCAGCACCATTTCACGTGGTCATCCTCTGTCTCCACCCCACCAGAAAATGCCATGGGGTGGAGGAAGGGCAAAATGGCCATCTGACCCCCGAAGCCGTCTGAGGCAGTGTGACCCGGCCCATGGCTTTAAAAAGTTCAGAACTCCGGCTGTAATCCTGTGGCTCTCCACGGCTTACAGAGAGAGCCGTCTACTTTGCCAATGGGTTCCTTTCATGGAGCAGTGGGTCTACTCTGGAGTTTACCACATATACTCAACTATAAGCTGAGTTTTTTAGCCCTAAAAATGAGCCCAAAAATGGGGCTCAGCTTATACTCAGTGTCCACGAGGGTCCCAAGACCACGCCAGATTAAGATGTGCCAACAATTTAATTAATTTTACCATATTTTCATATATTTTGATTTCTGAAACTCATTAGCAGCTGCTGAATTTCTCACCCTCAGCTTACACTCGGATCAATCTATTTTCCTGGGTTTTCAGGTCAAAATTAGGTATCACGGCTTATATTTGAATCGGCTTATACTTGAGTATATACAGTATTACTTCTACTTGCTCTTCTTCTGCTGCTGCTGCTACTACATCTAAGCCAGATTTGAAACTTCCAAAATGAAGCTACTTTTTGGGTGAGTTCATTCTTCAGTTCTGCTCTCCCTCCCACCTGACCTACCATGAGAAAGGTGGCAGTGACCGGGATACACCCAATGGTGGTTCAGAAATGGCCCACTCTTCCAGGAGGCTCTTTCTGTCCACCCTACCCCACCCGTCCCACTGAGGCTCCCTCACCGAAATGCCTCGCTGTGCTTGATTTCGGTGCTTCCAAACGTCGACGTCGACATCATCGAGAGATTTTCCTTGGAACTGCTGCTGACGTTAAGATCGTGAGATTTGGGGCAGTGGCGCACCTCGGTGGAACCTAACACTTCCTCTGACTCTGCCTCGGAGAGGATGGAAGATACCGGAGAGGCGGCCCGTCCCCAGGAGAGGTAGTCGCTGGAGATGGCTTTGGGCAGGGGGAGGGTCCACTGGGACTCCCTCATGAAGATCTGGTCACTGGATTCGGCCTTTAGGAGAGTCGTCTTCCGTTCCGGGATGCCCAAGGTCAAAGTGGACAGGTCCGGGAGCATTCCCGTGCGAGGCGATTGGCTCAGTTTCATGGAGTGAGCCTGGCTGGGAAACGGACTGGCGCTCCCGGAGGCAGAAGACAACAGATGAAGGTCTACCCGGGAACGGGCACTCGGGGTGTCGAATCCTGGCGTCCCACCTGAACCTTCCGGCTGATCTTTGCCCATCTCCAAGGATAGAGTTTGGTTGGGTCTTCCAACCATCTGGTCCTCGGACCCTGGCAGGCTAGACCCATCCAGCTGAAGCTGCCCTGCGAAGGGGTCAAAGAGGGAGTCAGGCTTGGTCCCACCACCATACCCCGCGTTGCTGGAGATCTCCGACGGCTGGAACCGGGCCGCGGCATCAGCGCCTAACTGGCTGGATGAAGGGGATAACAACCCTGGGGATGCCAAACCTGTGATGCTGCCCCGAGGAGACACGGGCTGAGGTCCCATGGGAGAGGCTGGGCCTTGATCTCGGCTGCCACGGGGGCTCGTCTCCATCTGGAGGGGAAAATATCAAATGGACAGGTCAGCTTCGAGGGCCGGATGGCCATTTTGCCCTGCCTGCATGATGGGGGTGGCCATTTTGTCCCAACAGCTTCAAAGGGGTGGGCATTTTGTTTCTCGGATGCCCTTGAAGGGGCGTAGGGTCATATGGAACGGCACTGCAGGCTGGACAATTCTCCTTCTTCCATGCTTAGTAGGCTAGACAGGACGCTGCCCAAATGAAGGCACTTTTGGATGAGTTCATTCTGCAGTTCCTTTCGGCTGACCTAGTGTGAGAAAGATTAGTTGGCAACACAAGGTTGTGGTTAGGGGTGTACTGGGCACCTAGGGAGGGTGGTGGGCAGGAAGTAATGGGGGTGCCTATTGGGGGGAGAAATCCCATACACTCCCATTACTTCTGCCTGCCTGGGGGGCGCCAGTCACTGGGGCGCACTGGGATGAGTCCCTGTATCCCTGTGGGCCAAATTCTCCAAATATATCTGGTTAGCGTTCTCCCTCCTTCTGGAGCATCTCTATTGCCAAGTCATATATTTTCCATCTCACTATTCCACATTATTGCCAATCCTTTTTATCGGCAAGACTAAATAGTGCAAGGGAAATGCAAAGACAATCACTGGGACAGCCTTACGAGGAGAGAAATTGTCCCACCGACAATCCTAAATGGGATAATTTTCCATAAACTAGCCCTTTTGACACGGCTGTGAGAGTGCCTCTTATAGTTTTACTGGCAAAACCATAATTTGGAGACCTTGTCCCTAGTACACAATTAGAAAATAGAAATCCTTATTTCTCTGAAATAATAATAATTGTGTACAGTCAAGCTGACCGTTTCCAGGACTTTCTAGGCCCATGATGGCGAACCTTGGCACTCCAGGTGTTCTTGGGCTTCAGTTCCCAGAAGCCCAAGTCTCTGTGAATCCACACAAATGGGTTTACTGTGCAGTTCAAGAACAGCTGAATTGAAGTTCAAGAACAGCTGTGTATGCACAATAAACCCATTTGTGTGGATTCACAGAGATTTGGGCTTCTTGGAATTGAAGTCCAAGAACACCCGGAGTGTCAGTAAACCCATCCATGTGGATTCACAGGGACTTGGGCTTCTGGGAATAGAAGTCCAAGAACATCCGGACTGTCAGTCAACCCATTTGTGTGGATTCACAGGGACCTTGGGCTTCTGGGAACTGAAGTCCAAGAACACACGGAGTGCCAAGGTTTGCCATCATGGTTCTAGGTCAGGGTTCCTCAAACTTGGCTCTCCAGGTGTTCTTGGACTTCAATTACCAGAAGCCCAAATCAGCATACTTGCTGATCAGGGCTTCTGAGAATTGAAGTCCAAGAACATCTGTAGAGCCAAGTTTGAGGAACCCTGTTCTAGGTAGAGTATTGAGACGGGGCCAAACCCTTCCCTTCCTGCAGGGGGCACCCTGGGACGGTGCAGCTTGAACCCAAAGCTATGCAGGCTGGTCCTTATCCATGGAGGCACAGAGGGGGAATCAAACTCCCAACCTCTGGCTCTAGAGCCAGATACCAAAACCACTGAGCTATCCAGCTGGCGGCTAAATGTGTTACTTCCATTCAGTCCTCTAAGGTAACAGAATCACTTGAGGGTAGTTAAATATTTAGATTTTTTCTGCTAAAGAGTTTTCCACAAGTGTCTTCGCAGCTATTATTGCATTCAAAAGAGTAGACCTGTGACTTATGAAGCTCAAGGGCTCCTTTGCAGGAAAGCCGGTTGTATCTGACTCTAGGGTCCAGTGCTCATCTCCATTTACAGCCAAAGAGCCAGCGCGGTCTGAATCTGCAGATGCTCCCGTGGTCATGTGGCAGCCATGACAAGACACCAGAACGCTGGTACCTTTCCTGCTCAAGTGATTATCACCCTGATTATCACTGTGGCCTCTGGCGCTTCACTTCTATCTGATTTCAAAGAAAAAGCTTCTGGTCATTTTTCAATGAAAGTTGAAGAACCTGTTAATGAACTCGTAATCCGCTTTTATAATGACCCCCTTTGATAGTACCAGGTTGATCTGATTCCTTCTACCCCAAAATACCCACAAGTCACCAGTTTAGGAGACCCAACATCAAGGATTTTCACACTAACCTGCAGCCCATGGACCAGATGTGGCCCACAGCTCCATTTCATGTGGCCCACCACCACCTCCACCACGCCAGGAAGTGCCATGTGGTGGAGAAAGGGCAAAATGGCCATCTGGCCCCCGAAGCTGCCTGAGCCAACCCCTGGCTTTAAAAGGTTGAGTCCATTGGATAGGGCGGTATATAAATCTATTAAATTAAATTAATTAATTAACTCTGGCCCAACATCTCCTCTGGCATCGCACAACAGAAGATGGAATGCCTTCAAGCCCATCTTGAAGGGTTATGGGGTTTGGGTTCAAAATTTTCCCCCTTTTCCAGCACAGTACCGGAATCCATCCTGGCGGACGGGCATCGGGGTTCTCATCCGAGGGGTCGCTTGCTATTCCACCATGCCCGGTTTCTCCCGGGGGCTGGGGGTCGGGGTCGTTTTCCTGCATCCAACAGCCATAGACTTGGGGGTTCCATGGAACCTCAGAACCACAAGGGCCGCCTCCTCGGAAGGAGGGAAGAGACGTCGGAACCGTGACAAAGACTCCGCTTGGAAGAGAAAGAAGCGGAGTGGAGAAAGGAGGGCGGGGAGAACTCCTTAACTCTTACAGCAGTACAACAATGGAACCAAAGTAGCTTAAGAGGTTGTGAGTACTCCAACACAAGAGAAAATTGGAAATCAACCCTCTGTCAGATCTGCTTTGATTCGGATTCCTGCACTGAGAAGGGGGTTGGATTGGATGGGTTCAGACGCCCCGTCCAACTCAGTGAGTCTAGGATTCTGTGAAACCCAGCCCTAGGAAGATAGACTAGAGGAACTGGGCATGTTTAGCCTTGAGAAATTGAGACAGAAAGCGAAGATGATGAGGATAGCACTCTTCAAATACCTGAAATGTAATCATGAAGAGGAATGGAAAGATTTGGTCTCCATTATCCCAGAGTGCAGGACGCATAACAACAGACTAAAACTCAAGGAAGCCAGATATAGGCTGAATAGTAGGAAAAACTCCTTAACTGTTAGAGCAGTACGACAATGGAACCAACTGCCTTGAGGCATTCAAGAGAGAGTTTGACAACTATCTGCTTTGATTCAGGTTCATTGAGCTGGGCTGGATGGCTTCACAGGACCCTTACAATTCAATGTTTCTCTTAATTTCTGATTCTATGACCTGCTATCTGGACAGGTTATCCTGCTATGATCATAGAGTAGACCCTACTGCCAGCGACTCAACACTGATTGTCAGGCGCCAGTTAACTAACCTGACAATTAATGGCCTTGGGTGGCAAAGTCCACAGGGAAGGCTGATGGTCCCCAAGTGGATTAAATCCCATTTGGATCCATCTCGACGGAGGGCAGCAGCTTCATCCATCCTGGCCTGGAGATGATGAGGAGGAGTTTGTGTGCCAAAAGGGCTACCAGAAAGTGACTCGCAGAACTGGATCCGTGGTACTATGGGTGTCACGCTGTGACACAGAAGGCAGATGAAAGGCCACGACATTATATTCTCAGGGCAGTCTGATCACCAGGATGATCACCGTTATTCGGATATGGCACAAGAACAACAAGAAGAAGGGGATCGAATCCTTCCGAGGTTTTCTCAGTCAGGAACAAGACCACGGCAGGAAAAACACGACAGCGTCAACTCATGTAGAATCAACTCATGTAGTTAATTTTCTAAGCACACGGTAGCACAGAAGCCGAGACTACAGTGACAAATAATGCAAACAACACTCTGGGACTGAGATCACTACATTTGTGTTATTTTTCAATTGACTACACAACATACAAGGATCTATACATATCATCCCTGAATCCTTCCTCTCTGACATGAGTCTATATTTCCTCCTCTGCTAGGGCTCTCAATATGTTGTACAGTATTATATATACAGTGGTACCTCGCTTATAGAGCATAATGCGTTCCATGGGATTGCTCTTTAAGCGAATTTGCTCTTTAAGCAAAACACCATTGTAAGTGACCAATGGTGACTTCTGGAGGGGGGCATTGCGAAACCCGATTTATTTGTTAAGCGAGTTTTTGGTTGGTTTTAGTTGTTAAGCGAGGCGACTGTTCAGAGGAAATTCTGCTCTTTATGTGCGTTAGTCTCTAAACGAGGCGCTCTTGATGCGAGGGTACTGTATTGTAAAATACATTTATGCATGTTATCTATTGCGTTGTTTCGATGTGAGCCGGAACTGCTTAGACTGGCTTCCGAGCCCCATTTCGCTAATTAGTCCATTAATTATACATTGTGCATGCAATTAGTTCCTAGCAATAAACCTGACCGCCCCTTCCCCCCACCCCGCTCTCAGAGAAAGGCAAAAATTCCGGCAATTGTCTCAAACGAGGAAATGGGCTGGTTTGTTTGCTTATGCCAAACACTTTATATTTACCTGCAAATATTTGCAGCTGTTGGAGGAAGGGACGCAAGCGATTATTTCCTGTACAATCTCTGACCTTTTGCAGGGGTGCAGGTGTTTGGCAAGGTCGGGAGAGATCAAGCAAAGGGCCACCTGCAGCCTCCTGTATCAGTTCTTAATTTAGCATCCTTTTTCTCCAAACCAAACCAAACCCTCCCTCCCTCCCTTCCTTCCTTCCAGAACAAAGTTGTAGTAGAACACCTAGGAAACTAAAAGCAAGCAAGGGGAGGGAGGAAAACAGCAAGCAGCCCCTGTTTGCAGCTTGTTAAGGTACCGTCTATACTCGACTATAAGGCATCCTGAAGAAATTAACCCTGACTGCTCCTTAGAAGGTCAAATAGTAAAGATGAAGCTAAAGTATGTTGGACATCAAATGAGAAGAGAGGATTCACTTGAGAAAGCCTTGATGCTGGGAAAGGTGGAAGGCAAAAGAAAAAGGGAGTGGCCAAACATGAGATGGCTAGATGGTGTTGTAGAGACAATGGGCACAGAACTGAGCAAGTTGAGGAAGATGGTGGAGGACAGGAGTGCCTGGCAGACAGTGGTCCATGAGGTCATTGCAAAGGGTTGGAATCGACTGTGTGACTGAACAGCAACAAACCTAATTTGGACCTGTAGAACTGGGAAAATAGATTGACCTGAGTATAAGTCGGGGATGGAAAATGCCGCAGCTGCTAGTGAGCATCAATAATTAAAATACATGAAAATATGGTAAAATTAATTAATTTAGACATTTGTGTGGGTATTTTTTTTTTTGAGTTTTTATGTTGACCCAAGTATAAGTCCCACTTGAGTATATACGGTAGCTTTCTACTAAAACAGAACCTCCTGCTTAACATGCTTCAACCAAGAGAGAGATGGCAATTTCCTCCTCTCTTTCTCTGCTAACTCCTATCTGGTAAAGCGGATTTCCCCAGAGAAACTAGACTTCTGAATATGGGTTCAAATTGGATAAATGTACACACACACACACACACACACACACACACACACACACACACACACACACACACACACACACACACACACACACACACACACACACACACACCCTTGTCAGCAATTCTCTCTCTTTTTGGTTTTGGTGCGACAGACAAACATGGCCTGCTCCACTTGTCCCACAACACACAAAACAAACCTCACTCCCATGGCCCGCTATGAAATGCAGGTCATGGGGGTCTCCTGCCTCAGTTTCCCCATCTGGTCACGTCAGAACCCGACCAAGCATTCGCTTGCCAAAGAACCTGACAGGAATCCTTTGTCCTCTGTAAGGCCCATTTTGTTGACTGCCCTTTGTTTCCCCTCCTTCTCTGTCCAGGAGTGGCCAACCTTGATGCTTCAAATGCTGATGGGGCAAACAGAGGACGTTCTGTTTGAACACCGTCTCCTCCTTGTCCTTTACAAGGAAGTGCAAAGTCCACCATAATCAGGCTTGGGAGTGCCAGCTGCCCTTTAAAAGCAGCTGGTATGCTTGAAGGCAAAGCAACACCAGGCCCAGGAAAAGACGGCAAGAGAGGGCCAGAAATGGTGCAGTTGAGAAGGTGACCTTTGGATGGAGGATGTCCATGTTTCTGTTGTAACCCCTTCATTGTCCCGAACACCAAGTAAAGGTCAAGGCCTGCCTTGCTCGAAAGCCAGTCGTATCCGACTCTAGGGTTTGGTGCTCATCTCCGTTTAAAGCCACTCCAGTGGCTCAAGTGGCTGAGAGGAGGGAGGTCAGCAGTTCAATTCCTGAGTACTGCAGGACGGTGTGAGTTCCCGTCTCTGCCCCAGCTCCTGCCAACCGAGCAGTTCGAAAGCAAGAAATGGCAAGGAGACAAATAGGGACCAGGATAGAAGTCTAATGGCTTTGTTTGGTTGCCAGTGAAGTTCAGATTGTAAGCGGTTTGGGGCAGGGGACTATTCTTTCCAACTGTAACACAGCAAAGGTCCAGAAACCCCCAGGTACACACCTGGAGTCTGTGTGAGTGTCAGTCACACACAAACACACCGAACTCGAAAACAGACACTCAGACAGAGGACACACCACCCCTCCTTGCACAAGGTGCCTCTGGAGCGGAGACAGGCCGAGAGCAATTATTACACAACAGCCGCGATGATACCCATCGGAGCGGAAGCCAGAGCGGGTCATGTGGTCCCTTCATGCGCAGCTGGATTCCCCCAGACAGCCCCCCCCTCCCCGCCAGTGTCTCTCTCTGTCCCATTCAGAAGACCGGCCTGGGGATGCAAAACCGGGAAGGTCAGGATCCAAGTCCTCCAGGTCAAGACGCTCCAAAAGGCCACCCATTCTCCCTGCAGATCAGATCATTGATCCCGTATTGATGGAGCGGGTGGAGAAATCTTTCGATTGCTGCCCATTGATGCTACTAGTTCCCTGCCATCCACTCCAACCAGGCGCTGTCAGAGTCCAGCAAAGCACTTGGGGGGCAATTTCAACCTCTGGTTCTCAGGGTGTGTGTGAAGAGGGGGGGGGAGTCGAGGAGACATAGATGGTCGTGGGGGGGGGTCTTCTTAGCCCCCAGCTTTGCCTGGTTTTGGCATTCCCCGGCGCGCAACCTCTCCATTATCCCGTTGCGCGCATCCACACGCGCACGCAGACACGCGCAAGGGCTGGCGGAGGGGGGGGGGTTAAAGGAGGGGGCTGCTCAGCCTCGCCTCCAGGAGTCACACCTTGCGCCCATTTCCCAGGTGGGATAATAAGCGAGGCAGGGGAAAGCCGTGCGCTCCCTCCCCCAAGGACGCAGCGCCCTAGGACAGCGGTGCGTCTCCCACCCACCCCAAACGGCTATTTCTCCCCCCCCCGGGGGGGGGAACGACACCCCCGGGAGCGACTGAGCCTCTCGGCTTGCCCTTGCGAGGTCGAAGTGGAGCAAACAACCTCCCCATTCCCACTCCGATTCCCCCCCCCCCGGTCAGCAACCTTGCCTCTCCAAAAATAAAAGAAGATGCTCCTCGGTGGCGCCTCCTCACCTGCCGCCTCCCGCCCGAGCCGGTCCGGTCCCTGGCCCGGGGGGCCGGCGGGGGTCTCCGGCTGCTCGGGGGCTGCTCCATCGCGGCCGGAGCCGAGCCTTCCCGCCCCCCCGTCGGGCGCTCGCGGGAGGCGCCGCGCGTCACCGGCGCCTCCACCTGCACGCCGGATTTAAAGGCGCAGGGGAAGAGGAGGGCGCGGAGTCCCCGGGTTCGGGGCCTGCCCGGGTGCGGGGATTATTAAGGCTCATCCTCAGGGCAGATGGGGACACACACACACACACGATCGCCGGCTTGGAGAAGCTCCTCCCTGTGGTGCTCCTCGCCAAGTTGCAAGTCCTCAAGAGGGTCAGGGGAAAGAAGGGGTTTCCTGGACCCATAGGACGGGATTCTTCGGGGTTGGGGAGCGGGGAGACGCACACTCCTCTCCGTCTCCGTCCCTGGGGAAGTCAACGAAAGGGTTTGACACACACCCCCCCGCCGCCCCCCAGGGTCAGGAATTGCCCCTAAGCAGGACCCCGGTGCACGCTGATATTTTTTCTTTCGTGTCCAAATGAAGCTTTGGACTGGCAAAACATAACCCCTTCCTTCCTTCATCCATTCATTCATTCTGTTCTTCCTTCTTTGCTTCCTTCCTTCCTTCTTCCTTCCTTCCTTCTGTTCTTCCTTTATTCGTTCATTCTGTTCTTCCTTCTTTGCCTCCTTGCTTCCTTCCTTCCTACCTTCTTGATCATATCAACTTGAATTCTCATTAGAAACTAAAAAATAAAAAAAGACTACTGTACTATTTTGCAATGGTTTTATGGAGTTTGTTCTGCTCCTTTTAACATTGTCAGCTGCCCATAGTGGGAGTGTATCCAAGATGGATGGGGTTTTGTTGTTCAGTTACACAGTCGATTCTGACCCTTTGCGACCCTATGGACCACTGTCTGCCAGGCACTATAATAATAATAATAATAATAATAATAATAATAATAATAATAATAATAATAATAATAATAATAATAATAATAATAATAATAATAATAATAATAATAATAATAACAACAACGATGACCGTGGTGGTGGTGGTGATGCGTACTGTACGATGGTCCGGAGGAAAGTGACTTGAGGAGAGGCCTAGGGAATGAGAAAGAAAAGAAAAGGGGCTTTCTGACCATGCAGGATGGGATTCTTTGGGGTTGGGGAGTGGGGAGGCCCACAGCCCTTCCCCTCTGCCCTTGGGGGAGTCAACAAAAGGCTATATGACTGAACCCCTCCCTGTCTGGAATTGCTACTAAAGACCCAGATGCTCGGAGGTGGCTCAGTGGTTAAGATGCTCGCCTTGTTAGCTGGAGGGCCGGCATGTCGGCAGTTTGAGACCCGGGTACTGCATGACGTATTGAGCGCCCGTCTCTGTCCCAGCTCCTGCCACTGAGTTAGTATCGTGCTGAGTTATTATTATGTGTAGCATCAAAGTCCTGTATCCATCCTAAACCTGCCTACTACACAACACAGCTGAAGAGTATGCAAAGAAGTAAACCGATTGAATCCGGGGGGGGGGGGACCATATATGCATGATTTATACATGCAACCCAGTTCTGTCTGCCTCGTTGCGTTTTCCCTCTCCGATTTCTCCTTCCTACAACATATCCCTTTCCCCACAAATCAAGCTGCGCCAGAAGCCAGAAGCATAGTTGTGACCTGAAACACAAACTCATACGAGGCCTGTTGTTGAGAAGTAGAACAAGAATAAATTATATGTTCTGTATGTGCTACCCATGGGACTGTGGTGGCTTACTGGTTAAGGTGCTGAACTTGACGCCTGGAAGGTCGGCAGGTCAGCAGTTTGAGACTTGAGTATGGCATGATGGAGTGAGCTCGCGTCTCTGTCCCAGCTCCCGCCAGCCTAGCAGTTCGAAAGCAAGAAAATTGCAAGTAGATAAATAGAGACCACTTCAGTGGAAAAAGTAACAGCATTCCATATTCTCGGTGTCTAGTCCTGCCTGCCACATGTCCATGGAAAGGTCTGCAGACACAGACAGTGCTGGCTCTTGGGCTGTAAGAGATGAGCACCGAACCCTAGAGTTGGACATGACTGGCTTTTGAGCAAGGACGTCCTTGACCTTGACTTATGTGCTACCCTTTCTTTCACAGTGTCTTGGATCAATGGTTTCCTCTGCCCAACGGTAAGGCCGGTTCTTCCCCTCTCTGTGTCTCCCTCCTCCTCGAACTCCACTTTACTCCTTTTTGTGACTTATATCTCAAACTAGGTCACAGCTTGGAAAGGAGGGAGGTGGTTTTTCTGTGCGTCCAGTCTCTGAGCATTAACTCACACAATTCCTCGGCCATCCCATCCCATCAGTTTTCTGCCTTCCCCGGCCGGCCGCAGCATTTTCTCCTGGCCAGATGTAAACGCCTGCCTTTCTCTCCGGATCCAATTCACTTAAAAGCGAGCTGGTTGACAAATCCCCGGCTGGATGTCATTTCCATTTCCACTGAGCCCTCGGCTTCGGCTTCACATTTGCATCTGTATCTCCCGGGTCAGACCTCCCAGGGAGGTAGAGAGACAGAGGCAGATGTTTTGCATGGCTGAGCTCAGAGAGCAATGATGAAGGCCTTTGGGCAGGGATTCTCAACCTGTGGCCCACGGCACCATTTCATGTGCCCTCCCCCCACTGCCTCCACCATACCCAGAAGTGTCATGTGGTGGAAGAAGGCCAAAATGGCCCCCGAAGCTGTTTGAAGGAGCTTGACCCGGCCCCCGGCTTTAAAAGGTTGAGAACTCCCACCTTAGAAGACAGATCTGGGTGCCCCCCATGGCACATGATGTGGGATGTGTGGGTGTGATTCTGACCCATTGTTTGCCCTGAAATAAAAGTCGGAATCCGGTTCAATTGGGTTTTGTACGCTTCAAGCCTTTGGTCCACTTGAATTTTGACCCAAGGTACCGAAATGTAAACAGTGTTCCAAAATGTAAACAGTGTTTAGTCATGCCTGCCTCATGACCACAGAAACATCTGCAAATGCAGACAGTGCTGGCTCTTGAGGTCCAAGAACACCTGGAGTGCCAAGGTTGGCCATTATCTATTTATCTTGGCTATAAACAGAGATGAGCACTGAACCCTAGAGTCGGATCTGACTGGCTTTCGAGCAAGGGGGACCATTACCTACCTAAATGTAAACAGCATTCCATGGGCTCCTGCTATCTGTCCCAGCTCCTGCCAACCTAGCAGTTCGAAAGCAAGACATTGCAAGTAGATAAATAGGTATTGCTTTGGCGGGAAGGTAACAGCATTCCATGCACTCCGGCCTGTCATATGACCATGGAAATGTCTGCAGATGCAGACAGCGCTGGCTCTTTGTCTATAAACAGATGAGTACTAAACCCCAAATTTGGATACAATGGGCTTTCGAGCAAAGGTGGGCCTTTGGCATTTCAGGTCAGCCTCTTTTGAAACCAAAGATTTTGTTTCTAAAAAGGAAGTAGGGTAACAACAGGAAAGTCAGGTTACAACACATGTCAGTATTACACAAATGATCCCACAATGACAACAGTTTCTGGTTTTCAACATCCAGCGGTTGTGGTTGACACTCAAAGCGAAGAATGGGAACAATAAACTTTTAGAAGTTAGTTTTCGATGCTTTGGGCAACTGACAAATCCTTCCTTCCGAGATTTATCTGCTGTTCCTTAGAACCAGCTGAGAAAATATACTCACTTGTTGGTATGGCTCCACCTAAGATACGGAGAGAAGTAGCAGCAGACGCCGAGAGAACTAAGCAAGAGAAAGATCCTTGACATCCTCTCAACGGAGATGAGCCTCAAGTCCTCCAGCTCAGATCCAGGAAGAGCTTTATGGCAAGAACAAACATTCTTGAGGGTAGGTAAAAGGTAAAGGTTGCCCTTGCTCGAAATCAAGTCATATCCGACTCTAAGGTTCAGTGCTCATCTCTCCAGCCGAAGAGCCAGCACTGCTCACATCAGTCATGGCCAACCTTGGCATGCCAGGTGTTCTTGGGCCTCAATTTCCAGAAGCCCAAGTTGGCACTCCTGCTGACCAGGGCTTCTGGGAGCTGAAGCTCAAGGTTGGCCATCACTGGTCTACATCTACAGACATTTCCGTGGACATGTGTCAGGCATGCCTCAACACCGGCCTGCACGGAACGCTGCTGGCTTTCCCACCAAAGTGGCATCTATTTGTCTACTTGTAATTTTCTCACTTTCGGACGGCTAGGTTGTCAGGAGCTGGGATGGACGACAACATCTCATTCCGTCGTGCAGGATGCAAGAGGGTACGGAGGGTACACAAGAGCAAAACCAAATTAGAAGATGGAGGAAGGAGCTCACTGGACGAGGAACAACATTAGAGGAGGATGTGGCTGAAGATCTCAACCTCCTCTACGTCACTTGGAGGACCATGAATAGGCTGAAGGTTGGAGTCCCTCAATGCGAGACCAACAGGCTCAAGTTGGGGTTGCTGGCAGTCAACAACAGCCATTCTGCAATTCAGAGCGCAAAGTCTTGCAACTCTTTGTGAGGTCCCCCCCCCCCCCGCCTTTGCCAGGCTTGGTTGGCAACCATTGAGAGAGAAAGCCGAAGCGACTAATAATAACGCGGATAATAATAAACACGCAACAATTTTCCTGGCTTGACAGCGGAGAAGAGATGAGTCACGTCGAACGCAGAAGCCGGCGAGGGAATCATGACTCAGATGGAAGTGTGGGGACTAGGCAGGCGATTTCCATGAGTCACACATGCGCTGTATGTTTGCAAATGTGTGCATCTTGAACCCGTGGGGTTATTCTCCACCAATTGTATCCTGCTGGATACACTTTCACAAAGAGAGGGTTTTCTATAACCAGCAATTTAATAATGGTGCGCAGTTAGGACAATTTTGATAGACAGAAACCGTTTCCAAGGTTATCCAAGTAGCAACGATGCTTCTATACCGCCCCACAGCGCTAAGTGCCCTCTCTGGACGGTTCAGAAGTTAATTAGCATTCCCCATCCACCCCGCCAAACATGGTGGGGATTCATCGGGCCATCCATGGAAGGGCGGAAGGATTTGAGTCAACCTTGAGCCCCAACGTTTTTGGCTGCATCTATAACAGGGGTTGCCAACCTAAGGCCTGTGGGCCGGATGCAGCCTGCAGTGCCATTCCATGTGGCCCCACACCAACTCTCCAAGGGCATTCAAGAAACAAAATGGCTGCCCTCGTGAAGCTGTTGGGACAAAATGCCCCCCACACACACACACACACCATTGTGCAGGTGGTGCAAAATGGCCACCCGGCCCTCAAAGCTGGCTGAGAGAGAGAGAGACACCTGCCCCCCTCCCGGCTTGAAAAGGTTGGCAAGCCCTGCTCTATAATGACAGGTTGCTAGCCCTGTAACTGTTGTTCTTCTTCATGGTCCCCTGTGAATCCACACGAATGGGTTTACTGCGCGTATGCAGTAAACCTGTTCGTGTGGATTCACAGAGACTACGAAGAAGAACTTGATGGAGCGTAGGGCTGTGATGGCACTCCAGGTGTCTTTAGAGTCAGGGCTTCTGGGAATTAAAATCCAAAAACATCTGGAGAGCCAAGTTTCCTGATCCCTGGTCTAGACCAGTGATGGCTAACCTTGACACTCCAGATGTTCTTGGACTTCAGTTCCCAGAAGCCCAGATCAGCAGGAGTTTGCCATCACTGGCTTAGCGGTTAAGACGCCGAGCTTGACAACTGGAAGGCCGGCAGCTCAGCAGTTCGAGACCCGAGTGCTCCATGATCGAGTGAGTGCCTGTCGTCTGAACCAGCTCCTGCCAACCTAGCTGTTTGAAAGCAAGAACTTGCAAGGAGATAAAGAGGTACAGCTTCAGCGGGAAAGGTAACAATGTTTTGTGCATTCCAGAGTTGGACATTTGGAGACATTAATCCAGAAAAAGAAAAAAATTGGGGAGGCGGGGGAAGCAAGATTTGCTTTCCAAAATCTAGGAGTGGGTATTCCATTCCCTCCTCCCCCCCTTTAAATATTTGGTCTCAGTGGGGAACATGGAACCTGGAGTCCTAAAGAAAAAAGAAAGGTAAAGGTAAAAATAAAGGTCACCCTTGCTTGAAAGCCATTTGTATCCGACTCTAGGGTTCGGTGCTCATCTCTGTTTATAGCCAGCGCTGTCTGCACCTGCAGACGTTTCCGTGGACGTATGGCAGGCATGCCTCGACACCGGAGTGCACGGAAAGCTGTTAACCTTCCCACCGAAGTGGTCTCCATTTATCTACTTGCAATGTCTTGCTTTCGAACTGCTAGGTTGGCAGGAGCTGGGACAGAGACGGGAGCTCAATCCATCATGCAGTACCCGGGTCTCGAACTGCTGATTTCCGCAGCATCTTAACCACTTGAGCCACTGCAGTTCCAAAAAGAAAGAAACTTGGTGTGTGTGTGTCTTCTCTTCTCTTCTCTAGCTCCAAGAATGAATCCCCCTTCTCCAGCCGGCTTGAAGCCCTCCGTCTGACGGCGCAACATGGGACCTGGAGTCCACAAACCCCAGCGACGGGACGCTGGGAGATGGTGGGGTTTCCCCAGTCCAGTCCTTCCTCCTCCTCCTCCTCCTCCTCTCGCTTCCGCCTCCGCCTCCACCTCCCCGCCGGGTTTGACGTGGCAGGAGAAGGAAGCTGCCTCCGCCGTTCCTTTCCCCGTTCCGTGCCCGTTACCGATGCGCTCGATGGCTCCGTGTCCGCTCCTGCTGCCGGCGCTTCTGCTCCTGTGGGCGCTGGGATCGGGGCCGGCGGGCGCCTTCGAGCCGGACTGGAGCCGCCTGGAGGGTCTGGCCCGGGGCAAAGTGGAGGTGAGGAGGACCCCCTCCTTCCCCCCCTCTCTTGTACCCCCCCCCCCTTGGGATGCAGGAGTCGCAGCATCAGCAGGGAGACGGTGCCTCTAGGCATGGGCAGAGTGCCCTCCGCGTAGAGCCGGTGGGTGGGAGGGAGATGCACTTCGAGGCACGGGGGAGGGCGATGGGGACCCCCTCCTCCCTCCCCTGTAAGGAAATATGGATTTATTTTATTTATTACATCTCTATACCGCCCATTTGGGAAATTTCTCACTCTAGGCGCATTTCCTGGTTTGCCAAGAGACACATGGGGGGGGGGGGGGGAGAGTTACTTTATGTGAAAGAGCAGCCACAATTTCCAGAAACGTTACTCCTTCACCGGCCTCTTCTGAGAGATGTTAGTCTGGCCGGGTGATCCTGCTATGGTAATAGAGTAGAACCAACTGCCAACGACTCAGCGTCAAGTGTCAGGCAGTGGTTAACTAACCTGACAACCCTGAGGACTAGCACCTTGGGTGGTGAAGTCCACAGGGAAGGGTGATGGTACCCAAGTGGATTAAATCCTACTGGAATCCCTCTTGATGGAAGGCAGCAGCTTCGTCCGTCCTGGCCTGGGGCTCATGATGAGGACTTTGTGTGCCCAAAGGGCTCAGGATCAGAAAATGACTCATGGAAGTGGATCCGTGGTACTATGGGTGTCATGCTGCAATGCAGGAGGCCAATGGAAGGCATTATATGGTTCCCAGGACAATCTTCATTGCTGATTGCCATGATGATCGCCAATATTCAGACTGAGATGTGGAAGAAGAAGAAGAAGATTTAATTTAATTTAATTTAATTTAATTTAATTTAATCCCCAGAGCTGCAGGGGATGACGGCTGAATCGGCTGAAAGAGGTAAGCCTGGCTTAAGTTCTGCTATATTTTGGGGGGCAGTGGTGGTGGGGAGATGAATGAGGATTTGCACAATGTGACCTTAGCTAGTATCGATGTAACCTTAGGGATAATTCTTTTGCAATTTAAAAAACACACAAAGAATTGCAATGCATTGCAGCAGTGTGGGGGAAATGGTGACTACCTAACCCATCTTCCTGAAGCCCAAAGTGCTGCTCAGGCGATGCTCATGGCGGATGATGGGGATTTATGTTCACTTTCTGGTTCTCCAACCCTTTTAATGATTCTTTCACTTTAGAGCAAACTTAGTAAAGGTAAATGTTTCCCTTGCTCAAAAGCCAGTCATATCCGACTCTAGGGTTCAGTGCTCATCTCTGTTTCAAAGCCGAAGAGCCAGCGAACTTAGAAAGGGAAAAAACTCAAAAGTAGGATTTTTGTCAAATAGAGGACTCCTCCCCCTCCCTTAAAAGAAGGTCACCTTGACGGTGAACTCTGTTACACATTTTACACCCTTAGTCTCATCCTTTCCATCCCAGGCCCCAGTGTAAGATGATACCATCGGCCTGCTCTGCAGGGCAGGACTGTGGTGGCTTAGTGGTTAAGATGCTCAACTTGATGACTGGAAGGTCGGCAGGTCAGCAGTTCGAGACCCAAGTGGAGTGAGCTCCCGTCTCTGTCCCAGTTCCTGCCAACCTAGCAGTTCGAAAGCAAGAAAATTGCAAGTAGATAAATAGGGACCATTTTGGTGGGAAGGTAAACAGTGTTCCGTGCACTCTGGTGTTTAGTCATGCCTGCCACATGTCCAGAGAAACGTCTGCAGACGCCGACAGTGCTGGCTCTTTGGCTTCATTGCACAACAATGATTTTGCTACTGGGAATAACACATGTGATTCACATGATATCGAGTGTGCTGATTCCAAACCTGAGCTCAGAATTCGCCCATCACATACAGATTTTAAGGCATGCTATAGATGTCCAAAGGGTCGGTAATTGGGTCATGTATTTTTACATGGGAACATTATAACAGTTGCAGCTACCGCTAGGCCTGCTGCTGCCTCAGCAGAATCACGTCCCCTGGTGGCATGCATGTTCCAGCAGTGGCCAGGCATATCTGGGCGAAACAGCGAGCTGATGTCAGGAATACGTCAAAAGGCGAGATGGACCAAGGGCTTGTCTCTAGTGTGAAACCATCTTAATGGATAGTACAGCTAGGCCAGAGTGAGTCTGTTTTGAGCTAAAAAGGAGTAGGTATAGCTGTGTTCATAAACCAGACAATTTTTGCTAATTTATCCCAAATATAATCCACATGATCACTGCAATAACTTAACCAAGAGGGTGAGATTTGCTAACTTAACATCCTGACATCCTAGGCAGAATCGGACTTCAGATTTGGATTCAGCGCACTTGATTTAGTATCAGACACATGAATTAGACCAAGGAGCAGATGAATTTGTGTGTGTGTGATGCAGTGCTATAAACAGAGATGAGCACCGAACCCTAGAGTCAGATACAACTGGCCTTCGAGCAAAGGCAACCTTTACTCTGCAGGACCGTTGTAAATAGAACTGAATAGACCCATTTGAACCCCTTTGAAAGGTTATTTAAAATGTTGCATATTATTTGATGGTGGCTGAAAGTGCTTATTATATAATACATGCAAGCCTATTATATAATACACGGAAGATAGAGGGGCACAGTTTTAATTAAAAATCCACAGGAGGGGGGAAAACTTTAATTTTCCTGGTGTTATAAACTTGTTAGGAGTGTTAAAACATAGGACTTGCAACAGTATCTCAAGAAGATGGGATTTCCCAGGCTGACTGTGGCTTTTGATTTGTTTTAATTTATTAACATAAAAGAAACAATATAATTCCCTTTATAGCAAAATGTCTACGTAATAGCTAAACGAAACATACAGTACCTGCTTTCTGGCCCTGAGGCTAAGGAAAGTTTGTTCTTTTATCTCATTCCATAAATTCCTGCCCATTTAGCTCCAAAAAAGACTTTATTTCCTACACATCCCCCCTTTTCCTTTCAATAATAGGATATATTCTAAATCTCCCCATATATCTTTAAATCTATTCACTTTTTATCAGTCTTTTCCCCGCCTTGATCTCAACGTCAATTGATCGTTACTAGCTAGATTCCAACTGTCTTTATACTGGCGGTGTATGTCCCCAATCTAAGGCCTGTGGGCCAGATCCGGCCCACAGTGCCATTTCATGTGCCCCCAACCCCTCCAAGGGCATTCGAAAAACAAAATGGCTACCCCTGTGAAGCTGTTGGGACAAAATGGCCACACACAGACACACCTCATCGTGCAGACATGGCAAAATGGCCATCCGGCCTCGAAGCTGGCTTGAAAAGGTTGCTTTAAACGCAATCTTTATTTTTCCAGGATTCATTTGTTTGTTTGCTTGCTATAATTATTCTCGTTGGAGTCACTAAAATCTGGATCAATTCCTCTTTTTTAAATTTTAATTTAACTACCCACCCACCCACCCACCCCTCCCCGGTTTCAGCTATAGATCTCCGATGTTGGATAGCGATGCTATTCTTGGATACAGATCCCATTTCATAGATACAATCTCGTTCCGTTAATTAAAAGCTATTTTTCATATTTTCTGAGTCACTGCACGCTGCTACCATAAAATCTGAATAAACGCCAACTTCCCACTTCCCTCGGCAACAGTTTGCGGAGTTGTTTTGAGTCATCGCAACTCATTTTTACGGGCTTCGCTTTGGTCTAATTTATGGTGGCCAAACTCCAAAGCCTGAGTTTTCAACCTTTTTTAAGCCAGGGGCCATTAGGTCAAAGTCTGCAGATGTTTCCATGGTCATGCGGCAGGCATGCCTAGACACCAGAGTCCATGGAATGCTCTTTACCTTCCCACCAAAGTGGTCCCTATTTACCTACTTGCAATTTCTTGCTTTCGAACTGCCAGCTCGGCAGGAGCTGGGACAGTGACGGGAGCTCACTCCATCACGCAGCCCTCAGGTATCAAACTGCTGACCTTTCAGTCAAGAAGTTCGGCATCTTAACCACTG
Organism: Furcifer pardalis; assembly: GCA_030440675.1. Taxonomy (NCBI): domain Eukaryota; kingdom Metazoa; phylum Chordata; class Lepidosauria; order Squamata; family Chamaeleonidae; genus Furcifer; species Furcifer pardalis. Next base: position 13,544,038 of record CP126898.1, on the reverse strand, counting down.
GGCCACATTTGAATAAAAAAATAAATTAATGTATTAAATAAGTAGCAATAAGAGAGGGAATGGAACAGAGACCAGAGGAACAAGGAAAAAATGGATCGGAGAATAGGATAAGGATTCTTTTTAGCTGAAGTGTGATGATGACGATGACGACGACGACGATGACGATGACGATGACGATGACGATGACGATGACGATGACGATGACGATGACGATGACGATGACGATGACGATGATGATGATGATACAACTGGGTGCTGTTAAGCCAATTCAAAGTTATAGTGACCATCTCCAGGGGTTTGTAGACAGCAAATAGACAGAAGTGGTTATTCCCTTCCCTACCTCTAGGGGGCACCCTTCTGACTGTGTAGGGTTTTCCATTCAAGACACTTTGGTTATTTGTCCTAAAATAAGGTTTAATTTATTTAATTATGTGGCATGAGCCTGTATCCGAGCCACGTTTAAATGTCTTGGTTAAATGAATCCTAGCCATCCATTCACAATGTCTTACTCTTCCAGAGGTTCCTGCAAGATTGTTGGGGCCCTTTTCCTATTCTATTTTATAATGTTTTTTTGCTGCGAAGAAGGGGCAGGCAATTTGTGCAGGCACAAGTTCAGTTTTTGAGAACGGTACAGAACGAGCATCTGTGATCTGTCTGTCGCTGATGCCTGGGTCTTTACAGTGCCTCAAATCTGTGAATTTGTCTCTGCACATATCGCCTGCCTCTTCCTCACAGCAGAAAAGTTATAAAAGAAACACACAGAGTTGAGAAAAGGATTTTAATCCCATTGTTCCTTAACTCTTTAATTGCTAAAGTTCAAAAAAAAATATGTATCCATGGATAAGAAGAAGAGAGTTGGGAGTGGAATAGATCTAAATAAGAAGCTAAGTGGGAGAAGGGAGGGGGGGAAGTGAAAATGAAAGTGAAACCTTTTGAGTCTTTATGTAAAATGGAATATGATTTAAATCTAGTCATACTAATTTCAATCCAAACCAGCCTGGCTATGATTCCTTAGGATTCAGCCACTAACATGGCCAGAAGCTACTAGAGCAGTGAAGGTGAACCTTGGCGCTCCAGGTGTCCTTGGACTTCAATTCCCAGAAGCCCAAGTCAGCACTCCTGCTGATCAGGGCTTCTGGGAATTGAAGTTCAAGAACAGGAGTTCTCAAACTTTTAAAGCCAGGTCACGCTCCCTCAGATAGCTTCAGGGGTGGACAGCTATTTTGTTTTGCCCTTCCTCGACCACATGGCACTTCCTGGTGTGGTGGAAGCAGTGGGGGAGCACATGAAATGGTGCCATGAGCCAGATGTGGCCCATGGACTGCAGGTTGTGAATCCTTGTTCAAAACATCTGGAGTGCCAAGGTTCACCATCACTGTGCTAGAGTAACTGGCTTGGAGACAATGGTATTAAACAAACTAACTAAAATGGTATGTTCTCTGCAGCTGGATTTTACCATTAAGTCTTTCCTTCTTTTCTTTCTTCTTTTTGCAGGTGAAGGCCTTTATCACAGAAGACCTTCCACTCTAGTATCCTTCTCGTGGGCTATGTAGTCCCTAAACATTACATGGTGGCAGTGGTGGGCATCAGCAGGTGCACACCAGTTCACCAGAACCGGCAGCAGAAATTCCAGCTAGCCCCGCCCATTCAAGTTTTGAAATAAAGTAGTCCTAATTTGGGTGCAACACAGGGCTTTCCCCTCTGGACACGCCCACCATGCCACGCCCACAGTGTGGTAGTAAAATTTTTTGGAGCTCACCACTGCATGGTGGGGAGGAGGAGGAAAAGGGGCCCCACCACACTGGCCCCCAGGGCCTTTGAACTGCCTGCAAACCTGTCACAATGAAGTCTGTATTTTACATCAGACATGAATTTGCAAAGATTGTTTTGAATTTTTAATGGGGTTTTTAAGGGTTTTTTGTTAGTTTTGATGTTGCTTTTAATTCTTGTTAGCCGCCCAGAGTCGTTGCCGAGTTCGGCGGCAATAGAAATTTGAAGAATAAATAAAATAAAATAAATAAGATCCGCTTCATCCTGTTATCTATACAGATTCTATCAGGGAAGTTAATTCTTCTAGCCTAAATGTCAACGTCAATGTCTCCTTTGCTCAACAAGCCAAAGAGTTGGCACTGTCTGCATCTGCAGGCATTTCCATGGTCATTGTGGCAGGCATGACTGGAAGCGAAAGCACGTGGTACATTGTTACCTTTTTCGCCAACGCAGGTACCTGTTTATCTACTTGCAAAGTTTCTTCCTTCCAAACTGCTAGGTTGGGAGGCACTGGGACAGATGACAGAACCTCACTCCGTTGTGCAGCACTCGGAGCTCGAACTGCTGAACTGCCAGTCTCCTCCTCATCAAGTTCAGTGTCTAAACCACTAAGCCACCACTTTGGTTCGAAACAGGCTTTAATCCATTGGGGACGGGCATGAATCGGGATGGGCCACCCTAGAGCCTAGAACTGTTGAATTCTGGGGTTTGGCATTGAAGTGGGTTTTGCTCTGTCCTCTCCACTAAGCTGTGCATACAGAAGTCCAACTCCACATCGCTCTCCAGGTCTCCTTAACTCACTCCTTCTCTCTCTTAGTCACAATCTCGTCATGAAACACCTTCCCGGGTCAGATCCTGAACTGGTGCTGCTCAGTTTTAAGTACACAGAGCTAGAGGTGAGAGTGAAGTCTTTATTCTTACAGTCGGTTCAGTTGCAAAGAAAGGGGTTTAAATGATATGCAAGCCAAACAAACGGGGTATATTTCTGGTTCGTAGGTGCTGGCAAACCAGACTTCCAAAGTGGACCTCTCCTTTTGATGCTAGGTTTCTTCTGACTCCCACCCTCCAGCAAATGATCTGGATTCTGTATCTCTCCACATTCACACAGCATGTTGTTGTACACCAGCAGTCCCCACTTGAGCCTGTTGGTCTTGGGTTTAGGGTCTCCAGCCTATTCAAGGTTCTCCAAGTGACGTTGGGAAGGTTGAGTTCCTCAACCATCTCCTCCTTTAATGACGTTCCTTAATGACAATCCTCCTTTAACGATGTTCCTTGTCCAGTGAGCTCCTTCCTCCATCTTCTAATTTAGTTTTGCTTTTGTGTACCCTCAAGTGTTTGTTCTTGCCATAAAGCTCCTTCTGGATCTGAGCTGGTGGATTTGAGGCTCATCTCCATTGAGAGGATGTCAAGGGTCCTTCTCTTGCTTAGTTCTCTCGGCGTCAGCTGATACTTCTCTCCTGATCTTAGATGGAGCAATACCAACCAGAGGGTCTATTTTCTCCACTGGTTTGAGTTTGAGGCATCCTTTCACTAGATGCATGGCTTCATTAACAGCAATGTCAACTTGTTTTGCATGTATGGATGTTCTCTTGCCATAAAGAACTTCCTGGATCTGAGCTGGCAGACTTGATGCTCATCTCCGTTCAGAGGATGTTGAGCATCATTCTCTTGCTTAGTTCTCTTGGCTTCCACTGCTACTTCTCTCCTGATCTTAGATGGAGTGATACCAACAAGAGGGTAAATTGTCTCCACTGGTGTCAATTTGAGCCATTCTGTCCCTCTACCCATGGCCTCATTCACAGTGTTATCAACCGGTTCCCTTAACTTGCCCTTTCCCTTCCAGAGGATCCCCCTGAGCGAAATGACCCGAGAGGAGATCAACCGCTTGGTCCAAGATCTGGGCTTCTACCGGAAGGAGACTCCCGACTCGCCTGTCCCGGAGGAATTCCAGTATGCCCCAGCCAAACCCCTACCTGTCTCGGGAAAAGCCAAAAAGGACCCCATGGCAGAGAAGAAAACGGTTGTGGAGGAAGAATTATAGTTCTCTGGGGAACCTCAGGACCTCGGGTGGGTTGATAACAGCGTTGGATACACTGGGGAATGGGGGGGGGGGTCATGGTTAGGATACCAAAAACTGGGGCACAAGTAACAAAATATTTTATTGCAGATTTGGGTTGCTTCTTATTGGCATTTTTTAAGACTGCTTTTTGGCCTCTTGCTGGAAGAAATAATGCAAACAAAAATTATATTTGTGAGACTAGGGGCACGATTCCTACATGTTACAGAACCCAGTCTCCTAATCCTACCCCTACCCCCAATGCAGGATGGTGGGTTTTGATTTTTAAGCCCCTTCAAACACTCATAGAAACCTGCGTCGCGAAAAAGCCAGATCTCCATTATCAGCAGATAGATTCGAGACCACACAGAGGTAAGCCAGTTCTGGAGAAGCAGAAAGGTGTATCTCAACCATTCTCTGCCTATAGATCAGCATCTTCCAAGCTTTAGGACTTCAGTTCCCAGAAGCCTAAGTCAGTACATTGGCTGATCAGTTCATTGGGGAATTAACTTAAGCTTCTGGGAATTGAAGTCTAAAAACCGAAGGTTAGGAAACACTAGACTAGACCATAGGTCAGTGATGGCTAACCTTGGCACTCCAGGTGTTCTTGAACTTCAATTCCCAGAAGCCCTGTTCAGCAGGAGTGGTGACTTGGGCTTCCGGGAATTGAAGTCCAAGAACACCTGGAGTGCCAAGGTTCGCCATCACTGCATAGGCCCTCAAACTTGGCTCTCCAGATGTTTTTTGAGTTCCCAGAAGAATCAAGTCAGTCCATTGGCTGATGAGTGGTTTGGGGAATTGACTTAGGCTTCTGGGAATTGAAGTCCAAAAACCACTGGACCATCGGTCAGTGATGGCCAACCTTGGCATAGGTCCTCAAACTTGGCTCTCCAGATGTTCTTAGACTTCAATTCCCAGAAGCCTAAGTCAGTCCATTGGCTGATGAGTGGTTTGGGTAATTGACTTAGGCTTCTGGGAATTGAAGTCCAAAAACCATCACGGTCAATGATGGCCAACCTTGGCATAGGTCTTCAAACTTGGCTCTCCAGATGTTCTTGGACTAAAATTCCCAGAAGCCTCAGTCAGTACGTTGGCCAGTCAGTGCTTTGGGGAATTGAGTTAGGCTTCTGGGAATTGAAGTCCAAGAACCAAAGGTTGGGGAAACACTGATTTAGATGGTTCTTGCAGGTGGCTTTTATGGGCTGTTGAAGTTATTAGGTCGCGGTTCCATGTTCAGAAACACCCTGCCCTATTGCACTCTCCAATGTCTCCAATTCAATGCACTTTGTGGATAAGCCCCCAACTCTCACCCCATCTTATGAACAAGCTGATGTGGGTTTTGATCTCCCCATAGCCAAACTTCGTGTACAAGGGACAGGATGAAGCCCTTTGCAGAAAATTCTGGTTGCAGAGGGCCGATAAAGACAAGCGTCCCATCAAGCTCAGGAGCAAGGCATGCGGGAAAACATGACCCATCATCCCCCTTTACAAGAGGAAGCCACAACAACGGTTCATGAAAATATTAAAAAGCCCTGTTTGACTATTGCAATGGTGTTTGTGCTTAATATTACTTTCCTGGGATCGAAATGGAAAAAGTCGGGATTTCCCTGGCGATTGACTGAGACCATTCAGTCCTTTTGTAAAGATACCTTTCTGTAGAGAATCACCTGGACTGCCAAAATGAAGCCACTTTCTTGGCTTTGTCGCTGGCCAAACTCAAGTCCTCATCGGTTGCCTGTTTCTGGTTCTTCTTTCATGTCCCGATCGAACCCTGGACTGCCCAAATGAAGCCACTTTCTTGCTTTGGCGTTGGCCAAACTCAAGTCTTCAGTGGTGGTGAACATGGGTGTGGCAATAAAATTCTACCAGGATCACCTTACACCGAAAGTGGTAGATAACAGTGTAAGAACTGTTCAATGTAGTGCCAATACTGTAGTTGCAAATGACCCATAAATTTAGGGTGAAGAACTGCAGAAAGTGGCATATAATAATTTTCTAGGTAGAGAATTCACAGACGTGGTTTAACTTCCCCTATGGCAGTGATGGCCAACCTTGGCACGCCAAGTGTTCTTGGACTTCCATTCCCAGAAGCCCTGATCAGGCCGGTGTGTTGACTTGGGCTTCTGGGAATTGAAGTCTGAGAACACCTGGAGAGTCAAGGTTGGCCATCGCTGCTCTATGGGAACCACTTGGGTTTCTGCCACTTGCCCATGGCTGTACAGGTATATTCTTCTACTGGGAGACACAGTGGGAAATTGAACTCCAAAGTCTGGCTCATGGACACCCAACTTATTTTACTATCCAACAATCCTGGTACCTGCTTTGCATCCCAAACACAAGTTGAGGCAGTGAAGTCCGTCAGTGAAGGGAACATCCAGCTGAACGTCCACCTCTGATAAGGACTACATATGAGATGCTGTTGGAATGACGTATGCAATTCGAGTACCGTATATACTCGAGTATAAGCCGACCTGAATATAAGTCGAGGCACCTAATTTTGACCTGAAAACCCAGGAAAATAGATTGACCTGAGTATAAGCTGAGGGTGGGAAACGCAGCAGCTGCTAGTGAGTTTCTATAATCAAAATACATGAAAATATGGCAAAATTAATTAATTTTTTGGGACATCTCAATCCAACATGGTCTTGGGACCCTCCTGATCATTTACCTGAGTATAAGCCGAGTCCCCTTTTTGGGGCTTATTTTTCAGGCTAAAAACTCAGCTTATACTCGAATATATATGGTATGCTTCAGAAAATTGCACTTCATAGGTGACATTAGGTCTCTCTTGCCCAAAAGCCAGTGGTATCTGACTCTAGGGTTCAGTTCTCATCTCCATGTATGGCCAAAGGACCAAGGCTGTCTGCATCTGCAGACATTTCTGTGGACATGTGGCAGGCAGATAACAGAGATCATGGAATGCTGTTACCTTTCCTGCTGAAGCGGTACCTCTTTATCGACTTGCAAATTCTTGCTTTCGGGCTGCTAGGTTGGCAAGAGCTGGGCGCTCATTCTGTCCTGCAGCGCTCGGATCTTGAGCGGCCGACCTGTCGACCTTCCACTCACCACATTTGCCTGCTTCGAAATAGCTGGATATTTTAGGTATGCTAGAACTGGTATAAAGCCAAAGGTGTCTTGGCTTGCAGGTAGAAATTCAGGTGAGATGGGGCACATTTGGGGGTCGGGGACTAGGGGGAGAACCAGCCCTGCCGGTCAGAGGGAGAAGAGAAGATGGGAAAAGTAGAGGTCACAAAAGAAACTGTCTTTATCCAAAACTTTTATTGTCTTGCTGGTGTCAAACAAGTCATTCCTGTGCTGGTGGAAGAACAGTTGCAATCCGGCGCGTGGTCAAGAGTTGAGAGTGGTGCAGAAGCCCAGCCTGTTGCCCGACTGTGCCCCCCAACCTGTGGGTTGACCACCCCACTCTGGCCCTGGCTGACCAACCCCTTGCAAAGTTGTGTACAGGAGCAGAGTATAGTCGAGGAAGTTATGGTTTCTACCAGGGATTCCCAACCTAAGGCCTGTGGGCCGGATGCTGCCAGTGGCGCCATTTCATGTAGCCCCCACACACCTCCAAGGGCATTCATGAAACAACATGGCCACCCGCTTTGAAGCTGTTAGGACAAAATGGCCACCCGCATCGTGCAGGAAGGGCAAAATGGCCATCTGGCCCTCGAAGCTGGCTGAGAGAGCATGACCCGCCCCCCGGCTTGGAACAGGTTGGGAACCCTGGTTTCTACAAAGGGTATAAAAACCCAACTCCACAGCTGGGGGAAAGTTCTGCTTAAACCCTTGTAGACCTACAGCTGCTAGTCAGAGCTGACCATATTGGGCCTGGGTTGGACTCAATAGAAAGACCGTAGGGTGGAATCAGAAGCTAAGCAGAGCCAAACCTGGTTGGTCTGTGGATGGGAGACTGCTTAGCACCATCAAGAAGGGTGGAGAGCATCCCAGTGTGGTTGCTGCCAGCCAGAGATGGCAATATAAGGCTCGATAGAGTCAATTCCATGCAAGACGGCTTCCTCCATTGTAGCTATCCTATCTTTGAGGGAAAGGAGCCAGGATCTTCGTTGGCCAAGGGTCAAGGGCTTTGTTTGCTGAATCGAGACCCTCACACAACAGGACGAGACCCTCTTTGTGTGCCATTTGGAGAAAATGCACTCCGGTGGTCGGCCAAAACTACAACATTGAGATGGGTGGGTAGAAACCCCGAACGGACACTTAATTGCACCTACCCAGACATCTCCTGTGCTGGATTGGGGGGGGGGAGGCCTTGTGCAGGGTAAAAAACTTTTTGAAAAGATAATAACTTACAAGAAATATTAATAATAATATAAAAAGCATATGTGAATGAGAACAGAACGCCGGTTCTCTCCCCCAGAACAACACAAGCGTGCCCCCTCCCTTCTTGAGCTAGCATGAATTGCCGATTTGCCCAGCCATCTGTGAGCAGGTGGGGTGGGGTGGGGGTGGGGAGACCCTCCCCACAGCCATTTGTAGGATTTCTCTTCCAAAGGTTGCAATGCGGTGCTGGAGAAGCGGGTGGGTCCTTCTGTCTTTGCTTCCGTCCAACAGAGTCCCAACCGGGAGACAAGGAAGCCCAACAAGGCAAGGTACATCCAGGAGTTGGGTGGGTGGGGGGCTTGGAAGGGGGACTTGGAAGGGGGCAGGCTAGAAGTTGTGCTGCTGCCGCATCCGAAGCTCGTGACGCCTCAGGTGGTTGTAGAGGGACTGGACGTAGGTGAAGACGCATTTGGAGTCGGGGCGCTTGCCCATGATCATCATGTCCTCCACATCTACTAAGGGAACGCAGTCCACGAACATCCTGGAAAGGGGAAACCAAGGTGTCAAGGCGAGGCCATTATTCTGATGACACAAGTCAACTCAGCAGGAGTTTGGACTCGATGGCTTCACATGCCCCCTTCCAACACTTGGATTTTGGGATACGTTTGCCAACCAAACACCAGCCATCAGATGAGCACCTGTAAATTTCCCAAGAGGCACTTGCTAATGCATTATGTGCAATCAGCAGTCCCTCCTTGAAGACCGTGGCATTTTTTGAACCACAAGTCAAGTGTACCCCAGGCAGCAGCAACCTTGTTGTGCTGGATATTCTTTCTCACACTAGATCAGGCGAAAGGATCTGTGGAATGAATTCATCCAAAGGTGGCTTGGTTTCAGCAGTTTAATGTCTGACCTAGACACAGAGGAAGGAGGAGGAGGAGAAAGGTATTCTCTCCATTCTGCATTAGAAGATGAGAAGGAGAAGGAGGAGAACAAGAAGAGGGAGGAGGAGGTGAGGAAGAAGAAAATGAGGAAGAGGAAGATGAGGAGGAAGAGAAAAAGAGGAAGAGGAAGATGATGACAAGGAGGAGAACAAGAAGAAGAGGAGGAGGAGGAAGAGAAGAAGAGGAAGAGGTGGAGGAAAATGAGGAGAAGGAGGAGAGGAAAAAGAGGAGGAGGAGAGGAGGAAGATGAGAAGGAAGAGGATAAGAAGAAGGAGGAGGAGAGGCAGAAAAAGAGGGAAGAAAAGGAGGAAGACAAGAAGGAGAAGGAGGAGGAAGAGGAGAAGGCACAGTAAAAACAAGGACAACAGCTGTCTACCCAGCAGTTCCTGGCTTTTGCCACTAGAGACCACTGGAGCATCTCCCGTGAAACACCCTCCATCTCTCCTCCTCACTTGATTTGAATTAAACACGTCTCCAAGGAGCAACGTCAACAAAACCCTGCTAAGAGCCAAACCCTCTGGGCAGGCAGGCAAAGAAAGGCAACGGCTAAAGAGATGGTTTTGTAAGAGAACACATCTCTGGAGCACCATTTCCACGTCATGTATAAAAGGAACCCGAGCAGATGTTGGTGTGTGTGTGTGTGAGATGAATGCGAACAGTACAGAGTTAACAGCAAATAAACATCTGTATCGGAAGGGTCAAGAGACGGACCCAACCCTCTCCAAGGGCTTATTGTGTGAGATGCAAATCCAGCAAATAATCTTACAAGTATCCATTTAGTTTTATTTTGGCACGAGCTGGTGGTGGGACTCTACAGAAGTTCTCCAGAACTTCCATGGTGGCAAATCTACTCCTGAAGAGGTTGTCTGCGGCAAACCAGAGGTTTACACCGAATAAAACTCATCTGTTAAAGGGATCGGGGGTTCTTGCCCAAAGTGTGGGCTTCTTGGGCGCAACTAAAATCAAAGCATTTTTTTGACAAATGTCCCATTTGGAGGACAACGCAACGCGGGGTGACGAACACGTCAACATCCTCGTGAGGACCACATCAACGTCCACCTGAGTTTAGACTAGGGGTTGCCAACCAACGGCCCAGGAGCCGGTTGTGGCCCATGACTCCATTTCATGTGGGGGGCCCACCACCTCCGTCACACCCAGAAGTGCCAGGGCAAAATGGCCGCCCGGCCCCTGAAGCTGTCTGAGGGAGGTGTGACCCGGCCCTTGGCTTGAAAAGGTCGAGAACCCCTGGTTTAGACCCTGCCAACCTGCTATTTTGAGCTCAGGCATGGCGGAGTCTGTCATCCGAGACCCACCAACCCCATCAGAATTGGTCTGCCAATGTGGAGCTGCAACGCCGACATCTGAGCTCCAAACCGCAACCCAGATTCGACCCAGCTTCTTCTGCTACAAAAGCCCTTTGGAGCAGAGAGCTTCCCTCCCTGCTCTGTAACTTCTGGACCCAAACGTCCGTGCGGGGAGGGGAAGAAAGCCGGACAGGCCCATTTCTGCAGCCTGTCTTGGTGATGGAAAACCCTCGATCTCTCTCTCCAGCTGCCCTTATAAAGCCATCAGTTTCGCCTGTTGTGTATCCAACATCCCACGAGGCCGGGGAGGCCTCGAGACATTAACAAGGAAGAGCCCTGAGTCACTTTTTCCAGGCTCCTCAGAGACTTATATGGCCAGAGCAAACGAGAGAGAAAACGAAGAAGAGGAGGAGGAGGAGGAGGAGGAGGAGGAGGAAGAGAAGATCATTTCTCTCCTTCACCTGGACTGGTTCTGGATTCGTATCCTTGGCTGCCCCAAACAGAAGGGTCAGGGAACTGCCGTCAGAAAGAGGATGGTGTGGGATGATGGATGGCTAACCTTGTTCCTGACCTATCTCTCTCTCACACACACACACCTAAATGACAAACTGGTAAGACAGGGGGAATATCTGGAGAATGAATAAAATAAAATTGCAATTGGAGGTACTGTATTTGCTGGCATATAAGATGCACCAGAATATAAGATGCACCTCTTTATTTCCCAAATAGCCTAATAATAATAATAATAATAATAATAATAATAATAATAATAATAATAATAATAATAATAATAATAATAATAATAATAATAATAATAATAATAATAATAATAAACAATGTGGAACCTCAGTTAACGTAATTAATACATTTTCTGGGACGTTTCTTACAGCGAAAATTAATTGAATTTCCCATAGGAATGCATTGAATGCCATTTCCCATAGGAATGCACTGAAAAACAAAATACATTAACCAGAATGCGGTTTCCCATAAGACTCCATTGAAAACCAATTAATCCGTTCCGGGGGGGGGGGGGGGGACATCCGCAAACCGAGCCACTGTTTTCTATAGATTTCCTTTTGGTATGCGATGTTTATGTTAACCGAGCCGTTTGTTAACTGAGGTTCCAATGTACAGTAAAACTCTTACTTACGTAAAAAGTCTGTCCCGTAGGCTTTTATGTAAATCGGATTTTTACTTAACTCAAAGCAAACCCATAAGAAAAATTATATTTATGTAAATCGAAGCAACCCCATAGGAAAAATGAAATTTTTATGTAACTCGAAGCAAACCAATAGGAAAATGATAATTGTGTAAATTGAAGCAACTCCATAGGAAAAACTTTTTTTTTTACATAACACGAAGCAAACCCATAGGAACATTTATGTAAACTGGGACATAGTTTTAGTGCAAAAATCATAATGCAAGTCAAATTTTATGTAACTTGAGGCATATGTAAGTCGGGGTTTCATTGTAATTCACATTTTGACCCCAACGTAGCGGGTACTCATTTGAACAACCTAGGAAGGAAGGGAGACGAATCAATCTTGATACCCCACCAGGATCAAACTCACAGCCTGCAGTTTAACCACCCGGTGGTGCGTGAATTTGCTCCTTCTTGTGATGTGTGGCTGAAAGCCACATAGACCGCACACAGGCAACCCATACATGCACGCACGCACGCATGCACGCACGCACGCACGCACGCACACACCCCTGCAAACCCAGAACTGAGAAGAGGTGCTGGTTCTCACCGTAGCTCCGCAGGGACTGGCAAGGGGAGAGGGCTAGGACTTTTTGGTCTTAACCAGCCCTTTCTGTACCAAGCAGCGGTAGAACTCCTGGACGTACGTGTAAACGCACTTCCAATCCGGTTCCTTCATCCGGACCATGTCCTCCACGTCCAGCAACTGGGGGCACTCCGCCTGTGTCCTGGGGGGGTTTAGGGGTAAAGGGTGGGGTTGTGGGGTGGGTGGGGACAGCCGGTGATTGCAGCCCAAACAGACATGGGGGTGGGGTGGAGGGACGGGAGAGAAAGAGAGAACGAAACAGGAGACAGGAGGAGAAAAAACACAAGAGATACATAAATCCAATTGACATTCCCTGCCTCGGACTCACAAACATGCTTGGGCAATGAGGGCGGTCTAGTGTGCCATGCAAATGGGAGGGGTGCGCGTGTATGGCACATGTGCAATCTGGAACACATACACACTGCACAAGTGAGATGGACGAGGGAAGGGATGCAACAAAGACGATACCGAGTGATGGCGTATCAGGCAGAAGCAAGGTGGTGCAGCGCAATTCTGAATCCGCAGCAGCAAGCACGGACAGACAGGTGGGGTGGGGGGAGAAGAAGGACAGACAGACAGAACGGGCGCAGTGTGCTGTTTCCAAGCTGGAGCGTTCCTCCTCTGATGGACACGGGGGAAAGGGGGATGGCCTTGAAATCGGGCCGCGGCACAGAGGGCGTGCTTGATGAAATGGCTACGGCAGCGCAGGATGGCACCCGGTGCTTGGGCCATGAGAGAAGGAGGTCGGCTGCCCTCGTGGTCCACGGACTGGATTCTGAGAAACTTCAAGCACTGGATGGGTTGTTTGTGTTTTTTAAAGAGTCGGAAACTGTGGATGGAGGGCATAGGGCATAGTTTCTCTGGATGTCAGCAACTGGACACAGAGTTCCTGGAGAGGGTTGGGGAGAAGGGACCGCAGGTGGGTAAGCCAACCTGACATCTATGGGATTCCTCCAATCTCCTTATAGGTGTCAGATCTTACAAAAAATCCAAAAGAGACATGGATCAGAGGTCTTGTGTGGTGCTAAGAAGGACCACATCCTCCTCTTCTACCGAGGGGAGGATGGACAGTCCAGGCCTTGAGAGGAAGCACCAGAAAAAGGAGAAGAAAGACCAGTGAGATTGAGATGGAAAAGAGAGAGGACTGGAAAGAGAGAGGTATTTTTTTCCTTCCAGCCTGCTTTGCTGAACCTAGTCTTGGTGCAGCGCCCACAAATGCTAAGCTGAATCAGTCGCAGCGGTGCCCAGCCAGACTGCAGAGGAAAGCCTCCCATCTCTTTGCGCCACCATCACCAAGCTGCCCCGGCATCCCAAACGCTCAGCTTTTAGGATTAAATAAAGCACGTCACTGGAAGGGTGGGGAGAGGTAGTTATCCAAAGCGATGGAACCTGGAAGAACTTAAGTGGTTTGCCCTTTGCAAACAACCTCAACGGGCAGGAGGCTCAATATGGACCAGTCCAACTGAGTCAGGAAGAGTCCGTATGTGGATTATGGGGTTCCCCCCTCCCCCCACTGTGGGAAAGCTCCAACCCACTGAAATGCAGCCCACTCAAATGGGTCAGTGGCCTTACATTACAATGGCCTCCCCTTTCCAGCAAGATTCTTTGAGATCCTTTCGCCAACGGAGGTCCATGAAGCTTCAGGAGCTCAACAAACCCAAACAAGGACATTGTAATCAACTTCTGAAGAATCCCAGCTTTTTCCTAAAGTCAACCGTGTGTCGTAGGTTTGGGGTTCTGTACCCCTTAAAACCACCGACCTACCCACCTCTAATTTATTTTTATAAAGAAGCTTCTAGCCTTTTTGGGTCATAAAGGTGATGCTTCCAAGCAGTTGCCAATTAAAGCTTTGAAGGCAGGATGCAGGGCTAGATGGAAACAATGTTCTGGCCATTTTAACCCCTTCCACCCCATCCCAAGACCACCGGAAGAAGAAGGTTAAAAAATCAGCAATCCAGTAAGAAATGGGAGAATCCTATAAAGCAGGGGTTCGTAACCTACATCCAGTAGGCTGGATCCAGCCCATGACGCCAAATAATCCAGCCCCTGACCTCACTCCAGGTGCCCCCACAGCTGCTGCCAGAATTGACTGCAAACTCATTTACACCAGTGGAAACGCATTTACGACAGCCGTAAATGAGGCCATGGCCATTGTAAATGTGTTTACTATAGCAGTAAATGAGGCCGCAACCGTCGTAAACACATTTACGACAGCTCCAGACGCGTTTTACAGCACCATTCCAGCACAATCAGCTGTCTAAAGGGGCGTGGTCTTGCCTGTGGCTGAAAACGATGAGAACCCTCTGGTATAAAGCAATACAATTGAATTTGTCTACGCAGCGCACTGTTTCCAACCTTTGGTTTTGGAATTTCAATTTCCAGAAACCCAAGTCAATTTCCCAAAGCACTGATGAACCAATGGACTGGCTTAGAATGCTGGGAATTGAACTCCTCCTGTGGGGCCTGGGACCCACGTTGGAAACACTGATGTAGAGAGTTTTCAGATACAGTAATAGCAATGGCCTTTCCATAAGGACCATCGTAAGATGGGATGAAACGTCAATGAGTTCCCATCCTTTCGGGGGCATAGCATGGGAGTCCATCCTGTTGGCCCTCTGGTCTAATCCATGGCCACCCAGCTGAAGAGGTAGTAGTCACAGCTTTAGGATTACCTCCATGCCACCAGACATTGCAAGTGGCATACCTGATCCCATCGAAAGCAATGCATTCGATCCTGGAGTTGGGGAGAGATACCTACTCTGCTGCCGAAAAAGCCAATTCAAAGTTACGCCGTCGGTCCTGGGGCGTGAGCTGAGCGTAATCGAAGGCTTCGGGGAAAAAGTTGTGCACCAGGGCACAGAAGGCCATGCCGTCGCTCCAACTGGAGGAGAAGTTCTGGATGTCCACGTGCTACCAAGGACAAAGAAGGAGGGAGAGAACCATAGGTCAAGGTGAGGAAGGCAGAATGGAGAGCTCCAGGAGGACCACCAAGGGGTTCAACCCAAGCTCTCCTCTGGAAGCCAAGTCCTGTTCTCCAAATCTTGGGACCCAAATATTTGAAGAAGCACCTCTCCATAGATCAACCTTCCCTATCTCTAAGATCTGCTGGGGTTGGGTAGGGAGGCCCATCTGTCTTGCCAATGGGCTCAGGTCCTTTTAAAAGCTTAGTGACAAAAGACACTCAGTGGCTGAAGAAACAAAGCTTTATTAGATGGTTCTCTAAGCAAGACATAACAAAGTCAGGATGAAAACAAAAACAAGAACACAGACAAGCAATGCATACCAAGCATGCATTCACTCTGTCCCATCTTTAGATATCTGGGAGCTCCGGCAGCCGGCCAAGGAAACCCTTTGCTACCTAACCAAGCTCCCAGGTAGCTACAGAGATGGAGGGGAAAGACCCTAGATCAGTGGTTCCCAACAAGGGGTACACAGCCCACTAGTGGACTTCAATTCCCAGAAGCCTAAGTCAGTACATTGGCTGATCAGTGCTTTGGGGAAATGACTTGGGCTTCTGGGAATTGAAGTCCAAAAACCAGCATTTGGGAAACACTGCCCTAGATCCTAGCTTGGGTATGCATTGTCTGATTATGCTCTTGTTTTTATTTCTTGCTTCTAAAGATGTGCTTTGTTTTCTCAACCACTAAGAGGTTATTGCTTTTGGAATCCACAAGAACTTTGTTGTGTCTGGTTTAACCTGGTCCCTGATACCAACCATCCACGTCCCATCTTTGAGAACAGTTCTTTAAGTGGAAATTTGGAGGGGAGGCTTTCTCTGCTGAGACCCCAGCTATAGACTGCTCTCTCTCTCTCTCTCTCTCTCACACACACACACACACACACATGCAGGTTCAGTTGACATTCATTTGTGAACTGAATCAAAGCATGCTTATTAACTGGAATATTTGGGAACTGCGAGCCATGGACGGTGCAGGTTCTATCACGGCTTTTTCCTGTCTGAGGGTTTGAATTGTGTGTTTTTAAATGGGTTGACTTTTTTTAAAAAATCCTTTAAGAATCTGAAGCTTCAAAATGGTTTTAGGCGACTCTCTAATCCACCATGAAAGCTTGTGATGCAGGGCAGGTGGCAAACGTTTTAAATCAATAGACAAATGAATCAGCCAATAAATAAATTTGCATGACCATGTTATTTGGGAATTTCTTGGGATTCCGTCGGAGTTTTTGAAGCCTCTCCTAAAAACCCTGAAGTTCGTTTCTTGAAGGTTAGGCTTCCCGAGAGGAAATGCTTTAAGTGCAACAGGGAAAACTTTAAGTGTCTCTGAACCTACTCAGAAGAACTTAGTTGGAAAAAGGAGTTGGACCCTTGATTACCCACATTTGGAGGAGGAGGAGGAGGAAGAAGAAGAAGAAGAATTGGGTGGGGTCTACATTCAGCGGCACTCACCTCATAACCTCTGGTTTTGGCACGGCACCAATCCAGTAGCATTTGCTTGATACTGTTGGCATTTGGGACTCCAAAACTGGCCGAGCGTTGGACTGCCACCCGCGACACAGCTGGGTTGGCCGGGCTGAGGAAAGACGACACAGAGGAGTCACCCGAACACCCTCCACAGACCTCACCCACTTTTTATTCCAGCTCAAAGGGTTTCTCTGCTCCACCATCTGGCATGGAAGGAATCCCTGAAAGAGTTTTCCCCGTTGTACTGGTTTATTTCTAGAATTTTTAAAATTAAAAAAATATTGATTTTTTAATAGCATTTACTCATGGGACCAACCACGCCCACCGGACAGCTGATCGGGCCAGTCACGTGGCTCCTCCCACCGGAAGTGGAAGTAAAATGCACCCACGCATGCGCAGAATGCTGCCATAAATGCATTTTGCACATGTACGGGCATGTTTCGGTTCCACTTCTGGGAGCGTCGAGGGCAACGTGGGCCAGATGAATTGGAATCGGGGGCCAGGGCTGGCCCATGTGCGGATGCCTGTTTTAAGGAGAAGGACCTTGAGTGAGTCTATAAAGATGATGGAACACTCTTCACCAATTCCAAGTGTTTTCTTCTAGTAGGAAAGGAAGCTACCTCCACCAAGAGTCCTATCTTTAGCTACCTGCTTTTGGTTTATACCCTCTTGCTGGTATCACTCCACCTAAGATACGGAGAGGAGTAGCAGTGGATGCCGAGAGAACTAAGCAAGAGAAGGTCTCTCAACATCCTCTGGATGGAGATGAGCCTCAAGTCCACCAACTCAGATCCAGGAAGAGCTTCATGGCAAGAACAAACACTCTTGAGGGTTCACAACCCAAATTAGAAGATGGAGGAAGGAGCTCACTGGACAAGGAACAACATTAAAGGAGGAGATGGGTGAGGAACTCACAGAATAACATTAAAGGAGAACATGGCTAAGGAACTCAACCTCCCCAATGTTACTTGGACAACCCTGAACTGGCTGAGGGTCAGAATCCCTAAATGTAATACCAACAGGCTCAAGTGGGGACTGATGGTGGACAACAATACGCTGTGTGAATGTGGAGAGATACTGAACCCAGTTCATACAGAACCCAGTCCACTCCTCACCTCCCACCCTCTTTTTCCATCTTTTCGATCATGGCCCTGCGTGCTTGCGAGGTGGAGATCTTGGGCGAACCCTGAGGCTTCATCAGTTCCTTCTTCTTCTCAGCCTGGCGCCGCTCGAGGGCAGCCAAGCTACTGGCTCGTGCGGGACTCTCATCCGCTCGCTCAAAGATGCTGGAAGAAAAACAGGCAACTGAAAGTGGACGGAGATAAGAAACACAGAAGGCTTCCCGACGCCAAGAGAAGAATGATGGGAACTTCTAGCAAAACCTAAGCCAGCCCCACACCACACACCAGGAATATCCCAAAGCGGAGGGTTTCAAGGGTTGGATACCCTTGTTGAGTTTGGCCAAAGCTTGGCTCAAGGCAACCCGGTCTTCAAAGAAGCAAACTATGATCACCATAACTGGGCCCTCCACAGTTCTGTTTGTCTTCCAAATGGACAAAACTTTGGTCAAAGTGATGGGATCTTCCAAGGGTCAAGAAGAAGAGATTTTATTTCCTTCAAAAAAAGTCAAGGATGCCCATGTTCAAACGCCAGTCGTGTCCAACTCAAGGGTTCATTCCTCATCTCCATTTACAGCCAAAGAGCCAACGCTGTCTGCATCTGCAGATGTTTCTGTGGCCATGTGGCAAGCATGACTAGATACAGAACACTGTTACCTTCCCACCAAAGTGGTACCTATTTTTCTACTTGCAATATTCTTGCTTTCAAACTACTAAGTTAGTAGGAGCTGGGGCAGAGATGGGAACTCACTCTGTTGTGCAATGCTTGGGTCTCGAAATGCTGACCTTCCAGTCGTCAAGTTCAGTATCGTAACCACTAAGCCACTGCATTCCTTTTATTTCCTGTCTCAACTTCTTATTCCTTTCCTACGGAGTTTGGACTCAGTCTAAACAACGGTGTCAGACCCAAATGAGAGATTTCCAGGAACCAAATAAAGGAGGGAGGTTCACACTACAGCTGACTCCAACAACCATGATCCCCTTGGACTTTTAAGGTCAACATCCAGCCCTCAGCCCTCTCTGGGTTACATCTTTAGAGTCAGCGTCCAGAAGATCTGGCACGTTCCCTCTCTTCTGCCATTTAAGGGAATGCAGGAAAACCCTGAGCGCTGGGATACGTCCTACGACTAATTTTACCAGTTTGGTTTCATAATGACTTTTTATTGTTTGACATTGTTTTGACAGGCGGTTCTCTCTCTTCATTTTGACGCTGTGTGATGCCTCCCTGCTTCTCTTTTCTTGGCAAGGCCATTTTGTTTATATAATTTTTTTATCTTTTATGTAAACCGAGGAACGTTGTGAAAAAGGAGATATGTATAACTCAAAAATAAACACGCGCAAAGACAAGCGGAGCAGCTGCCTTTCAGACTCCAAATCTTCTCCTAAGGCAGTGATGGCCAACCTTGGCACTCCAGATGTTCTTGGACTTCAATTCCCAGAAGCCCTGATCAGCAGGAGTGCTGACTTGGGCTCCTGGGAATTGAAGTCCAGGAACACCTGGAGAGCCAAGGTTGAGGACCCATGGCAGTGATGGTGTTTTGGACTTCAATTCCCAGGGGTCAAAGTCAGCACTCCTGCTGATTTGAGCTTCTGGGAATTGAAGCCCAAGAACATCATGTTCTAAGGCATGAGAGATTTTAAGTGTTCAAACCCAATCATTCTTTCCTTCCCTGCTCTGGGTCTTCTTTCCCCTTATTGGTGGGATGGTGTAGGATTTTTCCATTTCTCATGCTGCAAGTCAAGACAGGTGGGTAGTTTGTACGGAGAGCACCCACACATGCAAAACAAGCTAACATCACTGTTAATGAAGCCATGCATAGAGTGACAGAATGCCTCAAACCTACACCAGTTGAGAAAATATCTCCTCTTGTTGGTATCATTCCACCTAAGATCAGGAGAGAAGCAGCAGTGGACGCCGAGAGAACTAAGCAAGAGAAGGACCCTCAACGTCCTCTGGATGGAGATGAGCCTCATGTCCGCCGGCTCAGATCCAGGAACAGATTCATGGCAAGGATAAACATTCTTGAAAAGGGGTTCACAACCTAAGGCCCGCAGGCTGCATCCCATGGCACCATTTAATGTGCATTTAAGAAACAAAATGGTCACTCCTTTGAAGCTGTTGGGAGAAAATGTCCGCCCCCATCGTGCAGGCAGGGCAAAAGGGCCATCCAGCCCTCAAAGCTGACTGAGAGAGCATGGCCCGGCCCCTGGCTTGAAAAGGTTGGGAACCCCTGCTCTTGAGGGTATGGAAAGCCAAACTAGAAGGTGGAGGAAGGAGCTCACTGGACAAGGAAGAACATTAAAGGAGGATATAGCTGAGGAACCCAACCTCCCCTACATCACTTGGAGGACCCTGAATAGGCTGAGGGTCGGAGTCCCTCAATGCATAACCAACAGGCTCAAGTAGGGGCTATTAGCGGACAACAACATGCCCTGTGAATGTGGAGAGACACAGAATCTGGCTCATGTACTGGTCTGCTCACCTGCCCATTTTCTTGGAGGAGGATGAAGTGAAGGATGACTTGGTCTGGACGAAGGTGTTGCCGTCTTCTAGGAGACAGGAAGGGATGAGTTAAAACCAAAGAAGAGACAGATGAAATAGCACGTTCATGCATTATGTTATTTTATCCTTATTATTGCCTTTCTCCCGGTAAGGAGAGCTGAGGCAGGTCCCAATGTTAAAACAGGCACTACTGAAAACCCAATAAACTGCAGGTTAAAAAAGCAAGCAAATTGTAAAGTAAAGTCCGCCCTTGCTCAAAAGCCAGTCGTATCCGACTCTAAGGTTCAGCGCTCATCTCTGTTTGTAGACAAGGAGCCAGCGCTGTCTGCATCTGCAGACGTTTCCGTGATCATGTGGAGAACACTGTTACCTTCCTGCCAAGTTGGTACCAATTTATCTACTTGCAATTTCTTGCTTTTGAACTGCAAGGTTGGCAGGAGCTGGGACAGATGACAGGAGCTCACTCTGTCATGCAGTACCCGGGAATCAAACTCTGACCTTACAGCCAGTCAGTTCAGCATCTTAGCCACTCGGGCCACCGCAGTCCCTGTAGGATTTGTAAAGTCTTCAACAATTGAGTAAGTTTGGGAGACGATGCTCTAAGTTCTCTTTCTTAGCTTCAAGGCTACCCAAAGCCCATTTGATTCAAGAGCCTATCAAAATATACCCACGCGAGTCGACTCTTCCTCTAATGTCTATTTCTGCACCTATACTCTATCAAGTTCTTCTTCATGGTCTCTGTGAATCCACATGAATGGGTTTACTGAGCCATGATGGCGAACCTTGGCACTCCAGAAGTTCTTGGACTTCAATTCCCAGGAGCCCAAGCACCTTGTGAATCCACACGAATGGGTTTACTGCAATTCATCCGGCCCACACTGCCCTCGTCACTCCCAGAAGCAGAAGTAAAACATGCCTGTATGGAGGAAGGGTTAACCCCTGGAAGAGCATTAACCATACGGGAGAGTTTTACTTCCGCTTCCGAGAGTGACAAGGGCAGTGCGGGTCAGATGAATCACAGAGGGTGTTTGGGCTTCTGGGAATTGAAGTCCAAGAACAACTGGAGTGCCACGGTTTGCCATCATGGGCCCAGAGAGTCCACTAAGTGCTATGGAGGGGCAGCATAGACGTGTGACTGCTTTACATGGAACCCATTTAACCTGGTCAAAACCACCACCACCACCACCTCCTCCTCCTTGGGGCTCTTCTAGTAAGGAAGGAAAGGAGCCTTACTTTCCGATCTCTTCACATAGCTCGACTCCATGGTCATCATCCGAGATGTTTTGCTGCCATCGTCTGATTTAGAGAGAGAGAGAAAGGATATAAGTGCTGATGGACCAACTCACATATAGACCAGCACGCTGTCTCTCAACACCTCCAAGATGTCCACAAGCCAAAACACAAAGACTGTAACCCTCTCAGATCCAAGAAGAGCTTTATGGTAAGAACCAACATTATTGAGGGTCCTGCAGAAGCAAAACCAAACTAGAAGGTGGAGGAAGGAGCTCACTGGACGAGGAATGGCATTAAAGGAGGATCTGGCTGAGGAACTCAATCTCCCCAATGTCACTTGGAGGACCCTGAATAGGCTGAGGGTTGGAGTCCCTCAATGCAAGACCAACATGCTCAAGTGGAGGCTTCTGGTGGACAACAACAAGCTGTGTGAATGTGGAGAGATACAGAATCCATTGGCTCATTTACTGGTCTGCCGATGACTGCCAGAAACATGCACCAATGAGGACTTACTGGATTGGACAAGGCGCTGGGTCTTCGTGACGGTGCTGACAGCCGATCCGTCAGCCGAGGTGGCCGTCTGGCGAGCGGTGGTCTCCGTGGTGTGGCTGGCCCCTTTCGCCTTGGCTTCCTGCAGCCTCTGGTTCCGCTCTTTCTCCCGCTGGTCTGCAAAGCACGGGGTGCTGGTGTCAAACACAGCGACAACTACACCTACTTTCCATATGTGTGTGTGTCTGAGAGTGAGAGGACAACACACGGATCCTGGCTAAGAATTCATCAAGTAAAGGAGAATACCAAATACTCTCCCTTATCTGTGGGTGATACATTTCGAGTGCTACTGCAGATACCTGAAACTGTGGATAACAGTGAATCCTATATTCTATCTTGCAGATGGTATCCTCTAGTGGCCAACTTGGGTAATGTGCCAAAAATACATACACAGTCAAACCTCAAGATAAGAACGGGTCGACTTAAGAAAAACTTGAGATACCTCTGGAAATCTCAGGGGAGGAAATCAGGTTCGAAATACAAATTTTAATAGAATTTTTTTTTTCAAGATACAAAATGCAATGCATTCCTATGGGAAATTGCATTCAATACTTGAGTATATACGGTACTCTAATCCTGGTACTCTCCATACTCCGGCTTCAAATGTCTGCTAGGAAATCCCATGCTCCAGTCTTAAGTCTCTTTTGGATATCCGAAATGTATGATTCTTGGAACCTCTTTCCAGAGGGTATGGGGGGGGGAGAGAAGAGTACCTCGTTTTCTCTGGCGGAGTTCCCGCATGGCTGCCCGGATCAACCGTCGCTCCTCGAAATCTGTGGTCTTGTCCAGCTGCGGAAAGAAGAGACTTGTTCCCTGAGCAAAACTGTGGATTTCTGGCCCTGCCGGGGGTGACATAGATGACGGCCTGCTTCCCTTCCAACTCTATAACTCCATACTCCCACAATATGAACACCCAACATACATTTTCTGCATCTACAGCAAGCGTCCTTAACCTTTTAAAGCCGGGGTCCGGGTCACGCTCCCTCAGACAGCTTTGGGGGGCGGGAGGCCATTTTGCCCTTCCTCTACCACATGGCACTTCCTGGTGTGGTGGAGGTGGTGGTGGGGCCACATGAAATGGTGCCGTGGGCTTCATCCGGCCCACAGGCCACAGGTTGAGAATCCCTGGTCTATAGGACACAAGCGATAAACCCCGTTGCAAGAAGATTCCATATCCAACACACAACGCCTGCTCCAACTCCAATAAAGTGAGCACAGAGTGTCCTGCTGTGCACGCGACAGGATTCAGGCAACAGGATCCCAGCCGAGGTTTGAGAAGGAAAATGAAAATAAAATCTTGAACCCAGAATGAAACAGGCTATGACCAATGTGTAGAATGGCCAACTAGCATGTCGAGAAGGAACAGGCCTCTTTTGGGGGTTTTACCAAGGAAAAAATTCTCCTTGAAAATGTGGGGCGGGGGTGAGAAATGTAATGATATTGAGAATGGTTAATTGAGAAAGTTTAACTGCAGTGGCTTAGCGGTTAAGATAGTGAACCTGATGACTAGAAGGTCAGTAGGTCGAGACCTGTGGAACTGGGTCATGCTGTGATGCAGAAGGAAAATGGAAGGTCACTGTATTATTTTGTTCCCAGGACAATCTTTATGGCTGATCGTCATGAGGATCACCAATATTAGCAATAGACGGTGTTTTCATGGTTATGACTGGAAGCTTGGAAGGTCAGCAGCTCGAGACCCGAGTACTGCATGATAGAGTAACCTCCCGTCGTTTGTCCCAGCTCCTGCCAACCTAGCAGTTTGAAAGCAGGAAATTGCAAGTAGATCAATAGGTACTACTTCAGCAGGAAAGGTTACAACATTCCGTGTGCTTCAGAGTCTAGTCATGCCTGCCACATGACCACGTCTGCAGATGCTTACAGCGCTGGCCCTTTGGGTGAAAATGGAGAATCGGAGATTACTGTCTTTCGAGCAAGGGCGACCTATAAATCTTTACAATAAGACACACTCCACTTGTCATGAGCTGGGGTGTAAAAGGCTTTCCTATAGGCCAGGGGTGCCCAAACTATGGCCCTCAGGCCGGATCTGGACCCCAATGCAAATTCACCCAGCCCACACCATCCTCATCACTCCGAGAAGCGGAAGTAAAACGTGCATTTTACTTCCACTTCCGGGAATTACGAGGGCATCGGGGGCGGCGGCGGGTGAATGGGTATCGGGGTCCAGATCTAGCCCACGGGCTATAGTTTGGGCACCCCTGGTTTAAGCAGAGAAAAGGACAGCCTAAAATCACATCCTGTTGCAAAACATACGTGTTGCAAAACAGACTGCAAGGTGCATTTTACTTCCGCTTCTGGTGGGAGGAACCACGCGGCCGGCCCATGACCTCAGCCATGCTCTTAGCTGGCAACCTTTGACGGTTGGGGTTAAAAGCCCAAGAAGTCACAAGCTCACCCCATTCCCATGCCAACGATGTCCACGTACCATTTTGTCCAGCGTCTCCTCCTCTTCGATTTTGCCTAACTCCTCCGCGGTCAACCGGCTCCGCTGGTGGCCTTCTGCCGCCTTCTGCTTGTCGGTGCCATTCGCCAACGTCGCGTCGGCCACCTTGGCCTGGTTCGGCAGCTCAGCCTCCATCTGAGACGGAGAAGGGAGGAAGAACGGTCAATGTCGAAGCAACGTGGAGTAAGCTCAATCCTCCATCCCTACCAGAGAAGTCTCCGGGGAAAGACTTCTCAAGGGTTTGATCAAGAAGCGTTTCCAAGTTCTTACACTAATTAATGAGTCCAAACTCAACAACCGTGCGGAGAAGACAGAGAAAGTGAGCAGCCGGTGCAAAACTCAGTGGGAGATGCAAGGGATTACAGCTCCGGTAATGGGCTCAAGACTCATAATCCTTTGCAGGTCCCACTGCGTTGACCCAGTTGGAGAAGAGACCTCAATGGCTACAATCCATCCTTCTTCAGAGCGCTGGTTTTATTTGCATTAATATTATTTTAACGAGCCTGAAGTCCAGGAGAAGCTTTATGACAAGAACAAACATCCCTGCGTGGCTCCTGGTAGAAAATCCATCTTGTGTCGCCCGGGGCAAACCGCCCATTTCCCAAGAGTACCCCCTAGAACGCGTTTCCCCCACCTTTGGTTTCTTGGACTTCAGTTCCCAGAAGCCGAAGTCGATTCCTCAAAGCACTGATCAGCCAATCGACTGAGTGAGGCTTCTGGGAATTGAAGAACTCCCTGTGGGGCCTGGGGCCCACCTTAGGAACCACTGCCGTAGAAAGGACGGGACGGAGAAACCCACTTTACGTCTATTTCTCTGCCTAGAAAGGCTGGAAAGAATTGAATTGTCCAGTGTGCAGTTACAAATTACAGTAAAACCCCACCTTACCAATGCCCTGAGTTATATAAAATTTGACTTACATAATGATTTTGTGCTAAAACCATGTCCTGATTTACATAAACGTCCTGATTTACATAGATTTACGCAACATGGTTTCCTATGGGTTTACTTCGAGTTACAGGAAAAAATTCATTTTCCCTATGGGTTTGCTTCGAGTTATGTAAAAATTCATTTTCCCTAAGGGGTTTGCTTCGATTTACATAATAATTTCATTTTTCCTATGGGTTTGCTTCGAGTTACATAAAAATAATAATTTTTCCTATGGGTTTGCTTCGAGTTACATAAAAAAACCGATTTAAGCAAAAGCCTAAGGAACGGACTTTTTACATAAGTAGGGATTTTACTGGATGTCCTTTGTCTGAATTGCGATAAAATAACCCCCTCTTCTTCTGATATTTTGCCTCTTTGTGAGGTAGATTGACACTCTCAGGAATTCTCCCCTCCTACTCCTCCCCTTACAGCTGCTTCTTAGCATGTAGCCCGGCTTCTGTAGTAACCCAACGTGACCTTTCTATCCACACCAGAGCCCTTATAATAAAATTTAATTGCTTCTGCTTAATCTACCGCCGGTTTTCTTGACTCTTTGATCTGACTCACTCTTTCTGTTGCCGCTGAGTGGAACAGTTCCCGAGAACATAAAACCTGGCCCTGTCTCTGATTTAAGAGGACGGAATGAGCTCCGTTCATCTGTCCCAGCTCCTGCCAATCTAGCAGTTCGAAAGCAAGACATTGCAACTAGATCAACAGGGACCACTTCGGTGGGAAGGTAACAGCATTCCGTGCACTCCGGCGTCTAGCCATGCCTGCCACATGACCACAGGAACGTCTGCAGAAGCAGACAGCGCTGGCTCTGTAGAGTGCGGATTTTGCATTTCCTGCCACATTCTGTGCACACTTCAGCATGGCTATAGAACTGCTGGGCGTGCGTGCGTGCATGCGCCCTCTTTTAAAGGGAACCCACCCCCGAGCCACATCAGATCCCAGAATTAAGAACCCTAAAAGGAAAGATCAGGGACTGTTTGAAGTTGCCCCTTGTTCATGCTTTGCGAAACCTCTGGCAAACCCTGCAGAGCTGACATCTAAGGATTCGCCCTAACGACTGTGTCCTCGTTAAAAGGCAAGCCGTGACCTCAAAGCTCTTTGCAAAAACTGTGTCAGGGGATTTCTGCCAAGGGGGAGGGGATTACGAGGGATTACGAGAAAGCAGCTTGTTTATCGGGAATGAAGATGGAGCCGGAATCCTTACGGAGACCCGAAGTGCCACGCGGGCCAGGATCCAAATCACAACACAAAGACACAACTTCCAGGGATAGCAAGCCTGAGATTCAGGGGCCCAGGGGAAAGAGCATTTAGGGCCATACGGAACGCCATTACCTTTCCCACCGAAACGCTACCTGTTTATCCACTTGCAAATTCTTGCTTTCAAACAGCTAGGTTGGCAAGCGCTGGGGCGGACGTCGGGAGCTCACTCCGTCACCCAGCACTCGGGTCTCAAACTGCTGACCTGCCGACCTTCCGGTCGGCACGTCCAGCGTCTTAACGGCTAAGCCTCTTTCCCAGTTCCTGCGAACCTAGTCGTTCGAAGGAAATATATTTTGCAAGTAGATAAACAGGTACCGCTTCGGCAGGAAAGGTAACAGCGTTCCACATGGCCTGAAGTGCGGTTTCCTTGGATTTCAAATGTTCATTTTCCCCTAACAATTTATATCCTCCTCCCAAGGAAGAAAGAGGGGCAAGAAGCCAATGAAATAATGGGAAAGGATCTCATGTACATTAAAAAAAACAATCCTTGTGAAAACCTAAAAATCATCTGTAAACAGTTTGTAGATCTATACCAGGGGTGTCCAAACTATGGCCTGGGGGCCAGATCCGGCCCCTGACACCCGCAAAAGCCCTCGTCGCTCCTAGAAGCGGAAGTAAAACGTGCCTAGGAGCAGTGAGGGCTTCGCAGGCTGGATGAACTGGTGTCAGGATCCGGCCCGTGGGCCATAGGGACTGGCTCCCCGAACCACATGACTGGCCCATGGCCCGAAAAGTTTGGGCACTCCTGGTCTACACACTCCTCGAACTCAACGGTTGGTCAGACATCCACAGAAACAGAGAGAAATGTCTCATTTTACTTCCCCCCCAAACTAGCCACTACCCTTTAAATGTGGCACCAAGCATGGTTTAACAGAGAAGGCCCTAGACTAAGACTCAGGAGGCGTGGGTTCGAATCTCCGCTCAGGCAAGCAAACTCACTGGGTGTTTGGGAAGGGCAAAGCCACACCTTAAAATATCCCCACGACCTTGAAAGGCTCCTCTGTGGTTGCTATAACTCATTTCCAACACAACAGGCACAAAACACCCACAAAACATTCCTAGAACGCCATAATTCACATTGCAAGCGGTCGACTCCAGTCACATCCACAACAGCTGAAGCGCTCGGCTCCGAATAGTCTTGGAAAACGTGAACAGTGTAAAGGGCAAAGTCTGCAGACACCCTGGTTCTTCGGCTACGAAACAGAGATGAGCACTGAACCCTAGAGTCGGATACGACTGGCTTTCGAGCAAGGGTGGCCCTTTACCTTCGAGTGGGCTGTGGAAAAATTTGCAATTATTCAGCACTCTGTAGGACCTCAGAGGTTACCTTTTTGCCTTGTCCGGAATTCCTCCAATAGACATTGAAGGGAGAGGAGGAAACGTATAGCCAGACATACCATAATAATAACAATTTCGCGTCAGAAATTATTCTGGGTTGAAAGGAGTTTTGCAGGAGAGGCTCCACTCAGGGGACGCCCAAATGAGGCTCCTTTTATGTCCCCCAGGGGCTGGGACAGAGACGGGTGCTCAATCCGTCATGCAGTACCCGGGTCTCGAACTGCCGACTTGCCAGCCTTCCATCTAACAAGGTGAGCTTCTTAACCAATGAGTCACCCCAGCCCGCCAGGCATACTGAAGGGACGGGAAAGCATCGGTGCCCCATGATTTGCTAAACCGAGGGCTGGAAGGGATTTTAATGTCGCAGGACCTACAAACATGTTGCGCCTTGGTCTACTGTGTCTTGGGCACAATATTCAAAGTCCAAAAAAGTTAAGCTTTCATGCAAGTTTCTAGCTCTCATGGAGGCAAGATGTGAACGGTGGTGAGAAATACAAGGCAAACGTGGTGAAATAAACGGAGAGGGATGTGAGAAATTCCCACGGACCCCCCTTCCTTTTCCCCCCCTCTCCTGCGAGACGCAACAAACGACAAAAGCTAGGAAAATGGTTCAAAACGGACTTCATTTATACAAGCGTTGACATTTCAACAGACATTTCATTTCGTTGGCTTCATTTCTCAGGCAGCTTCTTTCCGAATTTCTCCTCCTCCGCTGAAACGCCTTTGGGTAGAAATTGTTTGTCTTTTCGGGACGAGGCTCCATCCACCAGTGGCTTTGCACAATGTCATCACGTCTCTCCCATCGCCTGGTTTTCCCAGTCTAAAATCCGATGCTGCAAACGTCAGGCTTCTCCCCAAGAGCGGGGACTTTTCTGCAGCACAAATCCACAGGGAAGGATGGGTGAGGGTCCCCAAGTGGACTCAATCCCACTTGAATTGCTCTTGTTGGAGGGCAGCAGTGTCATCCATCCTGGCCTGGGGGTGACGATGAGGACTTTGTGTGCCCAAAGGGCTCGGGACCAGAAAGGGACTCGTGGAACTGGATCGGTGGTACCATGGGCATCGTGCTGTGATGTGGAAGACCAGTGGAAGGCCACTGCATTATATTGTCCCCAGGACAATCTTCATGGCTGGTTCGATACAGCACAAGAAGAAGAGGAGATGCCAGAATGGGGCACCAAACCGGCTGCCCCAGTCCACCGGATCACACCCTACAATCGCCCGGGGGTACCAGCCCCCAGGGAACTCGCGACGCTTTGGCTGCGTAACAGACGGCCCCCCGAGTGTCTCCGGGTTGTCGAGAAGGTGGGCGGGTGGGCCACGGGTGGGGCGGTTCCCGAAAAGGGGGCGCATGGCGGATCCCCCGGCTCCGTCAAGCCGAGGTCCTTCTCCAGCCCCAGGCGGAGGCCAATCTGTCGCACGCTCCGGACAAGGCCCTCCTGCTTGGCCTGCAGGTCGGCGCTCTCCTGCCGGAGCTGGCCGAGGGCGGCCGCCAAAGGACGCACGGTGCTCAAGGCCTCCTCCACCCGCTGCTCCACGGCCTGGCGCCAGGCTTGCAGGTCTTGGCGGATCTCCTGAAGGGCCCGGCGCAAGGGTTCGTCTGTCACCGGGTCCTGCACGCCACCGTCCAGGTGAGGGACCGGACCCCCAGGCATGGCACGGAGATCAACCGGGTCAAGAGAGACGGAAAAGCTCGTGGGAGATTCCTAGAAATTCAAGGCAGCTCCGTGCGGAGACCGAATTATCGGAAGGGCTTCTTCTCTCTGCCCTCCTCGGCGCTTCTGCAGAGTTTTGACTTTGGGACATGGAAATGCCAGCGGAGGGGCCCCCAGGGGGAGTTGCTTTGTGTCTCCAGCTGGCTATTCTTGTCCCGGATGAAAGACACACACAAAGGGGGAGGCGCCCGGGGGGGGAGGAATCGGGTGGCATTCCCGGGACAGACAAAGACAGGCTTGACAAAGCCAAGACAGGTGTTTTAGGCTAGGGGTGGAAGAGGCAATTCCACCCTCAGGAAATGATGGGAATGCCACGTTGTGGGGAAGGGGCCCCTTTGCCCACTATGTACGGGCCCATTGATTTGATAGCAATATCAATAGCAGGAGGCCAGCAGTTCGAATCCCGGGTACTGCAGGATGGAAACGAGCTCCCATCTTTGTCCCGGTGTCTGCCAACCTACTAGTTCGAAAGGAAGAAATTGCAAATAGATAAACAGGGGCTGCTTCGGTGGGAAGGTCAACAGCATTCCATGCGTGCCGGTGTCTAGTCATGCCTGCCACAGGACCACAGGAAAGTCTGCAAAAGCAGACAGCGCTGCCTCTTTGGCTTTGAAACAGAGATGAGCACTAAACCCTAGAGTCAGATACAACTGGCTTTCGAGCAAGGGAAACTTTGACCTTTACCTTACCCCCTCTCCACAGCGCTTAGTGCACTCTCTGGCGGGTTCACAAAATTAATTTACATTTCTGCCCCCATCATACTGTGGACTCATTTTAACTGCCCTCGGAAGGATGGAAGGTTGAGTCAACCTCGAGTCCTGCTCAGGATCGAACTCACCACCTTTTGGGTTGCTGGACAGTAGTTTAACCACTGCGCCGTCTCTTTCCAGCAGTCAAATAGACTAGTCTGACCAGGTGGTCCGGCTATGGTCATAGAGTAGACCCTACTGCCAGCAACTCAACAGTGATCGTCAGGTGGCAGTTAACTAACCTGACCACCACAAGGATGCATGGCTTTGTGTGCCGAAGTCCATGGGGAAGGTCGATGGTCCCCAAGTGGATTAAATCCCACTTGAATCCATCTTGATGGGAGAGGCAGCAGCTTCTTCCATCCTGGCCTTTCATCTGCCTTCTGCATTGCAGCATGACACCCATAGTACCACTGGTCCAGTCCCGCGAGTCCCTTTCCGGTCCTGAGCCCTTTGGGCATGCAAAGTCCTCCTCATCAGCCTTAAGCCAGGATGGATGAAGCTGCTGCCCTCCATCAAGAGGGACTCAAGTGGGACCATTTAATCCACTTGGGTACCATTACCATTCCCTGTGGACTTTGCCCACCCAAGGCCGTTAGTCCTTAGGGTTGTCAAGTGAATTAACCAGTGTTTCCCAAACTTTGGTTCTTGGACTTCAATTCCCAGAAGCCCAAGTCAATTCCCCAAAGCGCAGATCAGCCGACGGACTGATTTAGACTTCTTGGAATTGAGGTCCTCCTGTGGGGCCGGGAACCCATGTTGGGAACCACTGGTCTAAACAAGAAATGCAAAAAACTCTCATTTTTGAATTGCCCCCTTTAAAAATCAAAATGCCCCCCATTGGGAACCACTGGTCTACTATACGAGCATAGCGGAAGAACCTGGCCAGGCTTAAAGGATCTCATGGGGAGGGAGATTGGGGGCGCCACACAACTCTGCTCACCTGAGCAACGGTTAGTAGGTCAAGCCCTAGATGAGACGACAGTCTCATTTCCCCACCTGCCTCCTCACCTGCCAGGAGCGTGAATTATGTATGCCGAAAGAGAGAGATCAAATTCTCTTGCGTTGACTCAACGTCCATCAACCTCCTCCGTCTTCCAGCTCACTATTCAAATTCTTATCCCTACATTTTACAATCAAGTCCTCTGCACGCACAAACACACATTTCTATGTAACCCCCCCTTACACTTAACCTCTCACCCCTATGGGGTCTTCACACCTGGAATTTAGGCTCGATTCCGCAAAGGTTGGTCCCGGACGGTCCGCTGAGGCTCCACAGCCGCTGGCTACTGCCTTAACGAGAGCCGGCAGGCAGTGGGAGATGGACGAGGCATTAGCTTAATTAGCCTGGGCAGGAGCGTCCTGGCTTCCCCTAAGCGCCACGGAGGGAGGGTAAACAAGAGAGGAGAAGACGCAGAGAGGCCGCGCTGTCCCAATGGGGAGATGCCTTGTACCAGCCCCCTGTACC
This sequence comes from Furcifer pardalis, assembly GCA_030440675.1. Taxonomy (NCBI): domain Eukaryota; kingdom Metazoa; phylum Chordata; class Lepidosauria; order Squamata; family Chamaeleonidae; genus Furcifer; species Furcifer pardalis. The sequence goes on along the minus strand of CP126898.1, from coordinate 13,512,139 downwards.
AGTCCAACATCCCGCCAACCTTGAGTGCTAGAAATTTTGGAACCGACCCTTTGGAACTCTGCACCTGTTGAACTCGACCACAATGGCTTAGTGGTTAAGACACCGAGCTTGACACCTGGAAGGTCAGCAGGTCAGCAGTTCGAGACCCGAGGTTGAGCGGCAGAGTGAGCTCCCACCGTAGGCCCCAACTCCTGCCAGCCTAGCAGTTTGAAAGCAAGAAATTGCAAGTAGATAAATAGGGAGCACTTTGTTTGGAAAGGTAACGGCACTCCGGGCACTCCGGCGTCTAGTGACACCTGCCGCATGACCATGGAAACGTCTGCAGACTCTTTGTCTGTACAGTGGAACCTTGGTTAACATAATTGAAGCGTTCTCCGAGACGCGTTTCTTACAGCAAAAATTATTTTAACCGATTTTCCCATAGGAATGCATTGAATGCAATTTCCCATAGGAATACATTGAAAACCAATTAATCCTTTCCAAAAAAAATTTCTGTAAATTGAGCCACTATTTTCTATGATTTTCTTTTTGTTATGCAATTTTTATGTTAATCGAGCCGTTTGTTAACCGAGGTTCTACTGTAAATGGAGATGAGCACTGAACCCCAAAGTCAGAAACAACTGGCTTTTGAGCAAGGGAGACTTTTACTTTTATCTAACTATGATATGAAACTTTTTTTGGCTTGTAAGATTCATGAAACAAGACAAGCGATGAGAAACCGAGGCAGCGTTTAATACAAAGGAGAGACATCAACCTGTCAACAAAACTCCGCATAGCTAAAGCAATGGTCTTCCCAGTAGTCATGTACAAATAGGCTGAGGGTTGGAGTCCCTAAATCGAAGACCAACATGCTCATGTGGGGGCTGCTGGCGGACAACAACACACTGTGTGAATGTGTAGAGAGATAGAATCCATTGGCTCATTTACGGGTCTGCCGATGACTGCCAGAAACAGGCACCGATGAGGACTAGAGTTTGGGCAATGACAAAGCCAAGAAAGTGACTTCATTTTGGCAGGGTTTGTTAGCTGGAAGGCTGACAAGCTGGCAGTTCAAGACCCAGGTACTGTATGATGGATTGAGCGTCCACAGAAGAAGAAGAAGAAGAAGAAGAAGAAGAAGAAGAAGAAGAAGAAGAAGAAGAAGAAGAAGAAGAAGAAGAAGAAGAAGAAGGCGACGACGACGACGACGAAGAAGAAGAAGAAGAAGAAGAAGAAGAAGAAGAAGAAGAAGAAGAAGAAGAAGAAGAAGAAGAAGAAGAAGAAGAAGAAGAAGAAGAAGAAGAAGAAGAAGAAGAAGAAGAAGAAGAAGAAGAAGAAGAAGAAGAAGAAGAAAGAAGGATGAGTGCAGAAGATTAGACGCCTTGGTGTTGGAGGAGACGCTTGAGAGTCCCCTGGGCTGCAAGGAGATCAGATCAGTCCATCCTGAACAAAATCCACCCTGACTGCTCCTTGGAAGGACAAATACTGAATATGAAGCTCAAGTACTTTGGCTACCAAATGAGAAGAGAGGACTCACTGGAGAAGGCCCTGACGCCAGGAAAGATCGAAGGCAAAAGGAGAAGGGAACGGCAGAGGATGGGATAGTTAGATGGCATCGTTGACGCAATGGGCGTGGATCTGGGCAGACTATGGAGGACAGCGGATGACAGAGGAGCCTGGTGTGCAGTGGTCCGTGGGGCCGCAAAGGGCCAGACCTGACTGTGCGACAGAACAACACCAAAAATTCTTGTAATGGAGATGTCAGGGAGATGCCAGAGTGAGGAAGATGGGCTTACCTGGTTGAGGCTGGTGCTGCTTCCATGGCTGGTGCTGCTTCCGTGGCTCCCAGTAGTGGTGGTGGTGGTGATTTGGATCGGGGTGCTTCTAAGCCCAAGGGTCAATTCTGTGCAGGATCAGAGAAGGCAAGAGGCATGAGAGTCAACAGCCGGTGGAAGGCACCAACAATTTACAGTGGAAAACACAGCCATAACCAATCTCACACATGGGGTCACACATCACCCGTCTCATTGTGTGCAAAAAATACACATATTTTGCAAGCCACACCTGGCTGCCAAAAAGTCCTTCTACTTTGCTCTGCAGGAAGAGCCAGGTGGCATAATGGTTACACTGTACTGCTGCCAAAACATTGTGAGTTCGATCCTGACCAGGATTCAAGGTTGACTCCGCCTTCCATCTTTCCAAAGTTGGCAAAATGAATACCCAGCATGTTTGGGGCAAAATGCTAATTACTCTGTGAACTACACAGAGAGGACACTAATCGCTATGGGGCAGTACAGAAGCGCCATTGCGATTGCTATATCCCTGTTAAATATAACAATGTTCTATTTATGGGCTATCTACAAAAAGGGTTCCCAAGCTTTTCAAGCCGGGGGCCGGGTCACACTCTCTCAGTCAGCTTCGAGGGCCGGATGGCCATTTTGCCCTGTCTGTCCCAACAGCTTCAAATGGGGTGCCCATTTTGTTTCTCGAATGCCCTTGGAGGGGTGGGCAGGGCCACATGAAATGGCACCATGGGCCAGATCCGGCCCACTGAGCTTGGGTTGGGAAACCCTGATCTACAATGCCCACTTTGGCTCCTACGGTCTGTCAAGTTCTTCTTCATGGTCTCTGGGAGTCCTCGCGATTTATGGATGATGCTTTCTTCAGTGTTTGCTAGGTAGAGAAATGCATGGAAGCGTCACATCATTCCCCTCCACTGGGGGGGGGGAGCTCTTGGGACCGTGCCGTTTGCCCAGGGCTACATAGGCTAGCTCTTTTCTCCCAGGAGAATCGAACTCGCAACCTTTGGCTTTGCAAACAGGGACCCAATGGACAGAACTGTCTAGCCAAGTGAAATGAAATCCTTTTGAATAAAATCAGCAATTCCCCCCCCCCCCCTTCTGCTCCAAGACCTTAGATTAGCTGGCCTATAAATCACATTTTGGACATAATAACCTAGCAGTCCACTGTCTTTCAACAGCTTCACGGCTGCCTTCTCTTCTCCAAAACCTCTTCTCCAAAACCCAAGACGCTCCCAGTTCCAGGAGGAGGGGCAAAGATACCAAAGTCAACACACCAAAACACAACACACACAATGCTCAACACAGGGTGGGAAATATCTTGATAGCAACCCCCAAATAGGAAGCGGCTGAGAACTGGCTGGGCTCCAAAAGAGTACGCTGGAAAGAGTACCAGTCTTGTTGAACAACAAAGAAACTTTCCACTCGGCCTCCGAGAAGATAAATAACACCCCATCCAGCTGTGGACAGAGGTTTATCTGTTTGGATTAGGGACGTTTCCAAGTAATCTTGCATTTGCAGCCATGCTCTGTGCAGCTCAGATGTCTTTTTATGTCCTGGAGGAGAAAATAGTCCTTCGGTTCAACGTCCCCCTTATGGGAAGCGGAGAGGGAAGCCTTTTCCACCAGCGCGGCAGAGGACGGTCTCATGGGAACGGCAATATAAGCGGTTCCGTATCCCACCCAAGGCAGGTCTATGAGGCAACTCTGAAAAGGAGCCAAAACCAAGTCCAAGGACAACGATGGGGAACCTTGGCATGCCAGCTGTTCTTGGACATCAATTCCCAGAAGCCCAAGTCTCTGCAGATCCACACGAATGGGCTTAGCGCGCATACGTGCAGTAAACCCATTCGTGTGGATTCACAGAGACGTGGGCTTCTGGGAATTGAAGTCTAAGTGCTCGCACAGTAAACCCATTTGCAAGAAGAAGCAAGATTTGAACCTTTCAGCCATCTAGTCTAAAAACCCACATCTGGACAACTGGACTCCAAACAGCCAGCTGTTCACGCTCTGTCCTAACCCTATCCTTACACAAACAGACAAATGGATCCCTTAAAACTACAGGCGGTTTCAACACATCCAGATCAACAGCAATAAAATACATTCCCCGATTATGGGACACAGACTGAACTCTTGACATCTTGTACAGGTTCCGCCCCCCCCTTCCACATCTGCTTTGCCTTTAAGGGGGCATTATTTGGTTACCTGTATATACTCGACTATAAATCATCCAGAATATAAGTCGAGGTACCCAATTTAGACCTCTAAGACTAAGAAAATAAATCGACCTGAGCATAAGCCGGGGGTGGGAAATACAGCAGCTGCTAGTGAGTTTTAATAATTAAAATACATGAAAATACGGTAAAGTTAATGAATCTAGACATTTGTGTGGGTATGTTTTTGAGTTTTTACAGTAGAACTAGTGGGTTTAAAAAAAAACTAGATGTTTGAATTTGAACCACTGCAGTTTTGGGACGCTCGGGGCCATTGACCCGAGTATAAGTCGAGTCCACTTTTTGGACCTCATTTTGGGGAGCTAAAAAACTAGACTTATACTTGAGCATATACAGTAGTTTTTGCTGCTTGGCAGGCAAAAATCCTGTGTCTCCATCCTGTGTCCATAAACTTAACGCAGAAATAGCTCAGTGAAGCAGAAGCAAAAGGGGAGATGATGTGGGACCCCCATGCCAAATTTCCCCCATAAGAAGGAAAGGGGCTATAAAAACAAGTGTCCAATAAAAGCATTATGCCATGTCTCCCCTACCTAATGCACCACCCGAATCCTAGCAGCAGCGCCTTTTGCTGGAATTCGGCAACAAAAATCTCACCCACCCCGGTAGAAAAATATCCACCGGATTGAGTGCAAAATTCATCTCCACATTTAGCCTTAAACAACCACCAAAGGACCAACTATTGAGAAAGGGAGATACAGACCTGGATTTCCCTCTATTTAGAATAATAATTTAGTGACAGAAATTATTCCGGTTTGAAAGGATTTTTGCGGGAGAAACTCTGCTCAGCGGATGCCCAAATGACGCTCCTTCCATGTCCCCAAGAGCTGGGGCAGAGACCGGCACTCAACCCCTCGTGTAGTACCCGGGTCTCGAACTGCCGGCTTGCTGGCCTTCCAGCTAACAAGGCGAGCGTCTTAACCACTGAGCCACCGCTGCCCCTCCTTCTACTTAAAAATGGGCTTCTAGGAAATTGTGCAGTTATTTTTGTTTTATTTGGCCGTAAATAGGGGGAAATTGATTACGTCAAGACTCTAAATCTATTAATGCCACCTAGGTAGGTACAGTCAAACCTCGCATAAAGAGCGCTTCGCTTAAAGAGTAACTCGCTTAAAGAGCAGAATTTTCTCTGAATGGTCGCTTCGCTTAACAAATAAAACCAACCAAAAACTCACTTAACAAATAAATTGGGGTTCGCAATCCCTCTCACAATTGGTCCATTACAATGGTGTTTTGCTTAAAAACCAAACTCACTTAAAGAGCAATCCTGTGGAACGCACTATGCTCTTTAAAGAAGGTACAACTGTACTTTGTTTATTAATGTTTATCACTTATTTTTATTTTTGTTTGGACAACCTTGTGCCCCTGCTCAGGACCGAACTCACAGCCTTTTGGTTGCAAGAGAACAGTTTGACCCCCTGCGCCATAAGGGCTCCTGTAATGCAGTGGCCTTCCATTTGCACGTTTTATTGATATTAGCAGTAAACAAATCAATTAAAAAATCAGTAAAACAGTGTCAATAAAAATTTTAATTTTCAAAAGATGGTTTTAAAAACCCTAAATGTTAATAAATCAAATAATCCCAATAAATGAATAAATGCTGACCTGCTCGCTGGTTCCCGGGCCGCCCCACGACGTGACTCCGGAGGGGCTGGCTGCGGCCGTCCTTGATCTCGATGGTGAAGAGGGTCTTCATGGCGTCACTCGGGTCGGCGTCCGAGTTGCGCACCCAGGACGGCGTAGGGGCGCGAGACGAAGCGCTCCGTTGGACATGGGCTTCCTCTGAGCCGGCGGAGATGCCTCCTTTGGCATTTTGAGCCGGCTGATGGGCAAGGGGCAGTTTGCCACCCGGCCATTGGCTGTCCCGGCCCCGCCCCTGTGAGCTGCCCGCCTCTTTAGGGCCGTCCGGGGCCGTCACCGGGGGCCTCGACACCGTCCCAGCCTTGGCCGGAGAGCTGGAGAACTTCCCCGAGGGCTCCACGACGCCGACGGTACAGGGGTTCTTTGCCGGGTGTCCGATGCCATCCTGGACCGGACGTCTTCCACCATCACCGACCCGCACCTGTACAGGTGAGTCTGACGACCGCTGTATGTGAGACAACTCCTGTTTTGGGGCACGGCCCCCTCTGTTTGGACCTTCGGGCTTTGGGGGAGCAATGAGGGGTCCTGCCACCTCAGGGGGCTCCGAGCTGAACTTGCGAACACGTTCCCGGATGGAGGAGCCGGTCCTCTGGAAGGGCTGGTCTCGCTGTAGATCTGGAGGAAAAGATGGGGGGGAGACAGAAGAGAGGGGAGATGGCGAGGAAGATGGAGCAGAAAGGGAGACTTCGGACACGGTTGGCTAGGGAACGGAGATCGTTTATAAAACAACACCGGGAGTCGTGCCAGATCTTTTGCATGGAAAAAGTGCAGACCCAGGGGAAAAGGGAAATTAATAGGCACGGCTTCTTTCACCGCCTCCCTTTGGACATGTTTCTCCCTCAGAGAACATATCCTCCGATTTCGGCAGGCACGGCCGAGGCACCGGAGGGATGAAGCACAAAGTTGTAGCAACTTTCCTGGCTAATAGCTTTCTTCTTCTTATGCCGTATCTGAATCCAAACATTGGCTTTCATCGTGGCGATCAGCCATGAAGACTGTCCTGAGAATATAACGCAGTGGCCTTTCATCTGCCTCCCGCATCGCAGCGCAACACCCATAATACCACTTTCTGGTCCTGAGCTCTTTTGACATGCAAAGTCCTCCACCTCCTCCTCCTCCTCATCATCATCCCCAGGCCAGGATGGATGAAGCTGCTGCCCTCTATCAAGAGAGAGTCAAGTGGGGTTCAATCCACTTGGGGACCATCGTCCTTCCATGTGGATTTCACCACCCAAGGTCGTTAGTCCTCAGGGTTGTCAGGTTAATTAACCGCTGCCTGACGAGATTGGCATTGAATCACTGATAGTAGGGTCTACTCTAGGACCATAGCAGGATCACCTGGCCAGCTAACAGCTTTATTTCTGCAATTCTGCCCTGAAATTCATTGGGGCGGCTTAAATGCTCCACAAAATCTCTTTTCTGGGGGTTCTGATCGTGGCTCAGTTTTGTCAGGATTCTCGGCTGAGATGTCCTGTTGGCGGGGGAACAACCAAAACTGGGGGGAAATAATCTGATAATCAGAAATAGTGGCCGGTTAGACCCTCCATTCTGGGGTTTTGCAGTGGGCACTATTGATTGGTTGGTTGGTTGGTTGGTTGGTTGGTTTCTATTGCTGCCCCCTCGCCGAAGCAACTCCAGGCGGCACACATTCAAATACGGAGACTTAGGACTGTGATGGTCCAGTGGTTCAGAAGATCACCAGGTCAGTAGTTCGAGACCTGAGTGCTGCATGACAAAGTGACCTCCCGTCGTCTGTCCCAGCTCCGGCCAACCTAGCACTATGGCTGGAAAGGTAACATCGCTCTGTTTTCTTCCATGTCTAGTCATGCCTGCCAAATGACCACGGAAAGGTCTGCAGACACATACAGTGCTGGCTCTTTGTCTGTAAACAGAAAAGAGCACAGAACCCTAGAGTCAGATACAACTGGTTTTTGAGCAAGGAGGACCTTGAGCTTTTATGCGGAGACTTGAAACAGCTTAGGGGCAGTGGAACTCACCCCCACGGAACTGGCGGCCAGAATAACCTAGGGTAGTGATGGTGAACCTTGGCACTCCCGTTGATCTTAAACTACAATTCCCAGAAGCCCTGATCAGCAGGAGTGCCGACTTGGGCTTCTGGGAATTGAAGTCCAAGAACACCTGGAGTGCCAAGGTTGGCCATTGTTGACTTAGGGCCATGATGGCAAACCTTGGAACTCCAGCTGTTCTTGGATTTCAATTCCCAGAAGCCCGAGTCCCTGCGAATCCACACGAATGGGTTTACTGCACACACTCAGTAGTAAGCCCATTCGGGTGGATTCACAGAGACTCGGGCTTCTGGGAACTGAAGTCCAAGAACACTTGGAGTGCCGAGATTCGCCATGACGGACCTTGAAGGTAAAAAAAAAATGGCACCGAGAGTTACCTGTGCAACCCTTCGGACGGGGAGAGGGCGGTTCCGTTTCGGCACGGGTGGCTTCTAACGCGGTGACGGGTTCGGGGCCGGCTGGCGATGGAGCCTCTTGGCATGCTGCCAAGAAAGCAGAAGGGAAAAATAAGGGAGAAAAGATGATGATTTGCTTTGGATTCCTGCATCGAGCAGAGGGTCAGACTGGATGGCTTTAAGGGCCCCTGCCAACGCAGCGATTCGATCACTCTATGAACCCGTGTCACCTCGAGACGGTTCCCAGGCTTTCGCCTGCATCACAATAGCCGGTCATACCCCATCAAAGGCTCAAAATCGTTCTTCCATCCGTGGGGCATGTCACAAGTGCATTTATGGCACAGAAAAGGACTCTCTGGGGTTAAATCAGGGGTTCCCAACCTAAGGCCCATGGGCCAGATCCAGCCCCTGGTGCCATTTCATGTGCCCCCCACCCCTCCAAGGGCATTCGAGAAACAAAATGGCCACCCCTTTGAAGCTGTTGGGACAAAATGGCCACACCCTCATTGTGCAGGCAGGGCAAAATGGCCGTCCGGCCTTCGTTGACTGAACGGACATGACCCGGCCCCCCTGGCTTGAAAAGGTTAGGAACCCCTTATAAAAAATATCACTGATAAGGTCACAATTAAAAATAGATTTATAAGATAATAGTATTTTTTAAAATTATTAAATACATTACTTGTTCTAATATTTATTTGTTTGTTTAAATTTCTATCCTGACCCCCCTCTGACAATGCAAAACCTCTGGGCAGCGTCAGTATTTCAAAACAACAAAGTTTGGCTACAAAAAAAGAATAAGGATAAAAAAGGAAAAAAGTCCCCCTTGCTCAAAAGTCAACCGTATCTGACTCTTGGGGCTCGGTGCTCATCTTTGTTTATAGCCAAAAAAGCCAGCACTGTATGTGTCTGCAGACCTGCAGCGCTGCCTGAAGACGTTTCCGTGGTCATGTGGCAGGCATGACTAGACACTGGAGTGCATGGAATCTCCTCATCAAAGCGGTCCCTGTTTCTCTTGATTTCAGACTGCTAGGTTGGCAGGAGCCGGGACAGGCGACGGGGAGCTCTCTCCGCCGCGCAACACTCGGGTCCCGAACGGCTGACCTGCCGACCTTCCAGCTGTCAAGTGGAGCGTCTTAACCACTAAGCCACTGGGGTCCCATAAAGGATTTTATAAAAATGGAAAAAATAAAGATTTGGGGAATCAAGGAAGAAAAGCCGGGAGGGAGCCAGTTTGCAGCCAACGAAATCTCTCCCATTGTGTGAGAAAAGAAAAAGGTCCGGACCTCGGCAGAAAGGGAGGAAAACTGATGACTGGAGGCCCAGCCGAGGAGCGCACCGTGCGCTGCTCTTGACCTTATTGGGCATAAGAATGCAAAAGGTTTGGTTTTGCAAAAAGCAGAGATTCCCTTTCATGGACCTGGGAGGGGAAACTGGCTTGGGAAAAACCCGTGCGGAGATTCAAAGCCACTCCACCTGCTGAGAAGACTGAGGAGGCGGCTGGGACGGTTTGAGTGGTGAAGATGCCGAGCTTGAAGTCCGGCGTTCGAGACCCAAGTATCGCATGACAGAGTGAGCGCCCGTCTCTGTCCCAGCTCCTGCCAACCTAGCCATTCGAAAGTGAGACATTGCAAGTACAGAAATAGGGACCGATTCGGTGGGAAGGTAACAGCGTTCCGTGCCCTCCGGTGTCTAGTCATGCCTGCCACATGACCATGGAAAACGTCTGCAAACACAGACAGCGCTGGCTCTTTGGCTATGAAACAGAAATGAGCACTGAACCCTAGAGTCGGATACGACTGGCTTTCGAGCAAGGGTGACCTTTACCTGAGATCTCAGGGGAGGGAGAAACTTTCACCTCTTGGGGCAGAATCAGACCCTGCAGGTAAAGGTAAGGTCAAGGGCGCCCTTGCTCACAAGCCAGGCATATCTGACTCTAGGGTTCGGTGCTCATCTCTGTCAACAATAATTTTGTGTCAGAGATTACACTGAGTTCAAAGGATGTTTGGTGGAGAAACTCCACTCAGGGGATGCCCAAATGAGGCGCCTTTTGTCATCTCCCCCCCCCCGTGCAGCCCTCAGGTATCAAAACCCGACCTTCCAGTCTCCAGCTCAGCGTCTTAACCACTACGTCACCAGTGGAGCTGTTGTTTATAGCAGGGGTTCCCAAACTATGCGTCGATCCGCCCCATGGTGCCATTTCATGTGCCCCCCCACACACACCTCCAAGGGCATTCAAGAAACAAAATGGCCTTCCCTTTGAGGCTGTTGGGACAAAATGGTCACCACCTTCATGCAGGCAGGGCAAAATGGCCGTCTGGCCCTTGGAGCTGACTGAGAGAACGTGACCCGGTCCCCGGCTTGAAAAGATTGGGAACCCCTAGATTATAGCCTGCAAACATTTCCATGGACATGTGGCAGGCATGACTAGATACCTGAGTGTACAGAACGCTGTTACCTTATGACAGGTGTTCTCAAATTTTAAAAGCTTGCGGCCAGGTCATGCTCCCTCAGACAGCTTCCTCTCTACCCCATGGCACTACCGAGTGTGGTGGAGGCGGTGCGGAGGCCACATGAAATGGCACCGTGGGCCGCATTTGGCCTGCAGGTTGAGAATCCCTGCCTAATGAGAAAGCAGTTTGTTTAGCAGGAATGAAGATGGAGCCGGGCATCTTTATGGAGACCCGAGCACCGCCTGTCACAAGAGGTGAGTTTTCGGGGGGGGGGGTGTCCCCCCTCTGGGAGGGCAATTGGTTCCTAACCTTTTCAAGCCAGGGGCCGGGTCACGCTCTCTCAGTCAGCTTCGTGGGCCGGATAGTCACTTCACCCTGCCTGCATGATGGGGGTGGCCATTTTGTCCCAACAGCTTCAAATGGGGTGGCCATTTTGTTTTTCAAATGCCTTTGGAGGGGTGGGACCCCCACGTGAAATGGCGCTGGGGCCCGGATCTGGCCCACGGGCCTTAGGTTGGGAACCCCTGGGATAGAGGGGCACTGATACATTGCACACCCTGAATATCACTAAACCCACTGGCCAAGGGGTCCCGGTCTGCCCGCACCATCCCTGCCAAACCCACCACTGACCTATCTGGCTTGGATGTGCATCTTGATCCTCGCCTACTTGGTCTGCATCTCCTTCCTTCTCCGGGACTCGAGGAACATCCTAGAGGGGCAGGAAACAGCTATTAAAATTAAACCCTAATCTCTTGACAGCCACCGGCTATTTCTTTTGAATAAGAAATCTTTGCCTTTCTTGTAATCCTGATCAAATACAAGATTTCCTCCCCTGCTTTTTCCATGGGCACTTCTCGCTCCTTTACAGGGCCAGGACACAAGGCCAAAAATAAAACAGGCTTCAATCTTGAGACGGCGGAATTGGGCAACCCACCGTCCCCTCCAAAGGGCCTTCCAGAGGTGTTGGACTACAACACCCAGCTGGGGTAGCTGGAGATGATGGAAGTTGTAGTCTGGAGGCTAAATTATCTCCCAGCTGGCACGGTGCGGGAAATGCCTACCTCTCCCTCTTCATCGTCCTTGCTCGGCGTCCCCGGACAAATCTCCTCTTCCGAGCAGGCTTCTTCTCTCGCGCCGGACCAATCCGGCTTCCTTTGCATGGCCTCGCTGTTGCTGGCCCCTGCCTCGGACGGTCTCAAGAGCTCGAAGTCCGGGGACGATGGGCCAGTGGCACTCTCCTCCTTAGAGCGGGGCTGAGATTCGGAGCCAAAGTCGCTGTCATGAGAGCTGCCGTCAGGGCCGTCAGGGCTCGATTCAGGATACGGACCACTCTCCGAGACAGAGGAAGAGTCGGAAGGAGGCTGGTCGGCGACAGGATCCAGCAGGAGAAAAGCGCCCCGAGATGAATCTGCCAGGAAAAGACCGGAGAGATACGACAACGTTCGAAACATCGCGAAACGGGTTACGAAACCGAGCTACGGATTTCTGATCTCATTCCCAGGACTGGATTTGATGATGATGATGATGATGATGATGATGATGATGATGATGATGATGATGATGATGATAATAATAATAATAATAATAATAATAATAATAATAATAATAATAATAATAATAATAATAATAATAATAATAATAATAATTTACCTGGAACGTCAGCTGGCTTGGTGTCCCCGTGCTGTTGGTTGCGCAGCTCCCGGATCTGGGCCCGGATGCGCTCCCTCTCCGCACGCTCCTGCACCTGAGTAGAGACGAGACAGTTGGCGCTCCCCAGTCAAGCATGGGGACCAAAATTTGGCAACCTAAAGCCACCTGCCAGCCATCCCTATGAAATCATGAACAGGTCAGGTTCTTTTCAGTCCCGGCGCCTTTAGAGGTCATAACACCTTTGCACAAGACTGAACTATAGCATAGGAATGATACCAACATCATTTAGTTAATTAGCAGAAAGACTTTCCCCTTGCAAGGGTTCAGTGTCAAGTTAGACCTGGAACAACCCCACATAATATTGTAATTGTATTTATTGTGACTGTGATGTTTTGCTTTTTGTTAGGCGCCCAGAGTCGCATTGCGAGTGGGACGGCATAAAAGTCGAATAATTGAATTAAACTGAATTGAAGACAAGGGTATAGGTAAAGGTCGCCCTTGCTTGAAAAGCCAGTCGTGTCTGACTCTAGGGTTCAGTGCTCATCTCTGTTTACAGCCAAAGAGCCAGCGCTGTTTGTGTCTGCAGAAGTTTCCCTGGACATGTGCACGGAACGCAGTTGATCTTCCCACCGAAGTGGTCCCTGTTTATCTAATTACAATGTCTTGCTTTCAAACTGCTAGGTTGGCAGGAGCTGGGACAGAGACGGGAGCTCACTTCCTCGTGCAGCACTCAGGCCTTGAACTGCTGACCTGCTGACCTTCCAGTCATCAGGTCCAGCATCTTAGCCACTAAACCACCACAGTCCCTGTAAGACAAGGGGGGGGGGAGTCATTATTTTAGTTGGAAAAGTTTGCTAAAAACACTTCGGCCTTCGCCAACTTGGAAAGGAGAAACAGAGATGAACATGGAGCACAACGACAGTCCATAGCATCAGAGCAACTGTTGAAAGGGACCCAGTCCAGGGATAGCCAACCTTGGTGCTCCAGATGTTATTGGACTTCAATTCCCAGAAGCCCTGATCAGTAGGAATGCTGACTTGGGCTTCTGGGAACTGAAGTCCTAGAACACCTGGAGTGCCAAGGTTGGCCATCACTAACCTATGGTCTTCTAACTCATAGGTCCTCAAACATGGCACTCCAGATGTTCTTGGACTTCAATTCCCAGAAGCCCTTCAGCAGGAGTGCTGACTTGGGCTTCTGGGAATTGAAGTCCTAGAACACCTGGAGCGCCGAGTTTAGCCATCCCTGACCTAGTCCTAGTGCTGATCATATGCACTTCCCTCAAGGTAATCCTCTTGAGGCTCCCCAAATGTGTAAATAAAGGGTATGTTTTATCAAAGAGAGACTCTTCTGCAGGTATCATGGTCACAAACTGTTTAGGGCTTTCTAAGTTAAATACTAGGACCTCAAATCAGGCATGGAATCCTACAGGTAAACCAAGACAGATGTGCCAGTGTTGTAGAGCCAAGATCGGATCCAGGCAACACTGAACCTTTCTAGAGTAGAAAGAAGTGTTCAAGAATTCACCAAAGTTTATCTCAAATTGGACTTGTAAGTCTTTAAGCTGGCAGGCTTTGGGTCTTCCTGGCAGGGGACTGACCTCTAGCGGACGCTTCAGAGAAGCACCGGTCAGTTTTGTGCCGTCAAGTCGGAACCAAACATACAACAACCTCTGACCAAATTTGCACATTAGCCTTCAAGGGAAGAATGAAATCCTGGGGTGTCCCAAAAGCCCACTTTGGGTCAATTTCCAAAAATGCTCAATCAAAATGATGGAACGGAGGATAAATTAGAAATTTGGTAACTGCAGTAATTAATGCTGAAAATTGGAAGGTTAAATATACGTCTTGACTCATTGATTAAAGAGGTTTCGGCTTGAGCTATAAATGATCATAAATAAGACACAAATTACAAATTTGGTAACAGCAATAATTAATACTGAAAATCGTAAGGTTAAATATAAGTTTTGACTTATTAATTAAAGAAGTTTGGGCTTGAGTTATAAATGATAATAAATAAGACACAAATTACAAACTATGGTAACAGCAGTAATTAATGCTGAACATCAGAAGGTTAAATATACTTTTTTGACTTATTGATTAAAGAGGTTTGGGCTTGAACTACAAATGGTAATAAATTGACACATGAGATCAAAGTGAAGAAAAGATTGTTAAAAGTGGAAAGGTAGCCAGTTCTTCAAAGATGCTGAGATATATCGTTGTTAAATGTTACATAAAGTGCCTGTGGTGTGTGGAGAAAGGGAAGAGTGAGTCCTGGAGGATTAGACACATTTCTACAGTGGTTGGATGGACAAGCTAAATCAGGGGTGGCCAAACTTTTCGGGCCGTGGGCTGGTCACATGGTTCAGCGGGCCGGCCATGTGGTTCCTCCCACCAAAAGTGGAAGTAAAACGTGCCTTCCAGTCTGTTTTGCAACAGGATGAGATAGATTTTTTAGGCTGCCATTTTCTCTGCTTAAACCAAGGGTGCCCAAACTACGGTCCACAGGTCATATCCGGCCCCCAACACCAACTCATCTGGCCTGCGCTGCCCTTGCTGCTCCTGAAATTGGAACCAGGGAACCATATGGGCCAGGGAACCATACGGGAGCATTCTGCTTCCGCTTCCAGGAGCGGCAAGGGCAGCGTAGGCCAGATGAATTGGTGTTGGGGGCCGGATACAGCCTGTGGGCTGTAGTTTGGGCAACCCTGGGCTAAATGGAGCTTCCATGTCAAGAGGCAGTGAATTACCATAATTAAGAAAAGACAATTTTCACCTTGGACTCCTGCTCTCAAAAACTGGCTGGGCCGGGCAGCAGATTCTGGGGATTGCATTCCCCCCAGCAAAAAAAAAAGTAACTTCCCCGCATATCCTGGGGAAGAATGAGGAAGAAGTGCTATTGTGTTCTGGTACCCGGTGAGACAACACAGGAAGCCAAGTGGCAGACACCTTTTGTCTGGCTCATCGGGGCGCTTTCACCAACCTCCTCCCCAGAATCAGCATTTGGGTAGGCAAGACTTAGACTCCGGGTCCCATCCAACTTGGTTCACATGACACCTCTTAGAGCTAGAGTGCCCTGTTTCTGAGCCTCCAGATGGTTCAGACTACAACTCCCATGGGCCACCCCAGCTGAGAAACTAGAATCCAGCCCCAAAACCTCCCCACCCTAATCTCAGTCAGTAAATAGAGGCCCACAAGGCGCACTGCCTAGAATTGGAAAATATCCTGGATGGATGGATGGATGGATGGAAGGATGGATGGATGGATGGATGGATGGATGCAAGGATGGATGGATGGATGGATGGATGGATGGATGGATGGATGGATGGATGGAATGGATGGATGGATGGAAGGGAGGAAGGATGGATGGATGGATGGACGGATGGATGGACGGATGGACAAAAGAAAGAAAGGATGAATGGATGAAGACTCAGGCACTTATAGACAGACAGAAAGACAGAGAAAAGATTGAATGAAGACTCGGGCGCTTGGGAACCAGCAACCAGAAGCCAAAGAGGGGGAGAAATGGATGAAAGTGGCGGCGGTGACTCTCCCTCTTTTCTTGTTAAGATCAAAAGTGGACATCAGGGATCTCTCACTCACCTCGGAGACGCTTCCGTCTAGGGGTCGTCCATCCCTCCTCTTGGGGTCGGGTGTCTCTGTGGGGTCCCTCCAGCTGCAATACCCCTTCCCAGCCATGGCTGCCGCTGGAAAGAGGAAAGAGAGGAGATGCATCAATCCGGCGTCTTCGGCATCCAAAGGCTAATTTTAGAGATGCTGAGATTGGAAAAGGGGTCTCCTGCGGTTTTCCACGTGTCCCCCTCACAATTGCAGGAAACTGCAGATGCAGAGACATGGAGGGAGACAAACGCCTTCCCTGGAAGCGACTCAGTCTCGTACCTTTAATTTCTTCGTCCCGTAGTTTGCGGATGGCGGCTCGGATCAGCTTCCGCTCCTCGTATTCGCTGGCCCCTCGCAGCTGAGAGAGAAAGGATTTTAAAAGTCAGTGGCTTCTCTTATCTTTTAGAAGACTCTTCCTTCCATCCATCCACATTTCCTTCCTTCCTTCCTTCCTTCCTTCCTTCCTTCCTTTTAAAAAAACTGACTTTAGAGAAACATGGGGAGAATTTAGAGACTATGTCTTAGTGAAATGGTCCCTGGCCAGGTTATCCTGGAGTCTTACTTGGTTATCCTGCTATGGTAATAGACCATACTACCAGGGAACCAACGTTGAGTGTCAGGCAGCAGTTAACTAACTTAACCACCCTGAGGATTAGTGGCTTGGGTGTCGAAGTTCACAGGGAAGCGTGAGGGTGCCCAAGCGGATTAAATGGTCCCACTTGGATGCCTCTTGAAGAAGGTCAACAGCTTCATCCACCCTGGCCTGGAGCTGAGGAGGACCAGAAAGTGACCCCCAGCCCTGGATCCATGGTACTATGGGTGTCACGTTGCGATGCAGAAGGCAAAATGGAAGGACACTGCGTTATATGGTTCCCAGGACAGTCTTCATGGCTGATCACCATGCAATGAGCAAGATTGTACAAACTAGATTGCAGAAGGTCAGTCGGGTGATTGTCAATTGGAATCTCAGAGAGAACAGCATTCGAAGCCTTAAGACAAGGGTTCCCAAATTAAGGCCCACAGGCCAGATCCGGCCTATGGCACCATTTCATGTGGCCCACCCCCACCCCTCCAAGTGCATTCGAGAAACAAAATGTCCATCCCTTTGAAACTGTTGGGACAAAATGTCCACCCCCATTGTGCAGGCAGGGCAAAACGGCCATCCGGCCCTCGAAGCGTCATGGCCAAGGTGGTGTTGTGACCCCTACAACCACCTTGCAGGGCAGGACGGTGTGGTTATGGCAGCCGCTGCCGGAGAGCCGCGATTCCGGGGACTCACCAAAGCCGTCAGCTCCTCCACATCTTGGATCGCCTCGAGCTTCCCGGAGAGAAGGTCTAACGCTTTCTGCTGCTGTTCCTCCTCTTCCAGCCGCCGGGACCTTGATGGAAGCGGAAGACGAAGAGGCAGGTAAGGCAGAGGAAGTAAGGAGCCAACCCACAAAGACGTTCAGCACATGGGCGCCACTTGCTGTCCCCGGTGGCTTAGTGGTTAAGGCCCTAGGCTTGGAGACTGAAAAGACAGGTTTGATTCCCGAGAGCGGCATGATGGGGGACATGAAAGGAGCCGCATTCGGGCATCCTTGGCAAAAATCCTTTCAACCCAGAGTAATGTCTGACAAGAAAACAAACAAACCGTAAGTCAAGGTTTTAGATAGGTCAACAAATCAATGTGACTATTTGCAACCCGTAACAACAGAAGATTCCCTAACTGGGGTTCCGATTCATTGTCACGAAGTTTGGTTCTGTTGAGTCGTAAATCGTTAATAAGCTCAAGGTCTCCCTTGCTCGAAAATCAGTCGTATCTGACTCTAGGGTTCAGTGCTCATCTCCGTTTATAGCCCAAAATCCAGCCCTGTCTGAGTCTGCAGACATTTCCGTGGACATGTGGCAGGCATGACTTAACACAGGAGTGCACAGAATGCTGTCCACCTTTCCCACTGAAGTGGTACTTGCAATTTCTTGCTTTCAAACTGCTAGGCTGGCAGGAGCGGGGACAGAGATGGGAGCTCACTCCACCATGCAGTACTCGGGAATCGAATGGCGACCTTCCAGTTATCTTTTCAGCACCTTAACCACTAGAGCCACCAGAGTCCCTTCTAAACGATTAGTAGATGGGTGCAAAATAAACACTGTTTGGGAGGTTCACAACTTAATTAGCATTCTCCCCCCCCCCCCAACATGCTGGGGACTCATTTTGCTGACCTTGGAAGGATGGAAGGCTGAATCAACCTTGAGTCCTGGTCAGGATCGAACTTACAACTTTTTGGTTGCATGACAGTAGTGTAACCTCTGAGCCACCAGACACCAGGGAGGGTGTGTATGGATTTGCCCAGGTCGGGCGCTAGTGGGCCATGGGCTCACCTGAGCAAGTTTTCCTTGTTTTCCTGCCGTTCCGTCCGGAAACGCTTTGAAGCCAACGCCTCTTCGTCGTGCTCCAACTCCTGCCGCCGGAGCTCGCGGATGGCCGAACGGATCTGCCGGCGTTCGGCCAGGTCCAGCGTGGCTTCCAGCTGCAGAGAGAAAGGACCGTCACCCTGGCACCAGCTCCAACGCCCAGCAAATGCCAAGCCCACCCTCACCTCCGATGGAGCCACCCCAAAAAGGACTCCTGGGGGAAGCAGACAATGGAGGCCATATTCCATCCAAACAGGGCTCCACTGTCCCTCCGGCCACCCACCCCCACTCACGGGGCTGGCACCCAACTTTGGGCACGGCACGAGGGGTCCTGGCCCCTGGCAAACGGAGACAGTGAGGCACACGCCCAGAGAGGGAGAATTCAACAGGGCTTATTGTCCGGGACAGGGCGGTCACTCTCCGGACCGTGAAGGACACACCCGCGCTCTCACAGGGGTCAAGCAAAGAGCATGGCAGATGCTGACCACACGTCATGGAGGAGCCGTGTCATAAATATTTAGGGGGAACTGTTGTACATAATGCCCTGTTCAAAGATGGGATGGATTCACAAGGGACAGTTTGTCTGATCTCCAGTGAGAATGACAGAGAGTGAGCGCATGGCTTCAATGCATCAACATCCATTGAGAACTGTGTATGGTTGCTACTTAACCTTCGTTCTCACCCATCTTTGACCCCACCAGGGTCTCCTCCTCCTCCTCCTCCCCCTCTTCTTCTTCTTCTTATCAACTTCTCCTCCTCCGCCGCCTCATTCTCATCTACTTCTTCTCTTCCTCTTCCTCCTCCCCTCCTCCCCCTCCTCCTCCTCCTCATCATCATCTTTGTGCCCTATCCAATTCCAAATATTGGCTACCATCATAACGATCTGAAGATTATCTTAGAAGCAATATAATGCATTTGCAGAGGTTTCCATGATCATGTGGCAGGCATAACTAGACACCGGAGAGCACGGAACGCTGCTTACCTTTCCTGCTGAAGGGGTACCTATGTATCTACTTGCAATTCCTTGCTTTCAAACTGCTATGTTGGCAGGAGCTGGGACAGAGGATGGGAGCTCACTCAGTCGACCATCACTCGGGTCTTGAACTGCTAACCTGCCGACCTTCTAGTCACCAAGTTCAGCATCTTAACCCTTTCCACTAATAATTTTGTGCCAGAAATTATTCTGGGTTGAAAGGTTTTTTTCTGGAGAAACTCCACTCAGGGGACGCCCAAATGAGGCTCATTTCATGTCCCCGAGATCTTTTCCCACCGAAGGGGTTCCTGTTTATCTACTTGCAATTTCTTGCTTTCGAATTGCTAGGTTGGCAGGAGCGGGGACAGAGACAGGCGCTCAACCCGTCATGCAGTACCCGGGTCTCGAACTGCCGACTTGCCAGCCCTCCAGCTAACAAGGAGAGCTTCTTAACCACTCAGCCACCGCAGCCCTCTTTTCTGTGTTGCATTTTAGGAGTCCATTTACTTCTGTCCCTCACTGGGCAGATCTAGATTTCCAGACTGCTGGGCAGAATTTTTTCCCCACCTCTCCTTGACGATACCCAGGATCAAACCCACACGTTTTGGCTCACAAGACATGGTCTGGGCAACAGAGACCCAATCTCCAGACCTACTGA
The DNA here is from genome assembly GCA_030440675.1 of Furcifer pardalis. Taxonomy (NCBI): domain Eukaryota; kingdom Metazoa; phylum Chordata; class Lepidosauria; order Squamata; family Chamaeleonidae; genus Furcifer; species Furcifer pardalis. The sequence goes on along the minus strand of CP126898.1, from coordinate 13,492,323 downwards.
GGAACAAACCAGCAGGAAGGAAGGAGGCTGAGGCGATTCTGTTTTGCAAGAGAAGGATTCCCAGTAGGCAGGAAGTGGGGAGGTCATGGCAAACTGTCCCATCCACTTTAGGTCAGGGAAAGGGACAGCCTAGCCTTGATCAGTGCAGCTGGCAGGCTGGGCCGACCCCAGGGATGTTCCAGATGCGCAGCAAGAACACAGCGCCTCCTAACCATGCGGCCTCATAAACAACCTAGAAGTTCCAAAGCAATAAATTTGCAAGTAGATAAATAGGGACCACTTTGGTAAACAGCGTTCCGTGCACTCCGGTGTCTAGTCATGCCTGCCACATGTCCATGGAAATGTCAACAGACGCAGACAGCTATAAACAGAGATGAGCACCAGACCTTAGAGTCAGATATGACTGGCTCAAACGTCTCCAACGTCTCTCCTGGAAATCAAGCCAGGGTTGTCTGTGTCTGCAGATGTATTTTGTGGTCATATGACTAGACACCAGGACACATGGAACACTGTTACCTTTCCTGGCGAAGTGGTACCTCTTTTTAGCCAAGGTAAAGGTCACCCGTGCTCGAAAGCCCATCGTATCTGACTCTAGGGTTCAGTGCTCATTTCTGTCTACAGCCAAAGAGCCAGCACTGTCTGAGTCTGCAGAGGTTTCTGTGGTCATTTTGGAGAGCACGTAACGCTGTGTACCTTTCCTGCTGAAGTGGTCCCTATTTATCTACTTGCAGTTTCTAGCTTTTGAACTGCTAGGTTGGCAGGAGCTGGGACAGAGACGGGATCTCACTCTGTCATGCAGTACTGCGGTCTTGAACTGCTGACTTGCCGCCCTTCCATTCATCAAGCTCAGCATCTTAACCCCTAAGCCACTATAGTCCGTACACAAACTAATAAGACAAAAAAAAAACAATTTGTGTGGGAGGGTTTGTCTTTCTTCCCTTTCTTGTCTTTCTTCCCTTTCTGCAACATTTTTTGGGGGGAGAGGAAATAGACAACCCCCTTCTTGCTAAAAAGGGGGGCGTGGAAGGAGAATCAGGCAAATCGGCGGAAAAACATCACAATTTGTTGGTTAGGGTGTGCGTCCGCGGGGATGCAGGGGAGGTGCAGGGAGGAGAGGAAGGAGGGGAGAAAATGGTTTTAAACCGCAGGAAAAGAAAAGAGCACAATTTCTCCTTATATGGTCTAATCCTTCTTAGGCTGAACTGGGACGGGAGAGAGCGAAGAAGCCCAGCCCAGCCCGGACCGGACCAGAACGTGTGGTTTAGACGTAGTGCAAGAAAGAACTGACAAGGCAGATCAAAGTTTGAGAAGGAAAGTTCGAGTACCATCATTCCTAACCCACAGATGGCAGATTATGAGTTTAAGGGGGTAGAGATATGACTCTCTCTCTCTCTCTCAACTCTGCAAAGTCTCAGGTCTGGAGCATTTGGGGGGGAGGTCACACACACACACACACACACACACACACACACACACACACACACACACACACACACACAAATTAGACAAGGGTTATTCTTCAGGTCTTTTTAGATTGTCTTCTGCTCCTTCACGTGAGGGCCCCCCCCCACATGAATCAATGCCATGGGCCAGATGTGGCCCACGGGCCTTGGGTTGGGAACCCCTGCTGTAGAACAGGGCTTCTCAACCTACAGCCCAGGGGCCGGGTGCGGCCCAGGACACCATTTCATGTGGGCCTCCCACCGCCTCCACCTGGTATGTATAGTGGAACCTCAGTTAATGTAATTAATGTGTTCTCCAGGATGTTTCTTACAGCAAAAATTACTTTAATGGGATTTCCCATAGGAATGCATTGAATGCAATTTCCCATAGGTATGCATTGGAAAACAAAATACTGGACGTTAAGCAAAACGTGGTTTCCCATAGGAAAGCACTGAAAACTAAAATACTGTACGTTAACTGAAAGGTGGTTTCCCATAGGAATGCACTGGGAAAAACCGTATGTTAATCGAATTGTGGTTTCCCATAGGAATGCATTGAAAACCAATTAATCTGTTCTGGGAAAAAATTGTGTAAACCAAGTAACCATTTTCTGTGGATTTCCTTTTGATATGAGATTTTTTTAAAAAGTAGATAATGCCACAAAAGACTCCCAGAACAGCTTTCAAACCAAAAAGGCATAAATAAATATATAAATACATATATAAATACATATACCACACATCCCCCCCCCCCACAAAAAAAAAGACTCCCAAGACAGCTTTCAAAACCAACCGGGGAGGCGAAATCAAGGATGCTGAAACACGGCAATCTTCCAAATACTGTATTTTTCTGGATTTTCCATGTAAAGACCGTGACTCCCCAATTAGTTCTATCCACCCAAGAAAAGAACACGATACACATGGGATTCTACTAAAAAATATAGTAAAACCTTTAGCTTGCAATTTCATACCCACTTCTTTGGGAAACCGTCCCAAAGAACTTCACGGCGCTTCCTTACGAGTAGAACGGTGTACGATTGCATCGTTCGACAGAAATCTTGCTGGTAAAGGTTTCCCTTGCTCAAAAGCCAGTCATATCCGACTCTAGGGTCCAGTGCTCATCTCCGTTTCAAAGCCAAAGAGCCAGCGCTGTCTGCTTCTGCAGACATTTCTGTGGGCATGTGGCAGGCACGGAACGCTGTTACCTTCCCACCGACGTGGTCCCTATTGATCTCCTTGTATTTCTTGCTTTCGAACTGCTAGGTTGGCAGGAGCCGGGACAAAGACAGGAGCTCATTCCGTCCTGCAGCACTCGGGAATCGAACTGCTGACCTTCCACCTCCTATTGCCACAAAATCACCATGTTGTTGTTGTTCAGTCAACATATAAGACACATCATAGTAGAAGACGCACCCCATTTTTCCTGTGTATTTTATGGGGGGGAGGGGAGTTCACTTCTACTCTGGCAAATGCGGTAATTTGTAAAATCAACTTAATTTGCTGTAATGCAACATTTAAGCTGCAGCAAGTACAATTTTAAGGTAAAGGTCACCCTTGCTCGAAAGCCAGTCATATCCAACTCTAGGGTTCAGTGCTCATCTATGTACAATTTTATCTGGTGTTTATTTTAATACCTAGTTGGGGTGAGACAATATTACGGAGCAATATGCAGCATGTAAAATTAACACAGGAGGTTCCCCCCTTCTGCTTATCAAATAAAAGTCAAATAAATCTTCTAAATCAGATCGCTATTATTTATGTCAGGAGAAAAAAACATTCCAGAAAATCCCCATTACTTCTGTGAGAGTCAATTTCAAGTTTCTATAAACCACAGATTAATGACTGTTGGATTTTTATAGCCCTTAGCTGCACAGAGTTAATATCATAAGTAGCATATTAATTGCACATCAATTAACCGATGGAATCGATTGACACATGATTTCTGGTCCTGGATTTTACTGGCCACTGGAGGGCAAAATGGAGTTCAGTTCAGCTTCCGTGGAACTACAGGGAACCTTTTGCAAAGAGCTTTTTGGGTTTCCCTTGCTCAAAAGCCAGTCGTATCTGACTCTAGGTTTCAGTGCTCATCTCTGTTTCAAAGCCGAAGAGCCAGAGCTGTTTGCTTCTGCAGATGTTTCCATGGTCATGTGGCAGGAATGACTAGACACCGGAGTGCACGGAACGCTGTGTACCTTCCCACCGAAGTGGTCCCTGTTTATCTACTTGCAATTTCTTGCTTTCAAACTGCTAGGTTGGCAGGAGTTGGGACAGAGACGGAAGCTCATTCCATCCTGCAGTACTCGGGAATCGAACTGCTGACGTCCCGCCTTCCAGTCAGCGTCTTCGCCACTTGTTAAAAATGTTCCTTTTGTTAATTGATTGATTGATTGATTGATTCCAGATGTTGTGAAATTCGTCAGTTCCTCCAGTGTTTATAACTTCTATGGCTTAATGCAGGGGTGCCCAATCTACGGCCCACATGCCGCATCCAGCCCCGATGCCAATTCATCTGCCCCCCCCCCGATGCCCTCGCTGCTCCCGAAATGCTGCCGTAAATGCATTTTACTTCCACTTCTGGTGGAAGGAACCACATGACCTTAATGAGTCCCCTGCCTTAATGAGTCCATTCTGGCCAAGGTTACCCTACTAGGGAATTAGAGTAGACCAGTGATGGTGAACCTTTGCACTCCAGATGTTCTTGGACTTCAATTCCCAGAAGCCCAAGTCCCTGTGAATCCACACTTCACAAGGCCTTGGGCTTCTGGGAATTGAAGTCCAAGAACAACTGGAGTGCCAAGGTTCGCCATCACAGGAGTAAACCCTACTGTATGTGACTCAACACCGGTCATCAGCCAGAAGTTATCTAACCTGGCCACCTCAAGGACTAACGGCCTTGGGTGGCAAAGTCTACAGGGAAGGTTGAGGGTCCCCAAGGGGATTAAACCCCACTGGAATCCATCCTGGCCTGGGGCTGAGGAGGACTTTGCGTGCCAAAAGGGCTCAGGACCAGAAAATGACTCATGGAACTGGATCAGTGGTACTATGGGGGTCACACTGCGATGCGGAAGACAAATGGAAAGACACTGCATTATATTAATCTCAGGGCAACCTACATAGATGATTACCAGGATGAGAGCCAATATTCAGAATCGGATATGGCACAAGAAGAAGTCTTGATGAGGAACTCTGGAATACCCAAAGGTTGGCAACCATTGTGTCTTCACAGTTACCCAGGAAAAAACTTTACACAACTCAGTCTTTACCTACGTTGGTCAACACAGTTATTTTGTGATTTGAGCGGATGATTTTTGCTTTTTTAAATTCTGTCTCCTCAAGCTTCCCAAAGACCAGAATTCTGCTCTCCTCAGACATCTGTCGACACCTCCACCTAAGGAGAAAACTCCAGCCGACAGCTGTTTCTCCCCAACAGCACCCAGCCCGGCCCCGTTGAGTCCTTCTTTTCTCCAAGTTTGAATGATGCACAAGTCTCCTTCCGGGCAGGGCGAGGCCCTTGGCGAAGGAGCCGACCCATCCCTCGGAAGGGGAGGGAGAAGCAAAGGTATGGGAAGCCGTACAAAGACTCCTTTGACAGCTGGTTGGCTCTCCTTCAGCTCCCAACGGTTGCCGCTTTGTGGAGCAGGTGAGACAAAATCAGCCGATCTTTTCCAAGCTCCTTGGCTTGGAAGATGTTATGGAACAAGACGGAGGCTGCAGGAAGCAGTCGGGCCCTGCAGTTGTTTGAGTAACTCAATGCTAATATTGACTCTCGGTGTTTATCGCTGGCTGTTTTTGCCATTCTTAGCCCAGTGAAACTGGAATAGGTCTTCAGGAGAACATTCAAGGTAGTAAAATAATGCGTCAACATCCATTGAGAACTGTGTATGGTTGCTACTTAACCTTCGTTCCCACCTATCTTTGACCCCACCAGGGTCTCTTCTTCTTCTTCTTCTTCTTCTTCTTCTTCTTCTTCTTCTTCTTCTTCTTCTTCTTCTTCTTCTTCTTCTTCTTCTTCTTCTTCTTCTTCTTCTTCTTCTTCTTCTTCTTCTTCTTCTTCTTCTTCTTCTTCTTCTTCTTCTTCTTCTTCTTCTTCTTCTTCTTCTTCTTCTTCTTCTTCTTCTTCTTCTTCTTCTTCTTCTTCTTCTTCTTCTTCTTCTTCTTCTTCTTCTTCTTCTTCTTCTTCTTCTTCTTCTTCTTCTTCTTCTTCTTCTTCTTCTTCTTCTTCTTCTCACCCTCCTCCTCCTCCCCCTCCCCCCCCCAATCAAACTCTGGACTGTCAAAATAAGCCTCTTCTTCTTCTTCTTCTCCCCGCCCCCCCCCCCCCAAATCAAACCCTGGACTGTCAAAATGAAGCCACTTTCTTGGCTTTGGCCAAGCTTTAGACCTCATTGGTACATGTTTCTGGCAGTAATCTGCAGACCAGTAAATGAGTCGGATTCTGTATCGCTCCACATTCTCACAGCGTGTTCTTGTCTACTAGCAGCCTCCACTTGACCCTGTGGGTCTTGTATTTAGGGACTCCAACCCTCAGCCTATTCAGGGTCCTCCAAGTGACGTAGGGGAGGTTGAGTTCCTCAGCCATCTCCTCCCTTAATGATGTTCCTTGTCCACTGAATTAATTTGGTTTTCTTCTTGTGTACCCTCAAGAGTGTTGCCATAAAGCTCTTCCTGGATCTGAGCCGCCAGATGTGAAGGTTCAGATTTCAAGGGATAAGTCCAAGAGTGACAAAGGTCTCATCGCTCAACGCACCCATAGTAAAGGTCAATGTCTCTCTTGCTCAAAAGCCAGTCATGTCCAACTCTAGGGTTCAGTGCTCATCTCTGTTTCAAAGCCAAAGAGCCAGCGCTCTGCTTCTGCAGACGTTTCCATACTCATGTGGCAGGCACGACTAAATGCCAGAGCATGCAGACCATCGTTACCTTTCCGGCCAAAGCGGTACCTATTTACCTTCACAATCGTTCAGACAAATATTTTTGTTTTTATAGGTAAAGGTCTCCCTCACTTAAAAGCCAGTCGTATCCGATTCTACAGTTCAGTGCTCATTTCTGTTTTGAGCCAAAGAGCCAGCGCTGTCTGCATCGGCAGACATTTCCGTGGTCATGTGGCAGGCACGACTAGACACCAGAGTGCACGGAATGCTGTTTTACCTTTCCTGTCAAAGTGGTACCTATGTATCTACTTGCAACTTCTTGCTTTCAAACTGCTAGGCTGGAGCCGGGACAGATGAAAAGAGCTCATTCCATCGTGCAGCACTCGGGTCTTCAACTGCTGACCTGCCGACCTTCCAGTTGTCAAGGTCAGCATCTTAACCACTAAGCCACTGTGGCTCCCGAATTGTTCAATAAGTAACTGCATTTCTATGCACGTGTCTAGCGCGCAGCAGAGATGCTGATTACTAAGTTCAAGACCAAATTACTACCCAGCAAATTAATGTGTTATTTGGGGAATAGGGTGGTTCAGAAAATACCTCTTTTACATTCCTTTCTGGAAACAGCAAGGAGGGCAATAATATTTGACCCAATGCCAACATAAAGTAAACTTTCTTGGCAATGCCTTCTAATTTTGCAATCGGTACAGTGAGGGCATCTTATTTACTTATTTCAAATGTGTTCTCTCCTGGTCAGAATAAATGAACTACAGTATCTTGATAAAATGCTTTTCTTGTTCATTCCTAGTGGTTGTTTTGAAAAATGTATTTATTTATTGTGAAATATAGATGTTACGCTTCAAAATATTTCTTCAAGATGGGGTAGAGAGGCCAAGGTCTCCCTTGCTCGAAAGCCAGTCGTATCTGACTCTAGGGTTCAGTGCTCATCTCTGTTTCAGCGCTGTCTGCTTCTGCAGACGTTTCCGTGAACATGTGGCAGGCATGAACTAGACACTGGAATGCATGGAATGCTTTTTCCCTTTCCACTGAAGTGGTCCCTATTGCAATGTGTTGCTTTCAAACTGCTAGGATGGCAGGAGCTGGGGCAGAGACAGGACCTCACTCCGTCGTGTACCACTCGGGTCTCAACCTGCCAGCCGGGCAGCTATCAAACTCAGGATCTTAACAAAAGAATCCACATCCCAAAGAGCCAGAGTCTAACTGGGATTTCACAAGATAAACTGGAAATCGCATGGCCGGCATGTGGCGACGTTTTGCAGCTGCATATTCTCTCACATGTCCAGATGTTCCGGAAATGGCCAACCTAAATGCAAAAGCCGCTGCGTGACTTTTTCACATGGACAGCATTTCGAGAGAGGATTCCGGCCACTGCGTGCCACACGGACCCAAAAGAAGAAAGGGGGTGGTGTGAATCAGATCCAATCCTGGCATCAGCTTAGAAGTAGAAAACTATCAGCTTCCGGGAGGACAGGAAGCAGCAAATCTTTAGTTACTGGCCGTTTGCGAGGACAGCGTGTCATTGTTATTGGAACGCAAGCAGACATTATTGGGCAACCACAGGCACGAAGGCAGCAGACGGTAACCCAGACAGGAAAAGTTTCTTTTTCTGGGGGTGCCACACCCAGAGTCTCAAAGCCAGCCAGCACAACGGCTACAGTTCCCAAAAAAAGACAGTTTACCCGTCTCAGCAATAAAACCGCCCAGTCTAACCCTGCCAGGAAGACATCATGCCAAATTAAATAGGGAAAATTCAAACCGCTACAGGGAAGATTATCCATGATTTTTGACATTTCTTCCCCCCCCCCCCCCGCATCTGAAATAAACAGAAAGTCCACTACTGTCCAGGTACAGAGCGCATTTGGAAATGGTTTCTTAATAATAATAATAATAATAATAATAATAATAATAATAATAATAATAATAATAATAATAATAATAATAATAATAATAATAATAATAATAATAATAATAATAATAATAATAATAATAATAATAATAATAATAACTGTGTGATGGAATGAGAGCCTGTCTCTGTCCCAGCTCTTGGGGACATCAAAGGAGCCTCATTGGGTGTCAACTGAGTGGAGTTTCTCCAGCAAAAGTCCTCTCAACCCAGAATAATTTCTGACATTAATTATTATTATTATTATTATTATTATTATTATTATTATTATTATTATTATTATTATTATTATTATTATTATTATTATTATTATTATGGGTTGAGAGGATTTTTGCTGGAGAAACTCCGCTCAGTTGACACCCAATGAGTCTTTCAAACTGCTCGATTGGTAGGAACTGGGAGAAAGACGGGAGCTCATTCCATCTTGCAGTACTCGGGAATCCAACTGCTGACTTTCTGCCTCCCAGTCAGCGTCTTCTTAACCACTTGAGCCACTGCAACCCTTACTCATCTATAAGTCGTCCTGAATATAAGCCAAGGTACCTAATTTGGACCTCTAAAACTAGGGAAATAGATTAACCAGGGTATAATCCAGGGGTGGAAAATGCAGCAGCTGCTAGTGAGTTTCAATAATTAAAACACATGGAAAAACGGTAAAATTAATTAATTTAGACATTTGTGCAGGTATGTTTTTGAGTGTTTACGTTGACCCGAATATAAGTCGAGTCCCATTTTTGGACCTCATTTTGGTGGCTAAAAAACCCAGCTTATACTCGGGTATACAGTATATGGTAGATACTGAACCCACAGATGGGAGTAGGGTCCACATATATACAAGGCTTGGGGAAGAGTGAAGGATACTTCATACCTAGAACTCATTGGAAGTTTTCCTACAGGTTCAAACCTCACCTCCCCAAAAGAAATATCAGTGACAGAAATCTAAGTGGTGCCAAAAAATGCCCCAGGTAAGTAGATTTCAGAATCCCTGACTCTAGATTTGGAGGTTTTGAAAGGTCAGTGTTTCGAGATTAAAAGCAGATCGCCACTGGCAACATGACAGAGACTAACCATGCCATGCGGATCTGGCTTTTCGGACTACAACTCCCATGCTCCCCTAGACAACTGTGCCGTCAGGAACATTTTCAAAGGCTAACTAGACTGTTTGGTATAAGAAGGCCTCGGGAAAGGTTATAACTCTCTGAATCAGCCAGGCTGGCTGATGGATATGGCATTTTCAAAAAATAAATTGCTTTTCTAAGGTCAAGATATCAGTAATGCAAAAGGACCAGAATGGATCGGAGGAAAAAGACGGGCCCAGTCCGGGGGGGGGGGGGGGTGATGCAAGACTTCAAGGTCCATTATCACTGTTGGCCACAACATCTGTTGGCCACAAGACATGGGAGCTTGAAACATCTGGGCAGCTGAAACTTTTCTAACACTGACCCAAAACCAACATCTGCCATAACTCGTTTATTATCTGTGGACAAAAAAGGCAAAATAAGCGTTTCCCAACCTTTGGATTTTGGGACTCCGATTCCCAGAAGCCTAAGTCAGTTCCCCAAAGTGCTGATCAGCCAATGGACTGACTTGAGGCTTCTGGGAATTGAAAGCCCACCCCCTGTGGGGCCTGGGCCCCACATAGGGAGCCACTGGGTTGAAACAATTAACCAGAAAAATCTGAGTTCTAGGTGCCAACGGGCCACAAAACAAGCTGGTTAACCTTCAAGCCTGGAGTTCTCTGGCCTTGACCATCTCCACACACCTCATATTGGAAAGGTGAAATCCAGGCCCACAAAATAAAACAGGTACAACTCTGTCGCTGCTGGAAAGCAACCCTCTTCTTCTGCCATATCTGAATCCGAATATTGGTGATCATTGCGGCAATCAGCCGTGAAGACTGCCCTGAGAATATAATGCCGTAGTCTTTCATCTGCCTTCCACATCGCAGCATGACACCCATACTACCACTGATCCAGTTCTGCGAGTCTCTTTCTGGTCCTGAGCCTTTGGGCGCACAAAGTCCTTGTCATCATCCTCAGGTCAGGATGGATGAAGCTGCTGCCTTCCATCAAGAGGGATTTAACCCACTTGGGGACCATCACCCTTCCCTGTGGACTTCGCTCCCCAAGGCTGCTAGTCCTCAGGGTGGTCAGGATAGTTAACCGCCGCCTGACACTTGGCGTTGAGTCGCTGGCAGTAGGGTCTACTCTATGACCAGAGCAGGGTAACCTGGCCAGGCTACAAGCCATGTAGCCACGAAGAAGCAAAGATGAGGCAGAAGACATCCCCGTTTTAAACCACCCAAACCCCAAATGCTATCAGAGGTGCCAAATTCCTTCCCCACACATTCCACAGGGCGGCTCACATCCTGCTTGTCACTCACCAACTTCCGGAGCGTCCCCTCGTCCATGTTCAAGAGCATCTCTTCCGACATGGCGCGGTCACCAACCCGGGTCGCTTTCCCAAACAGATGTTTTGCTCCTCTGCCAGACGTACGCCCGCGTGCAAAAGGGTCCCGAGGAGGTCGTTTGACTCAGCGACTGAGAGAGAAATGCTAGGAGGGGAAGAATCATGGCCAGGTCAGGAAGGAAAGGGCGGAAAAGCAAAAATAACCAGAGATCTTATCCTGGGGAGCTAGAAAGGCAAATGGGGGTTCCTGTTTATCTACTTGCAATTTCTTGCTTTCAAATTGCTAGGCTGGCAGGAGCTGGGACAGAGACCAGTGCTCATTCCCTCCTGCAGTACTCAGGGCAGAGATGAATTGCCACCCAACTCCGAAGACTCTGGACAGCTCACAGGAAATAAAACCAATCACATTTTAAAAACCAATAGTAAAGGTAAAGGTTTCCCTTGCTCGAAAGCCAGTCGTATCCGACTCTAAGGGTCAGTGCTCATCCCTGTCTGTGTCTGGCAGATGTTTCCATGGTCATTAGGCAGGCATGACTTGACACCAGAGCACAGGTCCCAGGGCCAGGCCGGTCGCAACGCGCCAGAAGGACAACCCCGTCGACATCACAAGCCTGAAAAGTCCTGACTCAGAAAACCAGGAAGTGGGTTGGAATTCACTCCCAAATAAATGCAGCAGGGAACCTAATTAGGAGTGATGCGTGCCAAGATAGTTAACATGTTTGTGGCATTATCCGTACAATCCAATGTCTCACAAAGTGGAACTCTAACCGGTTCAAGGCACGCCACAGTCTTTTCCGATCTCTTTGGCTTCTCCAGACTTCCAGGGCTGGGGAAAGAGATGGAGGGAGGCAGCTAAGAATCAAATATGTAGAACGAAAAGAAGGGGGCGGAGGTGGTGGTGGTAGTGGAGGAAATGCCTCCGGGGAGATTTAAAGATTAACAGATTCTTTTTTGGGGGGTGGGGGAACTTTTTGTGGGCTGTAGAAACAAAGTGTAATTCACAAAAGCTCACGATAGAATAAAGTTTCCCAATGTCACGAGATTTGGGGCTTATGGTTTTTTGTTATAGACACATAAATAGGGCATTAAAAAAAATAGATGCCATCCCCCATTTCATGAGCCAGCCCTGTCTGCGTCTGCAGACATGTCCATGGTCACATGGCAGGCATGACATGACGTTGGAGTGGATGGAACACTGTTACCTTTCCCGCTAAAGAAGTAACACTAATACTAATAATTGTCAAGAAAGGGGGCACAAGGTTCAGAGGCTTTCCAAGGGTCATGATGATGATAATGATCATCATCATCGTCATCATCATCATTATTATTATTATTTCATGTCAGAAATTTATTTTATTTATTTATTTATTTACATTTTTATACTGCCCTTCTCGCCGGGGCGACCCAGGGTGGTTTACAACATCATAAAAGCATATGCAACCCAACCCAAACCCATTGTTAAAAACTTCAAAATTACTACAATTATAAAATTTAAAAAGTGTTTAAATTTTATAAAAATCCACAGGTCCCAATAATAATTATTCTGAATTGAAAGGATTTTTGCTGAAGAAACTCCACTCCGGGGGGACACCCAAATGAGGCTCCTTTCATGTCTCCAAGATCCTATTCCCACCAAAGTGGTACCTATTTATCTACTTGCAATGTCTTGCTTTCGAACTGCTACGTTGGCAGGAGCTGGGACAGAGGCGGACACTCAACCTGTCATGCAGTACCCGGGTCTCGAACTGCCGACTTGCCCGCCTTCCAGCTTCTTAAGTCAAGCTTCTTAACCACAGAGTGATACCTACTTATCTACTTGCAATTGCTTTCAAACTGCTAGGTAGGCAGGAGCTTCTTAACCACTGAGTGATACCTATTTATCTACTTTCAATTTCTTGCTTTCAAACTGGTAGGTTGGCAGGAGCTGGGAGAGACGGCGGGTGCTCACTCAGGTATCGAACTGCTACCCTGCCGATCATCAAGTGCGACATCTTAACCACTGAGCCACTGCTGTCATGAGCACTGCCCCTTAGAGTTGGACACGACTGGCTTTTGAGCAAGGGAGACCTTACCAAAAGTTTCTCCGGATGATGGGATCCTCGCTGCTCCTTTCCTTAGCCAGGATGCAACCTGATATTTGCAATATTTTGGATTCTTTAAAGAGATCTTTGGATTTCTTTGCAGGCAGCAAAACAGACGTGAGTGACAGCGATGGTCTCCCCAGCCAGCCTACCCTGCAGGGTTGTGGCGAGGATCTAACCTGGTCCGCCTACGCACATCCCTGACACCAAACCTCGGCAGGAAGCATTTAATGTAGCAAATTAAATCAACAAGTGTAGCCATTTCCAAGCAAACAAACCCAAGAGTGAAACAAATTCCCCAAGTTTGCAACTGTCACGGGCAAGAGCAGTTACAAATTAACTCGCAGTGGCTTTGATATTCTGGATCCGGATCTGAATTCGCAACGGGTGGCATTCCCAGTCCTCGGCTTCTGGAGCAGTGCCAATTCCTGCCCCCCCCAGCCCCCCCTGCGGTGCCCACTGCAAGGCTTATAAAGTGGGCAATCCGGGACCAAGAAGGGAGCAGCCCCCAAATCCGAATCAGATCGGGGCTCAGGGAGGACGGGGTAAACGGAAAGAGAAACCTCAATCCGGGTCGAAGCTCCCTGCAACCCTGGCGACGCCAGGAAAGCGGAGTGGGACCCGGACCGGACGATCCGGATCAGGGGAAAGGATCCGGAGTGGAATCCGAATCGAATCGCCATTTGAACGCCGCGTCCGGAGGAGACACGGGAGCCTTTCTCCCGGCAAAGAGAGGAATCCCCACCCCCTTCAATCCGGATTAGCGATCACACCGGTTCCAATCCGGATTGGAATTCGAATCACTCATCCACCTCTGTGCAATTAACCAATCCGATTTTTTCTGACACACACAGCCTGTTCAATTCGATTCGGGCTTCGCACCTTGATGGAGTGTTAAGCGAACCCTCCCATGATCCGGATCCGACTCCGCTTCCCCGCCCGTCGCTCCCCGCTGTGCTTCTGAACCGGCCGGCCGCGCGGGGCTGCCAGCTGCCACCCTTCCCTTCCCCTGAGGCTCCGCCCCTCACTCTTCGCTCTAGCCAATCGGATGGCGAGTCCGAATCCAGACACGCCCGCCGCGGCTCGCTTCTTTCCCCGGTTGGTGGAATTCAATTGGGAGGCCACGCCTCTCCGGGGCGTGGAAGCTCCGCCTCCCCCGCTTGGCCCTCTGGGCTTTGTAGTTTTTGTCCACATTTCCCAGCAAGGAGGCGCAGGATTAGAGTCAAAGAACGATGCAAGAGTAACTCTGAAAGTTGGAGGTCTCAAAAAAGTAACTTCTCCCGTTCCTAATTTGGATTTATTTATTTTAAAAACACACATATCGCTTTGCAATTAATTGTAATTTGTTTATACCCAAATGACAAGGCGACTGATCCTTGGGAGGCAAGCAATGAGAAACCTGGGGAACATAGTGAAAAGTAGAGACATCACATTGCAAACAAAGATTCGCATAGTCAAAGCAGTGGTATTCCCTGTGGCAATGTATGGTTGTGAGAGCTGGACCATTAGGAAAGCTGAGCGCAGAAGAATAGACGCCTTTGAGATGTGGTGTTGGAGGAGAGTTTTGAGAGTCCCCTGGACAGCGAGGAGAACAAATAGGTCAATCTTAGAAGAAATCAACCCTGACTGCTCCTTAGAAGGTCAAATAGTAAAGATGAAGCTAAAGTACTTTGGACATCAAATGAGAAGAGAGGATTCACTTGAGAAAGCCTTGATGCTTAGAAGGGTTGAGGGCAAAAGAAGAAGGGGGCGGCCAAAAATGAGATGGCTAGATGGTATTGTAGAGATAATGGGCAAAGAGCTGGGCGAGTTGAGGGGGATGGTGGAGGATAGGAGTGCCTGGAGGACAGTGGTCCATGGGGTCGCAGAGGATCGGAATCGACTGTGCGACTGAACAACAAAAAAAAGCATTTTTATATACCAGATTAAGGATGTTTGATACCATGAATTCTATGTACTGTATACAGTAACTCTAGTTTCCAGTTGCTTCACCCTGGAAACAAACCTGAGCAGCCCCCAAGCCAGGTGTGGAGCAGATGAGCTCTTCCAGGTGTTTTGAATTACAGGTCCCGTCTTCCCCTACCATTGGCCATCTCGGCTGGGGATGATAGGAGTTGTAATTGTCAGCCAGTAGAGCAAAGGAGGGCTAGGAAGGCCTTATATATCTGCAGTTATTGCCATGAAGATGAGGGGGGAAACCCCTAAATTCTCACCTTAACCGTCCCCTTGACTTTTAAAGATTGCACTCCATGGGGTCTCCCCCATAGAAATGAATCGGGAGAGGAAGTATCTTTAACTTTTTCCTGAGCTGAACCCTACATTTCCTTTGCTATAGGGCCATGAGGTGAACCTTGGTACTCCAGGTGTTCTTGGACTTCAATTCCCAGAAGCCCAAGTCCCTGTGAATCCACACGAATGGGTTTCCTGGCATTCCAGGGATTCTTGGACTTCAATTCCCAGAAGCCCAAGTCCCTGTGAATCCACACGAATGAGTTTCCTGGCATTCCAGGGATTCTTAGACTTCAATTGCCAGAAGCCCAAGTCCCTGTGAATCCATGTGAATGGATTTACTGTGTGTACTGTGTGTGGATTCACAGGGACTTGGGCTTCTGGGCACTGAAATCCGAGAAAACCTGGAGTGCCAAGGTTTGCCATCGTGACTACAGTAGATTCTTCCTCCAAAATACTCTTCATAGCTTGGGAAATTGACTTTTGGGGATGAGGAAGAATCCTTCCCCGCCGACATCAACAGGCATTGAATTTTTCCTTTCCTTCTAAGGCTTTCCAGCAGGTATCATAAAAAGTGTAGGCAGCGATTATCACCTGAAGGGTATATGGTGTCGTTAAATGCAGCATTCAAAGAGGAGACGCAAAGGCGGATGCACGTCTTTCATTTTATGGCTTTGTTATGTAAACAGGACTCGGAGCCCTGGATCGGAAACAAATGTTTTTTCCACTAGGTATGTTTTCGTCTCGTCTTCAGTCCCAGTTGTGACGAAATCCAGACTGATTTTACCGGTTTCAGAAAACAAAATATCCCACGCTGCGTTCCTGCCATGTTACACTGTGCATCTTGGGGTCTTAAAAGTGCCACAGCATTTTGCTCTCTCTAGTCTCCTTCCAAGAGACTGTGGTGGCTTAGTGGTTAAGACGATGAGCTTGACGACAGGAAGGTCAGCAGGTCAGCAGTTTAAGACCCGAGTCCTGCATGAGCTCCCATCTGTATCCCGGCTCCTGCCAACCAAGTGGTTCAAAAGCAAGAAATTGCAAGTAGATAAACAGATGCCACTTTGACAGGAAAGGGAATGGCATTCCCATGCATCTAGTCATGCCTGCCACATGACCATGGAAATGTCTGCAGATGCAGACAGTGCTGGCTTCTTGGCTGTTAACAGAGATGAGCACCGAACATTAGAGTCGGATACCACTGGCTTTAGAGCAAGGGCAACCTAAAATTGTCACTCCCTATTTTTGTTTTTCTGCTTTAGTTTTGGGGACATGCAGCCAGTTTAAGCCAAGAACATTTCCTGAGTCCTCAACCTGTTGATCGGAAAGTCAACCATCCAGCGTCCTGCCTGCAAATGTTCCCTCACCATCTCCTAATCCGCCTTCTGCAAACAGGACAGGAGGAGATGCAGCCGCTCATTGTCTTGCCATCAGATAAATTGTGATAAGTGACTGACAAATACTTGTGGAGGCTACACATCCCTGCCTTGGGACATTGTGTGCAGAGGGGTCATTGAGGTCATGGATAAGAAGAGGTCAATTACCAAGGCAGTTTGTGCCCAGGAAAATGTCCCCATAAATTAGAAGTAGGACCGGTTCTAGATCACATTTTGGGACACCGTTAGTAAAGTCGTCCCCACTGTGACCACAATGTCCAGATTCCCCCATAAGACCCCTGTAACGAATTCCGGAAATTCTGAAACAATTTGAGTTTAGGTCAGGGATGCCCAAATTACAGCCTGTGGGCCAGATCTGGCCCCTGATGCCAATTCATCTGGCCCACACTGCCCTTGTCACTCCTGTACGAGCGTGTTTTACTTCAGCTTCCAGGAGCGACGAGGGCAGAGTGGGTGGAATAAATTGGCATTGGGGGCCAGATCCGGCCCACAGGCCATAGTTTGGGCACCTCCAGTTTAAGTAGAGAAAATGGCAGCTTAAAATCTATCTCATCCTATTGCAAGACAGACTGCAAGACATGTTTTACTTCCGCTTCCAGCAGGAGGAACCACGTGACCGGGCCGCTGAACCACGAGGCTGGCCCACTGAGCCACATGACCAGCCCACAGCCAGAAAAATTTGGGCACCCTGGTTTAGGTTTTAGTTTCATTGGGGAGATGGGAAAGGTGTCCATAAATGGTGGTGAGACATCTGCCAAAATCCTGATGTTTGCATATTTGGAATAAAAAGAACATCTAAAAAGGGCCCACATCTAAATCTCAGGTCGGAAAAACAAGAGAAATCTCTTTTCTTTTCCCTTTTGCCATTGTCCGGAGGAAACGGCCTTACTGACCAGCGAAGCAAACTAGCAAACATACAAAATGTTCCGATGGGCAGATCAAGAACAGGGACTGCTAGGGATGAATCATCCAGAAGAAGAATTTACAAACAGCAAGAACCGTAGACATCCTTGGACAGGGAACTCTTAACTAACACACACACACACACACACACACCAAGGCACGTTCCTTGGGTCTTATCAGATGGAAGGAGCCTGAACAAGTATTGGTTGCAGGATTACAAGGGGAACAATTCCACCCCTTTCTTCATGCCTGTCTGACATTTACCTCTCAGGCGAGGTGACGAAAGGTGTTTGCCTTGATGCTAAGATGTTAAGCTCATTTCAGATTTTAGAACCACTTCTTCTTCTTTCATGTCCTGATCAAATCCTGGACTGCCAAAACAAACCCACTTTCTTGGCTTTGTCATTGGCCAAACTTAAGTCTTCCTCTGTGCCCGTTTCTGGCCCTTCTTCTTTCATGTCCCGATCCAACCCTGGATTGCCCAAATGAAGCCACTTTCTTGGCTTTGTCGTTGGCCAACCCTAAGTCCTCATCATTGCATATTACTGGTTCTTCTTCTTTCATGTCCCGATCCAACCCTAGACTGTCCAAATGAAGCCACTTTCTTGGGTTTGTCGTTGGCCAAACTTAAGTCCTCATCGGTGCCTGTTTCTGGTTCTTCTTCTGTCGTGTCCCAATCCAACCCTAGACTGCCCAAATGAAGCTGCTTTCATGGCTTTGTGAGAATCTGCAGGTAATTCTAACTTCTAAGGACAGGAAGCTGCACAAATTGAAAGCAAAGCTGGCTGGGTAGACCAACATTTAGATCCCAGAAGGACCCAAACTTTTGCTTGCAAGTAAAAGTGACATGGTGGCTCTGAGGGGCTGCAGGGGCTCAGTGGTAAAGAAGCTCACCTTGTTCGCTGGAAGGCTGGCAAGTCAACAGTTCGAGACCCGGGTACTGCATGACGGTTTGCGTGCCTGTCTCTGTCCCAGCTCCTGGGGGACATGAAAGGAGCCTCATTTGGGCCTTCCCTGAGCAAAGTTTCTTCTACAAAACTCCTTTGACCCAGAATAATTTCTGAGATGAAATTATTATTATGGGATGGGGGCGATGTCTCAAGGGATGAAGGGACTTCTCTGGATCTCCGAGCAGATTGTTGAAGCTCAGGGTAAACGGCTGGAGGAAAGTTTTGATTTTCTTCAGGCACTAACCATTGGGCACCCATTCCTAACTTGCACCCAGATTGCCTCACTCAGCAGGAAGGTATTTGCACATTCACTATGCTCACAATATCCCCCCCCCCCCCAGGAAGTCAATGCAGGAACCCCCGGTTGTTTTTCTCACTCCATCATGCTCACTTGTTAATTTAGCAGCCAACTTCTATGATCTCATCCGATCAAGCCAACTTCTATGATCTCATCCATGCCTGGCCCATGTGGTTACCTAAGGACAACCCACTCCCTCTGACTGAAGTGTCATGTTCCAGCGTGAAATCCCAGGAAACAGGGAATACTTTACCTGGCAAATCAGACTGTAAATCACTGCCACATTTCTCTTTTAGGTACATTCTTCCAAAGCTATAAAAATAAAGGTCGCCCTTGCTCAAAGGCCAGTTGTACCCATCTTTAGGGTTTTGGTGCTCATCTCTGATTATAGCCAAAAAACCGCCACTGTCTATGCCTGCAGATGTTTCCCTGGTCATGCATTTACAACAGCTGCGGACGTGTTTTACGGCAGCGTTTACAGCAGGGGGAGCCACCAGTCCGGCCCGCTCAGCTGCCCGAAGGAGTGTGACCTGGCTTGTGGCTTCAAACAGTTGAGAACTCCTGGTTTAGGTTTTCTGCCCTACAACAGCCCAGCCGGAGCTCAGAAATGTTGGCTGGGTTGACTTTGGAGAACTGTTGTTGGCCAACGTAACTTTCCCAAGCTGGAGAATCCACGGCTGATTCAGGACCATTCCAGGCATCTTTGAGACCAGCGGGGGCAGAAAGGCTGGCATCCCAAAAATAATCCAACGGAGAGCTGACATTCCTTGGGATAAGGTATGTCTAATGCCTAAATAAGGGCTTGGGTGCCACTTTTAGTACGAGTCAACACAGAGAGGGCTGGGAGAACCATGAACTTGCAGACCTCTTCTTCTGTCTGCCATTGCTGGCCTAGACCTTAACAAAGGGGACTCACTCCAGACAGGAGGGGCTTTAGCCCAGCCGATTGAAGGGGGCCATTCAATACCTCCAGGCCTCATTAAAGTTCCATGATTCCCTCAGCAGGAGGCGAAATCAGATGAACTGCCCCACCAACTTCAATGAACATTGGTCACCAGTGAATTTATACATAGAATGCTAGAATCGCTGAGCTGGAAGGGGCCTTTGAGGACATCTAGTCCACACACACCCCCTGCTCAATGCAGGAATCCAAATCAAAGCCGATCGGACAGAGGGTTACTTTCCAATTCAATCTTGAATGCTTCCAGTGCTGGAGCGCTCACCACCTCTTGAGGGACTGGGTTCCACTGTCGTACTGCTCTAACCATTAAGAAGTTTTTCCTAATACAGTGGAACCTCAGTTAACGTAATTAAATGCGCTCTCTGGGATGTTTCTTACAGAGAAATTTACTTTAACCGAATTTCCCATAGGAATGCATTGAAAACCAATTAATCCATTCCTAAAAAAAAAATCCGTATACCGAGCCACTATTTTCTATGGATTTCCTTTTGTGGCGCGATTTTTAAGTTAACCAAGCCATTTGTTAACTGAGGTTCCACTGTACGTCACGCTAAGCCATAGTTTGTGTCCACCAGGGTTTGTTCCTTGAACTGATCAGTAGATGATACGACAAGTCATGGCCTGTCCTCTCCACTCGAACTGCCCAAACGATGCTCTTTTCATGTCCCTAAGAGCTGGGACAGAGACGGGTGCCCAATCCATCATACACTACCTGGGGACTCGAACTGCCGACTTGCCAGTCTTCCAGCTCACAAGGCGAGCTTCTTAACCACTGAGCCACCGTAGCCCCTATAATAATTTCGTATCAGAAATTATTCTGAGCTGAAAGGATTTTTTGCGGGAGAAACTCCACTCAGGGGATGCCTGAATGAGGCTCCTTTCATGTCCCTAAGGGATGGGACAGAGACGGGTGCTCGATCTGTCATGCAGTACCCGGGCCTCAAACTGTCGACTTGCGAGCCTTCCAGCTAACAAGGTGAGCTTCTTAACCACTGAGCCACCGCAGCCCCAATGATAAATGGGTGTGCTTGTTTGTGGAGTAGAAGACAGAGAAAGAACACCTCCGGTTTCCTCCATTGACCTTTACCTCTTCTGTCCTCCTGGACTTCTATTCTTAGGGTTCCTCCTGGAGGAATGTCTTCCCTCCTCACACCTTTTCTGGACTGCTGAAACAAAGCCGCTTTCTTGGCTGTGCCGTGGGCCAAACTTAAATCCTCACCACTGTATGTTTCTGATAGTCATCGGCAGTCCAGCAGATGGCCTGGATTCTGCATATCTTCACATTCACACAGTGTGTGGCTGTCCGCCAGTAGCCCCCACTTGAACATACTGGTCTTCCATCTAGATTTAAATCTGCTGGTGAGTGTTAGAAAAATAAATGGCTTTACCTCCCAGCCTTGTTCAATTCTCCTTTTCCTTTCTGTTTTCTTATTTTTATTTTTGAGGGGGGTGAGGAGATATTCCACCTTTTCTTCATCTTTCCTCATTGGGGGATCGCCCTCAAACTCACGATGGAGTCAGTAGGAAACAAAAGGCCCCAACTGGGACGGACTGGTGTGGCGTCAGATCGTTAATTCCTCACAAGAGTCTAAAGTTCCTTCACTACAGGGCCGCTGGCTGTGATGCTTGGCCCATCTGCCCATTCTGGGATTCGAGCCATCAACCATTTCAACGCTCTGCGGCTAACACCTCATTGTATCACTTTCACCGAATATGGAATAAGGAGGAATTCCTTACGGATGTGTCTGGTTTATCGCAGACGCACCGTTTGGCTTTCCTATCACTCCGTTTCGGATAAGCTCGCCCCTGGGTCCATAACTCTGGGAGAGAGCCGAGCAGATCATAGCAAAGATCAGAAGGTCTTCACGTTGGCCCGCCACTGTGTCCAGCTTTCATCTCCAAGGCTAATTAGGGCTTCGGCAAAGTGAACTGCAATAACCAAAGATTGAGTATTCCCTGGTTTGGACAAAACTAGGAACTGGTGAGCTGTTTGGATATTTGGAGATATCAGGTCAGCAAACACCCCATTCCTGGAGATTGGGGTGGGTGGGCAGAATTTGATATCAAGGAGAGGATTTTTATGACACCACTGGATAAACATTGGGAAGGAAGTAAAACTGCAGAACCAACCCATAATAATACTACAAGCGAGAAGGACCTTGGAGTTGTACATCAAGTGTGGCCAACCTCAGCTCTCCAGGTGTTCTTGGACTTCAATTCCCAGAAGCCCAAGTCAGCACACCTGCTGACCAGGGCTTCTGAGAATTGAAGTCCAAGAACGCCTGGAGCACCAAGGTTGGCCACCCCCTGTTGTAGATCATAGGCCAGGGATGGCCAACCTTGGCACTCCAGGTGTACGTGGACTTCAATTCCCAGAAGTTCAAGTCAGCATTCCTACTAATCAGGGCTTTTGGGAATTGAAGTTCAAGAACACCTAAAATGCCAAGGTTTGCCATCGCTGTCCTATAGTCTTCTAGCTCATAGGAGTGCTGACTTGGGCTTCTGGGAATTGAAGTCCAAGAACAGCTGGATTGCCAAGGTTGGCCATCACTGTCATAGGCTAAATATGAGTCAACAGTGTGGTCTGGCTGCAAAAAAGGCCAACACTGGTTTAGGCTGCATTAACAGCCCAAAGGTCATCAGGTCAATGGTTTGAGACCCAAGCGCTGCATGATGGAGTGAGCTCCTTTCGTCTGTCCCAGCTCCTGCCAACCTAGCAGTTTGGAAGCAAGAAACTGCAAGTAGATAACTAGGTACCACTTCAGTGGGAAAGGTAACAGTGTTCTGTGTGCTCCAATGTCTAGTCATTCCTGTCTCATAACCACAGAAACATTTGTGGACAGAGACAGTGCTGGCTCTTTGGCTATAAACGGAGATGAGCACTGAACCCTAGAGACGGATATGACTAGCTTTCTAGCAAGGGCGACCTTTATTCTTTACTGTTGGTGTGCAATCATTGGGTAGCTTAGTGGCTAAGGCACTGAGCTTGGAGACTGGAAGGTCGGGGTTCGATACCCGAGTGCTGTGCAATTAGGGTTGCCATACGTCCCAGAAAACCGGGATTGTGTATTACAACACACCATTAAAATAAATTCGAACTCTCGCCATCAAACGAGCGATTTCCTGCCACGTTGGAGTTGGAGTATACCTCGAGACAAATCTTAACATCCTCGTCTCACACCACCACCCGATAAGTGTGACCAGTGTGTTTCCTGGAACTGAGGACATTAAGAGTTAATGTTGACACGACTTCTCAGAAGTACAACAGATCATCTTACAGTAAGAATTAACTGTTGTAAATACATTCATTTATGTATTGATATATTTAACGTGAAAGTGTTTTATAGCTGTCATTATATTGTTTGTTTTTTAAAAGGCTATTTTGTAGATAACCCGCCCATTTTTTGCCAAGTCTACTTCTGTCTCAGTTTTGTGGGAGAGAATTATGGCAACCCTATGCACGATGGATCTTGGGGACACGAAAGGAACCTCATTGGGGCCTCCCCTGAGCAGAGTTTCTCCAGCAACAATCCTTTCAACCCAGAATAATTTGTGACATGATTATCATGTTGGTTGTTTTTCTTGCAAACTCTGCCTTGTCCCTGAAAGGGTTTCTATTTAAAAACAAACCTTCTCTCCCATACTTGAACACAGCCAAATTCTTGTAGCGAGAGGCCAGCTCAGTGTTCATTTGCCAGCAGGCCCTTCCGTAGCTTTTTCTGGCTGCCTTCTGACCTCCCATCCTCACTCCCAACCTGGCCTTGACCTTCCTCCTTTCTTCCGCTTTCCAACCCCATTCCCACCTCCCTCCAGCCCTCCTTCTGACAAGATCTGCCCTAATAGCATCCCAAGGTTTTCCTCTGCCGGTGGTTTTGGCAGGGAGGAGGAAGAAGAAGAAGAAGGGGGATCGGGCTGGTGTGTTGAGAGAGGAAAAGCGGTTTCCACTGGAATGAAAAACACAACCCAGAAAGCATCGTGGAAATCTCACTCCCTTGGGCTTTGCACCACACAAATCTCCCCACCCCCTCACACGCGGATGTAAATGCAACCCAACTTTTAAGCAGTGTCATCTGGACTGGTGTGAGGCTATTAACTATTTCAGGATGGGCTCGGCTCCTGGAACCACGTCCAGAACCATCCCACACACTGGCCCAAATACCCAAACTAAATACTGTACTTTGATAATCTCCATCCTGGATTGCTTCTTCTTCTTCTTCATCATCATCATCATCATCATCCTTTTCTTCTACTACTTCTTTATCATCCTTTTCATTTTCTCCTTTCTCCCCTCTTTTTCTACTTCTACTTCTTCCTCATCATCCTTTCTACTTCTTTTTCCTCCTCCTCTTCTTTATCCTTTTCTTTGATGACTTCTTCATCATCCTTTTCTTCTTCTTCATTATCCTTTCCTTCTTCTTCTTTCTCCTCCTCTTCTTCTCCTTCTCCTTCATATCCTTTTCTTGTACTACTACTTCTTTTCCACCATCCTTTTCTTCATCATTATCATCATCCTTTTCTTCTACTTTTTCATCATCCTTTTTTCCCACTTCCTCCTCCTTTTCTTCTTTATCCTTTTCTTCGATGACTTCTTCATCATCATTATTTTCTTCTTCATCATCATCATCATCATCCTCCTCTTCTTCTTCCCTGCCCCTTCAGGTGTCGAGGAGGATACAAGGTTCATGTTCTGGCACTCCTAGTGGCCTCCACTGGCATTATATGGTGTTCATCTAATATGCCTTTGATGTCATCTTTCCACCACCCTCTGGGTCTGCCTGGTGGTCTTCGTCCTTCACACTTGGTCATGACTTGAGAACTCATGATTTGCTATTCAGTCCTTTTCAGTGAATCTCCAACATGCTCCTGATCTCAGTTGATATGTTTGCACAGACTAACATGGCTTCTGCTTTGAAAACCTCTAAGGTAGATTAGGCTAATGGGGAGTGCCTGGCTCAGTTTTACCCCTGGCTTTCCACACCCTAGTCCAGCTCTCTAACTGCTGTGCCACCCTGCCTCATTCGCTCAAGCGCTGAGTCCGGTCATGGTGATAACAGTTTTGGGGGTGTGAGACGCATCTCAATGCTCAGCCAAAGGCCAAGAGATTTGCACAAATAAGGATCAGCAAAGACTCGCAGAAGACATTAATTACAAAAGTACAGGATTAATATTGCAATATTCCCACATCTGACGTGAGCAGCTGACCTGGGCCCAAAGGAAAAGCCTATAATGTGAATTAATTCTCCCTGCCTTCCCAGCCGTTCCTTGCCATGTTATCTCGATCCCTCTCTGTTGCTTATCTTTCTTACTGCAGAAGCAAAATGAGCTGCTTTGTACTTTCAATAAATGGAAAATGAACAGTCATGGGAAAGGAAAGTTCCCCTTAATCAAGAAAATGTGCAGAATTTGCTCTCTCGAGGGAACTGGATCATGTGGATGGTGGAGAAACTTCTGATTCCATTAGCAATTACCCAGATATATTCCAGTCAACACAAAGGACCACTTCATACAAAACCTACTTAGGTTACATGGACATTTGCAAGAAAACATGATCAAAGCTTTGCCAGTACAGAAATGATAAGGCTGAGGAAGGCTGCTGGAGTGACTAGAAGGGATGAAATCAGGAATGAGGTTATAAGGAAAAGAATTGGGTCAGAACCAATCTTGCCCCGACATACAGAGACAACAAATAAAGTGATTTGCTCATTTGGAGGGAATGCATACAAGGCAGATGTGGAAAGAGAAGGAGGACAAAGGCCACGAGGCAGACCTAGAGGAAGGTGGAGAAAAGACATGCAAGAAATATTACAAGAACACCAGATAACACCCGGGGCCGCAAGAAGTGCCAGAACAAGAGCCTTGTATCTCCTTTGACATTCAATTGGGCGGGGGAAGAAGCAGGAGGAGGAGGAAACTTTTTTTGAAGGAAACTTTTTTATTGATAAAATTCTTACTACAGTACCATCTGTCGAGGTGAACTACATAAACTTGTTATCACTTTCACTTTCAAAAACTTGAAAAAATATAGTTACATAGCTCAGTAAACAGAGTCACATATATAGTGCTTGTGGGGGGAAATATACAGTATATACAATACCAAAAGAAGACTAATAGAATTATATTGTCATTTACATGAAACTTAACTTTTAATATTCTAAGTTATTCCCAAATTTCTTTCTGTCAACCACTGCCACCATTTGTACCTGTCGGGTTCCTTCTGTCTCACCATCATTTTTTTAGCTAGGGGAAAGAACTAATTCTGTTTTCCAAAGGCCAGATCTGGCCCATGGTGCCATTTCATGTGCCCCCCAACCCCTCCAAGGGCATTCAAGAAACAAAATGGCCACCCCCTTTGAAGCTGTTGGAACAAAATGGCCACCCCATCGTAGAAGCAAGGCAAAGTGGCCGTCTGGCCCCCAATGCTGACCGAGAGAGCGTGACCCGGCCCCCGGCTTGAAAAGGTTGGGAACGCGGAGATGGTCTGTGATTCATAGGCAGTGTTCTGGACTTCTGCTGCTTCTCCGTCACCCCAGATATAAGAAAAATTAATCTCCCGGGGTTTTGATAGACAAGTAATTTTTCAACAGTGCCTCCCCTGCAAATACTTGCAAGCCTTTATCTATGCCTCCTCCGCTTCCAGGCTGGATGGATCCAGGCCGCGTCTCTCAGCCGGCACCTCTGGGGTTTGCAAATTCTACCCAAAAAAAGCAATGTCTCTTCCATTTTTTTTGGCAAGCTGGACCTCCTCCACTCTGTTAATATGTCTTCAGAGGTCAACTGGCACTCGCTGCCTGTCCAAATCATCGCACCAAAACGAGATTAAAGTTCTTGTTCTTTGGGGTTTGTGCATGTGCGTGAGAGAGAAAGACCCAGGCAGATGTCAGCTAAAATTAGTTTCCTTAAGAAAAGTTTTTAAAAGAAACTTTCTCTCCCTGTTGTGGGAGAAAGTTTTCAAGAACTTGGTGTTTATGCCAGACAAGGGAGGGATGTACCGGGGGTTTAGGTTTTGAAAAAGCAAGCTAAACCTCGGATATGTTGGCAAAGGAACACCATTGAGACTCCGGAGCAGAGATGGGAAATGTTACTTATGTTATTGTTCAGGGTACACCTCAAAATATCTTTCCCAACCCTGACCAAAAAAGTATGTTTTCCATAGCTCGGGGCGTTCTAATGTATTTATTTTTATTTACTGTATTTATGTGCTGCTCTATTGGCACGTTCGTCATTAAAACATCAGAAAAATGCAATTATAAAAGATTTAGAGCAGATACATAGAATGGAACATAATCTGAGAGTTTACAGACACGCATTTCTAAGACAACCGTAACAGAGCAACTTTAACTCAGGGCTATATTTATTTATTTATATTTGTTTATCGCCCTCCTCCCCAAAGGGACCCAGGGCAATTTCCAACAATTTTAAAAACACTTTAAAAATTAAAAACTTTTAAAAGCTTAAAAACTTAATTAAAAACTAGGTACAGTATTATAACTTGGGCATACTGGGGGTCAAACCATCCAACTGCCTGGGGAAATTGAACCATCCACTCCCCAGACCAGACCTGCCAGCCAGGTTTTCACTCCTTTTCTAAAGGACAGCAACTCCATCTGCAGGCGTAGCTCTATCGGGAGGAGGTTCCACAGGGCCGGAGCGGACACCGAGAAGGCCCTCCTTCTAGTGCCAGAGAGATGTGCCTCGCTGGCTGATGGCACAACCAGAGAGCCTCTCTGGTCCGCTCTGGTGGGCCGGGTAGATGTCCTTGGGACGATGCGGTCTCTCAAGTAACTAGGATTGAGAAGCTGAGGCTTATATAAATTTATATATATATTGGAACTGACTTATAAAGAGTCTGATAGGTCTTTCAAATAAAGGGAGACATTTAAGAAGTAGTTTTGCTGGTTCTCCATTCCCAGTGAATATTCATAGGATGGATTCAAAGGCCAAGCTTCCGCTTTGACAGGAAAGGTAACAGCGTTCTATCCACTCCAGTATCTAGTCGTGCCTGCCATATGGCCACGGAAATATCTGCAGACTAAGACAGTGCTGGCTCTTTGGCTGTATATGGAGATGAGCACCAGACCCTAGAGTCAGACACAACTGGCTTTCAAGCAAGGGAGACCAATATCATATCTGCTATACAGGTAAAGGTCACTCTTGCTCGAAAGCCAGTCGTATCTGACTCTAGGGTTCAATGCTCATCTCTGTTTATAACCAAAGAGCCAGCACTGTCTGCATCTGCAGATGTTTCTGTGGACATGTGGCAAGCATGCCTAGACACTGGAGTGCACGGAACTATGTTTACCATCCCTATTTATCTACTAGCAATTTCTTGCTTTCGAACTGCTAGGTTGGTAGGAGCTGGGACAGAGACGGGAGCTCACTCCGTCATGCAGTACCTGGGAATCGAACTCCGACCTTCCGGTCAGTTAGGTCAGTGTCTTAACCACTTGAGCCACTGCAGTCCTGATCTGCTATATACTATAATGATAATTTCGTGTCAGAAATTATTCTGGGTTGAAAGGATTTTTGCTGGAGAAACTCCACTCAGGGGGATGCCCAAATGAGGCTCCTTTCATGTCTCTGAAATCTTTTCCCACCGAAGTGGTCCCTATTTATCTACTTGCAATTTCTTGCAACTGCTAGGTTGGCAGGAGCTGAGACAGAGATGGACGCTCAAACCATCATGCAGTACTCGGGTCTTGAACTGCCAACTTGCCACCCTTCCAGCTAATAAGGCGAGCCGCTGCAGCCCCTGCTATATACTATGACATGCTTCTTGTATGCCAATTAAAGGCTTTTGACCTTGAGCTTAGTAACTGCCCACCAACAGCTGCCTCTTATCAGTTGCCCTCCAGATGTGGTTGGACGAGATACTCAGACTCTGGTTCTCAGCCCACCCCTCTGGAGTATCAAGAAGGGACCCTTGCTGTCCTTGAGACCAGGGTTGGCCAAGCATTGCTGGACCCAAAACCATCTGTCTTTTGATCCAATTTTCTTCACTCTGGCCTACTTTACAGGGTTGTTGCAAAGTGGAGATGGCGAACCTTGGTACTCCAGGTGTTCTTGAACTTCACTTTCCAGAAACCCATGTCAGCACACCTGCTGGTCAGGGCTTCTGGGAACTGAAGTCCAAAAACATCTGGAGATCCAAGTTTGAGGATCCATGGCAGTGATGGCCAACTTTGGCACTCCAGGTGTTCTTGGACTTCAATTCCCAGAAGCCCTGATCATCAGGAGTGCTGACTTAGGCTTCTGGGAATTGAAGTCCAAGAACACCTGGAGTGCCGAGGGTTCGCCATCACTGTTGTGAAGTGTACTAAGAGACTGTGGCACCACCACCTTTCCACGCTTCCCAGGGCTATACAAAGGCTCACAAATCTCTTACTATATTCCTCTTCATGTACGTTGTTCAGAGTTTCTGGCGCTCACCCCCGCAAGCACCTCTTCAGCTGCCATGCTTTCCGTCAAGCATGGGCTTCGCACGTCTGTTGGAATTTCCTGATTATGTTGGAAATCTGGAGGAGAACAGTTCTTTCGCCTCGCTTTGAGCCGAAACAGCGGGAGAGTTTCTCTTTTCTGACAGGGTACTTGAAACAACTCCGCTATTCTGTGTAAAAATCTTAAGTGACTTTTGGTGAGGATGGAGACGATGTTTTCCCCCCTTGAAAGGTTTGGGCCAAGATTTCTCCCCTTCCCCAGTTCACTGAGTAACTGAATTATTATTATTTTTTTTGACTTCCCAAATCTGGTTTCCAAGATTCAGATCTAGGATCTTTCAGTTTTATCTTCTTTTTTCCTTCTTTGGTTTTCCTTTGCCACCAGATGCGCTGCCTGAATGCCAAAGCCAAAGTTAAGACAATGAACAACATCATCCGGAAACATACAAACTACCGTATATACTCGAATATAAGTCATCCCGAATATAAGTCGAGGTACCTAATTTGGACCTCTAAATCTAGGAAAATAGATTGACTCAAGTATAAGTTAGGAGTGGAAAATGCCGCAGTGGCTAGTGAGTTTCGATAATTAAAATACATGAAAATGTGGTAATTAATTAAGACAATTGTGTGGGTATGTTTTTGAGTGTTTACACTGACCTGAGTATAAGTCAACTCCCATTTTTGGACCTCATTTTGGGGGCTAAAACCCCCGACTTCTACTTGAGTATATACGGTACAAATGGGGAACTCAACCTTCCATGCAGCGCACATCAGCTTTGGACTTGACTGGCTCCTCAGCACAAGATGCTGTCCAAGTATGAAGCACATCCACACAGGCAAAACAAGTTGGCATTACTGTTAATGAAGCCATGCGTAGAGTGTCAGGATGCCTCAAAACCTACACCAGTGGAGAAAGTATATCCTCTTGTTGGTATTGCTCCATCTAAGATCAGGAGAGAAGTAGCAGTGGATGCCAAGAGAACGAAGCAAGAGAAGGACCCTCGACATCCTCTGAACGGAGATGAGCCTCAAGTCCTCCAACCCAGATCCAGGAAGAACTTTATGGCAAGAACAAACATTCTTGAGAGTACTCAAGAACAAAACCAAATTAGAAGATGGAGGATGGAGGTCACTGGACAAGGAACTACATTCAAGGAGGATACGGCTGAGGAACTCGATCTCCTCAACATCACTTGAAGGACCCTGAATAGGCTGAGAGTCTGAGTCCCTAAATGTAAGACCAACAGGCTCAAGTGGGGACTGCTAGTGGACAACAACACATTGTGTGACTGTGGAGAGAGACAGAATCCAGATCAATTTCTGGTCTGCCGATGACCGCCAGAAACATGCACCGAGGAGGACTTGAGTTTGGACAACAACAAAGCCAAGAAAGTGGCTTCAATTTTGCCAATCCAAAGTTTGAATCTGGATATGGAAGAAGAAGGGCCACCAATTGTTCTGGAGCGTTCGAAATGTTTAGTCTTGTAGTGCTTGTGTGGTTTTCTCTGTTGCAATGTGTCACCGTGGAAACAGAGTGATTGAGGACACGTTTTGCGGAGAACGAGGCAGGCAAGTTATTCAAAAGTTTCCAGACTCCGTCTTCGAAATCAGACCTCGGTCTTAAAAGACCTCTTTCGCTGGTGCCTAGAAATATTCATAAAACCACACTTGAGCCATGCAGATCATCGGGTGAAAAGAAAACTCATTCAGAGAAACTAATCAATCTCCTTCGTTTCCAATCCAGCTGGTTTTTTCCTCCCCCCAGCCTTCTGGGGAATCTGTTCTTCCCTCTGGATGAGGGAATTTGGGCTCTCTTTGATATTCTGGATGCTGCAGGAATATATAAAGAGTTTCTTCGCAGGCCAAAGACTGGGATGAACATTTTGAGATGTGGAGCTACAAACGGCTGCTAAGGATATCATGGGTGGATCATGTGATGAATATAGAAGTGTTGGGCCAAATGGATAAAGAACAAGAAATTGTAAAGGTCACCCTTGCTCAAAAGCCAGTCATATCTGACTCTAGGGTTCAGTGCTCATCGCTGTTTATAGCCAAAGAGCCACAGCTGTCTGTGTTTGCAGACATTTCCATAGAAATGTGGCAAGCATGATTAGACACCGGAGTGCAGAGAACACTGTTGACCTTCCCACTGGAGTGGTCCCTATTTATCTACATGCAATTTTTTGCCTTCAAACCTCCAGGTTGACAGGAGCTGGGAGAGAGACGGGAGCTCACTCCGTCATGCAATACTCATGCAATACTTCCAGTCATCGAGTTCAGCATCTTAACCACTTGAGCCACCGCAGTCCCTGTTTAAGACCATGAAACAAAGAAAGCTCCAATACCTTGGGAATAGTGTGAGGAATGACATGAAGTATGGAATACGCTGACTCTTTATGCAAGGAAAACTGTCAGGGAAGAGATTCCCTAGATGTAGACGGACTTCATAGCTGAAGAACCTGAGAGGCTGGTTTGGAAGGTCCTTGGAAGAGCTGTTCCAAGGAGGAGGAGGAGGAGGAGACGGAGACAAAGAAGAAGGAGACAAAGGAGACAGAGAAGAAGGAGAAGGAGGAGAAGGAGAAGGAGGAAACTTTTTTTTGGAGGAAACTTTTTTTTTGAGGAAACTTTTTTTTTTGAGGAAACTTTTTTATTGATAAAATTCTTACAACAGTACCATCTGTCGAGGTGAACTACCTAAACTTGTTATCACTTTCAAAAACTTGAAAAAATATAGTTACATAGCTCAGCAAACATAGTTACATATACAGTTGTATCTCACTTAAAGAGCATAATGCGTTCCACAGGATTGCTTTTTAAGCGAGTTACCTCTTTAAGTGAAACACCATTGTAAGTGACCCATTGTGGGGGGGATTGCGAACCCCGATTTATTTGTTAAGCGAGTTTTTGGTTGGTTTTATTTGTTAAGCGAAGCGAACATTCAGAGAAAATTCTGCTCTTTAAGCGAGTTACTCTTTAAGCGAAGCGCTCTTTATGCGAGGTTTGACTGTATAGTGATTGTGGAGGGAAATACAATACCAAAAGAACAACAATATTTACAATTATATTGTCATTTACATGAAACTTAACTTTTAATATTCTAAGCTATTCCCAAATTTCTTTCTGTCAGCCACTGCCACCATTTGTACCTGTCGGGCTCCTTCTGTCTCACCATCATTCTTTTAGCATATACTCTGAGCCTTGCCATCACACTGCCCACCGCTTTTTTTTGGATCTGCCAGCTTTCCCGTCTTCCCTTCCTGTCCCCTTTGGAACATCAGAGCGCTTAAGGCAAAGAGATTAATTAATGGAGGAGGAAGAGGAGGAGGAGAAGGCGACAATAGTCAGGTATCATCTAGAAGCCTGAAAGGCATGGCAGGCTCTCCTCTGTTGTTCCACAGGAAATGAAGCTTTTCTCAGACTTTCTAAGTTTCTTTCTTGATCTCATGTTTCAAGATTTCCTGCTTACTTCCGGTGCTTTTGTGTGTCCGCATGGAGCAAACGTCCTGCCTCCTTAGGAGGAAGCCCGATCCTGCTAGCCCAATGATGACCTCATTGCCCGCTGCCAGAGATGCTCAGCCGACTGTGGCAGCTGGCTCATATCCTGCCCAGCTCTTCTCACCCGCTGAATCACACATTCCTCTAAGCATCACAGTCACGGGTTCTCACCTGCTGGCTACCTCTCTGAACCCTCCTTCGGGTTCTCAGCGTTGGGAAAGCAGTGCAGCTGGGCAAAGTCATAAATTGTTGACCTCCGATGTCTATCCTTGTTCTATTCTGTGTAGAAGCAGGTCTGTTCATCTTATGTAGGGTACAAAAGAGAAATGCTAGGATGAGCTGGAGGGAAATTACGTACAGTTGTACCTCACTTAAAGAGCATAATGCGTTCCACAGGATTGCTCTTTAAGCGAGTTTGCTCTTTAAGCAAAACACCATTATAAATAACCAATTGTGGGGGGGGATTGCGAACCCCGATTTATTTGTTAAGCGAGTTTTTGGTTGGTTTTATTTGTTAAGCGAAGTGAAAATTCAGAGAAAATTCTGCTCTTTAAGCGAGTTACTCTTTAAGCGAGGCGCTTTTTATGTGAGGTTTGACTGTACTATTTTTGGGTCTATAACAGGGGTTCCCAACCACAGGCTGGATCTGGCCCATGGTGCCATTTCATGTGGCCCTCCCCACCCCTCCAAGGGCATTTGAGAAACAAAATGGCCACCCCTGTGAAGCTGTTGGGACAAAATTGTCACCCCCATCATGCAGGCAGGGCAAAATGGCCGTCTGGCCCACAAAGCTGACTGAGAAAGCATGACCTGGCCCCTCGCTTGAAAAGTTTGGGAACCTCTGGTCTATAACACCCAAATTGCATGTCCATTCCAGCTGGGCTATTTTGGGACCCACAATCTGAAAAATTACTCTGGTGTTAATGGCATCTAGTTCTTGGTAAGATATTAACCACTGGTTCCCATGAGTCACTGAAGGCTATGTCTCCCGCATGAGTAGCCATCAAGATAAGCCACCAACCATCATGAGCAATCAAGGAAATATGCTTCTGCCATCAATGCCCATGAAAACATCTGTCGATCATAAGCCAACGTTCCTTACTAAAGACCAGGCAGTCATCCATTTCAGGACTTATTGAGGTATCATAGAGACAAGAAAGAACTTGTGTTTCAGGTTGCTCAGAGTTAGTTTGGGGTGCCTTATCCATGGGGACATCCCTGGTGTTCTTTCTAGATCTTCGCCATCCTGTCAGCCATGATAAACCTTTGTCCTCCTGTTGTGTTTAAAGGTCCTCCATGAAGCACGTTGGTGCACCCCAAAGGAGAGAGAAAGGGCTGTGAAATGCCACATTTTACTTCTGCTTCCTGTGGGAGGAACCACTCAGGCGGCCCGCTGAACCACATGACCGGCCCACAGCACACAGATTTTGGGCACCCCTGGCGTAGGTGAAGGAACCCCCCCCCCCCAATAGCTGCCAGGAATGCACCCGCAGCTACTGGAGCAAGGGCGGGCCCCAGATGATTTGGTTCTGTGGGTCGGATATGGCCCATGGGTCATAGATTGAGAATCGCTGTACTAAATAAAGCTATTAGCGCCATGTGCAAAAAAAGAACATCATCTTGTCTGTAAGATACAACAAGCCTCCCTGATGTTTAGAAGGCAAAGGTAGTCATAAGGGGAAGGAATCCAACTTCCACATTACTGGAATATCTTTCCCAGGCCAATGAAAAATAATCTAAAATTCTGCCACATGGAATTCCCTTCTTTGCACATTCAGCGACAGCTAGGTTTTTAAACTCATTTTGAATCTTAGTCTTTAAAGCAGGGGTGCCCAAAATTTTTCAGGCTGCGGGCCGGTCATGTGATTCAGGCAGCTGGACATTTTGTGTTTTACTTCCGCTTCCAGGAGCGGAGAGGGCTTCATGGACTGGATGAATTGGCATTGGGGCCTGGATCCGGCCCCCGGGCCATAACTTGGGTACCCCTGCTTTAAAGGCTTATTTTCTTTAAGATATCAGCCTCCCTTTCGAGACAGATTTTAAAAAGGCAAAAATGTTATATAAATGAGCTTCTGCGGCGAGGTGTTCGGCTTTCAGTTTAGTTTTTGAGTGATCGCTCGGCATTAATTAAAAGTTTCCAATCGATTTGGACGTTCCGGCTGCCTAGAATCTGTTCCTCATTTTAAAACCGGAAACTCGATTGCGGATTTGATTTCATCCGTCCTGGATACCATCTTCTCACTTCAAGGAAATCTGCTCAATCGGCGACTCAGAGGCCAGGAAAGGAACTGGCCAAGAAATATGACAGGCGTCCGAGTCTCCGATCAGGCCGATGCCTTAAATCCGAGGACTGAACAAGGCAGGCTGGCAAGATTCCTTCTTTCCTCACTCACAATGGGTATCCTCATTTATTTATTTAAAATTCTTTCTAAAGTAACCCTTCCTGTTCTGGGTTTGATGGAAATTCATGGAAGAAAGCAGCAGGCAAGATGCAACAAGCTGTATGCCGTCCAGAGGGTGAGAAAAACAGCAATAAAAATTAGTATGGAACCTAGTACTCCTTGTAAACACTTCCTCCTCCTCCTCTTCTTCTTCTTCTTCCACCTCCTCCTCCATCTGCCTCAAGAGGTGAAGAGCACTCCAACAATGGAAGCATTCAACAGAGAATTGTCTGATCTGCTGTGATTCGGATTCCTGCATCAAGAAGGGCTTGGGACTGGATGACCATCAGGCCTCTTCCAACTCAACGAGTCTATGATGATGATGATTCCTCTGTGTCCAGATCAAACTTTGGACTGCCAAAATGAAGCCACCTTCTTGACTTTGGCGTTGGCCAAAATTAAATTTTCACTGGTACATGTTTCTGCTAGTAATCGGGAGACCAGGTACTGTGGTGGCCCAGTGGTTAAGAAGCTCGCCTTGTTAGCTGGAAGAGTGGCAAGTCAGCAGTTCGAGACCCAGGTACTGCATGACAGACTGAGCGCCCGTCTCTGTCCCAGCTCTTGGGGACATGACAGGAGCCTCATTTGGGTGTTCCCTGAGCAGAGTTTCTTCTGCAAAAATCTTTTCAACCCTGAAAAATTTCTGACATGAAATTATTATTATCGGGAGACTAGTAAATGAGCCAGATAACACCATCTCTTGATAAACCTTCAATCATTTGAGTAGTGTCGTACACAAGCAAATAAGAAATGGAGAAGTGAAGCCACCTTTATACATGCTGTATATACTCAAGTATAAGTCTAGTTTTTTAGCCACCAAAATGAGGTCGAAAAAGGGGACTCAACTTATACTTGGGTCAACAACCCCGAGGGTCCCAAAACCGTGGTGGTGTAAATTCAAACATACTTAAAAATCACTAACACTACCATAAAAACTCAAAAACATACGCACATAAATATCTACATTAATTAATTTTATCGTATTTTCATGTATTTTAATTATTGAAACTCATTAGCAACTGCTGCATTTTCCCTCCCTGACTTATACTGGGGCCACTCTGTTTTCCTAGTTCTAGAGGTCCAAATTAGGTACCTTGACTTATATTCAGGATGACTGATAGTCGAGTATATACGGTAAATGTTTTTAAATATACAAGTAAAACCTCATATAACACTAAAACCTGGTTCCACAAGTCTTGGTGTTATATGATTTTTAGTGTTATCTGATGCATGTTAAAATCCTATGGGATCCATAGAGATACATTGTAACCACACAGGCTTTAGCGGTTGTTATCTGAAGCATCCCATAGGATCTTAATGTTATCTGATGCAATTCTTCCCCCCAGATTCCTTAATGTTATGCGATTTTAGTGTTATTCGATACTAATGTTATATGAGGTATTACTGTACTGTACTGTAAAGTTAAAATTCCTAAACACGGCTGTTTGACACCTGTCTTTGCTAATCTGGAGTGCCACCTGCTGGTTGGTTCATGGCACTACAGATCCCCACCATTCTTAGCTACCTAAGGACATAGATTTTTGCCAAGGAGGAAACAAACACACAAACCACACACCAAAACCAACACTAGGGACTGAAGCCTCATCCCGCTGGAATAAGCTTCCTACAGAGCTACACCACCAGGTGTTAGTTATCCTCTTGGGCTTTAGGAAGCTACTTTAGGAAGGATTATATAAAACTGCCTTCGTGCTCATGGTGAATATTGACTGGAGATGCTCAAATGGGGTTTGACTCATGCATTTCAATTAAAAGTAAGGTATTGTTCTAGGCTAGTGACAGGGCTTCTTGTTATACCCATTTGATGGCCAGAGTCTGAATTTATTTAAATGGTGTGTTATAATACACGATTAGTAAATTTTAAAAATCCAGGACTTTAACATGATTTTTATTGAACTGGCCAGGACAATTTTTCTGACCTTGAATCCGGGACAATCCCGGTTTTCCAGGACATATGGTGACCCTATACCAGGAAGACCATTGCTTTGACTATGCGGACTTTTTTTTTTGCAGGGGGATGCGTCTACTTTTTATTCTGCTACCCCAGGTTTCTCATAGGTTGCCTCCCCAAAAGTAAGTGTCTTTTTAACGTCAGTGGGTACATGAATTTCAGGGACTGCAGTGGCTCAAGTGGTTAAGATGCTGAGTGGGAGGCAGAAGGTCAGCAGTTCAAAACCCGAGTTCTGCAGGACAGAATGAGCGCCCGTCTCTGTCCCAGCTCCTGCCAACCTAGCAGTTCGAAAGCAAGAAATTGTAAACAGCGTTGCATGCACTTCTGTGTCTAGACATGTCTGCCACATGTCCACGGGAACGTCTGCAAACGCAAAGAGCGCTGGCTCTTTGGCTAGTAACAGAGATGAGCACCAAACCCTAGAGTCGGATACAACTGGCTTTCGAGCAAGGGTGACCTTTACCTTAATATGAATTTCATAAGTACCTGGGGCTCCATAAGAGGATTCAGATAATCCACAAAATGCCAATGGTTCGTTAGGACACGGACAGGACTAGTAAAGGTGGGGGTCTCCCTTTCTCGAAGCCAGTTGTATCCGACTATAGGGGACAGTGCTCATCTCAGTTTACAGCCACAGAGACAGCACGGTCTGCAGATGTTTCCATAGTCATGTGGCAGGCATGACCAGACGCTGGGGTGCACAGAACGCTGTTACCTTTCCCGCCAAAGCACTACCTATTCATCTACCTGCAATTTCTTGCTTTCAAACTGCTAGGCTAGCAGGAGCGGGGACAGATGACAGGAGTGGACTCCTATGCTTCACGCGACCTACTCTCCCAGGGGTCTTGATCCTTAGATTTGTGGGCTGATCAAAACACTTCCCATTTGTTCAGTGTTCATTTTATGATGAAACTGAAGGAAGAACAAGTTTTGATCTTATTATTACAAGTCCCGAAACTTTCTTCATTTGCAGGCTGTGCCCTTTTGCTTTTAAGTACAGAAAATATAAATATTTTCTCCCTGTAACTAAAACAGCATTGTATCCCTCCACTTTTCTGCGTAAAGGGGGAAAGGAACTGGCCGACTTCCATGAGCTTTGGGGCTCTAATGCCCTTGAAAGATATTTTAAAAGATTAGTCTTTTAAATAGCAAAGTTCTTGGGATAATAGAACTGTTGACAGATAGCTGGTCATTTTGCAAGCCACCCCCTAGGATTTCTCTGGCTGCCTCTGGCTCGTTTAACAAATTAGCTACAGTGAAATGACCTTTTTGATCTTTTGCTGAAAATAAAGTTCTCCGCTGGAAAGGAGAAAGAGAGGTTTGAAGAAAAACAAGAATGGCTCTTGGTTTTGAATAAAATTTCCTAACCTTTGGTTCAGGGATTCTCAATCTGTGGCCTGCGGGCCGGAGGCAGACCATGGTGCCATTTCATGTTGATTTGGTGGCATAGAAATACAAATATAATAATAATATTTATTCTTCCAATTTGTCACAGAAAAGCCACTACTGGTCACTTTCTATAACCCTCTTAGATTTTTTGTTGTTGTTCAGTCGCACAGTCGATTCCGATTCTTTGCAATGACCCCATGGACCACTGTCCGCCAGGCACTCCTGTCCTCCACCATCCCCCTCAACTCGCTCAGCTCTGTGCCCATTGTGTCCACAATACCACCTAGCCATCTCGTTTTTGGCTGCCCCCTTCTTCTTTTGCCCTCAACCCTTCCAAGCATCAAGGCTTTCTCAAGTGAGTCTTCTCTTCTCATTTGATGTCCAAAGTACCTTAGCTTCATCTTTACTATTTGCCCTTCTAAGGAGCAGTCAGGGTTGATTTCTTCTAAGATTGACCTATTTGTTATCCTCGCTGTCCAGGGGACTCTCAAAACTCTCCTCCAACACCACATCTCAAAGGCATCTATTCTTCTGCACTCAGCTTTCCTTATTGTCCAGCTCTCACAACCATACATTACGACTGGGAATACCATTGCTTTGACTATACGAATTTTAGTTTGCAATGTGATGTCTCTACTTTTCACTATGCTCCCCAGGTTTCTCATAGCTTGTCTCCCAAGAATCAGTCGCCTTTTTATTTCATGGCTGCAATCACCATCTGCAGTGAGCTTTGATCCTAGGAAAGCAAAATCTGTCACTGTTTCTACTTCTTCCCCATTTATTTTCCAGGTACTGATAGGGCCTGTGGCCATGATCTTTGTTTTCTTTATATTGAGTCTCAAACCAGCTTTTTCACTTTCTTCTTTCATCCTAATCAGGAGCTTCTTTAGGTCCTCCTCACTTTCTGCCATCAGGGTGGTATTATCTGCATATCTCAAATTATCGATGTTTCTCCCAGCAATTAGATAAATGAGTTTATTTTGTAGCAAGCACATCATTTAAGCATGATTCTGAGCATGATTCTGGCAGTACAAAACTTCACTCAGCTCTACAGACAGATGGACAGATGTTGGCATTCTATAACAAGGGTTCCTGGCATGAATTATGTTGCAAGCACCATGTCTTGAGTGGCAGAGGGTGTTGGAGTCCCTAAATGTAAGACCCACATGCTCAAGTAGTGGCTGCTGGCAGACAACAACACATTGTATGAATGTGGAGAGATACAGAATCCATTGGATCAATTCCTGGTTTGCTGATGACTGCCAGAGACATGGACCGATGAGGACTTAAGTTTGGCCACCGACAAAGCCAAGAAACTGGCTTCATTGTGGCTGTCCAGGGTTTGATTGGGACACGAATGATATTTTTCTTATTGGTAGTTTCCATCTGGCCAGATTATCCTGTTATGTTAATAGAGTAGACCGGTGACGGCAAACCTTTTAGAGACCGAGTGCCCAAACTGCAACCCAAACCCCACTTAGTGCCAACACAGCAAGAGGGGAGGAAGGAAACGCTCCTATTGGGCTGCTGGGCAGAGGGGTGGGACAAACTCTGTGCTGGGGGAGGGAGGAAGTGCTCCCATTGGGCTACTGGGCAGCGGGGCGGAGTGAACTCTGTGCTGGGGGAGGGAGGAAGTGCTCCCATTGGGCTGCTGGGCAGAGGTGAACTCTGTGCTGGGGGAGGGAAGAAGTGCTCCCATTGGGCCACTGGGCAGAGAGGCAGGGCAAACTCTATGCTGGGGTGACTCCATGGGTGCCCCGCAGAGAGGGCTCCGAGTGCCACCTCTGGCACGCATGCCATAGGTTCACCACCACTGAAGTAGACCCTACTGCCAGCGACTCAACGTGAAGTGCCAGGGAGCAGTTAACTTACCTGACGACCCTGAGGATTAATGGCTTGGGTGCCAAAGTCTACAGGGAAGGGTGATGGTCCCTGAGTGGATTAAATCCCATTTGAATCCCTCTTGATGAAGGGCAGCAGCTTCAACCATCTTGGCCTGGGGCTGAGGAGGACTTTGTGTGCCAAAAGTGCTCAGGACCAAAAAGTGACTCGTGGAACTGGGTCAGTGGTACAGATGCCATGCTGCAATGTGGAAGGCAAATGGAAGGCCACTGCATTATGTTCTCAGAAAGGTCTTCATGGCTGATGGCCATAAGGATCGCCAATATTTGGACATGGATATGGCAGAACGACAAGAAGAAGTGACTTGTAGACAAAAGCAAGCTATATGACCTTATCAGATCCTATTGGATGATGAGTCCTATGAAGTACAAAACCCTACTAAATCTCCTCCTCACTCGAATAAACCGCTTCTTGGAAATGCTGCCCAATCTGCCTTTCAAACTAAA
The DNA here is from genome assembly GCA_030440675.1 of Furcifer pardalis. Taxonomy (NCBI): domain Eukaryota; kingdom Metazoa; phylum Chordata; class Lepidosauria; order Squamata; family Chamaeleonidae; genus Furcifer; species Furcifer pardalis. The sequence goes on along the minus strand of CP126898.1, from coordinate 13,451,788 downwards.
CATTTACAAGCACATAAAAACTGACGTTTAAATATACCAAGCCTCTGAGTCACTGGAAGGGGACAGGATTTTATTCAAGCCCTAAAAGGGGAAATTATTTGGTTAGGGATGGGGAGAAAGCAGCTATTAACGGCCTTGTTCAGCTATGATTAATTGACATTTGCAAAAGGGTGTCTCTCACACACGTCTATGGGGACTGGGGCATGATGTTTAAACCCTGATATGGAGGGCAGTGAAGAGACACAGCTTAGATACCAAAAGCATGAAATACCCCATGAACCAAAGCTATTTCTGCAATCTTCTAATCTGTAAAATCTAGATTTAATGGCAAAGCGTGTTTCAAAAGGCAAAGATTTATCTTGACAGAACACTTACTGGCTGTAATTAATCTTGGGCATGCATTTCTTCTGGGTCAGGAGAAAGATTAAGAAATCAAACCTCCGTCAGCCATTTAATAAATCTTTCTTTCTCCTCTTCATGCATCATCCTTTCTTCTCAAATTATCGTCTAATTCTCTGTCCGTGGAATCATTGCCGTCAAGAACACGAGTGCATCCCTAATCGTGTTTTGAAAAGTTCATTTTTTAAAAAATAAATAAATGCTATTATAACTCTCAGAAGCTCCTAAAAAGCATTCTGGCAGCTATTGCCAAAAAAAGTAACTTTTCTGACCAATGAATGGTTTCCTGGTTCAATATTCATGTCATTTCATTTATTGGATTTGTATGCCATCCACTCAATTACGCGATCCAGGGTGGCTAACAACGATCACAATACATATCATCATCACAAATCACAAAACAATATCATATCATCTTCACAAATCACAGTATCAAAAAGTGTCAGTATCACAGTATCAAAAAGCATTACAAAAAAAGAGGGGAAAATATATGTTAAGGATCTTATCTTGGTAATTCTAGATAGGAATTTGTTCTTTCAATTTTGTGGGTTCATAGACTTCTGGGAGTTTTAGACCCACAAACACACACCTGCAGAACTTACATTTCACTCACCTAGAGAAAGGTCTACCACAAAATGTTTTGTGGACTTCCTAGGCCTGGGATGACCAACCTGGGCACTCCAGGTGTTCTTGGTAATCAAATACCAGATGCCCAAGTCAGAACACCTGCTGATCAGGGCTTCTGGGAATTGAAGTCCAAGAACATCTAGAGTGCCAAGGTTCACTCTCACTGGCCTAGGTTGCAGTGATGCCCAACCTTGGCATTCCAGGTTTTCTTAGATTTCAAATACCAGATGCCCAAGTCAGAAATCCTGCTGATCAGGGCTTCTGGGAATTGAAGTCCAAGAACATCTGGAGTGCCAATGTTTGCTCTCACTGGCTTAGGTTGTAGTGATGGCCAACCTTGGCTCTCCTACCCATAAGTCCAAGTCAGCACTCCTGCTGATCAGGGCTTCTGGGAATTGAAGTCCAAGAACAACTGGAGAACCATGTTTGAGGACCTATGAGCTAGAAGACCATAGGTCAGTGATGGCCAACCTTGGAACTCCATATGTTCTTGGACTTCAATTCCTAGAATCCCACGTCAGCACTCCTGGTGAATAGAACTTCTGGGAATTGATGTCCAAGAACATCTGAAGAGCCATGTTTGATGGCCTATGAGCTAGAAGACCATAGGTCAGTGATGACCAACCTTGGGGCTCCAGGTGTTCTTGGACTTCAATTACCCACAAGACCAAGTCAGCACTCCTGCTGATCAGGGCTTCTGGGAACTGAAGTCTAAGAACATCTGGAGTGCCAAGGATGCCCATCACTACAACCTACGTCCTAGGCCTTTGCTTCTTGCAGTAAAAATGAAAAAAGCTACAGTGAGACTTCCTATTATTATTATTTATTATTATTTATTACACTTGATACCCCGCCCCAATCGGGAGAACCTGACTCTGAGCGGCTTACAAGACACTAAAAATAAAAGTAAAAACATAAAAACAATTTACACAAATAAAAGCATCAAAGTTAAAAGGTCATCAAAATTTAACCACAAAAATTAAAAACAATACACAGTCCCACTTCCAGACCCAGGGTGACAATCCTTTAAATAAACCACCTGGTAAGTGAACTCGTATTCCCGGGTCCCCAAACCTGACCTGCCAGCCAGGTTTTCAAGCCCTTCCGGAAGGGCAGGAGCTCTGTCTGAAGGCGCAGTTCGGTGGGCAGGAGGTTCCAGAGGGCCGGGGCAGACACGGAGAAGGCTCTCCTCCTGGTGCAGGCGAGATGCGCCATTCTCGCCGAAGGAACAACGAGGGAGCCTCTCCGATCCGCCCTGGTGGGACAGACAGATGTTCTTGGGGTGACGCGGTCTCTTAGGTATCCTGGCCCACTACCATATAGGGCTTTAAAGGTAATAACCAGCACCTTGAATCGCACCCGGAGACATACTGGCAACCAATGCAGCTCCCGGAGCAGCGGTGAAGCATGAGCATAACGCCCACACCCCACCACTACCCGGGCCGCCGCATTTTGGACCAGCTGGAGTCTCCGGATGGTCATCAGGGGCAGCCCCATGTAGAGCGCATTGCAATAATCAAGTCTGGAGGTGACCAAGGCATGTGTGACCATGAGCAAGGCGTCCCGGTCTAGGAGGGGGCGTAACTGGCGTATTACACGAAGTTGTGCAAAGGCCCTCCTGGCCACGGCTGCCACCTGCTCTTCGAACAGTAGCCGTGAGTCCAGGAGGACCCCCAGATTACGCACTGGGTCTGTTTGGGGCAGAACTGTCCCATCCAGCACCAAAGATGGCAGCTCCTGGGTTAACACAGGACCCCTTACCCACAGCCACTCAGTCTTGCCGGGATTCAGCTGTAGCCCGTTGTCCCCCATCCAGACCTTAACAGCCTCCAGACACCTGGAAAGGACTTCCACCGCACCGCTTGGGTCCCCACGGGCGGAGATGTATAACTGGGTATCATCTGCATATTGATGATACCTTACCCCGTGGGAACGGATGATCTCGCCCAGCGGCTTCATATAGATGTTAAACAGGAGAGGAGAAAGTACCGAACCCTGAGGCACCCCGTATTGCAGGGGCCTAGGGCTGGACTTCTCCTTCTCCAGGCACACCGACTGGGTCCTGCCCCTCAGGAATGAGGCAAACCAGGACAGCACTGTGCCCTGGATCCCCAGACCCTGGAGCCTACCCAGAAGGATGCCATGATCGACAGTATCAAAAGCCGCTGAGAGATCGAGAAGAGCAAGGGCAGACGGTTCCCCTCCGTCCCGCTCTCTCCAGAGATCATCCACCAAAGCGATTAGTGCAGTTTCAGTACCATATCCGGGCCTGAATCCTGACTGAAACGGGTCCAGATAATCCGCTTCATCCAGGACTTCCTGCAACTGCTGCGCCACAGCCTTTTCCAAAACCTTACCTAAAAAAGGTAGGTTGGACACTGGACGGTAGTTGGAAATTATCGTGGGGTCGAGGGACGGCTTTTTCAAGAGGGGGAGCACTAAAGCGTGTTTAAAAGGTGCGGGAAAATGCCCCTCTTTTAAAGAAGTATTGATGATCGCCTCGACCCAGCCACCTGCCACAGACTTGGAAGCTTTTATTAACCAGGCAGGGCATGGGTCCAGTGCACAGGTCGTGGCGCGAACAGATGCAAGAAGCCTGTCCACTTCCTCAGGGCCAACAGGATCGAACCGATCCCAGGTAACATGGCTAGACTGTGCTATGGTCAACCCCAGCTCTGTACGTTCCACACGTACAGCTTCAAGCGGATTATGAGCGATTTTCTCCGTCAGATAATCAGCAAAATCCTCAGCTGATCCCTGCCACCCAGGGCCCGGCCCCCCTCTACCGAGGAGGGACCTGGTCACACGGAACAAGGCCGCTGGGCGATTATCTGCGGAGGCAATAAGGGTGGTGAAGTATTGGCGCTTCACCACCCTCATCGCCACTAGGTAGTCTTTAATAGCAGCTCTGACCAGTGTTCGGTCAGACTCGCTCCTAGGAGTCATAGTTCTTTGGTAGTCTCTAGATCAGTGGTTCCCAATGTGGGGCCCACACCCCACAGGGGACTTCGATCCCCAGAAGCCTAAGTCAGTACATTAGCTGATCAATGCTTTGGGGAAATGACTCAGGCTTCTGGGAATTGAAGTCCACCAAAAACCAAAGGTTAGGAAACTCTGGTCTAGATGAGGGGTTCCCAACCTATGGGCCATGGGCAAGATCCAGCAGGTGGTATCATTTCATATGGCCCCCACCCCCCAAGGGCATTCAAGAAACAAAATGGCCACCCCCTTTGAAGCTGCTGGGACAAAATGGCCACCCACATCGTGCAGACAGGGGAAAATGGCGGTCCAGCACACTAAGCTGACTGAGAGAGCATGACCCGGCCCATGGCTTGCTAAGGTTGGGAACCCCTGGTCTAAAGTCAAATGGGCAGTGAGACTTCCAGCCTTCAAGTCCAGGAGATCAATCACACCTGATGTCACGTGGTTGGTCAACTGACATTAGGGATGGTTGACCTCCTAGGTGTGGTCACAGGCAGTTGTAGTTTTGCTGCTCATTAGACACCACACATGACACGACCTTAAGCACTATTGCTCCCAGTGATAGGATGTCTCAACACCAGTTGACAAAATATAGCCTTTTGTTGGCATTGCTCCACCTAAAATAAGAGCAGAAGTAGCAGCAGATACCGAGAGAATGAAGCAAGAGATGGACCCTCAACATCCTCTGAACGGAGATGAGCCTCAAGTCAGTCGGCTTAGATCCCGGAAGAGTTTTGTGGCAAGAACAAGCATTCTTGAGGGTTCACAAGAACAAAACCAAGTTAGAAAATGGAGGAAGGACAAGGAATAACATTAAAGAGGAGATGATGGAGGAACTCAACTAAGTTTGGCCAACAATAAAGCCACTAAGCCATCACAATCTCTTTTGAAACACCAACCTCCTTCATGCTTCTATTCAGCTCCCTCCTCCTTCTCTTAGGCTCACTAACTGAACCCATGTGCACAAATACAAAGGACTGGAAGGTCAGCAGGTCAGCAGTTCGAGGCCTGAGGCCTGCGTGACGGAGTGAGCTCCTGCCTTTGTCCCAGCACCTGACAACCTAACAGTTGGAAAGCAAAAAATTGCAAGGAGACAGACACCACTTCGGTGGGAATGGTAACAGCGTCCCATGCTCTTCGGAGTCTCGCGCTGCCTGCCACGTGGCCACGGAAATGTCTGCAGACATAGACAGTGCTGGCTCTTTGGCCGTAAACAGAGATGAGCACCAAACCCTAGAGTTGGATACGACTGGCTTTCGAGCAAATGCAACCTAAAGCAAGCAAGGATTTCCAAGCCTCTTGATGGATGAATTGCAGGATAGCGCCATTTGGTGGTAGCAAGTGAGATGCACAAAGAAAAGACGACTATATTACTGTAGTTCCAATTCTTTTGCAGCTGTTGGAATTGCAACAGCTTTAATTTAATCATGTTTGTGTATAATGCCTAGTAAAACATTTATAGATCCTTAAAACCTGCAGTGGAAGAAGACTCATTCCAGCTGAGAAGATGTAACACAGTTGTTTAGAGTTATCACCAGCTGCAGTTCATTTTTAATTGCTTGTTATATAAATCCCAAAGCTCTTGGTACTTAATTACGATGTGTTTCTGAAATAAGGTCTTTGTAAGTCTTACTGGACTATGAAATTTGAAACGCTGCTCGTTCACACACTATGTGACAGGTATCTTAGTTACCAAAGTCCTTACAAGTCGGGTTGGGGAGTCTGGTGCCAGAACATCTTTCTACGAGTCCAACCGAACTTTACAGACTTCCAGAGGGGTTGCAGTGGCTCAAGGGGTTAAGGCGCTGACTGGGAGGCGGAAGGTCAGCAGTTCAAAATCCAAGTACTGCATGATTGAATGACCGCCTGACTCTGTCCCAGCGCCTGCCAGCCTAGCAGCTCGAAAGCAAGAAATTGCAAGGAGATAAATAGGTGCCACTTTGGTGGGAACAGCGTTCTGAGTCTAGTCATGCCTGCCACATGTCCATGGAAACAACTGCAAATGCAGACAGCGCTGGCTCTTCAGCTATAAACGGAGATCAGCACTGAACCCTAGAGTTGGATACGACTGGCTTTCGAGCAAGGGTGACCTTTACCTTCACCTGGCCTTGTTCTCCATAAGGTATTAGTTTCAGAATGAAGTCAATAACTTCCAATCATATCAAAAGACAAGGTGGGGAAAAGATGGATAAAGGCACCACCTGAGATAGTCTAGGCCCTAGGGCAGTGATGGCAAACCTTTTAGAGGCTGAGTGCCCAAACAGAGGGGCGGAGCAAACTCTATGCTGGGGGAAGGAGAAAGTGCTCCCATTGGGCTGCTGGGCAGTGACAGGACAAACTTGGTGCTGGGGGAGGAAGGACTCCCATTGGGCTGTTGAGCAGAGGGGCGGGGCGAACTCTGTGCTGGGGGAGGAAGCACTCCCATTGGGCTGCTGGGCAGAGCAAACTCTGTGCTGGGGGAGGGAAGAAGCACTCCCATTGGGCTGCTGGGCAGAGGGGTGGGGTGAACTCTGTGCTGGGGTGACAGTGCACACCCCAACAGATAGGGCTGGGAGTGCCGCATCAGGGACGTGTGCCATAGGTCCGCCACCACTGGTCTAGGGAACCATACCACAAAGAGCTGCCCAAAAGATATTTATTTATTTATTCAGATATTGTAGTGTAAGCTATGTGAAAACACGGAGTGGCACCTAAATCAGAAATGTGTGTAATCATCTTGATTTTCCAGGAGGACACTAGAACAATTACTTCTTGGTTCAAATGGAAACAACTTCATTTTTTTAAAAGGTCCTATCTCCATTGTATGTTGTTTCATGAAAACTACATTGAGTTTACTTTTCTGTGGTTAAAGAGAACCCAACAACTTGTGCAAATACTCGTCGCTGTTGCGATGGGCTTGAGCTGACCTTTCATATCTGTGCACTTGTTTCAGTCCTGATTAGCTGTCCTCCTCGAAGCAGTTCAGACTTCCAAAACTGTATTGTGCTAATCCAAAGAAAAATCCTTGTATCTACCAGCTCCGTAGAAAACAACAGGATCTGTGGAATGCACAGAACGCTGTTACCTTTCCTGCCAGAGCAGTACCTATTTATCTACTTTCAATTTCTTTATTTCAAACTGCTAGGTTGGCAGGAGTTGGGAGAGACAGAAGCTTACTCTGTTGTGCAGCACTCAGGTCTTGAACTGCTGACCCCTAAGCTAGGGTAACAAGAGGAAAAGCAAATTAATCCTCCTTTCCCACTGGAGTGCCATTAAAAGTAAGTAGGGCTAGCCAGTGAGAAACCAAACGAAAGAGAGGTAGGGAAAAGCTAGAGAATACTAGTAGCCCACATTCTCATTCATTGTGATGCTGCGCCACTTCAGATGTTCCAGAGCTCACATGTACGTAAGCATTCCAAAGTGTCTGCAAGCAGCCATCCTTTTACTCAGTAGGGCTTGAACTTTTCAGGAAACCCACAATTCCAACTGCAGACATAATATGGCCATCAAATGGGACACTACTTGTTCCCAAGCTCTCCTCGTCAACAGTGTAAGGAGACCCAGGCGTATCTCTAGCAGTCCCCGCCATGATCAGCCACTTGGTTGCTGCTCCTTCCCAACGGTGCCAGATTGATTTTGACCAAGTTTCCACATCTCGGTTTTGTTCACATACAGAGATATTGGCAATGAAAGAAGAAACCACAGAGCTAAGATGCAAGACTATATTTATTGAAATGACAAATGAGTGTGCGAAGACCACTGTAGTGATTGGAGATGCTTCTTCCCTGAATTAAATGTGGCCTTATCAACATCCATTGGGCAACTATTCTGTAATTATGTAAGCATTTATGAAGACTGCTTATCTAGGGTTCACATAATCAATGAGTTGAAAGGGGCCCTATCAATGCAGAAATCTGTGGTCAAGCAAGATGACAGACAAGCAAGCACAACATTACAGCTTCACACAGCCATTAGCAACAATAGATTATTCAGATTAGATCTAAATGACTCCCTTAAAATCTCAAGGTTGCTGAGAGAGCCCATTCTGGTCTCTGATTAACTTTTGACCTGCATGTCAGAAAACAAACAAAAACACTGTACCTGATTACTTTATGTTTTGCTAAAGAGAATTGGCAGAAAAGTTGTAATATAATATATAAAATCATATAACAATCTGTGTATCAAATTTGATAATGTCCCAGAAACCCTTCGTTAATATTTAGTCCCCTGTGATGGGTGTCTTAACAGATGGATGTATTTGATTTCTGCTCTCTCCCTTTCAATCAGAGCCCAATATTCCAAAAAAATTCTATGGTGTGTTTTGGTTTATTTTATGCCTTTTATAGGATAATATAGAAGTTATGAAATATAGAACCCTTATCATGATCAAACCTGCATCTTGTTGGTTTTAGGTCATCAGACAGGTGATGAACCTACTATCACCAAATCATAGCATTACTGACTTGGAAGGGGTCTATGAGGCCATCAGGGAACAACCCCTTACTCAATGTGAGAATCCAGATCTTGAACGCTTTGTGTTGGAGCTGTCACCTTCTCCCAAGGTCATTGGTTTCATTGTTGTACTACTCTAACAGTTGTTTTTCACGTTAAAACATATCCGTATCTCGTTTCCTATAGTTTGAACCTGCTGTTACATGTCCTACACTCTGGGATTATAGGGAATAAAAAGAAAAGCCACTTCAAGATGACAACCAAACAAGAAGAGCTACAGTGGATACTCAAGACAGGAAATCTTCGTTGTCTCTAGCTGTGATGGTGAACCTTGGCACTTCCAATTCCCAGAGGCCCTGATCAGCAGAAGTGCTGACTTGGGCTTTTGGGAATTGAAGTCGAAGAACACCTGGCATGCCATGGTTCGCCATCACTGAGCTAGAGACAACAAAGATTTCCTGTTGAGTATCCACTGTGGCTCCCCTTGTTTGGTTGTCACCTTGAAGTGAAAGTGATTTATGGAACCATCATGGCTCCAGCTATTTTGAGGAAGCTGTTGTTCAGTTGAACCATCGTGTCCGACCCTTTGCGATCCCCATGGACTACCGCACACCAGGCTCCCATAGGCCCTGATGCTCGGAAATACTGAGGCAAAAGAATGGGGCAGCTGAGGATGAGGTGGCTAGATGACATCATTGATGCAGTAGGTGTAGATCTGGGTGGGCTATAGAGCAGAAAGTTGTGATGACCATATTTAATGACCCTTCTCCTCTTTCACTTAATCCAACTATCTATCTAGTGGAGGTGGTTCAACACAGCGCTACTAGCTTTAAATTTGTGCTTTCCACAATAATTTGAATTATCAGGAGTCTTTTGACAGAGGGCGAGTCCATTGGTCAAGTTGTTGTCATCTCCTTGAAGTGAATGGCTTTTCTTTTGGAGACTCAGCCAACGTTCCTTATGCCTCTGGGAAAGGGATACCTGTAGGATGTGCAAATTTGTTCTCTGGTCTTGTTTATCTCCTCCTGAGGTCAAAACAAGTTGGACAAAAATCTCTAAGGATATCAGGCAAGACAGCTGTTTATTGCAAACAGATTTGACACACTAGTTAAGGCTTCAAAGTGTATGTGTACTACTTCCACACACACAAAAGTACACTTAATAGCAAGGAAATTCTCAAGCAGACATAGCATCTCTACGTTCAGATGTAGTGGATTTAAACACTTTTGTGACAGTGTGTAAATTATGCCCATTGTAGGAAAGGAAAATCTATGAAGAGATATACAATATTGGTTCCTGCAGTGTGTGCCACTATTCCAAGACTCTTCCCTTAGGGAGGATACTTAATAATCCTGCAATCCCCCCCCCCCCAACTACTATAATGACTTCCATTCGGTTTCACAAGTGCTGTTGATATTTCAAGTTTCTGTTGTTTCAAAGGCAGTATAGCTGGAAGATTACCTTTATCCACCATAGTCATCTTTGGAAGATGGCAAGTGTTGCATCATTCTCAGAAATGTTTATCTGACAAAGGCCAGGGAATCTTTTTAGTGGTTGTACACACTGTAAGGTACAGAGCGAGTCCAGTAAAAGGGATTTGGCCTGGTTCCGCCGAGAAAAGAAGGCAGGATGGGATTCCACCAGGCTTGCAAGAGAGAAAGAACGTATTGTTTCTGCAGACCAAGCTATCATGTTATCAGCCAGGTGGCTGGATAGACATTCCTAGCCTTGTCTTCTTATAATGTGCCCTGATACAGGAGAGGGACATTACGAGGCCAAGTGAATGTGGAAGAGGCACAAACTCCTAATTCTTAAATGGGATTCTTGACTGATTTCCATCACAGGAGTAACAGCCTATCTCCATAACCAGGAAGGTGGAGGTGCCCTCTTGAAGCAGGTGGACAGGAGGCAGGTAAAATATCTAAGGAGGTTCCCTAATTTCTATACTGCACATCTGATTGGTTTCAATTCATGATGGATGGATGGTCCAGCATCATGGGTTCTCAAGTGGAGGGAAAAGTAGATGTATATTGCTGAGAAATGTTTTTGCTAGGGAGTTTGCAGTTTGCTGTGTGGAATTAATCATGTAGCCATGGGTTAGACCAAGACTGAGAAGACCTTTATGGCTTCCAAATGAGATAGGTTTGATAGTTTTCAATGTGCATCTAGAATAAAACTGTTTTAGATAATTTCCAACTCACCTTTCGGCAGTGCGCGATTGGGGAGTAATGGAATTCTCTCACACACACTTTGACTTTTCCTCATACAATGCCATTTTGGAGGTAGAGATGGTAAGAGTGTGGGGTAGTTTGTTGCCTGCCCAGGAAAGCACTAATTCACACGGAGGTTTCTCAATATGGGTAATCATCTGAAATGAAGCCTAACATCATGAGGTCATCTTCATCTCTTGCAGATGAAGGACTTACAGATGCTCAGACTACCGAAGTTATAGTACCCAATTTTGGGGTGGAAGACTTGGTCCCGACTTGTGCCGCAGCCATGCGCAACTTGTGTTTCTTGCTTGTGTCAGTTGATGGCTTTTTTTTGTCATTGAATCATCCTAGTTGAAGAATGGGACAGCAGAGCTGAAATTGGTTCAGGAAACTCTGTGGTATGAAATGGACTGGTTGTGGGCTCAGGAGATAAGGTTGATGTCTCTTCCATGCAGGAGCAGTCTGGAAAGAGCATTCCTAGAGGTACAAACGAAGTCTTGACTGCCTGTTTTTAATTGCAAGTTTTGTCATCCATTTGCAGTGGAGACACAACTGGATTTGGAGAGATTCCTCTCAGGCAGAAAAGGCAGCATTAAGTGACGATCAAAGGCAGCTTGTTAGCACAGCTCACACACGTTTTGAATGGGCCCACAGGTGGGGTGGGGCATAAAAGGAAGTATCGCATCAAAAACAGTTGGGTGAAAAAACCCAGAGATGAACTAGTGAAAAAATGTATTTTTAAAAGGAACAAAAGGGTGGAAAGGCAACTTGGAAAGAGAGAAACATACAAAACGAAGCAAACTAGTGGAGGTAAATAGTGGAAGAATATTCATTCGCAATGGCAGTACAGTCAAACCTCGCATAAAGAGCGCCTCGCTTAAAGAGCAGAATTTTCTTTGAATGTTCGCTTCGCTTAACAAATAAAACCAACAAAAAACTCGCTTAACAAATAAATTGGGGTTCACAATCCCCCCCCCCACACACACACAATTGGTCACTTACAATGGTGTTTCGCTTAAAGAGCAAACTTGCTTAAAGAGCAATCCTGTGGAACACATTATGCTCTTTAAACGAGGTACAACTGTAAAGAGAAAACAGGGGGGAGAAGCCCTTAGACATGCTAACATGCACAGAAGGCTGGGGGCGATACTTCCCTAAGGTCTTCTCTCTAGCTATGGAAGATTTCTAGGGCTTTGCTCATGCATGGAACCCATCCTCCTCCATGTATGTGAATCACAGACACCACACAAAAAATCCACCCATATCCATAGTCCCACAAAAAGACATGATAGAAGGAATCATGGAAACCAGAAGAAACAATATTGCTATAGTTCCATGTAAGAAACACAATGCAGTGGTCTATCATCTGCTTCTGCATTGCAGCACAACACACATACCACTGATCCAATTCCCCAAGTTCCTTTTATGTTCCAGAACCCTTTTGGAACACAAAGTCCTCATCATCAGCCCCAGGCCAGGATGGATGAAGCTGCTGCCTTCCATCAGGATGGATTCAAGTAGGATTCAACCCACTTGGGGATCATCACCCTTCCCTATGGACTTTGCCACACAAGGCCGCTAGTCCTCAGGGTTCTCAGGTTAGTTAACCACTGTTTAGCCGCTGGCAGTAGGTCTACTCTATGACCATAGAAGGATCACCTGGCCAGATTATGCTATAACTCCCCATTCTTCTTCAAGTGCCATATCCAATCCTGAATATTGGCTGTCACAGTCATCAGCCATGAAGATTCTCCAGGGAACAATTTAATACTGCAGTAGTCTTCCTTTTGCCTTCTGCATCACAGCATCACCCCCATACCACTGATCCAGTTCCATACATCACTTTCTGATCCTGAGCACTTCAGGCACGCAAAGTTTTCATCAGCCCCAGACTTAGATGGATGAAGCCACTGCCCTTGTACAATATGGCGTCAAGTGAGATTTAATCCACTTGGGGAGGCTCACCCTTCCCTGGGGCCTTCCGCACCCAAGGCCATTAGCCCTCAGGGTAGTCAAGTTAGTTAACCCCCACCTGTTACTCGGTGTTTGAGTTGCTGGCAATATAGTCTACTCCAGTGGTGGCAAATCTACAGCACACATGCCAGATGTGTCACTCAGAGCCTTCTCTGTGGGCACTCATGCAATCTCCCAAGCACAGAATTCACTCCACCACCACCCCTCCCCCCATTCCAATGGGAGCACTTCCTCCCTCCCCCCAGCAGAGGTCACCATGTCCCTCTGCCCAGCAGCCCAATGGGAGCACTTCCTCCCTCCTCCCAGCACAGAGTTCACACCACCCTTCTGCCCAGCAGCCTAATGGGAGCATATCCTCCCTTCTCTGTTGCTATGTTGTCACTTTGTAATAAATAAGTGGGTTTTGAGTTGCAGTTTAGGCACTCGGTCTCTATAAGGTTCGCCATCGCTGGTCTACTCTATTACCATAGCAGAATAAACTGGCCATACAGGCAGGTATGAAATGTTTGAAGGGGTAGCCATGTTACTCTGCAAGCATATCTGAGAGTAAACAAAACAGAATGGCAAAAATAGACAAAAAACGTTGTGGCATCTTAAAGAAAAGTATGAAACACCTGAAAACACCAGAAAGTATTATTCAGCAAAAACAAACAAAAACAACAACAACCCAAAACATCAAATGCCTTCACATCTGGCCTAGACAAGAAAAGGAGAATTAGAACTCACACATCCTTATACCTAAGAAGAGAGAGAGAGAGATAAAGAGGCACAACCTTCCTTAGAAACTATCCCGCACCCTTTCCAGTGACTAAGATGGTTCCCCGCCTACCCTCACAAAGATCTAGAATAGGATGCCACTTTTAACAAGAAAAAATAAACACCCTGAGGAAATATTTCCACACGAATGCTCTTCACAGAGAATAAGATCCCTCACAATAAAAGACTCAGATTTCCCCAGGTTTCTGGATTTTTTTTTTTAAAAATCAAACTGAAAAGATATTCGATTAGTAAAAAGGAACAATGGGTACGCTCGGGATCGTCTCCTAGCCCAAAGAAGGGGGGCCGCGCCATTTTGAGGCGCCGTTACTCTTCGGGTGGCGCGACGATTTTGAACAAAATGGCGTCCGGAGGCTAAAAGAAAAACCACTTGAGCGCGTGAGGGCGCGGGGGGAGGGGGCAAGGAGGAGGATTGAAAGAACGCGCGCGCCCGTTCCCCCCACTGACGTCATCTCGTGAGAAGTGGGGAGGGCAAGCGAGAACAGCAAGTAAGTTACCATAACGAAAGGAAAGCTAAGGTGGGAGGAAGGGCAAGCTCTTCATCGTGCGCATGCGACCTCTCTTTCTCCGCCGCCTCACAAAAGCCCCCTCCCCCACGTAGGGAACCGCCTCCTCCTCTTTTTTAGGCGGGAAACGGCATTTTTCCCCTCATGGAGTGGAGGGAGCGACGGGAAGGAATTACGTAACCGTCTCTGCCCCTAGGGCACATGTGCTACCCCCCCTTTTTCACAAACCTGCGCCAACCGTCCTTTTCTTTCCCCGCCACAACGCACGCGCAGTCCGGGTTTTCTGCCACCCACCCCCCTCTCCCATCGCCAGCAAACCCCCCCCCCCCCGCCAAAGTACAGACGATGACGGCCTCCGTGGGTCCCGCTGCCGGCGCCATCTTCCGAGGATCACGTGGGCGCGCCGGGCCAACCGCAGGGTGGCATTGACGGTGGCGCTCCGCCCCCTCTTCGATTCTTTCCTCAGTGTGTGAGAGGGAAAGAAGCGGTGCGGTGGAAGATGAGCCGTTCGGCTGTTGTGACAAGTTACCTCAGGAATTGAAGGGGGGAAAAGGAACGTTTCTTTCTCTCTCACACATACCTAATTAAGGGGGAAGAAGAACGCGACCGCCGGCGCCATCGATAAGATACGGAACCTCCCCTGAGGGGGGGGGGAACAACACGAAATTGAGGGAGGATTGTGGAGAAAACTGAGGGAAGGGTGGGGTCGGTTGGGGGGGTTCGCGGGAAAGGCTTGGCACTTAAATTGTGACGGCTTTTGAGGAGAATTAAGAGATACGAAGGGGCGGGGAACGCGAGCGGGAGAAACCCTTGTAGCGGCCTGAGGCGATTGGCGGGGCGCGCGCGCGCCTGCCTTCTGTGAGAAAAACGGAACGCTGGGAGGGTTCTGGAATTTTCTTTCCCTGAAAAGGGATAAGCGTTACTCTTTCTGCGCCCGAGGGTGGGGTTTTTAGTGGGCGGGGCTTACTGCCTCCCTCGCGGTGGTGAAGAAGTCGAAGAAAATGGCGTTCTCCAACTACAGTAGCCTACAGCGTGCCCAGCTGACCTTCGAGTATCTTCACACTAACTCGTGAGTAGGGAGGGAAGGAGAGACCTTTGGTGGGGATCGTGTGCAGTATTAAGAGTCTGCTTTCTTCGTAGGTATCAGGTTCTTAATGAGCCTCATTCAGGCATCCCCTTAGTGGAGAGTCTCCAGCAAAAAACCTTTCATCCCAGAATTTCTGAAGCGAAATTATTATCAGGTTCTTACGTTTTGACAATGACTACTAATCTCAGGGGGGAGGGGGAGGTTGGAGTTAACAGCTTTTAATTGGAATTTTGAAGATTTGGGACTGCAGTGACTCAAGTGGTTAAGATGCTGAACTTGATAACTAGAAGGTCAGAGTTGGATTCCTGAGTGCTTCACAGCAGAGTGAGCTTCCATTTCTGTCCGACCTACCAACCTAGCAGTTAGAAAGCATAAAATTGCAAGTAGAAAAATAGGTACCATTTCAATGGGAAGGTAAGCAGTTCTGTGCACTCCGGTGTTGAGGCATGCCTGCCACCTGTGTATCGAAACATCTGCAAATGTTGACAGTGCTGGCTCTATGGCTGTAAACAGATGAGCACTGGATCCTAGAGTCGGATACGACTGGCTTTTGAGTAAGGGTGACCTTTACCATGGATACAAAGCCACTGCCATGAGATGGAGAAGGAAGGAAAGAAAGGAAAAACTGGGCCTTGTATCAAATACGGGATCAGACTTGCTCAGTTCATCTGGGATGCTGAAAACATGTTGGTGAGCAACTGCTACTCCAAGACTGAGGCAGATGAAGATTTTTTTTGCCCTTCCTCAAGTATTGACCTGAGAATGAGAAGGAGGATAGGTTAAATGAAGCTGAACAAAGGCATTGTTAAAAGAGGAGAAGCCACTTCAAAGAAAACATGTCAGAGGGCAAAACATGAAACAATTTGAAGATTGGAGTAATTTGAAGAGTAACTGCCAAGATTGAAGAGAAAGAAGTGCTGTCCATCAGGGGCAACAGTCAATAGCCTTGGTATCTGTAAAGCTGAACAAACGATACCTTGAGTGAATTACTTGTTCAGTAACCAAAAGGTTGATTACATTATGCAGAATGTTCCAGAAAAATACAGATTTATTTATTTTGAGAGACAAGGTAAGTTTTAAGGATATGGGGATGAGGAAACTTTTATACACAGCAGTAGGTGGGGCAGTTTAAACAAAATAGTTATAGTTAGCAAGTTCTCCAAATATTACACTTCCACTCTAGTCCAGCAAATTAAACTCCACAAGTCTTGAAGTATAAGAAAATGTTCTTTACTTACAGTTGCTTTGCTTTAAATAGAATGGTAGACAGTTGCTTTGGTAGATAAATAGTTATTTACACTAGCTTTCATTTAAACAAACACACTTTCCTTGTAAGGCAAAATTGGAGAGTGTAGAGGGGAGAGAGAACAGCAGAATATAAACATGACAACAGTACCTTTGACTGGAACCAGAACAACAAGCAGTCTAATACAGGTCAGGTGACCCTAGAGGCAGGAAACAAGAACTTTTCTGATTGGATGGCTATATACATAATTTATATCAACACATTGCACTTTGGAGTTGCATTCAATATATTCAGCAGAAACTTGTACTGGAATTAATTCCATGTCACATAATCTATATAGATAAGAAATAAAGACAAAAACGTGACACCTTAAAAACTAGATTTTGTGGAGCAAGTCCAATTCATTCGATATAAGAGTAAGATTTCATGGCAATAGTTTACACAATGCCCTATGATCAGGTGGGGGTGGAAAAGTATTCCAATGGATGGTTAATATATTTTGCACTTCATAATGACTAAAGATCCCTGACTGATACTTGGATTTATTTATATGGAGTAAAATCTTATGAGAAAGAGACTTCTAGGTTTCATGGTAGAATGACAGGTTGGTTGTAAATTACTTTTTTTGTTGTTCTAATTTACATTAATGAGGTTAAACATATTTCTCATTAATGTTAATTTTATTCTGATACTGTATTAGAATCACTACATTACTTTCAACTTGGGTCTAAACTAGTTTTTCAGCTTTGAGGAAAGTAACATTTTTGTTTTTGTGATGGTATTGATAAAACATTTTGTAATGTAGTAACATTCAGCAGGTCCATGTTAAAATGTGTTTGAAGGATGTCACATGATGAATACAATGACTAAGGAAAGAAACCATGTCGGGAATCCATGCAGTATGGTAATCCGCGATGGAAATGGGCTCCATCTTAGATTTTATGCCTTTGATTGTGTCCTCTATGGCACAGGATGAGAAAACATTCAATGAAATACATCCTTTGAAGACTATTTGTTGGAAAGAAGTGGAGGTATTTGTTAACAGATTGGAGAAAATAAGTACAGTACAGTAATACCTCATATAACATTAGTATCGAATAACACGAAAATCGCATAACATTAAGGAATCTGGGGGGAAGAATTGCATCAGATAACATTAAGATCCTATGGGATGCTTCAGATAACAACCGTGAAAGCCTGTGTGGTTACAATGTATCTCTATGGATCCCATAGAGGATCAGATAACACTAAAAATCATATAACACGAAGACTTGTGGAACCAGGTTTTAGTGTTATATGAGGTTTTACTGTATTAATATTTTTTGACAGTATATCAGAATTTTAGCATTTGGCGATTTTAGTACACAGATTACATATACAATCTAACTCCTGAATCTGAGCACTGATAAACTGGAATTTCTACTGTTGAGTGTTAGCGCATTGAAGCTTAAGAACTAAACAAATTTGTGGAATGTGAATTAGAAGTGATGTAGCTATTTATCAAACAACAAAGTGAGTCTTTATGCTAATATAGTACGGTACTTTTATAAGATGCTGGTCTTGGATCATAATAAAGATTGATAGTACAGTACTTGCATTTTAATTTGTTATAATGTAGTTTTTGAATTCATTAACTTTGAGGGTTTGAAGAAAAGAGTTAAAAGTTAGCTGTTAGGAAGAAGTTCTAGAATGTGTACGCTGTGATAAACAGTTAGATTCTAGAACTTTTCATTAACTTAACACAGCAGATGTTCAAGGATTGAGTTTCTCGGCCATATCTTCCTTTATTGTAGTTCCTTGTACAGTGACTTTCTTCCTCTACTAATTTGGTTTTGCTCTTGCCTACCCTCAGTAATGTTTGTTCTTGCCATAAAGCTCTTCCTAGAAATGAATCAGTGGACTTGAGGCTAATATCCATTCAGAGGATGTTGAAGGTCCTTCTGCCTAGTTATTTCGGAGTCTACTACTTTTTTCCTTATCTTAGATTGGAGGTTTAGACGTTCTACCTATTCACACAATCTTTTCCCACTTTGTTAATCAAATCCACCAAGGTGGGACTGATCCCATGGCTAGAGGAGACGATAACTTTCCTTAAATGACACTCCATTCCTTTGGCTTAAAGAAAGTAATCTTGAAACCCTTTAAAAAGGAAACTGATCCAGAAACTTTTATTTACAAGCTAATCTGAAATTTACCAATTTTGGCTAAGGTGGTTGAGCGTGTGGTGATCCTGCAATTCTAGGCACTTCTGGATAATACTGATTATCTGGACCCGTTTCACTTGGGCTTCCAGCTAGGATATGGGGCTGAATGTTTTGCCTTGATACTGATGTCAGAGACTGGAAAAAGGAAACACAATATTATTTGGAATAGTAGCCGTGTCAGTCTGTGATTTAGGCATATCAGAAAACTAAAACACTGCAGTATTTAAAGACTAACTGCTATGTTTTTACTGTGAGCTTTCATGGATCAAGTCCACTTCTTCAGAGGTAGGAGTGAAATTTCCAGGCATGGCTTCTATATATACCAAATACAGAGGTAACTAGGTAAAGGTAAAGGGTAACAGAGCAGAATGACAGATAAGCATGCATATCAATACAATTTCCTACAAGTAGTAGTAGGAGAAGATCTCTGGTTTGTTATTCAGATTAGCTTTAAATGTCCCCTTTTCATTCTTAAATAGTGGGGGGGGGGTGTTGCAAAACAGGGCATATGCTAATGAATGTAACCTTGGTGAGCACATCCTGTTCATTTAGGCATGTTGTAAAAGAAAATATTGTAGGAAAGTTAGTTAAGGTGGTATAATACACCAAAATATAGTATATGAAGTATATACGTAGCAGCATATAGCAATCTGTGTATCAAATTTTATAATGTCTCAGAAACCCTTGGCTAATATTCAAACCTCTGTGATGGGTGTCCAACAGATGGATATATTTGATTTCTGCTGTCTCTCTCTGGATCCTAGTCTTGTAATTTCTCCGTTCTAGAATTCCAACTTTCAGTTCTTGGATAAAGTGTCCACGTAGATTGAACTTTTTTGAAACGGGTTTCTCTGTGTTGCCAGTCTGGATATCTGATTTATTTGTTCTTGTAGCTCTTTCAGTTGCATTAAATGCCATTGACTGGTACCCTGATGCATCACTTGGATAAGTTGAGTATTGGAGGTACTTATGACGGTGTTTCTGATCTTTCAAGAAGAATACAAAAAGTGATGGTTAAGCACTGCTCAACACCATGGTTTGGGTGTCCTATCCCTTCTAGTAACATCTATATGAAGCAGTATTATTAACGGTTGGAGCAGTACAACAACGGAACCAACCTCAAGAGGAGGTGAACATTTCAACAGTAAGCATTCAAGGAAGAATTGGAAAGCCACCCTTGTTGTCAGATCTGCTTTGATTCAGATTTCTGCATTGAGAAGGAGATTGGACTCCCGACGGCCTAAAAAGGCTCCTTCTAACTTACTGATTCTATGATTTTAACTCAGGGTTTCCCAACCTAAGGCCTGTGGGCCAAATCCCTTCCAAGGGCATTTGAGAAACAAAATGGCCACCCCTGAAGCTGTTGGGACAAAATGGGCATCCTCATCGTGCAGGCAGGGCAAAATGGCCATCAGTCTTCAAAGCTGACTTGGAGACTTAAAATCTAGTTTTTAAGGCCCCCAGCTTGAAAAGGATGGGAACCCTGTCCTAAGCTATTGAAAACAGTCATGGAGACATTCACAGTGAAGTGTCCCCAATAGGCTGATGACTTCCAGCTTTACTGCTCCATTCTCTCTCATGCTGAGGGAGTGGTCGAAACCTAAGCTCAATTGCCGGAGATCATTAATGGGTTGGATGAGCATGAACATGCAAAAGCTAAATTCTTACTAACTGGCGGCGCCGTTGGTCTGTAGAAAGCCAAGTTTGGGACTCAGAATTCAACCTCTTCTAGAAGAAGGTTGTGTGGGAATTTCAGTTTTGACCATTCTGCCTTAGAAGACTGTACTAAGCGTTTAGAGTCGGGCCTTTTGAAGGCATTACGCTCATCTTCCATGACCCATTAGAAATCTCAACAGGTTATGGTGTGCATCTAATAAAAGATGGCCACTGTAGCAACCATAACATTTTATGTCTGTATTTAAACTTTGAAACAAAAACTGTAAATACCATGGGTTTTCCCCTATAAGAATGAAACCTTGGTTCCACATGTTTTAAATGTTAAAAAAATGGATAATTTCATTTGTTAAGGTTTTATATAAGCAGTAGGCGAGGCAGATAAATAAATTGCTATAATTTGAGTTTGCAAGTTCTCCAAGACTAATAATTCCCATCTGGCCCAGCAATTACACTCCACACGTTTAGAAATACAGTATAAGAAAATAGTTCTTTTACTTACAGTTGCTTCAGCTAGAGAAGTAAACATGGGCTTTGCTTGGTAAAAGGAGTTCTTTATGGTAAGTTTTCATCTTAGACAAACATGCTCTGTTTGCAAGGCAAACTCAATAATAGGAGAGAGCAGAAACAGCAGGAGAATAACTGGAACAACACTGAATAACTGACCCAAATAACAAGCATCTTAATACAGTTCACGTGACCCTAGAGGCGGGAAACTAGAAGGCTTTTCTATTGGTTAGTTAGAGATATACAGTAATTTACATTAACAACCCATTGCATGGTGGGATTGCTCTAATATACTCAGAAATATTTGTTAAGGTTGACCTTGTCATGTGGAATGGAACTGTATCTGGAGACTTGGAGGGTGACCAGAATTGCCAACACTTTCAAGGAGTAAAAACTCTTTGACAGGAATCACATGCACCACCCCAATGGCTCAGTGTAGAAATTGGCCATAGAACACTAGCTAGCTGCTGTAGAAGAAAAATAAAGATTTCGGAGTGAGATAAGATTGGAATTCTCCAGAAGAGAGCAGCTGGGTTGGTGAAAATTCTGTGTAGAAACTTTACACACACCATTATTTTTTTTTTTTTTGCAAGTGAATATTAAGACCAGTTAAGTTTTGGCTGGAATCCTGTTGCCCGTTTTTGTAATTATTGGTCAAGCCTTGAGCAGCATTGTTTTGAGATGCTATTGGACTGTGCAGCACGTTGCCAAGTAAAATAGAGTGTCTAATGATTCTTGACCCTGTTTGTGTGCTTTTGTTTAAAAAGTTGGGTGAAATACTGTTTGAGTTGACTTCGCCTAAAGTGACACCTGTAGACCTATGCTGGGCTTTAGGCTTAAGCTATCAGCATTGTGCAATTGACAGTACTATTTAGAGTTGCGTGGTTCATATCACAGTTGCACTGTTGGTTGTATTTTATGGTTCACGTTGGAACTGTTGGTGTGATGCACCTGTAGAAGAGCTTTGTGACTATTGCTTTCATAATTTCATTTTATTCACACATTCCTGTGCTACAGGATTTTGGCCATCTTGTGCAATATGCAAAGGCTTTGGAGTGAAGTATCATTGTTCTATAACAGTGGTGGTGAACTTTGGCACTCCAGCTGGGAATCTAGGTTCAAGAACATCTGGAGAGCCAAGGTTCACCATCACTGGTCTATAAACCAGTTTCTGATACAGTATTTCTCATTTTGTTAGGAGCTAAGCTTTATCAAGTACAGTAATACCTCATAACATTAGTATCGAATAACACTAAAATCGCATAACATTAAGGAATCTGGGGGGAAGAATTGCATCAGATAACATTAAGATCCTATGGGATGCTTCAGATAACAACCGCTAAAGCCTGTGTGGTTACAATGTATCTCTATGGATCCCATAGAGGATCAGATAACACTGAAAATCATATAACACCAAGACTTGTGGAACCAGGTTTTAGTGTTATATGAGGTTTTACTGTATTTTGCTGTATCCTATTATTTGTTCCAGTGTAACATGGAAAATCAGTGTACAGTACTTAGCTTTCATGAAGGTCAGTGGGGGACACCTTGATAATTCAAAAAAATAAAGTTGCCTTGAATTTGACAAAATCTAGGCTACTAACTTACAAAAGTAGGACGACAATACAGAAATTTGTTGTAATTGCAGCTGTACGTGGGTATCTTTCTATAAAGAGAAGGTGGAAGCAGTAACCCTTCAAGTGGACACTTACTTTCTCAGAAGATTACACTAGGCACTATAAAGGTTTGTAAAATACAGTGACTAAAGTTCACGGGTCTAGTGTTCAATATTTTTCTACCATACTGATAGATTCAATGCAAATTTGAAATCTTGTTCAGTAGAACCGTCAAGTCCGACCCTTTGCGACCCAACCCCATGGACCACAGCACACCAGGGTCCTCTGTCATCTGCCATCCTTCAGAGTCTGCCCAGATCCAAGCCAACTGCGTCAAGGATGACATCTAACCATCTCAACTTCTGCTGCCTTCTAATCCTTTTCCCTTCAATCTTTCCTAGCATCAAAGCTTTCTCCAGTGAGTCTTTTTGCCTCGTTTGAATGCCAAAGTATTTGAGCTTCAGATTCTGAATATGCCCTTCTAAGGAGCATTCAGGGTTTATTGTTCCTTTAGGATGGATTGACTTGATCCCCTTGCAGTCTAGCTAACTCAGAAGTCTTCTCCAGCACCACAGTTTGAAGACCTCTGATCTTCTGCACTCAACCTTCCTTATGGACCAGCTCTCATAGCCTACGTTACTACTGGGAAAGCCATTACTTTAACTATGATCTTGAAATTTTTATTTTTTGGATTAACATTGCTTGTCAAGACATGTTTGTGAAGAAGATTGCCGGCCAATTGGAACATCCAGAATTCCCATTTGCTGAACCTGAGCTTTGAGACTAAATATAGCTTTAATGGAGGCAAACCTCTGTACGCATATTAGATATTAAAGGATTGTCTGTAATGTCTGACCAAACACCATGCAACATCGCTGGATGTCTCATAGCACAAATAATCTTTTCAGCAAAGATGATTGTCTAACTAGTGTTTGGGATCTGAAATATTCTGTTGGGGTTGTGTTGCTTCAACCTTAAATGTAGCCTTGGATATGTACTGTACTGACATTTCTTCTGCAGATTTGATAGAGGGGCTGGATAGCTGTTTTGTTTGCTTCTTAGACATTGACATAACTTCACGTTTCATCTCAGCTTCAGAAATTATCTTGGTTTATAGCTAAGCTATTCGTCTGCTCCAACATAATTTCAATGATTTTGTTTGATATTGCAGAACCACTCATGAATTCTTGTTTGGCGCCCTTGCTGAGCTTGTAGATAATGCCAGGTATGTGACCAAGGGTGTAACTATTACAAGTCCTTGTTTTATGTGCACACCTTATCTAATTGAAGCAGTCACTGCATCACAAAAATAAATACATATTGTCTGCTACTTGGTCTAATCCATGTGTCCTATACTAAATAAAGTGCACTGAATCCAAATCTGAAGTCCGATTCTTCCTAGGACATCAGGATCTTAAGTAAGCAAATCTCAACCTCTCATCTTTAGCTCAAATCAGACTCACACTGGCCTAGTTGTACTATCCAATAAGATGATTTAGCATTAGAGACAAACCCTTGGTCCATCTCACCTTATATACCTATTTCTGATGTCAGTTCACTGGCTTGCCCAGACCTGCCCAGTCGCTGCTGGAACATGCATG
Organism: Furcifer pardalis; assembly: GCA_030440675.1. Classification (NCBI taxonomy): domain Eukaryota; kingdom Metazoa; phylum Chordata; class Lepidosauria; order Squamata; family Chamaeleonidae; genus Furcifer; species Furcifer pardalis. Next base: position 13,427,944 of record CP126898.1, on the reverse strand, counting down.
CCATCAGGGGACGTGATTCAGCTGAGGTGGCAGCAGGCAGAGTGGTAGCTGCAACTGTTATAGTGTTCCCATGTAAAAATACATTGCCCAATTACTGACTATTTGTACATCTATAGCACGCCATAAAATCTACATGATAGGCAAATTCTGACTTCAGATTTGGAATCAGTACACTTGCTATCATGTAAATCACATGCAAAATCGCTGTTGTGCAGTGTAACAATTTTCCTCTCACGTGGTATGGGTGACTTTGTCAGCTTTGACCTCTGCCACAAGTTACATCTTTTGAAATCTTGCACGGAACCGTTTCTCCTGATAGGATTCTGGCCCATCGCATTGTTGTGCAGATGTGGTTATGGAGTGATATCTTTGTCAGATAAGAATAGAGATTCAGAACACCTCAAACGATACTCTGGCTACAATAATCCTAATATTTATAAAGAAAGACTTTTTTTAAAAAAAATTACTACACTATTAGTCCTGCATTTTGATGAATTATGTGGGTATTTGCATATTTTATTTAATTAATACTCCAACTTAATTGGGGTAAGCACAACTCTGGTCAGTTTATAGCAATGAAATAGACAACCCACAAATTAATGGTATCAAACAGGACAATCCAAACAAGATACAATGAATGAGAAACACTTAATAGAATGCATATCTTGATGGCATTAGCACATTTAGAGTCTTATATTAATCTAGGTTTTCTGTTTGCAGACAAAATATAACAAATCAGCAAAAAAAAAACCCAGCCCAAATTGAATTAAAATTAAATTGAAAATAATTACAATGGTATAAGAATGCAGGAGGCAGGCCTCTCCAAAGCTTGCACAGTGTTTTTTTAGTGATCCAATAACGGTATCGCCTCCTTCCTGCATTCTTTGCATTTTTATTATTTGAACATGGATCACATAATTATTTTCCTTTGGCTATAACAGTGATGGTGAACCTATGGCACGTGCCGGAGGTGGCACTTGGAGCCCTCTCTACGGTCACCCATGCAGTCACCCTAACACAGAGTTTTTCCCGCCCCTCTGCCCAGCAGCCCAATGGGAGAGCTTCTTCCCTCCCCCCAGCACAGAGTTCACCCCACCCTTCTGCCCAGTAGACCAATGGGAATACTTCCTCACCCCAGCACAGATTTCACCCGCCCCTTTGCCCAGCAGCCCAACGGAAGCGTTTTCTTCTTCTCCTATAGCTGTATTGGCACTTAACGATAAATAAGTGGGTTTTGAGTTGTAGTTTGGGCATTCGGTCTCTAAAAGGTTCACCATCACTGGCCTATAAAATGGTATATAATCCCATGGTTCCTGCTGTGCTAAGCATTTTCTCCTTCATCTGAAAACAATTTCTGTTTTCTATAGCGATTATATAGTTTGTGTCTCTTTTCTGTCTTACTGTTGCAACCTGGAGCTTTAAAAATACTGTAAAAACATAGTTTATGGAAGAAATTATGCGTACAATACAGTAAAACCCCTACTTACATAAAAAAATCTGTTCCATAGGCTTTCATGTAAATCTTTTTTTACTTAACTTGAAGCAGACCCATAGGAAATTGTGTTGTGTAAATCAGGACATTTATGAAAATCGGGACATAGTTTTAGTGCAAAAATCATTATGTAAGTAATTTTATGTAACTTGAGGCATATGTAAGTCGGGGTTTTACTGTACAGTAATTTTTGCACAGTTTGGCTCCTTTATTGGGAGAAAAATGGAAAGTAGATAAAATCAAATAAATAGACTTGCAAGAAAACAAGTTAGGACACTTTTCCATATTGAGAAGTTGGCTATAATCATAAATGTATTTATGCCTTTGTAAAAATAGCCATTTGCTATGTAAAACAAGATGAGGCTGCTATGCCTAGTAAAATGTTTGGTGCTTGAGTCCTGGAGAAATCCTGGGGGTGTTTGAGGTCTTTTGGCTGTCTTGAATAGTGCATTTCCATTAGGTAGAAATGCTGTATCTGTGCAGGGAACAATTAATAATGTTACCAGCTGCTTCTTGTTAATTAAGAAGGGTTGCTACCTTTAAGAACCAGGGCTATTAAAACTGTCTCTGAAATACTTTATTGTACAATGATAGTTGAACATTTTATTTTATGTTGGTCATTCTGTTAGCAATTTTTTTCGTTCACAGCAGTATATATGTGTCAGCAGTGTAAGGGACGGCAGTGGCTTAGTGGTTAAGACGCTGAAAGTGACGACTAGAAGGTCGACTGGTCAGCAGTTCAAGACCTGAGTGCTGCATGATGGAGCGAGCTGCTTTCTCTGTCCCAGCTTCTGCCAACCTAGCCGTTCGAAAGCAAGAATTTGCAAGTAGATAAATAGGGACCACTTTGGTGGGAAGGCAAGCAGCATGTCGTGCGCTCTGGTGTCTAGTCATGCCTGCCACATGTCCACGGAAACATCTGCAGGCACAGACAGCACTGGTTCTTGGGCTGTAAACGGAGATGAGCACTGACCCCTAGACTTTGATACAACTGGCTTTCAAGCAAGGGCAACCTTTACCTATGTGTGTCAGCCACCCTTAATAGTCTATAGAATATAGGTACTGCTCATTGAGCAGAAATTAATGAAATGAGAAGTCAACCTTGAAAAGGACTCCCTATTTCATCAGCTGAATGTCCTTATACAGTACCTATCTCTTTTAGATCCCACTGAAATTGCCATTCAGTCATGCATTACTTTTTAGGCTGTTTCATTTTTCACGTGGTATTTTGGAAACTTAGTTTTGATGTTTGCTGTTTTGTAGAGATGCGGATGCCACAAGAATAGACATATACACTGGTAAGTCAAGCTTTTCCTATTCTTTAGTTTGCCAGACCCGTCAGAAATAATAATAGTAGAATTGAGAGAAATAATCAAGGCAGCAAATCAGTTTGGAAGATACAGAAACATGGTCCTGTGTTAAATCTCTTGGTAACCAAAATTGAGTGGGAAGACATCTTAGTCACTTTTAAACAAACGTGTCCTATCGTGTCATTGTTATGTAAAACATCTACAATTATTTGACAGAATGGTGCACAATTTTTGTTCTATCCGTTACTTTTAGGCCATCTAAATGTAACTTATGGCCAGTGTTATTGATTCAGATACAGTATGTGGGGGTAGGTACAATTCTGAAATATATATCGTAACATTATCAGACTTTGTCAAGCTCTGCCAACGCACCAAAATACTGTAGTTATTTATTGAAGTCTAGATTAAATTTGCATTTAAATATGTCCATGTTGCCATGGCAAAGTGCAAAATTAGTGTGTGGTTTAGCAGAAACCAGGTATAGAATTACTAGTACAGTATTTCATAACCTGAGGGTTTGCAGTCTTGGAGTTCACATAGGAACAGCCTGTCATGACCACCCTCTATTAAGGGAGTTCTCAACCTTTTAAAGCTGGGGGCCAGATCACGTTCCCTCAGACAGTTTCGGGGGACCGATGGCCATTTTGCCCATCCTCCACCACATGGCACTCCCTGGTGTGGTGGAGTCAGGGGGTGTGTGCCACATGAATCCCTGCTCCATTATGTTGCTAATTTGGGTGTACAGAATTTACACAGTAAAAACAACTGGCTTGATTCTCACGTTAGCATTGCATTACGTAAGGGGTTGGGGTCCTTTTTGTTGGTGACTAGATCAGGGTTCATGAAAACTTGGCTCTCCAGATGTTCTTGGACTTCAATTCCCAGAAGTCCTGATCAGCAGGTGTGCTGATTTGGGCTTTTGGTCATTGAAGTCCAAGAACATTGGAGGGACCAAGTTTGAGGAACCCTTGGATCTAGATTAATAATGAGCCCTCATGGTGCAGTGGTTGACGTTGCAGTACTGCACCCAAGACTGCTTACAATGTGAATCAAATCTTATGGGCTCAAAGTTGACTCAGCCTTCCATCCTTCTGAGGTTGGTGAACTGAGTGCCCAGCATGTTGAAGGGCAAAAAGGCTAAGTACTTTGTGAGCCACCCAGAGAATGCTCTTAAGTGTATAAGGTGGTACAGTCAAACTTTGCATAAAGAGCACCTCTCTTAAAGATTAACTCACTTAAAGAGCAGAATTTTCTCTGAATGTTCGCTTCACTTAACAAATAAAACCAACCAAAAACTCACTTAACACTTAAATCAGGGTTCACAATTCCCCCCACTAGAAGTCACAATTGGTCACTTACAATGGTGTTTCGCTTAAAGAGCAAATTCGCTTAAATAGCAATCCTGTGGAACACATTATGCTCTTTAAGCAATTTACAACTGTATATGTGTAATTGCTATTGCTAATGCTAATAAACAAAACTAGATGGGGGCATAACCACCTTTGTTGAAATAGAGTAGAACTACTTTCATATTGTTCTGTCTTCCATCGTGCACAATTTTAAATTTTCTTGCAATCTCAAATTTATCAACAGTTCTAGCTGTTGTAGCAGATGCTCCTTTGTTCTCTATCAAGCTCAACAAGAGAAGTCTCTGATGGGTCTGATTTAGGGAACAAGGCACTGAATTGGAATAACATCCTCAATTTGTTGGGTGTTAAGCAAACTGATGCCACTACATAAATTACTTCCATGAAGTTAGGTCTGATTTTGGCTTAGCTTCCAAAGCTAGCCAAAAGTTGTAAACTAATATTCTCCTTCGTGTTGTTTGGGGATGCACACTAATGGGTTCTGTACCTGCGCTGAATCCGAGCGGAGCTGAAAAGCTGATAGGACAAAAGTTTTGAATGTAGGACCGCCCACCATCCCCAACCGCCTCTGGCGCCATTTCGCGCTCTTCCCTCAGTTCGCTTTTTTCCGCTGCGCAAGCAGGAGCCTAGAAAAAAAGCTGTGTGTATGTATGTTGCTGAGATTGCCTCAGAAAAACAATTTTTTCGTACCACTATTTTTTCCGGACCAGGGGGCTAACTACCTCTTGGTTCTGGCGCGGCTGGGGTTTTTTCCCTCGGCCGCCGCAAAACCAAAAAAAAAAAAAAAACCTTCCTGAGGCCGGGACAATTTTTTCAACCAGGCCATCTACTTTGGTGGATGGCCTCAGCAGCCTTTAAGCAGGGTCCGTCCTGCAACGCCAAGTTCCCCAGTTCGGATGGACACGTGAGGTGCTTGCGGTGTTTAGGGGAAAAACACCTTGTCCAGACGTGTGCGGTCTGCAAAGGATTTTCCAAGGCCGCACTCAAAAACAGACAGAACCGCCTCCAGGTCTATCTAATGGAGGCGGCATTTACACCTCAGGCTTCCCGCCCTCAGGAGGCCACGGCTGCGTCTACCTCCGCTCCTTCTTCGCGGCCGTCCGCCGCAGAACTGTTTAAGAGGGAGAAGGAGAAGGAGAAAAAGCATCACCACCGCATTTCTTCAACTTCTCTCCCTCCAACTCCGTGCGCGATGCGCCCATCACTGACTAGATCGCTGGCCTCCGTTGCCGTCACGGTCGCGATCTCACCGGGCAGCTTGTCGTCAACCTCTCCGGTCGTCATCTCCCCGGAGAAGGATCCCAGCCTACCGCCTCTGCCGGAGACTCCACCGCCACCGCCGTGGAGGACTGCATCCATGTCGGCCCCTTCTGAGGCTCTGGCTCCCGAGTCGTCCATACAGTTGAGCCTCATCACCCCATTCCTGGAGGCGATGGTGCAGAAGATGGCCAAGCAGTTCCGGGTCTCTCAGCCACCACCGTCGGCTGTTCCGGAGGCGCCACCGCTCCGTGAACTTGCTCCGGAGGCACCACCACTCTGTGAGGAGGGCCCGGCTCCGAAGAGGCGTCGCATGGAGCAGGCACGGTCGGAGGTCTCTCTCCCTCCACACCAGTCGCCTTTGCCAGGGAGCGATCCGAGGACCGCCAGGCTGTACTGGTCGGACTCGGACCCAGAGGCCTTCTTTCCACCGCCCAGCATCTCGGAGCGGTCAGAAGGCTCCGACGATTAGTCGGTTGAGGAGGAGGATCAGCCGCCGCCGGTTGCCGCCGAGAAGTCTCCCGATGACAACATTGGATCAGTCCACAGTTCCCAGCCGGAGGACCAACGGATTTTCATGGCGCTGATCACCCACCTAGGATCCACGCTCGGGATCAAGGCGGAGGCCCCTCCGGAGGAGTGCGAAGACGTCGTGTGTGCCATGGCCGATCGGAAGGAGTTGGTCCCTGTCCTTCTGGGCCTTCTCCCTAAGATCGCCAAGGCAGCCAAGGAAGTGTGGAAGAAGCCCGTCTCGTCCCACTCGGTTTCAACACGAGTGGACGGGATGTACAGACTTTTAGGAGATGACGCCACCTTCCTGCATGTCCACATGGCCCCCAACTCGCGGGTCGTGAAGGGCGCCCAGCACAGGACTCCGGCAAGCAGCACTCCCCTCCCATCATCACAGGAGGGGAAGAAGTTGGATGCATTGGGCAGGAAGGTTTATGCCAAAGCCTCCCTGTCCTTCTGTGCAGCCAACTATGCGACGGCCATGGGCGGTTACAACTGCCGCCTATGGGAGAAGGCTGAGGCCTTCAAGTCGAAGCTGCCGCCAGAGCTCCAGGCTGAGTTCAGGTACATCTGCCAGGAGGGCAACCAGCTGGCCCTTCAACAGATCCGCCGGCACTCCTGGCTTCGCTTGGCTGACCTCCAGGATGAGGTCAAGAAACTGGTGGAGGAACTGCCCTTCGACGGCGAGGGTCTGTTCGCCAAGGAGACGGATGTCTCTTTGGGGGAGCTCAAAGGTGACTTTGCTACGATCAAACAGCTCCGTGCTCCACGCCGAGGGTCGGGTCAGGACCAACCTCAGACCTCATCTCCAGGTCCGTCCTACCAGCCTCGCCAGCAACATAGGCAGGAGGACTACCCTCGGCACCAGTTCTACCGGCCGAGACAGCAAGCCACCCGTCCGCGTTACCAGCAACGCCAACATACTGGTAAGCGGACAGATCGGAGAAGCAAACAACGGGTTTGACTCCTCCATGACCGAGACTCTCATCTCCCTACCATACCGTCCCCTGGTGAACTACCTGTCGGTGTGATCCACCATCACCACAGACAAGTGGGTTTTAACCATCTTAGACTCTGGCAATGCAATCGAGTTCAAGAGATGCCCTACTGTCGGACGGGTCCGTATCACCAATCCGTCCCCACCGCTCCAGGAGGAACTGTCAGCTTTCCTGGAGAAGGGCGTCATAGAACCGGTCGCAGCGTTGGAGTCTCACGAAGGGTTCTTCTCCCGCTACTTCCTCATGGACAAGAAGGACGGAGGGTCCTGCCCCATCTTGGACCTCCGCCTCCTCAACAAACACATCGACGCGAGGAAGTTTCGGATGGTAACCCTTCAGTCCATCCTCCCACTAATCAACCACGGGGACTGGTTCACAGTCATCGATCTGAAGGATGCGTACTTCCACGTCTCCATCAGAAGGGAACATCGTCACTTCCTCCGCTTCCAGGTGGGCAGCAACGTCTACCAGTACACGTGCCTACCCTTCGGCCTCCCCACCGCTCTGAGGGTATTCATGAAGTGCATGGCGCCGGTGGCCGCCCATCTTTGGCTGCAGGGGATCCAGGTGTTCCCATACATCGACGACTGGTTGGTCTGCTCCCCGACCAACCAGAGGGCCAAGGACGATGTTTCTCATTGCCTGGCAATCATGCAGAGTCTCAGTCTGAGGGTCAACTACAAAAAGTCCCAGTTGACCCCCACTCAACGCATAGACTACATCGGAGCCGTACTGGACTCTCTGGCTCTGAGAGCCTACGCTCCGCCCAAACGTCTGCTCGACATCTGTGCGGTGGTGGCATGGATCCAGGGCAGGCGTCGCATCTGTGCGAAGGACGTCCTCCGCCTGTTGGGACTTATGGCGTCAACCACAGCGGTGATCTCGCACGCCAAGCTCAAGATGCGGTCCCTCCAGTCGTGGTTCCTTGCCTCGTTCGACATCGTCAACGACCACCTCGGGAAGTGGCTCACGCCAACCCCCGAACTGCAGGACCAACTGAACTGGTGGGTGATGGACCTCAATGTGGCCATGGGGAAGCTCTTCACTCTTCCCGCGCCGACCGTGCAGATCACCACCGACGTGAACACGCATGGATGGGGGGGCGTGCTGCGGCGGTCTACGGATCCACGGGGTCTGGACTCCCGCGGAAGCCAGGCACCACATCAACTTCCTCGAACTCTTGGCAGTGTGGTAGGCAATGCAGTCCTTCAGACTTTCGATAGCGGGCCGCATGGTGCATGTCGCCTCGGACAACACCACGACCCTGGCCTATCTCAACAAGCAGGTAGGGACCAAGTCTCTCTCCCTCCTTCATCTTGCTGTGATGGTCTGGGAATGGTGCCTGAAGGTGCATGTCTTCCCCATAGGTGTCCACATCCAGGACACCCTGAACACGGATGTGGACTTTCTGAGCCGCAAAGGGACGACAATGCACGAATGGGAGCTGGACGGATCGGTGTTTGACCGGCTGTGCCGCCGGTGGGGCACACCGGTCCTGGACTTGTTTGCGACACAAGCCAATGCCAAGTGTCACCGTTACTGCTCCCGAGCGGGGATCGGTCACGGATTGGAAGGCGATGCCTTCATGGTTCCGTGGCATCAGGACTTCCTATACATGTTCCCACCGATCCCTCTCATCCAACGGGTCCTCGTACGGATCCGTGCGGAGAGTGCATGGACGATACTGATCGCCCTGTCCTGGCCGCATCAGCCATGGTTCCTGCTGCTTCAGTCTCTGGCATGCGACTTCCTTCGCCTGCCCACCGATCCGAACCTCCTCCACATGGGGGGCGGTTGGATCCTACATTCAGACCTGCCGAGCCTCCATCTGACGGCCTGGCTTATCCGCCCGACTTAGCGCAGATCCTTGAACTTTCTCGTAAGCCATCCACGCGGAGGTCTTACGATGCGAAGTACCGTCGTTTCCTTGACTTTTTAACATCTAACGACCGTACCGTGGACTCCGCATCCCTGCAGGATGTCATGTCCTACCTCCTGCGTTTGGCTGAGTCAGGATCCACGCACTCATCCTTAAGGGTCCATCTGGCTGCGGTGGTGGCCAGTGCCCCACCTTCCTCTGTGCTGTCCTCTGCCTTCAGGGACAAGACTGTTAAACGTTTCCTTCAGGGACTGCGTAATGCTTACCCTCCGGTTAAGGTACCACCTCCCCAATGGTCCCTCACTGCTGTGCTCACTGCGCTCACCAAGGCGCCCTTTGAGCCCATGGCCACAGTGGACATCAAGTTTGTGTCCTACAAAACTGCCTTTCTCGTGGCCATTACCTCTGCCCGGAGGGCAGGTGAACTTGCAGCCCTGAGGTCTGACCCTCCTTTCCTCAAGTTCTACCCTGACAGGGTAGTGTTGCACCCGGACCTTGCATTTCTGCCAAAGGTCCTCACTGACTTTCACTTGGCCCAGTCCATCACGCTTCCAGCATTCTTCCTGAATCCTTCGTCTGCACAAGAGAGAGCGTGGCGTTCGTTGGATGTCAGGAGGGCCTTGCTGTTTTACACTCAAAGGACTGCGTCCTTCAGGAGAGCCAAGCAACTGTTTGTAGCTTATGGTGGCAAGTCAAAGGGACAGCCTCTGTCTGCCCAGAGACTATCTAAATGGATCTCAGGTACCATCTACCTGGCCTATGAGATGTCATCTCTGCCACCTCTGCCTCATGTTCGGGCTCACTCCACCAGGACATTGGCCTCATCTACTGCCTTCCTGGAAGGCATTCCCATGGAGGACATCTGTAAGGCCGCTACCTGGTCCAGGTCCTCCACCTTCATCACCCACTACCGGGTTGATACACAAGGTCTGCTGCTGATGTCAGACGGGGCAGATCCATCCTGACGGCTGGTCTCCGATCCTCTTCGGTGATGACCGCCCATCCCTGATGTCAACACGCTCTCCTGCATCTCAGGACGCCAGCTGCCCACCATCCAAGTGAGCTTGCTAGTCACCCGTTAGTGTGCATCCCCAAACAACACGAAGGAGAAAGACAGGTTTCACTTACCAGTAACTGTCGTTCTCCGAGTATGTTGTTTGGGGATTCACATGACCCAACCCGACCTCCCCTCAAAGGCTGGCGGCCTGAGATGGCTCTATGCTTCACAGGCAGCTCTAGTATCGAACTGAGGGAAGAGCACGAAATGGCGCCAGAGGCGGTTGGGGATGGTGGGTGGTCCTACATTCAAAACTTTTGTCCAATCAGCTTTTCAGCTCTGCTCGGATTCAGTGCAGGCGCAGAACCCATTAGTGTGAATCCCCAAACAACATACTCGGAGAACGACAGTTACTGGTAAGTGAAACCTGTCTTTCTTCTCTTTTTTTCTAGAACGCCGAGAAGATTTGAGAGGGGGGTTCACACTCTGTTTTTTAGATGACGGTGCAGGCATGGATCCAAGTAAGTAAAACATGGTAGAGAAAAACAGATGTTGAAACTATTAATACACCTCTATGCACATGTGTATGCATGTACATACTATGTACGGGTCTTCTTGCAATTAGATAAGGCATTGATATGTGGTTCAAAAGTAATTCTTAAAAACAGATTTGAAGGAACCCTTATTCTGCTGTTCGGATAAGAATGATGAATGATTGCTTGATAAAAATTACCATTCTTAATAACTGCTTTTGAACTCTGAATCCACACTGATGGATGATGCACATCTTGAGGGTATGCAAGAGCAAAATCAAATTAGAAGATGGAAGAAGGAGCTCATTGGACAAGGAACAACATTAAAGGGGGAGATGGCTGAGGAACTCAAACTCCCCTGCATCATTTGGAGGACCTTGAATAGACTGAGGGTTGGAGTCCCAGAATGCAAGACCAACATGCTCAAGTGGAGGCTGATGACGGACAACAGCACAGTGTGAATGTGGAGAGGTGCAGAATCCATTGGCTCATTTACTGGTTTGCCAATGACTGTCAGAAACACACACCAATGAGGACTTAAGTTTGGCCAATGACAAAGCTAAGAAGTGGCTCCATTTGGGCAGTACCAAATGATCTGGATATGAAAGAAGACGACCACAATAAAACCTGTTGGACTTCCAATCCACTTGATAAGTCAATGAGACTCATGTAAGGAGACAGAGAGCTGCTATCCTGAGTCCAGGAGAAGACAGCAGGGATCAACTAGTAAGAAGAAGACCAATATGAGATGGGACTTTCTTAATAAGGAAGAGTAGTCAGTTTGCAAGATCTAAGTAGGGTTGGCAGTGACAGAACACTGTGGAGGTCATTAATTCATAAGACCGTCATAGGTCAGAATCAGTTTTACGGCAGGAAATATCAAAATTGCCTTTAAGGTGAAGGCATCATGAAAGCTGTTTAGATAAATAAGATAAATCTCTGTCCTGGCTCCTGCCAACCTAGTAGTTCAAAAGCAAGAAATTGCAAGGAGATAGATAGGGACCAGGAAAAGATCTTGGGGACATGAAAGAAGCATCATTCGAGTGTCCCCTGAGCAGAGTTTATCCAGCAAAAATCCTTTCAACCCTGAATAATTTCTGACACAAAATTATTATTATAGTGTGGAATAAATACTCCAGATGCTCTTCAGAGTGGGATCTTAGCAGCAATATTTACCCCTCAATATTCTCAGGTGTGATTTATGACATTACAGCGTGTCCTTGTGTTACTCCGGGGGGGGGGGGGTTGTGTGTGGCAATTTTGACTAAAAGTGTTTCGCCAGTTAAGCTATGCTACACCAGTGTTTCCTAACCTTTGGTTTTTGGGCTTCAAGTCCCAGAAGACTAAGTCAATTCTCCCAAGCACTGATCAGCCTATGTACTGACTTTGGCTTCTGGGAATTAAAGTCCCCCTGTGGGCCCTGGGGCCCACATTTGGGAAACACTGTGCTATACTATGTTGTGTGGCGGTGGTCATTTTAAAAACCATTTCAATAGTACCATTAGTAAAGTTTTTTACTGAAAAGATTCTAGGTGTTCTCCACGTGGAGTAAGGCTTGCATGTTTAGACTGATAAAACATTGAGGTTTTATATTAGTCAATATTGCGGTCCGAACACGTTGGCTGTGTAGTGGATACTGATCTCTTCGTTCCTCTTGGTTGATTTCAGATGACGCTGCCAGTGTGATTCAGTTTGGAAAGTCTGCTAAACGGTCGCCAGAATCCACTCAGATTGGACAATATGGAAATGGGTTGAAATCGTAGGTATATGGATGCCAACTTCCTGAAATGCTTTGGTCTGGGTTAGTAGGGGAAGCTAAGAGAGAGAGTGTGTTATATCTTCTAAATAGGTTTGTGTTCTTTTCCCCCTCCTTGTTTAGAAAACTAGATTTATTGTTTGTTTGGAGTTTTTGATTTCACACCTTGATTGAAAAATTCAGTTCATGTGTAAGAATTACCCATTTATCAACTTCCTTTCGTTCATTCATGTGTAATTGTCACATACCAGTACTTCAACATAGATCCTTGAGAAGATGCTCCATATGTTTCAGCGATCATTTTGTTGATTTTTGGATTGTTACGTTTTGGATTAAGAGACTGCAGTTGGCATAGTGGTTAAGACGTTGAATTTGACTACTAGAAGGTCAGTGGTCCGAGACCTGAGTGCCGCTTGACAGAGTGAGTTCCCGTCATCTGTCCCCACTCCTGACAACCTAGCAGTTCAAAAGCAAGTAGACAAATAGGGACCACTTTGGTGGTTAAAGGTATCAGTGTTCCACGCGGTTCAGCATCTAGTCATGCCTTCCACGTGACCATGGCACATCTGCAGTCGCAGACAGCGCTGGTTCTTCGGCTATAACCAGAGATGAGCAGTGAACCCTAGAGTTGGATACAACTGGCTTTCAAGCAAGGGCAACCTTGACCTATTCTGGATGAACCACACCCAGCAGCAGTTATGGATGTTAATGTGTGAGAATTGAAACCCTATCTTCTCATTCCCATAAAGAGGAGGTTAAGTTAACCATCATGCAGTGCTCTTTTTAGGACCAACCTGTAGGATAGCTGCCATTACATTGTGGTGTAATTTTCAGTCTCTTGGGCTCAACAAGAAGAATTTAATTGCTATTTTTGTCAAATTCCTTTCATTCATTCATGTATTTCTTTGCTTGCTTTTCTCTCAGTAGAGGGAGCCAACGTTTTCCCCCAAATGACTAAAGGTTCATATACAACAATAGGTGCAATAAATTGGACTATTAAATTACAATAAAAATATGATTAAATATCAAAATGCTGTGGAAATGTTTGAAAAAAATAAACTTTTATAGCCAACGGTGAGTCTGTGGTCATACATTATTCACTAATGTAATGAATCTATTTTCTGTACCAAACAGCCTCAGTTGGCAATTTGACGTAAATGTAAAGCTTGTGCACAATTTTTATTTGTGAGTTGTTACTTAAATTTGTAAGCAAAGATGTTAGTGCATTGTTGTTATATGTGAAATTATCTATCAGCATAATCACACTTAGTCAGGACAATAAGGCAATATCCTGAAGAGATATAAAGATTTACTGATGTATGCTTGCCTAATATGGCATTTTGAAAATAATTTTAGAAGAGCTGTTAACAGAAAATGGCAATTTACATAACCAAAGCATATGACAGGAAATAAAGATAGTAAAGATTTTAAGTGTTGTTTAAAAGTTCAGTTTAAGTAAACTGGAGTATGATCAAAAATTCTGTTAAGGAGATGCACATCAAATGTAAAGATGCACAATTTAAAAATGGAAATAATCGATTAAATCCAATTTTTATGCCAACCAGAGAGGCCCATAGAAATCAATTGGACTTGTGTGTGCTGTGATTAACCACAGTGGATCTTCCTTCATTAGAAATAAATAGAATTAATCTGATAAATGAGCAGTATGGTCTATTCAGAGCTATTTTTTGTTATCATTAACATGTAGCAGATGAAAGTGACGCACCAGAATCACAATTGTTTCAGAGATTAAAGAAACCCTTTCCCATGGTTCACTTATAGCAGGGGTGCATGATGGGGGTGGCCATTGTGTTTATCAAATGCCCTTGGAGAGGTGGGGTGGCCACATGAAATTGCGCCACAGGCCAGATCAGGCCAACGGGCCTTAGGTTGGGAACCCCTGACATACAGCTTTGGAATATTGTACTCTTGAGGAGGATGGTGGAGGACAGAAGTGCCTGGCGGACAGTGGTCCACGGGGTCGCAAAGCGTCAGAATTGACTGTGCGACTGAACAACAAACTCTTGTTTGTGTGTGAACTGGCAGAAGTGTAACAACTGTTTTGCTTTTGAGCAGTCCTTATTCATGTGTAACCTAATACTGAAATCTACTCAACAGGGGTTCCATGCGGATTGGCAAGGATTTTATCCTCTTCACAAAGAAAGACAACACAATGACCTGCCTTTTTTTGTCCCGCACATTTCACGAAGAAGAAGGCATTGATGAGGTTTGGCAAACCTTCTGTGGTTTTAAAAAACAGAGCCGTACACGTGTATCACTTGCTTATAGTCATCTTTGTGCTTCCTTTACCTGTTAAACGCCGTCTCCATGCAATATTGCTTACTGCTTTAGCAGTGGTGTGGATTTTTTCAATACTTGTAGAAAGAACGATGGGCTGACTGACTCAAACTATTCAGAATATCCTGTATCCTGGTTGTATTCTGATTTTTGCACTGCGCAATCACACACTGCTTGTTGAAACGGAGCCAAGCTAAGAAACCTTGAAACTGACTGTCTCTCTCAAATTGAAATGATTTATGTCACCTGGAACTTCAGTCAATTCTGATTCTATCTTGGGAGTCTTAGGACGGACCCCTTTCTCAACAGACAGTGCCCATAGCAGTTAATCCACCTAGACTAATGATGGCGAACCTTGGCACTCCTGTTCTTGGACTCCAATTTCCAGAAGCCCAAGTCTCTGTGAACCCACATGTACACATAGTAAACCTATTCTTATGGGTTCACAGAGACTTGGGCTTCTGGGAATTGAAGTCCCAAGAACACCTGGAGTGCCAAGGTTCACCACCACAGGCCTAGATAGTCCCCTGAATTTTCCCCAGGACCTATCCACTATCTGTTTCTTACTGTGACGTGTACTTGGATGGGACCCTTTTGACAATCAGATGTGTGGGGGTATTAAATACCTTCATCAAGGTACTCCAAACTCATCAGTCACCTTGGTAAGTCACTAAACCAAACAATGAAAAAACCCTGTTCCTCAATCTGACTCACTTTATGTCAAAAATCAACAAGGGTGCCATGTATACAATTGGTATTTTGGCATGACTCTTACATTCTTAGACCTGGCTAAAAGGTCCTGGTTTAAACCATCTTCAAATGACTTCTTGCAGTAGCTTTCATCTGCACGCTGTGGTTGTCTACTAATATTTTGAAGGTCTTGTCTTGCCTTTGTTGTGTAGGTAATTGTACCACTGCCTACATGGAATGCCCATACTAGAGAGCCTCTCTCGGACAACATAGAGAAATTTTCTGTTGAGACTGAGCTGATTTACAAGTATTCTCCCTTCAAATCGGAGCAGGAGCTGATGAAACAATTCAACAAGATTTCTGGAGATAAAGGTGAGGATGTAATTTATGTATAATTTTAGTAAGGACTAGACTGTTCAGAGAAAGAGAAATTGGTTGAAAATCAAGTTTATTTTATCAGGACATTTAAGTATACGTATATTATAGAATTCTTGAGATGCAATCAAAAAAGAACAGTCCACGCTTCCAACAGTTGAGATCGAGAACTGGCAGAAGACGTTGTAAAGATCATAGAATAATATTGTTCAAAGGAGCCTCTAAAGACATCAAGTCAGTATTGCAACCCATGCTAAATTACATTTAACAGATGACTTCCACGTTGATGAAGCTGCTGCCCTCCATCAAGATGGACTGAAGTAGGATTTAATCCACTTGGAGACCATCACCCTTCCTTTTGGCCACCCAAGGCCATTAATCCTCAGGGTTGTCAGGTTAGTTAAACGCCGCCTGACAATTGGTGTTGAGTCATTAGCAAGTAAGGTCTACTCTGTTACCATAGCAAGATTACCTGGCCAGACTGGGGATGAATATATAGTATCCAGGATGGGTACAGGGTAAGGTTTAATACCTGGGGGATTGGGAAGGCTACAGATCATAGGAGCAATCATAGTAGCCCAGGAAGAATATCCATGCTCCTGCCAAAATTTAGACTTTCCATAGACCCCACCCCAATAAATCCCATCCTTAAAAGGATACTCCTCTGTTCTTTGGGGGGTGGGGTGGCTGAGATGGTGCAGTGCTATAGCCATCACACTTCTATACCGCCCCTTAGCGCTTCATGCACTCTGAGCAGTTCACAAGGTAATTAGCATTTTGCCTTAACAATCTGGGGACTCATTTTACCAGCCTTTGAAGCATGGAAGTCAATCTTCACCTGCTGTCAGGATTGAATTCACATTTTGACTGCAATACAGCAGTTTAACCACTGTGCCCTTTCCTGTAGAGCAGCAACTCTGGAGACACAGCTCAATTGGCAAGAGGTTCTATAGGGCTGGAGCAGACACTGAGAAGGACCTCTTTCTGGTGCTAGAGAGACGCAGCTCTCTAGCAGATGGAACAATTAGAGAGCCTCTCCAGTCTGCTCTGGTGGGATGGACAGATGTTCTTGGGGTGACGCGGTCTCTTAAATATCCTGGCCCACTACCATGTAGGGCTTTAAAGGTCATAACCAGCACCATGAATTGCACCCAGAGGCACACTGGTAACCAGTGCAGCTTCCAAAGCAGTGGCGAGGCAAGGGCATACCGCCCACACCCCATCACCACGTGAGCAGTCGCATTCTGGACCAGTTGCAGCCTCCAAATGGTCATCAAGGGCAGCCTCATGTAGAGTGCATTGCAATAGTCAAGTCTGGAGGTGACTAGAGCATGTGTGACCATGAGCAAGGCATCCCGATCTAGGAGCAGGCATAATTGGTGTGTAACACGAAGCTGTGCAAAAGCCCTCCTGGCCACAACTGCCGCATGCTCTTCGAGCAGGAGTCGTCCAGGAGGACCCCCAGATTACGCGCTGGGTCTGTTTGGGGCAAAACAACCCCATCCAGAACCAAAGATGGTAGCTCCTGAGATAACGCAGGATCCCTGCCCCTTAGCCACTCAGTCTTGCCAGGGTTCAGTTGTAGCCCGTTGTCAGTTGTAGATGTTGTCTTAGAAAAGTACCTGGTTTTTGTTTTGGTGCTTTGCATGAACTTCTTGCTCTTGCTTCAGCCCTAAAGGTGCCTGCTTTGTTTGCTTCCTTGGTTATTTGATTCATGGTCTGCTTGGAATACATCTCTTCTGTTGGACTAACCTTGTTCCCCATCTGCTCCTGGCATTGACCTTGGACTTGGGTTAGAAGTTGCATACGGTGTGCTTTTGACTTTTAGTTTGGTTGCCCTGGGGTCTTTGCAGCTAGCCAGCTGCCAAAGTCCCAGACTTTGACAACATACTGGAAAGCACCATGGTTTCAGATTCATCAGACTCCTGTACAAACCAACAGAAGAAAGCCACCTTGAAGCTACCATCAACGTTGAGGCAAAGGAAAGTCCCATCTCCAGGATTCGAAATCCTCCAACATAAAAGATTTGGCACCGAAGCATCCAGGTCCCAAAAGAAGACCATCTAGCCCAGTGGGGTGGCCAACCTTGTTGTCCCAGGTGTTCTTGGACTTCAGTTCCCAGAAGCCCCAGTCAGCCCTCCTGCTGATCAGGGCTTCTGGGAATTGAAGTCCAAGAACAATTGGAGCACCAAGGTTGGCCACCCTTAATCTAGACAATGTCTAATCCAGGGGTGCCCAAACTTTTCAGGCCGTGGGCCAGTCATGTGGGTTCTCCCACTGGAAGCAGAAGTAAAATGTGCCTTGCAATCTGTTTTGCAACAGGATGTGATAGATTTTAAGCTGCCATTTTCTCTGCTTAAACCAGGAGTGCCCAAACTATGGCCCGTGGGCCAGATCCAGCCCCTGATGCCAATTCATCCAGCCCGCGCCACCCTTGTTTCTCCCATAAGCCTGTATGTGCGCATTTTACTTCTGCTTCTGAGAGTGATGAGAGCGGTGAGGGCCAGATGAATTGGCATTGGGGGCCAGATCTGGCCCACAGGCAGTAGCTTGGGTACCCCTGGTCTAATCTCTGCCCGACTACACAAATAAAACACCAGTCTTCAAAACAATGTTGCTTAACCACATTCAACACTCTGAAGTTGTCTTAAAGACTTAAACTACAAGCATTGTAACCCTTAATAAACCCCTGCTCTACCTGTTGCAGGATTTGGGCTCCCAGCCTGGAAGCAGCGGTTAAAGTGCTTCCAGGATTGGATCCTTACCTTTGATGTAGCTAATGGTTTCCCCCTGGTTCTGGAGGTGGGGCTATATAAGAATCAGTTCTTCCTCCTGGAAGTTGCCTCAGCAATGAAGGGTCAATAGGCTTGCGTGGATTGTGTATCTTGTTCCTGGTTCTGATGACTTCCTGTGGACTATTGTGCCTCCCCTGGAATCTTGCTTCTTGAACCTTGTCCTTGCCTACCTCCAGCCTCTGAAGGCACTCTACCTCGTCTGCTCTCTCAGTCATATGAATTCAGGCTTGCTTGGACTGTGCTTTTGTCATATGGCCGATCCTTATCTGTCATCCTCAGGCTTGATTTTAGACTTGGTCTGTGATATATTTACTGTTTGGCCTGTTAGCTTATTGTTCGTGATAACTTTGCCAGCTGTCCATGCCCTGGACTCTGACAGACAAATGATGATGCCCAGACATCAAATCACTCCATCTCTTACACCACCAAAATCAGATGTGGGAGAAAACAACCCTCCCTCCCCAACCTAAGATATTGTAACGTTCTGATTTAATATTTCATATGGAGAAATCTCAAGCTACATATTCAAAAGCCAACACCTCCCAAATAAGATCACCTCCATGACTATGTGACACAATAGAACCAATACAAGTTTCAGTGCCATCTTCATTTCTGAATAAGGTTAAATAAACATGTCCAAAAAAGTCTACAGCTCAACCTGTATCTGAAATGGTAGAGAATATCTATAAAAGTCATGACAACAAAGCAGCATTCCTGATTTTATTTATTGTATGATGAGTTTCAGTTGTCTGCATTAATGTGGACATATACAATGAGCACAAATTGTTCATCTCATGTTCCTAGCTAGAGTTCCTCATCCGGATTTAAAAGCCATTGAAGGGCTTCATCTGAGGCACTGTGTAAGTCCTCCAATGTGCCTCCAAATGTGCATAAAGGACACCTAAATATAATGTGGTCCATGGTTTGGTCCTCTTCACCGTCACATTGGGGAGAAGAGTTCCATCCCCATGTCAACAGAGGGCTTTGCATCTACCACAGGCAGTCCTCGCTGTTCAGGATCCATCACTGTCATCCTGGAAGGGAAAATCCAGCAGGCCATTCACGGGGATTCTTGTTTATGCGGTGATGGGGAAGCAGAGGTAGATGTTGTCACAGTTCCATCCAGGCATCTGAGATATTCCGGAGGAAGCATCCACAGTCAATTTCAAGTAAAAATGACCATGATAACTGACAAATGGTAGGGACCTAACAAGTTGAAGAGATTAGGAGAGAAGAATACACAGAATTCTACAAAAGGGACCTTGATGTCCCTGACAACCACAGTGGTGTGATCTCTGAACTTGAGCTGACATCCCAGTGTGTGAAGTCAAGTGGGTCCTAGAATGTATTGCTAACAACAAAGCACATGGAGATGACAGTATTCCAGTTGAGCTATTTAAACCCTAAAACATGATGCTGTTAAAGTGCAGCACTCAATATGCCAGCAAATTTGGAAAACACAGCAGTGGCCATGGGACTGGAAGAGGTCAGTTTATGTTCCAATTCCAAAGAAGCGAAATGCCAAAGAATGTTCAAGCTATCATACAAGCTATCCTCATCACACATACTAGTAAGGCCATGTTCAAGATCCCATAAGCTAAGCTTTGGGAGTATGCAGTTCAAGAACCACCAGAAGTACCTCACAGGTTTTGAAGATTATAGTTCTGTTAATGCCGCCTAAAATAACATTTGCTTTTTTTTGTAGCCACACTTATTTGAATCTGTACAGCCCATGTCAGGCTACTGTAGAACCACAGCATAGATAGTCAAGTCCTTCACCCTGACATAGATTGAATTTCACAGCCTGGAATGATCAGGCATAATAAAAAAAATACGCTTCTCAGTTTCAGGTAAAAGTCAGCTAGAAAGAACTTATCAAGTTTGTAGGCTCTGCAAAATCCTATGGAAAACAATATATTTTATCACCCCTCACTTCATTCTACAGTGAAGGAGAAGAGTCTACTCTCAAAGTTTATCACTCAACAAGTGTCAAATCAAATGGAAAACTCCTCTCCTGTAAAATTTGTCCTCCCAACCAATAGATAAAGATTTTTTAAAAGTCTTCAGAAGCTCTATCTAGATATGCCTCTACACTTACAGCAGATATCTCTCTCCCTCTCTCATGTTTTTATGGCCCCTGAGTCAGACACAGACAATGATGGTGGCTGGTAACCAGCGTCTGAGCCCACTCCTAGCATGAATCTGTCTTCTGTTGATCCAGTAGCGTCAAACACAGAACAGGCAATTGCTGAGTCAGCAAATGATAGTGATGAGGCTGAACCTTCCACCTCAGAATGATGTAGACAGCACCTGTGTAATGAATTCCAGCTGTGCCGGAGAGCAGCCAGAGCTTGTTTGCAGAGAACGATGCCAGCTGAGGAGCCTTGATCACAAGCTCTCTTAAGGAAGGACGCTCCTTCTTACACCAACCTACCAGAACAACAAAATTGCTAGCTGACATTGTGACTCTGTGACACCTGTCTGCCTGATTACCTTGTTGGATCTTTGACCTTTGCTTTTGGATTTTCCTCTGGACTCAGACTACCACTGGACAATAACTAAACTCTTCTTTTCTCTACCACACTTCTGCTTAATCCTCAGAGACTGTTGCAAGACTTTGTCTCTCTCCCTTTTCCTCTCATTATTGAGCAACTGCTAGCCAGCCAGCCCCCGCCTTGCTGGGAGGGACATTCAGACATGTGTTTACCCATGTAATGAAAAAATCCTATGACACTCTAGCTACAATGAAGTTTCACTTCTTATAAAACAGTTTTCTTACCGGCCATTTCTTTGACTAGTAGAGCAAATGAACTTGTGGCTCTCAAATTAGATCTCCTTCACCTCCATTTTCACAAAGATAAAGTGGCTATGTATGAACATTATCCTTGCTACAAGAGGCTCATACAAGTACAGCCAAATGTGTGTAACTCATTAATGGATAGTCTGCTATTGTAACTTCTTAAGCCCTTTAAAATCTGACCTCCTGGCAGACTACTCAAATACAGCCACTGAATTGGGAGACCATAAATTCCCCACCCAAAATATAAGTTTTGTGGGTGAGTTTCTGTTACAGCCCTGGACCCTGGGTTTGAGGAGGAAGATCTGCCAACACCTCAGCCTGCTGTCAGCTTGGAATTGCCTGTTCATGATCAAGCTGATCAAAATGATCAAGAATTGACAGCAATTTGACCAGGACATGTGGAGGCTCAAACTGTCAGATACGAGGAGCCAATTACTTCAGAAAGATGTTGGCTGTAGTTAAGGAACGAGCTGCATATGTGAAGAAAAGAAGCAAGGGCTCGTTTACAAAGACCACCTTCAGCTGCGAGTACAAAGCAGTGAGGACTCTTAAGGAGCCACTCATACCAGCTAAGGCTTTGTCGGAACAAGACTTGTTATCCTGACACTGTGTTTCCCTGCTCCCTCTATTCTGCCTGTTTGGCTAACCTCGACTCTGTTAGGGAATTTGGCAGAGTGAACTAGTGCAGAAGGTGGCAGAAAATTCTTGAGTACACACAAGAGAACACAAATTACTTTGATGCAGAGGTTTCTTTACTGAAGGTGCAAAAAAAATAGAGTTCACAATTTCAAAGATATTTACAGTAAAACAAATTGGATAACTTCTGTGTTCAGTTTGTATCAGCTATTTACAGTTCATATGTAGCACAGTTCATTGAGCAAGTAATCAAAAGATAGTCTTGTAAACTTGCCAAAACAGTTTGCAAACAACAGTTGTTTTCATTATAGCTTATGGATTCCAGTTGCAGTTTTTGGGAGTCTTTAGTGTTCTACAGCTGGCAGCGTTCTGATGCAAAACCAGTAAGCAGAAAAACAACAGTTGAATATGCAGAAAATAAAACAATGTACTGTGCTCCTCTTTGAAGATGTCAAGAGCAAAACTTCTCCAAATACAACATCTCAGCCAGCCGATTAAATAGTGGAAGAAGCCTTGATTTTAAGCACATTTTGCAAGGGTAATTAGCTAATACAATAAAGCTGCTATAACAGACATACAGAGTGCTTAAAGGAATAGTGAGTGAGGTAGAATATGCTAGCCAGCAGCCTATGCAGAGTCTCTGGAACCTCAGCCTGCATTCTGATGACGCCTTTGGATTCTCCTTTAGGACTTTTATTTGGTAATTCTCGACTTTGGACCTTCAGTCTACAAACTAACTACTCTTGGATCTCCCTTAGGACCTTGTTGAATCAATGACCCGTAATTGAACTTGGTTTCATCTGACTCTCCATCCATTGCTACCTTTGTGCAGTAAGCCTGTTCTGCCGGGGTATGTGTGACAGCTTCCTACTTTACTTGTTTCAGAGGAAAGAATGTCAGTGTCTACATTTGTGAAAAAATGTTACAGGATCCCACTGCTTATGGCCTTTACCCTATTCGTGTGACAGGGAACAACTCAGAACATCAATATGAAAACTAATTCAAGCGCTTGCTCTCATAAATGTTCTATTTTGAATTCTGAGCGTGTGTCCCAACATTTCTGCTTTTAAGAGGCGAATTTCATCTGAAGCCAAAGTTCATTGCCTTAAGACAGGAATTCTCAATCTGTGGCCTGTGGGCCAAATGGGGCTGTGCTAACTTATCCGAGCAGGCATGGTCACCACATGGTGGCACTACACAGAGAGTCTATTTGAGGAGAGTCCAGATATCAAAGTCCTAAAGGCAAGCCGAGGTCTACTTACCAGTAGTTTGAGCAAGCGTTTAATCCAAAAGGTGCCCAGGGGCGTTGGCAGAGGGGTCAGGGTCTAGGCAGGCAGTCTGGAGTCGAGCAGGGTGTCAGTCTTTTCACAAGAGTTGTACTGATGATGGCAGGCTGCAACAAGCTTGTTTATAAGCCTCCCAGCTAATTGGTATCAGCTGGAAGCCTTTTATGGTACTTTGCCCTAGCTTGCCTGAATCTCAGGTGTAGCTCCTTTCTGGACCTTTCCCTGACTGAGGGCTGATCACTGTCAGAGTCAGCTGCCTGGGGAAACAGACTTGGGCCAGGCATAGGCTGAAATCCCTGGCTCAGGACATCCTCAGGTTCAAGTGCAAGCAGAACTGGGCTGGGCATACGGAGTTCCCCCAATCCAGGCCATCCTCAGAGTCTGACGAGGACTGGATCACAACATCAGCCCATGGCACCATTTTATGTGGTCTTCAAATGCCTCCACAACACCAGGAAGTATCATGTAGTGGAGGAAGGGCAAAATGGCAGTCCAGCCTCTGAAGCTGTCTGAGGGAGCATGACCGAGCCTCTGGCTTAAAAAGGTTGAGAACTGGTCTGACCAGTATCAAATCAGTGTGTGCATCAAAAGACCTCAGTTGTACTCTTACTTTGACTGACATATTACACATATACCAGATGTCTCACCATTATAAACAAGCAGTTATATTAAAATGTTTCTAACACTGGTAACCTATGGAGGATATAGCTGAGGAACTCCACCTCGTGTATGCCACTTGGAGGACCCCTGAACAGGCTGATGAAGAATGTGGAGAGATACACACACCATCTCATTTATTGGTCTGCCGTCTACTACCATCAACATGCAGCAGTGAAGACTTCATTTTGGCCAATGACGAAGCCAAAAAAGTGGCTTCATTTTGCAGTCCGTAGTTTGATTAGATGTCATGATCCAAGCCTCATCTGAATCTGAGGATGAGCCGGAGCCTTGGCCTGTTTCTAGCCTGCTTTTATCTCCCCAGAATTGTGACCTGTCAATTCAGGAGCCAGCAATCGTTGAATCAGACTCTGACAGTGGTGAACCTTCAACCTCAGAGTGTTGCTGGCAACTCCTGCACAATGATTCACAGTTGTGCAGTAAATCCGCCAGAGCTCTGAACGGAGGCTCCCAACTGAGAGCCCTTAACTGAGAAAGCTCTTAAGGGTATTTGCTACAGTTGTCAGTTGTTGGTACAACTTAATTGTAAGCCGACATGGCAATTATTAACCCAATAAATCTTAGGTTGCACTAGCCTTATAACCATCTTAATAAGATCTTCAAGGTGAGTAAATTTCAGTGGCTTAGAGGTAAAGGTCTCCCCTGCTCGAAAGCCAGTCATATCCGACTCTAGGGTTCAGTGCTCATCTCTGTTTCATAGCTGAAGAGAGCATTGTCTGCACCTGCAGACATTTCCATGGACAGGTGGCAGGCAATGCTGTTTACCTTGCAAATTTCCATGGACATGTGCACAGAATGCTGTTTACCTTCCCACTGAAGTGATCCCTATTTATCTACTTGCAATTTCTTGCTTTTGAACTGCTATGGTGACAGGAGCTGAGGGAGAGGCGGGAGCTCATTCTGTCGTGCAGTACAGGGGTATTGAACTGCTGACCTGCTGCCTTCCAGTCAACGTTTTAACCACTTGAGCCACTGCATGTTCCAATACCCTGAGTTTCCATTATCCAGGAGGGTTTTAACTGAGTTCACCATTGTTCTATATACCACAAGAGGTAAAGCATTATATACCTGGCAAATGTTTAAATCAGCAGAATGAGGATTGTGTATCAGCTTAAATGCAGAAAGTCAATTATGGATTGCAAATGTGAACAACACTACAGTGTTCTAACAGCAGCTGCTCGTAATAAATTCTAAGCTTGGTTTCAAACAAATTTGGCAAAGCAAGATGGATGAAGTTAGATTGAACAAATTTTATAGTGGTATTTTAATGGTGAAGAAGGATTTCTCAAGAGTTGTGGATTTAAAACTTCAGTTGAAAGTTAATTTTCAATGTACAAATTGATTGTGATAGAGGAACCTAATATGAATCGAATATCATCTATCAACATAAGATTACGACACCGTCCTTGGTTCTGGAGAACCGATCACACATGTTTATGCACAGTACATGGTAGATACACTTTGGCATTTAATGCCACAAGTAACAAGAGACTGAGAAGGGGGGGGAATGATGTGAAGAAACTTTACCTCCTAGCCATGTTTTCGAGTTCATTTCCCTTCTGCTAATGTTCCATTATCCTGAGGCCAAAGGAATTCTCAGGAGGCAGACAAAAGACTAAGACCATTGATCAAACTTCTAGCACCACTTCCTTTACCTTGCTCAAAAGAAAAACATTTGATGTAAATTTTTATCCTGGTAGACTGTAACCTGAAAGTCAAGAAATGGAATTAGTACGTATTTCCCTTAATAAAATCCAGTTCCGCACAGTAACATGGATTTTATAAATTTCATTATAAAGAAATAATCGGGATGTAGGTAATACATGGAGTGGGGGGGGGGGGAATCACAAAACTTTTGCACTCACACAGAGATGGAATATGCCAAACAAACACACATAGAAAAATCTATCAACCTGCATCTACATTTACTCTTTTGTTTATCTCTTTGATGTTTTTGGTAGAGTTCCCGATCCTATTACTTCCATAGGACAGCATTCCTATATCCCCGTCCTGCTTCTTCAACAGACATGGATGAAAGACATAGCCCCAAAGAATCCTACTTTTCTTTAACAATCAGTCATTCATTCTGGATGGCTCCTAGTCTCTTTATGTTATTCTTACAGGAAGATATTTCTTAGAGAAATACCCAGAACTTTGATTTGCTAGCCAGATAATTTTCTCTTTCTGGCTCCACTTCTCTCCAATAGATGACTCTTGCTGCATAATATGGGTGTGACATTTCCTCTAAAAGATCTTTCGCATCTCCTCTGATCGTTTATGGTGTTTTTCTTCCTGATCAACAAGTTAACTTTATTTTCCTGATAGAAGAAAATGGATAGAGAAATTTGATGTCTTGAAAATGAAAACAATCAGAAATGAAACCAGAAGGAACAATTGATCAGAAATGAGGAGAGTTGTAAAATAGAAACTGTAGATGAATTGATTGGTATCGAACACTAGGGATGTGCGGGAGGTCTCCCTGAAGAATGTGACCCAATCATTCTTGGAGCACATTTGCACAAGCGAAACAAGTTGCTGTTAAAAAAACCTCTGCATAGTGACAGGATGCCTCAAAGCTACATTAATTGAGGAAATACAGTAAAACACTGGATAACGATTGGATCGGATAACACTAAAATCACATAACATTGGGGAATTTGAGGCAAACATTTGGATCGGATAACATGTTAACCATTATGTTAACCATTATGTTAACGTTATCCGATCCATCAGATAACCTAAGTATTTCTGTGGCTAATGTTTGCCTCAAATTCCCTGAGGTGTGGCTGTGACTCACCAGTTTCTTTTGGGAGAAAGGGAGGGGCTGCCTGCTCTCAAGCTTGCCACATTTGAATAACAAAAGCTTGCAAAACCAGTCTGACTAGTTTAGCAAAGCAAAAGCAGATTGTAGCTCCACAAGCTTCATGCATTGTCAATGGAAAACAAGCAGACACTGAAACCTTTCACCTACAAAGCAATTAAGCTTTTCACACCCTGCAAAGCCCTGAGGGAACTCCCTTTATTACAGCAATGGTAGGGGGGCTGATTCTAAAGGAAAACATTTTCCTAGCTTCTGTTCAGAAAGCCTCCGTCTGGCTTGCCAAGGGACATTGTGATGGGGGGGGGTTCCTTAAGAGAGGCTTAGGACCCTTTCCCCAGTGTAACCCAGAACACTTTGCAGAAAAATAATTGCAAAGAGACAATTTGACCCAATTACCTTTATGAAGTTTCCCCTTTAAATTCTAAACAGCCTGAAACCAAGATTGTAGCTCTGCAAGCCTTATGCATTGTCAATGGAAAACAAGCAGACACTGAAACCTTTCACCTACAAAGCAATTAAGCTTTTCACACCCTGCAAAGCCCTGAGGGAACTTCCTTTATTACAGCAATGGTAGGGGGGCTGATTCTAAAGGAAAACATTTTCCTAGCTTCTGTTCAGATCTTTTAAAACAGCACTTTATAAAATTTTCAAAAATTTAAAAAAGCTGTATGGCTTTGTTCCCCTAAAGTCAGGGTGGTCTGGCATGTTTTTGTAATGTATTTACCCTTTAGACAATTATTTCTTGAAGTTCTTTAAGTTTCCAGCATGTTTCCTTGACTTTCCCTTGAAGCCTCTGTTGCTTATCTCTATGGAGTTAACGTGAATAGGATTTTAACGTTATCTGGTGCATGCATCGGATAAGGCTAAAAATCGGATAACGTTAAGACTTGTGGAACCAAGTCTTAACGTTATCCGAGGTATTACTGTATACACTGTGGTTGGTATTGTTCCCCCTAAGATCAGGAGAGAAGTAGCACTTTGAGAGAAGATTTTTTTTTTTTTTGGACTAGTAGCCATGTTAGTCTGTGTTTCAGGCATATCAAAAAACAAAAACACTGCAGCACTTTAAAGACTAACTGCTATATTTTTAATGTGAGCCTTTGTGGATCAAGTCCACTTCAACAGACATAGGAGTGAAACTTCAAGGCATGAACCTATATACACTAGATAGAGGGACACAGAGTGATCAATCAGAATTACAGATAAACATGCAAATCAATACAGCTTTCCACAGCTGACAGTTGCAGATATTTCTGGTTGTTATTCAGATTAGCTCCAAAAGTCCTCTTTTCAATCTTAAATAGTGGGAAGATACAAAACAAACACCTGGCATTGAACTTATGCTAATGAGTTTAACCTCTGTGTTAACTGTGTGAGTACATCCTTTGTTCTGTGAGACATGTTGTGAAAGATAATATTACAGGAAAATTTGTGAAGGCAGTATACTATAACAAATTATAATATAGAAAATATATAGCAGCATATAACAATCTGTGAATCAAATCTGATAATGTCCCAGATACCTCTGGCTAATATTCAAACCATTGTAGTGGGTGCCCAACAGATGGATATATTTGATTTCTGCTGTCTCTCTCTGGATCCTAGTCATGTAATTTCTTTGTTCCAGAATTGCAACTTTCAGGTCTTAGCTAGAGTGACCAGGTAGATTGAAATGGTTTGAAACCTGTTTCGCTATGTTGCCATTCCAGATGTCTGATTTATGTCCATTAACTCTTTTGCACAAAGATTGTTCTGTTTGTCCTACATAAAGCACAGAAGGGCATTTCTGGCAAGAGATGGCATATATCACATTGGCAGAAGAACAAGTAAAACTACCTTTAATATTGTGTGTGGTGCAATTGGGTCCAACAATACTATTTCCAGTGTGACTGGGGGCAAAGTTGACTTCTGGTTTTGCAGCAGGGTTTAGTTCCCATCCGGGTTTATTTTTGTGTAGTCTGTTGTTTGTTAATAGTTGTTTGAGGTTTGAGAGTTGCCTATAAGCAAGTAGAGGTCTGTCAACAAGGGCTTTGGAAAGTGAAGTATTCTTGTCCAAGATGGGTTGGAGATCTTTCATTATGCGTGTGTGGGGTTTAAGTTGAGGGCTGAAAGTGACAATCAGCGGTGTTCGGTTGCTTTCTTTTCGGGGCCTGTCTTGTAGTAGGTTACTCCTGGCTATTCATTTAGCCCAGTTGTTTTGTTTTTTAACCATATTTGATGAGTATTGTAGTTTGAGAAATGCATTTTGTAGGTCCTTGAGCTTGACATTCCTGTCTTTGTGGGTCTGAGCAGATGCAGTTGTACCTGTGGGCTTGGTTGAAGAAATGGATTTTGTTCTGTATTCTAGGATGGAGGCATGCAATATCGTGGGTTTGCAGTATCGTGTGGTACTGAGATGTCCATTTTGTAGTTTCACAGTGGTGTCTAGGAAATTTAGTTGTTGTGTAGACTGGTCCAAACTGAGTTTGATATTTGGATGAAAATTATTGAATTCCTGGTGGAATTTCTCTAGGGTTTCTTTTCTATATGTCCATATCAAAAATATGTCATTGATGTACCTCAAATAGGTAAGTGGTTTATGGATACAGCAGTCAAGAAAATGTTCTAAATCAGCCATGAATATATTAGCATACTGTGGAGCCATGCAAGTACCCATGGCAGTTCCGTTGATTTGGAAGCAGGTTTCATTGGTGAAGGTGAAGTAATTGTGTGTAAGTACAAAGTTGCACAAGGTGGTGACTGTGGGCTTATTTTTGTATTGAACGGTGTTCCTGATGGCTTGTCATCCATCTTTTTGGGGGATGTTGGTGTACAGAATTTCTACACCCATTGAAGCTAAAATGATGTTATCCGGGAGATAGTGTATGTTGAAGTTTTCTTAGAAAGTCTGTGGTATCTCTTATGTAGCTGGGTACATTGGTAGTATATGGTTTGAGAATGGAGGCCACATATCCAGATACTTCCAACAGTGACAGTGTTGATGCTTGATATAATGGGTTTCCTGTGGTTTCCAGCAGGGATTCCCAACCCTTTCCTGCCGGGGGCTACGTCGCACTCTCTCAGTCAGCTTCAAGAGCCAGATCCCTGCCTGCACAATTGGAGTGGCCATTTTGTCCCAATAGCATCAAAAGGGTAGCCATTTTGTTTCTTGAATGCCCTTGGAGGAGGTGGGAGGCCGCATGAAATGGCACTGTGGGCCAGATTCGGCCCCGGGCCTTATGGTGGGAACACAAGGTTTCCAGGTTTGTGAACTTTAGATAGTAGGTAAACGGTAGCTGGTTGAAGTTCTTGTGATATGTGGTCAAGATTTGGTAATGTATATTTCCAGGAACAACCATACATTATCTGCTACAGCTAGTTGTGGGAAGCTGCATTGATTTGCATGCTTATCTGTCATTCTGATTGATCAACTCTGTGCCTCTGTATCTGGTGTATATAAGTTCATGCCTTGAAGGTTTCACTCCTATGTCTGATGAAGTGGACTTGATCCACGAAAGCTCATGTTAAAAATATGGTTTTGTTGTTGTTCAGTCGCACAGTCGACTCCGACCCTCTGCGACCCCATGGACCGCTGTAGTTTTTTGATTTTCTGATAAGCAAGAGAAGGAACCTTGACGTCCTCTGAATGGCAATGAGCCTCAAGTCCGGCTCAGATCAGGGAAAACTTTATAGCAAAAGCAAACATTCATGAGGGTACACAAGAACAAAATCAGATTAGAAGATGATGGAAGGTGTTCACTGGACAAGGAATGACATTCAAGGAGCTGAGGATCTCAACCTGTCCTACATCACTTGGAGGACCCTGAATGTAAGACCAATAGGCTCAAGTGGGGTTTTCTGGCAGACAATAACATGCGGTGTGACTGGAAAAAGAATCTGGCTCATTTACTGCCAACGACTACCATAAACATGTATAAAAATGAAGACTTTGTTTTGGCCAGGGACAAAGCCAGGAAAGTGGCTTCTTTTTGGCAGTTTAAAATCTGACCTGCACACGAAAGAAGATGTTTAAAAATGATAGTTGTATAGCTTTGATCTGACATTTTGAAAACACCTGTGTTCCAGTTTGATTTTGTAGTGTAGTTTTTAAAAGTTCAGTTCGGTAGCTTCATTTAAACCATTTTCAAAGGAGTCATTGTTGTCTTAGTTTGGGTACTTTTTTAAAATCTGAAAAAGAATGTTGTATTGTTTAGCCTAAGGGTTATTTGTATGCAAGTTTATCTCTTTGGATTTTGTAGAGTTTAAAGTTAGGTTTCTTTGTTAATTAACAGCTAATGTTGAAAAAAATTCTATTGAAACTCTAGGTTGGCAAAAAAAAAAAGCGGTCCAGTGTTTGTTTAGTTTAAGCTGTGTAACACCTTATATCGGGAGTCCTCAAACTTTTTAAGCCAGGGGCCAGTTCACTGTTCCTCAGACTGTTGAGGGGTGGACTATTTTTTCAATGGACTCTGAGGGCCTGCATAACCTCGCCTGGCCTGACTAGATGGTTCCTCCTCCTGCCCCAGCCTCTGCTACTCTCCACCACACATGCATGCCTCGTTCACCTAGCCCTGCCGGCAGCGGCTCCTCACAGCATCTGTCCTGCTACAGAGCATCTTCAGGGCCAAGCCAAGCGGAGGGGACAAGGATCGAAGTGGCCAGGTCACTTGCACCATCTCCCTTCTCTGCCTGCCTGAGCCAGGCTGGACAACAGCAGCTGTAGCTCCTGATAACAAGGCAGTGGCTTAATCATTAGATGTGGTGCCTGCAGTGCAATTAATGGCTCCAGCGAGGGCCAGATTTTTCAATGCAGAGGGCTGGATATAGCCCACGGGCCGTAGTCTGAGGACCCCTGCCTTATATTATACATTGATTTTTAAACTTCTGTGGTCCAGCGGCCAAGAAAATCGGGCAAAGTTGGTTTGAGAAGGAGACAAGAAAATAAAATTATAGTGGTAACAGCTTTTGATGCGTTCACTGCCTGTAGTTTTGTGCCTGAAGGAAAAATGGACAAATGAGAGGTTAATATCATTTTTTTCTTATGTCTCAGGGACGTTGGTGATTATTTTCAACCTCAAACTGATGGATAATGGTGAACCAGAGCTGGACGTGACCTCTGATCCCCGAGATATCCAGATGGCAGAAACACCACCAGAGGGAACGTAGGTTTGATCGAAAAAGCAGTCCAAGCTGTAATTAATTGTTTTTATGGAAAATCCAAAACGACTCTTTTGGGCTTTTAACTGATCGTAACCATTTGGTTGATGAAGATGATAGGGAGTACATGGAAGTACCACGTAACAGATTTGATAATAGGAGCTGTCAAGTAACTTCCAATTTATGGGAACCATTTTCAGAAGAGAGTACTTTGAAGTGGCTTATTGTTCCCTTTTTCTGGAGACAACCTGGGACTCTGTAACTTCTCCAAGGGCATATATACTGTTGGTTTTGTGATGTACAGTAGGAAATGGAACTTCTAACCTCTAGCTTCATGGCTAGATATCTAACTCTCACTGAGTTGGTTACAAACTGTATGTCCATTGGCATCCTTTTCAAAATGTTACTGTATGTTCATGGACCCAGCTAACCCAGAAATCAACACATGTTGATAGGCTAAACTACCCAACAATTATTTGTGACTTCTACCAAGTTCCCCTGTGCATGAAAGAGAAATAGGGATGGATGGATGGAGTGTTGTGTTCCATTTGCATCAATTTTGATGAAAAAAAGTTTAAAATACTTTTCACAAATTATTCCCTATATTTGGAAATAATTTCACCTAGATTAGTTTTTAATGTGAAGTAACAGAAAGCTGAGAAATAGAGAGATAACCTTCACTTCTGATTTATCAATGTAGACTGATAGTTGAGACGATGTCATGATCCAGAATTCGTTGTGTCAATGAGATTGTTCTTCGTGATCTTTTTGTATCACTCATTTGGCTTTGGATCTACACAGAACTCTGTTCAGAACAATCAGGAGTTGGGTATTTTTATTTATTTTATTTTTTATTTGACTTCTTCTCCACCCTCTGGGATACATTCCCACTCTGGGTGGTATCAGCACCTGTCTCCAAGCTCATCAGATCTCACAACTCCTCTGACGAGATGCTTGCTAGGCAGGACCCCTTGCCCTAGGTTTCTCCATGTCCCAAACTGAATCTCGCCTGCCAAGTTACCAGGCTCAGTTTTGGACCTCCTAAGAGCAACGGAGAAGTCTGCCTAGATTTATTTATTTATTAATCAAATTTATTCATTGCCCTTCTCACAAAGTGACCCAGGGCGATTTACAACAAAAAGCATCAAGAACAGTTAAAACCAATGAGTTTAAAACTAACTAAAACAAATTAAACGACTTACCAGCTGAAACACACACAGCTGCCTGAGATATCATGCTTAAAAGAATCTCAGAAGAGAGACGTAGAAGTATTTTCTTCTATAAAAGTAGCTTAGGCTTGGCAAAACACTCTTTTTTCGCCCTTTCAGGAACCACTTCAGTGATGAAGTAGATTTTCTTTGTTGTAGATCAAGCATAGGTAAAAACTCAAAAGTTTTTGAAAAAGACTCATATTGTTTACGCTGTCCATATCTTCTAATCAAAAATAGTAGGAACGTAGAAATATACATTCACCGAAACGCAAAATAACCTATCTCTCTAGATAATCAAGCTTGTTAACTCCTGCACCCATTTTAGCAGGATAAAATTATACTGATCCATGTTGTTCAGATACCTTTTCTTTGTCTCTTTGGATTTCTCTCTCTTCTCTATTAATTCCCTCCTTTTTTATGTCCTGTCTCCATCCAAGAACAACATCACCTCCTCATTAGCATCAACCAGTGAGGTGGAACATAGCCTCATGCCCTCATTAGCACCAACCAATGAGATGCCTGTATATACCTAGTAACAGGACACTGTTCCTATGCAGATTTCACATTCTGACACCTAGCTGTCAAACTGATAAAGAGTTGCTATGGCCAAAGTCTGGCCTTGTGAACACATGCAAATATCTAAGCAGTGAAACATCAATATTTGGCATTCTAGCACATCTAAAAACTTAGCACAACTCTTAACCTAAGAACTCCATGTTCTTAACACCGGTACATTCATGGTATATTTCCATTACAGGTGGCTCACAATATTAAAAAGAGCAAAACAGATGTCATAAAACCCTCAAATAACCGCCACTCAGGAATTTGAGCTGTAATAAAGTTAGGCATTTTCTTTTGTTTTCGTTAACACTATTCTTATTGACTGGAATATTTTATAAGAAAGTGACAAATTATGTAAAAATACATTGTTCAATGTAAGCAACCTGGTTTTGTTGTTCAGTCGCACAGTCGATTCCGACCCTCTGCGACCCCATGGACCACTGTCCGCCAGGCACTCCTGTCTTCCACCATCCCCCTCAACTCACTCAACTCTGTGCCCATTGTCTCCATGATACCATCTAGCCATCGCTAAACCTAAAAGATTCAGAAGACAGGAAACATAATTTGTAGAAGGCATGTAAGATATACTTTCTATAAGATCATTCGCGCTATAGTATTCCCAACCACTGAATACAGATACAAAAGCCGAACAGTAAAGAAAAATGATGGGGGAAATGTACTTATTTGAATTATGATACTGGAAGAGAGTTCTTTAGATACCCTGGAATGCTAGAAAGACAGAAGCAAGTATGTCCTGGAGCAAATCAAGCCTGAATTGTCTCTGGAAGAAAACATGAATCTAAGGCTGTCCTACTTAGGGCACGTCATATGAAGGCAAGATTTTCTGGAAAAGTCTATAATGCTGAGAAATAGAAGGCAGCATAAAAAGATTAAATTTGAGGTGGATTGGCTCACTAAAGGAAACCACAAGCTTGAGTTTGTGAGAGCTGAGCAAGGCTGTCGAGAACAAGATATTTTGCAGATCTCTCATTCATAGGCTCACCATAAGTCAGAGACAATTTGATGGCACATAACAACAAATAATAAGATCATACTAATGGATTTTTATTCAGCCACTGTAACAGTCTTGTATGCCAAACAAAGAAGTTTTGATTTAAGAAAAAAGTTGGGAAAATTTTTAACTTTTTTTAGACTTATAAAAAAGTCTTCTGTATGAAATAATTGTATATAGCCTCTAAATGGAACAAGATTTCTGAAAGTGTTTACCCACCAAGAAGCAGTTTATGAATATTTATATTTTTATTAAAAAATATATAGATTGAAAAACCTTTCTACGAATGTGAAAAATTAGTACTGTATTTAGAAAATGGTAGATCTAACTAATCTTGAGAGGTACACAGAGCAACTGCAACCTTCAGTTTTTGCTTGGGACCTATTCGGTGACATTTAATTGATTAAAAAAAGGACGGCACCAGGCTCTCGGTGGTGTTAACGGGGAATTTGACTAGGAAATTATGCTTCATAATGGACAGAGTAGAAGCCATACAAACTAATAGGAATGCTAAAAAAATTGGCTTAAAGCATACTTTGTAAAACAAAGAAAGCAAGAGTTCTGGAAAAATGAATCTAACATACCAAGAGCTTTGTGAAATACAGTACTGATTATTTTTTATTTGATTATTTTTTATACTTCAAATTTATATAGCTGCCCACTCTCCATATCCATATGAGCATATGAATACAGTACAATCCTTTCCAGTAAGAGTTAATAGGATTTGGGGAAATATTATTGAAGATCACATTGTATTTTTGAAGGCTTGATAACTGGCTTGGAAACTACCAGGAAAATGATAAACTTCATTAGTTAAATTTAAAGAACAAACACCCACCTGTTTTACTTTATTGGTGCAAAAAAAGCCTTTGACTCTACTGAGTGGAATTTAGCTATGTTTTCTATAGTACAGTCAAACCTTGCATACTTTTTAATTTAATTTACTACTCATATTTGCTATCCCACCTCAATCAGGGAAACCCGCCTCGCTTAAAGAGTAACTCGCTTAAAGAGCAGAATTTTCTCTGAATGTTCGCTTTGCTTAACAAATAAAGCAGGATTTTCTCTGAATGTTCGCTTTGCTTAACAAACCCTCTTAGCTGTCTGAGATTGAGAACTCCTGCATTAGATCATATCCACCGGAAATGAAAACTGCTAAAAGGCTGAGATTCAGTTGTCAACCATACCATACTAGGCGATACCAACCTTACTAGAAGAGATGATCTTACTTTCCACCTAAACTTTCTCAAGAACAAACAACATATCAGAGACAATGTCCATTATCTAACCTGCCTACCCAATCAAGGCAACGGGCATTTCAAGTACAAATCCAAATTAGCCACACACAAATCAGACAGGAAAAACAATGCACTGGTTTTGATGCCTTGTACCTAAAATTCAGCATCACACTCCCAACCAGATTTATCTTACACATCTAGTTCCCTATTTCTATTTATGGAATGCCATCACCAATATTTCATTATCGTGGGGTTCTATTCCAGGTATTTTACCATCCCCCTCCATCTCCATGACTGTTGGGAATCAGGATAGTGAAGTGGTTCCTCTCCGCTCATTTTGCTGTTGGGCACAGCGTGGTTTCAATGCCAGATGGACTGGCTGTGAAGATGCTCCTTGTCAATATCCTCAAGGCTGCAGCAGTCCATTGCAGTCCCTAGTGTCTAATCTTGTATGTCTCATTTCATATGTGCCGCAGGAGATGGCTCTGTGATCATAGTATGTGGGTCACTTCTCGGCAAGCAAGGATCCATCACCTTAAACAAATTCATGCCAGTGACATTTTTCCTGCTTATCACATCCATCAACTGTGAAAAGGATTTTCAGGGGAAAGTATATACCCGGACATGAGTAGCAGATGACGGTTTTACCATCCCTCACCTCATTTTGCATCTTAGACAGGGCTCAAAAAATTCATCAAGGTCAGGAAATTTCTCATGGTAACATTACAAACTATTTCACTTCACCTCCCCCATAACTGTTGGTTTGTCATCATATACCTTACAGATCCGTACTTTCATATTGCCATCGGGAAGGATCATTGATGTTTCCTCCATTCATACTCGGGAACACATATTTGAATATTATATATGCTGTTCCCTTTCAGACTCTGTACTGCCCCACAAATATTCACAAAATGATTGGTGCTGGTAGCAGCCTATTTCAGAACCACATGCAATAACATCTACCCTTATATTGATGACTGGCTCATAGTATTCAAATCAAGAGATCAACTACACAGGGACATCAACATCTTGCGAATGCTGTCAGATCTTGGGTCGAGAGTCAACGACAAACAACACACTTAATCCCATCACAGCATATAGACTTTATTGGACCCATTTGCAATTCCAAAACGGGCAGGTATTCCTTCCCCCAAGAAGGATAAAGGCTATTCAAAAAGTCACCACACAAGTAATCACAACTAATGAGCTTATATGGTCCAGAGGCTCTTAAGACTCATGGCATTGGCCACAGCAGTCCTTCAGTATGCAAAGCTCCACATGAGACCACAGATATGGTTCCTCTGTATTCAACCACCTCGTTGAATCCCAACAAAAGCATATTCACCTCACTCAGAAGTTAATGGCCTGACTAGAATGATGGACAGACGAATTCAATCTGGCTACAGGAAAGACATTCTCCCACTCGTCCCCAAGCCTACAACCTACTACAGATTCCAGCCCCACAGACTGGAAAGCCCACTTTTGCAATATCTATAGGAAAGACACTTGCACATCAATCTCCTCAAACAGCTGCCCATCATAAAGAGGTGTTACGGCCCTGGAGTCTGATGCAGATGATGATGACTGGCAGACAGCATCTGAGCCCACTCCTAGCATGGATTTGCCTTCTCGGCTGGTCCTGTTGATCAAGAGATGCCAAACACTGAAGCAGCAATCCTTGAGTCGGCAACTGACAGTGATGAAGCTGACCTTTTGACCTCAGCATGATGTAGGCAACAGCTGTGTGACAAGCTTCAGCTGTCCCACAGGGCAGCCAGGGCTTGTTTGCAGAGAGCACTGCCAGCTGAGTAGCCTTGAGCTGAAGCACTCTTAAGGGATATGTGCCTGCACCAACCTGTTGGAACAACATTGTTGCCTCCTGACACTGCAACTCTGACCTGTGAAACCTGACTGCTTGATTACCTTAGATTTTGGACCTTTTGCTTGGACTTTGACAATGCTTGTGGATCTTCCTCTGGACTCAGACTGTCATTGCCCAGTAACTGAAGTCTGCTTGTCTTGTCAGTGCTTCTGCTTAACCTTCAAGGAATACTATGAGACCTTCTCTCTCTCTCCCTTTCTCTATGTAGTGGCAGCTAGCCAGCCAGCCCCACCTTGCAGGGAGGGGCACACACAGGTGTCTATCACTCAAACCATTTCTCACTGGAAAGGTCAAACAAATTGCCATGGACAACATAATGGCCATGCACCTTATCTACAGACATTTTGGCACACACTCCGATGCACTGCTGTATCTAGCTCTCCTTTTGGAATGGTGCACAGAAGGACAAATATTTCTGATGGTGATACACTTTGCTGGGACAGACAATACAAAAGCAGATTCCTCAGCAGGACCCTCCTATGCAGTTGTGTATGTGATGGCAATATTCTTTATTATTCTGTTGTTGCCACCATCGGAGAAACATTGGGATGCGAGGGTTGTGTATTTTGAGTGAAAACAGTTATGAGAAGGCAGGACTGTTGTCTAAACTCTCAGATTCAGAGCACTCTGGGTGAAACTGTATAGGCAAAGAACCCATACATCTGAATATGTAGATGGTCAGTTCAATAGCAACATACCCACGTAATTGCAGGGTAATAATGTATTGGTTGCCCTGTTGAGGTGAACAAGATTGATTTACATTAAGAAGGAGCTTTTCTGAAATCTGCTATCTCAGCTTTAGTAATTATACAGACAGTTTCTCTTTGCATCTTGAGGATGAGTTAATCATTTCATGTGAATCGTGTTGTGATTGGCAAAGTGTGTTGAATTATCACTGGGGGTTGAAGTGGATCTTCCATCTTCATGAGCACTTTTCTCTTTCAGGAAACCAGAGCGACGCTCCTTCCGTGCTTATGCTGCTGTGCTCTATATTGATCCTAGAATGAGAATCTTCATCCATGGACACAAAGTACAAACCAAGCGCCTTTCCTGTTGCTTGTATAAGCCTAGGTACGAACAACAGTCAAACATTTTTCATGTGGCCAAGACCACGTTCAGCATAATTCAGAAGTCATTCTGTATTGTTCTTCCTAAGAAAGTTCAGTTACCTCTTTTTTCCCTTCAAAAACCGACACTAGTATTGAGAGCTAGGAAGGCATATTTGACCATCCAGTTTAAAGAGTTAGAATATTTTGATAACCCATCTGCAGATTTAGCAAGCTTTTGTTTCTTAGTGGTCCCTTTGAATGCACACTAATGGGGTTAACATGTGTGAAGTAAGCCCCATTAGTGCGCATTTATAGGAGAACACTTGAAGAACTACAATTACAGGTAAGCAGCCTGTCCTCCTCCTTCGTGGTCTCCTGTGAATGCACACTAATGAGATTAACTTCACACATGTGTGGAGCAGTCAGCTGACTGCTCCACGCATGCATGAAGTTAACCCCATTAGTGTGCATTCACAGGAGACCACTCGAAGAGCTACAATTACAGATAATTAACCTGTCCATCTGTTGCTATGTTTATTATTGTTGGGATTCCGAATAGCATCACATACTAGTCTCATTTCTTCTGCCATCCCCTCAATACCCCCTCCAACAGGATGTACAAATATACTTCCTTGAGGTTCAAGACTCGCGCAGAGCAGGAGGTGAAGAAGGCAGAGCATATGGCCCGGGTTGGTGAGT
This sequence comes from Furcifer pardalis, assembly GCA_030440675.1. Lineage (NCBI taxonomy): Eukaryota > Metazoa > Chordata > Lepidosauria > Squamata > Chamaeleonidae > Furcifer > Furcifer pardalis. The sequence continues at coordinate 13,388,675 of CP126898.1, read as the reverse complement.
TCTCCCAATCAGTTAAAAAGAATTGTTCCCACTTATATCTTGAGGGGTCTGAATTAATCTACTGCATTTAACCAGGTCCTCTTAACCTTGTCAGATGGTGCAGTTGTCAATTTTTCTACTCCTTTCAGATTTTCCTTTTTAGAACTTAATGGTTCAAGAGGACTTGTACTATTTTCCACCTTGGTCCATTTATTACTTTTGTTGATCTTAGCCATGGCTAGAGGTAGCTGGTAAACTTACTGGTGCACTTGAAGAACTAGGACAGTATTGCAGCCATCAACCATTTGAAGCATAAAACAAGACTCAAGTGTGTGGTTTCTACCTTCAAAACCAAGAGGCAAGAGTTGAATTGGATGCATTGTGGCAAGGAAATCGAATACAGTGTTGTTTAGCACCAAAATTCCTCGCTTGGCCAGGATGTTCTTATAAGCAACACTGCCAGAATACCAAAGTCAAAGTTAGTACAAGGAACATCATTATCGGGAAACTATACATGGGGAACTCAACTATCCATGCTGCATACATCAGCTTTGGCCCTGAGCATCTCTGTGGCAGAGTATGCTACTTCCCTATGGAATGCATCCACACACACAAAACAAGTTGACATTGCTGTTAATGAAGCCATGCGTATAGAGATAAAACTACACCAGCTCAGGAAAATATCTCCTGTTGTAAGTACCACTCCACCTAATATAAGGAGGGAAGTAGCAGTGGACACAGGAGAACTAAGCAAGAGAAGGACCCTCAACATCCAGTGACTCAGATCCAGGAGGAGCTTTATGGCAAGAACAAACATCCTTGAGGGTACGCAAGAGCAAAACCAAATTAGAAGATGATGGACAAAGTATAACATTAAAGGGAGATATAATGGAAGAAATCAAGTTTGTTTATGTTACTTGGAGAACCCTGAATAAGACCGAAGGGTCGGAATGCCGAAATGGAAGACCAACAGGCTCAAGTGGGGGCTGCTTGTGGATAACTGCTCTGTGAATTTGGAGAGATACAGAACCCGGTTCATTTACTTGGCCTACCGATTACTACCAGAAATGTCCAGCAATGAAGACTTAACTTTGGCCAACAACAAAGCCAAAAAAGTGGCTTCATTTTGGCATTCCAAAGTTTGATCTAGACATAAGAAGACGAACCTAGAATTTCACTTCAACCTTCTTTTCTTCTGGTCAGCTAAGTTGAACAGCAATTAGAGTTTTCTAAACGGTTCACCTTTGTTACAGAAAGCTGGGAGAAGTTGACTTTCTAGCCCTATCTCTCTCTCTTGTCCCACACTTTCTTCTTCAGCCTCCTCCTGCTACCCCTCTGCGGCTGCGATCCTGTAGGATGTTTGATGGACACAGAAACAGAAGGGGCAGGTGCCAATAGAACACTGACTGATGATTTAATCACTGGTGCTTTTTTGTAGAAGAAGCAAAGAATATTCATTTTGAAGGTGAAGAGCATAACACAAATTTCTCACCTTAAAGACATGCTTTGTGATTGCTGTCACATCTGCCAGGGAACCTAACACCCTGAGATGTGACCAACCCTTGACCCACTTTTACCCAGTCCAGGTCATTCTTCAGACAGATGTGGACTTTTTACCCAGAGTGGCTTTTTCGTTTCATATAAATGAACCCATAATGTTGCCTTCCAACAACCAAAAGACAGACTGGAATGTTCCTTGCAGTCTCTGGATATGCATAGAGCCATTGTCTTTTACATAGACCATGCTATTGCTTTCAGGGAAGCGAACGTTCCTGAGGAAGGAGCTCACTGGACAAGGAATGGCATTAAAGGAGCAGATGGATGAGAAACTCAACCTCCCCTACTTCACTTGGAGGACACTGAATAGGCTGAGGATTAGAGTCCCTAAATGCAAGACCAACAGGCTCAAGTGGGGGCTGCTGGCGGACAACAACACACAATGTGAATGTGGAGATACAGAATCCATTGGTTCATTTACTGGTCTGCCGATTGCTGCAAGAAACATGCACCGATGAGGATTTGGGTTTGAGCAATGACAAAGCGAAGAAAGTGGTTTCATTTTGGTAATCCAGGGTTTGGTCAGGGCACAAAAGAAGAAGGGAGATGAACATGCAGTTCATCTCTTATCAATGGTCCAAGAAACACAATGAAGTCTACTAAAAACTCAAAGTGGATAACGCATGATTTTCCCTGTCTTACAAACTAGCTGGAAAACCAACTATCCTGGGGTTGTAAGGGGCCATTCAACATGCTCTATGGCTACATTGGTGGCATGGACGAGGGGTGTGCAGTTACAACATATCTGCAAGACTACCACTTGGTCTGATCTCCATTCCTTTATTAAGAACTACAGTAAAACCTCGAGTTACGAATAAACTCAGTTCCAGGGCATTGTTCGTAAATCAAATCTGTTCATAACTCGAGGCATCTCCATACAGATAAAGCAAAAGCCCCCCACCCACCCTCCAGCAATCAAAACGGGCCACCCCCACCCTCCGAAAATCAATCAAACCACCCAAAAACAATAGCAGCATTGAAAGGAAAGCATACATAAGCAAAAATGCTGTTCCTTACCTTAAAGACGCTTTGAAAATGGACAGAAAAATAGCAATAAACAGCAACCAGCAGCCATTTGGGTGCTGAAACTCCAGACAAAGAACTCCTCTCTAAGCACTCTACTGCCACTTACAGGGCTCTGAAAGGCTGCATGCGTATAAAATATAAACCCATAGGGAAAATTGTGTTTTTTGCATCACTCGAGGCAACACAGCGGGGGGGAAATTCATTCATAAATCGGGGCATGTTCGTAACTTGAGGCATGGATTTCAGTGCAGAACCAATTTGTAAGTTGAATTATTCGTAAGTAGGGGCATTCATAAGTAGGGGTTTTACTGTATAGACAGGATGTCCATGCAAGGTGAAGCACCGAGTTCAGGAGGGTCCAATGTTCTCAACTGAGTTTTGAATACTGACATCCCTTCAGCCAATAGGTTAGCTTGCTAGTCATTACCCTTTTGTATGTATTCACAGAGGTGAAGAAGGAGGACAGGTTGCTTACCTGTAACTAGTTCTTCGAGTGGTCATCTGGAAATTCACATCCTGCCCAGCTTCTCCGAAGTCTCCTATAGTAGTCTTAAATATATATGATGCATATATACATTGTAAGCCACCAGTTTTGCTTGCACCAAAAGGGTAGGGTATGCATATAAATAAACAAATAAATAAAATTAACACAGGTGGATGAGAAGAACTGAGAAGTGCCATTAGGCATGAACAGAGGGCAGTTGGAAAGGGGAGGAGCCTAATACCTCTTAGTTCTGGAATGTTCCAGTATGTGGCTTAGGAATTTAACCCTTTCCTGTGCATTTACCCTTTTGTGTGTATTCACAGATGACCACTCAAAGAGCTAGTTACAGGTAACCAACTTGCCCAAACAAGTTAAAACACAATGTTTATACAGTTGAAGAAGAATTAAGCTTACATGATAATTGAAAATATTAAATTAGAAGGGATTAAAACTTTTAAAAACATTAAAACAGACAATAAATATAGCTTTAAAAACCCAGCAGCCAAACACTCATTTATAAGCCTGCCCGAAGAGACGAGTCTTTCATTGTCAGTGGAAGGATTAAATTTGAAGACACCATTCTATTCTCCCAGTAGATCACAGTCGTTCATTCATTTGTTCGTTTTATTTATTTGTCCGCTGATTTTCTGTCCAGTGACACACACACAAAGAGCCTTTACATATGGCCAAACATTTTACCCATCCCTAGTCCAAACCAAGGGATTATCTTCCATTGTTAGTCCTAGCTTCGTTGAGCTCTCAAATCCTCATCTTTCTTGATGTTTGGTAAAAGACAGCACTGTGGAAATGACACAAAGACTCGATTGTTGTTTTGCTTCCTGAGAAATGTGATGCTTGAAAATGTCAAATGCCTTCAGTGTGAAAAATGGTCCATGTTCACCCAGTTAAAGGAAGAGTTAAATCGGGGGTCCCCAAACTTCAGCCCACAGGCCAGATCTACCCCACGGCGCCAATTAATCCAACCTGCACCACTCCTGGAAGCAGAAGTAAAACACATGTGTGTTTTACTTCCATTTCTGGGTGGGACAAACCATGTGACCGGCCCACAGCGCACAAAGTTTGGGCACCCCTGAGTTAAATGGTTGCAGAATGATGTATGAAAAAGGTAACTGAAATTTCTTCTTTTGAGCTTGTAATTACTATGGCAGATTTTCGGGGGGTCTGTTTTTGAAAATTTTCTTGAGATTGTTATGTTTTATGTGGATACTAATTTGTCTCGTTTTTAGCGGAAGAGAAAGCTCGTGAAGCAGAAAGCAAAGCCCGTGCTTTGGAGCTGCGGCTAGGAGGGGACCTGTCAAGAGATTCAAGGGTAAAATATAACATGTGATTAATGAAATTCCAGGTTCCAATCAGAGGACGTGGAGTAGCTTTTGAAGATTAGCAAAGAGATTCCCCATGATAAAGTTATTGGCATTGCAAAAGGAAGACAGGGTATTGTTTTTTAGCTGTCAAAATAAACAACACCTGTTCTCATGCTCTGATAAGTTTTAAAAAGTTTTTTCAGTTTGCTTTCTTTTTCTGTAACAATTTCATCACCAGGTTTTTTCCACCAGTATCAGTAAAAAGAAAATAAAATTGCTTGTGTGGGGGATTTTAGCAAATCCTTTTCATGCAATTTAGTTAATCTTCGTCCTTCTGTCTGAGCACCTTCCCCTCATTTGTTCAGCTACACAGTAATTGTGTAATGTATTCCATAGACCAATTGATTTTTTTTAAGACAATCATTATTTTGGAATAGACTGATGATCAGATCAAAATGGAGACTGTAGGAGATTAATAACTAGCAATATATGCAACTAAGTTTAGCACCAGAGTAAAAAATGCAGAGTGTTAAATAAACTGCTAGCACTACATCATAGGTTTAGTAATAGTTGTAACACTATTAATCTTAAATACTAATTTGACTACTACTTAATTCTGAGCAGAAATGCTCTTTTTAAAATTATATTTTAAGTGGACTCATTTTAACTTCTGTTCTGTTTGCTGTACTGTGCTGATCTTGGACTGTAATAAAGATTGATTGATTGATTAAGAACAGTTTTGGAATGATCCAGCAAAGTTAATCATACTTAAATTCCATTTTTTTTTCAACAATCTTCTACCAAGTTCAAATCTTTAATGTTTTAACAACAGCAGAACCTAAAGATGCTAATGTTTTATTTGGGTGGCAGTGCATTCAACAATCAGTCAGATGTCATCAGGAATGGCCGTTTCAGGAAAATTAAAAGCTGCTTATTTGATTTTCCTGCCATTGTCATAGGGAACCCTTTGGGAACTATGGAGCAGGAAGCAGGAATTCTTGAAAGCCCCCCCCCCCCAATCACTGCCCCTGATTGTGACTCAACTTGTATGACAGAATTCCAGTTATTGTTTTGTAGATAGGCGTGAATTTTAAGGATTGGATAACATCATGACATTACCTAAGATTAAGATGGTCCTTCTTATCCGCAGGTCATGCTACGCCAAGCTCAGGATATGGCCATTACCATGCGCAGAGAAGCTGATGTTAAGAAGAGGATCAAGGAAGCAAAACAGAGGTAAGCCCATCTCTGTTCAGCACTAGACACATCTGGAGTCCTGTGATCAATTCTAAGCACCACACTTTAAGAAAGAGGCAAACAAACTAGAGCAGGTCAAGAGAAGGGCGAGAAGGAGGATCAGAGGATGCTGGAAACCAAGCCTTAGGAGGAAAGACAAAAGGAACTGGGCATGTTTAGCTTTGAGGAAAGGAGACTGAAAGGGGTTAGCACTCTTCAAATACCTTAAATATCATAAAGAGGAAGGGAAGGATCTGGTCTCCATCACCCCAGAGTGCAGGATGCGTAATAATGGCCTGAAGCTACAGGAAGCCAGTTACAGGCTGAATATCAGGAAAAACCTCTTAACGGTTAGAGCAGTATGACGATGGAACCATCTGCCTCGAGAGGTGGTGAGCCCTTCAAGACTGGCAGCATTCGAGAGAGAATTGGAAAGCCACCCTCTCTCAGATCTGCTTTGATTTGGAGTCCTGCATTGAAGAGGGGGTTGGAGTCAACGGCCTCAAAGGCCCCTTCCAACTCTATGATGCATCATAGACCAGTGTTTTATGCCAATCAGATTCTTTAATTTGAAAAAAAGAAATGTTTCAAGATCCAAATCTAACAGGCCAAGTTGGCTGAAAGTTAGGTCAGTTGATTTCGGCTACCTTGGGCGATGGATCAAACCCTTCTCAACCCCAGGATGTTGGGAATCACTTAGGACTCCCCAGATCCTGGCTTAGAGTTGTTCTAGCGGAGTGGCTCAGTCTGGGCTAAAAGGGATTTAGATGGGATGTAACTTCGCCTTCTTAGTTGACTTCTCTGCCAGCTCAAAGCCAGTCCAGCAGATGTGTCACTCGAACTAGTTTTGCTGAGCAAACCTGAGGTCACTCAACAAACAGAGGTTAAGCCAGCTTAATATCTAACCCTAACTGGAAACCAAACCCTAGGAGGAAAGACCGGAGGAACTGGGCATGTTTAGCCTTGAGAAAAGGAGACCAAGAGAGGATGATGGCACTCTTCAAATACTCGAAAGATGATCATAAAGAAGAAGGGTAGGATCTCTTCTCCATCATCCTAGAGTGCAGGATGTGTAATAATGGGCTGAAACTGCAGGAAGCCAAATATAGGCTGAATATTAGAGAAAACTTATTAATGGTTAGAGCAGTTATCTTCTTCTCTCCAACCACTTGTCCTGTAGATGAGAATGTCTTTTGTGTCCTTTTTCCTTCTGACACAGAGCACTGAAAGAGCCAAAAGAGCTGAACTTCATCTTTGGTGTGAACATAGAGCAGCGACATTTGGATGGGATGTTTATCTATAACTGCAGTCGGCTGATTAAGATGTATGAGAAGGTGGGCCCGCAGCTGGAGGGTGGCATGTGAGTTCTTTGCAGAGTTCTCCAGGTAGTTCTTGTCTTGTCTGAACATCCCCAAGAACAACTCCTTCCAATGCAGGCAACCCTGTTTCCTGCTATGGAAAAGCCAGGAGCCTCCCTTGAACATGAACCTCAGTCACACCCTAACCTTTATACATCAGATGTGGCCAGCCTTGGCGCTTAAGGTGTTCTTGAACTTCGATTCCCAGAAGCCCTGATCAGCAGGAGTGCTGACTTGGGCTTCTGGGAATTGAGGTCCATGAATACCTGGAAAGCCAGGTTTGAAGACCTATGGCCTGTGTCGGGTTCTTCAAAACTTGGCTCTCCAGATGTTCCTGGACTTCAGTTCCCAGAAGTCCTGATTAGCAGGTATGCTGACTTGGGCTTCTGGGAATTGAAGTCCACAAACACCTGGAGAGCCATGTTGAGGACCTATGGTCTAGAACAGGTCTGCAAACTTGGCTCTCCAGATGTTCTTGGACTTCAATTCCCAGAAGCCCTGATCAGCAGGAGTGTTGACTTGGGCTTCTGGGAATTAAAGTCAAAAGAACACCTGGAGCACCAAAGTTGGTGCTACATTATGCTTTTGGGTTTAGATAGCACTTTACACAGTTATTTAGATGTAGACCCATGCTGGTATAGCATATCGAGCAGTAATGGATCTCCAACAGTTCCAGTCTTGGGTGAGATTTTGTCATTTTCAGGGTCCTTAAATCTGCCATGAAAGTTCTTTGGCATTAGGAGGGTCATGAACAAACATCTGGTAGGGCGTGGACCCCACATTGGGAACCACTGCTGTAAACAGAGATGAGCACCACCCCCTGGATCGGGGTTCCCAACCTTTTGAAGCCAGGGCCCAGGATATGCTCAAGGACCAGATGGTCATTTTGTCCTGCCTGCATGATGGGGGTGGCCATTTTGTCCCAACAGCTTCAAAGGAATGGCCATTTTGTTTCTCAAATGCCCTCGGGGGTGGGCACATGAAATGGCACTGCAGGCCAAATCCGGCCCACGGGCCTTAGTTTGGGAACCCCTGCGTTAGAGTCAGACACAACTGGCCTTTAACTTCATTCAGTGTTATTGTGTGTGCATCTTAATAGGCAAGAAAAGTGAACTGCATGTTTTTCCTTGCATGCTAACAAAACACCACCACCACCACCGGAAAACACAAGGAGCTATTTAGTAAGAGCTGATCATTCCCTTTCCCCAGATCATTCGCTATGGTCCCTTTTGGTCATAGCATCCTCAGTGTGCAGTTGTGTATTTGCAACAGTGAAGAAGATGGCTTGCTGTCAAAGACCCTGAGGTTTGTTGGTGTCCACAAATGAGTCACTGTGTGTGTCTTCTCCACAGGGCATGTGGTGGAGTTGTAGGGGTGGTGGACGTTCCCTACCTGGTTTTGGAACCCACACACAACAAGCAAGACTTTGCAGACGCCAAAGAATACCGACACCTATTGAAAGCCATGGGGGAACATTTGGCTCAGTACTGGAAGGATATCGAAATAGGTAAAAAGATGGTGTGACTTGGTGGGAGTTGGGTATGAAAAGATGGAGTCTTCTTCTTGTGCCATATCCGACTCTGAATTTTGGCAATCCTCATGGTGATCAGCCATGAAGATTGTCCTGGGAACACTATAATTCAGTGGCCTTCCATTTGCCTTCTGCATTGCAGTATGATATCCATAGTACCACGGATCCAGTTCCGTGAGTCACTTTCTGGCCCTGAGCCCTTTTGGCACACAAAGTCCTCCTCAGACCCCAGGCCAGGATGGATGAAGCTGCTGCCTTCCATCAAGATTAACTCAAGGGGGATTTTATCCACTTGAGGACCATCACCCTTCCCTGTGGACTTCACCACCCAAGGCCGTTAGTCCTCAAGGTGGTCAGGTTAGTTAACTGCCACCCGACACTAAACGTTGAGCCTCTAGCAGTAGAGTCTACTCTGTTGCCATAGGAGGAGAACCTGGCCAAATTGAATGGAGGAAGCTAGGCAGAGGAAAGAGGACTTCCATGGGAAACAGTACAAACAGAGGAGACCTCATACATCCTCATTTCACTTAGTCACCTTTTGATTGTCATTCTGAGGATGATTCCTGCCCTTCCATTCCAGCTCAGAAAGGCATCAGCAAGTTCTGGGATGATTTTGGCTATATATCTGCCAACTGGAACCAACCTCCGTCCAACGATTTGCGTTACAAGCGGCGAAGAGCGATGGAAATCCCCACGACCATACAGTGTGGTAAGTCTGGCAAAAGCGGTCACCCCACAACCCCAGGTGTGGGAGTATGGTATGTGGAGTTGAAGCCACCAACAATAAGGCAGTATTCAAACTTAGGATCACCGAACAACATTTACTATACAGAACAAGATTTGAGCAGTTAGACCAGAGTTACCCAACCTTTGGCTTTGAGACTTCAGTTCCCAGAAGCCTAAATTAATTTCCCCAAAGCACTGATTAGCAAAAGGACTGGATTAGGCTTCTGGGAATTGACGGCAGTGTTTCCCAACCTTTGGTTTTTGGACTTCATTTCCGAGAAGCCTAAGTCAATTGCCCAAAGCATTTATCGGGCTTTTGGGAACTGACGTCCCCCTGTGGTCAAATGTGCACAATTTAACCACATCCCATAATTTGAAAGCACATGTGTCTGCGGAACACCAAAAAATAGAAATATTGCACATCTGCTGTTTAGTAGTTGATTAAATGGCACAATGAGAGACCAGTTTTTGGATAAAATGAAATATTGGGACACTGACAAAAGATTAACTTACTCCCTTCAGGGCACAAATAAAATACAAAAATATTAGAACTTGTCAAGTCTATCGTTGGGGCCGTTCAAAAGAGATGTTTTATTGATCAGATAAGGGTGTCACGTAAAGGAGATGAATTTTATTGATAAATTATTTTGAGTGCGTTTTATATCACATTTTATTGTGATTGTATCGTCCTACTTTTAATTTGTTTTCTCCTGTTTTATGGAATCATATTTCATCTAATGTCTTTTATTTTAACCTGTTATGGTCAGATGACTAATCATTTAATAAAGGATGATGACTAAGGCAGGGTTAAAACTCCATTGCCTCCATCTCCCCTATTCTTCTACCTAGTCCAACGATGGCAAATATTGGCACACCAGATGTTCTTGGACTTCAATTTCCAGAAGCCCTGATCAGCAGATGTGCTGACCTTGGCTTCTGGGAGTTGAAGTCCAAGAACATCTGGAGAACCAAGTTTGAGGAACCCTGGGGTAGGGGAAATGTCTTGCTTTTGTTTTGCGTCTGGACTTTTTGTCCTCTTGAAGATCTATTTCAGCTATTGTAGATGTTCCTCATTTTCCTAATAACGGTGAGACGCATTGAGGTACAACAGCATCTCCAAGCTGTCATATGCTGATTTTCGTGTTGTGTTCTTCCACAACAGACTTGTGTCTCAAGTGGCGGACCCTCCCCTTCCAGCTCAGCTCTGTGGAGCAAGAATTCCCAGACACCTGGATGTGTGCTATGAACCCTGACGCCGAACAGGACAGGTAAGTACAAAGCATGATGTTGTCCAAACGTTTTGATTTTAGTGACCCTTGCAATGGTCCTTGCAATCTCAAGTGACCCACATAGATTGGTGGTTCTGCATTTGCACAAAACCATTTGGAATCGTCTAGAGCAGGGGTTCCCAACTTAAGTCCCGTGGCCCACGGTGCCATTTCATGTGCTGTCCTTTTTTTGAATGAAGGAGGAAGGGGTCTAGCTTTCTCAGGTGAGAGATGGGCTGAAAGGAAATGGGACCCCTCCCTCTTCTAATACAGGTGTGCTGTTCACAGGTGTGATGCTCCTGAACAGAAGCAGAAGGTTCCTCTGAGCGTCCTGAAGAAGGAGAAGTCACAAGAAGATAAGCAGAAGGAGTTGACGGACAAGATTCGTCAGCAGCAGGAAAAGCTGGAGGCTCTTCAGGTGAGTTTCGACCTGATCTTGGAAGGATTTAATGCGGTGACTGGAATCTCATTATTTAACATAGTAAATCCCATTCCCCTGGTAACGGCAACCTTGTGTGGCCGGCTAATCTTTTTCACACTAAGTCAGACAAAGGGAACTGCAGAATGAACTCGCCAAAAGGCGCCTTCATTTTTGCAGCTTCACATCTTGCCTAGACGTGGAAGAAGACGTGTTACCAGTTACCGCCTCTAGAGGTAGTGGGTTCCGCTGTTGTACTGCTCTAACAGTTAAGAGGTTTTCCTGATACCCGTCCTATGTCAGGCCTCATAGAATGGCTGGGTTGGAAAGGGTCTTTTAGGCCATCGAGCCTGACCCCCTGCTCAATGCAGAATCTGAACCAAAGCACATCTGGCAGAGAAGAGAGCACAAACCCCCAGTTGGGGTTCCCAACCTTTTCAAGCCAGGGGCCGGGTCATGTTCCCTCAGTCAGCTTTGAGGGCCGGACGGCCATTCCCTCCTTCCTGCACAGTGGGGGTGGCCATTTTGTCCCAAGAGCTTGAAAGGGGGTAGCCATTGTGTTTCTCGAATGCCCTTGGGGGGGCACATGAAATGGTGCCACAGGCCATATGTGAGCCTTAGATTGGGAACCTCTGACTAACAGGTAGATTTCAAGGAAACCACAGCTGTTCTTGACAGATGTTTCTTGTTCTTGGCCATCCCTTTGCTCCAGAAAACGACTCGTGTACGTTCCCAAGCAGACGTGAAGAAGCTGCCGTTGGAAGTGTCCTTGCACCCTGCTCTGGAGGTGAGAGCGACTTCTCGGTGTGTACATGGGCAATCTCTCATCACACCAATGAGCTTGTTAACTTCTCCCCACCCTCCTTCCCTTTCCAGATTTCGGACAGGCCGCCGCGCCGGCCGCGGTCTCCTCCTCTGCCGGAAGTGATTAAGAAAGCTCCCAGCAGACCCCCGGGCCCCCCACCTCCCGTTCCGTCCAGATCCGCCACCCCACAAAGGAAGGCCCCCCCTCCACGAATAGCCCCCAGCTCCCCAAGAATGTTGAGCTTGGGGCACAGGGAAGAGTTCCGCCATTCCAGGATGCCTTGTTCTACAGAAGCTTTTGGGAAGGCCAACACCACCCCTGCAAGGTCTCCCTCCAAACCTGCAGTGAGCGGGAGGACACCCCCAGTTCTGCTGCAAAGCCCGAAGAGCAGCCCCCGAGCTCCTAGTCCAAAGCATGTAAAGATGGCGCCACCGCCAAAGAAATATCCAGCGATCAAGCAGCCCCAGGTAAGCATTGGGTGGGGGTATAAAAAACTCCACTGACATAAATTTTCCACACATCGTTTAACAATACAAATATCTTCACTTATCTCAGGTCATTTCTACTTTTGTTAGTTAACAGTGGCCTATTTAATTTTCCGCGTGTCGGCGTATACTTGTTTTGCTTTGGCAAGTTCTGTCAAGTATCCCATCTACTCTGGGTGATTTATTTCTTCCAAGTGCTTTGAGAGCAGCTTTCGTTTCACTTTCTTTCATCTCACAAGGAATCTGTCATCCTTCCATCTCTCCTGTATAGTTTTCAGTACACTTTCCCCACCGTCTGTTCATTTTATCATGATCAGATAATTATTGCCATCTCTTGATCTACCAGCCTCCATAACATTGGTTGAAACTTATCTCTGTTCCTTGTGGAAGATTTTAACTCTTGTTGTTGTTGCCACGTGCAATCCTGAACTTGTTTTTAAGAGTCTATTCCTGTATAATACCAGAAACAGCCTACTGTTTTTCACAGTTCCCCTCTAAGCAGCCAGATCTTGCCATGAGTTTAGGGATTTTCCTTTAACTCAGTGGTGTCCAAATAATGGCCTGTGGGCCAGTTCTGGCCCCTGATGCCAATTCATCCGGCCCACACCATATAAGTCGAGGTACCTTATTTGGACCTCTAAAACTAGGAAAATAGATTGACCTGTGTATAAGTCGGGGGTGAAAAATGCAGCAGCTGCTAGCGAGTTTCAATAATTAAAATACATGAAAATACAGTAAAATTAATTAATTCTGACATTTGTGTGGGTATGCTTTTGAGTGTTTATATTGAGTATAAGTCGGTTCCCATTTTTGGACCTCATTTGGGGGGCTAAAAAACCCGACTTACACTCAAGTACATACAGTAATATGCTAAGGTGGAGCTTGTGAAATGGAAATTGGTCAGTGAGTAGATCGTCTCTTACAAGTGATGTGCTTCTCCATCTCTTGCAGGTGATCAACTCACGGAAGAGAGCCCTAAGCCCCATAGAAGATGAACTAGAGGAACTGGGGTCTAAAAAAGAGAAGAGGAAACCGGGCAGATCCGTGACAGTCAAGGAGGAGAAGGACTCCAATGAGGTAGTGGTAGAAGTGAGTGAAGAGTTTGCAAGTCTGGTCAGCCGTTCATAGTGCTTGAACCCTATTTTTCGCCCCGGTCTTTGTCACGATTCTATTTCTTTCGAAGCCTTTGGCAAACTGTCTCTCAACATCTAGATTTGGGGAACAGCTGATGGACATCTACGGTGGGTATAAAGCAGTGTTTTCCATCCCCTGGTTTTGGGACTTCAATTCCCAGAAGCCTAAGTCAATTCCCCAAAGCACTGATCAGCCAATGTGCTTACTTAGGCTTCTGGGAGTTCAAATCCAAGAATCAAAGGTTTTTGAAATACTGCTGTAAAGGATACTGGTAGATCCAGAGCTAGTGAATAAGATTTATTAACCTAAAAAGACATTGCTGTTAATGAAGCCATGTGCATAATGACAAGTTGCCTCAAACCTACATCAGTTGAGAAAAGATACCTTATGGTTGGTATTGCTCCGCCTAAGACCAGCAGACATGGAGAGAACTAAGAGAAGGTCCCTCGACATCCTCTGGATGGAGATGAGCCTCAAGTCCTCTGGCTTAGATCCAGGAAGAGCTTTATGGCAAGAATAAACATTCTTGAGGGGATGCAAGAGTGGAACCAAATTAGAAGATGGAGGAAGGAGCTCACTGGAAAAGGAACAGCATTAAAGGAGGAGATGGCTGAAGATCTCAACCTCCCCTACGTCACTTGGAGGACCCTGAATAGGCTGAGGGTTGGAGTCCCTGAATGCAAGACCCACAGGCTCAAGTAGGGGCTCCTGGCAGACAACAATACGCGGTGTGAATGTGGAGAGATAGAGAATCTGGCTCATTTACTGTTCTGCTGATTACTAGCCAAAGAGTGTATTAATGAAGATCTAATTATGGCCAATGACAAAGCCAAGAAGATGGCTTCATTTTGGCAGTCCAGGATTTGATTGGAACACAAAAGACGTAAAAAAAGGAATGGGTTTCTTGATTATTACAGGTTTTTGTTTGTTTGTTTGTTTTGTTCTTCTATGCTGAGACTCAATTCATGTTGAGCACGATATTATTTTAATATGAGCATGTGGCTTTGCCTAGAGTTAGGACATTGAAATGAATGGGGAATTTCTGAGAACAGTCAAGATAATATTCAGTCGCTTGGGTGTTTACATTATTAAACTTTATTTTATAATTTGTATTGTACTGTTGCTGTTTTGACTGTAAGCTGCCCTGAGTTGCCTCAGCGAGTGGGCGGCAATATAAATCTGAATAAATAAATAAATAATTACGCAGTAGACATAAAATGGGCTCATCTCACTGGAGCCAAATAGCAACATTTACTTTTGGTTCTGACTTAAAAAGTACTTAATGTTTCAAGTTATATAAATAATCTCCTTAAGTGGCTTTTGTTTAATTTTTTCATGCCGAAAGGTTGAGGGTAAAATGAACTCTTCCCCCCCTTCCCCGCCGCCCCTTGATAAATTATAAGTGTAGCTTTGTGTTTTGTTCTTGGCACTTTTTAATGCACAGTATTTTCCTGCCATTCAATCTCTTTGAACTCTGTTTTCAGCTCACAGATAGTGCGGGGGAAGAAGAATTGGCAGAGTTGAAAAAAGCACAGAAAGGTAAGTCTAAAACGGGGTCTCTGTAACTTTTAGATTTATCTTCAGGAACAAAACTGTACAGCAAAGCAAAAGCATTCTCGCTTCTGTACCGCCCCATGGCGCTTACTGCCATCTCTGGATGGTTCACAAGTTAATTAGCATTAATTAATGAGTCCTCATTTGACTGAGGATAGAAGGCTGAGTCAATCTTGAGCCTTGGTCAGGATGGAACTCATAACCTTTTGGTTGCAGTATACCAGCTTAACTGCATCCGATTGGACATAGTTTGAAATAGTGAAAAGTAGAGACATCAGATTGCAAACAAAAATTCGTCTTGTCAAAGCAATGGTATTCCCGGTGGCAATGTATGGTTGTGAGAGCTGGACCATTAGGAAAGCTGAGGGCACAAGAATATATGCCTTTGAGATGTGGTGCTGGAGGAGAGTTTTGAGAGTCCCCTGGACAGCGAGGAGAACAAATAGGTCAATCTTAGAAGAAATCAACCCTGACTGCTCCTTAGAAGGTCAAACAGTAAAGATGAAGCTAAAGTACTTTGGACATCAAATGAGAAGAGAGGATTCGCTTGAGAAAGCCTTGATGCTGGGAAGGGTGGAGGGCAAAAGAAGAAAGGGGTGGCCAAAAATGAGATGGCTAGATGGTATTGTAGACACAATGGGCACAGAACTGAGCGAGTTGAGGAAGAGGGTGGAGGACAGGAGTGCCTGGAGGGCAATGGTCCATGGGGTCATCGCAAACGGTCAACATTGACTGTGCGACTGAACAACAACAAAATGACCTTCTCAATGAAATCTCGTCTTTCCTGACCGCCTATGCTTAATGCACCTGCTTTTCTGTGCCGTGCAGATAAAGGGCAGCACGTCGAGGTACGGGTCAACAAGGAATGGTATACGGGCCGCATCACGGTGGTCGAGATGGGCAAACAGGACGTCCGCTGGAAAGTGAAGTTTGATTATGTCCCAACGGATATCACCCCAAGAGACAGATGGTAATTTTGCATACATTGATCTGGGCAGGGGACTTTGCTGGTAGACTTAGACTTAGTGGGACATAGGCCAAGTAATGTTTGGGGGATCGGGGTGGGTGTGTCCCATAACCGGATTCTTTTGTAATTACCATAGTATCCAGGTTATTTTCCATGAAGCCCTAGTTTGTCCTACCAGAAATCTCTATTCGCCCCAGCTGACAAGATTACATCACATGAAAAACACAAACACTTCTGAAAGCTGCAGAAAGATAGACGCTAGTCTTCTGAGATTCTTTTTGTGCCGTATTTGATTTCAAAATTTTGGACAATCCTCATGGCACTCAGCCATAAAGATTGTCCTGGGAACCATATAATGCAGTTGCCTTCCGTGTTGCAGTGTGACACCCATACGACTGATCCACTTTCTGGTCCTGCGCCTTTTGGCACACAAAGTCCTCATTATCAGCCCCAGGCCAGGATGGTTGAAGCTTCTGCCCTCCATCAAGATGGGATTCAAGTGGGTTCATTTAATCCACTTGGAGACCATCACTCTTCCCTGTAGACTTCACCACCCAAGACTGCATTAATGTCTACTCAGGTGATGGCGAACCTTGGCACCCCAGGTGTTCTTGGACTTCAATTCCCAGAAGCCCAAGTCAGCGCTCCTGCTGATCAGGGCTTCTGGGAATTGAAGTTCACGAGCAGCTGGAGTGCCAAGGTTCACCATCACTGGTCTACTCTATGACCATAGCAGGATAACTTGGCCAGACTTCGCCCACAACTGTTTTTGGGGGGAATTCAATGAGTGATTTGCAAGGGGCAGAACTAATTCAAGCATCACCGAGCTTGGAGGAGCTTGTGAGGAGAGTCGAAAGAAGACTCCAATTCTGGTGTGTCTAGGTAGCTTGCAATGGAGTTACACTTCCCCGGTCACTCATTGAACGTCCCCTAAACCAGCTCATGGGTAGCTTCCCCGGGGGAACTGTCTGCTTGTTTCATCTCAGTCCCCTGTGACATCAATGTGCAAACATGTCGTGTACCAAGACTGCATTGACTGTATTGACTCCACCCTCTTGGGTCGAGGGAGGCGGCCAAGACTCCTGTTGGATCTGTAGGATGCCAATGCTTCCCTTGACTTGTGTCGTCTTCTCATCAGGGTAGAGAGAGGCAGCGAGGATGTGCGGCTGATGAGACCTCCTTCTCCGGAGCACCAGCCTCCGGACTCTGACAAGCAGCCTCCACAGCAGCAGCAGCAGCAGCAGCACATGGCTCCGGTCGAACTGTCTACCTCTGAGTGCGTCCACACTGAACCAGACACCACAGGCTCCAACAGTACTACCACCAGCAGCACCAGCAGCCAGGAGACAGTAGATCTGTTAACTCAATCACTCCGGTGAGTCCCCTGCCTCTCTCCTGGCAGTTTTAGAGTTGGAAGCTTAATTCGGTTCTCAAACATCGGGTTCCGTATTACCAATGTGGGGGTCCTGGTTGCAGGTGTGGTTTGGGGTTGGTTGGTTTTCTGCAATGGACTGTTAATTGTCTTTCTCTTCCTTTTGCTGAAGCTGAAAGTGAAGAAAGTCCTATTGACTTCTCCCCCAACAATCTAAATTCCGCAGCTTGCATTTACTGATTAATTCAGCCCTAACCACTTAAAATAATTCATGCTGTTTTTCTTAATCACGAGATGAACTGGGCATGTTTCTTCTTCTTTGGCCATATCCGAATCCTGGCAATCCTCGTGGCGATCAGCTATGAAGACTGCCCTGAGAATAGAACGCAGTGGGTTCTTCCATTTCCCTTCCGCATCGCAGCGTAACACCCATAGTACCACTGATCCAGTTCCACGAGTCACTTTCCGGTCCTGAGCCCTTTTGGCAGAAAACGTCCTCATCATCAGCCCCAGGCCAGGATGGATGAAGCTGCTGCCCTCTAAGGAGACCAAGAAGCTGATAGCACTCTTCAAACAACAGAAAAATTACCATAAAGAGGAAGGGCAGGATCTGGTCTCCATCATCCCATACTGCAGGACATGTAAAAATGGGCTCAAACTAAAGGAAGCCGGATACAGGCTGAATATTAGGAAAAACTCATTAACTGTTCAAGCAGTACGACAGTGGAACCCACTGCCTCGTCAGGTGGTGAGGTCTCCAACGCTGGAAGCATTCAAGAAAGAATTGGGCAACCCTCTATCCTATGTGCCGTAATTCGGATTCCTACGTTGAACAGGGGGTTGGACTCGATCCCCTAAAAAGACTCCTTCCAGCTCCATGATTCACTGATTCTATAAACACCTATGTTGAACTCTGGCATGTCCGTTACCTCCTGATGTCCCACCAGCTATTGCTCACACACTTCAGAATGGTATCTTCATATAGGCCATGAGGTCTAGAAACCTGCATCTTCAATAAAAAGGGGCAAGAGGAAGAACTGAGATTTTTTTTTGGGGGGGGGGTGTCCAGATTCAGTGCTTTTTCTATGTTGCGATAGAATTACAGATTGCATCTCATTCCTGCTAGTCTGACCTCCGTTTATTTCCCCTGTGTAGGAATTGTTTGCGATACTTCTTACCACCCAATTTCCCCATCTCCAAGAAGGAACTGGCTTCCATGAGTTCGGAAGAGTTGATGTCCTTCCCGCTGGTAAGCCCTGTTAAATTTGCCGTGGAAGCGACTCTGGTATTGACTATTCCTCCAGCGTATTTTCAAGTTTTAGGAAATCCATCTGTTGGCCCCATTAATTCATAGCGTATTGTTGAATTCAATGGGATGTTCTTCTTAAACCAGGGGTGCCCAAACTTTTCAGTCCGCAGTCCGGTCACATGGTTCAGGGTTGCACAAACTATGGCCTAGGGGCCAGATGCGGCCCCTGACACTAATTTACCCAGCCCATGCCACCCTTGTCGCTACCAGAAGCAGAAGTAAAACGCACCCGTATAGGCACATTTTATTTCCACTTCTGGGAGCGACAAGGGTGGTATGGGCTGGGTGAATTGGCATCAGGGGCCGCATCCGGCCCCTGGGTCATAGTTTGGGCAACCGTGCCTTAAATAAAGACAGGCAGCTGTGTGATCTTTACACAGTACAAATGCAGGATCAAGGTGATACCTTTATTGAGTCACTAAAAAAAATAAAACATTAAGGCACGCTATATTCCAGGCTTGAGGTTGTTCTAATTCCCATCTTCCAGGGAATTGTATATTGGGGATAGGGAAATCAGTGGGGTTAGGGAAATCAGATTTCTGAATATTGATCACTTTGACCATATTTCAATTTCCACGTTGAAATTGAATCCCTACCCCCCCAAATATATATATATATTTGTGGGGAGAGGGAATTACCATGCTGCTTTGCACTTTGAATTTGGCCATGGAATTATAAAAATAAGCTGGATGAAGTATGCTTTTTGGAATGTCTGTCTTTTTCCAGATTCCTTTTGACCAGCAGAGAGCAGCGCATGTTCAATGAACATCCCTTCCTCCGTGCACAACATGTAGTTTAACTTTAAAGTCTCTACCATAGAATTTTGAGAGTACCATAGACAGCGAGGAGAACAAATAGGTCAATCTTAGAAGAATTCAACCCTGACTGCTCCTTAGAAGGTCAAATAGTAAAGATGAAGCTGAAGTACTTTGGACATCAAATGAGAAGAGAGGATTCACATGAGAAAGCCTTGATGCTGGGAAAGGTGGAGGGCAAAAGAAGAAGGGGGAGGCTAGATTGGTATAGTAGACACAATGGGCACAGAGCTGAGCAAATTGAGGAGGATGGTGGAGGAGAGACGTGCCTGGTGGGCAATGGTCCATAGGGTCGCAAAGGGTCGGAATTGATTGTGCGACTGAACAACAAAAACAACAACCATAGAATTCTACAGTTCACTGCTCATCTCCTATTGATAGCCAAAGAGCCAGTGCTGTAGATGTTTTTGTGGACATGTGACAGACATGACTAAACACCAGAGTGTATGGAACGCTGTTTACCTTCCCACTGAAGTGGTCCTTATTAATCTACTTGCGAATTTCTTGCTTTCGAACTGCAAGGTTGGCAGGAGCTGGGACAGAGATGGGAGCTCACTCCGTCATGAGTACTCGGGTATCGAACTCCAACCTTCCAGCCCTTACCATAGAATTAACCATTTTGAGCTGGACTTTGTTCTCTGACCCAGTTATTGGAAACCAATGACTACCTATGAGAAATTGGAAGATTCCCATGCTCCCCAACAGGAACCCTATTTATGCCAGTATTCAAGATGCTATGGAGAAAAGGGACTTCCTTTTCGTTCTTAAACATTGATGTTCCTCATTGACGCTTATGTAGGGTCTTAGGAAAGAGCAGTCTGGAGATTCTGGCAGGATCTTCTCTCCTGATCTGAAGTGGAGCAATACCAACAAGAGGGTCTGTTTTCTCAACTGGTATAGGTTTAAGGCATCCTGGCACTATATACACATTGGCTTCATTAACAGCAATTGAATTGAAGTCCATGGAACATAGTTTGAGAAATGCTGAATTAGATCACAGATCTGCTGGTGATGAAGGTGATTTGTCTTCCTAAGAAACACGCAAATAATGCTGCAGTCAGAGGTTGCTGACTGGTAGTTTAAGGACAACTATTCTAAGTAATCCTTATAGCTTTAGAGCAGGGGTGCCCAAACTGCGGCCTGCGGGCCAGATGAGGCCCCGACACCAGTTCATCCGGCCCGCAAAGCCCTCGTCACTCCTGGAAGAGGAAGTAAAGCACGCCTGTACAGGCATGCTTTACTTCCGCTTCCAGGAGCGACAAGGGCTTCGTAGGCCGGATGAATTGGTGTCAGGGCCTCATATAGCCCCCGGGCCATAGTGACCAACTCCCTGAACCGCGTGACCGGCCCGCAGCCTGAAAAGTTTGGGCACCCCTGCTTTGGAGGCTGTGAAAAAGCTGTCAGAGAAGACTTGCTTTTTGCGAGACGTTCAGCATTTGCGAGACGTTCAACAATGAATCGCATTCTTTTAATTGCTGTGCTGTAATTAAGAGATAACGGGCTGTGGTGGCTTAGTGGTTAAGACGCTGTACTTGATGTCTTGCAAGGTCAGCAGTTCAAGCCTCAAGTGCTGTACAGCAGGTGAGCTCCCATCTCTGTCCCAGTGCCTGCCAACCTGGCTGTTTAAAAGCATGAAATTGCAAGGAGATAAATAGGTACTGCTTTGGTGGGAAAGGTAACAGTGTTCCATGCCTTCCGGCCTTGAGTCATGCCTGCTACGTGACCACGAAATGTCTGCAGATGGAGACAGCGCTTGGCTCTTTGGCTGTAAAGGGAGATGAGCACCGACCCCTAGAGTTAGATACGACTGGCTTCTGAGCAAGGGAGACCTTCCTCTTTTACCTTTAATTTAATTTTTAATTTAATTGAATCAGAGATGTTGGAGAGATATCCACAAGAAAGGGAACACATTGTTCAATCCTAGATTTCTTGGGAACATGAAAGGAGCCTCATTCGGGCGTTCCCTAAACAGAGTTTCTCCAGCCAAAATCCTTCCAACCCAGAATAATTTTCAACACGAGATTATTATTATTACAGCTCTGTAATAGGAGTTGATCTCCTGATGTCCATTGGATACATGCAGACACACAAATGCCTCCTGTGATTACTTGGGATCCTGTAACTTCCATGTTGGCTTGGCTCTGGAAATGAAGCCTAAGATGTTAAGTTAGCTCACGTTGTGATGAGCACATTGGAGAAACCCTTGCTTTCGTCCCATAACCCTAGAATCACCTCGTCCGTTTCTGCCTCCCCACAGAAGGAATACTTCAAGCAGTACGAAGTGGGCCTACAGAACTTGTGCAACTCCTACCAAACGCGTGCCAACGCCCAGGCCAAAGCTTGCGAGGAAAAGCTTCGTGTCCAAGAGCAGAAACTCACGGAGACAAAAGAGAAACTTCAGAAGCTGAGAACTAACATCGTTGCTCTGCTCCAGAAAGTACAGGAGGTAAGTGGAGATTCACTTCTGAATCCTGAACAAACTCCAGTTCACCGAAGCCAAGACCCAATCACTTTCTGGCTAAACTAGGTGTTCATAATCTAGCATTAGTATTATTATTATTTTTAAATCGCCAAGCCCTCGGACAGCCATTTGGCCTTTCCTCCACCACACGGCACTTCCTGGTGTGGTGGAGGCGGGGGGGGGGCATATGAAATGGTGCCTGTTTTACAGCTTCAGTTTGAAATCATAGAATCGATAGATTATAATGTTTCCCAAACTATGTTCCGCGGAACGTTGGCGGACTTCAGTTCCCAGTTGCCCAAGTCAGGACATTGGCTGATGAGGGCTTTTGGGGAATCAACTTAGGCTTCTGGGAATTGAAGTCAAATAACCAAAGATTGGGAAACATGGCTATAGGACATACTTTCCCTCCTAGACCTGGCTAGAGGGTCCTGGCTTCAACCATCTTCTTCAAATGACTTCTTACCATGCGGAAGTCCGGTATTTTATCTATGACAAAGATAGATTCAATATAAAAATATAAAACAACTGCATCCAGCTCGATAATAGGTCATCGAGTCCAACTCCCTGCTCAAGGCAAGAGTCCGAATCAAAGCAGATCTGACAAAGGGTTACTTTCCATTTCTCTCTTGAATGCTTCCATTGTTGGAGAGCCCACCACCTTGAGACAGTGGGTTCCATCGTCGTACTGCTCTAACAGTTAAAAAAAATTCCCCTGATATTCAGCCTATATTTGGCTTCTTTTAGTTTGAGACCATTACTACGCCTCCTGCACTCTGGGATGATGGCGAACGGATCCTTCCCTTCGTCTTTATGATTATCTTTCAGGTACTCAAAAAGAGCTATTGTAGAATCACTGAGTTGGAAGGGGCTTCGTAGGCGATCGAGCCCAATTTCCTGCTCAAGGCAGGATTCCGAATCAAAGCAGGTCTGACAGAGGGTTGCTTTCCAATTCTCTCTCGAATGTTTCCAGTGCTGGGAGCGCTCACCATCTCTCAAGGCAGATGGTTCCATTGTCGTACTGCTCTAACTGTTAAGGAGTTTTTCCTGATATTTAGTCCATATCTGGCTTTCCCTTGAGTGGCGAAGTCCACAGGGAAGGGCAATGGTCCCCAAGTGGATTAAATGGTCCCCCTTGAGTCCATCTTGATGGATGGCAGCAGCTTCATCCATCCTAGCCAGGGGCTGAGGACTTTGTATGCTAAAAGGCTCAGGACCAGAAAGTGACTTGCAGAACTGGATCAGTGATACCATGGGTGTCATGTTGCAATGTGAAAGGCAAATAGAACACCACTGCATTATATGGTTCCCAGAACAATCTTCATTTTTGATCACAATGATGATTGCCTATTTTTGGCATTGAAGGAGAATACCTCCATTTGGGTTATTCTCTCACTCTGGGTGGGGTACAAGAGACTAAAAGGTTTTTACAAATAGCAATATACAGTTAAGCATAATATAATACACAAAACAAGTAAACAATAAATCAAACAGATTAAATTATACACAGTAAGTAACAATACCCCAAAAATACAACACACTGGCGATGGTAAAATATAAAGTTAATTAAACCTATCATTTTGCTATTGAAAGAATCTCTTTTATATATGCTGACTTATTCTCAGAGGTACAATGCTGTGTCTCCCTTTATTGCTTCCAGGACATAGATTTCAATACAGATGACGAACTGGATGCGTACATAGAAGACCTGATCACTAGAGGAGATTGAACGGCCTGGATCCCAGTACAAGCATGAAACAAGAAAAGAAAAAGGCACTCGCCACGTCCTTTGTGACATCCATGTATCTAGAGGGAGCAGCCCAGACCGATGTATGAATGTTAGAGACAGTGTACTGTATTAGCGTGCGTTGGTTTACACCTTGTTTTTATTGATTATTTTATATAACAGAAAAAAGCAACAGTACTAGTGGATGAAGTTTTAACCCTTTTTGTTTATAAGTATTTTGTACCGAAAGAAAAGAAGAAGAAAAAATGGCAAAACAACGAAGCGCTGTTTGGGGAGGACTTTTTCTGCGTCGCCACTCAAGCTTTGAGGAAACAGGAGGACAGAATGATATTTCCTAAGATAGTTGGTCAAGAGGAAGGTGGAAAGAAAGGTGCTTCCCTGGCCAGACTTTTTGTGCAGTGGCAGGAAAAAATAAGGTTCTAGCACCAGAGGGAGCCATAGCTTAATCGGACATCAGCGTTGGAGCAGACCTTCAAATTTGAACTCAATGCTGTAGGGATTCCCGGTTGACATTTCAAAGGGAAGCTATTGGGTCTTCTTGGGCTAAGACAAAACTAGCGGGTTCTCTATACTGGAAGGTAGAAATGTTCCACCACAGATAATCTGCCGGGAGGTCCAGCTGTTCTGCCATGCACTTCACAAGCCAAACATCTGGAGAGAGCCATAGCTTAATCGAACATCATCATTGGAGCAAATCTTCAAATTTGGACTCAACGCTGTAGGGGTCCCAGTTGACTGTTGGGTCTTCTTTGGCTAAGCCAAAACTAGCGAGTCCTCTACATGGGAAGGTAGAAATGTTCCATCACAAAGAATCTGCCTGGAGGCCCAGCTGTTCTGCCCTGTATTTCACACAGGCCAAACATCTGGAGGGAGCCATAACTTAATCAAACATCAGTGTTGGAGCAGACCTTCAAACTTGAACTCAACGCTGTAGGGGTCCCCAGTTGACTGTCGGGTCTTCTTTGGCTAAACCGAAACTAGCGAGTTCCCTATATGGGAAGGTGGAAACATTCCACCACAAGGAATCCACCCGGGAGGTCCAGCTGTTCTGCCTTGCATTTCACAGGCCAAACATCTGGCGGGATGGCTCATCTCTTCCCATTTACTGTCTTGGATTGCAGAGCCACAAAGAGCAGGGGTGAGAAAGACTTAATGGACCTGAGACCTTGGGGTGGATACCCTACGGCAGCTTCACATAACCATGTTTCCAACCAGGTCTGAATGTTACGAGCATGCTTGGGTCTCTACCTTGCTTACAGATGAGCAAGGCGTGTGCATCTATGTGTTGAGGATATGGCCCTCCGAACGACGGGGCTCCACAGTTGCCCACAATCCTAGCCAGTGAGGGCCCATGGTGAGGATCATGGGCTTTGTGATCCATCCCCCATTCCCGGGCTGGTGCCTTAGTACTGTGTTAGAGATATAAACTGGGAAATAAATGTCTAGTTTCTGGTCCTTGTCTATTCTAACAGAATCCTTGACGAGACACAGAGCGTCCACCGAGTCACCCTGGTGTTAATAAATGGTACAGTGTTACTCCAGGCCATCTTTAGTTGGGTTGCCCAATGGGTCACGCAGATGAATCTCTTTCAGTGAAGGGAGGTTGTCTGTAGAAGTGTTTTTCTTCGTCTCCGAATAATGTTTAGACACATCCAGTCCCCGAACAAGGAGCCCCTTTGCGCTTGGAACACAGCTGACTCTGCGAGGGCTGTAAATAACATCGGAGCTCAGTGGAAATTGGGGATAATCTCCGATTCAAAAAGGCCGTCTCCGCTTTGGTGGCCACAGCTCATTTCGAGACCGTAAACATCAGCAACAAGCCAAAAACAGGAAAAAGACGCTGAACCTCAGGGGAGCCGTCAGCCAGCCCAGAAGGACCCGACTGACCCTGCAGCTGTAAGGAAGGTTTTATTTTTGTGTGTCTGTGTCGGGGGACAATCTCTTTCCCCAAATCTGATTTAAGGCAGTGACCACATTTAGCAAATTCACAGCAGGTCTGTCTAAACCCATGGTTGACAAGGGGGGCAATTTGAGAATGAATGAATAACGGAATGGCCGTTTAGGCTTCCTCCATGCGAATAGGAGTTTCACTTTTGAACTAGTTAAGAATTCTGTGTTACTGGTGGGCTGGCGTTAGGATTCTAGAGATGCAAGGGAGACTGCAGTGGCCTAGGGGTTAAGGCGCTGAACTTGGCGACTGCAAGGTTGGCAGGTCAGCGGTTTGAGACCTGAGTACTTGCACGACAGAGTGAGCTCTTGATCGAAAGCCAGTCATGTCTGATTCTAGAGGTCCGCGCTCTCCGTTTACAGCAGGGGGTCTCAGCCTTTTAAAGCCGGGTCCTGGATCATGCCCCCTCAGACTATTGGTGGGCAGGACTGCGATGTTCTTTTGGTGTCCCAGTCAGGCCCACCAACCCCATGCCACCAGTCTGAACCACAAACACTCCTAACTATGATGCCGCTTTTCTGTTTACTCGCCTGCCATGGGAGAAGGAGGGGTCCTGCCTTTACTTGCCCAGAGCAGCACCCAGGAAAGGCCCAGGCAGCTGCATGTGGCTGCCGCTTCCACCACCGTCCTTTTCCCCTCCACCTGGCTTGGCGTGTCCCTAATGCTGCTCCATGGCAGGACAGATGTTAGAGACACACCAAGCCAGGCAGAGGGGGAAAGGGCGATGGTGACAGGAGCAAGAGCCAGATAGAATGGTGCCGTGGGCCAGATCTGGCCCATAGTTTGAGAACCCCTAGTTTAGCACTGTGTTTGCAGACATTTCTGTAGACCTGTTTCAAAGCATGACTAGACACTGGAGTGCACAGAATGCTGTTTCCTTTCCCGCCCAAGCCTTTCGTCCGCCTTATGCATCGCAGCATACCACCGATCCAGTTCCAAGAGTCACTTTCTGGTCTGGAGCCCTTTTGGCTCGCAAAGTCCTCATTAACCCTAGCCCAGTATTGATGAAGCTGCTGCTCTCCATCAAGATGGATTCAACTGGGATTTAACCCACTTGGGAACCATCATCTCCCTTCCCTGTGGTATTTGCCACCCATGGCCATTAATCCGCAGGGTGGTCAAGTTAGTTGACCACCACGACGCTTGGCGTTGAGTCGCTGGCAGTAGGGTCTACTCTGTGACCCTACCAGGATAACTTGGCCAAACTTGTTCAAGCCTATCAAGACCTTTTTGCATTCTGTTCTTGTCGACTGTCCAGTGTCCGCCCAACATTTTCTGGGGTCGAATTATTGTTTTGGGCAGTCCCACTACTTTATATCTTTTCCCCTAAATGTAGAGAACTGAGCTCCTTCTGTAGTCTTCCGTCTGTTGGGCCTTTCCATTGAAATGTTTTTCTCCCTTCCCATCATCGTCATCCTTGTACCCCCTTTGGCCGAGACTGCCAAAGAGCCCCAGCTGGTTGGGCCGATGAAAGACAAATCCCCCCCTTTACTGCAGAAACACCCGCGAGTCAAACCCTTCATTGTCCAAATTGCAGGCGGCCCCTCAGTTGAGTTGACGGTGGCTATAAACTCAAAAGGCCGACACATCCAAAGACAGCCCACAATTGTGCCGTTGGGCTTCTTCCCTTGGGAAACCCTTCCCTCCGTGGCACCTGGAAGCTGGTCTTTTCTTCTCCGGGGAACATCTTCCGATGGTGGAAGGCAACAATCAAGACAAAGGTCTAGTATCAAAACGCCAACCCCAACTCGTGGCAGACGCCTGTGGCTGCTGCCCTCCCATGGTCTTGGTGGGTCACTTCTCCACTCCCTGGCAAGGGGACAAGCGCAAGTGGACGGTCAAAGGGAGATCCCCGTCTAGCTACAGAGAGAGATGAAGGGGTTGGCAGGAGAAAAGACCCAACACTTATCTCCCAAACAAGCTAGAGCAGGGAGTTCTCAACCTTTTCAGGCTGGGGTCTGGGTCACGCTCTCACAGTCAGCTTCAAGGGCCAGATGGCCTTTTTGCCCCACCTGTATGATGGGGTGGTGGCCATTTTGTCCCAATAGCTTCAAAGGGGTGGCCATTTTGTTTTTGGAACAACTGGAGTGCCAATGTTCACCATCCCAGGTCTAAGGGATGGAGATGTGAGGCCCAGGGTGTGCAAATAGCTGCAAGGGTGTTACAAGAGTAACAGGCCTTCTGGAAGGATGTGGTTGGCGCCTCTTCCAAGGTCTGCAAACTCTTTGTTAACAGCTTACCAATTGCTCCCAGCGGGGCCAGATGTCTCCAAAAGGTGTGAAGGAAGTTCTTTCTCAAAGGCCTTTGAGGTTATCAGTGAAAAAGATTAGCACTCCCTCCCCTTGAAAAAGCTGGAGACCATCTACGATGAGCAGGAAAGGTTAGGCTTGGTTGATGCCTTCTAGATAGAAGGATGCATCCTTATTTAGTTTGGCCTGATGAACTGATATGGAAGGAATATCTCATGGCACACACAACACTGCGATAGAGTGGTTTAGATCCGGAAGTTGCCAAAACTGCTGAGCATCTGGGTTTCATCTTGACCACTCAAGGTTGACTCAACCTTCCAAGGTTGGTAAAATGAGTACTCTGCACGTTGGGGCAAGAATTGTAATTTACTTGTGAACCACCCAGAGAGTACACTGAGTGCTATGGGATATATATGATACCGATTCCCAATGTGGGGCCCAGGGCCCACAGGGGGACTTTGTTTCCCAAAAGCCTAAGTTAACTCCCATAAACTCTGATCAGCCAATGTACTGACATAGGTTTCTGGGAAGTGACGTCCCCCTGTGGGTCCTGGGAACCACGGCTATAAAGGTATTGCCTTTTCCTGCAAATCCCTGTTGAGTCAGTGGGTCTATTCTAGTGTGATTTGCGACTGTCCATAAAGAGGAGCCTTCAAAATTGTCATATAAGTGAGGTTGCTGTTGTTTTATTGTGTCAGAAGCACACAAAGGTGCTTTCTGGGTTGAAATGATTTTTTGCTGGAGAAGCTCCCAAAGATCTTTTTCCCCACCAAAGTCGTCCCTATTGATCTACTTTCAATGTCTTGTTTCTGAACTGCAAGGTTGACAGGAGCTGGGACAAAGATGGGCGCTCATTCCATCTCGAACTGCCGACTTGCCGACCTTCCAGCTAACAAGGCAAGCTTCTTAACCACTGAGCCACCACAGTTCCTAATGAGTTTTATGATCTGGGGGGACTCTCACACACTGAGAAGATCAATTCCTCTCTGCCTGCTCTTTGATCATGCAGAATTCTCCACGACCTCCCCAACTTCCTCTCTTCATCACCCATGGAGAAATCAAGTCCCCCCTCCATTTAGATGTTTGCTCTCCCACGCCCACTGGATGTTTGACTCATTAGGGAACACTCGGGGAGGTTAATTCAAACCATTGATCTTTGGCTTCCAGCCTCTATGTCCCTTTCCAGATACTATTAGCACCTTTACTACCTGAGATCTGAGGATGTAAGATGTTCCCACTGCCCTGCTAAGACCTCACACTCATTACATCCCATTTGTCTTCTTCCTCTCCTCTTCCCAGTAGCTGCTTCTTTCGTGTCCTGATCAGACCCTGGACTGCCAAAATGAAGCCACTTTCTTGGCTGTGTCGTTGGCCAAACTCAAGTCCTCATTGGTGTCTGTTTTTGGTTCTTCTTTCATGTCCTGATCAAACCATGGACTGCCAAAATGAAGCCACTTTCTTGGCTTTGGTGTTGGCCAAACTTAAGTCCTGGTTGGTGCATTCTCTGGCAGTAATCGGCAGGCCAATAAATGAGCTGGATTCTCTATCTCTCCACATTCGCATAGCGTGTTGTTGACCACCAGCAGCCCCCACTTTGAGCCTGTGGGTCTTACATTTAGGGACTCCAACCCTCAGCCTATTCAGGGTCTTCCAAGTGACGTAGGGGAGGTTTAGATCCTCAGCCATCTCCTCCTTTAATGATGTTCCTTGTCCAATTAGCTCTGTACTCCATCTTCTAATTTGCTTTTGCTCTTGCGTGCCCTCAAGAATGTTTGTTCTTGCCCTAAATCTCTTCCTGGATCTGAGCCGGCAGACTTGAGGCTCATCTCCATTCAGAAGATGCCAAAGGTCCTTCTCTTTCTTCGTTCCCAGTAGTTTAGTCCCACTCACCGCCCCGCTCAGTCCTCCCTGCCCATAATCCTGATCTTATTCCACACTAGCATTTTGCCAAAATATTTTATGTTGTGCAGAACTCTCAAAATTGTGCAATAACAAAATAGTACCTGCAATTGCTATTATATAGCAAATGCCAAAATATTACCGGTAAGTTGTTTTTTACCTGCCATCGTAAGTCGTCTCCAACTTATGGTTATTTTTCTTCTGTGTCTAGGCCAAATATGAAACTGCCAAAATTAAGGGACCCTTTAGTGGGTTCATTCTGCAGTTCCTTTCACCTGACCTAGTGTGAGAAAGATTAGCCAGCAGCACAAGGTTACTGTTACCTGGGTACGGCTGATTAGGGTTCAAAAATACCACAATTTTCAAGGATGCTCTTTGCTGTGTCCCCCTCCAAGTTACAAATGAGATATCTTCAAAATAGCAGTAAATGGAGAGAAAAGACAAATAAGTCAGCTAGGTTGGCAGGAGCTGGGACAGACAGGAGCTCATTCTATCGTGCAGCACTCGGGTCTCAAGCTACCAACCTGCTGACTTTATGGTTGTCATGCTCAGCGTCTTAACCCCTAAGCCAACGTGGCCCTCTTCTCTCCATTCACTGTTATTTTTGATATCTCATTTATAGGGTCACCATAATTTGGAGACGACGTATGATGGCATGTTAAAAACCGTAACTCAATATTATGGTAGCTGCTATTTGTTATATATAATAATTGGCAAACCATCAACTTTGGCAACTAATGGTGCAGGGTTAACATCTGATGTTTGGGTCTTCACCATCCTCTTCCACCACAGCTAACAGAAGCACAAAAGGGCAAGTCGTTGGGTTTATCAGTTTCATCCATTCTACTTTCATGACCTTATCCTGCACCAGAAGGTCTTTGTTAAAACTAATGGATCTCCATTGCCTATTGAGTGTACATAACCACAGCAACACATGTTACAGTTCAACATTGAGAACATGGCAGAGTTAGGGGGGATCCATTCCTCCAATCCCACACCCCAACCCCTCAATGTTTCTGCAAGAAGACTTGGCTATCTCAAAGGAAACCGTTGAACTTGATGGCGTGGTAGCGGCAGCACATCATTTCAAATCACATTCAGCACTAATTAGGCCACATCTAGAGTCCTGCGTTCAATTCTGGGCACCAAAACTTTAAGAAAGATGCAAACAAATTAGAGCAGGTCCAGAGAAGGGCAAGAAGGATGATCAGAGGACTGGAAACCAAGCCCTAGGGCAGTGATGGCCAGCCTTGGCACTCCAGATGTTCTTGAACTTCAATTCCCAGAAGCCCAAGTCAACACACCTGCTGATCAGGGCTTCTGGGAATTGAAGCCCAAGAACACCTGGGGTGCTAAGGTTGGACATCACTGCCCTAGGAGGAAAGACTGAAGGAACTGGGCATATTTAGCCTTGAGAAAAGGAGACAGAGAGAGGATAGGCTGATGATCGCACTTGTCAAATGCCTGCTGGGCACCTTGGGAGGGCAGTGGCGAGGAAGTGATGGGGCGCCTATTGGAGGGAGAAATCCCATACATTTGCATTACCTCTGCCTGCCTCTGGGGGGCGCCAGATGCTGGGGGGCACTGGGATATATCCCTGTAGGCCAGCACCACTGGAGGTGGTGAATGCTCCAAAATGGGAAGCATTCAAGAAAGAATTAGAAATCAACACTGTCAGATCTGCTTTGATTCAGATTCCTGCATTGAACAGAGGGTTGGCCTGGATCGCCTCGTGGGTTCCCTTTCCAGTTCAGCTATGATTCTGAAAGAAGGGTTCTCAACCTTTTAAAGTCATGAGCCATCAGACAGCTGAGTGGGCTAGACTGCCAATTTCCGCTTCCGTAAACGCTGTTGCAAAACGCGTCCTTGGCTGATGTAAACGCACTTACGACAGGCGCATTTGCCGCTGTCATAAACGCATCTGGTGGTGGTGGTGCCAGCCACATGGTCCTCGTGAAATGGTGCCATGGGCCGGAGGTTGGTGCTTTTCAAAGAGAGAAGCACCAACCCCAGCAGACCATGGATGGCAATAGGTGACATGAAGTGAATCGCATCAATGACAAATCAGGGAATCAAAAATACTGCACAGTCAACATTGGGGCATGAGAAAACAATTAGTAGTCAATTTGGTCACAGGAAAACAAAACAAACACATACGGTGGCCTTTCTGATCACACATGTTCTGGAGTCAGAAATGCTCCATTTTTCAGATTCTGAGCTTCCAGCCTCAACACCCGATTCCACACTTATGGAATGACATAAAAAGGATCTCTGAAATCAATGCTAATCATTGCTCTCTCAGTCAACAGGATTTCAAAGCACTTTTAAAATAAACCCTCCCCAACCATGAGATGAAAGAGGGATGGATTTAAAGGGAGTCCCAAAAACAGTCCTGTCTTTTCTCCTTCCTGTTCTTATCAGCCGCTTTTCACACCCACACACCCCCTACCAGCTCTCACCTCTGGGCAGATGTGCGACTCCCCAACAAAGACTGGGTGAGAAACAGGAGTGGTGGTTATGTTTTGCACGTGTGGCTGCAGTGGGTCAAGTGGTTAAGACGGTGAACTTGATGGCTGGAAGGGTGGCAAGTCAGCAGTTCGAGACCCGAGTGCTACACAACGGAGTGAATCCCTGTCTCTGTCCCGGCTCCTGCCAACCTAACAGTTCGGAAGTCCCCTGAGCAGACTTTCTCCAGCAAAAATCCTTTCAACCCAGAGTAATCTCTGACATGAAATTATTATCATCTTCATCATCATCATCATCATCAAGAAATTGCAAGTAGATAAATAGGGACCACTTCAGTGGGAAAGGTAACAGCGTTCCATGCACTTCGTGCTGGTCTTGGACTGTAATAAAGATTTGATTTGATTTGATTTGATTTGCACAACCATCTACAGTTCTGGGGTTGAAAATAAATCCCCAGGGGTATTCATGGGCTGAGGGATAATTCTTGCTCACTCTTTTACACCCGCGAAAGACTAAACCAGGCCAACCTTGGCACTCCCAGCCGTTCTCGGACTTCAATTCCCAGAAGCCCTGATCACCCTGTTTGCTGACTTGGGCTTCTGGGAACTGAAGTCCAAGAACAGCTGGGGGTGCCAAGGTTGGCCCTCTTTCCAACCCATCCCCAACCGCACGTTCTGATCCAACTCTCCTAGAGATTTAAAGAACCACGTCTGGAAGGAGTCGTCAATCCGTTCACTTTTTTATTCTCTCTCCTAAAGAAATAAGAACGATTTTTTTAACAAAAAGGGATTGAGAGAGAGAGAGAGAGATGTTTTGCTAACAAGGGAGAAGGGAGTCACTTTTCCAAAATCCAGCCATGGAAAAGTTAAGTTTCCCCAGAAGGTTCAAACGTGGCATCCAGTCTCAGAAGAGGATGATGGATTGGGAGAGGGAGAGGGAGGGGAAAAGACCAGATTTGGGAACCAGAAAGGCTGGTGTTAGGGTTGTCCGAAGGTAGATCTGGCCACAAGGTCACCCTGTCCAAAGTCTGGAGTTCGAATCTCACCCAGCAGGGACTCCATGGGGTGGAGGTGTCCAAAAGTAAAGCCCTGGCAAAGCTCGTCCTGTCCAAAGTGCCGAGTTCGAATCTCAGCCAGTGTCCGCTCCAGAAGGGATACCAGTCCAGGCGTGGATCCCAGCCCTCCCCAGGGTCCACCTACACCTTGGTGCCCAGCGAGGCCACCTCGGACTTCTGGGTCTGCCCGCTGAGGGTGGAGGAAACGGAGCCAGTGGCGTTGGGTGCCCGCCGGACCTTGCCCAAGCCCAGCAGGCGCCGGCACTGGGCACGGAAGCGCCCGTCGAAGAAGGCGTAGAGGAAGGGGTTGAGGCAGCTGTTGACGTAGGCTAAGCAGCTGGCGTAGGGGTGGAGGCGGACGATCAGGTCCTGGAGGGCGCAGGGCAGGGGCAGCCAGCCCACCCAGTCCAGGACGTAGAGGGTCTTGAGGAGGTGGAAAGGCAGCCAGCAGCCGGCAAAGACAGCCACCAAGGCCACCAGGATGCGGAGGAGACGACGGCGCTGTTTGCCTTCCTCTTTGCGCGGCTGGGCCTGGGGCTTCTCCTGGGGGCGCTGGAAGTGCCGCCGGACAGTGGCCCCGATGCCGCAGTAGCAGAGGGTCATCAGCAACAGGGGCAGGACGAAGCCCAGGGACGTGGTCAGCAAGCTGAGGGCCGCCTGCCAGTAGCCCTCTTCGGCCGGGTCAGAGGTCACCCGGCTGAAGTCCATGTCGCACTGGAGCACCCAGGTGGACGAAGCGTTGGCCCCACTGGCGGGGCCCCGGCTCTGGAGCCGTGTGTCCCGCAGCAGGAGGGCCGGCAGGGCCAGCAGGCCGGCCAGGAGCCAGATGGTGGCCAGAGCCAGCAAGGTGGTGGCTCTGGGACGGCCCGCTGGGGAGGTGCAGGCGGAGGCCCGTCCGGTGGAGCTGGGCAGGGCATGGACGATGGCCAGGTAGCGCTCAACGCTGAGGCCACCCAGGCAGAAGGCGGAGGCGAACATGTTGAGCAGGACCAGGTAGCTGCTCAGCTTGCAGAGGGCCGAGCCGAAGGGCCAGTGGAAGCGCAGCGCCGTGTAGGCGGCCCAGAGGGGCAGCGTCACCACAAAGGCCAGGTCAGCCAGCGCCAGGTGGCCCAGGTAGGCGTCGGCCGAGCGCCGCTTGGACCCCGACGGGGCCCGCCAGACAGTCAGCAGCACCAGCCCGTTGCCCGAGAGGCCCAGGACGAAGACCAACAGGTAGAGCGCCGGCAGGAGGGCAAAGGAGACCTCCCAGTCCGCCTCCGAGGGGCCCATGCAGCCCACAGCCGCCCCCATGGTCCCGTTGGGGCCCCAGTAGCCCTCCTCGTCTTCGTAGTAGTCCTCATAGCCTGCTGGGCTCAGCGGGGGCCAGTCCGAGCCCTGCTCCAGCGGCCGGGCCATCCCACCAACGGACGGATGGACAGATGGATGAATAGAGAGACAGACAGATAGAGACTTTTATTTATGATAGATAGATAGATTAGATAGATAGATAGATAGATAGATAGATGGATGGATTTATAGATGGATAGATAGGAACTAAGAAAAGGATAGATAGATAGATAGATAGATTGATAGATAGATAGATAGATAGATAGATAGATAGATAGATAGATAGATAGATAGATAGATAGATAGGAAATAAGAAAAGGATAGATAGATTAGACTGTCGGACGGATTAGATGGATAGAGGGACAGATGGATGAATAGACAAACACTTTTAATTGATACAGTAGATGGGCAGACAGACAGATTAGACGGATGGAGGGATGCACAGACGGATGAATAGACAGACAGACACTTATTTAATAGATTGACAGATTAGATGGACGAAGCGGGGGACAAACGGATGGGCAGGCGGGCAGGCAGAGTAGACGGATGGGTAGATAGAGTAAAATGGACGGACAAACAGACAGATTAGATAGACGGACGGACAGATAGGAGGAAAGAGGGACAGACCCGTCGGCAGACAGACAGATTAGATGGACGGACAGACAGATGGAGGGACCGACGGGCGGACAGACAGATAGATTAGATGGACGGACGGACGCAGACAGAGAGGTTCGGTGGATGGATGGACGGGCGGCACGCAGGAGCGCTTTTATGGAGGAGGATGAGGGGGAGGAGGAAGAGGAGGGGTGGGTAAGGTTTCCCTCGAGGAGACGCCGCCCTCCCCCCCTTTTTTTTTCCTGGCTTCGGGCGGAGCGAAAACCCACATCTGGAGGGGGGGGATCTCGCCCCCTCCCCTGCCTCGACCTCTCCTGCAGGGCTAGCAAAGGCAATCCCAAGAGATGGGGAGCGCCCTGGAGGTGTTGGAGAGACGGGATTCGGGACGCGCCTGCGGAGACATCTTCTCTCTCACACACACACACACACACACAAGTCCCACACAAGGAATGGCTAAGAAGGACGCCCGAACCGACGCAAGCAGGTGTGCAAACTTATGGCGGGAGGGAGACCAAGTCGGGGACTCGAACCTCTGGTTTCCCAGCGGGTTCACGAGGCTGCCCTGTGGGGGAGGGGCTGCCGTTGCGGGCCACCAGTGGACCCTGTGAAGGGGAGGTCTCCGAAATATCCGGCCCTCAAACAGGGACCACTTCGGTGGGGAAAGGGAGACAGCTCAAAAACAAAGAATTGCAAGTCGAGAAATAGGTACTTCTTTGGCAGTAAAGGTAACGGAGTTCCGCGCACACCTGTGCACTCCGGTGTCTAGTCCTGCCAGCCACATGACCACGGAAGCGTCTGCAGACACAGACAGCGCTGGATCTTTGGCTATAAACAGCACCAAACCCTAGAGTTAGATACGACTAGCTTTCAAGCAAGGGAGATCTTTACATTTAACAGGCCTTGCAAACTCCAGCCTGTGGATTCCCTTACAGCATCAATCCATCTCACATCTGGCCTTCCCCATCCCCTGTTGCCTTCCCAACATTTTTGTCTCGTGATGCACCCAAAGTATGGCACCCTCAGATTTCACCCTTTAGGCCTCCACAAGCTTGTCTTGTTCCAGGACCCAGAGTCTCTGTGAATCCACACGAATGGGTTTCCTGGCACTCCAGCTGTTCTTGGACTTCAATCCCCAGAAGCCCCAAGTTAGCACTCCTGCTGATCAGGGCTACTGGGAGTTGAAGTTCCAGAACACCTGGAGTGCCAAGGTTGGCCATCACTGTAACCTATCCCATCTTCCACAGCTGCCTCGAACTGCCAAAAACAGAAAGAGGCTTCTGAAACCCACCCATTTGGGGGGGGGGGGGAGAACAAGGGATGTCCCT
The DNA here is from genome assembly GCA_030440675.1 of Furcifer pardalis. NCBI lineage: Eukaryota > Metazoa > Chordata > Lepidosauria > Squamata > Chamaeleonidae > Furcifer > Furcifer pardalis. Next base: position 13,352,239 of record CP126898.1, on the reverse strand, counting down.
GTTTGGCTTTCATTGAGCTCCGTGTGGGAATTATCCAAAGCGGATGCAGCATTCAAGGGGAGTGGGAGTGTTCACGTCGAAGCCCCCACTGGGTCTGTGGGTCCTTCTGATGTGATTTTGATCCACAAATGCTCACATTAAAATACAGGGATTGGTCTTTAAAGTGCCACGTTTATTGCCATGTGTTGTTTTTTTGTTTACTCTCTGATAGACTGCGGTGGCTCAGGGGGTTAAGACGCTGAACTTGAAGACAGGAAGGTCGGAGTTCGATTCCCGAGTACTATATGATGGAGTGAGCTCTTGTCTCTGTCCCGGCTCCTGCCTAGCATTTTGAAAGCAAGAAATTGTAAATTGATAAATGGGGACCACTTTGGTGGGAAGGCAAACAGCATTCCGTACACTCCGGTATCTAGGGATGCTTGCCGTATGTCCACGGAAACATCTGCAGATGCAGTCAATGCTGGCTCCTTGGCTGTAAATGGAGATGAGCACCGACCCCTAGAATCGGATATGACTGGATTTTGAGCAAGGGAGACCTTTACCTTTAACTTACTTTCTGATATGCTTGAAACAGACTAAAACAGTGACCACTTCAAAAATGCCAATAAAGTAAGCCGTTTTGTGGCCGGTTTTAGCCCAAAAGTAGGGTACAAGTTGCATTCAGAATACAGTATACTATACTTTACTAGACTTCCATAAAAGTACTCTTTTCCACACTGTGCGTTCACGCATCATTTCATGGCTGCTTTGAGGTTGCCAACATCTTCCCCAGCCTTTGCTCCTGTGCTTAACCTACATCTTTACATGGGTGGTAACTAGTCTGTCCAATGATGGGTCAAGGTAGTGGTGAGCATGGGCCGGTTCAGATCAGTTTGAAGAACCGGTAGTAACAATCCCGGGTGGTCTCCTGGGGGGGGGGGAGTACAAAATGGCTGCTGGTAAGTGCGCATGCAGCAAAATACCAATTGACGCATGAGCACCTCCAGTATTCAGCGGCTCCGTCCACAGTGTGGTAGTAAATATTTTGGCTGTCCATCACTGGGTCAAGGCCTCCTTTGTTCGAAAGCCAGCCGTGTCTGACTCTAGGGGGTTGGTGCTCATCTCCATCTACAGCCAAAGAGCCAGCATGGTCACATGTCAGGGATGACTAGACACATGGAACGCTGTTACCTATCGTGCCAAAGTGATACCTGTTTATCTACTTGCAATTCCTTGCTTTCAAACTGTTAGGTTGGCAGGAGCTGGAACAGACGACAGGACTCGGCAGGGCCGTAGCCAGAGGGGGGTTGGGGGGGCACCCTCCTGAGCTAATGTGAAACCGCCAAAATGAAACCACCTTTGGGTGAGTTCATTCTGCCAGTGCCTTTCACCCGACCTAGTGTGAGAAAGATTAGCCAGCAACACAAGGTGGACGTGACCAGGGTGTTACTCCTGTTGATAGGTCTAAACTACCACAATCTTCCAGGAGGCTCTTTCTGTGCACCCCCGTGATGGTGAACCTTGGCACTCCAGGTGTTCTTGGACTTCAATTCCCAGAAGCCCAAGTCTTTGTGAATCCACATGGATGGGTCTACTGGGCGGATGTGTGGATTCACAGAGACTTGGGCTTCTGGGAATTGAAGTCCAAGAACACCTGGAGTGCCAAGGTTCACCATCACGGGGGTACCCCAACTGGCCTGCTCACGGGTCTGGAGAGATGGCCTACCATGGGGTCTTCACGAAGACAATTCCTGGAAGGGCCACTTTGTTTATAGAAGATAAACAGAAGGGGCTTCTGAGATCGTGAGATCCTCAGCGGAGGGCCAGAGTATTTGGTGAGTCACAGGAGGAGGGGACGCAGCTAAACTAAGCTTACACAACCTTTCACCACCTGCAGTTCGTTTTGTATAATCTCGCTGAGTGCAAAAACAAGCATCTACTGTGGATCCTTTCATTGGGCGTCTTTAAGCCCGTTTCTCCTAACTCAATGGGCCTCTTTCATCTTTATCTCACTCGGGCCTGTGTTGTTTTTGTGTCTCTAACACAAGGGTGGGCAACCAATGTCCCCTCCCTCCTCCTTCTCCCTCCCCTCGATCACAGCCAGTTAGGGTAGCAATGGATCTTTCCTTGCAGAAAAACTAGAAAGAGAGGCTATTTTCCATTAAGCTGCAGATCCAACCCATACATCACCCAGTTTCAAAGAAGACGCTTCTGGAAGTCAGATGTCCAAACAGTGTTAAGTTTAGGATCGTTGAGTTGGAAGGGTCCTTGGAGACCATACAGCCCAGCCCCCTGATCCACAAAGAAGTCCAAACCAAAGCAGATCTGATATAGGGGTGACCAGTTTTCCCTTGAACGCTTCCAGTATTGGGGCACTCAGTACCTCTCAAGACCATTGGTTCCACTGTCGCAATGCTCTAACCATGAAGAGGTTCTTCCTAATGTTCAGCCTATATCTGACTTACAATGCACAACAACATGATATCGAGTGTGCTGATTCCAAATCAGAACTCAGAAATTTGCCTATTACGTACAGATTTTAAGGCATGCGATAGCTGCTCAAAGGGTCGGCCATTGGGTAATGTATTTTTACATGGGAACATTGTAACAGTTGCAGCTACCACTATATGCCTGCTGCCGCTTCAGCTGAATCACATCCCTTGGTGGCATGCATGTTCCAGCAGCAGCTGGGCAAGTCAGGGAGCTGAGGTCAGAAATAGGTCTATAAGGCGAGATGGACCAAGGGCTTGTCTCTAGTGCGAAACCATCTTATTGGAGAGTACAGGTCAATCTTCATGGCTGATCGCCGTGAGGAGCGCCGATATTCAGACTTGGAAAGGACAGAAGAAGAAGAACACGTGAGGGTTGCCAGTTTAGGGAAAATGGCAGCTGTCAGGAGGCAATGGACACCCACACAGAAAACCGATCAATGTCTTTTTCGGGGAAAGGGGGGTATATTTCTTTGCTCTGACCATGGTGGGACTCACTGGGGTTCTTAGACAGCATGATTCACGGCACATAAAGTAGGAAAACTTGAGCATCCTATGATGGAGGAAGGCAGAGATGGAATGGATTTTGGGTGAAGGGGCTCTGGAATGGTCCTTTGTCGCAGATCTCCGCCCCTTCGTGCCTGGGCTTGTATCCAGTCCTCCTTCTTACCCTAGTTGTCCCACTAGAAGTTGTCCTTCTCCATTGGCCTATTATGGTCTTAGTGCAATCGCGAAACCCACATGCCTTTCGGCACTAAACAATCACGATGATCGCAATCTAAGTCAGCATCCAGGTGTCAAAACCCCAATGGGCATCTTTCTTGTCTCAACCTGGCCACTCTTTTGGCAAAACAAAACACCTGCCTGTTATCCAACCTGCCTTTTCAGGAAGGTCTCCTGCCTTTTAATTAACACTTAGCCAAAGGGGGGGAGGAGACACCCAGCAATTTTGCCATCCCCGTAATTGGATTCCATTCTTTTAAATACCAAAGATGTCCCTTGAGGTGAGGAATCTTTCCAAATGGCATGCAGGGAGTCAAATAAAATAAAAGACACCTGAATTCTATCGCGTGCAGGTATTAAGCCGGACCCTGGTGTGTGTATCTCTATTGTCCTTAGCTGGTTTTGCAAGGGGCTGCGGTGGCTCCAGCCGGCAAGGTGGCAGTTCGAGACCCGGGTACTGCATGATGGACTGGGCACGTTTTACTTCCGCTTCTGGGAGCGACGAGGGTGGCACAGGCCAGATGAATTGGCATCGGGGCCGGATCAGCAGGTTGAGCACCCCGGTTTGGATGCATCTGAAGCTTTCCAAGCCGGGTCATCCTGCCCAGAAAAAAACATTTCTGAGCCTTGTGATGGAGGAAGAAAACTGAAGACTGTCTTTCCACTTTCTCCTTCCACACGCTGGCTCAAACATCCTAACAATTTACAGCAAAGGCAATTCTGTGGCAGGACCTAGAAATCATCCTCGCCCCGTCTGAGTGCTCTGACTTCAGCATCTCCACCCTCCGAGGAGGTTTATCGGGAGGTCAGGAATAATTTGCCAAGGAGCAACTGGTGTATCTCACTCTTGTCAGATTTACATCTCACAAATCCGTTTATCTCCCTCATCTCTTAATTGCAGGTCGGATGGTTTGGGGGGGACCCTCTTGTAAAAATAAACACATTTTTGGGAAGTGATTGAGGGTCCCTTTATGGAAGAGAAGGGACTGCAGTGCTGCAAGTGGTTAAGAAGACACTGACTGGAAGGCGGCAGGTCAGCAATTCGATTCCCAAGTACTGCAGGACGGAATGAGCGCCCGTCATCTGTCCCAGCTCCTGCCAACTTAGCAGTTTGAAAGCAAGAAACTGCAAGTAGATCAACAGGGACTACTTCGGTGGCAAGGTAAACAGCATTCTGTGTCTAGTCATGCCTGCCACACGACCGCGGAAACATCTGCAGAAGCAGACAGCGCTGGCTCTTCGGCTTTGAAACAGAGATGAGCACTGAGCCCTAGAGTCAGATACGACTGGCTTTCGAGCAAGGGCGACCTTATGGAAAAGAATGGAGATACTTTTGGTGTAATTGTCTCTCTGTGTCTCTTGTTAGAGTAGCATTCGGTTTCTAGGATAATAATTACCCAAGAAGCAAGATGGAACAGGTTTGATTTGGGTGCTATGTGAAAGTAAAGGTCTCCCTTGGCGAAAACCAGTCATTTCCAACTCAAGGGGGTCAGTGCTCATCTCCATTTACAGCCAAGGAACCAGAGCTGTCTGCGTCTGCTGGCATTTCCTTGTTCGTGTGGCAGGCATGACTAGATGCCGGAGCACACAGAACGCTGTTACCTTTCCCACCGAAGTGGTACCTGTTTATCTACTTGCAAATTCTTGCTTTGGAACGGGATTTTTGAGATTGGAAGGATGGCTTTTAAAAAAAGTATCTTATACTCCTCAAAGAGAGAGGAAGAAAGCAAGAAAGGTAACAGCATTCCACGCACTCCAGCTTTTAATCCTGCTTGCCACATAACCAAGGAAACATCTGCAGATGCAGATAGCACTGGCTCTTGGGCTGTAAACAGAGATGAGCACCAGTCCCTAAAATCGGATACGACTGGCTTTTGAGAAAGGGAGACCCTTACCTAGCACACCCATTAAGCCTATTTTCCTTGTTTCTTGGGTAATAATAGCAGTGGGATCTGGGCTTTATAGAGATGTGAAAATATTTGAGACTTAGAGCTAACTTCTTCCTTGTGCCAGAGCTGAAGACTCATATCTGGGTATTTACTCCATCATTCCTCCATCTTAGTTTATGTCACTGCATCACACAAAAATAGATATCGTCAGTTACTTGGGCTAATCTGTGTGTCCAATACCGAAACAAGTGCGCTGAATCCAAATCTGAAGTCCGATTCTGCCTTGGATGTCAGACTCTTAAGTTAGCAAATCTCGCCCTCTCGGTTAGGTTCTTGCATTGATCATGCGGGTTTTATATTTGCCACGAATGTAGCAAAAAGTGTCTGCTTTATTAACACAGCTCCACCTACCCATCTTTAGCTTAAAACAGACTGACTCTGGCCTAGCTGTACTATCCAATAAGATGGTTTCGCACTAGATACAAACCCTTGGTCCATCTCCCCTTATAGACCTATTTCTGATGTCAGCTCCCTGACTTGTCCGGCTGCTGCTGGGACATGCATGCCACCAGGGGATGTGATTCAGCTGAGGCGGCCGCAGGCCTCGTGATAGCTGCAACTGTTCTAATGTTCCCACGTAACCGACCCTTTGAACAGCTATCGCGCGCCTTAAAATCTGTCCGTGATAGGCAACTTCTGAGTTTAGATTTGGAGTCAGCACACTCAATAGCATGTAAATCACATGCGTTGTTCCCAGTAGCAAAATCGTTTTTGGGCAGTGTGTATTCAGAACTTCTATCCTTGCCTTCCACAAGAGAATTCCTTAATTACAGGATCTTCCTCTGTCTGAGTTTACAGATGTCCCTTTCTTCTTCCAAACCCCCGAAAGCTCCTTTAGGAGACCATCTTCCTGAAGACCAAGAATGAAAAGCTGGCTAACACAGAGGGCTGGTTCCTGTTTTTCGTCCGTAATCGGACGGGAGCGTTGACCTCCAGGGCTTCCCATCAAGTTGACCCCGAAGGGGTGGGGACTCCAACCCAAACAGTCCCATCTGATGGCAAAACATCTCCCAGATAAAGGAGAGGGACCTTGCGAGAGAACAATGCCCTTCCTGGCCACCGAGGTCCATCACACTCGTTCAGAAGTTGGGCGTGAGACGAGAGGAAGGAAAACAGAAGACTGGGCTCCTTCCAACTCACTGTAGTCTGCACAAATCTTGCCGTATGTTTGGGGCCGAATGTCTGAGATCACGTCTGGGGTTTTGCAAACCCAGCAGAAGGGATTTGGGGGAAGTTCCCAAGATCTACATCCATGCCAGTTTTGGTTCCTGTTAGAGTTGCCACATGCCCTGGAAAACCGGGATTGTCCCAGATTCAAGGTCGCAAAAATTGTCCTGTCCAGTTCAATAAAAATCATGTTAAAGTCCCGGATTTTAAAAACGTACTGATTGTGTATTATGACACACCATTAAAGTAAATTCGAACTCTCACCATCAAACGAGCGATTTCCTGCCACATTGGAGTTGTAGTATACCTGGAGACAAGTCTTAACATCCTCGTCTCACACCACCACCCGATAAGTGTGACCAGTGTGTTTCCTGGAACTGAGGACGTTAAGAGTTGACCGTGACACAGATCATCTTACAGTAAGAATTAACTGTTCCAAATAAATTCATTTATGTATTGATATATTTAATGTGAAAGTGTTTTATAGCTGTCATTGTATTACGTTTGTTTTTAAAAAGGCTATTTTGCAGATAACCCGCCCATTTTTGTCAAGTCTACTTCTGCCCCGGTTTTGTGGGAGAGAATTATGGCAACCCTAGTTCCGGTGAAATTGACTAAATTGAGACTATTGCACCTTGGACACCCAGTCCTGTGCAAAAGTCTTAGGCCAACCACATCTTCTTCTTCAGATGCTGTATTGGGTTCCAAATGTTGGCTCTCCTCATGGTGATCAGCCATGATGATTGCCCTGAGAATATAATGCAGTGGCCTTCCATTTGCCTTCTGCATCACAATGTGACACCCATACCACTGATCCAGGGACACCAGTGGCTCAGCGGTTAAGAAGGCCGCCTTGTTCGCTGGAAAGCCGGCAAGTCAGCAGTTCAAGACCCGGGTACTGCATGACGGATTGAACACCCATCTCTGCCCCAGTTCCTGCCAACCTAGCAGTTCGAAAGCAAGAAATTGCAAGTAGACAAATAGGGACGACTTTGGTGGGAAAAAGATCTTGGGGACATGAAAGGAGCCTCATTCAGGTGTCCCCTGAGTGGAGTTTCTCCAGCAAAAATACTTTCAACCCAGAATAATTTCTTAACCACTGAGCCACCGTCACTGGTGGTGGCCTAAGATTTTTGCACAGGTCTGTGTCATGAAAAGGCAAGATTCATCAGAAAGACAACAACGCTAGCAGAACGTGGAGGCAATAGGAAAGGAGGAAGACCAAGGTGAGGAAGATCAGCTCCGTAAATATTAAAATTTGTGTCAGAAATTACTCTGGGTTGAAAGGATTTTTGCTGGAGAAACTCCGTTCAGGGGATGCCCGAATGAGGCTCCTTTCATGTCCCCAAGATCCATTGTGCAGCACTCGGGTAGCGAAACCCGACCTTCCAGTCTCCAAGCTCAGCGTCTTAACCGCTGAGCCGCCACAGCACTGCTCTCAGCTCCATAAAGGAAACCCACCATCCAGAGGTTGCAAGACCTGAGCAGGGTTATTAACGACAGTACTTCTGGAGGTCACTCCTCCGTAGGGTTGCCATGAATCAGAAAACCACCTGAGCAACACACGACATGTTCACCCATCACGTCAAAACCTTACCCAACCTCAATGCTGGATGAGGGCGGAGCAAATTAAAAGCTGTTTTCCCTTTTTTTTCAACCAACAGAAGTAAAACGTGAGGGTCGCCTTGAAGCACCCTTTCAACGGACCGACCTCAGTAGACTGTTGAGTTGAAGATTGGTTGGGAGAGAAAGAAGCCCTGTCCTCTGTCTTCTTGAGGCTCCTTGGAGGAAAAGTGTAGCAAATGTAATAAACAAAAATGCCTTCCACCCTGGCCTTAAACCAGCGTTTCCCAACCTTTGGATTTTGGACTTCAGTTCCCAGAAGCCTCAGTCAATCCCCCCAAAGCACTGATCAGCCAAAGGACCGACTTAGGCTTCTTGGAACTAAAGTCCCCCTGTGGGGCCTGAGCCCCACATTGGGAACCACAGCCCTAAACCCACGTGATCCACCATACCTCGTGGCAGTAAACTTTGGTGTAAGGATCAAAAGCACCACAAAACCTTCCTTCTGCCTTTGCCAGAACTTTACCACTTCTCTCTGGGAAAAAAGCCAGAGATAACTCCTGGTATGATTATTTTCTTGAGGCTATTTTTTCCTTTTTGAAGAGCTGTTTGTAATTAACTGCATTTTTAAAAAGGATCTTGGTAGGTTTTTAGATTGATTCTGTTTGTGCAACCTAGAAACAACTCATAATTACAGTTTCATAAGCCCTCGTTTATCAAACCGGCCATTCTATTAGCTTGTCTTCTTCTGAGTCGCCCTTTTCTAGTCAAGTGGGTTTGGGTTTTTTAGAGCATTCGTTAATTGACTGTACAGTGCCAAGGCTAATGATCTTAGGCTAACAAAATAGGTAAAAGTAAAGGTTTCCCTTGTTCGAAAGCCAGTCATGACTGACTCTAGGGTTCAGTGCTCATCTCTGTTTCATAGCCAAAGAGCCAGTGCTGTCTGCTTCTGCAGACGTTTCCGTGGTAATGTGGCAGGCATGACTAGACACCGCATGGAGCACTGCTTACCTTCCCACCGAAGTGGTCCCTATTTATCTACTTGCAATGTCTTGCTTTTGAACGGCTAGGTTGGCAGAAGCTGGGACAGAGACGGGAGCTCTCTCCATCCTGCAGTACTCGGGAATCGAACTGCTGACCTCCAGCCTTCCAGTCAGCATCAGGCACACTTATATACATTGCTCCATAGCACTTAGTGCCCTCTCTGGGTGGTTCCCAAATTAATTAGCATTTTGCCCTCAACATGCAGGGTCCTCATTTTACCAACATTCAAAAGAGTCAACCTTGAGTTGAGGATTAAACTCACAACCTATTGGTTGAAGTACAACAGTGTAACCACTGAACCATCAGGGCTCAAGCCTTGAAGCGCTGTTCAGAATGTGGGTGTACTTCCAAGTAGGGATGTAGTAGACCATTTTTGGCCTAAGGCCATGATGGCCAACCTTGGCACTCCAGGTGTTCTTGGACTTCAATTCCCAGAAGCTCTGATCAGCAGATGTGCCGCTCAGGGCTTCTGGAAATTGAAGTCCAAGAACAACTGGAGCACCAAGTTTGGCTGCTCCTGGTCTAAGGTCCCCCATGACTTCCACCTGATCTATTGGAAGGGAACCACCTGTCCAATAGTTGATGAAACTCTGAGAGACGGTGCCTTCAAGAATGCTGTCATGGAAAAGAACCATTCCTTCCACTGGACGAAGTCTCTCACCCTCAGTTTGGTACTCCTGGTATGGCATTTTGGTCTTCACAGGGCTCTTGCTTAGAGAGGTCTTCCACTCCCCAAGGGACTAGAGGCTAAGATGGGACCAAGAGACCCTCCGTGTCAACCAATCCCTCAAACACTATCTTTCTCAAAGGTTCCCAAAGGCAGACACAGTCCTGGGAAGGTTTTTGCCAGACGTTCCCAAGCACTGCTCTGAGCCACTCCACATCTGGCAGGTATGAAAGACCCCCTTTCTCACAACAGTCTTGGCAATCTCAGCTCTAGTTTGAAGCCAATAAAAACAAGGCATATCAGGAGGACGCAAAAACAGCCCCTTGAGTTGGTAGAGGAGAGGACGTTTCCCAGCGTTCCATTCGCCCCAGTGGATTGATGGAATTTAATTCAGATGGGCAATGTTGGGAAAAGTTACTTTCTCGGATTACTGTTCGTGACAGAAGCCCACCACAATAGTCCTTTTCTCCCAGCTCTGGAAGTAGCAGTAGGTGAGATGTTTTAAATGAAGTCTCAAAGGGGACTTCCTTTTGTGGTTTGATGGAAGCGAATAGAGTTTGGTTGCATGCCGTCTCTATGTTGAACCCAAGAAGTAGACACCCTTGTGTCCTTTTGGATGTTTTTCTACTACAGATCCCATCATTTTCTGACTATTCCCTATAATGTCTTGAGCTGACGGAGCTGGATGCAAGGGACCATGGAATGTAGAACCTGGTGAGAAATGTTGTTCAACAAAGCATCTCCAAAATATAGACTTTGTCCCATAAAACCCTGGAAACTGCATATGTTTAGCTTCTAGTCTACCAAGCCCCCTCAATACTTTTCACATATACTACTATCAAACCAGGTGTCACCCATTCTGTAATTGTGCATCTAATTTTTTCTTGGCCAATTACACTTCCTTCCTAGATCCACCCACTCCAGTATCTGAATACAGGTTAGATTATATTCATCTGAGGTTCTTTCCAATTAAAACAGTCTCTCTGTATGGTGATAATGGCATTGAAGAGGGGTTGTGTGACACGTGGACATTTGACACACCTCTTCTCAGGTCAGTGAAATATTTCTATGTGCACCTTCTCATCAATGTATATGCCATGATGTTCAGATCAACCTGCAAACCAATAACTTGGAAATCGTGGGTTTGTACTACTCATCTGTCCCTTGGTTTAATATCCCATAAGAGGAACAAAAACCTTCCTGGCCCAGACGTCTGCTCCCGATCTGAATTTGATCCCCACCAGCACCAGGCAGACTCAACCTCCTATCCTTCCAAGGTCAATTAAATGAGCAGCCAGCTTGTGGGAGGCAAAAATGCACTTAGCAAACCACCCAGAAAGGACACTTTTGCTATAGGCAAAAGTCAAGGTTTCCTGTGTTCGAAAGCCAGTCATATCCGACTCTGGGGTTCGGTGCTCATCTCCGTTTACAACCAAAGAGCTAGCGTGGTCTGTGTCTGCAAACGTTTCCATGCACAGGCAGTAGATTCAGAGCACGCAGAACACTGTTACCTTCCCACCAAAGCGGTACCTATTTATCTACTTGCACATTCTTGCTTCCGAACTGCTAGGTTGGCAGGAGCTGGGACAGATGGCGGAAGCTCACTGCATCATGCAGCACTCGGGTCTCGAACTGCTGAGTTGCCGGCCTTCCAGTCGACAAGTTCAGCGTCTTAACCACTGAGCCACCGCAGTCCTTTACGTGGTGGCATATAAGTGTAATTAGTATTGCTATAATGGACATATAATGGTTGATCTTCTAAGACTGAGCTTCTGGCTTTTCCCAGGAGCCAATATTACTACGAAGCCACGAAGGGCCAACCAATCATTGACCTCAAGGAGTTGTTTTGGGTGGGGAAAGCAAATTTTCTTGTACTGCATTGAATTACCCACATTTCCTTGTGAAGGAGGAGGCCATCGGAGGAGCTTGGGTTCCTCCACCGCCAGGAGCAGAGAAGGGAGAGATATGCGGCAAGAAAAACAGGAGTCGACATCCTATCGCCACCCCATAATTTCCTGCCATTATGTAGCCAAAGGGGTCAGGAGAGGATAGACCTGTATAAACACTTAAGATGCTTCCGTTGGATCCCCATCCTGAGCCAACGCCCAGGGTTGGGGGGGGGGGAATAAGTGGGAACGGCCAACGTTAAGTAGCTGTAGAGCAGGGATTCTCAAACTGCAGCCCGTGGGCCGGACGTGGTCCACAACACCATGTTGTCTGGGGGTCCCATGGCCTCCACCACACCTGGAAGTGCCATGTGGTGGTGGAAGAGCAAAATGGCCATCCGGCCCCCTGAAGCTGTCTGAGGGAGTGTGACCCGGCCCCCGGCTTTAAAAGGTTGAGGACTGTTGCCTTAGAGGAAGCAGAAACAACAGGATTTATTTGACATTAGGACCCTAATCTCCAACACCAGAGGCTACGTTTGACCCAGAAGTTTTCAAAAGTTTTAAAAACACACAATTACAACAACTGGTTCCCCCCTACAATTAATAAGGATCCTTATGGGAGATTTTGAAACATTGTTGGTTTTGATTTGTTTTTAATACACTCGCTCTTATGACAAGATATTCTGGACGCTATTTTTCTCCCCAGTCTGGCCAGGCTATCCTGCTATGGCAGCAGTTCTCGATCTTTTTAAGCCAGAGGTCGGATCGTGCTCCCTCAGACACCTTCAGGGGCCCCGCCCAACCAAGTTATGAAATAAAGTAGTCCTAATTCGGGTGCAACACAAGGCTTTCCCCCTGGCCACGCCCACCATACCACGCCCACAGTGTGGTAGTAAAAAATTTTTAAGCCCACCACTGCGGTGACTCAACATCGAGTTTCAGGTGGTGGTTAACTAACCGGACCATCCTGAGGACTAGCAGCCTTGGTGAAGTCCACAGGAAAAGGTAAGGGTCCCCAAGTGGATTAAATCTCACTTGAGTCCCTCTTGATGGAGGGCAGCAGCTTCATCCATCCTGGCCTGGGGATGATGATGATGAGGACTTTGCGTGCCAAAAGGGCTCAGGATCAGAAAGTGATTCACGGAACTGGATCAGTGGTACTATGGGTGTCAATGCTGTGATGCAGAAAGCCATGGCATTATAGTCTCAGGACAATCTTCATGGCTGATGACGATGAGCATCACCAATATTCAGATTCTGATATGGGAGGAGGAGGAGGACGAGAAGGAGACGAAGGAGAACAAGAAGAACAAGAGTTTTCCCTGGTTTTTAAAAAACAATGCTATGCAGAACTTTGGAATAAACAGTAAATAAAGCAAGTACTCTACATAGTGGCCTTTCCCCATAGGGTCATGGGAAGCGTGGCTCAAAATCTGATTGATATTGCCAGGACAGGGGATGCAGCTAGCTTAGCCAGCTGAAGCAAAAACCATATGTTGTGGCCAAATGAGAAACTGGGAAGTTTTATTTCGGAGCAGTCTACAGGCCATGCCAGCCTAGCTGTTCGAAAGCAAGAAATTGCAAGTAGATAAATAGGTACGTCTTCAGCAGGGAAGGTAACAGCATTTCGTGCACTCCGGTGTTTAGTCCCTGCCTGGCACATGTCCACGGAAACGCCTGCAGACACAAACAGCCCTGGCTCTTTGGCTATAAACGGAGATGAGCACTGAACCCTAATGTCAGATATGACTGGCTTTGAAGGTGACCTTTAGCTTTCCTTCTACAGTCAATGCCAAACAAAATCTCCCAGATTTATATTAGAGTCATTGAATCTATGGCAGAAGGGTGGTTTCACTTTTCTTCTTTCATGTCCCAATCAAACCCTGGACTGCCAAAATGAAGCCACTTTCTTGGCTTTGTCATTGGCCAAACTCGACTCCTCATTGGTCAATGTTTCTGGTAGTCATTGGCAGACCAGTAAACACTTAGGTATAATAATAGTAATAATTTCGTTTCAGAAATTATTCTGTGTTGAAAGGATTTTTCCTGGAGAAACTCTGCTGAGCGGACGCCCAAATGAGGCTCCTTTCATGTCCCCGAGATCTTTCCCCACCAAAGTGGTCCCTATTGATCTACTTGCAATTTCTTGCTTTCAAACTGCTAGGTTGGCAGGAGCTGGGACAGAGATGGGCGCTCAGTCCATCATGCAGTACCCGGGTGTCAAACTGCCGACTTGCCGACCTTCCAGATAATGAGGCGAGCTTCCTAACCTCTGAGTCACCGCAGCCTTACATCCCATTGGCTGCGATTCTGTTACATTTATGACAATGTAACTCCAAGGTCTTACATTTTGGAAGTGAATTAACGTTAGATTAAAAAATGCTTTTCATTTTGTTTTGCAAAATGCCATGTGACTTTTCCTTGACTAGAACCATGATGGTGAACTTTGGCACTCGAGATGTTCTTGGACTTCAATTCCCAGAAGCCCCCGTGAATCCATATGATTGGGTTTACTGCGATTGATCCAGCCTGCACCATACTTGTCGCTCCTGGAAGCGGAAGTAAAATGTGCCCGTATGCTTCCAGGAGCGACGAGGGTAGCGCGGGCCAGATGAATCACAGTAAACCCATTCGTGCAGATTCTTGGGGGCTTGGGCTTCTGAGAATTGAAGTCCAAGAACATCTGGAGTGCCAAGGTTCGCCATCACAGGACTAGAAGAATAACAATGATAAGAAAAATGGATTTCAACATGAGTAGCATTTGCTGCTGAAATTTTTATCATTTGAACAGTGGCGTAGCGTAGGGAGGGTCAGGGAGGCGACCCACCCCGGGCGGCACTTTTTGGGCTATCGGTGTTCCTGGGCTACAATTGCCAGAAGCCCTAGCAGGAGCGGGCACCAGCATCCACCAGGGGGCGACAAATTTAGCTGACGCCCCAGGCAGCTGAAATCCATGCGACGCTACTGCGTTTGAATTATAGTCGGCCATTGTCTTTTTATCTCTAGTGAAACGTTTCTAAGACTTGTCATGATGGCCCGAAACCGTGGAAAATAGCGATCCCTATGGACGGTGGCTTCGTGGCTAAGACACTCACTCAGCAGGTCAGCAGTTTGAGGCCCAGATACTGCACGGCGAAGCGAGCTCCTGCCGCCCTAGCAGTTCGAAAGCAAGAAATTGCAAGTGGATTAACAGGTACCACTTTAGCGGGAAAGGTAAGAGCATTCTGTGTGCTCCGGTGTCTAGTCCTGCCTGCCACATAACCACAGGAACG